>OY728141.1:1282966896-1287966896 GCA_963277665.1 Viscum album
CTAAAACAATCAGACTAAAAACATCCAATTGAACCCTTCTTCATCTTCAATTTTTTAGAACCTTACATATCTATAGAATTCATCATAATAATCAAACTAGTATTGTGACCACAACATTATATATGTGGTTGAAATAAGTGATAAATAAATGTAAGTGGGAGGATACATTAGCATTTAAGGGGTATGGGGGAAGCGGTAGGGTTCGATAATAGCGGAGCATCCACAACAGTGGTGTCGGTGACAATGGTGGGGTTCATTGTAGTAGATGAGGGGTTTTGTGGTGGTAGAAGAGGGGTTCAGTGACGACAGAGATGAGGTTCCACAAAAGTTTTAAGGCGTGAAAGAGAAGACTCTATTAGGGTTATTTTTATTACATTAGGGAAGACCTTTATGAGTGCTTTCCAATAAGCATTGATAAAGATACACCTTTATCAATGCTAAAAAAGAACCCTTAAATGAAGTCCTTATGAGTTCTAAAAGTATAGCGTGGATAAGGACACAGTTTATCAGTGCTTTTTTTGTGCTGATAAAGGCGTATCTTTATTAGCACTAAAAAAGCGAAGATAAAGTTATCAGGTTAATAATTTATTATTATTATTATTATATATACTTATAAAATTATATATTTAATAAATTTATATATATATTTATAAAAATAACTTTAAATAAATAAATATGTATTTATATTCTTATATATTATAAATATATTTACATAATTGTATATATTTTTAGAATTATAAGTATTATATCTAAAAACATATAATATGTTTTTGTTGGTACAATTTATATATCTATATTTATTTACAATTATAATTATAAATACTTGTATTATAATTATAAATATTTGTATATATTTATAAATAAATATATTTTAATTATCTTTTATATCATTATAAGAGAAATGATTATATTTATTATAGTTTTATAATTATTTATATAATTATGTATGTTTATAATTATAAGTATAAATAAATATTTATTTATTATCATTAAAAAATATAATAAATAAATAAATATTTATAATTATATATATATTTAAATAATTATAAAATTATAATAAATATATTTACTATATTTATAATTTTATTAATATATATAATTAATATATTTTCTATAGTTTTATAATTATTTAAATATATCTATATTAATTTATAATTATAATTTTAAATATTGTATTTATTTTTAAATATTTTTAAATATTTATAAATATAATTATTTAGTTATATATATTTATAACATTGTAAGTTTAATAAATATATTTTTATAATTTTATAATTATTTAAATAAATAAATATATATTTTTAATTTTGAAAATATAATATATATAGTTATAAATATATATATAAATATATTTAAATAAATAATTTTAAAATTATAACAAATATATATATTATATTTATAATTGGAAGGAGAATCAAAGACAAGAGCTCTACACTTTTGTTCACAATGGAATCTAGGATTTTTTTCCAATGCAGATCTTGAATCCACAAAAGTTGACTGAGATCTTCCTCGAGAAGGGTTGATTTGACTCTCGCAAGACCGCTGGTGTTGCCTTGTAACCGAGGAACGCTCTTCAAGACTATTATTTTGAAGCAAATGATAGGGCATCGAATCTCTGTTTCTCACTCTACAAAGGGTAATCCATGAGTTCCATTTTTCGCAAAGGCCCCATAACACATGTCATAGTTGATCCAGCCGTAGTTGCAGAGCATCTGTAAATAGTTGAACATTCTCTCATTGCTTGTTTCATCTTACCTAGGGGCTCCACAACTCTCAAAATAGGGGATGCGGTTGATCACCTATCAAAAACATCGGGCTTTCCCAACTGAAATTATATGTCACTGGGAAGAGGATTCTTCCACTTACTCTTTCCCTATGTGGAAATGAAAAAGAATTCCTAGGGTTTTGGATCTATATCTCTCAAGATAGTTTTCATCCACATTAAAGAATTGGATAAGAGTTTTTTTTGAGGAAAGAAAGTAAGTTATCTACTCAAATTTGGGTCAAGGTTCATGGAATCAATTGGTTACTTTGGCATCATTAAATAATATTTGAAATTGATTTATCAATTGGTTTCCAAATAAAAATGATCAAGGAAACCAAATCTACATAGTTTGGTCTCTATTCCTAGCATTTAGTTTAGGTAGATTTGGGAATAACCTATGTTGATCATGTAATCCTCACAACTGAGGATGAGGAATTTGATTTGAAAATTGTTTAAGAGAATGTTAATAAATTTTTCTTTCAATTTTATCTAATTGGTCCTAACCTGTCAAATTATGGAAGGAATTTAGTATGTGGTTTTTTTACTATGCAGACATGTATCTAAATACCGTTTAAAAAAAATCATCAAGTGAACTGATCTTCTTCTTCATTCTCCTAGAAAAAGAATACTGCTGAAGACAATGAAGCCTAAGAGGATACTCAGACGGTGGATGATAAGATTTATAAGGTAAATATGTCTAACTTTGTCCATGCTATGAATTTTTCTACTAATAAAGCTATCAAAAACAAAGGATTGAACCTAGTTTGTGTGCACTTTGATGATATTAATAATTATTATGACCCTCATATTAGTATTGGGCTGACTGAATCACATTCTTTTGTCTTTAGAATATTTATTTGGAAAATATTGTTAATTAAGAAGTGGTTTAAAACACTAGAATCATGAACAATCTTCCTATCCAAGATGATGTTGAGCAATAACTCATACATGGAAATGCAGTGGCCTAAAACCAAGAGTATTCCCCTCGAGATTAAATTAATACTTATTTAATTAAATGGAATGAACTTCCATTATAAGGGATCGTAGAGTGGAAATCCTTGATTGATAATTATGCTGATGAAAATGAAATGTAGTGTATAACTGATGAGCAATTTTTTATTGAACAGGGATGCAATTCAAGAAGATGTAAAGGTAAGAAACATCTGGATTTTGAATCCCATATGTGTAAAGGCCTATTAGATGACAAGAAGCTATCCAAAGGGAATAAATTAGTTGACATTTATGGTTTTCAAATTGTTTCTTATATTAAGAGAAAATATCTTCATGATCCGGGCATGACTATTTTAAATGAAAGGATGAAGAAGGTTAAGATGTGTATAAATCTCCATTATACACCTGAAAAGAAGGACACTGTAAACCCCCAAAATCCCAGAGATGGGGTTGACATCCAAATGGTCGGGGATGTGGGTTAGGATGAGATGATTTTACTTGAGAGTGTGGTCGAAATACATTTATGTAGTCTTCTATGAAGGAATTGAAGATCCAGATCACCCAAGGGTAAGAAAATATTAAAGTAAGATATGTTGTGCTCTTCAATAAAAGGAACTCACAATCATAGTGGGAAACTACTGATGATGATTATTATTCTTAGTATGGTTTTGAAAATGATCCTGATTTTTTGGAACAGTAGTTTACTTTATAGATGAGGGAAGCCCCTTTGTATGACCCCTTCCATCCTTCTCTTTGTCAGGTTTACTTTTTATTTCAATTTAAATAAATGGAAAGATATATTTTCCTTCAAGATAGACATTTTCAGTATATTTATAATTACATATATAATTAATATTTTTATTATAATTTTATAATTGTTTAGATATATCAATATTTATTTTGAATTATAATTATAAAAATTTGTAATTATTTATAAATATTTGTATATATTTATAAATATTTTTTTATTATATATATTTATGACTTTATAAGTAAAATAAATTTATTTTCTTTAAATTTATAAAAATATATATATATATATAATCATAATTATAAATAAATATTTTTATAAATATTTTTATATAATTATAAATATATATATAATTATAATATTTTAATAGATATATCTATTATAATTTTATGATTATTTAGACATATATTTTTAGTTATAATTATAATTATAGAAAAATATATTTAAAGTGTACTTATAGATAATCTGGGTAGCAATGAATTTTTATTGGATTTAAACCGAGATGTGAGTTGGCTTTGCGGGAACCCAAACATGGGTCTCTTGGAATTGGAAAAAGCACGACAAGGGCCAACTACTATGGATTGCGACCAATATTTTTGGTGGTGTTGCGAGCACGACAATCCAATGTTAGTGGTGCGACATCTGGAGAACTCCTCAGGTGGGAAAGTGGTGTCCATGGTGACTGAACATAATGTGATGGACCCACACAATTGTCATTTCAAGAAAAATAATAGATACATGTGCCGGGCACGAAAGCTATAGGATTTTTAATGGACTTCATGTCCATACGGCCTTCGGGCCATAAAAAATTTGGTGGGTTATCTATGGAGGGGGTATGACCTGCCCTTTTGGGTTGTGTGTATTTTATTTATTTTTTTCATTGTATTAGTACCCCTAAGTACCTCTAATATATAATTATAAATATAATAAATGTATTTATTATAATTTTATAACTATTTATGAAATCATAATAGATTCCTTGGTATAATATGAATAAAATATATACCAAGAAAAGTATAGATCCTAAAAAATGAGTCATCACATATATGGACAACATAAATTATAATAAAGATGCAATTTATAAAGGTAAATTAATGATGAAAAAATAACATATGATCGTCAATTATACTCACACATGAACATATATGTTGACCTAATTCATTAGAAACACAACTATATTTATATAAATAAATTTAATTATAAATTTTTATATTTAAAAAATTTATAAGTATAATTATTAATATATAATTATAAATATATAATTATAAATATATAATTATAAATCTATAATTATAAATATACCAAGAAGCTCTAGGGTCAAGCCCCTTATTATAAAAAGAAATAGAAATAAATAGTACATGAAATATGAAGTTAGGAACGGCCAACACAAACAAAATTAATAAAAAATTATGAATGACTATAATCATGATCACATTCATGATCAGAAGGAGCATCATCATTAGTAGACTCCCTAGATAATTGGAAATTACTCTAAGAGAAAAGAACAATGTATTTATCCTTAATCGTGACCCGCTCTTTTTTGAGATAACCCCTGAGAGATCGAGAAGACCCTCCATGCCCCGAGAAGCATTATCACACCCTTGTCTATGATCTTTGGGGTGTTTTCCCCATCACCAAGTTTTTGGATTATAACATACATCATCATTAATAAAATCAACAACCTCAAATATATTTACATATTTAACACTAGATGACTGATCATCCTTTACCTCAGAGATAAAGTATATCTTAATTGTCATTTGAAACCCTCCATTTTCCACTTATAGCTTATATTTACTGCTTCCAAAAGCCATTATTTCATGCAAAGTGATATTTTCCACAGTGCAAGCTTCCCTCTCAATGAGCATCAAGCTGTCTGACAAAGCATAGGCATCTATAATAGTCGTAATGGGAGAAACCTGAATGCTAATCCACTACCTGGGTGTAGCTAACACTTCATCAGCAACAAAATCCCACCATATGTTTCTAAAATAGTGCACATGCACTTATTTAGGGACCACAATCTCTATGGATGCATTCATAACATCATCATTCTGACCATAATCATGCCCAAAATTTAACAACACATCACCAACCAGGTAAATTTCCTTACCTACAACACTACCCAGATGCCGAGATCCACGACCTTCATTATTGCACATAGAGACATTATACATGCTAGTTTATGTCCGATCATCCACCAATTTGTCCAATCCATCATTAAAAAACACCAGTGATTGATTATGATTAACAGGTTGGTAGTGAATAGAATCACCCACATCTATATCATGAACATGAATGGGACTCCTGTTTTAATTGATACTATCATGGCCATGGGTAGATAAGAAAGAAAAAACCTTAAATTTTCTACAATTTACGGATTAATGCCCAATAACCGTGAAATTCAAGAAGAATTTTAGAACTCTATCATACTCAATTCACAGATCTATCTCATCAGAGGAAGTGGACAGAAAAATATGATCATCTTAGTGGCAACCAAATCAACTTCAACCAAGAATCCAACATAACGTCCAAAGTGGGCACATTCGATTTTAGCATCAAGTTTGATTGGATCACTGATTGCAAGTGAAAGATCATATGGAATATTTGGGTTTCAAATTAATAAATTGAGATGAAATACCTTGACCCATAATTACGTACAAGAGTTAAAAACCACCATAGGGTTGAATCCTTTATACCATTACCGAAGGTGAAGAATACTGGGCTTGAAAAAAAGTGAACCAAATATCCATGCTTTAAGTTTATTCTCCTCCACGGGAAAAAGAAGATGAAAGACTGCTCTTCATAGGGAGAAACATCTTCAATCCTTGAATCCCTAAATCATAGAAATCTAATTATCCAAATTATCAAACATTTTGGGATTTGAGTCCTTTGGTAAAATAATTTTGATAATGATCATGTGCATACAAAACTTCACACCTTAAGAGAAAAATCCATCGTCTACTCTCACATGTGAGGTTCACCCATTCTAACAAATTATATAGTCTGTGGTAGTGATTAACATGTTATCTTCAAATCAACTATACTGAGGTATCTAAAGGTTTTTTTAACCAATCATTTTGTACCAACTACCACTTTCATATCTCATTCATCTCTATTTAACTCATTTCCTATTTCTATGACCTATTAGTTGTGGTGTTGGGAATTTATATTTTAGTCTATATAGTTATGCATAGTTTTTTTTTAGTTTTCTTACACATAGAATAGTTTGATTCATATGAATGATATAGGTTATATACTGGGTTTTAGCCTTTTTTCTACATAATGTTATCATTATTTTGACTATTTCAATTAAATAATCATTTATATATTTAAACTACCTTTTTTGTGATGTTTGAAACTCATTATAGTATATTGGTGTGGTCATTTATAAATCTTGGTTATATTAATTTTCATGTGTGGTTTTGGGATTGAAAGTGATTGTTGGAGGTTAAATGTTTCTCTAAAGATTAATACCTCTCATTTTAATGGAGAAAATGTGGATTTATTTTTTAGTATCTATCTAATTTGTGGGTTTCTTGGGTTAACATATATGTTATTCCAACACCAACATAGTATTAGGCCGTATTTGTGTTAGGTAATATTAAAATAACATTATATATAGTTTTTATAAAATAACTATAGCATTTTTACATTTGCAGATTAGGTGTGTTAACAAATTACTACTTTAGTGAGTAGTATGTTAAATAGGGTAGGGAAATAAAATATATATATATAGGGTGAACTTGTGATACTTTTAATGAAACCTTGTTATCTATAAAACATATCTATAGATAGTTGTATAATCTTAAAGGTATTTTCTATATCTATGGATAAATAATCACATAGTTCGTTTAAATGAAAAATTATTTTCTGTATTGATATTAATAATACATTTTTTATAGGGTAGACCATGAGTTATAAATAATCTAGTGTTTCTTATATAAATATCAGTTTTCCATGTTTGATAAAATATATTATTTAATCTATACTTATGATCTAAAGAAATCAAGTAAGAGTTATCCCAAAGGAGTTTGGATTATTTATGGATGCTATAATGACTAATCTTTATGGAATAGGGGAGTTTAATCTCAAAATAGATGTGGAATTTAATACACCAGGTCACTATAATATGAAATTTTAAAAGTTATTATTTTATATTTTATTGTGTAAAATTTATGTTGAAAATTTTATTTTATTTGAATATTCATATTTTAATTGATAACATGAACATTTTCTATGTTTTATTATGTTTTAATTAATCA
Source organism: Viscum album (assembly GCA_963277665.1). Lineage (NCBI taxonomy): Eukaryota > Viridiplantae > Streptophyta > Magnoliopsida > Santalales > Viscaceae > Viscum > Viscum album. The sequence goes on from OY728141.1 coordinate 1,282,974,629, forward strand.
TTTAGAGGTAGTTATTTGGTATAAAAATATTATAGCTGTAGTTTTTTAGTTTTTAAAATTTGAGTTTTAATGAGGTGGTTGTAGGAAGCCCTCGAGAACCTAGTATTGTGCCCTCAGGTAACCAATGAACTAGAAAATGTGAATGTATAATATAAATTTTCTCCATAAGGTTGATAAGATTATACTAAGTCTTTAGGGAGCCTATTGAAGGCCATAGGATTTCCACTGGGAACTTGATTCTTACTATACATTTTTTAAACCATGGGAATGTTTATAATTTTTGAAACTCTATTTTAACCAACATTGATTTCCCTTAGGAGAACAAAACTATGTATAGAAATAGATCCTCCCACATTTTAATTATTTTACCCCTTTATTATCTTCATGAACCTAGTTTTTAAGGGTGATTTGGGGTATTAAATCATGAAATATTCTTGTTTTTCAATTACCTTTTCCTTTTTTATTTCTCCTACTCTGATTGGGGTTTATATGATCTACATATTCAATTTGTGATTCTTATAGAGCTTATTGGAATCACATAAGGTTAATATTTATTGCATATATACTATTATAGAAAGGATCATTGATTTGTAATGAATGAAATTAATTTATGTGTTGATACAAGTCAGTAGGTTGGTGAATTAATTTTTGGGGTTTCTTCAATCATGGATTAAAACTAATGATTGTTTTTGTTTTTTTAATTTGTTAATTTTGTGATTAGTAGTGTTCATATTTTTTCCAGAAGTTTTATATTAATGTTTTAGTTAAATATTATCAAAATTTTTTTTGTAATTATTTATTGGGTGACTCTTTATGATCATTATATTATGATGAGATTTCTTTAATATTTTTCTATGTTGGTGGGATAATTTCATTTTTCATTATTTTTAATTCAGTTTTTCATATGATGTCATTGAAACTTTATTTTTAAACCATTAATAAAAATAATGAAAGGATATTATACATGAACTACCATGAGAAATTTGATTTTTAGGTATAATATTATCATTAAATTGTTTTTACTTTTTCATGATAGATTTAATAATTTCAAATTAATTTTTACTAATATATGAATACTTAATTCACTGATAAACCCTCTATATTATTTTTCATAATTGATATTTTATATTATTTATTTATTTATTTATTTTTGATTAAAAATTAATGTTGATTGATTGACTCTATAGTTATTTCACCTAATGTACCTCTAGTTTTTTATGTTTTTTTTCACTATATATGTAATTTGTTCTTGCACTAATTTTATTTGTTTTTTATATATTAATTAGAAAACATTTTTCCCAAATGTACAAATTAATTTTTTTTAATAATAAAAAAAATCATTTTTAATTTTTTTTTTATATTTTATTAGTCAATGGATAAGACATAATTTTTTGTTAAGAATTATTAATGGTTGAAATGAAATAGCAAGGTTTGAGAGAATTAAATTGGATGTTTTAGGTATTTGATATTAGTATATGTTATATTATATGAATATTTATTTAGTTATAATTATTCATGGTAAGTAAAAATTAAACTAGAAGGTATCCACTAAATAAAATCATACACCATGTAATTAAAATATGATTTCATGCATATTATATTGTCATACATCTTCAAAAGTATCACATATTGAGTTAATAATATATAATAAGAAAAGATAATTAAAAGAAAGAAGAGCATAACACTAACACACATGATTGACATAGACATCTTTCTACCTCCCCCTTGAAATCCTTTGTCCCACTCATCTATTCTAGTGTCTATTCCGTGACATTCATGCCAACATTAGTTTTCGTATATCCTTGGAGGTGTAAGTGTAGGGTGTGATCATAAACTCAATATGCCCCCACAAATAGTTTCCCAAATAATAACTAGAAAATATGTACATTCATGCACTATATGAAATACTTGTGGTAAACACCCAAATTAATACACTCATTATACTATTAGGATATCAAATATTCACCATGATGGTCAAATCACGACATATTTAATTTTTTACCAGAAATTGGTTGAAATTTCCCTTTGTTCGATCATAGTGAGAGATTGAATGAGTTAATTACTTTCATAGTAACAAAAAAAGGTGACTGCGGTATCATCAATATTGAATAACAAGTGGTCAATGATTTTTCATCTTAATAATGAAAATGTGTAAATTATTTATCTTCATATGGTGATCAAGGTTTCAAATATATCGAAAAATGTATTACCATTAATTAATTTGGAGAATGAAATCTCACATGTAGTGAATAAGGTGTCATGAAATATAAATGAGGTAATAAGATATCCCCTAAGGTGAAAAAGTTATCACCAATAGTAAATTAGTCAAATGAGATATCAACTATTGTTAATTAAGTATCAATAATAGTAAATTAGTTGAATTAGAGATAATTTAAGGTGAATTAGATATCATTTAATGTGAATAAGGTATGGATGATAATAATTCTGTTTAACGAGAAACCATATGTTCTAAAAGTGTTATCACTAGCTATAACTATGATTGGTAAATCATGTAATGAACATATAATGATCTAATGAGATTCCAGGATCATGTTTGAACTCATGTAGTTTGATTACATCTTTTTGATTGTAATAACATACAAATCCCCAACCTCTTATGATCACCACAACCACAAGCCTCATACTAACATCTGTCTCCTATTTTAATTGACCAATCTCTAAAACATACAATGTTAATATTAAATCATGAACAAAAACATGGGATTCAAACTATAAAAAACACATCCCTTAATTATTACCATTCTCACACCATATGACACAACATCCCTTAATTTTATTATTTATTTCCATTAAAATAAATACTAAGTTCAATTGATTTTGTCACACCTTTTATAGAACTAAATCAAACCAAAATATATTTAATATATGTTGTAAATATATAAGCTATAATGTATCAATTAAGTTGGAATGTGTAGATAGAGGTGACCAAATTATTAAATAAAGGTATAATGAAAAATAAAGGCTACCTTTAATTCTATGGAATTAGACAAATACAATTATTGTAATTAAGAAACTAATATGGGGATTTTATGCTTAATAATGTATTTTACTAAAATTTTTCTTCTTTTGTATTATGAATTTTTATTTCAATAGATTTAATGTATTATGGTTAAATAATGATAAGATATATTATTTTTATGAATAATATATTGACTATTATTAGTAAATGATAATAATTATGATTAATGATAGTTAATAATTAAGTAGTCATTTACCTATAAAAACAAAGTTTCATTGTATTTCCATTCAATAATTAAATTAATAAAGTTAATAATTTGAATTTTTCAGAATAATTCTCATTATAGATTCATAATAATTATATTTTCATAGGATAATTTTTTTTTATTTTTAAAAATTATTAATTTTTATATTAATAGTGTAAATACAATTTTTAAAAATATTAATACATTAATGACATCATAATGATATAGACATGACTAAAAAAATCAGAATTTTTTTTATTTTGATTTGGATAATGAAATTAAAAATACTATGTTTAACTTTGAAAACCAATGTATAACATTTTGAAACATAGGTGATATTTTATTCTAAAAAGAATATTCCATTTTTTATTTTAATTATGTTTTATCAAGGTGGAATTCAAATTTTGGAATACTTTTAAATCTACATGAATATGATTTGGTTAATAATATACCAATTAATTTCAAAAAAATTGACAACATTGATAAATTTTTCCTAGAAATAAATTTTATGCTTAAAAATACACTTTATCTAAAAATGGGTTTTTACCTGTTATGTGGGATCATATTAAAATAGTTTTTTCTCATCCATATTAAGATCATTTAATAAAATGGATTTCAATTTTTTTTATAATTACATCCAATTTATGCCTTAATTTTAATTTAATTTTTAGTCATAAAAAATAAATTACTTTGGTAAAATATAGGTAGCACAGTAACAAAGAAAAATCATTAAGTGTAAAATATCAGGGTAAAAGACATAAAAATGTTACAAAAATATCTTCAAAGGAATTATTTATGATTTTATAGACCAAAATGTGTCTCGTATATGTTATTGTGCACCATGGATTCAACATTACATGTGAAACATGTGTTTCTTATGTATTAAGAGGATATATTTTCAGAAATGTCATTTCATATAATTATGAAAGGGGCCTTATACAACCCCTTCTATGAGAATATAAAAATAATATTTACTTTTTAGAATATACCCATTCAAATTCCACTAGAAACTCTTCTATTTCCCTATGACTATAGTAATAAAATGTTTTCCTTATCCCTCCATTTCCTTGCAGTACTTCAAAAACAATTTAAAATTATCAACATAACTATGGACCACTATTATCTATTTCTCTTAACTATATTTATTCTCAAAAGTTATCTTACCCATTAAAACATTTTTTAATTAGTATTATATATATACTAATATGTTGTTATGTATATGAAATAATCATTATCTACCTTTTACCCTTTTCCATTAGAAAAAAAAAGAAAACGTCATCAGGCATATGTTTAGACTACCTCCTCCATGAGTGACATGTTTTATTTTTCATCACCACCTTAAATGGATGATTAAAAACGGGTTTTAAGAAATAATATATTATATATATGAAATAAATACACTCTAATTCCTTGATACAGTGACTAATATAAGGATTGAAATATCACAGAAATCCCGAAATTGAACTCCCTTTTCTAGAAAATGTGGAATTTAGAAACTTACCATCTTCTCCTATAGATAATCGATAGTTGAATGACACTTTTCAGTCCATAATAATGCTTTATCCATTCTAGTAAATGTTATCATAAGATTCATAGTATGAGATAATTTTTTATGAACCTCTTATAGTTGTTGAGAAGAATATAGAAATTTCACACCTATATAACTGTCTTGGAGGATACCGTTGATAAAACCACCTCAATATTTAAGGTATTCATGATAAAACCATACTCGGATAAATATTTACTGAATAAATGGACTTTATGATCCTATAACTCACACTTAGACGTGTTTTTGAACAACTACTCATGATAAAGAACTCCCAAGCTAGGCTAGAGACACTCATTGTGATCTTCCTAATATGTAAAGTATAGATGGATATATTCAATGAAAACCACCATGAATCAATAATGTAACTCCATAACACTACATTATTTAAACCCAAAATCATATATAGAGTTTCAATCAAACCTAACATCATGAAAAAGAACTCATAATCCCATAATGGCATCAAAATGTAGTGTTTATAACAACCTCTTCCATTACATGCATATAATGATATCCAGATTATAGATCTATCATCAAGCACCAACTATCTCCCTTAAACTGATCAAATAATTCCTCAATCCATGGAAGATAATAATGATTTTTTACTATCACATTATTCATGAGATAATAATTGATACATAGAGAAAGACTAATATCGGCCTTCCTTAAGAATATAATTGATGCACCTCAGGATGACACACTACATCAAACAAAATGTCACTATAATACGTGATTGATATACACATTTAGATCCCATAACTCAGAAGTTTCTATCCTATAATGGTACATCTAGATCAGATAATCACCCAGTGATAGATTTATCCTAAACATGATCTCTATTAGAAGGGGTAGAGCCACAACAACCTTAGGAAAAATAGCTGGGTACTCTTCCAAAACCAAGAAAAAACACAGTATATTGAACCTTTGTTAAACTCATAATCAAATTATTCATCAAATAAGACATAGACATAACACACCTCTGACCTATCTAAGGGTATCATTCTCTAATGAATAGGGAGAACTCTCTATTAGAATCATAGAGAATAATATTCCTCTGAAAGGAATCCAAAACAGTCTCCACCAAATATATCTAGTCAATGTAGAGGATGATGTTGTATAGCTATATCTAAAAATGATGTAAGTCTTTCCAAAAATATTCATTCCAAAAAAATAACCCATATTATTTAATAATTCATATAGATTATCTTGAACCCCAATTTTTGTAGTCAATTCCATGGTAATTGCAAGACTCTCCACCTAATGTATGAAAACAAAAACTGAAGAGGGATATATTAATGATATCATATCTATTAAACAAAAAAATCATTCAATCAATAGAAAAAATAAGGGGTTACTTCAAATGACATCTTTCTAGCTTGGCATTGACAACACTAAAGTGGGAAACTGGTCATGACACACTTTATAAACTCTATTACCCTGATGATGACCAATAACATACTCTATATAGATAAAAAGAAACATGTGGATGCCATTTTTATGGACCAACTTAACTTTATCGATCACAAGGTAGAGATCCTTAATACTATAACGTCAGTTGAAGTTGCTTCAATAGAAGGACCCAAAGTGGAACAAATACTATATTCTAAATTCTCAAAAAAAATTATAAACCCTCACCATTGATGACCAAGTCTTCCATAAAAAAATGTCGGATCAATTGGTAGTGGATTGAGAGCCACACTGAGAGAAACAAGATGAATATGGAAGATGATTACACATGAATTTCTAAAATCCATTATATCCTAAACATTGGGAACCCTAAACCACAACTCTTTTATGCATAAAATCCTAAATACTACCTTCTCATGATGATTGTTTCATATATAATATCATCTCAATAAACTATATTCTCACCACCAGCAAAATATCTGATGGTAGAATAAATTGGGTAAAATAAAATTGAATATCTAGATGTAAAGAATCCATGAAATTCCTCTGCCGTGATTCCTAATATAGAAACATGTCTACATCATCTCAAATAATGGTCCTAAAAAGGATAAAAAATTCCCAAACATTGGAGATCCCCTATCAAAGTGTTAGAAGCAACTCATGTCTAACCTCCTTCATGGTTGAATAAATAAAATCTACACAAAACTCATATTACAAAGTCTCCCATGAGATAGTAAAATCCTCATGATACCCAAGAAGAAGAAACACCACTTCTTGGCTACTGCACACAACAATATCACAACCAATGGAACAAAGTATTACATCCAATACAAAATTGATATGAAGGATAGATTCACCTCATCCAACTAGTCCTCTATCCTTAATTATGAACTATATCCCTCATAATTTTGTAGACTCTAATACTAAAACTATCAAATTTTCTTTCTCTTGGTGTCTTCGTTATTAAGCTAAACTCTGTGGTGATATTTTAGAACATCCTACTAAACATCTTCAGTGCTAACCTAATGAGGAAATGAAGTGGATCCCTACCAATAAATGAAAAAAATTAGGGACTCATAAAATAGAAATATGGAATTTTTAAGATTAATTATTTACTTAATGTTCAACATAATCCCAGAGTCTACCCATATCAAACACATGCACAAATTTGAATGAATAAAAATCCAATCCTAGGTCTCTACCCCACTACCAGTATCACTTATATTAGTAGGAATTTTAAACTTAAAGTTCAATTCATAAAATCATGGTGGTCCTTGAATACCTATGTCTTAGCTAGTATCCCATATTTACATTGCTTATTAGGCTCACCTAACTCTGTTTCCATACAAACCCATGTAGTCCTCACTAGTGCCTACCTTTAAAATCCATCCTTTCCCTTGACCAGAACCATCGATACCACTCTACCATGACACCCCGAACGTGCACCTCCTAATATCGAAATTAGATAATATATATAATTATTAACAAGGCCTATCTCCAATATGTCTCAGGTTGGAGACAAGAACCGTGTTTATATCAAACACACAAATTAAATGAATTAAAATATATGAAGATCATGAGGAAAGAGAGATAAGATTGTTTTTTCATCAATAAAAATTAAGATAAAATAAATGATCCCAAATATATGTGTGAAATTTCTTATAGACTAAAACAAATCTAAGGTAAACTACAAGTACCAAAAAAAATATTCAATAATGGACGCAATGCACAAATAACTCCTGAAAAAATCCTTGAGCTATTAATTTCCATCCTGATCACCAACAATATTCGATTAAAATTAAAAAAATTATATATATTTAGGGTGAGTAGGACATATAGACACCATAATATCCTCTTGAATCCTATCCAAAAAATGATAAAGAAACTACTGTGTCACACCGTGAACAATAAGTGAAACAAACTCATTACCGAAGAAGGTATGCAATGTTCCTAACCTCAAGATGTCTCAATAACCAATTATCATATAGATGAAATAATATAATATCCAACATATATCAAATAAGGCACCCCAATACCACTTACCAATGGTGCTCTTCCCCAATATCGCACATCCCAATACATATCTCTCCAAAAAATGAGCCGACGCAAACACACCTATTGAACTATATCATATCATGAATCCCATGAATTTTAATATCTCACTAGAACCATATACCATAAACCCCATGAATCACACCTTCCACATTTCAACATAGTAATCAAATGGTTCCTGGGAGCCACTCAAGCATCTACATCATGTATTTTAACACAAGCCATCAAAAATATTACACAAACTAACTCTAATAATCCTTAGGATACTATATTTGAACACAAATGTGTATAAAATAACAACAATCTATTATACCCCACTGAAAAAAATATATAGTACTGATAAGAATCATTATTACCATAACATAAAACTGTTGTGAAAAAGAGTGAGGAAAGAGGGGGTAGTCAACCATCTCTTCCTCAAAAAAACTAGATGTTGGGGAAACACTATAACACCACGAGATTTTATGAGAATTATTCTTTTTAATTTCTTTGATGTATTTTGTTTTATGCTTCACCAAGATTAGCTTGCGCTATATGCAACACCATGTTAGCTTATAGTATACGCAACACTCTTCTTAGCTCGTGATGCACAAAATTTCAACTTCATTTCAATAAAATTAATTTTACACAATAGTAAGTATAGATTTTGATCAAGTATAATTGAACTATATTTTGAGTATGTTATAGATAAAACCAAAGGAATATTTCCCTACATGAAACCCTCACATGGCTTGCATTACACGCAAGAGCGACCTTCCTCAATAGCATGTGTTGTACTCAACACCGAGTTCTACTAAACAATGATATATTGTTATAATATTATTGTGAACTACCAGTTATGAATAGTATTAACCGCATTTTAAATTTTATAAAAATATAGTTCATCTTACACATTCTCTGGAATGAGGTATGAGACCATAATCAATTTTTCAAATAAAAGAATTATTTTTTTAAAATGCAGTTTTGCTGCCTTTTGATGGCACATCCATTTTAAATATAATATTTAACAAGTTTATAAGTTTAATTTTACAAAATTAACTTATTCTTTTGAATCAAGATATAAAAATTTAAATTCGATAAAGTTTTGATATTTTTCTGACAACGTTATTATTTTGATGAATAGTAGAAACACACTAAATTTTACTTAAAAACAACATTTTTCATTGAGATTATTTATATGGTTAAAATATGATAGTAAATTGGTTTAAAGTATAAATAGAATATATTTTTAACATTTAATATATTTTTTTCCTTATCATTAATTTTACATTGAATTCATGGGTAAAAACATTTCAATCCTTGACAATGTTTTAACTTTTAAAACCATTTTATTAACAACATGATTAATATTAAATTTATTACATGAATATTTGTGTTTTGAATTTTGAAAAATGGATTCCATATTTTTATTCAGTGGGTCCAAATTATGTTAATATGTTACTTTTATTTTTTGGTTGTTATGAATTGTAACCTGGGTAATTTTTATTTAATATAGTTAAAGGTAAATCGGATAATTGAGGGTAAAAAGAAGATTAAAAAATTATCCTAAGACCTTACAAAATTCTATTGGATGAATAAAAGTCAACCCATATCATTTAAGGGTCTTAATAGATTCATTTTATAGACTTTTGACCACGAAAATGATATAATTATTATTAAAACTAATGAAAGTGACAACATGTCACTCTCTTGTATCTTATAAGTGTAATAATATTAATTTAGTGATAAAGCTCATAAAACATTGAATATAAATAGTCTCAAGAAATATAATAATATTATCTACATCATGATAATTTATTTATAATTTTTAAGGATTAAATAATTATCATTAATGATGACACAATAATGATGTATAAATTATTTTATTGATTGAAATATCAAAAAAATGGTTTTAAAAATATTAAAATAAATATTATATGAACTAATTAATGCTCTCCACCAATTTTTGAAATTAATATGACATGTTTGGAGTCTATTAAATATTTTAGTTCGAATATATACTCGGTGTGGATTTTATTTAAACTCAAATAAATGAATAGTGTCAAAATTGACACTATTGTTATTTTATAAAAATAACATATTAAAAAAATGTTTAAGAATCACAAAAATATTTAAAAATTAAAAATTGAAATTTATATGGTCTACAATGTCATAACGTATCCAATTATGGAAATTTCACAACACATATGTCTTTATTTATATCAATTTAGAATTTACTATATTATTACCAAAAATAAAATTAAATATATTAGATAGGGATAAATAAAGTTGATAAGGTTTAAAATAAATTCCAAACATGTCTAAATTTTATAGGTTGGTTATATTTCAACCCTATATCATCTCATATTATAATTGCAGTCATTTTGGAAGTTTTTATGTGGTATTTGAATTTATTTTAAATTAATATTTCTTATGTTTCCAAAGGTGGCCCTCTCCTCCCTTATAAACAGGAACCTCCTCCCTCTCCTCCTCACACCACTTTGAGCTTTCAAGATCGGCCAAACCATGCCCATTTATCTTCTCCACTTCCCTATAAACATACTAGAGGTCCTGATATTCTTCAAAGACCACATTTAGTTCCCTAGGAGGAGGTTTAGAAGAGGCGTGTCGAAGAAGAGGTAATATCTTTTACTGATTCTTTCAAGTTCATTTCTCCTTCTAATTCGTCTTCTTTTGTTGTTTCATAATAAAGTAATAAAATCAGTATCAATAACATACTGATATGTTATTATAAATATGAAACAACCCCATTTTAGCTTCTATCCCTCTTACGGATAACGAAATCACCGCGTGTGCGTACGTACAGAATACTGTCTCCACGTTGTGGTGTAATCTGTTTTTCCACCACCACATTACTTGGATGGGTGTCATGGTGTAAAGAATAACTATATATGGTTATTATAACATGATACTAATTCTGAGATATTATATCATCCACACTAATTCCATTCAATAATTATGAGAATGATATCATCGCTCGTGCGTACGTATGGATTACCATCTCCACGATGCAATGAGATTCATTCTCCAAGTTAACCATTCAAAATGATTACAATATATATATATATTAAATAATAATGAAATATATGACGTATTAATGATACTGTATTTATGTATATGATAGTTACATAGTTCTATTCAATTTTATAAGGAAATGAAGACAGCGTTCACGCTTACAAACGGTCTACCATCTCCATGAACAGTGTATTTCCTTCCATTTATCAATCTATTATATATTTATATGATAAATATATATTATATATAAATCATGTTTTAAATTTAGGAAATATTTAATCATGATCTAAGTAATCATATGAAGAATTACAAGTCAAAACATTTACGATGAATGAAACAATTTTACCCAAAGTGTTGCTTTAACATGGAATTGACAAAAGAGCGTGTAAAATAAAGTCGTAAGTGAATCATGTATGATATCATAAATATTATTATGGTTCTTTTACAGGTTAATAATATTTTTCAACCCACAATTCTAGAGTCTTGGACACATTCAGAGGAAATTGGACATAAGGTAAGGGATAATTTTGAAAATCTCATTTTTATCTGAGATTGCTTTTACGTAAGTATTTACTGGGGTTATGTTTATCATCCATGTCCATGTTTTCTAAAAATGTTTTCATAAAATGTTTAGTATTATTTAATGTATGTTTAGAGTCATTTTTACCCTTTTTGACTTTTTACCACATTTTATGGAAGGAATTTTCCTTTGGTTACCATATAAGGTACTTTTTGACATTTCGGGAAAATGTACAGGAAGAATTTTTTTAAACTTGTACGGCATGAATGGATTTTTATGGTTTCATTACGACTTATTTCAATGAAGCTTACTCTACAAAATTTCCTGATTATTTTCAACAAAATCCTTTACTTTTAAAATTTCATGGAATTTTGAGAAAAGAAAATGATATTGAAGAAGAAAGGATATTTTCCTCAATAATTAATTTCATGTTTTTTATCAAAAATATTTTCCATATAGGATGAAATTATTTAGAATGTTTACGTTTCAAGTATAATGTCTCTATTATTTACATGGTTTGATGTTTCTTATGATGAAATTATATCCATTTATTTTATATGGTTTACGTTATGATGGGATGATGTTTATGAAACCCATTTTATTCGTTAGGTTATTATGAATGATGTATGTTTATTTTGTGGCACCCGAATGAATGATTTAATTTTGAGATGGGTGGGAACTATATCTCACTCAAATTTATTGGGTAAAGATTAAAATCTCATGAGATAGACATGGCTAGAATGGAAAGTTAATCCGGTTCAGTGATACATGACTAGAAGAAGGAGTGAACTCAATTTATTAAGGGACTTTGTCCACTATGATGATCTTGAAAGAAATGCCTTGGATACTATGAAAATCATATCATGTGCATAATGGTTTTCCAAAATTACATGTTTTATTCCCATGCTATTTTATCATGGTTAATGTTCCTTTATGATCTATGCCTTATGCACTGCCAGGATTTATGTCATTACTCATGATTTTGATGTTTTACATTCATGTTATTATGTTCAAATGTTTATGTATTGTTTAAGGTTCTCCATTCTTACCCTTACTAAGAATTTGAGCTCACCCTTTATATGTTTTCCCCAGGATATAGCGAAAGGTTTTAGGTAAGAAAACAAAATGGGGAGATCTTTATGTGAGATGTTGATGATCATTAACCATGATTAGAAGATTATGTTCTGAGTTTCCAAAGACACTAAACTAATTCGATCTTTGGGCATATGTTTTAGTCAAGTATTAAGTAATCTGCAAAAGTAATGTAATGTCTATATACGTCAAGCTATGGGTCTCTATAGTCAGTATCAGATCAAAGGTTTAGATAACCTTTGGAAACTTAGATGCGAAAACATTATAACCCAAGAGATATTTCTAAGGTATGACTAGTGATGTCCCTAAGGTTATGTATAAGTATAGGTTATATACCTATAATTATGGAAACAATCATAGAATTAAACCAAAGATGTTAGAGATTGAATGTAATCCCCTTTATTATGTTGTTTTCCTAGGATTATTTTTTCCTCTCACACTATTCTTTTTGGGTTTTAGATGATGGATGGAACTCGATGGAACTGTATTGATCAATATAATGGAAAATGTAATGATTTCCCTCCTGAACAAACAATTCTTATGGGAGATGGAGTGAAAAATCTTATTGATATACTTACAAAAGCATTGAATTATTCTAAACATAAACACGAGCATAGAAGGGAATAATATTCTATTGAGTTATTCATGAGGCAATGACCACCTTATTTCAGTTGGTATTCTGATCCACTTGTTTCTGAACAATGTATTAGTACCATTGAAAATATATTTTCCATACTTCGTTGTATAGAGCAAGAAAAAGTCATTTTGGCTATTTACCGGTAAGAAGGTGAAGCAGACCAGTGGTGGACTCTAATTAAGAATATAAGGCCCCATGATGAAATCTAATCCATGGAAATGGATGAGTTAGAGAACTTGTTTTTCAATAAGTAATTCCCTCATATTCTTCGAGAAAACATAGAAAAGAAGTTCTTTGATCTTAAGCAAAATGATGATGAATCTGTTGGTATATACAAGGTGAATTTTACATTGCTTTCATGGTATGCATCTGGATTTATCATCCAATCTGAAAGTAAAAATGATCGATTCATCAGTGGCTTAAAACCATGTCTTCGAAGGGCATTAGCTATAAGAGAATTCAATAGCTATGAAGAAATTTTGCGTTGTGCTACCAAGGTAGAACTATAAGTTGGTGTTACATATCCATCTCATGGTTTTGACAAAAAACTAAAGATGGATTTGAAGGAAAAATCTCAGAACAATGGTGAAAAAAGGTGAATGTTTTTTTATAATAAATGTGTGGAAAGAAGCATGGTGGAGATTGTCTAAAAGGTTCTAGAAAATGTTTCAAGTGTGGAAAGAAGCTCATGGATCAGCTGAGTGCCGAAGTAATGGGAAAAAAGTTTCTAAGGACGTGAATAGATAAAAGACTACAGAGAACGCTTCACCAACACTTCAATGCTTCAAGTGAAAGGAAGTGGGGAATTATGCTAATCAATGTCCTAATACAAGGGTTAATGATGATCGACGTGAGAAACCTCTTAATGTAAAAGACAATGTGAAGTCACATGCGATCACTATTTGTGATGTTGAGTAAGACAATGATTTTGTATAATGATTAAGTGTTTATGTAATGGGATTTCAAAGTAGTATCATGGAATCTCAATTATAGTATCGTGGAATTTTGGAAAATCTATGTATTGGTTTTCAATAATTGTATGGTACCAGTAACCATGAAATGTGATTGAAATATTTTTAGTAAGCAGATTATATGCGCATAATTAAGGGATAAGGAGAAATTAATATGTTTGATATTATTAATGAGCTCATGACTGATATAAGGACAAAGTGACATCATGGTTTGAGTATAAAGAATTTTTGGGATTCTGGTATGTGGAAAGAGTTAACTTTTGACAGCATTTATGTTTTCAATAATGTTCTATGCTAATTCATGTGGCAAGGGAATACAATATTAAGGTATTTACATGTTTGGAATGTGATAAAAAAGGTATATCTTATGATATATGGGGGATAAATGATGGTATTCACATGATTGGTTGATGACATTTCTAGTAATCATTTTTTATGCTATGAGCTTGGATATAAGTATTTTGGATAAGCCTAAATATTTGAAATTGATTTTGTTGGACATAAGATAATATTGATTAAGGATAAAACTTTTTTCGATATTATTTCTGGAATGTTATAATAGTGCAGTTTTAGAAAAAGGATAACTTGTAGGACGGGCGACAAGCCATCGTGTCAGACAAGGTTGTGGGAATCAAACCAAAACCAAAGTGCGACAGGACTTTATCACCACCCACTAGCCTATAAGAAGTCCCTGGCTAGTAGAAATTAGTTTTATTTTATTAAGTAGTATGATAGTTGAAGTATAAGTCCATTTTTGGAATCATATACAGTTAATATCACCAGAATATGGCCTTTTGTAAATAAATATTGCTAAACATATTTTTGAGACCGATGGAATGACCCATCATTCTATCGCATGATTTGTTAACACTTTGCAAAAGAATAATTCAACTTTATTTCTTTAAGAGATGAAGTGGAAATTGTTCAAGGCACAAACAACAGTGAGATTGTAGCAAAATCAAGTAAGTATTTCTTTCAATTCTTCAACATTTGGGAAATAATCTTGAAAACCAAAAATTTTGTCATATTTCCCTCATATATGATGAATCATATGGTACCTTAGAACATCACAAATTTATGGCCTTTTGATTGTTGGATTTTTCATATCCATGTTCTCTACCACTCTTCATCTAAACATTATGGTTAGATTTCTCTTCCATATCCATATTTTCACCTATATTCTCCTATGTTGAAACCCAGTGATGAGTTAATTTGGGTATCCATTATGTTTCTAACATTTTCTTTTAAGATGATGATTTAGTATTACTTTTTACGATGTGGGTTTCTATGAAAGAAACTATCAAGTAGAAAACCATTTATAACCCTGACGAATTTCTAGGGCAAAACTTATTTTAGGGGGGGTAGAATGTAACACCCTGAAATTTTATGAGAATTATTCTTTTCAATTTCATTCATGTATTTTGTTGTATGATTCACCAAGATTATCTTGCGCTATACGCAACACCATATTAGCTTGTAGTATACGCGACACTATTCTTGGCTTGTGATGCACAAAATTTCAAGTTCTTCCGAACAAAATTCATTGTACACAACACTAAGTATATATTTTGATAAATGTATAATAGAACTATATTTTGAGTATGTTATAAGAAAAACCAAATGAATATTTCCTTACATGCAACCCTGACTTGGCTTGCATTACACGCAAGAGCGACCTTCCTCAATAGTGTATGTTGTATGCAATACCGAGTTTCACTAAACAATGTTATATTATTATAATATTATTATGAACTAGCCGTTATGAATATTATTAACAAATTTTTTAATTTTATAAGATTATAGATCATCTTACACATTTTATGGAATAATGAATGAGAACAAAATCAATTTTTCAAATAAAAAAAGTATTTTAAAAAAAATGCAGTTTTGCCTCCTTTTGATGGCTCACCCATTTTAAATATAATTTTTGACAATTTTATAAGTTTAATTTTACAAAATAAACTTAATATTTTGAATCAAGATATAAAAATTAACATTGGATAAACTTTTGATATTTTTCTGACAACGTTCTTATTTTGATGAATAGTAAAAACACGCTAAATTTTATTTAAAAACAACTGTTTTCTTCGAGATAATTTATATGGTTAAATTATAATAGTAAATTGTTTTAATGTAAAAATAAAATATATTTTTAAAATTTAATATAATGTATGTCATTATCATTAATTTTACGTTGAATTTATGGGTAAAAAAATTTCAGTCTTTGACAATGTTTTAACTTTTGAAACCTATTTTCTTAACAACGAGATTAATTTTAAATTAATTATTTCAAATTTTGTGTTTTTAATTTTGAAAAATGGATTCCATATTTGGATTCAGTTTGTCTAAATTATGTTAATAGGTTACATTTATTTTTTTGATGTTATGAATAGTAACTACGATAATTTTTATTTACTACAGTTAAAAGTAATTCGGGTAATTAAGGGTAAAAATAAGATTATAAAATTACCCTAAGACCTTCCAAAATACTATTGGATGAATAAAAGTAGAATCATATCATTTAAGGGTCGGAATTGAATCATTTCATGGACTTTTGCCCATGAAAATGATATAATTATTATTAAATCCAAAGAAAGTGACAACATGTCACTCTCTTATATCTTATTAGTGTAGTAATTTTAATTTATTGATAAAACTCATAAAACTTCAAATATAATTAGTCTCCAGAAATATAATAAAACTTTCTACATCATTTTAATTTATTTAAAAATTTTAGGGATTAAATAATTATCATTTATGATGACGCAATAGTGATGTATAAATAATTTTATTGATTGAAATATCAAATAATTGGTTTTAAAAATATTAAAATAAATATTATATGAACTAATTAATGTTCTCCACAAATTTTCTATACTAATATGACATGTTATAAGTCTATTGAATAATTTTTTTTGAAGATATCCTCTTTGTGGATTTTATTTATATTCGAATAAATGAATAGTGTCCAAATTGACACTATTGTTATTTTATAAAAACAAATTAAAAAATTGTTGAAAAATCACAAAAATATTTTAAAATTATAAATGTAAATTTATATGGTCTAAAATGTCATAAAGTATCCAAATATCCACAACACATAAGTAATTATTTAAAACAATTTAAAATTTATAATATTATTACCACAAATAAAATTAAATAGATTAAATAAGGATAAATCAAGTTGATAAGGTTTAAAATAAATTCCAAAAATGTCTAAATTTTATTGGTTAGTGAGATTAAAACCCTATCTCACCTCAAATTTGAATTTGAGTCATTTTTAATATTTTTATGTGGGATTTGAATTTATTATAAATTAATATTTCTTATGTTTTCAAAGGTGCCCCTCTCCTCCCTTATAAAAGGGAACTTCCTCCCTTTCCTCCTCACACCACATTGAGCTATACATCTTGGCCAAAACCTGTCTATTTCTCCTCTAAACTTCCCTAGAAACATATTAAAGGTCCTAGTCTTCTTCAATGTCAAACTTTAGAGCCCTAAGAGGAGGTTTTGAAGAGGTACGTCGAAGAAGAGTTAATATCCTTTACCGATTCTATCAATTTCATTTATTATTATACTTCCTATTCTTTTGTTGTTTTATAATAAATTAATAACATAAATATCCCTCATATACTGATATATTATTATAAATATTAACCAACCCTATTTCACCTTCTATCCATCCTACAGAAAATGGAATCACCGCACGTGCGTACGTACATAATATCGTCTTTATGCCATGGGGTAATATGTTTTTCAACCACCACCTTACTTGGATGGGTTTAATGGTGTAAAGAATAACTATATATGGTTATTATAACATGATACTAATTCTGAGATATTATATCATCCACTATAATTCCATTCAATAATTATGGGAATGATATCATCGCTCGTGCGTACGTACGGATTACCTTCTCCACGACGAGATGAGATTAATTCTCCAAGTTAACCATTCAAGAATGATTATAAAATTTATATATTAAATAATGATGAAATATATGACATATTAATGATACATTATTTATGTCTATGATATTTACTTACTTCCATGCAATTTAATAAGGGAACGAAAACAACGTTCATGCGTACGTACGGCCTATCGTCTCCATTAACGGTGTATTTCATTACGTTTATCAATCTATTATATATTTATATAATTAATATATATTATATATAAATCATGTTTTGCATTCAAGAAATATGTAATCATGATCTAAGTAATCATATGAAGAATTAAAAGTCAAAACATGCGTGATAAATGAAACAATTTTACCCAAAACGGTGCTATAACATTGAATTGACAAAAGAACGGGTAATATAAAGTCATAACTGAATCATGTATGATATCATAAATATGGTTATGGTTCTGTTACATGTTAATAATATGTTTAAACCTACTGTACCAGAGTCTCATACACATACGGAAGAAATTGGACATAAGTAAAGGGATAATTTTTCAAATCTCTTTTTTATCCGAGATTGCTTATACATATGTATTTACTGGGGTTTTGTTTATCATCCATGTCCATGTTTTCTAAAAATGTTTTCATAAAATGTTTAATATTCTTCCATGTATGTTTAATGTAATTTTTACCCTTTATTGACTTTTTAGCCCATTTTATGGAAGGAATATTTCCTTTTGTTACCATATAAGGTACTTTTTGACTTTTCGACAAAAGTACAAGAAGAATTTTTTTTTAACTTATATGACGTGAATGGATTTTTATGGTTTCATAAAGACTTATTTCAATGAAGCTTACTCCACAAAATTTCATGATTATTTTCAACAAAATACTTTTCTTTTAATATTTCATCGCATTTTGAGAAAAGAAAATTATTTTGGAGAAGAAAGGATATTT
Source organism: Viscum album (assembly GCA_963277665.1). NCBI lineage: Eukaryota > Viridiplantae > Streptophyta > Magnoliopsida > Santalales > Viscaceae > Viscum > Viscum album. The sequence continues at coordinate 1,282,993,955 of OY728141.1, forward strand.
TCCTCATGAATTCATTTCAAGTGTTTTGTCAAAACTATTTTCCATATAAGATGACATTGTTTAGTATTTTTATGTTTCAAGTATAATGTCTCTATTATTTAAATGGTTTTATTTTTCTTATGATAAAATGATATCCATTTATTATATGTGGATTATGTTATGATGGGATGATGTTTATGAAACCCATTTTATTCGTTGGGTTATTATGAATGATGTGTGTTTATTTTGTGGCACACGAAAGAATGATTTCATTATGAGATGGGCGGGACCTATATCTCCCTCAAATAAATTGGAAAAATATTTATATCTCATGAGATAAACATTGTTGGAATGACAAGTTAATCTGGTTAAGTGATACAGGACTGGAACGAGGGGTGAACTCAATTCCGTAAGGGACTTTGTCCACTATGATGGTCTTGGCAGCAATGCCTTGGAAACTATAAAAACCATATCATGTTATTAATGGTTTTCCACAATTACATGTTTTATTCCCATGCTATTTTACCATGGTTAATGTTCCTTTATGATCTATGCCTTCTGCAATGCTATGATTTATGTCATTACTCATGATTTTGATGTTTTATGTTCATGTTCTTAAGTTCAAAAGTTTATGGATTGTTTTAGGTTATCCATGCTTACCCTTACTGAGAATTTGAGCTCAGCCTTTATATGTTTTTTCCCCAGGACATAAAGAAAGATTTTAGATAAGAAAACAAAAGGGGGAGATCTTTATGGGAGATGTTTAAGATCTTTCACCATGATTAGAAGATTATATTTCAAGTTTCCAAATACACTAAACTAATATGGTCTTTGGGCGTTTTTTTTGTCATGTATTAAGTATTCTGCAAAAGTAATGTAATGTCTATGTGCGTCAAGATATGGGTCTCTATAGTTGGTATCAGAGTGAAGGTTTAGTTAACCTTTGGAAACTAAGATGCGAAAACTTTAGATACCTAGAGATATTTCTAAGGTATGTCTAGAGATGTCTCTAAGGTTATGTATAAGTATAGGTTATAAACCTAGAATTACAGTAAATATCATAGAATTAAAACTATGATGTTAGATATTTAAAGTACTCTCCTTTATTATGTTGTTTTCATAGCATGATTTTTGCCTATCACACTATTCTTTTTGGGTTTTAGAAGATGGATGGAACCTGAGGGAACAATGTTGATCAATGTAATGGACAATGAAATGATTTTCCTCATAAACAAACCAATGTTATAGGAGATGGAGTGAAAAAATTTATTGCTATACTTACACAAGATATGAATCATTCTATAATTCCAAATGAGCAGAGAATGGAACAATATTCTATTGAGTCTTTCATGAGGCAACGACCACCTTCTTTCAGTGGGTATTCTGATCCACTTTTGGCTGAAAAATGGATCAGTAACATTGAAAAGATATTTTCCATACTTCGTTGTACAGAGCATGAAAAAGTCATTTTGGCTGTTTACTGGTTAGAAGGAGAAGCAGACTAGTGGTGGACTCTAATTAAGAATAAAAGGTCCCATTATAAAATTCAATCCATGGAATGGGACGAGTTCAATAACTTATTTTTCAATAAGTACTTCCCTCATATTCTTTGAACAATTATGGAAAAGGAGTTCCTTAAGATTATGAAAAAGGATGGTGAATCTATTGGTATATACGAGGCGAATTTTACAAGGCTTGCAAGGCATGCATCTGGATTTATCATCCAAACTGAAAGTACAATTGATCGATTCTTCAGTGGCTTAAAACCAAGTCTTCGAAGGGCATTAACTATAATAGACTTCAATATCTATGAAGAAATTGTGTGTTGTGCTATCAAGGTAGAACTGGAAGTTTGAGTTACATATCCATATCATGGTTTTGAGAATAAATGGAAGATGGTGTTCAAGGAAAAATCCTAGAACAATGATGAAATGTTGGTGAATGTTTTTTATGCTCAAAGTGTGGAAAAAATCATTGTGGAGATTGTCTAAAAGGTACTAGAAAATGTCTCAAGTGTGGAAAAGAGGGTCATCGATTAGCTGAGTGCCGAAGTAATGGGGAAAAAGTTTCTAATGATGTGAATAGAGAAAAGACTTCAGAGAATGCTCCACCAACACTTCAAAAGTTCAAGTGCAAGGAAATGGGGAATTATGCTATTGAATTCCCTAATCCAATGGTTAATGATGATCGACGTGAACAACCTCTTAAGGAAAAGGCCAAAGGGAAGTCACATGCGATCACTATTTGTGATGTTGAGTATGAAAATGATGTTTTGGAATTATTAAGTGTTTATGTAATGGGATTTAAAACTAGTATCACAGAATCTCATTTATAGTATCATGGAATTTTGGAATATCTATGTATCGGTTTTCAATAATTGTATGGTAACGGTAACTATGAAAAGTGATTAAAATATTTTTGGAAAGTAGATGAAATGCGCATAATGAAGGGATAAGGAGAAAATAAAATGTTTGATATTTTTAATGAGCTCATGACTGATATAAGGACAATTTGATATCATGGTTTGAGTATAAAGAATTTTTGGGATTTTGGTATTTGGAAAGAGTTAACTTTTGACAACATTTATGTTTTCAATAAGGTTCTATGGTAATTCATGTTGCAATATAATACCAGATTAAGGTATTTATAGGTTTGGAATGCCATCAATTAGATATATCTTATGATATATGGGGGATAAATGATGGTATTCACATGCTTGGTTGATGAAATTTCTAATAATAATTTTCTATGTACTATAATTTTGGAAAGAAGTATTTTAGACAAGCCAACAGATTTGAAATGGATTATGTTGGTCATAAGATAATATTATTTAAGGTTAGAACTTTTTTTGATATTATTTCTGGAATGTTATAATAGTGTAGTTTTAAAAAAAGGATAACCTGCAGGATGGGTGACAACCCATCGCGTCGGACAAGGTTGTGGGAATCGAACCCACAACCGAAGTGCGACATGCCTTTATCACCTACCACTACCCTACAAGAAGTCCTTGGTTAGTATAAATTAGTTTTATTTTATTAAGCAGTATGATAGTAGAAGTATAACTCCATTTTTAGAATCATATACGGTTAATCTCACCATAACATAGACTTATGTATATAAAATTTTCTAACCTTATGTTTAAGACAGATGGAATAACCTATCATTCTATCTCATGATCTGCTAACATTTCCCGGAAAGAAAATACAACTTCATTTCTTTAAGAGATGAAGTGGAAATTGTTCAAGGCACAAACAACAGTGAGATTGTACCCAAATCAAGTAAGTATTTATTTTAATTATTCAACATTAGAGAAATGATCTTAACAACCCAAAAAATTTCCTAGTTCCCTCATATATAATGAATAAGACGGTACCTTATATCATCACAAATTTATGGTTTTGTGATTGTTGGCTTTTTCATAGGAATGTTTTCTACCACTCTTCATCCAAACATGATGGTTAAATTTTCTTCCATATCCATATTTTCACCAATATTCTCTTATGTGGAAACCCAATGATGAGTTACATTGGGTATCCATTATGTTTCTAATGTTCCTTTTTAATATGTTCATTTAGTATACCTTTTTTACGATGTGGGTATCTATGAAAGAAACTTTCAAGTGGAAAATGATTTATAACCCTGAAGAATTTTGAGGTCGAAATTCATTTTAAGGGGGTATAATGTAACACCCCAAGATTTTAAGAGAATTATTCTTTTTAATTTCTTTGATGTATTTTGTTGTAAGCTTCACCAATATTAGAGTGCGTTATACGTAACCCCATATTAGCATGTAGTATACGCTATACTATTCTTGGCTTGTGATGGAATAATTTTCATGTTCTTTCGAATAAAATTCATTTTACAAAACACTAATTATAGATTTTGATCAATGTTTAATTGAACTATATTTTGAGTATGTTATATGAAACACCAAAGGAAGCTTTCCATACACACAACCCTGACTTGGCTTGCATTAAATGCAAAAGTGACATTCCTCAATTGTGTGTGTTGTATGCAATACAGAGTTTCACTAAACAATGATATATTGTTATAATATTATTATGAACTAGCCGTTAATAATATTATTTACCGATTTTTTTAATTTTATAACATTATCGTTCATCTTACACATTTTTGGAATGTGGTATGTGAACAAAATCAAATTATCGAATAAAACAAGTATTTAAAAAAATGCAGTTTTGCCACCATTTGATGGCACACCAATTTTAAATCTAATTTTTGACTCGTTTATAAGTTCAATTTTACAAAATAAACTTATTATTTTGAATCAAGAAATAGAAATTTACATTGTATAATGTTTTGATATTTTTCTGACAACGTTCTTATTTTGATGAATAGTAAAAACACGATAAATTTTACTTAAAAACACCTTTTTTCATCGAGATAAATTATATGGTTAGATTATAATAGTAAATTTTTCTAAATTATAAATAGAATATATTTTTACCATTTAATATAATGTATTTCATTAGCATTAATTTTACATTGAATTCATGGGTAAAAACATTTCACTCTTTGACAATGTTTTAACTTTTAAAACCCGTTTTCTTAACAATGGGATTAGTTTTTAATTGATTACTGCAACATGTGTGCATTGAATTTTTAATAATGGATTCCATATTTGTATTCAGTGGGTCTAAATTATGTTAATAAGTTACTTTTATTTTTTTGATGTTATGAATAGTAACTACAATAATGTTTTATTAGTAGAGTTAAAGTTAAATCGGGTAATTAAGGGAGAAAATAAGATTATAAAATTACCCTAAGACCTGCCAAAAATATATTGGATGTATAAATGTCCACCCATATCATTTAAGGGTCGTAATAGATTCATTTCATGGTCTTTTGACCATGAAAATGATAAAATGTTTATTAAAACCAAAGAAAGTGAGAACATGTCACTCTCTTATATATTATAAGTGTACTAATTTTCATTTAGTGATAAAACTCATTAAACTTAAAATATAAATATTCTCTAGAAATATAATAAAATTATCTACATAATGAGAATTTATTTATAATTTTTAGGGATGAAATAATTATCAATAATGATTACACAATAGTGATGTATAAATTATTTTATTGATTGAAATATCAAATAAATAATTTTAAAAATAAAAAATAAATATTATATGAACTAATTAATGTTCTCCAAAAATTTTATAGATGAATATATAATTTTATGAGTCTATCAAATATTTTGGTTTGAATATATCCTCTATGTGGATTTTATTTATATTCAAATAAATGAATAGTGTCAAAGTTGACACTATTGTTACTTTATAAAAATAACATATTATAAAATTGTTTAAAAATAAAAAAAAAATATTTGAAAATTATAAATTGAACTTTTTATGTTCTATAATGTCATAAGGTATCCAATTATGTACAATTCACAACACATAAGTAATTATTTATAACAATCTAAAATTTATAATATTATTACCACAAATAAATTGAAATATATTAAATAAGGATAAGTCAAGTTGATAAGGTTTAAAATAAATTCCAAACATTTTTAAATTTTATTGGTTGATGATATTACAACACTATATCATCTCATATTTTAATGTGATTCATTTTCGATGTTTTTAAGTGGGGTTTGAATTTATTATAAATTAATATTTCTTATGTTTCCAATGGTGCCCCTATCCTCCCTTATAAAAGGGAACCTCCTCCCTCTCCTCCTCACACCACATTGAGCCTTAAAGATCTGAAAAACCCTACCCGTTTCTCTTCTTCATATCCATAGAAACATAATAGAGGTCCTGGTCTTCTTCATAGACCATCTTTAGTTCCCTAATAGGAGGTTTAGAAGAGGCGCGTCGAAGAAGAGGTAATATCCTTTACCTATTCTTTCAAGTTCATTTCTTCTTCTTCTTCCTCTTCTTTTGTTGTTTCATAATAAAGTAATAACATAAGTATAAATAATATACTGATATGTTATTATAAATATTAACCAAACCCCTTTCACCATCTATCCATCCTACGGAAAATGAAATCACCACGCGTGCGTACGTTCGGAAAACCGTCTCCACGCCGTGATGTAATCTGTTTTTCCACAAAAACCTTACATTGAAGGGAATAATGGTGTAAAGAAAACTATATATGGTTATTGTAATATGATACTAATTCTGAGTTATTATATCATCCAATCTAATTCAATTCAATAATTATGGGAATGATATTATCACTCGTGCGTACGTACGGATTACCATCTCTACAACGCGATGAGATTCATTCTCCATGTTAACCATTCAAGAATGATTATAAAATGTATATACTAAATAATCATGAAATATATTACATATTAATGATACTGTATTTATGTATATGATATTTACTTACGTCCATTCAATTTAATAAGGAAATGAAAACAACGTTCATGCGTACATACGGCCTACCGTCTCCATGAACGGTGTATTTCATTCCATTTATCGATCTATTATATATTTATATGATAAATATATATTATATATAAATCATGTTTTGTATTCAGGAAATATTTAATCATGATATAATTAATCATATGAATAATTACAAGCCAAAACATATACGATAAATGAATCAATTTTACCCAAAACAGTGCTTTAACATGGAATTGACAAAAGAACATGTAATATAAAGTTGTAAGTGAATCATGTATGATATCATAAATAAATTTATGGTTTTGTTACAAGTTAATAATATGTTTTAACCCAATATACAATTTTCTCAAACACATTCAGAAGAAATTCGACATAAGTTAAGGGATAATTTTTCAAATCTCATTTTTATCCGAGATTGCTTATAAGTAAGTATTTGCTGGGGTTATGTTTATCATCCATGTCCATGTTTTCAAAAAATGTTTTAATAAAATATTTAGTATTCTTAAATTTATGTTTAAAGTCATTTTTACCATTTGTTGAATTTTTACCACATTGTTGGGAAGGAATCTTTCCTTTGGTTACCATATAAGGTACTTTTTGACATTTCCGGCAAAAGTACGAGATGAATGTTTTTTAACTTATACGGTGTGAATTGATTTTTACAGTTTCATAATGAATTATTTAAATGAATATTCCTCTACAAAATTTCATGATTATTTTCAACAAAATCATTTTCTTTTAAAATTTTCTGGTATTTTGAGAAAAGAAAATGATTTTGAAGAAGAAAGAATATATTCCTCAAGAATTCATTTCAAGTGTTTTATCAAAACTATTTTCCATCTAAGATGACATTATTTAGTATGTTTATGTTTTAGGTATAATGTCTCTATTATTTACATGGTTTGATTTTTCTTATGATGAAATGATATCCATTTCTTTTATATGGATTCTGTTATGATGTGATGATGTTTATGAAACCCATTTTATTCGTTGGGTTATTATGATTGATGTATGTTGATTTTGTGGAACATGAAAGAATGATTTCATTATGATATGGGTGGGACCTATATCTCCCTCCAGCGAATTGGGTAAAGATTTATATCTCATTGGATAGACATGGTTGGAATGCCAAGTTAATCTGGTTCAGTGATAAAGGAATGGAATGAGGAGTGAACTCGATTCAATAAGGGACTTTGGCCACTATGATGGACTTGGCAGCAATGCCCATGTTACTATGGAAATAATTTCATGTGCTTAATGGTTTTCCACAATTTCATGTTTTATTCCCATGCTTGTTTATCATGGTTAATATTCCTTTATGATTTATGCCTTATGCACTGCGAAGATTTATGTCATTACTCATGATTTTGATGTTCTATATTCATGTTCTTAAATTCAAATGGAAACAAAATAACCAAATATTTTAATGTTTTAATGATATTTGTTTTATAGTTAAGGGCAAGGGAACATATGTATTTATAGTAGAGAAAACATTAATTAGATCTATATAATCTAATTCATGTAGAAAGAGTAATTTTAAAATCATTAGTCTTTTAAGAAACCTATTATATAAATATACCATATGAAATGACCCTTAATTTCCCATATTTAAGGCTCTAATGTAATAATTATAATAAAAATTCACATTTAAAATATTTCTAAAAAAACTAGAAATTTCGAAAAACATAGAGCATGAGATTAACAATCTATTGTTATACCAACCAACTATCATTAGACCAACTTAAAATTGTGATCCCACCTACTAACATGAGATCAACCTACTCCGATGAGGCAACCTACTACCATGAACCAACTTGATAATGTGATAATAATGTGAATCCATGAATCCAACCAACAACCATGTGACCAACCTTCTACAATGTGCCCACCTACTACAGTGATACGAACCTGGTACTATGAGACCAACCTGCTACCGTTAGACTAACCTTCTATCTTGATACCAACCTACTATAATGAGACTAAAACGATACTATGAGACAAAACTTTTACTTTGAGACTAACCATCTACCATGAGACCAAATAACTACCTTGAGACAGAGATCAAACTTAAGAATTTCAGTGAAAAGAAGACCACATACACCCACTGGACACCACCAGCCCTAGGGTAAATATAAAGAAGGGTTTTTAAGATCTTTCAAAATATATGTCATATCATTATAACATGTGTTAATAATATAATTGGATTATTTATTCCATTACCATTTTAATTATTATTGTTTTTTATTCTATGTAATCTCTACAGACTTTCTATTATCAACAGAATAGTTCCCCATAAAACCTCTCTGGTCCTCACATCATTTTAGTAGCATATTGTGTATGTGTATGTATACATGGGTTCAAGTGGAACATTATCATAAGATGAATATTCAATTCAGGGTATTACAAAATAGTTTCAAATTACCATTTCCTTTATTTTACATTGATTTGGTACATGATATACATGATATAGGATAGTTTGGACTAGAGAAATGTAATTATTCTAGTGTATGGGAGACACTATATTGTTGCACTCCATGTTTCTAAGAAATTGGTATTGATGTTATTGTTGTTTATTATTACTGTTGAATTATTTCGTCATGGGTGATGAACATGATTTTGATATTATGATTTTTGGGATTCCGGGTGAATTAGTGAATCATGGATAAACACATAGGTTTAAATGTAACATACATGTTTCTTATGTTAAATAGTGTTGAGTAAATTAAATTCCTATTAAAAATATGATTTTACTTGTTGTCATATTATTTATCACATATAATTATATGAAAATTAGGATATTGTTCTAGTTTTGTATATATAGCTGTAAATAATGTGTAGGTAAAAACGACATGGTTAAGCCTTTGGTAGTTCTAAGGGAGACATACATTATGTTTTTGGGTAGCATCCTAGGATATTCCTTTTAATGGAGTTTCATGGGAGTTCCTACAGGCTATTATTGAGTCGTCATACACCTTTTTTGTGCCTTTATAAGTGTTTTCTTTGGAATTTTAGATAATTCCACTCAAGAGAAGTCGTATATAACCACATAGGGATTCTATTAAAAAATCATCCACATTGAGAATTCCCTGTTATACCACATAATGTTTGTCAGGGTGTAGCCGGGAATGCTCTCATAGCTACCCAAGTAGTTCTAGAAATAGAACAGTTCCAACCCAGACTCTTTCATCTCATTATTACTTTTGTGGAGGAACACAAATTTCAATTGTGGAATACACTCATGTTTTTTAGTTCCATAATTCCCTAAAATTATAGGAAATTGGAGGCCTATAAGATACTAAATTATGGATAGAAATTAGCAAGATGATATTCAACATGGTGGAGACTCAAGAGGATTAAAATGTGAATCTTTTTTCTTTTATGATCCATGGGTTAGCTTAAAGGTGGTGGGTAATTATGAATCAGAAATGAATATATGGTTGACTAACATGGAGAACCTTTAAAGACCTCTTCTATGAGGAATTATTCTTTCATATTATGAATGTAGATTGCGCTTATGAGTTCATGAAGCCTTAATATGGAACAATTCTTGTATCATCATATTATGGATTTTTCATAGAACTACTTAATTCTTCTCCATTGTTAGATGGGAATGAGAAATAAAAGGTTATGAATTCTGAGATTAGTTTCCAACATGAGATGAATCATTAGGTAATGAATTCAATTTTGATGTCTTATGTTGAGGTTCTTCATAAGGATATGATTATTAAGAAGGGACACAAGGATGATATAATACCAGGACTTATTTCATCATTTTGTGGATAAACTAGTGTATTTTTCAGTTCTTCACTAGTTACATGTTTCTGTAATAATAGGAAATTAGACGAAATTTAACAAAGTAACGGTCAATAGTTAGCATAAAGAAAGTGTTATTCAGTAACCTTTTGAAGAGTTGAAACTTCGAGGCATTACAATTGTGGGTATAATGGAAATTGTACAAAGAATTATCCTATCCCTCCCAAAAAATTCCACCAATTTATCAAGGAATTAGATCGTAAGTTGTTTTATACAAATTCCTTCAGGAAGGGATAAGTGAAGTCAATCTAATATACGGGATAGAGTTCCAACACTTTGTGCCACCACCATAGGGGTTTTTGAGTTTGTTGAATCATAAACCACAAAGGTGATGTCTTAAAAATAATACAAGAAACATTTTTATTGATGGATGAGCTCTAGATAATTGTATAGATGGACCTTCGATGGTTTGAGGTATGATTCTGAATTATTCTATGATCTATATTGATTTATTTGATATATGTGCTTATCATTTGCTTATATATACTCAGTTGGATACTGGGTTATATTTTCAAGTTAAATATTATCCTTAATAGATTTATATTAATACACCTTCTGGAAATAATGTGGATCATAACAATATTTTCCCAAAATTTCCCACAGTGATTTCTGGCTATGAGTATCTGTGGAATTTTATAAATCCATAGATATTTGGTTTTGATGATATCCTTAGAATGGATTCATTTACTAGTTACCATGATCACATAAACAGATATTAGAGATGAGTATCTTTTATTTTTCCTAAGGGATACATGTTTAGGTTGACTAGTGAGTGGGATATTTAAGTAGGTAGAGTGGGAACAGACCCATGTCAATTTGGAGCCATTACAACACATGTGGATTACATGATCATTATAGTTAATTAGACTATGGCTCTATCATCTTTTCTTATCATGATATACTTATATAAACTTGTCTTTCTAGAATGTTTTTATGGTTACCATATTATAGTATCATTGAGTTCAGAAATGAACACATGTCTAGTACAAAACCAATATCTATTGCACCAAACCACATAGAACCTGCTAAGTTGAATTAACTTAAACAGGAAAATTGGGTTCTATAGGGAAAGGATTTATTAGACTGAGCACATTTCCTTAGGTTTAATCAATTTTTTTAATTAGAAAATGTATGACAGTCTTTAACTATGTGTGGATTATATGAAGTTGAATCAAATTACTATGAAGGGAAGGTACCCATTCCCAAGGATTGATGACACAATTGATCAGTTAAGGGGATCCCTATGGTTATTAAATATTGATCTATGTTCTGGCTACCATCATCTATGAGAGAGTGTGCAAGACATAATAAATAAAACATTTATTTGCATATATTGGTTTTATGGGTATATTACTATGCCCTTTAGGAAAATTAATTCTCTAGTAGTGTTCACAGCCATCATGATTAGGGTCTTTTATTTGTGCTTAGAATACTTCATTTGCATGTTCCTTGATGAAATCCAAATATATTTAAATTCCATAGAATCATGTGCTTGGGACCATGATATTGTATTGAGTACTCTTCAAGTGAATCAACCTTATTTCAGACAAAAAAAGTGCCAGTTTTGGATCCAGAAGTTGTGTTTCCTTGAGAATGTGATTTTTGATGTTGGAATTTTAGTCAAAATAGAAATGGTAGAGGAAGTGATGTATTGTTCATGACTTATTAATGTGTTCAATATCGAGAGTTTCCTTGGGCTATATGGGTACTATAGAAAGTTAATTTAGGGATTTTAGAGGATGTTTGTGCCTATTATCATTATTATGAATAAGGGGATACAATTGTTATCAATATATCAATATGAATAATGCTTCCTGGAGAATAAGACAACAACATCATCAACTGTGATTCTAGTTTTTTTAGAATATAGATTTGGGTACATAGTATATTGTGATGATTTTGGGTTTGTATTTACAGTTGTATTAATGAAGAATGAAAAGGTAGTTTCTTAAGAGTCTATCCAGTGAGGAACCCATGAGCAGAACAACCTTACTCATGATCAAAAATTTTCTAACATATTTTATGTTTTGAAGTATTGGAGACACTACCTCTTCCAAGAGATATTTTCAAAATATATGAACCATAAGAACTTGTGTTTTATCTTCTCCCCATGGGTCACGAATATTTTCCAGTGGCATTTGTTAGGGAAAATAAACATTTTTAACTTCAATATGGTGTATGATCTAATAAATGGGAATGTTATTGAATATTATCATTAAAATAATACATATGAACATGGAGAGTGAACATAAAAAGTTGGGTGTAAGTTAATGACATTGCTAGAAGATAGACTAGTGGGATAGAATGAAAATTTTGTATTAGTGTATTGTGAACATTTGGTGATTAGATACTCATTGGTGGACCGAATAAAGACTCATCAGTTATGTAATCTTGAATTTCTTGTGACTTATAAAATATCAGTGATAGATGATTCCATTCCATGTTAGATCCTAGATAGATTTTATGTGATTTTGTTTCATGGAAAAGTAGTGGTTCCTTCTTCTATGAAATATGAGCTAATATGGGACTCTCAAACATTGTAGTGGAATGGGAAAAAATAATTAAACAATATATTTCATGATGCCATACAATTTTTTGGGAGGCTGATATAAATAGGCACATTTCAATATTTTTCTCTTTCTATTTGGCCAGTCTTATGATCAAATCTAAGATCCAATGAAACAATTGATTTATTAAACCATTTCAGATTCCTAGGTGGAAGTGGGATGAACTCAAAATGAACATAATTAAAGGTTATCCTAATACACCTAGATGTTCTGATTTTATATGGGTTATAATTCATTGGCTGACCAAACCGACTAATGTCCTGCCAATTTAGTAGACTATTTCACTGAAAAAGCTCAGAAGGCTCTATAGTTGAGAGATTGAGTGACTATATGGTGTGGATTTATTTATAGTATTTAACCTAGAATCCCATTTTACCTAAATTTTATTAGGGAATTTATATGGTGATGGAGAATAATTTATCATACTAATGGATAGTTAGAAAGAATGATCCAAACCATAGAGAATATTATCAAGGCATGTCCTTTGGATTTAAGTCGAGAATGGATTGATCATTTATCTAAGAAATTATCCATGTATAAAAATAGATTATATTATTTCATTTAGAAGGATCCATTTCAGAATATCTATATTTGTATGTGTCCTTCACTGAAATGTTTTCATGAACATTGTGAGTCCTAAGATATAGTTCCATTTATGGTGCAAGAGATATCATAATATGTGAAGTTGATTCAAAAGCAGATGGTGACCCCTCAAACTAGAAAATGATCTATTTATTACTAGAGGGGATAAATGTTAGATTTCACTATGGATTACCAAATATTCTTTCAGGTGTATACCAGGTAAGAAATTAGCAATTGGTGAGGTAGGGGAAATTTGGGCCATGTTTTGTTTGAATTTTCAAAGTAATAAAATTTATTAGGATGGTTTCGAATTAGTTTAACCATTTTCCATGGAATTGAGTTATGAAAAATTTGTTCTAGGTATCTTAGCTTCAGAAGAATAATCCTGAGCATGTGCCTGTGATCGACAACGATGATGTTGAGTTAGATGTATATATATCATATGAGGAATGAATTAATCATATTGTTCAATGATGTGAGAAGGTGATGATTGGGGAAAATATTCCTTTTATTTAGGTTCTATTGCAATGCGGGAGTATCCCAGTAGGGGTTTTGGAGAGGGCATGAGACATCTAATTATAATCAATTGAGTTATTTTGAAAAAGCCTCTTGATACACTTATCAATGATGAAAATTGGTTATATGGGGAGATTGTTATCCTTATGTATTTTATGGTTGGCCTCGTTTTAGGCTTCGATGTATCTTTTATAAAGTAATTGAATGAGTTGAAGAATTTTTTAGGTTTTTAGTAAAGAAAATGTCTTAGAAGATTAAATATGTTTGTAGGATCCAGTTCATTCCATAAATAAATATTAATAACATGAATGGTTTCATGTTAGAATCATTTAATTTTCATTCATATTTGAAAAAAATATGGTCTTGAAATCCTATTCATGTTGTGAATAAGTTTTTCATTATTTTATGTTGATTTGAATTGATTTTCATCATATTTTCTATTTCAATATTTTATGACATAATTCCATAATTCCTGTCACGAATTGAGTACTTTTTAGAAAATTAATTAATTCAAGTGCTGTTATTTTCTCATTTTCCACCACCTTCATCAAAGCCTAGGGTTTCTTAGGGAAATTTTGGTAATCCAATACCCTATGGAAATTAGTTTCATCATATTATCAAGAAATGGACCTAGATAATTGGATCGCATTTCTCATTTGGACTTAGACCATTGATGGAAACTGCTCTTCCTAAGAATGTAAAACCTAGTCGTACCCATTAGGTATGATATAACCCTTATATCTTGATGATAGATTTATCACTGGAGGAAATGGAGATGAATCAAAGGATAATTTATGTACATCATGACAAAATAGTGATTTATTAAATGTTGATATCGTTCCACTTGTGTTTGGAATAACTTTTCATATAGGACCTATATATACAAGTTTTTGGAAGGATTATGTGGTGTACATGTCTATCCCCTTGAGAATTATTCTTGATATAATTCACATGTGGTATGCTTGTGTATCCATATGAGACATATTCCTGATATCATTTCTATATGGACATATGTTGGATATATGGCTCTTGTTTGGCATGACATGATTATGAACTGCATTTTTGTTGCTTTTTGTGTTACATGTGTTGTTTCTAGAGTTAAAATTTTCAACTATTCAAAATAAACAACCATTTGATAAGGTGTGTAGATGTGGTGGTGTATTTCCCAAAATCTTGGAGACTGGATCAATATGTGTGGTGATGGGTTTCCTAGGTTATATTATATTGAGTTGACAAGTGACACAAGATAGATATCCCAAGATCCATGGTATGGGGTTAAATTGATTACTTATCTTAATGATGGTCATGAATATCCATTCACTGGGAATGTGGAATAGTGAACAGGTAGCTGACTACATAAGGCCAATGTGAAACAATCCATATGGCAGAGAGGTTATGCAGGCAATGCTAGTGTCTAAGGATGTTGCTTTTGTGTGTTCATGTATGGTTACTTATTATTTACATATGAATTGATTATTTTTATGTGATACACTTTTTCATGTTATAAACATATTATATAGAATATTTATGGTTTCATACAAGGTTTTAAACTCACTCCCCACAGGAGAATCATGGGTAGTTCGGTAGGAGTAGCATGGTGGTATGAGGTGATGTTGAGGTATACATTGAGTCTTCACTGTTTTTCCATGTGTTATAGAATTTTCCTTATTATTTGTTGCGCTGATCTACCATGTATGGGGGTTACATTTTTATTTGGAAATTATGATTTGCATGAATTATTTTTATAGCATGGGTGGATAATTTTTTTATTATTCATTCCATTATTATTATTAGTATTCTTATGTCTTTCAGGTAATCTCTACATATTTTCAATTACCAAGGGAAAATTCTCCCTACAATGCCTGTAAGTTCCTCATTACTAATTAAAAAAATCTAATATATCTGGTGTCATACATAAGGTTATGTGGAAATCTAGTTCAAGCGTGGTGATTTTTTTGTATGAGTTTTACAAGAAAAATCTATGAAGATGCAAATTTCACATTGATACAATATACCAACCAACATAGGATTAGAATTAACACATAATATGTAATATTGTAGAGGGTACAAGCATTACACATAATTCAAAGGTCATACATTCCATACACAAATTTGAAATAAAAAACAAAAAACACACCATTTCATTCAATTGTTTTGACGGCCAGGAAAGCACCCACATGATAATCATAGTATATTATTTCATTAATAGTTCCTAAATGGTAATGAATTCCTACCTCAAGTGTGTCAATTCTAATTTCAGAGAGTCATCACAAAACCACATTCATTCACTAATGATCCATATAATAAATCCCAATTAATCACAATCCAAATTATAGAATCAAATTTCAAGAAGGATAACAAGTCATGGTATTATAGAAATATTGACTTACTCTACAATATTAACTACCAATTGTAGATCTAGATACCTTTAATGAGAAGAAGAAAAATCTCTATACCCAACCACCTATCCAAAACCAAATCGATAATCCCTTATTAGATCACAATAGAATTTATTGATATTTCCATGAAATCTTGAATCTATGATTTTTTTTTCATATAAGATAGGATGAGATCTAGGAGAGAAGTGAAGAGTGGAGGCACAATGACCACATTCCTTGAATTGACAAGGGATAAATCCACTAGATCCACTAGAATTTTATCTTATTGAGGGAGGAAGTGAAAAGAGGAACCACTATAGTCCATAAGTTTGACATTCCTTGGTTTAAGAATACTAATTAAGGGTTTTAATGAGGTCTTAGGTTAGAAAACCAGTTTTCAGATAATTAAATTTTCTTTTCATAGTTTGGTCACACGGTTTATCAAACTGTGCACAAACCATGAGAGGTTCACTACCTCTTCAAGGAAGCTAAATTATTTGGACACACGGTTTATTAAACTATTATCCAACCCTGTTTTTATATTACTTCCAAGTTACATGTTTTTATTGGGTATGCTTCACCTTTAACTATAATTATAGACCAACCATGGATGTCTTTATTGTTTTTAGGGAACTCATACAGGTGTTCCACACGGTTTATTAAACCGTTCACCAACCATGAACCTTCTACCAAATCTATTTAAAATTCCACATAGTTTACATTGGTGAATAGAACTGCTTTCCAACAAAATTCTCAATCCCTACAAATCCTAAAAATCTTCTAAAACAATTTGTTTTATAATTTAAATGAAACTTCACCTAAACATAGAAAAAGTAACATACTTAATGAACAGAAGAAAGGGAGGTATAACTAACTTTAAATGTTTAAGTAATTATATAGTATTTCCCATATGTTACTGTTATAATAACATGGGAACCGGTCAAGATAGTATCTTATGTAGGGTTATTAAAATGATCAATATCTTTATTACAAAACCCATTTGAATTAAAAAAATTAAAAACATAAAATAAATAAGATAAAATATAAATAAATATTAAAAAAATTAAAAAATTATTAAAATTGAATATTATAAATGATAACAAACACAAATATGTTTGTAAATTTTTTTATTTAGATAGTTATTTTTATTACATAGGAGGCTAAAAAACTTTTTTTAATACTAAGAATTAAGGTAAGTGGTTTCTAGTCTCAATATTTTTTGTACTTTAGACTTATGAAATATCCACTACTTTTGTGTGTGGGTGGTGTATATAAAAACCATTTATTTATTTTTATCATAATTTTAATGTTTTTAAAATGGATTAAATAACCATATAATTTCTTATATTTCATGTACTTATAGATTATGGGTTATCGAAGTTGTATGGGGTTTTCCCTAATATTATTTTCCAATGGAGATTTCCTTTAAATTATAATTCATTTAGGAAAATTGTATGCTCATTAAATCAAAAACCAAAACATTTTATTCTCATTTTTTATTATTTAGGTTTTACATGTCCTCTATCAATTTTCATTTCCCCGGTTAAATAATTTTTTTAATGTGAAATTTATGAGAGAAACTAACCCCCACATATTCTTTATGGTCATGAATCCTACTACCATATATCCATATTCACTTTATTGATGGCCCTATACCAGATTATGTAATTTATTAAGATCATGTTTACTTTATTTTAAAATTTTTAAAATAATATTTTGATATTTTTCACACGCATCATTTAAAAAATGCACAAATTTTTAAAAATTTTCATGTTAAACCATTTTTTACGATCATTAATCTTTATAAGGTTTCCATTATGTGTTATAAAAATTTCTCCAAAATAATTTTAATTCTTATTGATTTTGAAAATAGAAGGAAATATTTTTATATCTTACAAAAGTAAATGTTTAATTTTTTAAAAATAATTCTTTTTTAAGAGGGATTTTATGTTATTTTTTAAAGAAGAAGGGTTTAGTGTTTTTAGGTCTTATTGATGAATTTTATGGGGAATATTTTTTTTTATTATTTTTTTAGGAATTTCTTTTTTTTTCTTTTAAATGTTAATTTTTGATATATTTTTTTAATTAAAATTTATTTTTTAATATAAAAAACTTTCAAAAGGATTTTATGAATTTAAAAAAAAAATTCATTCTTCTTATATTTAAAATTGATTTATCTAATAATCTTAAAATGTTATTTTTTCCATGTCGATATCGTTTGATGTTATTTATGTAACACTTGGTAGATATTCATATCATATAATCCAACTACCTTCTCTAGATGTCTAGTGACATGTTTTATGAATGATTTAATGAAACCCATCTATTTTCAATGAGTTAATTGTGTTATATTTGAAAAACTAATGTTTTAATTTCCCCAGAGAACACATATTTATGATTTATATTTATATAATGGGTAGGACCTATTTATCTCTCAAACAAATTAGGTAATGTTGTGAGTGATTTGAGAAAATCATGAGAATTTAATATTGATTCTAGATATAATTTGGGAATCTGATAGTTATTCCTACCCTACTAGGTTATGGGAATCAAGTAATTATGGTTGATCCAATATGTTATAGGAATCTGGTTGTAATGGATAATCTACTATTTTTATGGGAATTAGGTTGTGATGCCTTACTTCATTGGGTTTTGGGAATCAGGTAGTGATTCCAACTCAACCGTGTTGGGAGAATAGGTAAAGATTCAAACTCTAATATTTTATGTTTTCTAAAACTATGTTTAGGAACATTCATATGTTTTTTATATTACTCATGTTATGTTGGATTATGTATTATTTCATGATTAGATACATGATTTATATCTTATGAACTAGGATTGTTTGTGTAAGATCTTATAAAAACGTGTTCTTAGACTTTTATTATATTCTTATATCGACATTATTATTTTATGATAACTTATGACAATAAATTAATATATCTTGGGTTTACCCTTACTGAGAAATTAGGATCCCCCATTTCTTATGATTCCTTACCTAGGTTATGAAGATGACTATAACATGAAATGATACTTATATGGATTTTACTGTGGTTTTATAATGGGTAAAAGTTTTGAAGTATCATAAAATAATTTTCTTATAAATTTTATCCTCAAAGACATTAAAAATTAAATTCTTGTTATTGTGTTATTATAGTGAGATTTAATGATTAAATTATTGAGATATATATACTTTTAGTTTGGGTCATCTCACTTGTTATCTAATAATACTGTAAATTATCCATTTTTTTACTAGAGCAAGTTGTGTAGGACTGAGGTTCCTCAGCTAGTATCATTGAAAAGTTCAGTTATTTTTTTAGGATTAATTAGGTTATATTTGTGGATTATAATAAGATAAATTTAGTGAAAACATAGTTATAAATATAATAATATAATAACATTAAGATATTTGGTGAATCATAGATTATGGAGTTTCCTAGAAATAAAATTTGTTCCTATATCAAAATAAGTGGATGTTGGAATTAGAATGAATATACCTATGGGTAATGACAATGAATATTATGGTTGGGAATTGACTAAATATTCACATAGTGCAAGGTAGAGGCCTAGTAGTTTGAAACTCTTGTGGAATATTATTTGGGGATTCATATTCTTTTTTTAACCAGCTAGAGGGATTTGAATATCTTTAAATTAGAAAATTAAATAGGAAATGTGTCCCAAACCAACCTAACTTTGGCCTTGAACCTCATAAACTAACCCCATGGGTCTCCTATAATTACTTGGTTATGTACCCTATAGACCATAGGAAATTTCCCACTAAATTCACTTAATAGACTAATGGCTATCCCCAGTGGCCAATGAATGTTCTTTTAGTGTCTTTTCCCCCTCACACACACTCTAGGAAACTTATCATGAGGTTAACCATCTTGAACACTACTCCATTACAAGAATGATTAACTTTGGAGTTTTAATTAGTTTGGATCCCAACAATAATGGTGCATCTGAATGACATGGGGGATATCATTTACTATTTTAAGTCCCACTTTTCTTGGGGTGTTACACTCTCCACCCGTTTAAATCACACCACACTCATTTTGGACCCCAAATATCAAACCCTGGTTGTGCATAAGAACTTTAGGCTGGGGATTATATATTATACCATTTTTAATGGCCAAAACTATCTTAGTCCATGATGTTGGTAAATTAACCCCATTAGTCACATAAAATACCTTGGTTTACTACTTAGCACACTATAGGATAATACCCATATGGGTCACTTATAATACTAATGAATATCTTAATAAGCCATCCCATGTTCTTTCATTTTGTTTTATACTCATTCACACACTCCCTATACAAATTCCATGGAGGTCGCCCATCCTTACTAATACTCTCTACCAAGGATGATAAATATAGAGTTTTAATATGGTATGATCTTAAAAATAATCGTTCACATAGTTATTATGGCGAGTATCATTTAGTCTTTTATGTCTCAATTTTCTTGGGGTGTCACACTAGATGTAATATCCCATTACATTCTTACGTGTACATCTTGATAATTATTTTAGTTTTACATTCATTGGGTCTTATCTTATGTTGTTTTATGTGTAATTATTATAATTTTTAGGCCTAAGAGGCAGTTCAAGGTTTTAACACTATTAGGGTAGACCATACAATTTTTTCCAACAATATGTGTTCCCTATGATGGTGTATTGGAGGTAAGAAAATGGGTTTTCCAAATAGTGTTGCCATACCCTCCAATATCATGCTTCCAATAGACACTGTGCATTAAATATTTGGAAGATAGTTACCCAAACTATGCACCCACTAGGAGAAATGTTTCACCCCAAACAGTAATGGCACATATTTAAGGTGCGTGATTAGTGTAACCATGTTGACCCCTCTAGAAAACAATTTATGTATGTTTTAAATTTCCCAAAAATTATTTCAAAAATATAAAGACCTCTGATTTATTGCATAATCAACCCCTTTTGACCATAAATTTATTTCCTTGGTCTCTATGGTTCTAAATAAGTTGTATTTTCTACTTAAACCCCCTATATTAGAAGATCGAGGAACTATTTATCTCATTTGATTTCATTTGGGTATGTAGATCTATTCTCATGTGGTTTTCTCCATTTATCCCCATCTATCTTCTATGTAAATATATATATCTATATATCATCATGATATTTATGGATCTTATCTTTTTTTATCTATCTTGAATCAAGTTTTTAATTTGTGACCTTTTTCTCCCGGTTATTCATTAGAGATCTCATTATGAGTGTTTTCTTAGATCATGCGATTAAATGAAGGTGGTTTTTAAAGACATACCCTTTTATTGAAACCTTAAATTTATATATTAAATTGAGTTGAGTTTTTAGAATTTTTTAAAACTCAAATTTGAGATAAATGGAGTTGTATTTTTTAGATTTCCAGGTATTTTTTTAGAAATACCCAATTGTAATAGTTGGGAGATTTTGAGAAAATACATGGCTTGATTTAAATTTTTTTATGAAATTGAATTCATATTTATTATTGAATAAAAATAATTAAATCAATAGTGGATTTAAAATGATATGAATTTGAGGAAAACCTTGACTTACTTTTAAAATCAAAATGTCATATTGAAAACTAAAATTAAAAATTTATATTTTTAATTGATTTGAAATGTTTTATTTTCCCATGATTGATTTTTAATATGAATTCCCATAAAGTGATACCCTTGTTAGGTGTATATTGGATTCCTGATGTGGGTTCATCTTATGTGTTGTAGATTGATTTTTTAATATGGGCTCTCCTAATAGGTTGTAGATTGATTTCATGAAATGGGCTCCCCTGATAGGGTGTAGTATTATTACCTGAATTGAGTTCCCCAAATGGGATGTGGATATGAGTACACACATATATGTATTTTTTACTACTATATTTAATTGTAGGATTATTTTATTCCTGATAAATGCTTTATATATTTTTTATAAACTATTCATTTGATTATCTTGAGATATCTTCCACTAATTTATTTGAGATCAGGTTTTTTTAAATATAAAAATGTTTTAACATGAATTTATTTTGTTGAAATTGATTATATAATTGGTTTACCGTTATGTTATTATTTATGGAACACATGGTGAGGCCCTACTAGGTTATTTATATCACACCCTACCATTGGATTTAGGTATTTGTAGATTAATTTTTTTTAGGTCTAATAAAAGGTAAATCATCACTTTGCAAAGTTTTTGAGCATCAATCATAGATGATGTTGAGTACTTTTATGATGTACCATTTTTTGTTTTTTACAAGTATGATTCTAGTATGTTGTATTTAAAGAGTGTATATTATACCAACTTTTATATATTATCATTTTGAATTTTATTTAAAAATAATTCCCTTATATTTCTTATATGATTCAAGGTTCTAGTAACCAAGATGTTGGGATAGGGAATGCACTTTGGGACAAGTTAGATTGTTCTATTGTATCAAGGTAGAAAGTAATTTTGGTTTGTTTTTGAAAAAATGGCATCATAGGTAGGTTTTTCATTTTATTGATGTTGGTATGTAGTTGGGATATCCTAGTAGATATGATATAAGAATTCTGAGACTTATGAAATAGTTGGGAGAAAGTTCCTACCTATATCTCAACATAATAATCCTTAAGTGACCATAGTTGTTTTGAAAATATTTATTGAGGAATGCTATGATTTGATTCTATTATTTTACATACCTTTATTTTGTGTTTGTATAAATTCAAATATCAAATTCTACTTTATGGAATTAGTTTTCCTCTATCCTTGATCTGTGAAATCTTACTGATGATTCCATTTTTGTTTATTGATGTTTTATTGCAACATTCCTTCAATAATATGTTTGAATAAGCCCATGGAGGAAGCTATTGGAGGACCAAAATGAGAGAATATGCTATTAGTACATAATATTGACCAAATAGTAATGGATGATATCCATGATCTAAGACATGCATCCTCTCTTATTCTCGTTCAGGATCTAGATGTAGATCCTTATTAGGATGAATCATAAAATCATGAACATGATTTTCTTCACCAGAATACATAAGATTTCTAAGACTCTAATGTTCCTAAAAAGGTTAAGTATTGGATAAAAAATATCAGTATATTTTCTGAGTTCTTGGTAATTCTGGATTTGATTAAGGTAAAGTATGTTACCTTCAAGCTGGAAGGACGTTGCAGAAGATGGTGGGATTAAATGGTGATAAATAATAAGCATAATGTCCTGGAATAGAAACACCTTATATTCATTTTCATGGATTATTTATATCTAGAGTCAATGGTATTGGTGAATTATATGTATTTTCTGAACCTCCAAAAAGGTAAAAAGGTCGTGGTGTAGTACGCATAACATTTTACTAAGCTCTTAAAACATTATTTTATGGTACCAAAGAATGAAATATTCTAGGCTGAAATATTTTAGATGGGTCTTTTTGCTGAAAAATGATCTCATGTATTCTTGTTGAAGGTCACTATTTATACTGATGTACAAGATAGAGTGTTGATAGCTGAGCTTGATCTGGTTGGGAAGTTAGTGTTGACAGGAGTTACCTTTTATACTAGTGGGACTTTAGTGAGTTCCATTAAGGGAAATATAAAATAGTATGATACATATTGTGAATATAGATATAATGTGTCTTATAGGCCTAATTTATTTCATGGAAGATGCCATCTGACTTTCATTCATTATAAAATGTTCCAGAATTTGAAACGAGTTTGAACCACGGAAACCAAGATTTATAGTTCATGCGGTCATTCAAGTGACTTAAAAAAGTTCAACCATATATATTCTACAATTCATAGTGGAGTTTACACGTGATCACTTAAAATTAAAATTTTAAAGTTGTATGTTTCATAATCTTAGAGGTTCTAGCCACAAGCATCCATAATGAATATTCTTTACATAATTAAAGAGTATCTAGAGGAAGTAGATCCAGGTCCAGTAACCATGAGAGGTACCATCACTCTTGCTTCATCATTAGTGACTAAGTTATTTGATACTGGTTTGTCACAATCATTTATATCCATTCATGTTGTTAAATTTATAAATAGTCAAATAGTGATTTTATCATATGTGATGGTTATTACTATACCCCATAAAACAAAGAGAGTGTAAGGTCTATGATGCTCGAATTGAGTTTTCTCATTATCAAAGATTGAATTGACCTTGGATTTTTTGTTTCTAAAAAAAACCAATTGATTCCATCACAGGGTTGGATCTGATGATTTACAATAAGGATTGAATTGACGGTTTTCTTTGATGGGTCTCCTTTAGTGCACATGATGGGGATTTTCATGTCTTTACAGGAGAAGGGGACCTGAGGTCAAGTAGAGACACACCATCTATTTTGGAGTTGGTAAGGGTAATATTTTTGTATGATATTAACATGGAAGGAGAATATTTTATTGATTAACTCACTCTATCCATCTTCGAGTTTCCCATTGTGTTTCCTTTTAATTTATTTGGTCTTCAACTAGTAATAGAGGTAGAATACACTATTGATTAAGTACATATTAATTAGTCGATATCTATTCCTTCTAACTGTATCGAACCAATAGAGTTTATAGATTGAATGTGTCTTTGGGATGTTCTGTTAGAGAAAGGATTTATATGCCCGGGTGTGTCACCTTAGGAAACACCATTTCTATATATGAATAATACAGACAAAACACTTCTTCTATGGGTTTATTTACAATAACTTATTCAATTTAAGGTAAAGAATAAGTATTTATTACCATAAATTTATGAATTTCAAGGATATTTGAAAGTGTAAATGTGGTAATCAAAGATTGATAATTAGTTTGGTTATCAAAAGTTGATAATTAAAAAGATAGCATTCTAAATAATTCCTTCATTAGTAGGATTGGTCACTTTGAGTTTCCTGTTATGCCCTATAGCCTAAACAATTTTCTGGTAGTATTTATAGATTGATGAGAAAAATAATTCTTATGTGCCTTGATTCGTTCATTGTGGTATTTTTTAATGATATTTGTTTACTAGAAAACATAGTATGATAATATGTTTCATCTAAGAGCTATCCTAGAAATCCTGAAAAATCATTGATTTTATGAAAAGCCATCAAATGTAATTTATAGATGTGAGGAGAGATATTCTAGGGACACATGTTCTAGAAACACATAATATTAGTCAATCCTTAGAAGGTTAAGGATGTTATGACATGAGAGAAGAAATGTAATGTTTTTTAGATGTTGAAATTATTTAGATTAGTGGGGTATTACCACAAGTTTGTTAAAGATTACTCAAAGATGATTTCTAAAATGACCACCCTCACTTGTAAGGGAGTGAAGTTTTTTTGGATTGAAAAATGTTTGAGTTATTTGGATGATTTGAAATGTATTTTTACTTATTTTCCAATTTTTACACTTCTAGATGTTTAGAAATGATATAAGATCTTTTATGATAAATAATGTTTTTGGTTTGGGTTTTGTTATTATGAAGGGTGATTATGTGATGTACTTTGCCTCTAGAGTGATTTTAACACATAAGAAAAATTATCCATCCAATTAACTCTAAATCAAATTTTTGATACATGCTCTTACAAGTTAGAATATTTACCTTTTTGGATAAAGGTTTGCGGATTATTTCGGCTATAAAACATGAGTTATATATTATACTAAAAATATTTTAAACTTTGAAATATGCATTAGGTGGAGTACCTATAGTCTTTTTATTTAGAAATTTATTACACCATAGGGAATGGAAATTTTGTTGCTCACATATTTAGTAAGAAACTTCTGACTCATTCCTTGAATGAATCATCAAAATAGTTAAACATGATGGACAATTTTTTAGTTCTAATTAAGTGTTCGAGAGGAAGAGGTCAAGGTGTTATTTGAAAGTAATTTAATTAAACTCCACTATTCATCACATTATTTTTTAATAATTTAACCTTGATGATGAATTACAGATCATTTGGGACAATCTTTATTGTAGGGATACCTTCAATTAGTGGAAGCTCGCTCGAGAGGATATCCTATGTTCCCGGATTTAGTTTGTTGCGACATGGCCTACGAGGAAGGTAATGATGTGGGATTTCCATAATTATTGGTGGGAGGTCGACCCTTGAACCACAATGACGTTCTATGATATTTTTTTTGAAGATTATAGTGTTTAAGTATGAGATGATAAATCATTGGATTTTTTTCAATGTTACATCTGCCAACAAGTGAAAGCGGATCACCATAGACATTAGAGTTTTCTTCATCCACTTCTAGCAGGGACTTGAAAATGGAATGGGATCTCAATGGATTTTTTTGGGTTCCTACATATTAGACATGGAAATAATGCGATATGGATTTTGATTTACTGGTTGAAAAAATCATATTAGTTTTACCATGTTGAGATACAACCAATATTGAGAACATGAGAAATCTATCTGTTTGGGAGAAGTCATGTTTAATGGAATAACTTATGATATTTTCATTGATTCAGATCCACTATTTACGTATCAATTTTGGAGGGTCCTCCATGAGGTACAAGGGTATATGGTGAGACTGATCATGACATATCATATAAATAAGGATGGAAAGATATAATGAGCTATACAAATCATTGAGGACATTTTATGTTCTTGATTTCTCATCTTTGGTGGAACTCGGGTTACCCACATGGGATATGTTTATTTTTATTATAATAATAGTTACCTGTATATAATTGGGATGGGTCCCTTTGAGGCCCTATATGGACGACTATGTAAATATTGGTTGTATTGATCATAGATTTGGGAATCTTCCTTAGTTGGACTGAGTTTGGTACAAGAGATGATAGTGAAAATTTATTTGATTATTTAGATAATTGTTACTACACAGAGATGGTATAAGTCCTCTGATGACCATCATTGACAATAATTTGAGTATTTAGTTAGTGTCCAGGTGTTCTTGGAAGTTGGAACTTGATTGGTTAACCAATGTATTGTAAAATTGGGAAAGATTGCACTGAGGTATGTGGGCCCATTTGAGATTTTTGTGCAGAAGGGGAAAGTGTATAATCATTTTAAACATCCACCAGAGATAAATTCAATTCACAATGTGCTTCTTGTATCCCTACTCATGTTTATTCTTTATGATTCTCATCATGTTTTGAGATGGTATGGTCTTGAAATTGGGCATGTTTTATCTGTGACCAAGAATCCAATCATTAATATTGATTTTGAAACATAGCTACTTCATGGGAGGATGATACCTTTGGCCAGTGTGAATGGTAGCATGGTTATTATTTTGATGATACATGGGATTATGATGCACTAATGAGAGGGAAGTGGATTCATATCATTGAATGAAATATTCTTGATAGTATTTCTGGGGACAAAATGTTTTTGTGTTGGGGAAAATGTAACAATCCAATAACTTAATAATGATATTACATGACCTTATTTGTAGTAATATCATTGGTGGGTCTTTCTTTATATGGTTTGGGAAGAAATTTTTATAATTTTTGAGGCCCAAGGGGACGTCAACAATTTTTTGTAGTTAGGGAAAACAGGGTGGTTTGGCCCAGAAAACTATGTGCACTATGATTGTGCACTAGAGGGAGGCACATAGTTTATCTAAATTATGTGTCTATACCCTCTAAAAGTTGAAAAATTTGGATAGTGATAAATTCATGGCTGGTGCATGGTTACCCAAACCGTATGGGCTCCTAGGAGAAACCATGCTCCCAAAATATTAGGGGATCCTTGTAAGGTCACACAATTTTAATAACCCCACCACCCCCTATAGAAAACCATGTGTGCGGGGATTTAATTCAATAAAAATTATTTTAATAGTTTTAATACCACCGATTTAAATCCTAATCAACACTTATTAATCCAATATTTATTTCCTTGGACTAGAAAAATCATAGGAATCTATTTTGGCTCCTCAAACACCTTTTCTTGGTGAATCGAAATACATTTGATCTCATTTAATCTTCTTTAGTTAATTAGAATTTATATCATTTATTTTTCTTCTGATTTCTTCTTTACTCATCCTTAGATATTGACAGATCATCAATATATTGATGAATATTATCTTCATTTATATGTATCTTGATTCTAGTTTTTTTTCTTGAACTCTTTCACCTTATTCCTTATTGTTGATTCCATTATGTGTTTTGTATTTAACCGTGTGATGAAAGGTAAGTGGTTACATAAATATTTAACCTTTAATCGAAATATTAAATTAATTTTTTAAATTAAAATGAGTTTTCGAAGGATTTTAAAAATCCATATGTTAGATGGTTGGTTTTTGATTCTAATATTGACATGGAATTTATAAAATCCTCTTCTGTCAATGAAAATTAAATGGTTGGGAGAATTTGTAAAAATTAATTGCGTGATTTGAAATCTACTTTGATGAAATTCATTTAGCCTTAACCCCTAATTAAAATGGATTAGATTGAATGATTATTTAAAAGGGAATAAATTTGACAATAACCATTATTTGATTTTTAAATGAGAATGAAATGTCCAAAACTGATGTTATGAAATTATATTATGAATTTATTTGAAATGTATTATTTTCTGATGATTAATTGGTATATTTACTACGAGTAATGCGGCCATATAATGGGCTGTAGATAAACTTCCCAATATGGGATCCCCAAATGGGGTGTATATTGATTGATAAATATGGGCTCCCCTGATGGGGTGTAGATTGGTTTCCCGAAATGGGTTCCTCTAATAGGGTGTAGCTGGATTTCTTAAATTAGGATCCCCTAATGAAGTCTTGATAAGAGTACACCCATAAAAATATATTGACATGTGATGTTTGATTATATTTTTTTATTGATTCCAACTATTTTAATAAAATAATTTATATAAAACATTCATTTAATATTGTTTTGAGATATCTATTGTCATTTTATTTTAAATCATATTTTTTAGAAAATATAACTAGTATTTACAATGCAATGTTTTATTTAAATTGGTAGCATAGTCAGTTAATTGTTATGGTATTTTTTACAAAAAACATTATTAGAAAATATTAGGATGATTAGGTCACACCATAACTTTAGATTTAATCATTTGTAGAATATCAATTTCTAGGTTCAATCAAATGGAATGTTCCATATGGTTGTGGTGGTTGTTTTTGATCTT
Source organism: Viscum album (assembly GCA_963277665.1). NCBI lineage: Eukaryota > Viridiplantae > Streptophyta > Magnoliopsida > Santalales > Viscaceae > Viscum > Viscum album. The sequence goes on from OY728141.1 coordinate 1,283,023,257, forward strand.
CAGAGTCATAGTGAGGGATTTGACCATTGGGGATGTTATACACTTGTTTTATTAGTTTTTTAGCCTTTATCTTGGCATTAGTTGAGTAGTTTGTTGATGTTCTATTTTGGGTTTGTTTTACTTATTTGTTTATGGTACTTTCTCCTTGAGAAGTGTTGGTCATACTGACCTATATCAGTTATATTTCATTGTTATGTGGCCAAATAATTACCTTATTTTTCTCATATAATTCCAAGTTCTAGTCCCCAACCTAGGGGAATTAGGAACCCCATTCATGCTATGTCATATACGGATCAGGTATTAGGGTTACCAATAATTCGGGCTGGTTCATTAAAAAAATTATGTGAATAACATAGATTAAAACATATATTTTCCTAAGTTAAGGTATATATTAATTGATATGTTATTTCATGATTAAAAAATGAAAAATTTTGAGAGAATATATTTTTATGATTTAAATTATAGAATATTATCAGAATGTTTATGATAATTTTGGAACAATCATTTTTTGGATTAGGTTAAAATATTAAGGATAACATAATATATTGAAAACCAGATTGAAATGAAAGTATAATTCACACCCCAACCAAACACTACTCATTTATTTTATATCATATTCCTTTAGGGTGATTATTTTTTTCTCTAAAGTCATTATTTTTTGGTAATTCATAGTATGATTCATAGTTAAGGTTCAAATTTCTCTAAAATATATGGTTACCACGTTATATACTCTACAAATTGGCAGTGACAACCACATGGGTAGTGTATTTTTTTTCCAAAACTATGTGTCCTACTCATGCAAGGTTCTCATAGATCATTTTAGTGGGAACATGATTAGAATATGATATGGGTAACTATGTGTCCAGACAATGTTAAATTTCTAGGTGTTTTAAATTGTTAAAATGATAATTTTTTAATTATAAAATAAAACCCCATCAGGTTTCATGTCCTCTCCCACACCAATATTAGGTGAAAACCCCCCTCCTATCTATCCCAGCTACACACAACTTCCCTCTTATCCTCTCTATCTTCATGTACATTACTGAGTGTGATTATTCATTCCTTCATATTGGTATTCATTTCCTATCCTCCACCACTTACTTCTTCCTCCTACAATCCCTCAATGTGGTATGAGGACAAACAAACCCTAGGGTGATCTCTTTGTACACTTTTTTTCATTACACCTAGGTTTTCTTTTGATTTTTTTAGTTTTACTTGGACTCGATTGAGACAAGATTGGACCTCACGTATCAAAGGTAGCGAGTTCTTATTTAATTTGAGGTAAGTTACCATATGTCCAAGAATTTAACTTGGGAAATATTTTTACGTGGTGGGTTTTAATTATTTTTTTTATTAGGAGATATAAAATCAATTTTGAATGGTTTAAATGATTGAAATGGGTTTCTAACATTTCATTTATAATTTACCTAAGTTTTCTCCATGTTTTTCTATTAAAAATACATGTTATAATATTTTTTTTAATGAGAAGAACTGTGGGTGTTGGATTTTCATTTTAAAAGGTTCAATGATTGTGAGTTTGAATTGAATAATGTTATTTTGGTATTTTTAGAATTTTTTATAAACATCTTTTGGAATTTTATTGTTTCTTAAAAATCATTTATGTGATTTTTAGACCTTCGATGTATTGAAAACAAACAATCCAAAGATTCACATATATATTTACATATATAAATTACTAATTTGTATATATCATGTCTTGGTAATGGGAAAATGAACATTGGTAATATGGGTGTATATGTATATATATCCAGGTGTATATATTTTTAATGGTGAAGTATGGGTTCAAAACCCAAAAATAAGGTATAAAAAGTGGGTTTCCAAATTTTCAATGATTACTTATAAAACGATATGGACTCGTTGGAGATATCTTAATATTCCCAAAATTTATGATTCACTACAATAGGATACAATGATTTTCTATATTTTTTTGACTCCAGTTTGATATGAGTTTCATGATGTATTAATTCAGAGATGGGGTTATGCATTATTAGTATAGGTAGGATCAGTGTTATTGTTTGCTTTCCTTTCATTGTTGTGTGACTGATATTTGGTTCTTGAGACTATAAATCCATTATGTATTTTAGTTTTGGGAATGGAACATGGGAATCCTGGGTACCTAGGTTGGTAGACTAGGATAAGTATTCTTTGAGATCCGGTGTGGCGGTGGCTCTGTCCCCCTGTCAGGATTACACTATAGCACTAATTAAACTATACATGATAATACCATTAGACAGTGGGCGAGTCACCTTTAACAAATTATGCACGAGGAGGGATATATATACGATCACTGAGATTGTAAGGATCCATGAACATTTTCTAACATACCTCTATAGGAATTTCCCATTGTGATTTATCTCATTTACACTTGTTTCTTGGGAACATTACTAAAATTATCTTTTAATTTGTTTCTTTTCATTTGTCTAAAATAATGAAAATCATGTTTTACATCCCTAGGTTTTTAGAACCCGAGGATATATATTTACTGTTATGATTTTACAGAGACTCTTAAATTATCAGCTCATTGTATATTATAAATATATTATCATTAAATCTATAATTATTTGGAAAATGGTTTGGGGAATCTCGAAGAAAATGGTATTTTCCAAGTATTAGCATGTTACATGTTTTTAATGGAAATAAAAGACAATATTTATGAATATGTATAATTTTAAAAAAAGATTGAAATGGTTCTATTTTTAAAATTAAGGCACAGGGAATGATTTTTATTTTATAATACCTACAATGAATTTTTATTCCCACACATATATCTCTATCATTTTTTAGTAGTAGGATTTATTTTATCTTTTATTATTTCCCTTGGGGAATCACGTTACATTTTTATTGGGTAGTGACTTGTATAGTCGCAAGGAAAATAATATGTATACAGTTTAGTTTGTTTTTACATTCTTTTGTTTTAGTAGTTATTTGTAATTTTAACACTTTCTACAGATGAAGGGTAGATATAGTAGTAGGTGGGTGAGAAAAGTCATTGAAGGGGCATGTTTTCAACCAAGGAGAGGGAGATCATAGGGTGTGGGTGATTTCTGTTGCTCTTTTATATCTTATATTATCCATGTTATTATATTGGGTTTATTTTCTATTTGTTTTTCTCTATAATTGAAGTTTTATATAAGGAAAGATCATGCCATAATTTTATGTAATTTACACGTATATTTTTATTAATTCTTTTTTTAGAAAAAAAATGTTCCACATTGGTGTTTAATTGATTTCTAAGATCTTTTTCTAGCCCATAATGATCCAGTATTACCTTTGAGCCTCATTGAGAACCTATTTGTGGGTCTAATAGAGGAATTAATTGAGTTTGTTCATAAAAAATGGTATTGGAGGAGGAGTTAGGAAATTTGACATATCAGAACCTTGGATCTTGCATATGATTCCATTGTTTTTTGGGATATATGGTTGATAGAGATTGGATCTTTAAGGATCCGAAGGTATGTCATGGGTCAGTTCATAACCACAACCACTCTTGACGAAACCCAAGTTACAAAGGGATGCTAGGTTTTTTTGATATTTTATTTTGGAGATGAAATGGTAGTTGATCTGGTGGTACACAGTGAGCTCACATGGATTGGTAACTCATTTATAGGGCCTATACACGGTTCTATTTTACTCTTTTTTATTGTTGCAATACTGGCATATTTTCCAATAATATATGGGGTCAATTCTTGCATGGTCCTGAGTACATTCATGGATGGGTTTATATTCTGTTGAGTTTTGGAAAAGTATTGACAAATGGATTTTGATTTCAAGTGGTTCTTATGTAAGGTTTTGTAATTTAAAAAATTTATGGGGGTGTTCTGAAATCATTTTAATCGGAAAAAATATCTAGTTTTTATTTAAATAAATGAATTTATTTGATGGTTATTCATTTTATAAATGCATTTTCATGGTCATTGTTTTTTAAACCTCATTTTAGGTGTATAGAAAATCAATTTGGAGGATGATTCTTTTAAAATAAGTTCTTTAATGAAATTATTTTCTTTTGGAAAATAGTTTAAGATGAAAATTAAATTTTTATGACAATTGATATTCTTACAAGTGGGGCCATGATTTTGTTCTTTTATGTTATCCTAAATTGATGTTTTTAAACAATTCTAAGTGAACATGGTTGTAGTTTTCCATTAGGATGAAAATTTAAAAGGGTATTGTTGTCAAAAAATTTCATCATTTTTTCAAATTGAAAAGAAATGAGATATTTTTTAAAATTATTTTAATTATAGAAAATCGTGTTTTTAGATTTTCATTATGATTCATGATGGTATATTTTCATTTGGATTTGAATTCAGGAATAAATGGATTAATGTTTTATATTAGTTGTGTATACCTAAAAAATGTATCAATAAAGAGTGGATGATCAATTTCTAGTGTTTCTTCCTTTGTGAGTGGGTGAATATTAGATTTTTAAATTTGTTATGGTAAATATTTGGTGGTATGAGTTCGTTATGATTTAATGGTTTGGTGTCTTGGATGAAATTGTGAATAAGTGTTCTATGGATATTCTCCCCTTGAAAATTATATAGTTAATATTGATTATTTTAGTGATAAATAATTTTGATGAGATGAATGCCTTAGTGTTGGTATTACTTCATTGAATGAAAAGTTTTTGGGTGTGTTCCTAGGAAGATATGGAGTGGTACTTTATTTTAATGATTTTATTGGTTCATCAAGAGTTGGTGTTTTGAGAGTTAGTCTCAGTTTTCCATGACAACACTTTAGGTAGGGGAACATGTTGATTTTTTGAGGCGCGTTTTTTGGGGAATTTCTCAGATATATATTTTTTTATACACTAACTAGATGGTCCTCATATTTGTTATTTTTTTTGGTAGTCCTTTGATTTTTTTAGTAATCGCTTATGGGTTTTTTATGTTCTTTTTTTTCGATGACATGGGACTTGGAAATAGTTTAAGAATGATTAGTATTCATTAGGTTTCATTAAGAGACTTTAACTCTTTTTTTATTCAGGTTTTATATTCCTTTAGGTTTTCCAAGATTCTCATTTAGAATTCCCTCTCTAGGTGAGGTTTTGGAATTTATTTTACATTTTAAATTTTATTATTTTAACTGATGTATGTTTTTGGGAAATTTTTAATCTTTTTTAAGTGAATTAGTTTTTTTATATTCCTTGTATCGTTTCCTATAGATTTTGGATATCATTAAGAATAGTGAGTTTGTTCTGGATCATAAAATTAGTGTTTTACTCGAATCATACTATGGTAGGTAAAACAACATATAAAGATCTCAGGGTGAACCTATTCTTCATTCTTCCTCAAATGGGTATTTTCATATTCCCACCCCACTCAGACCCGATCATAGTTGTTTGAATGGACATGATAGTATGTTGTGTGATAAATGATTGTGGATTTCTTGAAGAGACTATGGAAATTTTATATGTTGTTTTATTTGTTATGGGTCATGGTGTTCCTTATTTTGATGTTGTGTTTGGAAATATAAGTCTCATTAATTTATTATTTTAAAAGAACTTAATATTTCTCTAGTCACATTAGCTGTTGCTAGGAATGTTGCCTTGGTTCTAGTGGATTATCACTTAGCCACCTATTTGATTTATGGAGTTTTGGGTTTTTAAGTTAAAGATATTGTTGGTTCTTCCATCTTTTAGTTTTATGGTCTCCTCTTGAGTAGTAGTTATCCATTATTTATTTATTGATCAACTTAATCTATTTATACATTATAGCGGTAGAAAGTCTCATGGAAGAGATAATTGTCAGGCCCCAACCCAACAATGCTTATTTTTATTTTATTTTACTTTTAAAATAATATATTTTTTAGAATTTTTTATGTTTTTGGTATGTATAGTATGTAAAACAATTAATGTGAACAATTATACAAACCATGTAGTAACCATGTGACACCCTCATTAAGTTGCAAGATCTAACAAAATGGTCAACACATGGTTTTCTAAACCATTCAGCCTAACCATGTGAGGTGCTTCAAGAGCCTAGTAGAGATGGCATAATTGGATCAATATTTGGATAACTATGTATCCAAACTACACACAATGTCTAGAAGGGTTAAACATTTGAAATGAACAATTTTTCATTAATAAAATAAAAAAATCACAGGTTTCTTCTCCTCCCCCTCACCTCTCTCACGTGACCCATCCCCCTACCCTCTCACTCATCCACACAAGACCACCATCCTCTCCTCCCTCTATTTTCATCCATTTATCCTCCTCATTCTTTATGAGATCATCTATGGTATGCCTTACTCCAATTTTCCATGTTCTTATTCCTCTTTGTTCTTTACCTCACTATAACATGAGGTTTTCCAAACCCTAGGGTATTCTCATGGTCCAAATATATTTTTTCTTATGATTTGGGTTTATTTCCAATTTTTGGGGTTCCTTATACTTGATTGAGATGGGATTGTGCCTCATACATCAATGGGAGGGTGTCATTCATCTATTTTGGGTAGGTTACCAAATGTCCAAGATTCTAATTTGATATCTATAATTTCTCTATGGGTTGTGAGTAATTTTATTTTATTATCTATAACAAATATTATTTGAAATGGTTGGATGTTTTGGGTTGATTGGAATGGTTTTATACATTATCATTTAGAGTTTTTACACGTTTCCACCAAGGTTATCATTTACTTATGAAAATTTTAATATTTTTTTTAAAATACCAAGAACCTTGGGTGTTTTATTTTTATTTCTAAATGGTTTAATAGTTGTGAGTTTTAAATTAATAAGGTTGTTTTGGTATCTCTACCAGTTTTTCATAATGGCCTAATGGCATGAGTAACTTTCCTAAAAAACCCTTTAGGGATTTATAATCCTCTAATGTATCAAATACGACTTATCCACATATACATATATAAATATACATAGGTTCCCTATTTATACATCTTCACTCATGTAGAAGATAAAAAGTATATTGTCATAATGGGTATATATATATATATATCACGGTATATAAGTGTATATTTCTGAAGGATAGTTTTAGAATTTGAAAGATATGGAATAAAAATTTGATTCCCACATGGTCAATATCTAAATCTAAAAAGATAATATTTGGTTCACACATTCTAAATATTTTCATAATGTAAGGTTCAATACAATGGGATCCCAAAATTTTATATATTTTTTGGAATTGAGTTTTATATGATGGAATATTTTTATGTTTATTAGAAGGGTATTTACATTGGTTTTGTTTGGAGATGCAGTGTTGTTGTATAATTTCTTTGATTTTTGGTGTGATTGGATTTTTTTTCTATTAAACCACACTTATGTGTTATAGTTGTGGTCATGAAACATGGGAATCATGGGTGCCATGGTGGGAAGACTATGACTAGATTTCTAGTTGAGATGACAGATTTGTGACCTAGTCTCACTTATAGGATTATGATACAAGAATGACTAAACTGTAAGTGTAGATAATATTGGAACTTGGGTGAATCAACTCTTACAAATCATGCTTGAGAGAGGATATATGTTCGATCACAGAGAGCATGTGGAACCTAGGACATTTAATACCATATTTAATTATGGATTTCCTATGGTACTTTCCTTAATTTACTCTTATTTACAAGGAACTATTTTAAAATGAACTTTTTTTAATCTTTTTTGTTTTTGTCCAATATAATGAAATGCATGTTCTAATTCCATATTCTTTATAGAACCTAATGATATTATATTTTATATTATTATTTTAATAAGGATATTAATATATCAACTCATTATTTATTATAAAATCATTATTGAAAAATCTACCATTATTTGGAAATGAAAGATGAAAATGGGGTTATAAAGAAATATCATGATACTAATTTTGAAAGGAAATTGAAATCCATATTTACATGTAGGTATATTTCAAAACTATATTGAAATGGTTTTCTCTTAAAAGGTATATCATAGTGAATGTTTTTTCTTTTGGTATCCCTATTTTTAATTTCTATGCTAAAGCCAATATCTCTATCATTTTACAATTATAGGTTTTGTATTATCTTTTACTCCTTAAATTACGGTGTCATGGATCTTATTTATTGGGTGGAGACTTTTATAATCACAATGAGATAAGTATGTATTTAGTTTATTCTTATTTTACAATTTTTTCTACGTAGTGTTCTATAAATTTCTATTGATAGAGGCTAGATATAGCTTTTGGTGGACAATAAAAAATCATTGGAGAGGCATATTCTCTGTGTAGGAGAGGGAGATCGACTAATGAGGGTGGTTTTTCGTAATCTCAAATCTTTACTGCATTAATAGTTTTGATATAAAAACATGGTAATATTAATTTTTCTCTGGTGTGGATGTTTGATGTATATATGGGTCATGCCAATATATTACTTAGTTTCTGCTACTAGTTTTATTAATTATTATTTTGGGGTGAAATCATTCATGTTTGGTGTTTCCTCGATTCCCAGTCACTTTGACTAGTCTTTGGGGTTGGGAACTCCCTTCCAGCTTTTTTAAAGACCAGTTTGGGAGTCCGATGGATGAAAAAATGTAGTTAGTTTATGACAATATCATTGACCAAGAATAATTTTACATAATAGAATACATCTTAGGGAACATTAATATCATTATGGGTTAATTTTATTAGATATTAGGAAATGAAATTTGGTTTCAATAATTAGAAATATGATCATGTAAATTAATCTATAAAAGGAAATTATTAAGAAAATCACAATACCCAAAGACAATTGAGGAGTTATATTTGGAATAGATGTTTGATAATCTCAATATAACCCTAATACAAGTAAAAAGAAAAGTTTATATTCTCACCCATAATACTTGTGTTGATATCTAATAAGAAATTAAATCTTTAGTCACATCCATATTATGGATACCAATATATATCATGATTAGTGAGTGAGAAATAAAATTATGAGGACAAAAACTAATTAATAAAGGACAACATAACACCATGATATTTTATTATAAATTCCCCTATAAATAAATAATATATGGAATAAATTGGATCACTTGTTACCAAAAAAACATTGATATATTTTCCTATAAATAAAAAATATAAACGTTCTAATGTTGTCATTAAGTTAGAGGGAATAAATAGTGGTGAGAGAATTATTAAATATTTTTATAAATAAATAAAAGTCCATTTTTAATAATTAATCATTGATAAAAATCAATTATTTAACTAAAAATCCAATATGATAATTTTATGGTTAAATTTAAATTTAATAAAATTTACAAATTTGTGCATTATAAATATTAATTTTATGAAATTAAATATATTATGATTAAATAAAAGAAAATTATATTACAGATATGAACAATATATTAACAGTAATTGGTAATTTTAAATATGTATGATTAAATAAAACTAATAATTTAAATCATTTTCTTATGAAAATGTGTTTTCATTATATTTATATTTAATGGTTCAATTCCAAAATTTCAGATTTTAAAATTTTAAAAATTATCTTTTTTTAGAATTACCATAGTAATATTATATTTTTTTTAATTTTTTGGGCTTTTCAAGATGAATATTCCTTAGATGAGTAGTGAAATTTTCTGTTTTTAAAAAAATTCCCACATTATTGAAATTTTTATCGTATTAATAAGTATTACAACAATGAAATAATTTTAATGATAAAAAATAAATATTAAGAGTAAATTATTGGATTTAAAAATAATATTTTGAATCTATAAGATCAAATTTCCACAATTGAAAACATAGGTAATATATTATTCTAACAGAATACTATTTTTCATTTTTTATGTATTAGAACCTCAATAATTGAGGTTTCATATGTCATCTTTTAGTCGAGAATGCTTTTGAATGAATACATTTATTGGGAATGTGGGTTCTAATTCACAATAAAACCCCTAAAATTTTTATCCATAATTTATTATTGAGGTTTCACATGTCCTATATCAATTACCATTTCCCTCGGTAAATAATTTACCTAATGTGATGTTTGTGAGAGAATTCCAACTGGCTCTTGTTAACAGTTGGAAATATTTATCCACTATGTCCATATCCATTTTATTGATGTAATTATCCATGATTCAATAATTTATTAAGTTATTTATATACTATTTTGATTTCATTAAAATATATTAAAATAAACTCTAATTTTTTTCATATTTTTTAGGCAAAATAATGTTTTTACATTTTCCATGTGAAAACATTCTTTTAAAATAATTACATTACATTGATATTTTTTTCCATGTTTTAAAATTATTAAAAAAATTATTTTATGTTGTTTTTATTTTGAAAATTATATTAATTTTTTTTTATATTTTGAAAAATTAGTTTTTAATTTTTATAATGAAATGTTGATTTTTCAAAGGATTTGAATGTTTTTTTAATGAATTATTCTTTTATTGTTTTTTTCGTCTGAAAGATATTTTATATTGAAAGCCATTTTTCCCTCTATTTTTGGTATTTTTTTGGTTTGGAATGGTATGTGTTGAAATTATTTATCATGATTAAAGATTTATGTATTAAATAAAAAATTTTATGGGCTTTTGTGCAATTACGAAAGGGATATTTCTTAATGTTTTTTCAATTTGTTTTATCTAACAATTATAAAGGGTTGTTTTTTTTATCTAAGTCAATATAAATTTAAATTCATCTTTCAAAACATTGGATATGATCTTGTGATATGATCCACCAACATTCTATTATTTTATTATGAAATGTTCTTTGAACGAATTTCTGAAATCAATCTCTTTTTAAATTTAATACAAATATATACGATTAAACATTATGTGATGGGTGGAACCTCTATAACCCTTGAATGTATTGGTTAATGTTTGATATCTCATGAGATAATTATAAGAACTGAGTATTGATGCTCTATCCACTATAGTAATCTAAAAGTAATACATAATCCACTAGGATTTGGGAATTTATTCATATTTTTAGATCGACTATGTTTGTGGGATTAAATTATTAATGATTTATCAACTATGTTACGTGAATTAAGAAGTGATTGATCCTAAACTATATGGAAAATTAATAGTTATTCCCATAATACTATTTTAGTATTTCTACCCCCATGTATATACCATATTCATTTTTTTTCAATGTGACTATGTTATTTTTTATTATGTGTTAATGATATGATAAAATACTTGACTTATATAATATGATCCATGTTTATTTGGGTATGATATCCTAATTATATGTTTTTAGAATTTTATTTTGTTATCATACCCAAACTCTTATCTTATTCTCAATATTAAAATCAATTATTATCTATTTATGTTTACCCATATTATGCCTATATGATCACCCCATTCAAATGTTTCAATTCACCTAGTTATAGAGATTAATAAAACTTCTTAGGATCCAAGAAATGAGTCTATTGTTATTAGATTATAGAGAAATGTTCAAAAGTATCAAAAGGTAAGTTTCCTATATATCTATTCCTAAAAGATACTAAACCTTCATTTTTTGTGGTTGTGTTATTATTTTGAGATACAATGTTTAATTTACTAAAGGGTATGAAGCTTTTGTTTTGGATTTCTCAATTGGTAATGAAACAAGAAAAAAATTATGTATTTTTATCACCATAATAAGGAGTTCTAGTTTGGGGTGTGTAATATGGAATGTTTCATGATGTCTCAATCTTGTTTCCCTTAAAAACCGATATTAGTTACAATGAATGTTTTGAACATACCAATAAACCTATAAAAATAACTCTAACCCTCTTATGGACTCTCTTAGAAAATTTTATTACCGAAAAAAAAGTTTAATTCACTATAACATAGTCATAAAAAACATTTTTTTATTTATTACATTAAAATCATGTTACAGAAGATTACATACAAAATATCCACTTTTAGTAATTCGTAGGAGACTAGATACAAAAACAATACATTAATTAACAATCCTTATATATTATATCACTAAAGTTCATATTTTTATTCTTTATATATATCCAATCATCCAATAATGAATAATAATCCTCTTTATTACCCAGGTAAATGATAAACATAAGATAGTGGGTGATCATGTATTCTAATTAATGGATAACATATCAAACATGGTATCAAATTTGCGTAGAAATAATATGATAGTAGTAAATAATTGATCTAAGGATATAAATAACTCAGGGAGATAAATTAAATAATATATTATTAGGGGAAATATAGTAAATAGATACTATAATTATGGGAATTATGGAAATCCATAATGTTAGATATCATGAACACAACAACTTTTCCTTATGGAGAGACATCAAACATGAAGGGAAAGGGAAATCCTATTATCCCATCTTCGTCATCTCATAATAAATACTATTATAATAAGGGGAGATATGTTTCTAGTCCCCTCTAATAAATTAAAATTCATATACATTCCATTATATAATAAAATATAATTTTAAATATATTACATAACATTAAATAATAAATAACTTAAAACATTTGGGAGTAATTTCTCAGCGAAGCATGTCATACATGTTTTTCTAATATTTAATAAAGGAATACAAAAACAATTGAATATGTTTCCATTGTAAATTAATTTATAAGATTATATAGTTAAATTCCATTTAATTTTATTGAAAATAAGTATGGATTTACAATGTTAAAATAATTATCCATATCCAGTTAATAATATTTAATTTTAGTTATTGAGACCTTATAATGTTTAAGATGATCAATGTTATTAGGAAATTGACTAAATATATTTTTAATTGTAGGATACAAATAAAAGTTTAGAAAAATATCCTCCAAAAATAATTGAATATAATGATATGCATTGGGGATATACAACATCTTTGAGAAAGAGCTCCCATAATTGGCGATATCGGTACTGAAGGATTACATTTCCTAAAATAGTGTTTTATCTACAATGTACCTGATAATGGTTGAACTAGATATATATTACCCAAAAATAGACTAATATCCCATTTTATAAATTTTAATATCCATGATATTAAAAATACATGACAAAATTTTGGGTATTTTATTAGGGGAAATATGGAGTTTCATGACTCATGGGAATGTTTTAACATTATAAATGATTATGTAAAGAGTATACTATGAGTGAAATGGGGCTCCACATATATAATATATTATAATTAAAACACATATAATGTTTTTATAATAGTATTAGATTAATAAATTTTAAATTTTAAATTATATTAAATAGTACTTGTAAATAAAATGATAAGTGAAAGAAATACCAAACTTTGATATGGAAACAACTTATAAACAAGGTGACATAAAGGGCTTGGATAACCTAACATTGATAAAATATCTAAGGGATGATAGTATAACCAAATTACAACCATGAAATAAAATTAAGTGGGAGTTTAAAATGATTTTTAAAATAATTATATTTATAAAATAAAGGTAGAGGATTAAGAACCCTTAATATACATAAGCCACTTAGATTAGTGTAAAACCATAGAACAAACAACAATATTCAATATTTTTTGAAAAATATAGGTGAGGGACTCTTTTATAGAAATATAAAGATAAAATTCAATATTAGTTTGAGGGTAAGTGGAATAAGGGGGTTGGTTTTTATTAATATGGAATGTGAAATCACATAGAATAAATTATCAAATATTTTATTATTCCGTTATCTTTTGTTCTCCACTACATGTAAAAGTGTTCTATTACCTCCCTTAATGGTATAATATAATTATTAGTGACAAAATTAATGAGATAAAAATGTCTTGGTGGATGATCCCATGATTATATATATATGATGCCACATTTAATGTATTTTACATATTTTCATTATTTTTACCAAAATTTATTTTTTAAAAAAATATTTACATACATTAACCCCGTACATAATTTAGATATCATGATTCTAAATATATAATATATTTTTAAAATTCCTTATATAAATACATGTAATTTTAAATTAAAAAAAATCCATAATTAATTAAGGTATAGAATCATTGAATATTCTCTTTTATTGCTAAATGAATTTAAACATTAATACAGCTTGCAAAAAATATACACAGCCCCTTATTAATGTAACCTAATTCATAAGGGTGAGGTATGAAATTGTGAAACCTTTTTTTGGTGGTTTTGGCTAACATAGATCATAATTGTGGTTTATACTAACTTCAACTTTTCCTATATTTGTTTCTCCCTGAACCTCAACTATTGAAGTCCAGATTGGTCTTTGTCTAGGGAAAACCATATTGATGATATATAATTCCCATGATTTGATAAATGTACTTCATAGCAGATTTTACCACTATTTAAATAAAATTTTCCTATCAGATACAATAATTAAATAATTTTATTACCATTATTAATGAACACTAGTTGAAATAGATACTTTAGAACTATTATCTTTCCTATGATCATAATAGCCAAATACTATATAATGACCACATAACTTCATAGAAAATCATTCTTTAACATCAAAATATGAACACTTATCACTTTTTTTCATTCAAAATATAAATTCCATGTATTATATAATTTTTTTTATATATATAAAATTTTATAGTTGTAATGTTTTTTTGAGATTCTAATCCTATAAGTATTTATTTTTAATCACATTAGGAATATTTTTATATTGATTATTATTATCTATATATGTTATATAAATTATGAATGTCTAATGCTTGAAAAATAATTTTGTAGTAAAAATATTTTTATTTATTAATAGAGATTATTGGGTATGTGATTATGCCATTATAATAAATTACACCTAGTAATTATAAATAAATTCATGAAAAAATGTGGATATGAATTAATCATCATGTCGTTATATTTACGTGCTTCTACATCAATTTGGTTATTACTCTATAAGATCGTCACCAATTGATTCATCATGTTTCCTTGAAATTCTTATCTATAATAATAAATATTAATAAACTCCCTAGGATATAGAAAGTCTGGGTCTAACTAAATATGACCAATCTATTAAATATATGAATATTTTGGAATAAAGTTCCTTAAAATTGATATCTAGAAGATGTTTTCACTTTTCAAATTTTTGGTTGCATATATAAAATTAATGCTCCCACTGATAATAATCTTGGATGATTGAATCCTATATCATATAAATCTCATGGTCACTTATTTAACTCAATGAATTCAATTTTATTATTTTTATATATTGTATAGATTTGGGTTTTTAATTTGGGCTATGATCCAAAGAGAATTCTGCTTCTCATGCAGGGTTAATTTGAGTAATGCATCTCAAAATAAATCATTATACTATTATAAAATGGATATTTATTTCATTATCATAACATCATTCTCCTTTAAAGTTTATATTTCATATATTTTTTGTTTAAGTAATTATTTATGATGTGTTACTATGAGTGTTTCATGACATGATTTTGTTAATAAAATATTCAATGAAAAGTAATAATTATATATCCACTTCATAGATTGTAACTTATTTCTCCATTTAGTAAATTAAAAAATTATAATTTGAGATCTAATATATCACCATAGTCATTGAAAAATCCACCATAAATATGATGATAATATTTCAAACAAGACAACCCCTGACATTATAATTCCTACTGCCTAATATATCATTTTTTATAATCAATGTTGCACTAGGTATTTGATTATTTTATGAATCCTTAATATATTATTATGTGATTAAATATTATTTTAAAACATATATGATATAAAATAATGTATTTATCTAAAATAAAATAATGTATTAGATAAATTTGAGTGTATAATTGAAGTACCATGAATCACATAATTTGGAGATTCAAATTTATTCATTGCAATTGAAAAAGTATGAACTTGATCATTCTCTCTATTCTGTTGTAAATTTCTATGGTGATTGAGTTATTGGTTATAATAATATACAATCTCATTATAGATGAAATAATGAAAACTAGCCACATCTCTCTTACCTTTTAACTCATGACCTCGATGAAGTTTCTCTCTATATTTAAATATTATTCTTAATCCTATAATGAAATTCCTGGATCATTTCTTACAACAGTTACTATATGTCGGGTAAATCACTCACCCCTTATTTTCTTTTTTGTATATTTTTTCCACATGGTGACCAACCAACATATTTTTGTCACCTTTATATATGTAGATAAATATTTTTCAAACTCATTTTTAGTATTAAATGCACTAGTTGTTATTACACTTCATGAAAATTTATAAATACAATTTTTTATTTTGGTTACATATAATCTATTAGTGTCATTAATTTTTATCTTTACACTTAAAAAAACATCCAAAACCTTTAATTATATAGGTTTTGGAAAAAACAACAACTGAGTATTCCTAAAAAAATGAAATCCCTTTTACTTTCTCCCTATCCCCATAAATTATGATATATTCACACTTTCTCATCACCATAATCCCCACCACCACCATTACTATTTTTCTTTATTATGATCCCTATTTCGGTTATCTCCCTCCCCACTTCCCTTGAATGCCTCCCCTATATCACATCTGAACTATCAATTCTTTGTTGTTCCCACATTGCCTCATCCACCAATAGTTTGTGATTATTATAAATTTATAATTTATTTTTATGTGATAATTTTAATCATGCTCTTCTTCTATTTAATTTTTTTGTATCATTTTAAAAATATCTTAAATGGTTATGATTTTAAAAATATTGTTGTATGCATAAAATTTTTATCAATATTGTAAAAGTTTTTGGGGGACCTCTATTTCATTATATTAGAATATAGATATTTTAATTATAACAAAGAATATGAAAACATGATCTTAAGATTTGGATCAAATAAAAATTGGATAACATTTGTGAGGAATAAAAAATATTTGATGATATTGTTTTTGAAAGTTGATTTTTTTGGACAATCCCACTCCGCTATATATAATTAATCACTCTCTTCAATGGTCTCAAAAAATAAGAGGGATTTTAAACCCCTTAATGTAAAATTTAATAGATGAATCAATAGGGTAAAAATTCAAAAAAATTATTTTATTTTTCCAAATAGAAGCATATGTACCAATCGGTTAATATCATTAATAAATAATATTGTTCATGGATTGTTAGGAGAATTTATATTCAAAATATATTGGAAACCAAGTTAATTTTTTTCATAGTTGATTCTTTCTCGAACAAGATAATATTTTTTTAAGAATTAAACCTAAATTGGATGAGGTAAAAAAATTTAGTTGAAAAACTATATTATGAAGAAAAAGATCATGAGGTGTTAATTTAATTAAAAAATATTGTGGCATTGAATGAGATGGTGTTTAGATATTTTTGGAAAATTTTTTTTGATAATTTAGTGGAAGGATTTGTCTAATAAATTTTATATTTTATAGTTAGAAAATTTATACTGAATGAGATTAATTTTTCATCTATTATGTTAATTGTTAAAAAAAACACATTACCCTTTTTATATTTTTAATATATTGGTTTATGTTTCAATTTTCATAAAATGTTCAGTAAAAGTGTAACATTGATAATTTTATTCATTCATTCTTAAATTTTCAACTGAATTTTTGCATTAATTAATTATTACAATTATAGAATATATATTTATTATTTCTTCATTAATTTTATAAATTTGTAACCAATACTCTATTTTTATCATAACTGAAATATTGATTGTATTGGAGAATTAATAGTAAATTATTTTCTATAAATGGTATATATAAGGTGATTATATGGGACTCTCAGTACCTACATAGTAGTTTTTCAAATGAAACCACTATAATATGAAAATTGGGGGTGTTTATTAAAAAATATATCTTACACTATAATTATCATTACTAAAAATAATGGTATAACATTCTATATATTTTATTGATGCTAATTACATTGTAAAATAAATTCATTCATACAAAAATGGATTCACATTTCATAGTGTGGTTGTTGAATTTGATAAAAAATATCATCTTGTTATTGAAAATATGATAGTAACATGATTGATTAAAGGCCACCTACATATATATATATATATACATGAGGTATATGGAAAAAGTTTCATTTTAAATTGTTGATAAACAATTATATTATAGTTTATTGTGTCTTTTTTTCTAGTTATTATAATTGTTATTTCACATTTTTAGTTTTTGTAAGGATTTAATATTAGGAGTATATTTTATGTTCTAAAATTTTATTTTAGGAAAAACCAAAATGATGTGTTCAATATGGTATAAGTTTGTTGATGAGTCATTATATTAGAGAATAACAAATTTGATAAATAATTAATTTAAGAAATTATTTACTTAAATATAATAATTTATTCCAATATAATTATGTAAATTTATTAATTTGTAATTCATATAAAATTGATTAGATATAAAAAAACATTATATATCATTACCTTAGAACGCACCCCAATTTTTTAATGGTTTGATGTTGGGTTTTTATTTTTGGAAACCAAATAAATCTGTCACCAGAAGAATAAAATATTTAAGTCTAAAATGTAAATTTATAATATAGTTTAAGAGAGAGGATGTATTTGATAATTTAATATTGAAAACATTTCCCACTAAATATGTGTGCTGGGTTTGACACTGAGAATCACACATTTCAAAATGTTCGGCTAGTCATGCTCACTATAAAATTGAATATGTTGATGCTATGAACATTGAGAAGATTTTCTGTAAATGTGTGATTTTAAGAATTTTTTAAATTGTTTTGCAAATAAAATGTTTTCAATATTCAAATATGGACTTAGAAGAACCAAATATTAAGTGTGATCTATAGGAAAATGATAATAGGAATCATGTAAAAAACGTTTCATCAAAAAATGTGAAAGAATGGAATTCTATTCAATATTAAGAAATATGAAAATACCAAATGAATATTTCAATAATACTTCATTATTTATTTATTTAAAAAATCATATATTATATTTATATTTTTTTCAATCATGGATCTAGGTGATCATATTTTTTATAAATATGGTTATGGAATTATAGGGTAGAAATGTTGACAATTATAGTATGGAATTTTGGTGATTGTTTTTTAGCATATTTCAAAGTATCATGGTGAATAAATGAGTATAATACTCAGTTTGTATAAATTTTAGAAAGTAGTTGGATAATTATATTTGTGAAGAAATGAAAAAATATTTGATTTTTGGAAGATCACATTTTAAAGTTTGAATTCAACCATGTTGTAGATTGTTTTAAACATATAGTCAGTTGGTTTTCATCATGTGATTTTTTGAAATATGTAAGAGTAGTATATGTCTATAAAACATATTTAAGTTAAAAAATATGGGATTTTTGATGAATGGTAATTCACCACGTATGTAAAACTATCTATTAATGGGTTATATGTAAGGGAATTTGGGTTATGTAAGTGAATATAGAAATGTAAAGAAATTCACCATTTATTTTAAATTGATTATGCAGTGGTTCTGTAAAAGGGATTTTTAAATTCGTAACTGAATTGGAATATGTGGATGAATATTAATATATAAGTCCCCACGTAGGAAAATGTTAGTGTAAGAAAACTCAGCTACATAAGTGTTATGTAAGAAAATTATGTTATATGAAAGCATTCAAATACATATAGGGTCTCATATATAATTTCAGCTACGTAAGAGAGATTGTGTACAAAAATAAATGACATATAGAAATTTGAAAATATAAGATGAACATTATGGGGATTTATATATGTATTTTTATGTAATTTTCTTAAACCTATGCCACATAATTTGAAGTGGTGCTTTCAAAAGCATTTAAAGAATACATTTGGTTGAAAATTTCGATGTAGAAGAAGACTATGCAATAAAAAAGATTTTATGAAACATGAATCAATATAAAAAATTATTTCCTACAGGAATATTCAGACTATAAAATATATTTTATTTTTGATTAAGGATTTTTACATAAAGATATGATGTCTTGATATTCAATGATTGAAATAGAAAAATAGTTACATGATAGTTTTGTATTTTGAGTTGTGGATTTAAGAGGAGATTTTATAGATTATATAGATGTATTTTTTGAATGTGATTAATGGTTGAAAATTATTGATCAACATGAGAACAAAGAAAAATAAGAAGCTGTATAGGATAAAGTTCATGATATTTATTTTGGGAGTTTGATTGAAAGATTGTTCGAGGATTTTTAGAGTTTATCTAGAAGAATATAAGGAAGGTATTTGATATAAACTACATGGGGGATTAATGGAAGCATAATCTGGATAGATTATATGAATTTAAAATTTATTTTATCACATAATAATTATGGTACTGATTAAGAAGAGTTTGGATAGATTATTCACATTGAAATATACAATGGGATGAATCAATTATTATGGAAGATTGAATAATAAGATTTTAATTTTAAGAAATATTAAAAACTTATTTATATATAATTTGGAATGAATAGTTAATGATTATATAATTAAAATATCTTTAAACATGGATATTTTAGGTTACATATGGAATGATCATGAAAATTTGGGAGGAATGTGGTGTTATCTACACTATGATTTTTGATTCATTGAAGTAAAGAATATATTTTTAAATACTAGGTAATGAATTTTCTGAGAGTAGAGGAGAAAATATGATAATATTAATGATCAATGAATATATTAATTTTGGAATATTTATAATTGTTTCATGAATAAATTAATAAAGGGATCCAATATAGAACATTGTTTCTTTATATTTTTTTATATTAAATATTTATTTCTTGAGAGAAGAAGGGAATTAAATTGCAACATCTGTTATGAAAAGAATAAATCTATAGGATAAATCTAGATTAGAATTATTCTAATATAGAGAAGATAAGTGTTACTATTGAGAATAAATTATATTATCATCATATTGAGGATAATGTTATCTCGAATTATAAGATAAATATACAATACTAGAGTCCCCATTACGAGTTAGAAACATTTGGATCTGAAGAAGGGACGAGAAAAAGAGGTGCAAAATAGAA
The DNA here is from genome assembly GCA_963277665.1 of Viscum album. Taxonomy (NCBI): domain Eukaryota; kingdom Viridiplantae; phylum Streptophyta; class Magnoliopsida; order Santalales; family Viscaceae; genus Viscum; species Viscum album. Next base: position 1,283,044,087 of record OY728141.1, read on the forward strand.
AATATACATAGTGATACAGATGTAAGTGGAGTCCCAGGATAGATGGAGTCAAACTAAAAATTTTATAAATTAGTGAATAGACCTTCATGTATATAAAGCTACTCATTATATACATGAGTGGTGCATGAGAGTAAAGATGAGTAATTTCTCCAGGTATTGGTTGGGATCCCATCCTAAATCCATTGTAATATTCTATAAATAACATTTTAGCTCTTGGAACCTCAACACTTGTTTACTATATGCTCCATGGAGCATTCCATAATTATGGGAAATGTAAAATACTAGTGTCCTTATGTGCTCTACATTATGAATAAGTACATGATGTGTGGTGTGGATATGTTCAAAATAAAAAAAATCTAAATGAATTTTTTTGACAACTCCATGACAAGAATTTGAAAGTGAAAGATAAATATTTGGTGCCACCCTAAATAATATACACGTATTTATTAGTTTTTATGTTAAATAATATATAACATTTTTCACAAATAGTAAATTCAATTAGAATTTCCTTTTTCCCATTTTCAAAATGTTCTATGAGAAAACCCAACACCCAATTAAATTAGATAACTATTATGAAAGGGACACACAATATTATATAGATATGATAATTACACCCACATTTTTCATTATGGTGATTCCTTTTATTATATATTTTTATAAGTAAAATAAATTTATAGAACTCATACTTTATTAATTATGGTATCCCTTTTAGTGGTAGTAAATTGTTATTTCCATTTATAAAATAAAATAAAATTTTCAAAGTAGAAACATACTTCGATAATCAATTAATTTCCAACCCTTCTACATTTGATATCCATGGAATTTTCAGCCTTATGAAATAAATAAATATGAACTCAAAGGTTTTATTAGTTAATTTTTCATAGACAATGAGTATCTAACCATTAGGTTGAGGAATTGAGATTCTGTTGGGAAAATTATCAACAAAGTACGATATTGCAACGATAATATAATTTATTTAAAATATAATAATAAATAATAAATGATTTTATCTTCACGTGAAGAATGTGAAAAATTATCCTCATTTTCATTGATTGATTTCCATTTAATACCAGAATATATATATATTCTACTAAATATTGATATTATTTATCCTTATATTAATGAATTGTGAAAAAATTAAAAATATAATTTAGTGCTCTAACTCAAAATAAAAAAAAGAAAGAAAAAAAAAGTGGATAACAAATAATTTATTGCGTATTTTGCATGTTAGGAAAGTTCTTTTTTGATTACCTATTTTAAATATGTTGATAATAAATTAAGGAAAGTGAAAAAAAATTATATCAGTTTTTATAGATAATAAGTGATGATAATTAAGATTCACACTCCAAAAAGATGAGGTAATTATCTTAAGGTACTATAAATTATGTTAGGTGATTTAATTCCTACACTAATTCTAGTTTCAAGTTTCATAATTTTAATCCATATTAACATCAGAAAAAATATAATAATAATATATTTATATTTAATATTAGAGTTACAATATAAATATGTTCAATATAATCTTGTTAAATTATCATAGTAAATTTTTAATAGTGTTATTCAAATTATAGTAGTTTAATACTATCTATATAGTAAAGAAATATTAAAGAAAATTTAATTTTTCAGCTCTTATTGGTTGTTCTATAATGGAGAGTTTGAGTAAAGTGATCTAAATATATTTGAAACCCAAGAAAAAGAGTATATTCTGTTGATTTTATAGATGAAGATAGATGTAATGTTTTTTCCACAAAAATCCATGGGACATGTTTGATATATGGGTTTAATGTAATTTAATTTTTGATAGTGGACCCAATAAAAATAAAGACATTGAATTTTTTATCCTCATGATATTGAAAATTCCAGTTTCTTGAGGGAGGGTGAAGAAGAGAAAAATAATAAATGTCAATTATGGACTTTAATACCAATATTATTTTCCATGAATAAAATTATTTTAAGAAATATGATTTTTCATGGAATAATTACATAAATATAAATGTAATTATTTATATATATCTTATATTATTTTTTAAAAATAGAATGTTAATTTTATATTTAATTTATAATATTATTAAATTATTGGTTTTATTTTCGTGCTACTAGAATAAATATAACCTTACTAATATATTATCTGATATGATGGTTTAATTGAATTTCTTTTTTTCATTGAAAAATTCTATTGGAATGTCATTCTTGAATATATTTATGGATTTTATCCACCGTAAAAAATAAGATATCCATTATACTTTGGCTATAAAGAGTACCCTAAAAATATAGAATGGTCTTTTTACCTATAATAATTAGGGCACACTTTGTTACATACCATTAAAATTTAGTATACTTCTATTTCGAGTTAAGATATTATGCCATCATCAACTGGTAGGTCAGCTATGATGAATCCCTTTAATATTAAAATTGAAATGTAGTTTATATTAACAGGTTAATGTCATTCGATCATTATCTATATGTATTTAAATTTTATAATACTAAGTTCTTAAATATTTAATCTAATTATGTAATTTACCAGTCATATAGATAAATTTTATAAGATAAAGAGAAAATTAAACCACTTGGTTCAATTATTTTTAATATGTGTTTTTAATAATTTTTCGGGAAGTTTTTTCCAAAACATATTCCCATAATTAGAATATGATTTTGAAAATGTCAGTAAAATGCTGTGTGGTGGTTTAAGAAAATTATATAAATTTAAATCAACAATAATTGTATGAAAAAAACATTATTGGTAGTTGAATATGTATTTAGTTGTAGCTCCAAAAACCACCACAAATCAAAGGAAACCATCACAAAAATGAAGGTTTCCAAATAATCATACTAAAGAAAAGTGGAATAATAATAATAATTTTTTAATGAATTATGAGATAAATATATTTGGAGGTTAACATAAATATGCTAAAATAATATAGTGGTGTCTTAAATCATTATTGAAAATAAAAATACCACTACTAATTATAATTTTTTCTATATTTACACATTATATGTTGAATAAAAATTATAGATTAGATATTTTAATGTCTTGGATTTAAACCATCAAATAAGCGATCAACCTAATTTATTTAGGAACATTGATAGTTCAATACATAACTTAGTAATGTTATTAAATTTATATCACAGACATAATCTATTTATTCTTCCCTTTATTTTAAAATTAACAAATTATTTTCCATTTTATCGCTATATTTTGGATGTAAATATTTTTATAGAAAAATCACATTATATGAATTCCACTCTATGTTTTATATATAATAATTTTTTTTAGTATTTTGAATTTATATTCTCCCTTGATTAAAATGTCCCTATAAATGATATAAAACAATGATAATTTTTCTTTATCAGTATATCCCAATGCCATTAATATCTCATCTTGGGACATTATACATTTATTTAATAAAATTGGATCAGTAGACCACTAAATGATGAATTTTATTGCATCATAAAATTTTTTAATGTTCTTTTATTTATTATAAAATATTCACTATTTTTAGGAATGTTTATGTGCTATAACCAGTGTTATTTTTCCTTGAATAGTAACCACTTGTTTTGACTATAATTTACTCTATTATCTTAATACTCGAAAAAACATACCATATTTTTTTTGATTATTGGCATAATTTAAAATATTTGTAAAATGAAAAATTATATATAAAATAATATACCTTGAATTTAAATATTATAAAAAACTAATATTTGTAATTATAGTTATATTTCACAATTTCCTAAATAAATTATAATAAAATTTATATAAGATTCTTATCAAACCCATTCTAGAATAATTTTTAGAATTTTATAAAGGTAATATTTATATTCCCTACCTATATTATTTCTCTAATACCAATTATTAAACCCATGAAATTGACATTATAAATCCTATGGTTATTTATTATATGGTAAACATATTATAATCTAACACATACAAATGATAAAAGTTTAGTATCACTTAAGAGACTGGATACATAAAAATTAAATTACATTACAATCACGAAATATTACATCATTAAAGTATATATTTTGTTTATTTTATTTATACATAGAGATGAATATACATAATACTTATCTGTATTTCCCAAGGAAATATGAAAGATTTGAAAAATGGGGACAACAAAACTTTATATAATGTATTAACGAGGAAACAAAATCATGCCATAAATATTATAGAAAATGTAAATAATATATAGAAATCCTTAAGTAATGAATATAAATATATTAAGAAGCACATGATTAGGTATAATATTATAAATAGATTTTATAATTTTTATAATGCACAAATCTGTGTTATATAGACCTATTATTGATGCCTTGTGACAATACATCAAACATAATGGTTAATCACATTCCCATTACCTTATGTTAGTTACTTAATAAGAGTTACTTCTATAAAATGTGGATATATAACTCTAGAACCCACTTATAACATAAAAATTCAATGAATTACATTATTTAATAATAGAACATATTCAATAAATTTCCCTAGTGAATGAATTTATAATGACATATGTCTTATTACCCCTAAATATTATTTAAAAAAGATGGGATTTTTATGTTTAAAATAAGAAACCATATCTAATATAGAATATTGAATTCTGGTTTTTTGGGTACTTATAAAGATTAAGATGATTAATATTATTAGAAAACTAACTACATAAATTTTAAATATTAGTAGGCCAGATAAATTTTAAAAAAATACTAACTAAAAAATTGAGTATATAATTACACATATTTGACATGCGTTGGGGATATATAACTTTTTACAGAATTAAATCCCAGTACTCATGATGTAGATATATAAAGTTAACTTGTACAAAAATAAAAATCAATACATTATGATATTGATAGATGACTAAATTGAAATATTTTATCCAAAAAAAATATTTATATTATTCTTATTATAAATTTTAACATTAATTATACCACAAATTAATTAAATACTTAAGATTTTGTTATCATCAATGAAATATAGAGTTTCATTATGCTTGAGATTATTTAAGTAATACAATAAATTATGAACATAGTATAATTTGTGTGAAATGGGGCCTCAAATACCTTGGAAAACATAATTAATATACTTTAAATTATATCATAGAAATGGTAGAATAAAAAATAAAAAATAAATAATGAAGTTTTAGGGGAAGTACAAATATGAAAGGAAATAAAGAGAAATGAAACCCTTACTTAGACATGATAACAACATATAATAAGGATAAAGTGATGGGATTGGATAATATATAAAATATAAAATAATAAATGGATGGTAATAAAATGTAATTATAATCATGAAAGAAAGTTATGTAGGTGATTAAAATGAATTTTTAAAATAATTTCATTTGTAAAAGAACAGAATAAGACTAGTGACCATTAAAACACATAGGATTCGTAAATTATAGTTGAGGCCTAAAACCACCAAAATTATTTTATATTATAAAGAGTTTTATGGGGGAGACTCTTTGAGAGATATATAAAGATATAAATAATACTTGGTTTGACGATAAATGATATGAGGTTATGGGTATTTATAGATACGGTGAATTGAAACCCATGAAATAATATATTTGATATTTAATTTTAAAATTACACTAGGTGCTCCCATTATCCCAAATGTTCCTTATTACATACCCTAATGAAAAAAATAATTTTTTGTTTCTAATATTATTGAACGAGAATAATCTTGTGTGGATTATGCATTTCTTACATATATAAGGTGTCATATTTACCATATTTCATCAAATCTAACCATGTTTGAATTTTTTCCCAATAATATACAAGTTTATCCCCTTAAAAAGTTTACATTTCATGATTCTAACTATGTAATTCAATTTAACAATTTATATCTCTAATTATATGAATGATTTATTTTAAATAAGGATCATATAATTATAAAACATATAGCATCAGCAAAACTTCCATTTTGATTACAAAATGAATTTAAATTTTAATACCTTTTAAATCCTTGTTGTATAACCACATATTTCACTCTAATAGTTTTAATGAACCAAAATTTATCAATGTATTTTTATTAAATAAATACTATGTTAAAATCTTGTTCTACACACAACACCAAAATAGAAAAAAACCACTATATATTTTATTTTGATAAAAATATGACCTTTAAAACAAATAAATTTAATTAGTGGGTATGAATTATAGTAAAATAATATATAAATATATATATATACATATTTGTTTATTTATTTTATAGAAATTTACTTAGTTTTTTGCGTAAATATTTATCTAACTAAAAGTTTCATTTTTATGAGATGTATATTTTTTTAAAGAAAACTAATTATATTTTTGTTAAATTAATATTTTAAATAAATATAATATATATTTATTAATTATAAATTTATTAGTGTTTATAAAAATTAAAAATTTAAATAAAAAATATTTTAAAATTTTATTTTCATATGAAAATAAGTTTTTTTAAATTTTGTTCTAGAAGATAAAGTCTTAAATTTTATATTTTTAATTTGAAAAAACACTTGTATTTCAGATTTATAATAATAATATTTTAGAAACATAATTTTTTTTGGATTTTAAAAAAAATTGTTTTGTAGGTGAATAGTGAAAAATAAAATTTCTAAAAATATGGGTACTTTTTTGACATTATTACTATATAATTATGATTTCAAAATTTATGAGACCCTTTTAAAAAATATATATGCTTTTTTAGTTAGATTATTCTTTTAAAAGTATTTATTTTTGTTCACAAACCTTTATTATATATTTTTGAAATTTTATTACACTATTCTATAAAACCCTTTTTAATACATTATCCATTTTTTAATTTTAAAGTCAATTTTATGAAATTTATAAATTTAATGGATTTAAAATTTATAATTATAAGCTCTATGCAATTTATTAAGTATTATTTTATTTTCAGGCATAAAAAATTAATTATATAGGTAAAAATTTGTTTCCATGCGGAAATCTAAAAGAGTAAAAATGGTTAGGAAAAGGGTAAAATTCATTATATGTATCTAATTGAGTGGTTGGGATGTAGCTCATCTAATCTTTATCTTCCCTCCAATATTTTATATTTTGGAGTATTCTTTACATTGAAACATTTGTTCACTTTATATTGAGTTGTTATATTTACAAAAATGAAATTGTCTACACATATAAATATGGTTTGTCACCAACCCCGCAAGACCACACTATATTTAAATTTCCTCATGAACCACTTACCTCATTCATTTTCCAATAATCCTGTTTCACTTACATAAACTTTTGGATATAAGAGTTTAAAATAACTCCTCCATTTCCAAGAAATCATACAACGGAAGCTAAAAGTTCACAACACAAGAACTAAATTTTCCCTAATGTATATTCTTTTCTATATTTACCAGTAAAAACTTTTTTTCCCAATATTACGTAAAAAATTAAAAAATTTATAGTACAGAGGTTTTTTTAATTTTTTTAGAAAAACTGTTTACATTATTTCCCCTTTTCCATTGAGGGAATGGAAAATAATATTGTTATACATGTTCAGAATACCACCTCCATGATGTGTAACGTTTTATCTTCCTTAAAAACCATACATGATGATTCTAAAATATATTTTAATAAATAAATATTTTATTTAGAATTTTTTTTAGATTCTTAAATGATAAACCATATTATACATTTATTGCATTTTATGGAAAATGAAATCCTCATCCTTGTGTATGTACAGACTACATCCAACAAGGAATAATTTATTCCATTTTTAATCACAATCATTCATGGATGGTCATGAGAATGAATCTAATGGATAAATATGTATTTCGAAATTATTAGTATTTTGAAGAGAAATTGGATAAACAATTATTAATTAGAAAAATAAATTATCTTTCTAAATTCAGTTATCTATATGAGTTTATTAGTTTAAAAATGTCTTTATCTATATGATTTTATAATTTAATAACTGTTAAAACATCATATAATTGTCATAATATATGATTTATCACCTTAATAAAACATAAAAAAATATAGTTATGCCTTTGGAATAATTATATTACAACCAAATCACCTTATAATCACCCATTAATTATGGTATATTCATGTTTGGGTTTATCTAACCAAATAGTTATAAAATGATTTCAAATAACATCATGAATGAATATGAGTGATTAAATTATGATAATATATAATAAAAATAAGTAAAAATGGAATTAATTTTGTTTTATAATGATAAAATTAATATTAAAATTGTTAATAAAGATACCAATGTATGTTCATAAAATATCACTAAAACATGTTCATAGTTGATTTCAACATTGGGGAATATAACCAAAAAACTCATATAACTAATTAGTTAAATTATAAATAATAACTAAGAATCAATTATAGTACCTTGTATGATATGGAAATGATGAAATTTTTGATATGAACAAAGAACAACACCACAATTATGAAACTAGTTCAAAAACACCAAGATTATACATAACAAATATTAAAAATAGATAATAACTAACTAATATACATATAGATAATAATTATGAAATTATTTTATAAAAGTCATTGATATGGATTAGGTTATTAAATATGAGATTAAGATAATTATTTTTATGCATGATATTCAAGTGTTGTAGTGGTATCAAGAATAAAAGTGAGGAGTTCCTTGAATCAAAATTAATTTCTTGATACATAGTTCATATTGTACACCATAATTTACTTTATATCATGTGATTACTTCCTAATTTATTTATTTTACCATATTCATGTTCTTAATGGGTTTTAAGAGCCATAGATTTTCTTTAACGAAATGAATTTCAATTCAAATGATTTCAAGGTTATATGGGTTTCTTTGTCACATTTCAAATCCATTAGACATGTTTAATTCTGTGCACAATATTTTATTCTATGGGGTATAAATTTAACATTTCAGATGTTATATCATAAATTATATATTTTTCATCAAATTTTATGTTTATATTAATACCCTCTATTTTACGGGGGTTTGAAAAAAATATTACTTAAACTACAAGGGCTTTATCACGAATCATATCATCAAATCATGATTTTTTTAATGACAATCCATTTGAGAAAATGTTATTATTTTTCAAACCCCACATGACTTTCCATATTTATTAAGGGGTTTTTAAATAAACTTAACAATTCCATATCCCTTTTGGCAATTTATTTACCCATTATAATTAAACCCACCTGACATATTATTTTATGTTTCAAAACTCCCTCTTTCCATATCCATATTAATTCGATGAATTTGAATATATACTTATATATGACTAAATAATTTGTTAAGGATCATTTTATATTAAATGTATATTCATTAAAATGTTTTAAATAAATATTTATCATTTTTAATTGGGATCATTTCCATCAAAATGTAAAAATACTATTTTTTAATAGTTTCCATGTGAACACATCATTATGTATTTTTTTCAATTTCTTTAAATCACATTATATATAATATATTTTTTTCAAAAATAAATTAGAATCCTCCTTATTTTATTAAATATATTTATTTTTAAATATTTTTTTTCAATTTTCTAGTATTTTCATTCTTTCCAAAGGGATTTGTATAATTATTATAAAAAGTGTTTTCCAACCATAATTATCTATCTAGATCCTATAATTATTAATATTTATTATGGTATTACTAAAAAATAAAATTAATGAACTTCTACCACAACATCTAGATAGTTATATATCTATATATCTCTCTCTCATTATCTGTGATTGCAATCATTCTTATTTGACCCTCACATTCCAACTTTCTATAGAATTCACCTATTTGAGAAATTGTTTATAATTCCATAGGTACTAATATAATACTATAGAGGCACTATCAAATTTCCCATCAATCAGGTTGATCTAGTTAAATTGTTAGCATTTTAGAAAACCTATCAATTCCGATTATAAGTTTTACACATCACACCCCATCACCTACCAGAGCATACTACCTCAATTTATCCCGAATTAATCACTCAATGATCATTACCCCATATCATTATAGACACACAATATTCTATATTTTCTACAAAGTTGTCACTATACATCTTATATTTAGTCTCCTCTAGAGTAGTCCATGATCAAACTTTTACTCACCAAGACATTAGTGGATATCCCATTACATATTTCACATACCAATAAATTTTTGTGACTCATTCCAATGGCTAGTATCATATACAACCACACTACTAGAATTATTTACTATAGTACAAACCATGACAAGGAAAAATCAATCTTGTTATTGTTAGTTTCTAATTATGTTTCTTGAGTCTCTACCATTGTGCATATATTGGAATGTTATAGGATGTCATTTGATAAATATTTTTGGATGACTATCATGTTTCAAGCTTATTTAAACATCATGTGATGATGTATGGATATATATTTTTAAATTATTTTATAAATAAATTAATAAAAATATGGATAATATCATAGTGAATCTATTTTTTTCCTTCCAAGAGGAGGTTCCAAAAAATATTTAAGTATAATTGTCCACAAAAATTTATTAAATGAATTTAATATAGTTGGATACCTTAGAAGGTATGAACTTGCAGGGTTCATCAAAGAGAACTATATTAAACTTATTTTCATTGATAATTTAACATGGATAATGTGGAAGACTTTATTTTATTATATTTTTCATCTCATTTTATTTATTTTTCACGAGATTAACCTTTCACTCACATTTTGTGTTTTTATTTCATATATTATAGGAATTATGATATCCCAAAAAATAAATCAATGTTATTTGAGCCATTACTGATGAGTATTTGATAAGAATAATATAACATAATAATTTCTTTGGTGTTTTCCAGACCCATGAAAATGGTTATAAAAACATATCATTGGTTTAAATGTTTTTTTCTAAATATTATATGGTTTATAAAATCAATCCATAGATTGAAGAAACATTCAAAATATGTAATTTATTTGTAATAATACAAGGATATTTCATATCATAAAATGGAGAAACATTTTATACATTTTCATATCATAAATTTATGATCAAATGATTATGAAATATGGAAATTAAATTTAAATGGTGAAAAAACCACTTTGTAGTGAGTGTAAAGTGGCCTAGATTATTTTTATAATCATATAATAGTAATATATTTCACCTGGATGCTATTTCAAATTATGAATGATTTATTATATAGATTAGATTTTAAGCTAAATATTATAAATTTCAATCTTTTTATATAATATTTAAAATATTTGTGTTGAGTAATAGATTTATTTATCATTTAATCAAGACTAAGTTTCACTATTTTAGTTTTTAGTCAATTATAATGGTTTGTTAGGATTTATAAATTTTAAGAGTAAGATTTCTATTCTAATTGTTCTTTCTCTTGAGTTTAGATCTATCGATAGTGGGAATTTGGGGGAGGCTCCCCACTTGATTTTGGGGTTTGGCTCTATTTAACAAAAGAGGGTGTTAACTGCATATTGCACCATACTGGTACTTTTATGTATTTTTCATTCATATGATTATATTATTCAATATGAAAAGTTTAAATGTAACTTATTTATGAGAAATATTTGGACATTTTTATAAATAATTTAAATTTATTTTTGGTTATTAAATTTTAATAATGGGTGGGATATGATTTTATAAATTTATATATTTTAAATATATTAAATATGTTGAATAAATATTACTAAAAAAAAATTTCTTGAAGAATGTGCAGATATAGTGATTACATGAGATGTAAAGTTTTCATGGGATGTAATTGAAAATGATATTTATATAGAAAAATAGAGACTATGAAATTCATGAAAATTATATGTGTGAGATTACTTCCAATGAGAATAAATGTAAATACCTAAATCATTCAAACATGTATGATCAACATAATGTAAGGTTTCCATGGATTTTCATAGGAAATTCCTGATATAAGTGGATAACCCTAAGTAAAAGGTAACAATGTACCATTTTATTTATTGAGTTATACAAGTCTTAGAAGCCATAAATGTCTAGATTCTATAAGAATATTTTTTCCCAAATGATTGATTTTAGATAAGGGTAGTAAACTCAAATTTGTTAAATATGGATATTCTTTCAATAAATTAATATTATTTATAAAGTCATTATTTTTTAGTGGGAGTAAATTAAATTAAATTCCTCATTGAAAAGATAAAAAATATATACATACACAAATTTGTGTATAAATATAAATAATGACTTGCATTTTGAAAACCATTTTTAGAAATCTAATATGATTGATGTATAGCTTGGTAGATATATATATAATCCTAAGAAGTATTATCAAGAATATGTATTCTGAGAATTTAGATGTGAACCTTATAGGAATTAATTTCTATCATTTTTTACCATGGGTATTGGATACTGGGTGTGCATCACATAATAATGATCATGAATAAAGATGACTAAATTAATCAAAATTGATGATATGAGAGGTGGATCTATATTTTACGAATAGGGAATGTGTTTTATATTAGAGATTTTATTTTTTTATTTAATTATACCAAGTATGTTAGTTCTAGAATTTAAAAACCATTACTATGTTCATTATATAAATATAATTTTTTTTCTATAACTTATATAGAAAATAATGGATTTTAAGTCATTATTATGAAAAAGATTATTTTTTATATACATGGATGAAATATTTTATGAAATCGGGGATATGATGAGTGGTTTATATATACTAAAAATAGATAATTCACTCTATAACATTCGTGATAAGTAGGTTAAGGTTGATTTCACCACCAATTATTTGGATTTTTCACCTTTGGAAAATAAATGAGAAACCAATCCAAAGGATCTGTAGGGATTTATTGTTGGAATCATTTCATTATGAATCAGTTAAGAAATATTAATATTGTTTGTTATGAAAAATAAAAAAAATTACTTTTATATGAAAAGATAAAAAGAGATATTGGAATACTAGAACATATGCATAATTATGTATATTGATTAATGTGTAGTCTGGAATATATTGGGAATAGGTACTTCATAATATTTAGTAATAAATTTTATCTTTATGGTTTTTTGTTTTTGATGAGTAACACGTATGAATCCTTTGAAATATGCAAAATTTTCAAAATAAAGGATATAATCAAGGAGTAGAGAGTATTAATATTACTTAACCATATCATGGTGGTTAATACTTATCCATACATTTACGAATCAACTATGAGGTCATGATAATGTTCCATAACTCACTGATCTTATTGCACTATAATAGCATAAATTCACTCGGAGGAATGTCATGACCAAACATAATTCGACCCCGAAATCATCACTCGAGTGGGCCCAAAATAAGGCCTGAGAGGTGTTCTTGATCTTCCCAACATGAAAACTAGTGCTAAGAATAAATGAAAACTCTACATGGAATAATTTAGGCCCAAAAATGAAAATGAAACTATAACTAATAGTAGAAAATAAATAAACTAGATAGATAAACATTACTCCATGTGACCTCATGGGTCAACACTAATCATAGAACTACGCTTGATCCTAGAGTATTCAAAATATGGAAGAACAAAAAACTAGAGAAGATTATGTAGGAGAGAACATCAAGTTGAATATTATGGATTCCAAAAATTGAAACAAACTCTTTAAATAGAAAACTGTATCATGGTAGTTTGAAATAGATGTATTTAAAATAATGTTTTCATTTACTTTTTAAACAAGTAAAAAGATAATAATTTCCAAAGTACCATTTTACAATAAATTTTCTAATTTTTTTTACAAATTATGAAAGGTTTTATAATAAAACCTTGTACAAAGTATAACATCCAGTGATGGAAATACCCCAATAAAAAAACAAGAAGTGAGTCGTAGAGTACAAGTAAATACATTCTGATTTAAAAAGTATGAGTGGAAACATAACAGTCGAAATGATTTTTTAAAAAACCTCACAAAATTAGGGATTGTAAAAGACCATGGGAATCATATATCATTGGATATATGTAGACATCAATTGAGGATACCCTAGATAAAATCAGTTCGAATTTCATCTTCCAGACTATTGACGTGATCGATTGTCAATAACCTACTTAGATTTTCTCAACTATCCTCACTAGTGGAAAAAACCTCATGGACTTTCCCAACCTTGGTGATATGGTCCATCTAATTGAGACTAAAAGTAATTATCTCTCAACTGTCACTATGATGACTCATATCCCCTGATAGTATTATAAATAATATGTGATGAGGTGATCACACATTTGACACTAACACGGGTGACAATGTGTATGTTTTCCCACTTACTAACACCATACATGAGGAGACCCACTCAATCTACAACAGAAATAGGTGGGTTCCCATCCTAATGAAATTGTTTTGAAGGATCCAACCAAGCATATATATATATTCAGATTTTAGAAACCATTTTCCATGATGTACTTGTTTCAAATGGACCTTAGCATTTGAAATAAATACAATTCATTTAAAAACGATTTTATACATAACTTCCATATTTTAAAACCAATTAGAAAATAAATCCAACTTCCACGGCTCATGAGTTTTTGAAAAAACATGGAAACATGGATCCATAAAATAAAACTAATGTTAAAACATAGGAGAGTGTGAAAGTCATGTAAGAAACTCATTCCAATCATCACAAACATTTATTATGTTATACTTACTTCACAATTTATTAAAAACACGTGAATAAATAATAATGGAATCATATTTTTCAAATTAAAGGCATTGAAATAGGGAAGATATCTCAAAAAATGTTACCTATAATGATAGAATCCGAAATCCACATCAATGGGGAGCCCAGAAGCAAGAGAGGCCACAAAGTACTTTAGTGAAGAAAAAACCTCCTTTACAGTTATAGACATATGTAGACAGAGACATATCCCTAGTTGAAATGTACATATTATCCTTATCAATAGGGAATATTTCCTAAGAGGATATATATATATATATGACTTACCATTTCATATGTGTGCAATTCGGAATCACGAGTGGCGTCCCAAGATACACTATAAAATATTAAAAATATTAAAAATTTAAAAATACCAAATAAAAAATTGGTTAAAAAATTAGTATGGAATAATGCATGTGATTATAATTAAAGTACTTTAACAACCCATATAAATTTTAAATAACTCAAAATACATTCAAAATACTGAATTTCACTTTGAAAACAACACACAGATTCTTCTAAAAAGGCACAAAAATGATAATATATGAAGAAAAGAAGAAATATAATTTCCTCCAAAAATTTTACTTAATTAGCCATAATAAAATTAATAGATATCAAAAATGTTATTTTAAAATCCAAGAAATCAAATAGCCTAAAATTATAAAGATTATCATGGGGAAAATCAACTTCAAAAATCTAGAATAAAATTTCCAAGTGTCCATATCATCAAACACAAGAGGAATGAGACATCATGAGAACAAAAAAAACCCTAGAAAAAATAAATAGGAAATAAGTATAAAAAACCCTTCCAGGGTTTGACCAACCTCACACCCCAACATGGGAAAACAAAAATGGAAGAACAATGTGATGGATGAGGAAGAATACTCATAAGGGATGACCATATATGGAACCGGGGAAGGGAAAACCCACTTGAAGGAGGGGAGGTGATGATGAAACCAGAGGGAGCCCATCCTCGATAGATATTTCATTAGGTAAAAGGGGAGGGGGCTCAGCCTTAGAGAGTGGTGTGGATGAGAAACAAATTAAGGGGTTTAATAAAAATTATAATAATAATAATAATAATACATTAACTACTAATAATGATAAATAGTAAATATTTTTTTATTTTTTTTCATTTTTATACAGAAAGACTACAAGATTTGGCTACATGTTTTTCCAAACTATACACCAACATATCAAAAGTCACTGCCCCATTTGGAGGTGATATTATGAGCCCTTGGGGGATGGCTCACTACCATGTTCCTGACCATGTAACCTAGATAGAGCCAGTTTCTTGGTCACACATTTTTCTATAGGCTAGTGCATAGTTTTCAAAAACAATGTGATGACAGTGTAACTATGCATAAAACTAAAAAAATATAAATTATAAACCCGTATTTTCCTAAAACTCAAGAACATGATGATATGTTATATAATAAATAATAATTAGTAAGAGAAATAAAAAAATGCATGGGTATAGAGATTCACCACACTATGAACCTGTATGACCCTAGAAAGCCATCCGACTTACAAAGGAAAATGCACATAGGAAACAGTAAATAGTAAAATAAATCCACCTAAACTAATAAAAAACATTTAACATCATTATTTACACTTAACAAAAAATATCTTGATAAAGGGGATAAATAAAATACACTCAAAATGGATATCCCCACCATTTAAACATTTTATTAGAATGGTGGACCAACAAGGTAGGGATATATAGTATAATTACTACAAAATAAAACCCAAACTCCAAAATGAGTTGACTCAAGTAAAATGTATGACCATAAGACCATCGAAAACCCCACAAAAATTAACTTTAATTCCACAACATAGTAGCACTTGGATCCAAACTAACAGTACCACACGATCAAGGGTTAGGAAGAAATAGAAAATGAAATGAAGAAGAAAATATGGGAATACCTAAAAAGAATTACCAAAATAATCTATAAGAAGAACCTAAACGTAAGTGAACCCAAATTATTTTTCCAAATTATGGACCACCAACACACTCATCACCACATTCCTACTCAGGGTTGAAATGGTAAGAGGAATAAATCATTAATAGACCTATTCAATGATGATATGGGCTCCCCTACAGTGCAAGGATACAAATAAAGATAACATATAACATCAAATCCAAACCACCAGCCATAGAGATTTCAACAATTGACAAACCAATACGACCCTGAGAATAATATCGACTAGTTTTGAATCATTCCTAGTCACTTAAAACACACCAAGTCATTCCATTTAATAATCAGTTAAAATAAAATCTCACCAGAATCTCATTATATAAAATCCTCAAAAAGATGATCCCCACTAACATGATAAAAAATATCCCAAAAATCATCTAAATGGATTGAAAAATAAAAGAGGTACCCATATAAAAAAAATCAATCAAGTACCACCTTATGAACTCAACTAATCCAAAATCTTAAATAAAAAATCAACTAGGACAGATAAAACTTTAGAATATTTTTGGGAGGCATATACAAAAGACACACAAAACATAAGTTCCAAAAGAAGAAGAAAATCCTCAGAATAAGGAAAGTGGAAAAACCTTTTTTAAACAAAATAGAATCCCAACATTAAAATCCCTGTTTTCTAAAATATAACTTTAACTACCTTATAAAATAACTTTTCTCACCGCTTTACACAAACAGACCCCATTTTGTATCACCTTACATTGAAAAATTAATTAACATTTCAAAATAAAAAAACAATAATGAATGTCATAGTCACATGTCAAATATATTAGAAACCAAATAAAATAATTAGTTTCTTCTTTAAAATCATCTGAAAACATAATAATTTTATTTTCAAAATCATTAATCCTTATTGAAAAATGGTTTCGATTTACATTTTTTAATAATGTTTATTCCCACTTAAACAAATTTAAATCTTTTGACTTTCATTCATAAAACCCCAAAAACCCAATTAAAAATCATTTTAGAACATCACAAGTTCTTTTTGAATACACTATAAGGGTTTTTAAAAAAATAACATTTACATCAACTTAAAGAAAAACCCCACTAAGAATTTCAAAATTCACTTGTTCCATGTAAATCCTAATTTGATTTTAAAAAATCATTGGAAATAAAACATAATTATTTATATATATATCACCTAAAATAATTTCTATAAAAAAGGAACCCAAAATAAATTTCCAAAAGTGCTGGTGGTCATTCTTGGTTGGACCACACAGTTTTATGAACTATAGTCCAATATTGAAACTACCTTGGAGAGTCTCTTAGAACAATCTTCAGTTGGATCCACATGGGTTTTTGGGAAATTCAAGAAAGAAATGAATTCTAATCTACTCCATTTTCTGCTAAAATATAAATATCAAAAATCAAAATTAAAACCACAAAAGTCCCTAGTAACTCATGTATTTTAACAGGAGACGAGGATCTGTCACCGAACCATAAACCACCTCCTAAGATCCAATTATTCTTTCTCAATATACCATTATTCCCTAAATAATAATGGAAAAATGATTTTATAACATTTTATCTTGAACCAACTTGAGTCAAATCTAAACCAGTCACACGAGTAGGGCTGTAACATGTCACAAGAGGCATTCATAATCCTCATTTGCTAGATACTAGTACCAGATGTCATGAAAAACACTATTATAGATGATTTGTCCAAAAAAGGTAAATAAATCAATAAAAACAAGTAAAAATGTAATAATGAGAGGAAAATAAATTAACTACATGACCAAACATACCTCCAAGAGACCGCATGGGTCCCCACCAATTACAGAATGATGGTCACTCAGAGAGTGATTCAAAATTGGATGAACCTGTAATAGAATATGATAACATAGGCCTAGTATTTTAGATGATTAGTAGGGATTCTAAAATAAGAACCATTCCTTAAACCTTACCTTTCAAAAGAAATCCATTTCTTTATATTTTTAAATACATACATTTAAAATAATATATTCTTTCTATTTTAAATCATGTAACAAGAAAATAATTTAAAATGAAATATTTTTGATAAAAATTTTCCAAAACGGTTTCAATATAATGAAAAGTTTTCCAGTAAATCATTTGAAAAAGTTGTACATGAGGTGATGGGAATTATCGAATAAAAAACTAGTAGTTGAAATCTGAGTACATGTATGTATGTGTGGATATAGGAACTAAAATTGGAAACATATGTCTTAAAAGGATTTTATTAAAAACATAACATAAAAAATTTATTGTAGAATACATGTGAAGAATATTTCATGGGATATCCCTAGAAATCACGTAAAGTGACAGAATACATACCCATTTAAAAAACCATTTATCATTGTATTGATGCAATCTATAGAAAATAACTATCATGGATGATCTCAAATAGGCTTAATAGTGAGACAACCCAAATTTAATTTCCCTAACATGGGGATCTATTTCGTCGAATCAAAACTAATTAGAAACCACTACTTGAATCCCACTACGATTCCTAGGATCCCATGACACTATCATAAAAGAGAAGGGAGGAGGTCATCATACGCTTTCCACTAAAATAGGTGATAATGTACAATCCTTAACAATTTACCAACACTATCCATGTGGCAAGACTCTAAAAAGAATAAAATCATGGGGTGTCTATTATAATTTTTTGGAAGGTTCCAATCAGGCCTACAAATCATGAGAGTTCAAAACTGTTTTAAAAAGTACATTTGTTAAATGAGTCATATCATTTGAAATAAATATTAATCATTTTGAAAAACCTTTTTCAAATATATTTCATATTTTAAAACCACTTATAAAATTAATCCAACACCGAATGTTCTTGAAATCTTGAATTAACTTGGAAACATGCTTTAATAAAGAAAAACCCATGAGGCAACTAAATAAAGTGTAAAAAACCTAGTAGAAACTAATTATAATAACTGGAACCATTTCATATATTATATTTACATCACAATATAAACAAAATATGAATAAACAAGTAATAAATAATAGTTTTCAATGAAAAGTCTTGGACATATGGGTACTACCCCAAAAACATATTTCCTCTAATTATGGAAACCCAAATCCACTTCCTGGGGGTCACCAAAAGCAATAGGGTCTATAATGGACTATGGTGAAGCAAAACCATCCTTACACTTACACACATATATACCTACACACACACACACACACAGATATATATATATACATCTAACTATAATGACCATATTCTCCTCTCTGTAATTGATTACGTACAAAGAGTATATATATATATATGTCATAACCATGCATGTGTGTGCAAGTTTCCTTCATGAAAGGTGACACAATACACACTAGAAAATATTTGAAATCAAAAAACTAAAAAATCTTTAATAAAAGATCTACTAAAAAAATTAGAACAGTATAATGGACGTGTTTTAGATGAAATTCATTTATAAATTCATATGCACATTATATATAAATCATTTGACATTAAAAATATACAATGTCACTTCAAAGACCACAATAAAAATCCTTTAGACAAATAAAAAAACATTTTGTCAAAAATTAGAGTCAACCCAGATGAAGATATATGTAAAACCAAGATGAAACAAAATTTCATCCATAAAGATTTCATAATTATCCATAATAATATTTTTAGATATCAAAAATAAAATATTAAAATCCATGTAATCAAATTCCAAAAAAATATATGCATGAGAAAGGGGAGAACCTTCCTAAAAAAGTAGGAATCAAATTGAAAAGGTTGTAAATATCCTAACACATGTTGAACGAGACACAAAGATACCATAACATACCCTATAAAATCAACGACACCTAAAATCAGATTCAAAAACCCCTATAGGGTTTGTCCAAACTCACACTATAGTGAGGGGACATGAAAAGTTGAAGAATAAGGTGATAGAGTATGAATAATACTCAACGGGGATGACTGCACATGGAATCGGGTATGTAAAACTACCATAGTAGGGAAGGGGTTATGGGATGTGAGGGAGCCCATCCTTAGCAGCTGGATTATGTGGATCAGAGAGGGGAAGGGGAAATGACCATGGAGACAGGTGGGTAGAGGAAACCCCTTATTGTTTTTAATATTAATAATAATAAAAAAACAACTAATAATTCTTAAAAATAATAATAAAACCATTATTTCTTTTTTTAAAAATTTTAATGGAGCATGGTTAGGACACACAGTCTTCCAGAATATGCACCAACCATGTGGCAACCACTATCCCAAAGGGAGGAGGCAACATGGGCCCTTGGGGAATAGACCAATGCCATACACCTAACCATGAAGACTAAACATAACCACTTCTAGGCCATATATTTTTCCCAAGGATGGTGAACAGTTTCCCTAAATGGTGTGCCACCAGTGCATTAGTACAGAAAACTCCAAAATCTAAAACTTTAAAACCCGCTCAGCTTGTAACTCAACAATGCAGCCAAATATTATATAATAACGAAAATAAATTAATTAAAAAATCATGGTTGTGGATTGAAAAGGAAGAACGCTACCATATTATGCATATCATTATGGGTTTTTCTATTTAAACAGTTGCATTCCTACATGTTTTTAATATAAATGATTCAAGAAGTAAGTATATGATATATGTATTTTGAGGAATCCCCAATTTTATTTTATGAGGATTTTTTATTTTTAAGAAAATATATGATGCTAATATTCTAACAGAAATGTAACTAAATATGAACAATTTATATTTACAAGTTATTCAAATGAAATTGAGGGATATTATTTCTATAATACTAGTTATAACAATGTGTTTCTATCATATGATGGCGGTTTCCTTGAGAAGTTTTACTTGAATTTAAGATCCAATGTGAGGAAAATTGAACCCGAATATGTTCCAAAACAATTATTTTTTATTCATTTAATGTGCATAAATGATCTAGTTGAAAAGAGATAACGAAAATAAATAATACATAGCTTATACAAGAACCAAAAAGGATTAGTTGCATTTATCAAAAAATTGTGAGAAGTTGATTTCTAAATGAAAATGATAATGGATTTCTATTCATTTAAAATTTACCTATTAACAATTGAGTGACTAATGCAATTTCTTCCCTGGTGATATGGTTACAGACTGTGAGATTTAGAATAGACTGAATGGACACTAAAAATGTGTAAAACTTGGTGTGTTCACATAAATGGTTAGAACCCATAGGGTGAAACTGAGTTTTTTATAATAGGAATAATATGGATGGTAGTTTCTTTACTTGTAATGCATGATTAATGGAAATAAGTTACGAAAAAATCAAGGTATTTACCATGAATAAGATTTTTTACCAAATGTAATTATATTTCCATTTTAATATTGTTTCTATAAAAAATCATTATAATTATGAAATATACCAAATTGAAATCAAAACTATTTTCTATAATGATAATTTAGTTGAGTATATGTGTATGATGTATCCTAAATTTTTCAACATTGAAAATGATATTTTTTTTATTATATAATTTAAATCAATCCATTTATAGTTTGAGTCATACTTTATAAAGTTATATTATCTAGTATTATAATGTAATAAATGTTTTAGGTTTTATTAAGAATTTAAATGATTCTTCTGTACACAAATGAAAAAGTGGGAGTGTTGTAGTATTTATTGTATTGAAGTTGATGACACAATAAAAATTAGAAATGATGTTCCATATTTATATTTTATATAATTGTGGTTGGTATAATTCCACCCATTGAAATATATGGGTAAAATGAACTATAAATAGGGTGTGATGATATGTATAAATGGATCAAAGGGGTTTCTAATATTGATTTAGAGAACATATATTGGTAAATTTATAAAGAATATTATCATGGAGAACTTGAAGGAGGGATTTATTTAGTGTTGAATGACTTGAGTATTAAAAATAATTTATATGATTCAAATTAATATTAAAATTGAAAAACCTATAATAATCATTATCGGTCCACCAAATAATCTTTTATGCATGTCATGTTGTTTTCTATACTCAGTGTCTCATATTCTTTGATGTAAACATTTAGATACAAATTTAACTCTAGTGAGATTCATTATATGTTTATTAAAAACAAAATTAATACATTAAATGACATAGGGATATATTGTTGGCCATTAAAGATGAGGATGAAATCATTATAAATTGTGCAGTTATACTAGTTTTGAAACCAATAATGATGATACGAGTTCTCAATCCAGCTTCATTTTTTCCCTTAACAATAGAACAATTAGTTTGATGATCTCAAATAAGACCACCATAGTTTAATTTCTAATAATCGAGGTGTAAATTACTGCATCAAATGCTATGAAGGAATTAGTTTGGATTAATAATATCCCCAAAGAACATCTGTAGTTCATATAATTTTGTACTATAGACACAATAGAGCACTTTCTTTATCTAGGGAACCTCGGTCTTCCCAAAATAATAAACACATTCTTTATAAATATCCTCTCATTTTAAGGTGACTGAGATGGGAGTTATAAATATCTATTGGGGGGATATATATAAAAATATAGTAGATCCTTTAACTAATCTAAAAACACCATTGAATCATACAGTTCAGGCAATGTATATGGGTTTTAAATTTTTGAGTGAATACATATAATAGTTGTTATCAATATAAATTTTTCATGTGTACTATATATATTACATAAAAGGTGGAACGTTTAAGCCCCTCATTGTTTAAATTTTAGATGTCCTTGATCAATGATCATTATAGATTATTTTAGGTTGTGATAGAATATTAATATTGAAATAAGTATAATCTTATATATAATATAGAGTATACTCATGAAATAATATTTTAACAATTATTTCCAAAAATAATATCACATATAATAACATATAATTGTTGACATATCTGGATGCAAACAATTTATATGAATCCCGTTTATCTATGGTATAAAATATATTTATCATATTAAATTTATACGATTATATCTTTATTATACAAGATTAAAAGAGTATCCAATTAGTTTTTGATTGTTATGTTTCTAATCATTTAATCATTTATATTTAACAGATATTTGAGTTATGATCTTGAATAATAAGTTTGACATTAGGTCCACCTATAGAATTTGATTAAGGAAATTCCCAACCATCGATGTTGGGTGATATATGATGTGTTGAAATAGATGAGAAAATTATATATGTTGTATTAATTAAAATTGGTTAGTTTATTATAGATAATCATGAATAAATAAGATGAAATACACTAGAATAACATTTTGGTTGTATAGTGGTAACATCATATATTAGACAAAGTGAGTACATTGGAATGCATTTGATATATACTGATAAATCTTGTGGAGTAAATATTCATATAGAGATAAAATATACTAGACCCCGTTATTGCTAGAGGGGAAATAATGTTTTTCCAGAGGATACTATTTGCTTATGATTAAGTATTGGTGAATTTAAATTTTTTTTATGAGGTGATGATTTATTATTGATTATTAAAGAATATGGAATATCATATATTTAATGATGTATATTTTTATTAATATATAATAGTATAAAAATAAAAAAATTCTATTTCGTAACATGTGAATCATTTGACTTCAATGTTATTTTATTTAATGAAATAGGATTATAAATTAGATTATATTATTTATATTTTAATATAATGGTGATTTTTCACATAGTCAAAGATCCCTCAATTTCTTTCTCTTCATTTTAATTTTATGATTAGGTTCTACCACACTGTTGAATTGGAAAGGGTGCCACTAATGAATTCAATGATTATAGTTACCGGTGGTAACCATTGGAGGAACCAACACAATGATTCTATGGAAAGCTGATCAAACTCAATTTTTGGGATGATTCAATACACCTTGTTTTATGTTTTATAGTTCGTCAAATTGATTCATTTTAAAATATATATTCTATTTAAAAATATTTCATCCTTACACTATTTATGGAAATAGAGATGTACCATAAAAATCCTTATAAAATACCATGGGTTATCACTCCATGTTTTTTAAATCCC
Organism: Viscum album; assembly: GCA_963277665.1. Taxonomy (NCBI): domain Eukaryota; kingdom Viridiplantae; phylum Streptophyta; class Magnoliopsida; order Santalales; family Viscaceae; genus Viscum; species Viscum album. The sequence continues at coordinate 1,283,068,606 of OY728141.1, forward strand.
ATGACTTATCTCTACGAATATTAGAAAAACTAAAGTTTCCATGACTATTTCTTTTTTTACCATACATGGTATTCTATTATACCATAAAAATGTCATTTTACACATACCACACTTGTAAATTCATGCCAAATTACGAACCAAACTCACTTTTAAAAGTTTTTTCTTATGTTTGATCTTCACATATACCACCCATTATGTTTAAAAACCACTAACCTCTACCCTTATTTAAGTAGAGTCCTTAAAATATCTCCCAAAATGTTATAAATATGAAACTGTTACCTATTTAATTCCATGAATGAGGAGGTGTACACACAATTACTACCCTCTCATATCACTCAACTCATGCAATTATTTTTTATAACTAATATATCCAATGATTATAATACTAATTCACCATACATGTTTCAAAAATATATTTTTACATCTATTTCATGAATAAAAATCTACAACTTAATTTATATACATAATCTAGAAAATATACATGGATAAACCATTCAATTGATCACACTTCATTGGTGTCTTGTTCTTACCACTCAAATAATCCACCATGCTTGATATCTCTAAGGAACCCATGTTCCTATGTCATGCCAACTATCTCAAAATACCCTAAAATGTTAAAAACAATCTTGAAAATAAAAGTTACAATACCACTACTCTATGATCGCATAATAATTTACAATATTCCAAGTAGTATCTTATTATAATCATAAAGATCTCTCACCTGGTTTATGTGTGATATTACCCAATAGGTCACAACTCCTAAAGCAACATTTGTGTTTTAATATCAATCAACACAAGGAAATCCATATTCTAAGGAACCAAATCTATGGATATCATCTCATATTTGGATATCCCTATACTTATAATACCCTCTTTAATATTTTTATTGTCACATCCATGTCTATCTCAATGATACCACTATCTAGTGATGGATATCATGAATGTTAAAAAATCATACAAATTAAGTAAATCACTAGACATAACTTATTTTGGTACAAAATAATTAAGCCATTATTAACACTATATATAACCTAATATTCCTCTTTTGTATTCTATATAATAATAAACTTAATGAAAGAACATATCTTATGAGTCTATAAATCAAATTTGATTCATGTATGTTCACCTCATGTCATCTCTAACTAATAATAAAATAATGAAAAATAACAATAATCTCATAATTCATAATAATTAATACAGTTGAAAAATAGAAATACCCACAATTGAACTGCCCCAGTATGGTCAGGTTTCTCTATACTTATATTGGATACAATTAAATATTTTTTATATCCATTTATCTATGTAAAAATTATTGCATACAACAAATACCAAATAATAAAATAATTAATAAAAATGCAATGATAGTTATTTTTAATTCACTTAACCTTTAATTTGCATATACATATCAATTTAGAGTGAAAAATACCTTAAGTACTACACCTTACACTGGATACCACTAATTAAGTTGATGGTCAGATAAAACCACCTAGGGAAAATATACCATTAATATAATAATTAGAAATAAAAAATCACTTGAAAATTGATCATAAATATATTATCATAATAATAATCAGTTAAAATGTCATATAATACAAAAATAAAATCATACCCCATCTAATCACTATATAAACTCATGTAAAATGAAGATTTATACATTCTAACAATGAACATATAGTTGGATGCTCATATAGAATAGAAAATATAACCAAGAATAATAAATCCAAGAGAACCCCTAACCAATCCTTAGACTCTCCACAGATTGGTGTCTTTATCCTCTCTGAGCTCATATTACTCACACACTAACTCATGTATTTGGTCCACTATATTAAAACCAACTATAGGTCCTGTACAACAATAATGGTATATGTGTAGGGTGTGAGGGTAAACTCAGTAGGACACTGCCAATGATGTCCTTAATAATATCCAAAATAATTGTTTGCATTTTCTATATAAATTAAAAGTTATAAACACCCAAACTTATACACAATCCATAATATGATGTGTATAATAATACACCCTTATTTTCAACTCATACTTCTTTCAAACAATTCATAAAATGGGATAAAATTTCCTATGATATTATCATAGTGATATATTAAATGAGTTATCACCTGCCATGTAATAATAAATAGTTATTGAGGTATCACTAATAATAAATAAGCCATGTTGATTGATTTTTCAGTATAATAAACTATTTGGCTGAATGAGGTTCATATGTGGTTAAAAATGTGTAACTAATAAATAATTAGTTGAATGTGATATCACCTATGGTCAGTGACATATAATTAATAATAAATATTTTGAATGAGATATCACCTTCGATGAATGAAAAAAACACTAATTATAATCGATTTAAATGATATATCCCATATGGTGAATGAGAAATCATCAATAAAAATGTTGTGTAAAGAGATATCCCCTACAATAAATGAGGTATCAACAATGATAAATCAAATTAACGATATATCACCTACATTGAATGAAGTTTCACTAATAACAAATCTAGTGGATGCGATATCATTTCTAGTGAATGAGGTTTCTTTAATTATAGGTATGATAGGTTATACACCTGACCAACTTGTCAAAAGCTTAAGATATTCGAGGATTAGTTATGAAATCATTAAACATGAAAAAATTATTCAAATAATGTCAGCCAATACAACCCACCCTCAATCTATCACCCAAATAACATGTCATATAATAACATCCATCTCTTAGGATGATTTATGCACTTATAAAATAAGAAAATGGAAGAATTAATAAGAAAACAACCGTGCTTATCACCATACTTGAATCATATCCCTCATACATGACCCATTTGTCATTGTGTGTAATATTTTGTAATACACCAGTCATCTAGATCTCAATTTTTAACATAGATCACATCATATGAGTTATGAATTAATTTATTGAATATAAATGGATCCTTCAACCCAAGATTATCCGTAAACACTCTCACGTCACCTATATGGTGAAAAATCCCTTAGAACATAACCCATTATTACTTTCCTTCATCCTAGATTTTGACTTTAATTTGGAATCACATTTACCATATGCCTTGGTAGGTCATCATCGACACATATTAACTAAATATAGAGAAATAATATTATATGATTGGTATATTTTTTAAACCTATACCTACATGTGATGTGTATCATAGTATATAGATTTTCTATATTTTAATATATTAGAAGATATGATTATTGTTGTGTATAACATGATGAAGATATGTGATCGGGTGTATGGGATTCTCTAGATCATCTAGAATAATTTTGCTTCAACCATGGATCACTATTTTGATTTATTTATGACCTAATAAACATATTTTACAAATCGAAATTTTTAAATTATTATATTATTTAACAGTAATTTGTAATGAGTAGTAAATATTGGGTGTCAGTGCATTATAAACCTATGATTTTATTCCTTTATTAAATGGAGGAGTATTTTATAAAGTGATTTAAAATCTTCTTATTGGTGTGTGGTAATTTATATTCGTGGTTGAATATCAATTATCAACTGGTTCTCTATTTTTTTGAAGCTACTAAAACACCATTAGAGAGTGTAGGATCCTTTCACAGTATACATGGATTCTAGTTATTACTGTGCTGAATGTGTATATGAGACTCCTTAGGGTTTTAGTTAGTTATCTCCATATTATATATTTTGTATTCATGATTGAAGTCACTAGATTAGAGGAAATCTAGTTTATTTATGTTCCCTATACTCATGTTAATCCAATGATGATAAATTAGGACTTAAAAATGGGGATTCTATGCTACATTGGAGATGATATTCTCCTAGAAACCAATATATGGTACCTATTCCACATTTAACTTCAAGTCAACAAGTTTCTATAATATTTTCATAAAGGTCATGTGCATTATAATATATTGGAGGTGATATTGTAATGTGTGATATGACATGGAAAAGTGTTATCTGCTGGATTACGCTGCTTAGATGTATAATGTATGATATCATAATAGGAGAATCAATATTTTTCTATGTATATGTTTGGGATAGATGAATTGTAAGATACTATTCAATTAAATCACTAGGTTTTAAACAGAGTTTCATGCTAAAATATGAGATATCATATCCTAAAACCTTAAACAAAGACATCAAAAAATAGAGGCTCATATCACAAAATTTATATAGAAGATATCATAATAAATGATGGGACCTCCTAAAAATTTCCTATTGTAGGGTATTATTGAATTAATTATTGTTATTGATAATTATTGTACCAATAAAAAAATATTACCCCAATCAAAAAGGAAATTAATTATTATTCAAATTTTTTATATATTATTTTTTAAAAATATATATGTCTTAGAAAATTTAAACGAAATATTTATATACATAAATTATGAAAAAAATATTAATATGGGTATCTCATTTTTGAAAAATAAATGAAATTTTTTGTTATTTATTCTGTTTCGAATACTCATGTTCATAAAAAATATATATATTGTGAATATTATTTATGATTTAATTTTTGTAACAAATTTCTTCTTATAAAATTGTCATACCATAGTTGGAATAAAAATATAATATTTTGTTTCCATTTACCTCGACTATAAATTTTTATTAATATAAATATCTTGAATATTAAGGTTGAAAATAGTTTATATATATTTTCTGTTAAGGATATAATGACATTAAAATCATTGTTGAGAAAAATATAATTGGGTTGAGGGGACTTAACTTATACTATTATCTGACTTGGAGGTGTATCCATTGTTCAGAAAAGTGGGTGGGATCTATTTATTGGTTTAATCTTACTATTGTGGAGATTATTAATTTAAAATGATTATATATTGTTTAGGTAAATATTTTTTGTACCTTATATATGATATTAATTTGGATATGTATATATATCGTTAGAATATTTTGTTGGTAACAATTTCTCTGTCTTGTATAAAGTGTCACACATTAATATATTTTGAACATGTTAATTTTATGGGTCCAATCAAGATTAAAAACTAAATCTTCAGAATAAGGCACACCTAAATAAATAAAATACGAGATAATAATGATTTCATAAAATATAATAGTAATGAATTTAATATGTTATTGAGGTATATTGGATTTGTTAGACTTTAAAATAAAATCTATAAAATACTAATTATGAGATTCCATCCAATGAAAACACATTCTAAGGCCTATATTATACATCAAGGGAATTAATAACAACGGTAGGATCCCAAAAATTATCATGTGTATGGTAGGAATTATATAGGTTACCCTAATAGTATTAGGCTCCCATATTATTTTGTAATATTTCAGTCGAAATTGTCCTAGAAACCCTAATGAAATTTATATCTAAGAGTAATAGAGTTGAGGCTATATTCATATGATGGATTTGGAATTTTTTTTTTCCAATAGACAATTTTGGAATCATATGTGATATTAATAGAATGATGGAATACCTAAATTACAACGTGATGAGAGAAAAACCAAATCAGACTCATTACAAAGTTAAATAAAAAAATCTCAAACTAATAGTTATGATGTGTGGTCACAACATTTTTGAGGGAGTGAATTCATTAAATGTACTTGATGAAAAGATATAAAATATGATACTCACCCGTAGATATTGATTTATTGTATATTCATATATTAATCATGATTATAATTTTGAGGTATCATATATGTATGGGAACATGTATAATTCTTTGATGGAAACTAAGGTTGAGAGGTGTTTTTAAAGGGAATAATTTTCATATTGCAGATGAAAATGTTATAGAAAATAATTTTTTAACAATGAACCATTGGTTTTATATACCTAGTGTGCATCACATAGGTGTGTTGAAAAAAATAGATTTTGAGATAAGTGAGAATTGATTAAAGGATAAGTGTATTTTGATATTCTAAACGGGTCTGTATTTTCTATATTGAAGATCAAAAATTTAGATATACATCTACAAAGTGGATTAATTTTTCATTTTTTAAAAGGTTTATTCTTTCCTCCCATAAGTAGATATTTGTTTCATGTTTCTTGTTTGGAAATCAATAATATTTAATTTAATATATAAAACTAATGTTATAATATATATATATATATATGTGTGTGTGCCTAATTTTTTTATGGAATTGGTTATATTGTTGATGATTTATATATTTTGAACACATATAATAATATCTATAATATTTAGAATAAGAAGGGTAGGATTGATTATAAAAGTAATTTTAAACATAATTATTATGAAAAGTAACAAAATAACATTTTAGTAGATGAATTTTGGATCTCATACATACTAATGTATATAGACTAGTGATACATCAATTTATTAGTGGGTTTGTGTACTTCATAACCTTTAATGATGTTATTAATTGGCATGGTTATGTGTTTCTAATAAGAATTATTTTTTAAAATTTTGAATGTTAAAAGAGATTAAGAATGAAGTAAAGGATCCATTGGTTAAAAGTTTTAAGATTACCGATTTAGATAAGGGTGGTGAATACATAAACAAGGAATCATCTTAACATATGAGATATTGTTGAATTGGATAAAATATCACTCATCATATAACACAAGAAGGGAATTTTTCTATTATAATGATGAACTATATCTTGTTAGACATGGTTTGACTGATGATAAGTCATTACGACCCTTCTATTTCATTCGAGATATATGATATAGAAACAATCAAATTACCACCAAACCATATTATATTTAATGAAATGAAAAATTTACCATATGATATATGTATTTGGAAATGGAATAATGTATTTTTTATAGATATTCAGGGTTTTTAAGAATTTATATTATTTTTGGATTCTATAAAACATGAACCTACATTCAATTAATTATTATTATTTGGTTATTCCAATGAAATAAGGGGATGTTATTTCTATAGTTCAACTAATAACATAGTGTTTGGGGACTAACTTGGTATATTATTTAAGAATTAATATACTAGTTAAGGATTCAATGGGAGGAATTCTGAACTTATAGATGATCAAGAAAAAAATAAAGGTTTCTAATATGAAAGAAGAACCAACCCTAGATATATAAAATCCTTGATGGTCTGACAGGATCATCAAGCGATGGAGAGAAATGAATTTTTCATTGAATGTGATGATTCCATAATGTTTATATATGATCAAATTTCTAACTATTATGGGCCCTATGATTGTTCTTATTTGTAGAAATTGCATTTTCCCATGAATTTTGAGAGGTAATACACATACAGTACCATGATTGGAACATGGTAGAAGCAAATTAAGGATTGATACCCATAAATTAAAAGTGGGGTTTCCAATAAAATAGATATGGATGAAATAGTGTATACCTATAAAGATCATTTAGTGGATAATTTCTAACAAAAAATTCATTGTATTTACTCCAATTTTTTTGTCTAATGAAGATGATAAAGTAAATTCAGATATAGATTTCCATTGAAGATAATTAAAATAATGAGATATATTGGATGAATGTCCAAATTAAATTCATTAGTGGTACATTAGTTAAAGATGTGTATATGATACAAACCAATGGTTTTGGGGTTAAATTTTTTTTACTATGGTTTCCAATTTTCAACAGTCCATTTATAGATTAATGAATGATTCTTAAAGTTGGAAAATCAAATTAGAATTTGAAATAAATGAGATCATATTATTCAACAAAACATATGATTCTTATGTATATAATCATATTTTTTTGGGAGTTTTTTATTATTTATAATATCTTATGTTGATAAAATAATATTTATCATAAATTAAATACCAATAATAAATTCATTAAAGGTGTGGTTCAAAATTTTCATGATGAATAACATGGGAAAATAACTGAAATAGTGGGTTTGGTGATATATAGAGATATATAAAAGATGTGTCTTGAACTGATTTCAAACACATATACTGGTACAATGATAAATCAATTTATCAGGGTGAAGTTTGAGAAGGTTTCTTTACTATTTTTGAGAGGAATGAATATTTGGATGATTCTATATCATTTGAAGGAGTTGGAAAGGATGAATATGACTCCTTATATATTTTCAATATGATATATTTTGTATTACATGTAATATAATTTACTTTATATAAAATATAGTTTATGATAACAAGTATATACTTTTATGATCCTTGTGAGAGTCAATAGATTATTTTGTTTAATATGATTAACAACCAAAAATAATTAAATGTATGTTCTTAATCATTGGGGTGAGGATGAGTTTATTGTATGGGGTTAAACTTTTTTCTACTTTCTAATATGATCTTCATCATACTAGATCTCACCCCTAATGATCAAGAACAAAAATTTAATTATTTTGTTTGATATGATTAACTACAAAAAATAATTATATTTATGTTCTTGATCATTAGGGGTGAGGATGAGTTCATTATAAGGGGTTACACTTGTTCTACTTTCTAATCTGAACTTCATTATACTAGATCTTAATCTAGATTAATGTTTTTACTAAATGAAAGAACTGTATGTTTAAATATTTCCAAATATGACACTAAAGAAGACCTGAAAATACTGATAGAGTACATGTCTATATAAGATACTAAAAGTGAACCTATTTTTATTTAGAAATTCTTCACCAAAATCATAGCGGTTCCTAACATCAAGAGATAAATTGATATTAACAATGAAAAAAATGTTATTTCTCAAACCAAGGGAGTCAATTCCTTATAATTTATCAAACACATTCTTTTAATAATACCATCTCATTAAAGGAATCAATTATAGTGGTGATGTAATAAAAAGTTGGGTGGCTATAGATTCTAATGTTGTAGATCCATTGATTAAAAAAATATTATAAAAAATCACAAGGAATATGTTAAAAATATTTGTATTAGATACAAGATATAATGGATATTGTGGTTATGAAATGTATTGTGGTTTTATAATAAATGAAATATATATTTTTCATTCATTTTTGTGTGCTATGATTACCTTATATAAATAATTGAATGATAATTTAACAAAGAATTATTACATTATGTTTTATCTAATTATTGTTCATCATTGAATATTACGGTTCCTGGTGATATGTAAAGATGGGAATCAGTTCAATATTATACTTGATAGAAAAAATTTAAATATGATACAAACAATAGACTAAAGGGATAATAATTTGAGACTTATTATTTGGACTGATCCACTAAATTGTATCACATGGATTGTCAAACAATCACTAATATACTCAGGGGTGTATACATATTAAGGGTTCACATTACCTAAGTCTAGTGAGAAACCTTTCAAGTGAATTTTGAAACACCGATACCTTCCTTATAAAAGTATTGTGTCTTATCTACATATGGGATGGTTGAAAAATTAACTTATAAAAGTATTGATATTTCTCAAACCAAGGGAGTCAATTCCTTATAATTTATCAAACACATTCTTTTAATAATACCATCTCATTAAAGAAATCAATTATAGTGGTGATGTAATAAAAAGTTGGGTGGCTATAGATGCTAATGTTGTAGATCCATTGATTAAAAAAATATTATAAAAAAATCACAAGGAATATGTTAAAAATATTGGTATTAGATACAAGATATAATGGATATTGTGGTTATGAAATGTATCGTGGTTTTATAATAAATGAAATATCTATTTTTCATTCATTTTTGTGTGCTATGATTACCTTATATAAATAATTGAATGATAATTTAACAAAGAATTATTACTTTATGTTTTATCTAATTATTGTTCATCATTGAATATTACGGTTCCTGGTGATATGTAAAGATGGGAATCAGTTCAATATTATACTTGATAGAAAAAATTTAAATATGATACAAACAATAGACTAAAGGGATAATAATTTGAGACTTATTATTTGGACTGATCCACTAAATTGTATCACATGGATTGTCAAACAATCACTAATATACTCAGGGGTGTATACATATTAAGGGTTCACATTACCTAAGTCTAGTGAGAAACCTTTCAAGTGAATTTTCAAACACCGATAACTTCCTTATAAAAGTATTGTGTCTTATCTACATATGGGATGGTTGAAAAATTAACTTATTATGTAATTTTTTGAAGCTGAACCATTATGTTATTTTTTAATTTTTTAATAAGAAATTAAATATTGGGATTTTATTGAATAATAACAATGAAATGAATATTATTTATTATACTTGTTACGTATTATTTTTTTGATGACATGGATGAATCCCTTGTGATGTATTCAGTCATAATGATCTATCCATTTCAAAGAATCATGAATGTATGAGATGTCCTATACTAGATTGACATGTTCCATATGTATCACCAATTAATAATCATGGTAAAATGTATTATATAAATATAAATATGATATAAAATATACATATTATTGTTGACATGAATGTATAGGGATATGATTTTATTTTATCATGATTACAAATGACCATTTATAACTTGAGTAGTACTATTGTTTTTATAGAGTACACTATTTTCTTACATTTATAAACTAGGGAATTAAATTTTATTATTAAATACATAAAGGACAATATGGTAACATAATTAGTCCATATAATAAGGACTATATTTTGGTCAATGTGGTTGATCCAAAAATGAATAATTTTTTAATAACCAAGTACAATGGAGTTCGGGCAGATTCACAATGATTTGTGTTGTTTTTCATAAGTTGATAATGTGATTTTGGTTTAACTGATTGATTTAAATATATGAAAAAATAATATAATAATATTATTATAAGATAAATATATGTTTGTATGCCTATATATGTGTGTGATTCAAATCATAGGATGTGGTTTAGATATATCATAAAAGGCCAGAGGATGCCTCTATTATAGTTTTTGATAGGAAAATAATTTGTTATTGGGTTAATGGGCTACTACCTAGTATTATAGAACAGTTTATCTTTATGTATGTATCATAAGATGATTCATTTAAGACATTTAGAACATATTATAATAGATTAAATCTTTAATCTATTATATTATTTATTGGAAAGTTATTGTGAGGAACTATGTCAGTAACCAGGCATTGGAAACTAATGATCTAATACCATAATTGAATGATTGAATAATATAAAATGGATTAAATCAATTAATTTAGGTTTAAAATATTTTCTTCCCTAAGTTAAATATCTCTCCCAACCTAGTTACAATTTTTTATTCTTGATAGAATGCTATAGAATATTTTGGTAGATCATAAAATCTTCTCATAACATAGATGGATTCCTCCGGTTGGTGTGATGCCTTTGGAGTTAAGAGTCATTAGGCTATCTCTTAGCGATCACCATCATACTGACACAGTTGAGGAGATAGAATTTACTTAATTAGAGGTACATATTTTTATTTATGTTCACTATACTAATATTTATTTGATGACAATTTATCCAGAATTTAAATGGGTTTCCTTCATTACATTACACATTTCATGATCTTTAAAAACCCATCAATCTTTCGAAACCATACTAGAACCCAACATAGTATATTCATTTTCCCCCATAACCATATCATGATTCACTAATAACTTTATGAATTATACGATACTTCTCATCTTTGAAACATATCATTCACCCTATAGTGGCCCGTGTCTTTTTCATATATCATTAAATTATTATTAAACATAATATCGATTAATACAATTTACGGTTAGCAGAGTCCCACTACCTTAGGATAACTAGGTTCGTAATGCCTAAAAGGTAACACAAAATAGAATAATTATTTTATTGTTTATATTTAACTCTTAAAATAAATTTGATATCGTAAATAGGCATATGTTGACTAAGGAATACATCAACTAAAGTGGTGAGCTACAAAGTATACTAAAAGAATAAACATGATAGGGAAGAATAACATGTGAGTCCAAGGTATAGCATGATATCATAAAATAGAAGGTACATGAGTAATCAAGTCGAAGATTACTATATTAAGAATGGTATCATGAGATTATGTCATCATAGGAAAGAGTCTGTGACAATAAGCATGAAATAAAAAATTTCAAGGCTAATATCTAATACCACATGAAATTGGAGATCTAGTCCCATATTTGATTATACTCACCCCATAATCCCATAAATGACAGCTCATGATACTAAAACATTACCGTTTTCTTTGTATGGATATATAATTTTCATACCACGTGTAACATTCATTTTATGTAAAAACATATTTTTTTCATAAGGATATCAATCATAATAATTAAAAAAACAATTACCCATGGAAATAAATGGGCTGTAAAAACATATCCCATAACATAATAAAAAGGGATTTATTAAAGAAATATTTTTAGAAAAGATAATAATTCTTGTATTTATCTATAAATGGATGATATAATAGGCTAGGTGTATATGTTAAATAAATATAAATAAAATATAGAAGAATTACATAACTTTAAATAGAGAAAAAGTGAGTTAGAGAGAGAATGGTTATAACTTAAAGAAAAAGGTGGGTTTGAAAGATCCCTTAACTTGAGACCAATTTGAAACATGTGTTATTTATATCCCTAAATAATAAAATTATGTTAATTATTTAAATTCTTAAGAATTTTTCATGTATATTATTCCTTTTATATTTATTGTTACAATGTCATATCTAGTTACATAACCAATTAATTTCTGGTTGTGCATTTTAGCGATAAAGGACACATATGCTCAAAATAAATATAGTTAGTTGAGTATGGTAAAAAAGATTATCATATCAACAATCTAAATTGACAACGAAAAAATAATTATCATTATGTATATAAATTGAACTTATTTACAATCACGGAGACGTTATGTCATACGTATGCATGAGGAACATTACTATTTTTTTAAGATCATGATTTAAAGATGTTAGGATTTATTTTAAATTTACATGATTATAATTATATAAAAAATATAATATTATTTCCTGAAATTCCCTTACACATACTATCCATGTAAGGAGGTATTAAAAAATGAATCACATCACTTCATGAGGTAGTTGTACACTGTACAAACAAATGAAATTATAATTTTCTATATATGGTAAAATAAGAAAATATATGAGATATTAATTATATATAATGGTAAGTATGTCATTACTATTAAATATAACCATTTAATAAATCCTTATTACCCTGTATGTAATGCATAGGTGAAATAAAAATTATATCGCTTCATAAGAAAACAGTCCACTTTAAACATGAGCGATGTTATTATATTATATAAGGAATGAAATGTAAGAATAATAATGTGATATTATAATTAGAGAAGTATATTTTAATTATTAATATAATATATAAAAATTAAATGCATCATTATATCCATTTTTTTGAAGCAGTTGTGAAATAATAATTACGTTGGTTTGCGAGGTGGTAGTTTATTGTAAACTGTATAAAAAATTTCATTTCCAATTTTCGATATTATGTGATTGATGTAGGAAATACCATAACACAAAAAATATTAGTATATCTAATATACTAATTTTATTATATAATCAGATAATAATAATATTTTAGGGATGTTGAATAAGAAATATTATAAAATACTCGATTAGGTATGTTATCTCTTCTTTGTAAAAATTATCTAGGTTTGCATCAATAGCCATTCTAGGCTGTATTTATGATCAAAAACAGATTCTAGGATGAGGATATGAAATTGAAGAAGTGATTTGTATTTCTTTCTTCTTATATAATTCTTTTTTTATTTATTTAATGGATTGGATATTGGGTTCCTATTTAAAAATGAAGAGGAGTGGCATTATTTTAAATACTAAAAAACATTCAATAATGGAATGTCACGCACAACACAACTGCCACAAATACAGTTAATTAATGAAATGGGTGCCTAATTTAGTCAAAAAAACCTAAATAAAAAACCCATGTCCTAATTATGTTGTTTTTTATGTTCTATGTTTCATTAAATTTACCCTTTTAGTTTTCACTACAAAAACTAGTGTTTTTATCGGGGAAATTTATCATTTAAGATTAGATATAAAAGAAAAATAATTAGAAACATTTTACATTTTTTTTATAAATCGTAACTAGTATTTATAAAATAAAAATATTATGTTTTTGGAAAACTAATTTCAACAAAAGTGCACAGAACACATATAACGACTTTTTATCCTTTGCCATGGTAAACCATTTTTTTTAAATTTAGGGGTTGATAAAATTATTATAAAAGGGAAATTGGTCCATAAATGGGAAAATATTGTTATTTTTAAATATATACCAATTACTTGGCAGATTATTTTATTTTTTGGGATTTTGAATAATTTAATAAAATATTATTTATTGTAAAATAACATTAATGTCAATTTAAAATATATTCATTAAATATGACTTTTAAAAACAAAAAAAATTGTGGAATTAAAAAATATTATTTTCACACATATAAATAATGTTATGTATATATAAAAAATTTAAAAAATATAATAATTCATTCAATTTATATTGAATTTAATATTTTTAATATCATTTAATTTATTTTTCTATAATGAAGATATTTACTATGTTGTGGGTGCTTAGAAATTTAAAGAAATAGTATTATTTATATAAATCAAAAAATTTCCCCAATTAAATTAATTTTATTATTCTGAGAACTACCATGAACATTAATTCAAATCCTTGTTTATCTTTGTTATCACATAATATAAATTTAAAATCCAGAGGGTGAAATTTTGTATTTTTTCATTAATTAAATTATTAAATTGGTCACATTCTGAGAAATGTGTCCCAAAATAACTTGAAAATAGAAACTATGACAATAAAGGATGAAATATGTTTAGAATATAGGAATTGGAATAATTTAAACTCATTTTAACTCTTTTTGTTTCTCTTTAACTCGTTGTAAACATATTTTAACCTTAGCAATAATGAATGATTTTTAAAATTTTCATTATTCACTCCGACCAAAAATTAGGATGATCTTATTAAAAAATATAATAAAATATGATTCAAAATATTTAGTAATTTTTATCAAATTTAATTGAAAAATGTTTTATAAATTTCATTAATTTTAAACCTGTAGACCGGTCGAAAAAATTAGGTTTTTATGAAATGCTTTTTTCAAGAATAAGATGATCTTATAATAACTATAAGAAAATTATTCATAATTAAATGAATTTAAATTAATATATATATAATAAATAAATTTCATTTAAATAATTCCTTAGTAGGGGTTATTTTATTTACTTAAAGTGGATAAACATTGCACACTTTAAAAAAGTAATTTGAAAAATTGTGTTTTAAATCCTAAATAGAAACTTATTTTAAAAAAAATACAAAGATGATTTAAATGTCATTAATTTAATTAAATATAACTAATTAATACATATTAAAATTTAAAATCATATTATATAATAATTATAGTTTTAAAAATACATAATTTATTAAAAACAAATGAGAATTTTATACAAATTTTTATTTTTCACCATTGATAAAAAAATTAATATTTTTTAAAAAATACCAACATTTTACCCAAATTTAATATTAATACTATGTTTTAAAAAATTAATTTAATTTTATAATCTAAAATTTCTAAAAGTTAAAAAAATTATTATAATAATTTTCACATAAAACAAGAAAAAACCAATTTAGAAGAAAACATATTTTTTTGCATAATAAATTATATTTGTTAAATTTGAGTGATTATTCATTATGAATTTTTAAATAATTTTATATTGAGTATAAAATATATATATATTTTAGATTAGTTAATTCTATTCCTAGCCTCAAATTTAATAGCTGGGTTACATCAATCATGTTCAAATAATAATATTTTATATTTGTGTCAAAGACTATTTAAACAATGTGTTGTGTGTAATGCACAATATCAAATAATTAAAATTTATTTAAAGATAAATATATTCTAAATTATTTTTTTGTTACAATCTACCGTTCATAAATAAATTTTTTCATCACAATTTAAAATTATTCCCACTAATAATGGGTTTTACATTCAAAAATGTTTTCATGGAAAACCCACATTAAAAAATGTTTAATAAAAGTTCAACATAAAATTTTGAAAGCGATGTAAAAATGTTTATATAGAATAACACATGAAAGGGCTTCCAAGTAGGATAATATTTTTGGGAAATGAAAACCTGGATTTGGAAAGAAGATCTTTTTAAGAGATAACACTATACTCTTTTTTTAGAGAAAATATACCGTCTATTTATTGAGAATGAATAATATTTTTATGTAACGATCCTTTTCAAAACAATTAGGGATTAATTTTCCATATACATTAATAAATTAACTTAATATACTTGATTTAATAATATAATTTCTTCCATTAATCATTTTACACAACAATATCATTTGTTTCTACAAATAATAAAAATTCAATATGATTTTTGGATTCTTTATGTAGTCAAAATAACTTATTATCGATCACATGGCTCCACAAAACGAAATCATGATATTCCTATTATATTTAGAAGTTAAGAAAAACATAAGAAGTTAAGATAATTCCCATAATTAATATGAATATATAAATATTCAAAAATCAAACATAAAACCAAAGGTTTAACATATATCATTCCTTAAATGACTAAAAATATATCCTAAATAACCTCAGCAACCTCAATATGAGTGGATGTTTTAACCAGAGTTGTTATCTCATAACCTTATATTAAAATCACTAAAAACATAATATAATACACCCCATAAAATCATTTATGTTAAAACTAAATGTTATATATGTATATATATCATTAACTGATAATATGTTTTCAAAAATATATTTAATCTTCTCAAAATTTTAAAATTCATAAAGATTTGATCCTCTAATATTTTTCCCAAAATCATATTTTTATTTATCCCCCAAATGGTTTATGTAAATATAATGTCATACTAACATGTACATCACAAAGGACAGTGGTAGGTTATGTTCCCCTATCATCCTTCTATCATTCACTCAAGACCTATAATATTTCTAGATATGATGATTTGTCACCTAGTATACTAGTTGTATATTCTGAAATAATAATTCCTATAAGTTTCCAAAAAATATTATGAACAACTTCAAAATATAATTATTCATAAAATCATTTAGTAACTACTTTGGTTTTCAGTACAAATTATTTTTTACCTTATATAAAATAATATAAATTAAATATCATTACCCTAACATCCATGATTGTAAAACCCCTAAAGGAAACCAATACCGTTAAACTTATGTCTGCAAAATATAAGAAAATTTTCCTTAAATAATATCTTTTAAAACCCAAAATCAAACCAAGGTTTCTATATTAACAAATATCTCCCAAAATATTATTAATATTTTTATAATTCACTAACTTAAAACCTAAAAGGTTTACAAATGAATTTAAACTCACAATAAACCTTAGAATTATCAATCCAATAAATTTTTGGTTTAACCTTGTACATCGATTATTATCGTCATTCCTAGTCCTTCACAATGGTTAAAAAGATTATATGAATTTAAATAAAAAATCCCCATGAATGTTAGACCTAAAGTGTATATATGACCATTTTATGCACCAATTATTGATTTAGACCTACTCAATAGGCCCTTTTTGAGGTAATTACCCCTAGGTAAAATTATACTAGAGCCGCATCCACTTGTAGTGTTGAGAAGAGGAGGAAATTTTTTTCAAAACCACACACACTAATCTTCATGAAAATTCAAGGATAATTTAGAATACATAAACTTATAATTATTATTATTATCACAAACCCCTAAACCCAATGTGTAACTCTGTTGGGATAATAATTAGTTAAGGAATATAGTGACTGCCTGAGTCCCACTTCTAGAAGGGTTTATTTTTGTGATAAGAACCACGAGAATAATAAAAAGACATATGAGAGGAATTAAACTCTAAGAGAACATGTAGAAGAGAGAGATAAGACTGATATACAAATCATCACCTACTCAGACATATATATATAAATACGATGAGAAAAATAAAACTTCATAAAATACTATAAAAATTAAATTGAAAACTACACGTACCTAATGGTAATGATGATCGTGACAATGAATCCCAAATAACTCCTAAAAAACTACAAAATTGTAATATATAGACCAATATCCATATTGCTCCAGATGAACTTAAAAAAGATTATATACACATTGGATGTGCATAACAGTACACTAAGTCAGATCCTCCTAGAATCTAATTGTGAAAATAGTAATGAAATTATGTTATAGTATATTGAAAACCCGTGAAACAAAATCATCATCTAAATAAGTATACTATGTTTGTATCCTCACTATGGGAAAATATCATCATGTATCAGCCATATAATATAATTATGAAACAAAAATGGTACCCCTGTCATTCTTCACCATTGGGTTTACACTCTACAACAATGTTGTACATTCTCAAAAATCTCAATAAAAAATAATCCCACCTGAAGACACCTAGGAAATACCTCAAAACATGTTCCTATTACCTAATACATTTTATCATCACATCATCCCGTATAAAATCTCCATATATTGACCATGTAGTTTCCCATACCCTCCAAATCTTATATGATGTTTATCACACATCAAGTATTGTACCTCAAGCCATCGCTAACCATTAATAGAGTAAGGTACCTCAATCCAACACAATATATTAACATCAAACCTATAATAATCATTTAGATACTCTATCCAAAGATACACATGTGTGAAATAACTACAATCTATCATAACCCTCACCACATATACATGGGAAAAATAAATATTGTGCATACTATCACACATATCTACCCAGAGAATATAGTAAATCTAGAGGGGGTAGTTACCCATCCATCCTCCCACCAAGACGTTGGGGAAAAGCCCTCCCATAGTCCATAGGGTGTCATTCATCCTAACCAAAATGGGTGGGGACGCATATAAAATCATGGAATATAAAAGATATAATATAAACAACAAACACACTATAAGAATAACCCAGTATTATAATCAACTGCAACTAACATCACTCAGACTCCGAGATACCACTAAAAATTCCAAATATCTTATTAGAACACAAGAATTTAAAAGATATATATTAATTACTTATTTTTGTTATTATTTTCTTTAGTTAATTTATTTATGAGCTATTAAATTAGTTAATAATATTATTTAAATATAAATTCATTAAAAATAATCATGAATTATATTATCTCTAGGAATAATCTAAACCATGCATAGAGTTCATCAATATTAACATCTTTTTTGAATTTACATTCCATCAACACTGATCCTATGGTTTAAAAATTATTTATTCATTATTAGAAGAATTACATAAATGAGTTACCCTAAAAAACAATCCTAATATGAAAACAAGAGGAAAATATAAAACCATGCACATCCAGCTTCCCCGTGTAGTGGGGAAAGAAATATAGATAAAATAAGAAACATGTCCATTATCCATTACACAAAAAAATTTCAAGCAAGCATTTAGTATTATCACACAAATGGGCCAGCCTAGCTTTAACCCATTTCATCATATTTTCTTCCATCTCTTACACCCAAATTCTTATCCCGATGCATATTTCAATCAAATACACCACCTTATACCACATCATTTGGGCCTCCCCATACACATCACATCATCAATGCGAAGCTAAGCCATCCCAATATCATATCAGGGATCCCAACTCAAGGCACTAAACCCTATAAAACATATGTGAAACTAAGGCACTATAAATTTTCTTTATCAATCAATAGAAATTTTATCAATATATAATTAACAAGTTTATTATTCATATGTTCAAACTATAAAAAAATAATGTCATAATAATATGAAATATATCAAAATATAAACATGCTCTCGACATCAAAACTAGTTTAAAAAAACATAGAGAAGTACCATTATCACTAACATGTGTTTTTACCTAATAATTATAAACAATAATTATAATTCTTAAAATTAATTATAAATTACATTAACATGGTTGAACACTTTAAATTAATCATCCACATGGCATATATTTTATTATCATCAAATTATAAGAAATTCTAGACTCATTAAACACACCTCTTAATTCTCCAACAAATTAATTATCGATCAATTACGACATTAAATTATTTACCATTTTATATCATTAACAACACTCTAACAAGAATACAATTGTATGCTACATTTGTATAACATATATCATAAATTGGTTAAAAAAAGACGAGGTAAACTATTATCACAGTAAAATGAAACGACTGATGATCAAAATAAAATTATATATTAATACAATTCAATCTTAACTTGGTGAATTAAATTTCTATATATAGGTAAAATCAATACTAACTGTACAATTTTATATAAGTAAATCGGGGAATAATTGAATCACCTGCCTATAAGAAGACACTTCACGAGACTCTCTACACCAAAAATTGGTAACTTATGCTAGATGGAATCACCACTAGAGAACCTCAAACACCTGTTGAAGGGATAAATGATTACAAAGTAAATTTTATAGAATTTATAATATTAATAGAAGGAAATCATTGAATTATTAAGGAAAATATCTTCATATATGAGTCCAAAGATACATGGAATTTGAAATTTCAGCTAAAAAAGATGCAATTCCATCTAATTTGGATATCATTAAACTATATTCTCAAGTTTAAATTTATAACCTTGGAAATATTATAAAAACAATGATATAATTATCTATAAATAATCCAAATCTAAAGGCCCTTGATTCAGGACACTAAAATACCCAGATGATCGTTTTTATAAAACTGGGAGAAATCTCAAGGGGACCTATTCCATGAAACCAAAATCACCATGGAGCTAAATATCCCACATAGCCATTTCATGTAACCATTTTAACAGAGTCAATAGATTACCTTGCCAATCCATTTAGATATTAGATTCACGTTGATGATCACTCAGGTAGATGATCCACAAATACAATCCACTTAGCCAATCTCTCATGTAGTAGATTTAGCCACCTAGCTAATTCATGCAGCCGATGGGTCTACTTAACCAACATCCCCCTGAAGTTGATTCAAATAAAGGATAACTTATATTGATGATCCATGTATATGATTTAAATTTCCATGAACTGGGATCTCCCCTACTATATGAACTGCACATTCATGACGTGAGACCCTTACTCATCAGGAATCATCCCGACTTATATCTTTTAGCAAAAAAACCCAAAACATATCTACACCTCCTATGATAATAACAATATTTGGAAACATAAAAAGTGTATTAATATATATATCATGGCTATTATATCATATAATTCCCTTATAATTCTCAATCCTGAGAATCCAAGATCAAATAGAGGGGGTAAAAGTAAGTGGGACGTCAGAATAAACACCACGCGAGATACCTATCAAGGATCTTTCCATCACAGGAGTTCAATTACTTTATTAAAGAATAAAAGTGTAATTCCATGAAAAAAATCAACTCCTAATCACACTCTTGGTAGAGATAACTCTAAAACTAGGTAAAGGTTACTAATAAATAATAAGAGGGAACCATCTCATAAACTAGAAAGGTAATCATCCACAAGAAAACAACATCACAAGAGAAAAGATAAACATAAAAAATATTGGGATACTAAGTGTGAATATATGCCTAATATTCCTTGGTAATATCCTCAATTTCACCATTCCTAAATAAGACATGAACCAAGGGAATATCCAGCTCATGAAACACCTTCTCCTGACAGTCTTAGATCACTGTTGGCTACTCCATGACGGTCCTATTATAGTCAGCATTTTTCTATCCCTAATCAATGACATAAGAGTCAAAAAGAATATAAAAATGGAGATAATACATGTGAAAGACATTGTGTATTCTTCTCATCTGTAGGGAAAGTTCTATTCAATACTCCATGTATCCAAAACGATCAAACACCTTAAAATTACCAGGAAAACATGGAGAAATAATACTCTCCTGACCAAACCATCATAGCCAATGATGAGGAGTAAACTTATGGAACATGGAATCTATTATGTCAAACTCCATATTTTTTCTCCTATGATCCTTATAATATTCTTGAGGAACCTAAACTACCTGTATCATTTAAAAAATTACTTGTACTATATTTTTTGTATTATATAAATGTTATGGATTGATAATGTATCTCTCTTTGACTACAGTCCAGAACAACCAAGAACACAAAGGTCATTAGTAAAACGTATCAAATGAAACCATTACAATGGTGGTGTGGAATCTATTATTATAATAAAACCTAACCAGGGAAAGATCCTCATCCACAAAACTAAAACATTTAGTGCAAAATTGTGTATCATTTCTTTAAGAGTGTTGGAGGTATTCTCTATTTAAACATCCCTCTATAGAAGAAATGTTGTGAAAAATCATAACTGATATCCAAAAGAATGATGGATTCCTATCCACACCATGTAGATAAAAGGAGGTTCCCAATTAAATATTATTTACACTAGGACTATATGGAGTCATACCACCACCTCCAAATACATCCTTGACAAAACCTATATTTAGCTCATCTCCCTAATCACTATAAAGTGGGTTGATATCATTAAACAATCCATTATGAACCATATTACATCATAGCTCCCCTGATCTCGATGTAAACTTGTTACAATTTCTATCGATATTTCCTCCAACTTCCAATAGCTAGTGTCTAATGGATAGAGCAAACCACTAGGGGCATAGTGCTCAACCTACACCTTCTTGTAGACCAAATAGTGCGAAATAATCTCTAAAACTGCATGCTTTAACTGAGAACACCAAAACTGACCACCCCAAGATCATAATATATTTTTCAAATTTTGATGTACCCCCAAAGGAAATCAATGGAAATCATGGATAACCATACAATTCTTTTGAAAAGGATTGATAATACTTGGAATAATACCCAATGCTTCCCATCCTTAGACCAACAATCAAGGGAATCACAAAAAACAATAGAGTATTTCAAGGCCTCAACCTCATAATATCCTACCAGGGACTCCTCCACATATTAAACGAATAAATACTACACCTTCATCTAGAAAATAAAACATCTACCTTACACCTCTTTCATATATAAAAGCATTACTGAGACTCATTACATCAATCTATTGATATCCCTCGATTCACACGTGAAATCTCTATGTGAATTCCTTCTCATCACATCGTCTAAAATAGTTCTATTTCCTAGCATATATTAATTTTAAATGTAATAATCCTACAATAATTCAATCCACCGGTTTTGTCTCATGTTTATTTCATGCTGTGAGAAGATGTACCTTTGCCACTAAAAATCAGTAAAAATAAAAAAAGGCTTTCTTGTGAAGAAATTTCTCCAAAACATCAAATTAAACACAACTTTTACCAACTCAATAAAATTGTTGGAATAGTTTTTGTCATCAGGATATATATTTTGAGACCTATAAGAAATAATTGATCTTTATTCCTTCGAAAAATCCAAATCCAAAATTAGAAGCACCACAGAAAACTTTAGACTGAACACCTTCTAAATGTAAATAAAATACTGGAGAACTAACCAAATTTGTCATAAAGTACTAAAAATAATCCTATCATTGGCTAGTATATAAGAATGACTGATTCTTTTTGTACAAGTCTTTTATAGGGGTCACGACCTGAGAAAAATTAGTAAAGAACCTCTTATAATATCATGTTGGAATAAGGATAATTTAGACCAATATCACTGTATTGGAGGCTTCCAGGAGACTACCACCTCTACCTTAATTGGATCCAAAAATACTCCCTAGTCTTATATAAAATTCCTTAGGAAATATACTTCACGAGACTAAAAATAGAACATCCAAAACTTCTTGAATATATTATAAAGATGAAGAACTCCAAAAATGTCATGAATATGGTCTCCATGGTCCTCATTATACATAGAGTACATAAGGATGATATCGATGAAGAAAATCGTGAAATGTTATTGGAACACTTTGAAAACTACGTTCATCAATAGGAAGAACATGGTTTGTGCATTTTTCACACCGAAAAACATTAAAACAAACTCATAGTGCCCATATAGTAAACAAAAAGTAGTCTTTTGAATATCATATTTCTTTACATGCATCTCATGATACCCTGATCACAAATGAATTTTCAAGAACCAATTATATCCCTTCATATGAATGAATTGATCATTAATCCATAGAATAGGATATAAGTTCTTCTGTTCCAATTGGTTTATGTGATAATAATTGATACAATGGTTTATACCACATTTTTCTATCTTTAATAACAACATTAGTTCACCCCAATGCAATACACTCAACTGAAAAAACCTCGGTGTTGTGGATCATTGATAAGTTCTCATAGATATCACAAAATATATGGTTCTATACTATATGGATACATTGAGATAGGATACACACCTAAGTATATCTTGATCCTAAACTTGATATCCCATTGAGGGGGTGATGCTAAAACTTTCTATTAAAGGACGTTATGGAACTCTTATATAACCCTGGGAAACACTGAATACTAAACTTCAAAAAAAATTAGCATCAAAATGACTATAAATTAGGATAAGGAAAAAATATGCCTCTAGAATATTATATGGTATCCCTTACTACAAATAATTCTTGATCTCTAACAGCATCATTTAATACAACCTACCTCCTAAATAAATTAATGATAGCCAACCCTAAACATAACCAATCTATTATGAGGATGGTTTTCAACAGATCTATCTATAATCACTGGAAGTCTCTCCAAGAGTGGTGGTGCCCCCACACTAGATTATAGTCTATGCACACTTCTTACAAGTCCTACTGACCTTCAAATTGCGTAATCAATTCCAAAGGAACTATAGGACTCTCTACCTGAAGTCCCAAAGAATTGATGAGGGTATGTGATATATTGAGATTCACTACTTTAGAATAAAAAAAGAATACACCCTAGAAGAAAATAAGAAAATGATAACTCAAACAATTCCTAGATTTCTTTTCACTAGAGACAATAAAACTTAAATATGACCATGATCTGATTCAAAACCTCAATGACCTTTTCGATGAACACTTCCATTGATGATATTTTTTCATTGAAGAAGAGGAACATTTCAGTGTCATTCATTTCCTACCCAATATCCTCTCTACTGATCTCAAACTAGATCACCCTTCTACTTGTTCCTTGACAGAAGCTTCCTCAATAGAAAACTTGGAAAATGACGAATTCTCATAATGGTTGATCATTATTGCTTATGATGACATTGACCACCATAAGGAATATGATTTTCTGGACCATTATCATATGTTTGAGATCCTCTTACCCTTTAGAAAAAAGCTAATGTGTGTTTGGACCTACCCCCTACTAAACAAAAGATCTTATGCCTATTGAACTCAGAAAAATGTACCACAACTCTACATTATGAAGAATCTTGACAAATCCCCAATTTTGAAGATATAGTTTTTAAAAATATCCTATAAATTCCTTATTCTCTCACCAAAACATGAGGTTTATATTTAAAATAAAATGGAGACCTAGTTATGGATATTTGGATGTAATAACTCCCCTAAATGACTCACCATGGAGTCCCCATCTATAATTCAATATGAAGAATAACATATAAGGATACTAAAATTGATCCCGAACTCTCACACCCTATAAATACACTATTTAATGGTATTTAGATACTGATGAATTTCTGCCTTCATAGTCAAATAAAGACAATCTATTCAGAACTATTCTTAGAACATGTCCCATAAGGTAGTTAGATCCTTATTATCAATGAGGAACAAAAACCACCATCTCCTCGCTACTCCATGCAGAGTCTTCATAGCTAGATAAAACTAATGATACTTTTGAGAATAGATAAAACTAAAAGATATATTACCCTCCTCCAACTTGAATATTATTATTGAATCTAAAATAGAGCCCTCATACCTCTATGCCCTATGGTACTGAAACTGTCACAGTGTCCTCCTCTAAGTGTCGTTGTTGTTTACTCCCACACTATTGTGACCTTCTAGAATATCCTACTGAACATATTTAGTATGAACAAAATAAGGATGTTAAATTACATCAATTCATGTAAAAGAAAAAATTGTGATACTCTTAATCTTAGAATATGGAGTAATTAATATTAATTAATTAATTATTTGTATCTTGTTTTGGCCTTGCTTTATCCCATGGTCTTCTTATAAAAAACACAAACAAAAGGAATAATGATGCATGATCATATCCTAGTTCTATTCCCTACAAAAAGTATCACTTCATTGAGAAGGGTCTGTAAACATAAATATTAATTAATCAGATCGCATGGGGCCATAAATACCCATGTCTAATCTGGCCTCCCTTGTTTAAATTGATTACTAAACATATATGGGAACATTTCCTTACAGACCCATCTAATATAACTTATTTTAACTCCAAAATAAATCATATCTCTCAATCTAAACATTTGGTAACACTATTTCATGGCAACACCCCTAAATTGTACCACTTTTTGGTTGATAATGAGAGAAGGGATATGGTGACTACCTGAGTTCCCCCTCTAGTAGGCCTCGAGTTTTTGAATATAACTGAGGGTAAAATAAACATGCATATATGGGACATTACCCTCTATGATAACATGAAAAATAGAGAGAAAAGGCATATTCAACAATAAAGACTTTCCCCAAATTATATGTTGAGAAGTTACAATTATAAAAATGGAATGACATATAAGACTATGACAACTAAACAGACAACTACATGTAACAAAAGTTTGAGATGATACTGACCATGAAGCCCAAACAAGTTCTACAGTACCATGAGAGAGTAATATCCATCATGATATCTAAGATTCTTTAGATATCTAAAAAAAATATGCATGTAGGGTGATCATAATAGTATACTCAGTTGGATCCACCCAAATTTATCTCATAAAGAATATAAATATAGAAAGCTAAAGAGTAGTTGACAATATTGAAAATAACTCATTGCCTAAATAGGTATAATGCACTCTTATACTCATAATGTATAACTCTCACAAATTATTTAATAAAATAGAGAATATAATTTAATAATGAAACATCAATGGTACCCCATTCCCACTTTCTTTCTAGTTTAACACTCTTCCCCAACATCACACATCCTAAGGAACCTCTCTCCAAAATAAGCCTACCTGATGAAACCTGGGTGAGGCATCACAACATGAACCTTATGCTTCAAATCATCAAATCATCACATAATCCGTTATCATAT
This sequence comes from Viscum album, assembly GCA_963277665.1. Taxonomy (NCBI): domain Eukaryota; kingdom Viridiplantae; phylum Streptophyta; class Magnoliopsida; order Santalales; family Viscaceae; genus Viscum; species Viscum album. The sequence continues at coordinate 1,283,095,588 of OY728141.1, forward strand.
CACTATATAGTAACCAAGTTGTTTCCAAGATAAATCACAACCCGTATGATGTGTATTGTACATTTTGTATTACAAATCAGTCCATCGCAACCTGTACACTGATTAATGTACCTTAAAACATCACATCCTATAAACATCATGACTATAATAATCCTTTGTATACTATATCCAGAGATAAAAAATATGTTAAATAACCAAAATACATCCCAGGCCTCTATACAAAAAAATGAAAAACTGACCACCATAAATACAATAATAAGTAACTTCTAAGATATGAGAGAGTGGCTAGAGGGTGTAGTCATCCATCCACCCACCCCCCAAGATGATGGGGAAAATAATCTCCCAGTGTCCACTAGGTGTTTGTCCTCTTAACCAAAATGGGATGGGTAGAATATGAAATAATAGAATATACAATATATAATATATCACACAATCACATTACTTGAATAACCTAGTCTTAGAATCAACTGTGGATAATGTGGACGGGATACCCGAATACCAAATATTAGACAAGATATCTAATAAGAACATATGAATTTAAATGAGGTACAATAATTAATTAATATTATTATTTTATTTCTGTCCATTAGTTAATTTTATATCCATTAAATTTAACATTAACATAATGTATAGATACATTTACTAACCACCACCATGAAGTCTATACCCCTAAATGCAATACAAACCGAGTTCACTATTTATTATGATGAACAACTTTTTATAATATAAATTCCATCAAAATGAACACCATAGTTTAATAATTAAATATTAATTTTTTTTAATAAATCTATAAACCATGTAGTCCAAGAAAACCATCCTAAGATACCACTAAGAGGAAACATGCAACAACACACATCCATCTCCTATAAATAATGGGGAAAGGGATGAAGATAAAATAAAAAACCCAACCATCGATTATTAAAATTAATTGAAAAAAAGAATACATATTTTTCAAAATAATAGGTGAGACCATATTCAAAAAATTCCATCATCTCCAGTTCTACTCCAAACACCCACATGCATCTCTCTATGCGTCTCTCTATCTACGGTGTCAACTACATTCACAGAATTTGGGCCTTCCAGGCCACATCACATCATCCATAATAGGATCTTCCATCCTAGGATCATTTCAAATTTGGGCCTCCCTATCCCAAATCAAATTACGTAGTAAGGCTCACAACCAGTGTACATCCCAAAAGTATCAGAAGAAAAGAAAAGAAAATATTGAAATATATGTCATAAAACAAGGAATCCAACATTCACACACCGAACCTTCTAAATAAAATGGGAAACTCAGGCCCAAAAAGTTACCTTTATCCAGAAAACCATTTTCCATTATTTCTTAAATTTAATGATTCATTATTCATAGTTTTCATCTATGGGAAACATAATGAGTATATAAATAACATGTTATAAAATGATAAATATGATCTCAACATCCGAACGAGTTTCATCAAACTTAGATAAGTTCCATTAGAATTAACATGTCTCTTTATCACAACATTATCATCAATAATTATAATGCTTCACTATATTTATTGATTCCATTAACATTGAATTACACATCTAATTAAGCTTCTAGATTTCATCAATTTGATTATCATCAAATTATAAAACTAGATTCCTTAAACATGCCACTTTATTCTCCATTAAATTAATTCTAAACTAATTTTGGATTATTGTTCTTCAATATTTTGCATCAAGAACAACATGCTAAAACAAGAATAAAAATACACTATATAAGTATAACATAGATCACACTGTGTCTAGAAAAACACGAGGCAAACCATTATCACAGTTGAAAAAAACAACAAGTTATTGTAATCTAATTCTATAATCATCTAGATCAATCATCATTAGGTTAATAAAAAATCCATAAAAAGTTTTAAACCATGATTAATTTTTGATTTTACATAAATAAATTTGAGAATAAATGAATTCCCTATGTAGAAGAAGATGCTTCATAGAACATGCTACACCAGAAACAAGGTGCGAACAATATGGAATAACAGCTAGAGAACATGATCCACTAGAAGAGGGGTTTCATGAATCAAAAATAAGGGTTGTAGAATATCTTTTTAGGAGGGAAGGAAATCATTGAATAACAAAAAAAATGTCATCTTTTCCAAGTTGAAATATAAATGGAATTTTGAATTTTTGATGGAAAAATATTTAATTACAAATATATAGAATCTCATTAAAATCCTCATGAAAGGAAACATTTAAATCATTGACCATATTATAATATCAAGGATGTAATTTTACTTCATGAATCAACATTTGACATTCCTTGAATCACACCACTAAAATACCCACTTGGTTGTTTTAAAAAAATTGGTGAAATACCAGGTGGTCAGTTCCACATAGCTGAAAAAACAATGTTGGAAAAAACCAATTTAACCATTTCACATATCCATTTTCATGTAGCTGATGAATCATGTTTCTTGTCCACATTTTCAATCCATCAATGTAGCTGATTAACTTAGTCGATCGCTCACATAGTCAAATCATGTAGACGATTGATCATATAGGTGATCCTAGTAGCTGATCCATCCATATAGTAGATTCATGTATCCTATGGATCCAAAAATACAATGGATGCACATTGACCATGTCTCAAAATAGTTGATTCAAGTAGTCAATCACTCAAATAAGGGATTTTCCTACCATGATTGGGTCTCTCACCCATGCTGGGAAGCACACATTTATCACATGGAACCCTTACATTTTTTTAGTCCACTTTGATTCTATATTTTATATACCAAACACCACCAGACCCTCTATAGGATTCATCCAAGCATTATGATCTTCGGAAAAATGAAATGTTTCAAACTAGATAGATCTAGTCTCTTGTAATTATTCTCAGAATTATCCCTACAGTTCCCATTAAGGTTTTCTCATGCTATTTACCAAAGGTAACTATACCTTTATTGTGATACAAAATATTGAAACCCATTAATTTTACACATATTATTACATGACATTTAAACACAAATATTCATTAACATAATAGAATGATCCTAACAAACTAGTATCTTTGGAGGACTATGTTCTGAATATATAAAAAGAAACTATGACAAGGTTTACTTATTTTATTCACCATTGATATATCCTAAAATCCATTCATAGACTGAAATAATTATAAGATTATAAAGGGAATACATTAAATAAGGGAATGAGCTTAAAATCCAATTAAGGGAATAAACAAGAAATGGATGTGTAATAAGTGAGTCAAATGTATAACATGATATCATAAAAGAGAAGGTAAAAAACTAATAATGTAGAAGCTTAACATATAGAAAATGGTATCATACGATCATGTCCAAATGGGGAAGTTGAAAAGACATTAAAACTAATATAAAAATATGTCCAGGTTATCAAACACGAAAATATCACTTGACCTACATTGTTCTATAATGGTTTACGTTCCCTCCCTTATCCCGTACATGATGTCTCACGTGACTAAAACATTACACAACGAAATGAAGGGATATATTTATATTTGATTCCACCTATAAAATTCATTTCTTTTTCATGAATATAATTTCTACATTAGGATATCAATCATAATTAGAAAAAAATATAAATTATCCACAGAAAATATTGGCGGCATAATCTTATCTCATAACATAATCAAAATAGATTACTTAAAGAAGGAATTGGAGAAATGGCCATGAGGCTTGTATTAATACATCAATAGAAGGTAGAATAAGTTGAGTATGAATTTGGGGGACATATATACAGAATTTAGAATCCTTCCATAACTTTAAATAGAGTGAATGTGAGTTAGATAGAGAATGACCATAACCCAAAAAGGGTGGGTTAGAACAATCTCTTACAATTGGACTGATTTGTCATGCGCATTATTTATATCCCCAAATAATAAATAAAATGTCATTATTAAATTTATTATTATTATTTTCAATTTTATTATTATTTTTTAAATTTTTAGTATGTTATATTAAATTACATAACCAATTACTTTTCCATCTTACATTTTAACGACAAAGGAATCATATGTTAAAAATCACTGAATAAGTCAAATATGATCAAATTGATTAATAATGAAACCTATCCATAATAGGAAAAATGAAATAATTTTCATTTTTATACATACATTTACTTTTCAAACCAACAATGAAATATGGTTATAAGAAATTAACTACCATATAATCATGGAGATGGAAGGTTGTAAGTACACGTGAGTAATGTTTCTATTTTTTGAATATCTAGATAGTAATAAGGTATGTGGTATTTTATATTTATAGAACTATAATTATATTTTTAATATAATAATAGTTTTTTAAATACTCTAATATATTCCATCGATGTGATATAGTAATAAAAAATGGATCACATCAGTTCATGAGCTAGTATTCCACAATACATATGAAAAACATTATCATTTTAAATGGATGGTAAAGTAATAAAGTAGAAGACATATTAATTTTAAGGAATGGTTAATATGTAATTATTATAACATGTAAATATTAAATCAGTCCTTGTTACTTTTAATTTTAATCATTGGTGAAAAATAAATTACATCGTTTCGCGAGGCGGTAGTCCACCATACATGAGAGAAAAATTATCGTATTCCCCAAGGAATGGAATGTAAGAATGATTATGTGATATTATAATAAGATAATTATAATTATATCATACATATCATATATCAACATTAAATAAAATATTATATCCATATTTGAGAAGTGGTTATGGAAAACAAATTACATTAGTTCACAAGGTGGTAGTTCACCAAACACATAATCGATGGTATCATTTTCCATTTAAGGGAGGATGATATGGTTTTAAGTCATGCCCATGAAAACATATATGAATGTGGAATATACAATTGTTATTATATCATAACGGTTTAATCATATTTAATGGGGGTGCATAAAGACATACAAGAAACGGCTCTATTAAAGAGGGTACCTCTTCTTCAAATACCTTCATTATGTATATATGAAAATCTATTAGAGGAAGTATTTCATATAAAAAAGTCTTCTAAGATGAGGGAATATAAGTAAGGATGTGATTTGGGTAGGTATTATCTGATACAATGGATTTTTATGTGTCGAACGGATATGTGGGGTTCCCTTTTATAATGGAGGAGGAGCGACATTCTTGTAAATACCCTCTACCATTCAATAATGTGAAGTCACTCTCACCCCAAGTGACTCAAAAATTTATTATTAATGGAGTGGATATATTTTACGGTATAGAAACCCCTATAAAACATTTTATACATATGTTGTCCCTTTACTTGTAAGTTCCCTTACTTTCAGCTTTTTTCACTACAGAAACTATATTTGTTATCGAGATAATTTATCATTTAAGACTAGAAATAAAATGATACCTATTAGAAATTTTTTTTTGCAGTGGTTATGAATGTAAAATAAAATTTATAAATTAAAAATTATATGTGTGTAGAAAATTAATTTTAGAATAGGTGCATGGAATTCACAAAACATTGTTTTACCCTTTAATGTGGTAACATATTTTTTTACTATATAGGGTATAATATAATTATTATAAATGGAATAATGGTCCATGAATGGAAAATTGTTGATATTTTTAAACTTTTACCTATTAATTTTATGAGGATGTAATTTTTTAAAATTTTAAATAATTTAATAAGATATTTTTAATTTTAAAATAATATTAATATCGATTTTAACAGTATTCATTTAATTTGAAAATTAAAAAAATCAAGAAAATGGTGGAATTTAAATATATTATTTTACACATTTTTATAATGTAATATTTACCTGAAAAAATTAAATAATATAGTTCATTCAATTTATATTACCTTAAATATTTTTTGTATCATATATTTTTTTCTATTAATAAAATAATTACTATATTGGCATAACTTATGATTTTAAAGTAATTACATAATTAAAAAAATAAAAAATAAATTATCCTCATGGAAACAATATAATTATTATTATATTGACTATATATATTAATTCAAATCATTCATTTTCCCTTATGTGACCACATTATCTAAATTTAAAGGCAAGAGGGTGACATTTTTCCTTTTTGTTTACATAATTTATTAAATTAGTTAATTTTATGGAAAACTATCCCTAAAGAACATATAAATAAAGAATAAGGAAACATGTATATAGATATGTAATCTAATTAGAATTCGACATCTCTTTAGGCCATTTAACACTTATATTTATAGTTTAACCCCCATTAAACTGGTTATAACATGAATCGTGAGAAAATATTTTTACTGTTTTCAATATTCAATGAGAAAAAAAATTATGTTGACCTTATTAGAAAATATAAGTGATTATTATTCCAAATAATCAATAAATTTTTTCAAATTTAATTTATAAATGTTGTAGAATTTAATTTAAAATTAAACTTGTAGACTTTGTGAAAAATTGGCTTTCCAAAAAATGAATTTTTCTAGGATAAGCTGATCCTATAATCACTATTTGAAATCTAATAATAATTTAATTAATTTAAATTAATATTTATAGATATATAATCCATTCATTTAATTTAAATCATTCTAAACTAGGGGATATTTTAATTAGTTAAAATGGAGAATCATTATGCACTTTAAAATAGATTTTATTAAAAAAGTCCTTTGAAGCATAAAAATATCATTATTTTGAAATATAGTATAGATATTATTGAAATTAATTAATATTAAACAGAGATAAATAAACAATTATTATTTTAATTATATATCATAATAAATAATAAGAGGATTTTAAATTAATTAAATTATCCAATGTAAATGACAATTTTATAAAAATTTATATTTGTCACTATTCACTAGAAAACTAATTTTTTGGGGAGAATTACAAAATTTTACCCTATGTTAAAATAAAAATTCTTATATAAAAAATGATTTACATTTTATAAAATTAAATTTTGTAATGTTAAAAAAATTATTTTATAGTATTCTCATAAATGAAATAAATATCACTTTGATAGGGAACATTTTTGTGGTAAAATAATTTTTTTAATGTTGAGTAATTATTTATTAAGAATTTGTAAGTAAATTTTTACTAAGTAAGACTTTTATACATATTTCATAATTATCTTGACAAAATTCATACCCTCCAATTTAAGAATTATGTTATATTGGTCATGATTAAATAATAATATTTAAATATTATATAATGGTTTATTTAAAAATACTGTTTAATTTATTTCAATCTATCAAAAAATTAAATTTATTTATATATATATATATTCTAAATTCATCGTTTTTTACACACTAACTAAAAATTTAAACCAATTATAGGGAAATTATATCATTATTCAACACTGTATAGTACTCCTTTTGTATTTATAGTATTCCTCTATTAATAAATTCTATTTTTTTATAAATGGGTTACACAATTATATATCTCTATATGTATAAGGTCAATTATCTAACCACTCACATGACTCATCAATATACTCTCACTCAATAGAAATGAAAAACACTAATTCATTGAAACTATATATGTAACAAAATCCTTTACCCATGGATGAAACCATCCAAGGTTTTGAGTTTAACTTTAACAAAAACATTCACATGGGAAACATTGGAATAAAAAAAAATATAATATCATGAAACCCAAATAAATTTTTACAATCCCAACAGACCACACGTGTATTAATATGGACAGGTGAAACACTGTTAGTTCCATTTCAAATCATTCATACCCACTTACCCCACCAATAATATCACAATGCATATAGAATTACATATAATATTTTAAAATTAGGGTCTAAAATCCATAATATGGTTTTATTTATTTATTCATCAGTTTAATCTACTTAATCAAAGCTCAAACAACTCTTCAAAACTCACACCACCACTCACAAACATCAATAATCCTTTAACTCATCAGGATAAGAAAATAATTAATTATAAAATTATTAATAAATAAATATATCAATTTAGTTAACATGTTTTATAATCTGATGAAATAAAAATTGATTACATGATTATTAGAATCTCAAACATTATAATGACAATGAACCTCGGCATCGACTAGGACCTATAAAAAAGAACCAATCTATAACATATAATTACCCACTCATTTACTCTAATCTTATTAGAATCCCTAATTAATTTATTTAGGTGACATACAGGCACCAAGACAATAAGATTAAATAATATCTCATGTTTAATGGATTATTATTTGCATCAAACATTAACACACATTTTATAGGAATACTTAAACAATGATGATTTGAAATTATCATCAAATCCATAGATAAATATCCCAAAATTTAAATGATAGATAAATAAATAAAATAGAGGTGGAATAAAATAGAGATTTGAAATAAAACTGATGAATCAATGATGCCTATAATTCTATGGATGAAAGGAAATAATTATGTAAGAATAGAATAAAATAAGGATTTATCTTATATTTAGGTGGATGTAAGAATAAAACCACACTAAGGGTATAAAATGTGATCCCCCAAAATGAACATTATACAAATGTTTAAAAAATTTACTACATGAAACATATTTCATTAGATAAATTATTATCATAAGAAATATAATATTACTCATGATCATGTGTTGTATGATGGGAAGCCAACTATAAATTGATTGATAGATCAAAACCTCCCCAGAATGTGTGATGTTTTACTCAAATGCCCACTATATATTGATCATTAATGAAGATTTATTAAATGTTTAAATAAAGACTTTAACTACAAATACACTAAAAGAAATTCAAAATCCTCATTTTTAAGTATAACCAATAAACTACTAATCATGGATGAGAAAAATTATTATTATGTAATACATAATATGAAACTGTATAATTAAATGGAGTAAAATATATAGAATCCATATATTAAATTTAAATAATACTTATACACATTTATATATGAAAAAATAAAATATTTAAAGTAAAAAAATAAATTTAAAAATAATTATTTGAATAATTTATAATATAATCATACAAGATAATTTAATTTTATATAAGATGAACATAAAAAATTTATAATTTTTTTAAAAAAAATTAATGTCACTTATATAGTAAACAAATATGTACATTTTATAATTATAACTATAAGGTATATATGAAATTGTCATGTTTATTAAAATATATAATTTTTAACAAATATAAACTCTTCATATATAATTTATTTTTATATATGAAAAAATATAATAATGTAAAAAATTACATTATTTGAAATATTATATGTTTTAATAATAATTTTCATATAAAATTCCACACTAAACAAAGACCAATTCTTTATATTTTTTTATAAAGTATAGAGACATAGAAATTTGATAAATTTATTAAATATTTTATAATTAAACTATAAACATTAATAATTTCAATATCCTTTATGATCCTTTCATAAGTTAAATGAAAAGTTGTTATGTTTTTTAAATCTTATTAAGTATATATATATATTATATTTATTTCTCAAATTAAATAATATTTTTACACACTTTGATCATATACAATGATATTAATCATATTATAGGCTTATAAAATAGAAAATATTTATCATGTGTTTAAATATTATGTTTATAATCCAAATCAAAAATTCATATCATTGTTTATGATATTACATTTCACAGTTATAAAAGCCCATAAAAATGACTATATCTTTTACATAACTTACTGAAAACATTTCAGTACATTAGATTCTCATGAAATTTTCTGGGATGCTTTTTTATAGATTTTAGATTAAAAAAGAATAAAAAATATATTTTTATTAGTATTAATAGGAAAAATTTTCCATTATGTACAAAACTACTACATCTATAATGATTCCTTAACATCTCCAACAAATTATCCACATAAGAAACTATTTAATAAACTTTACTCATTTCTGAAATTCATAACCTAGGGAAATTGGAATATAAGAAATAAGTGATCCCAGATGATTATTAAGGGTAAATATATATGTTATATACAATAAATTATAATTAAGGATCATAAATGTGAATATAGGTATAATCATGATACCTAAAAAAGTAATACCTAACAAATCCTAGATTATATGTCATGGAATCAAGCATATATTAAAATTATAAAAGAATTATTCAATTAAAATATACCAAGTGATCATAACAAAATAGTAAGAAAAAGAAAAAAAAACTTTTATATCATTCAAATATTTCGTAAATTTTATTATGGAAAAACATTACATTCATGAGTCACACCATCAATAACCACACTTACCAGAAACTAAAATTTACTCATGAATACTTATCTCAAGAGATTTGAACTATTAACCAATTCATTAGAGGGATATATAAGATCACACTTCGTATTCATGCATGCTTATAGGTTCTAACTGAAAATAATTCACATTTCACGTTATAAAGAACCTATAAAAATAAAGTGGGTTTTATAAAAATTTCAAATGACAATATTTTAATTCTCACAGTATAAAAACAATGAAATGAAAACGGGATAAATATGATTTTCAATAGGATTAGAATAAGAAAATCATTAATAATTCCATCAACAATCATAACAGGATAAACTGAAAAAATATAAATTGTTATAAAATGGAATCATGTAACTTTCTTGGTAAATACCATTCAATCTAGAAAATAAAGGATATTGTATTTATATTACATATATAATGAGTATACAACTAGGAAATCAATTTCAATAATAAATTGATATAATGATCCTAGATCAACATTGTTAAACAATTAGAATCCAATGTATGGTTTTCATAGTGGAAAGACATTGGAATAAAAATTAGTTTAATTATCCTTCCATAACTAGGTGTGACAAAGGCAGCGATATATGATTAACATGGTGTAGAAGAAACATTTGTAAGACATCCAAATAAATAAGATGTATATTATCAACTGAATATTATCCATGATCAAGAATAAGATATATCAATTGAAATGGAAATATTTAATGTTTTTTATGTTATAGAAAAAAACCTTGGAAATAAGAAATATGCTTGATCATTTGGGATGATAATTAAAGAAATATTTTATAAATCTAGGAGAAAAAAATTTCTCATGAAAATGTGTAGAGAAATATTCATATAAAATTACAGAGGAAGAACAATGAAATGTTCACATCTAGACATGATAAAGATAATATTTTCATATTATGATGAAAATGTCCCATATAAAAAATGTTAAAACTTATTTAGTACCTTTAAAAGAAGTCGAAGTATTAGAAAATGAATTTAATAAATTAACTAGGAATAGATAAAGAAATTTTCATGAAAATACAATTAATATCGAAATGTAAAGAGGGTTGTTCATAACATTGAAGAAGATATGGGGCCAGTTATGAATTATAAGAAACACTTTGGGTAGGAAACCATTATATTATCTCCCCGCATAGTAAAATACATTCAAATATATTATATAATAATCAGAAATATCTTAATAATCTATTTTATAACTTTATTTAAATAACATATTATAAATTTAATTTATAATTATTTTATACAAGTATTTTAGTTACCAATTCTATATTTTCGATATCCTGTGTCAATAGTCTCGATTTTTTAACGTAGTTCTTTAATAGAAGTGTAAATATTTATTATTCTCCTATAGTCCATGATTAATAGATCATTAATGTTTTTTAACTTATGATTTATATTTTTTAAAATTTTAAAATTTAATTCTATTGCAATTTAGTTTAAAATAATTAAATATGAATTTAGGGACGACCATGTTTCTATAATTCTTAGCGAATAAAGTGTGTTTTCATCAATAATGAATTAAAATATTCTATTATGATTAAAAAATGAAAATAATAATTAATTATTTATTTATACCAAATATTTCTATAAATTAAAATCTAATTTCATCCATTATATAAATTTAATGAATTTTTTATGTAGGAGGTTAAAACAACCTAAACAAAAATATACCATAATTAATGAATTATTATGAAGTTATTTGTTTGTAATATCATTTAAAAAAATGTAATAAACATATTTAGTGTTTATTAATATGTTATATATGAATATTTAAGAAATATTAGAATTAGATAACCTATAAAATGTTATTTTATATAATGAATAAATCACTTCTATCTCAAAGAACACCCATCTGGAATGTTCAATTTACCATAGTTGGTCGTTACCAATATTTTTTATTTTCCCATTCATAATTACAAAAAAATTAATAATTTCATAAAAATAATATTTATACAATAATCACATTTTAATTACTATCCATATAAGTAAGTGACGATAAGAAAAAATGAAATAAATTATCTTATGGAGGTGGTAGTACATACATATTCATGGATATTGATTTCTTCTACCATAGAATGGGGAAATGAGTAATATGGTATATCATTTAAGAGTGTAAAATTTGACAAATATATAATAATAAAATATTGTTTTTCCTATGAATATAAAAATTTTAAGGTTGTTATGTAAAACTAAAGACATTTCATCATAGAGGTAATAGTTCACACAACACATAAATGAGAGTTCTTTTTTCAAATGAAATAAGAAAAGTCATTAATTATTATACCATAATTATAATAACATACCATATTATTAATTATATATGTTTTATCATTTCAAGATGATGTAATGGATTTTTTGTAATAATATGTGTGCATAAAGAAATAGAAAATAGAAAGGTGTGGAAATATATTTATGCCTCACTACATGGATGATATATTTTGAGTGGGGGGTAATCCTTTAATGGATAATATTTTTAAAATACTATAACTTCTTGAACAAGGAATGAATTTTTTGGTGTTTTTTGGTATAATTAAGGCTGGTATGATTTGGTTTTTGTGATATTAGAAGTGAATGTATATTTTATAATAGAAAGGGGATGAGATTTTTGTAAATACCCGAAAACATTTATTTATGGGAAGTCACTCTGAAGGAAAGTGGCACTAAATTTTAGAAATAATAGAAAGGGGAATATATAAGGTTGATATATGTTCAAAAACCCATTCCCACACATGTTTTAAATATATTTCTATAATAATTTTTAACTTTTACAATTTTAGATTTTAGTGTGGTTACTAGTATATACCTTTGGAAACTTATCTTTTATACCAAAAAAATTTAGGGAAAGTAAAGAAACATGTAAAAATTATATATTTAATTATTGTTTTATTCTAGTGAAAATGATAATTCTAATAGAGGACTAAAAATATTATTAATTTTCAACTTAAATGAGATCAAAATTTGGTCTAAAAAAGAGATAGTCCTTAACTGGAATTAAAAGCCTGTTTTGGAGAATTAATGTCATTTCCCCATTATTAAATTTCCCTTTTTAAATAATTTGGACCTAATAATAACATATTTTAATTAAATTTTATTAGATTTAATTTATAAAAGGTATTAAAATTAATTTTAAATTAATAAATTTATAATGTATTTTTTTTTGAAAAATATGAATTACATTTTAAAATTTCAAATATGGATTTGAAAATTAAAATGAACCTTTTTAATATTATAAATTTACATATAAAATAGATATTTTTTTTCACAAAAAGGTTTAATTAATTATAAATTAATTATTATATACTAATAATGTCATGTAATTTATAAAAACACTATATGATTCACTGTTTTCATAAAAATTTATTGTTTTTTAAAAAATAAAAAAATATATTGATATAATTTTTCCTTGATAAATCAAATAATAAAGATAAAAATTTCAATTCAAATTCATAATATTTATAAAATTGGATTCTAAAATATTATAAATAAAAAATAAACAATAACAAAAGATATTAATTTAGAAAAATGATCTTGTAGACTTTATGTGTTCCAAATAATATTTAACTTCAATAAAAAACATTATCACTTTTTCACCATACTATATTGTGTCTCTTAGAAAAATAATAGTGTGTGAAAACATAATTTCTAGAAAAACAATATTTTTAGTATAAAATGATTTTATCCTAAATATAATTTAAATAATTATTTATGTAATAATCATTTAATTATATATATATATATACTTTAATAAATTTAATTTAATTTTATAAAAATAATAATTTAATAATAATAACATTTCGATTATAAATAAAATATTTTATTTAAATAATATCATTTTGGTTCATATTGTTATTTGAAAAATGTATTATTTATAATCATTACTAACAAAACATTATTTTGGTATATCAATATGACACATTTATATAAAATGACAATTTCTACAGTGAAAATACTTGTACGGACTAAACTTCCAATTATAAGATTACAATTCTATAAACCCTCTTACTAAAATCATTCACTCTGTTATAGCAATATAATTCGCACCTCTCATTTCCATGGTTTTTATTTTAGTTATAAAAAAATTATTTTTCCATTCAATTTATGATTTAATATTTTACGTTTATTTATAATAATGTTGATTCTTAAATGAGATAGTGGCCCAAGGGATTGTTTTTATGATATTATTCTATTCAATTCATTATCCCATTTTTTTGGTAGTTTTAATCGATTTAATCATATATGTAATGGACTTATACATAAAAATTACATAATCTAATGTATTTCCATGAGAAATTAATTCGTTTTCCCAATATATTGTACATTTAGTGTTTTAGTGAATTAGGTCCTAACCCTTACATAAAAAACAATATTTTACAAATTGGACACATATATTTAGTATCCATTTATGCTAAAATAAAAAAACATTAAAATAACATTTATTCCATTCATGAAAAATGTTCATGAATTTCATATCGACTTCTTATTTTCCTATACACATCCTTAAACCATGTGAAAAGAATTTTAAAAAAATTGGATGAGCATAAATAGCCTCGTAAGGGATATAAAAAGAAGAAAACCATTAGTCTAATAAAAAAAATGAAATCCCATGTAATTAATAAGTTTATCTCAATTTTCATTGAGATAATTAAATAAATCATTTCAACATAAAATGAATTTTTTTTTCTAAAAATGAATTTAATAGAAATAATATTATAACCTTATTTGGAATATTAGACATTGACATTAATAAAACGTGTTATAAATAAATAGAGCCTAGTTAAATTCATAGAATAAAACACATTGTTAACTACATCAATATTCTCTATTAACAAATGGAAAACTATCCATTTCTTTAGAGAACTATTTGGGTCACCCATCATATAAGATTCATCGGGTTAATCTAGTGAAATCAGGTTGCACGTAATGTATAATCTATATCAAGAACACCTTTGATCTATAATGGGGATAAACCATCAATAAGCTATATCGAGCTTACCTATTTGACATATGATTCTCAAATACTATATTGTAATTCTTATTCATGATCCTTTTTCATTATAATACCTTTTAAGAACTCATTTAATCCATTATGAAAAACCCATTTGGATATCAAAATACTGTTTTTATTTTAAAATCCATTTTAAAAACCAAAATACCTGAAAAAGGAACTAGAGGTATTATTTGAATAAAATATAATTGAAGAAATTTTTTGTGTAAACAACAGTTTCACATTATGTAAAATAAATCCACATCATCTTAGATGAAAAATGATTATGAAAGATTGTATTTAACAATTCTTGTTGAAAATATACTTTCAATTTTGTCTACACTTATTTAAAAAAATCAGATAGGATAAAATTTTTAGTTGAAATAACCTCATAAAATTCTAAAGTAATAATTAATGAAAATATTATTCAGGATTTCTAGAAAATGTTTTGATACTGTATAAGTTTAAAAAAACATTTATTTCGAATTTTTTTTGGAAAAGACACAATGTACCTCATTTGGAAAAGGAAAAACAATCCTTTTAAAAAATTATTCATATATTAATGATATGTAAAAATGAATGTAAAAATAATATTAGAATATTATAAACCATATTTAAATAATTTTTAAGAAATATCGTAATGGGATAACAGTAGAGTTTTATTAAGATCAATTAAAGTTGATTTTTAAAAGAAAGTCCATTACCTTGAGTCCAACTAATCAATTACATTATTTATATTTAGAAATAACAAAATTATATTAATTTATACTTTCATAATAAATTTTTTAATGTTAATTATTATTATATTTATAATTAATATAATGTACTATATAATAACTCAATTAATTAAGTTCATATTGGATATTTTGACGATCTTCAGTTCATAAGTCCCAAATGAATTTGGAAAGTCGACTATGTTCAAAGAGGTCACTCTTAAATCATTTAAAGAATCATAATTATGAAATAATAATAATTTTAATTCATCAAGTATAATTTAAAATTATACCATTGAATATTGTTATGTAAAATGAAATATGTTACACACATGGAGACGATTGGATGTACGTACAGATAATTAACATTTATATTTTTTAACAATCTTTACGAAAAAAAGGTAAGTGTTGTTTTATATTTTAATAATGAAAATTATATCATAAATATCATATTAATTATTTAAATATAATTATATACATTATCTATGTGATGTAGTGATGAGAACAAAATCACATCGCTTCATGGAGGTGGTAGTCCGCACATAGTTTGAACGACGTTATTATTTTATAGTGTATTGAAAGGAGAGTAAATATGTGTTATATTATATTTATAGAACAATTAATATGTCATAAATATCATATATATATAAATTAAATATATAATTATTATAATATTTGTGATACATTGATGGAAAATGAATTACATCTTTTCCTGTGGTTGTATTCCATCGTACCCATGAACGATGAATTACTCTTCCACTTGATTTGAAATGGAGATGAATATAGATTTTTTTACTAAATAATTAGATATAAGTATATTAAGTATATTGGGGTTATTATTTAATCATTTTTAGGAATATTTGAAAGATGTGGAAGGAAAAACATAACTAAAACTTGTGGAAAAAAACTATTACACTTTTCTAGAGAACCTCTTTTGATTAACACCTTAATCCCTCTAAGGTTGGTGTTATGCCAGAACAATACATGTATAATGAGTGTAGGTAATATATTAAGGTATTTGGGATGTTAATAGACATAAAGAATATTTATTTATGTGTGGAGTATAAATAATAATAGATTCCCTTTTTTAGAGAGGGGATGCGAAGTCAATAAATTCCTCAGAATATGAAATGGATATAATTTAATATTACATTAAAAATTCAAAAAAAACTTATTTATTTGAATTTTTTAATTATTATGGGTATATAAAATCTCATAAAATAATAATTTGACATTTTTAATTAAATTTTTACCCGTCTCCTTTTGTTTTTACCCCTTGTTAGCCCTTTTTAATCATACATGGACAATAAGGATTTTTACTGTTTGAGTGTCAAGATAGTTAGCATAAATAAAAAACCTCCCATAAATATATCATGGTTAATATATATACCATATCTTAATTTTTTTAAATAATATAATATTTTTATGAATTTTATATAATTTATTATAATATTATTTATTATAATATATCATTAATGTCAATTTCTAAAACTATTCATTATTTTAATTTTAATAAAATCATGAAGACAAATAAAATTTTAAAAAATATTTTATTATATATATATAATTTAATTTTCATTAATAATTTTTTTGGATCACCTTAATTATGTAAATATATTTTATTGGATTTCCCCATTAACAAAATAATTATTACATTAGTGTTTTGTAAATATTTACGGTAATTATTTCATTACTAAAAAATAAAAATTAATTACCCATATGAATATAAATATTTTATATTTAAAAATAATATTTATAAATGAACGTATACTCTTGTTAACCCCATGTTAAAAATATTGCAGTTATTAATAACAAGAATATGACATTTTTTACTTTTCAATAAATAAAATATAATAAGGGTCATAATCACCCCACAATATAAAAAAAGTTCAAATATTTTACCTTCATAATGTTATAGATGATTCATAATCATCAAAATACATTTAGAAAAGTATTAGGATGATTTTATAGCCTATATCATATAAGTTTTAACAATTAACCCGATTTAGCCTTTATAGTGGCAACAAATAATGATATGGTTACTATTAATTATAACCAAAAATAAAAAGGGACCGACTAAATAAATTTAAAAATCATTATTCAAAATAAAGAATCCATTTTTCAAAATTCAAAACAAATTAGTGAAAGAATTTAATTTAAAATTATGCAGATATTACTTAATATAAAACGATTGTTTAAGAAAAAATACTTCATTATGTTTAATGTGAGTTTAAAATAAACTCAACTATAAAATTCATTTAAAAAAATAATTGTATTTCAATTAATCAAAATTAATTAATAAAATTTTAAATATAATCCCAAATAAAATTTTATTTTATAAATACTTTAAAAGAAAATACATTTTTCAATAAAATCACTTTTTTTATATTCATTATAAAATAACACCTTTCTAGAAATTAACAAAAATAATTATAGGATAATATTTTTATGATTAATTCAATTATAAAATTAATTTTTTTAAAATAAATTACCTAAAATTTATAGTGATTAATTATAATATTCTCTAAAAAGGATAGAGGAAAACCATTTTTGAAGAAAATGTATTTTTAAATAAAAAATGACATTATTAAAAATGGATTTCTTATTTACAAAACATTAATTAAAAATTTATAAAATATTATTTCTATAATATATTTCAAACGTGGTTAATACTATAAATTCATAAACATTTAAGAGATAGGTTATAACAATCACATTTAAATAATAATAATTCATTGTTTGTTTAAGATCGATGTTGTGTATCCAATAATGTATCAAACCAATCATTTACTTTTAAAATATTTATAAATTAAATTGTCCATTATTTTAGAAATTTATTCCTCTTAGTTCTAACTCGTTCTGGGTAACCAGGGTTTGACTTCTCAAAATATCTTTGTTAAAATTCAATATCCTATGATGGGTTAAATAATAATCCTCTTGTAAAGAGAGAATGATAATTACAATGGTCACATAAAATAACACATAGTATGTTTCTAAATAGGATAACATATGTAGGAAGATAAAGCATATATATATATAAGAAAAAACAACTTCCATGTACTTTGAGATATAGAGAGAGAACATGGTCATAAAAATGTTAACCATTACAAAATCCTCAATCAATGATCGTTTAAAAGGCTATTAATTTCTCGACGTGAACTGTAAATGGATATCATTTTTTAAAAAAAAATTTATAGAAGTTAAGGAATTATTTTACATCAAATAATTGGAACATAAGTCTATATAATTTTCATGAATAATTTCATCTTTTAATAAATTTCTATAATAATCTGATCTTTTACTCCAAATGATGAGTATTTGAAATGATTTTTTTTTCAAACATAATTATCTAGTCAAATTATAATTGATCACATTATCCCCATATAAGAAAATAATATTTTGATCTTATACTGAGATATTGACCACAAAAAAAATAGTTAGCACATGATAACATTATTCAAAAAATGAATAAACCTTTAAATGAGTAAGAACTACCTTAAGATAAAAAAATTAAACAATAATACCATAGTTTAACTTTGACCATTCAAAAATATATATCTTTAAAATTCATAAGAATATTATAGACTATGATTGGAACCCAAAAACCAAAATGATTTGAATATATAGTTTTACAAGACTAATTTAATAATTATTTTATAATAACATCAATCACCCTTAAGGCATCATTACAAAAAATATACGTCCTAATCAAATAATATCAAATATATTTAAATGATTTCCAAAAATAACCTTAATCGTCATAAAGAAAATTAAAATAATATTTTTTCCCAAAAGATAATTCAACCTCAATTCCTCAAATAAAATCCCATTGAATAGTGATTACCTTAATCCAATCATGCTCCCTAAAATTATAGAAACCTTCTTCCGAAATAAATTTGTTTACTCGTTCACCAGATCAATTTTCAATACAATAATTATATATATGATAGAATATATTTTTCCAAAATGAACTAAAACATTATCTTTCTAATAATTTATATAATGAAAAATAATTTCATACTAACTATGGAATCACATAGGCTATATTTAAGTGACAGAAACATTTTTCGATTTAGATGTATGATTAAATCATGTGGCCTTGCCGAATGTGAAAGGTTGTTCTATGTGTTGTCCTTATTGAAAAACTATAATCCTTATATCATTTCCAAAAATGTGAGAACCATCCCAAAAAAATAACCATAATATATTAAACATTTAGGAAATTTTTTAACTACAAATGTTATCTTCTACATTTCATATTGAATCCAAATAAAATATAATAACCCATAATAACTCATAATAAAAAAACATATAAATGCTAAGGGTTATCCAGACCATTAAAATTATTTTCAAAAAATAAAAATATAATTATTCCTGAAATTAATTTTTCTCATGATAAACTAAAGGGTTAAAATTAATTTAAAAATATATTAGAAATAAATAAAATTATCCCAAGTTACTCCTATTATCCGGAGAGTGTTAATTATTTTAACCATAATATTATCCATACATTTTTCACTATATAATAATTCTTGAATATCAACACCTTAATAATTTCACATTATTCATAATCCCTTAACCATGCTTTTCTATCTTATTCTCTAATAATTCATTCCTACAAAAAATAGGAATCAGGTCTTAAGATTCAATAACTTCAAAGAATAATCTAATAAATAATACCTATCATTCAAGTATCATTTAAATTTTACCCATATTCAATATTAATGGATTTAGATATTTCAAAATAGTTATCTATACTGTCTAACTGATCTCATTTATAAGAGTTCACTTAAGACATAAATATACATAATGACCATCTTCCATGAATTTAAGACATTTAGATGATATAGTGGGAAGAACTTCTTTCCCCATAATGGAGTTAAATGAATAATTCCATTTTCCATGGATGATTATTTCTTTATAACCTCTATTACGATATAAAAAACATATTTTTGATCCTAAAATACGTTTTCATTGGAGTTTAATTTTCAATTGATAAATCATTGGTCATTGAATATATTTACCTTTATGATTACTATCACATGAACATACACAATGTTTTATTTCATTTTATTTTGATTCATTAAAAGATCTCACATAGGTTAAAGTTGTTAATTATTACTCGTGATATATTTTCAATAATATCTATAATATTTCTCAATAAAACACCTATTCCATTTGGTTTCTCATTCTTAAACCACCACATTTTCTATAACAGAAATTGTTACTTTGGTTACTTATAAAAAGAAGGCATTTTCTGAAACCAAAAATAATAGTGTGAACATATTAATTAAATCATAATATATCATCTTATAAGGAGGATACAAATTAATATATCATTATTCATGATATGTCAAACTCATTTGATTAATCTAAAATAAACATCAATGTTCCTAACACAATAACCACTGTAGTTATATATGACTTGTGATGTATGATTAAATAACATCCAGAGCTCTAATGTTTCCAAAATTGTACTTTGATTCCAACTGTAAACATCCAGACATAAAAATCATATAATTAAATTTAATTTTACTAGAAATAACTTTCTTTTCCTAAATATTTTTTAAGATTATAGTTTCAGATAATTAGGCCATAACCACTACATAAAAAACTATATTTTTCAAAGTTGACACTTCGGTTCAATATCATTTTTTCCACAATATAAAAGCATTTAAATAAAACACCTTTTTATTCATTTAAAATATTCATGACTTTCATCTTGAATTCTTATTTTTCATTACCCATCCATAAACCCCATAAATACATTTTTTACATGTGGGATGATAATAAACATATCGGTAAGGGACATAAATATAATAAACCATTATTCAAGGGGGAAACATGAAATATCATGATATTTTTACCTTTAAATCAATGTTCTTTGAGAGAATTAAATAAATAATCTCCACATGAAATATATACACACTCTTTTCTCAATGAACATAGAAACTAAAAGAAATAAGATAGAAACCTTGTTTGGAAACATATAGCATTACATACATCTCTTGTGTCAGAAATAACCAGCTCCTAGTTAAATCCTTTGGATAAACCTGCTCAGTTACTTCGTCCTTATTATCTATTATGAAAAAGAAAAAATGCCCCTTGAATTAGAGTTATATTTTAGAGTACCTATCAGGTGACTAGTATCCGTCTCACTAGGTGATATCTAGGCACACCCAATGTATAAGTCATATTGGGCTCACCCATAGGATATAATGGGGCTCAAACCATCATATACGTTATATCAAACTTACCCATTTCACATATAATGATTCTATATTGTATTAAATAATTAAAGATTTCATATTTTTTTCAAAACACCTTAGAAAAACACTTTTAAACCCATGTGAAAAAACATACTTATATTAAAATATCCTTTTTATTTGAAAACCCCTATTCTATACACAAATACCCAAAAAAGGGAAAGAGTGGTTTTCATTTAAGAAAAGTTCATAGAAAAAATTATTTTTAAAATAAACTTTTCAATTTAATAAAAATCAATGTGTTTAATATTATATTGAAATGGCTTTGAAAGATCACACCAAACATTTATTCAGGAAGATATTATTTCTATATTGAAAAAACATAATAACAAAATTAACAATTATAAATTGAAAAAAAATAAATTTAAAATTACTTCATAAAACCGTATATGAAGTTTCAAGTAAAATACTATTCATGATCGGAGTAAAAGCTACTCATACCATATAAGTTAAAAAAATATCCCTTTTAGAATTTTTTTGGAAATCCCACAAAATAGCACGTTTAGAAAATGATTAAAATATTCATTTAAATTTTTTTAAATGTCAATATGGGAAAAAATGTTTTTAAAAAATCATAGTATAATATTAAAAACCATATTTAATACATTTTATAAACTATGGATATAGAAAAAAATAAAATTTTGGGGGAAACCATAAAAGATACTTTTTTAATCTAGGTCATTTATATTGTGTTTGACTCGTTATGTACATTCATTATCCTATTAAATAATAAAATTAGTTTAATTTTTAGTTACATAATTTCTTATTTTATATTAATTATTCCCTTATTTTTATTATACACTGTATAATATAAAATTACTTATTTAATTAATTTCATTTTGGTTATTTTGTGGATATTAGGTTCATAAGTATAAAATGACTTCAGTAAGTCTAAAATGGTCAAAGATATCATTATGAAATCAGATCAACAATAATAATCATAAAATAATTACCATTTTTATAAAAAATATATAATTATAAATCAAACCTTTAAATATTGTTACGAAAAATGTACTATGTTACAATCATGGAGATTGTAGGTCGTATTTACACATGATTAACATTTACATTTTTCAATGATCAGTATGGAAAGAAGATATGTATTATTTTATCTTTACAAAATTATAATGATATCATAAATATCATATTAATTCTTTAAATATAGTTATATATATCATCCATGTGATATGGGGATGAAAATAAAATCACATAGTTTCTTGGAGGTGGTAGTCCACATGTACGCACAATAAATGTTATCATTTTTCAATGCCTGGAAATGTTGTAAAATAATTTGTATATTATCATTAAATAATGATAAATATCTCATTAATAGCATATATATATCATAGATCCATAATTAATACCATTATTTATAGATGGTGATCAAATACAAATTATGCCAGTTCTTAGGGTGTTAGTCCGTCATACACACGAATGATGAATTCCTCTCCCATTTGGTGGTTATTGGAGATGGATATATATTATAACATTCATAAATAACAGATTAGTATATATATGATACTTTTGATATTATTTTACCATTTTTTAAGAATATATTAATTTGGTGGATGGGGAAAAAATAAAAAATACCGATAAAAACTATACCTATTGTTTTCAAAACGTCCTTCGATTAACATATTAAGCCCCCTAAGTGTGGTGTTCATCCTAAAAAAATACCTCTAGAATTGTGGGGGGATTATTAAATGGCATTTGGTTAGTTATTTTATAAACCAAAAGGTTTTAAAAATTTGATGTATGCATAAGAAGTGGTTCTCTTTTATAAGAGAGGGGACATGAAATATTGGAATCCCACTAAATATTAAATTATTATAAAATAATATTTTATTAAAAATGGATAAAAATAGATTTATTTCAAATATTGGAGGATAATGGGTTGAAATACTCGAATAAGAAAATTTAAACACGTTTTTAACACATTTTACCTTAATAATTTTGTTTTAACCACTCAGTAACCCTTTTTATAATTATCATAACCCTAATGTTTTTTTACAATTTAGGGATCATGATAACTACTATAAATGGAAAATGACCCATAAATAGATTATGGTAGATATTATAAACAATATCATCACAAATTGAAAAAAATACAAGTTTATTATTAGTTTTATATCATTTAAAAAAATATTGTTTACTATAATATATCATTAATGTCAATTTTTAGAACTATTTATTATTTTGATTTTAATTACATCATGAACACAAGAATAACTCAATTTTTTTAATATTTCTATAACATTTAATTTTTATCTATAAAATTCATGGATCACATTAGTTATAAAAAATCATAAACCTTTTTTTATTCATATTATAATTTATTTGATTTTTTCCATTAATTTAATATTTACCACATCAGTGTGGTGTAAATATTTAAGGTAATTATATATTCTATAAAAATAAAAAATAAGTTACCAAGATGAAGTTACATATTTTATGTATAAAAATAATAAAATAACTAAACATATCATTTTGTTAACCCTATTTTAAAAATATTATAGTTATTAAAAACAAGAGTTTGATATTTTAAACTTTTCTTTAAACAGTATATTAAAAATATCATAATCACTTAAAAATAAAAAAAAGGTCATATAATAAATTTTTGGGTGATTATGGAAGATTTATACACATCAATTTTTTTTTCAATTTTTAGGTTCATTTTATATTCTTTGTCATATAATTTTTGACCCTTAATCACATGATTTACCTTATACCTTGGTAACAAAAATTACTAAAGTTACTATTTATATTGATAAAAAATAATGGGGGCCTATTTACTAAATTTGGAAATAATGTTTAAAAATATCAAATAAATTTCAAAAATTCAAAATAGTGATTTTGTAAAATTTAATTTAAAATTAAAGGTAAAACCCCAAATAAAGTTCTTTTTTTTATAAAATTTACATTTTAAGTATATAATGTTTTAATACTAAATTCAAGAAAAAAATCATTTAATTTTTTTATTATTACCATTAAAAAATGATGTAATGAAATTTTAAAACGAATCTAGAATGGAATTGACTTATATAAATACTTCAAATGAAAATACCATTTTTAATAAAAATCATAATTTGTCAATATTTATTGAAAAACCAAACATTTTTTAAAATTATAAAAAAATATGATCCTTGGATAGTATTCATATTATAAATTGAAAAAGGAAAATACATTTTTTAAATATATTAGATAAAATTTAAATGAATTAATTGTAATATTTACTAATAAAAACAATAAAACCCAATTTTTAAAGAAAAAAAATTTGTAATGAATAAAATAACTATCAAAAGTAAAGTGCCTAATTAAAAAAAATCAAAACCTTATAAATGAAGGGCTTATTATGTATTTCATAATGTGATTAATAGTATTCTTTCATGTTAAATTCATACAAAAATCAACAAAATATAGAAATAATGGATGCAGACCAATTCATGGAGGCCTAAAGTGGTGAAGAAAGAGGGAATCCCCTTTGATAATTAGTTTAGAGTCATTCAATAGATTATATATCCTTATATTGTAATCCATTTTCCATAGACGATCCACTTTACATTGGAGTACCGAAACCAAAACCTATCAATATGATTCAACTTATACAATATAGAGATTAGAACCGTCACACAAAAAAAGTTTTATATTCATGGCTCTGACCTATGCACCCATGGACTTACCCGGTCTATAGAACACCCTAAAACCCATGATCACTGATCCTCTATTGTATCTCTCTATCCCCACACCCTCATCTCCCCAGTGATATGTTAACCATCCAAATTCGACTTTAGTCCCATAACAAATGGATTCCATCTAATCCACCTATATTGATTTTCAAAACTATATTAAAAATTCATATAGGGGTTTGGTAGGAATATACCCCACATAGATGATTTCTTCTCGCTTCTTAATATGAACCCCAAGTCTACAACAAACAACTTTTTATACACATGAAAGATGGTGATGGAGTGTCTTATGACCCCTCATTTATGATATATTAATTCCCATATA
The DNA here is from genome assembly GCA_963277665.1 of Viscum album. Lineage (NCBI taxonomy): Eukaryota > Viridiplantae > Streptophyta > Magnoliopsida > Santalales > Viscaceae > Viscum > Viscum album. The sequence continues at coordinate 1,283,121,744 of OY728141.1, forward strand.
TTCTAGAACAAAACATAATATATCAAACCAAATACCTTCAACTCAATTTCCTATTACCCCTCTCCATAAAACGGGTTGACGAGAAAATCATTCATGTAATCTCTTTAGATGTTAATTTCTAATAATTTTATCATGTAATCCCATAAACTTCTCACCCATTAACATGGAAAAAATGATCTTTTATGGACTCTAACTCTGGTCTTATATTTTAATGTAAAAAGAATTCCATGTTAACCAATTTTCATTACATGTTCTTATACATATGGATTTCCTAGTCCGTTACCTAGTAGATAATGAAAATTCATTTTTGTAGGAATCACATTACAGTATAATTTTATTTCCCAATCATCTCTCACACTCCCTATATGATACAATTCCATGAAGTCTTGACTATTTAATTTACCTGAGACATAATATATAAACGAACATCTATCTGGTTCTTCAATCATACTATTGATATAAAAATGACCTTATGCTCTACATTAAGGATGGACACTATCAATGTTTTGGGCAATATTTCCACATTGAAAGAAGAAAATTGAGTTATAAACCCTAAGAAATACAGTCTCTCCCTAAACCAACTAACCTTCTATCGGTTGATATCTACTCTACCCCAAAAATTTTCATGTTTTATAATGGAGATCCTCTAGATGGTTCATCAAGAACTGCTATAGGATCAATAATCTCATAGTATGATCTAGAAAGTCTTCCCACATTTTCTCAAACCTATCCCAAAATAAATTTTCCTATAAATATTTTCCGTCAGCAACATGTCTTTCTAGTCATGCTTTCATGGAATTCTTGGTTTCGGTTACACTGTGGAGACCAACCCCAACCTCATTAATCATTTTTTCCATACTCTTACTTGAATCCCAGTGACACCATCCCACCCGATTCTCATCCCGCGTAAAATCTGTCATGAAATTTTCCATCGTGTTGATTTCCTCATTTTGTGGGTTTATAATGGGTAATACATGAATTATAACTAAGGTAAACACACTATTAGTCAAATTAACGCTCCCTCCAAATGACAAAATTTTTTCTCCCAATTGAAAATACTCCCCATTATATTATTGATGATATCATCGAATGGTGATTTATTAATTCTACAATTTGAAATAGTGGCTTCAAGATAAATCATTGTGATTTTTCACCTTTCTATACCTAATACCTACTGTATTTTACCACTAAGAATTTTATAGAATTGTTGAGAAGTGAATAAATTACTTTTAATTAGATTAATGTCTTGAACTCTCACCTTGGAATATATATATATGGTTGTCATGATTCCTTTGATTGATCTTAACTTCTCATTAATAAAAATTAACACTTCATCATAAAAAAGGTGATAAATGAGACTGATCCCATATCGATTGGTGTAGGGAAACATTCTTTTATCCACCATACATTTGAGAATATTATTGGAGAGTTCCTACTGCTCCATTATGAAGAGATCAGGGAACATTGTATCTCTCTTCCTAACACTGTGCATTTTTTTAAAATAAAAATCCCTACCCATTAGAGATATAGTAAGCTATATGGAATCATTACACCTATAACATAAATCCCTAAACTTTTCCAAAAAACCAAAACCCTCATCACATGAATAAAAATCCCCATTCAATAATATCATCATATTTTTCCTTGTCAAGATAGATGATCAGATTGGAACCAATTTGTCTATAATGAATATCCTCCACCATTTATTTAACAATAATGATTTCCTCTTGAATGCTTTATCCATTACCAAATATGTGATATTCCTATACGATAATACATCTAATAACCCCACACAACCTTCTAGAGATAATATTGAAAAGAATTTTTTAGAGAAATTTACATAAAATAGCATCATATACTTTTTATGGGTAGTAGGGTCATTCAATTCAAGATTAGAACAACCCAACAAGAAAAAACACCTCATTAAGTGATCCACTTATAAAAAATCATAAACCACTTCCACCACATAGACCATCACAAATTTTTTTGCCGCATTAGAAATACATCAAGACTATGTGGGATTTCCTTATTCAGTTTGAGGATGGTTTCTTTGAACTTTACCGCCTTAAAAATTGAAACCAAAAATACATTTTACATATTCTCCACTAGTCTTAGTAATCAACCCATAAACTCTTTCTCCACACTAGTCTTATCAAGACCATATCTCATTGAGATACTCGGTCCTTCTACGTGTCCTTTAATGTGTTCGAATTATATTCTCCCAGACACTTCTTTGTATATTGTATAGGATCTATTATCAATAATTTAATTGAGTTTATAATTTATTCTCCTCTCTTTTAAGTAGACCATGATGAAATGGGTATTTTGATCCCCCACATTGATCCACAAGGATCTCAATTTTTATTTGAAAATATTTTCTACCTCCAAGAGACTCTCAAACCACATTATTTTTTATCATTCAGAACATAATATATTTTTTCATCCCTTGTTTCTTGAAGAACCTCATATAACCTTTCAATGATCCCATTATTTCATTCCAAGAAGGAATCCTCAATCGACCAATCAATAATCTTGGATTCTATGTCCCTCTTAATATGTCGCAGGTGATTCAGATGTTCGACCCAAGCACTAACTCTTTCTACACACTCCCAATATACATTCATAATTAATAAAAATCCATCTACATGATATCTTATTGTGGAGTAGAAAAATGAATATTACTTGGATCTCCCTTATTTAACACCACCAATACTAGGTCATGGTCTAACAATGATCTATTCATGCATGTAATCGTCACTTGGGAGAAAGTGTCCATTCATTGAGGGTTTGAAAGGTATTAAGCAAGAAGGCTCCAGATATGGTTCATCCCTTTATTATTATTGGACCATGTGTATTTTATTCATGTAAAGACCATGTACATTAGTCTTTTAGACACAATAATGTTCCAGAACTCTAGCATGGAACTAGTAGAGATGTCAGTCCCTCCTCTATCCTTTAATACTTCCACAACTATATTGAAGTGGCCCATAACACACCAAGGTATGACGACCAAATTAAAAAAAACTTGATAACACCAATGTACATTCTATAAATTGATTAATATCATTCTTAAACGAATAAAAATAATATATCAATTCCTCATATAGTAATATTAATGGTATTTCACTACATTATCTCATCCACAAACTTGACCAGAATACCTTATTTTCAAAAAACCTATATGTTCTTATTATAAGGATAAGAACAAAATTATTCGACATAACAAATTATCATAATATTTTGATATAAGTTTTCAACCTCTTATTTAAGTTCCAAGATGACCATAATGGAAGCATTACACGTTCTAGACTCAGAAGAAAAGAAGGAAAAAATTTCAACTTTCCTAATCCCTGATCATTCTAAATGATAACATACAATATTAATCAAAGAGAGACATAGACTATAATCCTACACTACTTGATCTAGATACCATTCTATCCCTAGATGCCTAGATGTCCCTAGAGTGAGTCCTGGGTCCACTATCCACTCTAAAGGACATAAAAATTAACTTGTGAAAAAACAACCCTACTATGTTGTATTTTTGATTCCATAATCTGTCAGAATCATCTAAAAATGAGAACTCGATGAATGAATTTGTGATGGGTGACTGAGACCTCCACAAAACACCCTTAGAGAAGAGGGATGCAATGAATATTTTCTCTAGAAAAACTGAGATGCAGGAATATTCTTCAATACTCCCTCTGTAATTTCATTATTAGTAGAATCCCCCTTCTTTCATGATATATCATCAGAATCATTCAAGGTGGCCAACATCGTTTTTGTTCTCTGGTTAAAACTGAACCATAAAAGTATCATTCAACAAAAATTACAATGAATAAAAACTATAGGGAATTCCCTTCATACCTAGAGGCCCACATGAAACTATATCATAGAAACCCAGAGGAATCACTGTCAAATGTGAGGTCTTTTGGACATAAAAATAGATTCTATATTAGAGCCACAAATATCACAATTCAAAGAGACAAGAACATTTCTCTCAGGGGACGTGTCAAGAGATGTAAGAATGTAAATGTTTGAAAAAAAATAATATGTTTTAGGCATGTGAGAAACGTAATTTTAATTTTAAATGCCTACTATAAATACACTATCACAGTCTAGAGCTGAAGCACTGGTCAGTACAGAATTCCCAATATATTTAAAATCCTCATGCCCCATCTAAATGGTTCGGAGGCCTACAACCAAAGAACTATCCGATGATGATCCTCGAACTAGAATTACTTACATGTAACACACTTTATTCATCCTACATAATTCCACTATGTTACCCCGAGGTCCACACACCTCGTAGAACCGGGGAAGATCCTAATTTTCCAATCATTGCCACAATTTGAATATGTCTCCCAAACTATTCAAATTGCGTGATAGAACTTCACTTCCAGATTCATTTCAACACAAACACGGGTATTTTTAGCCACTTGAAGACAATGAGTATTATAATCCATGTAAATAAAATTAACCAACTCATTACCTAATTATTGAAGGATTTATGGGTTATGAAATAGTAAGGTAACAATCGAAAAAATAATCCACATAACCACTCTGCTCATCTCATTACTATGGTGAGAATCCCATGGCTAGAGAGAAAGCGAAAAACATCACAAGGCATAATTTAACTCTAATCTAGAAAAATCCCTCATGAATGCTGGAGTATTTTTTCCATCTTCCTTATTGATGGATGGTGAACCTACCTTCCCAATCGATGAAAATGGTTGATTCACATTCTACATGTGCAACTCCTATTCATTTGAAATCCATGGAAGAATTCTATGATTGGTGGGTATTGGTGGGTAGTTGTGTCAACCATTACACCTCCCACCATGGAAATACAAAGAGGCCTTGGGTAACATCCTACAACAATCAGATCCAAGCTAGTGATCTCCATTGTATTTGTGAGCCCGGAGAGCTCTAATTTAGAGAGAGATAGATTGATATGTAAAGAGGATTTTTTAATAAGTTGTGTTAAAGTTGATATAAATCCAATGTCTTCCATTTTATTCTTTTATTCATCTCTATTTGTGATAAAAAAGTCACAACATGTGGTATAAGAGGAGGTTCTGGTGAAATAGTGATGATAAGTGGTGTTTTTTGGTGACCAGAAAATTCATGTTGCTCAGAATCCAATTTTGAGGACTGATTCTGAAATTTCTTGGTGAGATGATTCCAACAACGCTAATGGTTTCAGAAATAGATCCAAAACGAGATCCCTAAGTTTGTTCAATGGTTCGTCATTCTTCAGGTACTATAGTACCCCTTTCCAGAGAAGAATGTACTGTTCCAACATAGATAATATTTTTATTGAGATTCCAGCACGTGCTTTGTCCTGCCACATCAGCACCACATCATCGATACATCATCGATTGATCTAGGAGGTGGATACTGATTTGGTCATATCCTGATCAACCAGTGTCCAATTTTGATGATAAAGGAGCCTATTCCACTATTTTCGACTATTCCAAATACTATGGAGAGATCCATTTTCCGTGACTGTAAACCTATTTTTTATAATTTAACATTCAATGGAGGGATCATCCATAGGAGGGATAATCAAGTTGAATTATTCAAACCAATCAATTTTAATGCCTCAAATGGAAGAACCAAATAATCAAAATGATCTTTTTGACCCCCTAGAGAATAAGGGAGTCCACCCCAATGCCACCAAAGAAGTTAAGTGGAAGAATTTGAACAGCAAGAAAATAAGTAAAATCAGTTAATAGATCATTCATATCCTCTACCACCATATTGCATAAGATACTGGTGCACACAAACATTGGATAAATTTTAAAAATACATACCAATCGAATAATGCTCGAGACGTGATCCTTTTTCTGATGCAATTTTTGATTCTTCAACTATAGAGTGGAAGATCTATAGAAGAGCACACTATCAAGTTTCAAATCATGGTGAACCAATTGGTGGGTCTCGATAAGTCTCTAAATGATTAAAGGATACCCTTTTCATCTCACTCAGTAACATAGCGACAAAATAAAAACATACCATCTCAATGTAAAAGGATGCATTCTTCAATGGGGAGGCCCGAAGTAAGGATGTAAGTTAAAACCAAATGAAAGCACTCATCATAAATAGAAAACAAAGACAACAAGGAGGAGTTCATGGAGAAGGAAGTGGGGGACAACGAAAGAGTAGAAGAAGGTACACAGATGGTAAGTGGCTGACATACAAATGTTACCATTGTGGAATGGAGGGATTCATGATGAAGAAATATCAAAATTTACTATAATAAAAAGGCCTAAGTGGAACCCAGAAAACATGAAAAGATGATTCTTATGTGGAAATAACAGGAGAAGTTATTATTTTCTCCAATGACTAAGAAGATACATGAATTCGGCAAGAAACCAAATTGTAGGCCTATATAGTAGTATTGTACCACATTACTCTACATCATGAGTATTTATTGACTTATCAAGATGGTAAATTTGGTGCCATAAAAATGGGAAATAATAGTTCAGAAGAGATTTTTGGAATTGGTGGCATTCATGTCAAGATGAATGTAGATGCCAAAAGTCCGTAACTATTAAAGAATGTTTTGAAATGTTGAAGAGATGTCATATTAGGACCCAGAGGCCCGAGCCAGAGGTCCTAGAAGTAGAGCGCAAAATAAAGGAAGATGTGCCCAGAAAAATGTGGGCCATGCGAAAGGGGTCCGGGATTCGCAAATGGTCCCCGGTGCTGGCGCGCATTTTTTGCACGCACATGCTTGCGTGGTTCCCTTTTCGCGCCGCTGTCTCTGGTGTGCAAAATTTCACACGCCGCATGGATTCTGCGACACCGAAGGCCTATAAATAGAATGGTACCCCTTCAATTTCGGGGTTTCGGAATTTCAACCGGCTCTCATGTGCGAAATACGACTTCCGTGCGTGCAAGATGACCTTCAGGTATTGACCCTTTTCACGTATCCTCGCCTCGAGATCCGCCTTTGCACGCAATCCCACTAGCTTAAATAAAATTCCAAACCCTTCAGGGTTCCCCCCTTGCGCTCAATTCCTACCATTGCACGCAGTTACCTTAGCAGCACAAAATTCCTCTGACCCAATTTCACGCCATCCTGGAGTTTTTCACGCAAAACATTTCATTGGGCGTAATCCCTTCGTTGGGTGTGGCCTTTCCTTAGGGTTCGGCCATTGCCACTCGCGCTCAATTCACCCCCCTTGCGTGCAATTTCCTTAATTGTGTGAAATTACTCTACCCCAATTGTGCGCCATCCTGGTGTTTTGTAAGCAAACCATTTCTTTGCACGCAATTCCTGGGACCCATTACCTTGATTCCCCCGGGTACCTCTCTGCGTAGGTGCCCAATGTCCTCTATATCGGGCATGCACGTCATGCGTTGTTTTCCCATATGGCCTTCCAGGCTCATAAGAAGTAACCTCAAGGTCCCTTGGGTGGTGTCTACCATTGCGTTGCTCTACCATATGCTTCTTCACATAGGCACACTAACGGCTATTACTTCTTCGCATATCCATGCAAACGTGGACCCCCCGATGGTTCACTCTGCGACCCCCCTTCACCATGGCCTTTCTGATGCCTTCCCTCTCACAAGGGGTTGAGGGTGCCGGTTATGCAAGTCCTAGGGGTGTAGAGCGAACCCACCTCGTCTGAGCTGCAGGATATTAAACTGCCAAGCACCTCGTACTCAACACATGACGTTAGACTGTGATCTGGCCCAGTGCTTCGCACGCAGGGTCCCCCCGGCTCGGACATTATTTACGTCCACTCGTCTCCACGGGAGTGGAATCTTCTTCACATGGAATGATATCCTCCCTCTCGGAGTGGAGTTTGTCTATGGGGGAAGGGAATCCACCATGGTGTAATCCCCTAGCCTCTCTTTCGGAAGGTAGCAGTCATGCACCCTTCGTACTTCCTTACTACCAAGGCCAGTAGAGGGTGTGGTAGGGAACACAGCATCTCCTTTGTTCGGTCCCATATACCTCTCCTTCTGCACTTTGTCACACCTCGGGCCTCCATACTAGAGTAAGCCCCGGCAACATGGGACGCTCAACGCGTAAGCCCCTTTTTGCTTCTCACAGACGCACCGTTTGTGACATGATCATCAGGTCCCTGCAACCACTTGTTTCTCACACTGAACATGACTCACGTTAGCTCAGAGTGAGCACCGACCCTGACCCCACCTACAGCGAACTACGTGGACATTGATTTCCTACTACAGGGATGCGTAGGAAGCCTCCACAAGGTTCAATCCCACCACCCGGTCGTTCTGATCCCATTGTGTTGGTTCACCAACCACATGGGCTGCCTCAGAGCGTAATACCCATAGCCACCATGGGCTGCCTCAGAGCGTAAGCCTCATACCCACCATGGTCCACCTCAGAGCGTAACCCCCATACCCAATATGGTCCACCTCAGAGCGTAATCCCTATAGCCACCACGGGCCGCCTCATAGCGTAAGCCCCATATCCACCATGGGCCACCTCAGAGCTTAAGCCCCATATGCCCCCCATCCTGCATGACGTTAAACTGTATACCCGAGCTACGTGGACTTTGATCTGTGCTAAGGCATGGTATGTAGGAATCCTACAAGAGGTTTAAGCCCAACACCCACGTCTCATCCTGACCTCTCCCTTGAGACCATGTGCCTCGGGAAGCTCATGCCCTATCTCAGAGGCCATACTCTATCTGGGTTCCATCCATGCGTCCATTCTCACGGGTCTCTTTTTTCAGGCATACCATCGTATCATAGAACTACGAAGACTTCGATTCCCTGTCACGGGGATACATAGGAGACCTACATGATGTTCAAGACCCTCTTCACTCCATAACCCATTTGGATTCTTACTCGGGCCACCACATCCCGGTGGGATCATGCCACTCCATTCCACACCACAGTTTCCAGGAAGCAGCCCATGCACTGGCCCCAACATCGGTGTTTCCTCCAGGGGTTCTTCAATCTCATCCACTCTTAGTGTTCTGATCCGTCTGATCTATCTCTGTTGGACATTAAATTTGCAGCATACCTCGTGTTAAAGATGGGAATCTTAGGAAAAATTCAGATAAGTGCCTATGGAATACAGTTCCCCACGTTCGATGTGGGATGCCTCGGGCTTCCGCTCCCTCGAAAAGACCTACAATAAGGGATAGAAGACTGACATTCCAATCCCCCAGCGTCAAGACATGCCAACGATGCATTATCGTGACCAATATCTTAACCGAAGGTTTTTTCCCCGACCAGACCCCCTGGAGCGTCTCGACAGAAGCATCATAATTAACTGGTGTCCATGAAGATATGGCACTGGGAGCGAGATTCACGAATACATATTAAATCTATGCGGGAGACCCAGACTAGGTGATGAGATCCATGGAGGAATCCATGGAAGGAAGAACCGGCATCCCATCATCCCGGTTTCGATCATGGAGTAGATATCCCTGAATAAGGAACGGATGATGCCCGCCTTTGGAAAGCGAGAATGCGAGGCAACAAGCAGCATGTCCTCTGCGTGACCGATGTGCGCGCGCACCGGTGGAAAGCGTCGGAAACAAAAAATGGTGAACCCAACGTGAATCTCTTCTCCTCAATATGGATGTTGATAGCGTTTGAGGCTTCGAAAGATTAGCATGTCACCATCTCCAGACACCTGACACTAGGACATTAATCCCACTAGGGGTTAGGGCAGTAAGGACGTTGAGAACTCAGTTCTGAGACGTTGTCAGCGTGGATCCCTCTTACCGGCCACGGAAGACGGAATGGTGTTGGCATACTGGTTGTCAATTTCTTTTCCTATTAGTGTTAATGGGTTCATCTCCCTGCTTTCAGCAATCAGATCGTTGCATCTGGAGCTCGACTTCCACATGCCCACTAGCACAGGGGCGGGGGTAGTACTGACGCGGCCACCCCGTGTAGTTCTACGTTTTCCATGGCTTCTCAGACCGCCGAGACTATCGGGCATTCACGCCCCCACTCCCCATTAGAGATTATCCAATGAAGGGTGATCAGCGACCTCGTACGTAGGTACGAGGAGGAAGGGATCATCCCCACCAAGGACATGGCCCGTTTGGATCTCGAGGCAGGTGCGCCTAACCACCTTCACCATACCTGAGGCCCATGCAGGGAGTCGCTGCTCCCCACTCTGACGTTCTACCGTTTTGGTAGTTTATCCCCAAAACTCCTCGATGCCTCCCTTCCCTATGCCAATGTGGTAGGGGATGTTCAGGGTGGTCTACTTGGAGCCCTGCTACAAGGGTTCATGGAAAGGGCCCCCGCCAGGCCACGTCGATGCTGTCGCATGACTCCCTCTGCTAAGGAGCTGGCAATCCCTATGCCCGCACTACCAGCTCCAACCCACCTGACCTGACGCCAGCGTTGGGCATGAGCCTAAGAGAATGCCTGCCCTGGGGAATCAACATCAGCAACCACTATGTCCTGAGCCACTAATGACTCCTATCATCAAACCCCTGCACACATTGAGCAGGGGTAGTTACATGCTCGACACAGATTGAAGCATCGACCGCCCCACGGGCAGGTTGGGTCGACTCTCCTGGTCGCTGGCACAGGCAATGGCCACCGCAGACCGATTTGTGGCAGTGACATCTACCATGAAGTCCTAATCCATGCTACCGTTCTGGATGGTATGGGTCCTGCCTACTTCCATCCTCGGCCCGGAGGCCTGCCTAGCACCACCCTCACCGCAGGTAAGGGGCTTCCCCGTGATAGCAACGCTTCGGGTGGGGCTCTCTCCAGCGCTCACTACATGGGGAATGGGGTCACTTCCCCTACCACAGAACGCGAGTATGGAGCCGTTGTATATCCGGTCACATGCCCACGTGGAGGTACTCCCCATGTCCCTTTCGACATCTACCCCGGTGCTCCTCGCACCCCGGTCTTCAATCCTCTCCGCCCTAGCACCAGTGCGGCTAGAGGACTCCATGATGAAAATCAGCCTTGCCCCGAGGAGCCACCCGGGGGCAGGAATGAGGGAAGTCGTCGCCGTAAGAGAAATGGCAGGGAAGTCTGGATTGAAACCGACTAGTCCATTTATCAAATTTTGAGGAGGAGTACGACTCTGTGATGGAGCCCTATCCTCAGTCCATTGAGTCAAGGACTGGGATAAGGACGCAGTACATCGGCGTCGTACTCCCTGAACGCGAGATTCATACGACCCCCTCATCCCTCCTATAACGACCCATACTTTACATACATTGTTAATACTTCAAAATTAAAGCACACTTATTACAACATATGAAAAAACCACAAAGGACCGTATAGGTATAGTGTCTTTAGAAACTGGGAAACATAAACAACTGGTTCATAAATCTTCTACAGTGTCTCCCATTTATTTCATCATATCTAGGGTCCCTTTTAGCATATTCTACTTAATATCCATCTTCCTGACCTGGGGAAAAGAAAACATAAAAGGGTGAGCTCAAATGCTCAGCAAGGGAAAATAAAGGAAATAAAAATCATATCATATCTTTTTAAAAATCAAAACCTGCAAAAGAGATCATAATATCTTAACATGGAATAAATCATAGAAGTGAAAATGAGATCCCCATAATCATAACATAAAACTTGAAACTTTGTGGCATGCACACATAATCATGGAAAATCATTTCTTGTTAGTCATGACTCATTGCCAAGACTATCTTAGTGGACAAAGTCCCTTTCTGAACCGAGTTCACTCCTCGTTTCAGTCCTGTATCACTGAACCGAAATAACCTTCCGTTCCAGCCATGTCTATCTCATGAGATATAAAATCTTTAACCAATGCATTGGAGGGAGATATAGGTCCCACCCATCTTATTATGAATCCTTTCTTATGTGGGCCACATAATCATAAATCATACATTATCGCATAACCCATGTAATAAAAAATGGGATTCTTAAACAACATGACATCATAAAACAATTCATATAAGATAATGGAATTCATAAAAATGTTTCCATCACAACATAATAAAATCCATGTAATAATAGGGATAAAAACAGAACCCTTTATTATCTTAGATGGAAAATAATTTTGATAAAACACTTGAACTCCATTCTTGAGGAAAATATCCTTTCTTCTTCAAAAACATTTTTCCTTTCATAACATGTCATACGACTTTAAAATAAAAGAAGTTGATTAAAAAAACTTGAAAACTTGTAAAGGAAGCTTCTTGGAAATAATGTTTTAAAAATCCAATCATGTCGTATAAGTTAAAAAAAACATTCTTCGTACTTTTTTCGGAAAAGTCAAAAAGTACCTCGTACGAAAAAAAAGACAAAAGATTCCTTTCATATTCTTTACTAAAAACTCACCGAAGGGTAAAATTGGATTTAAACTATTTGAAGTGGATAAAAACAATATTACATATTGAGGGAACATGGATGTGGATGATAAAATACACCCCAGTAAATACTTACGAATAAATAATCTCGGATAAAAATGAGATTGTGATATTTCCCTTACCTTAGGTCCGATTAGCTTTGTACATGTCTGAAGCTCTTGTATAATGGTTTAAATAATGTTATTGACTTATTCCAGAATCATAAATATTGATATGATATCATATATGGTCATATTCTTAGCTTCTTGTTAGTAATATTTCATTGTTACTTGTTACTCGGCTCTTTATTGCCTTTTGTTCTTATGCGTGTTTTGCCGAATACATTCCTATTCTTCATTTAAGGTTATAGATACCTTATATCCAGAATGGTATTAGTGTAACATATATCATATTTATTCATTCAATTCATTTATATAATTACTATGTAATGATGATCATGTAGAACGAGTCGCATCACATCGTGGAGACGGTATTCCGTACGTACGCACGAGTGATGATATCGTTCCTATGATCATGGAACTGTATTGGAGTATATATATATTATTTCAGTATCAATATTACTTTATAATAATCATAAATAGTTACTCATTACACCATTATACCCATCCTTGTAAAGTGATGGTGGAAAAATAGATTACAGCACGGCGTGGAGACGGTATTCCGTATGTACGCACACGCGGTGATTTCATTTTTCCGTGGGATGGATAGAAGGTGAATTAGGGTTGTTTCATATTTATAATAACATATCAGTATGTAAGTAATACTGATGTTATTACTTTATCATGAAACAACTAAAGAATAAGAAGTTGAAGAAGAAAGAAATTGAAAAGATCGGTAATGGATATTACCTCTTCTTTGGAACGCCTCTTTGAATCCTCCACTTAGGGAACTAAGATTGGTCTTTGAAGAAGACCAGGACCTCTAGGATTATTCTAGGGAAGTGGAGAGGAGAAAATGGCAGGGGTTGGCCGATCTTGAGTGCTCAAATTGGTGTGAGGAGGAGGGGGAGGAGGTTCCCTTTTATAAGGGAGGAGAGGGGCACCTTAGGAATATCTCAAAATATTATTTTATATTAAAGTCAAAATCGGTTTATAATGGTTCCAAAGGGTCTTATTTAGAAGCTAAAGTGGGGATGGGTCGAAATCCTATCATCCAATAGGATTTAGAAAAGTTTAGGGTATTATTTTAACCTTATCAATTATATTTAACTCTAAGTTAAATAATTTAACTTTTACCATGTCCTTTTGTTTTCTTTCACTATATGGTTAATACTCTTACTATAACATGCCAAACGAACCCCAAATTGTTTATTATTAATATATATATCCTTATCTAAGTAATTTGGCCGAACCTTAGATTTTTAGGAATAAAATAACAATTAATAATATAATATTTGATTTAAAAACTATTTTGTGTCAATTTTGACACTATTTGATTTATGATTTTTGTGAAAGTCATAACAGAATTATATGTTCGAACCAAGTTTATTAAATCAATACTAATATATCATAGTAACCTAGAAAATTAGTGTAATTCATAAAAAGTCTTAAATTACATTTATTTTGGTATTTATATTATCAATTATGTCAATATTTCATTAATAAGATAATTACTGCATCATCTTTGTGTCATAAATAAATTAAATTATTTGATGTCTAAAAATTACAAATAAAATACCATAATGTAGGAAATCTTTTTATCTTTCTAATGAATATTTAAAATCGAAATTATCTTATGTATAACCCCATATTAAAAATAATTTACTTATTAAACTTTGATTTTAACTATTTTAACCCTTCTTTAAATAAATTAATAATAAATGTCCTAATCTAATCCAAGTGGGCCTAAATGGTCATATTTTATTCATAAGGTTGTTTTTGGTCGAATTACACTTATCCAATAGAATTAGGACATGTGTTAGGGTAATAATAATATCATATTTACCCTTAGTTACCCTATTTACTATTAACCGCGGTAAAAATAGTAAAAAGTTACTATTCACCAAAAAATTATTTTTATCTCATTGAACCACATTTTACTTACTGATATCAACCGTGTCTGCCAGATTTTCGAAATTCCATTCACAGAAGCGGTAAAATTAAGTTTTATGAAAAATTCAGTTTTTAACCTACCACTTAGTGGTTTCACTATTCATCAAAAATTGAAAGTTTTTAGAAAAATACCAAAATTTCACCCTAGGCTAATTTCGATATTCTGAATCCAAAAATGATGTCCATTTTGAAAAATAAAATTTATAAAATTTAAAAAAGTGGTTATTACTATTCATAACGGCTAGTTTTAATAGCATATTGTTGTTTAGTGAAACTCTGTATTGCGTACGACGCAAGCTATCGAGGAAGGTCGCGATTACGTGTAAAGCAAGCCAAGCAAGTGTGGTGTAGAAAAAGATTTCTTTGATGATTCATATAACATAAAAGTCTCGGGTGTTACATTCTACCCCCCTTAAAAAGAATTTCTCCCTCGAAATTCGTCACTTTGTAACAAACAGATGAGGATACTTCTCCCTCATCATATCCTCAAGCTCCCAAGTAGCTTCTTCAAGTTGGTGGTTCCTCCATAAAACTTTCACCAAGCGAGTGGTCTTGTTTCGTAGGACTTTTTCGCTACGATCCAGAATCTCTATCGGTTGTTCTTAATAAGAAAGATCTTGCTCCAGCGGTACAACTTCTGAGCTGAGTACATGTGAAGGATCTGGTATGTACTTTCTCAGGAGAGATACATGGAACACATCGTGAACTTGAGAGAGATTCGGTGGAAGCACCAATCGGTAAGCTACCTTCCCAACACGATCCAGTATTTCGAAAGGACCAATATATCTAGGGCTCAACTTCCCCTTCTTTCCAAATCTCATAACCCTCTTCCAGGGAGATATTCGTAAGAACACTTTATCACCCACTTCAAACTCTAGGTCTTTTCTTCGGTTGTCGGCATAACTTTTCTGTCGACTCTGAGCTGCGCTTATGTGTTGTTGAATAGATCTGACCTTTTCTGCCATTTCATCAACGAGATCAGGTCCTAATAGCTTTCTTTCCTCAACTTCATCCCAGCATGTTGGAGTCCTGCATTTCTTTCCATATAGAGCTTCATAAGGAGCCATCTGAATACTGGAGTGAAAGCTATTATTATAAGAAAATCCCACCAAAGGTAGGTGTTGATCCCAACCTCCTTTGAAATCCATAGAGCAAGCTCTCAACATATCTTCTAGGGTTTGAATTGTTCTCTCAGACTGACCGTCTGTCTGGGGATGATAAGCAGTGCTGAAACTCAACTCTGTATCCAGAGTATGCTGAAGACTTCGCCAGAACTTCGAGGTAAATCTCGGATCCCGATCAGATATAATAGAAAGTGGTACTCCATGCAATCTTACGACTTCCTTTACATATATCCTGGCAAGCTGATCTAGAGAGAAATCCTCTCTAATAGCAATGAAGTGTGCAGACTTTGTAAGACGATTAACTATGACCCAGATAGCATTATTGCCTTTGGATGTTTTAGGAAGTCCTCTGACAAAGTCCATAGTGATGTTTTCCCATTTCCTTTCGGGTATGGGTAATGGTTGTAAAATCCCCTTAGACTTTTGTCTCTCAGCTTTAACTTGTTGACAAACCAAGCATCGAGAGACATATTCAGCAACATCTCTTTTCATGCCATCCCACCAGAAGTACTCTTTCAGGTCCCTATACATCTTCGTGCTTCCAGGATGAATAGAGAATGAAGAACTATGAGCCTCATCCAGCAGCTCCTTCTTTAATTCGGGGATGGAAGGAACACAAACCCGATTCCTGAACTTTATTATCCCATCACAATCAAGGTTGAATTCAGGAACATTTCTCACCTTCTTTTGTAACTCGACATCTTCTTTCTGTGCCTCTTTAATCTTCACATGTATAAATGGTTGAACATTCAATTGAGAAAGATAAGATTTTTCCCCTTCCATTATAATTCCAAGATCCATCCTTTGTAAATCCATAAATATTGGATCTTTTGTGATCCTCATCATGGATAAACTAGCATGGTCTTGTCGACTTAATGCATCTTCCACCTTGTTTGCTTTCCCAGGGTGGTAATGGATTGAGCAGTCATAATCCTTAATCAGCTCCAACCATCTTCTTTGGCGCATATTCAGCTCCTTTTGTGTGAAAATATACTTTAAACTTTTATGATCAGTATAAATATCACACCTTTCACCATAAAGGTAATGCCTCCAAATCTTTAATGCAAAGATTACCGCAGCCAACTCCAAATCATGTGTTGGGTAATTTTTCTCATGGATTTTCAACTGTCGTGAGGCATAAGCTATCACCATATCATTTTTCATAAGAACACACCCCAATCCCTTCTTGGATGCATCACTGTAGATCACAAACCTTTCTCCACTACAAGGAAGTGTGAGCACAGGTGCACTGGATAACCTTCTTTTCAACTCCTTGAAATTCTCTTCACATTCCTCTGT
Organism: Viscum album; assembly: GCA_963277665.1. Taxonomy (NCBI): domain Eukaryota; kingdom Viridiplantae; phylum Streptophyta; class Magnoliopsida; order Santalales; family Viscaceae; genus Viscum; species Viscum album. The sequence continues at coordinate 1,283,138,535 of OY728141.1, forward strand.
CCAGACAAACTTAACTCCTTTCCGAGTCAACTTGGTGAGTGGATTAGATAATTGTGAAAAATCATTTACAAAACGTCGATAATATCCAGCCAAACCAAGAAAACTTCGGATCTCAGTTACTGTTGTTGGTCTCGACCATCTTTCGATAACTTCTGTTTTTTCTGGATCCACAGATATCCCCTCTTTTGAGATTATGTGACCCAAAAATGCTACTTTTTGAAGCCAAAATTCACATTTGGTAAATTTGGCATAAAGCTTCTCCTTTCTCAGGGTCTTCAATATAATTCTCAAGTGATCTTCATGCTCTTCCTTGCTCTTTGAATAGACAAGAATATCGTCTATAAAGACTACCAAAAATTGATCAAGATAGTCTCTAAAGACTCTATTCATTAGATCCATGAAGATAGCAGGGGCATTAGTAAGACCAAATGGAATCACTATAAATTCATAGTGTCCATACCTTGTACGGAAAGCCGTCTTTGGTATATCCTCCCTTTTGACCCTTAATTGATGATACACTGAACGAAGATCAATCTTGGAAAAGTATTGAGCTCCGCGTAGTTGGTCAAATAAGTCATCAATGCGTGGGAGAGGATATTTGTTCTTGATAGCGATCTTGTTATGTTTTCGATAATCAATGTAGAGTCTCATTGATCCATCTTTCTTCTTAACAAATAGAACAGGTGCTCCCCACGGTGATGCACTAGGGCATATGAATCCCTTATCAAGATTCTCTTGGAGTTGCTTCTTCAATTCCTGCAACTCAATTGGGGCCATTCTATTAGGTGTCTTTGAAATAGGCAAAGCACCCGGTACGAGTTCTATTGAAAACTCAACTTCACGATTTGGTGGAAGACCCAGTAATTCCTCCAGAAAGACATCATCAAACTCCTGTACAATGGGCATATTCTTAATCGTGAGTTTCTCACCAACCATTTGAGATAAATAACCTTCATTTAGTGGAATAAATACCCATAAGATGGAAGAAATTTCCACTGGAAGGTTATGTTCATCCTTGCATTGATAGACGATCGTAGATTGATCTGGAATATGAAATGTGACTTCCCTTCTTTGGCAATTGATATGAGCTCCATGTAGAGAAAGCCAATTCATGCCAAGAATCACATCAAATTCCACTAAAGGAAGGATCACAAGATTTGCAGGAAGCACTTTCCCACAAACTTCGATCGGGGAAGAATTATAAACTTTTGATGCGACTGTTGTGCCATTAGGTGTTGTCACAGCTAACTCAACATCTAATTGTTGAGGTAATACGGTGATACCCTTAGAAAATTCTTTAGAAATAAAAGAGTGGGTGGATCCAGAATCAAATAAAACATTTGCTACTTTAGAGTGGATGGTAAGTGTACCTTTCACCACTTCGTTATCGTACTCCACATCGCTGATAGAAATTTCATGTGACTTTCCTTTGTCATTAGCCTTAAGATTTTGTTGACGTCGACCATCATCATCAACCCTTGGATTTGGGCATTGATTGGCATAATTCCCCATCTCCTTGCACTTGAAACATTGAAGTGTAGTAGGTTCATTCTGTGTATCCCTTCCTTTGTTTGCGTCATTAGACATCTTCTTCCCATTATCACGGAATTCAAATGCCCGATGACCTTCCTTTCCACATTTAAAACATTTACTTGTCCCTTTAAGACAACTCGCTCCATGTTTCTTTCCACACTTTCAGCATAAGGAAAAGCTCATCTTCTTTTCCGTGTGCTCTTTAGATTTTTCTTTGAATTCCATCTTCCTCTTCTTATCAAACCCATGTGACTGATGGGTTATTCCAATCTCCATATCAACTTTGAGAGAACATCGAACGATTTCCTCGTAGCTATTGAAGTCCCTTATGGATAACGCCCTTCGAAGACTTGGTTTTAAGCCACTAAAGAATCGATCGATCTTACTCTCCGGTTGGATAATAATACCAGAAGCATACCTTGAAAGTCTTGTAAAATTTGCTTCATAGGTACCAACAGATTCATCATCCCTTTGCTTCAGTTCAAGAAACTCTTTCTCCATCTTTGTTCGGAGAATACGAGGGAAGTACTTATTGAAAAATAAGTTCTTGAACTCGTCCCATTCCATAGACTCAATTTCATCCCTTTGCCTCGTATTCTTAATAAGATTCCACCATTGATCAGCATCTCCTTCCAAACGATACACTGCTAGGATGACTTTATCATGTTCAGAACATTGAAGAACTGAAAATATCTTTTCAGTAGTACTAATCCATTGTTCAGCAACTAATGGATCAGTAGACCCACTGAAAGAAGGTGGACGCTGCCTCATGAAGGATTCAACAGAATGTTGCTCCTTCCTTTGCTCGTTTGGAAGTCCTGCATGATTCATAGGTTGAGAAAGTTGTGTGAGAATGGCTACAAGATTTTGCATTCCAGCTCCCATATCGTTTGGTTGCTCAGGGGGACAATCATTGCATTGCCCATCTCATTCCGCATTAACACGGTTCCTTCGGGTTCCAGCCATTGACTAAAACCAAGAAGAATAGTGTGAGCAACAGTAATTATATTAGGAAAATCACATAATTCAAGAATAAAATTTTCATGCTTAAGGTCTTATCCTAGGTTATTCAAGGCCATTTATAAGATTGTGTTCTATGCTTAGACTTATCCTTAGGGTTCTTACTAAGGCTTTCACATCCTAGTTTCCAAAGGTTGACTATACCTTTCCTCTGATACCAACTATAACGACCCATACTTTACATACATTGTTAATACTTCAAAATTGAAGCACACTTATTACAACATATGACAAAACCACAAAGGACCGTATAGGTATAATGTCTTTAGAAACTGGAAAACATAAACAACTGGTTCATAAATCTTCTACAGTGTCTCCCATTTATTTCATCATATCTAGGGTCCCTTTTAGCATATTCTACTTAATATCCATCTTCCTGACCTGGGGAAAAGAAAACATAAAAGGGTGAGCTCAAATGATCAGCAAGGGAAAATAAAGGAAATAAAAAACATATCATATCTTTTTAAAAATCAAAACCTGCAAAAGAGATCATAATATCTTAACATGGAATAAATCATAGAAGTGAAAATGAGATCCCCATAATCATAACATAAAACTTGAAACTTTGTGGCATGCACACATAATCATGGAAAATCATTTCTTGTTAGTCATGACTCATTGCCAAGACTATCTTAGTGGACAAAGTCCCTTTCTGAACTAAGTTCACTCCACGTTTCAGTCCTGTATCACTGAACCGAAATAACCTTCCGTTCCAGCCATGTCTATCTCATGAGATATAAAATCTTTACCCAATGCATTGGAGGGAGATATAGGTCCCACCCATCTTATTATGAATCCTTTCTTATGTGTGCCACATAATCATAAATCATACATCATCTCATAACCCATGTAATAAAAAATGGGATTCTTAAACAACATGACATCATAAAACAATTCATATAAGATAATGGAATTCATAAAAATGTTTCCATCACAACATAATCAAATCCATGTAATAATAGGGATAAAAACAGAACCCTTTATTATCTTAGATGGAAAATAATTTTGATAAAACACTTGAACTCCATTCTTGAGGAAAATATCCTTTCTTCTTCAAAAACATTTTTCCTTTCATAACATGTCATACGGCTTTAAAATAAAAGAAGCTGATTAAAAATAAACTTTAAAACTTGTAAAGGAAGCTTCTTGGAAATAATGTTTTAAAAATCCAATCATGTCGTATAAGTTAAAAAAAACATTCTTCGTACTTTTTTCGGAAAAGTCAAAAAGTACCTCGTACGAAAAAAAACGACAAAAGATTCCTTTCATATTCTTTACTAAAAACTCCCCAAAGGGTAAAATTGGATTTAAACTATTGTAAGTGGATAAAAACAATATTACATATTGAGGGAACATGGATGTGGATGATAAAATACACCCCAGTAAATACTTACGAATAAACAATCTTGGATAAAAATGAGATTGTGATATTTCCCTTACCTTAGGTACGATTAGCTTTGTACATGTCCGAAGCTCTTGTATAATGGTTTAAATAATGTTATTGACTTATTCCATAATCATACATATTGATATGATATCATATATGGTCATATTCTTAGCTTCTTATTAGTAATATTTCATTATTACTTGTTACTCGGGTCTTTATTGCCTTTTGTTCTTATGCGTGTTTTTCCGAATACATTCTTATTATTCTTTTAAGGTTATAGATACCTTATATCCAGAATGGTATTAGTGTAACATATATCATATTTATTCATTCAATTCATTTATATAATTACTATGTAATGATGATCATGTAGAACGAGTCGCATCACATCGTGGAGACGGTATTCCGTACGTACGCACGAGTGATGATATCGTTCCTATGATCGTGGAACTGTATTGGAGTATATATATATTATTTCAGTATCAATATTACTTTATAATAATCATAAATAGTTACTCATTACACCATTATACCCATCCTTGTAAAGTGATGGTGGAAAAATAGATTACACCACGGCGTGGAGACGGTATTCCGTACGTACGCACGCGTGGTGATTTCATTTTTCCGTGGGATGGATAGAAGGTGAATTAGGGTTGTTTCATATTTATAATAACATATCAGTATGTAAGTAATACTTATGTTATAACTTTATCATGAAACAACTAAAGAAGAAGAAGTTGAAGAAGAAAGAAATTGAAAAGATCGGTAAGGGATATTACCTCTTCTTTGGAACGCCTCTTTGAATCCTCCACTTAGGAAACTAAGATTGGTCTTTGAAGAAGACCAGGACCTCTAGGATTATTCTAGGGAAGTGGAGAGGAGACAATGGTAGGGGTTGGCCGATCTTGAGTGCTCAAATTGGTGTGAGGAGGAGGGGGAGGAGGTTCCCTTTTATAAGGGAGGAGAGGGGCACCTTAGGAATATCTCAAAATATTATTTTATATTAAAGTCAAAATCGGTTTATAATGGTTCCAAGGGGTCTTATTTCGAAGCTAAAGTGGGGATGGGTCGAAATCCTATCAACCAATAGGATTTAGACAAGTTTAGGGTATTATTTTAACCTTATCAATTATATTTAACTCTAAGTTAAATAATTTAACTTTTACCATGTCTTTTTGTTTTCTTTCACTATATGGTTAATACACTTACTATAACATGCCAAACGAACCCCAAATTATTTATTATTAATATATATATCCTTATCTACGTAATATGGCCGAACCTTAGATTTTTAGGAATAAAATAACAATTAATAATATAATATTTTATTTACAAACTATTTTGTGTCAATTTTGACACTATTTGATTTATGATTTTTGTGAAAGTCATAATAGAATTATATGTTCGAACCAAGTTGATTAAATAAATAATAATATATCATAGTGACCTAGAAATTAGTGGAATTCATAAAAAGTCTTAAATTACATTTATTTTGGTATTTATATTATCAATTATGTCAATATTTCATTAATAAGATAATTACTGCATCATCATTGTGTCATAAATAAATTAAATTATTTGATGTCTAAAAATTACAAATAAAATACCATCATGTAGGAAATCTTTTTAGATTTCTAATGAATATTTAAAATCGAAATTATCTTATGTATAACCCAATATTAAAAATTATTTACTTATTAAACTTTGATTTTAACTATTTTAACCCTTCTTTAAATAAATTAATAATAAATATCCTAATCTAATCCAAGTGGGCCTAAATGGTCATATTTTATTCATAAGGTTGTTTTTGGTCGAATTACACTTATCCAATAGAACTAGGACATGTGTTAGGGTAATAATAATATAATATTTACCCTTAGTTACCCTATTTACTATTAACCGCAGTACAAATAGTAAAAAGTTACTATTCACCAAAAAATTATTTTTATCTCATTGAACCACATTTTACTTACTGATATCAACCGTGTTTGTCGGATTTTTGAAATTCCATTCACAGAAGCGGTAAAATTACGTTTTATGAAAAATTCAGTTCTTAACCTACAACTTAGTGGTTTCACTATTCATCAAAAATTGAAAGTTTTCAGAAAAATACCAAAATTTCACCCTAGGCTAATTTCGATATTCTGAATCCAAAAATGAAGTCCATTTTGAAAAATAAAATTTATAAAATTTCAAAAAGTGGTTATTACTATTCATAACGGCTAGTTTTAATAGCATATTGTTGTTTGGTGAAACTCGGTATTGCGTACGACGCAAGCTATTGAGGAAGGTTGCAATTGCGTGTAAAGCAAGCCAAGCAAGTGTTGTGTAGAAAAAGATTCCTTTGATGATTCATATAACATAAAAGTCTCGGGTGTTACACCTCCGAAGGTATATCCAGGAGGATAAGGACTTGGCATACCCCCATGAATCAAACTTACTGTCAGCATCGGCCTCTCCAGAAGCACCTTCCGCCCAGGCCTGCTCGTCGTATTCTCTGCCGTCCAGCCCATCGGCCTAGCGGCCTTCCTCGAAACTCCTACCAATTCCCCAATCAATCCCATTTGATGAGCGGGGATATCAAGGGCCAGATCCTAAACCTAAGCTGTGGAGCTTTTGGACCATCCTTACAGCAGGCCACTTCCCCAAGAAGTTTTGGCTAGTCGCAGGGTCAGATTTTTATACACCAGAATCGCTCACCCTAGGCGAGTTTGAATGTTTCTGAAAGACCCTCCGGGTGACTCACACTCGTCTGCGCCACCAGAAAGTGCCCTATCCTGGGATCCAAGTACACCTCGAGGATATCGACGAGAAATATCGTCAGGTCGACCTGGCCACGCTCCCCAGGGTTCGGCACCCCAAATCACTTGGCCACCACAGGACCCTCCAACAACAATGCGTTCAGAGTTTTCAAGTACTTTGCAAAGTTATCAAGGAGGTCACCCCCCACACGCACATCCGTGGGTGGGGGAAGTACGCTTCCCTTCTCTTTAGTGTAATTTTCTGGCAGTCTGACTCATTGGGTGGCTCTGAGGACATGCTCCCGAGGGTAGCAGCAGTCAAAAATGGCAGATCTTTTTGGGAGAGGGGAACAGTCTGGAACTTCTTGATGGGGACTCACCCCTGGGGACAAGTAGCCACTAGACCCATCAGGGAGGATTACTTAGCAATAGAGGAACCTCCTCGGTCTCCCCGCACCAACTGAGGCATTAACACTTATCTAAAATATCGACAAGGGTAAAGAGCGCGTTGGGGCTGTCAAGATCTCTGACCCATCTTCCTCTGTGCGGAAGGAAGAGGAAGATCCTGAGAAATCCATGCTGCACCAATAGCTTGCTGAGCAGAAAAGGTTAGTCAATGAGCTACTGGCTGAACGCATTGTAAAGCGGTGACCCGATTACAGTGATCCTAGTCTCGGGCAGCAGGGACAGGAACAACTACCCCTCGGTGAGATTCTCCTAGGCAACCTCGATCATGCCGTGTTCACAGACAGAGGAGAGTCTGGATCTCAGGGAAAGAGGGCGTGATATGTTTCTCCAAACCCTCCTGAGTGGCGTGATCACCCAAGAGACCCCGCTCATGTTCCTCCCGCCGCACCAAGGGTCGCTTCACCAACTGATCCACGAGCTGCTGAGCTTGTCTACCGAATTGAAGAGCCCAGAATCGAGATTGTGGTTAGGGATCCTCTTCAGGACAAGAATCTGCATCCAGCCGACCCGTTGGCAGCGCTCATCACCCTCTTAGAGGCTTTGGAAACCCGATAGGTGGAAATCCCACCAGACAACAAGCCGAACCCAGCATGGGTGGATGATATGCCAGCATCTCCGGGATTTGGGAATCCCACTTTGTCCACCTTTAATGGGACTAGAGACCCGCCGCCGAACCTGAACCACTTCACATCATGGTGTGGGCCTATGTTAGGGACTCCAGCGCAGAAGGAGGCCGCCAATGCTCCGTTGGTTTGTTAAGACACTGGAAGGGCCGATGTTGGTTTGGTATAGCCAGCTCCCTATCGAATCCATGACTAGCTGGGAGGACCTTCACAGGAAATTCCTCTACCAGTTTAGTTCCACAACACAGAAGATGAATATCGTAGACCTCTTCATGTACAAGAAAAGGCCCGATGAGCGAGTCGCAGACTTCGTTGCCCGGTGGAAAGGGCTCACATACTCTATTGGCAAGCCACTAACTCAAGATAAATTACTGACAATGTGCGTAGGGAATGTCAAGGAAGAGCTGGTTCCTTCTATGATCACTCGGAATTACCCCAGAGGGTTCCGGGACTTCTCAGACAAGGCTTAGCACCTCAAAGAAGCCCCGCAATAGGCCAGTCAGGCACGCCTGCTGCCCCCTGTAATCCCTACAAGGAAAGCCTCCAGGGCCGAACCCGCTGTTGTGGCCCAGATAGAAGTCCACAGGTAGCTAGAATATCTACCAGTAGGGCAAGCTCCGCAGCTGCATAGGGGTCCACCCCCATGGGAACAGCCTCCAACACAGCAAAACTACCTCAAAATCAGCAAGCGCCTCCACATAACGCGCTACCACAAACTAGGAAATATAATCAGGTTCCGCATACTCGACATGCTCCTTCGGCCCCCCGTCATGGTCATCCTACTATATCCCCCTTTCCGGATAGAAGGAATCAGACCTACTCATTTGACGAGGCTCAAGTCCATGGTTACCTCGGAAGTGCCTTGGAGCAGAGAATTGTACGGCTGCCTGAGTGCTGGAAACCAGAAGAGGCGCATCTCACCGATCACCCCCAACTATTTCCCTTATCACCGGACCCTGGGGAACACCATCCAACGATGCTACATGTTCAAGGACTGGCTCCAAGACCATATTTACAACAATATAGTCAGGTTGGGCCCAGCTCTAGCACAAGTGGTAGGTGTCTTTGTGAGATAGGATGGCATTAGTGGCGACAAAGGTGGATGGTAGCAGGTTCCCGACCATGGGTCCCAGATGTATAATGACTGGATGGCCCGCAAGATAGTCGCCCGCACCCATGGAGTCATCCGTGCATGCCTGAATCAGCCAGATCCTTCAGAAGCTGCGGTTACAACATCGGTATCGTCATCTCAGCTAGCTTCTTCCCAGAAGAGAAAACGGTGGAGGTGCAAGAAGAAGAAACGTTCTCCACCATTGTCGTCTTCATCCTGCACTTTTGTAGACTTTATGCCCCAGGAAATGGGCATCCCTTCTAGAACCCGCCCACTAGTGGATGATTTATCAAGTGATAGTCTGGGGTATGCTTCAGTTAACATTGTAGAGTTGGTAAATCCATTTTTGACTTCCGACAATGAGGAACGCTAGGTAGACCATCCCAATGTCCCTAGCCTTCGCTAGCGTCGTCGGAGACGGGGTAACATGAATCACCGGGGCATGACGGTTGGCACCTCCAGCCATGCCGTGCATGCCGCTGAGACTAGACAGTAGGCCCAGTGCAGAACTCAGCACACACGACCCCTTCATCCAGTGTCGACGGGTTCGCCTCCACCGCCGTTTTTGTTGCTGGATCAGGAAGAACCACATCAGTCAAGCTGCGACCAGCTTCACCCGGCCACCACCTGACCCCAGCCTTTTGGTCCTCATCTGTAAGCCACTCTTCGGGTTTCGGCTAGTGAACAGTGAGATATTCCTAGTCCCAGTCAGCCGCCGGCCCATCCGGTAGGACCCGTTGTACCCCCAATTGCAGAGTGGCCTCGTGTAAGAAGAACCTCACATCTGGCCCAAAAATATGATGTTTTGAAGCACCTTTCCAGTATTCCAGTGAGGATTCCTTTCCTTGAGGCTCTTCGCCTGTCATCTAAAATGCGTGAGGTGCTTGCCGAGGCCCTAAGTATCATCCTCTAGTTTGAGACAGAGGTAGCAGCTACAGAAGGCTTCCACGTTGAGGTAGTTGAGAACACCGAATACCTGACAGTTATCTCGTGCTCCGGTGAAGATGAAGACCCTCCCATACCGGGACACATTCGCCTATTGTACATCACTGGCCAGTTCAATGGGGTGGAAGTCCACCGCTGTCTTGTTGACACGAGTTCTAGGATTAACCTAATCCTGACTCGGACACTGCGAAAGCCGGGTATGTCTGAGGATGATTTAACTCCCTCCATGCTCAGAATCTAGTGGTATGACAGGACCGAGAAGACTCCATTTTGCAAGATCCGCTTGAAGACCCATTTCGGTGGCCAAATTTCTAGCACCGAATTCATGGCTATCTCATAGGGAACCATGTACAACGCATTGATGGGAAGGTTGTGGATTCACCTTCACGCGGTGGTCCCCTAATCAAATCACCAATGCCTCAAATACTCCCTTAATGGTCGAGTAGGCATGCTCTAGGGAGATGCGTCTCCTTTTGCCTCTTATGAAGCCCATAATCTGGATGCCGACTATTAAAAGAGCAAGGAAATGAAGATTCTGGCAGGTGAGATTGAGCCCGCCACTATCACAAGTTATCCCTGGGCAGGTCTGAATAACGCTTACGTCTTCCCGATCCATCGATTGGAGGCCACGACCTCCGACATGGGGAAATGCTTTGTCGTTTCATTTAAAAGAGGAAGGCATATTCCCGGGTCCAAGCGATAGTGGGAAATCGCCTCGTACTCCTACACCATCCAGGATCAGGTGATCCTAGAACCCCCTACCCCTTTATGGTATTGGGATGTCGGGCTCATGGCAACGGCGGTCCGCTATACGTGTCTGTTTCACCGGGCTGGAATTTATTGGATCAAGTCAACGCGCCATTACTGCTTTGGTATTATCAAGCGTGGACCCTTGGGCCAAAGGCTAGATGGGATTGGATCGACTGCCTTCATCGCTATGGTCTCAAGGGCACCTGAATCTCCTGATACGATGACCACTGCTACTCAATCCGGCACTAGCCACCCATCAGGGTTTGATAGCTTAGAAGCATCTCCCCCTGTGGATGATCCCTGCACAAGTGAAGAGGAGGACATGGAAGATGATCCCCATGCCATTGAGGAGGGCGTCTCTACCACGGTCTACGAGTTGGTACAGGTGAACCTCGGTAGCGAGGCGGACCCGAGACCCACATTGGTCAGCGCCGCCATGCCCCCCAAGGAGCAGCCGTGATATGTGGAATTCCTCAGGCAGCACCGTGATTTGTTCACTTGGAGTTATGATGAGATGCCATGACTACATCATCAGGTAGCTATCCACCGCCTTGGTCTCCTGGTAAACCATCACGGGTTCAAGCAGACTCCTAGAAAGATGCACCCTTTTCATGGTTCCATGGTTGAGTCTAAAGTTGACAAGCTTATCTAGGAAAACTTTGTCAAGGAATTTTACTACCCCCGATGGCTAGCCAAAAAAGTGCCAGTCAGGAAGAAAAACGGATATATTATAGTCTTCATCAACTTCTGCGATCTCAATCTTCACTGTCAGAGAGACGATTTTCCCATTTTAGTGACAGAATTTTTGATTGATGCCACGGCCGGGTTCCAAGCCCTCTCTTTCATGGATGGGTATTCCTGGTACAACCAGATCCAGATGGCCCCCAAGGATGAGGAGTCCACTTCCTTTACGGAACCCCAAGGTACCTTCTGTTACAAGGTTATGACCTTCGGACTGAAGAATGCGGTTTCCACCTATCTGCAGGCCATGCATCGCATATTCAAGACGATTCTAGGAGCATTGGTGGAATGCGCCAGCGCCAGGACCATCTCAAGGACTTTGAGAAAGTGTTCGGCATCATCCGTTCCCGTAACCTGAAGATGAACCCATTAAAGTGTGCTTTCGGGGTTACCTCTGGAAAGTTCCTTGGCTTTGTCATTAGGTACAAATATATCGAGATAGACCTAGAGAAAATCAAGGCCATCATCAAGATGCCTCCCCCGAGAAATATTCAGGAGCTTCGAGGTCTCCAAGGCCACTTAGCCTACATACGCCGATTCATTGTGAATCTGGCCGGCAAGTGTAAGCCCTTTTCCCAGCTCATGAAGAAAGGCGCCACCTATGAATGGGATGAAGATTGTCAAACCGCCTTTGAGGAAATCAAGAAATATATTCTCCAGCCTCCGTTCTTGATTCCACCCATCTCTGGGAAGCCATTGGTCCTTTACGTGACCACCCTAGAACAATCCCTTGGAGCAATTTTCACCCAAAATAACAATGAGGTAATATAGAAGAACCTATAATACCTCAGTCTCATGCTCCTCTATACGGAAATCAGATATTCCCCCATCGAGAATAGTTTTCTGGCGCTCGTATTTGCTGTACAGAAATTGCGGCACTACTTGCAGCATCATGACGTACAGCTGGTCTATCGGGTAGACCTGTTGAAGTACATCTTGAACCGACCTATGTTGACTGGATGACTAGCGCGGTGGCCAGTGATCCTCCAGAATTTTGACATCATGTTTGTGCCTCAGAAGGCTATCAAAGGATAGGCATTGGCAGACTTTCTAACTGCCCACCCAACCCCGCAGATCAGCCGATGGACTTAGGTTTTCCTTTTGAGTAAATCCTCTCAATCAATCATGCTGTTGCATTTTGGAAAATGTACTTTGACGGTGCCTCCCAGAGCCCCACTGGTAGGAGACTCAATGATCCTAGGCTCAACAGAGTGGGCATGTGTATCGTCTTCATCACCCTAGAGCAGGCCGTTCTCCCATACTCATTCCTGTTGTCGGAGGGCTGCACCAACAACGAGGCATAGTATCATTCCCTTATTACTGGCCTCAATCTGGCCCTCGAGATCAACATGCCCCGACTGCATGTGAAGGGGGACTCCAAGTTGGCCATCAAGTAGGTCAATGATGACTATGTTGTCCGAAAGCCAGAACTCGTGCCATTTTTGGAGTGTGCCCTCCATCTAATGGCCCAGTTTACTTCTCCGCCAGAGGTCGTTCATATTCCCCGGTCACAGAACAGTCAAGCAGATTCTTTGGCCAGTTTGGCCGCATCGCTTGCAGAGTCCGAACTGGATGACCTGATTATCCACGTGGCGCATCGGAGAGTCATCGCTCCCTTTACCTCGGCGGATGGTCGTGGCCTGCAGGTAAACCACCTTACCACTGGTTCTCCTGCGTCAGGAGCCTCGGGTACTTCAGATACGGTGATTGAAATAGTTCCCGATTGGAGGACACCCTTGGTTGAATACCTCCAACACAGTAATCTTCCAGCAGACTGCGCCGAGTGCGAGCGAATCCGACGTCACGCCCTACAGTTTACCCTTCAGAGTGGTCCCATCCATGAGCAGATCCTTTACAAACGCAGATTTGATGATGTTCTCCTCCTTTTCCTTCAAGGAGTCAAGATTACATAGGTCAAGCAAGAGGTTCATGCTGGTTCATGTGGCGCCCATCAGGCTGGGTCAAAGTTGTCTCACCAGATTCAGAGACTGGGATACTTCTGGCCCTCCATGATCCATGACTGCATCAAGTTCTCCAAGAGGTGACATGCTTGTCAAGTTCATGATAACTTCGTGCATCGGCCGCTGGAGCCTCCTCACACTACCAAGTATTCTTGGCCCTTTACAGTCTGGGGGTTGGATGTCGTCAGACCTTACCCACTGGAAACGACCCGCCAGTGCGAGTTCATTATGACCACTACAGATTTCTTTCCAAATTGGAAGAGGCAATTCCGCTCAAGGAAGAAAAATCCCATTCTATCTCCGTCTTCATGAGCTCCAACATCATCTATCGATTTGGAGTACCTCAAGCGATCATCACTGATAACGGAACCAACTTCTGAGCGGTCGAGTTGATGAAATTGTATGCCAAGTACAACATTCACTCTAACCATACCTCCCGCTTTCATGCGCAGGAAAATGGGTAGATTGAGGCATTTAACAAAACCCTCTCTAACATTCTGCAAAAGATGGTTGTTTAGAACAAGAAGAGTTGGCCAGATAAACTCCCCAACTCCCTATGGTCTTATCGGAAAATGACTCATAATTCCACCCAGGTGACCCCGTATTCCCTGGTGTATGGAACTGAGGTTGTCCTGCCCGTTGAGATTTAGTTTCCCACATTGCGCACAGCGGTCTACGACCTTCAAGTGCCAGATAGAGTTTCTAAAATATGTCTAGCTGAATTGGATGCACTGGATGAGAATAGGCTTCGTGCTTTGCACAACTAGGAAAGGCATGAGAGTAGGATGGCTCGAGCTTTCAAAAAGAAGGTTCTCCTCCGCTCTTTCCTGTAAGGCGATTTGGTCTTGGCCCTTAGGGCGCCAATGTTCCCCGGAAAGAAACCAACCAAGTTGGAGGCCAAATGGGAAGGACCATTCATTGTTCATAAGGTATATCCTAATGGTGCATACTCCCTGGTGACCATGGATAGTGAGCACGTAACTCCTCCCACGAATGCCAAGTTTCTTAAGCAGTATTTTTCCTAACCCCCTCCTGGGTCCCCCACAGCCATAATCTAGATCACGGTACCGCATGACCCTAAAATGAATCTGGTCCTGCAAGACCATAAAATGCATTTGGCCCTACATTTGGGCCCCTCCTGGGTCCCCCATTACCTTAAACATGATCATGGTCCAACATGACATTAAACTGCATTTGGACCAACATTTGGGCCCCCTGGGTCCCCCACAACCTTAAACTAGATCACGGTCCCGCATGACCTTAAACTACATCTGGTCTAACAAGACCTTAACCTGCATTTTGCCATACATTTGGGCCCCTCCTGGGTACCCGACGACCTTAAACTGGATCATGGTCCATCATGACCTTAAACTGCCTTTGGTCCTACATTTAGGCCCTTCCTGGGTCCCCCACGACCTTAAACTGGATCATGGTCCAACATGACCTTAAACTGCATTTGGCCCTACATTTGGGCCCCCTGGGTCCCCCATGACCTTAAAATGGATCCCGGTATTGCATGACCCTAAACTGCATCTGGTCCAGCAAGACCTTAAACTGCATTTGGCCCTACATTTGGGCCCCCCTGAGTCCCCCACGACCTTAAATTGGATCATGGTCCCACATGACCCTAAACTGCATCTGGTCCAGTATGACCATAAACTGCATTTGGCCCTACATTTGGGCCCCTACGATCCCCCATGTCCTTAAACTGGCCCATGGTCTTGCATGACTTTAAACTGCATGCTCGTCCTTACTGTAAGATGCTAAACTACAAGTGGGTCAGCCTTCCTGATTGAGGCCCAGCCTCCGGCCCTTTGGCCTTCTCTGGCCCCTTAGCCCAAGTTCTTACCCAGAGTGTACAGTGTGGTGTGGGGTTATGTCCTCATTCACATTGGATTATTCTCTGTTCCGTGCACATTCCCAGATGAAATGCCTCTAATCATGCTTCATAACGTTAAACTGTGCTTTTAGAACTATGTATGGCTTGATTCACATCCTTATTGGATACGTAGGACCTCCTAAACACCTAGATTTCCGGTCCAGCCCTATTTCTCAACATATCCCATGGTCTCCCGGTCACTGCGGCCTCTTGGAATGTCCCTCTCCACGAGGGGGATATATAGCTATCGTACAGGGTTTTTGGAACCATGCCCCCTTCTCCTAGGAATCCACCATCTTTTGGCCACTCTCAAACTGAGCCATTCGACCCTTTTCAGTGGTCCGCTAATGTGTTTGGAGTACTCTGGTCTAGGACCTGGAGTGTCGGATTCAACTTAGGCATGTTTTGTCCACTTTTCAAGCTTCATGCTCCAATTCATTTGGGCCCCCATTATCCTTTACACCCAGAGGGACCACCAAGAACTTCCTAGATACAACGCCTAAGGGCACTCCTACCATCACGGGCCAATGCCCCCGAGGGTTTCAGACAACAAATTGATACAAATCCCGCATTGTGAATATGGTTAGCAGTCGATCCTCATTTGTTTATCCCCATTTTAGGCTAACACGACAGGATGCTGTGTTGTGAACATGGTTAGTAGTAATCCTCAGTCGTCATGCCGACCTCCTCATTCCCTGAATGATGGTTGCATGATTCACATTATGTTCCACTCCATCATGTCAAGGTGGAATCTTGGCACTCCTTGCACTAACCCTCAGTGCACTTCGACACGTCAGGCAGACAAAGCTGCGTTACGACATCTTTTGGGGCTCCTACGATCTGAGCGCTAAGATTATAAGCTTGGGTCTTCTCTAAGAGACATGAACAGCTTGACCCTCATCCCCACGAGATACGAGGGGTTTCCCAGACATTGCGTTTCGGGCCCAGCTCAGCTGGAAGATAGTGTCTCTTTCCCCTTGATTTTTAAACCCTCGCCGACCATTTGGCCCTAGGCTCCTCTCCTCAGATCACACGCGGAGATGGTATGGGAATACGTCCTCATCCGCATTGGGTATGCCTTATCTCATCATGCGCACTCCCCCAGGTCCAAGCTATATGTCCTTAAACTGTACTATTTGGTCCTACCACAAGACCATAAACTGTGATGATATCATCACAGCCCCACAAAGAAAAACAACACTTCATTTTGATGACCTCTCTATAGGGGAAATCATGTTGGGTATTGGTCAATTACCATACCATTTCTCAACGCCTATATACAGCTTGATTATTGTGGCGATGATAGGAATTTCTACCCTAGGCCGGTCGTTCCACAGAAGAAAAACCCGTCACCTTAAAGGAAAAACAGGATACATCAAATGGTGCTTCTTCTGTTGTGAGGGATAGACCCTCACTCCCCTTTCATCATTTTCACAGGTACCATGTCGTGTCGTGCCACACCTTCCAAGAACTACATATGGCTTGATCCCCGCTCTTATGGGTATGTAAGAACGCCAAGACCTATTGTATTAGGGTCCAGCATGATGTGTTATAATTCAACTTGTTTGTCCCGCCTTTGGGACGTTGAATACAGGACCACGTGGCGTGGTATGGGGTTATGTCCTCATTCACGTGGGGTTTGCAATAGCCACCCCGCGTGCACCCTGTTATAGGAATTAGCCCTCCTTTTTCTTGTCCTGCACGACGTTAAAAGGAACTCCTAATAACTATGTATGGATTGATTCCCTTCCTTATGGGATATGTATGAGAGCCCAGGTACTTCCCCACGGGCTGATCCTGACTTTCTTGCTCAGTCCATTGACCAAAAGACTTTTCCAAGGAACACATGGTAAGCATGACATCGTCTTCATTCACGTCGGGCTTCGTAAATCATCATACCATTTGTCTTCCGCCCTCCTTACCAATCCTTGGCTTGAGTTCTAAGACATTAGACTAAGACCTTCTAGAACTACGTGTGGCTTGACTATCATCCTTATGAGATACGTAGGAAAACCCAAACATTTCGACTTTAGTCCAGCCCTAGGGATAACCAAGTCACATCCCTCCTCACTATCAGCCCCTTGGTCTGACTCATTGGGGAGTTGTGTAATTGCATCGTGAGCCCCGAATAAGTTCAGAGTGTCCCATAGTAATGTTGGGAAGAGACAGTTCTCTTTCCAGAGTGGTCCAATCTAAATGTAGGGATGATCTGAAACCAGACTACAACGTCTGCCTAATGTGCCTCCACCACGGTGGCGTAATTTTGGGAGTGTTGGGTTCTGTTTGAACAAACCACCACTTCACCTTCCACGCTTTGTGTGCACCTTTATTTGGATCTTCATCCTCTTTCACGTTTGATGGGACCCCCCAAATGTATGGATTCTTGACCTATGGTCCGCCTGCAGTAACAATATGGATGATAGACCTTTGGACCGCCTGTTGTAACAGTATGGACGATTGACCATTGGTCTGTCTGCTGTCCTGGGCCAAAGTTCCGGAAGACTGGTCGTGTTTTATGGGACCCCCTAACAGTATGGATTCTTGACCTGTGGTCCTCCTGCTATAACAATATGGATGATAGAACATTGGTCTGTCTGTTTTAACAGTATGAATGATTGACCTATGGTCCGCCTACTGTCCTGGGCCAACGTTCCAGAAGACTGATCGACGATATTTTAGTTAGGACCCGTGTTGCGAACATGGTTAGTGGTCAGCCCTCGTTTATTTTCCCCACTTCAGGCCAATGAGATGTGGATGTAGATTTTCTGCCATGGTTGATAGCTATCCTCCTTCGTTACACCCCACCCATAGTGTTTTGAATTTGGGTAATGTGATTCACCTTTTTCATCTACCTATGTTCGAATTGATGTCAATTCCCCTAGCATTGCCACACTAATGAGTTATAGAAGTTTGAGGAGACGATACATTGATCGGTCTGAGGTCCCCTCCCTTTGGATGGGCCTCCCTCTTCTCCTCGAAAATCCAGACTTGATTTCGGATGCCCGAAGCCTGGATGACACCCCATGGTCGAAAAAAATGATAATGAGAGCATCCTTTGTTTCTCACATTGGGTACGACCCACATGATTTTAGGGATGAATTATTATTTATTTCGGGATTATGGTTGAGCATATTAATCCAAAGGTACAAATAAATAGATTCATCCATACATTGGTTCCAAATGGTGATCATTGAGAGTAAAAAAGTTTAGGAGCTGGCCAAAACAGGGCCCTTAAGGATCAACGTTTTGGATTGATCTTTCTTACACCACTACCCTTTGGCTGGTGGCCTCCAGAACTGCTTCTTACTCCCTAAAGACTCTCTCTTCATCAGCAGCTGTAGAGCGCAGTTTTCTAATCCTAGCTTGTGCCTACAGCCATTCAGTTTGAAGTACTGTCATCTGGTGACTCGCCTCCACCAACTGTTATTGGGCGTCATCCAGCTGGGCCGTCAGTTGCTCCACGATCTCAGAGCATGTTGAAATGAAGGCCTCCTTCTATATCACCTACTCTTCAAGGCATTGGAATTCCTGCTCTATCCTTAGGAATGCTCGAGTGCTCACCAATCTTTCCTGACACTGGGCAACGTCGGTGCGCCGGATGCTCTCGCCTATCTTCTCGACCATGTAATTATGGACCGCCAGATGAAGGAATTGAGTGTCAGCCCCTCTAGCACATGGGAAACTCAGCCTGGTCTGGGTCAATCCCATCCGCCTCAGCCAATCTGCCTGGGGCTGCCTGAGAAAATGCTGGATGCACTTCCTCCCTTGAGCCGTGTCATTCGGCTTTCCTCGTCCACTTCCGAATCCGAATCATCTATTTATTCGGGATCAGTGGGCTGGTATAAGGGGAAGGCAGCCAGCAGCTTAGCAGTATCATTTGCCTCAGGGAGGCCTTTACGAGGAATAGGGTCATCGACATCTGGGAAACCTACCTCTCTCGCCCTGTCAGCAGCGGTGCTTTTGTCAGCTTCTGGCCTCGCTCCAATGTCATCGCCACTGATGTCTTCTGCCCCTTACTCACCAATTTTGAGGACCGACTCAATTTGGGAAGAATGTTCTAGAGGAGGTGGTACATCTGCCACTAGTTTTCTCACGGACGGCCCGGGCTCAGCAGCCCGACAAGCCTCCAACGCCAAAATCACTGTACACGGAACATCCTAATTTGTTGAGTAATCTAACAGTAATCACCAGTTCCAAATCAGGGGACTTAAATAAACTCATAGCGTCCGCCACCAGTGTTCTGGCTGCTATAGAAGCTAACACGGTAGGAGACCCCTTAGTGCCTGTCAATTCGATAATCGGCGTCGGAGCCCCACCCTATCCCACCAGAACCTCTTCTCCTTCCTCTATTGGGGTTTCCTGATCGGTGCCTATGTGCTCCTATGTGAGATAGACAAATGGATTAGAAATTGCAGGATAGGATGGATGAACAAGGATGAATAAGGATAGAGACAGACCTTGAGTATCTCGGTTATGTCATGATCAAAGCTGGCAATCTTGCCGCTCTCCCGGAGAATCCCTTGGTAGGCCGCCCCCTGAGACTCGTCGCCTTCGGTTTCTACTTCATCTTCTCCTTTGTTTTCTCCTTTACCTTCATCTTCTCCTGTTTCCTCCTCTCCCTCAGACTCCTCATCACTATCACCTTCTCCCGGTGGCATCACTTCCGGATCATGCTCTTGGTCGAGCATCACATTCACCAGGAAAGGTGGCTCCACACGCCGACCCCGTTGGCACATGTATGTGTCCATGGCTGCTAGATAAGCATGTCGACGATGGATGTTTACCAGGTCAGTAACCCGAATGAGCCCGACTTCTGGCAGCTGGATCCCATTGTTCATTGTCTTTTTCCATAGGGCTTTAATGCTCATTGATTGCCGCAGGGTCATCCATGCCAACAACAATTCCGAGAAGATTGCAACATGGGAAGGTTCGAGAAGGTATCTTATCTACTTCCCAGGAAGTTCTCTGGCCACCTAGTGTGACCCCTTTACGGGCAACGGGGTCGCATCAACACCATGTGATGTCCCTACTACTAAGGTCCCTGCATGCGTAGGCCTCGCCGCCTGGCATGCCCCTGGTCCACCCCTTCTAGTAGAACCCCGCCTACTCTCTCGTCACCCAATTTCCACACGGGTAGTCTCGAGTTTCTGAACTCACTTGCGTAAAAGCCTCTCAGGGTACGCGATAGCCCAATGCTCGGCGTACGCGGTTGATAGGATAGCGTCGACCCCGGTGGGAGGAAGGGTAATGACGTCACCAGAACCATAAGTGGTGAACGTTAAACACATCGGGAGAAGGAAGTAGGGATTACTCTCATACCAGACATCCGTGAATACCCTCTTTGGCACTTACTAGAGGCACCTTAACTGCCTGGAGAATCGGGATGACACGTAAGGCTCACAGATGATCTTCCCGTCAATCCGAGCCACAAGCACCCCTACTCAAATGCTCTAGAGGTATTATTACTGCTCTAGTGAGCCTTTACCATTGTCTATAATCTATTAAATTGGGGCGAGGAAGGTGTTGAAGATACAGTTGGCATGGTTACCAATTCTGATCCTTACCCCCTCCTCGTTGAGAGTCATCGGCGCAACCCCGACAATGTTCAGTAGAGATGGCCGCAGGCCATTTCCCAAAGGACGAATGGCATTTGGAAAAGTATACCCTCCAAGATGAGCTGCCACCTAGCCATGTAAGATCTGAAAGGGGTCACACACCCTTCGAGGAAACCCCCCTCTTGAGATGTTTCCTAGAATGGCATACAACCTAGCCAGCACGGGGACCACCAGATTGAATCTTTTGTTGGCGGCCATGGTGCCCGCCATCACCAGAATTGTTGGACGGACACCCATCCTGGCGTCCCACACCGGTAGGAGCCATCTTCTCAAGAAGGTGGCATGGAACCCGGCATATCAGAAATTTGAGCCTCAGGTCTCGATAACATGGTATCCCTATGATTGGTATTTCCCCGCCTCCAAGGTCCTCCAGTATGATCCATTCTTGCTTCTCTAAGTTGTGGTTGGGCACCGTCTTCCCCATCCCGGTATCTTGACCTCTAGGTCCTTCTCCAGGAATAGGTTGAACCAGTCCTTGTAGGCGATGTCCTTCATGAAGTCCTTGACCTTCAACCTCTCTTTGGCCAGATCCAGCAGGTTCCATGTTAGCATGGGGGTCTGTGATCTGTGCTCACAGGTGTTCATTGGGGGAAGGAACTGATCCTATTGTTAGGCCTCCAGTGGGATACCTCCGATGCAGTGGATGTCCCAGAGACGGATACCAAATTCCCCATGGTGAAGATGGAATGTGTTGGTGTTAGGGGACCGTCGGGTGAAAAACTTCGGCCCGAGTTCAGGTTGGCGGTAGAAGTGGAACTGCGACGTCCACACCGCCTCGAACATACCAATGTGCCGCAGCTCGGCCCCAAATTGGTTGCACGTATGGCGAACCCAGTATGTCCAGGCCCACTCGCTGGTGATGTTACCCCTAGACCACATGTCCCAATCTTGTAGCCAGCCCAAAGTATCGTCCGTGATACTCTGACAGAACATGCTTGCGTAGAGTACTGGAGAGCTCTCCGCAACAGGATCACCCCCAGCAATGGTCTTATTCCTCAGGTTTAGGACATACACATCCATGTGTCTGGTCTCTCTGGTAGGATGACCATTGTTGGTGATATTATATCGGGGAAGGTCATCCTCCCGGGTCACCCAAGACCGTGGTGTGTCAACCTCAATGCCCGGTATCGAAACCTCCTCCAAAATCCTAATGTTCCATAGCGGGAGGATGTTGGATAGAGTATACTCCTTCTGAAAGGGGGTTAGCAGGTTGAACAAGGTATGGTTGTTGGAAACGACCACCCTGGCGCTATAAACTTCCTCGTTCACTGCCATTTCTGCTCTATGAGTAGCGGCTTCCCCCTCATCGACTTGGTTTGTGGCCATATCAAGTGCTTTGGAAGCATTTCTTGAAATCCGAATGGACTGCGTGAAATCGGTATGAGTTTCGTGGAATCTAGATCGGTTGCGCGAAATTCAGAAGTTGAGCGTGAAATCGGAGTGGCTGGTGCGGAATATCCCGGGTTTGCGCGTAAAATACGGTTGAAACTCGGAAGGAATTTCGCACTTCCAAAGAAAGTTTTTGTGTGCAGGCATAGAGACACTTTCGCACACGAGATCTTGGATATTATCACGCGATAAAGTTGCGTACGAAGAAAGGGACACATGGCCCCTTTTATAGGCGAAGTCGTGGGTTCTGTGCCACGCGGAAAGCGAATTCCGTGCCCCCTTCATTTTGAGTGCCACGATAGTTTTTGTGTGCATAGGGCCCACGAAGTCCCACACTTAGGTGTTTCGGCATTTCCCTCGGAATCCGATAGTTCCGACCTCTCACCGATCAAATTCCGAGGAGGGGCATTTTTAGATGCTGAAAACTCCATAACTACTGAATGAAGTTTTGAAATAACGATGTGAAATCATATTCAGACTCGGAGGCCTATTCTGGAGGGCTTGGAAGTGATGCGTGAAATAAAGGAAAATGTGCGCAGAAAAATGTGGGCCACGCAAAAGGGGTCTAGGATTCGTGAAAGTTCCCTGGTGCTGGGGCACAATTGTTGTGCACCCACACCCGCGCGGTTCCCTTTTCACACCGTAGTCTATGGTGCAAAAAATTTCACACACCGCCAAGATTCCACGACACCGGAGGCCTATAAATAGAATGGGATCCCTTCCATTTCGGGGTTACGGAATTTCAACTGGCTATCGTACACAAAATAGGACTTTCGCACATGCAAGATGAACTTCAGGTACTGACCCTTTTCGCACAACCTCACCCTGGGATCTGTATTTGTGTGTAATCCTACTGGCTTAAATAAAATTCCAAACCCTTCAGGGTTCCTCCCTTGTGCGCAATTCCTTCCGTTGCATGCAATTTCCTTAGTGGCGTGCAATTCATCTGACCCAAATGCACGTCATCCCGGTGTTTTGCATGCAAAACATTTCTTTTTGTGCAATCCCTTCATTGAATGTGGCATTTTTTTAGGGTTCGGCCTTTTCCACTCATGCACAATTCACCACCCTTGCGTGGAATTTCCTTAGATACACGAAATTCCTCTACCCCAATTTCATGATATCCCAATGTTTTGCATGCAAACCATTTCTTTGCGCGCAATTCCCGGGACCCCTTACCTTGATGCCCCCCAGGTGCCTCTCTACATAGGCACCTAATGTCCTCCATACTGGGCATGCACACCATGCACTGTTTTCCCGTACGGCCTTCCATGCTCGTATGAAGTAACCTCAAGGTCCCTTGGGCGGTGTTTCCCATTGCATTGCTTTTCCTTATGATTCTTCGCATAGAAATGCTAACGACTATTTCTTCTTTGCATAGCCACGCTAACGTGGTCCCCCCGATGGTTCGCTCTGCGACCCCCCTTCAACATGGCCTTGCCAATGCCATCCCTCTCACAAGGGGTAGAGGGTGCCAGTTATGTAATTCCTAGGGGTGTGGAGCGAATCCACCTCATCCGAGCTGCAGGACGTTAAACTACCAAGCACCTCATCCTCAACACATGACATTAAACTGTGATCAGGCCCTGTGCTTCGTACGCAAGGTCCCCCCAGCTCGGACATTCTTTACCCCCACTCATCTCCACGGGAGTGGAATATTTATCACATGGAATGATATCCTCCCTCTCAGAGTGGCATTTGTCCACGGGGGAAGGGAAACCACCCTTGTGTAAGCCCATAACCTCTCTTACGGAAGGTAGCACTCATGCACCTCTGTACTTCCTCTCTGCCAAGGCCAGTGGTGGGTGTGGTAGGGAACGATGAATCTTCTTTTTTAGGTCCCAAATCCCTCTCCTTACATGCTTTTTCGCACCTTGGGCCTCCATCCTGGAGTAAGTCCCAGCACAATGGGCCGCTCAACACATAATCCCCACTTCGCTTCTCACAAACGCACCCTTGGCGACATGATCGTCTGGTCCCTGCAACCCCTTGTTTATCACACCGAGCATGACTCACATGCTCTTACAGTGAGCACTGACCCAGACCCCACATACAGTGAACTACATGGACTTTGATTCCCTGCCACAGGGATACGTAGGAATCCTCCACGAGGTTCAAGCCCACCACCCAGTCGTTCCGACCCCATTGCGTCGGTTCACCAACCACATGTGTCGTCTCATAGCGTATGCCCCATATCCACCATGGGCCACCTCAGAGCCTAATCCCCATAACCAACATGGGCCGCCTCAGAGAATAAGCACCATACCCACCATGGGCTGCCTGAGGGAGTAAGCCCCATACCCACCATTGGACACCTCAGAGCGTAAGCCCCATACCGACCATGGGTCACCTCAGGGCGTAATCCCCATAGCCACCATGGGCCGCCTCAGAGCGTATGCCCCATATCCACCATGGGCAGCCTCAGATCATAAGCCCCATATGCCCCCGTCCCAAATGACATTAAACTGTATAGCCGAACTACGAGGAATTTGATCTGTGCTAAGGCATGATACATTGGAAGCCTCCACGAGGTTCAAGCCCAACACCCACATCTCATCATGTCCTCTCCCTCAAGACTATGTGCCTTGGGAAGCTCATTCCCTAGCCCAGAGGCCTTACTCCCTCTGGGTTCCATCCATGTGTCCATGCTCATGGGTCGCTTTTTTCAGGCGTCCCACCATATCATCGAACTATGCGGACATTGATTCCCTGCCATAGGGATACATAGGAAACCTCAATGTGGTCCAAGCCCCTCTTATCTCCATCACCCTTCTTGATACTTAGTCGGGCCTCCACGTCCTGGTGGGATCATGCCACTCTATTCCACAACACAGTTTTCGAGAAGCAGTCCACGCGCTAGCCCCAACATCGTTGTTCCCTCCAGGGGGTTCATCAATCTGATCCACTCTCAGTGTTCAGATCAGTCCGATCCGTCTACGCTGGACGTTAAACTCGTAGCATACCCCGTGATAAACATGGGAACCTGAGGAAAAAATCAGATACATGCCTATGGCATACAGTTCCCCTCGTTTGATGTCGGATGCCTTGGGATTCTGTGCCATCGAGAATCCCTATAATAAGGGACAGAAGACAGACATGCCAATCCCCAGCATCAAGACACACCAACGATCCCTCAGCATGACTACTCTCCTAAACGAAGGTTTCTGCCCCGACATGACCCCTTAGAGCGTCTCGACGGAAGCATCGTAATTAACTGCTGTCCATGATGATATGGCACTAGGAGAGAGATTCACGAATACATCTTAAATCTATGGGGGAGACCCGGACTAGGTGACGATCTCCGAGGGGGAATCCATGGAAAGAATAAACGATATCCCATCATCCTAGTTTCAATCAAGGAGCAGATGTCCCTGAATAAGGAATGGATGCCACCTATCTTTGGAAAGCAGGAATGCAGGGAAACAAGCAGTGCACCCTCTGCGTGATGGATGCACGCGCACCCCGGTGGAATGTGTCGGAAACAATGAATGTGGGATACAAAATCACCCTAGAATATGATAATAATGTTCCAAGCTTTGGATCAACCAGTTTTCATGTATAGTCTTTGATCTACAAGCCAATGAAAATAGCTTCTGAAATGGAACATAGAAGATGAAAAAAGGATCCATCGTCATCGCCTAAGGATACATATATGGTACGTTGCCCAAAAATCATGTAAATATATGTGAATATAGTCTCAACAAAGTGGATGTAGATATTTTATACAATATGTGTCATAAGAGACACTACCACATGAGTGAAAGAGGGTTATCTACCCTGAATAAGAAGACATACATCAATATTAATAAGGATGTGTCACTTGATCCATGTAAATAGTGATTTTATGGGAAGAATCATAGAGTCTCATTAAATGATGATTCATCAAGGAGACGGGAGATGATGGATCTAGTGAATGTTGATGTATGTGGACCCATGGAGGTGGATTCAATGGGAGGTATCAAATGATTCCTATCCTTTTTCGGTTATTCATCTCTAAGGGTGTGGGTGTTTTTTGTGTGAATGAAGGACCAAATACCAGACTAATTCAAGATGTTCCACACCATGGTAGTGTTTTAAACTGGAAGGGAGATGATGTTTTTTCATTCATACAATAAAAGAGTGTACGGATATTGAGAATTTGATGCATATTACAGGAGTTAGGGAATCCACAATGAGATGATGGTACCATGTACCCCACAACACAATGGTTCAATATAAAGGATGATCAAAACCATTGACTTTATCTAAGATGCTTAAGACATTTCCACTGAATTTTGAGATTCCACACAATGGATGATTTATAAACATCCATCTTACCCTCATTTATGAATATTTAGATATTTCGAATTTAAACATGTATCTAGGGATATTAGGAATAAGCTATATGAGAGATCTAATCCATACATATTCACCAGCTATGGAGCTTAGGAGTTCAAATACATGCTTTGGGACCCAAAGGAAAAGAAGGTGATTAGAAGCATAGATATTGAGTTCCATGAGAACAATATGATCTTGGACATTCAAAATCCTATAATGTCTCGAAGGGAATGTGTCGGGGAATCAATTCATTGTCCTACACCTATATAATCACGACAAATCAATTAAGAGGAGGAGGTTCATGAATACTCATTGGCAGAGGACCAGGAGGCAGTGGAGGAGGATATTGAGTTGGGGGTACTCAAAGCTCTCCATAGGAAGTTGTAGAACAATCATAGGAACTAGGTTATGTTTTACCTTGTGAACCGAACACTTAAAAGGTTAAAAGATCTTCATGATGAAGTATTCCATCCAGAATATATTCATAGTCGGAGTACCTATTGTTGACTAATGAGTGGGAACCAAAAGTGTATCAAGAAGTGTATCTATATTTTCTATCATCGGATATGTGAAGTGTTAGATCGATAGCTACAAAGAGTTTTGAAGATACACATGAAGTAGAATGTGACAAATATGTTGACAACATTGGGTTATCTAGAGAAACTAGACCTTTGAAGACACTTTATTGGATTACAGTTAGTGGGGGAGGTTTGATGGTGTATTTTTTATTGCTGCCTTATCGGTGGTTGGTGCACCCACCTCACTAATCCATGAACATGGATGATGCACATTCTATATGTGATCCCCAATTCATTTGGAATCCATGGAATAAATATATGGTATCTGGGGATTTATGGGGGTTTGTGGGGTAGTTGTGTGAACCTTGACACCTCCCAAAATGTCTATATAGGCAGGCCAAGGGGTGATTTCTACCATCATTAGATTCATGTAAGAGATCATCATTGTATTTGAGAGCCGGGAGATCTCAATGTGAGAGAGGTATATATTTGAAAATAGAGAGTTTTTATAAGTTTTTTCAAGTTGAAATAAATCCCCTTTTTGTTCATTTTATTATTTTGTTTAGATCCCTCCGTGATCCAAGAATTACAACAATTAAGTCCTTCCTATGGAACAAATGAAAAGAAAATGAATATGTGGAGCGCACTAAAACTACCACATAATGATGTAGACACCATTGTATAAACCCAGTTCCTTCTTTAAGGTACATGTTTCTTTTTTTTTGGTTTTGAGTTATTTTCCAAGAAAACAAGGGAAACTTGGATGTTGTGAAATGTTCAAGGTTACACGCCGTGTACTCCCAAGTACACACCGTGTGTATGTTAGACATGTACTGGCCTAGTTCTAACATTGTACATTTTGTGTGGGGACAATGTAATAATAATCTAATACATGGAGTATAGTGTTCCCTAACACGTTGTGTATTTTTTTCCACGTACCGGCTATGTCCTAGACGTGTGTTGATCTGTGTGACGCGTCTAAGCTGTGTGATGACCTGGAAACCCGTGTAAGATGGAGTGAGGAAAATATACTACACAACATATATTCATTAAATACATATCGGGTACAATTTTTTTATTCATTTATATTGGATACCATAACACCTCATTTCTAAAAATACCTTCTTCTTCCCCATTTTCGGAATTGTGTCACTCTGAGAGACCGATAATGTTTCTTCTCCTAAATTCTTCATCCAACATCTATTCTTCAATCTGTCATTGGCTATGAGATCACATCGGGGAGACTAAACTGTTGCACCCTATTCTGTTCTTGTTCCTTTTACTCACATTCTAGAGATTCCATCAAAGTATAATTGCAATAATTTGATGAAAACTTAGATCTACGAATACCAGCTTTGAATTTGAGCTTGATATC
The DNA here is from genome assembly GCA_963277665.1 of Viscum album. NCBI lineage: Eukaryota > Viridiplantae > Streptophyta > Magnoliopsida > Santalales > Viscaceae > Viscum > Viscum album. The sequence continues at coordinate 1,283,166,908 of OY728141.1, forward strand.
AGATGTTCCTACATCTACGAGTCTCAGGTAGGTGGTGCATGACTTTTTTGTGTTCATTTTGGGGTTGAAGATTTTTAGCGCAATATAGGGTAATGATAGAGACCCATGTTTCTTTATAAGGAATTGAAATTATGATTTATGGGATGTTGCTGGGCATTCGCTTACCTTGTTGTACTTTAGAGAGGCCAGGAAAGAGGTTGTTGCTCACTTGGGGTATTTTGGTCAGGGTTCCAAAATGGTTAAAATTGATTTGTTATTATTAAACTGATGAGCTCAAACTGTTTAAGCCTGATTAAGTTAATAAAGGCTTTCAAGACCTCATTGCTGGTATGGGATAACACATGACTTTTGGAATTCAACTGTTTAAATTGTTTTTCCTATTTAGAGTGATTCTTTTGATTATATATATGTGCTGCATGATATTTCATTTGTTGGAACCTTTTGGGTTGTGTTGGGAATGGACCATATATTCTTGATTGATGATTGATCATTGGTTGGGCTTGACATAGATTATTTGGGTGGTTTGAACATGGGGTTGGGTGTCACAGATGTTAGATTAAGGCAGTGTGACTTCCTGGTAGGGAATGTCCCATGTTATGTGGATATAAAGGCCATCAGAGTCTTGAGCGACATAGTCGTAGGGCCATGAGGTGTTAGAGGTTTTGTGGCTTGAGTTTTATTGTTGGTGATTACCACTCACCCCTAAATTTGAGTTGTTTGGCCATAAATGACTCCATGATGATGTGGTTTTGGCCACTCATGTGGGTAGAGACCCCATAGTTTTAGTTAAGGGATTATGGTTGGGGGTGGTTGTTGTGAAATCCACATGGAAGGTGTGGAGACATCAGATTGTTTGGGCATGCCTATGAGAATCCGTATTTGAGACACGATGTGTTAAGAGGCACTAGGTGCCGGGTTACTAATGCTTGTGTGTGCCTATGGGATGTCGGTACTTGAGACATGAGGTGTCCGGAGGCATAGGGTTATAAGTTAATATTTCTTGGGCGTGCCTTTGGGATGTCAGTACTTGAGACATACGGTGTAAGGAGGCACCTGGTGCCCGGTTACGTGACTCATATTACAGTGTTGGCTGAAGCAGGTAACGCTCTCTGGTGGGTGATTAACACCCATGGATGTTGTGTTTACATGGTGAATAATATTTGTTTACCATGTTGATTCATGCATACTTAAACTTCTATACTACCTCCCCACCATTTGGTGGTATCCTACTCAGATTTTTCTCACACCCAGCACAGGTCCTTTAGGACACGTGTAGACTTTATGGATTTACATGTTGGAAAGAGATCAACTTCTAGTGCTAGATTGTATTACCTATTACATGGATTGTTGGCATGGACCCTAAGGCCAGGCCTATCTGGAGTTACTTTGTTTTACTTTAGTTCTTGTATCAACCTGCTTACTTTATTTTATAGCTACTATTGGTTAGCCATGTGAGCCATTATTTTTAACATGTATGAACTGCTGTGAATGAATGATTTACTGTTTCAATAGTTTTTTATGTGGTGTTCATAATGTTGTTTTTTTACTTTCCACAATGCCTTTGTATATATTTATTCTGTTTTTTATCTACAATTGATTAGTATTCCCCTATACGGGCCAGGTTCCAGTCTGATTAGTCTCTTATTTAATATTTTTCTTAGAAAAATACATTATATTCTTCAAATAGAGTATAGCCTCCCCAATATACATGTCTGCACCATCACTGCTTGTCATACTCATTTAGATTTCTAAGAGGTGTGCCTTAGGTATTAACACACAACCTGTTTAGCATTGTATGGGTCCGTATTCGGGTTCGGAATGTTACAAAGTGGTATCAAAGGAGATTTTTTTCTTGAAATGGATTTTGTAGAATCTTTTAATAGACTACAAATGAGATCAAGACTACATTTTTTTATTTCATCCGATTTTACTCTTTGGATTCTAGTAGATTGGAGATAGGTTGTAATTGTAATTGGGTTTATATCATCTTCTTGGGTGCTTACAACCCCAGGTATGAGGGATGGACCAAGATAACTTGTGTGGGAATTGGTGTTTTACTTTTTCTCGGATTACTATTTTATATGATTTCCACTTTTCGGGATCATAAGGTGTGTTTTGTTATTGGATGTGATATTTTATCCTTACCCCAGTGCGGTAAGGGAGAATTCGACCTTGGCCGGGTATGGTAGGGTGAGTTTCGTTATATTTTTTAAAGGATAAATTTTAAGGTATTTCAATTACATAAATACTTGCATTCTTTTTTAAGTGATAATAACTTTTGAATAATTTCAATTTCAACGATATAGATGCTTTTGAAATGTTAATGTTGAAATTTATGATTGAATTTCTTGTTTATTTCAATGTAATTTTCCATTCATTAAATTATGTAAAATTTCATGTGGAATGACATTTGGGCCTAAATTGTATAAGAGAAGGAGGTACTATGATAGAGGGTGATATCGGACCCCAATCCCTATTCATATCTACTTATGTGTGATAATTCAAAATCATTTACTTATCAGATCAAATACAACCCACAGAAATATAGTGTGTTCTATAAAATATTGAATTGAAAATTATTCACTTTTTATTTTATAAAAATCCAAACAAAATAAAATATGTTTCTAATACATCTTAAATGTAATAACAATATTAAATCATTAATAAATAAATCAATAATCATAAAATTATAAACCTATGATAAATATATGGGTCTCTAATAAAATAATGTTTTTTTAGGTAAATACAATTTGATCATGTTAATAAAGCATATGTTTTTACATAATATTAATAAAGGGTATATAGTTCAGATAATATTCTCCCAAATTAATTGATGTATGTAAACTAGGTGAAAACTATTCAATCAATGGAATAAATAATATGGTAGTTACATAAAAATGAATTGGATGAAAGGTTTAGTTTATAAATCATTAAAAACAAGAAAGGGAAAAGCAAATGATTTATAATTTCCATGATATAAAATATAATTTTTTAATCCAGAAAGATAAGTAACATGGAATTGTTTGAAGAATGTATTTTATTAATTATAAGATGATTTAATGGAAAATGAATTAGATAAAAAATAATTTTTAATTTTTTAGAGAAAAAACAAAATTAAGAAATAAGATATATTCACAACCTTTAATATGAATTTTAAAATAAATATTTTATTCATCTTGGAGAAAAAATAAGTAATCATGAAAATTTTGAGAGAAAGCATCATATTAAATGAAAACAGTTGTAGAATAAAATGTTCAAATGTAAATGTTTAAAGGAAAAATATTTTCCTATTTTTTAAAAACATTATTTATAGAAAACATTAAAATATATTTAAAATAGTTAAAACAAGATCAAGTACTAGAAAAAGGTCATAATAAATTATTGTGTCATTCATATGAGAAATTTTCACTAGTGTATAATAAATATATACATAGTAAGATGGTTGTTCTAGATTGAGAATAAAATACTGGGCTAGTATTATTTATAATAAATACTTTATGTAGAAAAAATAAGTAAATGGGAAATTAAATTTTCAGGGGACATGAAAATCTTCCACAATATCAAAAAAAATTATTAAGAGGTTTTATAAATAGAAAAAATTCTATATAAGTACTACCATATAAAAACAACATTCACTTGAATATAGAAATGGAAATGAGACCCTTATGGTTGGACTACAAATTTAATCAAAACTACATTTTCAACTTCATCATCATTTAAATGAAAGTAAACTCAAAAGATAACATGATAAATATATTTATAACCCCATGAATATTGTGAATGAAACTAATTTGTTAGTAACCATACCATAAATATTTAGACCCTTGGGCTGGACTGGCCTGGTCCGGCTTGTCCGCCCAGTTTGGGCCAGCCCACGCCGACAGGGCCGGATCATAGTGCCCGCCCACGGCTCCGCCACGCGGCCAAACTGTGGACTCTAGGTCTATGCAGCACTGACCATCCCTCATGTCCAGTCGCAGTCTTCCGCGGAGACCCACCTTCGGCAGGTCTCGGTCCCCGCAAGGGGTCACGGGCCGCAGCCCCGCCTCATCGTGCCTGGCACCGTCGACGTCACCCTCTGCCTGGAACCACCTCCTGTATGCATCGCAGGGAGTTGCCACCTGGATCCCCACCACGCCTCCTTGGTCCGTCGTCACGCCTCCATCCCGAAACAGCTCCACCGCAGCCTGAATGCCGCCGGACCGCCGTGCCGACCGCTAGAAAAGAAAGAAACGGCTGAAAGACTTCCCGGGGCTGCCCCGGACGCCCCGTGACTCAAAAATTCGATCCAAAAGGGTTTTTAGGAAGGTAAATACAATCCATACGTAACCAGGGGATTCACTCAACGATCGGACAACAATTCATCATAGGATATTAAATTTAAATACAAAGCGGAAACTAAAACAAGTAACGAAACATCCGACCTTGTTGGGCGTATCCGGAAGCGTACAATTGGTCCGCCAGAGCTGCTGCACCTTTCCGGAGTTGTGGAAGAGAGGGGAGAAGCTTGTCTATTGGAAAACACTAGGGAATGGATAAGGGGGAGAAGAGGGTGGGGGTGGTGTTTAAATAGAAAACACTAAAACCCCCCGCTCGTAGTCCCCGTACCCGAACATTTGGTGGGGTCAGGGTCAAGCCGCCCCTAGGGTAAAAACCACATTTTAAGTACAACGTCGTTCTCAGGGTTTTAATCCGAGCCTCTGTTTAAAATTTTTGAAGTCCACGCCCGAGCCTACTAAATTATGAAAATGCCCATGGTGGCATTTTTCAAAGGAGGCCCGCGCCCATGAAAATTACACCCCTCCTTGGTAAAACGGCACGCTCTGGACTCAACCATGCCCTCAGTTTTTCTGTCCAAGCTACCTTTTATGAGTTATTCCATTTATTTTTCATGCCCAGTGTGAACACACTGAAATTTTAATTCCAACCACACTAGGGCTCAGAATCGCACGCCATCTGAAGGTGCTGCTCTGGAATAACATCAAGAAAGATTCCAAATACTTTTATAAAAAAACCATGTTATTACATCATTACATCCTTCATTCATTTCATCCCTGAAAAGAAAAACTAGGGAAAAAATCAAGGTACTAATCCCGCTCCTCGATCTTCCATACCCAGAGAACTCATGCACAGTTCTGCACCACCGCACACAGAACAATGGATTTGATCGCTTCACGCGAGGTCTGCCCTTACCGATAACATGCATTGGATCACACACTCTTCCTCTCAGGCGAGTCATGTGGGAGATGTTATGCACCCAAAACCAGCCTTTGGGTTTAGGGAATGGCGTTGGGGACCTCACCATCCTTTCGCACAGTCTCAAACGGCCCGAAGGACCTCGTGGGTAGCTCCCCTCCCCGGTCGCACCTCTACATCGCACGCTGCGACTAGAATCACCATTTAGACCTAGGACAAAGCCTATTGATTCCCTCCTTCAGAACATCCATATGGTGAAACACCCAAGGATATCTGGTCCTGCAAGATTTCACAGTCGATGTCTCGCAACCAAGACTATCTTACACGCTCGAAAAGCGATGGAATCGACACCATTGACTAATGATAAAGGTTCCACACCTTCTATTCCACTAACACAAGGTTACACCGACGCCCCACATCACCCTAGCAACAACTAAATCAAGGAGTAAGGAGAAAATAATTTCACACACTGTGTCTAACAATTCAACTGAAAAAAGTAGAAGAGCCATAAAGCATACCTCTTATCACTTCATGCTCTGCAGGATCGTAGACATCTAAAGCTCACGACTATGCTCGGTCCTAACTGTCATCACCCAGGGCATGACATGGACCACCTAGTGGTGATAGGAATACATTGTAATGTTGTCCCCCGCTTCCAGTTGCTCCCGTTCCTCTGATAGAACCAGCCCTCCGGGTACCACTCCGATCATATCACTGCCTCTATCATGGTGGTCCACCTGCTGTCTGCCCAAAGTTCTCAGCATACCTGGTTGGCAGTCCCGTACCATGTGACCTCGCCCATCACAAGCATACACCGATGCTCTCCGGGCTTCCATAGTGCCCTCTAGTGCCACTGTGGTGTATGACACTTCCCCTGGGTCTGCTCATGGAATGGTCTCCTCAGATGAGCCCCTGTGCTTTTCCGCCAAAGTGGTGCACAACCACGTCTCCGAAACCGGTGGGTCGAAGGCCACCTACGTCGAGGTTCTGTCTTCTATCACATGCTAGCTACGATAGACATCTCAGCTCCATCGTTCCTACTACCACCATCAACTGTAGAAAGTGGCAGGAATATCTCTGTCACTAGCGCCTACTCTAGCACCTCGACATAAGTGGGAATTCCCAAGGGTACTATGATAGCACAAATCTCTCTGTGAAGAAACTAATTGATATTCTGTTCTTGGAAGTTACCATCATGGACCATGTCCAGGTAAAAACATGCATGGTCTAAGAAACTAGTCATGTACTTAGTCACCGTCATCCCTCCCTGCTGAAACTACAGGAGCTCCTGGATCTGAACTGTGTTTAAGAAGGAGGGGTAAAACTCTTCACAAAATAGCAGTTGAAATCCACCTCCAAAAGTGACGACTCATCAAGTAACTGAGTCACCAGAATCCACCAACACTCAGATTCTCCGTGGAAAAGGCTGGCTTCCAAATCCACCCTCTGATCTTCCAGTGTTTGCACAAGCCTGAAGAGGCAAACCGCTATCTCGAACCAAACCTCTGCTGCCTGAGGGTCTGTATCATCACTGATCCTTAGCGGTCTCTGTCACTGGAACTCATGGAGTGTGCTCAAAATATGCTCAAGCTCCATCTAATTTGCTGGAGCTGTCTGCTTCTCATTTGCTGGGGGTGCTTCTATCGGCCCACCCGGAAAAAGGGACTCACATGATGGGTCCTGGACTGAGGCCTTGTCGCTCATAGGGTCATCGTCACGAACCAAAGCTGGTATCTGAGATGGCTGTCTTCGCGGAGACATCCTAAATATTATCAAGGAGTGCCACAGTCAGATTAGATTATATGTATATTACAGTAACAACAATGGGAATCTGACTCAAGAAGGACAATCAAGACTCAATCCTATGTGATGCACAAACCAATTTCCCTACAATGAGTGTATCAGTATGTCATGTGGAAAAGCAGGTTATCAGGGTCCTGGTGAATGGATATGTCGGCCATCGCACCGTCACTCTACTCCCTGGCCTGAGAGCCTCTCTCAAGACACGTTTCCAATATTTCCCTAGATCCCAACCATTTTCTTTTTAGGGACATCCAAACAGCGTCCCAAGGTATGAAGCACCATTGATACAACTTTGTCACAACCCGACCCTACCTAGTCTCGATATGAAACTACCCCAAGCCCGCCTCCATAGGCCAGGGGCTGGCGACAATCACTAAAGGCTAAACAACTCAGGGAGGTCATTGCCTATGTACCTGTACACACACACAAAACCCACTCAATGCAGAAGTGCAGAGTACAAGGAAAAGTAATGTACCAACTTCTATAAACTAACCACAAAGGTGCATCAAAATCTAAATAGAATAAAGTGAGTTCTGAAGGTAAACTAAAAAAATAGGGAAAAACACACACCCAACTAGAAGAGTGCGACAACTCTACAACAGATAATCAAAAGTAAAACAGCTAAGAGAGTCCCACACCTGGAACCCGACTATGAGCACCGCAAGCGGACGAAGCTCCCATACTCATAAGCTCCTCTTTCGTCATGAGAAACTTTTCTGTCATCTCCATGGGCACACCAAGTGTGGGAAATGCCCAAGCAGGGGTGGGTATAAAAAATACCTAGTAGGATACCCTGAAGGCTCGAGGGAGAAACAGAAGAGGTACTGAAGAGGTGAGCAGTAGATCGAACAGGGAATACTAAAGGAGAACGATAGAGAGTGCAGTAAAGAGTAAGGCAGAGTAACACCTCAGCCCAACAAGAGAATGTAAGTAGACTCGTCCAAACACAAGGATCTGGAAACAGTGATAAGTTAAAACTTCTCGTCAAGTATTCACTACCTATAGTAGGAGAGTAGAGTCATCCAACCATGAGAAGCTAGACATAGAAAGCACATGGCATACCTAGTGCATCTTCGCCTCTCCTAGAAGGAGAGAAACCAAACCCAAGGAGTGGGTACTGGAACAACGTATATACATATCCATATGCTCAATAATGAAACCCGAACAAGATTGTAATGGGATCTAAATCCTATAGCTCAGCCTAAGAAAATGAGTGGCAAACCGTCCCAGAAGTAAACACCATCTATGTCCAGTATCCCACATGTTTCCCCTAACTGCAAGCCAAGGGGCTCAAATCACCGCACCCTGACACTATCCTCTTTGGGAGGCATTGACTTACCCGTACAGTTTTAGGTTGTGTCACAAGGACGCGTCTTTGTGGGGAAATCTCCCATCGTACTTGAGATTTCTGGGGAAAGAAAAACCACTCCTCTTCACTATCACATAGAGGAGAGGTCTTCTCAAAGTCAAAGTTGTTACATCACCAAACCGTACAACCAAGGGTCATTCTCTAGTAGTCATAGAGAAAATCCATAGACTAGCTTAGTAGAAAGGAATAAGTATGAAAGAAGTCATCGGGTAACCCACTGCCCAGCCCCGCTGGAGGGTAAACCCTAAGAGGTCGTTGGGTAACCCACTGCCCAGTCTCTACTGAAGGGTAAACCCTAAGTGGTCATTAGGTAAATCAATGCCCTGTCTCTATAGGATGGTAAAACCTTAGAGGTCGTCGGGTAACCCACTTCCTATTCTCTGTTGGAGGGTAAACCCTAAGAGGTTGTCGGGTAACCCATTGCCCAGTCTCTACTGAAAGGTAAACCCTAAGAGGTCATCGGGTAACCCACTGCCTAGTCTCTGCTAGAGGGTAAACCCTAAGAGGTCGTCAGGTTACCCACATCCCAGTCACTGTGGGAGGGTAAACCCTAAGAGGTCGTCTAGTAACCGACTACCCAGTCTCTGCTAGAGGGTAAACCCTAAAAATTCATTGAGGAACCCACTAGTCAGCCCTACTGGAGGGTAAACCTGAAGAAGTCGATAAGAAAACCACTGACCAGCCCCACCGGAGGGTAAACCTAGAACTGCTCTGGCCATCCTTACTGAATGGTATAACACTGGCCAATAGAACACGGAGTGGGTATCGCACAACCACCGAACTCCAGAACAATTCAACTAGTAGAGGTTTAGTTCCCGTGTAGTGTGGGTCACACCAATACCTAGAGCCCTTCCTAGGGAAACACATCATGGTAGATCATAGAAGAAGGATATTATATCAATACTCACCTAGGGAATCTGCACCCAGGCTCACCGAGGCTCCATAACCTACTGGAAATAACCTCCTGCGTGGAGGATCAGTGCCTGTATAAAGTATTGGTCACACCAAATCCATAATAACCATAATAGGGAACACGAAGGGATGTGATACTGAAAGACCATGTGGGTAACGGAACAGGGAAACCCAAAGAACTCCGCCGATCAAACCGTCGAGTACAGAACCAGGGGAAACCACTCAACCCTGCTAGTCTAAACCATCTTGAACAGAGGGTCCCTTTAAGTCACGAGAGATCAAAGTAATGTAAAGAAGATCACGACACACACAAGGGGACCACATGTCGTGTGGATGTATCTCATCTCCAAACCACTAAGACAAACGTTAATGGGTACAACTACAAAATGTACCTCCCAGCATTCTTGTATACTCCCAGATTATATCACATCTCTATCCCAAAGGCTATCGAACACATGGAACCCAAAGTTAGCGCAATGGAAGAAAACGTAATTTCTCCAACCTTCTTCCTCAACGACCCTAGAATGGCCAACCATATCTCTTCAAACATTAACTTCACTCACACGGGAGTGAACGCGATCACACGCCAAGGGTTCTCTTCCAAACACAGAATGAAGAACCGCCATCAGAGCACCTTCCATGCTTCCCCATTTAATAAGATCTAGGATGAGACTCCGAACATCCAAACAGATAACACTATTGTAATCATCACATAAAAACATGCGAGATATACTATTTAATCTCCACCAACAGATATATAATGGAAAAGTTCTCCAACATCGCTTTACGCCCGAACGACGTCCCGTGGTGCTGAGCCTCGGTCCCAAAAACAGTCGGGCACATCACACCATTGTGATCCCCTCGAAAAAGGATGTCAAATTGACTACCTACTTGCATGGAACATATACCTAGATAAAAATATGCACTTTGCCAAACCACACACAAGCAGTGCTTCGTGGTACCCGCCTCCCTGTCCTGAAGTGCTGCCAATGGATCGCACCGTTGCGAACCTCTTGAAAAAGTACATGAGATTGAATAATCACTTGTCCGAAACGAACACCCAGTAAAGGAGATAGAAATTCACCGTCAATGCCTTAACTGACCCTCGTGGTGCCCACACCACTGGGATAATTTAGAGTTAGAAGATTGCACTATTGCGATGCCCTTGGAAAAACACCAAAAAACGACTGCTCACACGCCCTGAACGGACGTCCGTTGAAAAAGTTTTGAAACACTGCTCGCAGGTTAAAGGAAGGGTCGTGGGGCCCACATATCAACTCTGTATTCAACACCTGAAAAACCCTTGGAAATATTCATCTCGATTATAGGGTCGCAATGTCACTGATGGCTCTCAAAACAAACTTTGGATGTGCATGTGCCGCCCAAAACAAGAACCTTGGGAAAAGTGAAAAACCACTTAAAGTACGTGTTGCGCCACCGAGGCCCATGTCTCGAGAATTAAAAATCCATGAGACCATCTGAAAATATTCTTCTTGATTCTAGGAATGCACTACCATAGACGGATTGCAAAACAGACACCCGTAGCAGAAATTACGGGTGTCCGAAGTCAGAGGGACCAAACCCATTTGGCTGGACCGGCCTGGTCCGGCCGGTCCACCCGGTCCGGGACGGCCCGCGCCGGCTGGCCTGGATGACAGCACCGGTGTGCGGCTTAGCTTTGCGGCCCAGTCATGGACCCGGATTCCATGCAGTGCCAACCAGTTCTCATGGTCGGTCGTGATTTTCCGCGGAGACCCGCCTTCGACGGGTCTCGGTCCCTGCAAGGGGTCGCGTGCCGCGACCTTGCCTCATCACGCCCGACGTCGTCGGCCTCGCCCACTGCCCGGATCTGCAGCCTAGAGCCACCTGGAGCTACCGCCAAAAGTCTCCTCCTAGAGCCCTGCCACACTCTCTAGGTCCGCCACCGTGCCACCGCCCTGGAACCGCACCCCCGCCGCCTGAAAGCTGTCGGACCGCCGTGCTGACCGCCATAAAACAAAGAAACAGCCGGAAAACTTCCCAAGGAAGCCCCAGACACCCCGAGACTTGAAAATTAGATCCTAAAGGATCATTAGGATTTTTAAGTCAAGCCCTACGTATCCAGGGGATTCACTCGGCGATCGGACAACAATTCGACATAGGAAATTAAATTTAAAGACAAAGAGGAAACTAAAACGAAGAACGAAACCTTCTACCTCGTTGGGCGTAGCCCAAAGCTTCACAATTGGTCCTCCAGAGGGGCCACACCTTGCCGGAGAAGTGGAGGAGAGGGGAGAATCTCATCGAGAGGAAATCACCAAGGAAGAGCAAAGGGGGAGAAGAGGGTAAGGGTGGTGTTTAAATATAAAACACTAACCCCCCTCCTATAGAACCCATACCCGAACATTCGGCGGGGTCGGGGTTATGCTGCCCCTAGGGTAAAAACCATGTTCTGGGATCAAGGGAGGTCTCAGATTATTCATCCGAGCCTTCGTTTAAATGTAGTAAAGTCCACGCCTAAGGCCGCTAAATTAGAAAAACTCCCCCTGTGGCATTTTTCATAGGAGGCCCACGACCGTGAAAATTACACCCCTCCTAGGGTAAACAGCACGCTCCAGACTCAACAGTGCCCTTGGTTTTCCCGTCTGAGCTACAGTTTCAGATTTATTCCATTTATTTTGTGTTCCCAGTATGAACACACTAAAATTTTAATTCTAGCCAAACCGGGGCTCGGAATCGCACATCATATTAAGGCACTACTCTGGAATAACATCAATGAAAATTCCAAAGTCTTTTATAGAAAAAACTGCATTCTTACAATAAAAGTCTTTACCCTATCTCTCAAGTATTCAAAGTAATTTCAATCAAAAATTGGTGGTTTGGTAGAAGTTATGTTGTCTATTGATCTAATTTTCATTCCTTTCATTCTTAAAAGAAATTTTTTTCCACAAATGTAGTAGCAGTAAATGTTTATAAAAAAAGAGTTTATGAAGAAAAAATTTAAGAAACAATTGATCTAGTAATGTTAAGTAAGAAATGTTTTGCAAGAAAACATATATGAAATTATAAGAATTTCAGAAAACTTCTTTGATACCAAATTTAGGATCAAAATCTATGTGTGGATTTCTAAATTACAATAGGGGTGAATTGTATGTTTAAAATCTTTTATTTTGATCCTTAACAACATCTACATTTAATAAATTTAAAAATGATGAATTCAAAATCCCTATTTAGTTCATAATAAAAAAACTAAATTCCTTAGGATCCAATAATATGAATCTGATAAAGAAACATAAACAAGTTTACTTAAGGAAATATTGTACTTTAAATTGTATAAAGTCTGATATATCAGAGTTTGTACCAGTTTAAGAAATTGTTATAAAATTACACCCTCTGACATTCAGAAAATTCAGAGGAAATTAAACTTGTAACAGAAAATAAAAAAGAATAATAAATCATTTAACCCAATGATAAGGGTATCCAACAACCTAGGGTAAAGGTCCTTTAATTTATAATTTCAATAAAGTGCGTCTTACCCATACCATGGTAATCCCACGATATGATGATAGTTATCCATCTTTATATCGCAAGAAGCCCTCGATTAAGTCGGTAATCGACACCTTTGTCTTCTTTTCCCTAGAATACCTCGATTAATAACCACAACAATCATATTCACACTAGGTAGGTTAAAAAATATTCACAGCTAAATAGGTTTTTCACATCATTCACACAAATATGATTTGAGAAGGTCTCTCGTAGTGTGTCACTTCATTCAAGAGTTCAACAACTCTCAAAAAAAACTTCACACCTATAAAATGATTTTAAATGGCATGTTATTTATAGGAAAAGTTTCCAATGGTAGAATTCTCTTCCAACAATCACATTTTACTAAAATTTAAAAGGGACCTATACATGTGTCTTTCATACAATTGTTAATTTGAAACATTTTGGATGATATCATTTTGAATAACAAACTATGAGAAATTTACCATGCTTAAGAAACATTATCATATTTTGGATCCAATAAAATGAAACTCTAAATAATGAAAATATGATAACTATAATGAAACAATTTAATTGGATTCTTAAGATAGTTTAATTTAAAGTGTAAAAATATTTACAATCAAATACCAGGAATATTGATAATTAGATTTGAATTTATATGAAAATTGATGCTTGATTTTCATGAGAATCAAAGTCTGATTTCTGAGAGAATCAGAGTCTAATTTCTAAGATAATCAAAGCCTAATTTATGATATAATAAAACTATAATTTTTGAGTGAAACAGAGTCTGATTTATAAGGAAATTGGTATATGAATTCTAGAGAAATCAGATTCTCAATTCTATAGAAATTTGATTCGAAATTCGAGAGAAATCTGATACTCAATTCTAGAGAAATCAGATTTTGAATTCTAGGGAAATCAGATTCTAAGGAACTGTACAATTCTGAGTTACAGATAAGGATCAAATTTTTGGACTTTAGGAAATGATGGTAATGTTTATTTAGAAAATTATTAGGTATGGAATTGGAAACAATAGTTTATGTCAAAACCATTATTAGAGAAAGAAAACTGCCCTTAAGAAGATTTTTCTTTGAGAAAGAGAAGTTTCCTTCAGAAGAAGTGTTTTTTATTTCCAAAACATAAAGGAATGGGAATTTCATAAGGAAACTTATTGACTAAAAAATAAATATATTATATAAAAGTGATGTATGTGTTTTTGGATATCTGACATTAAGAGATTCTTAAATTTCCTCTTGAATGCTATGTGATATTATATATTAAAATTTCATTTGATCTATATACAATAAAATAAAAAAATATTAAGAAATATAACTAGAGTGGGAAGATATGAAAAAATTAATGTGTGATCTTACGGTTTTGGGGTTCTTTTATCCCAGTGTATCACCTTTGGGTTCTTTTTTCAAGAAATTGCTGAATTGTTTTAAGAGATCTTGTTCTACTATTAGTTAAGGCATTGTTTTTATTGTTGAGAAGTTCTTAAGGAGTTCTATATAATTAATTTTTAATAAACAAATATTTAATATATTTATGGGAATAAGGGAGATTCCTAAAATGTGGTTTATATAAAAGATAATATCATAAAAGAATTAAAAAGGCATCGTGTGAAGATAAAAGTAAAAAAGTTATGTTGGATGAGGTTAGAATAAAAAATAAAAGTATTATTTGAGGTTAAAATATTTTAAAAATATGATGTGGAAGGTTGGAGTTTATTTTTTAAAAGAAAATTAGAGTTCAAATAGTGAATATCTAGTTATTTGAAAGGTTGAATCTATTGTTATAATGATTATTAAACCCTGATACACCTTGAACAGAGTTTTGTGAGGTTAATGTAGTAGGTATAATTTTTTTACAGTTAAATCAATTGATTAAAGGATATGTAAGATTGATTTTATCATTTTATAGGTCACATATGGATGATTTTGTGACTTCATGATATTTTAATTGCTGTTTCAAAATAAAAAAATAATTTTTTTATTTGGAAACCTATGATCTTCTACTATTCGATTTTTCATCATTTTCATCAACTATAAAGAGTAAAAATTTCAGAATTCATGGGATGTATTATTCATTTCCTGAAATCAACATATTTATAATATAAAACCCTACATGATTAAATAAATAAATTAGACCCTCTAAAATTATATTTTTTTTTTAAATTGATAGAATTAACACAACTTATATGTATCACTAGATAGGAATAATAAAAATAGTATGAGGTGTATGAGGTCGGGGAGGAAGATAATGACGGAGAAGAATATTTCTTTAGTGAACTCATATATTGTGATGGAACTGAAAATTAGAGAGTGAGGTTGTTAGTGGGGACTGAAGGAGGGATATAGTATGTGAGGAAGAATATGTTGATTAGAGTTTTTCATCAATATAAATTTACAAGGATGATGAAGATGGAGAATAATTTGTGTATGAATGTTATGGTGACATGTTGGAAAAAGATTCACTAATTTAACAATATAATGTGATAGAAAAGGAAGAATTTTTTAATCAATAATGATTCATGTTCTTTATGTGTTTTTATATATTTATATTAATATTTTTGTCGTCTTAAAATGATTGGTTATTCAATAAAGAGTTTAAAAAACCTTTTGTTTTAATGTCAGACTTAAATCATTTATCATGTACCAAAGTACACATAAATTCAGAATAATTATTTTGTATCAAGTTAAATGATAAATAATGTTCATTTTTATACACATAGTTATTCTTTTAGTTCATTTGGATATGGATTATTCAAAATTATGTGAATGAGTTTTTCATTTATATTGAATTAAAAACATTAAAAATAATTATTTATGTTATGTATGTTTAATTTGGTTGTATCGCTTGTAAATAAAGGCCAAACTAACAGTAGTCTATTTATTTAATCAATAATTTAATTAAAAAAATATTTTTATAATTTAAAAACATTAAAATTTACACAATAACTCAAATTCAACCACACTCAGTGTGTTGGGACCTCACATAACGACTCCAAAATTTGTATCAGATTATGGTATATGTTATTTACTGATGTTTAAAGGTTATATTTAAAGGAGTATTCTTATTTTTCAAGTTTGAAATTTTTATTAAAAAAATAATAAAAATTATTCTTATGAATCACATATATTTTCTAAACGAAATGATTTTCAAAAAATGTGATATAAATAATTATCATAAATGGACATAGAAAATTAGATCATATATATAGACCATAATTCAATTAATTTATCCCATTATTACTGTGGGTAATGTATGAACATATCAAGGTGAAACATATTCATTTATAGAAATCATGATTACAGAAAATGATGATCACATTTATAATGAAATATCAAAATCAATTTCAGGGAAATATGTTATTAATTTTATGGGAATCATGAGCTCCAAATGTATTTGGGATAAAATAAAGATCACATATAAGGGTGAAAATAATGTTAAGGAATTGGTGTTACTGATTTAGGGATTGAAGTTAAATGACATTCATATGAATAATGGTGAATCATTTTATTATATCATCATAATCCAAAAAAATTTGACAACTTTTTGGGGATCTTGTGTGTGGATGGCTATCTAAATGATTTTGAAAAATATAAATTGATATATTAATGAAAGGTTTGATGTTATAGTAATATAACTTTTTATTTTGACTTTTATTCATTTGTATTATATAATTTATAGAGTTTCCTGATAGAACCTAAAATGATTAATGGATTAACAATCAAGATTAATGGTATATGCAGAAAGTATATTCTTTTTAAGAAAAATAATAATATAAGGGTATGAGACGAATCCAATGTTATAGAACTGTTATATTCTTATAAATAATATAATGAAAAAATTTAATAAAATAATTTATCTCATTTAAAGAAATATTATTAAGGGACAAGGTATATAAAAAGTTAAATTTCCATAAATTGTTACACTTATGGAACCACTGGACACATTGCATAACATATACCCAACATAAAATAAAAGGATAATTTTTTCAAGTAAGATTTATAAGAAATAATTCATAAATGAATTGAACTAAGTTAAGGATGGAAAATTAATTTTTTAGAGATAATGAATGTATATATTATAATGATAAGATAATATAGTTTCATTCCAATATAGAAGAAGAGGAGAGAAAATATAGATAAACTAATAATAGAAACTAATGTGAATATGATTAGAAGAAACTTTTTCTATAGTAAATGAAGAATTTTTCCCGAGTGATGAAGATGGGGATAGAGATGAAGAATATGGTAAAAATAAAATATATTTCTTAGTAAATAATTATGTGATGCTGTAAATTTTGAATATTAAAAATTTGGAAAAGACAGAAAAACATGATGAAATTAGAATAATTTGTAAGCATTGAAGACGCTGCTATTTTTGAAAAATAAAAAATATTTTTAAAGGATAATAAAAAGGTAAATATTTCACTTATTGAATAGATGAATTTAAAAATAGGAGTAGAAAATAGTTATCATCTAGTTGGAGAGAACACGGAATCACATTCAAATGAGTTTTTGATGCTGAGATTGAAATGAATATAAACAAGTTTTATTTTGAAAATTAGTTTAACTAGTTAGAGAATTCTTAATGATAAATGTATTAATGAATCACCATTATAGAATACTTGAAGAATAATTAAATTTTAAAATAAAATATTCATGTTATAAAATTGTCTTATATTTTTAGTAGATAAATTTTGAAATCATCTATAGAAGAAATATATTTATTTTATAGGTTTAAAAGAAAAATTCCAAAAAAAACGTTCATACTTTATAAATTATAAGTTTGAAGAGAATGTTAATTGAAATGGGAAACAAAAATTTAGATAAAAACTAAAAATATATTTATACATAAGATTACAAAACCTTATAATGTCAGTTCCTATAAATGTTTTCAATTTATTTCAAAAAATGGTTAATAATAAAAGTATATATTTTTTACATCATGTTCTTTATTTGAGGAATGTTTCAATATATGGATATTATGGTTATTATAAAGGTTTAATTTTTTTACAAGGATGTGTTGGTGAATTATAAGATCATTTCATACTAAAAGAATTGATAAAAAGTAAATAATAGAGTAGGGAAAACCTATTTAGATAATTAAAGTTCAACATCATGTTGAAAAATAGAAACTAGAATTAAAAATATGTTTTAATAATTTAATGAAAAGTATTGATGATGTGTTTTATTTGGGTAATTATGTTGAATATTATGTCACTATTTTTTCCCACTTAGTAGAGTGAAGAGAAGAATATTCAAATTAGTATAAAGGGGAGAAATAGAAAGATAATTTCTAAAGATATTAAGTTTCTTTTAAAATTATTCATGTGGAACAAGCAAGGGTATTAGGAAAAGATTATCCATCCCATATGATAGAATATATCAATATCTTAAATGGATTTAAATAATAAAACAAAACTTCATTAACTTTTAAATATTTTTTCACTCTAATTATCATTAGAGTGGGGTTAGATTAAATTAGAGACAAATGAATATAGTTATAGAATAATTTTTTATATATTTGGATTAAAGTACGAAATTCTAATTGTAACCTATATATGTGAATTTTTAAATAAATATATTTAATAATAGATTTGTATTTGATAAATTTATTGAAGTATTGTCATATTTCTATGAGAATAAAATTCAATAATATGATTTTTTTAATATAGGATAAGAAAAATATTCATGTTATTTGAGGTTGAAATAATAGAATTATATATATAGATATTATTTTATTATATTTTTTATGATAACATGAATAATATTATTCATAAATATTCTTATTGATTGGTACCTTTTATAAAAAGGGCGAGAATGTTTTTTCAAAATATTTGAATGTGGAATTATTGTGAATTATTTATAAAAATTTAATGTGATTCAAACATCCAATTAACTGGAAATGTATTTTTATATTCATATTATAATGATGAAAAAATAAATATAAAAATATAATTAATAGTTAATTTTAGTTGAATTTAGTCATATTACATACATTTTTTATATGATATTTATATCTAAGGATCCCAATAAAATCATTTTCTTGGATCTTGTATAGAAAACAAGAGTGGTTCTCTATTAATGAGATTTTAAATGAACAATAAAACTAAATAAATTTGTGGAATCATTTAATTTTTCCTTGTTAATATTTGTATTATATATGAGTATATATCTTCTTATACACCATGACTAAATGTTTTTTATAGATGAATATTTGTATTATTGTGATTGAATTAATAATAACCTTTAAAAATGATACTCCTCATTATTTCTAAGATAACCAATTGGAACAAAATTTCACATTCAAATTTAATTTTTTTCTCTATATAGATTTATAAATTCTCCCATTTTATATTTATTACATTTACAATCCAATGTTTTTAATCTTTCAAGTATGTTGAAATCTATGACTGATGAAGAAAAAACACACCAATGTAAAATGATATCCTTTATCTAGTAAGAGTATCAGAGATAATTTTTTATTATGATAAAGTGAAGTTCCTTGATAACTCGTATATTGTGATTGGACATCAAGTAATTAATTAATACAAGGAAGTAAAACTATTTATTATTTGGAAAAAAATTAGAATAATAGAAAATATTGAAAAATAATATCATACAAAACTCCAAGAAACATGCTGATAATGCACCTATATCCAAAAAAATTATTAAATTCATTGCCTTCAAGGCCTATATTTCTTCTCTTTAATGATATAATTCACTATATAGAATACCATGGGTCATAGGTCCTTAGATAATTGTGAGTTATTATTTTTTTAAACATAGGTTATCCCAATTATTTGTTTATTTTAATATTGAGATGAAACACAAAATCGATCCCCTAAATAAGTTCACGGCTATTTTACCAAGGAATATTTTGTTCAACCGAGAGTGTGTAATTAATATATATTGTTTTTATAGATTGAAAACCCATAAGTGATGTTAATAAATTACTCTTCATGGTAGTTTAAAATCATAACTTCATAATCTTCTAAGTGTATCCATATCACCCCACTTTATATGCAGAGTTATGAGGTTAAAAGAGAAAAAATCGGATATTTTCATTGCACTTTTGATCTAGGAATCAACACATGGTTAATAGGATATCATTTAAATTATGTTCTTGATAAATTATGAAATAAATCCGAATGTAAATTATTTTAAAAAAAGAATTAGGATTTCAATTATTTTTTATTAAGTAATAAATTTATTGAAATTCAATTCATAAGATATTATTATTCCGAAAGAAATAATAAAAAATTATTAAAAAAATTTGATTTATCTTTATAGGCCTGTATCGAACAAACTGGGGATTTTTAGATTTTCATGAATCACTATTTCCCATCTAGAATGTTTCTTTTCAGATAAATTCACATCATTGATCAAGACTTTTGGAACATATACAGATAGAAAAACATTCAATTAATCCCAAAGGTGGCTCAAACAAGATGGATTCATATATTTTGTTTACAGAACATGAATTTAATCGATTTAGGGGAAACCATGGGTTGATTTTAGAATGAAAATTGTATATCTTAGAGGACCAGTTATAGAATTAGAAATGGATAAAACAAAGTATTATAAAAAAATAAAAGATATTAGTAATGAAATTTATAAGATTAATAATTATATGAAATATGGTTGGGATGATTAACTCTTATTAAAAATATCAACTAAAAAAGATAACTAACTGATAGAACTCTTAATGTTTAGATGGTGGTGGGTGAAACATTATTATGCCCAAACAAGATCTTTGCAGTAACCCATGGGGATTAATTGTAAGATTTTAAATTAATTATGTTATCATTTTAAAATTACACTCTTAGTATTTATACAATTTAATTAAGATAGATAAAATATAGATATGCTTATGATTTCCATTAATTTATTCATACAACAAGAATGACACAAAGCAAGAAATAATAACACAAAAAATTGTTTAGAATGCTTGTTCTCAATGTGGGTACCCAATACTTACAATATTCCATTCAATTATATAATAGATAAATCCACTCTATAATGTAGCTAAATAAAAAAAATATATCTTTTCAAAATTCATTATTTCTCCCTGATAATTATTTTAGTGAAGATCTATTCTGTATACAATCTCTCGATTAGTTATTTGTATTGGCATCTGCTAGTGTAGAATGGGTTATTCCAAACGCCCTAATGACAAGATCATTAAATTAATTAAAAAAATTTCACATCATAATATCATGATCTTATCCCTCATGAATGTTTATTTCACTATAGTTATATGTTTTGAACTAGTAGTATGAATGTCTACAGTATTATTTAAATCATTCTGACCATCAATTATATTTACTAATAAACTCCATAGAGTTTCGAATAATATTATAAATATATGCAGTATATTTATTAATATCTTTCTAAATCTTTATATTTTTCTTCAAAATAGAATTCTATGAAGTAAATATGTTGAATAAAAGATTTAATCTTTGGATCCTCCTTACTTTCCTTTGACACATAGGTCCTTATATTCTTGGATATCTCTGAATTCCCTATCGGATATTCTATATGTTCTTATAAAATTTACTATTAGATTATTAATAATATTATTTCTATATTTTATTTCCTTTTTATATTCTACATAATGTGAATATATTATATATATTGAAATATCGAAAACCCCCATGACTTGTTACAATGTGATCCACTCATTTTAAGATACTCTATAACTTCTTCTAGCATGCATTCTCACTCAATCCTGATAAAATATATTCCTCTAAAATATTAAAATAAATCATAAATTTTTCATCCTTATATCATCAAAAAAACATGAGAATTTAATTTCTCTATCTAATAATTCATTCTTTGATGTAGAAATGACATTGTTACTTTGATTATTATACTGGGACGTTTATTTCATCTAGTAAACCGCACAAAAGACAGTATGAAATCAACCAAAACATGATTTTTTATTATCATTTTCCATCATGAAATATATATAATGTATTACATACTATAATTGAGTGGCCTTCATCAATTTATACATTCAAATTCAGCATTACATGACCTTTTATTTCATGAAAATTCCACAACTCAAATTCTAGAATCGCCTTCGACTTGTTCTTCATTTTAACACTTTATAATGGAATGATATTACTATCCTTGAAATGAATATCAACCTCCAAACATCATCTTGAATCAAAATCCTCTTGGAATAATTGTGACATTTTATTTATAAATTAATATATTGTGTTTCCTTTAATTTATCTTCTACAAATATATTTCAAAACATTTTGATTGTAACATTTTTTACAACCCAAAAACATTATATAAAGATTTTCTTATATATAACTAATGTGAGTTTATAATATATTACACATGATCATAAGAATATTAAAAATTGTGTATTGTTCTTAAGATAATTTTATTTTCTCAAGAGTAATGAAACATATCTTACACCAGGTTTATATGACTTTTACAAGTGATTATTAAATTCCTAGGCCCCATTGTATCATTTTCACATTTTTTATATATTTTTTCTATGATCCAAAAAAACATAAAAAATATCAAAAATGTTATATATCACCCCTCTCCTAGGAAAACTATCAAATTTATATCTTTTAGGGTGTATACTTTATTTTTTAACAAGATAAAAATTTTATACATCACATTGGTGTTCCAGAACGTGGAAATTCCATAGAATTTATAACATAAGAACTCCATAACATCAAGACTTATATTATTTTCAAATTTAATTTATACATTGTTATTGTTATGTTTATTTGTATTGTGCATTTAATGAATTTTCAACTCTATAATAAAATTATAAAACTTCTAAAATGTTGCATGGAACTGATTCAATCCATCTCATAGAATTTATATTACTCAAAAACCACATTTTAAATGAATTTGAAAAATATCAAAATATTTATACTGTTCTTTAGAACTGTTCTAAATACTTTTATCATTTGAATTCTCTAATTTGAGAGCATAAAAGGAACTAAAGAACATAGTTATACTCTTAATTATGACTTAACTTATAAAATATATATTTATACGATATTCTCCACAGATTACATCTGTTTTCATGTTCAATAATATATCCGTGGATCCCCACTCCATCATCCTTCCTTTTTTTCATTTTCACCATAACTCCTTTAGATTATCTATAGTCATAAACTAGTAATCCTCAAGAATTTATTATGAATTTTTTTATCTATGTCTACATAACATGTAATTCAATTATACATAAGATCTAATCAATAATATATATATATATATATATATATATGATGTTATATTGAATATTTTCATATATGAATTCCATGAACCATCAACAAAAACCCTTTCTCACAATCAAGGGATGTATCTAAGATTCATTTTCCATCATATTAAGGAATCATCATGATATAATGGTATTGATATTCATAAAAATTTCTCTATACTAACTTCCATTATATATCTAAATCCCAATAAATTCTTTAGTATCCACTTTTCAAGAAACACCTCATAAGTATTTGGATATATAAATCTAGACATTCCTTATGTTCATCATCATTACCCTATGAAAATATAATTTTTATTAACATTAAATATAATTACAAATCATTTATATATTCAATATTTTCCATTGTATTGGTTGTCAATATGCATAAATTCTAAAAAAAATACTATCAATATGCTTTTCAATAGTTCTAATTTTTTAAGACTTTTTGAAAAAGCTAAAAAGTTGATATTGTAAGGGAAAAAGTTCATTTTCACTGAGGATACTAAACAATTTACATTCCATAATTGTATTATCTTCAATTAATTATAGAGAAAACTAATTTTATTAAGTGAATGAATAAATAAAATTCCCCATATCAATATTCCACAAAATAAACAACTCTAATTATACATGAGCAACACAAGATGTAGATAAAAGAGTGATTAACTCTAAGATCAAAAATATCCATTAAAAATTCAACATGTGAAACCAAAATCAATTTTTGATTTATAGAAGAATTTTAAATAATATTAAACATAAAAACAGACACTCAACATAAATTAAGACATTAAAACATTCAATTATGGGTATGAATTCACCAATTGATCTCAGCGTGAACCCCCATTATAACAAACTTCGATTTAATCTAACATAAATATGGAAAAGTGATCATCATACCTCAAAAAATTAAATTTATTATGAATTTCACTTTTTTCACATGAAATGAAAAAGTTTTCTAACCTTTTTATCTCAACTCCCCTAATGTATTTCCCTCAATAAATATTTATCACATTTATTTTTCTTTAGAAATGAACTCTATGAGTGTTCTATTATCACTATAAATGTTGTACATAATTTTCATGTAATCTATAATGTATAACTCACCATACTTCCAAAAAATTATTGTAATAATTAATTCATTTTTATTGAAATCCTTATTTTTCTTCAAAATTTTTTTTAAACAAGCACACATATGGGAAGAAGGTGGATTATCAATGAATCTTTAATGACAAAAAAAATACATAGATATTTATATCAACCTATAAATACTAATACTTTCAACTCTAATTTAGTGAGAATTATTTTTATTAGAATGTCCTTTAATTTTTTATATTTGGACCTCTATATAAAACTTGATTTTTTTATTTTAAATTTTTTCTTTGATTGAAAATGACTTTTCAGTTTAGCCATTAAATAAATATAATTATCTTATACTTCCTCCATATTCTTTTTCCATTCCACATATGCTGGCTATATGGTCAAGGATCAAATAGTTATATGATCAACCTTAATTATGATTGTCGAAAAATTCTTCATAATTTAATTATTGATATATGAATTCAGCTGTTATTTACATTTATATTTCAATAACTCATTTTATCTAAGAGATATGTCACATAGTTTTTGGGAGTGTAACTAGTTTTTTTCAACTTCCATATATATTCAATTCTATTTTTGAGTTACCCAGATTATTGAAATCTTATATTACTTTTTAGGGATGTCTCAAAATAAAAAACATTTTATCTTCTTCATGTAATTATTATTTCATTTATTATGACTTCCTCGATTCTACCTTACTATTCATATAAAATTTCTAATGGTGCATTATGTGGACCATTCTTCCATAGTAGAAGCCTATTTAATTTTGTTTGGCATGATTTAGGATATTTATGTAGGGATTTTTATGTTAAAAATGTCATCTATTTATATTCCAATGATGAAACACTCTTATTTCTTCTCTGGTATTTCTTTTTATAGCCTTATCAACTAATCATAAAATTAATTTTACTTGATAGGATTATACCTATACTCATAATGATGGTGGCCACATATTTTTAGTCATCACAGATGTTTTCAAGATATTCAAACATATTCATTATAAAAACATTGTTGTATTCTATGAACTATTATTCCATCCAACATGATTTAATTTTAATTTTAGATATAATTCCCCACAATTTATGTATTTTTAACTAACTAAATAGAAATGATGTGTCAAAAATAAATAACTATATTCCCAAAAATCAAGCTGTATAAAGAGTGACCAATAAACCATATTTGTTTATTTATAGTCTGAAAGAATCTTACTCATTAGATTTTCTAGACAACTTCTCTATTATTTTGATATTATTTTGGAAATCTTCCCTATTCCACATGCTTGGATCCACATTTAATGTAGTGGTGGTATTCTTAAGCTTATATAGAACAAAATAAATCTTAATTTTCATTTTTAACATTTACTAGTATATAAAATCACATTAAAACAAAGATTAATATCATGAAAATTGGTTACCTTGGACATAGGGATTTTAAAGGATGTTTGTCCAAATTATTTTAATATTTTTCTAGACTTGGGTAAATTATTTTAGTGAAATGAATCTTATCAGAGGTTTTAATAATAAAATATATTCTATCATTTTTTAGGATGTATAAAAGTTCATGGAGTCCAAGTTTCTCATTATAACCACAAATTCAAAACACTTATTTTTTAGATTAATATTCTCATCTTTAGAAGATTTTAATATTTCATTCCACTTTTTTAACATCTAAATATAATATTAATGCACCTTATATTCCTATTTTATATAATTACAATTATAATTTATTATATTTTCTTCCATTTCCAATGATTATAGTTGAATCTAATAAGGTTTTTGTGTAGTTCTTCCATAAAACTGATCTTCTCACCTAATGTTATCTTAAACCCATCTTTATATCTGCTTTTTTAAAAACTTATTCTGAAAATTGGGAATAATTTTATTTAAAATTTATAATATTTTGTCCGTGGTTTTAACAAGTTGTATGGGAAACAATCAATTTTATAATTACTTAATCAATACTTATTCCATATCTTATAGTTATATCACTATATAAGCTTTCTCATCAAGTAGTTCTTTGACAAATATAAATATATAAGCAATAAACCCAATGGAAAAAATTCATCCAGTAATATATAAAAATATTCTTTATATATTAAAATTATTCAATTGGATCTCTCTCATCGTAATCTTGACAACATGATATTTATTATTTATGATGATTATTATCAACATTATTATTAGATAAACTACCACATTGATTATATTCTTGTAGGGGTGAACCCTCATTCTTATTTGAATATAATCCTAACATATTTTCCTATATATGTTTTCAATTATTCTTGGATTTTTCGAAAACATCTCTATTTTTATTTATTGTGATTGAAATTGTACCTTACATCTTATGAAATTATGATCATTCTTCAAAAAATGGTGAACATTGGATTTTGTATTGTGATTAATGCCTACCAGGCCTATATGACATTCATAGGTAAACAAATAGGGGTTTATCCCCTTGGGGGTATAACTTTCCTTTTGAGCATGTGTGTAAGGTTTGTTTGTTTGATGTAATTGTACCTCTATAAAACCACACACACACACAGATATATATATATATATATATATAAATTAATGAGGCATACAATATATTCAAAAATAAGAACACAAGATTATATATAATAACTTTAATTATTCCCCAATAAGATTGTATTATCACAAATGTAGGGGAGGGGAGAATATGTTTAATCTTATAGTTGAATTAATATATCCATTTAAATTATCCTCTCACTATTTGAAAATCTATTATCATCTAACAAAAATGGTTTATTTTATAATGATTTCATTTAATAAATTCTCAATTCATTCATGAAATAAAGTAATAAAGAGAACCAAACAATATTTTTTCTTGTTTGGGAGCCAATTTTGTTACCTAATCACCTGATTTGTTCTTTTTGTTGGATCTTTCTAGTTTATAATGGGAACTTTTAACTCCCTAATGAAAATGATATTTAAATTGATTTAGATGTCTCTACGTCACAATACTAAGATATTATTTTCCATGAATTGGTATTTTATATATTTAGAATTAATTAAATATAAATACTCATATAAAACTAGTTATTAAATGCTTTTTCACTATGCTCATCAATAGCATTAGTTCATCATCTATTAAGAGTCTTGAGGTAGATTGTTTGTCGTAGTAGTGCTCATATCATTATCTCTATCGTATCTTCCCTTATTACAATGAATAAAATTATATGGTATATATATATATATCACAAGGAAGAACATATTTTAGGATTTTCTTACCTATATTTTGAGGTGTACGTCCTTCTCATCCTGGTTGTCATCAGCTTCTGTCTTTGATAATATTGATATTCATATAAAATTTGGTATTAGATTCTCAATACCTTTATATATATTCTTATTCATATTCATTTTATATTAAACATAAAATTAATCTATATTATTTAATAGAATATGTCGATTCAAATGAATCTTCTCCGTGACATATTTTGAAAATCACAATGAACTATATTCTATGTTTTAGCTTACTTGATTATTTGTATAAATTCATATTTATGGAGTCATAAATTTTTAAGTACATATGTTCTAATAAACATAATATCAAAAATATGTTATTAGAAAATAGTAGAGAAATGGTGGTGTTGAAAGGATTCATTATAAGAGATTGATACATCCAAAAGTTGATCATAAATCCTTTAATATAGTTGAAAACACATTCAATGATCTCAAAATTCTATTATTTAATTTTTTACAATAGAGGATATAAATATCTATAAAATCATCAAGGAATAAAGGATTGTAAACTTCAATAATCTTGATTATATTCATCTTTTAGTTTGAATGATGTTATCAATTTAATATCTTCCCATTATAATCTTTTAATTTATTTTTTTCTCTAATATATTCATTTTATGTGGTATATTGTAGAAGTTCATATATTTAAATTTATAGTTTTTCATGTTTTTTGATCAAATAAGTTCACAGAAGTTCTCATGCTTGAATCCTGGTATGTTTATAATCCCTAAGATTGAAAACCTTTTTGGGAGAAGAATCTATTGTTTCCAATATATTAATCATCAATGGACTCCAATAGATTTTACAAATTACCAATTGATTAAATTAAAGTGGATGATGTTCTTATATTTGTATCACTGATGTTATTGGTTAAAAATTTAATATCATATGATAATTTTACAGTTTTTAGAGTTATAATTTATATCTCGTATACCTTGGACCATGTTATAAAACATTCTACCTCTTAGGTTTAAACATGGATACATTCATTAGATGACGTGTTTTGGTTATAATATCATTTAGGGATATTTGAACCATTATTGGATCCTCTAAGTATTTAATTACTTTTCTATGATATTATCTATTGTGTTTATTGTTTTCATTGGTTATGTATTTATAATCCAATTTTCATAATTTACATTGTGAATTTAGTATTATAGTATGATTTTATATAATCTAAAGTAGACATAAATTATATATTCTAATAGTTTTAAACATTTTTCCTGAGAAAAATTATTATTTTATTTTTTTTCCAAAATTCACCCCTCTTATAGGTCCTAATCATATATTATCTTTTAAAAAATATTGTATCAGTGTAAGTATCTATGTTTGATATTGATTCTTTGATTTTACTATATCATATAAATTTCTCCAATTGTTCTATTATAAATTATATTTTTCCTTGTACTAACCATGTTTTATAGAAATAATATTTTAATTCTATATGGTAAGACTTCCTAACAGAACCATTCAGAAACTGAATCTTGGTCGAAAAATTATCATGGATGGGATAGGTTATGAATATTATTTTGATAGGATGATGAAATGTTTTATGAAAAAATAGGTTGATACTTATAAAATTATGGATAAAAATTAAAAAATTCCATAGATTTAATTATCTAGTGTTAATCAAGAAGAAAAATGAGATATCAATTTAAATAAAATTTTATGAATACCTTTAATTTCTTAATGACTTGGAAAATTTTTATTTAGATGTTATCACATCAAAAAGTAATAATATAAATTATAAATAATTGAGACTAGTAACTTTGGAACAATTAAAAGTTCTTTTGACGTGAAGGGTGATATTGTGAGTTAATTATCATGCCTTTAAATCTCTACCACTTGAATCAGTGGAGCTGATGTATCAATTTTTATGGTATTTTTTAACAGATTGAAAATACTGGTTGGTAAATGAAATATAGATGATCGACTTATATAAATGGTTTTTTATATTATTCTTAAGGAAGCTAAATCAAAATGAAAAATAATAGATTATACTATGAATTTGTTTAATTTTAGTATTAAGTATCATTTTTGTACTCTAATGTAGAATTAAAAGTTGTTAAAAAATCATAATGAGAAGAACAATAGAAATAATAGTGTTTTATTCACTTCAAGTATTGGTTATTATAATATTAGTTCAATTAATTTTTGGATTAAGGTGTATAAACATAAATCCCATGCTTTTAATTTCAATGATTGTAAATAAGTGGTTTTGAAGCTTTATTTCACATAAAAAATATTATTAAAATAAATAATTATGATATGATTATAACAATAAAAAAGTGAAATATTATAATAAAGTGTCTTTTAAAACTATTTGGTATGATTACATAAAACTAGTACATATCGGAACAGATTGTCCATGGTTGAAGAATAAAATTAAATATGATAAATCATCATAGAGGAATTATAGATGATCATTTAGATTATATAATGATACATGGTGTGTTTGTGAGGATCAATTCTTCAAAATTAGTAGTGATTCAAAGCGTGATAACAACTCAAAGATTATTTTTGTTTTCATGTATGTTCCTTGGAATTAATTATTCATTATGGGTATGGAGTCTTTTAATTCTATTGAACAGTTATCTGAATTTGTTAATTTGTCTTTTATATAAAATAATTTTTATAATTCATTTTATTTTCAAGATGATCAGGATATTACATCATTTCAATAAATTATTATATATGTGTTTTTTTAGAAAATAAAAAATGGAATGCTATAAGAATATATTTCTTCAGTTATTATATATTTCCATAAATTTAATGACTGTATTTCGAAACATAATATTGAAATAAATGAACTAACTTCTGTGTTAGATGATCAATCTAATCTCCATTCATCAAATTATAATTAAAAATTAGTTCAATGACTAAAATATTAAATATTTTGTTTAAATAATAATATTTATAATTTTGAATATAGTTTATAGAACTCAAAAAATTACTTATGATAGTTGAAAATGAATCATACACCTTTTGGAGGATGATTTAATTCTAGGAAGTCACATTTTTCATCAAACTCCTTAGTTCATAAAAATTCACTATTTATCCCACTAACTAAAGAGGGGACATTAGATAAGAAACATGTTTTTTCAAAAAAATGTGCAATTCATTATAACTCATAAATATTATATTTATTGTGAATCATTAAAAAATTAACAATTTAGGGTTTTATTTTTTGGGTTCTAATAGGGTTTTTTTCAAACATCACCACTACCAAATTGTTTAGGGAATTAAATTATTAATTTTTAAAAAAATATTTAGATGGTAGGATGAGTGCAGTTAGTTATATGACTTGGTACTTATATAATTGGTATTCAATACATATAACTATTAAAACTTTCATGTTTTTTAATATTGAAAAATTGAAGATTGGATGATTCAATTATTGAGATAATCATCATAGTCATATTTTTGGTATTAGTGATGTTATTTTTCAGAATAAAACATCAATTTTTAATGTTATTTATTTTTTATTACTTATGAAACAACATATTAAAAATATTAATTAAAGTAATCATGGAAACTACATGAAAATATAGAATAATAAATGTTTTATTAATTTTTTTGAAGGAGATCCTATTTTTTCTACAGTGAGTCCTTATAATTTTTATATTCTTGACTTTTTAACACAATAATCTAAACATAACTTACATTTTTGTTTTTGAAGACTCTTTATACCATTTGAAAAGGAAGTTTTATCATTTCCATATTCATTCATTAGATAAATAGTATAGTAACAGACTAATGAGGGAACTTCAAGAATATAATTTCATCACAACTATAGTTTATGATACTTATCATTATTGTGTGTAAAAAATTGAAATATTAATCTTATTTTTGTTGTCTGAAATACTGGATCATTATAATTTGTAAAAAATGATCCTTTTAGACCTATAAAAATTGGTTTCTTGGAGGAAAAACATTGTGTGTTGGCATTATTTGATTATTACACTTTTTATATTGAGACATATTTTCTAGCACATATTTTTGATGAACTATATTTTATTTAAATTTTTTATTTACCATTATAAAAATTTAAACATTTAAGTATAGTATCTATCATGATTTATCAATGTAGATATTTTTTAAAATGGGATTTCAATACTTATTATAATGAACATCGTATTATTCGTAATACACCTTTAAGAATAAATGCATAAAATAAGGGTGTATTTGAAAAATGGGACATTTACCATTAAGAAATTACATAATCTATGTTGTGTGAATATTAAAAAGTTAGTATTTTGGGAAATATCAAGGAGTATAGATTATTGAACTATAAATCAATATTTTTATCATATATTTATAATTAAGACCCCCTATAAATTTTTAAATGTGAAGAAGCCAACATTTAATTACATTAAGGACTTTGGGTGTAAAGTATTCATCTAGAATATGAAATATCATCTTTATCGATATTATACCATAAATCATGAGGTTATATTTCATGGTTGCTCAATTTTTAGTAAGCCTCATAGTTTTTTTACCAATAGAAACATATTTAAAAAAAATAATGTTAAATTTGATGAGTGTGATCCTTATATGAAGATAAAATGTCTAAAAGATATCCATATAAATTAAAATTTTGATTACCCTTTAATTTTTTTTACAAGAAGCCAAATATAATGCATTTGAAATTAACAATCCCAAAACTAGAGTAATGGAACCTAGAATTCAAGAAATAAGATTAATGGAGGTTAAAATTTCAATAGATTAAGATCAGTGTTTCCTTTTACCATGAAATCTATCGATCATAAACAATCATCCCATTGGGAATATTATTGGTGATGTACAAAAATAAGTTAAAAAAAATCCATAAGAAATAAAGGTCAGAATCCTCTATCATAATTAGAATTTGAACCTAAAAAATTTAATAAAATTTTAGTGAAAAATATTTTATAATAACTATTAAAAAGGAGTTTAATAAATTTAAACAAAAGTTGATTTGGAAGTAGGTTTTTCATTCGAAGGATCTTCTAATTGTATGACTAAAATATGTCTTCAGGAGAAAATATGATGATAATTGAGTAATTTTAAATATTAAACTAGACTATTTTATAAGTGTTATAACTTATAATAGAAAATATATTATAGAAGGAAATTTTCTATGATAGTGGGAATCGAATTCCTTCATATACTATGAGCTATTATAGCTCACATCTACTTCAATATAATTCAATTAGATGTAATGATTTATAACCCTAATAGTTATGTTTATGAGGAAGATTATGTTGAATAACCACCTGATCATGATGTTAATATTTTCCCAAAAACTATGTTTAAACTTAAAAAGTAACCCTATAGAGATATGAAATCCCCAAGATAATAGTGTGATCTAATATCCATATTATTTAAGAAAAATTATTTTATTAATAAAATTAATGATCAATTAATTTTTTAAATTTTTTTCAATGAAACCTATCATTATTTCAATTTATATTGACTAGATTATCATTGAATCAACGAAAAAACAAATTTTAATAATTTTTCTAAACATATGAAGTGTGAGTTATTGAATAGAGTTTTCACAAACTAGGCTAAGACACAATCCAAACTAACAACTTACCTGGTCCGCGACAAGGCCCAAAGGGTCTTCCCGATCCCCACAAGCAGGAAACTAGTTCTACGCATCAAATATAATCCATGTGGTAATTATTTTATCATAATAAACTAGGATCAAATAAATAAAATAAACAACTAAAAACATGTCAATAATGAAAAATTGATTATAAGTAAATATACAAAATAATCCAGATACATATACAACTAGACAAGACCGAAACTCAAACAAAATAGAACCAAACTTCTACCAATATGATCTTCATGTGAACTCAATTTCAAGATCATCTACATGATTTAACCACTCCAAGAGATAACTCTAATAAGAAAACTAGAAAAAAAAACTGATCCTGAAAAATATCTTGGGTCTACCACCAACGGAAGGTAAATATAGGGAGTGAGATTTAGAGCTTAGTAGGCAAGGATCGAAAAATCCACAAGTTGTCTTTACAAAAAATAGTCCATAAATACTAGTTTGAAAAACATATATGAAAATTGGTTTTTAACATTTTAAAAATATGGCCCCAACTTTACCTTTTCCAAAAAACTGACACCACTTTCCGATTTTCAAAATAGGTTCACCATTTTAGAAACTAAATCCCATTTGTAAGATCAAAAAAGGTGATACCAAGCACATCTAAAAGTAAATAGATAAATAGTACATGAAACCAAATGAAAAACAAAGTAAAAAATAAAATACAAATTATAACTCAGGTAATTTTCTAAACAAACCTAGAGTGATCCATAGACATACTTAGTTCAAAACCACCTTCCAGCGTATGGTGAAATTCCACAGTTTATAACCAACAACTACTCCAAACTAGCCTCACCAGTGGCACACTATAGCTAGAATCTAAGACATCCAAGGGGTACCAACCCTTCTAATCGAGGTTTATAAGAAACTATAACTCGTCCCTATAAAAGTTTCACATGAGATGAATGTAATAGTGCACTGTGTAAGTAGGAGGTCCTCACACATGTGACTCACCACAATAAGTCATTCATAAGTTCCAGCAGCGCCATTAGATCATTTAATCTTAAAATAATTTCTCAAGTCACCACAAGTTTCCAGCTAGGTGTTTCCATTTACAAAACCACTATCATTTTACAAATACACTATAAAATTACAACCGGGACTTACTTCATTTCCAATTGCAATACACATTCAAAACATGTCTCAACCATTTTCAGAATCATCATGAAAAACCACTTCTAAGAGTTCAAAGACAAATGAGACTTTATACTAAATCCAATTCCATTTATAAACGTATTTGAAGACTAAAATAAAAACAAACAATACAATTAATGATTCCAAATATACTTCCATATAATTTAGAAACCAACCATTCATTATAAAATACAAACATGGTATAATATTAAACACATAATTTTAAAACATAGTTGAGTAATTTGGAAACAAAGGTTACTTAGTCAGACATAATGACTTTAAAAGTGACTAACAAGTGTTTTTAAAAACAAGTTTTTTGTTAAATAATTCCATTACCATTTATGTTACCATCCAAGTGTGCACTCCAACACACATGGATGTTCCCAAATCTAATTAAATACCACAAAACCTCTACCTCAACCCATTTTTAAAGAACCATCATACGCCTTCTCAATAACACAAAAAACAACACTATAGAAATAAACATGTTCCATATATAAATCACAAATAACAATCCAAACAATTTAATAAAACATATATAAGTGAAAAAACCACTCTAATCATATTATTATACATTAAAAACTCAATTTAAAATTTATCAAACACCTAAGGTGTACAGATACATATGCATATTTAAAGAATCACTTTAAATAAAATTTTTAATAAAATTTATAGACACAAAATGTAATGACCCGGAATTTTGAATAAATCTTGTTTCCTAATTTCATGTGTTTATTTATTTTATTTTTATACTCAACAAAAATGTTTTATTTGATGAACATGATTATAATTAAAATGAGATGATTGGGTTCTGACTGTTATATGACCATCGGTCAATATGACCGCTGTGAACAAAATGTTTTGATTATTGTCTCTAAATACAAGTAATCTTGGTTAATTATTATAGAAGGAAGATTTGATGGCCTCACCTAGTAGTCTTGGACCGATCGAAGCCCATCTAACAGAACTTGGGAAGGAGGTAGCACCATTGGGCTTTGCTCTGGACCAAACCCAAGCCGAACTTCATCGTGTGAAGCTAGAATGGAATCGCCTTCGCGAGAAGTTCAAACTGATTGAAATTACAACTCGGGCAATGTTGGCCGAGCCTCCCTCGGACCCTCTCACCTTAGCACACCTTACACTTAGGTCCTATGCTGGTGTGATAAGAGGCTATGTAAGGAGACCGTAACTACCTTGTGTAATCCTTTGTTTTAAATAAAAATTGGTATTTCTTCTTATGATGAATTTATGAATTTTCAAATGACCGGATAAATATAGTATGCATATTTTTGATGAATTTTAGAAGAAGGTTATTTTAAAAATGTTTATGTAAACCTTAAATAATTAAAAATGTGTAATGATTTTCAAAAAATGGTCTTCTACAATTATGTTCAGTACAAAATTTGTAGTCTAATAAGATCAACATGATTTTTGATGAATAGTAAATTATGAATAGTGATTTTATGATTAGGATTAGTAATATGACCAAATGGACTAGTAATCATACTTAAAGAAAGCTTTAAAATAATCTAGGCACCTTGATTAAGTAATGTGATTCAGTAAAATGGTTAAATAACGGTTTCATAAATTATTATTCAAGTATTAGTTTTTTCGGGTGAATAGTGTTTTTTAATTAAAAATTAAATTAAAAATATTTAGAAAATTATTTTTATAAAATGGATTTAATTTTTGACCTCAGAGCACCGATATTATGTTATGGTAATTTTTGTGGGTTTTCTCTGAAAAAATGATTTTTCAGTGAATAGTGTATTTATTTAAAAAATAAATTAAAAATATATAGAAAATTATTTTTATAAAATGGAGTTCATTTTTGAAATCAGAGCATTGATATTTGATTAAGGTGAAATTTTGGGATCTTTCTGAGAAAGTTGAATTTTCAGTTAATAGTGAAAATACAGTTTTAGGGTTTCGGTATGTTTAATGACATCATAACTGTGTCATGATGATGTCATGAGATTTTTTTAGGGGTTGGCCGGCCAAGGGTGATGAATTATTGTGTGGGGGTCCCCATGTGGACTAACTTTATGGGAAGTACCATGGGATGGACCATGCTTTTGAGAAAACCACTCTTGAGGTGTCCCTTGGCCATTAATGTCGTGTCCCCTCACTTTCCCTATAAATACCGAGTCATCCTCTTATCCATTCGACTCCCAAATCTTCCTCAACGAAGTTCTAGTCTCATTACCTCCCAAGGAATCATCCCAAGGTTCCCCCAAGCCCTCAAGGTCCCATACTTTGAGGTTTAAGAGTTACATATTAAGGTAAGGGATCTGACCTCTCTCTTTCATTTCAAATAATCTCTTTTATGTCATTCCTTTTATGCTCCATGCTCTTATGTTGGAGGATGTTTTTTTATACTACTCTTACTGCCATTTTCATGTTCATATAATGAGAGATCCCTTCCTGCTCTCATTATTTCGTTTTATGATGTTTTAAGAGACGCCGTTAGGCTGCCGAAATTTTTGTAACAGATTCTTTCTCCCTTCTCATTTTTCAAGATCTATTTCCATGTAAAGTATTTCAAGTTCCTTTTTATTATGTTGGGGTATGATCTATAAATTTATCATACTGATGTTTTATGATCATATGATGAGAGACCCCATTTGATCACTTCAATTCAGTATTTTGAAGTTTTAAGTGGCGTCGTTAGGCTGCCGAATTTTTAAGTGGGTTTTCACCCTTCTCGTTTTGAAGTCCTACTTTCATGTCAATTCTTTCAAGTTACTTTTTGTTATGTTGGGGTATGATCTCTATATCTATCATACTTGACTCTTATGTTCATATGATGAGAGACCCCATTTTATCTCTTCAATTTAGTATTTTGAAGTTTTAAGCAGCGCCGTTAGGCTGCCGAATTTTTAAGTGGTTCTTCACCCTTCTCGTTCTGAAGTTCTACTTTCATGTCAATTCTTTCAAGTTCCTTTTTGTTATGTTGGGGTATGATCTCTATATCTATAATACTGGACTCTTATGTTCATATGATAAGATACCCCATTTTATCTCTTAAATTCAGTATTTTTATGTTTTAAGTGGCGCCGTTAGGCTGCCGAATTTTTAGGGGATTCTTTCACCCTTCTCATTCTTTTCAAAGTTCTACTTTCATGTCAAGTCTTTCAAGTTCCTTTTTAATTATGTTGGAGAATTATCTCTATATCTATCATAATGAACTCTTATGTTCACATGATGAGAGACCCTATTTGATCTTTTCAAATCATTTTTGTTGAAGTTTAAGTAACGTCGTTAGGCTGCCGAACTTTCATAAGAGAAATCTAATTTTTTTTCTCTTCCTTCCATGTTTTTCATTTGAAATGGTATGTCCTTGAAATTTCATTACCATGATCATGTATCCTTTTATTCTATCCATATACTATTTTATGGGTCATTTATGAATGTTTGACCCATTTTCCCTCTCTTTTTAATGTCTTCTAAAACCTCGTAACATAGCCGTTATGCTGCAGAATTTCCGTCTCAAAATGTCTCTCCCTTTTTCTAAAGTTCATTTATATTATTAAGTGATTACTCAATGCAATTTCTTCTAAAGGGGTATTCACATATATACCAAAATGTTCTATTTTAAATTCTGGGATTTACATACATGAGACCCACCTTCCTTTTATGTGGGTTTTAAAGTGACGTAAAGATCATGTCTTTAAAGCAGTTTTTAAAACGTTATGATTATGAAATGAAACCCATTTATTTTATGCTATATGGGTTATTTATGAAATGTTTGATGATGATATATGTGGCTCACATGATAACAAAGGCAAATTTAAGGGTGTTCCCTGATAGCGCTCCAATGCATTGGGTAATGATGTAACCACTAGAGATTACAATTTTCACGATACCTTGGTGAATAACCTTGGTATTTTTCAAATGACACCTTGGGGATGGACCTTGGTGATATGTTCATTATTGTCTATGTTAAATGATGTAGCCACATCTTCAAGTTACGAAAAATGATACTTTTATTATGATATATCTCATGATTTCTTTCTCATGCCTTAAAGTTCTTTTCATGACCTTATTGAAGTATCTCAAGTTCACATGTAAAATGTTTATCTTGTTTTCCTTACTGGGCCTTCTGCTCACCCTTTCCTTTGATGTATGTCCCCAGATGCTGAGATGCAGTAATGAACCTAGGATGAACATAATGAGAAACCTTTCAAGTGCTTAAGAAGAATGTTTTTTTTGTTTTTTCATGTTTTAAGTTCCTGGTTTCCAAGACACTAAACCTTAAAGATCCTTGGTTTTGTAAAATGTAATGAAAGTTTATGTGATAAAAAGATGAGATGCTATAGTTTGCATCAAAGGATGTTTTAGTTATTTGTGGAAATTAGGATATGAAAACTTTAGGAAGAATCCTATAGAAAAGTTAAAATATAGGAAATCTTCCTGGTATTTTGGTGAGTATTGAGTAAGGGGTTTCCAAGCAAATACATCCCTATCTGGATACGAGCAGGTAGAGGTGGCTATGGCACAGATGTACATAGGGGTAAAACCCGAAAACACCGCTTTGAGCTAGACTCGAACGGGAACTGGTACATGACAACGGGCCTTGCTTC
Organism: Viscum album; assembly: GCA_963277665.1. Taxonomy (NCBI): domain Eukaryota; kingdom Viridiplantae; phylum Streptophyta; class Magnoliopsida; order Santalales; family Viscaceae; genus Viscum; species Viscum album. The sequence continues at coordinate 1,283,205,602 of OY728141.1, forward strand.
ACTCTTGGTTACAACACTCCCGGGGGATATGCTTTGGTAAATTCATAAGCTTAGTATGAACCATTGTTAAAGGAACAAAGATAAAATAAAATGAAGATTCACATAAGAATATATGATCATGGATAACCTATATGGGAACCTAGGGGATCAAAAGTTAGGGTATACTTTTCAACTACAAGTTATCCTTATATGATTTAAGTTTCTTTTCATGATTATTGGCTAAGTATTTAAGCCCCTAATTATAGTTTCTTTTCTTAGTTAATGGTGGGAAATGGAAGAACATGTCTCAACAACCAATGTGATAGGAAATGCTACTATTGACGTATTAATATGACAGAGATGATTAGGGGATTAAAATATGATTTTTATTTTGGAAGACGTTCACTATTTTGGGGACCCTATATGATCGAGGTAAATAGATTACAACGGTATTTTCATTGAGGAGTAAGGTTGACTTATATATGAAGAATCGATGAATTTAAGGTGGACTTATATTAATTTAGGTTACTTATGTAAAAGATTAACCTATCTTGGGTTAAATATGTTTAGGTTAGATACTTTTGTTATAAGATGTTAGGAGTGGTTGATGTTGTTTGCAGATGAACAATGAAGTTTATTTTGGAAGACTATGTTATCAAATCCTTCTTGTATTTGGGTTTCAATCTTAGTTTGGTTTATTTTGAGGAATTTTAAGGACTGTTATTTATGGAATGGACTATGATGAACTTTGGGTAGTACCATGGAACTTTGAAGATTTAAAAGTAGTTTCCATTCCTATGGGATTCTTCCTTTTTGAAGAGTTGTTTTACCTTACCCTTTCGGTTTTTGGGATAATGTTTAAAGATAAAAGAAATAGATAGTTAATCTATTGTGGATTATGTGATTCTCTAGAAGATGATTCTTGTGTTTTGATGAGACCATGTAGTTTTGAATGCCCATAGTTTAGAGAAAATATTAGTTTTGGGTAGAAACTTATTAAAAGATGAAACTCTACGTGAAGGTAGATATATTTCCTTATGTTTTTGTTCTATGTTGTAAATGAATTCCTCAAAGTTATGAAAAGGAACTTAAAACAAAAACGTTGTTGGTTTACGTTTCCTACTAGGTAATCAAAGACCGCTTGCACACATTATAATTTTGGGATTTTCTGGTGGTTAACTTCCTCCTAATCATGTATTCTATCACTCACCTTTAGGACGTGACCCTTTGTTTTCTCATCCATGTCCATGTTTCCAACATGGAATCCTAGAATGAGTAAACTCGGGTGGCCTTTGTACTTCCTTTTCTTTCTTTTAAAGTAATGGTGTCACAGACTCTTTTTACGATGTGGGACTTTCAATGAAATTTCAAAACCCAATTTTTTAAAATTGCGAGGACGCAATTTCTTAAGGGGGGAAGATTGTAACGACCCAAAATTTTGAATAAATCTTGTTTCCTAATTTCATTTGTTATTTTATTTTATTATTATACTCAACAAAAATGTTTTATTTGATAAACATGATTATAATTAAAATGAGACCATTAAGTTCTGATTGTTATATGACCATCGGTCAATATGACCGTTGTGAACAAAATGTTTTGATTATTGTCTCTAAATAAAAGTAATCTTGGTTAATTATTATAGAAAGAAGATTAGATGGCCTCACCTAGTAGTCTTGGACCGATCAAAGCCCATATAACAGAACTTGGGAAGGAGGTAGCACCATTGGGCTTTGCTCTGGACCAAACCCAAGCTGAACTTCATCGTGTGAAGCTAGAATGGAATCGCCTTCGCAAGAAGTTCAAACTGATTGAAATTACTACTCAGGCAATGTTGGCCGAGCCTCCCTCAGACTCTCTCACCTTAGCACACCTTACACTTAGGTCCTATGCTGGTGTGATAAGAGGCTATGTAAGGAGATCGTAACTACCTTGTGTAATCCTTTGTTTTAAATAGAAATTGGGATTTCTTCTTATGATGAAGTTATGAATTTTCAAATGACCGGATAAATATAGTATGCATATTTTTGATGAATTTTAGAAGAAGGTTATTTTTAAAATTTTTATGTAAACCTTAAATAATTAAAAATGTGTAATGATTTTCAAAAAATGGTCTTCTACAATTATGTTCAGTACAAAATTTGGAGTCTAATAAGATCAACATGATTTTTGCTGAATAGTAAATTATGAATAGTGATTTTATTATTAGGATTAGTAATATGACCAAATGGATTAGTAATCTCACTTAAAGAAAGCTTTAAAATAATCTAGGCACCTTGATTAAGTAATGTGATTCAATAAAATGGTTAAATAACGGTTTCATAAATTATTATTCAAGTATTAGTTTTTTCGGGTGAATAGTGTTTTTTAATTAAAAATTAAATTAAAAATATTTGGAAATTTATTTTTATAAAATGGATTTCATTTTTGAACTCATAGCACCGATATTATGTTATGGTAATTTTTGTGGTGTTTTCTGAAAAAATGAATTTTCAGTGAATAGTGTATTTATTTAAAAAATAAATTAAAAATATTTAGAAAATTATTCTTATAAAATGGAGTTCATTTTTGAAATCAGAGCATTGATATTTGATTAAGGTGAAATTTTGGGATCTTTCTGAGAAAGTTGAATTTTCAGTGAATAGTGAAAATACAGTTTTAGGGTTTCGGTATGTTTAATGACATCATAACTGTGTCATGATGATGTCATGAGATTTTTTTAAGGGTTGGCCGGCCAAGGGTGATGAATTATTGTGTGGGGGTCCCCATGTGGCCTAACGTAATGGGAAGTACCATGGGAGGGCCCATGCTTTTGAGAAAACCACTCTTGAGGTGTCCCTTGGCCATTAATGCCTTGTCCCCTCACTTTCCCTATAAATACCAAGTCATCCTCTCATATATTCGACTCCCCACTCATCCCCAACGAAGTTATAGTCTCATTAACTCCCAAGGAGTCATCCCAAGGTTCCCCCAAGCCCTCAAGGTCCCATCCTCTGAGGTTTAAGAGTTACATTTTAAGGTAAGGGATCCGACCTCTCTCTTTCATTTCAAAAAATCTCTTTTATGTCATTCCTTTTATGCTCCATGCTCTTTTGTTGGAGGATGTTATTTTATACTCCTATTAATTCCATTTTCATGTTCATATAATGAGAGATCCCCTCTTGCTCTCATTATTTAGTTTTATGATGTTTTAAGAGACGTCGTTAGGCTGCCGAAATTTTTGTAACAGATTCTTTCTCCCATCTCATTTTTCAAGATCTATTTCCATGTAAAGTATTTCAAGTTCCTTTTTATTATTTTGGGGTATGATCTCTAAATTTATCATACTGATCTTTTATGATCATATGATGAGAGACCCCATTTGATCTCTTTAATTCATTATTTTGAAGTTTTTAGTGGCGCCGTTAGGCTGCCGAATTTTTAAGTGGTTCTTCACCCTTCTCGTTTTGAAGTTCTACGTTCATGTCAATTATTTCAAGTTCCTTTTTGTTATGTTAAGGTATGATCTCTATATCTATCATACTAGAATCTAATGTTCATATGATGAGAGACCCCATTTTATCTCTTCAATTTAGTATTTTGATGTTTTAAGCAGCGCTATTAGGCTGCCGAATGTTTAAGTGGTTCTTCACCCTTCTCGTTTTGTAGTTCTACTTTCATGTCAATTCTTTCAAGTTCCTTTTTTTATGTTGGGGTATTATATCTATATCAATCATACTTTAATCTTATGTTCATATGATGAGAGACCCCATTTTATCTCTTCAATTCAGTATTTTGAAGTTTTAAGTGGCGCCGTTAGGCTGCCGAATTTTTAGGGGATTCTTTCACCCTTCTCATTCTTTTCAAGGTTCTACTTTCATGTCAAGTATTTCAAGTTCCTTTTTAATTATGTTGGGGAATTATCTCTATATCTATCATAATTAACTCTTATGTTCACATGATGAGAGACCCTATTTGATCATTTCAAATAATTTTTGTTGAAGTTTAAGTAACGCCGTTAGGCTGCCAAACTTTCATAAGAGAAATCTAATTTTTTTTCTCTTCCTTCCATGTTTTTCATTTCAAATGGTATGTCCTTGAAATTTCATTACCATGATCATGTATCCTTTTATTCTGTCAATATACTATTTTATGGGTCATTTATGAATGTTTGACCCATTTTCCCTCTTATTTTAATGTCTTCTAAAACCTCGTAACATAGCCGTTATGCTGCAGAATTTCCATCTCAAAATGTCTCTCCCTTTTTCTAAAGTTCTTTTATATTATTAAGTGATTACTCAACGGTCTTTCTTCTAAAGGGGTATTCACATATATACAAAAATGTTCTATTTTAAATTCTGGGATTTACATACACGAGACCCACCTTCTTTTTTGTGGGATTTAAAGTGATGTAAAGATCATGTCATTAAAGCAGTTTTTAAAACGTTATGATTATGAAATGAAACCCATTTATTTTATGCTATATGGGTTATTTATGAAATGTTTGATGATGATATATGTGGATCACATGATAAAAAAGGCAAATTTAAGGGTGCACCCTGATAGCGCTCCAATTCATTGGGTAATGATGTAACCACTAGAGATTTAAATTTTCACGATACCTTGGTGAATAACCTTGGTAATTTTCAAATGACACCTTGGGGATGGACCTTGGTGATATGTTCATGATTTTCTATGTTAAATGATGTAGCCACATCTTCAAGTTATGAAAAATGTTACTTTTATTATGATATATCTCATGATTTCTTTCTCATGCCTTAAAGTTCTTTTCATGACCTTATTGAAGTATCTCAAGTTCACATGTAAAATGTTTCTCTTGTTTTCCTTACTGTGCCTTCTTCTCACCCTTTCCTTTGATGTATGTCCCCAGGTGCTGAGATGCAGTAATGAACCTAGGATGAACATAAGTAGAAACCTTTCAAGTGATTAAGAAGAATGTTTTTTTGTTTCATGTTTTATGTTCCTGGTTTCCAAGACACTAAACCTTAAAGATCCTCGGTTTTGTAAAATGTAATGAAAGTTTATGTGATGAAAAGGAGGGATGCTATACCAAAACACCAAAATTAACTAAAAAAGTTCATAAAAAACATATGAATCATATTTATAAAATTATTGAAAGAACCCAAGAATCAATAAAACCCATAGAAAATGAAAATAATGGAAACACCTACCTCAATGGTGTGTGAACACAACACAACCCTTGAAGAAAGAAGAATACACCCTGAAGATAAATCTGCATTACTTACCCACTAATAAAATCGATTTACACAGAAACCCAAACCCATAAGGTTCATCTAAAGGGTAAACCAAAGAATGAAATCCAAGGAAACAAAGAGTGTAAGAGAGAAAGGAGAAAAAAATGGCCAGAACCTGAAAAAACCATTGAATATTGGAGGACAACCAATGTATAGAGATGAATCAAAGGGAGAGAGTTATTGGGATTCCTCCATGTTCCAAAATAGATCAAGGGGGGAGTGGCCTAATTTTTTGATAAAAATAGGGGAGATAGAAATAGGGGTTTAAATATTTAAAATTTGGGTCATCTCGCATAGTTTGGAGGAATGGTTTACAAAATCGTTCATTAATCGTTCAGTAGATACTATCCAATATGGAAACAAACACCTAACCAAAGCACACTTTTTGACTTACTCTGATCGAATCATGTAGTATCTTGTGTCCAACTATAGGACCTACCATATAGTTACCTGATTTGGGCCCCATGGTTTCTACTAACCATGCGCTGCCTATGCACATGCCATAATTCACCCAAAACTAAAAAACTCAAATGTTTAGGATGAGAAATCATCCCAAAACTCCACCAAAACATTAAATCCATGAAAATGATAAAATAATAGGATTTTAATGGTTTTATTGTCACAATTATCCCCACCAAAAGAAATTTATTTTCCCATAAATTCACCCAACTGATAGATAACCAAAACTCGAATCTATTCCTAGTCAAATTCGAAAGAAATCACGATCCCGAGTGTGACTTTTAACAACACAAGTCACAACTGACTAACACTAAAGGAAACAAAAACACTTGTAATAAAGATTCAAAATAAGAGGGTTAACTATAAATTAATAAATCAGTTAACATCAATAGAAAAATAAGGAACTCCAAACACAACCATCCAAAACCTCTCCATACAAGATCAATGACACCAGCACTAGAACAGAAAATTTAACACACCAGTCAAAATTTGAAACATAAGGGGGCAAAAAAATAAAATAAATTAAACTCTAATAACATATTGGGAACTATCATCACTCAATTTCGCAAAACCCAATCACTTCCAAATGAGAAAAAATAAAATCGAGTCTAGATCAAATGAGGACTAAGCACACTAATGGAGAACATTTGATTCAAATAGAAATAATGAAATATAAAAAACTACCCATGTTATGATAGAATAGGTCCATCAAACTTTTACAATGAAATTATGAACTTGAAAAAATAGAAAAAAATACAACATAGAAACATTAAAGATCACCACCCCAACATGGTAGATAAAAACTGATCCAGGGTTTCCCGCACCCGGGTGATTCTTGACTGCACACAAGCTTCACTCTGGGGACAATAGATGGAGCCATGATGGTTGAATCATATAATTACTCTCATCCAAAAAAATATATCCTCTAGTAAAAACACATTCTTTAAGAAATTATTCCTAGAAAACTTCTTCATAAGTCCCAGACAGGCGCAATGATATCATGTCTTCAGAGGATTGCGCCAATTAGACTTTGAATACCTGAACAAGACACACTAGTGGGACACAAGAATAAATCCAGATGAACTAGAAGAAAAAACCAATGAATTAGAATCTGAAAAGATATGTTCCTCTAGTATACACTCCTCTCTATATGGGTAACCTTCACGTGAAATAAGAGACACATTATTCCCAACTACATGCACGTCAGAAACCAACTGAGCTAGAAAATCATCATCCATAAACATTTCAAAATGAAGATCCTTATAGGAGAGGAATGGATACTTGATATTAGGATGAAGTCCTAAAATAAGACTAGAAGGCTTCAATAGATCTGGAAATGCCAACTCCAAAGAAAAGGAAACCAGTTGATTGTACTTGTCAACATAGGCCTTCACCATTTTCTAGCTTTGCGGAAAACTCAGGGTCTCTTATTTTTTATTTATATTTACCTACTCTGGTGTAACCCATTAGAAAAATATGTACTTAAGCACTTCTCACATCATCCCAACTTACATCAAGGGTGGATAAACCATATCCCATTATTCCAAAGATAGAAAAAAATTCTTAGACAACATGAACATTAATAGATTCGAGAGTTCATAAAAATGTTAAGACACACTCTATTTCTTCAAGACACTTCACTACCTCTAACAAAAAACAATCACCGTGAAGGATTTATAACAAATGATAAGAATCAAAAAACCGGGATGACTCACTAAAAACATTTGGGACCTTTCTGGGAAGCATTTTCTAAACATGGAGAGATATACAAAAACCATAATCAATAGAAAAAACGATGAAAAAAAGAACACATAATCAAAAGCAAACATGATCTCTAGATAAAAACATACAAGTGAAAGAAAAAATAACCTTTATGAAATCAGAATTTTTATTTATAAATCAAAACATACTTTTTAAAAGGCCATTTCCCAAAAATAGAAACCCATTTTTCATAGGAAAAAACCCATTTTTTCAAAGGAAAATCCCAAATAATTTTCCACTCAAAAACCATTACAGAAAACACAATTCGATCTATTAATTTCAAATTCCCACCCATGGAATCCTATGATCCCTTAAATTTGTGCTCACCCACTTCAATTACATCATCCATACACTTGTTCCAACATACACTTTCCATATATACCCAAACATATATGAACTTTCATAAGGAGTGTCATGGGTCATGGATTCCTTATCCTCATCAAAACCCAATCATTTACCCAATGTTAATTCCAAAATATTTTCATTATAAACTATTTTTAAAATCAAATATTATTTGAGAGATATAATTTTATCTTTCAAATCAATTTTCATTTTTAAAATCCTACTGTCAACAAGAAAGATTAGAATGAAATAGAAATCATGCCAATCTCACAGAATAAGAAACTAGTATAGAATCATAACCTATAGACACGGTAGTGGGTCATGTCCCAGGTAAGAAATAACAACTAAGATGAACTTAAACCATAAATTTGGATTCATCATGGGTCTATACTCTATATAATAACACAAAATGATATCGTCTTAACTCCAGTATCCTTCCTCAACTAAAAATAATGAAAAATGACTCATATCCTAGACTACCCTAGGTTACTAGAGTATTAGAAAAAGAAAGAGTTTATGAAGATCTTGCCCGACATACCTCCTGGGTCCCAAATGTCCTAATATCTAACTAGAGACACAAAAAATTGAAATAACAACGTCTTATACCATTTTATCACAAACCAGGCTGAGATGCCATCTGAACTGACATATGACCCGGTCCATTGCATTGGCCTAATGGCATTCTCGATCCCCATGGGCTAGAAACTAGCACCATTCATCAAATATAATTCATGTGGGAATTATTTCATCCCAAAAAACAAGAATAAAATAATTAAACTAAATAACTAATAATGAATCATTAACTAATAATAAATAAATATAAAAACTCATCTAGATACAAATACAATTTAAAAAGATTGAAAATCAATCAAAATAGAACCAAACCGCTGCCAAAGTACCTCCATGTGACCTAAATGTCACTAAAATCCTCAAGAATAAACCAATCCAAGAGAAAAATTGAACTAGAAAACATAAAAAAGATTTTATACCTACAAAACAGCTCAGGTCTACCTTCACCAAATTGTATAAGTAGGGTGTGAGCTTCACAACTCTGTAGGATACCACAAAATAATAGATATGTTAACTTCCTAAAAACTATTCATAAACAGTAGTTTTAATTACATAAATGAAAATACTATTTAAAAATTTTAAAAATACAACCACAACTTTCCCTTTTCCAGAAAACACACACCACTTTGCCATTTTCAAAACTGGTTCACTATTTTAGAAAACAAATCCCAAGACTAAGATCCAACAAGGAGACACTAAGAAAATATAAAAGTAAAGAGGTAAATAGTAAAATAAAACAAGTGAAACATAAATAACCCATAAAATGTAGATATTAATAATTTAAATTTTGTAAACATCCCTTGAGCGATACTTGGATGTACTCACTTGTCGGTTTACGGTGAAACTGCATAGTCTAAACCAATTGGATACTCTAAACTAGCCTCAAATGTGGCACAACCCACATAGCCTCTAAATAATATAAGGGAAAAAATCCATATAATAGGGGTTGATATAAAAACTTCAATCAACCTTCTAAATCATGCCCATGAAACCCATGGTAATAGTACAATGTGTAAGTAGGAGGGCTTCACATGAATAACCCACCTTACGTGCCATCATCGTACATGCCTACCCCAAACACTGACACCACCTATGATAACTCATATAGGTAAATATATCTATTGGGTATGTCTTCATGTAACAATTTATTCATAATTGAAAACCAGGCCATCACATCATTTATGCTTCAAATCATTTCACAAATCACCACAAGTTTCCAATGTGGGGTTTATATTTCCAAAACAACAATAATTAAAAAAACATTATAAAATTAAAACTAGTCCTTATATTATTTCTATTTACAATAAAATTCCACAAAATTTATAAACCATTTTGAAAATAAATATTAAAAACCACTTCCAAGAGCATAGTTCTAAATGATCCTTTATACCAAATCCAATTTAATATGCAACCTAATTTCAAGTCAATCATGAAAACACACAATAAACTTAAAGATTCCAAACAGGCTTAAATATCATTTAGAATCCAACCATAAATTAGAAAATAAAAATTGGATATAATATTAAACTTAAAATCTGAAAAAACACTTGAGTCATTTAGAAACAAAGAGATTTCATTGAAACACCATGAGTTTTAAGGAGTCAAACTTGTTGTTTGAAAACCTGGTTTTATGTTAAATAAGTCAATCACCATTTGTGTTCCCATCCATGTGTGTAATTAATCACAAATGGATATTCCCACAACCAATGAAATTATAAAAAAGCGTCTTCCCAAAATAATTTACAAAGAACAATCACATGCCTTCCCACCAACATAAAAAATCATACTATAGAAATCATCATGGTTAACATATAAAGATCAAATAAAAATCCATCCAATTTGATAAAAGGTATCGAAGGGAAAAACCACTCAAATAATCCAAATTTTTTTTAAACTGAATTGAAATATTATCAAACACCTTAGGTGCACACATACGGAGGAATATTTAATGAATCCCTTAAAAACCAATTTTAAATAAATTCTACCAACATTAAAAACAGTACAATGAACTAAAAAAGTGAATCACAAACATGAGAATCATATTTAAAAATTTATTGATAGTAATCTAGCATCAATGTAATAAATCAAAAATAAAAATATTGGAAAATCCTGTGTAAATGGTTTGAAAGCACAATAAAACATTTAAGGAAGGAAGTATACACCCCACAGAACAACATGCACAACCTAAATATCAAGCAAATCAAATCAAGAACCCTACCACATAGAGTATCTCTTATAGGGTAATCCCACAAGGAAACAAATAGAAACCATGTTATGAAGATATAAAGGAGTGAAAAATGGCCAAAACCCTATAAAAAACATTAGAACCCTAGAGGATCACCAAGATAGGTAGGGAAATCTTAGGGAGATGGGTCTTGGGACACATTTATGTGTGAAAATAATCTAAGGAGGGAGGGGAATGATGTTGGGACAACAATAAGGGATAAGGAAATGCGGGCTTAAGTATTTAAAATTTTGGGGTTGCTTGCACGATTTACTAAACTGTGTGCCAATCACGTGCTAGCTACCATCCAAGAGGAGAAAGATTGCATGGTCAACCTGCATGGTATAACTTACCATGCTCAACCAATGTAATAGCTTCTATCCAAATCCAGAACAACTCATATAATTACATGGGCTGGGGTACACAATTTTTACATACAATTTGGTTCCCTCGTACATTCCAAAATTCACCCAAAACACTAACACTCAAATGTTTAAGCTGAGAAATCATCCTGAACCTCCACTGAAACATCAAAATCCAATAAAAGAATAGAAAAAGAGGATTTTCATTGTTAGAGTGTTACAAGAATGATATCTGAAATTAATTTCTTCTTTAGTTTCGAAATAACATAGTGATTAGATGGAAAAATATTTACCCAACAAAGGCGTATAAAAGATTTAATCAAACTTATTTTATTTGAAAATTTCTCAATAATTATTATTTGTGTAGGTAAGTCTTATAATGAAGACCTTAATGAATCATTGAATCATGATGATAAATCAATTTCAACAGGGATTGGAAAAAGATTACCTTATTTTATGGTAGATTAACTAGATATTAGGTCCTTTATATTTTTGTGCACATTTTTTAAATAAAATTTAAGGGAATCTCAAATCATATTACTTAAAATATTAGCATCTCCCATAACGTTTCTTTAGAAATTATACTTTTTTAATTTACCCAGAAACTAATTTATTTTAAATAATTATTCTAATAATGCATTTTAATCTATATAATAGATGAGAAGGTTCTTTAAAGGCTAGAATTTATCTTTGATATAGTTAAGTTTCATTTTCAAAATTTGAAACAGTTCTTCTCAATTTCCACTACTGAATCTAAATTTATGGTAGCTAGAATTCATTTTTCTTAGTTGTTGTGTATTTATCACACACTTAAAGATATTAGTTTTAGTTTTACTAAAAAAATGATTATTTATGATACCCCATGTGTTATCTACTCATCTAGAAAACTAACACATCACAAAAATGTGGCAAACATTGAAATAAGACAAATATTCTTATGGGATAACAACAAAGGAGATATTTTTCCCTTTTTTATCAAAATTAAATATAAACATACCAAAATTATCAATAAACCCTTAAATTATGTTATATATAAATATGTTAAATATAATTTTGTTATAATCTATAAAAGATTAGCATAATTTCTTCTTCCTATTTGAAAATTTGATGAAGCAAAAACACTCTTCCAAAAAGATGTAGGGAATTCATTATTTATATTTATGTAAACATTTAATGTAGGTATTTTACATGATCAGGGATATCATTCAACAGAATAAATCAAATGTGCAATTGAATATAAATGGAACTAGACTTAATGAATGTTACCTTTAACAGTATATAACTTCTATAAAATAACATTTACTTCATGTATTAATCTAACATAAAGACCCCCTATTTAATTTTTTTCAGAATATCATAATCCTGAAAACTATATAAATAAATTATTTATGAAATCTTCATTAAATAATACTTTAGCTTTTTGGATTCTTTTTCAAATGCTTTGGTAATCAAGATTTTACAATTACTACTAATAAAATTTTATATTATTTTTTAAAAAATATATATATGATTGATTAACCATAAATATAGTGAGAGTTTTTTATTCATAATTATATAAGTGTATATTCCTTACTTATAAGCAAGATAATGGAACTCATTTGTAAAAATCTATAAAACCACATATATTAAAATAATAGCATCCATAGGAGTTGGGAGATAAATTTGGGAAGGTTTAATTTATTTTCTATTATAATCTATTCATGATTATTATATACTCAATTTACACGTTTAAATTCATTTTATATATCAATAGAATGTAAATTTCATAGAGTTAAAATTTTCACCTATTTTCTTTACCCTCATGTATAATAATTTTCATATGTATATGAAAATTAATTCTCAATGATAGTTTTTTTGTACATTTTTAATATAAAAAATGAGAGATATTATAAGAATTCTTTGGAGTTATATTTTTCTTAACTTTGTTAAGAGGGGTAATTATTTAAAGGGGGTTAATTTTTTAAAAGGGGGAGGGATTTTAAATTTTTTTGATATTTTTTTCAGTAACCTTGGGTGTTTTATAATAATATCCATTTATTATTATCATTTTTTATATACAGGGGATGTTCACCAGATAGCATAAAATGTATTTTATTTAAATATCTATCTAACATACATTAAATTATATTTTTCATTAATGTTTTATGTTTATTAGGAATAGTTATATTTTGGAGTCATATGAATCATCTTTTTTTTAATTTTCAAAAATAAAAAAAAACCTTGATTTTTTATATGAGATGAAAATTTGTTTTGTTTCAGTTTACACAATACGAACATATGATATTGTTTTCTTTGGATAAATTTAGTAGAAAAATTATGTTACCATAACTTAGTGGAATGCTATGGTGACCCGAGATAACTTCATCAAAATATAGAGCGATATCCATTTGTAATTGATTATGTATCTGATATTGTTAGTATCATACATGAAAATATCAAAATTTATCTATTTTAATTTTTTACAATGGAGGATATAAATTCGAATTAATACTTTTTAAAATAAAATATATTAAACTTTATTGGTTTTTATTAAAGTTATCCTAATGTTTTTATAATTTTAATGTTTTTTCTTTTTTGATTATAATATTTACTTTTCATGGTGTCTTGTCTAAGATATACCATCTAAGAGGATTACATTAAATTATCTTAGCCTTTTACTTGTAATTTTTGTATTGTCTAATTCTGTGTGATCAAAGAGGTTCAATAGCTAAGAACATGTTTGGTTTAACATTTTTATGATTGAAGAGATTTTTGGTAGAGGAATTTATACCTTCCAATTGGTTTATAGTTGAAAAATTCTAGGTGAGAAAATTTTATTATAATTGAGGAGTATATAAGAGGGGATTGAAAATTGACTATCCAAAATTAAATTTGAGTTTATATTTTGGTACCTTTTTATAGGTCTACAGTCAATAGAGTTCTTGTTTTAGACTTCGATACCATGGTTTAGGTTATCAATCCACCCGATACTATGATTTAAAAGTGAATATATTCCTAATTTTTGGGGTTTGAGAAATAATATACATTAGATTTATTTGACTATTCATTCAATACATTGAGAATTATTTTTTTACCTTTCTAATGTATTCTGTACTATTTATATATTTTCATCGGATAAATGTATATATACTCATTGCGTTATTTTTTCTTTTTATATACATTATTAGAATTCATTATGTTTGACAATTTTATTTTTTCAAATAGTCTATATTTAGATTATTTCATACTTTTTTGTCTGAGTAAAATCATAATTTTTTTAATACTATTCATCTTCATCTTATATTACAATATATTCTATTATCCAGTATAATAGAATATGAAAATTCACCAATAATTGAAAAGGTGTAATTACATCATTTTATTTTGGTCAATAATATATCTCAGGTTTCACTCTGTCTTAACAGTTATCAAATATATCTGTATTTGATTTTATAATCGAATTAGATTTACTATTAATCAATGTTCCCAAAACAATTTGATTATTTAATATCATTATGATTGTTTTTATTATGGCATAAAAGAATTTTATTTCAATATAGATTCTCATTCAAATAATTTTCATTCTCCATGTAAATCATGTGGGTGCCACTATGAAAACAACAATGATGTAATTTTTTCTAAATATTTCCAAAAGGGAAATAAACAAAGTGAAACATTATCTACCAATGTGTGTCAGTCATGAATACCCCATTTTAAAGTCAACATAGTGAGATTTTCTCATTCATGGTGTGGTTGTATGTCATAATCTATAACAAAATTTAATTGGTTTTTCATACTCACCCTTTCTCATAGTGCCATATTCTTCTCTACTAGGAAATATCACTTTCTTAATATTCTCTTAAATCACAATCATATTCGACACATTTCAATATTATAGTCACTAAATCATAACTTCAGTATATATAGTTTAACATTCATAAGTAACATATATAACATCAATACCCTCACATTGTTTCTAACATACATATTTAACATACAAAAATGGGTTTCCAACAAATTACTTTCATGATTTTTTAATATATTACACACACTCAGAAGAATATTACATATTTTTTTATGGTTCTTTAAATAATACCATTTCTTCATGAGCCTCCTAAAATACCTTACACATGGTTCATATGATATTACACATGCTTCTAAATATTTTACTTACTAGTGTAGAGTTTTAACATTATATTATTCATATCTAAGCTCTAACATAAAATTTATGAAACATAAAAAATGATACTTTTCACTCTATGATCCAAACCTTTTCCAATTTTTACCTCACTAGGAGTATAATATCATATTAAATATCTTAAATCCATTACATGTCATAGTGTAGTTCCATTAATTTCTAATTCCTTGACTCTTTGAACATAAAAATTTCATAAACTCTCATATTTTGGAATTTTAAATTTTTTTATATTCATCATCAAATATTCCTTTCTATGTGAAGTGAATTTTCTAATTTATCCACTATATGGATGAATTTCATTTTTTGTAACAAGATCACATAGAAAAAATTTGATTGATCTTATAGAATATCCAATTAAATCAAAACAATCTTTAAATGAATTTTAACGATATAAGAATATTTCAAAATATCTTTAAACAATTTCAATGAATTTTTTCATATAGACCCTAAAATAATTGACTTTTTATGAAAATACACTACCGCATTAAACTCCAACTTCAAATATTCCATGTCAAATATTTTTTAAATGATATTCTTCACTAATTGTTTTATTTTTCATATTAATTATTCAAGGGATTGATTCTCACCCCATCGACCAATATTTCTACTTTTTCAACCACATATCCAAGATATTATCAATATCATTCTCCTTTTATTCATCCAGAATACATTTCAAATAGTTATTCATATGAAAAAAATTCATTAATTTCTACTTAAGATAAAATCAGAAATTATAATACATATTGTTAGAGTTGGTACCCTATATCCCACTAATTTGTACTATTGTTACTTGTATATTAAAATAAGTAAATTATAATTTAAATATCGTGTCACATATTGATTTTTGATCTTCATAACATTAATTTGATAATTTACAAAAGTATCTACCATATTGTAATTATCATATAAGTTCAATACTATGATGATATTCTTCATATTCAATTAAGATATTCTGAAACCTAGTTATAAGGTTTGATAACATTTTACAACGGGGCACATTGTATGTTTAATTTTAGATGTGAGTACTCATAAGTAGATGAGAATGATTCTCATGATGTTCTCATAGGGTAACATCCAATATAAAAAATTATGAGAACATACCTCCCAGTTGGAATTTCTCATGTTTAGGTACTATTAGATATTATTGTGCAAAATTTTGTTTAATGGTCTTTGGACATTAATATTACTATAATTTCAGGTCATGATTTGAATAATTTTATTTACTATCAAAAACCATGATGGGATATTTTCTAGGGATTTTGGGTATGTTGGGGTCCTCATGAATGACATATTATTAACTAATAATTCGAGGGATGATTTTCCGCATTTATCATTATGAAATTAAATATCTCGGTACTTTTATTGAAAAGGAAACATCATATTAAAATTAATGGACATTATGTAATGATGAGTTTATTTAAAACAGTTAAAGAAATACATATCAATCATATAGGTTGATAGAATGAGTTTTCTATCATCTATATGAGCTATTTGGACAAAAATATTACATTACACAAGCATTACTCTAAAGTTGTCATTCACATTGTGACATTAACATCTTTCTATGGGGCACATTAACCCGTTTCTAGATAGTAATCATGTAATTTAAGAAAACCCAAATTTTTCTAGTGAAAAAAATATAGATGGCCATACACTATGTGTTTCAGATGATACTGACTACATTTTATTTGGATTTAGTTATTGGAATAAATATTTCTCCCATGAACAAGGAATAAATTTTCAGGATTTATTGATATCAAATATTAAAAAATATTTATTTTCAATGTAATTATTTTATTACATGAAAATATATTGTTTTTTTAAATTTTTAATCACACGGTAATAAATAAATATATATTCATAAATAAATAATTCATTTAATTACATTATTTTTTAATTAATATTTATTAATTAGAAATTTATATAATATTTATTTTAATTATTAAGAATTAAATATTTATTTTTTCACCATATGCGAAATGAATATTTATTTTGTATATAAATAAATAAATAAATAATTATTTATGGGGTATTTGATAAATTTTCATGGGGATAAATTTACTAAGATTTTATCTTACGAAAAATATTAATTTGGAAGCTGGTAAAATAATATTTCTAATAGTACTAGTTTTCACACACTATAAAATAAAACTAATTATTTTGTCACATTGTATGCAGTGAGATAGGGTTTAATATATAATTTTAGGGTTATTATACTATCAGAAACTATTTTTATTCTATTATTATCTTTATAATTTGAAGATTATGAATAATATGTTGAGTATGATTGAGACTGGTCAAAATTGATAATTATTATAGACAATGAAATATAGATCTCTTTCTCAAGAGTGAATAATGATTTATATATATTATTTCATCTTATATAATATCAAGAACAAGATTATAAGGATGACACTTCAAGCTTGATGGAATCATTACAACAGTCAAGATGAACACCATAACATGATAAATATTCTATTCTTGCACATGATAATCCAACAGTGTTGGTCCAAAATCAATGGAACATGTGTGGATCACTGTAGAGGGATCATACTCTTGGATCGTATAATTACATTAATGGTAGAAAAAAGAGGGTCTTGATATTTCAATGTTTTCACCAAATAATTATCTAAATACTAAGGTATTATTTCTTATAATATATTTTTCATTAATTAAATATTTCATGAGAAATGATCTTATCATGGGTATATATACCATTCTTGTTGATATTCTATTGAAAAATTTGATTGATCTAGAAGATTTCAAATCCAATTTTAATGAAAATGTGTAAAATGTGATGGATTTTTTTAGAGAAATGTGTTTTCAAGAAAAAAAAATTAACTCATATTAAAATCATGAAAATATATAATTGAAATTGAATCAACTATATTATAAAATGGATCATATTTTACCTTATAAATTTTTTTAAAAAATAATTTGAATACAATGAAAATGAAAATAAATGTGAGAATTAAAAATATTAGTATTTTTCATTATTCACTGAAAATCAGTCTTTTCAAAAATACCAAAATTTTACAGTAAGTTAATTTTCAATGTTTTTTTCAAAAATTGTATTAATTTTATAAAATTTGCAAAAATTAATAGTAATAATCATTAAAAATGAAATTACATCATTTGGAATAATTTTTTTTGTAGCATAACATGACTTTACTAAAAATTGAGATCTTATTCCAGAAGAATTAATCAATAAATTTTTTATAAGTAGTTCCATTATAAATACAGTGTATAATTTGGTTACTTATATTCATACCAACAAATTTAAATGCAAGGTCACATTTAAATGTTAATATCTTGAT
Source organism: Viscum album (assembly GCA_963277665.1). NCBI lineage: Eukaryota > Viridiplantae > Streptophyta > Magnoliopsida > Santalales > Viscaceae > Viscum > Viscum album. Next base: position 1,283,224,048 of record OY728141.1, read on the forward strand.
AATATTTTTCAATTCGGATAAAGCTCGGTGGTGCATGTCAGGAAAGATATTATTATTATTATTATTTTAAGCTAAAATTTTAAGGTGTTTCAAAATCCCCAATAAAATAAACTAACAACTCCAAATGTTATCTTAGTAACAAAACGATCAATATTTGAAAATTATTTTAATAAAAAACTATATCATTCTGAAAGATGATAAAACTTATTTTAAAAATAGAAAGTGGGAACAAAAAATGTTGCCTAAAATAAAACATAATTCGTTATATGATATGGAGAGCATTGTTAGAAATTTTAATTATTTACATGGAAGAGAAATCTAACATCCAAATACTAATATATATTGATATAGAATATGTTCATGTGAAATTTAACAACCACAAAATTGTAAAACAGTGAGGGTTTAAAAGACTAAAAATTCATTTTAAATAAAAGTAAATAGATGGAATTTTTATTTCAAGATGCTCTTAATAATATTGAGAGGTTATTTTTCTGTTACTATAATTAATGAAATAAAATATACTGATTTGACTCTGTTCTCTTTCATAAGAACAATTTCACCCTTTTGAATTAATTTGTGAAATTTACACATCAAAATTTATTCCAAGAAATGAATATTCAAGATTAATTTTTCATGCCTGATGAACTAAAATAGGATTTTAATCATTCATAAGACCAAAAAAATAATTTCAATTAATTCATTATCTCAATAAATGTTTAATTAATCCAAAATGTTTAAAAAATGTTATCCAATATGGATAAATATAATACATTAATCATTAAAGCCACAATAATTACCAAAAAAAGTTAAACATAATCTACTCTATATATATTTAACCTTAAGACTCCTCTACAATATGTTTGACCAAATTTAATACCCAAAAACCTGAAATATTTAGTAAATTGTTTCCCCAAACAATATAAAATAACATAAAATATCATAAGCTAAATTTCTAAATATGTAGGTAACATGTTCTATTAAAATATAATAATAACATAACTCACCATACAAAATCAATGAAATCATATATTTTCAAAATAACACAATCCTTATTTTTAAAATAATATATAGACTATTCAATATATTATATAAATGAAAAAATAATATAAAATTCATCAAATATGACAAAAAATACTTTTTCACTAGATCACTAATCAATTTCATGGTCACCAACACTATCTAATTAACATTATAATTGTAAATAATATCTTTTTACAAACTAATCATTATTAACTCATCATTAGACCCATATTATGTGTTATATATATATGAGAGTATATATGTTTTCAAATTGAATAACCCATAATTACCTCATCATCAAAGATCATATTAACTGAAAAGAAAATCAATACATTTCACATATAATATAGTTATTCACATTTTTCACCTTTATATTAAATCTTAATATAATAATCATTAGATAATAAAATACTATTATTAAAAACAATTAAATCACAATTTTCAAGACCCAATACAAAGGTACATCAAGGATTCAAATTTCTTCATAAACATCTAAAAAATATTTGTTACTTTATTCCATAATTCATTTTTCCAATAATAATGTTTAAATTTTCCTCAATATTATTTTAATTATTTTATATTGTATTCTTGACTAATAAAATTGTTGATTTCTCATTATGTTACATATAGATTCGTCATCTTTAACTATATACTATTTGATTTTCGGTAATATTTTTTTTACATAGCCTTTCTGATCATTATCTCGAGATTTTATTATCTAAACTATTTAATGGGTAGTTTATTTATCAACTCCCTCTTTCTCCACATGTAAACAATTTTCCTATACCTTTAACACATTTCACGACATTCATCTTTCGAAATTATAGATGTGTATGGTTCTTAATCCTTTTATTCAAATGGTTATTACAAAATAAATTTCTATGAATATTTTTTTATTTTTTATTATGTGTGTCAAGACACTCACCAAATATGGGATTTCTCATCAGTTAACATGATTCCTGATTAGGGATAAGCACAAAGTTTTACCTTCTACCTAACATTTCATTTTTTTACCATGTGGACAGTCAATCCATTATTTGTCACATTTATTGTCATCATGGTTCACTCTAGTTCCTTCCATTAACTAAAACCAAAAATTATAATATTAAAAACAATAATCATAGTGGGAGACCGAATAATCATGAAAAACATTTCGAGGATGTTTAAATATTTACCCCTTTATTGAAATCTGAGACACATTCAGTTTAACCTAGTTCATTCACAATCATTATATTTTCAAATCCATTATATTTATTCTTAATGAAAAAGTGATTACCCATGAATATTCCTAAGAGTTTAGATCATGTTACATAGTATGGGAACACTCACAACACACTACAATGATTGCTAAAATTTAAATTCCCAACTCTTTTTGGGGATATTAGTCTTACCATAATCTAAGCCAAAGCACATCCACCTATAGTATCGAAAAAGGGATCAAAATCTGGGAAAACCTCATAATCCCATCCTTACTAAAAATTTTATGATATTATCCTCAAATTAAATAGAGCTTAAAATTTTATCATAGGGTTATATTAATATATCTATGTTTTCCAAAAATCAAGTTCTAATGGTTTCTATTAAACATACTTTGATGCCGGCTGTAACATGTCAACTCCAGTAACCCAAAGCTGATGGTTACAATATTACATTGGAATAATATTCAATTGATTTCATTATCAATTAATTAATAGTTCAGTAGTCGGTATTTACTATATACATACATGATTACTATTTTTAGATTTAAAAAAAATATAAAACCTATTAATAGTAAACAATCTACATCATTGAACTCAATCAATGGTTCCTTTATCAGATTTTGGGGAAATGGAAACCAACTAAGGGTGATCTCAGGTACTCATTTAAGGTTACATATAATAGAATCTATAATGATTAAATGAAAACATGAATAACATGGTAGAGATAAACCATAATCAAATATGCAATAAAACTGATACTATAAAAGTGGGACTAAATAAATTTATAATATAAAAATTTAATTAAAAATGCAGAATATAATAGCTAGTTTCATAATATTAGAATGCATAATGATGGACAACATGTTATTATATTAATAGATTTGTTTTAAGAAAATATATATAAAAATGTAGGGCATACACTAAATATCCGAACTATTTTTTCCCTTAAGACCTACCAGCACATTATAGGGCTATATTGGGCCCCTCCAATCACTTCCAATGTCTAATTGATTCATCCTATGAATGGGAAGAATAAAAATAAAATATATTATCAATAGAAATGTTGATGTTAAAAAAATATCATATTAAATGTTAATATTTTTAGTAAAAAATAATTATGAAATCGTCATAAGTTATCCAGAGTAATATGGTGGATGATATCAAAAGTGTATGTACCAATTAAAAGAACCAAGGTTCACAATAAAACACCACATGTATAAATTTTATATAGTTTCGGAAAGATTTATATCCCTCATATAATGAATAATTATAATTAAGACAATTGAAATGTCTAATGAATGAAGGTATCAAATAAATTTAATATTTCTAGTTAAATTTAAGGATAAAAAACTTGTATGAGATAAAATATTACTATAAATTATTTAGAATATATGTTTTTTAGTAAATTCATATCTTTTGGCGAATAAAAAAATGGTAGATAAATATTTAAATATGTTTTCAATGAATTATTTTACATGAAAAACCCCTTAAAACATGTAGAATTAGCTAAATATTAAAAAATGGTTTTTGCGGTGGGAAAGAACATTAATTCTATAGACCATAAAAAGTTTCATTTCATTTGAAATTTGGTGAAGTTAAAAATTAACATTTTATAAATCATTATAAATGTTCATTCCAACCCTTGAAAAAGACAAGGATAATTTAAATTGTCTTTAATATACTTTTTTGGGTAAATTAAAAGTAGTTGCGTAATTTTTTTTATAAAATGAGAGGCATGAAAGAATATTATTCCCAAATGAATATAATAAAATGTATATTTTCATTAAATAATTAATTTGGTCTCTTGAATATTATAAAATGGAAATCCAAGAGAAATATTTAATCTCTATAAATAAATACAAGAGATTGAAATTGACGATGTTAATGATATAAAGATCATATAAAATCCCTCAATGGAAACATAAGCATAACCAATCCCAAATAAATATGCGATTAAGAAATAATTCCATAATAATTGAATTATTTATGTTGGAATTAGTCAATGAATTGATTTTGTGTGACAATCATAAATCAAAAAAAGAATGAAAATACGATATAACATAATCATTGGCCATTTCACTCGTAATCCTCAAAAAACATACTGAATGATGAAGAAGTATAAACTAATGATAGGAAATTGAGTAAAAAATTATATTACCTAATGCTTCTATATATTTTATCTTTATTTAAACTCTTTGATATGAAATTTACGTTCATTATAATTATATAAAATCATAAAATCATGACCCGGTGCCATATATCGTTACAACTAGCTCGTTCACTACATGACCTCAGGTGCACATTCTCGTATATGAGTGGTTTATAACTAGCAACAAGAGTCTAATATATAGTGTGAGGAGATTGTACCCGATATATCAGAGCAACAAAACCATATCAATGATTATGAAATACAAGAAGGTTAATATTATGATAACCAATAATCAAACATAATCAATATAACAAACATCACATGGATATAACTATGTGTGAAAATGTATAAATAATAATAAAAAAATAAGTAAATAGGATTCATATTTATTAGTCATTAGTCAATAACATAGGTCGTTGTGTTCATGGTGAGACCTAAACCCATGATACCTACTTCATCATGTGCTGGAGTCTTAAACAAGAATCATCAAGATATCACAATTTATACTTTCATGGGATTTCATTCTTCATTTAATTCCAATTACATTTTCAATAACTTGGATAATTATTACTGGTACCAATATATTAGGAATTTAGAACATCATTCCAATGCTAATAGCTTAGGGTCCTAAAGTAATTGTCTGGAAACCCATGGGTATTTGGTCCAGCATTCCCAGACTAAAAATTCACCATTCCCATGAATGAATTGGGAACCTAGAGAAATAGTCTAGATCCTGATTGGTATTTGGAGTAGAAATCCACGACCTACAACTAAATTATCAATCATTTATAATTATCACATATCATAGTCCTAGAATCATAACACATTTATAATATATTTTCAACAAGCTACACCAATTAATTTATCAAACATGACCTTGTTTTTCCCATATTTATGATAACGAACAACATGAAAAATTTACCCATTAATAGATTAATCATCATTCATTTCATAACTCAAACAATCTTCGAGTATAATCCAAACTACACTTTAAATTCTATTATCACACATAATATAAGGATTGTGTTCAATTACATACAACCATCATTCATAATTTTTACATTTCAATATTACCAGTTCAAGAATTATTGGCACACCCCATGGGTTTCCACCTAGAGTGTATCATAATCTATAAGTGTTCCAATGAGATCTGTGAAGGATCTATAAATTTCGGTATAATAAATCATGTTTTTTAATTTAAATTAAATTTCACAACATGAAAATTCTTAAATAATACTAATACACAAGATCAATATTAGTACTATGGGATTTAGAAATTATACTAGATACCTCAAAATCATTGACGAAATCTAGCCAACCTATAGCCCTAAATTCGGTGTAGAATGACAGAAATCACAATTAGACATGGGATATATGATCAAAAACTAGGATAAAGATACAAAAAAAGATCCATTAAATCCTTGATCTAAAACATAATCAATAGAGGAAATTATCCATGTCTAAATGTTAAATAATAAATTAGAGAGATGAATCTAGAAAAAATGATATAATTTATCTTGAGGGTTCAATTTCATCCACTGGATCTTTAAATTTCATCAAAGGATGCTTTATTAGCCAAAGAATCTTCTTAAGAGCATCCAAGATTAAAAAAATTAATGTATGGATGAATAGGGGTGATAAGGGTTATTAAATTGTCTTTAAGTAAATTTTAATACAAAATCATTGGGTTTAAAATCCCACATTCACAATTTCCTTAGTGGGCCACATGGTTTGAGAAACCATACTCCCTAACCATGTACCCCTACTATAGGGGTGTAAGGTTACTCCAATGATGGTGAAAGGTTTGGAAAAATGTGAACCAAATGTTAAAAACCACTCTATCTAAGGAAGCACAGTTTTGAGAGGGTATTCACAATGTTTGTTCAAATTGTTCACCCCTTCCCATGGCTAAAAAATTGGGCACATGGTTTCCTAGGATAAAGTAATCTGTTTTCTATAACCATACTCCAACTATGTACATACCCATGGGATCTAAAAACTCTCTGAATTAACCTAACATAACAACAAAGAAAAACCCAACCATGGTATAACCACAACAAGGCTAAAAAGTAACTAAAGTGAGAATAATAAATATCCATGAAAAGTTATAATCTTACAATCTACCAAAATTATAATATATCATCCTAAAGCTATACTAAAAGAATTACTAAACCTCTAATATAAAAAGCTATGGCCATTAGTCCCACACATCCACTTATCCCTCCAATTCATCCTCATGAACATAGCCATCCTACCACAACACTTTGTGCAGTAGAATAATCATTCCCCAACAAACATTCTCAATGAGATCCACAAAAAATATTTATATTCTCCTCAAATGATGCATCAAACTCATGCTGAACATAATTAACATAAATCAAAATAGAATGGTTTGGGTGATACCTCTGAAGATGTGGCACATGAAATACATCATACATAACACTATACCTCTATGGAAGAGACAATCAATATTCATCAATGTAATACTCTCCAAAATATCAGACAGTCCATCAAAAATGGGAACCAACTTGGCCTGCTACCAAATCTTTTAGTGAACCAATATTAGAACCACCCAAATGAATACATGGTCTTTGAATATAAATTAATTATGTCAATTACGTTGATTTAAATAAAAATTTTATCAATAATTCACTGTATCCACACATTTATAAATCATCTAAACCTCTTTTGACGTCTCATACATGAGTTTGGTCCCAATAACAATGAATTTTCCACCTCCATCCATCTTAAAAGTGATTTTAATGACCTATAATAATAAGAGTTATATGGTTCTATATAAATTATTTCATGATAAATATTTTTATATGAAAACTCGACTAGCACTATGTGCTTCTCCCAAGATCCCCAAAAGTCTAGGTTTCATGCTCACAACATGTCCCCTTGAATTTAAACTGGACACATGAATTAATAATCATCTTATTGGTAAAAATTGATACTAAGAATCACCTTGGTACCCAACGAATCCAATAATAATTTTCAAAAGTGAAAATTAAAACATTAATCATGATCTTAAACAATGATCCATAGAAATCCATGAAAAATGTCTATCTCGCAAACATACATATGTATCAAATGATCTACCATGAATTTTTCAATGTGTAGGATGTAAATATGAATGTAGATTATCAATTTCAGGAGGGGGTGAATTGAAAGTTAAAAAAAATTAACCTTATGGAAAACTATGTTTAACAAGGTTAAACGAGGTAAATTCACAAGACCCCTTTTAGTTCTACAAAATTCCTAGGTTTCGGAAATATTGTTCCAGAAATGAAACATAAGAAAATTTTACAAGAAAAAGATTATAAATTAAATCTTATAGAATCTTATTTATCAGAGTATACAAAAGTATAAGAAAGTACATGAAGGTTATACTTTCTTCCTTTATCAAAATACAGTGGAAATAAACTTGAAACAAAACAAGTAACAAGTATGAAATCTTATAACCCAAAAAGAAGGGTATCCAATAACCTAGGATAAAGGACCCCTGATTTATAGTTTCAAGAATGTCTATCTTACCCACACCAGGGTAGTCCCTCGAAAGAAATATCAGAATCTGTCTTGCTACCCCTCTAAGCCCTCAAACCTCAAGGTAGTCTGAATGTCTACCTTTATATCCACAAAAGTCCTCAAACATTAAGGTAAACTTTACCTCTGTCTTCCAATCCCTAGAAGTCCTCAATTGTACATAGAAACAATAAGAGTCTCACAAATCAAGATGAAAACATTGTTCAATACACACTAGTATATAGTGTCTCTCTCCCTAGAAATCACTTCGGCAACATGTAATCTCTAGAGTGATTGATCTGTTCTCAGTTAGTGTTGAGCTCGTTCAAATTAGCTTCTATTTATAGGAACATCTCCAACAGTCAGCTCCCTCCTCCAACATTCATATTATTCTTTGAATTTCATAGGGACCTGTACAGGTTTCACTCCAACAACGGTTAGTTAGAAATAGAATGAATGACATCATTTCATAACTATAACATGTGTAATTAAAATAAGGATTCTTATCCAAGTCTATTTTTTCGGAGCCTATGGGAAAAAATAAAAGTTCAGAGTTTAAGAAAATAATAATTTAGAGAATATAAATCATGGATATTAAGATTTTGTTTTCCATATAAATGGGAACCTGAATTCTAAATAATTCAAAGTCGGGTTGTTGATAAATTCAGAGCCTGAATTCTGAGGAATTCAGAGTCCGAATTCTAAAGAATTTAGAGTATGAATCTTGAGGAATTAAGAGTCGTAATTTCAGAGTATTTGGAAATTGAATTTCGTAGAATTAAAAGTCTGAATTTTAGAGAATTAGAAATCTTAATTTCAATGAATTCGGAACCTGAATTTTAGAGAATTTAGAGTTTGAATTTTCATGAATTCATTGTCCGGATTTTTGAGAATTCGGAGTCTGAATTTTAGAGATTTTAGAATTTTCATTTCCAAGAATTCAATGTCTGAATTTCAGATAATTTAGAGTTCAAATTTAAAGGAATTTAGATTCTAAATTTCAGAGAATTTAGAGTCTAGAAACAGAATACTCTATAACCAAGGATTCAAGGAATTCCTAGGTTTTAGATGTGAAACCCAATTTTACCCTTTATAAAAAATAATATTAAGATTCATAGAAAGTATAAAATGAACAATGAAAACATATTTAAGGATAAAATATCCTTGAGGAAGAAAAATTTTCCTTATTAAGATAATGCTTAGGGAAAATGTGATTTTCTTTCAGATTGAGTGTTTGTGGTTTTCAAAACATAGAAGAATGGAAAAGTCATAATGAAACCTTATTGACTCAAAAATCACCCCCATTTTGGAATGCACAAACATCTTTATGAAAAATAATATAAGTACAAATATTTTTTCATTATGAACATAAAAGAAAAATTATCTCCCTTTACATATGAATCAATGTGAATACGACTAACTCCCCCTTAGGTTTTGAAAACCCTAAGGATCATATTATTGATTTTCTGAATGCGATTTTACATTTTCTTTCTTACAAAAATAATCTTTGATAAGAAATTCCCCTTATATGAACTTCCCCTTACATTGGAAAATCTCTTCTTTAAATAGAATTATTTTTTATCATTCCATTCTCCCCCTTTGTGATTTTCAAAAAGTAATAAAAAGAATTTAAAAAAATATGAAACCTAAAAAAAATATTATTAAACAACCAAATATATTTGAAAAAAAATCCAAAATTCCATTATGATTGCAAGAATTTTTACAAAGAAGAAAATACAACAAAAGATCGGAATAAGGTATATTTATCCTTCTTTCTCTTTAGGAATTAACTTCATGAAAATGGTTTTCATCTTCTTTATCTTCTTGTGATCTTCTTCTATATACTTGAGCAGCTGATCTTGATCTTCATTTTTCTTCTCTAAGGCTTTTATCTTTTCTTCCAAATCCTTAAGAATAACTTCCTAAGCCTTCAAAACTTCTTTTTTCTTAACAAGATTTTCTTCAAACTCAATTATAAGATCCCTTTCTATCTTCCAATTCATAGACACTAAATTACGCTTTCCATTTAAGTCTTTGAATTCTCGCTTCCGGGTTGTCTATTCTAGAGTTAGATTTTCCTCAAAACTCTTAGTAATATCATTATGCTTCCCAACTTCTGTTTAAAAAATAATTTTCACATTATATTAAAATTAATCAAAGGCTCTCAGATCTTACATTATCTTCCGTAAAAAACATGTAATATTCTTTCATGATCTTTTATGAGCTTTATATTCATTGAAGATAGTTTTGAATCCCATCTCATGATTTAAAAACATATCCATGTGCATTGTGGCTGAATTTTCTTTCTGATTAAATGAGTGTTAAAAGAATCTAGTACCTTGAGTCTATACTCTGAAATAAGGGAATTATATCTACCAACATCTTCCGAGATTGTACCATAAAATCATGTCCAAGAGAGGACGATTCCAAATCCGATTGTATGGTTGTTGTGGATTCTTTTTCTATCTATTTATATTTACTCTTCAATGAAGCACCAACATATTTATTTTTCACCACATATTTACTAGGTGTATCAACCATCACATTTTTCCCTTGTCAACTCTTAGAATAATATCTTCTACTTTGGGTGATTCATGATCACTATCATAAAACTAAAAATTTTTATCTTCCTCAGGATTTTATTACTAAACACCTGCCATAATATCCTCTAGCTAAATTCATTCAGGGTTGCTACTTTATTATTTAGATAGATTATTCACTTATTCCTGACCATTTTCTTCATATTCTTGGAGAAGAAAATTTTGAATATTCATCTTCAGAGATTCATATTGATATTTTCTCATATAGACTCTCTTTATCATGATTGTCCTCTTCTTGACTTATCGTCTCTTCGTTATCACCACTTACTTCTTCTTCTTCTTCTTATAATACTTCTTCTTTTACATATTATTCTAATTCTTCCTCTTGCACAATTTATTCTTTTTGTTCTAATTATAGAATTACAAACTTCTTTCTCAGAGTCACAGGGAGTGATTCTTTCAAATATGCTTCTAGTACCAAGATTTGTTCAAAGGCTTTCTGAGCAACCTTACGAATGGATTGAAATAATTCAGCCTTTGACATCTTCTACCTCTACTTATTTTCTTTATCTTTCTTCTCAAGAACTTCAGAAACCATTATATTAAATGGTTTTGCCTTATCAAGGTCCAAGCCAAAAGTAGGCTCCCATTGCATCATATTCTTCTTGTCCTCTCTCCACTTAGCCACTACTTCATGAGGGGAAGTCTTTTTCTTATTTGGTTGTTGGGGTGTTGTTTGAGTTTTTTTATCTACAAGGATTTTTTTCTTTCTCTTATGGTTCCTTTCCCTTCCTCTTCCTTCCAATATTTTTGGATGTCTCATCCACATTCAGTTTCTTTGATAGAAATTCTATTTCTGATTCTGGTAAATCCAAAAAATCTACAGATTTACTGCTGAATCCAACCCTCATCCTTCTCATGGTATCAACACTAAGTAGCATAACCTTTTAATTTATTGTCTTATAATTTCATGGTATTTTTAATGATTGAAGAAAAAGAAAAATAATCATGGAATGAATTTCTGGATATATGATAATTTGAGACAACAAATATCCATTCATGATATTCACAATTGTAACCAAGATATTCTAGACCATGTTTATCTTCTTGGGGTTCACCATGGAATACAGAACATAGATGTCACTTTTCCTTATAGAATACTTATCCCCTTTTCTCGGAATGATAAAACCTTGAACCCATATTTCAAGAATTCAGAAGATTCTAAATAGTTGAAAAATATTTAGAGTCTTAACTTCTTTCAGACCAAGGAACTCTAAAGCCTAGTCTTTCTCAAAAAAACCTAATACATATGGAAATTTATGGGTGTTTTTTTCATATTGACCTTCATAAATAATTACAATTATCCTTTCAGCCTTGGTGTAATAAAGGGAGTTGGTCTTCCCATAGCTCCTGATAGAAAACATATCTCTCACTCCATCATTGAAGAAACTTACTGATTCGAAAAATTCAACCAATAAATCCGGATAAACAAGATCTTGTGCCTTCACTTTTGATATACATAGAGTTACCCATCCATTTACCTTGATGTTCATTGAAATAATTGAATCATACATAACAAGGAAATTCAGATTGACTAACCTTTCTATGTATATCTGCCTTTCACATATTTCCTTTACAGTTGAGATTTTTTTCTGAGGAGAGGCCTCAACAGACATTCAGAACAGAGGAAAACCTGATGATCTAGAATGACCATAAGTAGGATGGAAGAACTTCATCGTGTGAAGTCTTTAAAGATCGATGTGTGAAAACCAATATGGGGTCCTTATATTGGTGGTTGAGACAATAGTTCAACTTCCTTGATTGATTCAGTAGTTAAAAAACTAATGATTAGATCTTTGTTTTGAGATTATAGTTGAAGAAGAGATTTTGTAGGTTCTGATCATTTGATGTTTTTAAGATAAACATTCAGATTTTAGATAAAGTGAATGTGAAAAGGTATTTTAAACAAGATAAAAATACCAACATGTAAAAAGATGATTATGAAAATCTATGAATTTAAAACATACTTTCTGGATTTGCAGGAAAATTATTCGCAATAAAGAAAATTGTTCTTGAAGAACATTAAATTTTGGAAAATATAAAATAAATTTAATGAAAATTTTGATTATGGAAAAAATTGATTATGAAAATAAAATCATTACCAAAATTTTTATTACAAAAAAAACTGAATATGTAAATATTTATTATGAAATAGGAAAAAACTGATTACAAAACATTTGATTAAAACAATGTGCTACCCTTATAAAAAAGTGTTTTTTACTATAATGAGATAGGGATCAACAAGAAGTTAATATGGTAGATTTCCTTATGGTTATCATTCATAACATTTATTAAATTTATTCTAATCTATTGAAGGCTAAAGATTTTGAGAAAATATCAGCTTGTTGATCCTGTATTCTAATATATTGAAGAATGATATCTCCTTTTTCTGTGTGGTCCCTATGAAATTGATTCCTAATATATATGTGTTTTTCAGAAGAGTGATGTGAAGGATTTTTACATAGGGAAATTGAACTATTATTATCACACAATATTTGTGTTTTGTTATTATTGATAACATAGTTAGTGAGTGTGTGTTGCATCCTCAACACTTGAGAAAAACAGATTCCAGCTACTACATATTCAGCTTCAGCAAATGAAAGTGCTACCATGTTTTTATTTTTGAATGACCATAAAATTAATGAATATATTATGAAATTAAAAGTTCTGGAATTATATTTCCTATCCACTTTACATTCACTGAAGTTAGCTTCTGAAAAGATTTTTAACAGAAAATCATTTCCAGAAGTATAAAATAGTCTTAAATCCATGGTTCCTCTTAAGTAGTGAAAAATTATTTTCACCGCCTTTAAATGGGATTTATTAGGATTGAATTGATATCTTAAACATAAGCATACTGAAAACATTAAGTTAGGATGACTAGCTATCAAGTATAGTAAACTTCCTATCATACCTCTAATTGATGTTTGATATACTGGTTTCACAGCTTCATCAAGATAAAGTGAATTTTGGGTACCAGTGGGAGTACTAATGCTCTTAGTGTTGTCATATCCATACTTTTTATGAATATATTTAATACACTTATGTTGGGATATATATGTTCTTTCTGGTTTTTAAAAAATTTGAAAACCTAGGAAAAATGTTAACTCACCCATCATACTCATTTCAAACTCATATTTTATTAGATCCACAAAGGAATCTGTTAATTATTGCTGAGTTGAACCAAATATAATGTCATCAAAATAAATGTGAATAATCAAAACAATTTTCTTATCTCTCTTTATAAAGAGGGTTGGATCAGAATTTCTATTAATGTCATTATTTTGTAACCAAAATCATGTATGTCTATCATACCAGGATGTAGGGTTTTTTTTAATACCATATAATGCTTTGGTAAGTTTGAAAACATGTTCATGATGTTTTGTGTCTTCAAAACAAGAAGGTTGTTCAACAAAAACTTCCTATTGAACATATACATTAAGGGAAGCACATTTAACATCCATTTGAAAAAGTTTATTCTTAATGAATGCTGCAAAGGCAAGTAGAATATGAATAGATTTGATTCTAGATACTAGAGTTTAGGTTTCTTCATAGTCTATTCCTTCTTGTTGATGATAGACTTTATCAACAAATCTAGATTTCTTTCTTAATATGATTCCATTTTCATTACACATATTTTTGAAGACTCGTTTTACTCCAATAACATATTTTTCCTTAGGTTGTTCAACCGGGGTCGAGACTTTATTCCTTTCAAATTCATTTAGCTCATCTTGTATGGATTCACCCAATCATCAGCACTTAAAGCATCATCAGTGCTTTTTGGTTCTAATTGTAAAGGGAATGATAGATGTTGTATTTCATTTCATAAATAACATCAAGCCCTTATAGGTTGATTTACATCACCAATGATACTATTACCAGGATGATTCTTAGGAAATAACTGTTTTGGGTTTTGTAAAACCAGTTCATCAACCTATGGTAGGAAATATTTAGGGCTAAATTCTTCAAAATCATTTTCGTTATAATTTTCCTTATCATAAGTATCTTCTATCAAGGGTTGATAATTAGTTTTTAAAACGACATCTGAAGATGTAGGTTGAGGTTGTTTAAAAACAAAGAGATTAGTTTTGTCAAATTTAACATGTACTGTTTCTTCAATAGTATAAGGGTTATTATTGAAAACTCCAGAAGCCTTAAAAGTTGGGGAGTAGAATAAGATAATTTCTTCATCAGATTCAGGTGTAAATTTAGGTAAATTATCTTTAGTATTCAGAATGAGTACTTTGCATCCAAATACCTTGATGTAATAAATTCCAGGTTTTCACCCATTCCATAACTCATAGTGGGTTTTATGAAGAAAAGGTTTAATCAAAACATGATTTATAGTATAATAAGTAATACTTAAAGCTTAAACCCAAAAATGTTAAGATACATAATATTAACTCAACATGGTTCTTGTTATCTCTTGAATAATTCAATTTTTTCTTTCAACAACACCATTTTTTGAGGGGTTCATGGTGTTGAGAAGTTATGAGTTATGTATTTTCTACAAAAAAATGTTTCAAAATAAGAACATTGAAATTCTTCTCCATTATCATTATGAATAGTTATTAATGGAAGGTTTTTCTCATTTTTTACTTGGGATTTAATGATTTTAAAATAAGAAAAAATTTCAGATTTATTTGCTAGAAAATAGACCCACTTAAATCTAGTGTAATCATCAACTATGAAAAATACATAATATTTACCTCCGATGATTCTAGTTTTTTTGGATTGAAAAGATCCATATGAACCAACTGTAATGCATTAGAATTTGAGACTTCACCAAATTATTTAAAACTTTATTTACATTTCTTTTAATATTGACAACGATCAAAAACTTTTGAAGAATCATATCTATGTTCTGGTAGATCCTTACAAAGTCTTTTCATGGAGAGTTTACATATGTTCCCAAGGACACAATGTAATAACCTTCTATGCCATAACCAAGATTTATCTTATATTGCACTAAGACAATGTAGATTTTGGCTCATGAGGTCCACTATGTTTAGTGTGTATACATTCTCTTACCTATGGGAAGAAATAATAGACTATTCCTTGGAATTGTGTACTAAGCATTTAACATTCCTAAAATTCACAAGGTAACCTTCATCACATAATTGTATTATCCTATTGAGGTTGTTCTTATGAAATATAACAAATAAAACATTTGAAATCAATGTTTTTCCAAGAAGAACAATTTTACCTATACCAATAATATCTTTCTAAGCATTATCTCCGAAAGTTATTCTTCCATGTATCTTTGTTATAATCTCTTAGATGAATTTTTTTAGTAGGCATGAATGGGGAACTACCACTATCCATGTACCATGTATTAAAACTATTACTATCTTTATTTTCTTTAAAATTAGAGTGTTAGACTTTCCAAACCCAAATTTTCTTGGATCCGGAAATTTCATAAAGAAAAATTTTACGTATCCACATTTACTTAGAAAAATAAGCTTTATTAAAACCTAATGATTGAGTTTTGTTTAAGGATTTTTTTTGTCTAATTCCCACCAACCTTACATTTAGTGTAGAATGGGGAACTTTGTGGAAAAAAATAATTATTACTAAAAATCAGTTTAGAATGAGAATAACCAGATCTAAAATAATTTCTTATAGGTCAAATTTGGGATTACATTTTCTCAATGTTTTCCTTACCTAAGGTAATGTTTTAGAAACACTTTCTCAAATAAACTATTTCCGACATTAGATTAATAACCATGTTTTTATCTTGAAAAACATTAGTTTTAGAACTAGAGTTATTCTTAAAAATATTTTTCTTAGAAATTACATTTTTAATATCCTTAGAAAGTTTATCCTTCTATGTATTAACTTCCTAAAGGTTTTTTTATATACTTTAAAAATCATAAATTTTCTTATCAAGATCTTTAGAAAGATCTAATACTTCCTTATTAATAATAGAAATTCTAGAATTTTCTTTGTCATGTTTTTTCTTGAGTTTAGAATTTTCATTCCCAAGATGTTTTAGCAAACCTAGAAACTTATTCATAAGTAGTTAATGTATTATCTTCATCAGAAGAAGATTCCTCAACTGAAGATTCTTAATATTTATTGTCAATATAATTTGTATTAATCGATGCATTAGTTATGGATTCAACATTTTGTACCTTTTCCATTAGACAATAATTTTCAATAGGTAGCTTGGAAAGAAGTCCAAGATTCCTCTGACTGGAATATTCATACTCTTAGGATTCATTAGAAGAATCTCCATCACTGGCACTCTAGGTGTCATCGGCTTTCAAAACAGTCATAGATTTTTCCTTGTTGTACTTATTTCTATTTTTCTCATAATTCTTTTACTTTCTGTCCTTTTTCTTACGCATAGGAAAATCAGTCCTTATATGTCATGCTCTTTTGCATTCATAACAAGTGACTTCCTAGTATTTCTTGCCTTTTATTTATTTCTTATTAAACCTATAATGATAGTCTTTCTTCCCAACTATCATGTTCAACATTTGAGCAAGATTAGCTAGCTCAGTCTCAAGATGTTCAGTTGCACTCGATTTAGATAAAACAATGACTTTCTTTGACATAGATCATGTAAACCTTTCAGGAGTCTTGGAATTTGTAATAGTAAAGGGCACACTCCCATTACCATTCTTCTTTTTATTCATATTAGCATCTCATTACATTCTTGTATCAGGTTGAAGAATATTTCCAAAAATCTTATCAAGAGTAATTTGAGATATTTTTATATTCTCATCAATAACTGTTCTCTTAAGTTCCCACTCATTAGAAATAATATCTATAATCTTGTACACAAGTACCTCGTCATATAATCATTTTTTCACCCCCTAATTGTAAACAGTTAACAATGGTCATAAACCTTCGTTTTACCTTGCACACTGGTTCTTTATAAAGAAATAGAAATCCATGATATTCTTATTTAAGCATATCTCTTCTAGTTTATATAACATTGGTTTTACCAAAATGAGTAACCTTTAATTTCTTCCAGATACAGTTAAAATCATCAAAAGATGAAATCTGACTATATATATTTCTGGTGATGGAACACAATAAAGTATTGTGTACCTTTTAGTTTAGTTGATATTCTCGCATTTCTTGATTAGTAAATGTTCTGACTTCCTTATCAGGAATCATATAATCTCTATAAATCATAACAAAACTATCCACTCTAGTATTAATAAAAAAAGTTTTCATATGATATCTCTAATATTCATAATCAATCCCATCAAATATTGGTGGTCTAGTAGGATTTATATTTTCAATCAAACGAACATTCATTCCTACTATCTAAAAAATATAATTCCAAAAAAACATGTTAGTAGTAAATGTTTTTAATCAAAGATAAAAATCCTAAGCAAGGAAAATATTTATAACAATGAAAACTTGATCAAGAAAACATATATGTGAATATAAGTATTTCAGTGACCTGCTCTGATAGAAACTGTTGGATTGAAATATGAATGTAGATGCTAAATTATAAAAGGGGGTGAATTTTATGCTGAAAAACATTCTTTTTAACCTTAAGGGAAACTGTGTTTAACATTGTTAATCAAGGTGAATTTAAAAGAATCTAGACTCTGACTTCCTATGAATTCAGACTCTGAATTTCTCGGAATTATGACTCTGAATTCCTCTAAATTCAGACTCCAAATTCATTAAAATTCTGGTTCCGAATTCAGAGTCCCTTGATTTATACATTCAAGAAAGTATATCTTACCCACACCAGGGTAAGCCTTAGATAGGAATATTGGAATATGTCTTGATATCCCCACAAGCCCTAAAACTTTAAGGTAGTAGGAACATCTATCTTCCTATCCACAGAATTCCTCGAACATTAATGTAGTCAACACCTATGTCTTCCTATCCCTGGAATTCCTTGATTGTACACAACAACAATCAGAGTCACACGAAGAAATTTAAATAAGTTGTTCAGTTTGCACAAGACATGATAGTATCTTTCTCTAGAAATCACTTTGGCTTCATGTAATCATTTGAGAGATGGATTGGTTCTCAGTTAGTGTTGAGATCATTCAAATGATCTCCTATTTATAGTCACTTCTCTAATAGTCAGCTCCCTCCTCCTACAGTCATATTTTTCTTGGAATTTTAGAGGGAAATGTACACCTGTCACTCAAACAACGGTTAGTTAGAATTAGAATTTATGAAATTATTTAATAACTAAAATAGGTGTAAGTAAAATAAGTTGGCTTAACCATGTTTATTTATTTGGGAGAATAAGAAAAAAAAATGTTTAGATTCTATGAAAATAATAATTTGGAGACTATAAATTTTGGATATTCGGATTTTGTTTTCCATATAATTCAGAACCTAAATTTTAATGAATTCAGAGTCTGAATTCAAGGGAATTCAGAGTCATAATTCTGAGAAATTCATTGTTTGAATTATGAGAAATTCAGAGTCTGAATTCATAGTAATTTAGAGTCCGAATTCTGAGGAATTAGGATTCATAATTTCAGTGAATTTGGAACCCGAATTTCAGATAATTCAGAGTCTGAATTTTAGAGAATTCAGAGTTTGAATTTTAGAGATTTTAGAATGATAAATTTAGGGAATTTGGAGTCTGAATTTCAGAGAATCTAGTTTCTTAATGTCATAGAATTTAGAGTCTGAATTTCAAAGAATTTTATCGAAATTGCAAGTAACTCAGAGTCTGAATATCAGAGAATTCGGAGTCTAAATTTCGGAGAATTTAGAATCTGAATTTCAGAGAATTTTGATTTTGAAAACAAAATACTCTATAACAAAGGATTTATAGGATTCCATGGTTTTAGATGTGAAACCTAATTTCACACTTTAGACATAAAAATTATTAGATTTATAGAAACTATAAAATGAACAATGAAACATAGGTAAGTATAAAATTTTCTTAAGGATGTAAAATATCCCATATTAAGATAAAGCTTAGGGAAAATATGATTTTCCATAAGATAGAGAGTTTGTGATTATCAAAACATAGAGGAATAGAAGATTAATAAGGAACCCTTATTAACTCAACATCATTATGGGGATTAAATGGGATAATTTTTTAAAATTTCTCCCAATCACACATATCACATCATTATTCTTGGATCTCATTATAAAACCCACCACAAAATCCATTGTAATGTCATCCTACTTCGATTCCGAAATGGAAAATGGAATTAGTAGACCACATGGTCATTTATTCTCATCCTTCTCCTAATGAAAGGTGTATCATCATGCGACAAATCCCATAGTTTCATTTTTCATACCTGATCATTAGTACTATTGAAATAGGTAATTGTTCTTTTTTTCAAACAAGGATGAAACACAACCTTTAAGGCCTGAAACTCATACAACAACACCATAAACATACTCATTGGAACAATAAGAGGGATACTGAAATAAATGATCTCATTCTCATCACTAGTCCAATATAAAGGAGAATCCCCGCCTTTAGGTATTTCCCTAAAGGAAAGAAATTATAGATTCTCATAAAACATCTCCCTGATCCAGCTCAAAAACATTGACTTAGTAGATAAGGACATGAGATTAATATTCCCCAAGACATCATGAACCCCAATGCACATAATATCTAGGAAGGTAATCTTATTCCACTCAGAAAGAGACTCCAAAACTTCCAGTGTCTATGATTTTCATCTCAAAGTATAACGACCCATACATTAAATACATTGTTAATACTTCAAAATTGAAGCATACTTATTACAACATATAACAAAACCACGAAAGGACCGTATAGGTATAGTGTCTTTAGAAACTGGGAAACATACACAACTGGTTCATAAAGTGTCTACAATGTCTCACATTTATTTCATCATATCTATAGTCCCCTTTGGAATATCATACTTAATAACCTTCTTCATGACATGGGGAAAGAAAACATACAAAAGGGTGAGCTCAAATGCTCAGTAAGGGTAACCAAAAGAAATATCAATCACATCATATTCATAAGAACATAACTTTTGGAAATCTTAACCTGGAAAAGAGAGCATAATTTCATAACATGGGATAAATCATAGTAGTGAAATGGAATCCCAATAATCATAACATAAAACATGAAACTTTGTGGCATACACACATAATCATAGAGAATCATTTTTTATTAGTCAAGACTCATTGCCAAGACTATCTTAGTGGACAAAGTCCATTTCTAAACCGAGTTCACTCCTCGTTTCAGTCCTGTTTCACTGAACCTGTATAACCTACCATTCCAGCCATGTCTATCTCATGAGATATAAAATCTTTACCCAATGCAATGGAGGGAGATATAGGTCCCACCCATCTCATAATGATACCATTCTTATGTGTGCCACAAAATCATAAACCATACATCGTAGCATAACCCATATAATAAAAATGGGATTCTTAAACAACATGACATCATAAAAAAATTCATATAAGATAAAGGAATTCATAAAAATAATTCCATCACAACATAATTAAATCAATGTAATAATAGGGATAGATACAGAACCCTATATTATCTTAGATGGAAAATAATTTTTATAAAACACTTGAACTCCATTCTTGAGGAAAATATCCTTTCTACTTCAAAAACATTTTCCTTTCTTAACATGTCATACAATTTTAAACTAAAAGAAGTTGATTAAAAATAAACTTGAAAAGTTGTAAAGTAAGCATCTTGGAAATAATGTTTTAAAAATCCATTCATGCCGTATAATTAAAAAAAACATTCTTCTCGTACTTTTCCCGGAAAAGACAAAAAGTACCTCGTACGAAAAACGACAAAAGAGTCCCTTCATATCTTTTACTAAAAACTCGCCGAAGGGTAAAATTGGATTTAAAAAATTTTAGGTGGATGGAAACAATATTACATATTGAGGAAACATGGATGTGGATGATAAAATACACCCCAGTAAATACCAAAGTATAAACAATCTCAGATAAAATGAGATTGTGATATTTTCCCTTACCTTAGGTCCGATTTGCTTCGTAAGTTTCCAAACCTCCTGTATAATGATTTAAATAATGTTATTGAATTATTCCAGAATCATACTTACTGTTATTATATCATATATGGTTATATTATTAGCTTCTTATTAGTAATATTTCATTACTACTTGTTATTCTGGTGTTTATTACTTTTTGTTCTTATGCGTGTTTTGTGGAATAAATTCTTATTCTTCTATTTAGGTTATAGATACCTCATTTCCAGAATGGTATTAGTGTAATATATATCATATTAATTCATTCAGTTCATTTATAGAGTCATTATGAAATGAAGATCATGTAGAACAAGTCGCATCACATCGTGGAGACGGTATTCCGTACGTACGCACAAGTGATGATATCGTTCCTATAATCGCGGAATTGTATTGGAGTGTGTGTATACTATTTAAGAGTCAATATCATTTTATAATAGTCATATATAGTCATTATTTTCACCATTATACCCATCTAAGTAAGGTGGTGGTGGAAAATAGATTACACAACGGCGTGGAGGCGGTATTCTGTACGTACGCACGCACGGTGATTTCATTTTCCGTAGGATGGATAGATGGTGAAATAGGGTTGTTTCATACATATAATAACATATAAGTTTGTGAGTGATACTGATGTTATTACTTCATAATGAAACAACTAATGAAGAAGAAGTGGAAGAAGAAATAAAGATGAAAGAATCGATAACAGACATTACCTCTTCTTTGAAGTGGTTCTTTGAAACCTTCTTTTAAGGCACTAAAATAGGTCTTTGAATAAGACCAGAACATCTAGGATGTTTCTAGGGAAGTGTAGAGGAGAAATTTTCAGGGGTTTGCCGAGCTTGAAGGCTCGAAGTGGTGTGAGGAAGAGGGGGAGGAGGTGCCCTTTTATAAGGGAGGAGAGGGGCACCTTTGGAATAACTAAAAATATTATTTTATTATAAAGTCAAATTCGGTTTTTAATAGCTCCAAATTGATATATTTCGAAGATAAGATGGGTAGGGGTCGAATTCATCTCATCCAATATAATTTAGACAAGTTTAGGTATCAATTGTAACCTTATCATTTAGATTTAACTTTAAGTTAGATAATTTAACTTTTACCGTGTCTTCTTGTTTTCTTACACTATAAGGTTAATAAACTTACCATATTAAGCCAAATGATCCCCAAGTTGTTTATTATTAATACATATAAACTTATCTAAGTCATTTTTCCGATCCTTAGATTTTTAGGAATAAAATAACAATTAGTAATATAATATTGTTTTTAAAAACTATTTTATGTCAATTTTGACACTATTTAGTAATTGATTTTTGTGAAAATCATAACAGAATTATTAGTTCGAAACAAGTTACTTAAATCAATACTAACAAGTCATATTAACCTATAAAATTAGTGTAATTCATAAAAAGTCTCAATTTACATTTATTTGGGTATTTATAACATCAATTATGTCAATATTTCATTAATAAGATAATTACTACATCATCATTGTGTCATAAGTAAATTAAATTATTTAATGTCTAAAAATTACAAATAAAATACCATTATGTAAGAAATTGTTTTAGCTTTCTAATGAATATTGATAGTCGAATTTATCTTATCTATAACCCCATATTAAAAATTATTTACTTATTAAACATTGATTTTAACTATTTTAACCCTTCTTTAAATAAATTAATAATAAATGTCCTAATCTAATCTAAGTGGGCCTAAATGGTCATATGTTTTTTCCTAAGGTTGTTTTTGGTCGAATTACACTTGTCAAATAGAATTAGGACATGTGTTAGGGTAATAATAATATCATTTTTACCCTTAATTACCCTATTTACTTTTAACCGTGGTAAAAAAAAAGTAAAAAGTTACTATTCACCAAAAAATTATTTTCATCTCATTGAACCACATTTTTCTTACTGACATCAACCGTGTCTCTCGGATTTTCGAAATTCCACTCACAGAAGCGGTAAAATTAATTTTTAAGAAAAATTCAGTTTTTTTAACTACCACTTAGTGGTTTCACTATTCATCAAAAATTGAATGTTTTCAGAAAAATACCAAAATTTCACTCTAGGATAATTTCGATATTCCGAATCCAAAAATGAAGTCCAATTTTAAAAATAAAATTTATATAATTTCAAAAGGTGGTTATTAATATTCATAATGGCTAGTTTTAATAATATTTTAATAGCATATCATTGTTTAGTGAAACTCGGTATTGCGTATGACGCAAGCTATCGAGGAAGGCCACAGTTGCGTGTAAAGAAATCCAAGCCAGTGTTAGTGAAATATTCCTTTGATTATTTATATAACATAAAAACAAAATATTTCACATAAAAGTCTCGGGTGTTACACAAAGCATCATCAAAACTATTTTCCTTCCCTTATATAAAGGCTAGCACAAAAATAAATTGACCATCTATAATCAAAACATATAATTTTCCAAAGATTAAATTATCACTTCCATAGTGTAATCTTTAATCTATTTTGGTCAGTATACACAACAAAAATTTCAACAAAAATATAATTCCACCATCACCTTAATGCATAAACCACAATGGTTAAATCAATACCCTGCATATGATAATTCCATTCATGTGGCCTCAAATATTGTGTTTCATATGATATTAATTTGATAACTTTTTATCAAAATTTATCCTTGTGTAATCCTAAATGAATCAAAAAACAAGACATTCTTCTCACCCGTCTTTGGTAGGATCAAAATTGGTGTTCTACGCAAACACTTCATCAGCTCTAGGAAGGCATATTCAATTGATCTAAATCATTCAAATAGCATACCATTCTTGGATAGGCAGAAAAGTGGCACTACTTGGAGAGAAAATCCCATGATGAACATCTAATAATAACACACTAAAAGCAAAAAAAATTTTGTATATCAGAAATGTTCTTGGTATGGTCCCAAGAAACTATTTACAAAAATTTCTATGGGTTTACAAACAAGCCGCCCTAAATTTTGATGTGGCCCGTGAAATGATCCCTTCCAATCTAGAATTGACACTTTTATAACTTTTTGTATATATGGTGCTCTCTCATTATAATCATGATGATGTCAATATGTTGTGAATGATCTTTATGAGTCTTGGAGTATACCAAGATGTCATCTAAAAAAATAGAAATATAATCTAGTTATGGGTGATAAATTCAGTACATCATGTCCATTAACACAGTAGGAGTATTATTCATTATGAATGAAATCAAGAAGAACTCATATAGGATATACCTATTTTTAGAATAAATACATGGTATATCATCATGTCTATGTCTCAAATGATGATACCTCAATCTGAAGTAGATCATAGAGAACACATAGCCACTCCTCAACTTCCCAAAAAATATCATTGATATGTGGGTGAGGATATTGTTTCTTAATTGTCATCTTGTTTGACTTTCATTAATCAACACATAATCATAATGTCCCTTCAACATTATTTGAAAACAAAAATGCAGAACCCCATGGTGACATACTTAGATGGATAAATATACTATACGTTAATTATTCCACATGAGTCATAAGCTCTTGAATCATTATTGGTTATATTCTGTAAGGTCGAATAAAGACCGGTTTAGATCTAGTAATTAACCCAATTGTAATCTAAATATATCACAGTGCTAGAATCCCAAATAATTCATCAAAAAAAATACTGTAACCCATCCACAACTATTGGGATGAAACTTTTTTTGAAACCCCTTCATCCAAAAAATGAGTCACAACTTGAGTAGTGAGCACCCCGGGTTTCTGTTGAACCCTTACATAGTCGGCCGGGATATCCCACTCTCCAAGAAGAACAATACTATTTACCTTAAAATATATAAAGGTTAATCTCATATAGTAAAAAATGTTCAGGGCTATATATGAAACCAAAAAATACTTAAAAAAACCATGTAAAATAATCTAACATGTGAAGCATGTAAAAATCCTCAATGAAATGATACTCACTATCCTCGAGGGAACATCCCTTCTCTAATAATATCTCATTATACTTTACACCCAAAATTTATTCGATCATCATAAACCCACATAGAAAATCCACCATTAGACTCATACAGTTCATAAGATCAGTAGATATAAATTAATTTGATGCTCTTGTATCAAATAATGTGATAGGAAGATTATAAAGTACAAGACGTATACCTCTAACTATCTATGGCATAGCCTCACAATTCATAAATGGATGATGGAATATATACAACTCTCTTGTCCCTCTTCCCAATGTTATCTTCTAAGTTCCCCATGGTTCATTTTTCTACTGATACAGGCACACTTTCATTAAATTACCATGTAAGAATCCTTATTCATCATTTTTAGTAGTACCCCAACTACCATACTGGCAATGTGTAGAAGACCCCTTTATATACTTTGGTTCATTCTAGATCTTACATCATTACCCATTTTTTATGGTTTATTTTAGAATCTCTATTGATACCTCATATTTCTATAAGATGACAAATCCATAGGTTATGAGGGAAACTAGTAATAAAAGTGACCCTTCATACCACATTGATGTCAGTACAATTGGATTCTACTCAAATTAACTGATCCTTCTCCATCACTAATCCATCTGTTTCTGACCTTTTTTACATTCTCAAAGTGACACTTCCAACACTTGGAAGGTGTACCTCGGGGTATTCCTATAGAATCCACCAATACTCCACTAGAATCCTTCTTCAGGCTCCCCTTATAAATGAGAAAATGACTCAAAAACTCATCAATTTTTTTTAACCAAAATATATTAATATGGGACTTAATTTCTTATTTTATTCCATCCTGAAAACATTTCACCAATGTTTCTTCACCTCTTACTTGCACTGAGAAAATAAGTTATCGACCAGTGAAGTGACCAGTATATTACATCACTTACTTATTTATTTGATTCATCATCATAAAAAATTCTTCTCTCTCATATCACAATGTCTCTATATAAATGTTCTATATGAACGTTCCTAAATGTCCTTCCTTACCATTCCCTCATACAAATCATCCAGACCATGATCATCCCAAACCACAAAACATACAATCATCCAACTTGAAACTATTCTCCATTGGAGTCTCTACATGGTAAATAAAATTATGAATATACTCAATAAAGAAAACCAATACCTTAGGTCTTCCCTTTATGGTGAATATCAGAAGGTTATGAAACTGGAACTCCCATGTTAGATTAGACATATTCGACACAACCCACCCTATCTATTTTACATGAACTATATAAAATGATATAATTTATCATGAATCTAATATCCAATAGCTTCACCTTGAACTATCAGGGAATTTGGTTCCAGTGCTGGAGGCACATTTCCAGTAATGTCCTCTTGTTATCCCACCAATAATTTTATCGTATAGGTAAGCCTCTACAATTCCAAGAACACATATTCAGACACAAAACACATCATTACCATTTTTACAAAATACATATTCACATAATCCCATCATAATTCATCCCACATACACAAAACCATGGTCTATATTGACGCACAAACACTACACTCAACCATTCCTAACCTCTGCCATAGATAACAAAGTGTAAAAATCCTTTATTTTATAAATTTATCATTTTAAACCATTTATTCACCATTTCATTTTAAAAAAATTCGAAACATTTACAAATTATCAATTCCATATTAGAAACCATTTCATTTTAAATTACTCAAATAATGAAAATCAATTTTCATTACCCAAAAATGACATATAAATTTCATTTCCATGCATGCCTATTATGATAATCATAATGTAAATTACAATGTTCCTAGAATGATTCTTTCATACTAAAATATCATTCTATACCGGGTCCGGAGAAAAATCTCATAAAAAAATAACATCACATAACATGTGCATAACATATGGTTAAATGACTCCCAAATATAACATCAAACATCAAGAATAACAAACCCACCATGGGTATATTGGTTTTTCCCATACATGGGTCAGCTACTCCCATGTAATAAGTCACGAACGAGGCCCGAATCATTCAATTATATTAAATAAATTTCCAAAATAATATCAAAACATAGATGAACATAAAATATCCTTAGATACTAGTTTTTAACTTCTTACATTAGATACCACAAACTGATACCCCAAGACTTCTCGACATATGACCTTATGAGCACCTACCTGTATGACAGAGAGTAAAAAATAGAAACAAGGGTCTAATATGTAATGTGGGAAGAATATACCATCTTTATTAATGACTAAGATAGTGTGAATCAACATGAAATATAACCAGGATAAAAATAAAACATGTAATAATAAACCATATCCTACATGACCAACATCACATGGATAAATCCAAGAAAATGAAATGACTATAAAAAAGTAGTAAAAACACCATGTTATAAAAGTGAAAAGTGTCTTAGAGAAACCCCAAATAGAACACTAACATATCAAAAGAGGGTCTTGAAATATTTTAGGACTACCTTTTCCATGCACCATCCCAAATCCCAAATCATCCATTTAACATTGGTCTCTTTCCCATATCATGTCCTCTAAACATGAAGTATATTTAGTTACTAATCAAGTGTCATGAGTTTAGTGTGATTTAAACTTGATAGGAAACCAACAATGTAGCATACTACCATAGATTCCACTTAATGGTTCCTTTAGATGGTGGCCTAAATACCTCAAGCATACCTCCCCAAATACAAGAGCCTACCAACTAGTAGCGAGGGAGAAGGGTGTTTTTATGGGGAGCCTATTCTTTAATTGATCTTAGTGGAGAAAATATATATATATATATATATTGAATGAGTAATAAAAGTATATGATTCTATTAGAACAGACCAATTACCTACCACATGAGAAGTAGAAATAAAAAATAAAAAATATAAGAAATAATGGAAATAAACCAAGAAATATATGTAGGATTGAAAAGGATGAATATTTAATATTTTTTTATCTTAATGGTGTTCAATAAAAAAAGTTAATATTCTAGGTGCATGGGGCACCAACATATACGTGAAGAAAAAATATATATATAAAAATTACAAAAAATGGATATGGGTAGAATCTAAAGAACAAGTTTTGTCCCTTACCCCCAAAGTTCATCCTAGAAATGTAAATCAAGCCTCAGAAGCTAGAAACATCCCTTCATCTATTCATATATTCATAAAGTATAGTTATGTATCAATGGAATCCAAAGTAGGGTGTGAGATAAAATCATAGTTTACCACAACCAATGGTGTCTAGATCAACCAATATCATGAAATATAAAGTGAACAATTTTCCATTAATAATAAATAATAGAGGGTAGAATAAATAAATAACTAAATAAAACGAACTGAATTCCAATTGGACATCCTTACAATTTTACTTCATTTGTCCTAAGCTAGTGAGTTTGAAACCAGGGTACGTGTGAAGGTTAAGTGGCTTATATAATGTGTAAGAATTAAATGTATCACTCTAGGGGATCAGTATAAGTCCATTTCCAAGGGAGTATATCCAAGGGGACCCAAGATTGGGATCCAAAGGGTCACTCTAGGAATGGTGTGATTGAAGGATAAACAAACCTCAGAGTTTGTCCATGGTATCACATATAGGGTCCCATGTCTCTCTAATGGAACAATACAACCCTTGTGCCATTGATCCCATCCATGTGGTCTCCTCTTGGTAACTGATGTCACTCATCTAGTGTAATAATAGATAATGCATGGTGACCCTATTCCAATCATAGATACAATCACCCCAGTGTGTTTACAAACCATTAATAGATTCTAACAATGAATCCATGAAGAGTCTATTTGTGGGATCAATATGTCGAAGACCCTTCCATCTCCCTTGACACTAATGTGATGGAATTTTATCAAAAAAAGTATATATGACATTCCATGAAAATTTTTATTTCATTTAGTCCAAGTATTTATCATAATAGGTTTATAGGTTAAGGAACTGCCATTGTGATATCCATTTATGTCCTAAATAATAATTCATATCTCCAAATCTTTTGACCTGTTCAATTAGATCATCTTAGTTTATTACCTGAATAACGTTTTTTATAATAAACGCAAGGGGTGTTTGTACAATTTAAAATTTGTGGGAAAAAATGACCTCTAAGGTGGGACATGAAAGTTGTGGTGGCAGAATTTAATTTGATCAACCTAATGGGTTGATTCACAAATTTATCAGGTCACAAATAGCATGTAATGGATTTCCTTTTAATTCAATTAGAATATGTAAGGAATCGCTTGAAAGATATGCATAGTCAAACAAAAAAAAATATTATATAACCCAAATAAATTATGGGAAAGAACCTAGAACACCAACATTAGCCATTCATTTCTCCCTAATTAATTTTCAGCCTTTGAATTCAGCAAGAAAGAAATATTTTAAAGAAACTATAAAATAACCTGAACATTGGTAAAATGAGCTTCCACCAAAATGGAACCAAAAAGGATCAAAGATACCTATAATATAAGGGATTTTATTTAAGAGATTACCTCTATCTTCCCATTTTATATAGTGGTGAGAAAAATATATGTAGATAGAGGAGGTAGTATTATCCCTAGTAAGGGGGAGAAGGAGATGATATGGGAGGAATGGAAGAGGGGAGACTATTGAAGAGGATGTAAGAAAAGAAAATGGGGTTAAAATATTTAATGAGGTTTAATGTTTTAAATTCACCATCATAGGAAGGGGTGTATGGTTTAGGATGTGATTGTCCAAACTATGCGCCAACTGTGCATGAAGTTCTACTCGAAGTGAAACCCCTAATGTACACGACATATAGTTCAGTAAACCATGTGAAGCCCATGGAAAATGGGTCGAAAAATTTTCTGAGACATGTTTCATGGGAGCTAAGAATATCTCATATGGTTTCAGGGAAGCTGTATGGATCTCCTCTCCCCTGTGTCTTAAACTAAAAAAATAAAAAATTATGCAGGCTGGGTAGCATGGTTTATACAAGCCATGTATCCCGGTCTACCACTTTAAATAACTACTATTTGGGTTATATAAGGCCCTAGACACCCAAGATACCTATTTGACTTCCTTAGGCGAAATTATAAGGTAAAAATGAATTCAAAACAAAGAAAGGTCCACACCATTGAGAAAATATGGGATGTTACATCCTCCCCTCCTTAATACAATACATCCCAAATTTCCCTTATATGGTTGGTGGAACTTCATCAAAGAAGTGTTCCATCCACAACAGACAAATATCTGGTCCAACTCCCAGGTCTCTTCTAGTACACATATGTGATTTCATATTACCTAGACCAGTGTAACTAACCATACTCATATATCCTTGGTACTTCGATCAATGATATGTATCAAATGCTCCTCTAAGTAATAATCTCCCCCTAATTAAACATCCTTAGTGTCACATGAATAATATTGGTCAGGATGATACCATCGAGGATGTGATTCATGGAAGATGTCATGCATGGAACTATGCCTCTGTGAATGATGGAACTCATAGTCTATTGATTTCACTTACTCCACTATCTCAAAAGGATTGATAGATCAAAGAAATAACTTTCCCTATCATTGGATTCATCTATGACCCATCCTGGGTGAATCCCACAAAAAACATGATTTCTTAACTCTAACTCTAGAGGTCTACAATGATAATCGATATAAGAGTTATTCTTACATTGAGTTGTATCCATATGATTATAAATTATCTAAACATGATATGATGTCTCTTGAACAAGACTAGGAGCTAGTATAGATTCCTATTTAACCTCCAGTTGGAAAAAAGTGAATAAAATGGACCACCTTGAAGAACTTCATATAGATCAATTTGAATTGTTGCCTAAAAGCTGTTGTGGTAGTAAAAATCAAAAGGGTATATGTGTTTTTCTCATGAACCTATGAAATCAAGAATAAAAGATCAAATCATATCCTCTAACACACATATCATCTTCTTAGACATCCCATCAGTATAAGGGTGTGATTCTATAATAAAGAGCATCTATGAACCTAGTGCCTTCTACAAACATTTCCAAAAATGTAAACAATATTAGGCGTTTCATTCCGTCGTGAAATATCAAGAAATTCCATGAAGGTTAACTAACCTCTGGATGTAATGTCTCCCAAGATCATCACCTAATAATGTATCCCTGATTGGTGTGAAGTATGAAACCTTGGTTACACTATTTATTTCCAATCATACTACATCACTTCCTTGAGGGCCCTTGAAAACCCCATCATGAAGTCCATGGGGACGTTTTTCAATTTCTATCCAGGACTAGAGAGAGGATATATGAGTCCAGTAGGGCACTGATTCTCAGCCTTCTCCTACAGATAGGTGGAGCATCGAGTGATAAATCTTGTAATCTTCCTTTCCAGACATGTCCATAAAATACAGATGTTGTATATCTCTATACATCTTGGTAAGAACAAGGAGAATGTCCAAAATAGAGGCATGTGAGTCCCTCATCAAATATTCATTTATATCTTAAGACAACTATAAATGGCCACAAGGGAGTAGGTTTTTACTTCCATCAACATCCCTACTAGGAGGTAGGTTCTCTCCTATGATTGTCTCCCATAGGATGAGTCCCAAGAGTTCAGAAAAAATGACCATCCGAAGCTGTTATAGAATGGGGGAGATCAATGTAAGAGCAGCTAAGACTGGTTTCCCATACAGTTCATCAACCTCTATTTATAATTCAGAAAATAAATACCTCATCTTCCACTCACTATTGGATCATTGTAATCTTTTTTTTGAGTCTTCAATCTTAAGAAATCAGCAATAAAAGTATCTTTTTGTAGTGATTAATAAATCCAAATGTCGAGGTATTTAATTTATTCAACCCACTAACGTAACCTCAAATTCATGCCTCACTAAATGGATATGTCTTTATACTTTTATAATCCATGGAAACCATAAACCACAAACCCAATATGTAATTACTCTTGTATATTAGGGCATGGACCCTAATAATAACCTCGATGTAATATGTAGGATAGCTCTGCTCATGAGGCTTCACTGGTGAGATTTGTAAATTTCATCCCAGTCACCATATATCAAAACATCTCTATCTTGATTTCTAAATAATAATAGTAACAGTTATAGATTATACTGGGCGTAGGAAAAAAAATATCGATACTCAATTCAATGTTAAATTTACCTCCTGAAAATCATTCTCACATGTTGTATCCGAGTCAAATTTCACAATCTTCTTGGTCAAGACCATAAGTGGTGCCTCCAGGCATGATAATTCCTAGATAAATCACATGTAATAGAAAATTTGGTATAATAATATTCTTGTATCAAAACATTAATGGGATCCTCCTAGGAAACCGGGATTCTCACCTTCTTAGGGTCAACTAACACACCCTATTGAGATATTATATGACCTAATAATTGAACCTGGATTATCCAAAAGTGGAATTTATTGAGCATTGTATATTTTTGGTCCACCATTAGTGTATTCTGCAGGATTTAAAGATGACTTTCATGGTCATGTACGGTGTGAGAATACACTATGAGGTCATCTAGAAATACCAGAACAATGATATATATATATATATGGATGGAAATCTCGATTCATGAGAGTCATGAATAATTCTAGAACATTATTTAAGAAGAAAGACGCAACCATATATTCGTACAAGACATACCTACTCAAGAACTCTGGATGTGGTATGTATGATTCCAACACATGAACCTGATGGCAACCTAAACCCTAATCGATCATGGAGAAAACTATTTATTCATAGAGAAAGTCCAAGAGACCATATATTAGACAAATTAGATACTATTTATTTACGATAATCTAGTTCAATTGGTGTCAGTCCATGAACAATCTAAGGGTACTATCCTCATTCCTGGAGAAAAGGATAGGTGATCCCCATGACAATGTATTGGGGTAGAAAAAACACTTGGCTTCCAGATCTTCAAGGTACTTCTTGAGTTACTGGAGTCTTGTAGGTTCCTTTCTATATGGTGTAATGTGCATAGGTTCTACACCTGGTACAAGTATGATTGTGAACTCGACATCACTATCAGAAGGTAAGATAGATAAATAATCAGGGAATATTCCCCAAAAATGATCTACAAAAGGTTGGGAATTCACGAGCTTCTTTCTCTAATTACTAATAAAGAGATTTTCCATCTAAGTTGCTACTCTGCAAAGCCCAGTATACTTGATTCCATCTTGACATACATAGATATACAATTCTACCTTATGGATATATTTTTTTTCCTTGGGTGATGTAATGGATACCCACCAATGATATCAATACACCATGTCTAGATAAGGTAGAAGTAGATCCATATCGAGAATGACATCAAAACCGGTCATCTCAATGATGAAGAAACTCTATAGAAAACTATACCCACCTATCTCTAGTGGGAAATACTTGAACTCGTGTATACCCTCAGCTCAAAATCCTAATAGGTTTTCATGTTTCATAACACTACTAGTGGAATCTATCATTGGGCCATACTTCACATAGTTGTAACAGAGAGAAAAGAGTATTTTTAACCCATATCAAATAAGTTAGACACTAAATTAGAGGATACCCGAATAGTACCTTTACCTGTAGATAGACCTAAACTCTTATCCTTTGGAGTAGGATTTACAGAGTATATATTCCTTTTGTCGCGTCCCTAACATGCTACATGGGTAGCCTAAAAAGGGCAACTCTGCTAATGTTGAAACTATAATGCCTAACTTCCCTAGCCAAGACCACTTACACATACTGAATGACTTGAAGAATACTACCTCCCGCCGCATGATGAATTTTTGATACTACAACTGAAGTTAGTTCTAGCACCTAACCCCACTCACATGGTTATAGATGAAAGGACCGACATAAACTATGGAGGTAGCCCATCCCACTACAAGACCTACACATAATGAGAATACTCACACACTTGGGATTTTATGGAAGGTTCTGTCACACTAGTGACACACCACATAGCTAGTAGTGCATTCCACATGACTTGTACTTCCCCCATTTGTATCCTTAAGATTCCTCTTCCTGCCACTGTATAAACCATTACTCTACTTTTCTAGGTGTTACTCATTTTCTGAATGGTTAGTAAAAACTTTGTGGAAACCGTGCGGCAGGTGCAGTTCAGACAAAACCAACCACAAAACTTTTGCACGACCATGCGGGCGATCCCTGTTAAGTGTTCAGTTTTTCCATAGTGGGTAGAGGGGTCCGCACTGTTACTGCATGTTTTGGACAACCATGAGTCCAAACTATGATGTTAGGCTATATTAAAAAAAACATGATGTTATTTTTATTACCCTCTCCTATTTTTTACCCTAAATCAGGCCTTCACCCTCCCCTTCATTGTTTTAACACTTAGGGGTCCCAAGACCCCTTATCCCCAGTCTCTCCTCTCCCAACGATATCTCATTATTGATTTTAAGGTATCTTTTAGGGTTTTGGGTGGATTTTCATCGTTTATATCTTCCCTCCTATATTTCTTGGTTCCATTTTTGATGAACCCTAATGATAGGTTTTGTGTGTTATCATTTGTTTCTTGGAATCTAGGTTTGGCGATTTCTCCCAAGTTTCTTAATAATCAATTTTCAAGGGTTTATTCACTTTTTGACTTGACAAGTTGGTGTTTTCATGTCTTTTAATCCATTTTCAATCCATTTTAAGCTTGTTATTTCTAGATTAATTCTTAAATTATGTTTTCACCGCTATTATTTTCATAATTTATTTTTTGTATCATTTTATTATTTTATGGTTTGATTAAAAATTGGTTTTAAATTATTTATCTATTTATAACAATGTGTATTCCTTGGATTAAGGTTTGTATGATAATCATTTTATTTTAAAATTGATATGTTGGATTTTTGGGTGGTGGTTTTCTAGAGAATTATTTTTGTGGAAGTTGGTTGGCTTGGGTTGGATAGATTTATGAAACATGGTGTTTTAATGTAAATGGTTTTTTCTACTAATAAATGGTGTGTATGTGTGTCGATTCATCGAAATTGGTTGGGGGAATATCACTTGTGCTATGCCATTATATTTGTTTACATCCATGGGTTCATGGAGATCACCCATGGATGGTCCTACAAATGATGATCACATTTGAATTAGACCTTTTCGGGAACCATGGTTTTCTAAAAAGGAATCTTATTTCTTATTTCCCTATTTATATTTATAAATGCTTCCATGGTTTCCAAAATGGCTTGGTGTGGTTTCCAAAATTGTTTGAAAGGTTTTATGATATGTTCTATGTTTGATAGAAGGCAATTGATTCTTGGAATTGTTGAAAGATCATTCGGTACATTTGAGTGCATTGTGATTGTTTTCAAAATTATTTTGTGACAAAGGGGGTTTGAGATAATGGCCCATTTGAAAAATGTGATGTGTTTGGGTGTGTGATTGAAAACAAAAATACTGATTTGATAGGGTATATTGAAAATGAAATTTAATATTGCTAGAAATAGTTTTTAAAGTGATTATTTCTCTATGATAAATTTACACTCGATTGGTATAGAAAAAATCAAGTATGGTTCTTTGAAGTTGTTTTTGAAAAACCCTTATAGGGTTGGGTCCCTTTTTAGTTGTTGATCCATTAGATTTGAAGGGGCCTCATTATAGGACCACCCTTTTTATTTTATGTTATTAGAAGGGACTACCCTTGAGGTTGCAGGGGTGGTTCTAGATTCTGTGGTGTGTTTTGTTATATATATATTTGGTTTCTTTTTGTAATTGTATGGAACACCCCCTTATGAAATATAAATGGGAACCATTCTATAAAAAGGATTAATGGTAAAATTGGGATACTAGTCAAGGTTATTGTATTTTCTAGTGGCCCATAACATGTGGATACTTGGGTTTATTACTATGGGATCAGGTCCCTCGACCAGGCTAGGTAGGGAAATGGTCAGGCACTAGATCTTTTTGACTTTATTGATTAGGGAATGCATTTTGGATTTGTAACACGTATAATATGTTTTGGTCATCCTATGTGTTTCTAAGATTTCCCGTGTTTCCCCATTATGATTTGTTTCCCCCATTGCATATAATTTTATTCCTCTATCTAGTTTAAGTTTTTTTTTGAGAAATTATAAATGTGTGATTACTATAAATGGATTTAAAAGTTGATGTTTCAAATGATAAATCACAACTACCTTTTTCTATTCAGGTTATTTGTTTTTAATTATGGGGGTAAAAGATCACTTTATTTGATTTAAAAGAAAAGATTGTATAAAAATCTAATTCTCATAAATTTATTTGAAAATAGTATTAATGGAATTGTTTTGGGAAAGGAATGACATGGATTATATTGTGGTTTTATACAATCTTTTTATCTCATAGCCTACCCATACCACTCGGTGTCAGATGACCCGAGTTGTTTTGATGGTTCAACTTTTGTTCAAGATTTTTGGGAGGAACTCATTGTTGGATTAGTCATGTTCTTGTAGTTATAGGTGACCAAGAGGTCACCTTAAGATTGTGTGGAGGTGGTTAAGTTTTTTATTTTTAGTTTTGAGCATGCCCAGTTTTATTTTGTAACATCATCATCTATTTATTTAATGATGTTTAGTTGTTATTTTTGTTGTAGTCATAGTTTGTTATATTGTTTTCACCTTGTCATGGTAATTTATTTTGGGTTGAAATCATTCACATGTGAATGTTTTGATGCCCGAAACTAGTTGCAAGCCCGTAGGGATCAAGAAATCCATTCAAGCAATGTAGTGGATGGTATCAAGTGCCCTATTCAGGGTCGAGCCATGTTTATTTTTGAAAAAATTGTATCAGAGAAGTACCTTTATATATTGAGTATCAGGTAGATAGAGAATAAGAATGATGGGGAATTGGAGGTTGATGTGGAAATAGCTTCGTGAACTATTTCTCACAGTAATCCTCAAGTCATCAAGGGTAGTTATAGATTTTTTAATTTTGTCATGGGTTGTTTTGGATTGAGGAATGACAATGGAGGTAAATCGAGTTATTTTGTGGCCTCACATGGGGTAGTGACCCATGTGGAGACGAAGATCTTAGGTTGAGGACCTATTAGTGTTATGACTTACTTGGGAATCGACCACCACCATGTCACCGAGTTAGGAATAGACATTAGTTCTTCATTCTGATAGTCAGTTGTTGGATGTGTTTTATTTTGATTTCAGTTTATGTGAGTGTGTGTTGAAACATAAAGTGGACTTTTAAAGTGAAAATGGTTTTGGAAAGAGAGTGCTTTCTTATAATGTGTTTAAATGGGCAGAGTCATGTTTTATAGATGAAGTGTTTTGATTTTTAAAATTTGGTATGTGTTTGGATTTGATAAAAAAGAAATGTTTGAACCTTGGAACTCTTTATGGAGGTTCACATGTTTGTGGGTACGTACAGAAGCCTGCATGGGGGAACATGTCCATGGATGATGTAAGCAGGACTGGATGAATGCATGTGTGATGGTTCATAAGATTCCATGAGATGTATTTTGGAATTTAATGCTTCACTTGATTTTTCTAAAATGGATTTTAATAAGAAGATGATTTCAGAAATTGGGTTCTATAAAATTTCAGTTTCAGCATTTTGGTAGTGTCTCAGAAATGTGTCAATTTGGAAAAATAATATGAAATGATATTTTTTAAATGGGTGTTTTTAGTTGTTCATGATTCTTTTTTGCCTCTGAGATAGATGTTTTTTGGATCTAAGTGTTTATTTTAATTGTTTTTTTGGCATAATTCTAGTTTGTCTTGTGCTTCTAATGTTGCTCTGGATGTTCCTGCTAGAAAGGTCCCCAAGCTTGCTAAATATTAATGCCAACTTTAAGGTTCTTTTGAGTGTTTCATGTCAATCAAGGTAATAGAGGTCTATTTGAAGTAGTTGTGTGGTTGTGAAAGGTATGTGTCTTTAGGTTTTTGGGATCTCATGTGGTTGTTAAGGTTTATGCCATCTTGGTTAGTTTGAGAGTTCAGTTTTGTACTAGTGGAGGATAAATGTATCACCGCCATTTGAATTTGGGGTATAGTTGGTGGTTATCGGTTTTTTGAGGGTTCCCCATCTGGAGGAGAATGTGTTCTATAGGAACATGTCTGTGAAATGATATCTTAGTTATCTATGACGTCCAATTCATTTGATCACATTTAGTGTGCCATCACTATGGTTGGTTCAAGAATTCTAAGAAATTGTGTTGCATCCCTATAATAATTTACCACCATTATGGTCTTTTGAATCATTAAAAGGAAGAAGGAGTTAGGATCAGGGTAAGCTAGTGCCTGACTGTGAGGCAAGATATGCTTCAACAATCAATCCACAACTGTAGTTCTTGGGGTGAATCACTCACATGATCAAGAGTTACCAAGGGTGTGTGGAACCTCAACCTAGGGTCATGTTTTCCCACTTTGGGATGGAAATATCTAAATCATTATTATTCCATTATTTTATCCATTGTAAATACATCCTCATTGTGGTGGTGTGATGAGATTTTCCTATCACAATCCAAGCAACTTAATCTTCTCCAATATGGATTTTAAATCATTCAAATTTCATGAAGGGTGTAGGGACCTTGAATGAATGAACCCATTATGGTTTTGGGTTCAGTTTTAGCAGTGTAATTTTGGAAAATGATTAGGTTTTAGAGTTTGTGGGTGGTTTTTCTAGAAAATTTCTTAATTCAAATGATTTTCCATGAGTTTTCCCATAGTGTTGATAGGTTAGCCGGAGTGAATTGTTCTCAAATATAGCAATGTTGTTGTTCACTATTGTGCAAAGTTTTTTGGATCTTGTATTGGATTTTCCTATTGTAGTGTCATAGCATGTCGTAACTACCCATGATAGTTTTAATATAGGTAGTGGAGTTGTTATTTTAGTGTTGATGAAGTGGGTTGAGTTTCAGCTTAAAATATCCTAGTCCCCAATTACAGTGAAGGGTTCATTCAGTTTTTTTCGGATGTGTTGAGCTAGTTTCATCAAATTTAATTACTGGGTCTATAATATAAATATTTCTATTTATGTCTCTAGGGTGTTGTTCAGCCCATGTGGAGAAATTATGTGAGTTCGGTTTGGGTGTTCCCACGCTCCCCCCTCCCCGCCGGGGTAGTGTGTTCGAGTTCCAAGGTTTCCGTGTTAGTGAAATTATTGTGGTGGGGAGAAAACTCCCATGTTCTAACCTAATTAGTAGTATGTGGACTCTCTTGAATTGGATGGGTGTGGCGTGTGTTATAAATGGTCATCCATAGGCTTTCAGTCTTCCTCAGTTTTTTGGGCACAGAATTGAGTTTTTGGTAACTGTTAGTTTGATGACTTTTTAAGGGTAGAAAGTGTGTGTGGTGGGGAGATTTGTCACACCCCAACCTCATATCCTATTTTATTTTGTTACATTTCTAGTCTTGGACCATTTGGTAGAGGAAACATTTAAGGCCCAGTCAAATTTTTTTAAAATTTAAAAAGCTCAGGAGGATTTTTCTGGATGTTGCACGGTTGCCTAGTGGTTAGTAGTAATAGTGTAGAAATAGTGTGATAGATGCATGTCAGATACAACTAACCATAGGACATGCTTACATCAGTGCATCCAATCCCTTGTAAGAATATGGATTTACCTCTATGGGTACTGGGGTCCACACAGTTACCACATGATTTAGAAAACCGTGTGGCCAAACCACGTGGTCACCCTAGAATAGTTAAAAGATAGAATTATTTTTTATCTTCTCCCTCTTTTTACCCAAAATCAGGACTCCACCCCCCCCCCTTCATTTTTGGTGAACCAAGGGGTCCCATGACCCCTTCTCCATTGGCTCCCCTCTCCTAGGTATTTCTCCTCTTTGATTATAAGGTATGTTTTAGGGTATTGGATAAATTTTCCTCCTTTCTCTCTTCCCCTCCTCTATTTCATTATTTTGTTTTGGTTAACCCTATTTTATATGAAACATAATTCTAGGTTTGTAATGTTATATTTTTTTCATGGATTCTAGGGTTGTATGTTTTTTCACGTGGCCTAATATTCAATTTCCAAGGATTTCGTTTCTTTCACACATGTCCAGTTGGTGGTCCATGTATTTTCACCCATTTTCAATCCATTTCATGGTTGGGTTTTCTTGAGTAATACATAAATCATGTTTCTCACCCCTATTATATTCATTGTTGATTATTAGTATCATTTTTTATTAAAATGTTTGATGAAATATTGGTTTTAACTTTTTTATGATTTTATGCACATGTGTATGCCTTGCATTTGGGTTTGGAAAATTTTCATTTTCATTTAAAATGGTTATGTTTCATTTATGTAGTGGTGTTTTCCAAGGGAAATATTTTTGTGGAAATTGATTGGCTTGGGTTGGTTGGATTTATGAAACATGGTGTCTTAATGTAAATGTGTTGTTGTGTTAATAAATGGTGTGTGTGTGTGGTTTCTTTAAAAATGGTTGGGAGCAGACCACATGTGTTATCCAATTGGATGTGGGCATATCCCTAGATGCATGAAGTTCACACAGAGAAAGGACTACAAATGATGAAGACATTTTATGTGGAACAATTCTGGAATAATGGTTTTCTAAGAAAAACTCTTATTTCATCTTTCCCTATATCAATTGAAAAATGGTTCCATGGTTTCCAAAATGTCATGGGGTGGTTTCCAAAATTGTATGAAAGGTTTTGTGGCATGTCCAGTGTTGGATAGAAGGCAATCGATTCTTGGAATGGTTGAACACCCATTTAGCAACATTGAGATTGTTGTTATTGTTCTCGAAATAGTTTCTTTATAAAGTGGATTTTTGATAATGGCCCATTTGGAAAATGTGATGTGTTATTGTGTGTGTTTGAAATCATAAAGGCATATTGGAAGTGGGATAGTAAAAAAGGAATTTATTATTATCAGAAATGGATTTTAATGAGTTTTTTTCTCTTTCATAAAGGTACTCTCTATGGGAAGAGATAAAATCCCACCGGGAATCTAGAAGAGGGTTTTTAAAAAACCCTTAATGGGTTGGATTTCTTTGGATAGTTTTTGATCCATGAGATTGTGGGGCCTCATCATATACCACCCTTATGTGTTTTATGTTAGGGGAAGGGACAACCCTTGAGGTTACTTGGGTGGTGTCAGATTGTGTGGTGAATTTTATTATATATAAATTTAGCTTGTCATTTGAATTGTATGGAACACCCCCTTGTGTAATATACATGGGAACCTAGATTAGTAATGAATTATAATGAGAATGATTGTTGAAATAGTCTACTTTATTGTACTAGCTAGTGGCCCACAGTAGGTGGATATGTGGGCTTATTTCTACAGGTTTGGGCCCCTCAACCAGGAAAAGTAGGGCGACAACTGGGCATTTGGGTGTTATGAAGTAATTAATAAGGGAATGTCTTTTGGATGAGTCGGATGTATAGTATGTTATGGTACTCTTATGAGTTCCTAAGATTTACCATGCTTCCCAGTTACACGCATTATTAGATTCATTGACCTAATTACATAGAATTTTATTCAAGTACCTTGTTGTAGACTACATTGGGAAAACTCTTAATGTGCGATTTCTTTAAATGGGTTTCGAAGTAGTTATTTCATAAGGGAAAACAAAACTCCCTTTCTCCCTTCTTGTGATTTGTTTTAAATTATGAGGAAAATAGAGCGTATTTTTTTAATGAAAAGTGTGTATAAAAATATAATTTTAATAAATGCATTTCGAACTAGTATTTATGGAATGATTTTTATATGAAATGACATGGATTTTTTGGTTGTTTCCTTCTGAGCTGTTAGACCACACCCTACCAATAACACTTTGGGTCGGTAGACCAGAGCTAATTTTGCAGGTTCAACTTTTGTTCTGGTGTTTGGGAATGTGCTCATTATTGGAGAAGTCACAGTCTTGTAGTTGGAGGTGACAAGGAGGTCACATGACTATCATGAGGTGGTGGTTCACTTTTTTATTTTTCGTTTTGAGCATTATGAGTTGTATTTTTGTACCTGGATCATCTTTTTATTTAATGAAGTTCAATTATTAGTTTTACTGCAGAATCAATTTATTCTATTTTTCTCACTAGGTCTAAATAAATTATTTTTTGCTAAAATCATTCCCATATGTATGTCTTGAAGTCCGACACAAGTTTCCAGCCCATGGGGATTGGGAATTCCCATTGGTATATACCAGAGATCGACTTAGGTGACCAGTTTTGGTTCGACCCATGTTAGTTCATGACAATAAGAGACACAAAATACTTCCAAATAAAAAGGTTGGTCAAGTTTATAGGTATCAGCCCACGCATTCCAGACACCATTTCATTTTAAATATCATATTTATATTGATTTATTTATGTTTTTAAATTTTCATTAGTCGGGTTAAATGGATCACTATTCCAAATTTATAAGGGCACATACACTTTATAAATTGAAATAAAATTTCCACTTAAAACTGACCATAACATGTTCTAGATCATAAAACTAATGGTTATTGGATCAATGTTTCATAACCTATTACATAAGGAGTTTTCTTTATCTTATGTAGGAAAACACTTTTAGTTTCATAAGGAAACATTAAGTGTTAGTAATTTTTTCATTCCCACACAGAATGTTGGCATATCTATATATATAATAATCAAATTACTATAAGGAATAAAAACCAAGAATCCAATAATAATACATTAAATTCCATAAACGAATAAAAAAATTAAATACTGCATGACATATGTCAGAAATTTTAATCATATACTGCCAAGAATGATGTATGTTGTTAATATTACCTCATATCATTGGGCCACAACTAATAACAATTATATTCATAATTATTTAAATAAAAATAAAAACACAAAGAATGTTTGTCACCTAGTAGTGAAATATATTAAACTGTAACAACCTAACAAATAACAATATTTACACACCCTAGTTAATTTGGGTTTCCCCAATATGTTGGTTAGATAATCTTAAGAATAGGCTCAGTAAAAAATTCAAATATCCTAGTCTCTTTTCAAAACCCAATAAGTAAAAAAAAAGTAAAATAAATCTCTGATACCACTATTTACCATCCCACCATAGAAGTCACTTAATGGCTCCCCGAGATGGTGGCCACAAGACCTCAAGTGTGCCTCCATGAGTACCAGATGTTGCTGAATATCAGTGAGGGTCTAGGGTGTGTCTGTAGGGAGACAATTTCCTAATTAATTAGAGAGAAGAGCATTAGAATATATATATATGTAGAATAATTCAATTTAGTAGAAAATGTTGAAATACAAGAACAATAACTCTCTATAGTATAAGAATAAATAAAGTATATGCAACAATAGAAATTATAGAAATAAACAATGAAATATAAGTGGATCACTGCAAGCTGAGTTGATAATATATGTCAATGATTATGATGTTAAAAAAATGAATTTTATAAGGGAGGGTGATACAATCCAAAAAAACATGCTAACAAAATATAAAAGGAGGACAAAATGTCAATGACTATAATATCAATCATTGGATCATTACTCGACTCCCAAACTCCATCCTAGAATAGTTAATCAAGAATCAGTTTCACACTACTTCCCTCTATCATTTCATGTAGTCCAAAAGGCTTCTCTAAAATCAAAGGTGGAATGAGTAGTGTGTGAGATAAAATCCTAGTAGGCCATCACCAGGGGTGTCTAAATCAAACCATTTCATACAAAATAAACCAAATATAGTTACATTAATAATAAATAATGAAATCAGAATAAATAAATAACTAAATATACCATAATGGGTTCCAATAGGAATCCCATCCAATTATACACGCTCTGGCCTAAGTTGGTGATTCTAAATAAAGAGAATATATAAAGGTAAAGTGAGTGATATAATGTGCAAGAAGATGAACTGTCTCTAAGCTTGTGATTATGCTTTACGGATACATACCAAGGATTCAAATAACAACTGTTCATTTCTTATTTTAAATCTTTTAATTATGTTTTAATCCAATTATTCATCTTAATATATATAGATTGTTACCTTGATCCCATCCCTAGAAAATATAATAGAACTCCATTTATCCCCCTAGGGGATCAGTATATGTCCAATGCCAAGGGATTAAATCCAAGGAGACCTAAGAATAATATCACATGTTTAACTCTAGGAATGGTGTAATTAAAACATAAAAACATCTATTGTGTCTGTAGTATCTCACATAAGGGCCCAAGTCCCTATCATAGCATGGTACAACTATCGTTTCATCAATCAAATATATAAGGTCTCACCTTGGGAACTGATGTCATTCATCTGGATGAATTATAGGTAAAATATTTTGATCATCTCCCATGAATATCTATTTTCACCCTTTTGTATTTACAAAACAATAATATACTATAAAAATGAAGTCACAAATGGTCCATCTGAGGGGTCATAAATCCATAACCCTTTATATCACCCTCAACATTAATGTGAATTCAATTAATTAAACAATTCTTATATGAATTTTTTATAAACAAGGTAATTTCATTTAGTCATGTTATTTTTCATTATATTCTTTTTGGCCAAGGTATTTCTATTGGGAAATCT
Source organism: Viscum album (assembly GCA_963277665.1). Taxonomy (NCBI): domain Eukaryota; kingdom Viridiplantae; phylum Streptophyta; class Magnoliopsida; order Santalales; family Viscaceae; genus Viscum; species Viscum album. Next base: position 1,283,268,862 of record OY728141.1, read on the forward strand.
ATATATTTCATAAGGCATACGACACGTGGACTAATCTCATGGCCTATTAAACAAGTTAAACTTAGTTCATTAAGTCATAGAATACATATGTGATAATACATCCAAGGGGTGTTTGTTCATTTATAACAAGGTGTAAAAAGGCCTCTATGGTGGGGAATAACCATTGGGGTGGAATAAGTCCAGGTGATCAACCCAAGTGGTTGATTCTCGACACATTCGGGTCACAAATTGCATAATAAGACATTCCATTTAATTTAATTAGCATTAATAAGTAATTTTTAGAAGGGTACATCTCACAGAACAATGAAAGATAATATATAATGAAACAAAATTATGGGAAAGAACCTAGACCACCAACCTTATACTTGTAGTGCTTCCCTCATCCAGTATCAGCCTTTGATTCAAGCTATACCAAAATATATCAGAGAAACTTCCAAATTCCATGAAAATAGGTAAAATGATCTTAAACATAAATGTCAAAAAAGGGGATAGAAGAAAAATTAATGAGGAATAATAATATTATAGATATTACAACTATATTTGTGACAGATATTAAAATGAGAAAAAAATATAGGTTAGAAGAGTTAGCTTAATCACTAGTAAGGATGAGAAAGAGCGTGTATAAGAGGAAAGGAGTATGGGACGAAAATTGGGGAACAAGGACAAAAAGAAAAAGGGTTTAAAATATTTAAGGATGTGAAGGTTTTAAATTCACCCACACTGGATGTGGTGTATAGTTTTGCCACATGGTTCACTAAACATGGTTCTCTAAACCATGATCCAGGTTATTCTCCAAGGGGACCCCTGCATGTGTTAGGAATATAATTTGGATAAACATGCATAGCCCATGAATAAAGTTTTTGAAACATGTCTAATACAAGTTTAATTGTTACGTGGGATCTCATGCATGGTTTTAGAGAAACCTTGCAGAGCCCTACTCTCCATTGTATTAAGCCACATAGTTATAGAAGCTATGTGGGATGGAAAGAACCGTTTCTACTAACTAAGCGACCAAGTATACCTCTTTCTATTTTGGGACATCAGGATATATAAGAGCTCCATACACCCTAGATACCTCCTCATCTCCCTTAAGTAACATTAGTTGGTCCAAAAAAGTAACTAAAATGAAAAAATGTCTTCACCCATTAGATAACTTAGGATGTTACGACCAATGAAATCTAATAAAATATAATGTCTATAGCATTTTATTTAGTTTTTTGAAGAATAATGATAGAAAAAATAAGTAAAAAGGTATCACAATTATTAGAATTTAGTCAGTCAAATCGGTCCCCAAGTTCATGGGGACACCTTAACCAATCATTACTTCATTTTTATATGATGTAGTTTCAACCATACATTATCTAGATATCATAATTCATTATTATATGGGATTTTTTTATTCATTTAATTACAATTACATTTCCATTACCTTGGATCATAAGTCCAGGTACAAATATCTTGATATTTTAGAGCTTCAATCCAATCAGAATATCATTAGTCTGGTACCCCAAGGGTATTCCAAACAATAGTCCCTAAAAACAACATATTTTTCACATACATACATTGGGGACATATACCTGTATTCTGGCTCCCATTGGGTATTTATTATACCTATCCCTAGCCCAAAATGTATTGATCAATCATTCACAATTACCATATATCTAGGCTTCATATTTATAAAAATTTTATCAACCATTTTCAACAAGGTATGAATATTCATTTATCAATTAGAAACATTGTTATTCACCTTTATCATAATAAACAACATGAATAATTTTTCCATTAATTAATTTATAATTATTTATTTCACAACTCATTAAAACTTCAAGGTTAATTCAGAAAACACTTTGAATACCATTATCAAACATCAAATAATTATTTATTATAATTATATACACTCATTATTCCAATTTTCACATTTAATAATTATCATTTTAAGAATCATTGGAACACCCCATGGGTTTCCATCAAGCATATAACATGCCGACCTTTTCTTACATTACTATAAAATCATTTCAAAGATAAAAAACATAATAGTATTACACATAGAGGATCCAAAGGTTTTGTGTCTTGGGAAAACTAGGACCATACATAACAAATACAACATCAAGCTTAAACATTCATTTAATTTATTTTTCTATAACTTCTTATTGGCACATGTCCTCTCCTTAGTACATGTATCCACATGATGATATACATCAAAAGGGGTGAGCTAAAATCCCAGTAAAAGGATAGATAATAAAAATATATCATGGTGTGAGGATAATCATAACAAAGAAAAAGATCATGAACATGAGTGGAGCATAAATAGAAGACTTGAAATGTGGCAATGCATAAAAATGAAACATCATGTCTTAGTGGTTAACTACCACACATACTTGTGAACCAAGATAACATCTAGTTCACACATCATTTAAAATTTATTCATGAGATTCATCACTTTAACCAATGCATTGGAGCGCTATTTAATTCTGGGCGCACCTGTCACATTTAAACATTAATATTGCGCTATATAATTCTAGGCGCACCTGTCACATCATAACATTTTCTTTTATTATTCATGCCACAATGAACATATAACATAAATGAACAGAACTAACCCATGAAAATTAATGGGTTTAATCTCATAAGAACACATTCATAAACATTGGGTTCCCAAAATAAAGAGGGAACAACATACTTGATACAAGAATCATCAACCTTGAATGAGAAGTAAAAGTTGAGTTCTTAAGAGGAGAGTTCGTTCGGAAAACATTTGGATTGACATAAACTTCATTATAAAACATGTATATCCCAGAAAAGGAATTAAAATTATGAACAAATGATCTTTAAGGAGTGACCATATCAAAAATGGAGTGAAAGAGGTAGAACCCGAAGGATGAAAGTTGGGTTCGAGAATTTCCCCTTACCTTGTACCCGAATTTATACTTCTCTTTAATGTCCTGTATAATGACATTATATTCATTAATTAAAATTATAGAACCATGTGTACATTAATAGGGTTTATTATGGTTTCATTATGTCATATTATGTTCCTTTGGATGACTTATAGAGTTTAAAAACATTGTTTGGGGATGTTCGTTTTTATGGTTTTCTAGAGCGGCCCACTAGTATTCTTAAATTGAAGTTCGGGTAGATCATGGGTAAACATCCAGAAATGATATTACATGTTATTAGTGATATTACAGGAGCTTGAATGATTTTTTAATTAATTATATTATATCCATGTGGGTGAATCATTAGATAAGAATTAAATGATGATTATTTGGGTTAATTTGAGCAGTTTTTGGATCACAACGAACTTGTTTTAACTTTTCTCTTAGAAATATGGACATAGGTTATTTCCATAACTTAAAATAGAACATAATACATATTAAATATTCTGGTTCAACCATAAAAATGGTTTCATGACTAGATCTTAAGGTATAAATGGAAGAAGAGACCATGTTGTTTTTGAAGGTGATAAATTAACACCTCATGAACAACGTTCTTTTTAATAAAATAAAAAGGAAGACAGAAAGGGTGTGGTGTGATATAATATACCATTAAAATCATAAAATTACATTATATGTATAATACTGGAGTTACAAAAAAATTTGGATGAATATAGGTGGGGAGAGATCAAGAAAGGAACTTGAACTTGAAAGGAAATTAAAGGAGAAGAGGGAGGGAAATTACCTCTAGAATCTTTCACTTGAGAACCTCCTTAAGGGCCTAATCTTGGTCTTTTGAGGAGACCAACAGCTCTTAGACGTGTTGAAGGGGATAGGGAAGATTCTTGGGCATATTTTAGATAATTATTGATTCTTGAGAGGTGTGGTTTGGAAAGAGGAGGGGGAGGGCTTATTTATACATGAGGAGGGAGGTGTTTTTGGTATAAAATATTAAATGAAATAATATATCAAGAGTTAGACTTGTAATAGTAGTTTTTTGACATCCTAAATCATATATTAATATTATATAATTATTTTAGGCTTTAATTCTTCTTTATAATCCGAATTCAGTAATTTATTATATGTCATGTGAAAGAAAGAGAAAAAGACACTTTAAGAAATCACCTGTTGACTTTAGACTTTTGAAAGTTATTCTTAGGTTTGATAATTGGAAATATTTTATTTTAAGGAAAAATTTATGAGATTTAATATAATTTGGCAGAAACTAAAGTTCTAGAATTTTTATGTCATCATTAAATCATTCATGATGCAATTTAGTATACACCGATTATGCGAAAAACTGTATTTTTTACTATTCATCCGAAAATTGAAGTATTTCAGAATAAACCCAAAAGTTTACCCCTACTATTTTTTGAAGTGTAGAATCCGAAAATGATGTCCATTTCTCAAAAATAATTTTCTAAATATTATTAATTTAATATTTAATTAAAATCAAAATTTAATTAAAAAACAGTTTTTAAGATTAAATTGGATTTTATGGTGCTTCCAAAACTTACTTGGGGCTTATAACATATCTAAATACTATAGAAAAATGATTCAATAATTTAGGAATAAATTATATGGAAATAAATATTCTTTTAAATTAATTAATTAATTATAATTATTTATTTATGACTTAGAAAATACCAAAATGTTTACTAAGGTCAAATTGTCACATTCTAAGATGACTAAATTTTATTTAATTATCTATAGGTAATTTTACTCTAATATTGGATGATTTAATATTCATAAGGGTCATATTACTATTCATAAGGGTAAGTTACTATTCACCAAAAAATTATTTTTGTTTCATTAGACTCCAACAAACATCTAGAACACAACAGTGTATGTCAGATTTTCAAAATTCCAAACATACGAGTGACAAACTTATGTTTAAAGGTCACTTAGAACTTAGTAGTTCATTATTTTGTGTTTTCATGTTATTTTATGATATAAATATAAGAAGGGAATTTCCATTGAAAAACTTTGGGTCATTACATTCTTCCCCCCTTAAGAAATTTCGCCCCTGAAATTTTACTTTACACAAATAGGTGAGGGTACATCTCCTTCATTGCCTCTTCTGGTTCCGAAGTTGCTTTCTCAAAATTGTGGTTCCTCCACAACACTTTGAAAAGGCAGGTTGACTTGTTGCGTAGAACCTTATCACTTTGGTCCAGAATTTTTACTGGCTGCTCCTCATAGGAGAGATCATCTTCCAGCTGCACCACCTCTGAGTTTTGTACATGTGAGGAGTCTGGTATGTAATTCCTCAGTAGTGATACATGAAACACATCATGAACTTGAGCCATATTCTGTGGAAGTTCCAGACGATAGGCCACGGCTCCTATACTGTCAAGGATCTCAAAGGGGCCAATGTAACTTGGGCTTAGCTTTCCTTTCTTCCCGAATCACACAACTCTCTTCTATGGAGATATTCGAAGGAAGACTTTATCTCCAATGTCGAACTCCAAGTCCCTTTGACGGTTGTCAGCATAGCTCTTTTTCCGACTTTGAGCAGATTTGATGTGTTTTTGGATGACTTGAACCTTCTCTGTCATCTCTTGAACAAGATCGGGATCAAGTAGCTTTCTTTCTCCAACTTCATCCCAACAGGTTGGAGTTCTACACCGCTTCCCATAATGAGCTTCCTATGGAGCCATCTGAATACTTGAGTGGAAGCTATTGTTGTATGAGAACTCAACAAATGAGAGATACTGATCCCAACCACTTTTGAATTCATGAGAGAATGCTCTTAGCATATCTTCAAGCACTTGAATAGTCCTTTCAGATTGGCCATCAATTTGGGGGTGATAGGTCGTGCTGAAATTTAATTTAGTACTCAAAGAATGTTGAAGGCTCCTCTAGAATTTAGATGTGAACCTTGGGTCACGGTCAGAGACAATTGAGAGTGGAACACCGTGCTGTCTCACCAATTCCTTCACATATATCTTTTCATGTTGTTCAAGTGAGAGGTCTTCCCGAATAGCGATAAAATGGGAAGTCTTGGTGAGTCGGTCAACCACAACCCATATCGCATTATTTCCCTTTGATGTCTTCGGGAGACCCATGACAAAGTCCATAGTAAAATTTTCCAATTTCCACATGGGTATAGGAAATGGCTTCATCATACCCTTGGAATTTTGTCACTCAACTTTAACTTGCTGACATACCAAGAACCTTGATATATATTCAGCAATCTCCTTCTTCATGTTATCCCACCAGAAGTCTTCTCGGAGATCACAATACATCTTGGTACTCCCAGGATGGATAGAGAAAGTTGAGATATGTGAATTTATCTAATATCTCATTCTTTATCCAGGTTGATGAAGGTACACAAAGCCGCGTTCCAAAGCGAATCACACCATCATCGCCGATATGGAACTCTTGCAGCTTCCCTTCCTTTACTACATTCACCCTCTTTTGTAACTCCACATAATCCCTTTATGCTTCATTAATCTTCTCTTGGATGGATGGTTGCACAATCATTTGGGAAAGGTAGGATGTATCCCCTTCCCTTATGATTTTTAGTCCATCCTTTGCATATCCAAGAAGATTGGGTCTTTCTCAATCCGCAACATGGATAGATTAGAAGGTTCTTTTCTGCTTAGATAATCAGCAACCTTGTTCACCTTTCTAGTATGATAGTGAATAGAACAATAGTAATCCTTGATTAGCCCTAACTATCTACTTTGAAGAATGTTGAGATCCTTTTTTGAGAATATATACTTCAGGCTCTTGTGGTCGGTGTATATGTCACACTTCTCTCCATAAAGGTAGTGCCGCCAGATTTTCAAGGAAAAAATCACGGCTTCCAGCTCTAGATCATCCGTCGGGTAGTTATGCTCATGGATCTTCAACTATTGTGAGGCGTAGGCTATCACATTATCATTTTTCATGAGTACAGAACCCAAGACTTTCTTTGAAGCATCAATGTAAATCACATAACTTTTTCCACTTCTCTGTAGTGTGAGTACATGTGCAGTGATCAGCCTTCTCTTTAGCTCCTTGAAGCTTACCTCACATTCTTCCATCCAGACATACTTTACCCCTTTCCTTGTTAACTTAGTTAGCGGGCTTGAAAATCGTGAGAAGTTTCTCACAAAATGTCGGTAGTACCCAGCTAATCTAAGAAAACTACAGATTTCTATGACACTAGAGGGCCTGATCCATTTCTCAATCACCTTTGTCTTTGAAGGATCCACAGAAATTCCCTCACTTGTGATCACATGTCCCAAGAACGTGACTTGATTCATCCAAAATTCACACTTTCTGAACTTGGCATTCAACTTCTCCTTTCTCAATGTCTTCAACACAAGTCTTAGATGTTCTTCATGTTCCTACTTTCTCTTGGAGTAGATGAGAATATCATCGATAAACACTACCACTAATTTGTCGAGGTAATGTCTAAAGACACTATTCATGAAATCCATAAAGATTGCAGGGGAATTAGTAAGTCCAAAGGGCATCACCAAAAACACATAGTGCCCATACCTTGTATGGAACACAGTCTTATGAATACCTTCCTTCTTCACCTTTACTTGATGATATCCAGAACGAAGATCCACCTTTGAGATGTATTGAGATTCTCTTAACTGATCGAACAATTCATAAATCCTTGGGAGATGATACATGTTCTTTATGGTGATCTTGTTGAGTTCTCGATAGTCGATACACAACCGCATGGTTCCATCCTTCTTCTTCACAAAGAGCACTGGCTCACCCCAAGGTGATGCACTAGGGTGTATGAACCCTTTGTCCAGATGCTCTTGCAACTGCTTCTTTAACTCCTACAGTTCAATAGGAGCCATCCTATAGGGAAACTTCGAAATAGGAGTAGCTCCGGGTATGAGTTCAATTGAGAACTCCACCTCACGATCCGGGGGAATTCCGAGTAACTCTTCGGGAAATACATCGCAGTATTCCCTCACAATGTTCATTTTTACAAGGTTGGAACTTTCCTTCGACTCAACCATTTGGGTGAGGTATGCTTCTTCATAGGGAATCAACACCCACACAATTGAAGGATTTTTCAAAGGAGATTCATGATCTTCCTTGAATTTGTATAGGAGCATGGGATAGTTCGGAATATGTAAATATATTTCCTTTTCCCAACAGCTGATATGTGCTTGAGAGCCAATCCATTCCCATTATAGCGTCGAATTTCACCAAGTGAAGTATTACGATATTTTCCAGAAGAATCTTCTCACATACGTCAACAAGAGAAGAGTCAAACACGTGGGTTTCAATGATTGCACCACTCGGTGTTTTTACAGATATCTCTACTTCAAGGTTTCAGGGATTCGATTCTATAGTTCTAGAAGACTTTCAAGATATAAACGAATGTGTAGAACTAGAATCAAATAAAACATTTTCCATTCTTGTGTGAATAGGAATTGTACCTTATACCACTTCATTATCATGCTCCACCTCTACAGTAGTGATGGAATAAGCCTTCCCTTGTTCTGTTGGCTTTGGTGGTTGCTGGTGCTGATTACCCTCGAGAACTCGAGGTTTAGTGCACTGGTTGGAATAGTTCCCTAGCTCCCTACAGTTGTAGCATTGAACCAATAGTGGTTCTCTCCTTTCATTAGCTACATTATCCTTCCTTTTAATGTCTTTTTGACACTCTTGAGCATGGTCTCCTTCTTTCCCACCCTTGAAGCATTTCCCCATCCCTTTGAGGCAGTTCCCATGGTGCAACTTCCCACATTTTTGGCATGTGGGTTGTTGATTTTTCTTCCCACCATTGTCATTAGATCCACCGACTAGAAACTCCATCTTTCTCTTTTTATCACCATAGCAATGAGACCATTCTCCAAACTCCATATCCACTTTGAGAGCACACCGAACAACTTCTTCATAACTCCCAAGGTCTCTAATTTCAAGAGCCTTTCGAAGTTGTTGTTTTAATACAATAAAGAATCTATCAATTTTTCTATCATTGTTGATAACAAAACCCGAAGCATACCATGAAAGCCTTTTGATATTCTCTTCATAGGTTGTGATGGATTCTCCTTATTTTTTCTTGAGGTCTATAAATTCTCTCTCCATCTTCGTGTGAAGAGTTCTCAGGAAATACTTGTTAAGAAACATTATCTTAATGTCTTCCCATTCCATCTCTTCAATTTCCTCCCTTGTCTTGGTGTTCTTAATAAAATCCCACCATTGATCAGTGTCTCCATCTAGATGATAGACGGTTGGAGTCACCTTCTCCATATCAAAACAGTGAAGCACATAAAAGATCTTCTCCATAGAGTTGACCCATTGTTCCGTAACTAGTAGATCAGAAGATCCACAAAACGTCGGTGGTCGTTGCCGCATAAAACATTCAATAGCAAGTTGCTCCCTCTTCGGTGAAGGAGGACGTTCCCCATTATTATGGTTATTATTCAAAACCTGAGATAATTGGGTAAGCATCACCATGATGTTTTGAACTCCACCTCCTAAATAATTAGGGATGTCATTCGGGAAATCGTTGCATTGGCCCTCGCATGATTTGTTGGCATGATTTCTCCTAGTTCCCACCATTTTCTAAAATAGAAAAGGTTATAACAAAACATAAGTAAACAAGTCATGAATAACGTAATATTTTAAACAATTATACAAAAAACATAACATATGGGATCCCTAGGATATGTTCTTGTGTGCATATTTGTACTTAATCTCATACTATAAGTTTTCTCTAGGGATCACTAATCCTAATTCCCAAATTAACTAATCCTTTTCTTTGATACCAACTATAGAATCCTGACCTTTTCTTACATTACTATTACATCCATTCAACGATAAACAATATAATAGTATTACACTTAGAGGATCCAAAGGTTTAGTGTCTTGGGAAAACTAGGACCATACATAAGAAATAAAACATCAAGCATAAACATTCATTTAATTTCTTCTTCAATAGATTCTTATAGGAACTTGTCCTCTCCTTAGTACAGGTAGCCAACTGAGGATATACATCAAAAGGGGTGAGATAAAATCCAAGTAAGAGGATAGATAAGAAAAATATATCATGGGGTGAGCATAATTATAAAATAGGCAAAAGATCATGAACATTAGTGGAGCATAAATAGAAGAGATGAAATTTGGCAATGCATAAAAATGAAACATCATGTCTTAGTGGTTAACTACCACACATACTTTTGAACCATGATATCATCTTGTTAACAAATCATTTCAAATTTACTCATGAGATTCATCACTTTACCCAATGCATTAGAGCGCTATATAATTCCGGGTGCACCCGTCACATCATAAAATTTTCATTTATTATGCATTACAAAATGAACATATAACATAAATGAACATAACTAACAAACGAAAAGGAATGGGTTTCATCTCATAGGAACACATTAATAAACATTGGGTTCCAAAAATAATGAGGTAACAACATACTTGATACAAGAATCATCAACCTTGAATGAGAGGTAAAAGTTGAGTTCTTAAGAGGAGAGTTCTTTCAAGAAAACATTTAGATTGACATAAACTTTATTATAAAACATTTAAATCCCAGAAAAAGAAAAGAAAATTATTAAAAAATGATCTTTAAGGAGTGACCATATCAAAAATTGAGTGAAAGAGGTAGAACCCGAAGGATGAAAGTTGGGTTCCAGAATTTCCCGTTACCTTGTACCAGAATGCTTACTTCTCTTTAATGTCCTGTATAATGACATTATATTCATTAATTAGATATATATAACCATGTGTGCATTAATATGGTTTATTATGGTTTCATTATGTCATATTATGTTCCTTTGGATGACTTATAGAGTTCAAAAACATTTTTCAGGGATGTTCGTTTTTATAGTTTTCTTGAGCGGTCCACTTATATTCTTAAATTGATGTTCGGGTAGATCATGGGTAAACATCCATAAATGATATTACATGTTATTATTTATATCACTGGAGCTCAAATGATTTTATAATTAATTATATTAGATCCTTGTGGGTGAATCATTAGATAATAATTAAATGATGATTATTTGGGTTAATATTAGCGGTTTTTGGATCACAACGAAATTGTTTTAACTTTTCTCTTAGTAATATGGCCATAGGTTATTTCCAAAACATAAATTAGAACTTAATACATATAAAATATTCTTTTTCAACCATAAAAATGGTTTCATGATGAGATCTGAAGGTAGAAATGGAATAAGAGAGCATGTTGTTTTTAAGGTGATAAATTAACACCTCATGAACAACGTTCTCTTTAATAAAATAAAAAGGAAGACGGAAAGGGTGTGAGGTGATATAATATGCCATTAAAATCATAAAATTAAACAATATGTATAATACTCGATTTAAAAAACAATTTGTATGAATATTGGTGGGGAGAGATCAAGAAAGGAACTTGAACATGAAAGGAAATTAATGGAGAAGAGGGAGGGAAATTACCTCCTGAATCTTTCACTTCAGAACCTCCTTAAGGGCCTATGCTTCGTCTTTTGATGAGACCAAAATCTCTTGGACGTGGGGAAGGGGATGGGGAAGGTTTTTTGGCGGAGTTTAGAGAATTATTGAAGCTTTAGAGGTGTGGTTTGGCAAGAGGATGAGGAGGTCTTATTTATACATGAGGAGGGAGGTGTTTTTTGTATAAAATATTAAATAAAATAATATATCAAGAGTTAGACTGGTAATAGTAGTTTTTTGACATCCTAAATCATATATTAATATAATATAATTAGTTTTAGGTTTTAATTATACTTTATAATCCGAATTCAATAATTTATTAAAAGGAATGTGAAAGAAAGATAAAACGACACTTTAAGAAATCACCTTTTGACTTTGGACTTTGGAAAGTTCTTTTTAGGTTTGAGAATTGGAATTATTTTATTTTAAGAAACAATTTATGAGATTTAATATAATTTGGACGAAACTAATGTTATAGAATCTTCATGTCATCATTACATCATTCATGATGCAATTTAGTATACACCGAATATGCGAAAAACTGTATTTTTTACTATTCATCCGAAAATTGATGTATTTCAGAATAAAGCCAAAAATTTACCCCTACTATTTTTCGATTTATAGAATCCAAAAATTATTTCCTTTTTTCAAAAATAATTTTCTAAATATTATTAATTTAATATTTAATTAAAATCATAAATTACTTAAAAAAACAGTTTTTAAGATTAAAACGGATTTTATGGTGCTTCCAAAAATTACGTAGGGTATTATAAAATATCTAAAAACTATATGACAATGATTCAATAATTTATGAATACATTATATGGAAATAAATATTCTTTTAAATTAATTAATTAATTATAATTAATTATTTATGACTTCGAAAATACCAAAACGTTTACTAAGGTTAAATTGTCACCTTCTAAGATGAATAAGTTTTATTTAATTATCTATACGTAATGTTACTCTAATATTGGATGATTTACTATTCATAAGGGTCATATTACTATTCATAAGGGTACGTTACTATTCACCAAAAAAATTATTTTTGTTTCATTAGACTCCAAAAAAACATCTAGAACACAACCGCGTATGTCGGATTTTCAAAATTCCAAACATAGAAGTGAAAAACATATGTTTAAAGGTCACTTAGAACTTAGTAGTTCCTTATTTTGTGTTTTCATGTTATTTTATGATTTAAATATAAGAAGGTAATTTCCATTGAAGTATGAGATCTATGATAAAAAACATGGATCAAGGTCTAAGGAAATGAGATCCTATAAAAAATATATCTAAACACTCAAAAATGGAGAAAATCATCCCTCTCCTAAGGTAAATAAACGTGGTAATGATTAAAATATAAAAGAAGAAGAAATTACCTATAGTATATAGTAGAATTTCTCCAACCTAATCATTAATTTTAACCAGAATAGGTTTGGGGAACCTAGGAATCTAATCATGATTGTTTACTTGTGAAATAATTCATGTTAGGTTGAATATGTTTGATTGAAGTTACTAACTAGGTGATTGGGAAATTTTAATAAAAATATCATGGACTTAAAATTCATTACGCATAGTTTCCTAGGAGAACCACAAGGTTTAACAAATAGTACACCCTAAGAATTCACCCCTACTATTTTGGGTACATGATTACTCATATAAGGGAACATGGTCTGGATAACCATACACAAACTGGGAAAATCCGCTTTGTCCAAGGGTGTACAGTTTGGGGAGGTCAGCTGCACGATTTTGTCAAATAGTGCATCCCCTTTTAGTTTCTAAAAATGGTTCATGAATATTCCATATAAAAACCATATAGTTTTCCCTAACCGCTTTCGGATCATGAAAACACCCTTGGGGTTTGAAAATTATATAAAGTAACCTGAAACAACCCCCCAAAAAAACCCAACCAAGTTATAACCAAAACAAGGTTATAAAGTACTTCAAAGCGATCATGATAAATCTCTAATAATTTAATGATCTTATAAAAAATAATAAATTTCGTACTTATAATATTATATAGTATCTATATATAATATTTCAACACCCATTTATTATTAATTCCTTATCAACATCATTATTTTCTCGTGTTAACTATTTTCTTTTTAATGGATGTTTTAGTTTTTCAGTTCTGGTTATTGTACTTTGAAAATTGTACCATCATCTCATGAATTTAAATTATAATAGAAATATAATGTAGATATTTTATATTGACATTTTAAATCATCCATTAAAGGAAGAGGTATAGAAATGACTTACACCATTCATAAAGAAGGTAGATTGCACATACTCATGAAGGTTGTTTTCACTTTTCAATGGATAGATTAAAATAATGGAAAATAATAAATAACCATTATTGAATTATTAATATAACATAAATATTATATATACTCATATATCAATCCCTATTTCCATCCATATAGTGGATAAATGAAAAAAATAATCTCATCACTTCATAATGGTGGTACATTATACACACACAATAGTGATGTAACCATTTTCGAACATATTGAACGTTGAGAAGGAAGATATGATGTTATAATTAAAAATTAATATTTATATTATAAATTTCATTTAATTTATTATTTTAATCTTTATAACCATCCATTAAAAATGGTGATGAATAATTAATTACACCACTATGGGGAGATGGTTTTTCATACGTACACATGAGCGATATTTTCACTTTTCATTTGATAAAAAAGATATCAAATTTTTTTGTCTAATAACCATAAAAAATTCCCTATAAGTATTTCATGTTTAATTTATTATTTCATAATGGGAAAAATAAATTTTAAGTAAGAACAAGAAAAAAATTTGAATGTTCCAATAAAATAAATTACCTCCTTTTCTAGTATTCTTCCATTATACTCATTTATAAGGACCATTAGAATTTAATTTTAATATGAATAGAACCAATAATAAGTGTATAGTGATGTTTTCAATATATATTGGTAGGTTTTGTTCAAGATATATTGCTCAAAGTGGTGAGAAAAATTTAGTGGAGGAGGTTCCCTTCTATAAATGAGTTGAGTGCCACACTTACAATTTTTTAGTGTTTCAAAATAATATAAATTTACTTTAATTGAAAATTTTCTCCCAATTCACTCATATTTTATGTTTATAAGGGTATTGTGGAAGAAAAAAATGTTGTTTAATTTTTTTAGTTCATTTAAACCCAAATAATTTTTTATACATCTAAATTTTATTCATTTTACACGTAAATGTGGTAATGAATGTTTCAATGTTAAAAGAGTTATGACATTAATTATATTTATATTTATGACCATATCATGTCGTAATTGATATATTTCATTAATTATATTATTTTTAAATAATTTAATAAAATATTATTATTCATAAAATATCAATAATGTCATTTTCTCATAATTAATTTAATTTGACATTATTAACCTCAATATAAAAATGGAATTATAATCTAAACTCTTTACCCATAAATTTTTATTTATTATTAATTAAAAAATTTATATGAAACTATATGTATTACTAATCTATTACTTTTCATGTTTCTAAAATCATTTAATTGGATTTTTCAACTGCATGCGTAAGTATTGTGCTAATGTAGTGTGAGCATTTTTTATAATTATACCATTAGTAAAATTAAAAAATAAATTTAGAGAGGAAATATAAATTAATCTTGTTATAAATAAACTTTATTTTTCATTTTTATCATATCTGTATCCCTAGGTGTTCTTTTAAGATAAAATAGAAAACAATAGAATTACATTTTTTATTTTTCGTTACATAAAAAAATATTAATGTCATTATCTAGGGAAAATGGAACAAAAAGTACATATATAAAAATTAAGTATGGATTGGGTCACATTTATAACAACTGAAAATAGAATGTCAAGTGTTGGGTTGTTTTTAGACCATATATTATGGTTTTAACTATGCATTACCCATTTTCCCTTACCGATATGAGAAATATTTACCATGATTGTTGTTTATAATGAAAAAATATGGGGGAGTATATAACAATATTGAACCACTTGATTCCAAATATGGAATCAATTTTTTCAATACATTATCTTTATAGGTGGAATAAATATATTTTGAGATAAATATTTAAAAAGTGTTGTAATGTAGTTTATAAAAAATAAATTTTTTATCATAAAAACAATCTTATATCATAATCAAGAATATTACCAAATAAAATTGAATTCATTAGATTTTAAAATGGATAATATTTCACTTTACAGACAAATAAAAAATAGAATGGGTGTTTTAAATCAAAAATATAAATTATTGTATTATAAAAATCATTATTTTTCACTATTAATTAAAAGAATCAATAATCTCAATAAATATCAAAATATCACTTTATATTAATTTTGAAATGATGATTTCAAAATGATGTTCATTTTATAATATAAAATTTCTAAAATGGGAAGATATTAATTATAATTTTCACATAAATAATGTAATAAAATCATGTTTTAAACATAATAGGACATCAATAAATGTTAAGAGCTTATTTTATATGAATCAATCATTAAATTTGTATTGAGCAGGACCATTATAAATATATATATTTCATAGTTTATTTACTAATATTCATACCCAAAAATTCAATGGATAAGTCTTATATTAATAATAATATTTTTATAATGAATTTATGTTTTATTAATGTTTAATGTTGTGTGTTAATCAAGATATTAATATAATTATTCTTTAAACTAAAATTTTGACTTTTCACACTCCCACCCACTTAAATAAATTTTTTACATGAAATTTTATCTTTATAATCAAGGGATCAATATTTAAATATACTTATATTGAAAACCCACATCTTGGAAAAGGATTACAACACATCTTTTTAAAAGGGGAACTAAGAAACATAATGGTTACCTGAAATAACACATAACTAGGCTCCCTAATAATGAGAACAGTAGTGGAAAGTTAAATTATTTACAAGTAAGGGAAAACAAATATCAAAGGTATACTAGAGAGTGATTTATTACCTAGTAATGCGTAAGTTAATGTCCAAAAAATCGTAAATATGTGTGGGGTAAATAGACCATCATGTCATTTGAAATGAAGGTTAAAAGACACAATTTTAATTTCAATATCATTTTCATAATGTTTATGGATTAATTATATATCAAGAGACAAAATATGTGAAAATTTACTTGATTTATTTCCAATTATATAATCACAATTTTAGAATTTGGTTTTGCTTTGGGGAATTTGAACTTCATCAATAATCTAAGAAATGAATATTCAAGATTATTTTTTCATTCCCGAAGCACAAAAATGATGTTTTTTCGATCCAAAAACCTATAAAAGTATCAAAAGTAATTCTTTATTTGTATAAATGTTCTACAAAAATAAAATGGTTTGAACAAGTTATCCAATACAGAAAAATGTAACACATTAATTTATAAAACCTCAATAATAACCTCTAAGGATAATCTTAATTCATTCCCTAAATATTTATCCATAAGACTCCTCTAATATATGTATGAAAAAACTAAACCAAAAAGTACAAAATAAATTATAAAATATTTATCCTTAATGAATATAAGTATCTCATAATATAACATACTAGTCATGTGAATACCTTGATCATATATTCTCTACAAATATAAAACTAACTCAAATCACCAAAAAACCTCAATGAACACTTATATTCTTCAAATAATAACATATTACTTATTCAAAAAATAAAATTATAGACAATTGAATATATTCTATAAATTAAAAAATGTAATAAAATTCATAAAAGATGGCATAAATTACGTTTTTATAAAATCAATATTCAGTTTTAAGGTCAATAATACTATCCAAATTACATAGTAAATGTTAATAATCTTATTATCCCAACTATAAATTACTAACTCCACAACCAGAACATATAATGGGTTATCTATATAATAAAACAAAATTTTCCAAATTGTAAGAATACGCAATTACCTCAACATTAAAGATCATATAATAGTTAATGTTACTGATACCTTTCAGTACATAATCCCATGATTCACATATGTAAACCCTTACAATACATTTATATTTAGTAATCCATGGATGTTAAAATACCATCAAAAAACACCAAAAAATCATAATATTTAAAAACCAATACATATTAACATTAATAATTAAGCATTCTTCATAAATATATGTACATTTTTTTGTTTTATTCCATAATACGTCTTTCCTATAGACATATCTCAGATTTCCTCAATCTCAATCTATTCATTTCTTTATTTAAGGGAAACTACTAAAATTTTTCTTATCTATTATATTTAACTAATAGATTCTATATCTCTATATTTATAGAATTTAAATTTCCTAGTTTTTTATTTACATGACCTTGTTGATCATTCTCCTAATATTTCATCCTAAGAACTTTTCAAGGGGTAGTTTATTACATGATTCACTATTCCTCCACATGTAATCATATTTAATCCCAAGTTCCTCTATATAAATTATTTTCATTTAGGTTGTTTAATTATTTACTTAATATGTTTCTTATCCCCATAATTTCTTGGAATCTATATTTTTCTCTCATTATTTATTTCAGGAAACACACCAAAGAAAAGATTAATAAATATATAACTAGTTTAATGATTAGAAAATATAACATTGTTTCAACATAAATTTCCCATTTCATTTGGGTTCTCATGAGGAAAATCATCCAATTGTTTATCAATTTCAAAATTAACATGGTCTCTTCTATTCCTATCATTAACTAAAACTAAAAAAAGAATGAGTGACTATAATAAATGTGGGAAACCACATAATCACGTGAATCGTATATAGAATGTCTAAATCATGATATCTTCTTTTAAATATTAGACTCCTTATGTATAGTCTAGGACATTCATGGTCATCAATTATTTAAATCAAATAAAATAGTTTGTAAATAAAATATGATTTATCCCAAGCATATCCCCTACGAATGTGAAAAAGAGGCCTATAGTAAGGGAACACTCACAATTTATTAGAGTTATTGTTGAGATATACTCGACCAACTCTTTTCAGTGTTATACCCCTAGGCGAATCTATTTCAAAACAACATCCACTTTTAATATCCATAGAACGATTTATTATTATAAAAACCTCATAATCGCTACCTTACAAAAAACTTTTAGGTTATTTTCCTATAATTAGATTTATCTTCATTGTCTATTATAAGGGTATGCTACTGAATCATTGTCCCTGGTTCCTAATAAACTTAATCCGATATCGACAATAAATCCCTAGCTTGAGTATCCAAGATCCATATGGTGTAATATTATTTAGGAATAAGATTCAAGAAATCTCATCCTAAAGGACTCAATAGTTTATTACTCTTAAATAACTAGATACTTTCTTGATTAACATTTATCAATGAAAATAAAATATAAAAAATAGTAATATTAAAAATTATACATTCATGAACATAAAAAAATATTCCTTCATCAGATCATGTGGAAAGGAATACAATAAGGGTTAGATTGAATATTCAATAAGATTTATGTAAAATAGTATCAATAATGAGTATCCAAAAACATGGATAATATGTCCAAGATAAACTATAATAAAATATTAAATATGTATAATAACATAACAAATTGATTAATTCATTGATAACCTAACAACATAAATAGTCACATGAATAGTAATAAATAATTCTATAATGATTTAATTTATAATTCTAGGCACCATATTCTTACCATCAAGGCCATCTGAAAAGAAAACATATGAAAAAATGTAATTAATATGACCAATACTGGAAAGATTTTATCTAATGAGACATATTGATGCATCAAAGGGCAATAATGTGCCCCATCAACCACTTAATATGGCCAGCACTTTCATCATATGAAATGGGAGAATAAAACCTTATTACAAAATAAACCGAAATATTTATATTAAAAAAATATTATTAATTTTTTTCTTTTTCGCAATTAATAAATATAACATGATCATAACTCATCCAGTGTAATATAGAAGAAAATATTAAAAGAGTATTTCCCAGGTATTGGGAATAACTTTCAGAGTCATTCATAATATATAGAAATGGTATGGGTTTAAGAAATAAGAATATCCAAAATAAAAAGAATATATCTATTTAAGAGAAATGTAAAGTCAATTTTATGGTGATCATAAGAAAGTGAATTTTGAAAGAGAAAGTTAATGACAAAAACATTTATATATCATAACACATGAATATCATTTCATAAGAAGTATTAGTTTTATAATAAATCTGTCTTTTTTGTTAAATAGAAAAATAGAAAATATTTGATATTTATTTAAAAAATATTATTATTAGAAAAAATAATTGAAAAATTATAAAATAAGCTAAATATCATAAAATGGATATTGTGATTGGAATATCTGTTAATGATGTATATGATGAAAAGAAAAAAATCTTTTGAATATTGGTAAGGAAATTTTAATATGAAACATTCTAAAAACATTATAAATATTTTTTTCAATCCTCTTAAACATAAAAGAATAATTAAAAACGATCATTATAATTTTTTTATAAATAAATAGGGGTTTTTAAAAATTATATTGAAAAATATTGACGTGGAAGAAAAATATTCTCAACTGAATAAAAAACAAAGTTTGTTATCCATAAAAAAAATATTTCAGTCACATGAATAGATTAATAAATAAAAATGAAAGGAAATCAAAATTCTGATTATGTTAACTCTGTTCTTGAAGTCACTGCCCACCCTCCTATTTGCATGGGTGAACCGCATTCATTGTGGATAGAAAAGGATAAAGGAAAGCAAATAGTTGTGTCTGAGACCTCTAAAGATGTTTGCAAGGATGGAGAGGATGTAGATAAAATGGGTTTGAAGTTGCAAGCACCTGAATGTCAGCCTTCAGAATTCGTTCAGGATGGTCATGATGTCTCCAAACAGCAAGAGAACCCTGTTCCTGACAAGATTGTGATTGCACATACAATCACGAAAGGAGTTTCACTTTCTGAAAATCAGTTTATTAGCAAGCGTAAGAAGGTGAATATTGAAATTCCTCAACAGGATGTTGATGAATCCTCCCATGTGAATTCTAGTAAGATCCCCATTGTGGGGAAATCTTTTCTTTGGAAGGACCAAAAAGGGGAAAAAACTATCGTGGACCCTGATCGTTTCGTCACTCCAATTCCTAGGAAGAATAGGAAGAAAAGGGGGAGTGCTGGCCATGAGAGAACCATCACCACAAGATCATTTGCGGCTAAGAGCTCTATTTTTGAGGTTCCTCCTCAGCCTTTCCCCTCTGAACCTCTAACTGATTACTCCCAATCCTCTGATTGCTCTGATGAAGATGTTCATGAAGGAGGCTGAAAGTTTCTATAAAGATGCATTTTCTGATTTCATGAACTTTGATTGATTAATTCTGGGATATTCTGGGTTCCTGTTTGAATCTTGAAGCTCTCCCTAGCTGTTTGATATGTTTTATTCCACTTTTATGCATTGATTCTCTTCTGAAGTTTGCATTGCGATTCTGCTTGAACTGTTTCAATTTTTTCTTGCATCTGTTCATGACCTGTTAAGACCCCTTTTAAAGGATTTGAATGGTTGCAGCCCTTGGCTATGAGACTCCAGCTATATTTCTCTTATCTTGAAGTTGGATCATCTATATTTCTTGAAGGATGCATCTGTTTTCATTGAAATGTCTTATAATGAAGGATACTGCATGTCTGGACTGTACACTGTGATGCTCCTGCAGTAGAGGTCATGGACTCTCGTTGGATCTTATTCGGGCCTGTTTGAAGCCTTGATTCTCGCGTATATCTGGATAAAGATGGCATGCTTTTTCTGTTGCTGCAACCTAGAATGCTTCAGGCCCATAGTGAATTTTTTTGTGAGTTTTTGTTCATGTTTCCCCATGTTGTCAAAGCTGTTTTCTGTTGGTCGGGTTCTTGTTTTCAGGTGGTGTAAACACATTACACCTCATGTACTCGATGTAAACTTACCTTTTTTTAATAAATTTATTTCGGCATGGATTGGGCAACCAATCCATGTCATCTTCTTCAAAAAAAATATCATCTTATCTAATTTCACAATTAATCAAAATACATCATATTTAATGAAGTTGATGTATAACCCATTGATAGAAATCGAGTTTTGAAATCATTTCCTCATTCCTTCTCTTAGTTGAATGTGATTTAGAATCTTTTATAATAAAACTTATTTTATTAAAATTTTATAAAAGGATTATGCTCACACTTATAATATTATATATGATCCAAATAAAATATTTTAACACATATTTATTATTAATTACTTATTTAAATTTTTACTTCTGGGTATTAATCATTTCGTTTGAAATTAATGTTTTCATTTTGTAGTTCTGATTCTTATACAATGATCATAGTTCCATGACATATATAATTATAATTAGGAAATAAATATTATTTATATTTATTAAATACACATTTATAATATTCTTTGAATGTTAGAAGTGTAAAATTGAAGTACACCATTCGTAGAGATGGTAGGTCATACATACACATGCACGTCATTTTAACATTTAGACTAATGGAATTAAGGAAAGGTAAATACTATTTTTCCTTTATAAATTCATTATTATATCATATATATCATATATATTAATTATATGTATCTATTTATCATTCCATGTAAAGGGGAAAAATCACATAACTTCATGGAGGTGGTAGTCCTAATATACGCATGGGAAAAATTAATATTTTTTAAAGGATTGAATGGAAGGAATTATGATATAATATTTTCATTATATAATAATATTTAAATAATAAATATCATATATATTTATTATATCCTTAGTTATGACCACCCAATTAAAATTGGATAAAAAATGTATTACACCACTACATAAAGATCGCAATCCATATGTATACACGGGCGATGATTTCTATTTTAATTGGATATAAAAT
This sequence comes from Viscum album, assembly GCA_963277665.1. Taxonomy (NCBI): domain Eukaryota; kingdom Viridiplantae; phylum Streptophyta; class Magnoliopsida; order Santalales; family Viscaceae; genus Viscum; species Viscum album. The sequence continues at coordinate 1,283,291,083 of OY728141.1, forward strand.
TGAAGTAAAATGGCTGTCACATAATCGTAATAATTTATTAATATATTTATCTTAATTAATTTATTAATTGTGGATTTTTGTAATATATTTTTATAACTATGAGAAGAAATAAATTTGGAAGAGATGATAAAGATTATCACCACTTCTTCAATACACTTCCTTTAGATTCCATTTTAATGGACTCATGGAATGTTGTTTTAAGAATAAAAAAATCTAATAATTAGTAAATAGAGAAGTTAATTAGTGAAATAGGGAGGGTTTTTTCAATTTATATGTCTCAAAGTGGTGTGAATAATTTAGGGTATTGCTACACTTTTATAAATTAGGTGAGTGTCACACTTATAATATTTCTATGTTTTATTAAATTATTAAGTCTCTTTCAGTGAATACTAGCTCAAAAATTCATTTAATAACAATTTTGATAAGGTAATGGTAAAAATAAAACAAAAAAAAATTCGTTTAAGAATATTTTTAGTTTATTTTAACCCGTATGTTTTTTTATTAAAACCCTTTTTTATATTTTTAACTCTAACATAAAAATGTTTATTTTCAATCATAAAGGGTGATAATATTACTTATAAGTTAATTATTGAAACATAAGTGGCCACAAGATGAAATTTTATAGCATATATAATCCTAAATATACTCAATTAATTTTTTAATAATAATTAACTAATTTAATAAAATAATGTTTTACATAAAATCTCTTTAATATCATTTTTTGGTACTATAAATTTAACTTGAATTTATTAGTATCATGATAAGAAATTAGTTAAAATATAAAATATTCTAACATAAATTATAAATTATTTTTAATCACATAATTCATGTGACACCGTAATACTTCTTGAATAATTACATTTGATGTTTAAAAAAATTAATTTGGCTTTTCTAGTACTAGTCAAAGTATTGTGTAAGAATTGTGTAAGAAATTTATGTAATTAAACCATTAACTAAAATTGAAAATAAGTTATCATGAAAAAAACTAAAGAATAATTTTAAACATAAGGTTTAATATTCTTTTATTTCTTATTCTTATCCAAATGTGATCAAATAAATGATACTAAAATGCAAGAGAGTGACATTTTGTAATTTTCATTACATAAAATAATATGCATATCATTAGAAAAAAATGGCACATAAATTATATATAATAAATATTTGGATGAATATGTATCAATTTTTCACATATTAATAAATAATGTAAATTTTTGGGTAGATTTTGAGCTTATATCTCCCTGGTTTTTCATTTTTTTATCATTTTTACATTTGATAATGTGGGAAAGTTTACCACAATTTCTCTTTATATTGAAAAAAGCAAATGGGTAATATTTAACAAGTTTTACACCGTGATTCCAAAAATTATATCCATTTTTCATTATTCAATATCAATAAATGGAAGAAATAAATGTTAATATAATGTCTAAAATAGAATTAACAAAGCCATTTAGAAAATTGTGTTTTTTTCATAAAAATTAATTTATTCAAAAAAATGAATATGTCTAATTAAAATTGAATTAATTATATTATTAAATGGAAAAGAATTCATTATAATACTAAATCCATATTTTAATTGAACATATAAATTGATTAAAATAAACGAGATTATTTGAAAAATCGGTGTTTTCACATTTCACTGAAAAATCAATAATAAAAAAAATCCAAAAATTCACCCTAAGATAATTTTTTACATTATGATTTCTAAAATTATATTCATTTTATAAAATAAAATTTCTGAATTTGGAAGGAATTAATTACAATTTCCCTGTAAAATTTCAATAAAATCATTTTTGATGATAAATATATTTTTGAAGTATAACATGACTACACTAAAAATCGAGTTACTATTATCTAATAATTAATAAATATTTTTAATATTATTTAGGACCTTTATAAATATATTTCATATTTTATTATTCATATTAAAACACTCTATGTTAATGTATTTATCACATTTTAATAGTAATAATTTCATAATATATGTTAATCTGCTTAAATCTCATTGTTCCATGTTAAGAAATCTGTCAATATTATTTTTATTTTAATATAAATATTTTGTGGTGTTATAGTGGGAGTGATATAAGTTTTCATGATAAATATTTTAACATCATATGGAATACTAATGTTGTGTCTTACTATTTTTCTATGACTATGGAATAAATGTTCACCAAGTATGAGTTTAAGTAAAAACCATATTCTGGGGAAATTGATTAAAAAATAGATCCTTTAGTCTGATAAACATATCCATTATATATATATATATATATATATATATATATTAATTTTTTGAAAAATAAACGTTGAAAAAATTAAAGAATTATTTTTTGTCAACCTATAATCCTTTAGGTATATTATGCATTGTCATAAAAAGATATTATTAGGATTTAATGTATTTCATAAGATTAAGTTCTAAGAGTTTATCTCATATGAAATTATATGTACAGAAAATTAATATTATAGATTCATAATTATTGAATATTAAATACATCCAACATAATTGAAAAAACATATATATTTTTTACAATTTGATTGTATATAGAAAATTAGAACTAGATGAGATTGTAATGTGTGTAGAAGTGAGAATATTAGTTATCAAGTGAATTGAATACTTTCACTAACATAGTTCAATTTCATATTGAGTCATTAATACAAATAAATTAATATAAAAGGAAAAATATTTTAGCTAGTGGTTACCATATCAATACTGTTTGAGCTTATTGGGTTCTTGATGTAGCTTAAGAAGAAACTTTTAATTATCCTATTCAAATTCGCGGTTATACTGAAAGATGAAGTTTTATCATTATTATGATAATATTGAGATATATACTTAATCTGGTCATCATGATTCTGACATGGGACCATGACATGGATTATTGGTTATATCACCACTAGATGAATTTTATCATGGTACTAATGTTGATGTATGATTATTCACCACATTGAAATGTGGCTTTACCAACCTTAGTAATAGGAATAAGGTAGGTCCAACAACCAATGTCATACTCCACAGAAGTATGTTTAACATGTGTTAATTGAGTAGTCATTAGATATTTGATCTACTGTAATTAGAAGTCTATTAGAGTCGGTTCCATAGATCCAACTATATTTTACTTTAGATTACATGTATATTCATAGAAGTGAATATCAATTTAAATACCTTATCACATAGTTATTGTTATTCTACATAATATTAATGTTATAATATCCTAGAGTGTATTTCACACTGATATAGTCATTGCGGTTCCCCATTATGATGTGAACCTAGAAATTACATAAGGATATTATGAAACCTAGTTCTACAATATGATAACATTCCATTATGTGGAACATAGTCAATTGACTATAAATTGTGAATAATCATAAGTAGATGAGATTATTCACATGAAGTAATCAATTTTTAATATCCAATATGAAAGAATATTATTACCGAACACCTAGTAACAATTCCTCATGTTTATGTGTCAATAGTTATTTCAATATTTCAGAATGTCCAATTGATGTTACACTTTATGATAACTATTAATGCATGATAAAACATGAAAAATTTGATTTAATAAATAAAACCATGACATTAAATGTTATTAGGATTTTATGTATATTGGGTGGGTCTACAATGACAAGTTATTAATTAATAAATCAGGTATAGATTTTCCCTTCGATCATCATGGTTTTTTAATTTTCAATCATTTGATTGAAATAGATCCATCACCTTAAATTCCAGGGACTTGGTGTAACAATATATATATCCAAAATATTCAATGAATGATATATAATGAATATAAATTTATAACAAAACTGTGAAGCCATATTGAAGGTATATTATGGAAGATGTATTATTTTATAAAGAAAACACTGATATGTGGGTTTTTACTTTGAAACATTTACTTCCTTATCAGTGGATACCTGACAGTTTTTAGATTTCAATCTTTGAATTTAGGCATGAACACCTAATGTGAATATATATGAATCCAAGATTTTCAAACACAAAGTGTTTGTTTTTAACTCAATTAAATTATCTTTATATTTAATTATTGGAATAAATATTATTCTTATGACCAAGTAATAGTTTTTTAAGATTTATTGATTTCAAATATTAGGTAAATATATATTATCAAGGTAATAATATATCTATAAAAATATATAATATTTATTTCTAATTATTATAAAGGTAATAAATAATTATTAATATATAAAAATATAATTAAATTAATTAAATTAATGTTAAATAAATAAATATTTTCTAGACTATGAATACAATATTTATTTTATTTATTTAATATTTAATAAATATTTATTTTCCAAACTATGAATGAAATATTTATTTTACTTATTAAAAAATTTAACTAAATGTCTATTAGGTTATCTGATAAAGGATAAGGAGAATGAGGTGACAAAGATTTGGTTGGGTGACAAATATTAATTTTTTAATCTAGTAAAATAATATTTATCAATGAACATTTTATAAAAAGAATAAAAATAAAAATAATTAAATTATTAATATTATATAGTATGAGCCAATATGAGTTTTGATATATTATTTAAGTTTCTTTGATAAATTATTTAATATTTTAAATCTTAACCTATCTCTATGAGTATATGATTATGTGTAAATTGTAGAGGATGATTGAGATTGATCAAAATTGAAAATCATTGTGAAAAAATAGAACTATAATTCTCTCACAAGATAAAGGAATGATCTGGAGATTATTTTTCCACCCACATCGTCATTGGAACTAGTTTATAGGGATATATTTCAATCATGAAGGAATCAACACAATGATCAATATAGACAACGCATGTTGTCAGATATGCCTTGCTAGAATCGAGTAATCAATCAGTTTTCATGAGATAAAATGTTTATGTGAAATGATTTTCCCATTATTCTAGAATCGTTTCGTGTCAATAATACTTGGAAAAATTTAGATGGTGATGAAATTTACATCGTATATATATATAGGAATTATCCATTGAATTTGACAATTAATGAGTTGGGATCAATATCGATTCGAACCTCCACTATAATCCAAAGCATTATATATATACTACCACATTTAATATATTAATATAAGAATTCTGTGAATTAAGTGTAGTAACCACTTTTCACTATGAAGGATAATATATTTTATTTAATTTTTCCATTATATTAATGAATTATAATGATATTATTCCATGAAACATTAACTCATGTGATCCATAGTTATTTTTAAGCATCATTAAAATACCATTTAACTCTTTAATATTCTCTATTTATTATAAACTTCATCAATCATGAAATACTTCTACAACTTCATTACATAGGCTCCAAATCCTCACATAATACATATTTACATGATTATTGTATAGAACCTCAATCATATTAAATTGATTTTTTGAATGATTAAGGATTTTGTTACTTAAAGTGGGAGAGAAAATATGGCATATTTTCACACCATTATTGAATATGATAAATTTATTAGAAGACATAAAATTATATTTTAATACGGATCCAATGAAAATTATATTGGTATAATTAGTCAAATGATACTAAATTATTTTTTTGACTTGTTAAGAAGTATTTAGTATGATACCCATAGTGGTTATATAAAATAGAGTGAAGGATAAAAATTATTTTGAATTATTACATGAGTAATTAAAGAGAACATGAAGTAATTTTTTGATATCATTCCAGAATAGTAAAAAAATCTAATAATCCAATAAAAATATGAATCGAGAATGTGATATATGATAGGATAGAAGCCCATAACTATTCTTTATAGAAAATATAAAATTTTATTTATATAATATAATATAGTAAATTCATAATTACTTTAAAGATTTATTTATTACCATGTAATCATTTGGAATGACCCCAACTTTCATTCAAAATATAGAACACATTCATTATTTTAATTAGTTAAATCCATTTTTATATGATTTTTTTAAATTTTTCTAACAAGACATTAAATTATAGACTTACACACCCTCTCATTATCATTATATTTTAGAAGAAAAATTAATTTATTAGAGGAATGGACACCAAAGGGGCAACCACCCTCACCCAATATATATTAGTACATTGGAAAATAAATATTATTTGAGGCAATAATAGGTTTAAAGAGGATTTGGAGATCGCATAAGATATAATAGAGTACATTTAGAACTTTAATTTTTTATTTATTATGAATTTTTTAAATGGTATTATGATATAAACATTTATTTTTACACTTCCATATAGTTATTAATTTAAATTTTGGGAAAAATGTTTCATATTATTCAAATCTATTTTAGATTTTATGTGAGGATACCAATTGGCCAATCCTTTTCATCATGGATGAAATGTTTTAAATTGAAATATTAACCAAACTATACATACAATAAAATATATCATTTTTAAGGGGTGGTATAGATCCTTGGGTTTTTGTCATATTATCATCATTGATTATATATTTTCCTTCTATAATAGATGTTAATATCCCATTAAATCATCGAATTTTTTTATGTGTTTATAATGATGGATTGTTTAAATGGTGAATCCCATAATGAGTAAATTTTCTATTTTAGGTATGTGTTTTGAAAAAATGGAAAAAATAATTGAATGTAGGATTTAATCTCATAGTGGAATCCTTTATATGGAATACCTTAGAGTTCAATTGATGAATGCGAGGATCCAAATAAAACAATTATATAAGATCATTATCAATGGTAAAAGTCATATTATAAATTGGATAATATTTTCCTTATTTTGGTGGATAGGTGGTATTGATAAAAAACTTCCCTATATCCATCCCCATGAAGACCCTTTTTCACATTAATTTCTTGAAAGCGTTCAAAATGATCATTGATAAAATCCTTACTAGATTTTTATTAAAATTAACACTATGAAGGAACTAGTCATTGGGATTCTAAAAAAAATATTATTAGACAAGGGGATGAAAGAGGCATCAACTTTACAGGGATGGAGTAATCCTTGCATGATATTTATGTCACATTTTCATGGGGTATAATGTGATATTTTTTATATTTCATACAAAATTAGTTCGATTTCGATTCTCCACTTTGGTGCTTCCTTTAAACCTGTATTATAATTTCATTCAACAATTCATAGATTATTATGGGGGGAGGATGATTTATTTTTTTAACAAAACCTAGTAGAATTCCTTGTATAGTTTCATAGATTCAAAACGCCTTATATTATATTTAGGATGAAAATAAACTACCAATCATCATTAATTTAATATTTTACGACAAATAGAAGGATTTATTCAATACTGTTTTATTTATCCAAGTGGAGGATCATTAGGTTTTCACTCATACATGTTCAAGAATTGTTAACAAAAATTAATATCAAAGGTTCAAATATGATTTTCTATAGATATGATAATGGTGGAAATAATTATGTTACAATATCATCTCTCCATTAGCGAGCTCTCTACTATAGGGTTCCCATAACAGGGTTCTCCCAATAAATAATATAATTTATCATTGTGTTATTCCTTTTTTTTATAATTTTATTTCCTTCTCCAATATTATAATATATATGCAATAAAATATTTTCCTCACCATATATTAATCATGTTCAGATTTAGACCTACATTGTAATCAATTTGATATCCCAATAAACTAAAATTATGTTGATTAATTTTCTTTAATGTCTTTTTATAGATTATTTTTACCCTCACTTTACATATATTTCCATTTTATCACCTTTAACAAACTATCTTGGTCCATAGTGTAATATCACAATAATTATAGGAACCATGAAACATTAATTGTGTCCTATTACGTTAGATATAAAACCATATCCCTCTATCACCCTCTGTTTTTTATCAATGGGTTTACTTTGTTTATATATATAGTTGTCACATTCACCCTCATGAAAAAATAATACCTTCAATATACTCCAAATATTCTTATTGAGGACAGTATAAGAAACTATAATTTTAATGCATTATGGTTTTTAACATCTCATTTCACAGTCAACATCTATATTAAATGAAACTTCATATATTTTATATAAATAAATTATTATAATATAATATAAACAAAAATAAATTATGATAATTCACCATGAAAAATCATTTTGAAAATTATAAGATTAATAAAACTATAAGTAAATAAAAATACCTTCAAAGTTAAATCTTAATCCTCGTTATCTTACATGAAGATCATACCACTATTTATAACAATGTGAAGAAGGAAAAACATTATACATTTAATAGAAAATTTGAGAGAGAAATAAAATAATTTGAGGAATTAATTTGAGGGTTTCATGTAATATTATATCTAGTAATGTAAAATGATAGTTATATATATATATATATAAATTGGATATATAGCCATTATATATGGTTTTTTGAAATATGGTTGTTGGGAATATTTGTTTCAAAAAGGTATATTTAGTATTTTATAGTTAGTTGTGAATAATTTACCCCACAATAAATATTTTTATTGCGATGAACATAAATATTTTTGGAATAAAATAATAATAAACTAATTCATTTAAGAAAAAAAATATTCTATTTTAAAAAAATAGTTTTTGAAACATTACATATTTTTAATTAAATTTGTTATTATAATAGAATCATTTGAATAAAATAAACTTAAAATAATCATCTCTTCATTGGTAGAATAATTAAATAACATTATATATATAATTTAAGAGTAATAATGAATACTAATCCAATGAGTCATGGATAATGAAAAGTATTTCAAAAACACTATCTTTAATATATTTCATTTGAATTTATGTAGTGACAATTTTATCACTATGGTTTATAATATTTAATTAAATGTAATATTTATATATATATATATATATAAAGGAAACATTCTTTAAATGTTTTTTACTTGATATGGAAAATGAGTAATGGCACTTTTATAGATAAATTATTTTTACTTCAATTTTTATGTTTCACATTTCTTATATAAAACTAGTTATAATAACTTATATAAATTGAATTATAGGAAATGGATTTTATTTTTGTAATTGTTCCATTGAATTTAGGTAAGGGGGTTATTTAAAATTTTTGTTAAAGAAATTATGTCGAAAAAATTGATTTGTCATGATAAGTGTCAAATGAGTTAAAAGGTGTTACATTAAGTGAAAAATTACAAAAATATATCTAAAAATTGATTTCATTATGAGAATATCTAAAATATTGCGTTATTTTTATAATTTTCAAGTGATTTAAATGTAAAAATGAATTTCTTAAAAATCAATTATTGATTATGTATCTCGAGAGATTTAATTATAATGAGATTTTATTTCTAGATAAACAATAAAATAATGAAAATATATTTATTCCAGAACAAGTTTTAAAAATTATATTTTTTCACTAAATTTATTTTTATAAAACTAATTTAATTTTTTAATTCATTATTAAAATTTAAATAGTTGAGGATTTTTGTGATTTTTATATAAATCAATGATTTTTGGGTGATATACGGAAATTTTTTGATTTTACAAAAAAATGTCACTTCGAGACACTATATTGATATATAAAAAACATGAAAGAAAATTAAAACCACATTATAGAAAAAATATAAATTTGATAACTAATATAATTTATATAAAAATATAATTCTAAAAATATAAATATATTACTAAAATTGTGGAAATCAATTCAATTTTATTGTGCAAAAAATATATATGTATAGTCACTGTCTTTTAATTAAGAATATTTAAGGATTATTTTAGTTTTTGATTTATTTTAAAGAAAAGTAAGACTCATTTTATTTCATAAAATGAAAAAAAATTATTAAAATCCCAAAAAAACTGATAGAGGTCATATTTTTACCATAATACCATCCTGAGAAGCCTATTGTTGAAACCTATGGATCTTTTTTGAAGAAGAGGAATAGTTTTTAACCGAATGTTCTCTATTTATTTCAAATTTTATCTCCAAAATAACCCAAAATTTGTAAATATGATAATATAAATATCTCCCATATACTTAAATATTATCATGGTTATTTTATAACCCTTTTCAATCTACATATCGAGATAATTGGAGAAATAAAATATCTTTTTTTGTATATGTGGACTGCCACCTCACAAAGATGATGTATTTATTTTATCATCGTTTCCTCTTATGGTTACTCAAAATGAACAATTAAAATGAAATAATTTGACACGTATGTTATATATTTTATTAATAAATGGTAAAAAATATTCTAATTCTTTCATTACAATCCAATAAACAATATAAATCATTTCTCATTTGTACGTATGACCTCACATCTCTAATTAATGTTGTAAATCATTTTTGTCAACAATTAACTTGTATGGTCATAAAGATAGAACTAATGAAAATATATGTTATTTATAAATTAATAATAATTATTTAATTATAATATATCATTTATGTACATACCCATACAACTATTAAATAAATTATCACATCGCTAATGCATACATGTCAACATTAACCACCATGAAATGAAATGATTAAATTTTCAGGTCATCTTTTCAAAAATGTATATAATTAAGTGTTCAATTAATATTAAAAATGTTCATATCATTACTGACACTATAGAGATGAGGGAACAATGTGAAATATTCATGGAATAAAACTACCAATTGAAATGTACATGAAAAATAAAATATTTAATACAAGAAAATTGAAGATCTTAATAAAAAATTATTAATAAATGTATGTTGTAATTTTATTAGAGAATCATATAAGAAATTATAATTTTGTGCACGATTCTTTTATATAAGTATAATGAATTAAAATTTTATTATAAGGGAGGTTAAGATCACATATGAGGTAAGATTAACTTGAGGTAAGATATTTTTGTTACAAGATCATTTATTTTGGGATTACATTTGATCAAAAAAAATTAGGAAAATTTATATAATCCTAATATTATAAACCCAATATATTTTATTTTCATAATTTTTTTATTTTTGTTTTATTTTATATATTCCATTCATTCTCATTTTGGATCATGAATCAATATGTAAATTAAATTTACTGTAAATTATTTTAAAAAAATTATCAATTTTTTTTCTCAATAATATTCATCCATGCCCATATTTTATTTTAAATGTTTTAATTTTTTAATATTTTATAATGATTTATTTAATTAATTTTCTCTGATTTTAGTCAATGAATTATTTTTTAAAAGAATATACTTTCTATTTTACAAAAAAATACTTTTTCAAAAAGGTGAGAAAAAATCATTTTTAACTTACAACACATGAATAAAATTTCTCAATATAATAACAAATCATTAATTTAATGATTACTTTAAATGATTCCATGGTTTTTTTCAAACAAAATATTTTTTCAATATTTTGGTAATTTTTATTTAAAATTTCAACCAAATAATTTTTTTAATTTTCCTACAGGAATGAGTATAATCTTTAAAAGTAATTTACTACACTATTCTTCCAAAAAGTCACAAGGATGTTATATTTATCGTATTACTTCAAATTTAATTTCTAAATTACTGTATTTACTAGAAAATCATTAATTGTGTTTAATCAATAGTCTTCTATAATCCTTTACTGATTATGGAATATATGTTATTTTGAGATCATTCACCTTCCTTGGATTATATTCTCTATCACTCTATATTATTCATTTGATATTATTTTTCACTTTCATGATGAAATTTTTAAAATTATTGATGAATTCAGATTCATTTCAATTATTTTGATGATGTTTCATCTATATAAAATTTTTCTATGTCATATTAGTGGAAAGAAGTTTGTAAATAACATATTTCATTTAATATGGATTTATTATTATCTCAAATTATTTATTCAATATGGATACTTATTAAATTATATTAATTTTTTGGAAGGAGTTTTATTAAAAAAATTAGATATGAGTAATTAATAGGACATGAAAGTGATAAGTGTGTTTCAGATATATATATCCTCGGTGCATTGACATATATCATCAGAAAAAATATGGCATGATGCATAGGATGAGACCATGTGACAATGTCCTATTAATTGGGTATTTGGTGTATTATAGAAAATAAAAGGATAATTCACTACTTTAATGGTATTGATGAAATGAAAATGTTATTGGTTAAGAGGCATAGATTGAATGAAATTGTTATTTGATAAGAGGGATTTATAATAATATTTTTGATATATTGACCGAGTGGCCCTAATCATGAATGTCTAGAATTATTGATTTATTTTTTTAGAAATTAAGTTTCCATTATCCATGTGATTACTATGTTGATATTATAAATGGATGTTAATTAAAATAAAATTTTTTATTGAATGAAACGTATTTTTATTATGCACTCGTTAATATTTATTATGTCTTATTTTCTTATGATAGATTCAATTGTAGTTAAACTTAATTGAGTATCTATTCTCAACCTTTATTTGTTTTAATTTCCCAATGATATGAAGAAGGAAATTAAGAATGAATTAATAGATGTAATAATGTTTTCTTATGATGTTTTTTATATTTATAATGTAATATGGGAATCATTTATGTATATAGTTTTACAATACCACTAAATTGATGGATCCTACATGGTGAGATCCCTTTTATCATGTGTCAATGTAATAAATTAACCCCCTACTCAATGATTTTGGACTGATGTTTTTATAGTTTGTGAAAAAGAAAAATCTATTTGAACCTAAAGATCTATATTTTAAATAAACATAAATAAAATGGGAATTATGATTCCACTATAGAGTATTTGGGAAAATTTAGTATTATATATATATTTACATAATGTCCCAATATTCATGATTTTTATGAGCTAGATCAATGTATGCCATTATTTAGAGATGGCTTATATAGGAAAGATAAGAACTCTTTTAAACACCCATTGTAAGTGTATGGATTTACCTTATGATAAATTAATCACACAAAGTGTTGGAGTTAATAATATCATGGATAAATTATAGAACCTAACACTTTTTATGATGAATAACAATTCTCATATAGAGAAACCTATTATTCAATATAATTATGAACCTATGTTGCATCGACTCTATTAATAGAGGCCTCTATCATTTAATTAAACTATTAATCCAATGATAGTGGAATAATGGATTAATTCTATTGAAATGATATTTCCATAATTCAAAATTAATTAAAGGGAAAAGGTTACTCTAGAATTATATTTGATAAAAGAAATTGCTTATCAATGTTGGTCATTAATCCCAAATACTAAATAAAGTAATAAAATAGAATTTATGCAATATTGAAATTTCAAGTTGATATTTATTGAAAAATAATTTCCTTGAGGGGAAATAAATTGAATATAGATGATGTTCCTTAATTTATATATTAATGGAGAAGAATGTGTTATAGAGTATGGGGTTAAATTAAAATGATAGTAAAGTAACATTTTAAACTGTATAAAAAATTTATAACTTAAGATTGAATGTTTTTTTAATTGGATAAAGCTAGCCTTCAAAATGAATTTATTTCAAAAAAAACTCATAATATAATGATACAGTATTAAGTTCCGTAGATATAAAATAAAATTACTTAGTTATTATATTTTGAAGGTAAATATAGTGATAAAATGGAAAATTGTGCACCATAGATAATGAAATTAAGAAAATGAGAAAAATGGAATGAGTATACATCGAATAGGTGATAATTTTTGAAATATACCACCTAGTAAATTTTTTTCGGGAATACAATTTTTTATATGTCCATAGATATGAACAATCTAAATCATGAATCAAAGGGAAAAAATAACAAATAATTATTGTCTCAACTATAAAAAATATGGGATTATTAGAAACAATGATCTATTCATTTAGGAGTACCAAGATAAATAAATAGTGAAATTTATATGTATTTTCTCTGTATACATTAAAATTTACCAAGATAATTAGAATCATTTTTTAATCATTAAACACAATATAAAAGGAATGATTTTTTTCTAAAATTTAGCATCAACGATAAATAGCATTGAAGTGTCCGTTTTCATGGGAATATTGTCTCCAAGGATGAAATATTTAGTGTTGTTTATAACAGAAGGAAAACATCATCATTATATAATATATTTTTGTTTGATATGTGTTATAATACTATTGTAATAATAGTAAATTAATGGGAATATATTATTAAGATGTATTAAAAAAAATGATCGAATATTCTACATTATTTTAGGGTTTAATGAATAGTGTATACCAATGTGTTTTATTATTGATATTTTGAAGATTACACCTTTATTTGATGGTTTACATTATTTAATATTAGTTTTTCTTTGGATAAATATATTTTATTTTTATTAAATGACATGAAATTAGTGTAATAAAAGGTCAAAAATATTATATATAATAATGAACACTAACCTTTATTGGATCTCACGATCCATTAGAAGTTGACTGCACTTCATCAAGCATGAAAAACTAATCATGATCATGATAATGCACATGAAAGAACCAAATAATTATCATAGAATGTAGAAAATCAATCATGTAAAATTTCTAAAATTATCTATCCAATGGTAAATAAATTTATAATCCTATAGAAAAAATGAAGACAAATCTATAAAGTATTATGTATATATTAACACTCAAATAAAATTTTACCTTTTAGACACTCATTTGGATACATGAGTCTTATATAGGTACATGAATATTAAGATTAATGGTCATAAAATAATCCTTAATTTTCATGATAAAATTTAATTTTCATTTGATAACTATGTTATATTAATTTTAGATAAGAAGTATTAAAATTTATAGGATAAATTTTTTGTATGAATGGAAGAATGTAACAACCATGATTCAACTATTGTATGATTTTCCTTCTTGAGAAATCGTATTACAATGCACATAAATATATCAATGAAGGGGTTTAAAACATATACTATGAATTTTTATAAATTAAATTTTATAAAATTAATATTATTAATTAATCATGTTAAAATTAGAACAATGTGATTTTTTTATTTTCTAAAAAAAAATTCATATTTTGGTAAAAAGTAAAAAATATATATTTTACAAAAATTGTAAAATCTAAGTCATAATGTTGGTGAAATAAAAAAATAAAATGTTAATAATATTTATTATAGACCAAATAAATATTTAATAATTAAGATAATTCATATAAAAATATATTATTAAACCTATTTATATATATAAATACTATAGACATTTCAGAAATCAATGTAATTTTATTTATAATATTTTTTCTTATTCTATTTAAATAAAATATAATTTTTTTTTATTTTTGTTTATTATATAAAATAATAGGAAGAAAAGTATTATTTGATTTAGGATAATATAATTAAATATATTTTAATCAAAATTATAATTAATTTTGCAGTAAAATGTTTTTAATAATTTAATGACATTTTTCAATACAATAGTTTTCATTGAGTTTTATGGGGTTTTTAATTTATTTTTTTGAAACTTATTGATATTATTTATTAAAAACTAGAATCCATATTTTTAATAATATTTCCTAAATTTGGTAATTAGGAAACATTATTTTTTGGGCCATTATGAATAGAGAATGTGGTAAAACATTTGTTTACCATAATAGGACTTAAATGTGTAAAACCTAAAATAATAATGGTCTAAATTACATAAAAAATTTATAGATAATATTTTATTGTCATATTTAAATCATATCTCATATCCTTTTCTATTTTTAGTAAATTTGAAGGCATTTCTATTAATAATGGAATTAATATATATTAATTTATTGTAAACTTCCAAGTGTGTCCCCTACCTTACATTATAAAGGACACAAACTTTCATATATTTTTCACACTTTAAGAGCATATTAGATTAAAAAATACCTACCTATAACCTCTCATAGAAATCATAAATATTATCTAGACATACAAGTTGGATCAAAATTACATACAATGGATTTCTTGGTAGATGAAAAAGGTTTATAAAATAAACCTAATAACATTTTAATATATGGGATAGAGTTATTTCGATTTAATAAAATATATCTATCGCATATATTAAAATGTTATAATGTTTATTTTATAAACCATTTTCATCTACCTATCTATCTAATAGAAGATGAATACATCTTTCATGCACACATGTGAACTACCACTTCATAAAGATGATATATTTTATTTTTCATCACCACCTCTTCTAGCTGGTAAAAATTAAAGATGAAAATTAAGTAACATGATATAAATAGAATTATGTAATGGTAAAAAAATATTCTAATTCTTTAGTATTTAATGAATAATAAAATAATATGTCTAATGTGTACGTATGACCTTCCATCTCCACAATGAATTGTAAAATATTTTTCACCACCACATCACATTGATGGATATAGAAATAAAGCTAATGAATAAATATTATATTTATGAGACTTCAATAATTCAGAAAATAATAATAATAAATCATTTGAACTCATACCCTTTCAATCCAATACAAAATTATAATTTCACTCATTCGTACATGTGGACTACCACCTCTTTTATGTGATGTGATTTATTTTTTAGGTCCTCCATTAAATAATAGTTGTAAAAATGTTTATAATGAATACATGTGAAACATATATCATTATTAAAAATATAGTTATTATGTAACCCTGATCAATATGAATGAAGTAAAACTAGGAAACTAAAATTTACATGAAAAATGAAATAGTTGAGACTCAGAAATAACAATTTTAGTAAATAATTATTAACAAAATGATATTTAAATGTTATAGGTGGATCGTATATTATTTTATAAGTATATATGTAGTTATGTTAGGTATGTATTATAAATTTAAATATAGTATATATGAGGTTAAAATCACTTACAAGTCATGTTGAACATGAGGTAATAAATTTCTGTTATAATCTCATTTTATTTCAAGATAGTGTATGTTTAGATTTTATATGGGAAAATTATATGATCCTAACATTTTAAAACACAATATTTTCATTTATTATGATTAGTTTGGGTTTTAAATGATTATATTTTTTTATTATCTAATTGGATAAATAATCAATAACTATGTTATATGTTGGAGACCTTCATTTCGAATTTTTATTATGAAATTTTCCTTTAAATTATTTTTCATTTATGGAAATATTTTCATTAAATTGATTCTAAAAATGTTTTTACCTTTTTCAAAATAATTATTGAATATATTTTTACAGGTTTTATACATTCTATAAATGTTATAAAATTAATCTTTATGTTATTTTCTGAATGAGGTAGTTTTTTCCAAATGTGTGACAAAAATATTTTTTTCTGAAATAAACTACATGAACTGATTTTCCCTTCATCATGTATAATCTTTACACTGAATATTAATTTACCTGTTTCCATGGCTATTTTCAAAGATAAATGTTTCACCATTATTTTAGGGATTTTTCTATAAAATTACATCATAATATATGGTTATTTTTAATGGAATAAAAATATTATTGAAAAGTGATTTTTAACTCTATTATTATTAAAAGATATAAGGATGTTATTTTTAATGTATTAATTATATTTTATAATATGAAGTATAGGTTTTACTATAAAACTATTATTTCTATTTAATCATTGGACTTCTATCATACTTTAATTTTAATGGATTATATCATATGTTGTGATCATGCACTTTCTTATGATTATGTTCTATGTCACTCTCTAATATTCATTGTATTTTATTATTCTATATCATGTAAACATTTGTTATATGTTCGGTGAATTTAAAATAATTTCATTTAAATTGAATTTATTTTAACCATATATCAATTATATATATGTTGTTTGGAGAATAAATTTTATTATGTAGGATATTTCATTTACTTGGAAAATATCGATGTTTCACATTCTTAGTTCAATATTGAAAATTTTTACTACTGAAAAATTTTTGTGAATGAATTTAATTGATAAATAAAAATTTGAAGAATTTATAGGTCATTAATGTGATAGGTGGGGCTCAATTATTGATATCCTTTTAAGGAATAAATATGTCTCAAAAAACAAATCAAATTATTTGATGTATAATACTAGACTATAATATAATTCCATATTAGTTGGGTAATTGATGTATAAAAACCCATAATATGATATTCTAATGGTTGAGAGTCTATGAAAGAATGAAAATATTCTTGGTTGAGTGGATTTTACGGAATGATAACTATATTCGATGAGATACCTTAATGGTAATATTACAGATATCAGGGTTGATATGGCATAATATTGAATGTCTAGAATTAGTAATTACATTTTTTAAGAATTATGATTATATTATCAATTTGATTTCTATGTGAATCTTAGGTCTAGATATTCATTTAAATCAAATTATTTTTTTAGGGTCATGAGATTTTATTATCCAGTTTTCCATATTGATGACTCCTTTTTATCTCATGAAATCTTCCACTGTATTTAACCCTAACAGAGCATTTGACACCCCGTTTATTATTTTTCATTATCTAGGATATGAAGAAGTATATTAAGAATTATTTTAAGGTAAAAATAATTTTTCTTATGAAGATTTTTATATTTCCATTTAATATGAGAATCATGTTTGTTTCTGGTTATCAAAGACTACTGAATATTTCTAACATGTCTAGTAGCTTATCGAATATATTGATTACCTTTCCGCATTACCTATCCTAAAACTTTCTTAAATGTTATATAGATTATGTCATCCATTTGTCAGAATAAATCCTTTATTCAAATGAAACTCATTTTAAGAAAGAAAAACGTCATCACATTATCTAATAATTCACCATATATTTGATTTATATTATCATCTCAACACTTCTGAAACCTAATTCCACAATATAATTTTATATTATTGAAATAATTATTCATTGGTAAAATATTATTTTTATAATTTAAAATTTTATAAAGGAAAATTATAGAAACATAATTTACAGAAACATATGATATTAAATATTAATTTAGGTAATTATTATTGTTGTTGAATGGTAAAAAAATTTAATTGTCATCGAAAAATATCTTATAAACACTGTAAAATCAACATAAATGAGGAAGTTAAAATTAACATTATTCTAAAATAATCATATATATTCTATAAATTTTAAAAGAGGTTATATAAATAATTTTAATGAAAAATTTCCATGAACATGAATAACATTGTAACGGTGAACATGTTATGAAATGGGGCTTATCGTTATCACCATATGAAAATATTTAATAAAATATCAAAATTTCAAAACATTGATGATGAAAATTAACAATATTAAACAAATATATGTGCAATGATTGATTATAATTGAATAGTATAAATTGTTATATATATTTTTATGTTTATTAAATATGTGATTAATAAGGTAAATATTTTTTATACACGATGTTAATAGACTTTCGTTGAAATTAGGGGAAAGGTTAAGGGTTTTTTATAACCTCACTTTTAATTGAAGAATGTATATGTCTAAATTACTATTGGGGAAAATTTTATATTATTTCTAATTAAAACTCAAAATATTATCTCCCCTTTAGTTTATAATAGTTTTATACATGTATTGATATATTTTCTCCACCAATCGGATTATCATTCACCTGAAATAATGCTTGTAAGTTAAACCGTCCTATGTCTTTTATAAAATAATGATTATATTTATTCCATTACCATGCATTTCATATAGTTTTGTGGATGTTTTTATCATTGATTCTATGATTTATTTAGTTCAATAGAAATATAAATTTACATTCTTTCAAAACATTTTAAGAGGAATATTTTATCTCTATTCTTTAACATTTTTATCATAGTTATTTAACCTAAAATATTATTAATTTTGATTCATATTTTCATTTGATTAATTAAATTTTATTTAGTGTAATATTTTTAATTTCTCATTCATCTTTTAAAAAAAATTATTATATAATATTTTCATTTATGATATAAATTTTTTTAAATATAAACGGTTCATCATCTTATTTTCTAAAAAAATTGTAACTTTTTTTCAAAGTCTTTTATTCAATGTTAGTATAATTAAATTTTTGAGTCAATAAGGTTAACTTTTTAATATTCAATTTCTCTATTGTTGGAAAATCAGAAACACTTTATCTGAAGGAAAATTTTCTTTTCCTATGAAGTATTTTCTCAAGTAAATTTTCCCTTATTAAAGGAAACTTTTATACTTACCTTTATTTTAATCATCTCATTTTATAATCTATATTAATAAAACTCATTTTAAAACTTTTTCAAAAATGGAGATTCATATATAAAACATTTGAATCTTATTGTTTCTTGGATATCCAGTCTTCTGTTTTTAGATTCTGAATTCTCTAAGATTCAGATTCTAAATTCTCTATGTATAGATTCTGAATTCTCTATGATGTGGATTCTGAATTCCATTATATTCAGAATTTGAATTCTCTGTAATTTAGACATCAAAGTCTATGAAATTCAAACTCCGAATTCTCTGAAATTCAAACTCTGAATTCTCTGAAATTTAGACTCTAAATTCCTCATCATTCAGATTCCGAATTCCTTAGAATTCAGACTCTGAATTCCTGAGAATTCAGATTCCGAATTCCTTAGAATTCAGAATCACAATTCCTCAAAATTTGGACTCCGAATTCCTCAAGAGTCAGACATAAAATACATTATAATTCAAATTCAGAATTGATTGAAATTTAGACTCAAGAATTTATAGAATTTATATTCTGAATTCATTGTAAAACATAATCTGAATATGAGATTTTTATATGATCTGATTTTTAATATGATTAGACTCTAATATTTATTTTTTCCTCTACTCTAGATATTCAGTTTTGATTAAGAAAATAGATTTTATTTACACTTGTTATTATAATGAAATGATGTTGTGAAATCTATTTCTAACTAATCATTGGTTGAATTACACATCTACAGGTCCCTCCAAGATTTAGGAAAAAATATAACCACTGGAGGAGGGAGGTAACCCTTACAGTTTTTCCTATAAATAATATCTCATTTGAACGAGCTGATAACATAGTTCCATCAATATAGAGATTACATGATATGAAGTGATTTCTAGAGAGAGATTCTCTCTTGCTTCATGCGTTCTGAAAAACTTTTTCATCATGCTTTGTGTGACTCTGATTGTTGCTGAGTACAATAGAGGGATTCCATGGATATGAAGATAGAGGCAACGACTATATTAATGTTCAAGGAATTTTGGGAATATGAATACATATTTTTTGACTACCTTAAAGTTCGAGGGATTACATGGATATCAATTCAGATTCTGATATTCCTACCGAGGGATTACCTTAGTGTGGTTAAGACAAGATTCTTTGAATATATAAATCAAGGGACTATTTTCCAAGGTTATTGGATACCCTACTCTTAGTTGAAACAATTTCTTACTTTTAACTTTTTCTCTTACAATTTTTATTTCCTCTGTATTTTGATAAAGGAAAAATGTATAACATTTTTATACTTTCTTACACTGTCAATATATTTGATAATATATATCCTATATGATTTAAAGTAGAATATTTTCTTAAGTATGCTTTTCTAAAGTTTCATTTCTGGAACAATATTTTCGGAACCTACGAATTTTTTTCTCATAGAACTTTTTAGGGTTTGTTAATTTACCTTGTTAAAAGTTGTTAAATTTTTTTTTCCTTAAGGTTAAAAATTAATGTTTTTAAACTTACATTCACCCCCTCTTGTAATGGAGCATCAAAAAATAATATTTCAATCCTAAAATAGGTATCAAAGTAGGTTATGGAAATACTTATATTTATCTATAAGTTTTATTGATCTGGGATTATCCTCTTGCTTAACTTTTCTTGCGCAAGTTTTTCTTAAATATTTTTACCTCTTCTTATAAAGTTGTAGTAATTAAAAGTTTTTTGGAATTATATTCTCTTATAAGATGGTAGTTATTAATGTTGGTTTCATTGAAAATTTAAATCAAATGAGACAACCTATTTTTCATGGTAATTATAATTTGTATTAGAGAGATAGAATTAAGACTTTTGTCACTAAAACTGGAGTAGAAATATTTTTATGCTTACTTGTGATTACAAAATTCTATACAAGGAAGTTAAATCCTTCAACATCAAATAAAAATTATTATATAAACTAAACTACAATGTAAACAAACCATTTATTGTGTTCAATTATGAAGAAAATATAAGGTTATATATATTTTTGTGATGCTTCCAACTGCATCTGAAAAAATTTGAGGTTACACATTTTGGTATTGACAATGTGATAGAAAATATAAGAGCAATGCTAAGAGATGAATATCATGGATTCATTTTTCCTTATAGAGAACCAATTTGGAAAGTGCAATAATTTTTTTTGAACATTGTGAGTAGTTTTCAATCTATGAGAGAAAAAGTTATAGATAATGATGTTCTTGTAGACAAGATAGTTGATATCATTCAAAATGAATGGGAATCAAAAAAAAATCCATTGATGAAAACATAAAAGTTGCTCAAATTACTCTTGATGAGCTATTTGTTACTCTCTTAATGCTTGAAGCATGAATGAAAAGAGATGTTGATATTAATATTAAGAAAAATGGAAATGGAAGTGTAACCATTACTACAACCATAGTCAAGTCTCCGAAAATGGTTAGAAGATCTATGCCTAAGAAAGTCACTATTATATTTGAGTCTAGTGAAAGTGAAATGTCTAAGAATGAATTAGAAAATATATCTCAAAGGATAAAAAAGATATTTGGAATTAAATATTTTCATTATATATATAAGAAGAATGAAATAAAAGAGAATAAAGATTCATATATTACTTTTTATGAGTGCAAAAGAGCCGGACACATCATGCCATATTTTTATATGCTTAAATCAAAATCTATAAAAGAAAATATTTCTGAAAGAAATCGGAAGAAGTATTACAAGACTAAGGATGAGAATTTTTTTAATGTTAATGATACATGGAGTGCCAGTGGTGGTGACTCATTAGATGAATCATCAGAATATGAAACTTCTATTCAAGAGAATCTTGGTCTACTAGCCCAAATACCTATTGAAAATCATGGTCTACTGGACGAGGTACACAATGCTGAATCTATTAATAATGTATCCTTGAATGAAAATTATTATAATAATATATATTTTTAAGTCTTTATATGAATAATCTTCTTCTGATGAAGATAACTCTTTACCTTGTTTTGAAGAAGTGTCTAGGTTTTCAAAACATCTTGAAAATGAGAATTCTAAACTCAAGAAAAAACCTCAGAAGAATGAAGTATCAAATCATTGAAAAGATCTTGATTAGAAATTTTTTTATTCTAAATGTGTTTCAAAAAACTATAAGGATGTTAATTCCGAGAAGGATAAAATTTTTAAGGACCATGAAGATTTTATTTCCAAGGAAAATATTTTAGAGGCTAACTCTACTTCTAAATCTAATAACTTTGGGGATATGATCATGGTTATTAAACTATTGTATGAAATATTTTTGTATGTAAAATCCTATCAAACATTAACTCTGGTAAGGAATGCATTGACCTGATGTATTACAAAATTCTTCCTCTAAGGAAAAGTTATGGATTTTGTAATACTGATTCAAAACCAGTTTTTAGTAATAATTACTTTCTTCCCTAAAGTACTCCATTTTTTCACCAAATGTCAACGTGGTGGACATTGGGAATGTAATTCTCCATTAAAAAACCCAAATATTTATGTTTTCATAGTTCTTATTTTTCTATGTACATGTATGTTCCTAAAACATTACTTTCTGAAATTTACAAATCCCCGAATTTTTGGATTCCAAAATTCTAACTCTTTTATTTTTAAGAAAATAAAGAAAGTACCAATATAAATAAATGTTAGATGGATTATGTATGTTCCACGAATATTAATGGTAATATAAACTTCTTTGATAATATTATTGAGACGAAAGGAGAAAAAGTAACTTTCAGAGATAATGCTCAGGGAGAAATTGTTGTTATAGGTAACATTGTTCTTCTTGAAAAATATGTGATGAAGGTTAACTTGTGAATTTTAGGAAATATAAATGTTTAGTACACAATTTCAAAGAAGAGTTTATTCTTTATGCCCATAGGAAAGAGAATATATTCACAGTAAGAATAGAATACATGAGGAGGCAAGATCTATCTTGTCATAGTGCAATGGAATATCAATATTGATTATGAAATAGAAGGTTAAGACACTGTAATCTTAGGCACCTATGCAATCTGTCAAGGAAAAGTCTTGTTAAGGATATACTAGAACTTATATATGATTCTTCAAAAGATTGGGATCCTTATCAATATGTAAATCAACATAAATCATGTTTTAAATTAACTATTGAATTCTCAACATATGATTTATTATAGTTAGTACATATATATATTTTTTTACAACACAAAGTGGAAGTATTGGAGGAAAATATTATGTATTTTTCTTTTTTGATGATTAATCTAAATTTATATTGGTCTATTTTTTAGCAAATAAATCATAGATTTTACTTATTAGAAAAATTCAACAGCCCAAGTTAAAAATGAGAAAAACCATCCTTTGATAACTATTCATAGTGACCATGGAGGAGAATTCCAAATTTAGATTTTAAAATTTTTGTACTTTGAAAGGAATTACTCATAACTTCTCAGCTCTAAGAACTCCTCAACAAAATTGTGTTTTTGAATAATGAAATTGAATTTTTCAAGAGATAACTAGAACCATTTTGAGTGAATATTCAATAGGTAAACACTTTTAGTCTGAGGTTTTTAGTACTGCTTTTTATACTAAAATTCAAGTTTTAATCAGACATTTTCTTAACAAAACACCTTATGAATTATGGACTGGTAGAAAACATAGACTTTCTTAATTCAATGTATTTGGTTACAATGCATTCATCATGAAAACTCAATATAACATCCATGTATTGTCACCCATATCTGATGAAAGAATTTTCCTAGTCTATTCCACAACTTTGAAGGTATATATGGTTTTTTATAAAAATACTTATTCTGTTGAAGAAATAGTTAATGTTAAATTCAATGTAATTGATCTCTTTTTTTAAGCAACCCCAACCTACATCTTCAGATGTGTTTTCAATCACATATTATCATCCTTTGTTAAAAGATTCTTCTAATAACGAAAATTCTCAAGAAAATATTTTTCGAGAATTTACCCCATAATATTTCCTACTATATATTGATAACATGTTTTACAAAATCAAAATTAGTTGTTTTTTAAGAATCATTAGAGTGATAATATCATGGGTGAGTTAAATCAACATATGAGGACTAGAGGTTCCTTATGAAATTAATTATAACATCTAGAATTTCATTCCCAATTAGAATAAATAATTACTGATGAAGATTTAGGTGATGATGATCAGACTAAATCCATGAAAGATGATCTAAATGAATTCAAAAGGAACAATGTATGGATATTGGTTGAAATACCTAAATAAACTTCTATAATTAGAGAAAATTGGTTCCTTAGAAATAAGTGTGGTGATAATGGAATCATATTATGAAACAAAACTAGATTAGTTTTAAAGGATATAATAAGAAAGAAGGAATAGACTATGAAAAAACCTATGCTTGTGTATCCAGGATTGAATCTATTTTTATTTTACTTTCTTTTATAGCATTCCTTAATTTTAAACATTTTTAATGTATGTGAGGTGTTATTTTCTTAATGTATATCTTCAAGATGATGTTTATGATTGAAAAAACACATGGTTTTGAAGACAAAAAAACATCTTGAAGTGGTATTCAAACTTATCAAATCCCTATAGGGACTTAATCTAGCCCCGAGATCCTAGTATGATATACTTGAATGATTTTTGTTACAAAACAATTATGTTAAGAGAACTACTGAGTCAACTCTGTCTATAAAGAAAGATAAGAAAAATGTTTTCATTGTTCAAATTTATGATGATGCCATTATATTTGGTTCAACTCAGTAATATTCAATTGATTCATTTGAGAATCTAATGAAATATGAGTTTGAAATGAGTATTATGGGTGAGTTAAAATTTTTCCAAGGTTTTAAAATTTCTTAAAAAACTAGATGAGCTTATATATCACAACATAATTATACTAAATATCTTCTTAAAAATAATGGGTATCACAATACTAAATGTATATACACTCCAATTGGGACTTCAAATTCTCTTGATCTTGATGATGCTAGGAAACCATCAAATCAAACATCATTTAGAGGTATGATATGATGTTTTCAAAACTTGAAATCTAGTCATCCAAACACAATGTTTTCAATATGATTATCTGAAAGATATCAATCAATTACAAAGGAATATTATTTAAAAGAAGTGAAATTATTTTTTCACTATTTAAAGGGAACCATGGATTTAGGAATTATCTATACTACTGGAAATGATTTTTTTTAAAATGTTTTTCGGATGCTGATTTTGGTGGTTGAATAATATATAGAAAAAGCACATTTAGAAAATTCAATTTTTAAATGATTCATTAGTTTCTTGTTCATAAAAAATCAACACTCAGTAGCAGTTTCCACTGATGAATCAGAATATATAGCAGCTAGAAGTTGTTGTTCTCATGTTTTGTGGATGCAACACATATTCATCGTCTATGGAATGAGTTTTACCAAAACATAAATATTGTGTGATACCAATTGTGTCATTTCTCTAAGAAAAAACCCCACACATCACTCCATTAAAAAACACATAGATATTAGGCATCACATTATTAGGGATCACACACTAATATGAGATATCATTCATCAATTTATCAGAATGCAAGATCAACATGCTGTTATTTTAAAAAAACTATTACCCTCTGATATATTTGAATAAATTAAATAAAATTAGGAATGATAACAGTAAGGTAATCATTCATATCATCTTTTTTACCAATATCCTTACACTGAGAAACTCCTCATGGGGGGGGGGGTACATTTTCTTGTTAAACCAAATTTTTATTAAATCATTTTTTTCTTAATCAAAATTTTAAGGAAATAAAATACTATAACTCCAAAAGAAATTAACTTAAAATTTTCCACAATCCAAAAAATTTTCCTTCCTCAATAACAATTTCTATAATCTAAAATATCTCAAGATAAATAGTATTATTTACTGATAGTTTTCTAACAATCCGCAAGGTATTTTTCCATACATAGGTTTTAATAATTAAATTTTTTACTTGTTATTATTTTTATCTTGTTTGATGATAAATGTTTGGATTTAGTTACCTTATATCCAAATTTTTACCTCAAAAAATCAAAAGATAAGAAACTGCCAAATCCTTTATTGACATTCATCTCAACCATCAAATAAATTCACACTTGTTTCAACTATTGGATAAATTCATGAATATGAACCGTCACTTCAATGCCTATATAAATCCCCCCTATTTCTCACCCCATATTGGTTTTCAAGGTTTTCATCCCCAACGCTCTACCTCTCTTCAAATGGGTCATTCCTTATTTTTTTAGTTTTCTTAGATTATAAATGTATTTGGTAGCCTCTCCTTAGAAGAAAATGTCTTCAGTTAAGGAAATATAAGAATGGAAATTTTACAAAGATAAGTTACTAGATACAATTTTCTTTGTGAAGTATAAATATCTTATTACACAAAATATTATGTTCATTGGATGGGAAAGATTATGTGTTAGCAAACTGAAAGGACAAGATCTGGTTTATTCAGAGTTTCTTATTATGTTTTATGAATCTGTATGATATTATAATGAAGGTGGTAGAGATATGATTTCATTCAAACATTATGAGAAAACCTATTCCCTTTCCTTAAATAAGGCTGCAAGTATTTTTGGAGTTCTGTATGAAGGAGAATATATTTTTTGTACTCACAGGATACCAGATCAGCAGGAATATTTGAGAAGAAGAAGTAAATAAAGTGCCTTGGACTCAAAGAATTTAAAACATCATAGATAAAACTTCTCTAAAATAATTTCAGGATGCTAGAGTTATGTGTTGTGGGTTTCCTGATTTTGAGAAAAAGAGACAAGGACACGTTGAAGGAATGTGACATATACATTCTGGATTTTCTGGTAACTTGTGGTAGAAAAATATGGTGCATCGTATCCTACGGAGGATTACAAATATCAATAATGGGATCCTCAAATCACAAATTACCATTTACCCAAACATACTAACCAATATTATAGTCATATGCTTAGTGTCAGTCAAATGTCTTTACAGTTATAAAGAAAGATCTTTCAAGATTTTGCAACTGGGTGATGATACATGGAGGATGATGAAATATGGATTCAATATAATTTTCAGAGAATTTTATGATTTATTAGAAAGTGAGATTGAAGCCTTGTCTAGGAAATAAGAAAAAGGAGAGAATTACATGAAATCAACAATGGAGAGAAACCTTGAGGAACATAATGTCATAGAAAAACCTACAGTTTGGGAAACCCAATCATCAGCCCCAAATTCCAAGAATAAAATAGCCTACCCTAATGCATTTGTTGTGAAGTGAAGGGAATATAATAAAAATAAAAAGGAAGGAGATCCTAGCTTTTTACTAGGTCATGTGGAAGCAAAGGAATTGAAAATTATGGCTGCTGAAGATCTAGAGAATCTTGAAAAATAAAAGAAGAAAAAGAAGAGAATGTATGAGGTAGAAATCAATGAAGTTCTTATAAAGGCTATTGAGAAAGACTCTAAACATATCCATTTACTGGAATCAGTTCTCAAAGAACCGGTATTATTGAATTCGAGAAAAAATATGATAAATCGAGAACATGAATTAGAGGAATAAATTTATCAAGAAGAAAAAGTAGAAGAATAAAAATTGGAAGAATGAGATGAGTGTGATGATGTGGTAAGGCAGGTCAAATAATATCTTGAGAAAGAAAGCCTCTCTAAAAAGCATTCAATCCAAACTTGTCAAGATGAATCAATGAAACATTCATCACTAGGAAAACAAGATGAGGGCCAGAAAGAAGTTAATAAGACTTATGATGATGAAAGTAGTAATCATGACTTCATTCAACCGGATGATCATAAGGGAGATGATAAGAAGGAAATGGTCGTTGAACATAAAATTGTTCATGTCTCAGATATTTAGAATTAATCACCAAAAGCTATGGAGACTATTTCAAAAGTAGACAAAGTAAAACAGGTGATTTTTGAAACTCCTTTGAAATCAATCGTGGTTAAGGCGAATGCTAGTAGATCATCCAAGTGGATGTTTGAAGAGTTGGTAAATGAATCATAACCAATAAGGCAATCAGATTTGGAATCATCTTCCATAGTTATGGACTTTGTTGCGAAGTCTCTGAAGAGATTAGTAGACACCATTCCCTTATTTCTGATTATTGACCTGAGGTGTCATTTGCTTCCACACTCCATTAATCAAGAGACAAAATCTATAATCATGCTCAGGGAAAAATTCATCAAGCTTAATGCTAATTTCAAAACCGTTTATATCAATTATAATACACAAAAAAGTTATGCTAAGGATATTACAATGAGGTATAAGAAAAAAATTGAATATCTGAGAATTCTTGATGTCTTTCAGGATTTAGTAATGGATTATTCAGATAGAGAAGATAAGAGGACAAAATATCATAAAAAAATATTTTACTGAGAACCTAAACCTAGATCATGTAGCCTGAATGTAAAAAAAATGATCTGAATGGGAAACTGAATTAATTTTCCTTAAAATTTAAGAGGGAAGGGGATCTCAGAATAGAGTTTTAGGAAAAGTTCAGTCGACATGAAGAGATTTTAAAGTATCAGGCATAAATTCCTAAGTCTCAGGATGAAATGACCAAGGCTTTATAGAATATAAATTAGGAGCAGGAACAATTGATCATGCACTTTGAGAAGGATCATAAGGATATTAATATGCTGAAGACAACTGTGAAGAAGATCATGCCCAAGGAAAAAGAAGGATGAATATTTTTCCATTCAATTATGATCTTTTTTTGTATTTCATTTTCTGTACCAATTTTTCCAATCTTAATGAAATGACTTGTGGTTTTTTTATTTTTAATTTGTATAGTTCTAATATTTCAGGTACCATATTTTATTCTATATACTCCTTTTTAGAAATCAAAAATGAGTAGAGAAGAATGATAAAGAGAATACTCATTATAAAGAAGTGAATTCCCTATGTTAGGGGGAGTTTAACTCAGGGGGAGCTTACTTGAGGAATATATATGTATGCATGAAAAAGTAAAATCTTTATAAGGAAGTAAATAATATGATCCTTAGGGATTTCTAAACCTAAGAGAGTGTTAGTTTTATTTTTCATGATTCATAAGTGAAGGGAGATAAGTTTTCTTTTAAAATTTAGAAACGAAAAATATTATTCCTTATGTTATTTTTCATAAGGATGTTTGTGCTTTAAAAAATGGGGGATATTATTGAGTCAATAAGGCTTATTTATGTCTTTTCCATTCCACTATGTTTTTAAAATCACAAACACATTATCCTATGAAAATTTACATTTTCCGAAGAACTATTTCCATTAGGAAAATTTCCCTTCCTATGGACATTTTTATCCATATATTTATTTACATTTTCTCATTTTATAATCTCTCTATATCAAATATCATTTTATTACTATGTCAAAAATGAGGATTCAAATATAAAACCTCAGCATAATATAGTTCCTTGGATATAGAGTCTTCTATTTTCTGATTCTGAATTATCTATAATTCATATTGATAATTCTCTTATATTCAGATTCCGAATTATCTGATATTTAGATTAGAAATTCCCTAAAATTAAGACTCCGAAATCATTTAAATTAAGACTCCAAACTCTCTGAAATTTGGACTTCTAATTATCTGAAATTATGACTCAGAATTATCTAAATTTCAGACTCTGAATTCCTAAGAATTCAGATTCTGAATTCCTCTGAATTTATACATAAAATTCTTTAGAATTTATATTCTTAATTTCTTAGAATATTAACTTGAATTCATTAGAATTCAGACTCTAAATTCCCTAAAATTAAGAATCCTAATTCCACAGAATTACGACTCTGGATTCATCATAATTTAGACTGTGAATTCCTCATAATATAACCTCTAAATTCCTTAGAACTTAGACTCTGAATTCCTCAATATTCAAACTCTGAATGCCATAGAATTCACATTCTAAATTCATTGGAATCCAAACTCCAGAATCTACAAAATTCAGATTCTTAATTCTTTATAAAACAGAATCCAAATATCCATGTCTTAAAAAAATTTATTGTTTATATGATTAGACTTTGAACTTTTTTTATTTGACTCCAGATATTCACTTTTTATTAAAAAAAATTCATTTTCCTTACACATGGTATTATTTTGAAATGATGTCATGCAATCTGTTTCTAACTAACCATTGGATGAGTGACACATATACAGGTCCCTCCGAGATTCAAGGAAAAATATGACTGTTGGAGGAGGGATCCAACCATTGGTTTTTTCCTATAAATATGACCACATTTGAATGAGATCAGAACACCATTCCATCAATCTAGAGATTACAAGTTGTGTAGTGATTTATAGAAAGAGAGAGAGAGACTCTCATGCTTTCTACATTCTGAACACCTTGTTCAGCATACTTCATGTGACTCCTATTGTTGTTGAGTAAAATCAAAGGCTTCCTGGGATATGAAGACATAAGTTCTAACTACTTTAATGTTCAAGGACTTCTGAGGATAGGAAGACAGAGGTGTCAAATACATTAAAGATCTAGGGCATTCAGGGATAACAAAACAAATTCTGATATTCTTATCAAGGGCTTACCCAGGTGTGGGTAAGATATAATTTATTGAATGTATAAATCAAGGGACCTTTGGCAAGGTTGTTGGATTCCCTACTCTTTGGGTGAAAATATTTAGAACTTTTTAATTATTTTGTTTCAAGATTTATTTCTACTATATTTTGATAATGGAAGAATGTATAACTTTCTTATAATTTCTTATACTATTAATAACTCAGATAATATAGATTATATACGCTTTAAGGTATAATATCTTCCTAATTAAACCATTCTTAAGTTTCATTTCTTGAACCATATTTCCATAACCTATGAAACATAATCTCAAATAACTATTTCAAGGTTTGTGAATTTACCTTATTTAACTTTATAAAAAATATTTTTCCTGAAGGTTAAAAATGAAAGTTTATAAACTGAAAATTTATCCCCCTCTTGTAGTTGATAATTTATAGAGACTATGTTGATGCTATATAAATTTTTATTATGTTTCACTAGGGATTTTTTTTAATGAAATCATAAAATATTAATCTCTAGATGATTTTTCTATTTATTAAAGAAATTTCCATGTAACTCATTCCCTTTTCATGGGTTATTTTTTATTATGTTTGATTTATGAATGTGATCCTTTTTTTATTTGGCTCTCATATTTATAGTTATCATTGTGTTATGGGTGGTTCGGATATATCTATCCAATTCATTCATTAATTAAACATATATTATGAGATGTTATGTTATGTGAAAATGGAGGTTATATGTTTATATTATGATATAAGAGATACACTATTATCCTAATCCACTATGATATGAGTTTAATTTTTGGTAAGCCTTGAAATAGGTTGATTTTTTATTATTATAATTGATCCACAATATTATTTTAGGTATACATGGTTACTTATTTTTATTTTATTAGTTCACACTCCTACTCTATGATAAGGAAATATGATTCATGATATGTTATTACTGATTTGGGAATTATTTTATGATTTTTTTTACATTCCCACATCTTCTTCTTATACACACTTATGATATCTTTTAATGATCACTTATGTTGAATTGATTGAAATCTCATACATTAACCTTTAAAAAGTGTCAGATATTACACTTTTATTATGATACCATTAACTACTAATAAAGATACATGTTTTGTATAATATATCAAAAAGGATATCACGTGTGGGGACTTATTTTGGATATTTTGATGAATTATTTTATAATAAAAAGATTTTGTGGATAATATTTTAGGATAGTAAGACTATAAGTTATGCATAGTGATTTATTGTGAATTATAATGGATATCCATATGAAATGATATGTTATGTATAAATATTATTATTGGTTTATCGAAGTATGTATAAGAGGGTGGTTTAGTTATACATGTTGAATATGTTATAAATAATATGAGGAGAAAACCTAAAACATCCTAGGTTATACTAAAAGTGTTATAAGATAAACCATGAAGGTGAATTCCCTAGTGAGTTCTTATCAGTATTTAATTTTCCAATGGATCTGCCTTCCAAAGGTAGATGATCACTGTGATTTTACAATGAAATATTGTATTGTGAATCAAGTGAGAGTGTTTAAGAATTTCAGTAATCTTATGAGAGTATTACTACCTACTTCATATATTTCTTATAGATTTATGATCTATTCTTAAAACATTTCTTGATAATAATACATTTTACCTTTTTCAGTAGAGAGATCAATCGATATATTGTATTAATGTAAACATTTATATGTATCATATTTTATTCATATGCATGCTTAGTGGCTTATTTCACTATGTTTTAAAACCACATAGATGAAATATTTGGAGTTTATCACCATCTAGGTAGGTGGTATATATTTTTGAATGAGGATCGAGCTCGTGTTAGTGTCTTCCTATGTAACCTTATGAATGTAATCAAAACTCATGTAGTTTGGTGACCCATAATGGGACACACTATAACATTTAGTGTTATATGAAAACAACAATTTTTTTTCCATTAATTTTATGAAATCATTAAGTTATTTTCTATTTAATTTCTATATTTCTTGATGGAGTTTATTGGTTATATCATGGTTTGGTGTAAAAAGTAATAGCTGAAGGGGAATCATTTTTAGGTGGAATGATTTCGGTATGTGGTGAACAATTTTCATATAGTTGGAGTCAAACTTGTGCATTATTTGAGATGGGTCAAAAATATAGTTTCATGGTTAGATAAAAATTTAAAAAAACATGTATTACAACTGTATGATGTTTTGTTTTTGGATGGTTTTGACCACATAATTGGACCATGGCCTTGAAAAAAATGTGTCTAAACGGTGTATCCCATATGAAATTTATATTATAACCTTTCCCCATTAAGAATTTTTTAACAAACCCCATAAATTTATCCTCTCTCAACCTAGTAGTCACCACACACACATCCCTTTTTCTCTTATCATCCATTTTGGATCTCCCAATCACTTGTATATTTCATCCAACATTTATAGATATCAATTTTTTTGAAAGGTTTAATATTCCTTCCCCAACTACATTTTTTTTCTAACATTGGTTCTCCTAAATTAGGAATTTGTGGAATTTACATATAATAATAGTTTAATCATCCTATAATGGAGAACATCTCATGCAGCATGGATTAATGAAATCCCAAGAAAACATTTTCACTCATATTCTGAAAATATCATGGGAGTTATGTGGAAATGTGAGAGTCTCAGAGGGTTTGATCAAAATTTATATATATATTATTTTGGTTTTAGATATAGTTGTTTTGGTTTTGACATTAATTAGTACTCGTATAATAGAAGAGGCCTTTTGAGGGGAGTTGGTCTTGGATTTGGTGTGTTGGGAGTACCCAATGAGTTAATTTACATTTTCCATACATTGTTTAATATGGATATTTTATTGATTTTTTTATTAATTATAATGTTTATAAATTTATTCACCATGTTACATTGTTGCGATATAGAATTGCTGATGGTTGGGTGGTATCCCTGGTCCTGGGATGAGCTAAACCTTTGTGATTCATATATAGGAATTAAAAATCAAGAGACCATATGTGAGGTTTGTTGTACCTTTTAAAACCCCCAATTTTTTTATCTTTATAATGCTTTAGCGGTGTGGTCACACTGATTTTTAGGTGATGACCACCAAAATTAAATGGATCCCTCTGTTATGTATTCCCCATTATTATAACCCTAGTTAAAATCATTAACAGACATTTTAGATGGGAGGTCCAAATGGGATATGACACTTGGATACATACCTTATGTTTGGCCGAATGTAATATGCTAGTAGAATGATCTAGGAAGGGTACCAGAGGTTACATGTTTTAATGTGACCTTTTAATTGTTGGTGTTGAATAAATATAGAAATATTAAGAAAAATGTAATTATTTCCCTTATATATTGTTATTGTTATCCCATTTAGTCAAGCCTTTTAAATGTTGGATTCATTAAATAATCTTGAAAGATTATATGTGAGCCTTGGGAATATGATGAAATTATGGATTTTTTGTAAATGATGTTTTGTCCTAGATATTATGTTTGTAAATGGGAACTGAGGGACTTGGATTCCTAATAAATTAAATGTTCTCATGTTAAAATTAATAAATGAAATAATTTAAAATTTTAATGAGGTATATATGTATATTTATATATATATATATATATTGATGTATGAGGAAGTAATTAATATGATTACATAGATTTTACAAGAATTTTTTGGAGTGGAATTTCATTAAGTAACACAAAATTCTGATAGAGGGATTCATATGAATTTCATGGTGATATGACACCCTTAGATTGAATGAGGGCCAGTGCTATATAATACCATGAATGATCCTTTCGATCCCCCTTAGATTCCCCACCAATGATACCTATAGTAATCTTTCTCTTTTATTTGGGTAACATATTATTTATCAAATTCCATAGATTAATGTCATAGAACTTGTTGGGTAACATGGATAAATTCCACAAGCTGACTTCTACATATTTTCATTGAGTTATTTGTGTAAAATTTCTTATACATAAATAATGGATTATAATATAACAATTCATAAAAATGTAAATATTGGTTCCTTTTGTTTATAATAATATTCTAGATATAGTAGAATTCCAAGGTATATACCCCACGTATTCCATAAAAAACATATTGAGAAGGAATTCCCAGTGGAGCCATGTGTCCTCCATATGATTATTATGACTTGGGTTTCCCTATTTAAATGCCACTGACGCATACCATGATCAATTACTTACCAATGATGGATGAAGTATGTGTAGATTGATTTCACGTTGCACCAGATATCTCAATACATTAGTGGTGCTTTAATATTTTATTTTAATGATTTAAACTATTAATGGTTAAATTTTGTTCGTTATATAAATTTTTATATACGACACACCATGAATGAATATGATAGCCCATATTCTTATATGTATCTTATTTCATGATTTTTAACCTAAATGTAATCATATTACTATCCTAAAAATCATGAGGTGTAATGTCATTGTGGAATAAGATATATAGAACATAAACCTAATATTGGGATTCAAATACAATATTTATAAATATATAACATGCCTTAAAAATCCATTGATCTTTTAATACTACCCATGACAACATGAGGATGTGTATTTGAATTGGGGGAGATATAATACTCTGAAAGTAAAAAATCAATGCATAGCTTGATGAAGGTAATACATGTGATTCAAAAGGCATATCAAGGTTACATAAAATGGTGAGAATCATATGTAAGAACATTAAATATATTATAAGATGATAACATTATGGAAAAATTTCAATGTGGAAGAAACATTAAACAAGTAATCATAAGTATATGTCCGGGATAGTTGCAATGATATAATATCATTTTGTACTTGGGATAAACTTCCTTGAACTATACAAGGAATATCATGTGATAAAAACATTAACTAATGAATTTATTACGATATTTGGAGAACCTTGTGACAGATTTTGAGATGGATTGGGATATATAATTTCTACTCAATATGTTTTTAGTGAGTAGGAGTTGGAAGTTGGGTTGTTATTTGTAGAAAAATATTGGGTAATAATTTATTAATTTCTAAACATATTCTTTAGACACTTTAAAATAAAATAATCATAAAAAAATCCTTCCTTTATTTTTCCCATGGTTTCATCCAATGGTAATAGGTTTTTAAAATTTTAAAAGGATAATAACCAAAGATATTAAAATAATACAATTAGTGAAGTGGATGTGGGTCATTTTCCAAAAACAATATATTCTAAAACATTATAATATAATACATGTTTTTAAGGATTCAATTATGGTACATAAATTTATAAAAAAAATATAAAAAATAATTTTGGAGAGGAAACATATTTTATTCTTGTATTATTTTTATTGTTTTTATTACGTCAATATTGTTCTATTGTGTTGTCATAATGCAATATGTATATTTATAAAATATTTAAATTTTACTAATAATTAACTTTTTTTAGAATACTATAAAAATTTCACCATTTCACAATTTAGTTATTATGATTGGAGAAATAATATTTTTCATAAAATTAAATCTAAAAAAATGAAAATATACCCTCTTATGTAAATGTCCTTACATACTGTAAAATACTTGTTTTTATGATACTATAATATTTATGATCCTTATAAAAACTTACATTGGACTTTATTTAATTATATATTTATTTATATATACATTAATATTATATATTATTATTATTTAATAAAAATATTGATTATTTCAAAAATTATTGATTTATTAAAAAGTGTGTTTTAATTGAAACTGTATATTTCCTAAAAAAATTCAATTTTTTTTCATAACACAATATAATTTTTATCAAAATTATTATATAATAATTAATAAAGGAATTAAAAAAAGTGATAAATAAAATAATTATTTCATTAAAAATAATACTTAAAAATTCATATTACTAGGGTCTAGATACAGAACTAGTTATTACACAAACATAATTTTTAATGGTAAGGGTTGTGATAGTGGTGATTTCTTTGGGTTGTTAAACAAACATGGTTAGGACTTGATATCGATAAGCATGAACTTATCCCACATGCATCTTCATATGAACATTAGTTATTGAATTTTGACATAAGATTGGTGAAGAGAAAATAATAGTGTTGTCATATCCCTCTAAATCTCTAATAAATGGGCTTTATAATGCATGATCATGCAAGTTGAGGCCATTTATTTATCTTTATGCATCATTTATTAATTATTATTTCTCTCAATATATACTAGTCAAAAAAGATAATTTAACAACGAATATATTGTCATTGGTTATTATTCATACTTGTATTTTAAATGTAGAAGACTAATTTTTATTACAATCCAAAATGGCCAATTTAGTAAGTGTTCTTTCTATAAATTCATTTCTTAATATATAATTTTTTTACTAAAAAAAATAAACTTCATTTATATAATTTTAAATCATTTAAATCATTCCCCCTTAATAAATTTTCACCTCATAATTTAGTTTTATTCCATAGAACTAATGAGTGTACATTTGTATCATCACCTCTTCTAGTTCCCATGTTTCATCATAACACTCATTGTACCTCCACATCAATTTGACCAAGAGAGTTTTAACCTTTCATAGAACATTGCTTATATTATCTATTATCTTCATTTTTTTCTCATGATATGAAAGATCATTCCCAAAGGGTACCACCAATGGATTTATTACATTTGATGGGTCTAGTATGTACTACCTCAGGAGGCATAGAAGGAACACATCATTTACTTGAGATATTTTAGGTGTGAGTGCTAGTCCACAAGACACCAATCCTATGTAATAATGAATATAAAATGGGATTATGTATCTTGGACTAAAATTTCTCTTATTCCCAAACTACATGAATCTCTTCCACTATGATATATGAAATTACACATTATTTCTAATCTAAAACTCCAATTCTCATCAATGATTTTATTCTTGGATTTTCTACCTACTTTTTTATGATTTCAAATAATTTTTAATGGATTTATCTTTATCTATCATCTATTCGATAAGATAAGGTCCCATAAGCTAGCAATCTCAATCTTCTTCCTAGCATGTTAGTTTCTCACACCTCATCCCATACAGGGCCTCATAAAGTGAAATTTAGATTATATAATGGAAGGAATTTTTATGTGATCCCTTCACTAAAGGATGAAATTTATCCCAATATATGTGTAAATCCATTAAACATTATCTTAGAATATTATATAGAGTTTTAAAAGTTCATTGAGACTAACCATCTATCTGAGTGTGATAAGAAGTACTGAAACTCAACTCTCTTTCTAGTTCTGGATGATGGGTTCTCTATAACCACATGGTAAACATCATATATCAATATGAAAAAATAGAGAGTGTCACTCCTTTTAGTCTTAAAACTTAACTTATTTATGTCATAGAGAGTAATTCAAGAGAGAAATTTTTTATGATAACAGTGAAATGTAAAAAAATTATATGGCTATTGACTACCACCCATATGGAATTATTGCCATTATAAATCTGCGAGGGTCCTATGTTGAAATCTAGGGTTATTATTTCTCATTTTAATACTATAATGGGTACTTTTTCATCATAAAATTGGACTTATGTCATTAAAACTTGAATTTTTTGAATAATAAGCATCAAGATACAAATTCTAAATTCTTCCCCTTCATGTTATCCCATAAAATGTTTTCATTTTTATCTCTATCATATTAGTGTTTCATAGATTAATAGAATAAGATGAGTTATATGCACAATCTATTTGTTCAATATTTAGCTCTAGTTTTCATGGGAAAAGTATTCCAGTTAAAAGCCGTACAATTCAATATTAGAAAAAAGTTTAAATCTATATTATTAACTACATTTATCTATAACTCATCATATTATTTTTATGTATCCTTGATACCCTCAAGAATAGATTGTTGGGTGGATTATTGAGAACGGTGGGATAGAGATCCTTTTATTATTAACACATTGATCCTTTTCATGAAAAATATGACTGGATACCTTCATATACACATCATGGATTTGGGTGTATGAGTTATTCTACTCAGTGAATATACCACATTGTTTTCCCTTTTTAGAAGGTTTTTGATTGAACAACCATAATCCTTGATCATATCTGACCTCATTTTTTTGACCATATTTATCTCATTTTTTTTTGAATATATACTTGAGTATTTTATGACCAATATACATTTCACACATATACATGTTGAGATAATGAATCCAAATAATCAAGGAAAAAATCACTCCTACCAATTATAGATCATGTGTTGGGTAGTTATACTCATGAATCATTAATTTGTGGGAGGCATAGGATGTCACTTTTTCAGTTTTAAGAGTACAAAACCCAATACCT
Organism: Viscum album; assembly: GCA_963277665.1. Taxonomy (NCBI): domain Eukaryota; kingdom Viridiplantae; phylum Streptophyta; class Magnoliopsida; order Santalales; family Viscaceae; genus Viscum; species Viscum album. The sequence goes on from OY728141.1 coordinate 1,283,330,921, forward strand.
ATTTAGACCCACTGATATAGATCATAAAATCATCCGCACTGCTGGGTAATTTGAGCATATGTGTAGTGATTATCCACTTTTTAACTATTTAAATCTCTTGCCACATTCATCATTCCAAACAAACTTCAATCCATTTCGAGTTTTCTTGGTAAAATATATTGATAATTGTGATAATATTATATCAAATATATGATAGTACCATCTAATCCAAGGAAAAAATGGATCTACATCATAGAGATTGGTCTGGTGAATCCTTTAATTTACACTTTTTTTGATGGATCTCCATATATCCTGTTACCAGACTTGAGAATGGCGGTTTTTCTGTAGTAGCGGATCCGGAGGCTTTGCAGCAACGCATTGATCTTTGTAAGTTTTCAATTCTGGTTGTGTTATTTATTCCAAGGGTGATAAACCCTGGTTTTACGCGGATCTTAAAGATAGAATTTCTCATTGCTGGGGTTTTAGTAATTGGAAATTGATTCCTATTGGGAGGGGTTTTTTTCATCTCATCTTTCAATCAAGAGATGATTTTAATAAGGCGTGGGATTTTGAAAATCTTCATCTCAAACCTGGTATTTTGAGATTATCCGAATGGGATGTTAATTTTAACCCTTTCAACCTTAAGCAAACTGAAGCCCAGATCTGGATCAGACTTCACGGGTTGAATTGGATGTATTGGCATCCTAAGATTCTTAATGACCTTGCCTCATGTGTTGGCACTCCTGTTAGATTGGATCAGAAATCTTTTGAGGGGGATCTTGGTTATTTTGCTAGAATTATGGTTGATGTAAACCTGGAAAATAAAAGGCCAGATAATGTCACTCTAATTTCTAATGGTAATAAGATTGCTGTTAAAATAGAATATGAACGTGTTCCTTATTTTTGTGAGGTTTGCAAGATTGTTGGTCATTCTGTGGTGAACTGTAGGATGCTTCAAAAGAAAGTTTTTGCGGTTCCCAAAGAGAAGGATTGGAAGGAGGTTAATTGGAATAAAAATAGTAAGAAGATTTTTGTGGAAAAGGAGGGTTCATTAAAGGATATACCTGGTCCCTCTAGAGTTATAGTCACTTCTAATAAATCTTGGTCAGATATCTCTGAAGATGTTGAACAAGGTAGGATTCCTGATCTGCCTAGTTCTCCTGCTATGTTTGGTCAGGAAATGGATAAATTTGGTGGATCCACGTGCATAGAGGATCACATTTTGGATCATAATTTATATTCTGAGATTCATGACCTGATCATGTTTTCGGAATTGGTGGATAACATTTGTGAGCTTGTGGTTTCTTTTCAGGATAGTGAGAATTCTGGGTTTTCCCAGGTCCTTATTGATCCTGTTTTTGCACCTATCACCTCCCCAGTTCAGGTGGATGGAGCTTCTGCTCCTCCCATTGCAGATTCTGCCTTAAAATGAGTGGAAACTGCTTCTTTCAAGTCATATTCTGCTCCTTCGGAAGAGGTGATCGGGGTCCCTTTTCCTTTTGATTGTACTGCTTCACTGGATGAGGTTATTGAGGTTCATGTTGGTCCAGTTGGCATCCTTACTGATGCTGTTAAAAATGGAAAAGGTACCATCAACAGTCTGGGTATAAGTGATCTTATACAGGAGGACTCTAGTACTAAGAGAAAGGCAGGAAGGCCACCTAAGTCTGGAAAACAGGTTAATGTGGGGGTTAAAAAAGGGGAAATCATCCCGGTCTTAGGTTTAAATGAAGCTTATTTTATGGAATTTTCAGGGTTTGGCCAATCATGATACTATGAGGTCCCTTAGGCTTTTCATTTTAAAGCATAGGCCCCTTCTTATTGGTCTGTCTGAACCCAAAAGGGTTTTTTCTCCTAATATTTCCAATTTTGAAAACCTTGGTTTTCATTTTGTGGAATCCAATAGATCCTCATCGGATATTAAAAGGTTATGGGTTTTGGCTCATTGTTCTTTATCCCATATTTCCCTAATTTCTAATTCTGATCAGCATGTCACATGCTCTTTCTTTCTTCAAGGTTTGCAACATTTCTGCTCTTTTATTTATGCTCATAACTGTTATCAGGGTCGTAGGAATTTATGGATGGATATTGGGTCTTTCAATTCTTCGATCTCTGGTCCGTGGTCTATTCTTGGTGACTTTAATTCCATCATGAATTCTGATGAGAAGATTGGAGCCATGTCTAATGTCATCTCTTCTAGGGAGTTCAAAGCTTGTATTGATAATAGTGGGTTGATTGAAGTTAATCTTGTTGGGGCTAAGTATACTTGCTACAGGAAGGTTTTGTACCAATTTGTTGCTAGTAGAATTGATAGGGCCTTTGTCAATGAGGATTGTCTTGATTTCTGGGGTTCTATTTCTTGTATGACTCTTTCTAGAATCAACTCTGATCATCATCCTATTTTGGTTGATCTTGTGAGTAAGGATCCCAAACCTCATTTGCCTTTTAGATTTAATAAGGCCTGAGTTAATCATCCTAAATGTAGAACTATTGTTGAACAAACTTGGAATTCTTGGAATGGTAGGGATAATGATTTTTCTTGCGTCATTAAGCTCAAACTTCTTAAAAGAAATTTGAAATTCTGGAGTAAATATCGTTTCAGTTCCCTTGATTCTGAAATTTCCTCTCTTGAGGATTCTATTCAACAAATGTAGGCGCAAAATTCTTCAAATAATTTCTCTAATGATATTTTGGGTGAGACTTAGCTGGTTTCCAAGCTTAATAATTTGTTGAATCTTAAAGATGCTTTGCAAAGAGATAATTTTAAGGCTAATTGGTTGAGATATGGGGATAGAAATTCTAAATTTTTTAATTCTTTGCAGAGAATTAGGAAAGTCTCAAGGCCTCTCTCTTTGGGTAGAAATGGGAATAATGTGTTTGATAACAGAAGGGACCTTTCTGAGCATGTTGTTTCTTATTTTAAGAATCTCTTTTCTGGTTATTTCCCTCTTTATGATCCTGTGGAGAGTATTATTCCGACTCTTGTTAATCAAGAGGATAATTCCAGTCTTACATCCATTCCTTTGGAATTTGAAATTAAAGAAGCGACCTTTAGTCTAAAGTCTGATAGCTCCCCAGGTCCAAATGGTTTTGGGAATTTTTTCTTTCAGACTTACTGGGATGTCATTCATGAGGATGTTTGTAGGTTGGTTACTCGTTTTTTTAAAGGTGGCTCTCTTACTCAGGGTCTGAATGATCAATTCCTTGCCCTTATTTCAATGACTGAGAATGCTAATGAGATTCATTTGTTCAGACCTGTTGCTACGATCTATACTATTTTTAAAATTATTTGCAAAATCTTAGCTACTAGGCTGTCTTCTATTGCCAGTAAGATTGTTTCTCCTAATCAGTTTGGCTTTATTAAGTGTAGGTCTATTCAAGATTGTCTTATTACTTCATCTGAATGTGTTAATCTTCTTAAGAAATCCACAAGGGATGGTAATATTGCTCTCAAGTTGGACGTCAGGAAATATTTTGATACTATAAATTGGAATTTCATTTATAAGGTTCTTTGTTTTTTTGGTTTTGATGATGTTTTCATTAATTGGGTTAAAATCATTCTCGAGTCAGCTCGTATCTCTGTCCTTGTTAATGGCTCCCCTGAGGGCTTCTTTGCTTGTTCTAGAGGTGTCAGACAAGGTGACCCTCTCTCGGCCATTATTTTTTCCATTGCAGAGGATTATCTTAGTAGATTACTTTCTATTATGGCTGGTAATGGGAATCTGTATTCTATTAGTGCTGGTAGAGGTTTTGTTGCTCCCACTCACTTGTTATATGCGGATGATATTATTCTTTTCACTAAAGGGAATAAGAGAAATATTAAAAATATTAAGCGTGCCCTTTTGCATTATGAAATAGTCTCTGGGCAAGAGATTAGCTGGGACAAGTCCTTTGTTTATTTTGGATGGAATTTTCCTATTTCTAGGAAGAATGGTATTATTAGGGATTTGGGTATTCATGAAGGTGTTTTTACCTTTACTTATTTAGGTGTTCCTATGTTTTGGGGGAGGCCTAAAGCTTGTTATTTTTCTGATATTGTATGTAAAATCAGACGCCATCTTGCTACATGGAAGGGTAAGTCCCTTTCCTTGGCTGGTCGGGTTTGTTTGGTTAGAGTTGTTATTATTTCTATGTTTGTTTATTCTCTCATGATTTATAAGTGGCCGATCTCTCTAATCAAGGGCATTAACGTTTCTATTAAAAATTTTATTTGGAGTGGCAATATTTCAGAGAGGAAATTAGTTACTATTTCTTGGAATAATTGTTGTAAACCCTATGATGCTGGGGGTCTTGGTATTAAAAATCTTGAGGTGTTTAATGATTCTTTACTAGCCTCGTTCATTTGGAGGCTTGTCAATGATAAATCTGAGTCTCTGGACTTTCTCCGCTATAAATTCAAGGATAGGCTCAGGAATGGAGTTTTTAATTATCTGGATTCTTCTGTTTGGCCTGCTTTTAAATTCATCTTTTCCTCTATTGACTCTCATGCCAGATGGCTTGTTTCAAGGAACTCGTCTTTATCCTTTTGGAAGGACAATTGGACTGGATGTCCTTTAGCTGACTCCTTGTTGGATGATGATTTTAATGTTGATCTGGATGCTACGATTAAGGATCATCTTGATAATATGGGGCGTCTTCCTAATCATATTGTTACTATTATCAATAGTTATTGTTTCTCTAACAGAGAGGATTTTTGGGCTTGGGAACCTGCTTTTAATGTCCTGTTGACTTCTAAAAATTTTTATTGTCATTCTTTATCTTGCAATATAGGGTGTAAATGGATGAGGGATCTTCATATGAACTTTATTAGGCCCTCTTGGTCTTCTTTTACCTGGAGATTGGCTCATGGGAAACTTCCTACTGATTGTTTCCTTCAGAAATGTGGCATCTCTCTCTGCTCTTCGTGTGTGTTTTGTCATCAACATAGGGAAGATATTGATCATTTGTTTATTAGTTGTGTCAATGCCTCTTCAATGTGGAAGGCTGTTTTTGATATCTTTGAAATTCCAATGCCTAATATGTCTTCAATTCGTCATTTCCTTCAAAGCTGGAATTCTATTTCGCTCTCTCCCCAATTGCAGGATCTTTTTAGAGTCGCTTCTTCTGAACTCCTTCATTTTATTTGGTTTGCTCGAAATAAGATGATTCATGATAAATTTTCCTTCTCGTTTAGTGGGGTTTTATCCACTATTCTTGGTGCTATGCGTAATGTTGTTATTCCAAGGAAGCATTTTTGCTTTAACTCGGTTCATGATTTGTCCGTTCTTAACAGGATAGGTGTTAAGGGTAATTTCAAGCCTCCGTGTGGTACTTTAGAAGTTCTATGGAGGGAACCTTTATTTGGTTGGATAAATGTAAATTCAGATGGTGCTTCTAGGAGTAATCTGAGGCATTCTGGTTATGGTGCTGTTTTTAGGAATCATAAAGGGGATGTCCTTGGTTGTTTTCATGGTTCTTGTGGCTTTGCCTCTTCACTTGAGGCCGAAATGCTTGGCATTATTGTTGCTGTCGATCAAGCTGTGCAGCGTGGTTGGGATAATTTATGGTTTGAGAGTGATTCTTCTGTTGTTGTTTATGCAATTAGGATGGGTTTTTATCACTTGTCCTGGAAGCTTACTAATCGCTGGATTAATTTTTTGGAGACTCTTTTTTCTTTGAATTATATTATCACTCACGTTTATAGGGAAGCCAATTCTGTTGCTGATGGTCTGGCTAATAAAGGTGTTAATGGTGTTGATTTTGTTTGGTTTGATCAAGTTCCTGATGATCTCCTTATTTTTATTAATAGGGACCGTGACAAATCCCCCATTTTTAGACTTTTGTAAGTTTCTTTTGGGGCCTGTTTGTTTTTTTGGAGTGGCTTGTTTCTTTTTCTTCAGGATGGCAGTAGAGCTTTGCTGTGTCGAGTTGTTGTGGTTTCCCAAATTCTGGGATTCAGTGTGCTGGTCTGGAGTAGGCTGGAGTCTGTAGAGTAGCTGGCTTCATTTGGTTTTCCAAATTCTGGGAATCAGTGTGTTGTTTGGAGCGGGCTTTTCTTGATCCGGCTTTGATCTTCTTTGGCGGCATTGGTGGCCTCATCCATAGCCCACCCTTTTTTATTGGGTGTTTGTCGGCTTTGGTTTCTTTCTTTTTCACCTTAACCATTTTTTATGGTTTTGGTGTTTTTTGTTTGTATTTTTCTTGCTCGGTTTTCTTTTCCCTTTAATAAATTTCCATTCACTGTATTCATCATTTCCATGATGATATCTCGAGAATTGGTGACTCTTAATGTTACCAGAATTAAATCATAGTGCATGTACCATGTATTAGAATAAATATATGGAATATCATCCTTCTCCTCTTTTACTTGATAGTTTACCAACTCATGATCCCCCCAAGTGAAGTCTTGTGTTACACATTGCAGATTAGACATGTCATGAGTCCATAGAATAGAATATATAATATTTGTGTTATATTTTTGATCTTATAGATATTCATAAAAATGTACTTTGAGCAATCCATATTCATTTTGAAATGGATAGTTTCACCCCCACCATGAAGCACTTGAGTGGGGAAAACTATTATTTAGAATCACTTATAATTTTTTCTTTAACTAACTAAGTTCAAAAATTTCCATTTTATATAGAATCAATGATATTGGAGAATCTTTGGATATGGGTTTGATTTAGAAATCAACCACTCTAACCAGAGAAACATTTTTTAATTATTTTGGAATGGTATCATTATATTCATTTACAATGGGTATGTAATCACAGTTGATCTTTTCCTTTATATCAATCGTTTGGGATAGATACCCCTACTCATAAAGAAATAATATCTACGGATATGAAGATTATTAATGGATATGAATCATCCTATTATACAATATATATAATTTGAGGGTTATTTTTTATACATAGTGTAATTATCATTACTCTCATCCATTTATGTTTTTTCTATACAAGGAAATCGAGTCCAAATGCAGAATTGTATCAAATTTCACTAAAGGGACTATAAAAATTGTCTTTAGGATGTTTATTTCACAAGTATTGTTTTGGAAGAATTTATATACCTGGGATGAAATAATTTATCAAATTTACCATATTCTTTTATAGTATTATATCTATGTTTTAGGGTTTTTTAATAGTTCTTTTATACTTGGGTGATATGAATGAATGTGAAGAATCATTTCCAGATAGGATATTTGATGTTTTTAAATAGAGGAAAAGACATCCTTTCACTATTTTATTCTAGTTATAATAATTTAAATATTAAAATTAGACTTATTAATAATAATTTTCAAAGTATTATACGCATAAATTGGAAACCATAAACATTGAAGTGAAAACTCATAAATGTAATGAATTCATTTGAATTTGAACTTATAGGTATTGGTGTAAACTATCCATGGTCTATTTACTAATATAAAATTTCCTGGTAAACTTATCTCACATTATAATGGTTCATAATGAACATTGGAATTTTCCAAATAATATACCCCCAAAGTATGAAAATATTTCTAAATCAAATCCTTTTTTATGAACTAGGTGAAATTGAGTAAATACCCAATGTGAACTTTTTAGGGTTATTACCCTAAGGTAAAACTATAATAGAGATACACCCACTTATAGTAACCAGGGACTGATTTTGTTTATTAGAATAAACTTAATCTATACTTTACCTAAACATATAGATGTTTTCCTATATTAAATATTATACGTAATGCTTTCACTATGGATTTGTAATCCAAATCCCCAAAATTAAGTATCGTTCTTCTAATACATACTATGAGAACCCATAGTATTTTGATATATTAAATTTATCACTTTAGAGCATAAATATATGCATAATAAAGTCCCCAAAGATCAAGGGTCTAAGTGTTTTTGGGAAATTAGATACATAAAACATTAGAAGGAGAGAGTGATACAATTTCATTATTTAAAAATTCATAACATACCTTTAAAAATTCATTAATCTTCTAATATAGCCTAGGATAACCTGGTGAAAAAAATAAGAAAGTGGTGGGACATAAATGATAATAAGGGATAAATAAAATCATAATGATGATATTAATGGATATAGGTCAAGAGGAATTTCATGGTGACATAACATGATGACAATTATAAACATGAACATTAAAGCATGATGTATGATAATAACATCAAGGAAACCTTATAATGTCACACAAATATAAAATAATTCATCTTAATTATTGGTAAAGATAACCAATAATATATCATGAACATAGTGTGCTTATGATAACCTTGGATTCACTATACATGTAATATCATGAGATAAAAACATTAAGCAATATATTTGAAAACAATATAATTTTGGGCTCACATGTCACATTCATATCATGTACACGACTTTATGTTACACATAGATCATTCAACATTAGATTAAATTTCACCAATTTTAATACCATAATTAATGGGTGTGGGTTACAAAAATGGAAGTGATAGATCAAAGATAAAAAATTGTAAAACTAGGTGAATACCCTTGAGAATACATGGAGAAGGGTATTCAAAATAAAAATGATTTGAACGGAAAACCAACATATAATTTTGGAACCATAATAGGTGTATATAAAGTGTCATGTAAAGGTTTAATGAGAGTGAAATATGGTATATCATTACATTTTTATCATATGTAAAGTAATGTAATGTGTAAAAACATATGTGAAAATTAAAAATTGGAAATAAAAAGATAGAATAAAAATAATGTACCGGAATAAAGTGAAGGAGGAATAGATTCCATCACCTTTAGAGGGCATTTATAAATGCATCAGGGGAGCTTATTATGTGATTTTGATCATGTTAGAATTGATTTAGAGAGGGAAGGGGTGATGAAATTTTTTTTCAATGGTTTTTATTGAAGACATGTTGATGTTTGGGTAGGTATTTATTAAAAAAGATGGTAGAATTATTTATGAATTACAAAACATAGGTTTTAGACTTTACAAAATAAAAAAATCAAATCTATAAAACATCATATGGTTTCTTAAGAATTGGATTTTTTTTCAATATTGTATATATAAAAAACCTATAATATTAAAATAATATTATTATTGATGTGTAATTGAGTTATTTTCATAAATAATACATTTCAAAGCATCAAATTTAAAATAGGATTTGGAGGATTCAATAATGGTATATACATTTACTAAAATAACATCAAAAAAATATTTTAATAGTGAAATCTATTTTTGTTCATCTATTCATTTTATAGTTTATATTACATCACTATAGGGCTATTATGATGTTAAAATAAATACCATATGTTTATACAATATTTAATTTTTACGCAAAAATTCAACAGCCTAATATTTTTTGAAGAATTCATCATCGAATAGTTTTGGTTTTTCAATTTCAAAATAAATATGTATTTTATCTATCTATATATATATCTCTCTAAAAATGAGAATCTACACATAAAAAATTATTCTTTACCGGAAATACTTGTTTTATGGTACTAACATCATTCCAACCCTTATAAAAAATTACACCACACATCATTAAATAATATATAAATTTATATAAAAATAAACATTACTTAAAAAATTTATTTATTAAAATTAGAACTTTTTTGAAAAATTATTGAATTTAATAAAACGTGTGTTTAAATTGAAATAACCTATATCACAAAAAAATAAATTTTTATTTCATCATTTAAATATAATTTTTTTATCAAAGTCATTGTATAATATTTTATAATGTAATCACAAAAAGGGATAAATTTAATCACTAATTAAATAAAAATAAATTATAAAACAACATATTTTAAGTATCACATTTCTTGATCCCTTATTACACCAACATATGCACTAAGGGTAAGGTGTACAATAGTGGTGCTTTCTTGGGGTGGTTCGGTAAAAATGATTTGGGTTGTGATATCGATAAGAATGAAGTTGTCTAAATAATAGTTTCACTGAAGATTAATTTATCGAATCATAGATGGGGATTAGTTAAATGAATATCTCATTGATTCCATCCCCCTTGAAAGATCTAACAAATGGGATTTATAGGTTATGATCTTATGGTCGAGGCCATCCCTTCTTTTGACTATGTCAGTTAGACTTTATCATAACCCTTAATGTATAACAATCTTAATAGTCCCAATTCAAATAATATATTATCAATATTTTTGATTCATAATGTTATTTTAAATTTTATAAGCTATATTTTATAATGTTCCAAAATAAACAATGATGTTTATGTGTTTTATACCCCCACATTACTTAATATAGAGTTTATTAATTGAAAATGGAATTTTATATATATAAACACAGGTCATTAAAATTAATTTTATTGTAAAATAGTAATATTAGGGACACTTTGATTGGTGGAATACTAAATTATACTCACACATTTCTCATTCCACTATAACATTTGGGTTCCTAAGTAGTTATAATTATTTTATTTCATGTTTTGGTACGGGAAATGACATGTTGTTGTTGATTATATTGTTGTTAGGATAGAGCATGGGAGTTGTGATAGGGGTAGAAATTAGGTCTAATTGAGTGTCCTGTGAGTAATTTTTCTTTGGGTATTCGATAAATTATATTTACCAAATATGCATAGATGGTGTGGATGACATGTACCATTAATCTCATTAATTAATGCATTAGTATTTGTTTTTTTATAGGAACATATCAACATGTAATATCTTCTTGATATTAATTATATTATTGATTTTATTTATATATGAAGGTATAGTCTCCCTACTATATCACAGTTTATCCACTCTTCTTGTTAGAAATTGATAACATATGGGGACTTATTCTTGAGGTATAGGAAAAACCACTAGCACGAGAATTGATCATTCATCTTGGGAGCTGGGGCCTTACAAAATGGTTTCAGATCTTTCTATTTTTTTATACATTATATTCTTGGTAGATAGGATAAGAGTTGTGTGTTGGGACATGGTGTGAATATTGTTCATGGTACTAAACACCACATGTTTTAGTGAAGTCTATGTCATTATGTATGATATTATTGTTATTATTGTTCAATTTTACAGTTTATGTGATTTTAAATTGAGTAGTGAACTAGATTTTTGAGGTGGAATTTGGTGGGGTTTTCTTTTTAACTTGTATGGAAGGATGATGTGTCTTCCATCATTATATATAAAACCTAGGATTCAGATGTCATTTCATTGATTATCTCTTATTGGTTACTTATTTACTTATGTTTGGACTTGGGACAGTTTTTTAAAGTGTCCAACAACATTTATTCAGTGTTTCTAAATAAGTTTATAGTGGATCTTATTTTATTGTCCTCAAAATGAATATACTTTGTGAACACTATATGTGTATGAGAAGTAATCCTAGTGGTCAGTTGATTTTTATCCCGTGTATGGGTGGTTGGGGCTGTTGAGAGTGCCAAAGTTATGAGATATCCTAAATCAGTGGTTTTTATTAGGTTGTGATGAGAATATGGGTCATTACTATTTGAGACTGTTGTGGTTTGTTCCTGACATGGGAATTTATTAGATGGTTTAGATTGCGTTTTTTGAATCAGGACCTAGTGTGTGTGTTTTTTATGTTAGGTGTACCATGACATTGGAACATGGTTGATTTTCATTATATGAGGTGTGTCATATTTGTGGTTCAATGTGTTTGTGCTTAGTGGGGGAGCCTAGTGAAACTATTTTATATGAATCCATATTTGAGATTTAGTGTTGGGTGACATTAGAGGGTGACTCGTGAGAAGGGTAGAATGAGGTTGGGAGTGTTGGAGGTACGTGATGTATGATTTTGTTCATTTCCATAATACATTAGTACCCCATCAGTGTTGTTGGGTGTGTGGTGTGTCCACGATAAATTCATTGGGAATTTGGTAAGATGAATGTTTGTGTTAGTGATTTTCATCCTTCATAAAGTTATGAAATAGGCATACATATTTAGATTTCAGACCCTACTAAGTATCTCAATTATTTTCTAGGTGTATTGGATGATGAGGATTGTAGATGGAAGGCTTAAGGGAAATAAATTTTGGTTAAACACTCATATAGAAATAGAATAATGGGAGATTTTTAAGAATTCATTATTAGGAATGTAATATTTCCTATAGATGATAGAAAACATAATGTAGACCTAGTTACTTATAAATTCATTAGGATTGAGGTGCTCTATTAGTTAAATACCATTGGAAGGTTTTGACACAAGGAATTTAGAAATCCATGGTACTCTTGAAATGTAGGGAACACTATGTTCATCTTTTGATGTCTCATAGTCTTTTTTATAAGATGGGGATAGTTGAGTACATGAACCTACTGACTATTGTGATTCTTTTTTGAGAATGGAGGGAGTTTCAGTTAGAGGTTTTTATTTACAAATAGTTATGGTTTATGGGATATCATGTGACAACCCTTGGAGCAAGTAAAGTGTCATTTTAAAAGGCACCATGGTAAATTCTGTTAGTGATGCTATGATGGTTTCTAGGCATGGATAGTGGTTTGTGAAAATTTTAAGAGTTTTGGTGAGACAAAACTATATGGAGTTTAGTCACATCCTAGTGGTTGGGTGTGATAGGATAACACAACCAATGAGCTTCGATTGATTCCAAGATCCACGAAAAATTTGGAACTTCAAAGAAAAATATGGATCATGGTTTGGTGGTATAGAATCATATTCCCCTGATACATAATGAATATTAATATTTTTGAAAGATCTAGAGAATTATATGGGTCTGTTATGAGTCTTGTGGTCATGGTGATATAAAACCCTTTGCTGATAATTTCACATCTTAATTATGTAATATATAACATTTATGGATCTAGTGAAATGAAACAATCAATCTGGGTTGGAACCTCAATGAAAGTTCCTTTGGGTGGCATGAACAATGTGTATGCATTTCTAGGGGGAAAAAAGAATTTGGTTTTGACAAGTCCCATTGGGTACAAACAAAAGGTATAGAAAAGGATGAGCTGGATAGTGTAGGGTTCCCCATTATTAATATAATGGTCTAAACCTCATATTTGGGAGGTTGATTTTGTTGGTTTTTTTGAGTGGTGATCCCATGATCTGGGTGTGAGTACTATATTATCTATTACAATAGTTATCAGGGGTGACAAATTTTAGCCCCAACCCATAATCACATTCGATGAGGGGCGGAGTGTGGGATTTTATAATTGAAAAAGGATTTTGTTATGTGATGAAAATGATTCTTCTATGGTGGGGATAAAGTTGTTTTATTTGGAGATTAATACCTCAAGTTAGAATGTTCGAGACTGTGTGATGTCAATTAGTGGATAAATGATGTGGAATTTTTCAATAGATGTAATTATTTTTTAAATCAATGTCTTCTCTCATGTATTTATGATTAAAAATGGAGGTTTTATATTATTAGGGTGTGTGAATCAAATATGGTATTGGGTTGGATTGTGTTGATCCAAAATTGATCAGGTCCTTGGGGGCATCCGTGATTGAGTTAATAAATTTAGGTGATTCTAGTTGATTGGAAATTTTAGTGATTAATTTCACCAATGGCATGTATGGACATAGATGAGATTATTTTAATGATCACTAGATTCTTTTGAACTTATGGAATCATGATTGGGTAAGTTCAAGGAATAGTAGTAGCTAAATCCAAGAATCACATGGTAGGTCCACCAGAGGAGGTTCCATATTAAATATCATGTGGAGATTAAGTAGGTGAGATCACAACAGTGATTGTTGTGTCATATTGGATACAACATTAATGCCCAGAGTGTTGGTCAATCCTCTTGAAAAAATGTCTATGTGATTGAACATATTGAATTTGTAGTGGGTACACATCCATTTTAGGTTAGAATAAGCAATTGAGAGGTATACCTATTTTGGACCAGTGTTTTCAGGAATATTTGAGCATTATGAATTGTTGACCACATCAAGGGGTGTCATTTAGATTAATCATTTTATTTTCAATAGGTAATTCTAGTGGTGGGAGTGGTGTGTCTTGGAATAATACTCTTATATCTAGACCTTATAGTGGGGAGAAAAATATACATGTTGATTTTTTAGATGAGATGGATATATTATCAGAGGATAGATTGGATTCTATAATTGTTCTGTCTCTATATTATTAATGAGTCATGTGGTGGATTATATTTGGCGGTTTAAGTTCTTGAACTATAAGGATCCTCTTTAGAAGCATGGTGAGCATCCAGAGTAGGAACATGGTAATTCAGTAGGTTTTTAGTGATCAACATAGGCTAGTACGTATAATTGAATGAGCACTTGTACTTCTCTTAGATGTGAATTGATATAGTGGGGAGCCATTAATGCCTCATGATTGTCCAAGTGTTTGAAATGTAGATGAATTTTGAGTTTTTAATTGGTTGATGATTCATATTTTTATTCGGGGCTTTTAATGGGATTAAAAATGTTTTGAAAACGTAATGTGATGTTTTTAAAAATAATTTTAGGCCAATTATGTGCACATGTTTCCTTGATAAGTATCTAGGGATATTTGATGCGTTTTGGAGGTGTCTTGGGTTTTTTCCGAGGTAAAAAGTATGTTGTGCATGGTTTTGGAGAAACAATGCAAGCCCGTAAGAATTATGTGATTTATATTCATGATATATAGTTAATAGTTGATTTTAATGGTTAAAACATGTTTTAGGATAAATTTTATGAAATTACTTGGATAATTTTTGATATGAAAGGGTATTTCTACTTGGAGAATAGTTTGCATAAGGTTCCAAACAAGCTATTCACATTATTGTAGAGGGGTATATAGATGAATTTATAAATTGGAATAGATTTTATGAACGATGTGGTAAAATCATGAAAGGTTGGGTTTTTTAGATAGCGAGGAATTCATAATTAGTTCCATGTTTAGAAAATCATGTTGCTAAATCATGTGTCCCAAAAAAATTTGGATTCATCACTTTTCACATTATGATTTTTAACCCAAACCACATTCATTCATTTTATCCCATTACCCAGTAAACCACACACTCCCCTTTTCCCCTCTCTAATATTATATGGCGGCCACCCCCTTCTCTCATATAATATATCCATAATCGAGTGTGATCAAGAGCCTCAAGAATGGATGAAACTAATTCTTTCCCTCCTTTTTGTTTTTCTTCTAACTGTAGTTATATTGGATAGATAATTAGGTGGTGATTCTGCTTTATGATGGTGGAGTCAACCTTTGATGATAGTGTTTCCACGATATTTAACATGATGAAATACCATGACATAAACTACATTCCATCTCACATAATTTAATTAGAGGTATGAGGTCGAGTGTGTCTTTCAATTTTTTGAAGGAAATTTCAAAATCATTGCTTATATTTTCATTTTTTGTTAAGAGGGATTTGGAACATATTAGTGTTGGGAGTATGGCATTGACCTTTGGAGGATGTTTGGTCTTAGTGGGAGATTGTAAAGGGCACTTTGGGAGTGTATTTACATTTTTACCTAAGATGTAC
This sequence comes from Viscum album, assembly GCA_963277665.1. NCBI lineage: Eukaryota > Viridiplantae > Streptophyta > Magnoliopsida > Santalales > Viscaceae > Viscum > Viscum album. Next base: position 1,283,346,299 of record OY728141.1, read on the forward strand.
AGTTGGTTAGTTTTTATATTATGATATATTAGTAAATTTTTTATATATCATTATTCTAGTTTCATGGATGCTAGATAGAATTGTGTATGGTTAGGTATTGGCCATTTTACTTAGATGATATTGAGATATGGGTCACCATGCTGGAAATTGAAAATGAAGAGACACCATACGACGAACGTATTCCCTATTTAATAACACATAATCTTGTTTAGAATAACAATTTATCTGTTCAGGGGCATCTGTATTTTTTAGGTGATGTAATCCAAAATAAAATTTAACCATATTTTATATAATTTCCCTTATTAATCTCTTAGATAAATATGTTATAGACCCATTATGTATGGAGGTGTAAATGGTACCCTCCACTTGGATCTAAAACATATAAATTTTTTAATGTTATTAGTTGGTATAATGGTCCATGAAAGGGGCCATAAGTTACATGTTTTAAGGATAATGATTAAAGATTGTGTTAATTAAATGGAGATCCATAAAGTAACCTATTAGCAATATTTCATTATAGCTTTTGAATGGAAACCTATTTGGGTAGGCCTTGTAATGGTGGTAATATTACAAAAATCAATAAATAATTATAGTAATCATTTTTAAAAAGATCAAATTTATCATATTTTTTGAAATTATGTTCGGAAATGATATTGTGCTGGTAAATGAGAATGAAGGTACCTAGTTTTCTAATGAATTAATGGTTATTATTTGAAAATTAAATAATTAAATAATTGAGTAAATAGAATTATTTTTATTTATAGTGGTTGATGTTTGAGTAATTTTTTATATAAATAACAAATATTTCATAAGGACTTGTTTAGTGTGGAATGTCATCATAAATCCATGAATTCTGATATGGGACATAGATTCATCTGAAGTTGTGATGAGATACACAGATTTCGTTGATAATCAACAATAAAAAATTCCTTGAGCAGTGAATTGGATTAAACTTGTATTATCCATCATGAATTCGTCAGGGTAGTCCCCCTAGATTCGAGTAATGTATTTTTTATCTAATTCCATGGATTCTTTCCAGGTTCTCTGGATGGCTACTACGGGATAAGATCCCTGGAATTAGCTTGACTTATTTTGGAAGAATTCATAGTTTGTAAGCTATGGATTCCAATCAATCAACTCTTTTTAATGTCAATGTGTGTACCTTGAGTTCAGAAAGGTGAGCAAAATATATTGGAATTCCAAGGGTTTCACCCCTTGGATTCTCTAGAGGTCTTATCGATTGGAAATACCCAGAGAAACCATGTAGGTTCCCTCAAAATATGAAAATGACTACTTCCCATATTTTATAACTTTTAAACATTATATCTATGGCGTATACCATGATCAAAGACTTTACAATGATTTTCAAGGTAGCTATAGATTGATGTTAGGTGTTACCATAGTGATTTGGGATTCTAGGGTATTTTAACATTTTATTTGAATTATTTCAATTTTTAATTGTAATAATTAGTGAAAAAAAAAATTATATATAGAATTGATGTGTGCACTTTATTGTTGACTGGTAAATTTAGGGATTTTATTATGGTGGCCCACTAAACTATACTCACACCCAACTCAAGATGCCACAAGATTTGGGTACTTATGTATCTATCAATTATTCACTGAAAGATCTTTTATGTGAAACAAATTATGTTACTGATTGTGTGGTTTCTAGGATGGAGCATGGGAATTGTGAATTAGTTAGGACTCAGGTCTTTTTTTGGAATACTAGTCTTTGGTTTTTTTTTGTGATATATTGTATTTTCCTACAATTAACGTATGCCTTTATTGACATATACTATTGAGAGAATTTATTATTTTTTGTGTATTTATTTATTTTTTATCTCATAATTGGATTTTATATTTGTTTTATTTTATTTACATTTTTGGTTTTAATATAATTTGTGGTTATATTCTCCATATTATATCATTATAGATGTGTGCTTCTAGTCACATCCTTTAGTGTACATGGTGGTATTCTTGAGGTATAGAAGAAACCACTGGTCTGGGAAGTAATCAGTAGTATGGTGTGATAATTAATTATAGATTGTCATCATAAAATTTTGAAATTTATGGGAAAAGAAAATTACAACAGTTTGTGTGCGATATACTCATTATAAAAACATTCTCGATTGTCCTATTTTTGATGATTAAACATGATGGATTGTTATTATATATTACACATAGTATAAGGACCTTGGTTTTTATGGAATTATTATAAGAAAAAATGATGATATTATCAATAAGTAAATGGTTATGACTTACACCCAATAAGAGGCATGTCGAAGAATACTATGTTAATTAGACTTCGTAAAAAATTGGTTAAGGTTTTGTAGTACTAGAAAAGTCTTTGGGAAAATTTATTTATCAAAATTAATGGAACAATGATAATGGGAATTCATAGTGTTTTCCCTAATATGTATTGTGAACTGGGCATGTCCCCTTTCAAGGGACCAACTTTAATGGTTGACATTTTGTAAATCTAGTTGAATAGGGACTCAGTTGAGTGGAATGAGTGGATGAGTACACAATTAATTGAACTAGGTTATTCTTTGATTGTGAACACTAGGGTGCCATGTCACGACCCCCTCCCCACAAAGTGTACCCCTCCTGGGCCGGCAATGTGAAAAGGGAGATAATGACCCCCGAGTCCCGCCTCCAGTAGGCCCCGGGTTGGCGACTAGCACCGAGGGTATAATACACACACAAATGGGAGGCATTACCCTCTAAGAGAACACATGCAGAAGAGAGAGATAGAATAGACTCCAACCAACTCCAACTCATAACTGAAATGTAAAAGAAACCCAAGTACATATATGAAATGTCATGCAAAAGTACTACAACTGAAAGGGAAAACTAAAAGTACCCAAAAGAAAGTAAAACGGCAGCGACCACAACCCCGAACAGCTCCTCCTCCAACCGCAAGCTAGTAGTAACCAACTTGATCTCCAACCTGCTCCAAGTCACCTGAAAAACAGTTTATATGTACATAGGGTGAGTATAATAGTATACTCAGTAGGATCCTCCCCAAGACTCTCGTGCAAAAGTAAAGAAAGCATGCTAAATCCCAGTGAAAAACAAGTGAAACTAACTCGTCACCTAAACAGGTATACTATGTTCCCAACCTCACCAAGGCTACTCTCACCAAGTAACGCATACAAGAATATAGCATGTAGTAAATAATATCAAGGGTACCCCACTACCACTTCCCCACTGGTTTGCCGCTTTTCCCCAACGACATACGTCCTGTGCATCTCTCTCCAAAGGCTTGCCCGTATCAACATGGGTCAAGCTCCCCAATCTGAACCTCGTGCACCACAAAGGTTTGCCCGCAGACACCTGGGCTAAGCTCCACACAATCCTCACAACCAAAAGTAACCAGGTGGTTTTCGGGAGCCACCACAGCTCGCATAACGTGTATCATACGTCGGGTATTATACCTCAAGCCATTACAGCCCATACACCGAGTAAGGATCCTCAAGCCATTACAGCCTATACACGTTACACCTATAGTAGTCCATAGGATACTATATCCAGAATATATGTGTGTGAAATAACCACAAGCCATTACATCCCTCTACACACATATATGGGTAAAACTAACCACTGTGCCTACCAGCACTAAGATCTACCAAGAGAAGAGAGCGGGACCAAAGGGGGTAGTCAGCCATTCAACCTCCCATCAGAATGTTGAGGAAAACACCCCCCCCAGGGCTTAGAATCCCCGGGGTGTCAGTTTCCTTTACCGACAGGGTGGAGTAGCGTATAGAAACACAAAAAGTATAGAATATATAAGTAACTCACATCCACACTATGGGCATTACCTAGTCTTAGATACAACTGCAGCTAACGTCTCTCAGACCTCAGGCTGGTACTTCTAAGAATAGGTATCCTATAAGCACACAACCAATTGAAGAGCTTTATTAGATTACTCCATTATCATTTATCAGTTCCACTGTACATTAATTAATTCTTTAAACATTAATTAAGATTGAACAATTCCACATTAAACTGAAATGGCGTCACATTCAAAACAACTGCTCCTTTTTAAGATTCACATCACCTTTAAACTCCAGCATCTCCATCCCCGTGGATTTTCACCATTTAATCAAACATTCATTACAGAATTACTTTTCCACATTCCCAGGCATTCTAGAAAAACATCCAATGCTTCTAAACACAAAGGAGGCTCAACACAGTGAGTAGATATACTACCCGTCGAGTCTTTTCCGCCTATAGAAAGAGCATAGACCCATCCTCCATCGAGAGGCTAAACACGGAAAGCACGTGGCATACCCCGCGTGTCTTCACCTCCTTCGGAAAGAGGGTAAGCAAGACCAGCTTCCTTGAGCAGTGGGGAAAAGTAAAGCAGATAAGCAACCAAACCAAACCACCAACATCAACCATCACATTCATCTCATACCATCACCCTTGGTGTCCTCCCCGACACCCATATGCATAAACTGATGCATCTCGCCAAACTAGGCGTCATCCGCTGCCACAAACACAAGTCTCCAAGCCTCCACATATCACAACAGCCATCCAGGCTCACATCACAGCACAAGCAGCAGGAAAATAAACATCACAAAATGGGCTCTCGGCCCATTAACAAACAAGAGGGTAACTCAGAACCCTTTTTGAGATTCCCACATAATCTGTTCTCTAATCCATATTGAATTAACATATTTGTTATTCGTAGGTTCCAATCATGGATACCTAATCGGTAAGATATCACAATTAAATAACCAAACTTACTTCCCAAATTTGATTATCCTCAAATTAGAACAACTACAACAACGACAAAAAAACCAGATTAATTTATATGCCTCTTTATCTTTAGCCAATTAATCAACAGTTAATTCTGGCTTTACGTTCATTATAAATTTCTATCATGAACGATCAACAAATCAAAGAAACATAGATATCACTATATCTTGGAAAACATGAGGCAAACCGTTATCACGGTATAAAGCAACAACATGCGATCAACCAATTCTTTTAATCCAGTTCAAGTATTTAATTAGGTCAATTTCATTGTGATCCAAAGGAATAAATCATGCTAATTCTACGATTTCACATATATAATTAGAGAAGACATGAATCCCCTACCTCGAAGAGTTCTTGACGTCCTTTATCCACACAGCAGGTCACGATCCTCCCCTCGTGACAACTTATGTGGAAGAATGATCGACACAGCTTGGTTGCATCCAACAGAGCGGGACTGATCCTAGGAGTAAGGGTTGTTTGTGCAACTCCTACGGAAAGGATTGAAAGGTTCTAGCGCCTCTTAGTTAAGAACAAAGGGAAGGAACAAGGTAGAATGATATCTCGTCCCTTTTTAAGATTTAACGAGGTGACGGTTTAAGATCCGGTTAATTCTCCATTAAAAACGGATCGCATTAACCCACGCGGTTTAACCAAGTAAAACATTCCAAGCCTTAGGAATAATTAATATAGGATTTATGGCATTTGAATCGGCCTTAAGAGCCCTTAAAATAAGGCTTTAAATGTATTTTACGTCAAAGGAAACGTCAAAAGGGGCAAAATTGTAGGAGTCTGGAAACACTGTTCACCCACCGTTACTGTACATGAAACTGATCTGTCACACCGATCTGTGAAACTGATCTGTGAAACTGATCTGTCACACCGATCTGTGAAACTGATATGTCACACCGATCTGTGAAACTGATCTGTGACACTGATCTGTCACACCGATCTGTGAAACTGATCTGTCACACCGATCTGTGAAACTGATCTGTCTCACCGATCTGTGAAACTGATCTGTCTCACCGATCTGTGAAACTGACCTGTCTCACCGATCTGTGAAACTGACCTGTCTCACCGATCTGTGAAACTGGTCTGTCTCACCGATCTGTGAAACTGGTCTGTCTCACCGATCTGTGAAACTGATCTGTCTCACCGATCTGTGAAACTGATCTGTCTCACCGATCTGTGAAACTGATCTGTCTCACTGATCTGTGAAACTGATCTGTCTCACCGATCTGTGAAACTGATCTGTCTCACTAATCTGTGAAACTGATCTGTCTCACCGATATGTGAAACTGATCTGTCTCACCGATCTGTTACTGTTCATAAAACTGGAAACACTGTTCACAGAACTAGAAAATTGGCAAAGTGTTGGGAATAAGTCCCCTTGACCTCCCGGAACACCTCCAACACCAACATTTCACAAAGTAATGGACCAGAGAGGTCCGGGCCATTACATTAGATACCTCTCAAAACATTCTCGTCCTCGAGAATTAAAAACCAACCCAGAAGAAAAGAGGGGTCCGAACAACTACCCTATAAGATGCCTCTCAGGGGAAAACCACCATGAGTTGTTCGAAAGATGGAACAAAACTATGACATCCGGGAACAAACAATCCATACCCAAACAATTTAAACATAACATCACATCAAAGGTACATAAATAAAACATGAAAGATCTAACCAGAGAGGAAACATCATTACATGGAAGGAGTTAAACATTGAACAACTCTGGGTACTGAGCACGTATCTGTGACTCACGCTCCCAGGTACTCTCCTCCATGCCACCGTGTCGCCACAAGACACGAACTAAAGGAATAGAACGCCCACGCAACAACTTCTCCTTGTGGTCTTGGATCTCCACAGGTCGCTCCTCGAAGGTTTATTCATCATCAATATCGATCTCTCCCCAATCGATAACATGAGATTCATCATGAAGATAATGACGGAGCTGCGATACATGAAAAACATCATGTATCCGACTCATCCGAGGGGGAAGTGCTACTCGATATGCCACAGCTCCAACACGAGCTAACACCTCGAAAGGCCCAACAAAACGGGGAGAAAGCTTACTTCCGCGACCAAACCTTCGCTGCCCACGACGGGGAGTCACCTTCAGAAACACATGATCCCCAACATTTAACTCTAAGGGTCTCCTTCTTTGATCATCATAAGATTTCTGACGATCTTGTGCTGTCTTCATCCTCTCACGAATCACTTGAACCATCTCCGTCGTATTCTGCACTAGTTCTGGTCCGAGAATTGCTGACTCCCTGACCCCAGTCCAGCACAACGGAGAACGGCATGGCCGGCCATACAAGGCTTCAAACGGCGCCATGCCGATGGTAGAGTGAAAACTATTATTGTAAGCGAACTCTACCAAAGGTAATTGCTTCACCCATGAACCTCCAAAATCAAGAACACAAGAGCGCAACATGTCTTCAAGAGTTTGGATGGTTCGCTCTGTCTGACCATCCGTTTGAGGATGAAAAGCAGTGCTAAGGCATAGTTGAGAGCCAAAAGCATGCTGGAGACCTCTCCACACCCTCGAGGTAAAACGAGGGTCTCGATTAGAAATGATCGTCTTAGGAACTCCGTGAAGCCTCACCACCTCCTCCAAATACTGCCTCGAAAAAACCTCCAATGATCTCGACTCCTTGATTGCTATGAAGTGGGCCGATTTAGTTAAACGATCCACTACCACCCATATAGCATCATGTCCTCCCGGAGCTCGAGGTAAACCTATAACAAAGTCCATTGAGATGTCCTCCCACTTCCACTGAGGAATCTCTAAGTTCTGGAGAAGACCACCAGGAACACGGTGTTCGGCCTTCACCTTATGGCAGACTAAACACCGAGACACACATTCTGCAACTGAACGCTTCAGCCCAGGCCACCAAAACTGACTCCTCAAGGATCGATACATCTTCGTCACACCAGGATGTACAGCTAAGGGCAAGCTATGGAACTCTCGGAGAACCGTCTCGCGCATCACCAAGGGAACAAAAAGCCTATTATGATACAACACTCGGTGTTGTTCATCCTCCGACCAACCATCAGGGGCCTCCCCACAAACAACTCTGTCTCTCAAAACTTCCACCTCTAGATCACCCAACTGAGACTCTTCCACCTTTTGCATCAGGGATGACTGCACCGTCATCTGGAAAAGAAAACCTCTTCCTCCAACTTCTCCCATATCAAGATGCAAAGCTGCTAGCTCTTCCATCCCTCTCCAGGAATCACCAGATTCACACACAACATCATTACGTGACTTTCGGCTCAGTGCATCAGCAGCAACATTTCCCTTCCCAGGTGTATACGATATTTCGAAGTCGTATTCCTGCAAGAACTCCATCCACCGACGCTGCCGCAAGTTCAAATCCCGCTGGGAGAAAACATACCTCAAACTCTTATGATCGGTGAAAACCACAAAGCGCTCGCCAATGAGGTAATGTCTCCACAACTTCAGCGCAAACACCACGGCTGCCAACTCAAGATCATGGGTGGCATAGTTGCGTTCATGGGGACGCAACTGCCGAGACCCATAACAAACAACTGACCTCTGCTGCATGAGAACACAGCCTAGCCCCAGATGTGAAGCATCACAGAAAACATCAAACTGGACTCCCTCTGTTGGAAGACAAAGGACTGGAGCACTTACCAACTTCTCCTTTAGATACTCGAAAGCTATCTGACACTGATCAGTCCATATAAACGCTTGATCCTTCCTGGTCAAAGTTGTCAGAGGAGTCGCAACTCGGGAGAAATTAGCCACAAACCTCCTATAATAGCCTGCGAGACCAAGGAAACTTCGCACCTCTGACACGGTCTTGGGGGCTGGCCAAGACACCACTGCTTCTATCTTCGAAGGATCCACAGCTACTCCCTGTTGGGACACAACATGTCCCAAGAAACGAACTTCTCGAGCCCAGAACTCACACTTGGACAACTTCCCAAACAACCGTTGTTGGCGAAGAACTCCCAAAATAGCTCGTAGATGTTCTGCATGCTCTTCTTCAGATGTGGAGTACACAAGGATGTCGTCAATGAAAACCACAACAAACTTGTCCAAGAATTCACGGAACACAGCATTCATCAACCCCATGAAAACAGCTGGGGCATTTGTCACGCCGAATGGCATTACAACAAACTCATAATGCCCATGACAACAGCGGAAAGCAGTCTTCGGGATATCCTCATCCTTTACATGCATCTGATGATATCCTGACCGCAAGTCGATCTTTGAAAACCAACTTGCACCCTTCAGTTGATCGAATAGGTCATCAATCCGCGGGAGAGGATAACGGTTCTTTATTGTCACTTTGTTTAAGCGACGATAATCGACGCACAACCACAAACTGCCATCATCCTTCTTCACGAACAAGACTGGTGCACCCCACGGTGACACACTTGGCCGAACAAAACCACACTGCAATAGACCATCGAGCTGAATACGTAGCTCTCGTAACTCAGAAGGGGCCATCCTATATGGAGACATAGAGATGGGAGACGCTCCTGGCTGTAGCTCGATCCCAAACTCGATCTTCCGTCGAGGGGGTAAGGATACAACCTCTTCTGGAAAGACATCAGGGTACTCTTCTACGATCCTAGGAAACGCCAGCTGTTGAACCTCTGAAGAACTCAGCATCATCCCAGCCATCATGGATGATAAGGATGAAACTCGTCTATGACTCATCCGAGGATCTCTCTCACCAACAAACACTACTTCCTCTCCATCTTCATCAAAGAAAACGACCTTCTTCCTGCAGCAATCCACAATAGCCTGCACCGAATACAACCAATCCATGCCGAGGATGACATCATATGGTTGTATTCGTAAACATAGGAAATCTCCCCAAGAGCGGTGCTGCCCCAACACTAGCTCACAGTCTCTACATACTTCAAACAATCTAGCTCGACCTCCAATTGGTGTAGTCAACGCCAAGGGCACTGGAAGCCTCTCTACCTCAAGTCCCAAAGCGTGGACAAGGGTAGGGGATATAAAGGAGTGTGTCGCTCCTGAATCAAACAAGGCATACACCAAGGTAGAAAACAAGCAAAGGGTACCTTGGACGACGTCTGGCTCGCCTGGAGCTGGCAACGCCAGAGCATGAAGCTGACCACGACCACCTCCACGGCCTCTCTGACCCTGATGATGACCACCACCACGGCCGCGCTCTGCTCTTTGAGGACGGGGAGCATCATGGGGCTTTCCTCTGCCTGCTCCATCTACCCTCTGGTGATCTAAAGCTGGTGCAACCTGCTGCTGCTGCCTCGGCTGGAACTGCCTCAACGGAGGAACCTGGAGTGGAGCACCTGGTGCACGATGACTGCTCTGAAAAGTTGGGCACTCACGCTGCTGATGACCACATCCACCACAAGAAAAACAAGCGCCTGATCCCTTGGAATAGGTCTGAGAGTTGCTACCTCCGGAGAAATGAGATGGGAAGGGCCGGGACCTACCCCCAGGTGAACGGAAACTCTTCTGTCCTGAAAACCGGGAACCCCGGACCACAGCTCTGCTTCTTGAGGAATCATGAAGATTCCCCTCTCGTGACGATCCGGTCCTAGCCAAAGTCCTCTCAACAACCTCTGCCCTCGCCAGCACCTCAAGATATGTCTTCGGCATAAATGGGGTGACCTAGCGCTGGATCTCTGGACGCAAAGCCTCCTCGAAATGCCTTGCCCTAGCCTCATCATCTGGTAACAGGTCTGAAGCATATCGTAGAAGGTTCCTGAAACGGATTCCAAACTCCCGAACACTGGAGCTCCCCTGTCGAAGGGTAAGAAGCTCTTGGCGACTGGATGCCTTCGCAGTCGATGAAAGAAACTCGACTCTAAACCTGTCTCGAAACTCCTCCCATGAGATCGCTGACTCCTCACGATCCCCGAGGAACAAGAACCACCACTGTCTCGCTGCTCCACGCAACATCGTCACAACCAAGGACACCCAGTGTTCCTTCCGAGCACGAATCGAACTGAAGCCTATCTCGACCTCCTCCAACTAGTCTTCTGTGACTGCATCTGAAACGGAGCCCTCGTACTTCTGTAGACTCTGGCGCTGAAACTCTCGGAGTGTCTTCCTCCAAGTGTCATCGTCGTCAACCTCTACCCGGCGGCGATCTGCTGGAACAGCCTGCTGGGCACCTTCTCCGCAAACCTGACGGGGACGCCGACTTGGAGCCATACCTATAAAATAACAATCGTTAGAGCTCCTAAGCCTAAAATATGGAAGACTCAACATTAATTAATTAATTATTTTGTTTTATTAATTTTAGGTTACCTATCCCAAGGTCTACCCATTCAAACACAGGCGCAAGGAATAATGATGCATGATCCTTTCCTAGGTCTCTACCCTGCAACCAGTATCACTTTGTTTAGTAGCCATCGTAAACTTAAAGGTCCGTGCAACAGATCATAGGGCGCCCTGAACGCCTATGTCTCTGCCGGTCTCCAGTGTTTACCCCACTTTCTAAACATGAATGACACCGTTGCCCTACCATCCCATGCATCCTCACTTGTGCCTAACTCCAAAGTCCATCCTATCCCTCGACCAGACCTCTGATACCACTCTATCACGACCCCCTCCCCATAAAGTGTACCCCTCCTGGGCCGGCAATGTGAAAAGGGAGATAATGACCCCCGAGTCCCGCCTCCAGTAGGCCCCGGGTTGGCGACTAGCACCGAGGGTATAATACACACACAAATTGGAGGCATTACCCTATAAGAGAACACATGCAGAAGAGAGAGATAGAATAGACTCCAACCAACTCCAACTCATAACTGAAATGTAAAAGAAACCCAATTACATATATGAAATGTCATGCAAAAGTACTACAACTGAAAGGGAAAACTAAAAGTACCCAAAAGAAAGTAAAACGGCAGCGACCACAACCCCGAACAGCTCCTCCTCCAACCGCAAGCTAGTAGTAACCAACTTGATCTCCAACCTGCTCCAAGTCGCCTGAAAAACAGTTTATATGTACATAGGGTGAGTATAACAGTATACTCAGTAGGATCCTCCCCAAGACTCTCGTGCAAAAGTAAAGAAAGCATGCTAAAGCCCAGTGAAAAACAAGTGAAACTAACTCGTCACCTAAACAGGTATACTATGTTCCCAACCTCACCAAGGCTACTCTCACCAAGTAACGCATACAAGAATATAGCTTGTAGTAAAGAATATCAAGGGTACCCCGCTACCACTTCCCCACTGGTTTTCCGCTTTTCCCCAACGACATACGTCCTGTGCATCTCTCTCCAAAGGCTTGCCCGTATCAACATGGGTCAAGCTCCCCAATCTGCACCTCGTGCACCACAAAGGTTTGCCCGCAGACACCTAGGCTGAGCTCCACACAATCCTCACAACCAAAAGTAACCAGGTGGTTTCTGGGAGCCACCACAGCTCGCATAACGTGTATCATACGTTGGGTATTATACCTCAAGCCATTACAGCCCATACACCGAGTAAGGATCCTCAAACCATCACAGCCTATACACGTTACACCTATAGTAGTCCATAGGATACTATATCCAGAATATATGTGTGTGAAATAACCACAAGCCATTACAGCCCTCTAAACACATATATGGGTAAAACTAACCACTGTGCCTACCAGCACTAAGATCTACCAAGAGAAGAGAGCGGGACCAAAGGGGGTAGTCAGCCATTCAACCTCCCATCAGAATGTTGGGGAAAACACCCCCCAGGGCTCAAAATCCCCGGGGTGTCAGTTTCCCTTACCGACAGGGTGGGGTAGCGTATAGAAACACAAAAAGTACAGAATATATAAGTAACTCACATCCACACTATGGGCATTACCTAGTCTTAGATACAACTGCAGCTAACGTCTCTCAGACTCCAGGCTGGTACTTCTAAGACTAGGTATCCTATAAGAACACAACCAATTGAAGAGCTTTATTAGATTACTCCATTATCATTTATCAGTTCCACTGTACATTAATTAATTCTTTAAACATTAATTATGATTGAACAATTCCACATTAAACTGAAATGGCGTCACTTTCAAAACAACTGCTCCTTTTTAAGATTCACATCACCTTTAAATTCCAGCATCTCCATCCCCATGGATTTTCACCATTTAATCAAACATTCATTACAAAATTACTTTTCCACATTCCCAGGAATTCTAGAAAAACATCCTATGCTTCTAAACACAAAGGAGGCTCAACACGGTGAGTAGATATACTACCCGTCGAGTCTTTTCCGCCTATAGAGAGAGCATAGTCCCATCCTCCATCGAGAGGCTAAACACGGAAAGCACGTGGCATACCCCACGTGTCTTCGCCTCCTTCGGAAAGAGGGTAAGCAAGACCAGCTGCCTTGAGCAGTGGGGAAAAGTAAAGCAGATAAGCAACCAAACCAAACCACCAACATCAACCATCACATTCATCTCATACCATCACCCTTGGTGTCCTCCCCGACACCCATATGCATAAACCGATGCATCTCGCCACACTAGGCGTCATCCGCTGCCACAAACACAAGTCTCCAAGCCTCCACATATCACAACATCCATCCAGGCTCACATCACAGCACAAGCAGTAGGAAAACAAACATCACAAAATGGGCTCTCGGCCCGTTAACAAACAAGAGGGTAACTCAGAACCCTTTTTGAAATTCCCACATAATCTGTTCTCTAATCCATATTGAATTAACAGATTTGTTATTCGTAGGTTCCAATCATGGATACCTAATCAGTAAGCTATCACAATTAAATAACCAAACTTACTTCCCAAATTTGATATCCTCAAATTAGAACAACTACAACAACGACAAAAAAAACCATATTAATTTATATGCCTCTTTATCTTTAGCCAATTAATCAACAGTTAATTCCGGCTTTACGTTCATTATCAATTTCTATCATGAACGATCAACAAATCAAAGAATCATAGATATCACTATATCTAGGAAAACATGAGGCAAACCGTTATCACGGTATAAAGCAACAACATGCGATCAACCAATTCTTTTAATCCAGTTCAAGTATTTAATTAGGTCAATTTCATTGTGATCCAAAGGAATAAATCATGCTAATTCTACGATTGCACATATATAATTAGAGAAGCCATGAATCCCCTACCTCGAAGAGTTCTTGACATCCTTTATCCACACAGCAGGTCACGATCCTCCCCTCGCGACAACTTATGTGGAAGAATGATCGACACAGCTTGGTTGCATCCAACAGAGCGGGACTGATCCTAGGAGTAAGGGTTGTTTGTGCAACTCCTACGGAAAGGATTGAAAGGTTCTAGCGCCTCTTAGTTAAGAACAAAGGGAAGGAACAAGGGAGAATGATATCTCGTCCCTTTTTAAGATTTAACGAGGTGACGGTTTAAGATCCGGTTAATTCTCCATTACAAACGGATCGCATTAACCCACGCGTTTTTACCAAGTAAAACATTCCAAGCCTTAGGAATAATTAATATAGGATTTATGGCATTTGAATCGGCCTTAAGAGCCCTTAAAATAAGGCTTTAAATGTATTTTACGTCAAAGGAAACGTCAAAAGGGGCAAAACTGTAGGAGTCTGGAAACACTATTCACCCACCGTTACTGTACATGAAACTGATCTGTCACACCGATCTGTGAAACTGATCTGTCACACCGATCTGTGAAACGGATCTGTGAAACTGATCTGTCACACCGATCTGTGAAACTGATCTGTCTCACCGATCTGTGAAACTGATCTGTCTCACCGATCTGTGAAACTGATCTGTCTCACCGATCTGTGAAACTGATCTGTCTCACCGATCTGTGAAACTGACCTGTCTCACCGATCTGTGAAACTGGTCTGTCTCACCGATCTTTGAAACTGATCTGTCTCACCGATCTGTGAAACTGATCTGTCTCACTGATCTGTGAAACTGATCTGTCTCACCGATCTGTGAAACTGATCTGTGAAACTGATCTGTCTCACCGATCTATGAAACTGATCTGTCTCACTGATCTGTGAAACTGATCTGTCTCACCGATATGTGAAACTGATCTGTCTCACCGATCTGTTTCTGTTCATGAAACTGGAAACAATGTTCACAGAACTAGAAAATTGGCAAAGTGTTGGGAATAAGTCCCCTTGACCTCCCGGAACACCTCCAACACCAACATTTCACAAAGTAATGGACCAGAGAGGTCCGGGCCATTACATGCCACATATTAGTGACATAAAGTTTATTAGTTCATTTTTAAATAGAAAAATGAGTGAATGTAAACCACATTAGGAGTCCTCTCAGATTTGTGTGTGGTACCTTTATAGGAAATAAGTTATGATGCCTTTATAAAAGAGCAATGAACTTGGGATCTATTTGGACCACTGGGAACCAAAATATCAAACATTTATTTATCAAAAACAACTTTGGAAAAGTTTTATTCACATTGGTCTTGGTGATGACCAAGGATAATAGGTCATTCAAAGATCATAATAATTAATAGACACAAATACCATTAATTTCCACCCCTTCCTAGATAGTTTAGATTATAAAATATTGAAAAAGGGTTCCTTGGAGGGGATAAGTGTGATCCTACTATGTCAATATGATTCTTGATATTCTTCGCCTATAAATGGTGTTAAATTGGGTGTTTAATGTGTTCTTATATAAGGAAGGGAACATGGGTTCTGAAATATCCACCAGTAACAATCTCGAGTTCCATGTTCTATAGATAGGGGTGTGGGAATGGGGAGTGATAGATTAATATCATGATGTGGGGTGAATATAAAATATTTCATTGCAAATGGTGCATAGGAATTTTGAATTAAATGGTTCACTTGAACCTTATTGGCATTTGTAATGCTGACTAATCACCCAATTCTCTTCTTCCCCATTTGAAAATTCCATGGTACTTTGAATGATTAGTGTAATTTATACATTTATTAAATTTAAATCCTTAAAAAACCCCATATAATTTGATATTATATACAATTATATGATAAAATTCTTGGGTAATTGTTACATAGGTGAATATTGTGCTTAGTGTATGCTCATAGGTTAGTAAAGTGGGTTTGAGGCTTGTAGGAGGCATGATTCAAGATATATCATGCGTGAGGATTTCAATGTGATAACCATGACCATGTGGCCATGTATTATAATTATAGGGGACCACCCCATCATGGTGTTTATTCAGAAATGGGAGAAGTTTATAGATAATTTACACTTATTTATTTTAATTTGCGCACCATTATCTCATTATGTCTTATGAAACACATTATTTTTGTATTGCGTTATGGTGATAGAGAATATATGTAGGTAATTATAGATAGTGTTTTGAAAATAGAGAAAATTATTCAATTTAAAATGATTTGGGTGTAATCAATTGTGTTTGTATAATTGGTTTCAAAATTATACGTGTCAGCAACGAGGAACAGCAATAAAAAAGTGATTATTTTGGGGAATATTTCAAGTATTGTGAAATTTTCACCCATTTAGTCTCCCGAATTATCTCATGATAAAATTTTTTAATACTCTTCTATGGTTTCATTTTACATTTAAAATGATTTTTATTGATTCATATAAACTGGATATATCATTAAATAATGTTTCAAATAAGAAAACTTCTTATCACATCGATGAAATGATTGAAAGAATCACTTAAGCTCTAACTAAAAAGTGTTGATTATGAATGTAAATACCCATATGATTAATATCAAAGAATCATCAATAACTGTTAATATATTATTTTATCTATATATTTTTGGGTACATGTTAGCATGTGATTTCAATATCCCACACCAAGAGTATAATATATAATTTTTGTTTTAACTTATTACTCAAGTCTAGAGTGAGATAATTTTAATTATTGGAATATTTATTAGGTATACATCTAAAAACCAATTGTATATAATGTTTTTTATCAAGGCCACTCCTAATGATTAGAAACCTCAATGAGGACCTTTGGAACATTTTTACCCATCGATCTATCATTAGTATGCTAACAATCATCTCAATGGTTGGAATGAGGATTTGAAGCTTCACCGTAAAGGAATATTAAATCATTAGTGAACATGGGAATACTATGTTAAAAAACATGTGTAGAGTTAGTGAAATATATTATAGACATATAAATATTTTAGGATACCTATGTTTCATAGATATACATCTCAAAGAACAATGATATGATATCAAACAATCCTAGTTTGTGGATCCTTCACTCAAACACCAAGCATCAGGAACATTGTGAATTAAGAATTACTTTAGGGGAATTTCAATGTTTAATATGGTATCATTTATTGAAAAGAAGTATGATGAATTACCCCAACCTAAGGCTACATGGGGGGATGTATAATGGTTGCCTTGCAAATACAACCATTGTTGATGGAATCCAAAATAGTTTACATGAAAGATCCACCCCAACATACTGGTTTCAAATTTATGAAAAGGAGGAATGTATTCTTAGTCCACCATAGAGATGGAATATATAATAAATTCCCCATGGTGTGTACATCTTTTAAAAAGAGGTACTCACTATGTACCAACATACCTGAAATAATGCGAGGTCGAGATAGATGAATGAAATATATATTCTTAACAAACAAAAAAACTAAAATTTAATTTATTTTATTTTTATACATGTGGATCACTTAGAAAAATATTATATTCAATGATTCAACCTTTTGTGTGAGGCCAAACACATTTATTATTTTGGTGAGAATAGAAAATTGGAACCTAAATCTCATAAAATTTTAAATTTTAAATATATAAATAGATTAATAAATTCATTACATTTATTTTGTGTGAAGTTTATATTTCATATATATATATATATATTTATGTTTATTATAGGTGGATAAAATAATATTTAAAATAAATATAAATTTTATAACAATATTCTGATTTTGAGCTATGTATTTGTGCCTTACATTCAAGAAATCTATAGAAAACATAGACTACTGATGGAAAATCAAATAATCAATAGACCTTTTTTAATGCACTCATTGGTAAATTTTCATCATATGGTGAAATCATAACTAGAACAATCATACATGAAGGCCATGGTTACAGTAAAATATTTTATTGAAGGAATTTCCCTCCTAAATATAAAATTGTGTCATATTTTCGGTTGTAGTATAAAGAACATGAACCATGTGATGAATCAAAAAGGAATTTTTTATATTTATTTGACTGTTAAATTTAGAGAATTTAGTTCACTATAACAATTGAATTTATTATAATTTGAAAAATGGAAAACACATTAACTAAAAGATGAAAATATAGATATGCTCGATCCACAAGATGAACTGCACTCATGAATTAAACTATAGAAATGAAGAAAAAAATCAATTAATCCAACATTCATATAAATATATATATGTATATATATATATATAAATGACAATAAAATATATTTTAATTTTGAAGGAATTAAATATGATGTATTTATGGGAATTATGGAACCCAAACGACCTTTATAAATATAATTGTTTGAATAGTAATATGATTGTTGGAATTGTAGTGTGACTGTTGGAATAATATTAATACCTTTGAGAATAGTTATGTTAAAATTAAAATAGTATCCTATCCTGTAGAATAGAAAACAAATTATTTAGGTATTTTATAAAATGAAAATTTTTATATATTTATATTGTGGAACATGTAAATAGATGTTTTAAATATGAAAATTTAATTATTTCTATATTTTTAACACATAAATATTTTAATTGAAAATTTAAAATATACATAATGATTAAAAAGAAAAATAATTTTGATAAAATATATTTATAAGTTAACTTGTTGTTTTAATATAATTTAAATATAATTTTATGGGTCTATAATTAATTTTGTAACGGTATGAGAATAGATCGTAAGATTTACATTAGAATTTTTTCAATTGAAAATGGATTTAAATTAAATTTCAAATTTATAGTATTTATAAGAATATTTATATAAGATTTCTTTTTTTAATTGAAAAAATATAAAATTTTAGGGTTAGTTTATGATATTTTATTAAATACTTGATTTTTTGAATATTAAAATACGACAATATACAGTAAATTACATTATTTGATAAATTCATGATATTTTGGATACTGGTTGATATGAGAACCCATTATAAAATTCCCACATGAAAAATTTACTATATAAAAATAAAATAATACATATTATTGATAGAATGGGGCCAAAATAATGAACCGTGAATAAAATATTCAAAAACACCTCTCTCCTCTGCTTATAAATAAAAACCCTCACCATCTATTCACCACATGCTTTCCAACAGTTGGATATTTCTCAATTTCTACCACATCTTTTTCCAAAACCTCTCTGTAAGTCCTATTACTATTTTCTCACAAAAATCCCAATTCCATGATGTAAGAAGTATTTCAAGGTGGTGACATATAAGAGGTAGTATTTTCAATTTACCTCTTCTAAATTCATTTATTATTTTAACATATCCACATAAACCTCATAAGAAAGTAATAATAAATTTTTTTATCATATATATAGTATATTTTTATATTTGTAATTTAATATCTACCATACAACCCTTTAGCATATCCTCGTATACTAAAAAATTAAACCATTGTCCATATTATACAGGTTCTCTACCTTCACGAGTGATAAGTTTTCGTTTTACACTAACTCATTCATGGTATGTTAAAATTCATATATATTGTTTAAAAATGAACTACTTATTTACACTACATATTTTTTCATTTTCATTAATGGAATTATGGCCATAATATTAAATAAAATAAACCAGTTCATGATGGTTAGTAAAACTATCTAAATGAACATACTCTATAATGTCAACATCTTTAATAAAATAATCATCACTGTGTAAAAAATTAGATGCAATTAGGGATAGCCTTAGTTTTTTTTAAGTTCATTTATACAATTTCACTTCACTTATGAAATTTGATTCCAATTTTTGATGAACATCAGTAATTAACCACAAGTTATCTGATTTCGGGACCATTAAATGAGCACTCTTTGAACTAAACTCTAATCATTATATATTAAAGAAATAATTATATACTATCATAATACAAATATAAAAAATTAATAATATATGGAAGAGGTTCTTAATTAAGTAATTAATGAATAAAATTTTGTAACCTAGGATGTTATCTAAAAGTTAAAACCCCATCCATATCTAATGTAAGAGATTGCTCAGAACTACACTTTTTTTGGGTTATTACCCTTATCTTAGTTACTCAATTTCTCTCAATAATTAATGTAATGAAATGATTGTAATATATATATATATATCTTAAATATATACTTATCTTATTTTCTCTTCCATTGATGTGGAAATACAGGCATTAATATTCACCTCTCAAATGCCTTATTTTTATATAAAATGTTCAATTCCATTTCTAGGCAGACATAAGCACAGACATGTTATTATGGGTGTTCTTGGATATCACTCAAATTCGTTAGTTAGTGTTTTTATCAAATGATACATTATTTATGGGATTAGGGAGTGAAGCAATTCTATTATAAGACTATATCCACCATGTGATGTTTTTCCAATGGTTATCCATGATTTATGTTGACGCGATATTTCATGTTGTTTCCAATTCCCTATGTTTCCATGATCATAGGATATCATGTTGTTTTTTTATGATTTTGTGTGATTTTTCATGTGACTTGTATTTTATGATATCATTTTCTGTCATTTAAATCACATGTTTTGACTCATTACCATGTTTATTCATTTATTAGGATTTTTTTCTCACCTATTCCTTGTTTGTATTCCTTAGGTAATCCAATTCAGTTTTTAGGGATAAAAGGGATTTAACAGATCATTGAAAATATTTAAAATACAAATATTATATTTTAGTATCATGTTGTTGCTTTATGTACCTAGTGTTCCAAAGAATGTTGGCCTTTTAGTAAAAAAGTTATATTTTATGGATATTTACGTTAAAAATAAATTGATAATATGTGTAAAGGATATAGTCTTAATATTTAGTATTAAGGGATGTTTTAGTAATTTTTATAATTAAGAATAAAATAATTTATTAATAACCAAATAAAAAGTCCCAGTATTAGAAAATACTTTTTGAAATTTGGTGAAATACAGATTGAGTTGTTTGTAGTAAATTTCATTCATGTTTGGATACAATAAGAGGATATGTCTATCACACAGTTATATATATGTGTAACGAACATAAAAATGGTGCATTTGGATTTTTTACAATTGTGAACTAGGGCATGTTAAATAAGCCTTGATTTAACACAGGTTTTACATTCTAGAGGGAAATGATTTGGAAAATTTAAAATCTATTTACGAACCATTACAATGGACTCACAGAGATTTTTGTTTTCAAATAATAAATTGAGAAATTTCCATGTATTACTAAGATTGAAACCTAGAGCCACATAATTTAGGTTTTCATTTTAATTTATAAGATATCATTTTTATGGTCAATGTTTCAATTTTATATATGATTGTTAGTTGAAGTATTTTCATCACATTTTCCTTTATTTTAGTAAATGGATGGAAATAGGGGAACCATGCCAATGACTAATATGTATGGAAATGTGATGATTTACTTAATGACACTCCAAACATAGTAAGAGTGGGATATGAGAATATTAGGGTAGCACTAGCTCTGCTAAATCAAGCTATGAATAAAAACATAATCAATCTGGAACACACTTCTCCTCATAATAATGAGAATGTTTTGGTAGAGTGAATTTCGTGATAAATAAATCCAACTATTAAATGATATATTATTACCCTCATTACAAAAAAAAATGGATTACCTACATTGATAATA
This sequence comes from Viscum album, assembly GCA_963277665.1. NCBI lineage: Eukaryota > Viridiplantae > Streptophyta > Magnoliopsida > Santalales > Viscaceae > Viscum > Viscum album. The sequence continues at coordinate 1,283,367,805 of OY728141.1, forward strand.
TATTCCTTTTCCTATACTGCTCGAAAGAATATAAAATCCTGCTAATTGAATGTAATTTTGAATGGTAATATGACCACTAGTAGAAACTGATCAAGAAAATGAAGTTCAAAAATATATTTATTCTATGGAATGGAAAGGATTAAATAAAATATTCTTTAATAAATATTTTCATTTAAACCTCCATTTAAATTATAAAAGTAGTTTCTAAGATTGAAGAAAGTGGAATATGGGTCTATCAGGGCATACAAGCCAATAATCAGCAAGATTGTATGGTGTGGCTTTCAGTTTGTCATAAACGCTAAAAGAAATATGGGATTTTTTTAGTGGGGTAAATCCATGTTTGCAGAAATCATTTGAGACTCAAGAGTTTTCTAGCTGTAAAAATATATTTCACTATTCCCATAAGGTTGATATGGAGATTGTAGACTCTTAGTGGCTCATGGGTTTAGTGATAAAAGGTCTAAATTATAGTTTATATTAAAAGGATTAGTGGGTAAATACCATGGGTGATTGAAAACCCATCATCCCACCTATCAATAATGAGTAAAGAAGCATCCTAAAAACTAACACAATGGAACTAGGAGATAATTCAAGAGTGGAAAATAAGGGAATCATAATAATTAATGATGAAGGTATATAATGAATCCCACTAATGTGACGGAAGATAAGATGGGTCAAATAAATAATAAAACTATAGTATAGAGTTCAAACAATGAGGAACAAAGGAATTATGAGAGAAAATTCCATAATATAAGAGATATTGAAGAAAATCAATGATAATAACCTCTAATCCATAAAGATAATGGATATTAATATGATATATCTACTACTATGGTGGACCTTGAGAACAATGTGGTGACATGTATTCTCATTATTCATCAATGAATAAAGAGTTTACTATTTTTGGTCTTGTTATACACATTCATTCTTTTGTTTCACATTTAGTAGAACTATTCAAATAACACCTCAAAATATTGGGAGGAGCAATATATGAGAATAGAAAATGGAGAAATTATTATATACAAAGTATATAACTCCTCCTCGATCAATGAATGTGGACTGAACCACCTTTAAATTCTTTTAATTTTTCATTTAGTAGGTTTTGATGCTATATTAGGAATGGAGTGGATATCATTAGATAAATCAAACATCAACTACCTAGAGAGGGAGATCACTCTTCACATATTGAGTAGTCCTTCAATTTTATACAAGTGTAAGGATGAAATTGAATTTCCATAGGAATATTTACCTCATGTGTGTATATGATTTCCATATATGTAGGAATATCTATATCAAATAATTGCACCAATGGGGAGAATCATTGTTGAAGAAATTCCCATTGTGAGGGACTACAATGATGTATTCCATCAATATTTTTCTAGTATTCCTCATGACTGAGAGGTTAAGTTATCTATTAGGAATATACCTATATCACTTTAATATCCAATACTAATTATATAATATACACCACTAAGATAGAAGAATTTAAGAACTAGTTATAAGGAATTTGGATACGGTTTTTATAGAATTTAGTACTTCACTAGGGGGTTCTCCAGTTATCTTCATCATGAATAAGGACGGGCTACTATGCCTCAAAGTTGATTAATTAATATCAAAAAATGAACATAATAAAAAATTTCCCCCTACCATGGATAAATTCTTTATTTAATCCACTATGTGGAGCCTAGTGTTTCTCTAAGGTTGGCCCCCTAATAGGATATCACCAATTAAAGTAAAAGAAGAAAGATATTCCGAATACTAAATTTAAAATATGGTATAGACACTATGATTTAATAGTGATTCCCATTAGACTTTCTAATTCTCTAAAAATATTTATGGACATAGTGAATATATGCTTTAGATATTACCTTGAAAAATTTGTACTAGCATTTATAGATGATATTCAAATACACCTACAAATAAAGGAGGAGCATCTGGATCATTTGAATTTTGTGTTAAAGACATTGTGCAAGGTAAATATATTTGAAAAGTAAAATAATTGTGAGTTTTAAAAGGAGGAAGTAACATTATGTAGAAATGTTTTCACTAATAAAGGGATATCTATTAAAAAATTTTAGACAATGACAATTGAGGAGTGTCCCAGAACAACATCTATAAAGAATATTTGTAGTTTCCTTGGACTAGATGTATATTATTTATGATTTGTGTAAAACTTATGATGAATTTAAAACCTAATAACCATGATAAATCAAAAGGGATTAAAATTTTTGGATCTATAAATTTGTATAGATCTTCAAGAATTGAAAAATATGTTTACCACTACAGTAGTCTCCTTACATCGAACAAGTGATGAAATATTCATGGTGTACAATGAAGATTAAAATAATGTCTTGGTAAATGTACTAATATAAAATAAAAATGTGATATCCTATTCCTTAATGATATATAAGTTTCATGAGAATAAACATCCAACACATGATTTGTATTTGGATATAGTGATCATTGTATTAAAAATCTGGCATCATTATCTCTATTGGAAGAATTGTAAAATATATATGGTACATGAGAGCCTAAAATAGGTATTCTATAGGAAAGAGCACAAAATGATCTAGTGATGATGGTTAGAGCTGATCAAGGTAAATTAATGCTCAATACACTACCATAAAAAGAATGTAAATAAAGTAGCAGATGATCTACATAGAAAAAATCCAAAAACCTTATCAATGATGATAATAGATAATGATCTAATATTCTTAGACTTAAATATGATGGATATGTGAATCATAAGGAAAGAAAAATCATCAATCCATTCACAAATAATTTCATAATAATCCCTTTTGGAGATGATTAAGTATTCACAGAGATATGATGTTGGCATATAGAAGGTGTAAGCTATAAGAAAAGAGATATCCATGGTGCTTAAAATTGATAAGGAATGTGTTGGATGAATTGGTTCATGACTGTGCATACAATAAAATATAGAGATGACGTAGGATGTTTCTAATGATACACATACCTAGTCATTTTATATCCACTCTAGGAGCATGAAAAAGTATCGATATCGTGAAAAGAAATAATATTTTTGATAAAATAAAAAATTATATAATGGAATATATACAAGATTTCGTGGAATTTAAAAAAGTGAAGTATTAATGGGAATATTATGATGATATATTGAATCCATAACCCATACCAAGATGGAAATAGAAAACCACAACCATGGACTTTGTCACTAGTACTATGATGACAGGAAGAATATGCATGAATAGATGTCCTATTATGGACCATAATATAAAGACTAATCATTTAATTGCAATTCAAGTGGACATATCACTAGATAAAATATATAGGATATACGTCGTAGAAGTTTGGAGGCTATATGAAACACTATTTTAGATTTTATTTGATCAAGATATGATATTTATATCCATGTTCTGGGAGAGTCTTTAATATTCACTAAAAATTGATTTGATTTTAAATATGAATTATCCCAACCAAACTGATGGAAAATATAAACTATGTTTCCAAAAATTGGACGAAATTTTGAGAGAATACTCAATGGACTTCATATAATAATGGGACAAACTTGTTACAGTTGTCAATGTACCATAATATAAAATATTTAACTCAAGAATAAAAATGGCTCCGTATGGATGCATTTATGGGATAAAATCTAGAGAACCTCTGTTCTGAGATGATGTTTTTGAACTGTTGATTTTGGACATAAAATGGTCAAGGAAATCATAGAAAAGGTCAAAACCATTTATCTGCAAATCGTGGTTTCTCAAAGTCAACATGAGATCTACACTGAAATATGTCTAAAAGGCCAGATGTTTGTGTTCATAGTTAAAGTGTTCGTAGGTAAATCTCTATGTAAGAGAGTCGTGAGATTCATGAATGATTGAAGGATAAATCCTAAGTACATCCGTCCCTTGAAGATTCTCGATTACATCAGAGATTTGGCCTCTCAACTACCACCCCCACCAACCATTTTCCAAGTACATGACTTGTTCCATGTATCCTTCTTCATGAAGTAAATACAATATCCATCACATGTTCTTAATTTTGTGGTGGTAGAGACTGAAAACGATCTTTCTAGTGAGGATCATTTGGGGAAATCATGGAATTTAAGTATAAATTTATACAGAACAAGATATCTTACTTTGGAAATGTATAATGGAAAAAACATATGTAGAGGTAACATGGGATCTCAAGGATGGAATAAAAAAGAAGTACCCTAACCTGACCACACAATAGTATGAAAAATAATATTTTTTGTGAGAAATCAATTAAGGTTAACGAATTTAACCAGATAGAATATATTCAGCATTATTTTTGATCTGAATATATTATTGTGTCATTTTTAGCAATATAGTATAAAGCACATGCACGACATAATGAAACCAATAATATTTTATTATTTTAATATGAAAATTAAATTTATAGTATAAATATGGTTATATGAATTGAATGTATTATAATTTCACATAAAAAACAAAATTCATTAACTAAAATATTAAAATTCAGATAATGAATAATCAAAATAACAACTACACTTGTGAATAAAATTGTATAAATGAAGTAGACTAATAGTAATCCAATATATATATTTAAATATTAAATATATATAACATTGAAGAAAAAATAATTAAAAAATTATGAATGAATTATTAGGTATTTATTAGATGTAGGGAACCCATATGACCATTTAAAATCTATCTGTTGGAATGATCATTTTTTCATTGCTTAGATACCCGACCATTGGAATAGTATTACCACTTTTTTGGAATTGTATTCTAACCATTAGAATAGTATCCTCAACTATAGAACTATAAAATATTATTTAGTTATCTTATAAAATGAATATTTTATATATTGATATCACGGTATAGGTAAATTAATGTTTTAAATATTCGTAAAAAACTGTTTTTATACATGTAAAACATAAATATTTTCCATTCTATTTTATAATTAATATAATTATTCAAAATTAAATTAAATATCAAAAATTTATTTATAAATTAATATTACACTATATAATAATGTAAATATACATTTATGAGATTGTAAAAAAAATTCAAAACAACAAAAAATTAATAATAAAATAACAATTTTTTTTTATCATTTAAATGAAGATTTTATTAAACATTTGAATTTATTAAAATTATTAAATTATTTTCATAAAATGGTTCCAATTTTTTTATTATAAAAATTTAAAAATGGTTAGGGTGAGTTTTTGGTATTTTCCTAAAAATGTTATTTATTGGGTAAATAGTAAAATATTGCAATATATGGTAAATTACATTATAAGCTAAATAAAGGAATTTTGGAATCATGTATAATTATTAAACCATTAGTTAAAAATATATTTCAAAATTTACTATATACCTTCAAAAAATAAAACCATATTGATATCATTAAGCCGTAATAATATTCAAATTATTATAATAATTAAACCCACTACACTCTTCCCATTATAAATACCCACAAATATTCTCAAACATTCTACGAATTAGAGATTTTACAATTTATAATAAATTACAGTCACAATTGTCTCTCCCGCATACTAGTACTTTTATTCTCTCTAAATTACAATTTCATCTACCTTTAAAAGTATTTCTAGGAGTCGACATTTTAGAGGTAATATTTTCAATTATCCACTTTTAATTTCAGTTTTTCATTCTTCTTCTCCTCACCTCCATCATAAAAAATATAATAATAAATAAAATATCATATATATCCGATATTTTAATATTTCTAATTTAATATCTGCCATCCACCCCATTCATACATCCTCTTTTTCAAAAAAATGAAACCACTGTCCATATTATCAACGTTCTTCATCTTCCAAGATGATGATTTTTTTCATAGTCTTCTTCATGGCATGTTTAAGTTTCTTATAATGGTTTAAAATGAACTAATTATATATATTACGTATTTATTAAATTTTTTTAATGAATATATTTCAATAATATTAAATTAATTAAAAGTATGTCATGATGGTCGGTAAAATAACTTGAAATAACTAACTGTATAAGGCACACATTTTTTCTAAAAAAAAATCAATCCTATGTATGAAAAAATTGACATATGTAAAAAAATTAATTTTTAAATGTCACGAATACCATTTTATGTCACTTATAGTGTTTGTGATTAATTTTAAATGAACATAAATAATTATCCACAATGGATTAGATGAAGGAACCATTCAATGAATGCTCCGAGAAAAAAAAATATTTATCATTATATCTCTGGGAAATGGTTATAAGTAAACATAATATTATAATATTAAGTCAATTATAGATCTAAAATTTTCTTAATTAAGTAATTAATGAATCCAATTTTATTATTAAGATGTTTAGTGAAAGTGAAGAATAGATCTAGACATTAGGTATGGGATATTTTATTAAAAAAATATTCTATGTTATATGTGTATATTAAATGTATAAATATATTATTCTCCCTTCATTTCATGTGGGTAATATGTTACTTGATCAATATTTCTCATATGAATTATGTTTTTTTTCTGTATGATTTATTCCACTTTTTGGCATACATTAGCATACTAAGATTATCATGAATTCTCCAAGATATAGTTCTGATGAATTTTTTTATTCCTTATTATACTATATTTATAGGATTAGTGAGTGAACCAAACCATTTATTGGATTCTATCCACAATGGGATGTTGTCTTGGTGGTTATCCTTGAATAAGTTTTATGTCACACTTTATGTTGATTACACTTCACCTTGTTCACAATATCTTATTATACAATGTTCATTATGTTTTGCTACCATAATATTATTCATGAGACATATATTTTATGATATCTTTTTATTTCATTTGACTCACATGTCATGCCTCATTATATTGATTATTCTCATAATGGGTTTTATTGCTCACATCTTTATTGTATGTATTCTATAGATTTTATTATCTAGTTTTTTAGAGCTAAGAGGGGTTTATGAGATAATTATGGATATTAAAATAAATAATTTTTTTCTTAATTTCATGTTGTTGTTTTTTGTTCCAATTATACCAAAGACAGTAGGCCTTTCGATCATTTTTCTTTATTTAATGGATATTTATGTTAAAAATATGGTAATAATATGTGAAAAGGTTAATGTTACTAGAGTCAAGAATGATACATAAAAAGATTATATATAATGTATCATTCAGATTTTGTGTGGGATTAGATTGATTAAAAAATTACCTATCTGGTGTATCCTCCATATCTTAGTTCTTGAAGATGAAATTGGAAGTAGGGATGGGTCAAAACACCATTTAGGTATGATAGTATGGAGGAAAATTATGTGGTGTGCCAATGGATATGGTCAATTTTGATCATTGATGAGACCAATGTCAATATCAAATGTAGATTCCCAATACGATGACATTATCTTGATGTGTACAAATTCTAATTCATAGATCTCATTTTTGTATTTGGAATATGTAATTGAAGAATATTTCTATGTTTAATGTGTATAAATATATGTTCAAATATAATTATGAAACAAAGAGACCTAAAAAGTTTAATGATAAGTAAAATTGATAATCCATATTAACAATGATCCATATCTCTCCTAGAATATATGATTTAATAATAAACTTTTCATATGTGTAGTATGATGAAATCAATCCAAGGGAAGAAAAATGGTTCCAAGACAGACGTTCAAAATGCATCCAAATACCAGAAAATATAGGGGATTGAGAAATATTTAAGGCTTTAGGTAGGGCCTCCAAATGTATTATTATATATTTTTTATATTTAGGCCTTTCATTTTGGGAGTATTTCTCTAGTTTCTGATTATATTTATGAATTGGGGGTTTAATTACATTATGTAAAAAAATCCCATAAAAAGTAATATTGAAGATTTTGTTAAAATCAAACATGATAATTATAAAGACTATTTCAATCAATAAACCTATGAGGCGGGGATACTAGTTTATTCTATTTGATAAAAAAGTGAAAATCTCTAGATGAGTGTAGAAGATGTAAGATTATGGGTATCTAAAATGGGTTGTCGACCAATATTTTCATGAATTTATAATTATTACCTTTAACCAAAATATATAGGGTGATTGTTATTTTTGACAATTTTCTTCAATTTTAAAGTCATCTCGGATAAAGTTGGCTTAGTTTTTCCTGAAAATGACAGATGTGGTGAATACAAAAGACATTATATTTTATAAATCAAGGACAACAATTAGTTATCTGATGTAATAAGTTTTTTGACGCTTGTAAAAGTGATATCATCACTATGATATAGAATGATTTTGGCTGAAGGTTGATTAGACCCACTCCTCCCCATCCCTTTTAAGGAATATCTGACCCATAAATACAACCAAAATATCTATCACCTCTTTTTGAATAATTATAATGTGAACAATACTCTCAAAAGATAAATATACAATATATAAGGGATTAATTCCAAATATATTTCCTTAATTTTACCTTTACAAACTTAATCACATTTTTTACTCATGGAATCTGATAGCACAGAATGGGCACCATATGAGGAAATCCCATATTACAAATGGGGGATCATGTCCCATTACATAATGTACCCCTACCTAATAAACTAGATCATTGTGTATGATTAGAAAAATAATTTTATTTATTATTTGGGTATTTTTACCACTTTATTCAACGACCTATATGTCAAATGGAGATGTAAGAGAGGTTAATGAACATAATTATATCATGGCTACAGATGGGGTTGGATGGAGTTTTTATCTAAAATGATGAAATCCCAACACCACGATGTGAGCCTTATCTACTACCACTAGAAATGTTTAATGGATTTATGTGGATAATTTGTTTCCATTATATAAGAAATAATGAATTTCTATGACTAACACTCCTTGGGACTAAGAGATTTTCCTTTTTAATGTATCCTCTAAAAGATTATTATTAAGATATTGTCATGAATTTGACCATCTAATAATGATAGATTCCAAGGGAGTATAAAAACTATTGATTATTCAATAATGTGTAAGGTATCTTGAAATAACCTTTACCATTTGGGTCTTCCTTGGTCTGTGATAAGCCAATAGTTCCACCCCATGCCCAACTCTAATAAGCTAAGGGGAGGAGACTTTCTCCAAGTAGAAAAATGTAAAAATATATGGGGAATTATCATATAACAACATTATATATATATATCCAATAAATAAATAAATATAAACACAAGTAGGATGAACACATATAAATAATTGAATTATATATAACACATTATTGTGACATCATACACAAATACATCACCATAACGGAAAAATAATGAAAGGAAACATAATATCCATGTAGTCATTGAATCAAAAGGAATTGAGAATATCATACACACTAAACATACTCCTAGAAAACTATCCATAAATAGTAGTAATCACCACTTAAAAAATACCATTCTCCAAGATTTATTGTAGGGTATTACAAGGAGTCAACTCTAAATCAATCAGTTTAACTCCACTTCAACATAGACCATATCCAAACATGTGAATCGCTTGAATACATAGAAGGATACTAGCTATATATATATATCACTAACTCCCAGGTGTATATGTAGGGATACCAACACTATCTGTATATGGGAATTTGGACCCACTTCATATTTCTAAGTTACATACACCTAGAAGATAGATAACTTAATATCACTTCTATGATCACCCGGGGTTTTGTTTTTTTAGCTTAAATTTAATAGAAATAAATAATAATATCATCTCGTGTTAGATCACTTATAACAAAATAAATTCCATCATATTGACCCACATGAAAAGGCACATTTAATGGTCCATTATAAAAATCAAATATGAGTCCTGATTGGGAAATAATTAGAATCAATAGATCTTGAAGACATACAAAATGTGTCTTATAGGGTACATGGTGTGTATCTCTGAAAGTGTCTTTAGTTTGTTTTCAGAAATAGAGCATCTAATGCAACGAAACCCTACAAGGTATGTTGGTTAGATGATATGGTGTATTAGTCCATATGGGGAATATGAAATATAAAACTACAACCAAATATATGAGGAATAAAGTTATATGGATTATGGTCATATTCTATATGGTATGTAAGGGAGAATAAACATTTTTTATTTTATTTTTTATAGAAATCATCCATGTTCATTATTGGGTACATCAAAATTTTTTTAGTTGACATGGTTTTCAATATTTTACTCTATCAAAAACCCTGTCCAATGCACCTAATAAAATACGAGGCTTTTTCTTTCAAACTACATGGAATGTACTCAGGTATTTATATCAATTTTCATTTAATTACCCTAAAATACCATGTAATCACTAATTGTTTATTTTCATCATTCTCAAGTCTCCATTTATTACCCTGATCATGGATGTAACACTAGAAGACATCAATTTTATAGACATTGATCACTAAAAGTTAAATCAATAATCATCATCATGAGACGCCCACTATTGTTCTTCTCCGCACATGATGATATTGCACCTCCCTAAATTTAGATTCCCTTATCATACGATAATCATCCTATATTCCACTACCACAACCATAAAAAAATAGTTATGAAACACAGTACATAGATCTAATCATGATTGAATCAGACTAAGACTATCCAATTAAAAACTTATTCATTGGATGATGATAAATACAAGAAAATAGTTGTAAAAATATAATAAAATATTTGGTGAATATAATGTATTTCAATTTGGAATTAGACCATCAATATTATGTAAAAAACCCCTAAAAAATAAAACAATTAAACTAATTAATCCAATTCAAATAATAAATGCATAAATTGATAGGACCTCATAATAATGAATGGTGATTTCAATGAATATGTTTTAATATATACTTTAAGAGTTCTAAAAAATAAAGAAAATATTATAGAAACCAATCCATATCATGAAAATGGGTTGATTTTTGGTCAATAAAATGCTCAAGGTGCTGTCATTAGTGGTTTTGAAAATGTTATTTATTGATTACCTAAATCCCCCACATATGGTTCTCAAAGATTTCATGCCATATATGTTTGATCATTCTCCAAGATCTCTCCCAAGTTAGTCTCCTCTCAAATCATTAGGTTATGTGGCTAATCCTATGTTATTTTCATAATCGGAGGTTTTTTAGAGGACAATTTATATTAGAAAATTAATAAAACAATTCAGTAAACAAATTATTTAATATTTTTAACCCATAATGGAAGAAAAACCATAATAACATCATAAGAGAACAAAAAATAAACCCCACATGGAGAAACCCACGTTTTGGACATATAAACAATTTAATTTTTCCCACTTGTGGATCAATTCACATGATATATTCATTTCGCCAAAAATATATGCACATGAGATAAAAATAATATTATAAAGATAATATGATTTTTCATGGATATTCCAAAATAAAAATTCTACATTGTATCATCTCATGGGTATAAAACACACCCTTTAAGAAATGGAACAATAAAATAATTTCTCTGGGGTTGAGTTCTTGATTAATGTATCTATTTTACACTTAGAGAGATACTGAAAATTTTAGAACTCAAAATCAAGTAAAGTATCAATATGGAAAACCAAATTTCTTGCATTCTCTTCACCTTAATACATTTCCTTCCATAATATATTAATAATAGGAGTTTCAAAACAATAAAGAGTAATAAATCATTATGTTGAAATAGTTCACCCTCACACAGACATCATTTATCTTTCATTTTCCATCCCTAATAGAGGTCGGTACACCACTTTCAAAGAAGGGAACATCCATTCTTCTAAGCGATACCATCATTTTTATCTCATTACAAAAAATGAACCTAATAGAAACACACTTATCTTTAATATGATTTTCTTAAAACTGAACACCCCAAAACTATTATCACTAAAAGGTCATCCCACCACATGCAGTGAAATGAAACCACAATCCATCAACACCTATCCTAGAAGGATTCTGTTGAAAAGGTTATCATTGTTGAATGATAACCCATAAATTCCAATAAAATCACCAAGAACATATCAAATATCCATACAGATTGTGGAAAGCTAGGTATATATTAGAATTCATTAATCCCATATTTGCATCCTTATTTTATAACTTAAGAATTCCCAAGAATACTCCATTTTCATCGTGATTCATAGTGGGTTTGTCAATCCTTACCAACTATTGTCTATTTTTTTGTCTATTTTATAAAAAATACCACATAGAGAATCATGGACAACATATTACTTGCCCAACTATTCATTCCCAAACAACTACCCATCAGGTTACCCAATCTATATAGTATGTTGTTGGTAGATCTAATAGTTAAAATGAAACCACTCTTCCATATCCATAACAAAATATAACAACTTCCAAAGTGACAAAAATCCATAACCTCTAGTAAAAACCTTTTCATCCAACATATAACATGAGTTTTTATGAAATGGCTACACCCAAAAATATTTATAGAACATACATAATAGTGAATAATGTTTTAATATGATGGTCCCCAACATTGATATTTATCCATACATCTACGATAAACATCAAGAGGTAAACACCATTTTTATGGGGTAGTTAGTGAATCACTCTCCACCTATATGGTACCCATACCGGTCTAAATCTAGAGAACATCTAGGGCATTGTATCACCAAATTGATACAATCACCACTATAGAACCCTCTGACACACTGGAAGAGTAAGGTTAAATAGTTACTGATCAAAATTTGAGTAACAACCCTCTTGTATCTCATAAAATTATATCTCCAAAAATAGATACTGAATTTCATCCTTTATCACCATGATGCAAATATTTTTTCTTTAATCATCCTCCGCCATGCCTCTACCACACTACTCTTATCTTATAAACCACTATGGATTCAATATCACGAAGTCCAAATTTATATATAAAATCAAATTACATATTATGAGAGTTATTTCACATATAAAAATACAATGGAATGATGTATAAAAAATCCATGTGATAAAAAATAGTCTCTTATAAAAACTAATCCCTATAAGGGTTTGGTCCTCATGCTAAAAAAATACTTCAAGGATTCCCATTACCCATCTATGAAACATTCAACAATCACCCAGATGATCTAAAAAAATTTATAAATAAACTTTTAGAGATGATTCATTAATAGGTTACCCATAAAATGAATCAATTCATTCCTCTACATTGATAGGATGTGAGTTTAAATAAAGTCTTATGACACATAACAAATTATTATCATTTTCTAGAAAGTCAATCTAAACTACCAGCTGGTTTAACTAACTCACGATACTAGTGAAAGAATTCTTTAATTATGAATAAAAGAACCAACCTCATCAACCCCATAACTAATAACCTCATGAAACATTGAATGGGAACCCAATTCCTACCATGGTACGTATCACTGCACCACAGACCTTCGGTGAATGAAATCTCTAAAATACATCTTTCTTCACCCTGAATAAACTCTCCCCACAAAAATGGGTGAGTAAATAATGATTATCATTAGTGTAGAATATCTTTCCAAATAAGGTCATGTATGTTGTTGGTTCCACTAAAATATCTAATATAATTTCATATGATGTATTTAGAGAAGTTTTCCACTACAGTAATATTAATTGAGGGTATGGGAGGAGAGGACATGTTTCTTACTCAGATTTAAAAAATATTTCACCCAATAAAATTAATACTCAATATTCCTCATCATTTAACTCAGACTATCAACACTTTGTGATGAATATGATACTGTTAGAGTTTTTTTTTCTAAGATGATCGATATATCATTCATATCCAACATCACTCATACCACCCGACAACTCACCCAAATAACACTTCACTAATCAACATTATATAAAATATATAGTTTTATGATTTATTCAATATATATATCCTAGTGGACTATAAAAAACACTATTGTAGATAAATTCATGTAAAAACCTATGCTTCACCTATTGCTAGTGTGAAACTCTATTGAGAATCCTCAACCAATGTATAATCACTCTAGTTATTGAAGTATATATTTTTTTACATGAAAGTAAACTCATAATGTCTCATCCAAGATTATTTTTCTGAATTAGTAAAATCAAACATTTTAATTGAAAAAATTCCTACAAAAACGCGTCGTAAAGGCCGCAAGACATCACACACACTCCAACATGGTAAAATGTCGAACATATAACTCACTATATTAGGAATAAAACATTTGTCCTCAAACAAGTCTCAAACTCCAACCATGGTTAATGAATCCCATAAAGAGTTAGTAATAACAAAAATCACTCCCTAATGGATCACGTTGTTCTATAAATATATTAAATCAATAATTAACCTATATTCCTTACATCAAAAACCAGATGAAATAGTAAGTCCCTAACTAGAGATGATTCCTTATAACCTATGTATTAGGATCCCCTCCATCATCAGAATGAAGTCACTAAATATTATAGTGGAACGAATCATCTCACTCTACAGGGACTAACATATACTGCACAATAATCATGTACTAAGTATGATAAGGAGATAAGTATCCTCAATAATAGTTAAATGATATATTTCAATAGTATTCTCAAAACAAAACGCTATCATTCAGTATAAAGTGTAATAACGTAATAAAATCAATAATGGGTCTATAACAACCTTTCATTAATGTATTATATAGTTATTAGTAGGAAATAACATTATAAGTATGAGCCCACATGGATTAAAAAATGTACAGATCAGCTCACATGGAGAGAATATCAAGAATGAAAACCAAATTCTACATGATTTCTGGAACAATATAAATTTAATACCAATAATGATTCCGTAAATAACTTCATCAATCATCATGTTATCAATGTCATAGAGAATAAATATTCTAGTTTTCACAGTAGAAGTGGTCTCCCTGTTTTGATAACCAAACTCAATACCCTCTTAACATCATTTTAAAAAGTTTCTATACCTAGTTCCCACAAGTAATCTAAATCCAAATTCTGTTTTAAGGAAAAATGTATCTGATACTACCCTGAAAATACCTGAGAAACTAGGTCTTATATTGTTATAATGATAATCTTAGAGATCCACCAAAACAATGTGTCAAATAGGCCATGGGTTAGTGGTTATAATTGAGTAAGAATATCTCACAACACGGGAGGCATTTTCATATAATAAACTGTAATATATATATATATATATAGTTCATAAAATAGATAAAAACACCAACAGGTTAAATTTATTTAATAAAGAGAATATTATAAAACACATTCATGAGAAATATTTTAAGATACGTCACCACAAAAGAAAAATAAGTAAGGTATATATTATATAAAATGAGTCTCTAAAACATAAACCATAAAGAAACTCTTACATGTTACATGTTTTTCTAAATCACCCACTAGTATAGTGGTCACCAACACTATCACAAATCACCATGAACCATAATTCATTACCAAAGATCTCCATGAAATATCCCTAAACAAGCCATGAAAACTCATCATTTACTTATACTATCTCTAAAGTTTGGTATCACCTATAAAAATAAAAAACATGTTACCATAAGGGCCTATAAAGTCGTCTGTATAAACAAATTCAATTTAGATACCCTAAAAACAAAAAATAAACCAAGAGAAACAAGTAAAATACATAATTTATGATAATTCATCAACAATTTAAATAAATTCTTCCAAATGTGCTACACTTATAAACATGTCACATGTATATGGTTTATTCAAAACAAAGGGAATGGAAAAGTAAGAAAGGGAAGATCTCAAATGCTTACTAAGGGAATGAAATAACTAAAATAAGCATAGAATTAACATTGTATTAATATTTTTCTTAAAATTAGTAAGCAAAATAAAATCTTAATCACTATGAAACATAAAGAATGATATATCATTGAAAATAAATGAAAACATGGATATCAATAATACTAATATTAAATGTGTAGAAATTATATTGTTAGAATTCAAAAAACTTGTTATCATGGACATGTGCCAAGACACCATACTTGTCTTTGAGAACAAATTCAACAAACCATGGTGAATTGGGCTTATATACACCAAATACCCAAAAAAAATTTCTCATGAGAGATATAAATATATTGACAAACTATATAAATATGGGTCCCTCTATTCACTTTGTTAGGAACAATTTATTCCACGTAAGAGAAAACAAGAAATTTTATACAATTTCCGATGGAAACTCTTAATAAATAAAAACCTTGATATCCATATAATAAAGAATAAGAAATAAAAGAAAATGATCAACCTACGTTAGATGCCAATAAACATGCATAGTAGAATTTTAACATATTAATTGGCAATAATTTTCCAAATGTTAATTGAATATCATTTTTTCTATGTGAAAAACAATTAATAATATATATATATATATAAAGTCTGATGATAACACCATATATAGGAATTTGTATATAGATATTCTAGCACTAGAATAATCATGATCATAATCAATCTAGGGAAATATTCTATATAGATTAAAAGGAACATATCCCCAGTATAACAAAGAAAACCTAGAAGGATGCAGAAATATATCGAAACCATCCCTGCAAGAGAATTATTTAAAAATATCACCCATGAAGAGTTAATGATTTGAATTGTTTGCTATCATGAGTTTATTCACCCAATATATATATATTTTAGTATAAATAGTGAAACATAAAACCAATTAGGGAAAATGTTTTAATAATGGAATGCGAAATTGAGGTGGAAACATAAAATATTGTTTATATTTTATTAACATTGATGTCATACAGGAGGTAATGAGTCGAATAAAAAAGTATTATTCAAAATGTGAAGTGAAAACACATTGAAAACGTTTATTTTTTAAATAATATCGAATAACTGATCCTTGAAAATGGAATAGTATTTTTCTATAGAAAATTTGTATCCAAAACATTTTAATCTGAATTGTAAAATTTTACTAAAAAAATTAACGTTTTTGAAAAAAAACATTTTATAAAGTGTAATAAATAGTTAATTTATGATATAAGATTATAAAATAATAAAATATATTTGGGTGAGATAACCCAACCATATAAGATAAATGATTAAGATAAAATATTATAACTCTAATAAGGTGAATTGAGTTTCCAAAAATAATTACTATTGGGGAAATAGCTGTATTAATAACCACTAATGTTAGAGAACTTGATTTCAGTAGTAAATACCATGAAATAGAAATTGTATGAAAATAATTATTAAGGGGTAGTTAATAAGATACACAATGTAATCATTATATTTAACCTGTAATAACTCTCAAAGAATTAGAATTAAGATAGAGAAAAATAGTAACTGCTTGTATAATACATTACTAAAAAGCTCTTGAAATATAGTGGTAAAAATTGAACGTGAAATAAATTAATTAATATATAATTCATGATATAATATCCCAATTTTTTTTAAACACCATATAATTTAAAATATGTGGATTTTATAAAACATGTATCAAGGAGAATAATTTGAGATGAAACCATTACTTCTTATTCCTAACATCCATGTAATTATGTTAGCCAAAAGAATCAAAAAATGTATATATCTTAATAAATTAATTCCGAACAGCAATAATATATATTTTAATTAATACGTTTCATAAATAATAATTCTTAATATGATTTCTTATTATTTTCAATATTATGTTTTTATGGTCTTGATCATTTATACATTTTTTTTCATAATATTGATTTCCATATTCATTCTTCGTCCAAATTTCATCCTTACTACTTCATATAGATTAAATTTATGTATGACATATTAACCATTTATGGTTTTCGAAAATCCTTTCTTAAGTGATTTATTCTTTATCATTGAAGATAAAACTGATAAGAAACATGTTTCAGTGATTCTTAAAAACTGATGTTTTTTCACTATTAATGAATTAATTAATGGTATAACATATCCAAAAAATAAAACATTATTTATTAATTTTTTTCATATAATACTTGTAGTTATTTTCCCATAGTCAATAATATTATAAATTCAAATTATTTTTCAAGTAGGTTATTAATTAGAACAAAAAGTAGGATACTAAGATTTAGTTAGTGATTATGAGGTGGTTTTGTTCTAATATAATTATACCAAAATCATATGAATAATATTTTGTTCATGCAAGTGTGATATTTCAGAATTTTATACATGTATATGGAGCTGATATTTTATATATATTAATTTCAATGAATGATGAAATCATTATCCTTTAAGTAAACCAATTTAATTAAATAAAAATTAATTATGATAACTTACTAAAAATATAATTAAAATATTATTTATTGTATACTTAAAAACCATAATGATAACATAATCAAAATATTTTCTTTTAATTTTATCTAGATATCCAACATTTTAAGATGGTGAAGAAAAAAAAAACACTTTATGTCATGGAGGAAGTTGTCCTCAGAACACCCGAAAGATGGTTTTGTTTTTCTTAATGGATGAGATATTTTCATAAACATTGATAATAACTTTTTATATAGTAACATTAAAGTATATAAATTATTCTAATATTATTATATCATTTTGTGAAAAAATAAATTTTTAAGAATTTAATTAAAAATATAACTAAGTATTTGATTATACCCATGTTGAAAACTTGATTTTTCATGGGAAGTCCTCTTGAAAATGATGGAATCATGCTAGCTAATGGAGAGCCAAAGATATTTAATGAGTATTCGGGTTATAATAGGATAAATTTTTTATAGTTTCAATGGTAAATTTAATGGATAAGTGAGTCTTGAAGTGGTAAATATGTTTCCCTTTTAAATGTGAAGAGAAGTGTAGTTTTGGAATCACCCATTAATGTTCAATAATTTAATTTGAATAGTGAATATCTTAAGTCTTGAAAATGGATAAACTAAGAAAAGAGATGAGTTTTTGTTGAAGAAAACCCCAAAACATTCAACTAGAAACATATTTGTTTTCTATTTTTTCTTCTCCCTGCTAGTAAAATAACTTTTACCATTTTTTACTTTCTTAAGTGGTAACGAATTTTTTAACATAGTAATTATTTTTAATGATTTTTTTTAAAATTGGTTAGATTCCATAATTTTATTCTTATAATTTCGATTTTTAAAACCATTTCATCAAATAAAATTTCTATATTTTTGAAAATTTATTATTTAAATAGAAAAACCTAAATTAATAAAACCATTATTTAAGAAATAATGTTTTTAAAATATAAATATACACAATGTAAAATTATCATGGATAATGATTATATTGAGATAAATTGAATTATTATAAAATCAATTATGTATATTAGGTCTCTATGGAAATCCAAGAGTAAATATCCCTTAAAAAGTACATGATTCAATAAAAGATAAATTTTCATTATGTGACATTTTAATTATTTATAAAAATTCTTGACATAGGTTTTCTATGTTCGACGAAAACATTGGAATGAATAATTTTATTCTTATATTTTAAATTTTATTACATAAACTCTTTAATATTTTCCCTATTCATTAATATCTAATGATAAATTCATAAGAATCACATATTTTATAAGAATATTATTTCATGACTAAAAACCAACATTTTTAGTGAAATATCAAAAAATTAAATTAAATAAATTATTATTTAAGGAATTAAAATTAAATTATTTATAAATTTTAAACTATAAAATTTAAAAAAAATTATTTGGAATTAGAAAATAAAATTAAAATCCAACTTAATTTGAAAATGAAAATTTCAAATATTAACTAATAATAATATTATTTCATATAATCAACCAATTGAATTGGTGTCGACTAATTATTAATATCAGACATAATTTATCATTAACCATATGTCTCTTGAAATTGAAATTTATGTTGCATAAAAGACAATATATTATCTTATTAGTCATTTTATCTAAACAAATTGAATTTCATTCATTTTAAAAAGTGAATATTATATATATATATATATAATACAAAAGTGGTTATTTTTATTGAGACCCAATAATTCAACAACTAGGTATTTAACAAATATAGTTTAATATTTTTATTTTACCAATATTTATTATGGTTTCTATTATGTTTGGTGTTCTGTGTCTAGTAACTAATCTATCAAATTGACTTATATAAATGATATCATATATTATAATAGTGTGGTTTACCCCCCCCCCCCCATAAATAATGTTTGTCCCCACAATTTGACTCATAGTAATATGTATTGGTAACTCAAAATTAACAATAAACTACTAGATGATCATGGGTTTATTTAGTATAATGAATGAGATTATTCTATGTGAAGAATTATTATAAGCCCATTATAAATAAGGTTATCCCATTTCTAATTTCAAATATAATTATTATATGGTAAGAAGATCTAGATCCATAAGTAATAATATCCCACAAACCATGAAAATTGTTTTTATGATAATAATAACACTAGGGTTTTTTTAAACTCAATATCTAGTAGTGAGTGAAATATTACATGACATAGAAGAATATAAAATCAAGATTGAAAATTCCCTATCAAATTCATTTATTGATGTTTCAAAGGATTTTCCTTACTTTCATGGTTATAGGTTAATATTTCACTTATTGGACACTCTATTGGGATATTGAGTCAAATAATGTCTAACACTATTTTAATTGAAGTAATACATTTTTGTAATCATTGTTGTTTCACTTACACTTTTTGTTTTTCACACCCTTACTCTCCAAACTAATAGAATTTACCAATTCCTTTAGTAGGGAAATTCTGCCCACGCTTCATCACCCATTTTTAACATATATAGGATTTAATTATCTTTCCATCATTATCTTTTTCACTTTATCTATGATGAGAATACAACTTTCTCTTCCATGTTGTGTTTGGGACATCGTATCAGTTGACATTGTTAATCCTATTTCATGGTTTTTTGGTTTGAAATAATGAAATAGTTTGGCGTTGTAGCTCCCATTCAGATGGGTTGTTCATCTTTGTAATCCTTGAATTTCCCCGCACACCCATTATTCATACTAGTTCCATAAATTAATTAAACTAAATGATATTCCATGAATCATGATAATTAAGAGTGAATTATCATAATTATGAAAAAGAAAATTAAACCTCATGTTGTCTCACTTTATAACACTAACATCATAGCGTATAGTTCTTACTTGTCAACTTATGTCAGTTTTGGTTCAACATGTATCTCTCCCAATTAAAGATATATCATTCTTGGTTCAATATAATTACCTTTGATTTGATTTTTCTCCAAACTATTCCCAAAATAATTAAAAATATAGATAAAAAATTACCATGAAATAACATTATTTATTCTAATAGTCATATACCATTGAATGTATGTACCATAATCATATATTCCAAAAAAACCACATTTCCCAAAACCTATTTGGATCTCCAATATATTATACAACAACATAATTACGTATTCCTCCCAAATTAAATCTATATTTGACATTAAGATAGTATTAACCACTAGTTTGTAAGGTCACACAATATTCACTATATATTGTAACGTCCCGGATCCAGGTACCACTCCACGGGTGCCCCGAACTCGTATGGTCACATGACCTCAAGCGCATTTCCCCAAATGTCAGAGGCTGCCGACTAGTAGTGAGGGCCCAGGTCTGATAGTGGGGAAACTATACCCTCATTTGTCAAAATGTAGCGCAGAGGAATACAAGAAAAACATACTACAATAGCGGAAGAAGTAAAAAATACATAACTGAATTGAGCAACTACTGTAAAAGAGAACCAACTGTTATATAGATAATGATGCAACATGTCTCTAGTTCTAATAAAACAGCCGGAACATGTTATAAAACAATAAAATAATCTGGAAAGTACAGGTACATCAAAAAAAAGAAAGCAGATTAAAAAAACGTTGCAACATCGCAAGCCTAAGCTCAGTCCCATGCTCTACTCCTCCTCTACTACAGTCAAGTACCCGTATAGGGACCCTTTCCCTTATCCATGCATGTATAAATGTAATCTGTTTGGGGTTGAAGTCATGACCCCAAATAGGGTGTGAGAAATAAATCCCAGTAGGCACCCACCAAAGCCCCGTGCCCAACTATCAGTGAACATGTGCAACAATGATGTGCAGCAATAAATGAAATTAACTAAGCATTACTCTAAAGTAACTAACTTTACCAGTTTCATTGCCATTTAATTATTTATTTTCTAGTTCAATTTAATAAAATTCAATTTTCCTCAGAATTAAGCCCATGGGCTAATCAAAACCTTTCCCTCATGCTAATATAACAATGCCCTTAGGTTTACCCTTAGACATAACAAATAGTTCCATCAGGCGTATGGAATCTCGCCCTCAAGAATACTGAATATTTCTCCCAGGCATGGAAGCTACTGCCCTCATGAATAAGATGTGTTGCGCTTAGGATATATAATTACCACTCCCCTCAGGTTAAGAAAAAAACGCCCTCAGGCTAAAGTAAAGCACTGCCCTCAGGTGGAAGTAACCAGGACAAGCCCAAAGCCTACTAAGAAAATTATATACAATTCCTCTTAAGAGAAAAGTAATGCAAAAAAATAAACATGTTATACCCTCGGTTATCCTTGCCAAATAGCTAAATAGAGGAACGCACCCCTGGGGTGGTCATGGATCCAAGCAGTGATACCAAACAAGTGTTTATTATCCCATTTAATTACCAATGAAATTCTAGGTATTCAAAACATCCAAGGCCTCAGCCACATGATACCCTAATGTGGGTTCGTAGCACAATGGTATACACAAATGCACAACAGTTGGAATTTAAACACACTAATACACCTACTTCGATTTCCCCTGATCGATATACGTAGAGGATACTCCTCGAAATTCCCAAGAACGAAGTAGATATGAGGTAAAATAATTTCCGTTTAAACGTAAATAACTTCCCATAGAGGAAGAATTTGCAAGAAAGGTTACGGGAGAAGTAAGGGCTTACCCGTACGGTTCCAATGAGATCGACGGAGTCGGAATCAGATTGTCGATGCTCCATCGGTTGATCTCCAAAGTTTCGGCCGTCCTCCTGATCTCTCATCTAGATCTAAGACTACCCTATGTACAGGGGAGGCTACAACCGATTTTAAGTGAAGAAAATAGACTACACAGCCTGTACTATTGAGTACACGTCATGTACTTTCCATTTTTAACTATTCCTTCAGCAGCTTCTCACCAGCATGGCACTGTTCATCTGTCGATGTGAGTACACGACATGTAATACATAAGTACACGGCGGGTACTATCGCTCAGCTGGCCACCGCCTTACTGTTTTCCTGTCAACTGACTACACAGAGTGTAAACACCCACTACACGATGTGTAGTGGGTTTTCACACCCATCATCATCGACCGGCCTACACACCCTGTGTACTCCTTCCACATGGATAAAGTACATGGTGTGTGAAAAAATACACGACGTGTAGTCACAAAATTTAGGGTTTTCTCCCATTTTCCTTATTTTCTCAAAAACACTTATGGATAAGAGAAAAGAAGAAACCCATACCTCAAGAATAAGAACTGGGTTCTTACAAACTTCCCCCTTTAATGAAATTTATCCCCGAATTTCCATTCCAAGGGTGGTGAAGATAAAGCTCATAATAATTCTGTACACTTAGTACATATGTCAGTCTCACGTTCCTAGGATTCGTCCTGCACTCGGCCTTACTGCCATATCACCTATATGAGAGGAACTGACCAGCCTTGGAGAACCTTCGTGCTCCTATCAACGATATGAATTAGATGTTCCTCAAATGATTCATCTATCTGAATCTCAACCTCCTCTGGCTGAAAGACATGAGACGGGTCTGAATTATAGCGGCACAACTGAGATACAAGGAAGACGTCATGTGTGGCCCGATTCCTCTCTGGTAACTGCAACCGATAGGCAACTGGAACAACTCTATCTAGAATCTAAAATGGCCCGAAATACCTCAGTAAAAGTTAAACCTATCTCCTGATCTGTCTGTGTCCCATCCTTGGTGAAACACGCAAGATAAATTTATCCCTGACTGCGAACTCCATGGGTCATCTGCGGCGATCAACATCATGTTTCTAACGAGACTTTGTTGTAGCCATCTACTTCTATATCAACTGGAACTACTCAGAAGTCTCATCCACCATATGTGGTCCCAGTAAGGCTACCTCACCTGCCTCCATCTATCACAAAGTTGATCGGCATGGCGTACCATATAAAGCTTCGTAAGGTGCCATCTCAAAAGTTGCATGAAAACTATTATTATAGGAAAACATGACAAGGGGTATATGCTTCTCCCAAGAGCCCCCAAAGTCCACGACACATGCACATAGTATGTCCTCTAGCACCTGTATCGTACGCTATGACTGTCCATCGGTCTAAGGGTGGTAAGTTGCGCTCAAAACTACCTGTGTACCCAGTGCCCTATGAAAACTCTGCCAGAAACGTGACATAAAATGGGCATCCCTATCTGAAATGATAGACCGTGGAAACCCATGAAGATGTACAACCTCTCGGATGCACATCTTTCTGACCTCGTCAACACTGAAGGTCTCCTTGATCGGAAAAAATTGAGCTACCTTCGTGAGACTATCCACAACAACCCACACGACATCATTGCCTCGAGGTGATCTCGGCAACCAAGTCACGAAGTCCATCGCGACATCATTCCATTTCCACTTTCGAATGGGTAACTGCAGTAACAGTCCGGCTGGCCACTGATGCTCCACCTTCACCTACTGACAGGTGGAACATCTCATAACAAAACCAACTACTTATATCTTCATACCCGGCCTCCAGTACTGACGTCTCAAGCCACGGTACATTTTGGTAAATCGGGATGAACTGCCCAAGCTGAAGCATGAAACTCCCACATCAACTCCTCGCGTATATCCCCTGGAACACACATTCATCCATGAAAATGAAGTACCACATCATCACCTATCATCCACCCTGGATGAGGGTCCTCACATGCCTCCGAATCCTGTAGAACTAGGCCTTCTAAATCAGATATATGTCTCATCATCACTCTATCCAGGAGGGTAGAAGTCCAAACTAAAGATGAAATTTAGGTTTTCCCCTGACTGTCGTGCACCTCCAAATGCATCTAAGAGAACAAAGCCATAAGCTACCACTCACCACTGGCCTCATAAACCGCATGTGTCTAAGTCTTCCCACTCAGTGAATCTACAACTGCATTACCCTTACCAGGTGTATAAGCAAGCTCAAAATCGAAGTACTAAACGTATTCGACCCACCTTCGCTGCCTCAGATTGAAGTCACTCTGAGTAAATATTCACTTGAGTCTTTTGTGTTCAGCAAAAACCACAAAATGGTCTCCCAAGTGATAATGTCTCCAATAGCGTAATACATGAACAACTGCAGCCATCTCGAGATCATGTGTCTGCTAATTCCTCTCATGTGGCCTCAACTGTCGAGACCTGTATGTGATAACTCGATCACCCTGCACCAACACAACTCCAAGCCCAATACCCGATGTATCATAGTAATCTGTATAGCTCTTCCCCTGCTCTGGGAGTGTCAGGATTGGTGTTGATTTCAACTTTCCCTTCAGCTTCTAGAAGGCTATCTCACAAGATTCTGACCAAATGAACTTCACACCCTTTTTAGTCAAACCCATCAATGATGCTGCTAAGTGAGAGAAGCCCTGTATGAAACACTTGTAGTAACTAGCCATCCACAAGAAACTCTATATCTCAAATAAGTTCTTAGGCTGCTCCCATGAAACACCTACTCTCACCTTCTCTGGATCTACTACAACTCATGCCTCCGAGATGATATGACCATGGAAGTGAATCTGGTCCATCCAAAAGTGGCACTTTGAGAGCTTAACATACTGTCGATTCCCTCTCAGTGTACTCAATACGATCTCAAGATGGGTGGCATGGTCATGTCGAGTGAGAGAGTACACCAATATATTATCCATGAATATAACCACAAAAGAATCCAGATAAGGATGGAATACACGATTCATCAGATCCATCAAAACTACTGGCGCATTCATGAGTCTGAACGGCATAACCACGTACCCATATAAACCATAGCTACTCCTGATGGCTGTGAAGGGTATATCAAATGGTCTTACGTGAAACTGATGATATCTGAATCTCATGTCAATCTTCGAGAACACTCGTCCACCTTGAAGATGATCAAAAATATCATCAATCCTTTGTAAAGGATATCAGTTCTTGATCGTCAACTAGTTCAGCTTCCGATAATCCACACAGAGACTGAGGGTACCGTCCACCTTCTTCACAAAAAGGACCAGAGGACCCCACAGAGACGTACAGGTTCGGATAAAAAAATTTGACTGTAACTCCTCTAACTGTCTCGTGAGCTCCTGTAATTCAGATGTAGCCATCCTATACAGAGGAATGGATACTGGTGCTACTCCTGGAATAAGCTCAATAGAGAAATAAACCTCACGCTCTGGAGGTGGACCTAAAAATTCATTCAGAAAGTCATCCCTGAAATGATCTACCACTGGAGGGAAGTCCTTCTGACAAGTCCCCTGATCATCCAGATATAAACTCGCAATATGGTCTGTGACTCCACCTCACCAATGATGCTCTGGTCCAGCTCGACTCGCCTGAACATCCCATTCGCCCTTGTATGGAAACACTCTTCCCTCTGGTGACGTGAAACACACCCTGTGACGATAGCATTCTACAAAGGCTCAAAAGGGAACCAACCAGTCCATCCTGCAAATGAAATCATACCTCGTCATCTATAAGACATAGAGGTCCCAAAGGAAGTGACACCCACCAACCTCAAGGGGTCACTCCCTGCACTAATGCACACCAGCCGTTCTAGTCCCCAACGGAGTGTCTAGTGTCATAATATCATAAGAAGAAGAAACACAGATCCCAAGGCTCTCTACAATAGGCACAAATACAAAGCTATGTGTAGAACCCGTATCAAAAATTACAGAAGATAAGACAGAAGCTACTAGAGTACTACCTCTAACAGTAGAAGGTTCGGGATCCTGCTCATGTTGGGTTTGTTACACTACATATGCATGTCTAGTGCCGCGGCCCTAAGACACAACCTGGATACCCTGAGAAGTCCCGCCCTACTGCCTCTGGGATCCTGTTGTCTGGCTAGCACGGCCATGACCACCAACCCTGCCAGCACACCCTGACGTATTCTAGTTTCCCGACTGGTAAGAAGCTGTTGGTCCTGCTCTCGCATGAGGAGTCTGTATAGAACCCTTCTCACTAGCCACTGGTAGAAACGCCCTACAAAAGTGCTGCAGATGCCCCATCTTTCCACAAGGTCGACATTCTACTAGGTCACGTGGACACTGAGGTCTCTTGTGCCCCTCCTTACCACACTGGTAGAAAAAAACTGGCCCACCTGAAGTATTCCTCTGGCTCGTAATGCCACCATTAGAGAACTCCATCTATCTGTTCCTCTTGCAAGTAGAAATAGTACTAGAAACTGGTGTTGAACCGCGATGGCCCACACCACTAGCTTCCCATAGATTCCAATCAGTGAATAGTTCCTGGTTCACAATAGCATGTACAGTAGGCAACCTGAAAACATTCACCAGTGTGCGGATGTCAAATCAAAGACCATCCTCAAAGCGTCTAGCCCTCAACATCTCATCACCCACCAGAATGGGTGAAAATGATGAAGCTCGGTGAAAGGAGCAGAATAATCTATCACCGACATAGCGACATGCAGCAGATTCATGAACTCTTGAGCTCTATCTTCCCTCAACGTCATTGGGAATAAGAAGTCATAGAAATATGTCTGAAAATCATCCCACGCCATGTATCTATGATGCTCTGACTGGGTGGTAACATCCCACCACCTCTTGGCGGAATCACGCAACATATAAGGTGCGAGCTTGACCCTCACCCTGGAGGCGTCTCATGATGCTTGAAAATAGTCTATAATGAATTCAGCCAAGACTTCGCAGCCTGTGGTCTGCCATCCCTTAAGAACGTAGAAGGATGCTGCTGTTAGAAGATATGTGCCAGCTCAGCCATAGATGTGGCAACCGGCGGTGCTCCCTTAATGGTCTTCTTGAACTGCATGAAGCCTTCACGAAAATGCACCTCCGCGCCTGTGTCCGATATAATTTCTGGCACCGCATCTAGCTCTGCTTGAGGATCCACTGGTAGCCCATGTCCTACCATCTCTGGAGTATAATCGTTGATGCTCTCCTAGAGAACAACGTGTGGTCGTCTTGGCGGCATGACTCTACAAGGTCAAATGCACACCTTAGATTAAGATTATCGAAGACCAAACACAAGGAGATGGTGAAGGAATGTTTTCAAAATGTACAAAACATGACTACACGACATGTATAAAACTACATGGAATGTTCTCGCAATCCATTCACATGGGCGTGTACCCCAGCTTAAACTGGTTGTGGAACACCCCAAACACATGGCGTGCCTTCTAAATGCACGGCGTGTACTTGAATCCTTCTACCCTGCCCAAGGCCTTCTACACGACTAAGCCACACGACTCACTTGAACAAGACTACACGACGTGTATGGCATATACACTTCATGTATGGTTTAATTCCCAATTTCTCGTGTCGTTCGTGACACGGCCAACTACTCGGCTGACACTACATGGTGTGTTACACCCGCACATGGCGTGTACACCACCCCGCTTCCCTAGCCACATGGCTAAGTCCACACGGTCTCCCACCGGTAAGGACTACACGACATGTCCCTCAGGTACATGGCGTGTGAAAGAAGAGGTAACAACGAACTGTGTTTGTTAGCTACACGGCCGAGTCCCCAGGTCAGACTACATGGTGTGTTCCAAGGTGGACACAGCGTGTATGTCTCAGGGTCTCCTCTGTCTGTGTTGTTAGTTACATGGGTGGACTCCGGGTCAACACTACAAGACGTGTAAATCCGGTACATAGCATGTTTTTTCCAAGCCATTCCCTACCCTGTGTCCCTGCCCACACGGTCTATGACATGGGAAGAGACTACACGGCATGTACTGAGGGTATACATCGTGTAGTAAAAATCTTTTTATTTCTTCTCGAATAGAAGAGAACACGACATGTGTCCAAGGAACTACACAGCGTGTCCCCTGGGTTTTCCGGACAGTAAGCCTCAGATACTACTCAAGAACCTAGAAAATACTGAAAAACAACATCTAGGTGCCAAATTCTGATCCGTGAGGGCCCATACTCCCCGCGATTCAAAGTTTGGCATCTTATACATGTCATACACAGGTAAACAAGTCAATGAACCACCAAATTCCGATTATTGAGGGACCATACTCCCCAAAAACCGATGTTTGGCATCCATACTACCAACTGGATCACACAGAAACACCCTATCACATAGCATGTATTTATCAAAGAAGGTATCACAACAACATGCTTTTCTAGCACAACAATTATCAGAACAACATGCAATTTCTAATGCGCCTATATGGCATGGAACTATGCATGACATGTGATTTCTAGCATGTGACTAAAAGATGCATGAGGTGGAATACACTCATCTCATCGGGTTGCAACTAAATAGAACCCATGAATAACATATAAACAGCACAATCACAAGTGTGTTACCCAACGGTGAAAATCAGATCAACTGTATATTGCAAAATCAATAAAATTGCAACACAAGGTAAATTGGATTTTCCCTGTACACGGGTTAGCTACTCCCAGGCATAGCTTATTACCAACTACCATTTCTGTCCTATCCCTGAATAAGGCTACAAATAGCATGTCAATGAAAAGAAACCCCTTTGATACCACTTTGTAAAGTCCTGGATCCGGGTACCACTCCACGGGTTCCCCGAACCCAATTGGTCAAATGACCTCAAGCGCATTTCCCCAAACGCTAGAGGCTGCCGACTAGCAGCGAGGGTCCAGGTCAGATAGTGGGGAAACTATGCCCTCATTTTTCAAAATGTAGCGCAGCGGAATACAAGAACAACATACAACAACATCAGAAGAAGTAAAACATTCATAACTAAAATGAGAAACTTCCATAAAAGAGAACCAACAGTTATATAGATAATGATGCAACATGAATCTAGTTCTATGAAACACCCAGAACATGTTATAGAATAATAGAATACACTGGAAACTATAGGTATAGAAAAACAAAAGAAAGAAGAGTAAACAAAACGCAATAGCATTGCAAGCCTAAGCTCAGTCCTATGCTCTCCTCCTCCTCTACTATAGTCAAGTACCTATATAGGGACCCTTTCCCATATCCAAGCCTACAGAAATGTAATATGTTTGGGGCCGATGACATGACCCCAAATAGGGTGTAAGAAATAAATCCCAGTAGGCACCTACCAAAGGCTCGCACCCAACTATCAATTAACATGTGCAACAATAAATGCAATAAGCTAAGCAGTACTCAAAAGTTACTAACTTTACCAGTTTCATTTCCATTTAAATATTTATTTAGCAGTTCAATTTAATAACATTCAATGTTCCTCAGAACTAATACCTAAGGCTAATCAAAACCTTGCCCTCAGGCTAATATAACAACGCCCTCAAGATTACCCTCAGGCATAACGAATAGTGCCCTCATGCATATGGAATCTCTCCCTTAGGCATACCGAATATTTCCCTCAGGCATGGAAGCTACTGCCCTCAGGCATAAGATGCATTGCCCTCAGGCTTTATAATAACCACTTCCCTCGGGCTAAGACAACAATAACCTCGGGCTAAAGTTAAACACTTCCCTCGGGCGCAAGTAACCAGGCCAAGCCCAAAGAATAACAAGAAAATTATATACAATTCCTCTCAAGGAAAAAGTAATTCACAAAATAAACATGGTATACACTCGTGTATCCTGGGCAAACGACTAAACAGAGGAACGCACCCTTGGGGTGGTCCTGGATCCAAGCAACGATCCCAAAAAACAGTTTATTATCCCATTTAATTACCTATAAAATTCTAGGTATTCAAAACAGCAAAGGCCTCAGCCATACGACACCCCAATGTGGGTTTGTAGCACAATGGTACACAGAAACACATAATGGTTGGAATTTAAACATCAATCCACCTACCTCGATCGCCCCTGATTGATATACGTAGATGCCACTCCACGAAATACCCGAGAACGATGTAGATTTGAGGTAAAATAATTTCTGTTTAAATGTAAATTACTTCCCTTAGAGGAAGAATTGGAAATAGAGGTTCCATAAGAAGGAAGGACTTACCTGTACGGTTTTAACAAGATTGACGAAGGTCGAATCGGATTCCCGGTACTCAATCGGGTGATCTCCAAAGTTCTGTCCATCCTTCCGAGCTCTCATCCGGTTCTATGCCTTCCCTGTGAACAGGGGAGGCTACTGCCCCTTTTAAGCGAAGAAAACAGACTACACGACGTGTACTATTGAGTACACAATGTGTAATTTCCATTTTTAACTGTTCCTATGGCAGCTTCTCGCCAGTGGGGAACTATTCATATGTCGACATGAGTATACGGTGTGTAATACCTAAGTACACAGCATGTACTGTCGCTCATCTGGCCACCGCCTTACTATTTGCATGCCGACTAACTACACGACGTGTAAACAGCCACTACACTGCGTGTAGTCGGTTTTTACACCCATCATCGTCGACTGGCCAACACGCCCTATGTACTCCTTCCACACGACCAAAGTACACAGTGTGTGGAAAAGTACACGACGGGTAGTCACAAAATTTAGGATTTTCCAACATTTTCCTTATTTTCTGAAAAACACTTAAGGAAAAGAGAAAAGAAGAAACGTGTACCTCAAGAATTAGAACCTGGTTCGTACATATATCATTATCCAAATCAAATGATAAAATTATCATGATATATTATGAATCAACAATCAATACCATGTTTAATAATTACTATTTAATTTACATATTCAAAATAAAATCACTCATAGTTGTCTCAATATCATATGTATTTTAAACATAAGAGTCACTACAGGAAAAATACTCTTTTGCGACGGGGTATTTTCTATGGGATTAGTTCCCATCACAAATAGTCCATCCCAAAGGTTGTTTGGGACGAGATTTGGGGTCCTGTCGCAAAAGGTAATGCGCGCTTTGGCACAAGATGTGTGTCAAAGCGTGGAAAGGTTATTTTCGATGGGGGGATCCCCTAGTCGCAAATAGTGTGTCGGTTAGAGTTTATTTTCTACGGGATGTAGTCATGTCGCAAAGGGTGTGTCTGTAGGTCACCTTTTGCGACAGGCCCCGTCGCAAATACTCTTTTAACCACCGAAGAAAATTCATGCGGGTAAAGTTATTTGCGACGAGCCCCATCATAAAAAGTACCTTTTGCGACGGTAACCTTGTCGCAACTAATCTAACATATATATACCCCTCTCTGTTTTTCTTTCTCTTCCTCTCATTTCTCACTTTCTCTCTATCTAAACTCGAATTTGAGAGTGAAAATTTCTCTCAGTTAATTTGTTTATGGGGAAATTGTGAAGGCGCTTACATCAATCGGAGATCAAGTTTAATGATATTTATATTTTATTTAATTTAGAATTTATTCAATTTTTTATGTTAATTTTAATTATTGTTCATTAGTTGTAATTAAATTAGATTTAAATTGTTTTGTTATATGTATTTTACTAATAAATAGTAATAAATAGTAATAATTATTACTAATTAGTAGTAATTAGGAATAAATTGTTATAATTAAGAATAAATAATAATAATTATGAATAAATAGTAATAATTAGGAATAAATAGTTGTAAATAGTAAAAATAAGTAATAATTAGTAATAAATAAGAATAAATAGGAATAAATACTAATAAATAGGAATAATTTGTAATAAATAGTAGTAATTAGTACATAATAGTAGTTATTAGTAATAAATAGTAATAAATAGCAGTTATTAGCAATAAATAGCAATAAATAGAAATGATTAGGAATAAATAGGAATAAATAAGAATAATTAGCAATAAATAAGAATAAATACAAATAATTTGCAATAAAATGGAATAAATAAAAATAAATAAGAATAAATAGGAATTAATAGTAATAATTAGTAATAAAAAAGAATAAACATGAATAAATAGAAATAATTAGTAATAATTAGTAACAATTAGTAATAATTAGTAATAAATAGTAATAAATAGTAATAAACAGGAATAAATAGTTATAATTAGTAATAATTAGTAATAATTAGTAAAAAATTTGTAATAATTAGTAAAAATTAGTAATAATTAGTAACAAATAGAAATAATTAGTAACAAATAGTAATAATTTGTAACAAATAGTAATAATTTGTAACAAATAGTTAGAATTTGTACCAAATAGTATTAAATAGGAACAAATAGTAATAAATAGGAACAAATAGGAATAAATATGAACAAATAACAACAAAAAGGAACAAATAGTAACAATTATGAATAAATAGTATAAATTTGTAAAAATTAGTAAAAATTTGTTATAATTAGTAATAATTAGTAATAATTAGTAATAAATAGTAATAATTAGTAATAATTAGTACAAAATAGTAATATTTAGTAATAAATATTAAAAAATAGTAAAAAATAATAATAAATAGGAAAAAATAGAAAAAAATAGTAATTTGTTTTAAAAAATATGAATAAATAGGAATAAATAAGTGTAAATAGGAATAAATAGGAATAAATAGGAATAATTAGAAATAATTAGTAGAAATTAATAATAATTAGTAATAATTAGTAATAATTAGTAATAATTAGTAATAATTAGTAATAATTAGAAATAATTAGTAATAATTAGTAATAATTATTAATAATTAGTAATAATTAGAAATAATTAGTAATAAATAGGAATAATTAGTAATAATTAGTACAAAATAGTAATGAATAGTAAAAATAGTAAAAAATAGTAAAAAATAGGAATAAATAAAAATAAATAGGAATAAATATAAAAAAATAGGAATAAATAGGAATAATTAGAAATAACTAGTAATAATTTGCAATAGTTAGTAATAATTAGAAGTAACTAGTAATTATTAGTAATTATTAGTAATTATTAGTAATAATTACGAATAATTAGTAATAATTACTAATAATTAGTAATAATTTTTAATAATTTGTCATAAATAGTAATAAATATTAATAAATAGAATAATTAATAATAATTAGTAATAATTAGGAATAATTAGAATCAATTAGGAATAATTAGTAATAATTATGAATAATTAGGAATAAATAGTGATAAATAGTAATAAATAGGAAAAATTAGTAATAAATAGTAATATATAGGAATAAAAAGTAATAATTAGTAATAATTAGTAATAAATAGTAATAAATAGTAATAAATAGTAATAAATAATATCAATTAGTTATAATTAGTAATAATTTTTAATAATTAGTAATAAATATTAATAATTAGTAATAATTCTGTAATAAATAGTAATAAATAGTAATAAATAGTAATAAATAGTAATAAATAGTAATAAATAGTAATAAATATTAATAAATAGTAATAATTAGTAATAAATAGTAATAATTAGTAATAATTAGTAATAACTAGAAAATAATTAGTAATAATTAGTAATATTCAGTAATAATTAGTAATAAATAGTAATAAATAGTAATAATTAGTAATAAATTGTAATAAAAAGTAA
The DNA here is from genome assembly GCA_963277665.1 of Viscum album. Classification (NCBI taxonomy): domain Eukaryota; kingdom Viridiplantae; phylum Streptophyta; class Magnoliopsida; order Santalales; family Viscaceae; genus Viscum; species Viscum album. Next base: position 1,283,402,179 of record OY728141.1, read on the forward strand.
TCAATAGTAATAAATAGTAATAATTAGTAATAATTAGTAATAATTAGTAATAATTAGTAATAAGTAGTAAAAATTAGAAATAATTATTAATAATTTGTATTAATTGGTAATATTTAGTAATAATTAGTAATAATTAGTAAAAATATTAATAAATAGTAATAACTGGTTATAAATAGTAATAAATGGTAATAAATAGTAATAAATAGTAATAAATAGTAATAAATAGTAATAAATAGTTAAAATAGTAAAAAATAGTAAAAATAGTAATAAATAGCAATAAATAGTAATAAATAGCCACAAATAGTAATAAATAGTAATAATTAGTAATAATTAGTAGTAATTAGTAAGAATTGGTAATAATTAGTAAGAAATAGTAAAAAATAGTAAGAAATAGTATGAAATAGTAATAAATAGTAAGAAATAGTAAGAAATATAATGAAATAGTAAAAAATATTAAGAAATAGTAAGAAACAGAAATAAATATTAACAAATAGTAAAAAATAGTAAGAAATAGTAATAAATATTAAGAAATTAGAAGAAAATCAATTGTAAAAAATTGTAATAGCTTAAAATAACATGGCACATTTTCCAGTGGATTGATGTCACACCTTTTGCTTGATGACTCTTTTCCTTTCAGCTTTCACCGACTCAAAACATTATGAAAAGTATGCTTCTACATATTCATATCCAATCTCATATGCATGAGTTTGAATATACATTCATAGGACCACATTTTTCATAGTGTGTTTAGGAGGTGGTAGTTGCAAGAAGATGATTCCTCGACGAAAAGTGGCCTCTTTTTTCGGAAGGCTCATTTACTTACAACTTTCTCACATAGAAATCACAATGAATAATCTTCTCGGAGGTACACATATTCATTCTCATGAATATGAGAATGAATATGCATAATTATGTTCAGATTTTTCATTGTGATTTGTTTTGTGAGAATGTTGCAAGTAAATGAGCTGTCAGACAAAAGTGTAGCCTTCAATCCACTAGAAATTGTGTCACCCGTAAGTAATAAATAATAATAATTAGTAATAAATAGTAATAAATCGTATGAAAATCACAATAAATGGTAAAAAATTGTAATAAATAGTAAAAATAGTAAAAAATAGTAATAAATACGAATAAATAGTAATAAATAGCAATAAATAATAATAAATAGTAATAAATAGCAACAGATAGTAATAAATAGTAATAATTTGTAATAATTAGTAATAATTAGTAAGAATTAGTAATAATTAGTATGAAATAGTAATCAATATTAAGAAATGGTATGAAATAGTATGAAATAGTAAGAAATAGTTAGATATATTAAGAAATTTTAATAAATAGTAAGAAATAGTAATAAATTGTATGAAATAGTATGAAATAAGAAGAAATTCAATTGTAATAAATTGTAATAACTTGTAATAACTTGGCACAATATTTAGTGGATTGATGACACTCCTTTTTCTCGATGAATCTTCTCCATTCAGATTTCAATGACTCAAAACAATATGAAAAGTATGATTCTACATATGCATATCCAATATCGTATGTACAAGTTTGAATATACATTCGTAGGACTAAATTTTTCATAATGTGTTCATGTGGTGGTAGTTGCAAGGAGATGATTCATTGATGAAAAGTGGCCTCTTTTGTCGGAACGACTCATTTACTTGTATCATTACCACACAGAAATCACAATCAGGAATCTTCTCGGAGCTACTCATATTCATTCTCGGGTATATGAGAATGAATATGTGTACCTCCAAACAGATTCTTCATTGTGATTTTTTGTGAGAATGTTGCAAGTAAATGAGACGTTAGACAAAAGAGTAGCAATCAATCCAATGGAAATTGTGTCACCCGTAAGTAATAATAATTATTAAAAAGTAGTTGTAATTAATTATATTTTTTAGGTAGTGTTTTTATAATTTCAAATTATTCAAAAATAGTAATGATTTTATATTTCATTGAAAAATATAGAATAGGTAAGTCAACAGAAATCATAATTAGATCATCGAGCTTGGATAAACCCGTGTAGAAATCCAAGCAGTTCTAGTTTAAACCCTATATATATTAATGGTGTTGAATCTTTCTTTTAATTTGAATCATAAAAACCAAAATATGTTTCAGAAGGAACCATAAAGTGTCCTTGTAAAAAATGTGCTCGGAGAACGTTTGACACATTTGAAAAGTTTGGGGGACCTCTATTTCAGTTTGGTTTTCAAATCAATTGTGTTTTTTTGGTATCAACACAGATAACACAGTTATAGAGAAGATAATAATAACTTGATTCCGGATCCATCATAGTTTCAAAATTTAGTACATGATGTTGCAGGTCCATCTGTTCAACAAACTAAAACTAAATATGATATTAATTTAACTCTTGAGTTAGCAACATCCAAATTTTATGAGTTGTTGAGGTCTCCTGAGGATGCATTATATCTTGGTTGCAAGATAAGAAAATTAGTAGTTGTTGAAAAATTTATGTCTATTAATTCATAGAATGAAGTGTCCAACAACTATTTTGACCAGATATTTTTTTTGGTTAAAACACTGTTACTAGAAGGAAATGTGTTGCCTACAAGTTACTATGAGAGAAATGGACTAGTTCGTAATCTGGGCCTTAGTTATCGGAATATTCATGCATTTCCAAATGATTTAATCTTATATTCTAGTGAAAATTATTCGTTGGATATTTCTCCCACATGTAGACAACCGAGGTATAAAGAAGCTCAACCAGGGTTGTTTGGATCGATTCCAGTAAAACCGTTGAGATATTTCCCCCTTACACCTAGGTTGCAGAGTTTATTTATGTCTCAGAACAGAGTTTCAATGATGTCATGGCACAAAACTGAGATTTCAATGGATAAAATCTTAAACCATCCCTCTAATGAAGATTCATGGAAATATTTTAATCTTTTGCATCTGACTTTTTCTTTAGAATCCTGAAATGTGTGATTGGATCATTCTACTGATGGTTTCAGAATGTTTAGTTCTTAAGGCAGTCAGTATTCATGTTGTTCTATCTATATAACTCTGTACAATTTAACTCATTGGATTTTGACGAAAGAGCACTATGTATTTTTGACCTTATTAATCCTAGGACATATGAAAAAGAATATTTATTTTTATTTGAAACCATTGATTGATTAGTTAAATTCATTGTTGAGTGATGGAGTTAGTACATATGATGTTCCTACGAAACAAAATTTCATATGAAAAGCTGCATTGATGTGGATGATTAGTGACTTTATGGCATATGGAATATTATCTGGTTGGGTTACACATGGTCTGAAATCATATCCTTACTGTATGAAAGACAACAAAGCCTTTATACTTGTTAATGGAAAAAATCCTTGTTATTTTGACTTTCACCGTAGATTTCTTCCAACTGATCATCTTTTTCAGAGAAACCAATTTCATTTCCAAAAAGGTAAAATTAAAAGGGATGAACCTCCACAAATGATCTCATATACAGAGTTAAAATCATTTGTATTTTCATTACCTCCCATCACATTTGGGCGAATAGTAAACCAACAGAAAATTCATGCCTTTGGGAAAGAACATAATTCGATAAAACGAAGCAATTTTTGGGATCTTCCATATTGGTCAGATTTGTTGGTCCGCCACATGTTGGATTTCATGCATATTGAGAAGAACTATTTTGATAATTTATTTCGTACAGTTTTGGATACACCAGGTAAGAGAAAAGATATTGTAAATGCACAGTTAGACCTTGCCCAAATTTACAGGCGACCAAAACTTGAACTACTTGAACATGTCAGATCACAGAGGATAATTAATCCAAAATAAGCTTATACATTATCCAAAGAGTGTATCTTACTATTTTGTCAGTTAATTTCAAATATGATACTTTCATATGTCTATGCTTCTAATTTTGACTGATGTGCTAATAATGGTTATATTACCGGATTAAAAAGTCATGAATGTCCTGCTATAATATAAAGACTTGTGCTGATTGGATTCAGAGATTTGTTGAATTATATGATTTGGGATTATATAACAGACATATAATATTTTTTTGAGACATTTGAGAAGCGACAATAGACTATGAAGTGCTAAAAAATTGTAAGATGATGTTTCTGTAAATATATATAAAGTGGAAAAAAGCTTTTCACCAGTTTTCTTTGACTCAATGGAACATCTAAAATTAAATTTTCCACATGAAGCTAAATATAGAGGTCCAGTACAGTTTCGATGGATGTACCCATTCAAGATATGCATGTAGAAATTGGACAAAAGTACGTAACAAAGCTTCACTTGAAGGCTCAATTGCTGATTCTTATTTTCAAGAGGAAATTGCTTTTTTCTTCTCTCATTATTTTGAATCTCAATATCCCTCAGAACATAATCGCATGGGAAAAATGAGGGGAATTTTAATGATGAAATGGAAAATAAATTATCATTTTTTAATGATCCAAATCTTGGTTTCGATGGAGTTCATGAATGATGGCTTTCAGATGATGAACATCATAGAGCTCATACATATGTTCTAATCAACTCTGAAGAAATGACATCATTTGTACTATGAGTGCTTCTATTACTTATTCTATAATTTATGTTATATTATTTGATCTTATTTTATTTTTAGGTTATATGATAATCATATCAATAAGAAACTTCCACAAATTACAGCAGCTACTTTTGAATAACGCAGACAAAAAATTTTCAATGGTATCAAAAACTGGTAGTATAAATTATTGATGGTTTAATATCAATTTTGTTTATTATTTATCATATTAATAATTATTTTACAAATTTTCAGGTGTGTCAATAGGGTGATAAAATTGATAAGCGACTGTGTATATTGAGTAACCCACCATCCAAAATGGTTACATCTAATAAAATAGATGTGGTGAATAGTTTTGGATTTCATACACGTGCATATGGGGAATCAAAAAAAATAATTAACCGTGGAGTTTTTTTGAGAGGATCGCATCATCTAGAAACTGAATTTGACATTTATGGAATTTTTGATGAAATTATCGAGCTGTTTTATTTTGGATAGAATTACATAATAATGTTTAAATGTTGGTGGTTACATACTGAGAGAGGCTTGCGTGCTCATCCGACTCATGGAATCGTCGATATTAAATATAAAAGTCTTCTTGATGTAAATGAACAATTTTTACTGGCTCAACTAGCACATAAACTTTATTATTCAAAGTACTGTGTTACTTCAAGATACTTGAGATATTGGTGGAGCATAATAAAATTAAATCTCAGGAAATTTAGTTTAGTCACACTGAATGTGGTTCTACTAACTTGGAAGGAATTGAAAACTTTCAAGATACTGCTCAAAATCCATCTTTTTCACAAAGAGACGTGAATATCGATGATGACAATCCATAATTAAGGATCGATGATGATGATGATGTTAATGATGTTACAAATGAATTTGAAATGATAAGAGATGATAAAACTGAAACTCATATGGATATTGATGATGTTGGGGAGGAAGATGAATACATTGACATGAACAGCTATGGATATGAAGATGAATATGGGCATTAATACAGTTAAATGATGGTTAAAATCATAACTAATATATATCTATATATAATAGTTATTTTCAACTATCTGCTAACAACAATCATTTTGTGTTTCAAATGGATTTTGATCTATTTCGTGAGTTGCAGAAGGCTGATCTACCTTTGGATATGGGTGATGGTGGACCATCTGACCCTCAGCCTACTGAGGGTTTAGGGGGTACGCAGAGGGGGCACGATCTTGCATGATTGATGATTCATGACCTTATCCCTGAGTGACATCGACATCTTGGTTTCGATCCATACACACAGAGATATAGTAACCTGTATATTGTAGTTATCATTCATTAATTTATATATATATATATAATACTTGTTTGATTATTTATTTATTTTTCAAAGTTTAGTGCATATAGCTATTTGACAGGGGAGTGTTATCTTGTGCAATTATTTTTCTCAACCATGGATCACAGGGTAATAGATTCCCGTTGATGTGCAGTGTGACATGTTCGATCATTGGATGGTATGTAAATAAAGAATATTTAATTTGAAATTAATTTTATTAATAACATGATATAATAAATTATTTGAAGGGTTTATATATCCCATTGAATATACAATGTGTGACGCTATCCACACAGCATGGAAGGTCTCTATGCGTGACTGTTTCCATTAGTTTTTGCACAATTTGAGAAAAATAGCAATTAAGAATGCATGAGTGACAGAATTTGATGAGTCGTGTAGATCCCACTGACCAGAATAAATTTTATCTGACATTTGGGATAGATTATGTTTACAATGGTTGGGTGGTAGATTTCAGAAGAGATATTTAGTGGGAAGGAAGAATAGGGGGAGACATGAGGTGACACATCAAGCTGGTAGTCGTACATTCAATATGCATAGAGAGTATATGGTAAGTATATTTTTTAAATATTTTATATACCTTTAAATATAAGAAGTTTATCTTATATTTCTATAGGAATTCGAGCATCCCGATATTACGGAGTTCGACGTTTATCGAAGGATGTACAGTGATCCATCCACTGGAGAGATTAGAGGTGATTTCCAACGTCAGATTGTGGTTATAATTATTTTTTTCAGATTGAAAATTAACTGCATATAATATTTTCACCATTTTAATTTAAAATTTGAATTTAAGGAGTCATTAGAGGATATGACCTCTCAGATACTGGAAAATATTATGGACGAGACGACTGTGAAGACCAGTGCCCACCATGTTGATGAGGCGGCATAGATGCAGGCGATGCAGTATGGCTTTGAGAAGGGCTGAGTAGATGGTATCAGCTCTCATTTGATTCCTGGTACTTATTATGGTACTGCAGCGATGTCTGCGTCCAACTCTAGAGGAGCTCGTGGAGAGGCATCATCTTCGGCTCACAGTATCAGGAGCAGTTGCAAACTCAGTTTGAGCTTATAGAGAGTTTGCTGAAGCAGCATGAAGAGATGTGTCATCAACAGTAGCAGTAGCAACAACATGAGGGGGAGATGCGTCGATGGTAGCAGCAGCATCATTAGTAGATGGAGTACATGCGCTGTCTGACTTGTAGTTTCGGGATGAAGTTCTTGCCACCATCTTCTATAGCTCCTCCACCTCCTCCAGAAGACGACCCCCCCAGTGATTTGTTTTTTATATTAAAAACAATTGAATTAAAGATTTATTTTCATATGTATTATTTATAGTTTTGCCTTTTATATTGGTACAAGTATTGCATAATTTAATATATTTTTTTTATTTTTAATATTTAATTATTTATTATTAGTATTATATTTTTTAATATTTTTTTATTTTACTAATAAAAATAACATTTTATGATTTTTTTATTTTATTTGTAAATATTAAGAATTGTAAGAATTTTTTATTTTTTTATTATTTTAATAAAATTAAAATTAATTTTTTATTAATAATAATTCTATTAAATATATTTTTTAGTATTATATTTTTTAATGTATTTTTATTTTATTAATACTAATATTTTTTTATTTTATTTATTTTAAAAATTTTAATATAATTATTTTATTAATCATTATTTTATTAAAAAAATTATGTTTAGTATTTCAGACAAGGATTTTTGCGACGGGCTCCGGTCGCAAATATTCTAAATATTTTTTTTAATTAATAGTATTAGTGATGGGTCCGTCGTCTCGTCACAAAATTTTATTATATATATAATATATATAATTGAAGGATTAGTTGCGACAGGGAAATGCCCCGTTGCAAATAGTGTTTGGGATAGTCCATCGCGAATGGTTTTTTATTTATATAATGTATATAATTGGAGGAATATTTGTAATGGGTCCCTTTCTCGTCGCAAATATTATATTTTTCGATGGGAATGTCGTAGAAAATAATATTATCAACGCCGTTTTTTGCAACGGGCTATTTGCGATGGGGCCCCATCGCTAAAGCCTATTTGCGATGAGATCCTGTCACAAATAGCCCATCACTAATACCTCTAATTCTAGTAGTGAGTTATCTATATCTCAATTGTGTGCCTCCAAAAATTACCCAAAAAAATATAGAAATATTATAAATTAAATTTTAATGTCTATTAATAATATTAAATATAGTTTTCAATAAATTTAATGTTAAGTTATTAAGTAATAAAACTTAGATGTTTCATATAATCCACATATAATTAATAATATTTTAGAATATCATTGATAAATAACACTCACTAATAAAAATAGAAAAAAGATTCCAAAAATAATTTATAGTCTAATGAAAACCTCAAATACATTGGTAAGACTATGAAAATTTGTTTTTAGATCATAATATTTATGTACCAAAATTTAAATCATTTATATATTCTCCCTTATTCAGTTATAATACATAAAAGTTTCTAGATATATAAATTTCTCTACTTCATTTACACGATCTTGTTTCAAAAAAATATTAAATCCTATTTTTTTATGATAATATAAAAAATTTGAAAATGAAAACATTAACCTAAACACATATTCCCTTTGTAAACCTTTGATTAATCATAAAAATATTAATATCAACCTATGAATCCCTTGTAAAAACTTTTATTAACCCTGATCATTTCTTCATTTTGGTTCTGTACCCAAATTATTTTTAATCATTATCAAATACATATGAATGATTTATAAATAAAATGTTATTTGAAAAATCCTATCCCATATAAGATTAAAAATTGATGTGTAGTTAGGCTTATTTTTGGTTCACTATCTGATGGACTAGTCAATAAACAATACACCCTTTTCCGGGTCAATTACCCTAGGTATGTCTGGGATATATCATGGTTATGAATAATACTGATCTGATACAAATAAAATGAAAATTTTCATCCATCAAAAACCTCTTTTCAATATTTTTTTGCATTCTACTTTACTTCTTAATGATTCTGCAATCCAGACATATTATTTAATTGGGAATATATATAATAAATTCCCAAAAAAAATTATTTCTCATTAGACATATCTAATCATAAAGGGTAAATACAATTTGAGGCCATGACTATCACATGACTAAGACTAATGCATTCACCATAATATTCAATAGGACCTATCTCACCATTCCTTAAGGAAAATATTGATTAATAAAAAACAAATATATCTCTATAATGAAGAATATAGAATATCATTACACGATTAACCTAAATTTTCAACCAATAGAGATCTGTATTGGATGAAAAATTATAGAATTCAAAAACATTTCCCCATGTAAATATAATAACATTCTTTCAAGGCAATCATCTTCCAATATAAAATATGTAATGTTTCCTTATCATAACGTATAGTGAAATGAGTATATGGATAAGTCTATACTAGAAAAATTAAGGCCATATGATATGAATGGAAATAAGGAGGATTGTTCCAAAAGAAAATATCCCAAGTAAAAAAGGAAACCTATAAGGATGATGGCATATCTGAAAAAAATCCTTGAAAAATAATGCTTGAACAATACCACCCCAGAAGCAATCATTAATTGGATTGTTTTTTTCATGAGTTTAAACCACAAAAAATATATATAAATTTAATAGATTATTAATAGTAAAACCTAAACCCTGTCAGGGATGATTTTTTAAAAATGGAAAGGGAAATGGATATGGATACATGAAAGAGATTTTAGAAAAAATTCAATCATTGATATCATATAAGCTGTTATAGTTCAGTTCCAAAAGTCTTTATTGACTAACCCATCACATAACCATAATTTATTCTAATGTATACTACATGATTATAAAAATATTTAATATTTCATTACAACATAAGACTTGTTAAAGAAAATGAATTTACAAAACACTTCTTCACCAAAATAATAAATAATAAATAAAATGTACTAATATGGTATTATTTGATCATAGCCTTATTAAATCACAAGAAACAACATAGTATGTTATCATAGAAAAAAATTACTTTAAAATCCCGCCAAGAATATTTCTTGAGTAAAATAACCCTTTCATTTTGATATCACTTATTTGAAATATAAAAATTTCCAAAATTTTATTGGAAACGTTTTATTTGAAAATTAATATTAAAACATTAGAAGTAACACCCAAATAAAATATCATTCATGAAGGATGGAAAATAGATTCATGAAGTGAACATTAAAATGATAATTTATTTTAAATTTTTAGTAAAAACTAAAAAGTACCATATTAGGATAGTGATAATAATATTTTTTATATAAATTAAAAAAGATAAAATGGGTAAAAATTAAATTATATCCTCAATGGTAAAATAAAAACATTTATTAAAATATTTTATGTAAAATAAGGATATTGAAGAAAAGGATTTCTAACCATTGAGAAATATAATATTCGGTTTTCATAAAAAAAATCATTCGGCACCTTTAGTACATGAAGTGATAAAATTGAATGAATAATTTTTACTATCTTGAAATAAATACAGTAGAGTAATAAAAATGAATTTTTGTAGACTTAGATCATATAATTTCATCATTTAAAATATAAGCATAATCAAGTGAAGTAAAAAATGAGATTGTGACATATAACCCTTCCCTAAAGTCTATATTAATATGTAATAACTATAAGGTTCTATATAATATATTTAACATTTATTATCATTATATTATAGAAATATATTGTTAAATATATTACCATATATAGTTTATTATAACATTTCAACAGCTATTTATTATTAAATTTTTATTAAAATCATTTTTTCAAGGGGTCACCTATTTGGGTTTTCATATTTTATTTTCTTAGAATATTATTTTTTATTCTCCTAAATAAGGGTTTTATTATCTCACTAATGTTTATTATTAGATAATAATCATATTTAATCATTATATAAACTTTTTTAACAATTCAATTAAATCACTGATAAAAAAGTATTTATATCACTACATGGGGATGGTAGTATTTGCATATAAAAGGGTGATGTTTCCACTTTTTGATGGAGGAAATATAAAATTGATTTAAATTCACCATTGTTGAATCATTTTTATATTATAAATATAATATATATAAATTAAATCTTTCAAAATAAACATTCATGGAAGGTTGAAGTTGAAAATGAATCATATTTCTATGTGGAGGTGGTAGTCCACAATTACGCACGAGAAATACTTTTATTACCAATTTGATAAAGAAGTGGCTAAAAATGATTAAATAATAATCATAATAATATGTATATATATTGGGAAAACTATCTTCTTCATTTTTATAGATACAATAGTTTTATATAAGGAGGAAGAAGAAATAAAATTGAAATATTTTTGTTATGATTCATACCTCTTCTCCTAGATACCTCCATTAAATTGCACCACATTCCCTAAAACATTGGTCTTATGAGAATAAAACATGCACCAGGATAGAGGGAATGTTTCTATGAGGTTTTTGGTGTAGTTAATAAATGATATTTAAGGTCTAAATTTTGTGAATGGGGGAGGAGAAAGGGATCTCTCTTATAAGTGATAGGAGGGACACACAAGGAATTATATACAAGATTACAATAATATAATGTTAATTTCATGAGAAAATAAAACAAATTTGATAAAAATTCAATGGTTGTAAAATATAATATTTAAATATATAAACTAATAGTAATTGAACATGTTTTAGTTCCATTCATACTATTATCGCTTGTTTTAACCCCTGATAAGCCCTCGTAAACCATAACTGTGGTAATAAAATATAAATATTTTTACCTTTATTTAAAAAAATCATGTTGATCTAATTAAATTATATTAATTATTCTTATAGAAAATATATAATATTTTTTATTAGATTCAATTTTCATATGTTGTTGAATTTTATTTCAAATAAGTGTTGAAAACACAACGAAAACCCGTTTTATAAAAATGAAATTTTTTAGCATTAAAGTGTATTAACATCAATTCATTTCCTTGTAAAACCGATCAAATTAATTTTAAAATATTTGATTTAGAATCTAATATAAAAGATTCATTAAAACCATTAATCAATAGTGGAACATCCTTTATTGGTGCTATGTAGAAGATATTTTATGTTAAAAAATTCATCATTCATTCTTAAGTTCATTATTAAGGGATGTTAAGAGGTTTGTTTTTATTGAAAGGGGTTTGGGAATAAAAGGATTGAATTTTTAAATATTTTTGGATATGTGGTGAATTAAATTCTATCTCTCTATTGTTTTTGGGAATACAACAAGATTATATATTCATTCAGACCCCACTGGCCCACCAATGAGGACCAGTAGCTCTTCCATACACGAAAGACAATGATGAATTAAGTGTAAACTATTGAATTTTAATTATAGATTTTTTTTATTTTTTAATAAAAAATTCTAACCATAAATCTTTTATATTTAATTTAATACCTCTTATATTTACTCTTGATCACTCTCATTCATCTCTCATTGGGGTTTTAATGATGGATCGATCTAGTTAATGTAAAACGATGAGTTTTATCTGGATACACACCCTATTTCACTTCAATTATAAGAGATGAAAAAAGTTCTATAATGGACTGGTGGTTTCTATGTGGATTTTATGGTGAAATATTCCTTCATAGATAAAAAGTGGTTCTAGATTTTCGATCGCATATCATCATCTAATCAAGATATACCAATTAATATTGTGTTATTATAGGTATGTGTTTATGGATCATATTTATACTCATTTAATTGATTGTATATCAATGAATGAAATGTAATTTATTAATGATACATTGTTATATTGATAAAGGATTTGAATTTTCAATGATACCCCTTTGATTAATTCTTGATCCCTCATGAAAATTAAATTTTTTCAAGTATGTTTCCTTAGGCTGATCATATTGGGTTTCTATTATTCATAAAACAAATATTGGATCTTGTTCCCATGAATAGTTTGATGGTGGATAATGCTTCTTAATTAGAACTGAGGGTATCTTCTATAATTGACTAATAATTCCTGATATTTTCTTCAATTAATAATAATTACAATTAATTTGTTCTCTTCCATTTGAAATAGACAAGATGTATCTACATTGACTAAATATATCACATATGCAATTCTGGAACATTCCTATTGATATGGAATCTTATACAGTCACTCTATTTAAAGATTCTCCTTAATTAACCAGAACCCAAGATAATAATTCTCTATGTTTCATCTAGTTCTTTATTGGTTTGAAACATGGTTCATGCATTGATATTTTGAAGAACCTTGGAGTGCTTTTTCAAAAATATTGAGGGTATAAGTTCTATACCATCTGCGGCTCTTATATAAACGTTTTTCTGAATCATGATACTTTTTTCATAGTTTTCATAAAATTGGTTGATATAGATTTCATGTGATTGTGTGTGTATTTCATGATACCTTTTTATGATAATTGATTCCATGAGTAGTGTTGTGTCTTGTTTTACCATGTTCGATGTTGATCAAATCTTGTATATACTCATACTATATTCTCAGGATGTTATTATCTATTTTTCATTATATGACATATACATTTTTGTGAGTTACCATGAGCGCAGAGGTTATATTATTCATACCCATGACAAGTGTACAATCATAATGTGGCTATCTATTAGACGGGGAGTGTTCATATGTTATGATGGTGATGATGATGAACATGGGTACATAGTAGGGACATGATGGGTTGGAGTCTTTGACATAGACATAGACATTAATGTAATTATGGACTATAATCCTAACAATATGTTTCCACATTAAGCGAATGATTACTTGGAGGTATGAATAGAGGAAGTGGAATTAGAGTTAGGACTTCTTATAGGCTTGAGCTATTACATAGATGGGGTACAATGGCATAAAGGCTTGACCCATATTATTGAAATTATATTATATTCCAAATGTTTGATTTTAATCGATTCCTTATGACTATCATGTGACATGTTTACCTACCTTTTGTATTGTTCACGATCACATTTGATATCAACTAGTTATCGTTCCTCATGGTGCCCATGCTGGTAGGTCAAATCTCGTAGTGTCTTAGTTACCACATGGGTTCTTGGAATATGATTGTTCATGGTTTCTCATTTACTATTATCATGTATTGAACATGTTATAATAGTGAAATCATGATAATTATGCATTTGTAGTGTCTTACTATGTTTTATTACTCACAAGAAAAATAATTTTTTTTGTTAATATATAAATCATGTGTAATGAACTAGGAATGGGAGAGGGGCTCATGGAAGATGGATGAGTCGAGGAGTGTGGATCTTGGAGTAGTATAAGGACATACTCTAATGGCTTCCATTGTGATGGTTTTATATAAATGAACTACATATACTATGGTTTGGATTACCATATTGAGAACAAGATTTTTTTTCTTTATTCATATGACTTGTGAGTAATCCTTTATTTCAAATGATATTTAGTACATTTCTGATATTTTGAATATTACATTCTTAGTTATACTTTGAATGAATTTTTGTTATTAATGGAGGGTATACTATCCCCACTGATGGAAATCAAAACCCTCACTACTATTTAGTAACCTCTTTAGTTTTTTGAGTCTCACATGAGGTCTTGTCGATCTCCGGCTCACACCCTATGGTTTGGGGTGGAGAATTATAAAATGTTAACATATTATGATTTTCTTCATTTCATTTTAACCATACATAGACATTTTAGAAATAATATAGGTTATGTGGGACTTGGGTAGAGGTGATTTCATTTTCATACCAGATCATGTTTAATACACCAATGAGTTACTAGTGATGAGATAATTTTTGTTTTTGAATTTGGGTGTGTTCATGAATTATGAGTAGGCACAATGGATTAAAAACCATATATATACATTTTTTACATTTCATACTATTCCATTAATGTAATTCATTGATTATTCTAATTATTTGGGATATACATATATTCATAGCTTACATGATACATCTATTAATAGTAATTTGTTGAACTTGAGAATGATATTATGTTTTGTATATATATGTGACTATAACCAAGGTGTTTGTATTAATACATTGGTTACAGGAAAAATGGATATACTATTATTTATTTCTAGACTCATAGGAGAACCCTGTTTTATCCTATAGACTGATTAGGATTTGTCATAGAACCTTCATTTTTCTGTAAATGTCTTCCTTTCATTTCGAAAAAATATTTCTCCAAAGGAGACTATTTTATCTACTAACTAACAAGGAATGAGATGATCCCACAATAGAGTATTCCTTGGTTATAAAACCTATTGTACATGAAGGTACTATAATGTATGCTATCAAACCTATTTTAGTGTTGCAATCTATGGGCCGACATTATACAAGATTCTATCCACATGTTCATGCCCAGGGAGAAGGGGAATGGATTTCCATGGTCATCTATACCAATGAATTATTTATATAGCATCCACCATACTTTTAGTGTACTTTAAAAACACTATATATATAGAAATGGATAGATATCATTGATATTGTCTTTGAACACGTCGAGAAATATGATGACATGTAGGTGGAAATGGATGATTTTATGCTAGAGGGATCCTTCATAATGATGTGGGGGCATGATGGGACATGATTTGAGAAGTCATTTTCTCACATGGGTGTCCATCAAGGACCTTTTTGGGAAAATATTTCCTAATACACAAAATCTTGATTGAGTGGTGGTATTTATGGATATATAGTTGGGGTTGATAATAGTATCTATATACTACAATAATTTCACTAAGCTTTATATTTTTTCTTGTCTCTTGGAGGGAAAAAAGAAATATCTAGCCATGACATTTAGGATATGTATTTGATATGATATCATATGATAGGTTTTGTGTTTTGACCTAGTCACATTCCTAGAAGTTATTTACTAGATATTTCCTATTGAAATGGGAAAGGAGGAGGTACAAGCAATTGGTCTTATTCCACCATTATGTGATGACAAGGGTAAACCTACAACTACTGCAATGAGCAACACTTTTTGTGGTAGGAAGGGGATGATCATGTACATGCATAAGAGTAGTGGTATAAAATAAAATTATATTACATATTTTCAGTTTTCATGAGTGTAGATCCATATTTATTTTACTGTGAAAAGATTTCAAATTAACATATGATTTGAAAAATAGATTAGTATAAGTGTCCATACTGACTCTAATGGGGAATATAGAGAAATTCCACTACTTTTCTTTGGGTTCATGCCTCAATAAGGGATCTATGTGTATATGTTTATGGATCCAGGGATATATTATGAGTCTTTAGAGGTAGGGTTAGATGAAAATGGAATATGTGTGTCACATCCCTCATGGATATGGTTGTGGATGTGTGGTGGGATGAGTTTATATAGTGGATCAGACCCCCAACATATGGTTGTGTGGTACCATTTTTTTAAGGTAAAATATTAATTACTTATAATATATCCATACAACATTGATTGTTATGAGATATAGGTATTGTATACAAAACTAAATGGATAAATGTTTTTGATGACCTATGAGAGGGATTTAGAATAATGTAGTGTGGGTCCAAACAAAAACTAGTTTAGGATGGTCATAAAAGAATATTTCAGGCTTGGATATTTTATTAGGATCAATGAAAGGCCCCTTGTATTTTCCACTAGTTGTGGATCATTATCAGTTTATCTATCGAAAATAATCTACATGAATTCCACATAGTAAATAAATTGATTTAGAGAGAGAACTCAAGCCATTTGTGGAATGATTTTGATATCCCTTCATCATATGGCCCTATACAAGATGAAAAGGAATCAATATATAGATAAAGGACTTAGAAGTGAAGGGATTTAATTGGATGAGTACATCATTATTGATTTAATCTGCATTAGTCAACATTATGTTAAACCATAGTCTTTGATACTAAAAAGATTAATAGATGTTGAAAAAGGTGATTTTGAATAATTTTAACCTTGTTCCCATTATTGATGATCTCTTTGGTCATTTTTAGGGATTTTGGTGGTTCTTCAAGAATGATCTCTGATTAGGATGTCAGCAGTTGAATTTTAGAGAGAAGTAATTCTAAAAGATATAATCTTAGAGAATGTATACATTATATAAGTACATAGTGATGATATTTGGACTGAAAAAATGCATCTAATATATTTATGACACTCAATAACAAGATTTTCCACCCATATCATGGCTCATTTTCCAAGAGTTTATTGTATATATGATCATTTAATCACTAAAATCCCAAAAACATACTAGAAACCATTATATAATCATGAGTACACTTTGAGTACATCATATTTTTTCCAATATCATGATGATTTTCTTTTTGATTGATATTGTAAAATTGTTGTGGTATGTGTTTTATGATACCGTTATATCTAGGGAAATTTATAAAGATGATGTGGTGATGTCATAGAATAAAAAAACATGTTCGAGATGAATTCTTTTTTTTTTTTTAGAGTGATACTATTTGCATTTTATATTTCCTTTTTCCCGTTTACTAGAAACCTGGACTACACTAACACATAAGTGGTTGAAGTTTCTATGGTTGAAATAATGCAAAATTCCATTTTGTTATCTAAATAGGAGTGTGAATAAAACTTCAGCGTTGATTATTTTTGATCATTTTATTAGGTATGTTTTATACTATGATTTTCCCTGTGTTTCTTTAGGGGGTATTTTGAAACAAATGGATTGGGTAATAGATTATTTTTCACATAAATTATGACCCCAAAAGTAGAACTATAATTCACATGACATGGATCCAACTGGCGTGGTCCACTCTCTGAAGTGTTGGTGAGACAATTTATTTAGTGAGTGGTTTTTTACAGATAGACCAAAATATAATTCATTATATATTCCCACTGTGGGACACAAACAATAGGAAAAGGCACTGGGTAAAGAATATACTTATTTTCAATTTCAAAATGGCCTATATGCCATGTAATGTTAACATTATTTTAGACTCTCTTAGTTGTACAGGGATGACAGATAATTTTCTTGTTGGATGAACTTAGAATGAAAAATGGCAAAAGATGAGATTTATTGTTCATTGGATAACAAATACTATTGAAGACTTGGGATTGATGAAATGTTATATTTTAGTGATCAAATAATCATTAGTATAATGGGAGAAATCCAATATATAATTTGACCCTAAATGTGTGGTGATTCATGAATAGTTATAAGGTCATTACCCCATACCCAATTCATTGTTAAATTGTGATAAAGTGATTAGAGTACATAGTAGTTTTGTAGTCCTTACATCCAATTGGTAATAGCAAATGAGAGACTTCCACACCTCAAATTATTGGTGTATCCTAGATTGAAAGAGATATACCTTGACCTTAGGTGACTGTTCTAGTTCCTTGGGATAAAGATAGACATTACTGGATTGGTTATAATGCATTAATTTCTAGACAATTATGTTTGAGTAAATTAGTGATGGTGGATTTATCCATCCACTTTTTACACACATAAAAAAGTGGGTCATTTTCGTGGATGTCATTATCATGGGGTTACTAAGGTCCCCAAGGGGCCGTGATACTATTTGGGTGATTTCACACCATCTAATGAGAATATCTCATTTCTTATTGATATGTGATTGTCACTTATTTAAAAATAGGGAAATCATTCATGTGAATGTGATAGTATACTTTCAAAGAGTTCCCTTGGGAAATATATTTGAAAATGAAGCACATTTTATATGATGACTTTTGATGGTCTTGTAGAAGACCTTAGGGAATCAATGGAGTTTTATAAGATAATACTATTAACAAAAATATGAAAATTTTGTGAATATGAATCATATATTAGAGAATATGGTTCATTATTGCATTCCCTAATTTAGTGAGTTTTGGGATGATCACAATGCAATGAATGAGATTACATAAAACAATTGATACCTGTATATGATAAATATATAACATTAAGTCCATATATGGTAGGACATGTTGTTCACTACATTATTGACATGAGGGTGAGGAGGTAATAGTTATTGGGCCTAGTATAGTACATGAGACCTCTAAGAAAGTAGAGAATATTCAAACAGATTAACTATAACTTAGAATTGGAAGATGTCTTAGGTCATATTTTTGAGGATACAATTGGATCATTCTATAAGAAACTATGATTTTCGTAGAGTCAGTCTATAGTATAGAAAACAATGTTTTATGTTGAAAAGGATTCTAACATAATACCATGGTGGGAAATTTCAGATCATCGAGAGGATTTTAATATTAGTGTAATTTTTGGATATTTTTTCCCACTATTTGGACATCCAATATTTCATCATTGTTTAATTTATCTATAGGTTCATTCTTGATCATAAACAAGTTATCAAGTGTGGGGATATTGAGCTAGAGCCTGATGAATCATATATATAAGGCCCTGTTCATATTTTGGACTACAATGATAATGTTTTATGATGGAATATGGTTCAAATTCTACAAATTATATTGAATAAGGGATGGATTTAAGATGAAAATTAGTAGTGGGAGGATGCTATTTGGACTCAATGGTCCAATTTTGAAGAGAACCTTTAAAGGTACCTATCATGGTTGATATATAATCATTGGGGAATAATTATAATATCCAGTCAAATTTCAATCTATGACATGATTAATGTTTATAAAATTTCATTTACTCTTATGGTTATTCATTTTTAAGGGTAGTTAATGTAACACCCGAGACTTTTATGTGAAATATTTTGTTTTTATGTTATATAAATCATCAAATGAATCTTTCACTAACACTGTCTTGGCTTTCTTTACACGCAACCACGACCGTCCTCGATAACTTACGTCGTACGCAATACCGAGTTTCACTAAACAGTGATACGCTATTAAAATATTATTAAAACTAGCCGTTATGAATAGTAATAACCACTTTTTGAAATTTTATAAATTTTCTTTTTCAAAATGGACTTCATTTTTGGATTCGAAATATCAAAATTAGCCTAGGGTAAAATTTTGGTATTTTTCTGAAAACTTTCAATTTTTGATGAATAGTGAAACCACTATGTGGTAGTTAAAAAAACTGAATTTTTCATAAAACTTAATTTTTCCATTTCTATGAGTGGAATTTCAAAAATCCGAGAGACACAGTTGATGTCAGTAAGTAAAATGTGGTTCAATGAGATGAAAATAATTTTTTGTTGAATAGTAACGTTTTACTTTTTTTTACCACAGTTAAATGTAAATAGGGTAATTAAGGGTAAAAATGATATTATTATTACCCTAACACATGTCCTATTTCTATTGGACAAGTGTAATTCGACCAAAAAACAACCTTAGGAATAAAATATGACCATTTAGGCCCACTTGGATTAGATTAGGACATTTATTATTAATTTATTTAAAGAAGGGTTAAAATAGTTAAAATCAATGTTTAATAAGTAAGTCATTTTTAATATGAGGTTATACATAAGCTAAAATCTACTATAAATATTAATTAGAAATCTAAAAATATTTCCTACATAATGGTATTTTATTTGTAATTTTTATACATTAAATAATTTAATTTATTTATGACCAATGATGATGCAGTAATTATCTTATTAATTAAATATTGACATAATTGATGTTATAAATACCCAAATAAATGTAATTTGAGCATTTTTATGAATTATACTAATTTTATAGGTTAATATGACATTTTAGTATTGATTTAAGTTACGTTTTTCGAACTAATCATTCTGTTATGATTTTCAAAAAAAAATCAATTACTAAATAGTGTCAAAATTGACATAAAATAGTTTTTAAAACAAATATTATATTACTAATTGTTATTTTATTCCTAAAAATCTATGGTTTGGCCACATGACTTAGATAAGGTTATATATATTAATAATAAACAACTTGGGGTTCGTTTGGATTGATATAGTAAGTTTATTAACCTTATAGTGTAAGAAAACAAGAAGACACAGTAAAAGTTAAATTATCTAACTTAAAGTTAAATCTAAATGATAAGGTTAAAATTGATACCTAAACTTGTCTAAATTATATTGGATGAGAGGATTTAGACCCCTACCCACCTTATCTTCTAAATATATCAATTTTGAGCTATTGAAAACCGAATTTGACTTTATAATAAAATAATATTTTTTGTTATTCCAATGGTGCCCCTCTCCTCCCTTATAAAAGGGCACCTCCTCCCCCTCTTCCTCACACCACATTGAGCCTTCAAGCTCGGCCAACCCCTGCCAATTTATCCTCTCCACTTCCCTAGAAACATCCTAGAGGTTCTGGTCTCCTTCAAGGACCTATTTTAGTGCCCTAAAAGGATGTCTCAAAGAAGAACTTCAAAGAAGAGGTAATGTCTGTTACCGATTCTTTCATCTTTATTTATTCAACCACTTCTTCTTCTTTAGTTTTTTCATTATGAAGTAATAACATCAGTATCACTCACATACTGATATGTTATTATAAGTATGAAACAACCCTATTTCACCAACTATCCATCCTACGGAAAAAGAAATCACCGTGCGTGCGTACGTACGGAATACCGTCTCCACGCCGTGGTGTAATCTATCTTCCACCACCACCTTACTTGGATGGGTATAATAGTGTAAATAATGACTATATATGACTATAATAAAGTGATATCGATTCTGAAATAGTATACATACACTCCAATACAATTTCACGATCATAGGAACGATATCATCACTCGTGCGTACGTACGGAATACCGTCTCCACGATGTGATGCGACTCGTTCTACATGATCTTCATTTCATAATGATTATATAAATGAATTTAATGAATGAATATGATATATATTACACTAATACCATTCTGTAAATGAGGTATCTATAACCTAAATAGAATAATATGAATTTATTCGACAAAACACGCATAAGAACAAAAAGTAATAAACACCCGAATAACAAGTAGTAATGAAATATTACTAATAAGAAGCTAAGAATATAACCATATATGATATCATAACAATTAGTATGATTCTGGAATAATTCAATAACATTATTTAAATCATTATACCGGAGGTTCAGACACTTACGAAGCAAATCAGACCTAAGGTAAGGGAAAATATCACAATCTCATTTTATCCGAGATTGTTTATACTTTGGTATTTACTGGGGTGTATTTTATCATCCACATCCATTTTTCCTCGATATGTAATATTGTTTCCATCCACCTACAATTGTTTAAATCCAATTTTACCCTTCGGTGAGTTTTAGTAAAACATATGAAGGTAATATTTTGTCGTTTTTCGTACGGTTTACTGTTTGAATTTTCCGACAAAAGTATGAGAAGAATTTTTTTTAACTTATACGGCCAGAATGGAATATTAAAACATTATTTCCATGAAGCTTACTTTACAAGTTTTCATGTTTATTTTTAATCAACTTCTTTTAGTTTAAAATTGTATGACATGTTAAGAAAGGAAAATTTTTTTGAAGTAGAAAGGATATTTTCCTCAAGAATGGAGTTCAAGTGTTTTATCAAAATTATTTTCCATATAAGATAATAAAGGGTTCTGTTTATATCCCTATTATTACATTGATTTATTTATGTTGTGATGGAATTCGTTTTATGAATTCCTTTATCTTATATGAATTGTTTTATGATGTCATGCTGTTTAAGAATCCCATTTTTATTATATGGGTTATGCTACGATGTATGGATTATGATTTTGTGGCACACATAAGAATGGTATCATTATGAGATGGGTGGGACCTATATCTCCCTCCAATGCATTGGGTAAAGATTTTATATCTCATGAGATAGATATGGCTGGAACGGTCGGTTATACCAGATCAGTGAAACAGGACTGAAACGAGGTGTGAAATCGGTTCAGAAATAGAATTTGTCCACTAAGATAGTCTTGGAAATGAGTATTGACTAATAAGAAATGATTCTCTATGATTATTTGTGTATGCCACAAAGTTTCATGTTTTATGTTATGATTATTGGGATTCCATTTCACTACTATGATTTATCCCATGTTATGAAATTATGCTCTCTTTTGTAGGTTAAAATTTCCATAAGTTATGTTTTTTATGAATATGATGTGGTTGATATTTCTTTTGTTTACCCTTATTGAGCATTTGAGCTCACAATTTTGTATGTTTTCTTTCCCCAGGTCATGAAGCAGGTTATTAAGTAAGATTTGCCAAAACGGACTATAGATATGATGAAATAAATGGGAGACAGTGTAGACGCATTATGAACCAGTTGTTTATGTTTCCCAGTTTCTAGAGACACTATACCTATAAGGCCCTTTCGTGGTTTTGCTATATGTTGTAATAAGTATGCTTCAATTTTGAATTATTATCAATGTATGTAAATTATGGTTCGTTATAGTTGGTATCAGAGGAAAGGTATAGTCAACCTTTGGAAACTAGGATGTGAAAGCCTTAGTAAGAACACTAAGGATAATTCTAAGCATAGAACACAATCTTAGTGTTTTAGAAATGGCGATGAATAACCTAGGATAAGACCTTAAGTGTGAAATTTTATTCTTGATTATGTGGTTTTCCTTTTATAATTAGTGTTTCTCACACTATTCTTCTTTGTTTTAGTCAATGGCTGGAACCCAAAGGAACCGTGTTAATGCGGAATGTGACGGGCAATGCAATGATTATCCCCCTGAGCAACCAAACGTTATGGGAACTGGAATTAAAAATCTTGTAGCCATGCTCACACAACTTTCTCAAGCTATGAATCATGCAGGACTTCCAAACGAGCAAAGGAAGGAGCAACATTCTGTTGAATCCTTCATGAGACAACGTCCACCTTCATTCAGCGGGTCTAATGATCCATTAGTTGCTGAACAATGAATTAGTACTATTGAAAAGATATTTTCAGTTCATCAATGTTCTGAGCATGATAAAGTCATCTTAGCAGTGTATCGTTTATAAGGTGATGCTGATCAATGGTGGAATCTTATTAAGAATACGAGGCAAAGGGATGAAATTGAGTCCATGGAATGGGATGAGTTCAAGAACTTATTTTTCAATAAGTACTTCCCTCGTATTCTCCGAACAAATATGGAGAAAGAGTTTCTTGAACTGAAGCAAAAGGATGATGAATCTGATGGTACCTATGAAGCAAATTTTACAATACTTGTAAGGTACGCTTCTGGTATTATTATCCAACCTGAGAGTAAGATCGATCGATTCTTTAGTGGCTTCAAACCAAGTCTTCGAAGGGCGTTAGCCATAAGGGACTTCAACAGCTACGAGGAAATCGTTCGATGTGCTCTCAAAGTCGAGATAAATATTGGAGTAACCCATCAGTCATATGAGTTTGATAAGAAGAGGAAAATGGAATTCAAAGGAAAATCTAAAGAGCACACTGAAAAGAAGATGAGCTTTCCCTTATGGTCAAAGTGTGGAAAGAAACATGGAGGGAGTTGTCTTAAAGAGACAAGTAAATGTTTCAAATGTGGAAAGGAAGGTCATCGGGCATTTGAATGCCGCGATGATGGGAAGAAGATGTCTAATGATTAAAAAAATGGAAGGGATACACAGAATGAACCTACTACACTTCAATGTTTCAAGTGCAAGGAGATGGGACATTATGCCAATAAATTCCCTAATCCAAGGGTTGATGATGATGGTTGACGTCAACAAACGCTTAAGGCTAAAGACAAACGAAAGTCACATGCAATTTCTATCAGCAATGTGGAGTATGATAACGATGTCGTGAAAGGTACACTTACAATAAACTCTAATGTTGAAAATGTTATATTTGATTCTGGATCCACCCACTCTTTTATTTCTGAAGAATTTTCTATGGGTATCACCGTATTACCTCAACAATTAGATGTTGAGTTAGCTGTGACAACACCTAATGTCACAACAGTCGCATCAAAAGTTTATAATTCTTCTCTGATCGATGTTTGTGGGAAAGTGCTTCCTGCAAATCTTGTGATCCTTCCTATAGTGGAATTTTATGTGATTCTTGGCATGGATTGACTTTCTTTATATGGAGCTCATATCAATTTCCAAATAAGGGAAGTCACATTTCATATTCCAGATCAATCTATGATCGTCTATCAATTCATGGATGAACATAACCTTCCAGTGGAAATTTCTTCTACCTTATGGGTCTTGATTCCACTAAATGAAGGTTATTTATCTAAAATGGTTGGTGAGAAACTCACGATTAAGAATATCCCCATTGTACGGGAGTTTGATGATGTCTTTCCGGAGGAATTAATGGGTCTTCCACCAAATCGTGAAGTTGATTTTTCAATAGAACTCATACCGGGTGCTTTATCTATTTCAAAGACACCTTATAGAATGTCCCCAATTGAGTTGTAGGAATTGAAGAAGCAACTCCAAGAGAATCTTTATAAGGGGTTCATACGCCCTAGTGCGTCACATTGGGGAGCACCTGTTCTGTTTGTTAAGAAGAAATATGGATCAATGAGACTCTGCATTGATTAACGAGAACTTAACAAGATCACTATCAATAAAAAATATCCTCTCCCACGCATTGATGACTTATATGACCAACTACGCGGAGCTCAATACTTTTCCAAGATTGGTCTTCGTTTAGGGTATCATCAATTAAGGGTCAAAAGGGAGGATATACCAAAGATGGATTTCCGTACAAGGTATGGACACTATGAATTTATAGTGATTCCATTTGGTCTTACGAATGCCCCTACTATCTTCATGGATCTGATGAATAGAGTCTTTAGAGACTATCTTGATCAATTTGTGGTAGTCTTTATAGACAATATTCTTGTCTATTCAAAGATCAAGGAAGAACATGAAGATCACTTGAAAATTATATTGAAGACCCTAAGAAAGGAGAATCTTTATGCCAAATTTACCATGTCTGAATTTTGGCTTCAAAAAGTTTCATTTTTGGGTCCCATAATCTCAAAAGAGGGGATATCTATGGATCCAGCAAAAACAGAGGTTATCGAAAGATGGTCGAGACCAACAACAGTAATTGAGATCCGAAGTTTTCTTGGTTTGGCTGGATATTATCGACGTTTTGTGAATGATTTTTCACGATTATCTAATCCACTCACCAAGTTGACTCCGAAAGGAGTTAAGTTTGTTTGGGCGGAAGAATGTGAAGAGAATTTCAAGGAGTTGAAAAGAAGGTTATCCAGTGCACCTGTGCTCACACTGCCTTGTAGTGGAGAAAGGTTTGTGATCTATAGTGATGCATACAAGAAGGGATTGGGGTGTGTTCTTATGCGAAATGATATGGTGATAGCTTATGCCTCACGACAGTTGAAAATCCATGAGAAAAATTACCCAACACATGATTTGGAGTTAGTTGCGGTAATCTTTGCATTAAAGATTTGGAGGCATTATCTTTATAAAGAATGGTGTGACATTTAAGCTGATCATAAAATTTTAAAGTATATTTTCACACAAAAGGAGATAAATATGCGTCAAAGAAGATGGTTGGAGCTGATTAAGGATTATGACTGCTCAATCCATTACCACCCTGGGAAAGCAAACAAGGTGGCAGATGTATTAAGTCGACAAGACCATGCCAGTTTATCCATCATGAGGATAAAAAAAGATCCAATATTTATGGATTTACAAAGGATGGATCTTGGAATTATAATGTAAGGGGAAAAATCATTTCTTTCTCAAATGAATGTTCAACCATCTACACATGTGAAGATTAAAGAGTCATAGAAAGAAGATGTCGAGTTACAAAAGAAGGTGAGAAATGTTCCTGAATTCAACCTTGATAGTGATGGGATAATAAAGTTCAGGAATCGGGTTTGTGTTCCTCCCATCCTGGAATTAAAGAAGGATCTGCTGGATGAGGCTCATAGTTCTTAATTCTCTATTCATCCTGGAAGCATGAAGATGTATAGGGACCTAAAAGAGTTCTTTTGGTGGGATGGAATGAAAAGAGTTGTTGCTGAATATGTCTCTCGATGCTTGGTTTGTCAGCAAGTTAAAGCTGAGAGACAGAAGTCTAAGGGGATGTTATAACAATTACACATACCTGAATGGAAATGGGAAAAAATCACTATGGAATTTGTCACAGGACTTCCTAAAACATCCAATGGCAATAATGCTATCTGGGTCATAGTTGATCGTCTTACCAAGTCTGCACACTTCATTGCTATTAGAGAAGATTTCTCTCTAGAACAACTTTCCAAGATATATGTAAAGGAAGTGGTAAGATTGCATGGAGTACCACTTTCTATTATATCTGATCGGGATCCGAGATTTACCTCGAAGTTCTGGTGAAGTCTTCAGCATACTCTGTATATAGAGTTGAATTTCAGCACGGCTTATCATCCTCAGACAGACGGTCATTTTGAGAGAACAATTCAAACCCTAGAAGATATGTTGAGAGCTTGCTCTATGGATTTAAAAGGTGGTTGGGAACAACACCTACCTTTGGTGGAATTTTCATATAATAATAGTTTTCACTCCAGTATTTAGATGGATCCTTATGAAGCTCTCTATGGAAAGAAATGTAGGACTCCAACTTGCTGGGATGAAGTTGGGGAAAGAAATCTTTTAGGACCTAATCTCGTTGATGAAATGGCAGAAAAGGTCAGATCTATTCAACAACACATAAGAGAAGCTCAGAGTCCACATAAAAGTTATGCCGACAACAAAAGAAAAGATCTAGAGTTTGAAGTGGGTGATAAAGTGTTTTTACGAATATCTCCATGGAAGAGAGTCATGAGATTTGGAAAGAAGGGGAAGTTGAGCCCTAGATATATCGGTCCTTTCGAAATACTGGATCGTGTTGGGAAGGTAGCTTACCGATTGGTGCTTCCACCGAATCTCTCTCAAGTTCACGATGTGTTCTATGTATCTCTCCTGAGAAAGTACATACATGATCTTTCACATGTACTTAGCTCAGAAGTTGTACCGCTGGAGCAAGATCATTCTTATGAAGAACAACCGATAGAGATTCTGGATCGTAGCGAAAAAGTCCTACGAAGCAAGACCAATCGATTGGTGAAAGTTTTACGGAGGAACCACCAATTAGAAGAAGCTACATGGGAGCCTAAGGATATGATGAGGGATAGGTATCCTCATCTTTTTGTTACAATGTGACGAATTTCGAGGGAAAAATTCATTTTAAGGGGGTAGAATGTAACACCCGAGACTATTATGTGAAATATTTTGTTTTTATGTTATATAAATCATCAAAGTAATCTTTCACTAACACTGGCTTGGCTTTCTATACACGCAACCGCGGCCTTCCTCGATAGCTTGCGTCGTACGCGATACAGAGTTTCACTAAACAATGATATGCTATTAAAATATTATAAAAACTAGCCGTTATGAATAGTAATAACCACTTTTTGAAATTTTATAAATTTTAGTTTTCAAAAGGGACTTCATTTTTGGATTCGGAATATCGAAATTTTCCTAGGGTGAAATTTTGGTATTTTTCTGAAAACATTCAATTTTTGATGAATAGTGAAACCACTAAGTGGTAGTTAAAAAAACTGAATTTTTTATAAAACATAATTTTACCGCTTCTGTGAGTGGAATTTCAAAAATCCAAGAGACACGGTTGATGTTATTATGTAAAATGTGGTTGAATGAGATGAAAATAACTTTTTGGTGAATAGTGACTTTTTAATTTTTTTGCCGCGGTTAAAAGTAAATAGGGAAATTAAGTGTAAAAATGATATTATTATTACCCTAACACATGTCCTAATTCTATTATACAAAAGTAATTCGACCAAAAACAACCTTAGGAATAAAATATGACCATTTAGGCCCACTTGTATTAGATTAGGACATTTATTATTAATTTATTTAAAGAAGGGTTAAAATAGTTAAAATCAAAGTTTAATAAGTAAATAATTTTTAATATCGGGTTATAAATAAGATAAATTCGACTATAAATATTAATTAGAAATATAAAAGGATTTCATACATAATGGTATTTTATTTGTAATTTTTAGACATTAAATAATTTAATTAATTAATGACACAATGATGATGTAGTAATTATCTTATTAATGAAATATTTACATAATTGATGTTATAAATACCCAAATAAATGTAATTAGAGACTTTTTATGAATTACACTAATTTTATAGGTTAATATTACATGTTAGTATTGATTTAAGTAAATTTTTTTGAACTAATCATTATGTTATGATTTTCAAAAAAATCAATTACTAAATAGTGTCAAAATTGACATAAAATAGTTTTTAAAACAAATATTATATTACTAATTGTTATTTTATTATTAAAAAACTAAGTTCCGGCCAAATGACTTAGATAAGGTTATATATATTAATAATAAACAACTTGGGGTTCGTTTGTCTTGATATGGTAAGTTTATTAACCTTATAGTGTAAGAAAACAAGAAGACACGGTAAAAGTTAAATTATCTAACTTAAAGTTAAATCTAAATGATAAGGTTAAAATTGATACCTAAACTTATCTAAATTCTATTGGATGAGAGTATTTCTACCCCTACCCACCTTATCTTAGAAATATATAAATTTGGAGTTATTATAAACCGAATTTGACTTTATAATAAAATAATATTTTTAGTTATCCAAAGGTGCCCCTCTCCTCCCTTATAAAAGGGCACCTACTCCCCCTCTTCTCACACCACTTTGAGCCTTCAAGCTCGTCCAACCCCTGCCAATTTCTCCTATCCACTTCCCTAGAAACATCCTAGAGGTTTTGGTCTTCTTCAATGACCTATTTTAGTGCCCTAAAAGGAGGTCTCAAAGAAGTACTTCAAAGAAGAGGTAATGTCCGTTACGGATTCTTTCATCTTTATTTCTTCTTCCACTTCTTCTTCTTTTGTTGACTCATTATGAAGTAATAACATCAATATCACTCACATATGGATATGTTATTATAAGTATGAAACAACCCAATTTCACCATCTATCCATCCTACGGAAAAATAAATCATCGCGCGTGCGTACGTACGGAATACCGTCTCCACGCCGTGGTGCAATCTATCTTCCACCACCAACTTACTTGGATGGGTATAATGGTGTAAATAATGGCTATATATGACTATTATTAAGTGATATAGATTCTGAAATAGTATACATACACTCCAATACAATTCCACGATCATAGGAATGATATCATCACTCGTGCATACGTACGGAATACCGTCTCCACGATGTGATGAGACTTGTTCTACATGATCTTAATTTCATAATGATTATATAAATGAATTTAATGAATGAATATGATATATATTACACTAATACCATTCTGGAAATGATGTATCTATAACCTAAAGAGAAGAATAAGAATTTATTCGACAAACCACGCATAAGAACAAAAAGTAATAAACACCCAAATAACAAGTAGTTATGAAATATTTCTAATAAGAAGCTAAGAATATAACCATATATGATATCATAACAATATGTATGATTCTTTAATAATTAAATAACATTACTTAAATCATTATAAATGAGGTTCGGACACTTACGAAGCATATCGGACCTAAGGTAAGGGAAAATATCACAATCTCATTTTATTGGAGATTGTTTATACTTTGGTATTTACTGGGGTGTATTTTATCATCCACATCCATGTTTCCTCGATATGTAATATTTTTTCCAACCACCTAAAATTGTTTAAATCCAATTTTACCCTTCGGTGAGTTTTTAGTAAAAGATATGAAGGGAATCTTTTGTCGTTTTTCGTACGAGGTACTTTTTGTCTTTTTCGACAATAGTACGAGAAGAATGTTTTTTTAACTTATACGGCATGAATAGATTTTTAAAACATTATTTCCAAGAAGCTTACCTTACAAGTTTTCATGTTTATTTTTAATCAACTTCTTTTAGTTTAAAATTGTATGACATGTTAAGAAAGGAAAATGTTTTTGAAGTAGAAAGGATATTTTCCTCATGAATGGAGTTCAAGTGTTTTATCAAAATTATTTTCCATCTAAGATAATATAAGGTTCTGTTTCTATCCCTATTATTACATTGATTTAATTATGTTGTGATGGAATTATTTTTATGAATTCATTTATCTTATATGAATTGTTTTATGATGTCATGTTGTTTAAGAATCCCATTTTTATTATATGGGTTATGCTACGATGTATGGTTTATGATTTTGTGGCACACATAAGAATGGTATAATTATGAGATGGGTGGGACCTATATCTCCCTCCAATGCATTGGGTAAAGATTTTATATCTCATGAGATAGACATGGATGGAACGGTAGGTTATACCGGTTCAATGAAACAGGACTAAACGAGGAGTGAACTCGGTTCAGAAATGGACTTTGTCCACAAAGATAGTCTTGGAAATGAGTCTTGACTAATAAAAAATGATTCTCTATGATTATGTGTGTATGCCACAAAGTTTCATGTTTTATGTTATGATTATTGGGATTCCATTTCACTACTATGATTTATCCCATGTTATGAAATTATGCTCTATTTTGCAGGTTAAGATTTCCAAAAGTTATGTTCTTATGATTATGATGTGATTGATATTTCTTTTGTTTACCCTTACTGAGCATTTGAGCTCACCCTTTTGTATGTTTTCTTTCCCCAGGTCATGAAGAAGGTTATTAAGTAAGATATGCCAAAAGGGACTATAGATATGATGAAATAAATGGGAGACCATGTAGACGCTTTATGAACCAATTGTTTATGTTTCCCATTTTCTGAATACACTATACCTATACGGTCCTTTCGTGGTTTTGTTATATGATGTAATATGTATGCTTCAATTTTGAAGTATTAACAATGTATGTAAAGTATGGGTCGTTATAGTTAAGTGGTTTGGTTTTAGTGAAAGGTTGTTTAAGAATTAATAGATCGACGTTTTGTAGAGGTTAGGATTTGTGGTGTTAGAAAAGAAACCACAGTCTTGCTGGTGGATCCCATCAGCCAACTGATAGGTATTCAGAAGGTCTTTTGATTCCTATAGACCCCATGAGCAAATTAGTGGTATTAGAATAACCAAAGTTGTTCTAACCAACCATTGAGATAACTGATGAAGCCCATTGGCTCACCAGTTCTCCCATGATGGGGGTTAATTGCATGGTCAACCTAATTTTTTAAATTAAAATATGTTTTGATATTGATTATTACCCTATTATAACACTAAAAAGTTGTATTTAGTGTTCTAGAACCAGATTTTGTTTTGCATTGATTACATGTATATGGGAATATTTCAATATAAATAAATTTTATTATTACTTATTATTAATTCATATTAATTTCATAGATGTTATAATTTCCTAGATAGTTTCATACATTGATAAGGTCATAAATCTATTTACTATAATGAGAACATTGATGTTCCATGATGATATTCTTAAATAATATTCTATAGTTTGATAGTATTCTATGATAAGGGAAGAATTTATTTTTTATTTTAGGTTTGATTTCTTATAATAAAATTATGCATCTTCCTAGTAACTTCACACTTGGAAATTTCCATGATGAGATATTAAGTCAATAGAACCACCTATAGGAATTAAGCATGTTTTTGTTTCATTGGATATTACTATAAGAGAACTTGTTTAATGATCTATAAACTTTTTGATTATCATTAATGCATGTCATGATTCTCTCACCAATATTTAATGATGAAAATAATGATTCCATATTTGTATAGGAACTAGTGTATATTGGGTGTGTCACATGTCATGACCCTTCCCCAATGGCCCATGTCGTGACAACCTCCAACCCACCTTCCATAGGCTAGGGGCTGGTGAGTAGCACCGAAAGGCATATTACCTAAAATGGGAAGGTATAACATTTAAACCTGTAAAAACACACGGTATGAGAACACAACATGAAGAAACTGAGATGTAAACTACTGTAGTAAATGAGTGGTGATAGTAAAAGGGGTCAGAATACATGTGCAACTATAAAAGTATAAGTACAGCTGAAAGTATAGTACAACTAAAAGGAAGAAAGAAAACAGCTACTAGGTTATCCTTTGAGGTTCCTACCTAAACGGTAGGTACTGATCACCTCCACTACATTCCACGTTTTCTTGTCTCCTCTACATCGCATTATGCAAACAGTGTAACGACCCAAAGTTTCATTAATGGAAAATCCCTCTTGATTCAGTTAAATGTTTCTTTATGAAAAATGTTTTTATAAGATGTCAACTTCTTTAGTTTTACGTTAAGATTTGTGACCGTTACTTTTATAGACGTTGAACAGTGATCATCTGAGTAGTATAAATATAAGGCTTTAACGAACCCATTTCTACTCAGACAAAGGAAGCGATGGCCTCATCCAGTAGAATTACCCCTTACGGAGCCCATTTTTCAGAGCTCGGAAAAGAGGTGGCGTCTTTGGGCTTTGCCCTTGACCAAGCCCAAGCTGAGCTTCATCAAGTCAAGCTCGAACGTGATCGTCTACGGGAAAAGTGGAAGTTGATTGAAATTACCAGTCGAGCGATGTTATTCGAGCCACCCCAAGAGTCTGTCACCATCGCACACCTTACCCTTAGGTCTTATGCGGCTATTTTAAGGGGTTATGTAACAAATAAGTAGCACCATGTTCATGTACATTATTTTTGTATATAATAATGAATATAATTTCTAGTCATTTTTGATACATTGTAATTAGTTTTTAAAGTACAAATGGTGTTTTTAGTTATTATTTAATTAAGAATTATATTTTATTAAATTAAAGGATTTTTTAATTAAATAATAATTTAATAAAATATTATTATTAATATTAAATTAATTTTTTATTAATTATAAATGATCTTATAATTTTATGAATGCAATTAAAATTTTTATTAAGGTTTGAAAGCCATTTCTGTCAAAACCTGTGAATTTTTTTTATAAATGTCGGGTTTTATTTTAAAAGTGAAAATTCACATATTTAGAAAATTATTTATAAAAAATAAATATTATTTTTGGAATCAGGACGTCGAAATTATCCAATGGTGAATTTTTCATAATTTTCTGAGACAGTCAAATTTTTGGGTAAAAATTAAATACCATTTAAATATATAACATGTTTTATGACATCATAATGACCAAATGGTGATGTAATAAAATAACATAATCCTTATGTTCGGCCAATATGTGTTTTATCATTAAAATAATGAGGTTTCGGGTTTGTTTGACTTACTTTTCAAAGCATTAATGGATCCCTCAAGACTTATTCAACACTTTGCCTTTTTAAATTAATTTCCATGGGAGTGTGACTCACCTCCACATAAGCAACCCTATTTTTTTAATAGTTTCGGACCTTGGCCTTGTAAAATATTGTTTTCCTCTTTCCTTTTCCAGAAACAATTGGAAAATACCATGGTATGGTTTGTGGTTTGGATTATTTTAATATAAGGGGTCCCAAAACTAAATAATAAAGAATTCTCCCACCTTTCCTATATAAACCCACCCAAGCTTCCACTTCCTCCTCACTAAATTCCCTTGGAGTTCGTCCAACCTCTTCCCTACTCTCTCTAGAATCCTCCCAAGGTGCCCCAAGCTCCCAAGAAGCCTCTCACAAGCCTCTCTCTAGCCTTTGGAAGCACACTTCCAAGTAAGGGGTTTTCTTCCTTTCTCATTTTTTTCAATTTTCATTAAGTTGTATTGCCCTTTTAATTTCTATTATGAACATTGGGGTATGGTTTCAAACCTCTCCCATACTGCCCTCTTATTGTTTGAATGATGGGAGACCCCTTTCTCTCTCATTAAAAGCCTCCCATATACACCCGTTACTATGCCGAAATTCCTAAAGAATCATTTTTCTCATCTTTTATATTCAAGAAATACTTTTGTATCATGAATCTAAATTACTTTTCAATTGTTGGGACATGTATCTATATGACCTCCTTACCGTCCATTACATGTAAATATGATGAGGAACCCATTTCTCTCTCATCAGCCTTTTTTATGAATTCTTATGTCACGCCGTTACACTGCCGAAATCGCACCGATTTTCTAAGCCAATGTATTTTTGTAGTGAATACCATCCCCATTTCTCCATCAAGGGTTTTCACCTTTCTGAACATTTACATATTGATTGTAATGTTTCATGTATGAATTCCACATTCTTTTATTGTGGAAGAAATGATTATGTTTTATGAATCCATGTTTTATGATCCATGTGGCACACTTATGCATGAAATGAAATGTTTAAGAAGGGTGTGCCCTTTATAGCACTCCAATGCATTGGGTAAAGTATAGTATCATGATACATCATGTGAAATGAGTGTTGACTCATGATAATTCAAGTGCAACGAGGGTTTACTCGTGCTTCAAGTGCAATGAGGGTTTACTCAT
This sequence comes from Viscum album, assembly GCA_963277665.1. Taxonomy (NCBI): domain Eukaryota; kingdom Viridiplantae; phylum Streptophyta; class Magnoliopsida; order Santalales; family Viscaceae; genus Viscum; species Viscum album. Next base: position 1,283,437,224 of record OY728141.1, read on the forward strand.
GCTCCATGTGCAATGAGCCTTGGCTCATGCTAATTCAATGTTAAGTGTTGTTGCCACATTTCCATGTTATGATTATCATGCTTTATCAGGCATTTATGTTCATGTTACTCTTATTATCTATTGATGTTCCTATTGCCTAACATGTATTTTACTCCTCATGTTATTCATTGTGTACTCCCTTATTGGGCTTTATAGCTCGCCCTTTTCTTATGCATGTCCTCAGGTTATCCCATGTAATGCTAAGTATGAAGGAATGTAGTGGTCATGTAAAGGAAGTTTTCAATAAAGATGTTGTATTTCAAGTTTAAAGTTTTTATGTAATGATCCTAATCCCCAAAGACACTTAACCTCTCGATCTTCTTTGTTGTATCAAGTGATGTTTTATGTATTAAAGCATGTTTAAGTTGTAATAAAAAGCAGGGTTGTCATAGTTGGTATCAGAGGATAGGTTTAGTTATTTTTGGGATTAGAAAACCCTAGTAAAGCCTTATATACAAGACTAAGTATAATAGAAACATCCCTATGTTTTGGTAAATACTAAGTAAGTGGTTTATCAAACAAATACATCCCTATCTGGATACGAGCAGGTAGAGGCGGCTCTGACACAGATATATCCTAGGGGTAAAACCCGAAAACACCGCTTTGAGCTAGACTCCAACGGGAACTGCTGCACGACAACGGGCCTTTCTGCACTCTTGGTTACGACACTCCCAAGGGATATGTTTTGACAAATTCACAATCTTAGTTTGAACTCTTATTAAGGGAAAAATTCCCCTAAGAATATTTGTTAGAAGGAAGATCATGAAAAGCCTGGATTGAATCCTATAGACTCATGAGTTAAAGATATTAATGATTATTTATAAGTCATCAACTTTTGTCTTTGGATTACCCTTTATGTGTTACCCCTAACTTTCCTTTAATTCCAGCCAATGGACGGTAATAGGAGAACTCGGGCTAACAACCGTTGCGAAGATCAGTGTGATGATTGTACTAATGAGATGCCCAATCCAATGGGAGCGGGAATCGCGAAATTTGTCACGCTTCTCTCTCAGCTAACTCAAGTTTTGATTAGAAACACGGGTCAAGAGGAACGTTCAACCCCCCCTAAGAAAGAACAAGTCTCTATCGAGAGCTTCAGGAGACAAAGGCCTCCTACTTTTAGTGGATCATCTCATCCCACGATCGCTGAACAATGGATCAACTCCATTGAAAAGATCTTCTCTATCCTTCAATGTTCTGAACAAGAGAAGGTTCACCTGACAGCTTATCGTATGGAGGGTGAAGCTGATCAATGGTGGACGTTGATCAAAAATACGAAGCCTGAGGAGGAGATTTAGGCTTTGGAATGGAAGGAAATCTGGAAGATGTTTTTCGATAAATATTTTCCGCACACCCTCCGTCTTAAGATGGAAAGGGACTTCCTTTCCCTCAAGAAGAAAGATGATGAATCTGTGGGAGCGTACGAGGAAAACTTCACAAGGCTTGCACGATACGCTTCCGGCTTTGTCGTTACCCCCGAATGCAAGGTTGACCGCTTCTTTAGTGGGCTGAAGCCTAGCTTGCGGAGAGCATTAGCGATCTGTGACTTCGACAGCTATGAAGAAATTGTCCGATGTGACCTCAAGGTTGAAATGGAGATCGGAGAATCACAGGGGTATCATGGGGACAAGAAACGTAATGTGGACTCCAATTTTGGTGGTCCGATGGATAAATCCAACGGAGCTAAGAAGTTCCAGCACCCCACTTGCCAAAAGTGTGGAAAGAAGCACCCTAGAAATTGCCATAGGGGGACAAGAAAATGCTTCAAGTATGGAAGAGAAGGGCACCTACCTATTAACTGTTAGCAAGAAGGACCCGCGGCTACGACAGAGGAGAGGAACGCTCCGTTCGATCCTCAAAGCGTTGTTCAATGCTACAAATGCAAAGAACAGGGTCATTTTGCAAATCATTTCCCTAATCCAAGGGTTATCGGAGGCAACCAGCAACTTCCAAGACAGCAAGGAAGAACTTTTGCCATCACTTCTGCCGAAGTGAACCCCGAAAACGAAGTGGTGATAGGTATGCTAGTTATTCATTCAAGAATAGCGAATGTACTTTTTGATTCAGGTTCTACGCATTCTTTTATATCTCAAAGGTTTAGTAGAACAATCCCTGCACCACCACAAATCCTGGATGTAAAGATGTCGGTGAGTACGGAAAATGGGGTAATCATTGCGTCCCATGAATATAAGTCCTCCCCTGTTATAATATGTGGATTGAATTTCCCGGCGAACCTCGTCATACTCCCTTTAGTGGAATTTGATGCAATTCTTGGCATGGATTGGCTTTCCTTATATAGAGCCATCATAAATTGTCGGGAGAGGGAAATCACACTCCATATGGAGAATCGACCCTCGATTATTTACAAGTGTCAGGAGGAAGATGAATCTCCTTTAGCTCCATCATCTCAAGCATGGATATTACTGCCTTATGAGCACGCATATCAGGCTCAGATGATTGAGTCCAAGGAAGAAACCACCCTAGAATAAATTCCTATTGTGAGAGAATTCACTGAAGTATTTCCCGAGGAACTTCCTGGTCTTCCTCTAAGAAGAGATGTTGAGTTCTCAATTGAACTTATACCTGGGGTGCTACCAATATCCAAGACTCCATATAGGATGGCTGTTGTTGAGCTTGAAGAGCTGAAGAAACAACTACAGGAGAATCTGGATAAAGGGTTTATACGCCCAAGTGCATCACTATGGGGTGCACCAGTCCTCTTCGTCAAGAAGAAGGATGGGTCAATGCGGCTTTGCATCGATTATCATGAACATAACAAAATAACGATAAAGAACAAGTATCCTCTCCCAAGAATCGATGACTTGTTTGATCAGCTGCGTGGAGCACAATACTTCTCTATGGTGGACTTTCGGTCGGGATATTATCAAGTAAGGGTGAAGAAGGAAGATATCCCCAAGACTACTTTTCGTACAAGGTACGAGAACTATGAATTCATAGTAATGCCTTTCGGACTCACCAATTCTCCAGAAATATTCATGGACTTGATGAATAGAGTCTTTAGAGATTACCTAGACAAATTTTTGGTAGTCTTTATAGATGATATTCTAATATACTCCAAAACCAAGGAGGACCATGAGGAGAATTTAAAAACTGTACTAGAGACTTTGCGCAAGGAGAAGATCTATGCCAAGTACAACAAGTGTGAGTTCTGGTTGAAGGAGGTCTCATTCATGGGCCATATCCTCACAAGAAATGGGATATCTGTGGACCCCTCCAAAACAGATGCAATTGAGGGATGTTCGAGGCCAACATCGGTAACTGATATCCGTAGCTTCTTGGGGTTAGCTGGATATTATCGATGATTTGTTAGAAATTTCTCACGATGGTCGAACCCTCTTACCAAGCTAACTTGAAAGGGAGTAAAGTTTTCTTGGAGTGATGAATGCAAAGAATGCTTCAAGGAGTTGAAAAGGAGGCTTATCACTGCACCCGTGATCACTTTACCCACAAGTGGGGAGCTTTTTGTGGTATTCAGTGATGCTTCAAAGAAGGGCTTAGGATGTGCGCTGATGCAGAATGATAAAGTGATATCATATGCCTCAAGGCAGTTGAAAATCCATGAGCGAAACTATCCAACGCATGATCTGGAGTTGGCAGCGGTGATCTTTTCTTTGAAAATCTGGCAGCATTATCTCTATGGAGAGAAATGTGAGATATATAATGACCACAAGAGTCTTAAATATATATTCACACATAAAGAGCTTAATATGCGCCAGAGAAGATGGATAGAGCTCATCAAGGATTTTGACTGTTCAATACATTACCACCCTGGGAAAGCGACCAAGGTGGCAGATGCCCTATGTAGAAAGGATCCAGCGATTCTATCAATGATGAGAATTGAGAAGGATCCAATCTTCTTCGACTTAATGAAGATGGATGTGGGAATCATAAATAAGGGAACATCATCAATACTTTCAAAAATGATTGCTCAACCATCTCTTTTGGAAAGGTTAAAGGATGCTCAAAAGGATGATGCGGGAATCCAAGAAAAAGTGGAAGCTATCAAAAAGGGAAAATCCTCAGAGTTTAATGTTAATGAAGAAGGAATTGTGCAGTTTGGGAAAAGACTATATGTTCCATCATGTTCGGAGATGAAGAAGGAACTTTTGGATGATGCACATAGTTCAAATTTCTCTATTCACCCAGGGAGCACAAAGATGTATCGAGATCTCCGAGAAAATGTTTTATGGGATAATATGAAGAAGGAGATCGCTGAATATACATCAAAGTGCCTGGTCTATCAGCAAGTGAAGGCAGAGAGGCAGAAGTCTAAGGGGATGATGAAACCATTGCCTATACTAGAATGGAAATGGGAGAACATCACCATGGACTTTGTCACTAGACTTCCAAGGACATCCAAAAGCAACAATGCAATCTGGGTTGTTGTGGATCGTCATACAAAGACTGCACACTTCATTGCTATTTGGGAGGATTTCTCTTTGGATAAACTGGCACAGATATATTTTAGGGATGTGGTATGGTTTCATGGAGTACCACTATCTATTTTTTCTGACCGAGATCCAAGATTCACCTCTAAGTTTTGGAAGAGTCTTCAACAAGCTCTGAATACTGAACTGAACTTCAGTACGGCCTATCATCCTCAAACTGATGGTCAATCTGAGAAAACTATCCAAACACTTGAGGATATGTTGAGAGCGTGATCAATGGACTTTAAAGGAAAATGGGATCAACATCTTCCTCTAGTTGAGTTCTCTTATAATAATAGTTTCCACTCGAGCATCCAAATGGCACCATATGAAGCCCTTTATGGGAAAAGGTGTAGAACACCAGCATGTTGGGATGAGGTCGGTGAACGTAAGCTGCTTGGACCAGAAATGGTCAAAGAAATGGTGGAGAAGGTGAAAACCATTCAGCATCATATCAAGGCAGCCCAAAGTCGATAGAAGAGTTATTTAGATAATCGTCGATGAGACCTTGAATTTAAAGTCGGAGACATGGTGTTTTTACGCATATCTCCGTGGAAGAAGGTCATGAGGTTTGGAAAGAAAGGGAAGTTAAGTCCAAGGTACATCGGCCCCTTCGAGATTCTTGATCGTGTTGGGGCTGTGGCCTATCGACTAGCACTTCCACCTACTATGGCCAAGGTGCATGATGTATTCCATGTATCCCTCTTAAGGAAGTACATACCAGACCCTTCACATGTACTCTCTTTCAAGGTGGTACAATTAGAAGATGATCTTTCTTATGAGGAGCAACCATTGATGATCTTAGATTGTAGACAAAAAGTTCTACGAAATAAGACAATGCCCCTCGTCAAGGTGTTGTGGAGAAACCACAACTTTGAAGAAGCAACTTGGGAGTTGGAGGATATGATGAATCTCAGTTACCCACATTTGTTTTAGTGTGGGAAAAGGAAAATTTCGAGGGCGAAATTTCTTAAGGGGGGAATATTGTAACGACCCAAAGTTTCATTAATGGAAATCCCTCTTGATCCAGTTAAATGTTTCTTTATGAAAAATGTTTCTATAAGATGTCAAATTCTTTAGTTTTACGTTAAGATTTGTGACCGTTACTTTTATAGTCATTGAACAGTGATCATCTGAGTAGTATAAATATAAGGCTTTAACGAACCCATTTCTACTCAGACAAAGGAAGCGATGGCCTCATCCAGTAGAATTGCCCCTTACGAAGCCCATTTGTCAGAGCTCGGAAAAGAGGTGGCGTCTTTGGGCTTTGCCCTTGACCAAGCCCAAGCTGAGCTTCATCAAGTCAAGCTCGAACGTGATCGTCTACGGGAAAAGTGGAAGTTGATTGAAATTACAACTCGAGCGATGTTATACGAGCCACCCCAAGAGTCTGCCACCATCACACACATTACCCTTAGGTCTTATGCGGCTATTTTAAGGGGTTATGTAACAAATAAGTAGCACCATGTTCATGTACATTATTTTTGTATATAATAATGAATATAATTTCTAGTCATTTTTTATACATTGTAATTAGTTCTTAAAGTACAAATGGTGTTTTTAGTTATTATTTAATTAAGAATTATATTTTATTAAATTAAATGATTTTTGAATTAAATAATATTTTAATAAAATATTATTAATAATATTAAATTAATTTTTTATTAAGTATAAATGATCTTATAATTTTATGAATGCAATTAAATTTTTTATTAAGGTTTGAAAGCCATTTCTGTCAAAACCCGTGATTTTTTTTATAAATGTTGGTTTTTATTTTAAAAGTGAAAATTCAAATATTTAGAAAATTATTTAGATAAAATAAATATTATTTTTGGAATCAGGACGTCGAAATTATCCAACGGTGAATTTTTCATAATTTTCTGAGACAGTCATATTTTTGGGTAAAAATTAAATAACATTTAAATATATAATTTGTTTTATGACATCATAATGACCCAATGGTGATGTAATAAAATAACATAATCCTTATGTTCGGCCAAAATTTGTTTTATCATTAAAATAATGAGGTTTTGGGTTTGTTTGACTTACTTTTCAAATCATTAATGGAGCCCTCAAGACTTATTCAACACTTTGCCTTTTTAAATTAATTTCCATGGGAGTGTGACTCACCTCCACATAAGCAACCCTATTTTTTTAATATGTTCGGAACTTGGCCTTGTAAAATATTGTTTTCCTCTTTCCTTTTCCAGAAACCATGGGAAAATACCATGGGATGGTTTGTGTTTTGGATTATTTTAATATAAGGGGTCCCAAACCTAAATAATAAAGAATTCTCTCACCTTTCCTATACAAACCCACCCAAGCTCCCACTTCCTCCTCACTAAAATCCCTTGGAGTTCGTCCACCCTCTGCCCTACTCTCTCTAGAATCCTCAAAAGGTTCCCCAAGCTCTCAAGAAGCCTCTCACAAGCCTCTCTCTAGCCTTTGGAAGCACACTTCCATGTAAGGGGTTTTCTTCCTTTCTCATTTTTGTCAATTTTCTTTAAGTTGTATTGCCCTTTTAATTTCAATTATGAACGTTGGGGTATGGTTTCGAACCTCTCCCATACTTCCCTCTTATTGTTTGAATGATGGGAGACCCCTTTCTCTCTCATTAAAATCCTCCCATGTACACCCGTTACTATGCTGAAATTCCGAAAGAAACCTTTTTCTCCTCTTTTATATTCAAGCAATACTTTTGTATCATGAATCTAAATTCATTTTCAATTGTTGGAAAATGTATCTATATGACCTCATTACTTTCCATTACATGTAAATATGATGAGGAACCCCTTTGTCTCTCATCAACCTTTTTTATGAATTCTTATGTCACGCCGTTACGCTGCCGAAATCGCACCGATTTTCAAAGCCAATGTCTTTGTGTAGTGAATACCATGCCCATTTCTCCATTAAGTGTATTCACCTTTATGCACATTTACATATTGATTGTAAAGTTTCATGTATTAATTCCACATTCCTTTATCGTCGAATAAATGATTATGTTTTATGAATCCATGTTTTATGATCCATGTGGCACACTTATGCATGAAATGAAATGTTTAAGAAGGGTGTGCCCTTTATAGCACTCCAATGCATTGGGTAAAGTATAGTATCATGATACGTCATGTGAAATGAGTGTTGACTCATGCTAATTCAAGTGCAACTAGGGTTTACTCGTGCTTCATGTGTAATGAGGGTTTACTCATGCTCCATGCGCAATGAGCCTTAGCTCATGCTAATTCAATGTTAAGTGTTGTTGCCACATTTCCATGTTATGATTATCATGATTTATCATGCCATTATGTTCATGTTACTCTTATTCTCTATTGATGTTCCTATTGCCTAACATGTATTGTACTCCTCATGTAATTCATTGTGTACTCCCTTACTGGGCTTTATAGCTCACCCTTTTCTTATGCATGTCCTCAGGTTATCCCATGAAATGCTAAGTACGAAGGAATGTAGTGTTCATGTAAAGGAAGTTTTCAATAAAGATGTTGTATTTCAAGTTTAAAGTTTTTATGTAATGATCCTAGGACCCAAAGACACTAAACCTCTAGATCTTCTTTGTTGTATCAAGTGAAGTTTTATGTAATAAAGCATGTTTAAGTTGTAATAAAAAGAAGGGTTGTCATAAACAGTCTATCTTTGAGCACCATCCAGTCCTAGATCCCTCAGCCTCGATCAATGATGCACGTTGTCGACACTCGACACAATAAGGTGTAGGTGAAGCCCATGAAGGGGTGAGTATAATGACACTCAATAGGGACCCAAAGAACTCAAATTTCTCCTAGAATTACACAAAGAAAACCCACATGATAACAACATGAAGAGATATTACCACACAGGTAATGTACCACATAGCATAACATCAAACAAAATAACAAGGTAAAGATAGATCTCACCGAGATTTATTCAAGGGGTAGTAACAAGTAACATCCCTCGTCACAACATCGAACACCTCGACTTTTAGAGAAATCCTCCTCTATCAAGTACAATGGGACATCTGACTAACTCCGAGCCACTTCCCAGTAACCTTAACCTGTTGAGATACTCCTCCCCATCACGTATTGTGGGTCTTCCGGGTCACACAGTGCCACCCACCCCCATCATGGTCTACTATGGTACTACTCATCATTGTGTACCGCAACCGCTCCATTTCGTGGCCCACCAGGTCACACAGAACCTCCCACCCCCATCGTGGTCTGCGAAGGTACCCCTCCCCATTACGTACCATGGCTGTCGACTCACTCTGAGTCAAAAAGTCAGTAGTCGTTAGGTCTCACCTAGTCGTAGGGTTCTGTACATAGTGAATTTGGTAGAACCACTACCGAATCAATTAGTCATATCTGAACCAGAATGAAGTCCCACAAATAAGTAACCTGATGATCCTCCAAGTAATAAGGGTTCCAAAGCAATAGAAAATGCGTCAGTCGGACACCCGGTCTGTGCATTATTGGCATTTTAGTGTTGAGGGCTCAGTTGGGTTTAGGTGTGATCCAACCCAACCACACTCCAATTTTCTCCAAAACTCTCATATAGTATGTAAAAATGACCATCTCACTCTAAGGATCCAGGCACCAAAAACAGTTCGTCAAACAGGCGTCCGCTTTAGGAGTTAGGGCCCGTTTTGTGTGTTTCTCCGCCCGGTTGGGCCCGAGTCCGATCTGACCCATTATAGGCTGGGTCGAGGTGGGCTCAGCCAACTGGGCCAATGTCTGGTCTATAATGAAAGAGGGGCGGCTCGCAAGTGAAACCTGGCCCAAATAGGGTGGCCCGCAAAGGGGTGGCCAGGCCCACGTGGTGTGGCAACCTGCTAGGGTAGTGACCTGGTCCGAGGGCGGCAGAACGCTGGGGTAACAGCCCATTGGGGAGGCAGCTCGCTAGGGCAGAAACCTGGTTTGAGGGCGGTGGCTTAATGGGGTGGTGGAACTCTTGGGCGGTGACCCAATCTGAGGGCGGTGGCCATGTCTGAGGGTGGCAGCCTGGCTCCGAGGGTGGCGACCCGGCTCGAGGGTGGTCGCCCGGCTCAAGGGCGGCAGGCTGGTCCAAGGGTGGTGGCTGGTTCCAAGTGTCGCGGTCTGTCTCTGAGGGCGGTGGCTCAGCTCAAGGGCGGTGGCCCGCTCTAAGGGTGGCGACCCAGCTCCGAGGGTGGCATCCAGACTCGATGGAAGTGGCCAGACTCGACGTCAGAGGCCTGGTCCGAGGGCGGCGACCTGAACCGATGGCGGCGGCCCGCTTTGGGGGAGGTCATCTGGTATGGTCAAATGCCAAGGGGTGTAACCCCCCGGCCTCTCGGATTCCCCAACGACCCAAAGGATGTTCGGTTGGCGAGGCGACGATGCTTCGTGGGTGACGCTCAGTCACCGCAGGACCCACCGAAGGCCGTTCGGCCCCCTCCATGGCTTCAGTCATGGCTTCCATTTACTGGCGGTGTGGCAGTTGCACCACCTTTTTTCCCAAGTCCGGCCGTTGTGCGAGCCACCTCTTCCTTTCACCGCAGCTGACGAGCTGCATCCTTCCTCTTGCACCGTGCGTCGATGTGCTCGAATTCTTCCAAGGTGGCGCAAGGATTTCAAGATAGGAGAGGGTTCATGCTAGGTTCGTTTGGCATGTACCCTCTGCGATTGCTCGTAAACATGATGTGGGTTTAGGGTTTAATAAAAATTTAATTAAACAACAAGATTAACCCCACATGAATCCCCGCAACAGCCTCCTACAAAAACAAATGAATCACGGGTCAACCCTTTAGTCGGTTGACCAACATTCTTCGTATAATTTAAAGAATGAGGAAGAGGGAATAAAAAATGCACTAACAAAAATAAATCCCTACCATGAAATGTTGGAGAGTGCTCATGGTTGAGGGAGTGTTGTTGTTCGTCATCCCCGCAACATGTTTTCCTCACCGCCTCCCGAACGTCAAACTTCGGTTCAGGTTTTCAGTGTCCCACGTCACCTCCAACTGGGGTCGGCTCCATCCTCTAAGGGATCGACATTATGGCACTACAACAGAACATCATTTCTTGGTGAATCCTTTCTAATACCCCTCCGCACAGGCTCTATATTTATATGATACGGGTAGAGTATGTAACGACATAGGGAGTTAATGGGGATCATAAATTAGGGCGCTTCCTAAATTCCACAATGTCATCGTTACTTAAGGATGGCAGGTCAAGAAATTTAATGGCTTGACACACCTCTAGCCCCACCCTTTAAATGGTCTGTTGGTGGTTTATGAAATAATAACAATTTTTTTTTATTTCATTTCATTTCATTTAAAAAAGGTCGAAAAACATAAATTTTCCTCTGGACCTACTACAGTCAAAGTAAAGCATCCTATAAGAGAATCCAGGTGTTGCGGATATAACAGTGCCCTTATATTTTTTATTCCAATCCATGATTCGAATGGTAGTAAATACCACTCATGCATTTATATAACGTACCTGAAAAAAAGTTCAAAAATTAATTCCCGACACATCGGGCCTCGGAATCACGTGCCATAAATTTTCACAGACTGATAATAATTCCATATAATTAAAAATATTACATGGAAAATCCTGACGATTACATCAAAAATAACAAGTTATTAATGGACATGTTAATGATATATCTATACCTTCAATATTTATGGATTTTGATATCTCGACCTTATTATTGGAATGGGAACACCACCTTAAATTATAGGGTGATGGTGTAATGATATTTTTATTTCATATGGTCTATATAAGACATATCAAAAATACAGGTTGATGACACTGATGTAAAACATTTTTAATAAGATATTTTGAAAAATATATTATATTATGTAGTGAAAATATATTATGTACCTATTATTATTATAAAATTGTTTTAGTTCTCTTTGGTCCCTTTACCTATTACTAGATTTTAGTCTTAAGAAATTGGAAAACCCACTTAATTCCTACCAAAAGGAATCCTAGACTTTCTAAAATTATGGGGTTCCATTGAGCTTCGTTAAATTATATATGAATTTAATTAATGGAATAAATATTATTCTCAAGACTAATGAGTAATTTTATTCATGATTTATTGGTCACATAAATTAAATAAATATGCATTTTTCATATTTTGAATTTAATATATCTATTTTAGTTATTCATAATTTAATTAATACATACATTCAAGCCTATGCATAAAATTTATATTTATGAATAAATATGTATGAAATATTTTTTTTGGAATTTGATAAATGATGGGGAGGAAATCGAGTGGTCCAAGATCACAACTATTGATAAATGTTAATTTGAAATCCATAAAAATAATGTTTCTTATCACTCCAGTTAGAACAATCCATAAAATATTATTATTATTATTACTAATATATTGAATGGAGTTTAATAATAATAATTATATTATTTAAGGGCTCCTAAGAAAATAAAAGATATTTTAACCTAAACCCTCGCTACAAAAATTGATTGTTATATCTATTATAAATGGTTAATTGAGACTCAATAATCATTGTGCACAATATAAATTTATCTCTATTCATTCTATATTTATCACAATGATGAGAATTTCAAGACAAATTCCATATAGTTAACTAGAACTATAATCGTTCATCATTATTAATAAAATGTAGTTGATCTACCTAGCTAGGAACCATCATTGGTTTTCCTAGAAGATCAATGGAGAAATTTTTTATCACTGTTATAGGGATTGTACACCTGGATCCCTATAACACAACAAAGGTAATCCAAAAAGGGGTTTTTGGATGATCGACATTATCTATGACTAAATATCATAATCTAATGTACCTTTTATTCTGTTAAAAAATTTATTGATTATAAATTTTACATGTACTAATCCTCTGTAATTTTTAGGTTTTCTTCTATGTCAATATTTGATGGATTTTTTTTGTCAGGGAGTTTATGTATTGTATAATATTTTGAATGATCCATATAATAAAAATACATTTATGGTTATTTTCCAACCATAGTGATTTCATTATACATGGAACCATCATATGGTATTATATGAAGGTTACCAATAAAAATTATAAATATTTATTTATTATTGATATATTATACATAATAGTGGATAGATTTTTCATTCCAAGTATATTCATTATTTAATCTGATTTTAATTATCATTATTTTACTATATTAATCATCATAATTTAATATTTAATTTTAATATAATATTAATAAGAGATTAATAATTACAAAATATTCCATGAATAAGTGCACAAAATTTTGGCCAGTAATATTAGGTTACACAACGTGTATCCAAAGAACATGCAACATAACTATGTGCCCCGCACTTGGATATACTGGTTGATACAAAAAATTCCACAAACTAATTTCAAATGGTGTATTTTTTTCACATTATGTATAGGATAGTCAAACCTAGACCATGACCTATAAGATTATATAGTGTGTCTTTTCCATACACATCATGTAGTCTATATAGTCTAGTGGAGAAATTGATGAAAATATTTAGCTCAATTACATAATGAAGACTGTATAAGACTAAGAACACATAGAAATACTAACATATATTTTGTGTATCCATAATACAACATGTGTTAATTATTTTCCCCCATATATGTACTCACCAATCCATTTCATTATTCAAAATAACACTTCGATAGTGAAACACACAGTGTGTATCAAGAGTAAACGTCATATAGTCCAACATCTAGAGAACATGATGAATCTTTTAGTGGGTTGCATTGGTATAGGTAAATCACGATACATGGTATGTAGCTGTAAAGTAATTTTTTTATTCTACTTGATGTATATTCCAATGCCCTTCAAAATTATCCTAGATATATGGAAATCAAGGTACATGGGCAATAGATCTTAAGTACATGTTTTGTATCCTCCTAATAATTTTTAAAAATAAATTACATTATATTGATAATTTATACATTAAAATGTTATTATTTTTATTGGAACATTTATTTTTAAGTATTTAAATAAAATTTTAAAGAATTTTTAAATGTTCAATTAATTTATAGTAATTACCCATGATTATTGGTTCGACAATTTATTTTCCCGTAATGCATTTATGATAGTATCATTAAGATAATTAATCTGGATATGATGATAAATGAGAATTAATTAATTAATTATATTAATCGTCATTATCGTAATAAAAAAATTGAATAGAAATGAATGTTATTCAGTGTAATTTTGTGTAATCATTGAACATGTTTGAATGATAAATGTATTGAACAAGAAATATTTATGCATTGGTTTTAATTAATTTAATTTTTAAGGGCGTTTCAATTATTAATTATTTAATTAAAATTATTTTTTTTCATCCCTCCTACCATTATTATATAAAGATTTCATGGACAATGTGATTTATATAATTCTGCTTAATTAATCCTTTCGTTACCTTCACATATATATGAGTTAAAAATAGAAGTCCTAAAATAAGTATCCCAAGGCACACCGTGGTAGTTTAATGTAAAACTGAGATAATACCAACATATGTGATAAACATGTGAATATGTGAATTTTTTAAAAAATTCTAGGACTATAATATGGATTTTCCCCCTAAGTCAAATGCTGATTTATTGTCTTCTCAAAAAATCAACTGTTAGATATGATCATTCTTGGTGAATTTATCTAGATTTTAATTTTTTTATTTTTAATTATTTATTTTATAAATGCAATTATTTTTTCACATAAATAAATTAAATAATGTAAAAATATGGACTAAAAATATTTATATTATGTGTATTTTTTTATGAAAATATAGTTAATCACTTGAAGAATAAGAACACAATATTAGAAACACATCTAAAATATTAAACTACATAATTTTATACATAATTAAAAAAAATAAATATACTATATTTTATATATGAATTGTATTTCCATTAAATGTTTAAGATTGAAATATATTAGACTATGTGTTTGAAACATCCTCATTGGGGCACATAATTTTATTATAGAGTTTTTATGAATATTATGGGTAGACATAACAATACTACATCATGAGAACTTTCCCTCTCTAGACTTGCTGCAACTTAGTGGAAAGTGTTGATGATATCCTTGTACGGATTTTAGGATTTGAGAGTCCACTAAAATGAGCAAGGAGATGAAAATCCCTAGTTGTATGATACCTACCTACCCAAATTCAATAAAGTAGCATGAAAAAACCTCATTGGTTTATGTGATTGGTAATATGGATCATTTCCCCTTGAATGTCCTAGAAACTAAAAATTCCATGACCAATGGATGTGGATGTAGTGATTTGACTAGATGGAGGTTGGTTTGATAAAATTAGTTATTATTACTTCTCAAATAATTTTTAATCACACATATTTTTAATAATTTTATCACTTATAATTTTATAATATGGTAATTTTCATCATTTTCATTATCCTAGTGATCAATAATAGATAAATAACATCTCCTTACTGGTTTTAATTTTTAGGGATTATTTATATTCATTATGGTTTTGATGAACCCTGAATGGATACATGACATTCTAGAATAATAATTAATATATCAACATGATAAGGAGGCAAGTGATAAATAGTTATTTGTATATGAAAAATACGTGAACGATGTGATCTATGTTCAATTTTCAAGGGTTGCATCTATTTCTAAGGATAGAATGAAGTCTAATGAAAAAATTTCTTCTGAAAAAAACCTTAAGTATGTATATGGTATTTTATATATGGGATAAAGAAAACAATGGCTTGAAATATACATGGAACTCTTTAAGTGTAATCGTAGTTAGGGTGTTCCAGTTGGGCCTCACAAAGTTAAACTCATTGACTATATTAATTTCTTAGAGGATCATGGGTTAAAGATTCTTATCGAAATATTGAACCATCATAGTATTTTCATTACACCTTCAAAGATTCATCTATTTTTTTTAAATAAAACATTAACAACATTGATATGTTCCTACAAGATATTATTAATCTTCTTCACCATTTTGATAGGGAGATAAATCATGAAAAAATTTCTTTCCTTATGGGGAAATAACATAAAGGACAAGAAAATATATCTATGATGAAGGCTTATTCACAAGAGCATCAAAGAAGATAATTCTCCTAGGTAAGGAAATTTACAAGATATTTTTTATCTTAAATGTGGAAATATAGGACATTGGATGAAAATCTGGTAACGCCCCGACCCCAATTACCCAGATTCAGTGCATTATTACATAACATTGGCATGATCACAAGAAAGATCATGTCTCAGAAGACTGATTGTTTTAGTAGGCTTGGAATAACTAGATAAATTAATAATGTTTAAATTTCATCATAAAATAAAAACTACAACAATATAGTCTCTATAGTCCACACTCTTATCCCCTCATACTATCCTTGCAGGTCATCCATAAATTACTTCTTCACATCCTATGAAAAATAAAACATAGAAAAGGGGTGAGCTCAAATGCCCAGTAAGGATAACAATATAGCAGAAACTTTCATAAATAAGAATAAACATTCAACGAAATTTATAACTAAAACAAAATCCATTTAAACTTGAACTTCAACATAGTATGGAAAAAATAAAATGAAATTATGCCATTTACTTATTCAAATGGATATTCTACTAATCTAATAATCACATGAAATATCAATAACCACTTTCATAATGATGGAATGCATAATGCCAGACTATCATAACAACATATCCAAGGCCTCATGACAAGACTACAAATAAGATTTTTTTCAAGTCCTTGTGCCAAGACACTAGTTTATATCATGAGACCTACCAATGTATCTAGGAGATATAGCGGGCTCCACCCGTCACTTATTAAGTCCAAAGCATTCCCATATGAAAAGGTTTAAACATAACATAAACATTAGTATCAAAACTAGCATACGAAATGTCAATACTTTTTCCATAAACCATGAATGGTATAAAAATAACACATCCATTGTCAAAAAAATCACAAAACGTTCAAAACAATATGGAAGTTTTGTATCATAATAAATAAACTTCAAATAAGCTTAAAATCCATCAAAGGATGTTGACATAGATGAACTCAAATCTCTTTTTACAGAAATATCTCTTTCTATTTTGAAATCATTTAAGAGTCATATATTTATAAAATAAAACATTTTCTTTGAAAATATTCTTATAATCTTTTAAGGGACGATTCGACGATTTTATAATGGCGGAAAATAGCCGCACCCACCTTATAAGTTAAAAAAACATTCTTACCTTAATTCTGTCGAAATGGGTAAAAAGGACCTTGTTTGGAAAATGATGGCAAGATTACTTTATAAACCACTTATAAAAGTCAAAATGGGTATAAATGACTTTAACCCATATTTTAGTAAATAGTTAAAATATTTTGAAATACATTTTTAAGAAACATGGATGTGGATGATAAAGAAGTCCCAGTATATTATTACGTATAAATAACCTCGGATAATGAAGAGATTGCGAAATTAACCCTTACCTTGTACTTTTGCTTGGTTGGGGTAGTTTAACCTCCTGTATAATGGTGAAATGATTTTTATTAAATTATACAATAAACATATATATTAATATGATATCATATATGATATTTTAACTTTTCTTTGTTAATAATATTTTAGAATTGTTGTTGTTTCGGGTGTTAACTTACTAGTTTTCATTTATATGTTTTGTTACATAAGCTGTGTTTGTCATGGATAGTTTGTATCTTATTAATATCAAGAATGATATCAAGTACTTAAAAATTATTTTTAAATCATCAACTGATAATTATACTTGAATGGATACGATGGAGAATGAATCTCATCGTGTTCGTGGAGACGGTAGTCCGTACGTATGCACGAGCGACAACATCATTATTTTGATATTAGAATAATATATTATTGGATGGTATATCATATATACAGAATAATTATCATGTTATATTTATTATTTACATGAATTACAAATCATTATTATACCCATCCAAATAATAATATATTGAATAACAATTACACCACGACATGGAGACGGTAAGCCGTACGTATGCACGTATGGTGACATGTCATTCAAAGGATGGATAGAATACTGAATATGGTTGTACCATATTTATAATAATATTACAGTATATAGAAGATACTCGATTCATTGTTTTAGAATGGTAATAACAAATAAAGACGAAGTGGAAGAAGAAAGGAACTTGAAAAGGGGTGGTGAAATCATTACCTCTTCCTCGGGTTCTCCCGTTTGATTTGATCAAAATTGCTCCTCAGGTTGGATTTATGACTAATGGAAGGCATCTAGGATGAAGTGAAGGAATTTGAGAGAGTATTTTGGCAGATTTTGGCTGAGACAAATGGCTTTGAAGGTGTGAATTAATGAGAAGGGGGAGTGCCCTTTTATAAGATGGGTGAGGGGTACCTTTGGAAAAGCCAGAAATATTATTTTATAATAAATTCATATTCGGTTTATAATGGCTCAAAAGTATATTATTTAAAGATTAAGGTGTATATGGGTAGAAAACCACTCAAAAAATAGAATTTAGATAGGTTTGGGTCATTATATTAACCTTATCTTTTATTTTTTACTCTTAGTTAATTAGTTTGACACTTACCATGTCACTTTGTATTTTTATATTATATAGTTAATAAACATACTATATACCTCCAGGAGACCCCCAAGTGGTCCATTAATGATATACATATCATTATATAAGTCTCTTGGATGAACCGTAGATTTATAGAAATTGAATATCAATTAATAATATAATATTTCTTTTAAAAACTCTTTTATGTCAATTTTGACACTATTTAGAAAATTGATTTTTTTGAAAATCATAACAGAATGATTACATCGAAAAGAGTTAATTAAATCATTGCTAACATGTCATATTAACCTATAAAATTAGTGTAATTCATAAAAAGTCTGAAATTATATTTATTTGGGTATTTATAATATCAATTTTTTAATGTTTCACTATTATGGTAATTACTGCATCACCATTATGTCATAAATAAATTAAATTATTTAATGTCTAAAATTTATAAATAAAATATAATTCTGTAGGAAATATTTTAAGATTTATAATGAATATTTACAATCGAATATATCTTATGTGTAACCCTATATTAAAAATGTTTTAGTAAATAAACTTTGATTTTAACTCTTTTAACTCTTCTTTGAATTAAATAATAATAAATGTCCTAATCTAATCCAAGTGGACCTAAATGATAATATTTTATTAATAAGGTTTTTTTGGCCTAGATACACTTTTCCAATAGAATTAGGACATGTGTTAGAGTAATATTAATATCATTTATACCCTTCATTACCCTATTTACTTTTAACGGTGGTAAATAAAAGTAAAAAGTTACTATTCACCAAAAATTATTTTAATCTCATTGAACCACATTTTACTCCTCGATATTAACCATGTCTCTCATATTTTTGAAATTCCACTCACAGAAGCAGTAAAATTATGTTTTATGAAAAATTCAGTTTTTTAACTATCACTTAGTTGTTTCACTATTCATCAAAAAATGAAAGTTTCCAGAAAAATACCAAAAATTATGCCTAAGCTATATTTGATATTATGAATTCAAAAATGATGTATATTTTACCAAATTCAAAACATTTCAGTAGAATTAATTAATTTAAAAGTTAATTTCCGTCGTCAAAACAAATAGTGTGTTTTTAAGAGATAATAACTATCAAAAGATTGCCACTTGTTTATGACCTGTTTAATTGTGAAATTATATACAATGACCAACATTGTATTAAATGGTAAAAATATATTCTAAATATACTTTAAAACCACTCAAATTCATAATTTATCAATATAAAATATTTTTATTAAAATAGTTGTTTTTAATTAAAATTTAGTAATGTTCACTATTCATCAAAATATAAATGTTATCCGAAAAGTTCCAAAATTTCACCTTAGGATAAATTCGATAATCCAAATACAAAAATGAAGTCCATTTTGAGAGATAAAATTTATAAAATTTCAAAAATTAGGTATTACTATTCATAACGGCTAGTTTGATTGGTTGTGGTGTGTGTTAGAACTCGAAGTTGCGTACAACACATGCTACTGTATTATTCAAAGGAAAGCGTACGGTGGAAGCTTGGGATGTTTCATTGTAAATTTTTGATGTCCCCATTCTAGAATGTAAATTTATTTAGTCAAATTGAATATATAAAAGTTTAAAATATTGGATTTAAAAAGGGTTCACTATTAAAGTTTGTAAAAGTGCAATACTGAAAATGAATTTGTTCTTACATTATGTCTAAGAAACTCATAATATGGATTCTTAAATTATAAGGAATATATAAAGTTTAAAATTTATTTAATACTATTCATAACCTCTTTTGAACAGCTTGTTTGGTAAGTCATGCTGCGCTTGAACTCCGTGTTGCGTGTAGTGCAAGTTATTGAAATATTTTGAAGAAATAACACACTATGAAATCTTGGGGTGTTACATTCTCCCCTCCTTCAATAAATTGCCTCCTCGTAATTTGAAATTTTTCTTTGAAAATATGAGGTTGAATATAGAAAATATCTTTGTGGGAAATCCCACATCGGAAATTGGGTTGATAAAATGTAGTCTTAATAAGAGGAAAAGAGAAACGAAAGGGTCACCACCAAATTATGTTCTCTATTCGGGGAACATTGGTGGAAATTAAGGACATATAATTGGAGGAAAAACGTAAATATTTATAGGTAGTGATTGAGGTCATCAATCACAAACAAGTGTAAAATTTAGGGCCTTAAATTCATCAATCTATGATGATTTAAAATACCATCGGTTCAGCAAAACATATGGTATTAGGATAACTCATTTTTTTGTTTTAAGATCCCTTCACTAAAGTATAATAATTAATTTCTTCATTGAATAAAAGAAGAAGAAAAGTATATACTTGACAAGTAGAGACTCAACCTCTAACTAAGTTCTACCACAAACTCATATTTCACTCTAAAAGATAATGGAACTTAAAAATAATATTCTATTTATCCTATTCGTATAGGGTTAAAAAATGAATTTATAATTCATCTAGAAGAACCATTAAAAAATGAAATTATTCAAACCAGGCCATCACGTGGGTTACTGGTAGGTGATACACCCTTGTCGCCCTTCGGTTGTGGGATCAAGTCTTGAGGCATTGTCGAACGCGACAGGTTGTCACCCGACCTCCAGGTTGTCCTTTTATGGCAATCCAAAATAATCCAAACTAGAACTATCCAAAATAATTCAGTCCAAAATGTATAAGGCATGTAAACACAATGAAGATCCTTTTTTTCGCGTAATAACATGTGATCACCTTCATCATGTATTCTTTTAAAACACTGCAACATCCAGAATTACCATAAAACCTTATTGATTACATTCATGATCCCTTATTCCTTAAAGAATAATAGATATACTCCTTCAATAAAAAAATGTTGTAAACCCCAACAATGATGGAATATAAAAATCATTAATCAGTTTCATGGTAGTCAAGAATATCCAATATAATTTATCCAAATCAATCATGTATTATTGTAAAATCACTACAACGGTATCAGAACCATATTATGGTTTATCTTTCTCTCAACCATATATTTTCCAAAAAATTAACCTGCTATTGAGTCACTTTTCTTTGTTCCACACAATCTCAAGTCCTTAATAAAATAGTACTGCAGTAAAATCATTATATACTCCATAATTATTATAACAAGTACATTGTTGATAAAAAAACTCAAATGACATAATCAACATAAGAACACTAATCATTCCTCTTTATATGTGGTAGTATCATAACTTGATTATTATACAATAGCATCATTTGCGGCATAGTCTGATGACTGGGACATAGGTTCGCGTAGTGTCCATACTCCTTGCAAATGAAGCATTGTACATTTGAAACCATTTTCTTACCTTTGCAGTCACGTACATTGTTCCCTTTTCCTCCACACTTATAACAAATTCCCATTCCTTTCAAGAAAGTTCGAGGGTGTTTCTTTCCATAGTTATCACATATGTGAAAATTCTTATTTTCCCTCTTCCATTTATCCATCTTTCTCTCTTCCATCCTTTTCTTCTCTTACTACCCTTCAATGCCATAGGACTCAGTAAACTCTTTACTTATCATATCAACACATGATATTATTTATTCATATGATGATAATAAATGTGGGACTATTTCTCTTATAAACTCTGGCTTAAGACCATGAAAGATATGATCCTTCTATCTCTTTGGATCATGTGCATTGCTGGAGTTCTCATTCCTTCTACTGGGCACCATTTCTAAACAATGGCATAAACTAGATTAGTTTATGAATAACAATAACTAATCCCAAACTTGTAAAACACATAACATAAATTAAATAGTTTATGGATATAATCCGTAACCATAAAAATGTCTCCTTTGAGGAAGTATATACTTATAAACCCTTCATATTGGTTTGTAAATAAAATGAAAATTATCCTAAGAATATCCCCCAGGAGTGTCGTAACCAAGAGTGCAGCAAGACCCGTTATTGTGCACCAGTTCCCATTCGAGTCTAGATCAAAGCGGTGTTTTCAGGTTTTACCCCTAGGTACATCTGTGCCAGAGCCGCCTCTACCTACTCGTATCTAGACAAAGATGTATTTCTCAGAAAACTCACAAAATTTCTACAATACCAAAATTCTAGTAAGTTCTTCCATACTAATCCTCAAACTCCATCTTAGATCTATGTGCTCTAATCAGAGTTTATCTAAATCTAGCTTCCAAGGTTTGTACTAAACTTCCTCTGATACCAACTATAATGCCCCGAAACCAGTTACCCAGAGTCGGTGCATTATTATATAACATTGGCATGATCACAAGAAGGATCAAGTCTCGGAAGACCGATTGGTTTAGTATCCTTGGAATAACTAGATACATTAATAAAGTTTACATTAGATCATATAATAAAAACTAAAACAATATAGTCTCTATAGTCCCCACTCTTACCCTCTCATACTATCCCTACAGGTCATTCATAAATTAATTCTTCACATCTTGGGAAAAATAAAACATAGAAAAGGGGTGAGATCAAATGCCCAGTAAGGATAAAAATATAGCAGAAACATTCATAAATAATAATAAACATTCAAATAAATGTATAACTAAAACAAAATCCTTTTAAACTTGAACTTCAACATAGTATGGAAAAAATAAAATGAAATAATTCCATTTACTTATTCACATGGATATTATACTAATCGAATAATCACATGCAATATCAATAACCACTTTCATAATGATGGAATGCATAATTCCAGACTATCAAAACCACATATCCAAGGCCTCGTTCCAAGACTACAAATAATATTTTTTCAAGTCCTTGTGCCAAGACACTAGTTTCTCTCATGAGACCTACCGATGCATCGAGCAGCTATAGTGGGCCCCACCCGTCACTTATTAAGTCCAATGCATTCCCATATGAAATGGTTTAATCATAACATAAACATTTGTATTAAAACTAGAATACGAAATGTCAATACTTTCTCCATCAACCATAAATGGTATAAAAATAACACATCCACAGTCAATCAAATCCCAAAATATTCAAAAAAATATGGAAGTTTTGTATCATAAAAAATCAACTTCAAATAAGCTTAAAATCCACCAAAGGATGTAGACGTAGATGAAATCAAAACTCTTTTTAGAGAAATATATCTTTCTATTTTGAAATCATTTAAGAGTCATATATTTATAAAATAAAACATTTTCTTTGAAAATATTATTATAAGCTTGTAGGGGATGCTTCGACGATTTTATAACGGTGGAAAATAGCTGCACCCGCCGTATAAGTTAAAAAAACATTCTTACCTTAATTCTGTCGAAAATGTTAAAAGGGACCTTGTTTGGAAAATGACAGAAATATTCCTTTATAAACTACTTATAAAATTCAACAAGGGTATAAATGAATTTAACCCATATTCTAATAAATAGTAAATATGTTTTGAAATAAATTTTTAAGAAACATGGATGTGGATGATAAAGAAGTCCCAATAGATTATTATGTATAAACAACCTCGGATAATGAAGAGATTACAAAATAAACCCTTACCTTGTACTTTTACTTGTTTGGGGTAGGTTAACCTCCTGTATAATGGTGAAATAATTGTTATCAAATTATACAAGAATCATATATATTAATATGATATCATATATGATCTTTTAACATTGATTTGTTAATAATATTTTAGAATTATCGTTGTTTCGGGTGATAACTTACTCGTTTTATTTTATATATTTTGTTATGAAAGACGTGTTTGTAATGGACAGGTTGTATCTTATTCATATCCAGAATGATATCAAGTCCTTAAACATTATTTTGAAATCATCAAATGATTATTATACTTGAATGGATACAATGGAGAATGAATCTCACCGCGTTCGTGGAGACGGTAGTCCGTACGTACGCATGAGCGACAATATCATTCTTTTGATATTAAAATAATATATAATTGGATGGTATATCATATATACAAAATCATTATCATGTTATATTTATTATTTACATGAATTAAAAATTATTATTATACCCATCCAAATAATACTGTATTGAATAACAATTACACCACGACGTGGAGACAGTAAGCCGTACGTACGCACTTATGGTGACATGTCATTCAAAGGATGGATAGAATACTGAATATGGTTTTACCATATTTATAATAATATTACAGTATATATGAGATACTGGATTAATTATTTTAAAATGGGAATAACAAAGAAAGAAGAAGTGGAAGAAGAAAGGAACTTGAAAAGGGGTGGTGAAATCCTTACCTGTTCTTCGAGTTCTTCCTTTTCATTTGATCAAAAGGGCTCCTTAGGATGGATTTCTGACTAACAGAAGGCCTATAAGATGAAGTGAGGGAAGTTTAGAGAGTATTTGAGTAGAGTTTGGCCCAGCCAAATGGCTTTGAAGGTGTGAATTAATGAGAAGGGTGAGTGCCCTTTTATAAGAGGGGTGAGGTGTACCTCTGGAAAAGCTAGAAATATTATTTTATAATAAATTCATATTAGGTTTATAGTGGCTTTGAAGTTTATTATTTAACGGTTAAGGTGGGGATGGGTTGAAAACCACTCAACCAATAGAATTTATACAGTTTTGGGTCATTATATTAACCGTATCTTTTAGTTTTAACTCTTAGTTAATTAGTTTGACACTTACCCTGTCACTTTGTATTTTTATATTATATAGTTAATAAACATACTATATACCTCCAAGAGGCCCCCAAGTGGTCCATTAATGATACACTGATCATGATATAAGTCTCTTGTCTGATCCTTAGATTTTCATGAATTGAATATCAATTAATAATATAATATTTGTTTTAAAAACTCTTTTATGTCAATTTTGATACTATTTGGAAAATTGATTATTTGTGAAAATCATAAAAGAATGATTACTTAGATAAAGGTTAATTAAATAATTACTAAAATGTCATATTAACCTATAAAATTAGTGTAATTCATAAAAAGTCTTAAATTATATTTATTTGGGTATTTATAATATCAATTATTTTAATTTTTCACTATTATGGTAATTAATGCATCACCATTGTGTCATAAATAAATTAAATTATTTAATGTCCAAAATTTATAAATAAAATACCATTATGTAGGAAATATTTTTATATTTCTAATGAATAATTATAATTGAATTTATCTCATGTATAACCCTATATTAAAAATGTATTAGTAAATAAACTTTGAGTTTAACTCTTTTAACTCTTCTTTGAATTAAATAATAATAAATGTCCTAATCTAATCCAAGTGGACCTAAATGATAATATTTTATTCCTAAGGTTGTTTTTGGTAGAGATACACTTCTCCAATAGAATTAGTACATGTGTTAGGGTAATATTAATATCATTTTTACCCTTAATTACCCTATTTATTTTTAACCGTGGTAAATAAAATTATAAAGTTACTATTCACCAAAAATTATTTTCATCTCATTGAACCAAATATTACTCCTTGATATTAACCGTGTCTCTCGGATTTTTGAAATTCCACTCACAAAAGTGGTAAAATTAAGTTTTATGAAAAATTTAGTTTTTTAACTACCACTTAGTGGTTTCACTATTCATCAAAAAATGAAAGTTTCCAGAGAAGTACCAAAAATTAGGCCTAAGATATATTTGATATTATGAATTCAAAAATGATTTCTATTTTACCAAATTCAAAACATATCAGTTGCATTAATTAGTTTAAAAATTAATTCCCATTTTCAAAACAAATAGCGTGTTTTTAAGAGATAATAACCATCAAAAGATTGATACTTGATTATGTCCGGTTTAATTGTGAAATTATGTACAATGACCAACGTTGTATTAAATGAAAAAAATATATTCTAAATATAATTTAAAACCACTAATCATCATAATTTATCAATATAAATTATTTTGATTAAAAAAGTTGTTTTTAATTAAAATTTATTAATTTTCACTCTTTATCAAAATATAAATTTTATCCGAAAAGTTCCAAAATTTCACCTTAGGCTAAATTCGATACTCCGAATCCAAAAATGAAGTCCATTTTGAGAGATAAAATTTATAAAATTTCAAAAAGTAGGTATTAATATTCATAACGGCTAGTTTGATTGGTTGTGGTGTGTGTTAGAACTCGAAGTTGCGTACAACAGACGCTACTGTATTATTCAAAGGAAAGCATACCGTGGAAGCCTGGGATGTTTAATTGTAAATTTTTGATGCCCCCATTCTAAAAAGTAAATTTATTTAGTCAAATTGAATATATAAATGTTTAAAATATTGTATTTAAAAAGTGTTCACTATTAAAAGTTTGTAAAAGTGCAATACTGAAAATGGATTTGTTCTTAAATTATGTCTAAGAAACTAATAATATGGATTCTAAAATTATAAGGATTATATAAAGTTTAAAATTTAGTTAATACTATTCATAACCTCTTTTGAATGACTTGTTTGGTATGTCATGGTGTGCTTGAACTCGGTGTTGCGTGTAGTGAAAGTTATTGAAATATTTTGAAGAAATAAAACAATATGAAATCTTGGGGTGTTACAAAACTGGTCCCTAATAAAGAAGTAAATGGGAATCTTAAGGTGTGTTTGTTATCGCGTAAAATTTTTTAGTTTAAAAAATTATTCTAATAGATATAGATTTTGTTTTAAAAATATGTATTCAAATAAATAATCCATGTATATTCAAAAGGATTGAATAAGGGTAGGCATATATTATAGGAAGAAATGAATCCAAACTTTCTATTGTGGCTATATGGGACTACCACCTCATGTTGTCGATGGGGGTGATCTAGTTTTTAGAGGATTTTTATTTTTCACATCTGGTACCAAAAAAGTTATTTTTGAATCTAGAGTTGATAAAAATGGAATTGTTTTTAAATTTAGCTATAAATATAGATTATTTTATAAATTAAAAACATTTATGATACTGAAAATTTGAAAAAACATCAATAAGTGTTGGATTATATGAAGAATAGTGTAAATAAATAATAAAACTAATCCACATGACTCACACCAAATACAACTATGGAATCACATACATGGTCATATAAATAGAAAAAATTTGACTAGATTATACCAATATAGATATTAAGGTTCCATTGAACTAGAAAAACCTCAGTGTATTCAACACATGAATATAAGACAAAATGACCAAATCTTCATTTAGTGGAAAAAGGTGAAAGTGACTAAGAGATTTAGAAATTTGTAAATGATGATGTATATCGACCACTTCTGGTTAAATAATGGGGAGTGTAATCATAGTTAATAACTTTAACTGATTATATTAGGAGATATGTATTTGTCCAATAAATGAGGTATATGTTAGATTCATTTAGGATCTTCAAGGAATGCAAGAATTATGTTTAGAACCATCTTTGTCAGAATATTAAGAAACTCCTCTTATACTATGTCGGGAAATAGATTGATAAAGAATACATTTATTGTTTATAAGAAATTAGGATATCACCCTAACTCACCCAACCTTATAAAACTCATTGGAACAATGTAAGTGAAAGTAGGAACAACACATTGTTGGATATGGTGCGATTAATGATGAGTCATGGGAGTCTTCCATTAAAATTTTGGTGATTCACATTACAAAGAAAAACATAAATACTAAAATATGTGACAAATAATGTGATTGATGGTATTCTATAACAATTGTATAATGGAAAGAATCAAATGTTGTCATATGTATATGTCTTGTGTTGTGAAGTAATTTTTAAGGCGTATTTAGTTAATAAAATTTCAACATGTGTCACAGAGAATACCCTTATTGGATACCCTATGGAATGAAGGGGATATTACCTATATGAAACCTCAAAGAAAGGTAATAGTGTAAAAAAATTCCATAATATATGAGAGTGAGATCATCACTAAAAGGGAAAGTGGGAGTGAGATAGACATTGATGAAGTTCAGGCTCAAATAAGACAAGAGTTTCACATGAACCTATTCAATAAATCCCCATAAATAAATATGTTTTAGATGAAAAACTACCATTTTAGAGTATAAGTTGGGATAGAGAACGAAAAAAAACTTGTTTTCTATTCACCAAATACAGTGATTTATTATTAGTTGATAATAATGATCATGTGACCTATAAATAAGTAGTAATTGGAGGGGATTTTTCATTGTGGCAAGAAGAAATGAATTTTAAAATGGAGTCCATGTACCAAAACCAAGTCTGGATCTTAGTAGATCCTCTAGAGGATGTAAATATAGTGGGTTTTCGATGGGTATTCAAGAAGAAACTGGATATGGTTAGACAATTATTTACATATAAGGAATATATGAATGCATATAGTTTTAAATAAAATTAAGGCATTGACTACAAAAAACATTTTCACCATTTTCTATAACAAAATTCATCAAAGTACCATTTTTTATGACACTATTTGATATCTATGAGTTTGTAAAATAGATATAAAAATAGAATTCATAAATGAGAACATTTAGGAAGATATCAATATGAAACAACATAAAGGTTTTGGGACTCTAAAGAATGATGATAAGGTCTGAAAATTTAAAAGATATATTTATGGAATTAAAAATTACAACGACGAGAACTTTTGAGTAATATTTTATTTCATGAATATATAAATTTTACTATATAATAATAAATAAAATATATATAAGTATAAATTTAATTTGACCCTCAGTTTTTGAATGATATATGAAAATTGGTTAATGTGACCATTGGAAACATTAATAAATTTTAATGTTATAATTATTGTTTATAAATATAAATGATAGTGGATAATTAATGCATAATGAAGATTCAATGGAATCATCCAGTAGAATCTTGCAGTACAAAGCCCATTTTTCAGAACGTTGGTAGGAGGTAGCTTTAATGGGATTCAATCTATTCCATTCCCAAGCTGATATTCAATAATTGAAGCATGAATGAAATTTCCTTCAGGAGAAGTTCATGTTTGTGGAAATTACCACTCATGAAATGTTATCTGAGCCACCCCAAGAGACTATCAAGATCACACACCTTAACCTTAGGTAATATATGGGTGTTATAAGAAGATATGTTACAATACCTTATATTATTAATGTGTAATCACTTTTTTTAAAATAAATTATTTTTAATGATTTATATTTTAAGAATAATTTATCTTTATAAAATGAAATTTTATAAATGGATTGTTTTCAAATAGAATTTATACTATCCTGAATAGATATCAATGTTTATAATAAACAATGATATTATGAATAATAGTTATTATAATTAAATATAATTATAAAAAAACTTATGTTTAATTATAAATGATAAAATAATTTCTTGTATTCATAAATTTTACTATGCATTCACTATGCATTTTCTGTTCGCTATTGTTTTTAATAAATGGGTATTTTTATTGTTAAATGATAAATCTATCATATTTATAGATATATTATTAGAAAATAAATGTCATTTTGGAATTTCAATATTCGATATTAGGTTTTAGAGAATTTATGAAATTATTGTAAAATGTTTAGTTTTTCAATTAATAGTTAAAATATAGTTTTGGGATTTCCGTGTGTTTAATGACATCATAATGATGTATTATGTAATTTAAAATTTTGGTTGACTATCATGAAATAAAATATGATATGGTTTGTCCCAATAGGTCAATACTGTGGGAAAAAACCATGGGCACACCCATAGTGTTCAAATACCACTAATGAGGTGTCCTCAAAAATTAATAAAAAAACTCCCTCTTTTTCACTATAAATACCAACCCATTCTACCATTCCCATTAATTAAAAATTCATTCCTATCTATTATCTGATATTATTTCAACCCATGAAGTTCTCTCTATTTTTCCTCAATCCACCCAAGTTCATTATCTCATAATTTTAGAAGTTACTTTCCAAGGTAAGAGAATTATCAACTTCTCTTTCCCTTTCATGTTATCTTTTATGTGGAATTTATTTTAAATTTCCATACCATGTTATTATTTCCATTTAATTATATCCCTATACTATATTATTATTGTTTTATTAATGGGATACACTTTTCTTCCGTTTTTTAATGTTTTATAAAACAATGTTTCATACTCATTATGCAGCAGAATTTTCATCTAAAATCTCTATATTTTTCTTATTAAATTATTTTATTTTCATTATATGAATACAAAAATATCATTCAATTCTAGGGGTATTCATAAAGAAAAAAAATTATTTATTTGATTCTATAATTGACGTAAATAAAACCCCCATTATATTTTGAAGGATTAAAATGATATAATTACCATGTTTTTAAGAAATTTCTAAAATATCATGATTTTGATATGAAATACAGTTATTTTATTATATATGGGATAATTATGAGATGTTTTGTTATAATCTACGTGGATAAAATTAATTAAGGAATATTAAGGGATTGATCAGATAATGTTTCAGTGAATTGGGTAATTAAATTGATCTCTAGATATGATAAGTTTTACGATACCTTGGTGAATAACCTTTGTAATTTTTATGAAAGGTTGGCAACAAACCCGGGATATTTTCTTATGAATGTCAAAATTTAATGTTTTAGAAACATTTCCAAGTTATTATTCAAGTTATTATTGTTATTAGATACCCCTTTCTCATTTCTTTATGAAATAATTCATGTTCTTGTTGATATCTCTCAAGCTCACTGTAAATGATTCCCTTATTTTCCATTATTGGGCCTTATGCTCACCCTTTCCATTGATGTATGTACCCATGTTTTTGAGTTTGTATAATTGTACATAGGATGAAAAAATTAAAATATTTTCATTGTTTTTTAGAATAATGGTTTTATTTTTTAATGTATCATGTACCTTATTTCCGAGAAACTAAGCATTAAAGATCTATGGATTTAAAAATAAAATGAGATTATAAGTAATAAAAAGGCATGATTCCAAAGATGGGATGAATGGACAATTTATATGTTTTTGGAAATTAGGATTTGAAAACATTAGGATGAATCCTAGGGAAGAGATTAAATATAGGAAAACATCCTGGTATTTTAGTGAAATATTAGGTATGTGGTTCCAAACAACAAAATCCCTATCTGGATAAGAACAAGTGGATGTGGCTGTCGAACAAATGCATTGGGGGGTAAATCTCTAAAACTCCATTTTGTGCTTTCCTCAAAAAAGAACTGGTTCACACCAATGGGCATTGTATCACTCGTGTTTTGACACTCTTGGGGGATATGTTTGGTTAATCACAATCTTATTATTAACCATTATGAAGGATTTATAGAAAATGAAATAGTTAATGGAAGCTAGAATAGAAATATTGTTTGAAATATGAGGAACCATGTCAATAGTGATTGCAATAGACCATGCACTTACATTTCCTTGATGGAAGCTAGAATGGAAACATTCATCAGAATGAGGAATCAACTGTCTCATGTAATGGGATGTAACATTAATCCAGAAGAGAGGAATATTTCACCAATAAGGGAAAAACATTACATTTATCCCTTTTTGTGTAAAAAACAAAAAACATTCAATGGGTCCACTAACCAAGTTATTTCAAAAGAGTAGATACGCTCTATAGAAAATACATTTTCATTACTTCTTAGTTATGAACAAGAAAAAATCACCTTATATTTTTACCACATAGATGGAGAAACTGATCAGTGGTGGGACCAGATTATGAATATAATGAAATTAGGGGAGATTGAAGAAATGGAGTGGGAAGAGTTCCTATGGATCTTCTTCAATATGTATTTCCCTCATTCCTTGAGAACAAAAATAGAGATGGAATTTAAAAAGCTAAAGAAAAAGGAGAATAAATCATTAGGAAGCATAGAGATGAACATCACAAGTCATTCAAAATACACCTATATCTTTTTCATAGATCCTAATGGAAAGGTTGATAGATTATTTAGTAGACTAAGACCTCATCGATAGAGGAATCTAGCCAACAAAGACTTCGAAAATAATGAGGAGATCGTGAAAAGTGCTATGAAAGTAGAACTGGTGTTTGGTGAGAGACATTGGCCCCATAAATCCAATGAAAATAAGAGATAAATGGATCCAAACATGGAGAGGTACATTGACTAGGTTAGAGTAGTAAGGCGAGTGAAACTTCCCATGCATGATAAATGTGGGAATATGCATTCTGGGAAACTACCTTCTTAGGAGAGAGAAGTGTCACAAGTGTGGAATATATGGAAATACATCTACAAATTTTTATAGTTTTGTGAAGCCTCAACATACCAACACTAAAGATAAAGGGAAGATGGTGAATGACATACCTAAAGTCAAATTATTCAAGTGTGAAAAGCATCATAAATTTTCCAATCACTGTCTAAATTTGAGTAAAGGTCATTCTCAACATTTTCTACAACATTAGCCAAGGGATAATGGTCATTATGTTTCTATCACGATGGATGAATTTAAAGCTTCAAATGATTTGGTGGTAGTAAAATTTGTTATTTGAAATCTATGATGTACTTTTTCTGAATTTGTTTCTACACATTTAGTTATTTCTTCCAATTTTCCAAAGAATATATAATCAATCCCTAAACTACTAAAAGTAGAGTCATATATCAATGCTCTAGGAGGGATTATTTAGGAATCGATTGTATTTAGAAACTGTTGTACTTACATTTGAAATCATGTTATTATTAAATCTAGTAGTCATTCACATGTTGGAATTCAACATTATACATGGGATGGACTAGACGTCCAAGTATAATTATAAAATAAACTACAGAAACAATGTAATATCAATACTCATAAATGGAAAACCTACAATTGTTTTCAAATAAGTGATATCTCAACCTAATATTTTACATGAATCACCACCCTTAGTCTTATTTATAATGTTTATCGGTGAAGATGAAGAAGGAAATTAAAGCATATGAATAGAGAATATCCCCATCATTTACCAATAAAATGATGTATTTCTCGAGGAGTTACTTGGGCCTCCCCAAAAAAGAGAGGTAGATTTATCCATTGATCTTATGTCTGAATCCAATACGATATCAAAAACCCCATATAGAATGGGAAATGTGGAGTTAGTGGATTTAAAGAAGCCACTCCAACATTTTTTTGAGAATAAGTTTATTCTGCTAAGTGTTTATCATTTGATAGATCATGTTCTCCTTTTGAAGAATAAGGCTGGATCAATGCGACTATGAATTGATTATAGAGAACCTAATAGGATCAGAGTGAAGAACAAGTACCCTCTTCCTAGAATTTATTATTCATTTGACCAGATCATGGGGCTCAATTCTTATCCAAAATTGATCTTTGATATAGATATCAAAAATTGAGGGATAAGGAAGAAGATATTACAAATAGTGACTTTTGATCAAGATATGGTCACTATGAGTTTGTTGTCATCCCATAATGATTGAAAAATTCACCAGCTATATTTATGGTTTAGATGAATAGAGTTTTTAAGTACGAAATTTGTAACATTATGGTTGTTTTTATTGATGGTATTCTGATATATTCCAAAATTCACGAGGAGTGTGAGGATCTTATAAGGGTTATTTTGAAAACGTTATAGAAGGAGATGCTTTTTGAAATGTTCATCATGTTTTTATTTTCGATAAAACACATTGCTATCTTGGGGTATGTTGTAACTAGTGAAGGAATATTAGTTGATAATACTAAGAGAAATGCTTGGGAGGGGTGACCATATCCTACAAAAGTAACTGATAGTCATAGTTTCCTTGGTTTAGCAGGATATTGTAAAAGGGTTTTGAAATAAATTTCATGCCTTTAGAATCCATTAACCAAGTTATCTCGAAAAGTGGTTATGTTTACCTAGAAAAAGGAGTACGGGGAATGTTTCTAAGATCTTAAGAAGAGATTTATTACTGAAACCATGTTAACTCTACCCTTTATAAGAGAAGGATTTGTTATTTTCAATGATGCATCTCTGAAGGGGCTTTGGTGAAACCACTTGAAAAATGACAAGGTAATTTCTTATACATCTCTATATTTGAAACCTCATGGGTAGAACTATACTATGCATGACCTGGAGTTGGTTTCAGTTGTTTTTTCTCAGAATATATGGAGGAACTATCTTTATGATGAGAAATGTGATATATACTAGACCATATAAGATTGAAGTATATTTTTCATTCAAATGGAATTGAGAAGAAGACATAAGAGATGGATGGAACTTATTAAAGATTATTATTATTCCATTTATTTTCACCCTGGAAGAGAAAATGAAGTTGCAGATGCATTATTTAGAAAATACCCTATTATTCTTGAAATGATGAGGATTCATGGGGATTCATTTGTGAAACACCAAGTAAAACTGGACATGGGAATCATAAGGGAAGGTTTATCATCAACCCTATCCAAAATAATTTCTCAATAATCATTAATAGAGAAGATTTTGAAATCTAAAAAAGAGATCCTTTTTTAAAAAATATGTTTGTGGCTATAAATGAAGGGATGTTTCTTGATTTCATTATTGATCAATAAGGTGTACTAAAATTCTATACAAGACTATTTGTTCCATTAATTTCAGAAATAAAGTAGGAGCTGATGGATGAAGCTCATAGCTCAACATTCTTTATACATCCTATAAGAACTAAACATTATAGGGAAATTCATGTTCATTATTGGTCGGATACCATGAAATGGGATCTTGTCGACTAGACTACAAGGTTCCTAGTGTTTCATTAATTGAAGGAAGAGAAACTAGACCGTAAAGGGTTATTATAACCCCTACCCATACTAGCATGGAAGTGGGACAATATCACTATGGAATTTTTCATTGATCTCTCGAGAACATCAAAAGGAAACAATGTGATATGGGTTATAGTAGACCATCTCACCAATAATTCCCATTCCATATCTATTCTAGAAGATTTTTCCCTTAACCAAATTTCCAGGATTAATGTGAGGGATGTGGAAAGGCTGTATGGGTACCACTCTCTATCGTATATGATCGTGATCCGAAGTTGACATCAAAATTATAGAGAAGTGTTAAATATTAATTAAGTGTCGAATTGAATTTTATTATGTCTTGTAATCCCTAAATGGATGGACAATATGAATAGAGTATTGAAATACTCGAGTACATGTTGTGAATAGGCTCAATGTAATTTAGTGGCGGATGAGGTAAACATCTCCCATTGGTCGAGTTCTCTTACAAAAATAGCATCAATTCAAGAATTCAAATGGAAAATTATAAATAATTATATGAGATGTGATGTAGAACTCCTAATTTTTGGGATGAAGCTGGTGAGGGGAAGCTCATTGGGCCCAATCTCATGCAAGAGATGAGAGAAAATATTTATGCCACCCAACAACACATTAAGGATGCTTAGAGTCTATAGAAGTGATTTTTCAAAAACCATATAAGGGCCTTGGAGTTTTATGTTGGTGAAGAAATATTCTTTTAAATTTCTTCATTTAAGAGATTCATGTGGTTTGAAAAGATAAGGAATCTATGCCCCAGGTTCATTGGACAGTATGAAATCCTTGATCACATAGAATCAATGTCCTATCAGCTAAAACTATCTCTAAATCTAGCTCATGTTTCGGATGTATTACACATACCCCTATTGTGGATGTACATAAATGTACCATCCAATTTAATGAATCAAAATTTGGTAAAACTGGATCATGACCTCTTTTATGAGGAGAAACTATTGGAGATATTAGATCGTATAGACAAGGTTCTATGTAGCATGACTATCCACCGTGTAAAGGTGTTGAGAAGGAACCAGAAATACGATTAAGCTACATGGGAACCAGAGCAGACTATAAGGCATATGTACCCACACATTTTCTCTTTCGATGGAATTAATGGAAATTTAGGGGATGAAATTTCTTAAAGGGGGAAAAATATAATGACCCAAACATTTGATTAATTTTTTATTTCATGAATATTTATGTTTTACAATGTTATAATCAATAAAATATATATGTGTAAATGAAGTGTGTCCATTGGGTTTTTACCATTAAATAACTATTAGTGAATATAAACATTCAAAATAATAATAATTTTTAATGTCATAATTATTGTTCATAAATAGAAAGGATAATGGATAATTAATTTTGAAAGAAGAGTCAATGGCATCATCCAGTAGACTCATTACGTATAAAACCCAATTTTTATAACATTGGTGAGAGTTAGAATCATTGGGCTTCCCTCAAGACCAATCCCAATATGAGCTTCTACAATTGAATCATGAATGAAATCTCCAAAAGGATAAGTTCAAGGTTGTGTAATTTTCCACTCGAGAAATGTTATCTGAGCCACTCCAAGAGTCTACCACCATTAGACACATTATCCTTAGGTAATATCTGGGTGTAAAATGTGGTTATGTTTGAAGGCCTTAGATACATAATGTATAATTACTTTTTAAAAATAATTTCTTTTTTAATCAATTTTGTTTTAAGAATAGTTTTTCTTAATAAAAAATAATTTTATAAATTTATTGTTTTCGAATAGAATTTGTATAATCTAGAAAAGATATAAATTTTTATAATAAAAATTTATATTATGAATAATAATTATTATAGTGAAACAATTTTATAAAAACACCCATGTTTAATTACAAATTATAAAATAATTTCATTTTTTCAGAAAG
Organism: Viscum album; assembly: GCA_963277665.1. Lineage (NCBI taxonomy): Eukaryota > Viridiplantae > Streptophyta > Magnoliopsida > Santalales > Viscaceae > Viscum > Viscum album. The sequence goes on from OY728141.1 coordinate 1,283,473,667, forward strand.
ATTACTATGAATTTACTATGTGTTTTCTGTCCGCTATTATTTTTAATAAATGAGTATTTTTGTTGTTGAAAGATACATTTATCAAAATTTTGGATTTATTAAGAAAATATTAATTATATTTTTGAATTTATAATTTCAATACCATGCGTCAATGATTTTATGTTATTTTAATATAAATGGTTTGTTTTTCAGTGAATTGTAAATATACACTTTTGAGTTTTCAGTGAGTTTAATGACATTATAAATATATATTATGTAATTTAAAATGTTGGAAAACTCTCATGCATTAATATATTATATCAGGTGTCCCAAGGGGAAATTTTAATGGGCAAATACCATGGTAATTCCCATGGTTTCGCATGTATCACTAATGAGTTGTCCTCAGAAATTAATAAATAACTCCCTCTCTTTTACTATAAATACCCACCCATTCCTTCATTTACATTCATTCCAAAATCATCACTCTTATATATATAATTATATTATCTCTCATGGAGTCTTCCCAAGGTTTCCTCAATCCTCTATGGTCCCAATCATAGATTTTTAGAAGTTACTCTTATAGGTAAGGGTATTGTCAACTTATATTTTCCTTTTATGTTCACTTTTATGTGGTATGTATTTCAAATTTCCATACCTTATTTTATTCCCCTTTTATTCTTTCCCACTGCATTATTATGTGTATTTCATGAATGGGTGACCATGTCCCATGTTTCTTAATATTTTATAAAACAATTTTTTATACCTGTTATGATGTAGATTTTTTGTCTTAAAATCTCTCTCTTTTCCTCAGGAAATTATATTATTCTCTTTATGTGAGTACCAAAACATCACTCACTTATAGGGGTATCCATAATGATAAAAAAATGATTTATTTGAGTATGTAATTGGCATACATAAAACACTCATTCCCTTTTGACACGTTTTAAATTAAATAATGGTAATGTTTTTACGTAATTTTTTAGACACCCAAATTTTGATATAAAACCCATTTCATTTATTCCCTATGGGTTCTTTATGATATATATGATTATAATCAATTTGGATCACATTAATTAAGGAATATTAATGGTGGACCTTGATATCTCTCCATTGAGTTGGGTAAAGAGATTAATCTCTAGATATGATAAGTTTTATGATACCTTGGTGAATAACCATGGAAATTTTTATGACACCTTGGGGATGGACATTGGTGACTTTATTATGAATGTATAAATTAAATATTGTGAAAAAAATTTCATGTGATGATTCAAGTTCTTGTATTTATAAAATTCATCTTTATCATGCATTTATGAAATTCATCATGTTCTTATTGATATCTCTAAAGTTTATATGTAACTATTTCCCTTATATTCCCTTATCAGGCCTTATGTTCACCCTTTCCATTGATGTATTTCCTTTGGTTTTGAGTTGATTAATTTTACTTAGGATGATCGAATGAATAATCTTTTCAAGTGGATTAGAAGAATGTTTTCATGTTTTCATGTAGTATTTACCTTATTTACAAGACACTAGACATTAAAGATCATATGTTTTTAAAATTTAATGAAAAGTTATATAATAAAAATGTAGGATTCCATAAAAATCATATAGAAAATGGAATATTGGGTTTGATGAATCCCAAATATAATTTGGTTTTATAAATAAGGAATTTGAGCCTTGTGTCAATATGCAGTTTAATGGGATTGCAATCATTTTATTAATTTTATATTTTGATGAGATATTATTTTTTGAAAACTAAAAACTAGTCTTACAATTTATCGAATGATGATTGAATATATGATTTTACTAGAATGAATTGGGTGAATAATAATTCATTAATGTCATCAACACCCATCCTTGTAGATCCAATAGGCTTCTCAACCTAGGTTAGGGTAAATATATTGAAAAGATAATGGAATTATGTATAATGTCACATGGGTTTAATATTTTATAGAAAATGTGTACTTGGATACATATGTAATGAATTATGGTGGAAATGTTTTTTACATGTTAGTGATCGGGACATTCATTTATTTTAGGTTATATACTATGCATGATGTTTCCTATACTTTGAGTGAAGTATAAAGATATCATGAAGACCTAAGAAACATCAATTGGATGGATTTCAAGACTATCCATATGTGTAACATTGGTATTTTTTCATTGTAAGACCTTAGAAAATAATAATAAATAGTTTAGGAGATATGACCTAAAACAGTTTAAGATTCTGATGCTCGGTGAACCTTGATAATGATATTATAGAAATATTAAATATTATATATCACAAAAAAAAATTTCTAATATAACGGAATAACATCCAAAAAAGGCTCCGATAAGAAAATATAGGACTACTATTGAATCTAGATTGCAGTTTTTATTTTAGGCGTGACATAATTTTAGATTATGTTAGATGTTTGGGTTGAGAACAATCATGGGTGGGACAATAAAATAAATAAATAAATAAATGTTTATGAATTTCACTAAAAATGACAACCTCTTTAAGTGTAAGATTGTTACAAAATATAAGAGTAATCCACATAACCATTGGGTTTTGAGATGAGATCATTGAGGTGAATTTGCATATATCAGGATCATGGATCACTAACTAGAGTGCTACCTAGATCACCAATGACAACATAGTTTATGGAGCTCACTAATGACGACGACACAAAACCATTCATCACTAAAAATTTATCTAAAATAAAGGTAGGATAAAACTTTATAAGTATTTATCTACATTTTTTATTCCATGATGAGTGAAAATCATTCATTTTAACCGTTTGACTCATGTTTTGATCATGTTTTGTGTTTATCGATTTATTTTTCATGGTTTTTTTATTTTTATATTTATTTTATAATTCTATTTGTTCATTATGTTCATGAAAATGGATTGCTTCCAATATAAATATGGGATAAGGTTCTTTTTTCAACATTATGTTTTATGAATCACTATCATAGTTCTATTTGCAGTCATCATCAGTATTTCAATTTTCCAGTGAATTGAAAAATACAAGGTTAATGATTATGGAACAATAAAACTGTGTCACAATTGATCATTACCAGAATTTTAGGATTTATATGAAAGAATAGTCTACAATTTATAGTGATGATATAGGATCATGTTAATATTTGGGTAACATCTGTTCATGGGTGATGGAGATTGGATGATGTGGAGTGAAAACATAGGATTATGAATGGGATTTCTGGTGCGATTTCAGTTGAAGATGATCAGCAAGACTGAAAGATCATACTTCATTGCTTATTGGTCAGTTAGGTGTCTTAATTGATTTAATTAGTGGTATGGGTGAATTTATGGTATCTCTAGAAGTTTTTGTATAATTATCAACTACCTGGTTTTTATTCTGAATAATACACACTATGTCATCCCCCATTCATGGGACTAGGGTTTCTATGCATAGAAAAATGGTACACACTTTGGGGCCTGTGTCACACACCATATGACCTTTTGCTGGTGGCACAAATTGTATCATAAAGGGAACACATGCATTTATGTGGACATAAAAATGGGTGGGACATAAGTAAATGTGAACTATCTTGGACTCTAATATGACCAAATGCCTCATAAATGTATGATACATGGGATTGACCATAGTAAAAGAGCATAACCCAAAGTACATATACACATACTGAAGGACTCATACAGATCTAGGGTAGATGAGACACACTTTTTTCTATGAGTACACACCATTTTATTTCTTCATGGAAGGTCATGTCCCTCTGTCTCTTTAGTTTGGGCATGTTTTAGTTTGTTTTCCCCCATTGTTCCTCCCCATGAACTCACAATATGGAATTACATCTTGATCATTAAATTGTGATCTTCTTTTTGGTATTTTCTTTGGATAGAGTTTGAGAGTCCCTCACTATGGCCTTCGGTGTAATCCTCTATCTTTTTTATTTCCTCCCTTAATAGGGGTTTGGCCAATCATCATGACCATATTATGTGGGTATATGATTCACTATATATAAGGTCGTTTCAAATATTGATTTAGGATTCCCCTATGAGCCTTGGGTGTAATCCCTTATATATGTACGGTTATCTTTAAGTATCCAGAGAGTACTACTTTAGTGAGGCTCAATGAACATAACCTCTCAGATGAGTTCCATATATGATATCACAGAACATTGGGTGACTTATGACTGATGATAATTACCATGAAGTGTCAATCAAAATCTTGTGGATGGCAGTATGCTTGAGACCTAATTGAGACTTGGTTTGTGATATGACTATATCTAGGTTATTAATTTTATTGTTATTAACCATATCCTATTAGCATACCTATGAGATGATGATATGACTAATATTGATGATTTATGTTTTTGGATTTTGGGGTGACCTGTTGGGTAATATTATACCAACCCCTACTTGGGATCTACCCACACATATCATCTCTTGTGAAGATGATAGTCATTTTTACAAAGTACTAGGTCATTCAGGAGTAGATGTATAATATTATTCTGAATAGAACATGTGACATACTAGGTGTCTCATTTTACTTTAGTATCCTCATACATAGTAGGTTAGACTCCATTTCACCTTATTGTGGGATTATATTTAACCATTATGAATTCTAGTTAATTTTTACTATTATTATACGATATGGATGTATTTACCCAATTGGTATCTATTATAATTTTTGTTCAACATTGTATTGGATTTTTAGATATGTGTGTGTATACAAAAACCCTAGGATAAGGCCTCCAATTCTTGTGATATTTCTACTCAGTGCTAGTTACCAACCCTTGGCCTATTAAAATAGGTCTTGGGGTGTAAAAAAACAAATTACCCTTAAACTTGTGGGCCTTGGTGGCTAATTTCATGATAAAGTGGTATCAATGGAGTGTTAATCCTACGACGTAATTTTTTATTTTTTTTGAACAGTGAGTTTTGGATTTGAATTTAAAGAATTATTTGTTGAAAAGTTTTGAGTTTGGATTTTAGGAAAGGAAATCCATTATTTTTGAGATGGCCAACATATCGATTCACCTAGAATCTGACAACTTTTTGATTACACAGTATGTGTAAGCATTAGTTTTAGGAAAAATAGTGGAATATGAATCATATTTGAATGTTTTTTGGTTGTAATCCCATTCATGAGTTAGCTCCACAAATGTAATCATTGACCATGGAACACCATGATTTTAAATCATGATTCCTTTGAAATTTCAACGAAAAAATATTTCATAGTGAGATTATGAGCATGCTCCTCTGAGTGATGAGGATTTTGTATATGTTCATGTACAAGAGATAGAACCTCTAGGTGATTATTCAATTTTTCCACCACACATTGTGTCGTGGGTTACACCTGTAGCACTAGAAGAGGAAGTGGACTAGATTACAATAATCCATGACCTTCAGGGGTAGATACCTCCTATATTTAAGGAAAATTCACACCCCAATGTGGATTAACACTAGATATATGTATTTATCCTTTATTACTACCTTATTAAGACTCCTTAATGATATATTATAGTCCTAATAATTAGTAGTCTTCAAGGATTAGTTGGGTGATGGTAGAGTCTGGTGAATCACACACATGACGAGGCATTATTATCTTGGAAAGAGTTTTAGAATCTCTTTAAGTAATAATTATGTCCTGCCACATTATGAGAAGTTTGCATCTATGAGCTTCAACATCCTTAATTGGGTAGTATGATCATGGATGAACATTCATTAAGGTTCTCTAACATCTCGTGATACTCTCTTGACATGTTTTGAGATCCATTCCTTTAAGTGTGGTTCATAGAGTAGAGCATGTGTCATAATAAGAAGGTTAGAGTAAAATCTATTTTCATTACTAACTATGTTAGATTAGTTGAGGGATCCTTGGTGATGGAGATATTTCTAGAAGAATATATTTTTATAGTTTTTCTAGTAAAAAACACACCATATTAGAGACCACAATATGTAGTATTTTATGCAATATATAGGGATCTATGCATGAAAGATGCTTCAAGATATTATCCACTGATAGGGGGTCTGTATCTTAGGGTTCTAAGGACTATTTTAACCATCCTATAGAAGTAGTGTTTCTCTTTTGATTGTTGGTACATCTCATGTGGGATTTTCAAATATGTTGTATAGATGATAAATATATAGTTGATCGCCCACCAAGGAAATGGAAACAAGTAGAGAAGTGAGAATCAAAAAGTGAATAAAATCATAGAGAGTAGGGATGGGAAAATGATATTATAAATAGTTTGACTTATTTCCACCCCATCCCAAGGTTTTGCACACCATGTTTAGTGAGCTGGTGAATTGGGATGAAGACTACCGCAGGATATGGAGTCTTATTATTCTGAGGCTTCATATATAATTAGTGGTATGATCTATATCCAATCTACATTATTTATAGTACTGATAGGCATGGGTTTTAGAAAACTGTTTTTTGCACTAATATTTTCAGAGACATAGAGAGTATAGTTTTACTCTTATCTAGACCCCTAATCTTAGATGATCCTACTAGAGGTGTTTCAGTGATCAATTTTTCTTAGTGATAGTGTAATCTAATTAATATAGAATATGGATTTTTATGTGATATTTAATATAGAAACAATAATTATTTATGACTCTAGTTTAGGTATGAATTATATATCCATAGTACATTACAAGATAGACTATATTTGGTCGATGATGGGGTTTTCCCATATGGATGGGATGATGTTTTTCATTTATTGGTGTGAGTGTAACCCAAGAAGATTGGTATTGGATCATATATTTTAAGGTAAAACTGATTACTAACCTATTTAATAGTAATAACATTGGATAAATAAATTATGATAACATTCAGCTTTATAAAGTGGTGGTGGAGTATGAAGGAAACCATTATAGAGGATGTATTGGCCTTATTTACAAACAATGAGATAGAATTATTTATTGACTTACACCAAAGGACTACCCCGATATATAATCCTACATAATAGATGGCTCCCATGGAGAACCATAAGCTAAAGGTGAAGTTATAGAACATATAAAAAAATTGATTTTTTTGACCTACTATTTCCCACAAGGATGTCCCTGTGTTGATCTCCAAGAAGGTGTAAGAGATCTTGAGGTTGATTGTGGAAAAAAATCCACCTTACCAGCTATCAATAGAGAACTTGTTTCCACTACCTAAGATCATCAAAATCATTGATTAGTTGAGATGGATGATATGGTTCACTATGAATAACCTCAAATTGAGTTACTACTATCTTTGAGTATAGGATGTTTATATACAAAAAATGAAATTATTTTCTATCAATTATCACTGTGAGTACATGTTGATTAATTTATGTGTGAAAAATTCCCCAGTAGTGTTCATTTGAATCATAAACTGGATATTTAAGGATTTTTTAATTAGTTTTGAGTTTATTCATCGATGAAATCCTAGTATACTATAATGATAAGGATGAGATCCTGATAAACATAAGGATAGTCTATAAATTCATTGAGAACACCAACTATATTGTTATCTCCCTGATTTATTTTTTGGATTTGAGAGGTCTAAATTCTTGGGTAGTTGAACTTAGTGGAGTGTGTGGAAATCGAACCAATGAATGTTATGATATTGTTATATTGGGATTCACCCAAGGGAATGAAAAAGGTGTAGATATTCCTTGGTTTGGAAAGATATTATATAATATTAATTCCCAACTGATCCAGGATATCAATACCTTTGATTATATTGATGAGGTAGGGTAACTATTTAATGTTGAGATAAATGTTCTAGAATGTTTTTCAAAAATTTTGAAAGTGGTTTATGATCTCCCCCATCATGAGAATAATAGAGGAGGGCATTGAGTATGTAGTATTCTATGATTCCTCAGTGAATGGCTTGGGTTTTTCTAATATAGAGGTGGGTAGTGATTTCCTATGGGTCCTAATAGCTGAGGTTGTATTAGAAGAACTATATAACCCATGATCATGAGCTAGAAATGGTAGTATTGTCCCAGAAGATGTATTGAAACTGCATTATGGGTGAGTGTTTTATCATCTTGTTTGACCAAAGAGTCTCAGTTGTATTAGTATAGACTCTCATGAAGGGGAATGTAGTGGAAGATCATCTATGAATGATATCTTGTTCGTAGTTATTGACCAAGGTGTCAGATTAGTTATCCAATTTTTTGTTTTCTTTAGTGTATGAGTATGATAAATCTTACCTCTAGTAAGTGGCTTCTACCACAATTCTTATATAGTATGTTGTGGAGGCTCCCCTTAGAGATATTGTCTATGAGACCCTACATGTTCATATATCAAACAAACCTGCCCCTGATGGATTTCTTATGGTGAGGAGATCATTTTCATTATATATAATTGAGTTTGGGAAAATTGAAGTTCATGAGGAGGTCCTATGGGTGATTAATAAATCCCCCTTGGTGGTTCATCAAAGTGTGGTAAAGATGTAACATGTCCTTCAGGGTTAGTTTTGGTGTCCAAGGATAAAGATGTGTGATGAAGAGTTTCTCTCTCTATTAATCACTTTTCTATAGGTGAAGGATGAGCCCCATGTTCCCAAGGGTTTTGATAAACTTATATAGGTTCCAATGAATATGTTTGATAATTTATTTATAGATTTCATGATAGGTTTACCAAGAATTTCTAGTGAAAACAATTCCATTTCAGTTTTCCTAGACAAAATCACATTGTTATCCCATATCCAAGCAATATGAGAGAAGGGATCAATATTGAAAAAGTTATATCTGTATATTAGAAGAATACTATGTAAGATCGATTTGATATATTCTTGATTTCTCGAATACAAGGTGGGGGGTGAATTTTAGTTTTTAAAAATATTAGTTTAAATATATTAAACTAAATCAATTAAAAACATATTTATTTGAAAAGATCGAATTTGAACATGGACCTCATACTAATTAGAAATGTATTATAATCTTGTAAGATTTTGAAATACTAGAGTAAAATAATCATATTCACATAATATTTGATTAAACAAAGGAAAAAGTTTGTAATCATAATCGATATGATTATATCAGTGTGTCTTGCATTAATAGTAGATCTAATTAATAGTTCAGACTATATTTATCATATTGGAAAATCATTATAACAAAATAAAACATTTTGTAGAAACTGAATAGAGAACTATTAAGAAAAATGTAATATAATATAAACAAATTAAGAATGAATTACATTTATTTAAAAAATAAAAGATCATTTTTAACCATAAGAGTAAGGTAGCCACAAACATTGGAAAAAGGTAACCCGTGTTTTATACTTACAATAATTTATGCAATCACACATTAAGGAAATCCCTCTATAGGAATATTGGATTTTTAATCATATCCATGGAATCCCTCGATTCAATGAATAAGATTCTCTGTATTACTATCCTTGGGAGCCATCAAAAAAGATGATATGATTCCCTATCTCTCTATCCCAAAGAACCTTCAATAATAATTACAATAATCATACACAAGATTACAATGTAAATGTTCATAAGGAGACAACCATTACAATGATTGCTTATAACTATAATAATATAATTTATTAAAAAGAATATGAATAAGAGATTCAGGATGTGAAATCTTTATATCTCTCACATAATTTGAAATTTCAATATGAAATCGATCAGTATCAAACTCTTCGAATGACTATGTATTTATAGAAAACCATCGCGACATCATATTTTTGTTCAATAGTTATATTTATCTTTGTTTTTTATAACAACATGGACACCAGGCACTTCAAAATATCTATTGTAATGACCTGACACCAGAAGCCCGGAGCCAGTCCATTATTTTAAAACATTGTCATGATTACCAGGAATCGAGTCCCAAAGGACCAACCTATTTATTAGTCTTGGAAAATAGATTACATACATGAATGTTACATCATACATTCAAAAATAAAACAAAACCTAAATAATCCATTGAGAACACCATTATTCCCTCTATTAGAACCCTTAATATAAAATATAATACACTTCCTTGAATCCTAGGAAAAGAAAACATAAGAATGGGGTGAGCTCAGATGCTCAAAAAAGGTAAATAATTTAGCGGAAGCTATAAATGTTTAAAGTAAGATGTTTAATAAAAACCACAACCTTTTAAACATAAACTTGAACATAATATGGAGAAAATAAATCAAACATCACCATATAAACATTCACATGGATATTCTACTAGTCAAATAATCAAATTTAATAATTAATTTCATAATGAGGGAATTCCTAACGCTAGAAATAATTATCACATAGTCAAGGCCTCAGGCCAAGTCTACAAATAAATTTTTTGTCAAGGCCTTGTGAAAAGACACTAATTTGTCTCATTAGACCAACTGATGCACCGAGGGGCTATAGTAGGCCCCACCCATCACTTACTAAGTCAATTGCATTACTCATATGAAAAAAGGGTGAATCATAACATAATCATTCGTAATGAAACTAGAAGACAAAATGTCAATACATTAACCATAATCTATGAATAGTATAAAAATAACACATCCACAATCAAACATATCATAAATCATCCAATACAATACGGAAGATTTAATTTTAGTAAATCAACCTCAAAAAAAAAATTATTCAGTAAATGATGTTGACATAGTTGAAAATGATCAGTAAAATTATTTGAGAGAAATATCCTTTTTTGTAAAATAATTTAAATGTCACACATTCATAAAGAATTTCATTTAAAATAGATTTTTGAATCCAAGTGTACCGTACCACTTTTAAAATTTTGGAAATAATTATCATTTAAAACATTCATATACATACAAATAAATCCTTAAAATAAATTTGAAAACATGGACATTAATTAAAAGGATTTAGAAAGATACATATTTAAAAAATTTAAATTGATAATCTAGTTAAATAGACACTCCTATAAAACCATAAAATATTTCTTTTGAAAATAGTTTTATGAAATATGTGTATCTATGATAAATATTTCCCAGTAAATACTTACACATAATCAGTCTTGGATAATTATTTGATTAAGGAAATAACCCTTACCTTCCACTTTCCTTTGGTCGAGGGTACAATTTACCTCTTGAATAATGACCAAATTATGTTATTAAATTATAAAATAACCATATTCATATTTATTATATCATTCACGATTCATTTATTACTCTATACTACCCATTTAATAATGATTTTCATGTTAAATTAACATTTCGGGGAACAATCACTTTCTTTATCGTATGCGTTTTAACTTGTTATTCTTGATCATATAATTTAGAAAATGATTTAAATAATTCAATAATATGAAACATGATTTGTATATAATATATATTTAGAATAAAAATATGTATAAAAGATATATATGTGAAATGGAAGACACCGTTTATGGAGACGGTAGGCCGTACGTACGTGTAAACGTAGTTTCTGTTTTCATATCGTATTGAACAGAAGTAAGTGGATAAGATATATGTAAGTACATAAATACATATATATATATATATATTTGAATTATTATTTAATATATTACATACTTAATAATAATGTATATTTTTATAATCATCGTTGAATGGTGAACCTTGAAATGAATCTCATCGCGTCGTGGAGACGGTAAGCCGTACATACACACGAGTGACGATATCATTTATATAATGATTAAAAGGTGTGGAATTGAATGGTATATTAATTTTACATAGAAATTATAATGTTATTTTCATTATTTATATACATATTACTCATCATTATATCCATCCAAATAACCTAGTGTTGAATAAAAAATTACACCACGATGTAGAGACGGTAAGACGTATGTTCACAAGCATGGTGAAATTATCATTAATTGGATTGATTGACAAATGAGTATGGCTGAACCAAATTTATAATAACATCACAGTATTTATAAGGTACCTGAGTTATTATTTTGGTATGGAAATAACAAATAAAGAGAATGTGGAAGGAGAACAGAACTTTGAAAGAGGTGATAAAATAATTACCTATTTTATGAGTGTTTCCTTTTGATTTGAACAAAAGGGCTCCATAAGTTGGGTTTATTCTAAAGGTAAGGACTCTAGGTTGAAGTTAGGGAAGTTGAGAGGTGATTTGAGAAGGGTTTGGCTGATCAAAATGCCTTCGGAGGTGTGATTTTGAGAGAAGAGGATGTACCATTTTATAAGAGAGGTGAGGGTAACTTTAGGAAAAGCTAGAAATATTATTTTATTATAAAATCAATTTCTGTTTATAATGGAACCAAATTATATTTTTAGAGCCTTAGGTGGTTATGAAACGAAATCATTTCAACCAATAGGTTTTAGAAAAGTATAGTTTTCTATTTTAAGCTTATATTTTAGATTTAACTCTTAGTTAAAAAGTTTAACTTTTACAATGTCTTCTTTTATTTTTATATTACATGGTTAATAAACATACTATAAAATTCCAAAAGAAACCCAAGTGGTTCATTAATTAAATATATATAATTATAATTTTCCTTTGGACAAACCATATATTTTTAAGACTATTATATAATTTAATAATATAATATTTTATTAAAACTCATTTATGTCAATTTTGACACTATTTAGTAATTTGTTTTTTTGAAAGTCATAAAAACATGATTACTTCGAAATAAAATCATTGAATTAACCCCAACATGTCATATTAACCTATAAAATAAGTATAATGCATGAAAATAGTAAATTTTCATTTATTTGGATATTTATAATATCAATTATTTTAATCTTTCATTAATAAGGTAATTATTCCATCATCATTGTGTCAAAAATAAATTTAATTATTTAATGTCTAAAAATTACAAATAAAATACTATTATGTAGGAAATATTTTTAGATTTTAAATGAATATTTAATTTCTAATTTATCTTATGTATAACCCTATATTAAAAATGTTTTAGTTACGAAAATTTGAATTTTAAACTATTAACTACTCTTTAAATAATATAATAATAAACGTCCTAATCTAATTTAAGTTGGTCAAAAAAGAACATATTTTATTCCTAAGGTTGATTTTGGTCAAAATACACTTATCCAATATAATTAGGACATGTGTTAGGGTAATTATAATATCATTTTTACCTTTAATTTCCCTATTTACTTTTAACTCTTGTATATAAAATCAAAGGTTAGTATTCACCGAAAATTATTTTCATGTTATTGAACAACATTTTACTTAATTATGTCAACCGTATCTCATGGATTTTTTATATTCAATTCACAGAAGCCGTAATATTACGTTTTATGCGAATTTGCAAATGTGCCTAGAAGATGGGTAAAAGACGTTAAAGAGTTCAATAAAATTTTATACATCTAATTTTATTATAAAATGACTATAATGAATTACAATGAACATATATATGTATTATATATATATTTTTACAAAAAATAAATTTAAATAAAATAAATCTAAATAATATAAATAATAAGTTTAAAAAAAGGTGGTTTTAAACAACAATTTAGTATTTTATACTATTCATCAAAAATTGAATGTTTTCAAAAAAATTAAAAAAAACTCACCTTAAGATAATTTTGATATTCCGAAATAAAAATATATCGTTCCAAATTCAAAACATAGCAGTTTTATTAATTAATTTAAAATTAATTTCGGTTGTCAAAACCAAAAATCGGGTTTATAAAAAGTAAAATCTATCCAAATATTGACATGTGTTTATGTGAAATATAATTGTTAAATTACTTATAATGATATAAATTTTATTAAATTATAAAAATATAATCAAATTATTCTTCAAAACCATTTAAATGAATAACATAACACTTCAAATTATTTCGATTAAAAAAGTTGTTTTCAATTAAAATTTAGTATTTTTCACTATTCGTAAAAATATGAAAGTCATTATAAAAGTACCACATAATTATACAAACTAAATTATTATTTACCCCTTCTAAAAAAAATTCAATTTCATTAAATTTAATATATAAAAGTGTCAAATATTTGTTTTAAAAAGGGTTTTCTATTAAAAGTCGGTAAAATTGAATTTTTTGAAAAATAATTCTTTTATCTGAAGAAAATGAATTTGTTATTATATTATATATCAGAAATAAATAAAATGTATTCTAAAATTATATAGAGTGTATAAAATTCAAAATTCAGTTGATAGTATTCATAAGTGCTTTTTGAACAGTTAGTATTTTATGTCCTAGTTCTCTCGAACTCGGTGTTGCGTGTAGCACAAGTTATTGAATTACTTTAAAGAGGTAATGTACTATGAAATATTGGCATGTTAAATTCACCTCTACTTCAGTAAATTTCACCCTCGCAATTTGATTTTTTTTTCTAAAATAAAATTTTAAAATAAAAAAATACCTTTGTGGAAAACCCACATCAGATATTGGGTTAAAAAAATTTAATCTTAATAAGAGGGAAAGGGAAATGAAAAAGTCACCACCAAATTATGATCTCGATTCGAAGAAATTTGTTGGCAATTAGTGACACAATATTATCGTGAAAACATAAAAATATATTGGGAGTGATTGAAGTCATCAATCAAAAACATGTGTAAAATTGAGGGCCTCAAAGCCATCTGTAACTCCCCGACCCCAGCTACCCAGAGTCGGTGCATTACTTCGTAACATTGGCATGATCACAAAAGATCAAGTCTCGAAAGACCGATTAGTTTAGTAGCCTTGGAAACACTAGATACATTCATAAACGTAACATTACATCATAAAGAGAAAAACTAATAACAAAGTCTTCATAGTCCACACTCATATCCTCTTTTGAATATCCCTGTAGGTCATTCATAAAATACTTTTTCACATCCTGGAAAATATTAAAACATTGATAGGGGTGAGCTCAGATGCTCAGTAAGGATAACAATATTGCGGAAGCTTTCATAAATAAACATTAACATTTAAGGCAATGTATAACTAAAACAAAACCCTTTTAAACATGAACTTCAAAATAATATGGCAAAAGTAAAATGAGATAATGCCATTTACTTATTCACATGGATATTATACTGGTCGAATAATCACATGCAATATCAATAACCACTTTCATAATGATGGAATGCATAATGCCAGACATTCTGAAACATTTTGTTAAGGCCTCGACCAAGACGTCTAAAATGATTATGGCCTCAGCCAAAACCATAAATCAAATTGGGAAAGGGCATCGGCCAATTCCATGTATAGTTGTCTCATGCGACCGACCGATGCATCGAGGAGCTATAGCGGGCTCCACCCGTCACTTATTAAGTCCAATGCATTCCTCATATGAATAGGTTTAAACATATCATAAACAATAACATAATCGTATCACATAAAACATGCATAAAGGAAACATAACATTTCCACATTTCAATCAAAAGATATCAATACAGAACATTGATATAATAAAAATGCTTTCAAAACCATTTTCAATACCAAAATAAAAGAAAGTTAAAACTTTGTATTTATTTTTCATTAAAAAAAATGATGGCTTGTAGAGGAAGCCGAAACTCAAATAACAGTCTCGGCGGTGGAGAAGTCGTTGTTGCCGCATAAGTACGGAAAGAAAAACATTCCCTTTTTTTCGTTTAGTAAAACGCTTCATATAAAAAAGATTCCTTTTGAATAAACGTAAAATTCAAAGGGGTTTATACACCGTATAAAAGAAAGTTGTGTATAAAACCAAATATGCCTCAATGAAAGGAGATTGAGACGAAGTCCTTAAAAAGATCATTTTTAAAATAAAATAGATCTATTATGTGTATTCACTATAGGAACACATAAAGAAAGTAAAAATACAAAATAATACATAATAATATCATGACATAATTTGAAAGTACGAGATTAACCCAAAGAATGGAAGTTGGGTTAAGAAGTTCCCTTACCTTGTGTCCGACTTGATTCGACCGTTCTTTAAACTCCTAAATAATAAACTAGAGTTAATATCTACCATTTTAAATTTCATTATCCTGTTTATATCACTTATTACAATGTTATGAACATTATGTAATTATTTAAGTTAATAACGGTCGTTTTGTCAATTTTTGGTACTTGAGACAACAATAAACTTCTTATAATTACAAGTTGTTTATGTGGTAGAATATCCATTATCTCCATAATTATATTCATGATTTATATGTCATATATATCATATATATCCAGTATATACATTCATTTATAATATTACGTAACATTTAGAGGTAAGAAATGAAATGCACCGTTCATGGAGACGGTAAGCCGTACGTACGCATGAACGCTACTTTCATTTCTATTTTGTATTTAATGAAATCATAATGATATAAAGGTATAATATAGTTCCAGTATAATATCATATATAATATCATTTACTCCATACTTTATACATCCCACATATGGTATTAACGATTCACATCACTTTGAGGGGGCGGTAGTCCGCACTTCCTAAAATGAAATTATCGCGTTTACCCATAATGGAAATCATAAAGTATGCCATAAATGAGAAATACCGAAGCATAAGGAAAACTTAAACATATTATATATCATATATAAATAAAGTGACATCTTAATGGCCACCATTGAAGGTGTTATATGAGTGTTGAACAATCATCGTTTCGTGAGGCAAAAATTCGCCATCCACAGAAACAGTATGTTCTTTAACCATTAGATGTAGGTGTGTGTAAGTGTAGCTCGAATCATTCTTATAAAAACATCCTAGTATATTGAGGATACTGGTGTTGTTACAAAAGAAATGAATAAAAAGAGTTTAGGGGGTTGGAGAAAAAAATAAAACAAAACAACATTAGAGAAGACATTACCTCAAAATCGGGTAACTCTTTTTGATTTCAGCCAAAGGCTTCCTTGGGAAGAGTTCTGCCCAAAGTGAGGCTTCTAGGAGTAATAGGGGGATGTTGGGAGAGTATTTTGGCAGAGGTTGGCCGAGCGAAATGGCTTCAAAGTGTGAATGATATGGTAGAGGTGGAGGCCTTTTATAAGTTGAGAGGAGGGGCACTCTTGGAAAGTAAAGAAAAGTCACTTTATCATAAAATGCGTTTCGGATTTTAGAGGTCCCACACTTATATAATTAGAGGATACGGTGATAATGGTTCGATATATACCCATCCAATAGGCTTTGGACAAGTGTAAGCCTTGGATATTACATTATCTTTTCATTTTATTTAAATATTTAATTAATGAGGTAATCGCTGCATCATCACTGTGTCATTAAAAAATTAAATTATTTAATGTCTAAAAATTCTAAAAAAATAACCATAATGTAGGAAATCTTTTTATATTTCTAATTAATATTTATGGTCAAAAATTTAACTTATATAACCCCATGTAATAATAGTTTTAGTAAAACAACTCATGTTTGTGACATTTTTTTTAACATTAAATAAAATGTTTTTAATGTCATTTTCCAACCAAAGTGGTTCCATGGGGTCCCCAAGTTGACCCATGGATTGTATTTGTCGTCCATGGCTCATAAAATGAGGGTAGGATATGTGTCAAGCTCATCTCATATGATTAAAACATTATTTTTACCTTAAACTACACTAATTACCTCTAATCGCGATGAAGAACTTAAAAGTTACTATTCACCAAAAATTATTTTATTCTCATTGAACCACATTTTACTTCTTAATGACAACCATGTATGTCGGATTTTTGAAAATCAAATCGCAGAAGTGGTAATATTTCATTTAAACGAAAAATCAGTTATTTAACTACCACTTAGTGGTTTCACTATTCATCAAAAATTGAAGTTTTTCAGAACAATGCCAAAATTTCACCCTAAGCTATAATTGATATTCCGAATTCAAAAATGATGTATATTTTAAAAATTTCCAAACATATAAGTTGCATTAATTAATTTTATAATTAATTCCCGCTGTCACAACAAATAGTGTGTTTTTAAGAAACAATTTATATCAAAAGATTGGCAATTGTTTATGTCCAATTTCAATGTTAAATTAATTCTAATGACCACCATTGGATAAAATGGTAAAAATATATTATAATTATACTTTAAAACCACTAAATAGTATAATTTATCACAATAAATTATTTTTATTAAAAATAGATGTTTTATGTATTTTTCACTATTCATAAAAAATTAGAAGTTCTCAGAAAAATACCAAAAATTCAACGTAGGCTAATATCGATATTCTGAATCCAAAAATGAAGTCCATTTTGAAATATAAAATTTATATAATTTTAAAAAATGGTTATTACTATTCATAACAGTTACTTTGATTAGTCGCGGTGTTTTAGAACTCGAAGTTGCCTAAAATGCAAGCTATTGCATTATTGAATGAGAAGCATATCGTGGAAGCTCGAGGTGTTACACCATCAGTCTATGATGATTTAAAATATCATCGGTTTAACAAAAAATAAGGTATTAGGATAACACATTTTTGGTTTTAAGATCTCTTTCCTAATTTTTAATAATTAATTTAATCACCGAATAAAAAAATACTTGACAAGTAGAATTTTATCCTTTAACTAATTTCTACCATAAACTAATCATTCACTCAAAAAGATAACAGATCTCCAAAATATTCTATTTTTCCTAATTGGTTCGGGTTATAAAAAATTAATTTATAATTTATCTGTCATTCCATTTAAAAAAACTACATTACAAAAACCAGAAGATCACATTGGCCAGTGGTAGGTGATACTCCCTTATCGCCCTTCGGTTGCGGGTTCAAGTCTCATGGCCTTACCGGATGCGACGGGTTGTTGCCCTACCTATGGGTTGTCCATTTTATAACAATCCAAAAATAATCATATGAAATGTTTTAATCTTAAATAATATAATCCAATGCCCAACTTAATTTATTTCAACCTTTAAATTTATCCAAAATACTTCTGTCCAAACACACAGTCTAATATTTATAATGAAGGTAAACAAAACGATGATCTCTTTTTTCCACATAATAACATGTGAATACATTCATAATGTATTTTATTAAAACATGGTTTCATCCGCAATTACCATAAAACCTTATTGATTACATTCTTGCTCCTTTATTCCTAAAAGAATACCATATAAACTCCACAAATTAAAAAATATTGTAAACTCCAACAATGATGGAATATAAAAATCATTAATTAGTTTCAAGGTAGTCAAGAATATCCAATATAATTTATCCAAATAAATAATACCATATTCCAAAATCACTACCTTAGTATCAATACTATATTAAGGTTTATATTTCCCTTAACCATGTATTTTACCAAAAATATTAACTTTCTAATGAGTCACTTTTCTTTGAACCATATAATCTCAAATCCTCAATGTAATAGTACTACAGTACAATCGTTATTTATTTCCATAATTCATATAACTAGTACATCATTGATACAAAACTAAAATGAAATTATTCTTTAATAAAAACATAAGAACACTAGTCATTCCTCTTAATCTTTGGTAGTATCATAAAATGATTATTGTCCAATAGCATTAGATGGGGAATACTCTGATGATTTGGATATTGAATTGTGTAGTGTGCCAAATCCCTGTAGATGAATAATTATACATTTGAAATCTTTTTTGTACCCTTGAAATCACGTACTTGGTGTCATTTTTCACTACACTTATAACAATCTCCCATTCACTTTATGTATTTATCAAGGTGATTATTTACACAGTTATCAAATATGGGTAAATCCTTCTTTCCACTCTTCCCGTTACCCATCTTTCTCTCTACCATCCTTTTCTTCTCTATATTTACTTCAACTCCATAAGACTCATTATATTTTTTACTTATCTTCTTAACACACAACACTATTTCTTTATATGATGAAAATACATGGGATACTATTTCCATTATAGATGTTGGCTTAATACCATGAATTTCATGATCTTTATTACTATTTGGATCAGGAATATTATTGGTGTTATCATTAATTATATTGGGCACCATTTCTAAATAATGGCATACAGTAAGTTAGTTTATGAATTGCAAGGTATGATTCCAAACATATAAAATACCTAATGTAATTTGAAAAGATTATGCACATAATCTAGAATCATAAAAAAATATTTTCATTGAGGATGTATTGACTCATAAATCCTACATAATGTCCTGTTAATAAAATGTGAATTATCCTAAGCATATCCCCTGGGAGTGTCGTAACCAAGAGAGCAGCAAGGCCTGTTTCCGGGTTCTAAGATACCCCAGGTCAAGCCCAAAACTCCTTGTCAGAGTTTTCACTCCTAGGTACATATGTGCCTGAGACGCCTCTACCCGATCGTATCCATACATGGATGTATTGTTTGAAAAATACACAAAATCTCTACATTACCAAAATTCTAAGAAGTTCTTCAATACTAATCCTCAATGTATATCTTAGGGTAAATTTCTCTAATCAGAGTTTTTTTAAATATAGTTTCCAAGGATTGTACTAAACATCCTCAAATACCAACTATAAAACCATAACCCTAGAATCCTGGAGCTGGTGTATTATTTTAATACATTGTAAAGATTATAATAAATGAAGTCCTAAATGACCGATCAATTTAGTTGTTTTGGAAAATATATTACATACATTAACGTTACATTACACATTCAAAAAATAAAACAAAACATAAATAATCCATTGAGAAGACCATTATTCCCCTATCTTAACCCTTCATATCCAACATAATACACTTCTTGGAATCATGGGAAAACAAAACATAAGAAAGGGGTGAGATCAGATGCTCAATAAGGGTAAATAATTTAGCGAAATATAAAAACACTTAAGGCAAGATGGGTAATAAAAAAATTGTCTTTTAATAATACACATGAACATAATATGGAGAAAATAAATCAAACATTACCATATAAACATTCACATGGATATTGTACTTGTAGAATAATCACTTGTAATAATTAATTTCATAATGAGGGAATGCCTAACACCGCACATCATTACCAGATAGTCAAGGCCTCATGGCAAGACAATAAATAAAACATTGCAATGCCTTATTCGAAGACACTAGTTTATATCATGAGACCTATCGATGCCTCAAGGGGCTATAGTGGGCCCCAACCATCACATACTATGTCCACTGCATTCCTTACATGAAAAAGGGTGAAACATAACATACAAATTAGAACTAAAACTATCATACGAAATGTCTATATTTTAACCATAAACCAGGAATGGTAAAAAAATTTCACATCCACAATAAAACATATAATAACTCATTCAATATGATATGGAAGATTTTATTATAGTAAATCAAACTCAATCAAGAATAATATCCAATAAATTTTTTTTACATCGTTGAAAATGATCAGTAAAACTCATTGAGAGAAAATATCCCTTTTTTGAAATCATTTAAAAGTCACACATTTATAATAGAACTCATTTAAAAATGATTATTGAATCAAATTGTCCCATACCACTTCGAAACATATGAATAGATTTATCATGTCAAAACATTCATTTCCATATAAATAAGTCCTTAAAATCATTTTGAAAACATTGACATTTGTTAAAGGGATTTAGAAAGATAAATCTTTAAATCATTTAAAATGATGATCTAGGTAAATAGACCCTCCCATAAAACCATAAAAGATCCCTTTTGAAAACTTATTTGTGAAATATGGTCATCAATGATAAATATGTCCCAGTAAATACTTACACATAAACAATCTCAGATAATAATGAAATTGAAGAAATATCCCTTACATTGTGCATTCCTTTGGTTGAGGGTACGTTTAACCTCCAATATAATGACCAAAAGATGTTATTAAATTATAAAAAAAACATATTCATATTAATTATACTATAAATGATTCATTTATGACCTTATACTATCCATTTAAAAAAATTTCCATTTTAAATTATCATTTCGTGTAATCGTCACTTTCATTATCGTATGTGTTTTAACTTGTTATTTTTGATCATACCATTTATATAATGATTTAAATACTTACGGAATATAATAAATGATTTATATATAATATATATTTATTATAAAAATATGTATAATTTATAGATATATGAAATAGGTAAAATGGATTATGGATACAGTAGGTCATACGTATACATAAACTCTGTTTCCGTTTTCATATCATATTGTACGGATGTTAGTGAATAAGATATATGTAAGTACATTCCAACATACAGACATAAACACACACACACACACACACACACATCTCCCATAGTATTATTATGCCATATATTACATATTTAGTAATAATATATGTTTTTATAATTATCGTTGAATGGTGAATCTAGAAACGAATCTCATCGCATCGTGGAGACGGTAAGTCGTACGTACACATGAGCAACAATATCATTTAGTTAATGATTAAAAGGTGTGGAATTGGATGATATATTAATTTTATAGTAAAATTATCATTTTATTGTCATTATTTATATACAAATTACTTATCATTATATCCATCCACATAACATAGTGTTGAATAACAAATTACACCACGACGTGGAGACGGAAAGCCTTATGTTCAAACGCCTGATGACATTGTCATTCATAGGATGGATAGAATAATGAGTATGGTTGTACCATATTTTTAATTACATTACAGCATGTATAAGTTATTAGAGTTATTTTTTGGGTATGGAAATAACCAGGAAAGAGAATTTGTAAGAAGAAAAGAACTTTGAAAGGGGTGATAAAATAATTACCTCTTCATTGGGTGTTTCGTTTTCATTTGACAAAAAAGGATCATTAGAATGAATTTATGATTAAAGTAAGGACATTATGTTGATTTTGGGGAAGTTGGGAGGAGATTTGGGCCGATTTTGGTTGATCAAAATGGCTTTGGTGGGGTGATTTGGAGATAATGAGGATAACTCTTTTATAAGAGAGGTGAGGGTCACTTTAGGAAGGAACTCGAAATGTTATTTTATTATAAAATTATTTTCAACTTATAATGGATCCAAATGAATTTATTTTGAGACTTACGTAGTTATGTGTTGAAATCCTTTCATCCAAAAGGGTTTAAACAAGTTTTGGTTACCATTTTAACCTTATCATTTAGATTTAATTCTCAGTTAAATAGTTTAACTTTTCCTTTGTCATATTGTATTTTTATATTACATTGTTAATAAACATAATATAAAATGAAAATAGAACCCAATGTCGGTCATTAATGACATATATATCATTATAAGGGTGCTTTGGATGAACCGTAGATTTTTAGTACTATAATAGAATTTAATAATAGAGTATTTGTTTTAAGAACTTTTTTATGTCAATTTTGTCTCTATTTGGTATTTTGTTTTTGAGAAATTCAAAACAGCGTGATTACTTTGAAAATAATTCATCGAATCAACCCTACCATGTCATATTAACTTAAATAATTAGTGAAATGCATCAAAATTCTCAATTTACATTTATTTATAATTTTATAATATCAATTATTTTTATCTTTCATTAATAAGGTAATGAGTGCACCATCATTTTGTCATAAATAAATGTATTTATTAAATGAAAAAATTATAAATATAATACCATTAGGATTTTAATCTTTTTATATTTCTAATGAGTATTTATAGTCAAATTTATCTTCT
Organism: Viscum album; assembly: GCA_963277665.1. Lineage (NCBI taxonomy): Eukaryota > Viridiplantae > Streptophyta > Magnoliopsida > Santalales > Viscaceae > Viscum > Viscum album. The sequence continues at coordinate 1,283,497,038 of OY728141.1, forward strand.
GTATAACGCAATATTAAAAATGTTTTAGTTATGAAAATTTTAATTTAACACTTTTAACTCTTCTTTAAATATAATAATAATAAATGTCCTAATCTAATCCAAGTGGGTCAAAAAATATAATATTTTATTTCTGAGGTTGATTTTGGTCGAAATACACTTATCCAATAGAATTGGGACATGTGTTATAGTAATTATAATATCATTTTTACCTTTAATTACCCTATTTTCTTTTATCCGTTGTAAATAAAAGTCAAAAGTTACTATTCACCACATATTATTTTCATCTTATTGAAACACATTTTAATTATTGATGTCAACCATGACTCTCAGATTTTTTAAATTCAATTCATAGAATTGGTTAAATTATGTTTTATGGAAATTTGAAAATTTCCTTAAAAGGTGGGTAAAAGTCGTTAAAAAGTCCAATAAAATTTTATACATATAATTTTATTATATAAAAATATGATGAATTACATTGAACTTATATAAGTATTATATATCTATTTTTACTTAAAATAAATTTAAATAAAATAAATAATTATTTAAATAAAAATTCAATTTTAAACAATAACGTTGTATTTTTCATTATTAATTAAAAATTGGATGTTTTAAGAAAAATACCAAATATTCAACCAAATATAATTTTGATACACCAAATTAAAAAATTAATTTCATTTTACCAAATTAAAAACAGAGAACATTTATTAATTAATTTAAAATTAATTCCAATTGTCAAAACCAAAAAGCGGGTTTTTAAAAAGTAAAAACTATCAAAAGGCTAACATGTGTTTATGTCAAATTTTAATGTAAAATTACTTATAATGACCTAAATTTTATAAAATGATAAATATATAATATAATTATACTTCCAAACCATTGAAATTCATAATTTAATAGAATAAATTATTGTGATTAATAATGTTTTTTTCAATTAAAATTTAGTATTTTTCAATATTCATCAAAATTGGAATGTTATTAAAAAGGTACCAAAAATTTATCCAAAATAATTTTTTATTTCATTCTTCAAAAGAAAAATTTAATTTCATTAAATTGAATATATAAAAGTTCCAAATATTGGTTTTAAAAAGGGGTTTCCATTAAAAGATGCTAAAATTGTATTTTTTTTGAAAAATACTTCTTTTATCTGAAAAGATGAATTTGTTCTTATATTATGTCTAAAAAACACATAATATGGATAATAAAGTTATATATAGAATATAAAATTCAAAATTAAGTTAATAATATTCTTAAATTCTTTTTGAATGGCCAGTTTGGTAAGTCGGGGTGCACTCAAACATGGTGTTGTGTGTAGCGCATGTTATTGATTTACTTTGAACAGATAACATATTATGAAATAGTGGGGTGTTGTATATTTGGAAACTAAATGTATAACATCATATTTATTTACACCATTACAATGTAATATGTTTTACTTACATTAGTAAATAATTTTTGGTATTCAGAATTTATACTCAGTCTATCCGACAGAATTCCTTTCGAATTTCATTACGATAATCATTGTGAGTGTGATTTATTTATTTATTGTTTCCATCATAAGTATGATTATAAATATTTTTTATTATGAAATACAATATAGAATGTTTTTCATCTAATCTAATATAGGTGAATATGATTTTCCTTAGATCCAAACTTATTAAAATAATCATAAATTAGGATTCTAGTTTATATACTAGAATACTTTAAAACTAATTCCATGTATGGTTAAATATTTTATTTTCTACAAAAACATTCTAAAAAACATTGTACATGAAATTTTATTAATCATGTACTTATGAAAGTGTTTGTTATTTGAAAAAAATAATGGAATAGAAAATTAATATGTATAAATTTTTACTCTACAATCTTTCCATTTTTGAAAAGCTCAAACCGATTTTTTTTGAAAATATGTTTGAAAAAAATACATCCATTTATATTTAGGTAATTCATACTCAGAATTAAACATTAAAATATTTCTTACATTGATTTTATGGATCATCTAAATAAAATTATTAATATTATTAACCCCCCCCCCTATGATAACCCCCCAAGTATTGTAGACCCCTACTTACGAAAACATATCCCCTTTTAATAAAATTTTCCCCCTTTGGGATTTTCAAAAAGGAATCGGGAATTATATACAAAGTTTCTTGAAAAAGGTATAGAAAAAAACTACAAGAAACAATATAATTAACTACCTAGTAATACATTTAAAATGAAAGAATATTAAACAAATCAGGATTGGAAAACATTCAAAGAAATTGTAATGGGATGAAGACGTCATTCATTCATATTTTTTTTCAAAATATACTGAAAATTAAAATTAGTGTTCAAAATTAAAAATACTATAATCTTTATTCATCCAAGATACCACAATGGTTTTTAAATTCATGAAATATTATCATTATTCCAATAGATTTTCTATTATTCCATCTTCAGACAGAATTTTATCTTATTCAATCCAAAAACATTCAAACAATTTTTTTTTAAATTTTTTGACCAAAGATATCATTTTATATAATATTTTAGTCTTTATAACTCCAACTTATGACAACCATGCATTCTATTACAACTTAAACATGCTTTATTACATATAACTTCACTTGATACAACAAAGAAGATCAATAGGTTTAGTGTCTTTGGGTCTTAGGATCATTACATAAAAACTTTAAACTTGAAATACAACATCTCTAATGAAAACTTCCTTTACATGACCACTACATTCCTTCGTACTTAGAATTGCATGGGATAACCTAGGGACATGCAGAAGAAAAGGGTGAGCTATAAAGCCCAGTAAGGGAGTACACAATGAATAACATGAGGAGTTCAATACATGTTAGGCAATAGGAATATAAATAGAGAATAAGAGTAACATGAACATAAAGGCATGATAAATAATGATAATCATAACATGGAAATGTGACAACAACACTTAACATTGAATTAACACGAGCCAAGGCTCATTGCACATGGAGATTGAGTAAACCCTCATTAAAATTGAAGCCTGAGTAAACCCTCGTTTCACTTGAATTAGAATGAGTCAACACTCATTGCACATGATGTATCATGATACTATACTTTACCCAATGCATTGGAGCACTATAAGGGCACGCCATTCTTAAACATTTCATTTCATGCATAAGTGTGCCACATGGATCATAAAACATGGATTCATAAAACATAATAATTTATTCCACGATAAAGGAATGTGGAATACATACATGAAACATTATAATCAATAAGTAAATGTGCATAAAGGTGAATACCCTTGATGCAGAAATGGGCATGGTATTCACTACACAATGACAATGGCTTAGAAAATCAGTGTGATTTCGGCAGCGTAACAGCATGACGTAAGAATTCATAAAAATGGTTGATGAGAGAGAAAGGGGATCCTCATCATATTTACATGTAATGGACAGTAAGGAGGTCATATAGATACATGTACCAACAATTGAAAAGGAATTTAGATTCATGATACAAAAGTATTGCTTGAATATAAAAGAGGAGAAAAAAGTTCCTTTCGGAATTTCGGCATAGTAACGGGTGTACATGTGAGGCATTTAATGAGAGAGAAAGGGGTCTCCCATCATTCAAAAAATAAGATGGAAGTATGGGGGAGGTGCTAAACCATACCCAAACATTCATAATTGAAATTAAAATGGCAATACAACTTAAAGAAAATTGACAAAAATGAGAAAGGAAGAAAAAACCCTTACTTGGAAGTGTGCTTCCAAAGGCTAGAGAGAGGCTTGTGAGAGGCTTCTTGGGATATTGGGGCACCTTTAAAGGATTATAGAGAGAGTAGGTAAGAGGTTGGACGAACTCAAAGGGCATTGAGTGAGGAGGAAGTGGGAGCTTGGGTGGGTTTATATAGGAAAGGTGAGGAAATTCTTTATTATTTAGGTTTGGGACCCCTTATATTAAAATAATTCAAACCACACACCATCCCATGGTATTTGCCCATAGTTTCTAGAAAAGGAAAGAGGAATAAAATATTTTACAAGGACAAGGTCCGAACTTATTAAAAAATTAGGGTTGCTTATGTGGAGGTGAGTCACACTCCCATGTAAATTAATTTAAAAAGGCAAAGTATTGAACAAGTCTAGAGGGCTCCATTAATGCTTTGAAAAGTAAGTCAAACAAACCCAAAACCTCATTATTTTAATGATAAAACACACATTGTCCGAACATAAGGATTATGGTATTTTATTACATCACCATTGGGTCATTATGACGTCATAAAACACATTATATATTTAAATGGTATATAATTTTTACCCAAAAATTTGATTGTCTGAGAAAATTATGAAAAATTCACCATTGGATAATTTTGACGTCCTGGTTCCAAAAATAATATTTATTTTAACTAAATAATTTTCTAAATATGTGAATTTTTACTTTTAAAATAAAAACCAATATTTATAAAAAATTCACAGGTTTTGACAGAAATGGATTTCAAACCTTAGTAAAAATATTAATTGGATTCATAAAATTATAAGAAAATTTATATTTAATAAAAACTAATTTAATATTAATAATAATATTTTATTAAAATATTATTTAATTCAAAAATCCTTTAATTTAATAAAATATAATTTTTAATTAAATAATAACAAAAAACACCATTTGTACTTTAAAAACTAATTACAATGTATCAAAAATGACTAGAAATTATATTCATTATTATATAAAAAAATAATGTACATTAAAATGGTGCTACTTATTTGTTACATAACCCCTTAAAATAGCCGCATAAGACCTAAGGGTAAGGTGTGCGATGGTGACATACTCTTGGGGCGGCTCGGATAACATCGCTCGAGTGGTAATCTCTATCAACTTCCACTTTTCCCGTAGACAGTCCCATTCACGCTTGACATAATGAAGCTCAGCTTGGGCTTGGTCAAGGGCGAAGCCCAAAGATGCCACCTCTTTTCCGAGCTCCGAAAAATTGGCTTCGTAAGGGGAAATTCTACTAGATGAGGCCATCGCTTCCTTTGTCTGAGTAGAAAAGGGTTCGTTAAAGCCTTATATTTATACTACTCAGATGATCACTGTACAACGACTATAAAAGTAACAGTCACAAATCTTAACGTAAAACTAAAGAAGTTTACATCTTATAAAAACATTTTTCATAATGAAACATTTAACTGGATCAAGAGGGATTTTTCATTAATGAAACTTTGGGTCGTTACACAACAAATAATAGTATTTCTCTCCATTTAACTCTTTCACCCCTAAGTCTAGTTATTAGTTGTATCTCTGTACTATTCAAGGAATTTTACGCTTACTACCTTATCATTAGATAAGTAATTAAAGGATAATAGGGATTTATTCGTAAGATTCTTCATATCTTCAATAATATCATCATGTATCCTTAAATCATCATCAAAATAATGATAGTATTTAATATGCTTATTGAATGTATTTTTATGAGCAATATAACTTTCTTTTAAAAATTTGAAATTAACCTCTATCCAAATCTACCTGCCTGTTAAAACATTGATTGAATATCATTTTTTGACTTTGATTTTCATGAATGTATTCCATTCTATCTTCTGGTCCTGGAATGTAAAGAATTATTTCCTCAAGTCTATGTGAATCTTACATGATATAATAAACTCCATGTGTTTTTATCATATTATATAGATACGTTTATTTTTGTATACCCAATGTTGGGATTGACTGGTTCCAACTTCATTAAATTTTTCATTCAAATAATCATTCTTTGAATATGTTTTTTCAACTCAATAATTGACATCCTTTACATCAGTTAATTTGATGACATTTATTTCATTAGTCTCAACTATGTCACCTTCTATCATTGAAATTCGATATTTCTCATCTTTTATAGATATATATTCAGCATATTCTTAAGATGATGTTTTTTATTCATAGAAAATTCAAAAAATTTATTCTAATCAGTGTTTGATGGAAATTTTGATGATGATACATATGATGTTCTTAAAGAAAACATATCATATAGTGTTTATTTTTGATCATCATATTTATCTTTTTCTTTATATTGATCCTCGTAATTTTATATCACTTTATCTCCATCATATTTCATAAATTCATTAAATATAATAATATGAAAACATCAGACAGATTAATTTTTTCTCAATATTCATTTCTAGGAATAAAAAACTTGTTCATCCAAATATATATTACTTGATTATTCAGAGTGATTTGATTCACCTCCAGATACTTTTTATCATGACCAAAAAAATAATATCTTTAATTTTTTATTAAAGGACCCAAGATGATCCATAATATTATGAGAAGGAAAAAAAATATTCTCCATTGAAGTGTTTTTCAATTAGACTTGCAAATTTTCTATAAGATAATTTGTATCTTTAGTTAGTCTTGCAAATTTTGTTATCTCCTTCCACCCTGAAAAATTTAACTGGGGCATAAAATAGTTTGAGAAGATCATGATACTATAGATCTGAACCATTCTCCAAACATTCACCTCAATGTTATAATATGTATTGTTTCTTACAAGACAAATAAACTAAATAATCTCTTAATAAATGAAAGGTATTGGATATTCTTTTCATATCCATTCTATAACCACGAAAGTCAGCATTCAGAAAATATTTTTGTTCAAAAACATTTCTAGAAGAATAAGAAAGTCATAAATCCAGAGTTCCATTTAGATAAATAAATATTCATTTTATATCTTTTAACTAGGAATCCTTTGTATTGAAATGATATATTTCACTTAAGAATATAGAAAAAATTAATCCTAGATAAATAAAAGATATTCATTGTAGATTATTATCATACATCTAGAAATATTTTGATCAATTGTTTTACTAACCTAATCAATATATAATGTATTTGAAGTACCTATAAAAGTACTTATAATTTTATTATTTTCCAATCTAAACATTATAATAATATCTTAAATATACTTATGTTGAGATATATATGTTTGTTCTAGTTTTTATGATATATGAAAACCAAGGAAGAATGTTAACACATCCATCATATTCATCTCAAACATATATTTCATGAGATCAAAAAAGAAATCTATTAAGGGGTTATGTGTTGATATGAATGAAATTTTCTCAACATCTATTTAAACTATCCTAAAATTTGTGTTTACAAATTTTATAAAAAGATCTAGATCTGATGATCCCTCAATAGGGTAGTTTTGTAACAAAATTTTTGTTAACCTATCAAATTAGGCACTACGAGCTTGTGAAATTTGTATAATGATTTTCTATTTTTATAAATATATTCACATTGTTTTTTATTTTTATATCTAGGGGTTTGTTCAATATAAACTTCATCATGAACATATCTATTAAGAAAAACAGACTTTACATCCTTTTGAAAAAACATTGAAATAATGTATACTGAAAAGGCTAGAAGAATATGAATAGCTTCTAGTCTACTTACCAGTCCCTATTTTTCTTCATAGTCAAATCCTCTTGTTGGTTATAACCTTTTTAAACATGTCTAAATTTATTTCTCTTGATTATTCCAATTTATCCCATTTGTCTCTAGAAACCCATTTTACACCAATTATAGAAGTTTCTTTGGGTCTTTTAACATGGGTATAGACATTGTTCCCATGGAATTCACTTAGCATATCATGCATAGACTTAATCCATTCCTCATCACCTAAAGAATCATCAAGATTTTTAGGTTCAAATTGGTAAATGAAATAATGATATTAAACTTCCTTTCTTAAGGAACTTCTTGTCCTATTTGGTTGATCAACATCTCAAATGACTCCATCAGTAGGATGATTCTTATGAGAAATCCGAGTTCTTGGATTTTTTATGTTCTGTTTTTTGATCATAAGGTTGAAAATATTCCCAAGTAAATACTTTAGAAACTATTTATTGGGTACCTTTCTTATAATAATAATTTCATAACAAATTTGGGAAATTAGTTTTTGAAAACACATGGGAGGAGGATGTTAGTTGGTGTTGTTTTAAAAAAGGATATGTTTTAGAAAATTTAACATATATTGTTTCGTAAATAGTACAAGAATTTTTATCAAAAAATCTATTTTTCTTTTGATGTAATATAATGACCAAAAAATATTTCTTACTCATATTTGTGTGTTTTATTTTTTAATTTATCTTTCTTATTCAACATTAGTAATTTACATCCAAAAACTAAAAAGTATTATTTTTTGGTTATCGATTAATCCAAAACACATAAGGAGTTTTATTTAGAAATGGTCCAATAAAAAATTATTTATAGTATAAAAGGAAGTACTGACTGCATTATAACAATTTTATAAAAATTATGTATTTACTCAACATGGTTCTTATTATTTCTTGAAAAATATTGTTTCTTCTTTCAAGAACAACATTTTTTATGGGTTATTGGTGATGAAAGATATTTTCTATTGCATTTGTACTATAAGAATTTTTAAAATTCAAATCCTTTAGATCTCTTCTATAATCACAATAAATTGTTATCAATGAATGATTTTTCTCATTTTTAACGTTGGCTAAAAAACAATTTTAAAAAAATCTCTTTATTTGAATATGAGAAAATTAACCCATGTGTATGTAGTGTAATAAAAAATTAAGACATAGAAAAATAATTTTCCCCCATTACTTATAGCTTTTTTTGGAAAAAATAAAATTGTTCACACTAATTGTGATGAATCAGTAGTTAAGAATTCATTAACATAGATAAAATGTGACTTATGATGCTTACCATATCGATGAGGGTCATATAATTTTGAAGAATAAAATCTATACTCAAGTAGATCATTATCATGTTTTTTCTTAGTCATCTTAGTGAATTTTATAAGGTTACAATATCCTAACATTCTATTACATAACCAATATTGATATTCCATTTTACTATAGAAATATAAGTCTAGGATCCTAAGGTCTTCTCTACCAAGAGTATAAACATTTTTATTATGATGGGTAGAAAGAATGAATTCATAAATGGAAATGTGTGCAACAAATTTATCATTCCTAAAATTCTCAATGTAAACTTCCTCACATAATCAATTATGATTATGAAGTTGTAATTAATACCTTTAACAGCTAAAAGATTTGAAATTAATTCTTTACCATGTATAACAATATTACATTTACTGATAATCCCTCATTTAGCATTATCTTCTATTGTAACTTCTACAAATTTCATCTTGATATCCTTTTTGAAATATTTCTTTTTTATTAGTAATATTCCTGGAACATAAACTATCCATGTACTCTGTATTCATGTTGTTGGTAATTTATTTTTTTATTCAAAACATAAATGTAAGTCTTTCAGGACACAAACCTTATTTTGATTGGAAATGTGAGAAAATAAAAAAATTATAATCAATGTTTGTTTGGAAAATAATCTTTGTGGAAACCTAGGGATTAAAGATTATAGATGGAATAATTCTTTTTCCAATTTACTCTACCTTGAAATTTAGTACAAATTTTTTCATTTTTATTAAAAAAGAAATTATTACGAAAAAAATGTTTTTATAAGTAAATATAATATTTGAATTGGTACCATAATGATATTTTTACCTCTATGTTTTATAAAAACATTCATTAATAGTAGTAAATTTTGAAAAAAGTCTCCCCAGAGAATAAATATCTGTGTTTACATTTAAAACTAAATTCTTATCCCCTTTAGTTTTAGTTTCAAAACTGTGTTTATCAATAGTTGTTTATAAAATATACATTTTTGAAATTAATTTTTCTAGATATTTAGAAATTTTATCCTTTTAAAACCCATCCTTATCAGGGTCTTTATAATTATCCAATACTTATTTTTTCAAAAAAATTATTATTTAATTATACATTTCATGTTTTTTTTAAACATTGCAATTTTCATTTTCCAAATTCATTGAAAAAAATGAAACATATTTATAAGAAATAAGATTATTATCCTCTGCTAAAAATATTCTTCATCATAGGAAGAAAATTTTCATCATCACAGTAACTGGATCTGAAAGGAATACTAGTTACATTTTCAGATGTTTGTACCTTAGCCATGAAACATTGAATTGCAATAGGTATGTTGGTAAAAAGACATAGGTTCTTTGGTCTAGAAACTTCATTCTTATAAAAATTGTATGAGGAATCACCACCCATTATATTCCATGTGTCAACATCCATTAAGACATTGTTTCCTTTTGGTTTGTAAAATTTCTAGCATTCCTTTCATAATTATCATCTTTCTTATTTTTCTTCTTTTACCTTAGACAACATTATTTGATGTGCACTTATTTTTTTTCATTCATAACAAGTAAATTAATATAAAAACCCAAGGATGAGAATAAATATAAATTCATGGAATTTTGATTTATTTTATTGTTATAACTAGAGGTTAAAAATAACTTTTCCATTTATAATATTTGAATTCTAAAAAACGGTATTCTACGGTTCTGATCGGTATGTTATTTGGATTTTGATAGAACTGGAATGTTTTTTTGAACAATAACATACCCTTATGAATAGTGTAATTAATAGTAACAAGAATCTTATATATAGTAAATCATATTATTATGTTATTCTCATAAGTTTATAAGTTAATGAGATCATGATTAATTTGTCAAGCTGGTATAAAATGAGTTATAGTTTTTAAACTGTTATTCTTCAAATAAATTATGATTTTATTTAAAAATTAAATTAATTATTGTTAAAATTATTTTTCGAAAATATGCAGTTCCTTTTTTAATTCTATGTGTCAAAAACAATTTAGGGCCAATTTTTTGGATTTTTCTAAAATACATGAATTTTTGGTGTATTGTATAATTCAATAAATTAAGAAAAATGTTAAATAATTGAATTTTTACATCACGATTGAGTCGTGGATGGTGTAAATGAACACCATTTTGAACTCACATGGACAAGTTACTATTTTTCGTCACATTAATAATGAAAATTCATAGTATTGATAAAAAATATTATACTTATCATTGAAATACTGGAAAACCCCTCATCTACTCCATTATAATTACTACTCTCACCCTCTCTTCCTCTCACACCACTCAATCTTTGAGAATTGTTTGAATTCTACCAAATGAACATAAAAAGGATCTTACCCATGTCAAATACCCACTGGTCTTATCAATAGGCTAAAACCAAAGTCCTTAAGAAGGATCTCAAGGAGAATATATTAAGAGGTAAAAAATCATCTTTTATTTTGTTGTGTTTAATTTTCAATTATTTTCTTTTCTTATACTATATTATCCTACCATGGTATAAGGGTATATAAAGCCCCATAATATTATTTATTCTATATTTTATCATGTTTATAGTAAAACTCATCAATTTACTTCTTATCCTCTCCCCTATTATTCTAAAAATAAACCATTGTATGCGATGTGCCGATTTACCAAAATCGTGGATGATGTGTTTTAAATTTCAATTACATCCTTCAAAAAATTATTATAAAATTATTTTAATGGTAGAAAGAGATTTTAAAGTGTATTATTCATCATCTTTCATGTTCAAGAGTTAACATATTCAGAGAATATATTTTTATATAAGAAAACTGGTTCATGATTATTAAAGAACCACTAAAACAATCTAAACTAATATCGCTAATGATTTATATTATTACTCATCATCATACCATATAAAAAATGATTAATGGAATAATTTAATATTCAAGAAACATATTAATAGAATTTTATTCCACTTCCAGAGTTTCTCTCCATTCCACAAGGAAATCCATTATAAACTGACCATGGAAATCATGTAAAGAAGGCATATGAAACAATAGAAAGAACAAAATATCATTAATTAATGGGTGGAATGAAGTTATAAAATGATAATATAAGGCATCATAAACATAAATATGTTTCTTTAAATTTTTAATAACACTTTTTAAACCATTATAAATTAGGTTGAGACATATTTCAAGTAATATTAACCCTATGAAATAGAATTCTTAACCCAATTTCTATTCTTTGGGTTAACCTTAAACATTATTCATTATATGGTATTAAGAAAATTTCTGTGATGAATATTTGTTTATATTTTGTTTTATTATTTAAATTTATAGTTTATAAAAATATTACTTTCATTTTATTAATTTTTAACTTCAATTATACGATATCTGTATGGGATATTTCACTAATTTTTTAAAAACATTATATTTTATTAAATTCAAAAGTAATGTTTATATGAATTTATTAATGGTTTAGGATTATGTTCTAGTTATTTGGAATTGTTTATGATGAAGGGTGAGACCCATATATCCCTCTAATTCATTAAATATATGTTGGGTTATTACATAAATTCTACTAATGAGTAGAGATGGTAGAAATGGAGTTTGTCTAATGATCTTGTTTTCCTTGAAGAAAAACAAAATAATAGGTGAAGATGGACAGTGATTGATAATAATCGATCAAAGAAATATAATGGTAAGATTTTTGTTTTCTATTTTGTGAAAAGTGTGGTAAAATAAACCTTGGGGAATGCCTTATCCAAAATGGTAATTATTTTACATGTGTTATGTTTGGACATATGTCCTAAGATTATAATGAAAATTATCTTATGACTAATCCTGATAATAAGACTTTAAATATTTTTATATGTGTTGATAAATTTTATTATGCTAGTTCCATCCATTGGGATGTTAGAATGAAGTAAAGAAGCCAGAATTTACACAGAAAGGTGTAATGAGATTGTTTGCGACTACGTTAGCAGATGTCTGGCCATCCAATGAAGTTGTTTTAGGTACCTTTTTTGTTTACTAAAATTTTCTGAATGAATTGTTTGATATGTGGTCTATACATTAATTTATTTCAGAGAAATTTACTAGTAAATTGGAAATATCACCTCAAACCATGCGACTATAACTTTTTGTTAATACACGAGGGGGAAATATTACAATAAAGGAATTTTATGAATCATCCTATTATTATCTGTGCAAAAACATAACCTAAAACCCTTTTTGTTTTTCTGTCAGTATAGTTTGATGTCATTATGGGTAGGGACCAATTTTTTTTTTCAATTTATGATTGATGGTTGAGATAATGATGTTTTTTTAAAAAGGGTTTCAGTTTGTATACTAGAACAAGCCCATATAATTTATAAAATATAAGTAAGATAAGAAATTTTTGAATGTTGGAAATGAATTTTAACTTCCTCATATTGTTGAAAATAATGGAATTGTTCATATTAATGATGTACTGGTGGTAAATGAATACCTTGATGTTTTTTCTCATTAGTTATATAATGTTATATCTGATCGGGATGTTGAATTACCAATTGACATAATCTCTGATGCTAAGACAATTTGCAAGCCCCCATATCTAATGGCTCAAATGGAAATTATTGATTATAAAAATCTATTGTAGGTGTATCTTGTTAAAGGATTAATTCATTCTAGTAGTTCACCATGGGGAGCTCCTATTTTTTTTGCTAAAAATAAATACGGTTCCCTAAGACTTTTCAATTATTATAGAGCCTTAAAATAACATCACTATTAAAAATAAGTATCATTTTCCTCTTATCGATGATTTTTTTGATCATTTCTTGATAAATTATTTTGTTTTTCAAAGGTTAACCTGATGTTAGGGTACCGTCATTTGAAAATAAAAAAAGAACACATCTCAAAGACTGCGTTATTTACTAGCTATGGGCATTATGATTTTTCTCATGTAATTTGGGTTAACTAATGAACCTGATGTTTTCATAGATCATATAAATTGAATATTTCATTTGTTCATGGATAAATTTTCTATTATGTTTATTGATGACATTATGGTATATTATAAATGTAAAGTGGAGAACGAAAGACATCAAAGGGTTATTTTTCAAACCATAAAAGAAAAGAAACTATATTAAGAATTTAGAAAGTGTGAATTTTATTTAAAATATATTTCTTTTCGTGGGAATATTGTAAATAAGTATGGAAGAACAATTGATCCTTTCAAAACAAAAGTGGTTGATGAATAGACGGGACCAATAAATGTTATAGATATTCTTAGTTTTCTCAGTTTAGTAGGTTATTTCTAATGGTTTGCTAAAAACATTGCATGGTTATCTAGACCTCTAACTATGTTAACACAAAAAGTTGTAATTTTGTTTGGGAAATAAGAATGTGATGTTTTTGTTCAAGAACTAAATAAAATATTGGTGAATGGTCTAGTTTTGGCCCTACATTCCCAATAAGGTGAGTTTTTCATCTATAATGATTCTTAATTTTATGGAAATGGTTATTTTCTGGTGCACAATGACTAGGTAATTTCTTATGCTTCCAAACAACTAATACATCAGGAGTTAAATTATCCAAAAAATGATTTGGAAATAGAAAATGCTGTTTTTTCCTTTTAAAATATAGAGGCATCATTTATATGGATCCAAATGTGAAATATATAATGACTATAAATTTCATAAGAATTTATACACTCATAAGAAACTAAACATGAGGTAGTGAAGATGGATTGAATTGATAAATCATTATGATTGCATGATCAATTACTAGATATAAAAAGTAAACAATTTGGTTTATGCCTTGAGATGAGAAAAGCATGCATCATTAACCACGTTATGATTGGAACATTATCCCTTGATTAATGATTTGAGGAATTTTAGGATTTATATTGTTGGTGAAGTATATTAGTCTATTTTATTTTCAGATTTAGTGTACTCATATTTTTCAGACAAAATTAATCTTGCACAGAAGGTAGATGAAGAACTACCAAAAAATGTAAAATTGGTTAAAATGTGTAAGTTTCTAGAATTCTACAATGATAAAGAATGTTTTTTGAGATTTGAAAAAATATTTTTCATGCACTGTGATTCTCAACTGAAGAGAGAGTTGTTGCGAGAAGCTCATAGTTCTCCATTTTCATTTCATCCCGACAACATAAAGATGTACGGAGACCTACAAGAGTATTACTAGTGGGATGGAAGGAAAAGAGATATTGTATATTTTACTATGAAATGTTAGACATCTAAAAATATTAAATTTTTGAGGCAATTACTGAGGGGGATGCTACATCATTTACTAGTGCTAGAGTGAAAATAGAAAAATATATCCTTGGACATCATTGTGGGGTTACCAAAGACTTCTCGAGGTAACAGTACAATCTAGGTTATTAATGGTTGAATGACTAAATCTGCTCATTTTATTCATATTCAAGATACTATTTCTTTAGACAATCCTTCTGGAATGTACCTCAATGATATTTGATGGTTACATGGAGTTCCTATTTTCATTGTATCTAACCGTGATCTCAAGTTCACTTTTAACATTTGAAAACTCCTTCATAAGTAATTCAGAATACAATTTAATTTTAGTATCGATTTTTATCATTAATCAGATGGGAAGTCAAGATGGAACATACATTGGATGACATAATTTGAACTTTTTTAATGGACTACCAGGGATATTGGGATCATCATATTTCAGTAGTGTATTTTTATTAAGATATTAATTTTTAATCTAGAATACTGATGGAACCTTTTGTGGCATTATATAAGAAGCGGTGTCAAACTCCAACATTTTGGGATGATGTAAGGGAAATTATGTTGATGGATGTAGACATATTAGAGGAAGTAGCTGAGAAATTATATATGATCCAACAACACATGAGGACAGATTAGAGCAGGCAAAAAAATTATGCATATAACAGAGGGAAAGACATTTCTTTTTGAGGTTGGTGATCACGTCTTTCTTAGAATATCACCCTAGAAATGTGTAATGTGTCTTGGTAGGAAAGAAATATTAAGTCCATGATTCACTAGAACTTATGAAATATTGGAGAAAGTTAGACCAGTGGCCTACTGAGTAGCTTTTCCTCAGAGAATATCTTAAGTAAACAATATTTCTCCGGTTTTGTTGTTGAGAAAGTATGTTCCAAATTCATCTCATGGTGTGATCTGAGAAGTAGTTCACTTTTAGTTTAGCATTTATTATAAAGAGAAACCTATTTAGATTATTTATTTAAGATAAAAAGTGTTGTAGAATTTGTTAATCTACAAGGTAACAGTTTTGTGGAGAAACCATATGGTCAATGAAGCAATATGGGAATATAAAAATACATTGAGGGAAATGTACCCTCACTAGTTTAATATGTAAATAAAATTGAGGGGATGCAATTTTCAGAAGGTGAGGTTAATTTAACAACACATTGTTTTAAAAACCCATTAAAATGCATGAGACTTCTTTTAAGGAAGTAATTATAACTAGACAGTCGACTTAATTATTCCACATAAGTGATATAAATTTCAAAAAATGGTTATCTATAGTTTTGATCAGTAAGATATTTTGAGTATGATATAACGATAATGTTTTTGGTGAATACTATTACACCCTTATTAATAATAAAATGAATAGTAATACAACCCTTATGAATAGTAAATCATATTATAATATTATTTTGTTAAGGTTATAAGATAATGAGTTCTTGTTTAAATTTTAAAGGTAATATAAAATGAGTCATAGTTTTTAAATTTTTATTTTTCAAATAAATTTTTATTTTATTTAAAAGTTAAATTAATAATATATAGAAAATTATTTTCTAAAAAAGGATTTCATTTTTTAAATCTAAAAATTAAATAATGGATAGGGTGAATTTTTGGTATTTTTCTAAAATACTTGAATTTTTGGTGAATAGTTAAATTTGATTATTTATTAAAAATTCTAAATAAATAAATTTATTTATCATTATTGAGTCATCAATGATGTAAATGGACATTGGTTCGAACTCACATGAAATTATTACTTTTTTGGGGCACATTAATCACGATTATTCAATGTATGTAGAAAAATATTAAACTAATGATTAAAATAATGTAAAACCCCTCCTCTTATCCACTATAAAAACCACCTTCACCCCTCTCACTCTCACACCTCCTATGCTTTAAAATTTTTCTAAATTGTACCCTATTCCCTTCCAAAGAACAATTCCCACGTCCAAGACCTTCTGGGCTTACCAAAATTCCAAAACCTAAGGCCTTAAGGATGTTCTCAATGAGAATACATGAAGAGGTAAAAATCCACTTTTATTTTCTTCTGCTTTCTTTTCAATTCTTTTCTATTATTACAGTATCTTCTCTTACCCTTATCCAAGTGGAATAAAAAAAATGAATATTATATATTCTTTATTATATGATGTTTATGAAACAATTCATCAATTTACTTCTTCTCCTCACATTTATTCTAAAAAACCATCATTTTTGATGTGCCGATTTACAAAAATCATGGACGATGTGCATTCAATTTACATTAATTACTTAAAAACCAGTTATAAAGCCATTTTAATGCTTGAAAAATATTTTAATGTGTTTTATATATCCTATTTTATGTTCATGAGTTAACATATATACATAATATTATGTTATATAATGAAACTAGTTCATGTCTTTGAAAAACCACCAAAATTATTTAATAGACATTACAAAGGATTTGTCTAATTATTCATCATCATAATAGATAACCATAATGATTAATAGAACCATTTAATATTCTAGAAACATATTAATACAATTTCTTTCCTCCTCTAGAGTTTCTATTCTATTATACAAGGAAATCCTTTACGAACTGGCCTTGGAAATCATGTATAGAACGCACCTGAAATAATGGAATGAAAAAAATATTTTTATTTAATGGGTTGAACGATATTACAAAATGATCATATAAGTTGTTATAAATAGCAATATGTTTCTATAATAAATTAATAAAACTATTTAAACCATTATATAGGTGGTTTAATCAATTTTCAAGTAGGAAAACCCCATAGTAAGGGTATTCGTAACCAAATTTCCCTTCTTTTGGGTTAGCCTTCTACATTATTCATTAGGTCGTATTTGGATTATTTGTTTGATGATTTTTTTTATATTTTTTAAATTATTTTTATTTTTATTTTATAAATATATTCCTTTATTTCTATTAATTTTTCACATCAGTTATATTATATTGGTAAATGACTTTTCTCTAAAAATTCTTTTTTTAAATTATATTTTACAAAATTCTAATGAAATGTTTTTACGAAATTATTCATGTTATATGATTACGTTTTGGATCTTTGGAATTTTTTATTATGAATGTTGGGATATATATTTCCTTCTAATACATTGTATATATTGATGTTATAGGTCGGTCATATGGTTTCTCTAAGCATAACTGTGATAGTTACACCTTAAGGTAACTATGATGGATATATTTTAAGTTAGTTATGAGGGTTACAACTCATAAGGAAGATGTGATGGATACAATACAAATAATTAATTCCAAAATTCACATTTATGGTTTTACATATGTTCTCTAATGTTTTATGAAAGTATCATGTTTCACAGAGTAAGTATACTTGGGTGAGAAGTTTGTGTTTGTGAGAATGATTTCATATGTTTTTAATTATTCATAGACTAATGGTTTCATTCCTTATTTAAATATCCTTTACTGAGATTTATTTTCTCATCACATGTTTTTAAGTGTTTTTCATAGGTTATATGGATATTTATGAGAGAGAATAAAGTCATGTTAAATATTATGATGATTTTTAAAAAATCATGTTGTTGTTTTGTGTTGAAATTTTAATGTTTTGGAAGAGTTGGATACAATTTAAGTGTTACCTAATTTGTATTCTTGTGGTTTAATATGTATAAGTTATGACCTAACTTTGTAAAACTCTATACAAAAAATATATTTTAGAATGTAAAGATTCGAGATCCTGTTAAATATCTAGATTATGTATTGTTTAAGGCATAGTCCTTATACTTCATCCTTTTTATCAATTATATCATTCTGAATATTTTTTGAATCGATATTGGAAATCAAATATTCCAAATATATTATTTATTTTCTTATAGATATTAGAAAGTTCATTTTCATAACATTTAGATGTTCTTAAATCTGATTAAATAATAACTTTATTCTTTCATGAAAACATAACCACTTTCTATGCTGAATGAACTTTAGCTGGTATGGTCAATATAGTAGGAATGGAAAACTCACCATTTCACAATTTTTAAAAATTCCAAAAAGTTCCTCACTTGGATGATGATAAGAACTCCCATTTTGTAATATATTTTAAAAAAATCAATCTTCGGTAAAATTGAAATTAAAAAATATTAGGGTAATATTAAAATATTAACGAAATATTTTTTTAAAAGGATTGATATTGATGAGATAAAATTTTTACCCAAGGGAGAAACAAACTCATTTTTCCATAAAAAAATATTCTGGTCACATTATTACTACATTATTGGAAAACAAAAAAAAGTTATATTAAAAAATAAACAAATGATAAGAAATTTCTATAGAATAAAAATATATATATATCCTAATATTTCACTAAAAAACATAATCATAAATAATCTCAATTGATCAATAAGACTATAATATGAAACCATCACCGCTTAGGAAACTTATGAATCATATTCCATAAAAAATAAATAAATTTTTATTGATATTTAAATAGCTCAAAAATTAATAATAACTGTCAAATTAGATTTTAATAGGTAGTATATAAATCACCTAAATGAAACAAATGGTAATATGGCATCTATCTCCCAGAAGTCAAAGTGAGAAAAATATCACTTACCTTGAGTTCCATTTCCAAAGATAAAACTATGACCACATATATAATATATTAAAATTAATTATAATTATATATAATAATCAGATACATACATATAATATCACATAAACACACATGCACACACACACATTTATATTATATACTTATTTTGAATCGTTAAATTAAAATATAGATCGTACAATGACTTACAACATTGCTGGAGGGGCGATGTCGTACTTTTCTATGAATGTAATTTTCACGTTTTGATAGATGAAAGATAGTAATCAACAAATAACCATTTATGAATAAATATTATATCATATGAATAATATAGATTAATTATATTGACCTTTTTTTCCATCCTTGTATAGTTGAGATGAAAAACGAATCATATCTATTCTTTGAGGTGGTAGTCCACCCATATGTACAAGTGACGTTATAATTTTCATCTGATTTAATGGTAATAAGGTAGATGGGATATTATAATTATATAAGTATAATGATATCATAATTATAATATTTAGAAATTATTTTAATTATAATAACCTTTTATGAAATATATTGGTGGAAAATGAATTATATCGCTACGCTGAGATGGTAAGGCGTAAATACACAAGGGCGATACATTCACTTCTAATTTGATGGGGAGGTAGTAAATAATGGTTATTTCATAACTATAATAACATTTAATTTTATACTTAGTGCTGAATATATTATTTTATTGTAAATACAATAGAATTATAGAAGGTAAAGAAGATGTAAGAAAGTGATTCAATAAAGGTGATTACCTATTCTTTGAAGGAACTCCACTAGATCTCCACTTAAGGATCATAAGGATGGTTATTTGGGAAGAATATATCATTTATAATGTGGATAAAGATGTTTATAAAATAATATTTTAGGGATATAATTGATAAACAAGGCCTAATGTTGGGTGAAGAATATAAATGAATGGTGTCAATTTATAATTGAGGGGAGGATCACTATTGGGATTTCTTCAAATATTAAAATATAGTAAAGTTATTATCTAGTAAAAATAAGTAAAAGTATATATGTTAAAATATATGGGAGTATAGGTTTTCAATCCCAGTAACTATTGAATGTTGGACCCATTTATGCATAGTTTTTAAACTTATCTTTTGGTTTGACCCCTTCTTTATCCTATTTTAACATTCACCGTGGAAACATCTTTTTCATCCTTAAAGGATTATAATTATACATATAAGGTGAAAATTGTATCATAAATGGAAATGAAATTTCATTTTCTTGAATATATTATTCAATTAATCCTCTTTAATTATTTTAATGATTTTTAAATAATTTAATAATATAATATTTTAATAAAATTTCATTATTGTCAATATTGACACTATTCAAGTAAGTTGACATAAATGTCAAAAAAAATACTGGAATTATAATATAATCCTTTTAAAAACAAATAATATGTCATATTTATCTACAAAATTCTTGGAACATTATAACTCACTAAAATTATATTACTTTTAAAAATATTAATATAATTTATTTTTTCAATTAATTGAATAAATACTATATGACCATTAAGAAATATTTTATAGAAACTATTTATGATTAATAATTATAAATAAAT
Source organism: Viscum album (assembly GCA_963277665.1). Classification (NCBI taxonomy): domain Eukaryota; kingdom Viridiplantae; phylum Streptophyta; class Magnoliopsida; order Santalales; family Viscaceae; genus Viscum; species Viscum album. Next base: position 1,283,518,112 of record OY728141.1, read on the forward strand.
TAACATATCAAATAAACATTAATTATTAAATAATAGATAATTTTATTTATTCATATCTATTTTTGGTCCCAATGGAAACACGTAAATTTAATGTAAAACTAAGAGATTGAAATTTTGTAATATTTATTTATTTAAATACTGTAAAGTTCATTTGACAATAAAAGGGTCCATTAAATAAATAAAATTTGAGCATAAGGTGATATGATTTTAATTATAAGCATCCAATAATAACTTGGATTAAATATTATGGACACATAACATAGATTTAAACTATATTAACCTAGTTTACCACTTATTAAGGTGTTAATTTTTACAAAGGATATTATTTTTTTAATTTCCTATAGGCAATATATAATTTCTATTATATTAAATGGTAAAGTTTTAATGGTTAAGGGAGGACCTTACTTGGATGGTAGGACTAGGAGGCCTATATGGCCTATTATAAGACCCTTGAAGGGCCTAGAGAACCTGAAACCACAATATAAAACCCTAACAACCCACACAAATATATATATATATATATATATCAAACTCCCAAACATGAAAGCATTCACAACTATCATTCCCCTATTCATGTATGGTTTATTGTTCTTAGTAAATATTTTATACCCTTTCATTCATCCGAATTTGGTATCCTAGTAAAGATGGGTCTTGTTGATATGATCCCCATCTAGATCTTGAGTAGTAGAGGAATTTTTTTTCTCTAATGCTAAAACCACAACTCCACCTTACACCACTCTTCCATCATTCACAATGCCTTCCGCCAATGAATCCCACGACCATCATCCATGGATGCTCTCTGTCATCAATTCCCATCACCAAATGAATCATCCAAGGATGACCATCATTAGTCAGAACTCCTACTATTTTTTTTTTTGGCCACCCTTTGCTTATGTTGTCCAATTCTCATCTATATCGATGCACTATTGACCTACTCACCTCCAATACGAACGACCACCTCACCGACTTTCAGCATTGCTAAATATATGTGGACCTATCTATTCTGACCATTCTCACTACATGCGCCACAGATACCTTATTACTATGATCATAAATCCCCAATGTTTAGGTTATGAGGGTTTCCAGCATTGATGATGTTGGATTATAGAGTTTCCTTAACCACTAGGCTAGGACCACAACTGCAGCTACTATTACTATTCATATTGACAAAATATAAAATGTCCTATTTGAAAAAATTTATCCTTATAATTTAAATATGTAGTCCATTTTTTGACTTAATTTATATATGTAGAAAAAAAGTTTATAAATATGCATGAAAATTGAGAGGAAACCCAATTTTTTGAAAAATAAATTTTTATTCAGAAAACATGGTTTATTCATATTCCATTATTATTAAAATTATTCAATTAATGTTAACAAAATTTATTGAATATTTAATTTATAAATTTAATAAAAATAATTCCCCAACAGTGATTAATTTAATTTTTTAATTTTAAAAAATACCATGTGTTTAGAAAAAATATTTTTTCATAAAAATATAAATTTTAACATTCGACTGCTTTTTTCCATGTCTAATTAAATGATAACCAGTGAATTAATTTTATACAAAAAAAACCATATGTTTTTTGTAATTTAGTTATTACTTTTCATATGTACTAAACTAATGGCTAAGTTATAACCAATATTGTAAATAATAATATTTCAATAGTATGTTGCTGTTTTTTTGAACATATTTTTGTTTGTAATGCAAGATAGCAATGAAATAAAATTATTTAAAGAGAAATATACTATAAAATATTATGATGTAACAGATAGTTTTTAATATATTGAATAATTTTTACCACATGGCATGTAGTCCGAGGAATATAGGTTGTGTATTTCCCCCTATACTGTGTTATTGTTTTCATGAAGAGAAGAATATCACATGACATATATCATGTGTCACATGTAATGTGACCCAATGTTGGTGGACCAACATATATCCATGAGGACACATGATCATAGAAATAGCTTGGCTCATGAGCATTGAAACATTACATGGGTATGCTTATATACTCTGACACAGATGGAGGGCCCAGATAAAACTAGGTACATTCGGAAAACCCCAATAATTTGGTAATATGTGAAGTAGATAGAAATGGGAAAAAATCCAGAAAATCCCGGGGAAGATGAGATAATCAATGTACTACTATAGAAATCCTTGTTCTTTATTCATGTCAATTTGGGGCCCTATATCTTTACATCATGGAAATTTTTCAGATGGGTGCATTCCCTTGGTTCATACCCATGAGTGTATAATATTTCATTACATCATGATCATAAGATTATGACCCACTCTATGGGCTTAGTCGTTAATAGTGTTTTAAAATCCCTCCCTGTGACTTTGGGTGTGATACTTTAACATTTTAATTACCTACTATAGGTGGGTTTGGGGTCACTGTCCTGACCATCTAATGTGTGCATACAACCACCAACATAGAGGGTTGTTTCATATGGGATTTGAGGTGTTCCTCATAATCCATTAGGGCGATCCACTATCTGTGTATCAAGGTATTTATATATCTTGTGATTAGTTCTTTAGTGACCCCCAAAAATTTGGAACTATAAGATGCACACCATATATGATAGAATGGATCATGGGGGGAGGTATCCAGGATGGGTGTTACCCTAAAGTCTCAAGTTGAATCATGGGACTGGTAGTATAGTTTAGTTCTATTTGAGACATGGTGTCTTTATGAGTATATCATGGGTATTGTTATTATTTTTATGTATCATATACTAATTTTAATACCATTTTGATGATGATATCACTAAAAATTATTCTTTATGTTTTGCGATTTCAGAGTGTCATATTGGGTATTTTTATACTCACGGATTCATACGGATCTACCTGCAAATGTCATGTCTTATAAACATGACATGACTTTTGGTAGAGTTATAGGTGGAATGGGATTAAGTGGAGCATAATAATATGGATAAACCAAAAATTATTCTATGGATTTAAATTGATGGAAGTCCGCTCTTTCTTAGTAGGTTTGAATCTTTTCAACATTTTGGTGGGCTTCTATTTAGCCCTTTTATTTTTAGTACATTTATCTCTTAATGATTGTGGGATATAAATGTACACAATATATTAGTATTAGTTATAATATAATTTAAATATTGTATAGTTCTTTAATATGTATGTGTGTGTGTTAATAGGTACATTAGGTTAAGGAAACCCATATATGGGATATGCATACATGGTGCTCGTCACTAGCCCCCATCCAATTAGAGGCAGGCTTGGGGTGTCACACTCAGCGAACCACAATCCAGGAAGGACATGGTTTGTTAGGTTATGTCATTAAGTACATAAGTCTTAATAAGTATACTTTCATGATATATATAGAATATAAAGATATATATATGGGATTATATGTAGATTTTCATTTCTAGATAGATCATAATTATCTTATGTTACAAATGGAATACATATTCTGTCTAAATTTATGAACTGTGATCTAGAAGAGATCAAAGTTGGTTGTGTTTATAGATTCTATTATAGAGTCAAAGAATATTATAGCTTATGAGGAAGAAGAATACGATTTATTTAAACCAAAATTTTTCCATGAGATAGATTTGGAAGCGTGTAATAACGATCTTATCGAATTCTACATTTAAAATACTATAGTAGTAGGATTTCCAAAATAGGTAATTCCACATAAGCAGATGAACCATATAATTTAGAAATATTATCTGTTGATGGATTTTTCTCTGAAATGTGAATACGTTGTGAGTAGAATATCCATATAAGAATGCATTATATAAACCTCTATTAAATCCCTAACTTAGAAAGAACATGATAATTATGTGTGGTCTAGAAAACCAAAAGTCGCATGAAGTTTAATCTAGTTTAAGAGGTATGTTTTTGGATTTTTGGTTATATAACCAACTCTTTATACCTGGATTACATGTATATTATGATATATTAATATAAACAAAACAATATTGTTTAAGTATTTCACTATTTTTAATGAAATTAATCCAACAATTTTATCTTGGTATCTGTCACATTGATAAGGTCAAAGAAGTTCCCTACTATGATAAGAAGATTGATGTTTCGTGATGATATTCTTCAATATATATCTATGATGGGATAATTTACCATGATAAAGGAACATAGTATGTATACTTTTATTTTCGAATACTAGTATGTAGATGCGGTATCTTCTCATGATGTTCACACTTGTAATGTTCATAATGGTAGATTATGATAATATACCCACTTGTAAAAATTCAACCTATTTTGGTGTCATTATATATTTATATTAGTGAACATTTTAAGGGAACTTTTTCATTATGATTATAATTAATTTATATCATGATACACAGACATAAATTCTCTAACAAAAACAACAGTGCCATATGTTTGTTGGAAATAGGGTATATCGGGTGCATCATTAATAACATGTCATTAGTGGATAATATGACAAAGGATTTTTCCTTGCTATATTTTGGGATATTGCGGTCTTATACAATTTTATTTAATGGAACTACCTCCTTAAATTACATATTCATGATTTAATAACATATTTATTTCAAATAGTCAAAGAAATACATATCAATTCCAAAAGTTAATGACATATACTTGAAACCTTCATGGATAGATATTGTAACAAATGGATTATATTTCACAGTGACATTTTGAAAGTTTTCATTATCATTGATACATTATGGTCTTTCTCTTTGGTTCATTAACCATTTACTATGCTGTAATCATGGACATTTGGAAAACCCTCATAATAAAAATTGAAAATAATTTTAGAGAGTCTTATGCTAAGTGTTTATTTTGGCCATGAATAAATTCTACTTTAATTTAATTAATGGAATAATTTTTTTTTGTATATAATGATGAATAATCTTATTTTAGAATTTTTTATATCATAAATATAATAAATATTTATTCTCTAGACAGTGAATAAAATATATTTATTTTTATTTTTAATTTTAATTAAATATTAATTCACTAGAATGTGAATAATATATTTATTTAGGAATAAATATTCATTGGTACAGTTGATAAATTCGTAAGAGGAAATCGAGCTAACTGATATCATTTTCGGTGCTAAAATATAATTTTCAAGCCATAAGTATACTGTTTATCATTATGGAAGTGAGTAAAACCCCTAATATAATAATAATAATATTATGAATTATATATTTTATATAATGGGTTATTATATTGATTATTATATTATTTAAGGTATGTATATAATTAAATAATATTTTAACATAATATCTATATCTATAAATAGTTGGTTATGTATATTATGTAGGTGTAATAGAGACCTGAGAATCATTGAGAACAAAAAACTTATCCCACCATTCCTACTCCAATCTTCTAATAAAAAAAATAACATCTATATGGATTGAATCAAGAACTATGTAAGTATAAGAGGTCACAACAATCAACCCAAGATGATAGATTTATCATTCTATAACCCCATGTTCTTTTAGTGTTTCTTGATGATCAAGGGAAAATTTTTAGTTTAATCCAAGAGGGATTATACATGTTTATACATACCAAAAAATGTAGGTAATAAAAAAAATTTATTCAAATTCTAAACATCATCTATGAAGAAAGATATTTTGACGTGGTACACATTCATTTGATCATAAATTATTTAACTATAAATTTAATGTAAAATATTCTCTTCAGGTTCCTGGTCTCCCTCTTTGTCAATATTTGATTGATTTTTTTCCATAACCATTATGTCTTAATAAATAATTAGAATGGAAAATAAGATAAAAAAATTATATTTATTCTCCCCTTAAAGAACTTCCACTATGCTCAGAACCTTCATAAAGCCACTATTTTGAATTTTAAACCTCCATTATTGACTATAGAGATCTCCCATACATCTATCCTTGTTTATATAAGAATGGATTGACATAGGAATGATAGAAATATAATTTTTCTTGATATATTTTAAATTTCGCATCCTAATTCATAAATAAGCATGTATATATGATAGATATAAAGTTTCTATTTGAATCTAATGATGATTTCTTCTATCTTTCATAGGTCATTGATGGATGTATCGGTTTTATAATGCCTCCAGATTAGATCAAGTTATACCCTCAAATACAAATGTATTCTAGATATTTGTTTATGTATCATCTTTTGATACATTTTCTATATGGGGTATCAATGATTGTGCTATAATTTTTTGACTGTACATTGGTATATTAGAGGTGGATGTGATGAGTTGATGAAACAACTTTGGCCAAATCATGATCCATCATGAATGGTGAATGTTTCTGGTTAAGATTTATTATATTGATCATATTATCAATCTATTATCTTGAATATAATCATGGATGTTTTCCAAAAATGGATTTATGGTGTATTGATGTTGATTTACTAGATTTGAGTATCTCAACTAAAATTTAGGAGGAATTAATGATCTATTCTTTAATAAAAAATGTATATGTTGAATTAGCACTCCCTCGTTGGAAAAACATAAAAACTAGTTATGTTGAGAAAATATGTGAGGTATTTAAATTTTTAATGAACAACTTGACATTTAATCTCCTTAGGTATCGCTTTTTTATATCTTCTACAGGGTGAATCGGAACCCAAGGTATGCACCCTTGATGAGAGAACAAGTTCTCTGTGGGTTTACATTATTCTTTGGGATTTGATCCATTGAAAACATTAGATTATTTAAATAAAAATACTGATTTATGAATTTACCTAGCATTTTGTGCTCATATATATGCTTATTTCTTTATTATGAAACATTTGTTTACATATTTCATTTGATCATGTCTGTTATACATCTGTTGTGGGCGTTTCTGTATAGCCTAAGAGACACATTTAAGTCTATTGGTTTCTTGATTATTCTTGAAGAATGATTGACCCTATGTGATGTTGATCAAATATAATATATATTTTTAATGTAATATAATAATGATATGAAATGTATTTACTTTTATAACCAACCCTATTTTTTATGTTACAATTTATTTTGATGTTTTTTTTCTGGGTAGTCAATTTATGTAGACCATTGTAATATATTTATCCCTTGGAGGGGGATTGAAAAAATAGTTTAATAATGAAAACGATGGAATTGATAATATGGTATTTTACTGATACTATGGATTCCTTACATGAGGATGAAAAATTAGGGGCATGACCTAGTAGAGGGCATACACAACATATAAACCTTTGGGGAATGATGTCCGAGAAGCATAACCTGGGGAATTGATAGACTATGATGGCTTTATGTCTTGAACCAAAATAGATCCTAGATATGTTGACATGGTGGCTACATCCTTCTCAATTCCTTGAGACTACAGAGTGAGATGTTTACAATCCTTGTGGATAGTTCTGGATCACCTCTGACATATTTTAATTATCCTATTGACATAGAGATAATGTAGGTAAGGTTGGGGATTTTGGTGTCTTGGATAGCACATTGGTGTTGAAAATTGAGGTAACATGTATATACAATAAAAAATAAAACATTATTCTCCTGGTTTAGATAATATATTTCAAAATTATCACATATCCCAAGGCCTAAAAGATTTAGTGAAATTGAAATTTAGTTCTATAAACATAACTTTTTACTAATCATGCAAACATTTATTGATAATATCTCTCCACTATACCCTTTTATAGATAACACAAATGATATAATCATCTCCATATTCTATAGATTCAGAAATAAGAAATGGGTGTGCATGAATTCTCAGAAAAGGTAAAAAAAATTCTTATCAAGATTGAAATAATGTGGATGACAAAAATATCAAAATAAAATATTAAAAATCTATAACAAATAATCAACATACATTATAGGGTAACAAAATATCATAAAAGGATCATTAAAGAAGAATAACATATAGGACATGGCTTAAAAACATCTCAGTAGTCATATAACATGAGAGCATGATTAAAATGTGTGTAATACTATAAAAATTTTCAAAAAAAATCGACAACATACAATTTAATAGAAATCAAATCATCTTGAAAATTTAGCATAACTTGGTGAAAAACAAAGATATTTTTCACAAACATAATAATATGAAAAACTATATGAGAAAACCAATCAAGCCCATAACTATGTAAATTTTTTTTTGTATATTCCTTTTTATATAATGAGATATAATCTTAAAAAAGGCATTTAATGGTGATATAGGATCCCCCACATCACCATCCACATATAAGTGTGACAATTAAAATCAATAATAAAAATATCATAATGAACCTATTAAAAAAGAGGGATTTATAACATTTACAAAAGAAATCACATATCATAAACCTAAAATATCATATGATATCAAAAAACTCATTTTACAGAAAGAATAATATTATAAAATTGTTTGATGGTTGATATGAAAAATCATGGATGGTAAATAGAATAAAAAATAGAAATCTTTTCATAAAACATTTAATAATATCAAAGTAAAAATTAAATTAAATAAATTTTGAGGGGTAACCAAAGAATTTATAAAAACAGAACATAAATAATTCAAAATAAAATAACCACAAAATACTCATATTTTGGAAAAATTGATAATTTAAAATACATAAAAATATTCTTTAAAAACAATATTTTATAATTGAGAGTTGAAAAAGTCATAATGTTTCCAAAAAAATAATTGAAATAAAATGAAAATGTTTTCATTTAATAGTAATACTTAATAATAGAACCTTAAAAAACATAAATGTTATCATATGTAAATATATATTGGATGATAAAGCTATTTATTTTGATAGGATGGGAAACCTATTTGAAATTTTAAAAAAAACCTTATTGAAAACCCACCTCATTAAATGGGTGAAGTAATGATTGTTTTAAAATAAACAATGTCGGTAAATGATCCTTGGAGATAAAATATTTAGTTTAAAAAATATTAAGGAAAATTGGGTGTAATGTAAAATAATTTATATTGAGGAATAATCCATTTATTGAAATAGGAAATAAACATAATAAAAATAAATTTTAATGGAACATTATAATAATAGATGAATAATAATTTTATGAAAACATGATTTCATAATAAACTTATGTGGTATTACATAATAAAATTTTCTTTTTTATAACAGATCAATAATGAAGTATAATAAAACAAGAAGAGTGATTATGACCCAAATAAGTTAATTGAGTCACCAAAACCCCCTCCGAAATTATATTTTTTTAATAAAAAATTCATTATAATGATAAAAATGATTCAGTTATATACATCACATGAAATAAATTATGTATTATAATGAAATTTATTTTTGGGAATTACATAAATAATTTAAATATATTTTAGTTTATAAAATAAAATGTATCTCAAGGAAGAGATGTTGATAAGAAAAAATATCACCTTACATACCTTATTATTTGATGAAACTCTAAATTCCTACAAAACCTATATACCTTAATCAACAATTTAATAACCTTATTAATATATTTTTTATTTTAAATCTCACATTTATAAATATATATTTTGGTGGTATTGGAAGGTTATAACTTATTTTCAGCCATCATGTGTTAATTACTTTTACAATTTACGTAGATTCTATATTGTTGATATCATTAACAATTATTTTATTCCAATTTCATGATTAACATCAAATTAAATATACTATAATATATAACATAAATTTCATTTTATATAATAGATACAATTTTATATGTTTTTTTGTTACACTGGTTAAAGATGGAATTAATGACGGCTTATTTCAGTGATTTTAGAGAATAAAAATGATACTATAAAAGTAAGATAAATAATTAATTTAATATTTCCATAACCATATACAAATCATGATTTTTTTTATATTGTAATAATATTATTTTACATCTCCCCACACTCATCCATAATAGATTATTATAGAATCATTAATGTGGGTTGTTAAACCAACCCAAACGTGAACACTCTTTAACTCGATTGGTATGTATGGTTAAGGTTGTGTCTCATTTGACCTAATATAATTATAATAGATGCATAGTTATATTTTTATGTTTTTAGGATGGTGAAATTTTTTGAATATATTTTCACATAGAATTAATAAGCTATATGAAAAACTAATAAATTATTCATTTTGGAGGTGGTAAACCACACAAATGCATGATTGAATTTGATTTGTTTGTCAATGTGAATGTAAATGAATAATTAATGGTTTTACCATTAATCTTTCAACATCCCAGTATACTAGTGATTCTAAATTCATCAAATTATTCCATTGATAAGATATTTGAAGGAATATTATTAGGAAGAAAATTTTAAGAAGAGGAAAATATTTATGATTTTATCCTTTCAAAATTATTATATAAAAACAAACACACCCATATGTAAAATAATGATTAATTGATAAAATACAAATAAAAACATAAAAAAATTAGAAAATTATTATATTTGTTACATAATATTTCTTTGGAATTCCCTATGAAGCAGATAGAATTAGGATAACTATGAGTTAACATAGTCTTATATTCATGGGAGGGGGTTCTTGGTAGAGTAAAATGAATGAGTTACAATGAGGTATCTTCATGAGAGGTGAGTCTTGAGGTGGTGTCACTGCAACCTTTTTATAAGTGAAGATAAGGGTATTTATTTAAATACTCGTTAAAGTTCATGAATTAAATTTCACTATTAATGTGTTATGGGAATCAAAAAGAGAAATTAAGAAAATGGGTAGAATATTTTCCAAGCCACACCATATCCAAAAATTTGGAAATGTGTAACATCTTTTCTCCTTCCCCGAAATAAAAATGATGTTTCCCATTATTTCATTATATAAAGGAAAATGATTTCTAATCGTAGTAATTAATATTAATGGTTATATAAAAAATTTTCTAATTACATAAATTTAAAATTATAATTAAAAATTTTAAAATCATTTTATCAAATAATATTTCCTTGGGATCAAATTGATAATTTAAAATAAAAAATAAATGTGTAAAATGATTTTTCTTAATAAAAATTTTATTACGATTTTAAATTCATATTTAATAAACCTGTCATATTTACTTATTATATCCTTAAATTAATTTATTATAGATTTAATAATACTTACGAGATGTCATGAGAAATCCAAAACTGGACATTGCTTGAAAATAATGTATTTAATTAAAAAAGAAAAAACATTTATTTATTTTAATGTATCATTTTTTCTTTAGTTCAAAATTCTATGATATCTATTTGTTATGTACATATAATATTTAAAAATGTATAATTTAGTTTCCTAATTTCATATTTTATTTCTTTAATGGTTTTAAATCATTCCTTTTAAGCGGACATAATGAAAAATTAATGGTAATTATATTTTTTCTAAATCCAATTTTTTACTAAATATCATCCTTTTAAAAAATAATCAAAAAAAAAATATTAAGATAATATATTTGATATAAATAAAAGAATATTTTTATTTATTCATAATTAGATCGAATTTTTTTTAATTTTTTTAAAAAATTTAAAAAATAAAATACAAAGAAAATTTTTTTTATTGAAAAAGGAATTTGTATATTAAAAATGTTTTTTTATAAACTACTAATAAATATTATGTTAATAATAATTTTTATTATTATTTAATATTAAATATAATTCCTTGAAATGAATTTACAATTTGTAAAAATATGATTTTTTAAGTATAATGTTCAATTATAGAAAAATTAATTTTTAAAAGTATATGAGTCTTATATATATATATATATATATTATTATATAAATATATAATTATGCCTTAATATATTCCTAATTTATATATACATATTCCTTATGATAATTGTATAGTAAGTAAGCATCAGATAAGATCTAGTTTTAGTTTCATGTTATGGTTCAAAAAAATGCATCATTTGAAAGTATCCACAATCTTGAACTTATACAATATATGGTTTTATTAATATATAATTGGTTGAAATTTCATGTTCGTGGTTATGAGAAACCCATAATAAAGCTACATTCCTTTAATGTTTAATAAATGTTATCTAGAAGTAATAACTCCTTTTCCAGATGAAATTTCCCCATAATTTATCTATTTTTTATGACATAGTTACATGAAATTATTTTAGACAATTGAAAATCTAAATATTAGTGTTTATATCTAACATTCATAACATATCATGGGTTTTTATCTTGATAATTTATTTATTTTCATGGAAAATGCTATGAGAAATTAAATTATTTAGGGGAAATATATAGTAAAATCTCATGTCATTACATTGTCCCCAATTAAATAATTTGTTTCCTCAAAATTTTAATTATTTCTTACTAAAATATACCGATGATAGTATTTTTTATATGACCCACAATTAAATTTTTCTAATTAGTTTTGAATCAAATTTTTTTACATATTGTAAGTTTAATATAAATAATATGTTTCATACTAACCATTTAAGTTATGTTCCTCTCATGGTTCAGGGTTATGTCTAATTTTATGTTCCATTGAGTTCATTTTTCACACTGATATTGAAAATTTATCATAAATTTGGTTAAGTAATGAAATTTCATTTCCAAATTTATAATTTCTACACTAAACACATATATCTCTTGTTTTCCATGGTTTCTTCAAATGGTAATGCATAAATAATATTGAGCTTAAACTATATATTCATTGAGAATTACTCTTTTCCATATATGGATTATTAAGATCCACCTTCAAACCTATATTGACCTTTTTGATGTATTGGTATCCATACATCAGCTTTCACCCTCTTCATCATACCTCTCACATATATTTTTAGCATCAAATGATAACCACCAACATCTTTTAAAACCTATTTAATTAGTCCTAGAACTTTGTGGTCTATAAAAACCTCTTGGATAATGTTTTTAAGGGAAAGTATTACTCTCCACGTCTTCTCCCAGTGTAATTTTTGCTGTCCAAACATGGAGATCCAAGAACCAAATTGTTTACCACAAATTCTATATAGGATCCAATGGATTGGTTTATAAACTAGAATTCATTAACTTATCCTAGCCCATAAATCATATGATTAAATCCTTTTAATCAAAACCATCATGTCATTTAAAACTGGCAGTGGAAAATGGGGATTATATTCTATTTTCACCATTAGCATTGTGCTTTCAACTGCCCTGGTTACAATGAGACCTATATTCAGTAGTGTCTTAATGACATATGAGGACAATGATTTTTTATTGGTGTTGTCTTATAGTATTGTTATCTTAATATCACTCCACAATGTTTATCGGTTTTTATATCCACCCCATCCAATTTTAATAAAGAGGATGTTGTGTGTAATCTATCCTTGATTAGAAAGTAAAGTGTCAATGTTGAAATAGTTAATATAATATATAAAATCAATCTAAAGGACCCATTATAATATTAATATTCTCATAATTATAAATTTAAAAAATAAATTATCACAAAACTATTTATTTTATTTTATAATCAAACATCTAGGTGGTACACTTATAAGAACTTATAGGAGACACATAATGTCTAGAATAGTGATCCCTCTTTCAAAACTCTAAATTAGAGGATATAGTTTACCCAATAAAAATAATCAGAAGTCATTGAATTTTCTCCACCTTGTTCCTATGGTTTTGGTGGTGCGTCACTCCAATAATTATTATCCTCATTAGATTTATGAAACTAACTTGGGGAATGTTCAATCATTCCATAATTAAAGATTGAAAAAATTAATAGTAAATATGGATTAATAATTTTCAATCCCATAATACTAACATGAATGTTCAGTTTAATATGAAAATTTTATTCTTTATGAAGCAATAGTCTATAATTAAGTCATATTATATTACCTTTAATGAAATTCCATTGGCGATTCGTCCTGTATTTTATAAATATACAAAAATTTATGATTTTTTTTCATTGCCTTTATCATGTGATGTTTCATGTGACACTATATATCAATTCATTAGTGTGTTTTATACTTCTGATATGTTAATAATGTTAATTATATCTATGATATATGGTTTAATAAAATGGTTGACATGACCTAGGAAACATTTAAAATACAATAATAGTTTCAAAATCAAAAAAGTAATTAAACCATAATTTTTTATTCTTTAACATTTTCATTTTTTCCCATTATTCCTTTAATTAAAACTATTTTTTTTAGTTTTCTCAATGTTAAATTTAGTAAGCATATCATATGATTCTATACCTAATACACTAATGTAACTATGTAATAAAACTTTCACATCAACTCATTAATATCATATTATCCAAAAACCGGTATACCTCAAGAGTGTCATACTAGGTGTGAATTCTTTCCTATTTATCGTGCACCAAGATATGATTGAGTTTATAGAGAACTCACTTTTTTCCAAGTTATTAACCATAGGCACCTCTGTGATAGAGCCTGCATCCCCCAGTAGCATCCATAGGGGGATCTATTTCAAGGGAAAACCATATACAAATGACTTTAACTATATTGTTCTATTATATAATCCTACACATTGACTAAACATTATGTTTTTAATATGGGTTATCTTACCCCAAAAAAAAAGGTAACTAAACGGATCTCTAGAAATAACCAAACAAAACTAATACCTAAAATAATTATACCATGATCTAATTCCAACTATATAAACCTTTTTTTATAAATAGTACTTTAATCTCATGGTTTAGATAATACATATCACAATAGTTACATATCAAAAAATACTAAAATGATTTGTGTCTTGTAAAATAATATCATAAGAAAATTATTTTATCATACTTATTAATAGATATCCATTATCATTCCCCTAAAAATCCTTTTCTAGACGACTCATATGATGTAATAATCTTAATAACCTAGGGAATTTAATGGTAAGAAATGTGAGAGAAAAGATGATTTGTTTAGAAAAAATATATCACAACAAGACATATAACATTATGGAAAAATAATTTTCAAAATAAACGATCCATTGAAATTATATGATAATAATTAAACATATTAGAGTAATAAAATATCATAAAAATAATAATAAGGAAGCATAAAATAAATGTCTTGGATCAAAAACATCTAAATAGTTATATAAAAGAGATAATATCATAATGTCGAGAATACATTAAAAACAAGGAATAATCATGAAAACATTTAATTTCATAGAAATGAGACACATTTTAAAATTTTATCGTGACTTTGTTAACAAATTGGAATTTTTGACTAACTGTAAGAATAGTAAAACTAGTGTGAGAAACCCCATTCTTTCCATGCCTATGTGTACATACTCAATGTTTCCATCACTAAAATGTGAGATTAATCATGATTCACATGCCTATGTGAACAAAATCATCAGTTCCATTTAAGAATATCTTATGAGATATAATCTTAAAATAATAAATTATAGAGAAATATAGGACCATGCAAATAATTATTCATACATATGTGTACTACATAAAATAAATTATAAACATATATTAATGAACCCCTGGGAAAAGTGTGTGTTTCCTAAATATTTCAAAAACATAACATAATATATACATAAAACATCGCAAGTTATAAAAAATATAATTTTTAAGAAGGAACCTTATCATAAAATAATATTGAGGGTGATAAAAAATCACTCAATGAAATAATGAAATTTGAGAGTAAATTTAGGTGAAAATAAATAATTATTCCGAAAACCATTTATAAAATAGATATATAGTTTACATATAAAACTACGAAGGAATTTAGATGAATATTAAAAAATTAATGTATTGATTTCTAAATAAAAAATCCTTGAAAATAAAAAAGCTTCTAAAAATATCAAGTGGAACAAATTGTTATATTGTTTACTTTTACTAGAATATTTTATAATTGAGGCATGAAAAATACATAATGTTTTAACCAAATAAAATTTTGATCGGATGATAATACTATCGATTTTAAAAGTATGGGATTACATTTTTAATATTTGTAAATAACTCTATTGAAGACCCACATCAACAAAAGGATGATAAAAACTTTATTATAAAATGAATAAATGTGGTGAAAGGGTAATCAGTGACAATGAAAATTGATTTTCAATAGGATAATGGTTACCATTTGTGGTATGTATGAACATAAATATGGAGGAAAATGTTTTTTAAGAAATGATAATTTTTCATAAAAAATGAATTTTAAAGAAACATTAAAATCATCGAGGAAGACTAATTTGGTGTGAAAAATTATTTTCATATAAAATAATGTGTATTTATATTCTAAAACCATAATTTCTTTGAATTGAGGACATACAAATGATAATAGACAATGAAGATATATTATGACCAATAAAAGAGAATTTAATTACGAAAAATGTCATAGATTATGAAATTTTGGAATAAAAAATAATTAGAAGCATGAAAATAATATAATTATATAAATACTATGTGATATATAGTTTTTTCTTCTAAAATAGATTCATTTCTAGTATATACACCATATAAATAAGAAATCGGTCTATATCATTAAATCTTGTTATAATGAAGATAAGTAGATGGAAAATCCTTACCATGTGTCATTTCGTGGTTGATGGGTATCTAAATTCCAACAAAAAATATATAATTTTTCATATATTTCATAACCAATTAATATAATTTCCAATTAATATCCTTAAGTTATAAATATTTATTATAGGTATATTTATTATAAATTATTTTCATCCTTTGGGTGTTAATAACTTTAACTATTTTCCATATTCTATAATATTGATATCATTAACCATTATTTGGAAAGATGTTAATTATTAATATATCATTAATAGTTTTTTAATCATAAGTAATATTTATTTTTCAGGTCACTCATAGTATTGCATAATTTTTTTAGTTACATCATGTAAAAATGAAACCAGAGTTGGCTTAGTACTATGATTTTAGTGAATGAAAATGACACATAAATAATAAGGCAAATACATAATGTAATAATTCTATTATGACATACCAATAAATATTTTCATATCTTAATATAATTATTGTATTTTAACATTTTCCATAGTTATCCCAAATAGAGTACTATAGAATTGTTCATGTAGTTGGTTTAACCAACCCAAACCTAAACATTCTTTTACTAGATTGTGAGTTTGATTATGGTGATGTTTATTTGGACATAATATTATTACAAATGATACATAATTGTATTATTTTGAAAATTTTAATATGTATAATAACATTTGATGATGTTTTTATAATGAAATAAAAAACAGGAGGAAAGAATTATTCTTCATGGAAGTGGTAGCCCCCATCTTGGAATGATTTACATTCCATTATTTTTCTAAGAGGATTGAAATGAATAACTAAGGGTTTCACCATTAATGTCATAAAATATTAGTATACTAATTATATTTTAGTCATTGTATTATTATAGTGATATGATACTGGGATGTGTATGATTCCAATGAATAACTTATGATGAAGATAATAATTATAATGGAGAATGATAGTTCCTTGGAAGCTCTATTTAAATTCAATGTCTTAGGCTAAATATTTGTGACTAATGGATTATGTCATTGGTATAGGGTTCCATAGAGAGAAAAATTGTTAGTTTCAAAATGTCATTCTTATGATATGCGAGTCTTGAATTGGTTGAATTGTTACCTTTTTATAAATGAAGATAAAGGTTGTTTTGGATGTACCCATTTAATATCAACCATTTAATTTCCCTATTAATTGTTTAAGGGACTAAAAATGAAAATAATAGAAAATAGTGTGACTTTTGTTGTATAGAAACCTCAAACATTTATGTTATTAACATTTTTTGGACTTTCCCCTAACTAAAATATCTTTTTTATCATTTTTACATTTTATCATGGTAACTAAATTTTAACAATTTTACTTAATGTTAAAAAATAATATTAAAATTAGACTTATTTCCTAATTTAAAATTTAGAATTTCAATTTTGAAATCCATTTTATCAAAGAAATTTACCTGGATGAATAAATAAATTTAAAAAAACAAATAAAACAGAAAAAAATAATTTTTTGGAATATTACATTTTTAAGATTTTAAATTTATATAATACAATGCTATCATGTTTATTAATTTTGGATCCATAAATTGATTTATTATAAAATGAATATAATTTGTACGGTATCCATGGAAATCCAAAACCAAATCTCACCTTTAAAATATTTTATTTAAATTAATTACCAAATAAATATTTTTTATATTAGATTATTATTTTTATTTAGTTTTGAAAATGTCTTAAATATATATTTTCTATTTATATTATATTTAAATATTATTAATTTTATTCATTAATTTAAATTTTAACGATTTAATGGTTTTGAAATCTTTTATGATAGGATTACATTGTGATAAAATCATGAAAAATATAATTTTCAAAAATAAATAACTTTTTTACTATAAATCAGCATTTTTATGAATTTATTAAATTTTAAAATTTAGATAGTATAGAAATGATAAATTAAAAAATGAAATTTATTTTCTCCAAATTCACATCAAAAAAATTATAAATTTTATTTTTAATTGAAAACAAAAAATGTAGTGAAAAATGTTTTATAGAAAAAACTTTTGTATATTAACTATATATATTTTATAAATTACTAATTAATTTAATATTAATATATCATTTTAATATTCAATCAGAATTAAGTTAGTTTCTTAAAAAAATCAACATTTCAAAAAAAATAATTTGTATGAACAATGTGAATTGATAAATAATGAATTGTTGAAATTTATTTATATTATTTATATATCTATATAATAGAACTATTTTATTATTTTAAATATATTTTTAATTCCTACTTAAATTACCAATTAGAATAGTTTCATAATACCTAAGCATCATATAATATCTATTTTTTGTTTTTGGAGGCAGTTTATCTAATATAGATCTTTTGGAGATCTCCGTATTATTTAAATTCTCTCATATATGGTTTTTCTAAAACTAAAAATTCTCATTTTCTGATTTGTCATGGTTAAAAGAAAACCCTAGTTTATCCAACTACCATCCATGTCAAGATAAATAAGCATCATAAAAAATATTACTAATCCCATAATCCATTTATTCTTACGTTATTTTTTGGTTTTGTGACATGATTTATTAAATTTACAATGATTCATTAAACAACTATGTTTTAATAGTCATATTTAATACTAATGTTTTTTTAATATTTTTTCACAATAGTTCTTTTCATGGGAAACATTGTATTAACCAATAATTTATTTTAGAATACTAAATAGTTAAATAATTGTTTTTTTACATTCAGTACAATTATTTATGATTTTAAAACATTTATTTTTTAAAATTAAATATATATTTCATACTTTTGAACTCTTCTTATGGACACATTAGTGGTGTCTTGTTGGGTTATATAACTGAAAACATACATTGGTATCTCCATGAGTATGTAAAAATAATGTATAGGTAAATATGAAAGGGGAAAGGTCCCCTGGAAGAAAGTTGAGAGGCAGAATATGTTGTTGGGAATGTTATGAGGATGTGTTTTAGATGATTTCGTAGTGTTATTTTTATTTATATGCGCTCTACATACACTGATTTGGATTAACACATTAGAAGCCTAGATTATTTCTTTATTTGTATAATTTATTTTAAAACCATTATTACATTTGATATTTAATCTTTTACCTGATATTCTAACTGTTATATTGTAAATTATATTTTTGGAGTGTGGCTATCATTAATGGAGGGAATAGTCTCCAAACTGACGGTGTTCAAACCTTCATTGCTAGTCGGAAACCTTTTGTATATAGAAAAGCATTCATGAGTTCTTGTGTCTCGTTTTATTGAACCAGATGATTCGATTTATGGTGTTAAAAATAGATATTAATTTCATATGGCCCCCTTCTCTTCTGGATATCCCTCCTGAGCACGCATCGCCTCTCCTCTATCTACGGTTTCCCCTTGGCGATGGAGAATCGTCTTTCGGCTTTGATTTCACCTTTGTCATGATGCTACTTATTTATTCGCCTATTCCGTGCCTTTTTATTTGTTCTAATTTCTCCTTTGATTCTCCTTCTCAGATGGTCTTCTCTCCTTCGGGGACCTGGTTTTTTCTCCAGGGTCACTCCCTCGGATCATGTTGGCCTTATCTTATCTATTTTCACTTATCCATGTCGGGTATCCTTTCATTCATGATCTTGGATCCCTATCGAGGCCATGGCCTTCTCAATATCTTCACATTCTCCATGATCTACTGCACTAGACTCCATGTCGGTCTGATGCAATGGCTGTCGTAGGGGTTTTGGGATGTATTGGTTGAGAGATCTTTGGTTTTATTGGAACCACATTATGTGTTGATTAGTTAGGGTTTTTGTCTTCTTCATTGGATATTCATTTGGCATTCAATTTTCTGGTTATTTTTTCTATCCTACTATTTTTTTAAAGACACGATTGATGTTTATACTCGTGATTTTTTTGATCTATTCGTGGTTTCTCCTCAATGTCATCAGAAGTTTTCAGTGATGTTGTTGTTTCCCTATGACATCTATCACTGGGATGGGATGATAAATTTCTTGCTACTGTATTGTTTGTGAGAGATGGTTTTGTATTCATTTGGATTCATCCTTCTAGGATAGTGTAGCTGATGTTTTTTGGATTTTTTTAAAATGATCTCGTAATGGCGGTAAGATTATTCGGCTGGTGGTTCTTATGGCTTTGTGGTGTTCTGTTTGGAGTTTCATTCAGTGGAATTTGGATTCAGGGATCATCTCTCACCGACTGGGAGGACTTGATAGTCTTCAGTGTATTGGTGTAGTGTATGGTCGATGATGATGACATCGAGATGGTGGCGACTCGTGGATTAGACTGGTGGCCCGATGTGATTAGTGTTGCAGCTTCTATTTCAATTTCATTTCGGATTATTGATTTTGATGATGTCTTGCATAATTTTGAATTTGGTTTGGTGTTGGATTTTTTGAATTTTGGAATTTGGGGTGTTTGTTATGGATATATGGAATTTGAGGTTCCCACTAACCCTCACATATTAATTTAATTTATTATAAAAAAATGTATCGCTCACATACAAATAGTTTTTAGAAGATATGTTTTAAACCCATAAATGAACGTATACCAAAATCATGTATATAATTGATTCAATTATAGATAATTAAAATATTTTTAATTAAATTAGAATTACGTTACATTGACATAAAATTAGAAATGTTATATGACATTTCAATTATAGTATTTAGTGAAAATAAATTTCATTTTTACAAAGAATTATCGTTTCTGATATTCACGGAACATTTATTTTTTTTAGAAAAGTCATCATAATTTAAAATATTATAATATTGAAACTATGATTTAAAAAATTATATTAATTAATTTAAATCAATTTATAAAATGGTATAAATTATAAATAATATCCACAATGAAAAATAAATTAATTTTTTTGAAGAAATCATTTTACTTATAATTAAAATTAATTTTCTGAAAATTGAATACTTTTTTATTATTCATTAATATATAAATTGTATTTCTTTAAAAACATTATTCATATTTTTTATAATGTGGTTATTATTATTCATAGATTACAATTTAATATCAAGTTTATAAGAGATTCCTATATGCTAATATATTTAGACCTTATGTTATGTGTAAGGAATATTATTAAATATTTGATGTTTTTTTAATGGAAATTCATATAAAATGTTGAGGTGTTTTAGATATTGGATAAAAACCATAATGAGGTTCATGGATATACCTAGGTTAGGATTTCATAACTTTTATATAGTTGATCCCAATATATGTCGATAATAGAAAACACAACATGAATGTGAATATCATAACATAATAGAGTGTGTATAAAAATTAAATTTATGGTTGAGTTTTAGATAAGATAGTTAGACATCACTATGTATCCCATGAGTATAATAACCTATAATTTTTTTCGTGGTAAATATGTATATATAGTGCATGCATAGAAGAAAAGTAAATTGTATCATCCTTTTGAAAAATTGTTGGGGAAGACCCGATATGAACTAATAAAACCATAAAGTAATTTTTACGTAGTTCTTACTCAAATGTTATGGAATAAAGTCGAATGATGGGGATGATGTACCCAATATCAATTTCTCTAGAAGAGAATATCTTATAAAATATTATTGGTTTCTAAGAGGATTATCCAATTCAATGAATCTAATTCTCAATAATGAATAAAATGATTTAGGAATTCAGTTTCCCTAGAGAAATAATCATCTTTAAGAATTTATATTTATATTTCATGGTTAATGGAGGAAGATCTATCATGACTGAGAATAATTCTAAAACACAAGGGTAGAGATATTGATTAAAAATAGTCAGATATATAGCTTGACCTAGTCTGATAACTCTATGTGTCAATTCATGTCTAACAAATAAACAGAAATCAAGCAACTCATTAATCATAATTAGGGATATTATTTATTTTGGTTTAAGGATCAGACTAAATGAGATAATAATGATTATACCCAATATATAATATATTGGTTTCTTTATAATATGTCTCTATTTATGGATATTTTATATATCCCAATGTTAATTATCCATGTATCACATGTTGGGGATTAAATTTTATGTTATTCTATAATATAATTGCTCTACGAAATCTGGGCATTAATATATATCTTTATATAACAACAATAATGAAACAATTAGTTTCATGAATTTCCTCTGTATAGATCTAGATCATATACCAAAGATAGATTTGATGATATTTTCCCAAATTTTTTCCATGGAAAGGTAATTGTGACATGAATGATAAGGTCTACACACTAGGAAATTATTCTTGGAGATTGTGGAAAACTTATCCTTTCATAGTTTTATAAATATGAAAATAGATTTTATATAGTCTTAAATGGTTTTAATCACATAAAAATAAATTAGTTTGTATAAAATAGGCTTATATAAGATTTTAACTTGCTATATTGGGGTGACCATAAGTTATTCATTTTAACATCATGAAATGATTACCTGGGTGACATGTAGTTTAGGGTCATACGACAAGAAACTTTGTGACATGTAGTTTAAGGTCAAATGATAAAGACCATTGAGAGTTATAATATAATGTAAAATTAAGAAGATAATAATGTATATAAATTTATTTTCACAAGACTATGACCACCATTAATAAGTTTAAATTCATTTGGAATAAAATTAAATAATTAAATAATTAAGAAATGAAATGTACATCTTGAGAAATATTTCATTAGTTGTGGGAATGATATGTTTTCATTCAATTTTAATTTGGGTTTTTGATATTTTTGAGTAAATCTTGTCTATAAAATATGTTTCATCCCATTTAATATCATTTTTAGGAATTATACCATGGTATTACATGAATTTTCAAAGAAAAAATATTTCCTCATAGATGAACATAAAAATGTGAACATTATTGTTGTACACTTTTGAGACATGATTTTGATGAATCCCATTGTTAAAAAGTTTAATAAACAAATTTATTTCCAACCAATATAAGTTATAAATTTATTTTGGATCTTTGTATCCTAATAATGTTGATCATATATGGTAAAGAGAAGTAAGGTAACCCAAATTTGAATATATTGATCCCATATATCCTATATATAAGCATATATGGGGTTTCACATGTGGTTTTTTGGGAAATATTGTGATAGGATCACAAATAATATACAAAGTTACCTATAAATGAATACTAATTTTTATCCATTATCTTCTGAAATATATTGAATATTGTTTTTTATAATTCCTCTATCTTTTATTTTTAACAATAGGATGGCGAGATGGATTTTAAAACATAATATTTTACCCCAGATATTTCATCATCAATTCAAAAAGGATAAATAGTTGATTTTTACTATAAATATTCATAAGGACATCACATATTGTATAAATATTATAATTATAGAATTTTTTAAAATCACTTTTTATTACTTCTATTAAGGGTACAACCTCAAAAAAATTTCATAAGAAGTTAAAAACAGTAAGAATAAATTTAAATTGTAATACTATGGGTGAAGATAATAGAACAATGGCATCCATCCTTTATATGGAAATTGTAGAAGAATAATTTTTTTCAAAAACATATTGTGGTTGATTAATTAAAAAATAATGGATATGGATGGAATTTCATTTCCCCATGAATTACATGTAGTCTTTCATCATTGAGGGTCAAATGTATTAATGTATTCAAATTTTGTTTAAGATCCTTTTTCATGATTGGTGGGTTATCTATATTCATTCATGGGATTCCTATATAACAGTTTTGACATATATTTATAAATTCAAAATTGAAACTCCCAATAAAACACCAACTTATAGTGGACCTTCTTGTGATTTATGACATCATAAATCATGAAATTTTTTCCCACAAATGGACATGTTCCTTTTTAGTTCAACCCTGTAGAACATTCCCATTTAAAATATTGTGTACTATGGTATATATTAAATAATTTTTTTAATTATCTAACAAAGGAATCATATTTCTTTGGTCCATGGTGGTGTAAATTTCCCACACTCATCCATTATAAATACCAAAATATGGTGTGACCACCCAATGAGGTATTATATAAATGATCACCTTATATTTATTATGATCTAAAAAGTATGTTTCTATATTTTCTAGTTCTTATTCTGGGTAATTTCATGATTTTGAAATTTGAGATATTATTGTTTTTTAAGGGAATTAATCTACAACACTCATTCATATCAAGAAAGGAAATCATTTCTTACAGATGACATGATAACCATTTCTTTCATTGATCACTTAGTATGAATCACCTATACTATTTAAATTGTTATGTGGTATTATCAAGGATAGTTCCAAGATAATAATGAGGTCATAGTATTATTTCTCATTAGTATTATACTCCATTAATAGTATTAAATATTAATGTAGAACCTTTTTTGGTGATGCATGAAAATTCCACAGGATGGCCCTGTTGAAATTTGGGGTTTCTATCATTCTACACGATGGGATTTTGGGGGTACCATCAATGTATATCTCCCATCCCTGATATATTGCATGGATGGGGGGAAAATACTCATTAGGGATATCCATGAGTAATCATTATTTCTATGGAATATTTTTCAAAATGAGGAACTATTTTAATGTTTACCCCATAATCACATTTTATGTCATGAATTGGTTGAAGAATTTTTGTTGAATGGACCCCATCATGCTACATTCTCCAATAGTATAAAATGAAAATGGATATATATGAGATAAACTAAATGCCATACCAATTGGGTGTAATGGTTCTACAAAATGGTGTTTGATTCATTCAATGTGATAACCAATCCCTGATAATGTTTCTCAATATTGGAATATTGTGTCTTAGTATAAAAAAATATTCTATTGATATAATTAAATATATACTCTTTTTCCATATCATTAATCCTATAATGTAGGTAAAAAATAAATCATTGTAGATAATCCATATATATTATGAGGGTTATCCATCCTATAAGATAAATGTATGAAAGAGTTCACGAGGCTTTTCTTCAACTTGGATTCATATCCGTCCAATAAAAGATGCTTCCCTATATCGATATAATATTTATAAAAATAAAATTTTGATAGATATACATGAGGGTGATATTGATCTATATGGAATGCATGGGGACCCCCTCTTCCATAATGATGGTTGTCCAAGAGAGATGTCTTCCTCACCATCATAGGCGGATAAAGTGATCAAAGGATCTGAGGTATTTTCTAGCACAACATGGAGACTCAAAATATCTAATGTTTTTTCCTAAATAATATTGATGGGAGACACAAACTCTTAATTGAGAGCACTCTATTGATTTATAGGGGATACATCAAATAAATTTTGGGTTTAAATATACGTGGTGTTATTAACCAATGGTTAATTCAATTCTCTTTCATAGTTCCTTTCACCTATGTACTAATATCAGCAGAACTATAAAATGGAGTTGTCCCCATAAAGTACACCGAAATTACCATAAAAATAATTAATGCATCAAGGATATAATGATGGAATTAATGCAAGGATATGGAGACAAATATTTTTCAGTATAAAATTTATTGTTTTTTCATGGAAAACAACAAAGAAATATGAATCATATAGGATATATTAATATTTGGTTATAAATATAATTTTTTGAGTAGCCTCTTGTCACTTTTGCTATACACATTAATTTTTACGTTTGATAGATACAAGTCAACTTCACTATGGAATAAAACATGGAAGTCTGAGATTATGACAAGGTTTCCTAAAGAAAAATTAAATACTATAACTCAAAGAATGTTGATGTCTTCAAAAAATATTTTTATTTACAACAGATTATTGTTTTTCTATATGGTTATTTCAGGATAATTTTGTGTGAATGAAATGAATTAATGAAAATATATGAAATTTTTCATGTGGAAGTATATCATGGTTGTAGTGACTTTGGTATTGAACTATTAATAACTTTATAGAGACTTAATAGGGACTTTGTTGTGTTATTTTGAAAAGATATGTGATTCCATGCATGATAGTCGGGTTAGGTTGATTGATACATACTTCGAAATTTAATAAATTTAGAAAAATTGTCTAATTTTTCCGAGGTTGTTACTACTCCACAGCATTTGAATGTGTTTTTAATGGTATGTTCCTTCCCAATTCTATAATCTTCCATTTTTTGTTGTTGTAGGTGTTTAGAGGAGGCTCATAGGATGTTTGGAGAAATCCAGTTTCTAAAAGATGGTAGTAGGGGAGGATTTCACATCGTTGAAAGTTACACAACATGAAATAGTTATTGACAATGTGTATTTCATTGCGGTTTAAAAATAAATAATAAAATGCAGATGTGGCATGTTTTCAGTGTAAATCCAACCCTAAGTATTAAATTATGTGAAAGGGGATTACTTGTTGTGTAATCCCCCAATACAGTGCAGATTCAAAAATTTATCTCGACCGAATAACCATTCAATCGGCCTTGGTTTCGTATTCCTCTCACATTGGATAAACCCTATGTTCCATGTGGTTTTCATTGTTCCATTTTTATCCCTCATTTATCCTTTCATACAATTGGTTTTTCATTGAGGATATATGGTCAATCTCTGGTGATAACTCTTATCATTCTCCAATATTGTCATCTGGTCATCTTCTAAGGATCGGCTACGATGGAGTTTCTTTGGTTTGGGGTACCTTTTGGTTTCATTTTAATGGATCCATTGGGAAGTATAGGTTTATCTGTAGTTCTTGTGTTGCATTTATGGTTTGTGAGCATTCATATTTTCCCTGCCGTTAGCAGTGAGTTGGAAAGTTTCTTTGAGGTAGTAATTCCCACCCTTATCTTTATTTATGTTTCATGCCAGAGGGGTTTTCTTTTATTTATCTATGGATTATGGTTTCTATAGTTTAGTAAAGGATTCATAATTTTTTTAATTTTATTGAAAGGGGAAATGGGGTTTGATTCATCTTCCTTTTCATCCTTGTCATGATTATGATATTGTGGATTGTACAGGCTTGATTCCTAGCTGAAAATTGTAGTCGCTAGGTGAAAGTTTTAAACTGGATATACCTAATGTGGTTTCAAAATTAGTTTTTGATTTTTTTATAACACCCTAAATGAATATTAGTCAATTACTTATACTTAGATTTTGAAATGGTTGCCATGGGGTTTTGGTTTGTGTGATAACACCCATAAAATTATGTGAAATGGAAAAAATACCCTTTATAAATCTATAAATAGATCTTGATATGTTTTTATGTGTGTGGCCATGATATTTGGATGGTGATTTGTGTTGTTGTCTTGTAGGGATAACGGTTTGTGGGCCATGCTTTGGGGGCGGTGAGGTGATAGTTTGTAGGTTGTGCTTTTGGGTCAGTGTGGTCATTGTTTGGGCGCCATGATTTTGAGGGTGGTGAGGTGACAAAATGATGAGTAGTTTATGCAATGTGGTTTCTTTATTGTAGATGTCCAAGTTGTGATGGAATGAATAAATAATTGTTTATTAATGTTTGAAATGGCATTAGTTGGTGTGGTTAATAGGATGGAAATTGTTTAGTGGAAAAGTAAATTACGGGTTTTCTGTTAAAATTTGGGTGATGAAAAATAATGAAATTAATGGGGTGATAAAATGAAATTGGATTGAAATGTAAAATGAGGGTTTTATCCTACAATGTGGTGTTATGTATTTAGAGGTGACAATAAAAGTGGTAATGTTGTAGGTTTGTTGTTTGTTTGAGAACCCATTAGTTGGTCTTGAGCATTTGATACTACACATATATACTTTTATTTTCCTTGTGATTTATATTCACACCCCACCCATGTTGAGAAATATGTTCTAAAAAACCATATAATCACATGGGGGTGCCTTTCCCAACATCTTCTTGGGAGGATGGGTGGCTGGCCACCTACCCCTCCCTCCTCCATCTTCCAAGCGAGGAAGGTATTGTAAAATCAGTGATGGTTGGATGTTTTTTAGTGCATTAGATGATGAGATTTGGTATTGTATGTGTCTACGGGATGTGTTGTGATGTGGAATCCTAAGTGTATTCCAAATGAGTTGTGATGTGGTTCCATAAGTGTCTTCAGGATGAGTTATAATGTAATGTCCTAGGTGCCTTCATGATGATTTGTCATGTGACTTATTAGGTGTCTTTGGGATGATATGTGATGTGTTGTAAGGCCTAGGTGTGTACGAGCATGATGTTTTGTGTGGCCATGGTGTTTGTGGCTATGATTTTTTGTGTGTCCCTGATGTGTTTGGGTGGGATGTGTTGTGAGCCCTAGGTGTGTGTGGGCGTGACGTGCTAGGGTATATACGGAAGATTTGGGAGCATCGAGACATCTTATTTTGGTGTATGAGAGTGTCTAATCACAAAGAAAGTGGTGTTGGGTACCCTAAAATAAACTTCCATTACATTATATTAATTACTTGGATTGTGTTATTTGGTTATGACTCCTTTTTGAGGATGGGATGGTTAGAATACCTATATAGGTGTAATTTGGTTATGCTATTTTCGAAAAAGTTCTTTAGTATGCTTCTTCCACATGTGCACAAGATACCTGAGGTTTCCATCTAGTAAACTTGTATGATCACCCTATGTATATAAATCTTTTTTTAGTTTTCCAGGACGACCTCATGGATCATGGTTTACCTTACTAAGTGAGATCCTTGAAATTTGCAATGTCACTTATTTAGATTTACTTTTTGGTATTTTTTTGGATCATTTTGTTTGTATTAGTTCTATATATACATTAAAGTGGAATGGTTTTTGGATTCTTTTTAAATTATATCTTGGATTTTTTGTCGATGTTTTATTCTATATAATGATCTAGTTTTCATAGAAAGGGCAATTCCTCCAATAATGTGAGATCTATACACCCTATGTTCTATTCATAAACCTGTGCCCTTCTTGAGGTGGGACTCAGGGGTCATTATACTCTTTTATTCATTTCTAGCATATGAGCAGTATCCTTGGAAAAAGGGGGGTCATGATAGAGTTCTATAGAAGGTCATGTTTGATAGATAGAATAGGATTTTGAGTAAGGTACTATGAGGTTAATGAGTGTTGGTATGAAAATAGTGTTGGATGATTTTGTTGTGTGACATAGGGTTGGGATGCATGTCTAGGATATATGATTTTAGGGCCCATCGTAATCCGATGTAAGGACTCTAACCCTACAGAATGACCTAGTGAGGCAGCACTGCTTGTAGTGTTGAGGCCTAGTAGATGTATATGAATCATAATAACTTTTGTTCTTGTTTAAATTGGGTTATTCTGAGAAGGTTGAAATTGATAAAAATGGATTAAATTTATTGAAAATATAATAGGATGAATTTTCAACACAGTTTTGGTTTAGGAAATCCTTATTTTTTATTTAGATATGGATCCATGTCATCTTTGATGATGGGCCCATGTATATGAGGTTCAGTAGGATGATACGATTGATCTTCATAGGGTTGATCTGATTGAAAAGGGTGATTAGTGTAATAGGGTGTTTAATGATTTCAAGTGGAAGGATTTGTGAATATATGGGGGTAGTGTTTTGTATGTGAAGGAAGATAGATGAATGTAAGAGCATGAGATCACATTCAGTTTGATCTCAGCCTCGACAGAGTACTGGGTCCTTTTGGTTTTCAGTCATATGTGGGGAGTTGTGCGTTAGTGGTGGAATCATTATCTGAGATAGTGGAAGGAGGGAAATGTTTTCTGGTCTAACCTCCCAAAGGATTTCTTAGAAGAGTTCCATTCATCGACCATTATGGTTGTATAGTGGAAGAAGTTTATTTCTCTTAAGTATGAGAGCTTGTAAGTACAGGTGTTGCGAATCATGTTCAGAGAACATCTTTGTCTTTATCTAGATCATTTTCTAGATGAGGTGACTCCTGTGAGATGTCATGATGATTCACATCGTCCTTCTATAAATTATTTAGTTACTAAATTTAGATTTCCAATGTATCTGGAGGTTCAGAGGATGGAATATGTGATAAAACAATATCACTCACATGGAGGTTTTCTGCGGGAAGCGAACTGGCATGGATCCTCGAGAGGTATATTTTCGTACATGGGTATCAGGAACCAAGACCATATATGTTTCAACATGAAGGGAATCTACCACATCATATTCTGTTCTGGCCATATAGTGGTACTGGATTCCATTCTTTTCCTAGTAAATTTATATCTGTGTGTTTTCGTTGTGAGGTATATGGATATCACCATAGCCATTTCCTAGTGGTTCCAAGAGATCTTCTTGATGGAGGTGGATATGTTCTATATCCACCTCGACCATATTTTCCAGTGAGACCATATTAGTATAAGGAGAAATAAATTTTTACTCCACCAATGGGAGATCGAGTAGGTATGGTCCAACCATTGTATGTTACCCAATCTCAGGAACCTCGAACTAAGTGTGGTCTTAGAGGAGTCCAACATTAGTGTGTTAGGGGAGCTGAGTGTGACCAGATGCATGAAATAGATATAATAGCATCAAATAGGCCAAATATTGTAAGAGGTGAAACTAATTTATCATCTACCATTGTTTATGAATTGTATGATTTTGGTTCTTCTCACTCATTTGTTACACCATCTCTATCTCATGCTTTGAGACTACAATTTCAGAGGCTTCTCATACCCATGGTGTTTAATATGCCAAAAAGATATGAAGCCAACTTTTTTTATATGTGCATGGGATATAGAATGGTGATGGGGACACATCAGTCATGTGGGGTTCTTTTCTTGCAACAAATGAATTCATACAATGTCATCCTTGAAATAAACTGGTTGTATTCTGTTCATTCTCTTATTGATTGATTCTAGATGAGAGTTATATTTTTATAAATGGATAGACAACACCTGTTTTTTGTTGGTGGGTGGATTTTTTAGGTATGAATCCATCATTTTAATCCCCTTCATTTCTTCTTGGATGATTTTTTGGTAGAATCAGTGGACGTTGAGTTTGTGGAGGTTTGTGGGTCTTTGGGGAGTTCATGGAGTTTTTCTTCAGGGATGTTTTGAATCTATCCCTTCAAAGGGATGTTGAGTTTAGGATAGACATATATCCCAACGATTATATAATTTTGATGGAATCTTATTGATTGGAACCTTTTGGTTTGCCGGAGGTAATCATTCAAATAGATGATCTAATGTGGACGGGTTTTATCCAGCATAATGTGTTTCACTATGGAACTCTAGTTTTGTTCTCCAAGAAGTAAAAAGGTATTCTATGGTTGTGTATGGACTCAAAGAGGTTGAATCAGGTGACTATCAAAAACAATTGTCCTATTTCAATTATAAATGATATTTATGGCCTGCTAAGCGGGGTGATTTGGATTCCTAAGATCTATCGATTCTCTTGATATCATTAGTTGAGGGTTATATAGAGTGATATCTTGGAGACTATCTTCTGGTGAGGGTATGGTCACATAGAGTTTGTAGTCATGTAATTCATTATTTTGAATGCACCATACACATTATTGGGGATTAAGAAATCTATGTTCCATGAGTTCATAGATTATTTCTTCATCGTATTCATCGATGATATATTAATCTTCTCAAATTAAGAAGAGAATCATGTAGAGCATTTTAGAACTATCTTGTATGTTATTCGACATTGACAACTATATAAAATGTTTTCCAAGTGTATGTTCTTGACATGATATGTGAAATTAATCAGGCACGTGGAATCTTATAAGTGTGTGGCATTATACCTATCAAAGGTTGAAGCAAATGCTTCTGGAGAAGCACCCAATAATTCGTTAGATGTAAAGAATTTTCTTGGTCTGGTTTTTGCCTTATTTCCCTCGATTTAAATCCCCATTTTCAACCATTACTAGTAAAGGCCAATAATTTGTATGGAGTGATCAGTTTCAGGTCGCATTTGATTACCTAATGTTGAAGTTAGTTAGTTCCCTAATGCACCTATTTCCTGAGGAAAGATTGATGTATATGGTGTTTTGTGAAACTCCACTCATGGGAATTGGGGAAATATTGATGCAATTAAATGAAATGATCTTTTATGGTTATAGGAAGTTACATCCCCAAGAGCATAACTATGCTACCAATGATCTGAATCTAGCAGTAGTTGTGTTTGCGCTGAAGATGTGGTGAAATTACATTATTGGGGCGTGATTTGTGGTCTTCACAGATCACAATAATTTGAGGTAGGTATTTTCATAGTGTGATCTAAAATTGAGGTAGTGGAGGTGTATTGATATTCTTTAGTATTATGATTTTGAGATCTCCTACACCTAAGGAAAGTGTAATTTTTTGGTTGATTCTTGGAGTAGGATTTAATGGAAGGGTGTTGTTTTGGAGTCTATGGATTCTTGGATAGAAATGGAGGCGTTTGAAGCCTTGCACCCAGATACAAGGTTGGATGGTGGTAGAGAGTATTAATCATATGGTGATATAGTCATCTCTGATGCAGCAGGTGGGGGAGTCTCAATAGGGACACTCAGAAGTAGAGGTGATGCATGATCATGTTGGCTATGGTGTTTCTCTTGAGGAATTATCTATGGATATTCATAACTGGGTGTAGTTTTTGAATAGATATTTTTTCCAATGGAAAAGGGAAGTAGATTTCTTCTTGAGTTTCATAGCATAACTTTTTATTAAACACATGAGTTTCCCAAATTCACCATGTATTAAAGGAATAGTTTGTCGGCTTTTGAAATTATTTGTGGAAAAGTTCCGGGTATTCCACCAAGTAATGGTTGAGCATCCTGTACCTTGTGTTTTGTTACAGACCATGGATTTTCAGAGTGGAAATGAGATGAAATATAATTATATTTTGTCACAGGGTTAACCATAGATCGAGGATTTTATGATTCTATATGGGAGATCATGGATTTTCGAAAAAATCAGTACACTTATAATTGGTCAAGGATTCAGGAACAATGGATTATTTGGCTAAGAGATACATGGATGAGGTGATGTGGTTTCCTGGAGTACTAAACTCCACAATCTTGAACCGGATAACACATTTTACCTCCAGATTCTGGAGGGTATTGTAGCATTATTTTGGCACTCAGTTATGGCTCATTGCCGCTTTTCACCCCCAGACATATGGGAAGATGGAACAGACTATCCAGACACAGGAGGATATGTTGAGAGAATTCCTCATAGATTATGGTGAATATTTGGTATGAAAAATAAATTTAGTAGACTTATCCTATAAAAATATCTTTCAATCATCCATTAGAATGATGACATTTGTGGATTTTTATGGGAGACCATGTCAATCACCATTACGTTGGATGGAGATTGGGGTGATAGCTATTCTTGGTCTCAGTGTGGTGTAGAGCACGATATAGAAATTTCACCTCATTCAGGACAGGATAAAAGTTGGATAGGACATGATGCAGTCTAATGGTGATCGCAGGATGAGGCCTTAGGGGTTAAAGGTTAGGGACCATGTGTTCTTGAAGGATTCCCTTCAATGTGGGTAGCAAAGTTTTGGTATAGGGAGTAAGATTTCTCCCAGGTTTTTTGGGCCCTTTGAGGGGTTGGTGATAGTTATTGAAGTGACATACTGGTTTGAATTTCTCAAGCATTTGGAGATGATTCATTACACCTATTAGGTCTACTAGATTTTTTATTATCTTCTTTATGGATCATATTTCATTGAATGGTGAGTGTTGGATATCATGTGTGACATGACATTTGTGGAGCATCCAGTAGAAATCTAGGATCTTCAGTAGAATACTTTTCATGGGAAGACCATTTCATTGGTTCATGTATTGTGGAGCCATGGTGGATAATAGTTGAGTATTAAGGAGTGAGAGACACAAATTTCTATCCAGTACCCATAGTTGTATTGAGATTTTCATTTTTATTTTTTTATTTCTATGTGATGTTTGAGACTTTTTTTTAATGAGATGAGTATGTTTCCTAGGTTAGGGATGTGTGTGGTGTGATTTTTGATACATTAAGAACATATAATAAGGGTATTACTTGATTTAGAATCGAGAAGAATTTACCACGATGCGATTAACTACGTGCGGGTGAGTCAGTTCCACATACAGTGGATAGTATGTTGACATGGAATATGGAATTATTCGATTCATGTTTTCAGGACGGTGTGCTTTTTTGGTTATTTAGTGGTCGTTTGACCGTGTGGTTCTATTAGAGGATGCAGTTCTTAGTCTTGGTTTCATGAATATGTGGCTGTGTAAGATAATTGTGGTCATTTGTTTTGGTGTTCTTGGCTGGGGTTAGTGTTTGAGTTATGACAAGATCCTCAGAGGTATCTCATAGGGTGTTTGTTTGGACTACATTTTCTTCTGGGATCTTTTTTGGATTCTCAAGGGAGATAATCATTTGATATATTGAAACATTGATTTCATTACATTAATTTTAAATCATTTTATTGATAAAAACATAAAAACATTACAAAAAATCTATCCAAATGTTTTGATTCATCGGAAAACTAGGGCCATACATAATATTTACAACACAATGCATAAATTTTTTTTAATTCCTTCTTCCCAAGATTAGCATCGGAACTGGTGTACTCCTTAGTACATGTAGTCACTTGAGGATAAAAATCAATATGGGTGTTCTAAAATCCCAGTAATAGAAATTTTAAGAACATGAAGTAATGTAACATGGACAGATCATAATCATAACATCATTTATATAATAGCATGAAATGTGGAAATGTATAAAAATGAAACATCATGTCTTATTGATTGACTACTATAAATAGTTGTGAACAAATCTAGAATCATCGTCACTCATAATTTCTTATTAAATCATGAGATTATTCACTTCTCCCAATGTATTGTAGTGTTATAAAATTTTGGGCACGCCCATCACATTCATGCATTCATATTTCCCAATATAATTTCGGTCGTACCCATCATATCATAAAATTTACATTATCAAGCATACCACATAAAATACATGTCAAAAATGAACATAAAATTACCCATGAAAAGAAATGGGTTTTATATCATAAATCATATATTCATAAACATTTGTTTCCCAGAAAATAGGGAATATTATTCTTGACATAGAACCATTAACCTTGAGTGGAGAGTAAGTCAATCTACTAGAAGTAAAAATGGTGAGTTTTTTTAAAAGAATATTTCTTTCATAAAACATTAATTTTTTTGAAAAATAAATTATATAAAATTTTTATCCATGAAAAGGTAATATAATGATGAATAAATTATTTTTAAGGCACATCCATACTGAAAATTGGATGAAGAGGGAAAACAAATTGAATAATAGTTTAGTTCAAGAATTTCCCCTTACGTTATGTCCGAACACCTTATTCAGTTTAAAGTCTTGTATGATGAAATTATATTCAATAATTAAAAATTAAATAGCCTTTATTACATTTTTATTATTCATTATGGTATTATTAATTTCTTTTATCTAACTTATTATTAGTTATAGAGATAAAATTCATTGTTTTGGAGTGTTAATTTTCTTAGCATTTAGGAATGGTTCACCTGCATTCATGTATGGATTCTCATTTAAAACGTGGATAAAATTCTATAATTGAATATATATATTATTATTGACATTAAATATATATAAATATATTATAATTATAATTTTTATATACATCATGAAGATAAATCATTAGATAAAATTTTAATTATAATGTCTTGGATTAATAGGGCGTTTTTTCTCACAATGAACATCTGTTATATTATTATTACTTATATCATGAGTTTATAAGTATTCCCAAACAACACATAAGATAAAATAAATATATTATTATCTGGTTAAACCATTCTATTGTTTTCTTGACAAGTCTCTAAGATCATAATGCAAATTGAAAACCTTATGTTCTTGAATGAGATAAATTAATAAATATCAGACAGTGTTTTCATTTATAGTATAAAAATTTGAGGGAAGGTAAGATTTTTATGAACTATACCATTATCATAATATAAATCTAGTACATGTATGTTAATGGAGTTATCATACCATTTTGTTGAATGTAGGTGAGGGAATAAAAAGAAAAAAAACAACCAGAATGAGAATAAAAAATTATGAATGAGGAATTTACCTCTTGAGTTTATTTCCTTTGAGTGCCTCTTTAAGAGATAGGATTTGTTATTTTGAAGACAAAAAGGGATTTTGTACGTGGTTAAGGGGATTTGGTAGTGATTTTATTAAAATTTAGTTATGGATTGAAGCTTGAGAGGTTCGAAGAAATGATATTGTGGGGGGGGGGGATATTTATTTGGAAGGGGATGAGAGTTTTCTAAATGTTATATTCATTAATTTATTATTTCTCCAAAAGACAAGAAATAGTGAGGATTATTGAGAATAAAATAGTAATAATTGTGTTTCAGTTCAAACCAATGGCAATTTACCTCATCCATAACTCAATCAAGATGCATAAATTCATTTATTTAGAATATTTTGTAAATTATTGAATTTTACTATTCACAAAAAATTAATGTATGTCTGAAAATTTCTATAAATGTACTATAACCATTTTTGATGTTTATAATCCTAATATGGTCTCCTTTTTTCAAAAATAATTATCTAAATAGGAAAATTTTAATTTTTAATTAATATAATTAATTACATTAAAAGTACAGAGTTCAAAATTAAAACATAAAAAATTACATAAGGTCTTATAAATTTATCTTAAAACGAAAAAGACATAAAATTTTTAATTAATTAAAAAATTGTCGAAAAATAAAATTTCTTTTATATTAATTAATTATTTATAAATAAATATTTATGAATTAAAAAAATACCAATACTTGTAATATGGTCATAATGTGACTTACAAGATACCTAAATTTGATTTTTCTATTTATAAGTGAGGTTACTATTATCTTGGATTATTTACTATTAATATGGTTCATATTAATATTAATAAGGGTAGGTTAATGTTCACAAGTGTAGGTTACTATTCCTCAAAAATTATGTGTGTCCAATCACACTCTAATAATATTACTGGTAGCAACAATGTATGTCGGATTTTCAAAATTCAAAACACAAAAGTGGAAAAATTTATGTTTAAAGGACATAAAGTTATTCATTTAAGAATGATGTGGAATTGTGTTTCCTAATGTAATTTTATATGATTATGACATTACTACAAGAAGTGAGAAATTGCACTGATAAAAGTTTGGGTCGTTACATTCTTCCCCCCTTTTGAAATTTCTCCCTCGAAATTTCATTTTACATAAATAGGTAAGGGTAATTTTCCTTCATCATATCCTCGGGTTCCCATGTTTCTTCTTCATACTTATTGTTCTTAAAAAAATACTTTGAAAAGGTGGGTTGTCTTATTATGTAGAACATTATATCTCCAGTCCATAATCTTTACTATCTACTCCTCCTAAGATACCTCATAATCCAGCACTACCACCTCTGATTTTAGTACTTGTGAGGGATCAGGTATGTACTTCCTCAAAAGTGATACAAGATACACATCATGAACTTGATCCATATTTGGTGGATTTATAAGCTGATAGTCCATGGATTCTATGTGGTCAAATATCTTAAAGGGGAAAATTTACCATGGTCTTAACTTCCCTTTCTTTCCAATCCGCATGATTCTCTTCCATAGTGATATTCAAAAGAATTCTTTATCTCCAACGTCAAATGCAAAATACCTTTGACAATTGTTAGAATAACTCCTTTTCAAACTCTGAGAATAATTAATATGATTCTGGATGACTTAAAAATTCTCGGTCTTCTCTTGAAAATGATCAGGTCCATGTAGCATTCTTTCTCCAACTTATTCCAAAAAGGTTTGGGTTTTACAACACTTTCTATAAAGATCATCATATAGATCCATCTAAATACATGAGTAGAAGCCGTTTTTGTATGAGAACACAACCAATGGGAGATGCTAGTCTCATAAAACTTTTAATTCTAATGAAATGTCTCTATGCATATCATTGAGCATTTAAATAGTCTTTTTAGATTGGCAATCATTTTGGGAATGATAGGTCATGTTAAAATTTAATTCAGTACTCAAAGCATGTTGGAGACTCCTCCATAATTTATATGTGAACCATGGATCACAATCGGTGACATTTGAGAGTGGAACCCCATACAATCTCACCTCATCCATCACATATATCATTATATGTTGTTCAAGTGAGAGAACATCTTGAATAGAGATAATGTGGGCATCCTTTTTGAGTTGGTCAACCCCAACCCATATCACATTATTTCCCTTGTACGTCATTGGGAGACCTATGAAAAAGTCTATAGTGAAATTATACCTTTTCTACATGGGTATAAGAAATGGATTCATCATACCTTTGTACTTTTTTCACTTTTCATTAACATTATGGCATATCATGCACCATAAGATATATTCAACAATATCCTTCTTCATGTTTTGCCACCAGAAGTGTTCCCATAGATCATAGTACATCATGGTGCTACTAGGATGGACATAGGAAGGTGAGCTATGTGAATTTTCAAATAACTCCTTCTTTATCCCAGGGGATGTGGCATACAAAGACACGTTCAAAACTAAATCACACCTTGAGGGATGATATGGAACATTGGAAGCTTCCCTTATTTTACTGCATTCATCCTTTTTCATAGCTCTAGATTATCACATTATGCCTCCTTAATCGTGTGTTGGATAGATTGTTTGGAAATAATTTGGGAAAGTTAAGATGTTTCCTCTGCCATTATGATTTCAAAATCTATCCTTATCATATTCATGAATATATAGTCTTCCTCAATCAGCAACATATATCGAGTAGCATGTTATTTTCTTCTTAGAGCATCAACTACTTTTTTTTGTTTCAGGGATGATAGGGAATAGAGCTATCATAATATTTTATTAGCTCTAACCATCTCCTTTGATTCATGTTGATCTCCTTTTATGTCAATATATACATTAGACTATTTTGATTAGTGGATATGTTTCACTTCTCACCATAGAGGTAGTGTCTCTATATTTTCAAGGAAAAAATCACCGCCACTAGCTCTAGATCATGTATTGAGTAGTTCTTCTCATGGATCATCAACTACCATAAGGCGTAGGCTATCACATTATCAATTGTCAGGAGAACACAACCGATGAATTTCTTTTATATATCACTATATATCACAAAACTATCTCCACTCTTCAGTAATGTGAGTACAGGTGTAGTTATCACCCTTCACTTTATATCATGTAATCTTTCCTTACATTCTTCTATCTAGACATACTTTACCCCTTTCCTTGTTAACCTATTCAGCAGATTTGACAATCATGAGAATTTTTTTTTACAAAACATCAGTAGTACCCCACTAATCCATGAAAACTATATATCTCTATGACACTAGAAGGAATGAGAAATTCCTCATTCACTATACTTTTTGAAGTTTCCACAAAAATTTCATCACTTGTGATTACATTTACCAAGAATGTGACTTGTGTCATTCAAATTTCACATTTCTTAAACATGGTGTAAAAATTATCCTTTCTCAAAGCCACTAACACATGTTTTATTTGTTCTTTTTTTTTCTGTTTCCTCTTAGATTATATGAGATTATCATCGATAAACACTAGAACACATTTTTTAGGCAATGATAAAAGACACTTTTAATTAAATACATGGTGATTGTGGGGGTATTAGTAAGTCTAAAAGGAATCACCAGAAACTCATAGTGCCTAGATCTTATATGAAATGTAGTCTTCTGAGTGTCTTCCTTCTTCACCATTAGATGATGATATCAATAATGAAGTTCCACCTTTGATAAACAATGAGCTCCTGGTAGCTAATCGAATAAGTCATCAATCATTGGGAGATGTTACTTTTTCTTTATAGTGATGTTGTTAAATTCCCGATAATCAATACATAGATGCATTGATCCATCCTTCTTCACAAAGATCATTGGTTCACCCCAAAGTGATGCACTAGGGAATATGGAACCCTTGTACAAATTTTCGAGAAGCTACTTCATTAAATCCTCTTGTTCGATAGGATCCATCCTGTATGGACATAATGATATTTTAGAAGACCTGTGTATGATTTCTATGGATTACTCTACCTCACGATCTAGGAGAGGACTAGGTAACTCTTTGGTAAATACATCCATGTATTCCCTCAAGATGGGAATTTATTCTAGGTTGACACTTTCCTATGACTTAACCATTAGAGCATGGCATGCATCTTAATAGGGAATCAACACCCACAACATTAAAGGATTTTTATTCTAGATTCATGATTTTATTGAATTTTTATAGGTTCATAGGACGGTTTGGAATATGAAACAATATTTCATTTTCCGAAATGTTGATATATTATATATATAATTTTAGCCAATCCATTTACATTATAGTTTAAAATTCCACAAAAGGATGTAGCACGCGATTTTATGGAAGAATATTTACACATATGATAATAGGAGAATATTATAACACATGGTTTGAAATGATTTCACCACTAAGTGTTTTTACAAATATATATACTTCAAAGTTTTAGGGCTTTGAGTCCATAGTTCTAGCAAGCATTCAAGATATTAATGAATGCGTAGATCCCGAATAAAATGAATATTTTTTCCATTATTGATTGAATAAAAAGTGTACCATGTATGACTTAATTTTCTTTTTCAACATCCATAGTAGTGATGGAATAAGCCTTCATGTGTTCATTTGGATTTGCTGGCTGCTGAAGCTGATTACCCTTGAGGGCTCAAGGTTTACTGTAGTATCTTGAATAGTGCCCTTGC
This sequence comes from Viscum album, assembly GCA_963277665.1. Classification (NCBI taxonomy): domain Eukaryota; kingdom Viridiplantae; phylum Streptophyta; class Magnoliopsida; order Santalales; family Viscaceae; genus Viscum; species Viscum album. The sequence continues at coordinate 1,283,559,040 of OY728141.1, forward strand.
TCTCTATAACTGTAGCATTAGGCCCTGTGTGGTGCCTTCATTTATTGAACCAAATTATCCTCCCTTCTCATGTATTTTTTATATTTAAGGTCATGTTGGCCTTGTATACCACACATGAAATATTTCCCCATCCCTACGAGGAAATTTCCATGATGCTTCTTCCCGCATTTTTGTCATCTAGGAGGTTGAGTTTTCTTCACCCATTATCATTAAATCATCTTGGATGAAATGACACCTTTAATTTTTTATCATCATATCCATGGGACCATTCTGAAAACTCCATCTCTACTTTGAGGGAACATCAAAAAACTTCTTCATAACTCTCATGTTCTATAATTGAAAGATAATTTTGAAGGTTTTGTTTTAACCAACTTATGAATCTATTAATTTTTATATCATTTTTTATAAGAAAAAAAAGTACCCTTCAAGCCATGTGAAATCTAAATCATAGGCCAAGAAATATTGTCTTCTCTTTTTCTTCAGCTATATTAATTACCACTTCATTATTTTATGATGAGTAATTAGGAGATTATTCCTACGAAACAAGGTCTTAAAGTCATATGATTCTATGTCTTCAATTTCATCAGTTGTCTTGGTGTTCTTAATTAAATCCCACCACTGATCGGCCTCTCTATCATGACAATAAATGGCCAGAAATAACATCTCTATCTCAAAATATTGAAACATAGAAAATATCTTCTCCATGGAGTTGACCACTATTCTATAATTAGTATATTAGATGATCCCCTAAATTTCAGTTACCGTGCCAAGATAAAATTCACGATAGATATTTTCTCCCTATTAGGTGAAGGAGAACATTCTAGATTATTCTGTTAATTGTTCATAACATGAGATATATGGGTAAGCAACACCATGATGTTTTGAAATCAACCTCTCCATGAATTGGGGATATCATTCAAGAAATCATTTCATTGGCCTACTCATGGACTTTTGGCATGGTTTCCCATGGTTCCCAACATTTACTCTATTAGAAATAGTTAGAAGAAAACCTAAGTCAATGAGTCTGGAAAAAATAACTTATTCATCATGTGAAATTTACACTAAATGCATACCTTATGGGATTCTTATGTTTAGAAAAACTTCTTCTGTGTATATTTTTAATTAGCCTCAAACTTTAGGTTTTCTCTAGGGTTCACTAATCTTAACTACGAAATTAACTAAACCTTGCATCTAATACCAACTATAGATACCAATCTTTTATTACATTACATTTAGATATTTTTAATAATAAATAACAAAAATCATTAAAAAACAAGGATCCAAATGTTTAGTGTCTTTAAAAAATGAGGACCACCCATTACATTTACTACCTAAATCATATATATTTATTTTATTCCTTATTCTCTAGATTCTTATCACCCCTCATGTATTAATTAGTACATGTAGTCACCTAAGGATATACATAAAAAGAGGTGAGATTATGTACCAGAAAGAGTAATGTTAATAACATGAATCAATATGACATTGGGTGATCATAATCATAATTTTATTAATATAATATCATGGAATGTGGCAATGAAAAAAAATAAAACATCATGTCTTAGTGGTTAACCACCACACATAGTTGTAAAAAAAGGTATCATCATGTTCACACATCATTTCACATTAACTCATGAGATTCATAACTTTAACCAATGCGTTGGATCTCTGTATAATCATGGGCTAACCCATCATATTCAAATATTCATATAGTGCTATATAATTATAGGATCATCCGTCACATCATAACATTTACATTATCATGCATGCCACATAGAAAATATGTAAAACATGATCATAAAATAACCCATGGAAATAATTGGGTTTCACATCATTATTAAAACATTAATAAAAATTTGGATCAAAAAATAAGGATGAAATATAATTATTGACAAAGATCCAATAACCATGAGTGAAGAATGAAACAATCTTCGAGAAGTAAAAAAGGGTGTGTTTATTTGAAAGAAGAGTTCTTTCGGAAAATAATGAATTTTTCATAAAATATACTAGAGAACATTTATATCCCATTAATTTTAATATAATGATGAATAAATTATTTATAAGTCATATCCAAACTGAAAAATTGGTTGAAGAGGGAAAATCCAAAGAAAGAGTGTTGGGTTGGAAAATTTCCCCTTACACTTTGTCTGAATGATTTATTCACATTAAATTATTGTATAATAAAATTAGATTCAATAATTAACAATTAGATATCCTTTAATACATTAATTTTATTAATTATGGATTTATTAAGTTCTTTTATACACCATTAGATGAGTTATAGAGCTTACATTCATTGTTTGGGAGTGTTAGTTTTCATTGCTTTATTGAAAGGTTAACTTGTATTCATGAGTGGATGTTCGTTTGAAATGGGGTAAAACATACATAATTTTAAATATATATTATTAGTTAAAGTACATATATATAAATTAATTTATAATTATTTATATATATATATATGATGAGGATTAATCAATAGATAATATTTTAAAGATAAATGTATGGATTAATTTGGTGGTTTTTCTCACAATGAAATTGTTTTGTATTATTATATTATATTATATCAGGAGTATATAAGGATTAAAAAACATCACATAAAATAAAATAAATATATTATTATGTTGTTCATACATTAAAATTATTTCACGACCAATCTCAATGTTGGTAATGAAAAATTAAAAGTCATCATTCTTGATTGTCATAAATTAACACATCTCTGATTGTGTTTTCATTTATAGTATAAAAGGAGAGGGAAGGTGAGGTTATGATGAAATATCCCATTATAATAATATAATTATAGTACTTTTATTTTATTTTATTATTCATTAAATTCGTATGAATGTATTTGAGGAAAGAAAAATAAATGAATGGAAATGTAAAGAAAATAAAATAATTGGAAAGAGGAATTTACATATTGAGTTTATCTCCATTGAGAGCCAATTTAGTGGAGAGGATTTGGTTTTTTGGAGAAAAAGGTGTTATGAAAATTGGTATGGAGCTTGAAGGGATATTTGTTAATAATTTAGTTAAGGCATGAATACTGTGAGGTCAAGAGAAATGATGATGTGATAGGTGATATTTATAGTGGAGGGGAGGTGGGATTTCTTAATATTATATTCATTAATTTATTATTTCTCCAAAATATACACAATGATGAGGATTATTGTGATACAAATAGTAATAAATATGTGTGAGTTCAAACTAATTTCTATTTACATCATCTATGACTCAATCATGATGCATAAATTCATTTATTCCCTATATTTTTTAATATATCGAATTTTACTATTCACCGATAATTAAAGTATTTTAGAAAATTCCCAAATAAACACCCAAACTATTTTTTGATGTGTGGAATCCAAAAAAAGAACTCCATTTTTCAAAAATAATTCTATAAATACTAAAAATAAGTTTCTAATTAAAATAATAATTTACATGAAAAATATATAGTTTTAAATTAAAAATAATATTATAACATTTTCATAAATTACATAAGGAATATAAAAATATATTAAAACCAAAAGACATAATTTTTTTAATTTATTAAAATATTTTAGAAAAATATATTTTCTTTTAAATTAATTAATTAATTAAAATTAATTATTTGTGACTTAAAAAAATATCAATCCTTTTACTATAGTCATATTGTCACTTTTAAGATGCCTAAATTTTACTTATACATTCATGGTGAGGTTAATATTATTTTGGATGATTTATTATTCATAAGGGTCATATTACATATCATAAGGGTAAGTTACTATTCAAAAGTGTATGATATTATTCACCAATAATTATGTTTTTCCTATCAGACTCCAAACATCTTGATGACCGCAAACGTTTATGTAAGATTTTCAAAATTCAAAACACATAAGTTATAAATTTATGTCCAAATATCACAGAGTAGTTCATTTATGAATGATGTGGCATTGTGTTTCCAAATGTGATTTTATATGATTTTGACATTACTACAAAAATGGTTAAATTGAATCGATAAAATTTCGCGTTGTTACATGAGAGGTATCTGATGTAATATTTCATGCTTTCCTGGTCTTTTACATTGATAGTTTTGGTTGTAGGTTCTATTCAAAGGAGGCTTGGAAGATTTATAGAGATTTGCGATTGGTAAATGCTAGAAGCAAGGGTGGATTTATTTTCATGAAATGGTATATGACATGAAATAGGGATTTAAGATGTTTAATTTATTGGGGTTTAAAAATTAAAAATAAAATGAAGAGGTGAAACATTTTTCAATATAAAACATACCCTATGGATTATGCAACATGAAATGGGATTGAACATCATGTAATCCCCCAATACAATGAAAATTTAAAATTTGTTTTATCTAAATTCTCAATCTTTCAGTCATGGTTTCTTATTTGTCTTTTTTTGTGTGAAACCTAGGTGCTCAAAGGTGTTCTTAAATCCTTTTTATCCCCCCTCATTGATCTGTTGACCCCAAGGGTTGTTTGTTAGTGATCTATGGTCAATCTATGTTGTGTGATCTTCTCATTATCCTCGGTTTTGTTATGTTCATCAATAATGGATCTGTTGTGATGGTGTTTATTTAGTTTGGGGTGAATTTGGGTTTGGTTTTGAAGGATCCTTGGAGTGGTAAGTGTTTATCCATAGTTTTCATGGTGCGATTTTGGTTTGTTGGTGTTCTTATTCACCTAATGATGAACAACGCGTTGGAAAGCTTCTTTTAGGTAGGGTTTCCCTCATTTATCTTTATTTGTGTATCATTTGGGAGAGGTTTGATTTTGTTTATCTATAGAATACAGTTTTTCTATATTAATAAAATTAAATAATGGGTTAATTGAATCGAAAGGGTTAAAGGAGTTTTATTAACATGTTTTAACATCCATGATATGGTTGAGATATTGTGGATTGTACATGACTGATGCCCCACTAAAAATTATGGCCATTGGGGGATTTGTTTATGAAAGGATATCTATTGTGGTATCTTCTTTGTTTTTAATTTTTGTGATATCACCCTAAATGGAAATTCATTAATTAAATATACTTGGCTAATGAAATGGTTTCCCTTGGATTTTCGTTTGTGTGATAACACCCCTAAAATAAAATGGAATGTGATAAAATCCCATTTTTAAATCTATAAATGGATCTTGATGTGTTTTTATGAGTGTGGTTGTTCTCATGGGAAAGTGATGTTTTTTCTATATAGTTGGGATAATTGTTTGTGGGACGTACTGTTCGGGCAGTGAGGTGATAGTTTGTGGGACGTGCTTTTGGGATAGAGAGGTGATAGTTTGTGGGACCCGCTTTTGGGGGTGATGAGGTGAAGGAATGACGAGATGTCTATGGAATGTGGTTCCTTTGTGATAATTTCACAAGTAGAGATAGAATGAATAAATAAATTTTTTAACAATGATTGTAATGGAATGGGTTGGTTTTGTTAATGGGATGGAAATTTGTTAAGGGAAAAGTAAATGATGGGTTGTGTGGATAAATGTGGTTGATGATAAATAATGAAATGAATGGGGTGATTAAATTAAATTAGTTGGAAAGGTGAAATGAGGTTTCTTTATTTTTGTTTGGTGTTATGTATTTATTAATGTGAGGAAAATTAATGAGGTTGTGAACTGGTTATTTGTTTGAGAACCCATTGGATAGCCTAGATTTCTTGATACAACATATATATACATTTATTTTCCTTTTGATTTCTACACGAACACCTCCCATGTTGAAAACTTTCTTCCAAACACCAACATAGTCTTGTAGGGGGTGTATTTCCCAGCATACCGGTTGGAGGACATATGGCTAGCCACCCACTCTCCCCAGCACCCTCTTTTAGTCGAGGTATGTTTTACACATGCTATAATGAATGTGGGTATGTTAATGAATTAGATGACGAGATGTGGAATCCTAGATGCCTTCAGGACGAGTTGTGATATGGTATCCCATGTGTTTTTTGGATGAGTTGTGATGTTGTGTCTCAGGTGTCTTTAGGATGAGTTGTGATATGATGTCCCCTTTGTATTCTAGATGAGCTGTGATGTTGCATCCTAAGTGTCATTGGGATCAGATGTGATGTGTTGTGAGGCCTCAGTGTGTTCAAGAAGGATGTGTTCTGTGGCCCATGTGTGTGCAGGGAGGAAGTGTTGGGATGCCCGAGTGTTTGTGGGTGGGATGTGTTGTGAGGACCATGTGGGTGAAGGTGATATGTGTTGTGGGATATCCAGAAGATATACGAGCACCTGGATGATTGTCGTTGGGGAATAAGATAGGATAATCAATTGGAAATTGATGCAGGGTACACTATAATCAATTTTCTTTACTTTAGATTATATTAACATTTTGGGTGTATTTGGTGATTTTTCCTTGGTGAGGATGGAAAGTTTAGTATACTTATATAGGTTTTCTTTGGTTCTGCATTTCTCTCACAGGTGGATTAGTATGCTTCTTTCACAAGCATGTGAGAGACTCGAGGCATTCCCAATGGGTATACTTGTATGGTCACCATATGGATATAATACTATTTTTGGGTTTCCAAGAGGATTTCATAGACTGTGTTGGACCATACTTGCTCTGATCCTTGACAGTTATTATGTCGGTGATTTAACTTTAATTTTCTATATATACATTGGGGACTTTTTTCTACATCGGTTCTATATATACATGCATGTGGGATGGTTTTTGGTTTTCTTTTATATTATGTCTTTAAATTTTTGTTGATGAATCAATCAATATCCATATCTTGTTTTCTTATAATGGTTTATACCTTTTATATTGCAAGATCTGTACACCCTTGGTGCTAGTCACCATCCTGGGGCCTATTAGAGGTGGCACTAAGGGGTCATTATCTCTCTTTATTCATTTCTAGACTTGTAGGGGTATCCCTGGATGGAGGGGGTCATGACATGGGTGAAGTTTATAATGTTGATCAATCCTTCCCTAGTATATATTTGGGTGGCTTATTTTTTATGATGGAATAAATTATTCTCTCCATATATTGGGTATCACCAACATATTCTAATTCTAAATTAATATTCTGAAATTGAGGGTAATCAAACAACTATTTACTTACCATAACTGTTGTTTGTGAAATCACCACCTGAAACATTTTAGTGTGGGTACATAGCATATATTAAGGGTGATTTTTATACAAAAATTATATTTAATATATAACATATATATTTATAAATTCATCACCACACATAGCTCATCCATAATTTTATCATATCAATACATTGTATTCTTAATCTATTAACAACTCAAAACTAATGATACCACATGCTACCATGACTGACTAAACTTCACCACAAAAAGATCAAATAGTCAAAAGTATCCTCTTCTTACATTTACATTTTATCCACTTCCAAAATTAACAATTTTCCAACAATAACATGTAAAATAAATCCATTTTGACCTATATTTTATGTTAAACAACTCAACCCAATACCGAGTTAATTACCTTTTATGTATAGCCCAATCATTATCATTAAATTCATTAATTCAATTAATACCGATTAATTTTTTAACCACATTATTCCATTTCAACATTATAATTAATATATTTATTACATAGAGACTAGGAAATTACAAAAAGGAACCACATCGCAACCAAAACACCTATCAATTACACCCATCAATTATCCTATCAAATTCATAACTAAAAACCAGCTGTCTATCCATGATAAAAAATATCTACCTCCACCCTTAACCATCACACAAAAAATCATGTATCCGACCCGGTAACCACTGTCACTATTAAAACCTCAATATTTCCACATAATCATAAGTTCAAAAAAAACACTAGGGAAACATATTTATATATCTCTTATTAAATTTAATTCAAAAATAATTTAATGTGAGGTTTCTCATTAAATCATCACCACATGAAGGCTTATTTTTAAATAGTTCTAGATTAAAAATGAAACTAATTTATAACCAAATATAATTATTAATATTTTTATGAATGTTGAGTTCAAAAATGATCTATAAAAAGAAGTTGTCACTCTATTACGGGAGTTCATCATACCAAAATATGGATTACAAATTCATATCCACTATAACACAAATATATAAATATCTCATCTATTTTTAAAAGAAAAAATTGAAAATAAATAGGGAACATTTAAACACATCTGACCCCCACAAATTTAATTTAATTAATTTCAATATATTAATTATTCAATCCATACCATAAGATCACTAGAAATAAAGATCTTTTTTAGAATAAATACCCAAAAAAGAAAAGAGAACAATGATCCCATACCATGAAAGAAGATTAAACTGAAAATACACCAATGAATTGATGGGTGAGGTTTTGATGTTACTTCTTGGGTATCACAAAGGTATGTTATTTGTTACTCATTTACCACAAACCTAAAAGTAAGGAACAAGGGTGTGGAACAATCTCTTTACATAATGTTATATGTTGTTTTAGAATGTAGTGGAATAATAGTGCTACCAAACATGCATAGAACAATAATACATGCAGTGTCCCAGTCATGGATGATAACACCAAAGACTTAATAAGATGTTTTGGGATCACGAATATTTAAATGAAATGAGAAAAGACACAGATAAAGGAAATAAAATTCTATGGGATGATTGATATAGATTCCCAAATATCAAAAATAGGGTAAGGTGGTCAACTATTTAATTTTCTTATATCTTTAAATATGATTCATTTTTAACATACGAAACAACAAATTTTAAATACATTTTAATTACTATTTCAAAGATGATATTTAATTACTACAAAATATATTTGAAAATATTTATTTATACATGATAATCCTATATGTTACATTAAAAATAATTTTTGAATCATTTTTCAAAATAAATGTATTTTAAAGAATTGGATATTTTCAAACCTGTTTATTTTACCACATTAAGGGATTGACCATACAATAATTTCTGTAATTCATATAGAATGATCACTTGAAGATTTGAAAACACAACCATATAGATTGAAAATAATAAAAAAATTTCTTTTTAATATATAATTTACTTTTCATATGAATAAACCAAACAGACAGACAACTAAACCAATCCACCAAATAAAGGAGCAAATTAAATGTATAAAAGAATTGATAGACCAACAAAGAAAATAGATCTTCTATATGAAGGATTGGAGTGAATTAAATTATGAAACAAATCAGCCATACCAAAAAATAGGTATATCATAAGAATAAACTAATCAAATGAATAACCTAACTAAGAAACTACACAAAGGAAACTATCAACTGCACACACAAATAGATCAGGCATAAGAATAACTATCCAATATAAATAACAAACTCTATCCCCAGGGTTAGTCAATTGACTGTGGGGGAAAACTATAACATTTCAATAAGAAAATGATTTGAACTAAATCCTTACATATCAAATCATTTTGAAAAAAAAGAAGGTTATTAGAAATCTATAAAATTAAATCGTATTTATCTCAAAAAATTATCATTCTTCATTGAACAAAAATGGAACCTCAAAATAAAATGAAATTGAATTATAAAAAACCACCCTTGAGATATCCCTCAAGGTTCTCACTTTAACAAAAACATAGACATGAATCAAAGGAAAAAAATAACCTAGAATCCAAATCAACCAAGGAATGAGATTAAACCCCTATAAAAACATATTATTAATAAATACCTTTAATATAAAGAAAAAAAATAATTATAAAACCATATAGGGATATTAATAATTGTTCCATGAAAAGGATCCCAAAAACTCTCCCCCATGCCACAATTCCTTGAAAGCATATGGACAAATGGGAAAATATGTCATGTTACACCATCTCTAGATGTTCTTTGATCTCAACTATATACCCCATGAATAAAATTTCATCCTCAATATCCAAATATCCATATTTAATAATTTTTGATACATTATGATGATATCAATAAAGGTGGAACACATTAAATAATTTTCTAAAGCAATCTATCCATAGTGGGAATGCTAACAAATAAGACACCTCCCTAATACAATGCATCACCTCATAGAGACAAAATAAATAGGGAGAAAACATACTCACTCAGACAAACCTATATTACCCATGATGAGGGGAAAACTTAAAGAATAGATGGTTTCTAAATTCAAACCCTAAGGGCCTCCACCTATGATCATTATATATGTTTTTATGGTCATTAACGTAAAATCATGAGTGCCACACTCCTAGATTTTGTGATAAAAAAATAAACATTAAATTTATTGAAATGATATGGATAAATATTACAATGTTTTTTTCCATACAAAATATATAAAATAAAAAGAAATATTTTACCACTATCATTCCAAAATACGTAATGAGTTCATAGTTTTAGAGAATTACAAAAAATACATAATAATTTAGTTTAAAAAACTACTAGTTAATAAAGATCAATGCCATATTTCACTACTTATATCCTTTAGTATTCCATTTATAGTATTCCATATATATAATAAAAATTATTTCATATGAATCATTTATAAAAAAATGATTTTTCATTAATCTTCGTACCCTTAAAGAAAGGAAATACATGAAAAGGTTGAGCATATATTCTCATTAAGGGTAAAACTGAATATTTCAAAGATAACATAAGCATTAAATGCTTATAAGGGAATAAGATAATGAAAATAACATTTTAAAATTATACACTGCATATCAAATATCATAGTAATTAGTAATTGAATAAATCATTGATGTTTATAAGACATTAATCATAAAGAAATCAAAGAACATATTCCATTAGATAATCTCATTGGTAAAAGTCATGGAATTTTGGAATAAAAATAATAATATAAAATCATTTCTTAATACTCAAGGATAATTTCAAATAATATCATAATTTTAGGGGTTTAATACTAAAAGAATCATAGTAGTAAAAGTTTACACCCCTGACTATCATTGTGGATAATGTCCCTTACTGATCTAGGTTTACTCGTCATTCCACTCTTGTCTATCTCATGAGATATAAGTAATTAACCAATGTATTATAGGGAGATATAACTCCCACCCATCACATAATGTAAATCATTAATATGTGTTCCAAAAGACCATAAATAATTTATTATATAAGAAAAAAATAAATTAAATGGGTTTAATAAAAATTTCATCATTCCTAACCATTGGAAAAGAAATAGTCTTAATATACATTTCATAACAAAAAAAACATTCAGATAAGTAAATAGAATGGAATACCTAGATCATATACCTAGTAACGCTTATGTAACAACAAAATATGTCATTATGGGTGAATAATTCTTTTGAAATATTAATTGGAATAATTTTTTCGTAAATTAACAATTCTATTTCTAAATAAATTATTATTTTGTGAAAGATTTACAATTAAAAGAAACAAATTTCATTGATAGGATACGTATATAATTAAAAAGAAACCTTCAAATAAAATACTAGTTATGATGGTTGATAACTAGTTTATACTGTATATGGTTAGAAAAAATTCATTTTGTATTTCTCTTAGAAAAGTGACATAGTACCTTGTTTAGAAATTGATAAGAAGAATCCGATCAAACAGTTTTTAAAAAATTAAAACATGGGTAAAGATAAAATTTAAAAGTAATTAATAATAGAAAGAAAAATTAGAAACAACATCAGGAACATGGATATATAAGAGATATATTCATTGCAAAAGATGTAAACAGAAGAAGTCTTGAATAATGATGAGATTTTGAAATAATACCTTTAACACTTGGGTATCATTAGAATTATAATACCAATAAAATAAATAACTACAAATGAAACATTAAATACCATTAAAAAAATTGATTCATGATGTAATATATAAATGGGTCAATATATACATCCCAAAAAAGAAATCAGTGGTGAATATGGCATATGTCCCACAAATGTAAAAGTGAGATGAGAAACCATTTTTACGAATCTGAATCATCACATGCATTCTCCATCATCTTAAAAAATAAACATAAGTTAATTTATACATGATTATTGAAATCATTCAAGTCCATTATTCCTATATTTTTTCATAATAACAGGTTATATGCTATTAATTAATTAATTAATTCCACCTTATATACTTTGACTATATTCTTTCATAATTACAAAATGACTACAATTATTTGGATATTGTCAATGTGGTAATTATTATATAAACAAATAATAATAAACATGACATAATTAAAAAAATTTATATATCAATTAATCTTTTATATATAAGCATTGAATATGGTTATAAAAAATGAACTAAGTTACAACCATGGAGACATTAGGTCATACATACACATGATTATGGTTTCTATTTTTCAATGATAAATATTAAAAGAAGGTAAGTATGTATATATTTTTAAATAATTATATTAATATCATAAATATCATATGATGTATTTAATTATACTTATATATATATATATCTCATTCATGATATTTGATGATGAAAAAAATAGATTTTATCATAGAGGCGGTTGTCCACACATATGTACAAATGACGTTATCATTTTATAGTGTATGGAATGGTAAAAAATAAGGGTCATATTACAATTATATAATGATAAATATTTCATTAGTATAATATATATTTATCTTAAGCCTATAATTATAACTATTATTGATAGATAGTGAAGGAAAAAGAATTATATTGGTTCAGGTGGCTGTTGTCTATCACACAGACAAATGATGGGTTCATTTCCCATTTGATGGAAGTTTAAAAAGACACATCTCATTAAAATAACACAAAAACACCTATTTATATTGTTTTTATAATTTAATCATTGATTTATAATATTTTAAAGTGGTTTTTGAAGAAATAAAACTAAAAAATGAGGTTTAAAACTTACATCTTATTTGGAAAATCTCTGTTTTTTTAAGACAGAAAGACCTCTAATATTTCTGTTATTCGTATATTAGGGTCTATAGAATTATGTAAGGGACTCTATTAAAGGATTTTGGAATGTATTGTTCAATAAAAATGGGTTTTTAAGTGTGAAAGAATAAAAATAATATGAGGTCTTTTATAAGAGAGGGTTTGGGAACTCATCGAATATTAAATAAAATCAATTAATATAAATATATATTCATTTCTCTATAGTCAAAATATGAAATACATAAAATAAAATATTGGTTCTAAATAATCTCATTAAAAAAATAGATATGTTTTGACTATTTTCCCTTTTCGTTTTGTTTTAACCCCTTGTTATCCCTTTTTAATCATATCATAACAGCAAGGATTTTTAATCTTTGAGGGTCATGATAATTAGAAAATATATAAAAACAAATCCTAGATATGAAATCTTAGATATTATATAAAACTTCCAAATAAATTATCCAATTATAGGATTTTATGAATTTTATATCAATTAAAAAAATATAATTTGTTATATAATATCAATAATGTCAAGTATTAGAACTATTAATTCTTTTGAAATTAATAATATCAAGATAAATCATATAAATCAAAATTTTTTTTTAAAGCATCCCAAAAATGTCATGGTAATGTATAAAATTCTTGGATGACCTTAATTATGTTGTTTTATCTTTCAGTTAACATTTCTAATATCATTTTTTACATTACCTATATAATTAATATGTCAGTGTTGTGTAAGGATTGAAAGTAATTATTTCAATACTAAAAATTAATTATAAATTACCATGATAATGATAAATAAATTATATTTTAAAATATATATATTAATATTTCATCATATCTTCCAGATAATCCTTCATTAAAAATATAATGTTTTTTTAAAACTCGAGTGTGACACTTTTGACTTTTTTAAAATAAAATATTACAGTGGGAATAATATAATCTAAATAAAAATAAAACTAAATATAAAATATCATTTTATGAATATTAATGAAATGCAAACATTCCATAAAATTATGGAATTTTTAGGATAATTTTATTGTCTTTATAATTATATTTTTTTATTTAATAACCAAAAATATCCTATATCATGGTAACAAAAATTGTTAAATTTACTATTTATATTGACCAAAAATAATAGGGGAAATTAAATAGATTTTAGAATTATGAATAAAAATATGGAATCCATTTTTAAAAATTCAAAACATAGAAGTGCTTGAAATTAATTTTAAATTTAATGAGAAAAATGGAACAAAAATATTTTTTTTTCAAAAAAATGCATGTTTTAAATATAAAAATTATTATTAATTAATTCAACTATGAAATTATTTTCAAAAACCAAAATTGGATAATTTTTAATTTCGTTGATATATTGAAATTATAAAACTAAAAAATAATAGTATTTAACATTGTAAATACATAAAAATAATATTATATTTAAAAAAAATATATGTATTTTTCACTATCCAATGAAAATAAATCTTTTTAGAAATATATAAATATTTCTCCAAAAGATAATGTGGATGTATTAATTTAAAAAATTATATTTATTTTGTAAAATAAAATTTCTAATATTTACAAAAAATAAATATAATATTCACTCGAAAAAAGAAATAAAAATCATTTCTGAAGAAAACATATTTTTGAAGAATAAAACACTATTACAAAAATTGGCTGCTTATTTTATAAGATTTGATAAATAAAATTATATTGATTATGATAATTTCATATATATTTTGGAAATTCATTAATACTATTCATAACCCCCAATTTAATGGCCATGTTATATTGGTCATATTGTAATATTTAATGGTTCAATTACTATCATTCTTCCTTATCATGTATGATAAATAATTTTGTTTATAATATTAGGGGATATAAAATTACCCCAAATTACGAAATTGAAACCTCAAAATTTGAACATAGTATCATTAATTAGGGTTTTAAATTTTCAATGTATATTTTTTGAAATCCCACATCATAAAAGTTCTTAAGTAAACATCTATTTGAAAATAGATAAAGAAAAGTATAATGGTAATATATAATAAGATATAACAATTTTTCCATGTAGGAAAACATTAGTGGGAATTTAATGAATGTAAATGGAAGAAAAATGAAACATCAATGTAAAGATAGTGACTGGTCGATAAAATGGTCATGAGAAAGTTATCTATCACAAAACCAAAATTCTATGTTGGGTAGAAATTCCATTGATTTCTCTATGATAAAAGTAAATGGATAATAGTTATATTTCAATAATATTTTCATAGAGATTTAGAATTCTATTATCATCTATACCAAAATCATAAGGAAATATACTTCATTATCCAAAAGGATTTCATATTTTAATAAATTTCTAACCAAAACCAAACATTTTTCTCCAAATGATTAGTATTTGAAATGATATTCTTAGGTTTTAATAATTACAGTCAACATTAAATTGATCGAATATTAAAGAAAAGGAAAATAACTCCATCCATCCCATCATTATAAAATAATAAAAAACATAATGGTTAAGACAAGGTATCTTAATTCCCAAAATAAATCGTCATATAAATAAATACTACTTTAAATTCTATAGTAATATTACTTATTCAACATAGAATATTCAATAAATAAATAACCATAAATTTCTTCATAAATACTAAATTCTATGTTTGAAAGATAAAAATTAGAAGGATTGGATCACAATATCTTTTAGGATTTATTTAACATTAATTGTCAATAGTATATGACATCCTTTAAAATCACAGAAATTAGCCTTTATCATCACTGTAAAATTGATGAATTCATGAGCATGATTAAAATCCATAGTCTTTTTTCAATTTGAGAAAATATTTGATAATGTCAAACATTATTAGAGCACTTAGTAGCACTGAAAAAGATTCATATATCAGTATTTTATAATAGAACACTATAGTACTAGAAAAAACACCACTCTAGAAACCACACATGAACGTATAAGAATCAAGTAAAAATAATTATTTTAAATAAAATATAATTGAATACACAAATTTACATGAAAAGCCCTATATTATAGAAATTTCAAACATTGGTCTATACAATTACATGACTAAGTAAATATTATCATATATATTCAAAAACATCAATGATATTCTTAATTTTTCCCATATCCCCTAATCATCTTATTTTTGAAAAATCCCCCATGCACTGGAAAAAATAATGCAACCATATAAGAAAAAATTTATAGTTTTAATAAAAATATAATGAAATAAATTAAACCAGTAGTGTTAATTTAAAACTAAACTATGATTCATACCAGGAACACTATGTATAAGAGTGAGTTGCGTTTTAGTCTTTCATGTTAGAAAATTAATTTTCATCCTCAAGAATTGTCTCATTGACAATTAAGAAATAATGAATAAGATTAAAATTATATTGAAATTAATTATATAATTGAAGAAATAATGATGATAAAACAATATTGAATAATTTTATTTATTTTCGTGATGTTATGAACACTTTAAACTAAAATAAAACATATATTTTAAAAGATGAACATGGAGTCAAATTGGTCACACTATGTGTTTGATTTCATTACATATGATTCCAAAACATATCAAATTACATATGAATTAATTTTATAAATTATTATGGGAATCCAACTATGTTTTATTGGTTTTGAGTATGTCACTTGTTTTTTTACTAAAATTTAAATTTAAATTTGAAACCCATACATTGGTAATACATGTTACACCTTTTCTCTCCATTATTTTTGAATGATTCCATCATATAAAAGGGGAAATTTGAATAGGTTTCTTAAATTATCTTGACAATTTGTGGGTGTTTTTATGTTTTCAATGAGTGATACATAGAAAATAAAATGTCAATTATAAATTTTCATTGGACACTTTGAGTATTTCTAGGAACATTGGGCATCATATTTAGGTGAGGCTGATTTATACACTTCCAAAATGCCTTATAGATCATCATCCTAAAGGGTAAAAACAATCTAAATGAGTTTGAATTTTGTTGAGTTTCTCATTTGTGTTTTTTATAAAAATAATTTCAAATTCAAATAAAAGGACTCACTTGGTGTTATACCAGTCACACTGTGCAACATATTGAGTTTATAATTATTAATAAACATTCTAAATAATATATGGATCATTTTTCTAAAGTACAACAACAATAACTAACCAAAAATGTCATACCAATTAGATCATGTATCAAATTTAGGTGAGGGTATTTCTTATACATCCCAAAAGGATTTTGGATTTTGGTCTTAAAGTATCAATACAATACTAATTCATTTTCTTTGTTTTGAGTATATAATTTTTCTTTTTTACTAAAATTATTGTAAATTTTAAATAAAAATATGCACTAGGAGTCTTAAAGGTCACACCTTGCATCAGATTTCGGTTTAGTTGATTCCTACACATCCAAAATTAATTTTTTATAATGTCACTAATGTATCAAAACATTATGAATGCGTTTATTTGTTTTTGAGTAAATCACATTTCCTTTTTATAAAATTTTCATTTTTAACTAGATATATGAACACTGAGTCCTACTAGTCACATTGTCTGTTAATGAGATGTGAGACCAATCAATAAAAATAAAAATGACTTAAATCATTGTACAAAATTTTGAAGACAATCCAATTCTATTTTTTTGGTTTTTAGTGAGTGCCATTTTTTAAACTAAAAGTTAAATTTTAAACTGATAACTGACACCTTGAGTCATACCGGGAAAATCATGTATCTTATTAATGAAGAAATAATATCTAATTATTCCAAATGAATTATAGACCATTTTCATAATATGTTAAGAAAAACATACATTTTTTTGGGTTTTGATTAGGACAATAGTCCTTTTTACTAAAAATAATGTCAATATTAAATAAAAAACGAGAACTTTGAGTCATGCTAATCACACCATGAATCGAGATGAGGTTTGGGTGACTCATACACATCCCAACAGGCATATGAATCATTTTAATATAGTATCCATATAATAAAAATGTGTTTTTTTGGTTTCCAGTATGTCACTTGTTTTTTCTCAAAAATTATAATTTTAAACTAGAAAGTCACACATTTATTCATACCTGTCACACCATCTGAGGGTTTGATGTGAGAATAATTAAAATATATAAAAAAACGAATTATGAATATTTTTCTGAAATTATAAATACAATGTAATTTATTTTTCTTTATTTTAAATGAGTAAAAAATTATGAAATAAATTTTTAGTTTTCATTATTTAAGACAGTTTGAGTCATACCATGCACATTATGTATCATATTGATGTTAATATGATTCCAACACATCCAAGATGACTTCTAAATATTTTTTTATAATGAATAAAAACAATATTAATGAATTATCTTCATTATGAGTAGGTTAATTGTCTTGTTTACAATTATTAATCTCAATTATAAATTTAAAGTACACTTGGAGTCATATCAGTCAGATCATGCATTAGATTGGGATGATGATAATTCCTACACATCTAAAATGACTCATAGATCAATTTTATAAATAATAATTTCAATCTTTATCCTTTATCTTTGTTTTGAGTACGTCATATGTATTTTTTATTAAAATTTCATTTATAACAGGAATCATGTTACTTGAGTCTTATTGGTCACAAAATGTTTCAATGTGATGTGAGACTGATTTCTATATGAAAAAAATCACATGTGGTCCAATTCCCAGAATCAGTAAGAGAATTTGATTACATTTTCTTTGTTTTATTGAGTGATACTTTTGTATCCAAAATGTTAGTTTTTATCTGATAAAAGAGACTTTGAGTCATATTGGGGAAATCATGTATCATATTGAGCTATGATTAATTCCTAAACATCTAAAATGGTATATGGATTTTTTCCCAAAGTATCAAAAAAATATGAATATTTTTTCTTTGTTTTAAGTAGTCTAGTTGTTTTTTTACATTGATTAATGTCAATTTTATATAAAAAGATAAACATGGAGTCATACAGGTCGCAATATGTGTCATATTAAGATGAGGCTGATTTGTACACACCCCAAATGAAATATGGATCATTTTTTAATGTATAAGAATATTATGAAAGCGATTTTATTGCTTTGAGTATATCACTTTTCATTTTTACAAAATCATCACTATAACTAGAAACACACACTCTGAGTCATATAGGTCGCATAATGTGTCTTTTTTATATGATACAAATTCCTACTAGTCACAAATTACTTATGAACTATTTTCCGAAATTATCATGAATATATGACTTTGTTTTCTATGTTTTAGTTATTCCACTTGCATTTTTTAATAAAAATAATTTCAAATTCAAATTAAAAGAAATATTATGTTCATATTGAGCTCACCATTCATTTGATTGAGGTGTGCTTAATTACTACCTGAAAAAAATTATATATTGATTGTTTTACTAATGTATCAAAAAAAATATTAATGTGTTTTCATGGTTTTTGAGAATGTAATGTATGTTTTGAACTAAAATGTAAAGTATAAACTAATAACATACAGTTTGAGTCATACCATGAACACTATGTATCGGATTGGGGTTTAGTGGATTAAATATGGGATAATTGTATTTCTTTTAACTATCTCAAAAAATACTGAAAAGAGAGATCATGGACTATTCTTGTGAAAAAAACTACATGGTCCCTGAAAAAATTCACATTTTAAGCCACAAGGGATTTTATATTCCATAAAAGGGGAATTTTTTTCACTTCTATTGATTTGTATAGATAATTAAAAAAATACATGACTTCCCAAAAGATATGATAACAAATTACATTTTTATTAGATAAAAATTATAAGGAAATTAATTTAAAAATAATATATAAAATGATGAAAATATTAACTAATTATGTAGTAATTTTTTACGAGTTCATGATGGTTGTATACATTATTTATCCATTTTTAAGTTATCCTTATCTTAGTTACATCCTTGATGTAAAATATCTCATGTAAATGAGCAGCTTCAAATAGACAACGCTGATTAAAGAATCCACTTATATATGAAAAAAACATTATGTTACTATAACGAAAAAAAATAAAATATCCATAAATATAAAATAATAAATTAATTTTATGGGTGTTTCTTTTTTTGTGGAAATATCAATAATGGAAATCATATACAAGAGAAGATGTTTTTAGAAAATTCATAATTAACCAACCAACCATGTAGTATTTAAACTCACTATATAAATTTGATAAAATATTGATATAAATGAATGTTGTTATGATATTAGGGATTTTGTTTCTTAATTTTGAGTATGTAATGTGTTTTTATAACATATATTTATATTATAAAATAATGAAATATAGTTTGTGTCATTCCAAGGAGAATGTGTAATGGTTTTACAAGTGTCTGATTGAGTATGTGATGTTAGAGTTTATTTCAAACATCTACATGAAGCCATAAAATAATGAAATATCCATTTAGATTGAAGATGAAAACCCATGATTCCTAAAATGCCTCATCCAAAAAAAAATTCTCTCTATTATGGATTTTTAAAGAAGATTGAATGAAAAATACGACTTCCAAAAAGATGTGTGAAAAGAAGAAATAATTATTATATAAAAATGATAAGGAAATTAGATTAAAATAGAAGATAAAATGGTGACAAATTTATGTAAATAAGTTGTACGGATTCATATTTTTAGGCTGTTTGTATACATTATTGACTCATTTCCTTGTTGACTAATTTATTTCTTCTTTACATCTATGAAAATTAACAAAATAATAATAATTTATAATAATTATGGGGAAATTAATTAAAAAAATAAATAAAATGATGAATAGATAAACAAAAAGCAAATTTCTTCTAGTAATATATCATTAAAGTATAATATAATTATTCTTGATCATCTCAAACTAAAAACAAGTAATTTATTCTATATTACATGACCCTAAAAGACAATATTTTAGAATCTCAATCCCAAAAACATGATATATTTAACCACATTACAATAACATAAAATTCACATATTATAAATAATTCCCATAAAAACTTTTACCCTTTTAGGTTTCTATAAAAGTATTATATAAATATTTTACTTATTATTTTCTAAAAATAAACTAACATAACACAATTAATATTTATAGAGTATACAACATGTTATTGTATCTATTTATTAATTTATAGAAAAAAAGATCCATTAGTGTGCACATGTTACTATTCATTTATTGAACTAAATAAACATTTACATTTGATTTTTTTGGAACCTAATAAAATCTATCTTTTACTCTTACCATAATAAGATATAAAAACTATATGATAAACCATTCACAATCTTTGATGGAGAAAACATCAGTATGAACAATTATGTATTTTCATAAGACACTGAACTCCATTATGAATTATTTACCCCTTTTTCAAAGTATTAATCACCACTACAACCATTTATTGAATCTAAATGACACTAAAATACAGTGTATCCATTATTTATTCCTAGATTATGCTATATATTATTATATCCTTTAAAATTTTATGGGTGATGATAAACACTAACATAACATAAAAATTATTTTTTCATGAAAATAGTTCTATCCTTATAATCCTGTTATTTATTGAGAATGATGACTAGCTTTTAATCAATGAGCTTGGGAACATGGTTAATTTTATATAATCAAGATACACACACGTATTTGTGATGGACTAATGGAAACATTCATTTGATTCTGATCCAGTGAACATGTATCCATATTAATAATAAGGATATGGTAAAAACAAATAAAAACATATTTATAGTGATATTTTATATGATATAATGGGGGAATTATTTAATTTCACATCATGTTAATTTTAATGAATCATTTTCATTTAATCCATTTCTATAATATGAAATTGATATGTTACTTAAGAATTTTTGATATTATATCATCCATAAAATTGATGACTAAATAGCCCAATTAATTTCACCACCCACCAATATGAAACAATTGTATTGTTCTGTTCTAAAAATTCGTGATTCATTCGATGAAATTTTTTATTTCATTATTTTTTAATTGTTTTAGATCAAGCTATAAGATTATTTATAGGATTTATTCATAAATATATTTCAATTAGTTTTTATCCATGTTTCCTTTCACACCATATTGATATCCATGATCTCTTAATAATTTCTATCCTCCAATAAGTGTCTCATACACCTAATGGACTCAGTGGTTGATTACAAACATATTTATTCAAAAAAATTATCTGAATTATATTCCTGTTTGATTATTTTATTTCTTATGTATAGATATATAGTTATTATTGGATCTAATACATAATTCATGAATAGTTTCATTATGGGAGTTATATGTCAACTTTTTGAATTTCTTTTGATGGTAATGATTCATTATTGGTTTTCTTTACATATATCATTTTTACATCTTTAAAGTTCAAGCTATTTAATTTTTTTGGTGGATCTTTCTGCTGAAGATAATGAATGAATTGTTTTCATTTAATAAGGAACTATCATTCCATTTGTTTTTATATTCATGTGTTCATTCATCCTTACATATTTTATTAACTATATTGTGCTTATAAATTTTCAAATTTTTTTTGACTTTAAAAAATTTATTTGAAATAATGATTTGTATTCCCTACATTTGTAGTGAAAATATCTATATAATAATAACTAACATGTTCTTATTCTGATAAATTTATACTATTAATAACATTTTTTATAGTTTATAGAAACCATTTGAATGAAACTACTTCTAATTTTATAGTTTTTTTAGTTTTTTCTGGGTGAGGGTTTTCTTTTACACTTTATTTAAATTTGATAGTAAATTTTATGTGATAATTGAAATTGTTTTCAATGATAATTATTTTGGGAAAATAAAATGTTTTAGTATTGATTCTAAAAAACTTTCCCCACTTGACTTCCTCTATAGAGTCACGTAGACAAGTGTTCAAAATATTTTTTCAAAAAAAACCTAAAACACAAGGAAAAAAGATTTTATCTATAGTGACAAGTGTTATACACACTTTCCAAAAAAATTTACCATACATAAACTTGGTATGATCTCTATTATAATCTATATCTAAATAATTTAATTGTTTAAATGCTAGTTCTACATCTCCTCCTCTACATTGGTCTCTGCCTCTACCTTCTCCTCTACCTTGGTCTCAGACTCCTCTATTTCTGACTCCACATCTGCCACCACCATTTCACAATAATTTTATTAATTTTAGGCCTGTGATAAAAAAATATACTCCATTATAAATCTCCATTAGAAATATATTTATAATAATATATAATTATTCTGATAGTAATGATTCACATGGAAATAATATTTATATAGTTATAGCTTAAACTAGTTTAAAAACATTTCATGAAATCACCCTATTTTTTTGTTTGAAAATATTCCGACACCATGTTTGCAACTAAATAATATATAAGAATGTATACTTATTCTTTTGAGTTATAAGGTTATCGAAAATCTTGGTAGTAAAGAGTAAATATCTAAAACAAACAATTAGAAAATATTTCTAATGAAATTGTAATTGCGTTTAGAAATTTCCACTTGGGGGATGATGGTCTTTTTATGTTTTATTATATGTATCATAAATTTTCAAACACATTATCCACAATTATTTCAATTATAAATATTAGTACACTTCCAATACATTGGCCAATATAAGTAAATTTTTTTGAACTATGTTTTGATTGTTAAATTTTGTTATATATATATATATTAATCCACTTACATTTGATGTAATCCAATGGATTTATATGTTTAGTCACTAAAATCATTTCATAATTTAGCCAATATTTTTCAACCTCCCTATCTTAATAAATTTCTTGTTAAAACACCTAATTGAACATTTAATTTTAATTATTACCTATAAATTGTTTATTGATGGTTATTAAAAATTCACAACACACATCATGTGTGGTCATTTTGATTAATATCCATGCATTGGATCCAAAAAATAAATATCTTAGAAATCCATATAGACTATGACCAGCATACAGCGATTTGTAAAAAAATTATTAATGAAAAAATAAAAATATATTTATGTGATTAGATTGTTGAGTTTTAACATTATATTATAGGAATCAAAATGAGTCTTTCATCTATTATTTTTTCTCAAATGCATCGTATAGATCATCTTTCTTCTTATGAAATTAATTTTCCCCAAAGAAGTTTTTTTGTATAGAAACAATACATATATTAATGAATCCAAGTCATGCTTCCCACATTTTTCACTTTATATAGTTTTGATATTAAATATTGTATAAAATATTAATAATTATTAACTTTGATGAACATATTAGATCACTATTTTGGTAGATGTTTTATGAAAAAGTACCTTATGTATGTATTCCAAATGATAACATCCATAAATTCAATCATGATAATCTCATTAATACTCTCAAGAAAAACTATGTCTATCATGAGAGTTCAATATGTTTCTTCTTCTTATGGAATGTATGTCAAATTCTTATACTTAAATGCAGCATCTTCATGAGGTTTAAATAATAATAAATGATTCACTAGAACATGTGGGGATGAACTAATCCTATAAGGTCCATTTTATTTCTTGGTAAATTCAATATATTTTATTGATTCAGACTTCTATTTCACAATTTATTTATTTGTTTCTAATAAAATACATAAAATCAGGCATTTTTTCGTCAGCTTTTATTGGTTTTTAAAAAGATTTTTTTCTAAATATAGATATATTATATCATTAAAAGAATAATCTGGAATGCTATGAAAATTCCAAAATAATATTTTATTATTATTTTGGGAGTCACTAATTTCATATCTTGTATCATGGGATATTATACACTTTAACCCTCAAAAGAATTTGGTGTTTTTTTCTTACATATAGAAGTCGTATACATATTTTCCCTACATAATTATAGTAATATAATTTTTTTTGGAATTTTTTGATTCACAATTTGGAGAAGGAGTACTGAATAAATAAGTTACCATAGTTATGGTTTAAAGTTGACAAGAATGACTAGGATAAAAGCTAATGGGGCCATTTGGTTCTCCATGGGTGGAACTTTGTTCCACTGTCGGTTAGATTATATCATTTATCATTTATTGGTTTTCCATACCCGACTGGACAATAATACTTTGCAAAACATCTACTTTTGTTTGAAATTTTTTCATCATATTATATGAATAATCTTGTGGTATTTCATTCGAAAAATTTGTTTGAGGAGATAATCCAAAATCTAATCCTCTAATGTGACCATATTGTTTTGGTTTCTTCAAATCTAGTAAAATTAGTTTTTAATTTTTTTTCACTCAGGATTCTTGTGTCTTTACATTATAAAAATTGAATATAAATTTGTATTTTAATGTAATACATATATAATTCATAAGGAATTAAAAAACATTCATACATAAACAATATTCCAATACTCATTTTTTTTATTTTCATCAACTAGTTTAGCCTCCTTACTTAAATGAGCCTCCTTCCATAGCACACGATGTGTGATGAATGTGGACTAAAACTTGATTCATCAACCTTCATAGAATCAATGGAACATATATTGTTTAATATGACATAATTTTTTTTTGATTTAAAATATATACCAATTTCATCTCTAGTGAAGTGTACCTCATATTTTCTTCGTGATAGAGGTTTATTAGTTTTGATTCATATTATTTGTTTTCAGCACTCATTTAATATTTTTAAAATTACAAAGTTTACATAAAATTAGATAAAATAAATAAATTAAAATAATATATTATCAACTACAATATATGTGATTTGATTTCTCATCATGATGGATCATTAAATTTTTTTTCCAACATTCTAATGTGTTCATAACTAAATGATGGGTGGGGCATTACTTTCCCCTCAATATAAAATATATTTTACCTTGTAAGAAGAGTTTGTAAGACTATAAAGGTTTTTTAATGGACACTAAGACATATTTCTTATAGAAATAATCTAAAATAGACATAATCTTTAAGGAGTAATGAAAATTAAGTCAGCGTCACATTATATAATTTTTGGATAAAAAACTAAAATTATATGATAACATTACTATATTATCTTTCCAAATGGTTTACTTCATTACATGATGGACATGGTTCAATTATTATCTATCAATTGGCACATTCTTCCTAATTTTGACCCAAAAATAACTAATGAACATTGACTTATTGGGGACAATAGGTTGTATGTGTTGATTGTAGATAAACTCTTATTTCGTACCCTAATTTATTTCCATGATAATTTTATTCAACACAGTGATGTTGTATTGTTCTTAATTTTTTCCATCAAAATATTGTTTATCCATTAACAATTATAAAATTTTAGAAGTAATGTATTGTTCTTCCTATATTTGGAACCTCCATAATATATAGAAGACATAGTCTATATGTGTAGTCAAACAATTAACTTCACTTATGTTAATGTAGTAGAGAATATATAATATTATTAAGTAAATAATATTATATTAGAAAACACAGTTAACTTCTTATTGATCTCTATTTATTTTTTTAATTGTTGATGGGATTTAGATCCTATATCATGAATCCAAATACACCATTGGTGGTCCCATATAACATACAATATATTGGCTACATTGGGACTATAATGAAATGATTGTGACCTCCAAATGGAAGGGCCATCCTTGGTAATATTTTCATCTAACCAAATAGTTGTTTTGTGATTAGGAATACATTCAATCAATTCATGTTTGCTGGACCTGAGACATAAAATGATTGCAGTTCTTGTGATTCCATTATAAACTGCTCCCATTATCCCCTTCCATACTAAAATTCACCGTAATTAATCTCATCTCATTAAATTTCAATAAAATTTTATTTTCAACCATGTTTCAATATAACATCATCACCTGAATTGTTGGATAATTCAACACATATATCTATTTCATAATTCCAAAATATTACATATTCATATAAATCAGATATCTATCCTTTGATCCAAATATGTGTCTATCTTATTCAACAAGCATAAAATTCATTTTTTTAGAATATGATAGTAATTGTGTAATTTTTGTAAAGAATGTATAACCATCAATCAAAAAATTAATGTAAGATATAAATTTTTTATTTCTTCCTCTAACTAGCCATCAATGTTGTTCAAAAACGAAAACCGTATTTTCAAATAAATCCTTATAAATTTGATCTAGTAACCATCCTATAAACTATTTATTTGATATATTTGATATTAATCCTTTAACCCATTATGGATTCATATCTCTGAGAGTTTTATTGTGAGATTAAATATATAGTTCAGCATATTCACATCTATGTAAAATTTAATGATGTGCCTTCCCCCTCTCTATGATTGTAATTTTAACAATAAATCTTCTAGAAATAACTTCACCCATAAGGTGTCTACTGTGATGAGACTTTGGGAGAATGATGCTATCAACATCTTTTTTGTAATCTAAATAGAATTCAATTTCTTCTTAAAACAATTCAATTTTCAACACAACATTACCGAAAATTTCAATTCTTTACATCACCATTCAAAATATACATATATCATTCTATGGGGTACATGAATCTATAATGGATAGGATCACCAAGTTGAATCACTCTAAAAATGTAAACCATAAGGTGTATTATTATATCAAAGTATGATGGTGGAAGAATATCTCTAATTCACATCATATGATTGCAACCTACTTTTTAGTGTGTGACCATTTTTGATTTATAATGACAATTATAAACTAATAACTGACACATTGAGTCATACTAGGTATATAGTGTATCAAATTTAGGTGAGAAAATTCATATACATCCAAAAAGTCCTGTGGATCGTATTCTTAAAGTATCTATACAATACAAATTCATTTTCTCAGTTTTGAGTATGTCTTCTGTCTTTTTTACTAAAATTATTGTAAATTTGAAATAAAAAGACGAACTACGAGTCATAAAAGTCACACCATGAAACAGATTGAGGTTTAATTGATTCCTAAACATCCCAAATTATATTTGTATAATTTTACTAATCTACTAGAACAATATGATGTTGTTTACTAGTTTGTGATTACATGATAGGGTTTTTTTATAAAATTTTCATTTTTAGCTAGAAATATGAACACTGAGTCATTCCAGTCACATTGTTTGTCAATGAGATGTGAGACTGATTACCAAAAATAAACAATTTATTTTTAATGATTTTAAAATTTTTTCATGATAATCAGATCGTACTTTTTTGGCTTCTAGTGAGTCTCAATTTTTTAACTAAAATGTGAATTTAAAACTAATTACGGGCACTTTGAGTCATACCGGGAAAATCATGAACCTAATTATGGTACAGATGATTTATAATTGTCCCAAATTAATTATAGATCATTTTCATAAAATGTTAATATATATATATATATATATTTGGTTTTGAATAGTTTATTTTTTATTTTTACTAAAAAAATGTCAATATTAAATAAAAATTTGCACTTTGAGTCATTCAATAAAACCATGAATTGAGATGAGGTTATGATGATTATTAGACATCCCAAATGAAATATGAATTATTTTACTAATGTATCTATAAAATACAAATTTGTTTTCTATTTTGTGATTATGTAACTAGTATTTTTTAAAAAATTATAATTTTAAACTGGAAACACACACTTTGAGACATAACGATCATATAATGTATTGGTTTGATGTGATTCTAATTAAAATACATAAATAATTACTTATGAATCTTTTACCTAAATTTTAATGATAATCTAATTTCATTTTTTTGATTTTCGATTAGTAACACTTTTTGAACAAAATTTTAATTATGAACTGTTAATAGACAGGTTGAGTCATACTAGACACATTCTGTATCAGATTGTGGTTTAGATGATTCCTACACATCCAAGATTACTTATGAGAATTTTTTATAAATTATAAAAACAATATGAATTAATTTTATTCATTTTTTGTAGGTCAGTTGTATTTTAAAAAAATATTAATGTCAATTTTAAAAAAATTATACACTTTGAGTCACATTGGGTGAACTATGCATCAGATTGAGATGATGAAAAGTCTTAAACATCTAAAGTTGCTCATGGATCATTTTAAGAAATAAAAAACAATATTGACCCTTTTTATTTTTTTGAGTATGTCACTTGTATTTTTTATTAAATTTTCATTTTAAATTGGAATCTTGCATCTTCAGTCTTACTGGTCACATCATGTGTTAGCTTGATGTGAGACTGATTTTGACATGTAAAAAATTTCATGTGGACCATTTTCTTAAATCATCAAGAAAAACCGATTACAATTTTTTTTGTTTTATTGAGTGATACTTTTCTTACTAAAATGTTTATTTTTAACTGAAAAAAGATAATTTAATTCATACTAGACAAATAATGTATTAGATTAAGCTATATAAAATTCCTCAAAATCCAAAATGACAAATGTATTCTTTCCCAATGTATCAAAAAAAATATAAATCTATTTGGTTTGTTTTTATTAGTTTAGTTGTCTTGTTACTATAAAAAATTTCAATTTTCATTAAAAATATGCACATGGAGTCATACCAGTCACACCGTGTGTCAGATTGAGATGAGGCTGATTCTTAAACACCCCAAATGACATATAGATCATTTTATTAAAGTATCATAACAATATGAAGGAAATTTATTATCTCTTAAAATGACAAATGTCTTTTTTTAAAAATCCTAAATTTAAACTAATAACATGATATTTTTGTCATACAGGTCACATCATGTGTCTGTTTAATGTGAGATAGATTCCAATAATTTACAAATGACTTATGCACTATTTTCAAGAATTATCATGAATATCCATCTATTTTTTATCAGTTTTATGTATGCCATGTATATTTATTTAATAAAAATAATTTAAATTTCAAATAAAAAGAAATAGTTCATGTCATATTGGGCTCACCGTTAATTATATTGAGTTGTGCTTAATTATTATATGGAAGACATTACATATTGACTGATTTACTAGTGTATCAAAAATATTAATGTTTTTTCAGAGTTTTGAGTAAGAGATGTCTATTTTGAACTAAAATGTAAAGTATAAAATAATATAATATAATTTGAGTTATACCATGCACACAATGTGTCATATTGAGGTGTTGTGTATTGAGATTGGGAAAAATGTATTTATTTTAAATATCTCCAAAAATAATGAAAAGATAGATCATGATCTATTCTTGTGGAAAAAGAGTACATGATTCCTGGAAAAAAATCACTTTTTAAGCCAGATTGGAATTCATATTTCATAAAAAGGAAACTTTTTTTTCACTTTTATTGATTTTTTTAGATATTTGAAAGAAAAATAAGATTTCCCAAATGATCTATTAAAAAAACAAATTTGTATTAGTTAAAAATGATAATGAAATTAATTTACCTATAATAGATAAAATTATGAAAAGATTATTTAATTATGTAGTAAGAATACACAAATTTGTGATTTTCGTATAAATTCACGATACATTTTTAGGTTCTCCTTATCTTAGTTATAGCCTCAATGTAAAATCTCTTATTAGTATGAGCAGCTTTGAACAAAGCACTCCGATTATAAAATACACCTATATAAGGAAAAAAATTATTATGTTACTACAACTAAAAATATATAAAATGACCATAAATATGAAACAATACATTAATTTTATGGATAATTGTTTTACTGTATAAATATCAATAATGGAGAGCCTATGAAAGAGAATGTGTTTTTTGAAAAATCTGGAATGAACCAACTAACCAAGTTGTTTTTTACTCACTAAATTTCTTTGATAAAATATTGATATAGGTGAATGTTGTTAAGATATTGGAGAATTATTTTCATTAGTTTTTGGAATGTAATATGATTTTAAAATTCAATGTATATTATAAACTAAAAACATATAGTTCATGAAATTTTGATCACATTGTGTGTT
Organism: Viscum album; assembly: GCA_963277665.1. Taxonomy (NCBI): domain Eukaryota; kingdom Viridiplantae; phylum Streptophyta; class Magnoliopsida; order Santalales; family Viscaceae; genus Viscum; species Viscum album. The sequence goes on from OY728141.1 coordinate 1,283,589,641, forward strand.
TTGCTGACATGTCTCTGATTGATTATATGATGTTTGTTTTTATTTAAATAGTTTACACCAATCCACAAAATAAGATTTTTTTCCAATTAGATGGAAGAGAAAAACCCATGAGGAATAAAATGTGACGTATAAATGAAATTTTCTCTCTATTTTATTGTTATCTATATATGATTTTACCAAAAATATGACTTCCTAAAAGATGTGTGAAAAAAAATAAATAATTATTAGATAAATATGATAATGAATTTAAATTAAAATAAAAGATATATGGTGACAAAATTACCTAAATAAGTGGTAGTAATTCAAATTTATAGGTTATTGATATACATTCTTGACCCATTTGCTTGTTTACTATGTCATTTATTCATGATATTTTTGAAAATTAATAAAAATAGTGTTTAAAAAAATTATGATTGAATTAATAAAAAAAATGATGAATGAATAAACTAAAAGGCAATTTCATCTAGTTATATAAAATTAAATTATAATATAATAATTCTTGATCATATAAAACTAAAAAACAAGGAATTTATTCAATATAACATGAACCTAAAATATAATATTTTTTATGCTCAATCCTAGAAACAAGATATATTTAAAGAGTTTACAATTATATAACATTCACAGAATACAAATAATTCCTATAAAAACATTTATTTGTTTAAATATATGTAAAACTCATATATAATTATTTTCATTCTTATTTTCGACAAAGAAACTAGCATAACACAATTAATATTTCTAGATTATAATACACATTACTGTATCTCATAATTTATTTCTAGTAAAAAATAACCATTAGTGTGAACCTATTACACTTCATTGACTGAACAAAAATAAATATTTACATTTTAGTGTTTTGGATCATAATAAAATCTTTCTTGCCTTTTCACCATCATGGAGTGAAAAAACTCAATGATAAATAATTTAACTTCTTAGATATAAAAAAACATTAGTATTAACCGTTATGTATTTTTATAAGACACTAAACTCTATTAGAAATTTTTTACCCCTTTTTCATATAATTAATCATCAGTACAACCATTTATAGAATCCAAATGACACTAAAATATAGCGCCTATATTATGTTTTACTGGATAATGAAATAGATTATTACATACTTATCAATATTATGGGTGATGATAAACACTATAAAAACATCATCATTATTTGTTCATCAAAATGGGTGTATCCCTATTCTCATGTTTTTTATTGATAATGATGATTAGTTTATAATTAATGAGCCTGTGAACATGGTTCATTTTACAAAATGAACATACACACACATATTAGTGATGGACTAGTGGAGAAATTTTTTATGGTGATTCAATGAACAAGTATCATTATTAACAATAAGTATTGTTTAAACACCACTAATAATGTAATGATTTTGAGATTTTATGTGATATAATGGAAGAGTTATTGTATATCACATCATGTGAATTAAAAAGAATAAGTTTTAGTTAATCCATTTCAGTATTGTAAAATCGATGTGTTACTTGAATGGATTTAATAAGAATTTGTGATATTATATCATTCATATAATTGATGAATGAATTGATAAAAAAATTCTACCACCCATCAATGTGAAACTATTGTATTGTTCTATACTGAAAAATCATGATTTAATTAATGAAATTTTGTATTTCTTAATTTTTTTTTGTTTTAGATCAATATATTAGATTATTTATTGTATTTCATCATTATTATATTTATTTTAGTTTTATTATTCGTTTACTTTCACACCATCTCGATATCTATGATCTCTCTATCGTGTCTATCCTCCAATAGTTCTCCCTTACACTTGATGGCTTTATTGGTTCATTACAAACATATTTATTCCAATATTTTAGATGAATTATATACGTATTTGATTATTGTATTTCTTATGTATGACTCTTAAGTGATTATTGGTTCTAATTCATAATACATCGATGGTATCTTTATGGTAGGTATATGTAAACATTATGAATTACTTTTGGTTGTAATATTTTATTATTGGTTTTATTTTCATATATCTTTTATAAATCATTATATTATGACTCTGTATTTATTTTGATGGATATTTCTCCTCAAGATAATGAAATAATCTTTGACATTTAATAAGTAAATATCCTTCCATTTTTTTATGTTTTCTGCTGTGAATTTATCTGCACAAGTTTTAATACTTTGATTCCACTTATATAATTTTAAAATTCTGTTTTGAAGTTAACTAAATTATTTGAATTACTGATTTTTAAACCCTATATTCCTAGTCAGAATATCTAAATAAAAATTATTAACATGTGATTACTTTGATACCTTTATGATACTAAATTCATTTTTTATAGTGTAGAGAAACCATGGGAATGAAACTACAGCTATTTTTTGTTGTTTTTAGTTTTTTCATTGTGAGGGATTTCTTTCATGCTTTAGTAATATTTTATAGTAATTGAAATGTGATAATTGAAATTGATTCCAATGATAATTAGTTTGGAAAAATAATAGCTGTTGGTATTATTTCTAAAAACTATCTCCACTTATCATCACCTACAGAGTCCCGTAGACAGGTTTTGAAAATATATTTTCAATACGAAACCTAAAACACTTGGAAATGGATATAATATTAATTGAAATGTTTTGTACACACTTTACAACAATCTATCTCATACATAACCTTGGTATGATCTCCATTACACTCCATCTAAAAATAATTTTATTGTTTAAAGGCTAGTGCTAATTCTCTTCCACTTACATGGTCTATACATCTACCTTATCTTATGATTTCATCACATACCCCTCCTCTATTACTACCTCCACCTCAACATCTACCATTTAACAATAATTTTATTATTTATAGGCCATCACTTAAAATAAAATTAATATCCTCCATTATAAATCTCCTTTATAAATATATTGGAAATAATATATAAGCATTCCGATTTTAATGTTTCACACCCCAAAAATATTTCTATGGTTATAGCCTATACTGACTAAAAAAACATGAAATCACCTAAAATTTTTGTTTGAAAAGATCATGACACCATGTATTAAATTAAATCACCTCTAAACAAGTATAAATATTCTTTTGAATATGATTTTTATCAACACTTTTAGTAGTTATGATAAAATATAAACAAAAAAAGTAAGAAATATTTTTAATGACCTTGTAATTAGCATTCAAAATTTACTCTTGGGGGAAGCTGGTCTTTTTATGGTTTATGATATGTCTCAAAAATTTTCAAACATAACAACAAAAATAATTTTCATTATTTTTTTTATGACACTACTAAAATATTGAACAATATAAGTAAACTGTTTTGAAATAAGTTTTGATTGATAAATTTTTCAATATATACCTTAATCTATTTCAATTTGAAGTAATACAATGGTTTTCTATGTTTATCCACTAACATCATTACATGAATTAGCCTAAATTTTGAAACCTATATATCAAAATTGTATTTATGTTAAAACACATAATGTAACATATAATCTTGATGATTATCTATAAAATGTTTATTTCACTGTATTAAAAATTCACAATACACATAATGTGTGGTCATTTTAATGGATTTCCATGATTTGGATCCAAAAAATAAATATTTTGAGAATTTTGATTTACCATTATCATAATCGAGTGCTTCTTGATGAAATTATTAATGAAAAAAATTATATTTTATGTGATTATATTATAGGGTTTTAACCCAATATTGTGGGAGTAGAAATGAGTCTTTCGGCTTTTATTTTTTCTCAAACACATCACATAGCTCATCTTTCTTCTTACCAAATTATTTTTCCTAAAATATGTTTTTTTGGATAAATGATGCATTTATTAATGAAATAAAATCACACTTCACACGTTTTCCCTTTATATAGTTCTAATATTAACACTTATAGAAAATATGAATAATTATTAACTTTAATGAACATATTAGATCTCTATTTGGGTAGATGTATTATGAAGATGTACCTTATGTATGTATTCACGACTAACAATACCATACATTCAATCTTGAGAGTCTCATTAATAATCTCAAGAACAACTATGTCAATCATCATAGTTCAATATGATTATTCTTCATATAGAATGCCATTCATTTTTTATATTTAAATGTGGTATCTTCCTGAAGTTGTAATGATAATAAATGATTCACTATAACTTATGGGGATTAGGTAATTCCAGATGGTCCTTATGATTTCTTGGCCAATTTACTATATTTTATTAATTCAAACATTTATTTTCCTATTGCTTTATTTTTTTGGTAATAACATACATCACTTCAAACCATTTTTCATCAACTATTATTGGTTTTTAAAATGATTTTTTTAAATACATACATCATGTATGTTTATAATATTATACAAACATGCTGTGAAAATTCCAATAGCATCATTGATTGTTCATTTAGGAGTTATTTATTTCACCTCTTGCCTCCTGGGATATTACACACTTTACCCCTTGGAACATGTTGGTGTGTTGTTTTTTACAAATAGAAGTCGAATACATCTTCTCCCTCCATAATTTTAGTAATATAATTTTTTTGGAATTTTTTAGTCAAATTTTGGAGAATGAGTACTGAAAAGGTTTGTTACCATAGGTAAGGTATGAAGTTGAGTTGAATAACTATTATCAAAGATTATGGAGCCATTTGGTACTCCATGTGCGGATCATTGTTCCACTGTGAGTTCACTTAGAGCATTTATCATATATTTTTCCCAGACCATACTGAACAATAATTCATTAAAAAACTTGTACTTTGGTTTGAAATATTCTCATTATATTATATGCATATTCTTGTGGTCTTTAACTCTCTAATTTTGTTCAAGGATATAGTCCAAAATATAATTCTCTAATGTGACCATATTTTTTTGGATTCTTCAAAGCTACTAAATGTTCATTTTATTTTGTTATTTTCACTGCTGATTTGTGTGTCTATACCATATATAAAAATTATGAAAATAAATTGATATTATAATGTAATATAGATATAAATCATAAGGAAATTGATTTTTTCAAACATACACAAGATTCCAATACTGATTTTTTTTGTTTTCATCAAATAGTTTAGTTTCCTTATTTACGTTAGCCTCCTTACATAGAACATGATGTGAGATGGATGTGGACTCAGATTTTGATTCATCAATCTTCATGGAACAAAAGGACCATATTTTTTTAATACCACAAAAAACATTTTTTGTTGATTTAGAATATATACCATTTTCATCTCTAGAGAAGTGTACCATATTCTTACTTCATGATAGTGGGACAATGGTTTTGATGAACATTATTTGTTTTCAGCACTCAATTTCTATTTTAGAAATTGATAATTTTAAGACATATTATATAAAATAAATAAATTAAAATAATATATTTTAAACTACAATAACGCCTGATTTGACTTTTCATAATGACGACTAATTAAATAATTATATGTTTCCTACATTATAATGTGTGCATAACTAACAGGTGGGTGGGACTTCATATTCCCCTCAACATAAAATGGATTGTACATGGTAAGAGGTGTTTTGTAAGACTATATGGGGGGTTTTCAACAATCACTAAAACATATTTCTTATGGAAATATTCTAAAATAGAAAAAATATGCAAGGGATAATGAAAATTGAATCAATATATCATTATAACGTGTTTGTATTAAAAATAAAAAATATATGAAAACATTACCATAATATCATTACAAAGGATTTCCTTCATTATAACATGGGCACGGTTACTTGATTACATATAAATTAGAACATTCTTCTTCATTGTGACCCAGACATAAGAAATGAACATTAACCTGTTGGGGTCAATAGGTTTTTTGTTCTGATTCTATACAACCTCTAATTTTGTACCCTAATTTATTACCATGATAATTTTATTCAACACTATGATGCTGCATTTTTTTTAATTATTTCCCACAATATATTTTGTATCCTATAATAATTCTACAATTTTAGCATCAACAGATTGTTCATCCCAGAATTGGTGACAACATCTTATGCATATGACATTGTCTATATGAGTAGTCAGACATTTATATAGATTATGTTAATGTATTATAGAATATATTATCTTATTTTGTATATCATATTATATTAAAAAACACATTTACCTTATTATTGAAATCTCTTGGTTATTTTAATGGTTAATGGGATTTTTATCATGTATCAAGAATCCAAATACACACTTGGTGGTGTCCTATAACATAAAATACTTTTTCTACATTGGGACATGAATTAGATGATTGTGACATCCAAATGAAAGGTTTATCCTTGAAAAATTTTCATTTGACCTTATTTTTGTTTTAATAACCAGCAATATAATCAACTAATTCTTGATTACTAGACCTATTATTAAAATTCTTGTAGTGCTTGTGATTCCATTATTAGTAGATCGCCCTATCCCCTTCCACACTAAAATTAACCTTCATGAATCCCATTTAATCAACTATAACTACAATCCTATTTTCAACCCAATTTTAATAGAAAATCATCACATTAAATGTTTGATAATAAAACATATATATCTGTTTGATAAGGCTAAAATATTATATATTTACATAAGTGGGATATCTATCATTGGGACCAAATATGTGATTTGAAAATTCATTAATTATAACTTCAATTTTTTAGCATAAAAAATAATTTTGTTCTTTTTTAAATAACTTGTAACCATCTATCAGAAAACTAATATAAGATATATCATTTTCATTTGGTCCCCTGACTAGTAATCGATGTTGTTCAAAAACTAAATTCATATTTTCAACTAAATCCTCATAAACGCGTTCTAGTAACCACCCTATAAACTACATAATTGGTATATTTTATATTAATATTTCAACCATTGATGGATTCATATCTCTAAGAGTATCGTTGTGTGATTCAATATACAGATCAACATATTCACTATTATGTAAAATTTAATGATGCAATTTCTCCTTCTCCATGATGTTAATTGTAAAAACATCTCTTATGGAAATCAATTCACCCATAATTTGTTCTTTGTGATAATACATTGGGAGAATGATCTCATCAACATATTTTAGGTTATTTATACATTATTCAATAACTTCTTTAAAAATAATTCATTTTTACAAACAACCTTATGGAAAACATCAATTCATTATGTGCCTTTTGAAATATTCACATATCATTCAACGGTGTACATACATATGCAATGGATATGACCACATAGTTGTACCACTCTGACCATGTGAACAATCCGATGGAGCATTATATAGCATTTCTAAATATGTAATTTAAGAAGAATTAGAGTCAGGTTAATATATGTCATAAAATTTTAGGAATAAGGAAACCAAAAGAAACTGGTTTCAAATCATGTATCAAAACATGATAGTCATGTGATTTTAGTCCTTATGACTTCAATTTAGTCGTTATCATTGAAATATTTAAAATAGATGAATAACCCTCCAGAACATTTACACCAATAAAGAAAATGTGAAGTTGGAAATATTCATATCTAGATATAGTTTAATCTACTGGAGGAAGGAAACTCAAACCTTTACCACTCACCGGTGTGAACTATTCTATCATTTCCATGTAAATCATGTCCAATATACCCTTGATGCTATATTTTATTTTTAAATAATCATTTATTAAGGTGCTAATAAAACTATCAAATAAATTTTTTTCTTCACGATTGAAATTAATAAATTATTTAAATTAGAAAAATTCCGATAAATTAATTCATAGAATATTGATCAATTCATCAAACAATACGTTTTAAGGTTTTTAAAAAATGGTTCACTAAAAACAGGGTAAAAATATTTAATTTTTTGGAATAGTTGGTCACCCACTAGTGGATATGGTGTTGTACGATGTAAGTTATTCTGATCGAATATCTTTGTCTAGGGTTTTTATTTTTTTCATCGAGGTAGACATTTGTGATTTTCTAAAAACAAATACATTGAGAATCATTTCCAACAAAATGAGTGTGTGCAATCTTCAGAAATTGGACACCCTAACATTCCTTTAATGTTATAACCTAAAAAAGTACTTAAGAAGTAAAGTCATTTATTATCTTATACAACATGGAACTCAATGTTAATTCTTCACTTCTTTGAGTATCATACATTGAAACACATGTATCCCAAAAAAATTTCTTATTTTGTATCAATGGAGTCAAATTGACATCAATATCATTACGAGGTTTTTTGGTCCATATATAAGTAGAGAAAAAAAATGAATTTTTTCTTTACACATATCCATGGGGGGAATTTTTTATTTACCAACATGATGGGTTATGTATTATGAGTAATAATTTTTACACCAAAAGTATTTTTTCCATCTAAAGGTAAAGTAAGGTAAAATTTTCTTAACTCATTTAAAAATTCAGGATACTTGTAATCAATTTTTATTCACTTAGAATATTATACTAAATGGCCTTGGTTCCCGTATTTAATTTCTGTATCTTCATTACATATCTATTTTCCTACAGTTTCCTAACATCCATATAGTCTTATAAACCATGGAATGATAATAATATACCATACATCATTGAAAGAACATGATTCATTTTTGTTGTATCGATTCACCCAACACTTAGGGTATTTTATGACAGATTCATGGTACATGGGAAACAACTAGAAATCGTTTTGAAGAGAATTTCCTTTTTATAGATTATTCCCATTAAACATAGAATTATTTGAGAATCAAAATTTCATAATCAGAGTTCATTTTCATCATCAGGAATATCATTTTGGAGACTAAGTAGTTTTGTAAAGCTGGGGTCGCTCCATCTGCTGCTAGATTTTAAATTATATATGTCATCAATACATATGAACATGGTTTTCATTTAGTAAAATAGAAATACAATGGTCTCTTAGAACACCTATTTATCTAATAAAACAACATTTAAAAAGGACATCTTAAATTTCCATTTTTATGTTTTTTCATGCATTCCCTATCATCATTTACACGGGTATTCATATCAAATGATCCATAATATGTTGTATTATCCCAATCGGTGGGCACAATCAATTTTTTCCTATGTTTAGTTAATAATTTCTTACTCTGATCTATTCCGTGTCAAATCTAATGTTCATTGAACTCATCCAGACTAATATATCTTGAATAACAACAATATAAACATAGGAAAATGGTTTTATAAGGGTCGTACACATTCCTTATTGAAAATTTGATGAACTCTTTAACTCCATATTCATACTTTTTTGTCCAATGACTAGAAAGTATCCATTTTTTATTTATATTAATCCTATTATGTTCTTAAAATATTCATTTTTTATAATAAATAAATAAAGAAACAGTAGATATTTTTAATCAAAGGTGAAAGTTATAGATTATTCTAATTAGGGGAACCCAAAATTTAATAATTTAAAATAATTTCAGTGTTCTTTGATGAAAATGGGTAATCTAATTTATTAAATAATTAATCCATTAGGGTAGGTATTATCCTATAAATTAAACTAAAGGATAATATTATTAAAAACTATAATCATAATCAGTTTCTTCTCCCAAAAAGTTATTATTGTACATTGTTTATTAAGACTCAACATCCATCACCTCTAGATATTACCAATGTTTCTTAAACTACTTTGAGAAGTAATCATACCATTCTAGGTACTAGTGATCATTTTAGATGACTAATACTTTGAGTTTTTCAAAAAAATTAGAATACATGGGGGATGAATCATAGGAGTCAAAATTATATAATAATTATTCTAGATTTAAAGGTGATGAGGATAATAGTTTTATCATTAAATATTTGTAAATTGGAAATTATTAAATTTATTTTTTAAATCACATTTCAAAACCTCTTCCAAAATTCAAATGTTTTTTTTAATTTTTAAAACCCCGTATGATATTGATTTTTTTTGAAAATTCAACATGAAAGTAAAACAATATTTTTCCAAACAATTAGTGGGAAAAATATAATTTTTTATATAAACTATTAGCATCAACTAGAAAAAAATTAAAAATTCATATTCAAATACAATTAGAAATAAATTAAATGTTATCCAAAAATTCAATAGAGATAATAAAACATTGAATCTTTTAAAACATTATAGGATTATTTCAAATCACATCATGAGTTTCAAAACAATTAATCCATTCTAGTTCACATTATGGAAAACCCCAAATTTTTTTCTTTTTAAAACACACTTTTACATTTTGAACAATATATTAATTTTTAAAAACAAAAATCTGAAATAGGCATGGTGATAAAAATTATAATTAATCCACCACCCAATCAAAGGAAAATCACAATTATTAATCATATCATTTTTTTAATATGGCATGTATAAATTTTTTTTATAAGTTTGTAGTGAATTAACAATTCAAATCATAACATGATTATGCTAGACTACCTTCCAATATAATTGGGTTCCCATGAGGGTATATAAAAATTAGATTATGGGACAATTCATTTATCCAAAACTAGTTTCCTCAAATATCATACAAGAATCCAAAATTCTAATATTTCACATACCACAAAATTTATTCAAGAATCAACAACAATAAGGTTTTACAAATATTCATAACATTGAAATTTATTTTTTAAAAGATCCTTAGGTGTTAGATAGAGTCTGTGTGTGATCAAAGTCTTATGTTTGACTTTAATTTATCTAAGTGTGAGTTTAATTGAAGGTGCTATAGTACTTGTGGTGGGAGAATGATAGTATATTTGGTTTTTGTTTGTAATGGAACCAAATAAGAATTTACACCTTGTTTCTAGTATATATATATTTTTGGGTGTTTTGATGATCATGGGATGTTTTTGGTTTTTTATGAATCATTATAGAGCAATAAGAATGACATTCGATTGGTGTTTCTAAGAATTATCATGGAAAATTTATCAAGAGTAGGACTATATATTGTTTTTTATTGCTATTATTTATGGTGAGATGGAAACAACATCCCATGTGTGGTTTATATTAGAAATTTATACATGGTTTATTTTGTAATGTCTATAAAACATGCTTACTTGTTTTGAAATAATTTATTCTATGGAATTAATGTTATGAATTGAGTTCAATAATTATTATCATTATGATATTTATATTAGTCCATTGTTTTAAATTATATAGGCTCTAAATGATTTTAATATCCAATGGAATATATCATTAATATTTTTGGGTTATGATACATCACCTGAAAATAATTTTCTATGGACTAATCCTTATTTATTTAAAACACATGTTTAAACTGAAGTTTTAGAATTGTTTTTAGATAAGTTTAACATTGAAGGACAAATTTATATAATTAAATTTAATTAAAATTAAATAAATAAATAACCTCAAGTCAATGAAAATAATCATTGAAATTCAATCATGAGTAGGGTGTTGAGAAGGAGGAAGGGTTTATGGTTGTGATTAGTTGTGGCACATCATCGATGTGTCACATGAAATATGGGGAGTAGTCGTGTTGATTTCATTATCAAAAAGAATTTCAAAAATGTATTTTAATATGGTTTAGGTTTTCTAATTTGTATTTTTTAAAAAACCAAAATAAAATAAAATTTATGATGTATTGGTGTTTCACGCAACACCACACAGATCTATAGAGAAACATAGAACATGCCACGTCATGAAATCCCAATTTGGCTATTTTATAAGAACTGTATGATGAAATGGCCATTGGTTCTTGCCAAAGCATGATCATACTCTAGTTCAAAACATGTCCTTATATATTCCACCATGTTTCCAATGGTTTCTCATGACATGTTAGTAGATGAGAACAGTATAATGTAACACATATCAATATAATAAAAATAATTATTAAAATATTTTGACAACATAAACTGACTCACACCTTAAAATACCATTTAATGATTAACCACATTTATATTAACATAATCAATATAATTAAATAAATGACCTATGAGAAATCTATTTACTATAACCAACAATATTTCACATATGAAACAAATAAAGCTCTTAACTTCATGGGTGAATATGACACAAAAATAAATCTAACTGGGAAAACATATCAAACATATCTTACTGCCTTTGAAAATATTATAAATAAAATTAAACATTCTATTTGAAACCAATGAATTTTTTTAAATAAATAAAACAATACTTCAATGTTTTTTGCTAACACAAAATTCATCTTGAATAATAACCAAACACAGTCTAATTCTGAGAAACCCTTTATAAAAAAATATTAGCAAATCATTATAATTAATAATTAATCATTAAATGAAATAAATTTAAATGAATTCAATAAAAACCATGGGTTTAATTTTAATAAACACATTGTGTAAAAAATTTCCATGAATGGGAATTCATAACATTTACACATAATAAAAATCCCTTTTATGTTAATGAAAAAAAAACTTATATATCCATAAACCTATAACGAATAATTACAATATAATATGATTTAAGAAAAAACATGGATTTAAAATATTCAACAATTTGTGGTTATAATTTTAATGGAAATTGAATGCAGCCACCTATGAGAATGGATAAAATCTGTGATTAGAAGTCTTAATATGCTACAAAAAATAATGAAAATCTTGTAAAGGTTCAATAATACCCCATAATCCATGAGTCTACTAATTAGAAAATAATTTGATAAGGAAAATAAGTTATATATATTGAATATGTAGTGATTATGACCAATAAAATGAAAAATGATATCGCAAAACAAGTAATCAATGAGTGAGGAGGATAAGAAAATAACATACCTTAGATTGAATCTTTGATTATTCTGAGATAAAGAAGATATATTTCTAAATATTGGATTTATTCATTTCTATTGTTAATTTGATCATGAATTCATTTAATCATTGGATTTGATCCTTAAAGTTGTTTGATCTTTAATTCAATCCTTGATTCATGGTTGGAATGGATGAGGAGGTGTGATGGTAGAAGGTGGCTTCCATAGAAACCAATTTTCAAATCATCGATAGTGGGGGTCTTTTAAATGGATTGATGAAACTTTTATCAACTCTTCCAAAAATCACTGAGAAAGTTACCTTTTATCAAGGATAAATTATTAAGCACTAATAAAATTCATCTCTATCAGAACTTTTTTTAGCGTTGATAAATATTAAGCTTTGTTAATGCTAAAAAAGAGTTGATAGGGACCATCTTTATATGTGTAATGTTTTAGAACTCCTAAATATTCCATTAATCTGTTCTAAAAAATCGCTAATAATATACGTCATTATCAGTGTAAATTATTTATCATTGATAAAAGATATAGAACTATAATTATAAATAATATTTTTTAAATATATTTATATAATTAGTTACACAAATTGGTTGGGGACCAGCCCCATTATTAAAAAAAGGAAAACAGAGATCCCTTTTGAAGGCGTTAGGGAGAACCCGATACATGCCCGAAGTCCAGATGCATACAACCTTATATTTGAGTGAAAAAATCTCATTGGTAAAAATCACATTACAAGTAAACAACCCTAAACACTGGTTAAAAAATGGTGCCACCATTCCATCCACATTGCATCACACCGCAGTCAGGTCCACCCCGCCACATCGACGGTTAAAGCCCTGCCGTCCAAAGTAGCCAATGCCCCCGAGGCGTCATCCTAGTCTAGATTTTTGCTGATGTCACCCCCTCCATAGCCCGAAGCCGCACCGACCAATGCCTGATGAAGCCGCACACCAGCATCAGCCTGATCCAGCCGACACTGCCACACAGAGCCCATTCGTCCGAAGCATCAGTGACCCAAAGAAAGATCTGAGCAAAGCAACCAGATCTGGCCTAGAAAACCTTATCTGGCCAAAAAGAACCTCCCTCCCAAGCTTCTGCCGCAAACACATATTTTCCAGAAAAAATCATTCTCAATGGCCATCGATGCACGCCAGAGCCGCCCGTGGCCAGATCCGAAGAGGAAACACCGTCATCCGCATGACCCAGAGCCAGTGTTGGAACCACAACAGATTTATAAATATTTATGTACTTTTTAAAAAATGAAATTACTTTGTATTGCTAATTATTTACGTATAATTTTATAATCTTTTTTAAATATTTATTTATAAATATATTTATAATTATTATTTCAAATTTATAAACATATTTATATCTTTATATTTATATTTATATAATTGTATATATAAATATATATATATAATAAAAATATATAAATATAAATATAAATATAAATATAGTAAATATATCTATTATTTAAATATATCCATTATAATTTCATAATTATTTAAATATATAATTATTTAATTATAATCATATAAATCCTTTATAAGAAATAATAATATTTAAAAACCCTTATATTTAAATCATTATATATATAATTATACGTATATATTTAATAAATATATATAGGTATAGATATACATATAAATATAAATGTACTAAATATTTTCATTATATAAATTAATATATTATAATTGTATAATTACATATATATATTTATATATAATTATCTATTTATAATCAGATATTTACCTATATAAAAAATATTATTTATTTATTAACATTTATAAATGTATAAATTTATAAATATAGTAAATATAAATTTATATTTATAATTATTAATAAATAAATAAAAATATATTTTGATCATTATTAATGATTATATAATCATAAATGCATGCATTTTCAAAATCAGTGAAATTGAATAATTAAGAATGATTACACTTTAAAAATATTGAAAAATGAAATGTTTTATTAATTAACTCAAAATTATTAAAGTATATAAATATATATTGAAAATAATATGAATACATAATGAAAATATTAAAATAAAATAAATAAATAAACATAAATAATTAATAGAAAATGAATATATTCCTAGAAAATAAAAGGTAATAAATAAAGACAATTAAAAATTAATTAATACCTATATGTGATAATATTAAATATAAATAAATAAAATTTACTGATTAAAGACATATTATATTAAATATATCATGTTATAAAGATATAAACAAATGAAAACAAATATTTGAATAAGTAAAATAAATATAAAGAGTATGTGTTTCTATATTAGATTTCATTAATTACGTAAATATTTATGTCTCTTTGTTAAATATAAAAATGAATTAATTATGTATGTGTGTGAAATTAATGTAACACACATTTAATATAAGTAAAATAAAGGTATTTGAAAAGAGTGGTTCATCGAACACACACACAAATGATGAAGGGAATTAAATACTGACATTTGATTGAATGAGAAAGAAAAAGAACGGAAGGGTTTTAACTTTATTAAAACTATATTAAGAACATTTATATTAAATTATAGAAGGTAGATGAAAATAATAGATATTTAATGAAAAAACATGGATTAAAATAGAATTACAAAACAAAAAGACTTACAAGATTACAACAAAGAATAACAAAAAAGTAAATAAAAACAAAGTCAGAATGAAAATGTCTCTCAATAGGTTAAATGAGTATGTCAGGTCCTCAAAATCCTTTTTAAAGGCTTTGGTCATGAAAATTTATTATCCTCTCTTATGAAATACCAAACCTTTTGAATATAGAGAAGGGTATGTATTTATAGCTCAATGTGGTGGACTGTTTGTATTCCAAAACTATCCCTTCTCTTGGCTCAACGATTTAGACAACCAGAAAGATGAATCTAGAGATATCTCATTATTCAAAGATTTTTATAATAATTTTTTCCAACTACTCTCAATATTTTTAGGAATTTGGACTTATGGATCAATAGTTAATGCAGTTTTATTAAACAATTTTAGTCTGCCCATTTAAATCCAAATTGTTTAGAGGGTTGAAATGTGAATGGGTTTATCAAGAGTCATATGCCTTCAAATCCAAACACATTAATCAGAAAATTCCACAGAATATATATCCTCTTTTTCACTGAAACATCTATAATTTATTTGATTATTGTATCTTGGGAAATTCTATGAATAGTGTCAGGATTTTAATTCACGACCTGAATGGTGGTATGGACATTAAAGCAACAGTTGGGCCCCTTGTTATTGGAGTTGGGCCCTGATTTTTTTTCCATGAATCCTTACATTGTCACCCATAGATTTTAGGAGAATAAAGGAATTTTTAATTTTACATTGATCATAGTAAGTCAATCGTCAAAGGGGGTCTAGTTTCATAAAAAATTCTTTGGGTCTTCTTGTGTGGTACATACGACCCTTCAAATGGATAAATTGGACATTATAACTTCTAATGAAATTTTTTATATTTAATTATGAATCATAAAAAACAAAAATCATGCAATTTAGATAAGTAGGGTGACTGTTATTATTAAAACATTAAACCGACTTGAATCTGGATGAATTCAAGTAGTGCTCAAATATTTTATTTGAAATTTAAACATTCATATTTCACACAATTTATACAGATTTCATATAAAATCAATAAAGGGAGTATATAATATTTAAAGAAAATATTAATAGCATAATCTCCCCCACACTTAGTCTTGTGCATTTCCTTATGTGCAACAAATATAAAAACCTAAAAAACTCACCAAAAAAATATTAACATTTTGTTTTCCCCACTCAGGGGAGGTTTAGACAATTTCATTCATCCATATTGAATTCCACCTCAATTTTTTATATAAAAAATGTTCTAAAACAACTCTTTTTTAGCAATGAAATTTAGAAATGGAGAATGGGGGCACACAAAACATAATCCTCTCAAGATGGTAAAATTAATTTATGGTGCTTCACTCATTCACCAACCAAAATTTAAAATCGTAGAGTTTGAAAGATCTCTTAGCTTTCAATATCTAATCTAAAGTGAAAAAATCATGAGGTATTTTTAGGGGGTTTTATGTGGCTACGAGATGGTATGACGACGATATCCAAAACATAGGAAATGGGGGGTAAAACACCAATATGAAAAAGGTAATTCATTTTGTCTAAAATGTGAGACATGAAAAGAAATGGAACACATATTTACAAGGGAATGAATATTTTAAATAAGACACAAAATAAGAAGGAAATTTGAATTGAATGAGGTGATGAAATAGTTATAAACCATGAAACTTCTCCCAATGACATAAGTGTTCATTTTTTTTATTTTTCGAATTTTGAACTTGAAATAGATCTCACATTCATCTACCAACCCATGATTGATCTCCTAATGACACAAATTTTAATAGTTATAACATGTTAAAAGGTTGAGGAAGAGTGATTTTTTACCCTCCCAAGACACAACCCATTGTAATTTTCATTTCATTTATATTTTTTTGATTGTTTTGATATTTTTTTGATTTTTTTGGACACATGTCAATAACATTTACAAAATTACATAAATTAAAGTACATTACATTCCCCAAAACTCCCTAAATGAAAATTCCTCTCCGGCACTAAAATGGATACTTTCCCTCAAGTATATGATAACATGGTTAAAATCATAAAAAGGGTACCCAAAATGAAATCCACTTCCCTGCACTTAAATTTCAAAAATTTATGCAATGAAAATAAATGTTGATATTGGGTGGGATAATGTATTGGGCATGTAATGTGGCTATCAAAGAAAAGGGTTTCATAGGCTCGAAGGGGCTTTCAAAAGGGGATTAATGTAAGTGAGATGGGAGGCTATTTGGCTATTATGATTCTTATGTGGATCAAAAAGAGCCTCTATCATATTAATGCACATGAAAGTAAGAAATTCCACATGAAGGTCCACTAACTCAAGACTCTCAAATGTGGGTAAAAAACACATTTTAAAAATATGTTTACAGGTAGCCTTGTAATGAAAGAAAACTTTGTTCCTCACAAGTGGAAAGAATCATTTTCCAAATAAAAAATTCAGCATTAAAAATTTATTGGTTTTGACACAAGATTCCATATACAAATTCATTATTAAAAACAAAAAATTTTGAAATGAAAACATGTCTATTGAGTCCCCAAAATGGTTGGAAAAAATTTCAAAACTAGGTAGTTAGTAAGTATGACTCCTTATTTTTCATATTATTATTTTTTATATGATTATTGTTTGTTTTTTAGTTTTTTAGGATTTTCTATTATAAAGACACACCCACACAAAAGATAATGAGTATATAAAAAATTTGTGATGAAGAAAGTGGTAAAAAAACAAATTGAAAATGAAGGAGGAAGAAGAAGAAATAGATAGAGAGAGAGATAAGAGGATTTAAAGAGAAGAGGTTCCCCTGGTTTGGATTTTGTGGGCTTCGATCTCCATCCAATGGTGGGTCAACTAAAGAAGTTGGGGATCTGATGGATGTCGATGTGGTTCCAGGAATGTGTGTCCTTTAATGGTGAAGCTTTAACTTATGTCCATTAACTGTGAATGTCCTTTTGGAAGAGTGGTCTTGGACTTTCACTGAACCAAATGGGAAAACAATAGTAATAACAAAAGGACCTTTCCAGCGATAATTAAGCTTGCATGGGTGAAGTCGAAATTGAGAATGGAAGAGCATTACCATTTCAACATCATGAAATACCTTTCTCCAGATGTTTTTTTCATAGAGTGTCGTGGATTTTTCTTTGTAGAGATTAAAATTATTATAAGAATCAAGTTGAAGATCCTCCGGTTCAGCCAATTGCAATAATATTTCTTCACTAGATTTTTCACAATCAAAATTACAGGTTTTCAGGGACTAAAAAGACCTATGTTGGATTTAAACTGGTAAATGAAATTCCTAAACAAAAACTTTACTAAAATGAGACTTCTTAATGGGTGTTTTATAGGAAGTTCGATAATCCCAAAGTGATTCACCAAGTCATATAGTCTAATATTTTATGGTGGTCCTAACAATTCTTTCTTGCCCTCTTTTGACTTCTTTATTATAAATTTCAGCCATCCCATTTTTATTGGGGTGATAAGAAGTTAATGTTTTATATATAACCCCATTCTTTTTTAAAATATATTCCATGATTTCATTACAAAAATGGGTTCCTAAGTCACTTATCAAGGCACATTGTGTGCTAAATCAGTGGAAGATGTGTGTCTTTTGGAACTCACTAATAGTATGTGAATCATACTTTCTAGTGGGTTTGGCCTTAAACCACCTATAAACATAATAAACTACAAGAAGAATGTATGAGAATCTATTGGAAGGTGTAATGGTCCCATGAAATCATTTCCCCAATCATCGAATATATCATAGAATATTAAAGGATATGGGGGAATTTCATTTCTTTTAAAATTGATCCAAAGTTTTTCCAAGTGGTTCATGATTGACAGAGCTCATGTGAGACCTTGAAGAGTGAAGGCTAGAATAATCCAGAGTAGTGGACATTTCGGGTTGTCCTTTGTGGTCTAATGTAGCCACCTCTAGGATGTGAGTGACAGAATTCTATGATGGGGTAATGTCCATCTTCTCCAACACATCTCTTAATTAGCATGTCAACCCTACTTTTTCAAAGATTATTTTCTTCCCAAAAATAGTATTTTGAATCACTTTTCAACTTCATTTTTTATCCTCTTGAGAAAGTTTTATGTAAAATACCAGAAACCATGTAATTTGGAATTGGGGAGTACCATGGTATTTTTGGTGTGAGAGATGAAAGGTACTCAGTAGGGAATTCAATATCAATGATTCTTAAATGAGAATAATTTGAAATTTTTCTCAGGTGATCATCCATAAGGTTTTCTTTTCCTGGAATTTCTTTTATTTCAAGGTAAATCGAGGAGCATTAGGATAAATCTTGTTAGTGTCGATTTGGAATCACTTTTTTTAGTAATAACTTTATAGCAGAATGATCTGTGAAGATGATGATTTTTGCACCTAAACGACAGGGACGAAATTTATCTATGGAAAAAACTGATAAAAGTTCTTTTTAGTGATAGTGTAATGATATTGAGTTTCATCAAATTTTTTTGAGGCATAATATATTACATGAATAATTTTTAGCCCTTCTTTGACCAATAACATCCCCAACGGCTCAATCAGAAGCATCACACATCAAATCAATGCATAAGGACTAATATGAGGGTTAGATTTTTGGGGCAGATGTAAGAGTAGTTTTGAGTTCAACAAAGGCTCCCTTTAAAACCTCATCGAAATTTAATGTGACATCATTTTGGAGAAACAGATTGAGTGGGAAGGAAATTCTACTTAATTGACGGATGAATCGCCGATAGAAACCAGCATGAATGAGGAATAAATGAATTTCTTGAACAGTGGTGGGTTTAGGAAGTGATTGGTTTACTTTAATTTTTGTAGGATCAAATTTAATACCATATTTTGAAACTATATTCCCTAGAACAATACCATTTTCAACCATGGAGTTACATTTTTCAAAATTTTACACAAGGATTCACTTGAGACACTTTTCGAGGACTAGAGAGAGTGAATTAAAGAAAGATTAAAATGACTCACCATAAATGGTAAATTCATCCATGAAGTCCTCCATGCACTATTCAATGAATTAAGAAAAGGTACTCATCATACTCCTCTGGAATGTTTCAGGAGCATTGAAAAGGAAAAAGGCATTCTCTTATATGTATATGTTCCAAAGGGGCAAGTGAAAGTAGTCTTTTCTTGGTCTTGAGGTGCGATTGGGATTTGGAAGTATCTTTTTTATCCATCATGAAAGTAATACTATGACTTTTTGGGATAATAGTTCTAGAATTTGATCAAGGAATGGAACATGGTAGTGATAATTTATTGTTTCAACATTAAATTTTTGGTAATCAATGCACACACCCCATTGGTTCTTCACTCGAATTGTGACTACCTCTCCATTTTCATTTTTCACAATAGTTATCCCACTTTTATTTGGTACAACATGAATTAGACTAACCCATTAACTATTGAAAACTAGGTAGATAATATTATCTTCAATATTCTTGGTGATCTCATCCCTAAATACCTCATATATGAGTGGATTGAGTCTTCTTTGTGGTTGTGTAATTAGTTTGGATGATTCCTCAAGATGGATGTGATGTATTAAAAGAGAAGGGTTGATTCTCGTTTTGTTATCTAGGGTCCAACCTAAGGCCTTTTTTTCCTCTAACACCAGAACATGTTTGGCCTCCTCGGTTTCAGTAAGTGAAGCTTAGATAATGATAGTATAAGAGTGATAATGGAAAAGGAATGCATATTTCAGGTGTTTTGGAAGAGGGATCATATCAGTAACATCTTTCATTTTTGGTCTAGACAACTCAGGAATTAAGGAAGGAATTTCATTGGCATCATATTAAATTTCCATAATATTATCCAAGATGGAGAAGAAGAGATTATAGTTGATGTGGGATTCAAGAGTGTTTTCAAGTTCCTCTAGATTGATGGAATCTATTAATGAAAGGTCCACATCAACTTCACCATCAATGACTTGGTTAATCATGGTGAAAATTTCACAATATCCTTTGCATTAGAACATGATGAACATGATGGAATGCGGTTCAATTGAATCTCAGAAGTTTCCTCAGAAGTATGGATTGAGAATGTAGATAAATCCCCAGATGGATATCTCATGTCTTGGAAAATGTAGAACATGACCAGTTGTTCACCAAATTTCATGGATAAGATTCCTAAATGGACATCAATCTTGGATCTCAGTGTCATGAAGAATGGTCTTCCAAATATTTGGGGAGATCAAGAAGATTTTGTCTCACCTACCATTTCAAGGACACTAAAATCATTAGGGAAGATACGATCATTCACACAAACAAGGACATGCTCGATTATACCCTCCAGACTAGTAGTGCATTGATAGGCCACTTGAATGACAATAGTCGTTGGATGTAAGGGACCTATAGAAAGGTAGGATAAGATGTATTTGGTCATAACATTAATTGATACTCCAAGGTCTATGAGTGCATCATCGAAGTTAGAACTTTCAATTTGGCATGGAACCGTAAAGGCCCCTGGATCTTTGCACTTTATAGGAATAAAATACCGGGTTGAATCATTTTTTAAGGTCCTAGGTTGCCTCTTGTGGGTGAACAATTCATTCAAAAACGTGGCCTACTTAGGGATTTGTTTTATGGAATATAGTAGGGGAATGTTGACTTCAACATGTCTAAACATGTCGAGCAATTTAGGATCAGGTTCAAATGACTTCATTGTCTTAGAAATGGATTGAGGAAAAGGAATTGGGTTCCTAAGTGGAAAGGAAGGAGGTGAGATAATGTATTTATAATCCTTTTCAAGGTTCTTTTTCTATTAATTTTATAGGTCAACATTTAAAGGGGGTTGGAGGAATTTTCTTTAGTTATTTCAATTTTCATTCCCAATCTAAGTGCAACAACACATAAATTTCCATTGGGGTTAGGTAATGGTTGAACTGGGAATTTGGAAGAATTTGATTATTTTTGCTATCTTTGGTGGGATGCAGGTTGACCAATTTGGGTTTCAATTTTTATGAGATTGTAATGGGTGAAGGAGGAAATATCTTCCACTTTACTTTCCCATGGTTTCTTGGATAAAGAGGCATGTCCTGGATTGATCTTACCTTGATTTGGATTTTTGGGAAAGCGATTTTATTGGTTTGGGAATTGGGAAGGATCACCAGGATAGTGGAATCTAGGAGGAAGAAGTGGAGGATTGATCCTTTGAGGATGAGGAACAAAAGGGTAATGTTGTGGGAAGTTACCAATGACTTTACCATATTAGAATTGATTTGGGTTTGGATGAGGGTATTGAAGGGAATGAGAAATGGTATTCCCATATCTCATGCTAGGGTTATATGTGAGAGAGAAGGGCTCGGTATGGGGTTAGTTGAAGTTTCTAACAAACTGACCTGATTGTTGAGGGTGGGGGTTTTGCTAAGCATTTGTTGAATTAATCTCTATTGGTCGAGATGAATCTAGGGATCCTCTTGAAGTTGTGGACATGTGTCAGTTGGATGAGATGGGGAGCTACAGATTCCATATTTACTGATAGTACTATGGAATATAGATTGTGGAGAAGATGAGTTTGTGGATTTTGAAGCCACATATAGTTGTCGTACAAGACCTGTAAGTTCACTAATTCACTTTTTCAACTTGTTCAGCTCTATGGATTGATTATCTAATACATGCTTGACTTGAGCATGTGCTCGAGTATGAAATTTTTGTGTGTCCATGGCAATGTTTCTTATCAGATCTCTTACTACTGTGGGATTTGTCACGACCCATCCCCCAGGGCCCATGCCGTGACTACCCCAAGCCTGCCTTCCATAGGATAGGGACTAGCGACTAGCACTGAGTGGTATATTACCTAAAACTGAGAAGGTATTGCCTTTATATCTTGTAAACACACGCAATAAAGAAAACAACAAGATACGAACAATAGTAAAATGTATAGAAAAAATACTGCTGAATGTATGTGGGGCTAGAATACAATCCCTACAGTAAAGGTACAAGTACAACTAAAATACAATACAACTAAAGAAAGAGAAAGACTGATACTAGGTCACCCTATGAGGTTCTTACCTGAAGGGTAGGTAAAGATCTCCTCCTCAACACTCCATGTAAGCCCATCTCTTCTGCATATCAACACGCCGTATGGTCTACCTCTAGGCACCATCCAGTCCTGGTACCCTCATCCTCGATCAGTAATATCCGTCTTCAGCCCCAAACACAACAAGGTGCGGGCATATCCCGTGTAGGGGTGAGCATAATGATACTTAATAGGGACCCTGAGACCCTAAATCTCTCACAAAATCCATAAAGGATAAGCCACAAAGCATGAAAATCAACTAACAACCCTACTTAGGTATATGCCCATACATATACAATGTTATAATGTATATCCATTTCAATCATGAGGAAACATAGGGTCCAACACAAAAGCCCAAAGATCAACTATTCCTTAAAAGAAGGAATACCACATAGGTAATTTCCACATAGGTATGCCACACAGAAGAATACCACCAAAAGTATTTCCATAAAGGAAAGTAAGACATTGGTATAATCTCCACACACACTAGGTATACCATAGGTACAATAGTAGAGATGAGTATATGTAACTACTAATTCATCTTACTATGTTAAGAGGTAGACCGACGAAGGATCCTAAATCATCATCAGACCCACAGAGGATCGTAGTACATCGTCAAACCCACACAGGATCCTAGTACATCGTCAGTACATTGTGAGACTCACACAAGATCCTAGTACATCGTTAGTAAGTCGTCAGACCCACACAAGATCCTTATACACCATCAGTATGTCGTCAAACCCACATAGGATCCTCGTACACCATCAGTACGTTGTCAGACCCACACAGGATCCCAGTACACCGTCAATACATGTTCAAACCCACACAGGATCCAAGTACATCGTCAGTACGTCATCAGACCCATAAATGATCCTAGTACACCGTCAGCACATCTTCAAATCCACACAAGATCCTAGTACACCATCAGTATGTCGTTAGACCCACGCAGGTTCCTAGTACACCATCAGTACTTCGTGAGAACCAAACAGTATCCTAGTACACCATCAGTACCTAATCAGACCCACACAGGATCCTAGTACACAATTATTACGTCGTCACACCCACACATGATCCTAGTACATTGTATGTACGTTGTCCCCGCCAGCTACAAGGTTCCCGCACTAAGCTCGCTTGTCTCTAAAAGGGTCTGCTCTTCAAGCCAGTATTTGATATGCCAAATTTCAAGAAGTCCCATGAAAAAGTATCCCAATAGACTGCCACATCAAATGGGTATCAACGTAATAGACGGTGTGTCAATCGGACGCTCGGTCTGTAAGTTATTAGTCTTTTAGTCTCGAGGGCATGGTTGGATTCGTGCTCGATTCAACCTGACTGCACCCAAACTTTTTCCAAATCTCTAGTGGGGTATACCAAAGGGACTGTCATTCTCCAAGGGTTATAGAACCATATATGGTTCATAAAATGGATGATCGGTGCCAAATTTATGGCCCAAATAATGGAATTGGTCGAAACTAGTCCGAGTTCGGTCCAACCTGGTCAGACTGACCCAGCCCAACCTGCTGGGCCGACTTGCTTTGGGTCGGCCAGACCCGAACCGCTAAGTCTGGCCCGACCTGCTGTGCGACCCGTCCCGTGATGGGTGTCCTGGCTCGCGCTGGGAGGTAAGTCCCACGTTGGACGGCCTGACCTAGGTGGCCCGTGGGGAGGCGAGGTGCCGCGGTGCGGCGGGGCAACCCACGGCAGCGTGGCGGCCGCGAGCCAGAGCGACATCCACAGTGCGGCGGGGTGCCGCGGTGGTCATGGCATGGTGGTCCACTGAGGCTTCCCGGATGGCCAACCGTACTCTCCACATGGCGCGAGCGTGCGTCGTGCCTTCTCTGGCGGATGGCAGTGAGCTGGACGCCCTTCCCTTGCTACCGTGACACAAGGTCACATTTCTCTTCTGTCAGGTGACGTTGTCATGTCGTTGCCTTCATCACGACCATATTTGGTGCCGGCCGCCGTTCCTGTGCACCTATAGTGTCGGTTTCTATCCTCCTCTATCATGAAAAACACACCAACCATGAAGAACGGTGGAGGGATCCGTCCGTGTTCCCTTGGACAACTTACTCCACATTAGTTCGGTAGCAGGCGGTTCAAGATGATTAATTCGACGTAAAACACCAAGAATAAAAAAACACCTACCTTGAAGGTTCCTAAGGATGAGGCGCAGGGAAGAATATGAAGCCATTGAAGAACATCTGCATTTTTCATCTCTGCAAGGTGTTTCGGATCTGGGCTCAGGGTTGGTTCCTCATTCATCGATTCATGGTTCGAGTTCGCTCGACGATGCTCGTCAGAACTAGATCCGTCGTCCAAGTGTTGGGAATCACGACACTTTACCAGAGCTTCGTCGCTTGGGGAATTTGTAACACCCCAAGCTTCCACGGTACGTTTCCCTTCGAATAATGCAATGGCGTGCATTGTACGCAACTTCGAGATTCTAACACACCACAACCAATCAAACTAGCCGTTATGAATAGTAATACCTACTTTTTGAAATTTTATAAATTCTATCTCTCAAAATGGACTTCATTTTTGGATTCGTAATATCGAATTTATCCGAGGGTGAAATTTTGGAACTTTTCCGATAACACTTATATTTTGATGAATAGTGAAAATTACTAAATTTTAATTAAAAACAACTTTTTAAATCAAAATAATTTATAATGATAAATTACATTATTGAGTGGTATTAAAGTATAATTAGAATATATTTTTCCCATTTTATCCAATGGTGTTCATTAAAATTAATTTCACTTTGAAATTGGACCTAAACAGTTGTCAAACTTTTGATATATATTGTTTCTTAAAAAAACGCTATTTGTTGTGATAGCATGAATTAATTATAAAATTAATTAATGCAACTTATATGTTTAGAATTTTTTAAAATAGACATCATTTTTTAATTCAGAATATCAATTATAGCTTAGGGTGAAAATTTGGCATTGTTCTGAAAAACATCAATTTTTTATGAATAGTGAAACAACTAAGTGGTAGTCAAAAAAACTGAATTTTTAATAAAACATAATTTTACTGCTTCTATGAATGGAATATCGAAAAAATGAGAGATAAGTTTAATATCAAGAATTAAAATGTGGTTTAATGAGATGAAAATAATTTTTGGTGAATAGTAACTTTTTACTTTTATTTACCACGGTTAAAAGTAAATAGGATAATTAAGGGTAAAATGATATTAATATTACCCTAACACATGTCCTAATTCTATAGAACAAGGTTATCTCGACCAAAAACAACCTTAGTAATTAAATATTATCATTTAGGTCCACTTAGATTAGATTAGGACATTTATTATTATTTAATCCAAAGAAGAGTTAAAAGAGTTAAAATCAATGTTTATTTACTAACACATTTTAAATATATAGTTATAAATAAGATATATCTGATTGTAAATATTCATTAGAACTATAATAAGATTTCCTACATAATTAAATTGTATTTGTAATTTTTAGGCATTAAATATTTTAATATATTTATGACACAATGATGATGCAATAATTACCATAATAGTGAAAAATTAAAATAATTGATATTATAAATACCCAAATAAATATAATTTAAGAATTTTAATGAATTCCACTAATTTTATAGGATTATATGACATATTAGGATTGATTTAATTGACTTTTTTTGAAGTAATCATTCTGTTATGAGTTTCACAAAAATCAACTATTGAATAGTGTCAAAATTGACATAAAAGAGTTTTTAAAACAAATATTATATTATTAATTGATATTAAATTACTAAAAATATAAGGTTCGGCCAAGAGTCTTATATCATGATAGGTATATCATTAATGGACCACTTGGGGGGCCTCTTGGATGTATATAGTATGTTTATTAACTATATAATATAAAAATACAAAGTGACATGGTAAATGTCAAACTAATTACCTAAGAGTTAAAACTAAAGGATAAGGTTAATATAGTAACAAAAACCTGTCTGAATTCTTTTGGTTGAATGGTTTTCGACCAATCCCCACCTTTAACGTTTAATAATAAACTTTGGATCCATTAGAAACCGAATATGAATTTATTATAAATTAATATTTCTAGATTTTCCAAAGGTACCCCTCACCCCTCTTATAAAAGGGCACTCCTCCTTCTCATTTCTTCACACCTTCAAAGCCTTTTGGTTCGGCCAACCCCTACCCAAATACTCTTTCAACATCCCTCAATACAACCTGGAGGCCTTAGTTTGATCATAAATCCAACCTACGGAGCCCTTTTGATCAAATCAACAGGAAGAACCCGAAGAAGAGGTAATGTTTTCACCACCCCTTTTCAAGTTCCTTTCTTCTTCCACTTCTTATTTCTTTGTTGTTACCATTATAAAATAATATCTCCAGTATCTTAAATATAAAGTGATGTTATTATAAATATTGTATAACCATATTCAGTATTCTATCCACCCTTTGAATAACATGTCACCATACGTTCGTACGTACGGCTTACCGTCTCCACGTCGTGGTGTAATTGTTATTCAATATATTATTATTTGGGTGGGTATAATAATGATGTGTAACTCATTTAAATAATAAATATAACATGATAATGATTCTGTATATATTATAAAACATCCAATTATATATTATTTTAATATAAAAATAATGATATTGTTGCTCGTGCGTACGTATGGACTACCGTCTCCACGAATGCGATGAGATTCATTCTCCATCATATCCATTCAATTATAATTAGCATTTGATGATTTAAAAATAATGTTTAAAAAATTTATATCATTATGGATATGAATAAGATACAACCTATCCATGAAAAACATGGCTTACGTAACAAAAAATATAAAAGAAAACGAGTATGTTAACACCCGAAACGATGATAATTCTAAGATATTATTAACCAAGAAATGTTAAAAGATCATATATGATATCATATTAATGTATATGATTCATGAATAATTTAATAACAATTATTTCAACATTATACATGAGGTTAACCTACCCCCAACCAAGGAAAAGTACAAGGTAAGGGGTTTCTTATCTCACTTTTAATTCTGTGAGAATTCCATTGTTCACCACTTATTTATTACATGTAGTGTGTGTACTTCCCATGTTTGTATTCATTTTGAAATATACTTTAATTCATGTATATTTACATCATCATTGTATTATCCTTCTTTCATGGGTGTATGTTTTGTATGTTACCAAATCAATAAGGTAATTTGAAATTTCAATTTCCATTTATTCTGCTTTACACAAACTTCATTGATTATTTTACTCCGAGATTATGTGTGGAATAAATATTCATTTTCTTATGTCATAATTTCCACCCCCCCCCCTTTCTGTGGATATTATTTTGATACACATAATCACTCAATTTATAATTTCTCAAGTCATCGATATGAATTTGATAAGAGTAATTTTAACTCACTCTCTATTTGTTGAGTTAAACATCCAATTCATTAGTGTTGTTTTTATAAGATAATGTGTGAATATCCTTTGATTTATTTACACTTAATATCCAATCATATTTAGTGTATTTATATTTTTCACACATAACTATATCGTTGATTTATCCTTAACCTAAGGATACAGCCTTTATGAGAGATTTCATCTCAATTTACATTCCATTGAGACTTCTTTATTGTTATACACCAAATCACTTTTATGTGGTGTATATAATGTACTTTGACAATGTATGTCGTGAATTACTTTATTCTAATGATATTAAAATGTTTTTATTTCCTCAATTATTTGTATTCAAGTGTCTCTCTTTTGGTTAGAAAGTCTAACTAAAATACCATTTTCAAATGTTTTAAAGACTTATTCTTCTAAATATTTCTCAGTAATGACCATGTTTTAAAATATGGGTTTATGGATATATTTTTATGGACATTAATGTTTTAAAATTAAAACTCTTTTTAAAAGATTCAATGTGGTATGGGACTCTTTGATTCAAAAATCTATATTTAAATGGCTTCTTGACAAATAGTGTGTCTTTTAAATGATTTCAAGAAAAAGGGGGATATTTCTATCAAATAGTTTTGATGATTATTTTCATCTATATCAACATCCTCATTATTCTTGATTGAGGTTAATGTGATACAATAAAATCTTCCATATTGTATCAAATGAGTTATATTTGACTGTGGATGTGCTATTTTTATACCATCCATGGTTTGTAGTTAATGTATTGACATTTCATATTCTAGTTTTAGTACGAATGTTTATGTTATGTTTAAACCTGTTCATATGAGGAATGAATTGGACTTAATAAGTGATTGGTGGAGCCCGCTATAGCTCCTAGATGCATCGGTAGGTCTCATGAGACAAACTAGTGTCTTGGCACAAGGCATTGACAAAATCTTATTTGTAGTCTTGGCATGAGGCCTTGGCTATGTGGTTATGATAGTCTAGCATTATGCATTTCATCATTATGAAAGTGGTTATTGATATTTCATGTGATCATTAGACTAGTATAATATTCATGTGAGTAAGTAAATGGCATTATTTTATTTTATCTTTGCCATTTTATGCTGATGTTCAAGTTTAAAAGGCTTTCGTTTTAGTTATAAACTGTCTTAAGTGTTTATTCTTATCTATGAAAGCTTCTGCTATAATGTTATCCTTACTGAGCATCTAAGCTCACCCCTTTCAATGTTATATTTTTCCCAGGATTATGAAGAAGTAATTTATGAATGACCTGCAGGGATAGTATGAGGGGATATGAAGACAATATGTTGTTATGGTTTTTTTACCTTATGATGTAATATAAGACTTATGAATATATCTAGTGTTTCCAGGACTACTATAATAACCGGTCTTTAGAGACATGATCCTTTGTGATCATGTCAATGTTATGTAATAATGCACCGACTCTGGGTATCTAGGGTCAGGGCATTACAGTTGGTATCAGAGTAAGTTTAGTACAAACCTTGGAAGCTAGATTTAGATAAACTCTGATTAGAGCACGTAGACCTAAGATGAACATTGAGGATTAGTATATAAGAACTTTCTAGAATTTTGGTATTGTATAGATTTTGTTAGTTTTCCGAGCAATACATCCCTGTCTGGATACGAGTAGGTAGAGGCGGCACTGGCACAAATGTACCTAGGGGTAAAACCCGAAAACACCACTTTGAGCTAGACTCGAACGGGAACTGGTGCATGACAACGGGCCTTGCTACACTCTTAGTTATGACACTCCCAGGGGATATGCTTAGGATAATTTACATTTTCTTTACAAACCGATTTAAAGTATTATATATATAAGATGAGAGTAAATGACCTTGGTTAATCCTAATGTGTTAAAAATTGAGAATATGGTGACATGTTAATCTCTAAATGATTGTATGAATACTATTACTCACACAATGCTTTCTGGTTTTAGTCAATGGCAGGATTCCAAGGAAGTCATAGTGACTTTGACAACGATGTACAAGGTGGGAATGGTGGTGGAAATAATCAACAAAATGGAATGTTGATAGGCGTAAAAGATATCGTCTTTATTCCAAATCAATTTTCCAAAAATATGATCAATAATATATATATTAACCAATTACCAGACGCAACAATGAAGAGAAAGGTGATGAATGATAAGAGCTCCAGTAGTGGATACCATGGAGAAAGAAATCCTCAATTTACATCATGCAGGAAATGTGGAAGGAGACACCTAGGAAAGTGTCTCAATGGGACAAAGAAATGCTTTATGTGTGGGAAGGAAGGACATAAAGTGAAGAATTGCCGAAGAAAAATGAAGAGTACTATGGAAGAAGATAAAAATGGTCCCAAGAATCCAGTTATAGTCATTTGACGTAAATGTAGGGGACCTGACCATTACCCGAGTGAATGTCCTATTCTACAGGATATTTTCTTGGTCAGAGAAGAAGCTATGTGGAAATAAATGGTTGGATAAATGTTTAAAAATTATTAGTGTTCCTTGTTGAAGGGTTTACTTTGGAATAGTTTTCTCTTGTATTTGTAACCCTATCGTTTGCCATGTGAGAATGATATTTAAGGAAGAATTGTCTTTTCTCTTGTGGATATAGTTATAAATAACCATTTGGTTTTATATGATCATTGGGTTTGAGGCAATTACAAATTATTATAATTTGGGATGAAAATGCAAGGTATGAGACAACATTTTGTGGTTAAATTATGTTATGGTTATTATGAGGAATTTATCTCATTTTGGTAATGTTATAAAATATAGTTTTTGAAAAAGGACAACACGTAGACTGTGTGACAACCCGTCGTGTCGGACAAAGCTATGGGAATCGAACCCACAACCAAAGTGCGATTGGGATTTCTCGCATACCACTGGACTACATGAAGTCCCTAGTTAGTGTGACTATTATTTTTAGTTAAATTATTTTATTGATAAATAATAATTTGATTTGGGATCTTATGTCTTATCAAATGAATACCCTAAGTATAGGAAAATGATTTTGTGATTAAGTGATAAATGTTATTTGGGAAGTTTTTCGCTTTGTTGAGAACACTATATGCCAAAGGAAAATAGAGTAGTATGGGATTTCATTTGAGGAGTAATGGTGGATTTTTATCTATGTTTTTATTGTGGATTTATAATGATTTGGGTTATTTATGGAAATGATTAGGTTAATTACTTTTAAGTATGTGACTTTAAGAGTAATTAATGTCATTTGGAGATACAATTTAACATGGAAGACTACATTCTTAATAAGTTTTGGTTTTCAATATTAGTTTTGATTATATTAAAGGATTTTAAGGACAATTGATTATTGAATGGTATTTATTTAACTTTGGGGTATTGTTGGTTTAATTTTGGAAATTAAGATTAGTGTTTATTTCTCTCAAGGAATATCCTTTTGGGGGATCATTAGATCTTGTACTAACCATTTTGGTTTTGATTAATCTCTAAAGACAATGTAAATATATAGTTCATCCTATATGGATCATGTGATTCTATAGAAGTTTATTCTAGCTCTTCAAGTGTGACCAAGTCTTCTTGAATACTCATCGTTTTAAAAAAATGAGTTAGTGGTGGAAATTTATTAAATAATGAAACTCTACTTAAAATTTAAGTATATATCTTTATATTCTTATTCAGTATCATAAATAAATTTTTCATGCTTATGTAATTTAACTTAAAACAAAAAACTGTTATCTGTTTACTTTCCTACTTGGAGACTAATGGTCATTTGTCCCAACACATGTTTGTGGTTTTCTTATTGTTATCTTTTTCCTGATCATGATTTCTATCCCTCTCCATTAGAACTTGACACTTAGTTTATCATCAATATCCATGTTTTCCTACATTGAATCCGAGTATGGGTTATCTTGGTTGACCTTTATACCTCTCTTTCTTTCTTATAGTTTTATTCACTCTTTTTCCGATGTGGGGCTTTCAATTATATTCCCAAGCACAATTTTAAAAATTGCGAGGACACAATTTATTGAAGGAGGGGAGAATGTAACACCCCATGCTTCCACGATACGTTTCCCTTCGAATAATGCAATGGCGTGCATTGTACACAACTTAGAGATTCTAACACACCACAACAAATCAAACTAGCCGTTATGAATAGTATTACCTACTTTTTGAAATTTTATAAATTCTATCTCTCAAAATGGACTTCATTTTTGGATTCGTAATATCGAATTCATCCTAGGGTGAAATTTTGGATCTTTACGGATAACACTTATATTTTGATGAATAGTGAAAATTACTAAATTTTAATTAAAAACAACTTTTTAAATCAAAATAATTTATAATGATAAATTATATTATTGAGTGGTTTTAAAGTATAATTAGAATATATTTTTATCATTTTATCCAATGGTGTTCATTAGAATTAATTTCACTTTGAAATTGGACCTAAACAATTGTCAATCTTTTGATATATATTGTTTTTTAAAAACACGCTATTTGTTGTGACAGTGAGAATTAATTATAAAATTAATTAATGAAACTTATATGTTTATAATTTTTTAAAATAGACATCATTTTTGAATTCGGAATATCAATTATATATTAGGGTGAAATTTTGGCATTGTTCTGAAAAACTTCAATTTTTGAGGAATAGTGAAACTACTAAGTGGTAGTTAAAAAAACTGAATTTTTCATAAAACATAATTTTACCACTTCTGTGAATGAAATTTCGAAAAACCTAGAGACATGTTTAATATCAAGAAGGAAAATGTGGTTCCATGAGATGAAAATAATGTTTGGTGAATAGTAACTTTTTACTTTTATTTACCACGGTTAAAAGAAAATAGGGTAATTAAGGGTAAAAATGATATTAATATTATCCTAACACATGTCCAAATTCTATTGGACAAGTTTATCTCGACAAAAAACTACCTTAGTAATAAAATATTATCATTTAGGTCCACTTGGATTAGATTAGGACATTTATTATTATTTAATTAAAAGAAGAGTTAAAAGAGTTAAAATCAATGTTTATTTACTAAAAAATTTTAAATATAGGGTTATACATAAGATAAATTTGATTGTAAATATTATTTAGAAAGATAATAATATTTCCTAAATAATTATATTTTATTTATAATTTTTAGGCATTACATAATTTAATATATTTATGACACAATGATGATGCAGTAATTACAATAATAGTGAAAAATTAAAATACTTGATATTATAAATACCCAAATAAATATAATTTAATACTTTTAATGAATTAAACTACTTTTCTAGGATAATATAACATATTATGATTGATTTAATTGACTTTTTTCGAAGTAATCATTCTGTTATGAGTTTCACAAAAATCAACTATTGAATAGTGTCAAAATTGACATAAAAGAGTTTTTAAAACAAATATTATATTATTAATTGATTTTATATTCCTAAAAATCTAGGGTTCATCCAAGAGACTTATATCATGGTAGGTATATCATTAATTTACCACTTGGGGGTCTTTTGGATTTATATAGTAAGTTTATTAAACTAATTAACTAAGCGTTAAAACTAAAAGATAAGGTTAATATAGTACCCCAAACCTGTATAAATTCTATTGGTTGAATGTTTTTAGACCTATACCTACCTTAACCATTGAATAATAAACTTTGGAGCCATTACAAACCGAATATGAATTTATTATAAATTAATATTTCTAGCTTTTCCAAAGGTGCCCCTCACCCCTCTTATAAAAGGGAACTCGTCCTTCTCATTTCTTCACACCTTCAAAGCCTTTTGGTTCGCCCAAACCCTACCCAAATACTCTCTCAACTTCCCTAAATACAACCTAGAGGCCTTAGTTTGATCCGAAAGCCAACCTAAGGAGCCCTTTTGATCAAATCAAAAGAAAGAACCCGAAGAAGAGGTAATGTTTTCACCACCAATTTTCAAGTTCATTTCTTCTTCCACTTCTTATCTATTTGTTATTACCATTGTAAAATAATAACTCTAGTATCTTATATATACTTTGATGTTATTATAAATTTGGTACAACCATATTCAGTATTCTATCCACCCTTTGAATAACATGTCACTATACGTGCGTACGCACGGCTTACCGTCTCCACGTCATGGTGTAATTGTTATTCAATATATTATTATTTGGGTGGGTAAAATAATGATGTGTAAATCATTTAAATAATAAATATAACATTATAATGATTCTTTATATATGATATTCTATCCAATTATAAATTATTTTAATATAAAAAGAATGATATTGTCGCTCGTGCGTACGTAGGGACTACCGTCTCCACGAACACGATGAGATTCATTCTCCATCATATCCATTCAAGTATAATTATCATTTGATGATTTAAAAATAATGTTTAAGAACTTTATATCATTCTTGATATGAATAAGATACAACCTATCCAGGAAAATCATGGCTTACGTAACAAAACATATAAAAGAAAATGAGTAAGTTAACACCCGAAACGATGATAATTCTAAGATATTATTAACAAAGCAATGTTAAAAGATAATATATGATATCATATTAATGTATATGATTCATTAATAATTTAATAACAATTATTAAAACATTATACAGGAGTTTAACCTACCCCCAACCAAGGAAATGTACATGGTAAGGGGTTTCTTATCTCACTTTAAATTCCGTGGGAATTCCATTGTTCACCACTTATTTATTACATGTGGTGGGTGTACATCCCATGTTTGTATTCATTGTGTAATATAAATTAATTCATGTATATTTACAACATCATTGTATGTTCCTTCTTTCATGGTTGTATGTTTATTATGTTACCAAATCAATAAGGGAACTTGAATTTTCAATTTCCATTTATTTGGCTTTACGCAAACTCCATTGATTATTTTACTCCGAGATTATGTGTGGAATAAATATTCATTTGCATATGTCATAATTTAAACTCCCATTTTCTATGGATATACTTTTGATACACATAACCACTCAATTGATAATTTCTCAAGTCATCGATATTAATTTGATAAGAGTAATTTTAACTCACTCTCAATTTGTTGAGTAAAACATCCAATTCATTGGTGTTGTTTTTATAAGATTTTGTGTGAATATCCTTTGATTGATTTACACTAAATATCCAATCATATTTAGTGTATTTATATTTGTCACACATAACTATGTCATTGATTTATCCTTAACCTAAGGATATGACCTTTATGAGAGATTTCATCTCAATTTACATTCCATTGAGACTTCTTTGTTGTTATACACCAAATCACTTTTATGTGGTGTATATAATGTACTTTGACATAGTATATCATGCATTCCTTTATTCTCATGATATTAAAATTTTTTATTTCCTCAATTATTTGTATTCATGTGTATCTCTTTTGGTTAGAAACTCTAACTAAAATACCATTTTTAAATGTTTTAAAGACTTATCTTTCTAAATCTTTCTAATTAATGTCCATGTTTTAAAAAATGGTTTTAAGGATTTATTTATATGGACATTAAAATTTTAAAACTAAAACTCCTTTTAAATGTTTCAAAGTGGTATGGGACACTTTGATTCAAAAATCTATTTTTAAATGGCTTCTTGAAAAATAGTGTGACTTTTAAAAGATTTCAAGAAAAAGGGGGATATTTCTCTCAAATAGTTTTGATGATTATTTTCATCTATGTCAACATCCTTCATTATTCTTGATTGAGGTTATTGTGATACAATAAAATCTTCCCTATAGTATCAAATGAGTTATGTTTGACTGTGGATGTGCTATTTTTATACCATTCATGGTTTGTAGTTAATGTATTGACATTTCGTATGCTAGTTTTAATACGAATGTTTATGTTATGTTTAAACCTGTTCATATGAGGAATGAATTGGACTTAATAAGTGACGGGTGGAGACCGCTATAGCTCCTCGATGCATCAGTAGGTCTAATGAGACAAACTACTGTCTTGGCACAAGGCCTTGACAAAATCTTATTTGTAATCTTGGCCCGAGGCATTGGCTATGTGGTTATGATAATCTGGCATTATGCATTCCATCATTATGAAAGTGGTTACTGATATTGCATGTGATCATTCTACTAGTATAATATCCATGTAAGTAAATGGAATTATTTTATTTTATCATTGCCATTTTATGCTGAAGTTCAAGTTTAAAATGCTTTTGTTTTAGTTATAGATGGCCTTAAGTGTTTATGCTTATTTAAGAAAGCTTCTGCTATAATGTTATCCTTACTGAGCATCTGAGCTCACCCCTTTAAATGTTTTATTTTTCCCAGGATTATGAAGAAATAATTTATGAATGACCTGTAGGGATAGTATGAGGGGATATAAAGACAAGATGTTCTTGTGGTTTTTTCCCTTATGATGTAATGTAAGACTTATGAATATATATAGTGTTTCCAAGAATAATAAACTAATCAGTCATTCGAGACTTGATCCTTTGTGATCATGCCAATGTTATGTAATAATGCACTGACTCGGGGTATCTAGGGTCGGGGCGTTACAGAAGTCGTGCCAACACCTCTCCCCAAGCTCCATATAAATAGGAGAGGGGAATGTTGTGCAATGCTTGGGGAATTAATGGAGTCCCATTAATTAGGAACCTTCCTAATTCCCCAAAGGTGATGTTACTTAGAACTGAAAGGTCAATCCATTTATTGGCTTGAAACGTCACCGGTCCCACCTTACTGCTCATCTGTTGGAGTAATAGAATAAAAATAACATAATTATTTTATTTTATTTATTCTATTAAATGTTCCAAAAAACTATCATTTTTCTCCGGACCAACCGTGGTCGAAGTGAAGGTCTCCCTAAGAGAATATCGGCACTTCGAGTTCAACAATGTCCTAATATTTCAATTTCGAGCACCAGTTTGAAAGTTATAAAACACCACTTGCACATTTACAGAACATACCCAAAAAAAATGTTCAGAAAATTATTTATAGTCACCCTCGAACTGCGCCAGTCATGGTTAGGCTTTGCCTTATTGAAACAGGCCCTAATGAACCCAATGGTACTCTCAAATTTCCAATCTGAGTTACCTTTTAAAATTTATGATTTTTATAATAAAATAATTTTCACTTAATTATTTTATTTACGGCCAAAAACTAACATTCATTGGTGGACCACGCCGGCCAAAGTTGGTAGCTTCTTAAATAAATCATGCTCTCCCGAGTTCAGTGGTTGTCTCGGATTTTCAATCCAAGCTACCATTTTTGAATTATAAGGATTTGAAAAATAAAATAGTTTATTTAAATATTTTATTTATGACTATGTCATTTTTGGGTTTTGTCATAGGAGGCACGAGCTGACCAAATTTAAGTCATGCCTAGGGTAAACTTGCCATTCTAAATGCAACGGTGCCCTCAAATTCTTGATATGTGTAACTATTTAAGAGTTATTCCACTTTTTTTTAAGAAAACTGCTTACACATGCTAATTAAAACATATAAATACTTCAATGGATCATTTTGGGCACTCAGGGCCTCGGAATCGTGCGCCTTCAGATTTCATGGTCTCATAATAATTCCATATAATTTAAAAAAATTATATGGAATTTTTGGGACATTAAATTCTCCACACCATAGGGATTGGTTTCCTCAAAATCCAAAACAAAGGCAGAACTGAAAAAAGTGGGTAATAGGCATCAATCTCAGCCTCCCGCTCCCATGTGCTCTCCTGGAGGTCCCTGTGCTACCAGTGTACGCACACCTGAGATATCGACCACCCTAGAATACCACACTCCTATCGATCCACAGTCTCTACTGGAACCTCTATAAATGTCACCCCATTGTCTAAGTCCAGCTCATCGTGGTCAATGACTTCAGATGGGTTGCAAACATATCTTCTCAGCTGGGATACGCGAAAGATGTCGTGCACCTTTTCCTACTGCGGTGGAAGTAACAAATGGTATGCCATCTCACCTACTCTGCTGAGAATCTAGAATGGTCTGATGAACCTAAGAGATAGTTTGCCACCCTGGACAAAACTCCACAATCCTCGTCGGGGTGAGACCCGTAGGAAGGTATGGTCTCCCTTCTCGAACTCCAAGGATCTTCGTCTCCTGTGGCATAAGACTTCTAGCAATTCAGGGCAGTCTTCACTTGTGGACAAGTGAGACATTGTGATATAAACTCTATCATAGCTTTCTCCATCTCTAGCCACCAGTACTGACGTCGTAGGAACTAGTACATCTTCACCACACCAAGATGTACCACTATAGGGAACATATGGAACTCCCTCAATACCTCCTCCCTACGTGTCACCGGTACCATGGGACTTCCTCTAAAGAGGATGACGTACTCCCCACCTCCAAAAAATCCATCAGGTGCCTAATATAAGGATATCTAAGCATGTCGATACTCACAGTCAATACCCCCATGTTTTCCCTCCCAAATTCATTGAAGGATTTGGGTGGAGTGACAACCATAGACAGGATGTAAGAATCTCGACCTCTATCCATGAAGGATATCTACAGCCTGAATAACTACTCTGATAGCTCACTTAGCAGCTGCTGACTAAACCACCTACTATGTGCGTCTGCTATCACATTCCCCTTCCCATGAGTAATGATTATCTCAAAGTCGTAGTCCTAGTGGAACTCTATCCCTCATCGTTGTCTCAACTTTTAAAATATTTGATGAGACTTCTCTATCCTCAGTAAATTCTCCACCTTCTTTTTCAAAGAAGATAGGGTGCCGCTACCCTAGAGAAGTCTGGTCCAAAACTCTGGTAGAACCCAGACCAAGAAGAAGACCCTCTCCCTACTGGGAGGTAATCCTAGAAACATATTTTGAAAAGATGTCCCCATGCTCTGCCACTCCTGTTTGGAACTCAAAACTGAAAACTTCTACTGCCACATGGGTAAATCATTTCGACTAATGAGTGTTCGACTTCACCCTCTTATGCATTATTTTATCCTAGGCTGCATGGGTTTCCTTTTTCACTTACTAAGGTGAACCTTATCCCAACATTGTAGATAAAACAAAACATTTTTTCCTAATACAGTCAATCTAAGTATGAATTGTGGATGTCCAGTCATACCCAAATTTACATCGTAAGGCCTCAACACTGCGACCATGAGGTTCCTACCATAACACTCTTCTCAAGGGTTAGATCACACTTTCATTGTATGTGTGATTATTGATTCTCCTCCCAATGGTATCTCCAGATGTGAGGGTCATGTCAATGGTTTAACCAGAAAATAAATGCATTGGACTAGATTCTTGGAAGAATGGAATTATTGGTAGCTATATTTATTGATACGACATCTATTAGTAGACACAGACCATTCCTCAAATCATTCTTATATCCCTTCAGTCACACTCTTTGATCGCATTCAGCTACTCTCTTCCCTTTTCCTCTTGCTCCCTAAGCCTGGAGGGGACCACAATGGTGGGTGGTGGTAACATGTCAAAATTTACACCACCTCATGATACTACCCTAACTATGATTCCATGTCTGCAGCCCTTCATATTCATCTTCCCCTAACACATCTAATTTTTGAAACATTTTTACACACACAAGTATCTAAGACTGGTGCTAGTTTCCTGATTTCCCACTAATAACATTCATCGGCTGCATCCGCTCATCCAAGGAATATTCAACCACAAAGGTTCTATCCAGCACCCTAACGGAAGTAGGAATGCATAGAGGAATATTTCTAGCTCATTTTTCTGTAGAAAAACCTCATTCATAGGTCCGAGCACTGAAGAACTGAATGTATCGTATTAATAAAGTACCAGGAATGATCGGTACACATCGATGAATACTCAGCTACCGATATGTCATCCTGCTGAATCTATAGAAGCCCTAGAGGCCTCTCAGCCACCTCCTCAATCTATTCCTCAGCCGCCTATGATTCAGGCTCGCATCGGAACCTGAGGGGTATCTGATGTTGAATCATGCCTAAGGCACGAATCCTATATGTGTCCTTTATCGGTACCACCGGTTGTAACTTCTGACCAACGAGTGGGGATATAGTTGACACACTACCAGAAGGTACTATATCGGTTAATGGTCCATATACCAAAGTCTCATCACTATGCGGACAATCCCCATGGTCACTCACTGAAATATACTAGTATCTAGTATCACCGGCTTCTTTATTGGTGCCTCAACTTGGCGGAAAACTCTAGCAACCGCCTCCAGCCAGCCCTCAGCCGCATTGGCATCTATCTCACCTCAAAACCTCAGAGGCCTCCACCACTGGAAATCATGAAATGTGATCAGTCGGCATGAACAATCTTCCAGTGTGGATGGTGGTAACTATTTCTCAATGGGTGGTGGTGCTACTGGTACACCA
Source organism: Viscum album (assembly GCA_963277665.1). Taxonomy (NCBI): domain Eukaryota; kingdom Viridiplantae; phylum Streptophyta; class Magnoliopsida; order Santalales; family Viscaceae; genus Viscum; species Viscum album. The sequence goes on from OY728141.1 coordinate 1,283,630,613, forward strand.
CCCAAAGGTGCCAACATAGTATGAGGGCCTTGCACCGGAGCCTTGCTGCTTAGTGGGTTGTCATCGTGTACTCTATCGGGAATCTTATCTGGATATATACAAAACGAAATCTTGATAAAGAACATGTGTTCCACGGTAATTAATTTATACCTGGTGGGCTGACTCAAATAAAACACAAGAAACTTTTCAAAACACACACGCAATTTTTGTTTTCTTGCACTGAGTCAGAAATTAGAATTCAGGGTCCTAGTGTATGGATACGTCATCCGCCGCACCAACACTAGATTCCCTATATTGATAACTAAACTCACTACACATAACACTATTTCTGTTAAAAATATTATATTCCTATGTTCATTAGTAGAACCTCCCTATGATACCAATTTGTCACGACCCGTCCCCTAGGACCCATGCCATGACTACCCCAATCCCACCTTCCCTAGGCCAGGGGTTGTCGACTAGCACCGAAAGTCTTATTCCCTAAAACTGGGAAGGCATTTATATTATATCCTATAAACACACGAAATCATGATTATGTTAAGATAGGAACACAGGTAAAATGTATAGAAAAAAGCGTGTTGAAAGTAGGAGGGTCTGGAATACAAGCTTAATAGTAAAGGTACAAGTACAACTGAAATACAACAGAACTGATGAAAGATAAATAACACTACTAGGTTAGCCTCCGAGGTTCCTACCTGAAGGGTAGGTACAAATCGCCTCCTTATCACTCCACGTCTGCCTCTCTCCTCTGCGTGTTGACATGTCGTATGGTCCACCTTCGGGCATCGTCTAGTCCGGGTACCCTCAGCCTCGATCAACGCTATCTATCGTCTGCACCAAACACAAGAATATGCGGGCATAACTCGTGCAGGGTTGAGTACAACAATACTAATTAGGGACCCCGATACCCTCAGGGTCTCACAAAATCCACAAAGTATAAACCACAAAGAATGAGAATCAACTGACAACCCTACTTAGTTATATGCCCATACATATACCAAAGTTATCAAGTATACCCATCTCAATCATGAAGAAAACACATTTTCCAATCCAAAAAGCCCAAAGATAAACTATTTTACAATGGAAGGAATACCACAAAGGTAAGTACCTCACATGTATTCCGCACACAAAAATACCCCCAAGGTATTTCCACAAAGGAAAGTACCACATAGGTACGAACTCAGCTTACACCATGTATAACTTAGGTATAGCAGTAGAGATGATTATATGTAACTACTAATTCATCTTACTCTATGAAGAGGAAGACTCAAAAAGGATCCTAAATCATCATCAAACCCACATAGGATCATAGTACTTCTTTAGAACCACATAGTATCCAAGTACTTCGTCAGACCCACACAAGATCCTAGTACATCGCCATACCTACATTGGATCCTAGTACATCATTAGTACACCATCAAACCCACATAAGAAACTGGTACATCATCAGTACGTCGTCAGACCCACATAAGATCTTCATACACCATCATTATGTCGTCAAACCAACACAAGATCCTAGTACACCGTCAGTACGTCGGCAGACCCACACAGGATCCTTGTACATTGTTAGTACGTCGTCAGACCCACACAGGATCCTAGTAGACCTTCAATACATTGTTATACCCACAAAAAATCCTAGTACACTGTCATTATGTCTTCAGACCCACACAGGAATCTAGAACACCATCGTTACGTCGTCATACCCACACAGGATCCTAGTACATCGTCAGTACATTGTCACAACCAACTACAGGGTTCCCGCACGAAGCTCGCTTGTCTCCAGGAGGGTCCGATCTTCATTCCATTGTTCGATACTCCCACTATTAAGAAGTCCCATGAAAAATTATCCCAAAGGACCACCACATCATAGGGTTCTCAACGCAATAGACGGTGGATCAATCGGATTCCCGATTTGTATGTTATTATCCTTTTAGTCCTGAGGGCCCGGGTGGATTCGTGCTCGATCCAACCCAACCATACCCCAGCATTTTACAAATCTGTAGTTGGGTATACCAAAGGTACTGTATTTCTCTATGGTTTCCAGCGCCATAGACGATTCATCAAACAGATGCATGGGTCCAAAGTTGTGGCTAAAAGTATAGAATGGGTTGAAACTAGTCTGGGCCCAGTCCGACCTGGCCCGACCAACTGGGCAGACCCGTTTGGTTCAAAACAGCCCGACCCATTATGTTTGGACTGGCCCATGATGGGTGGCCCAGCTCACACTGGGCGGTCCTTCCCGCGCTGGATGACATGGCCCGGCGATCCCACGGTGCAGCGGGTCAGCCGCTGTGCGGCCGACCACCGCGGGGCGGGGGTCCGTTGCGGTGGGCCGGATGGCCAACAATTCTCTCAGCGCGACATGGTAGTGCGTCGTGCCTTCACTGATGTCCAGTAGCGAGCCGACCACCCTTCCCTCACATCCGCGACATATGGCCGCAGTTCTCTTCTATCGGGCGGCGTGGCCGCGCAGTCACCTTCTTTGCGGCCGGATGTGGTGCCCGCTGCTATTCTCATGGCCCTCTGGTGTCTGTTTCCATCATCCTCTATCGTGAAGAACACAAAAACCATGAAAAACAATGTAGGGGTTGGGCCGTGTTGGTTTGGACCACTTCCTCCACATTAGTTCACTAACAAGAAGATCAAGATGATTAATTCGATGTAAAAACGAAGAATAACAAAACCCACACCATAAAGGTTCTGAAAGAGGAGGCACGAGGAATAAGACAAAGTCGTTGAAGAAAGTCGGTGTTTGACGTCTTCGAAAGGCGCTTCTGATTCGGTCTTGGGGTCGGTTCCTCATTCTTCGATTCATGGTTCATGTTTTCTCATCAACACCTAGGGGAACCGGCTTCGTCCTCCAAGTGTGGTGTGTCACATCACTTTACCAGAGTTTCACCGCATGGTGGTGCCGTGCCAACACCTCTCCCCAAGCTCCATATAAATAAGAGAGTGGAAGGGTGTGAAACATATGTGGAATTATTGGAGACCCATTAACTAGGAACCTTCCTAATTCTCCAATGGTTCAATTACTTGGAATTGAAAGGTCAAGCCATTTATTGGCTTGAGATGTCATCGATCCCACCTTACTGCTCGTCTGTCGGAGAAATAAAATAATAAAGTTATTTTATTTATTCTATTAACTATTCCAAAAACTAACAATTTTCTCCAGATCAACTACAGTCGAAGTGAAGGTATTTTGAAACGAATATCAGCATTGTGAGTTCAACAGTGTCCTTATATTTCAATTCTGAGCACCAGTTCAAAAGTTACAAAACACTACTTGCACATTTATTGAGTGTAGCCGAAAAAAAGTTCAGAAAAATATTTATAGTCAACCATGACCCGCAACGGTCAAGCATAGGCTTTGCCTAAGTGAAACACGTCCCAACAAACCCAACGGTACACTGGTATTTCTAATCCGAGATACCGTTTAAAAGTTATGAATTTTACAATAAAATAATTTTCACTTATTTATTTTATTTATGGCCAAAAACTAACTTTCACTGGTTTCCCGTGCTAGCCAAAGTTAGTATCTGCTTAAATAAATAATTCCATCTTGAGTTCATATGTGGTCTCAGATTTTTAATCTCAGCTACTGTTTGTGTGTTATAAGCATTTTAATAATAAAATAATTTGTTTTATTATTTTATTTAAGATTATTCCATTTTTGGGTTTTCTCACAGAAGGCCTGCACCTACCAACTTAAGTCACACCTAGGGTAAATCCTCCATTTTAATGCAACGGTACCTTCAAGATTCTGATCCGGCAACAGTTTTAGAGTTATTACACTTTTTCAAGAAAACTGCTTAGGCGCTCTAATTAAAGCATAACAAAACATTGAAAGATCATTTCTGGCACTCTGGGTCTTATAATTGTGTACCGTTAGATTTCCTAGTCTTGTAATAATTACATATAATTAAAAAAATTATATGAAATTTTCAGGACATTACAGAGCTTTATCAACAAGACCACCTCCATTTGGGCATTAATGAGAGTTCTCTCCATAGCCAATAACCCCTCAAAGAATTATTGGATCATGAGTTGGTCAAGGATTTGGTGGGGTGGACAAGTTTCAACAAGCTTTTTTTATCCTCTCCTAGTTCTCATGGAGTGATCCATTTGGGAATTAAATTATAAAATTTATTCACTTTTGGATGGATGCATTTTGAGAAGCAAGAAGGAATTTCTATATAAAGGGTCACTTCAGGTCATTCCATGTGGTTATGGAACTAGAGGGGAGGTAGTAAAGCCATGACTTGGAGGAGTTAGCTAGGGAGAAAGATAATTCTCAAAGTTTGACTTGATTCTAAAAATTCCCTTGAGGCTTCATGTTAGAGAACAACACTTGGAACTCTTTAAGATGATGATGTGGATCCTCACCGGTTTGCCTGTAGAAATGAGGGAGAAGATGAATCAAAACCAATTTGAGTTTGAAGTCAGCCCATATGATTGGATATTGAATACCAAGAGTTTGGTAATTCATATCAGGGGAAGCAATTTCTTGAAGGGTGTTTTTCCTATGATTATCCATATCTAATTCAATAGGATGGATAAGGACTGGTTCTTTAATTATCTGATAATCTCTTATGTTCCATCTAATTTGGCAAAGTGTTCACTCAATTTTATGGTAAATGTAATCTGAGGAATTTTATGGGAGGCTATGCGGAATTCAGAGTGATTTTGGAATAAATATAAATACATTTATTTCTTTTTTTTCCTTTTTATGATTTTTATTAGAAGGAGTGTTTTTCTTTTTTTTTTCAATTTTTTTAATTTTGTGTTTTTCTGTTTTTTACAATAACCAGAAAATAATGACTACATAATAGCACCATCCCCGGAAAAAGCGCCATTTGAAAGTGCGACCTATTTTCACCTATCAAATGTTCAATGTTCTGATGCTCTGTAAATGTGTATAGCAGCACTCTGGTTGAATCCTCGACGATGATACTTTTAAATTGTTGAACGTTTTTAGTAGATTGTATTTCGATTGGGGGGTTTGTTTGCATAAAATGATTGAAATGATTGATCGATACAGATTTATTTAAAAAAATTATAAATATTAGGATGAGTTCATCATTAGGTAGTAAGCTTGTTATATCCTTGAGTTTTCCTTTATATTTCATTAAATTAACAGTCATCTCACAAGTTGACATTGATTGAAATTCATAAGTGTTAATGCTTTAATCCAAGATTCCAATAAACTAGGTTTCAAATATCAATCAGTAATTGATTTTGGTTGTGTATTTATGGTTCCAATAATCCATGAATTCCATACGTTAGACAAACCAAGTCAATAATCCATGACTTGTTAGGTCCAACATTCACAATTTTAATTTAAAGAATATTAATCGAGAAAAATCTCTCAATCACTTAACATACCTAAATTATATCTCACCCCAATGATATTTTTAATCTTCCATTTAAATGATTAGTAATCTGGTTATAATTATTATGATGATAAGTTAATAAGATATGAAAAATAAAAGGGATAAGAAATAGTGATGCGTAGAACACACACACAAACGATGAAGGGACTTAAATACTGACTTTAGATGGAATGAGAATGATAAAAAGGGAAAGGGTTTCAACTATATTTAAACAATTTTAGGAACATTAATATTAAATTATATAATGTTTAAGAGAATAATAGATATTGAAGAAGAAATTTTCATTAAAACAGAATTACAAAACACAAAGAATTACAAGATTTCAATAATGAATAACACAAATGTAAATGAAAACAAAGAGAGGAGGAATGGATTCTCAAGTGAAAACATTAGTATGATAAGCCCTCCTAATCCTTTAGAAAGGCATTGTTCGGTCCAATTGATTCTATTATCTTCTGAAATTATAACACTTTTGAAAGGAGAAGAGGGGATGTATTTATAGCCCAAGGTGGTGGACTCTTTTCATTCCAAAACAACTACTCCACTTGGATAGATGATTTGGACCTCAAGACAGCCAAATATTGAGCTATCTTCTTCTTAAAATTTGTAGATAATAATGTTCTCTGACTAATATAAAAATTTGGAGGCATTTTTACATATGGATCCAATGTTATTTTGGTTTGATTAAACAATTTTAATCTATCCATTTCAATCCAAACATTTTAGAAGGTAGAAATGTGAATTGGTTGATCAATAGTCAGATGCCTTCAAATATAAACACTTTCATCATCACAGTAGGTTGATTATACTTCCTCTTTCACCCTAAAAAATCTCAGCTTTATTTTATTAATACATCATGAGGAATTCCATGAATAGGTTCAGGATTTTAATTCCTAGCCGGAATGGTGGGCTAGACTTAAAAGAATCATTTGGGCCTATTGTTTTTGGATTTATGCCCTGAATGTTTTTTCTATAACTCCTTAAATTCTACCAAGAAGGTTTTAGGATAATAAAGAAATTTGGAATTCTGTATTGATCCTAGTAATTCAATCTTTTTAGATGGTCCATTTTCATCCAAAATTCATTGGATCTTCTTATGTCATCCATATGACCCTTCAAATTGCCAAATTGGCCCACAATCCCTTCTATTTAAATGTTTTATATTGAATGATGAATCCTACAAAAAAATAATACAATTTAAATTAGTATGATGAGAGTTATTCTAAAAACATTATACATACTTGAATCTAGATGAACCCAAGTAGTGCTCAAGTATTAAATTTAATATTTAAATATTCATATTTCACAAAAATTATGCACATTTCATATAAAATCAGTAAAGGGAGTATATAATTTGTAATGAAAATATTAATAACATCACATACCATTACATTATGAACACAAGTAATGAAATGATGAAGGGAAAAAATACCACCACAATTAAACTTTAAAGAAGTCCAACCAATATAGGGTGAGGGGACTCGAGTGAAGTTATCCACACTAACACACCTCAGTATTTCTAGATCACTAAAATCTACCTAGTCATGGTCGCTCTAGGAATCCATAAAATGTTTTTTCATATTTAAAAGTAATGAAAAATGTGAGAATATTTCATGAATATGTGAGTATAAAAATCCGTAGCAGGACACCCTAAAATCCCTAAGCATATAGCATAGAGAACTATACTATCAATATCATCACAAAAATATGAGAATAAAATATATAATAAGAACATTTAAAAATATTCAGAGTAGTTGCATAGTCTCAAGTAAGATCAGTACAATATTTCCAGCCAATGATTGCAGCTCGATGGTTCTATAAAGAACTCATCTAGAGAAGTCACTTAATGAGTAAGATATCACTAAAATCATCCATATGAGATGAAGTGATCACTGAATATTTCTATATGAATTAAATCCAAGATGTTTTTAGGGAATGATACTTAGATGGGGATCACTCCCAAGGCCCCATGGTATACCAATAACCCAATCTGAATTTACCCTCTAAGTAGGTGGTCAATGTTTTGGTTTTGTTTTTCACGATGATACCAAGAACCCTACCCAGGGGAATCATTATGATTGAGGATGTCACATTTGGTCATAAGAAGGTATTCCCACAACTATATACATGAATGATGTTCCTCAGTGTGGATATCCATCATTTGAATTGGATGTGACTCCATAATACACCTTTGGGGAATGTATTGAGGGACTGAAAAATAACCAAACCTATCCCTGTTGAAGAGGAAAATGGCTTTAGGCCATCTTTGAAGGAGTACACAATAGAAATGCAAGTAAAAAACTTGTCCCTTCAACACCAAGCCCTAACTATGTATCACAACCCATGCCCAGGTCATTTTTTGTGTACACAGTATGTCTAATATCATGTAATCATTACCAAGTCCATGTTAATACTTCTATATCATGTATGAATATCCATTTATCTATCTGCGTACCTCTCTAGGTATATACCAATCTTCCAGGAAAGTGTCGCATGTAGTTTTATACTTATCTCTAATCCAAATCCCTAATGCCACGTAGGGGGTCCCATATTGTCATGATGTAAACTATTATAAGTTATATTTCACTTTTGATTTAATTAAAAATATTATTTTGTAAAATGAATATATAAAAAAGTGAACTCATTGTTTCTTATTATATCTATTTTTTTAAAAATAACCATTAGGTATCATTACCGTTGATATTGTAGTCATTTAAAATGTGATCACATTAGTAGTATTAATATATAGTTTTATATAATCCTTTGGACACAGAAAAAAGAGGTGATGAACGCCACCATTAGGAACATTCCCTATGAAGACCATTTATCAAATGTTTCAAGGGATATAACATTTCTGGGATTTTACCTAGACCATTCAAAAGCCTAGATCAAACAAATTAAGACTTATAAAAATTGTTAATGGGAGAAGATCAAACTCATCAAGATCATGGCCCATACCCTGTTCCCTGAACGGCCCCATGAAACCCCACCATCATAAACCATACTCCTATGGTGTATTATTGTGTAATAAAAAGATATTTATCGATACCCTAGAATTATTATTATCTAATTTATCAACTGCATCATGGGTTGGACATTATCTTTCCCAAACCATATCAAGAGCAACACGTCCTCTCCATCAGCAGACTAGATCCATCATGTGATCAATGAACCATAGAACCTCTAAATAGGGATAAAATCCTAAAACATCTAACATGTTTTGGTCTATGTGTTTACCATAAACTATTTTCTATTAATGTCTCAACTCATGTGTTCCTAGATTCAGCAAAACCTATCTATGTGTGCTTAGCTTGGAAACTATTGGCTACCATAGTAATATATAGCACCATAACATAGGTAGGAAGACATAGAGGTATCATTATAGCTCAAGTATATCTTCATAAGACTTACTCGAATGTCTAAGCTTGATAAAACTAATCACACACCATATCCATCTTGTACTGAGAGAGGTTAGTAAATAATGAAGGATACTCATCTATATTCGTACTACCCAAAGGATGATGCAGAAGCTCCTAGATGCACACATCCATCAACATATCATGAGATAAATAATCACAAAAAGGATATCAAACTCTATCGATACAAGAGACACATCATCATAGAACAGGGTCACCAATCCCTACTTTCATCTAATTGAGACATGGAGAAGGATCAGTTATAGGACCACCATTTAATATACAGGTGTCATGATAAGAAGGATGACCGACTTCATAGAATCAAGATAGTATTTAACAACCTATTTATTGGGATCGCCTCTGATACTAAGGGTTTGATATTATTGAAACTTTAGAAGTGAACGTAGCCCGAACACCTCATCTTCTAGTACTTCCATTACCATCTACTACTTGAAATGTGGTGGTAATATTAGAGCACAACTAAGAGGTAACTCCTTCTGAAAATGTCCCTATATTGAATCCTCATCTCAAAGGGGGACCTCCTTATGATATTAAAACATTATCCTAACTAGATAACAACATAGAGGAATCTCAAAATAGACCATATGTACCATGGTCTATGAGAAAATCTAGAAACATAAATCAAGAAGGACATAGAAACCACAAACCATTCTTAAATTATGCCTAATCCAATTTTGTCCCTTAACCAATTTCTACATGTCTGATTTTAATAAGGATGTTATCAGAGTCCAAGTGTATGGATGCATAGGCAGCCACAACAATATTACAGTCCTCAGCCTAAGAGATAATATGGAAACACAAAACACTATTTTATGAAACCAATCACATTGACTCTGATACTGTGGTAGAAGTAACTAAACATTGATACAAATATACCACAACCTGACATAAAGGCCATGTATCATGACAACCCCAAGCACATTTCTAATAGGCTAGGGGATGGTGACCTGTGATGAGTACGAATATCACACACATAGGAGGACTTAAGCTAATTTACCTATACACATGATCACATCCCTAATACCATAGTATGATGAAACTAAAAATGAATTATAACTATTAATTAACACCTCTAAATAATACCATTAGAATAAAAACAAGTACTGTGAATTAAAAGAGAAATTATCCCACCATAATGAACCTTAAAAGATGTCAATCTTGTAAATAGTGTGAGGAATAATTTAAAGTTAACCACAGTTACACTCCTCAGTGTGTCTGGATCACTAAATTCAGCTTGGTCTGTATACCTATAGGATTCCATAAAATAGTCGGTAATCTTCCAATGACATGGAACATGTGGGAAAATCCCCTTCATAAGTGAGTATAATAGTACCCATTAGGACACCCATAAATCACTAAGAATATAGAATTGAGAATAATAATATAAATATCATCACAGGAATATGAAAAAATATTCAAAACAATGGGATATATTGAATGTAGACACATAGTCTCAAGTAAGATCAAAAACATATTTCCAGCCTTTTATTCCAACTTAATGGTTCTACAATGAAATCATATGGGGAGGACACTAAATGAGTCAGATATCACTAAAATCATCCATATGATATTTCATGATCATTGGGTATTTCAATATGAATTAAATCCAATAAGATTTTGAAGAATGATTCACCAAGGGGGATCACACCCATGTCCCCAGGGTATACTAGAATCCCAATATGAATTAACCCTCTATGTTGGGGTTCAATTATTTCATTGTGATTATCACAACTATTCCAAGAACTCCACCTAGGGAAATGATTATTGTAGAAAATGACACACTAGGACTCATTGAGGTATTCCCACAACTCTATCCATGACTAATGATACTAAAAGGGGATCAACTTCAAATGCATAGAAAGTTACTCTATACTACACCCCCATGGAATGGATAAATGGAATGAACCATTACAAAAACCTATCTATGTTGTAGAAGAAAAGGGAAACATGACTTCTTTGAATGAGTACATAGTAGGTACTGGTAGTACATGAAATTTCCCTTTAGTATCTTGTCATTCCCGTGTATCATGACCCATGCCCACATCATTTTCTGAGTACACGACATGTTTTATCTCAAATATTCATTACTAGGACCATTTATGCATTTCCATTTCATGTATGAATATATATTTCTTTATCTCTGTACCTCTCTAGCTACATACCAATCTTCAAGTCATGGGTCATGTGGCATTTACTAATTTTCTATAATATAAAACCCTAACTCCACATAGGGGGGTCTCAAACTGTAACAATCTAATCTATTATAATTGAAATTTCCCATTTGTTTTAATTAAATATCTTATTTTTTATAATGGATATAGAATACACATGAACTCTATTTATTTTATTATATCCAATTATATTTAAATGACCAGTAAGTATCATTACCATTGATAATATAGTCGTTTAACAAGTGATCACATTACTAGTATAAATATAGGGTTTTAACAAATCCGTTCAATACAGATAAAGGTGGTGATGGCCTCAACTAGTATGATCATTCCATATGAATCCCATTTATTAGATATTTTTATGGAGATAGAATGTTTGGGATTTTCCCTATAAAAATCCTAAACATAGAAAAAATAAATTAAAAATGATTCAAACAATTTACAAAATAAGTTCAAGCTCATCAAGATCATGACCCATACCACGTTCCCAATACAACCTCATGAAATCCCCACCATCACACAACTTACTCTTAGGGATTAAATTGGTGTAATAATGGGATATGTATCAAGAACCTAGCATTATGATTATGTGTATTTTTTTGTTTATAGTATTGAACAAAGTTTTATTTAATTATTTTTTTGAAGATAAAATAATAGTTTAGTTTAATATTCATATTGAAAAAAGTAATATTTTTTCTATAGAATAAAAATTATACTTTTATTTCATTCATCATCAAATAATATATCAACTCCATTGATAAGATCATCTATATAATTCAGTTCTCCAAACAAGAGAAGGTTGTTCTGGCTAATTATCATATAGATTGTGAATCTGATCAATGGTGTACATTGATCAAAAATATAAATCCTTAGGAATAGATCAAGGAGATGGGATGGAAGGATTTTCAAAAAATGTTTTTCGATAAATATTCTCCTCACATGCTCCAAATTAAGATGGAAATGTAATTCCTCTCCCTAAAGGAAAAAAGTCATTGAAACCACTATAGTGTACGTGGAAAATATCAAAAGGATTTCATTATATGACTCTGTATTTTTCATTACACCAAAATGAATTGTTTACCACATATATGGTGGGGTAAAACCTAGACTATGAATAACCCCAGTGATCTGTTACATTGATAGATATATTGAAATTGTTCGATGCGCTATATAAGTTTAGTTGGATATCAGCAAATCTCAAGGATATCATGGGGATTAGAAGTGGATGGTAGAGTGGAATTTTGGTAGACCAAATGAGAGATATAACGGTTCCATGAAATTTCAACACGCCACATTTCAAATTTGTGGAAAGAAGCCCCTAGAAATTGCATAAAGGGGACAAGGATATACTTTATGTGTGGGAAGGAAGGCCACCTACCAATGATTTACAATATGTAAAACCCACTACTCTGACAGAGTAAAGGAATACTTCGGTAAACCCATAGTGCATTGTTCATTCCTATAGATAAAAGGAAGTAGGGAATTTCTCAAACCAATGAACTAAGACATGGGTTTTTGGGGGAAACCAACATCCTCCTTGTTATAAAGGGAGATATTTTTCCATCACTACCATTGATGTGAATCCAGACAACATAGTGGTGATAGCTACACTGGTTATTCATACCATAATAGTGAACATAATTTTTAATTTTTGTTGTACTCATTCTTTTATATCATGAATTTATTATAGAAAAAACCAGACAGCCCCACAAATCATGAACATATAGATATCGATGAAAATAGAGAACATGGAAATTATAGAATCCCATATATATAACACCACCCCTATCACAATTTTGTGATTGAAAATCTTAGAGAACCTTATCATACATACCTTGGTGGAATTTTCTGTAATTATTACTATGGTTTGGATTTCAGTTTATAGAGCCAACATAAACTTATGTGAGAGGGAAATCACTATCCATATGGAAAATAAACCCTCTATTCTATACAAGTCCAAGGAAGTTGATGAACCGTACTTAGCACTATCATCTCAATCATGGATATTACTATATATGAGCAAGAATATCTTGCTTAGATGACCAGGACAATGGAAGGAACCATCCTTAAAGACATGCATATTGTGAGGGAATTTATTGATGTGTTTCCTAAGGACTTGTCTGGTCTTCCTCACAGTAGATATGTGGAATTATTTATTGAACATATACTTGGTGCATTTCCAATATCCAAGAATCCATATAGACTGGTTATTATAGAACGTGGTGAGATAATGAAACAACTATAGGAGAATATGGATAAAGGGTTTATACACCCCAGTGCTACACTATGGTCTGCAGTAGACCTCTTCATAAAGAAGAAGGATGGGTCAATGTGCCTTTACATTGATTAAAGTAACTTCATCAAAATAATGATAAATAATAAGTATCATTTTCCACGAAATGATGAATTTTTTCATAAACTATGTGGAGAAAAACACTTATCCCAGGTGGATTTGCGGACAAGATATTTCCAATTAACAGTGAATAATGAAGATATCCCACGACAGATTTTCATATAAAGAACAAGCATTATGATTTCATTGTGATGCCAGTCAGACTAACTAATTCTACAAAAATATTCATTGAATTGATGAATAGAGTCATTAGTAACTACATGAACAAATTTTTGGCAGTCTATATTAAGGATATTCGAATTTAATCCAAAATTACGAAAGTGTATGTGGAGTATTTAAGTACTAAGATAAAGACCATTCGAGAGGTAACTCTTTATGACAAGTATAGGAAATGAGAGTTCTGGTTAAAGGATGGATCTTTATTAGGGAATATCATCATAAGAAATGAGATATCTATGGACCCTTCAATGACTAAGGAAATTGAAAAATGGATGAGGCTAACATCTTTGACAAATATCCATATTTTCAATTGATTATCTGGGTATTATCATTGATTTGTGAGAAAAGATTCATGATTTTCAAACCCTCTAACAAAGATAACTTGAAAAGGAGTTATGTTTCCTTGTAATGATGAATGGGGAGATAGATTAAAGGAGTTGGAGGATTATAAATATGCATGTGCTCACACTACCCACAAGTGGGTAGCATTTCATGGTATTTAGTGATTCTTTGAAGAATGAAATCATGCTTTGGGTTGATGAAAATTTATAAATTAATTTCCTATGATTAAGGTAGTTGAATGTTCATGATCAGAAAAATCCAACACTACATCTGGAGTTGGCTGTTGTGATATTATCTGTGATTGTTTGGAGGCATTACCTATTTGGGGAGAATTGTGAGATATATATGGATAAAAAAATCCTCATGTATATATTCTCATATAAAGAGTTGAATATTAACCAATGAAGTTTGTTAGAGATGATCAATGTCTATGATTGCTCAATTCACTACCATTATGGGATAGGGAATAAAGTTGAATATTCTTTTAGTAGATAAGATGCAACATCTCTTTTATTGATGAGATTTTTTTGGATACAATCTTCTTAGACGTAAAGTGGATGGACATGGGAATCATAAATGTGGGAGTATCATCAATCCTTTCATAAATGATTGCTCAACCATCTCTTCTGGGGAGGTTAATGGATGGTCAAATAGATGACCTGGGTATTCAGAAGAAAATAGAAACTATTAGAAAAGGGAAATACATAGATCTAAATGTTAACGATGAAGGTGTAGTAATATTTGTGTGAAGAAATTATATACTATCATATGTTGATCTAAATAAAAAGATGTCAGATGATTTACATAGATCAACCTTCTCTATCCACCGTGGAAACAAAAATGGTGAATCAAGATCATTGAGAATTATGTCTGTGGGACTATATGATGATAGAGAACACAAAATATACATAAATATGTCTTGTATTTTGGTATGTGAAGGATGAAGAGTAAAAATATAATGGGATGATGCAACTATTACCCATACATTAATGGAAATGAGAAATCATCACCAAGGACTTTGTTACAAGGAAACCTAAGACATCTAAAGGAAACATTACAATCTCGGTTGTGGTGGATCATCTTAAAAAAACATCAGACGTTATTGTGATTCAATTTGAATTATCATTAGATAAACATGAATGTATATATATAAGAGATTTGGTGAGGCATCCTAGTGTACCACTATTGATTTATCTGATCGAGATCCATGATTCAGCTCTATGTTTTGAAAGAGTATCTAACATGATCTAAATAGCAATTTAATCATCATCATATTCTATCACCATAAATCTAATGTCCAATCTATTCAAACTCGCTCGACACTTGAGGACCTATTGAGACCACGCTCAATGGACTTCAAAGATGTATGTGATCAACATCTTCCTCTAGTTGAGTTCTATTACAACAAAATTGTCCACTCAAGCATCCAAATGGCTCCCTATGAAGAATATTATGGGAATAGGTGCCAAAAATCTACATGTTTGTATGATGTTAGGAGACAACAGATGTTAGATCCTAAAATGGTTGAGGAAATTGTGGATAAGGTTAAAACAATTTAGCATCAAATCGAGGCTTCTCAAATTCAACAAAATATCTATGCTGATAATAATCAGCAAGACCCAAAGTTCGATATTGGAGACATGGTATTGCTCCACATATCTCCATGGAAGATTGTAATGAAATTATCGGAATAAGATAAAGCATAGTCCAAGGGACATATTCCCTTTTAATATCCTTGCTCACATTGGAATGGTGGCTTACCGACTACGAATTCCACCTAACCAATATCATGTACATGACATATTACTTATATCCCTCTTGAGAAAGTACATACTACAACCCTCTCATGTACTCAATCTAGATGTGGTACCATTGTATTGTGACCTCTCCTATGAGGATAAGCTAGTGAAGATCTTAGATCAAAGAGAAAAAGTACTACAGAATAATATAATGCAGCTTGTCAGAGTGTGGTGGAGAAACAACAAGTTTGATGATGCAACATGGGAACCAGATGAGGTGATGAAACATAGATACCCTCATCTATTTTTATGTGGGAAATGAAAATTTTTAGGGTGAAAATTTTTATGGGGGGGAGATTGTATCGACCTGAACTATCATAAGTAACATTTTATTATTAATTTAATTAAATGTATTATTTTTATAAAATGGATATATAGAAAACATGCACTCTATTTGTTTTATTGTATGAAATTATATTCAAATTACTATTATGTATAATTACTGTTGTTAATATAGTTGTTGAAGAAGTGATTAGATGATTAGTATAAATGTAGGGTTTTAAAAAATCCGTTCGACCAAGAAAAAGTAGGTGATTCCCTCAACTAGTATGATTTTTCACTATGATCCCCATTTTATCAGATATTACAAGTGAGATATAATTTCAAGGATTGACCTTAGAACAAAACCAAGACAATATCCAATAACTTAAACAAGAGTGACACCGTTTATAGAAGAAGTTCAAGCTTATTAAGATCACTACTGAAACCATGTTCACCGAACGACCACATGAAATCCAATCAATTTCAAAACTTACTATTAGGGAATATGATGGTGTAATAAAGGTATATGTTACAATACCTTATCATTATGATTATGTACATTAATTTTGGACAGAATAAGAAATATACTTATATTTTATTATTGTTTTTAAAGCAAAAAAAATATTTTTTGTTAATATTAATATTTAATTAAGAAAACAGGTTTGAAGAATTAATAACTAATATTTTAATATAATATTTTAATTAAATTATATTTACTAAATATAAATAATCATATAATATTTAAGAGGCCAAATGAAATTTTTAATAAGGCTGAAAAACATTTTTTTTTCAAAGCCGATCAATTTTCAATAAATGTTGTTTATTAATTTTAAAAGTGATAAATGTCATATTTAGAAAATTATTTGGATAAATTGAATAGTATTATTAGAATCAAGATGTTAATATTATCCAATGGTAAAATTTTCCTAATTTTCTAACTCATTAAAATTTTTGGGTAAAAATTAAACACCATATAAATATATAGTGTGTTTTATGACAACATAATGTCCCAATAGTTAGGTGATAAAAAATATGAATGGGATCATTAGCCAAATATAAGTTTTTAATTTAAATTAATATGATTTTATTTTTTTGACACATTTTATATTTCGTCAGCGAATCGTCCAAAAATGTATAATATATTTTTTGATTTTATGTTCAGTACATTAATAATATGACTCACCTACACAAAAGAAAGGATAATATCTTAATATCTTAGGCCCATTGAAAAATAAAATAATATTTTACACTCCTTTTTCTCAATAAAAAATTGGAAAAATTATGGTAAGGTTTGGGGTTTTGAATATTGAATTATATAGATTCTAAAACCAATGTTTGGGAAATATTATAGATTTCACCTCTCGTTTTCAATATAAATCCTCCCAATATCGCATTTTTATTCACTAAAAATACATGTAAACTCACCATAATCTGTCCTCCCCTCTCTATAATTTCATCAAGGCGCCCAATGCTCTCAAGAACCCCGTCTTCAAGCTTTTGAAGTCACATACTCAAGTAAGTGTTTCTTCTATTCTCATTTTTATCCAAGCACCATATAATATTACACCATTTTCTTAGTTAAAAAAGATAGGGTATGTTTTTGAACCTCCCCCCATACTACCCATATTATGTTTAAATGATGAGGTACCCCTTTCTCCCTTATTAATCCCTCCCACATACACCTGTTACCACACCGAAATACCATAAGACTTGTTCCATTTCTCCTCTTTTTTCAATTTTATTTATTATGTTATGATTTCTATATCCAACTTATTTATGTTTTGTCATGTATTTATATGACTTTATTACTTTCAATTTCATGTAAATATTGTGAAATACCTCTTTCTCCATCATCAACCCCTCTTGTGAGTTTTTATGTCACGCTGTGAGGCTATCGAAATTACACTGTGAATCGCCATTCCCAAACAATTATGTAAGTGAATACTATACCCATTCCATATCATGGGTGTTCACTTTTATAGACATATAAATTTTTATTTAGGACTTACATGTATTTATTCCACACCCTAAGATCACGGAAAAAAATATGATGATGAATGAGTCCTTGCTTTCTGCTCTATGTGGCACACTTAACCATGAGAATGAAATGAATATGCTGGGTGGGACTAGAATTATACAACTATCCAATGCATTGTGTAATTTTTTGTATCAAGATACAATATGATGGGATAGGGTTTTACAAAATTCATTTACGAGACCTTGTCTACTATGATTTTTTGGTAGTTTATCCTTGACCTATGTTGTAATGTTTTATTTTTTTTCAACATTTCCATATTACGATTATCATTATATATCAGGCCTTTATTTTCATCTTGCTTTTATTCTGCATTGATATTCCTATTTTCATACATGTATTGTATTCCTCAAGTCATTCCATGTTTATTCCCTTACCTTTCTTTATAGCTCATCCCTTTCTTATATATGTGCTTAGGTTATCCCATGTAATGTTATGAATGAAGGAATGTTGTTGTCATGTAATGTAATTATTAAATAATGATATTGTATTTCATGTTTCAAGTTGGTATATAATGTTTCTAATTTTACATGACACTAGAATTCATGATCTTTCTTCTTGTATTAAGTGTAATTTTTTGTCATTAACTCATATATGAATGTAATAAAAATAACATTGTTATTATACATACCATTTGTAATTATTAATTACGCACCATGTAACCCAAAATTTCAAATAATCCCATATCTTTTTTGACATTTCCATTAGAGACGTAGACACCACATGCCTCACCAAAAAAACATGAATATTCGACTGTCTAGCCCTTTCTATTGCATATCACTGAGTTTTTTCTATTGAATCTATTCAAAAATCATCTTCACATGAAATCCATTGTCGCATCATTTCACATGGACTAAATGAAACCATAAATCTCTCCCAAACAATCATTGATCATACTATATCATAATCACATCTCAATCATGTCCTCAATCACATTTTTTTGCAATGGTATCAATATATTACACAAAAAAATGGTCATGAAATAGCCAAATACTTGATATTTTGTCGAACCATGGGACAAAGGAATTATATTCAATAAACAAGGAATGGGGGAAGAAAAGTAAATTTTTTAAACCTAATGAATATTCCTTATCCATTAGTCATTTTGACGTCAATTAGTTTTCATTATATAAATTAAAAAGGGATATAATTTATTAGAAAATCCAATATCCTAGATAATATATATCCCATTCCCGAAAAAACACGACTTCACTGAAGAAATTCATTTTTTTATTGAATCAAATTTACCATAAGAAAAAATAAATCGATGTATGTCCCAAAAAAAATTCTAACTCTAGATGGATTGATCATTGAGATAAATGAATATACATTATTGTAATTGGAAATATCCTTGGATTCCTCTATACATTGATCCACGATACACAATCTAGTTGTTGTTAGTCTGATAATGTTTTCCAAATTCTCTCACAAAAATCTTTATGATTATGTTTTTGATCATGTGATTTTCCATCCGAACATATTTATAGACAAAAATGATGTCATTGAATTTTCATTAAATAAATTAATTTAATAAATTATTTTATTTAAACATTATTTGATGATCATGCCCAAACTTAGTGTCTGATGCACTCCAAGGTTAGGTCAAAAAGATGGTAAAACACTTTATCCAAGATCAATGAAAGAATTATATTTATTTTCTAAAACTCTATTGTATAGTAAATCTACTTTTATGAAATATTTGTAGCTTGGATATTTAATATATATAGTATAATTTAAAATTGAATTTCAAGCACATCAGGCCTCAAAATCTCATGTCATCATAGTGATAGATCCGAAAATAATAAATTCAATATTTTAATGTAATATATGGAAGAAATAATAGTTTTTATCAGAAGTTATTCAATACTTAAAACCCTCAACATGATCTTTATTAAAACGATCAACCATGGTGATATCTTGACTCCCAAAATGAATCTATGTAATTCTAATCATGTGGTGAATCATAGGAAAATTTGGTATCATTTCACTCACTTCAAGGTCCTATGATATTGATCTAGATTATATTTTTTCTTTTATAGTTTATCCCCATCGTCTTTTGGATCACTGGGACCTTTTATTTCAATTCTTTTACTATGTCTATAAAAACACGGAATGCCTTACTGATAGCAATCCAGCATAAGGTTGACTTGTGGGGTCTCTAATACATGGCCTTAAAAGGTTCCACACTGATAGAACAGTGATAACTATCGTGATTAGAAATCTATTATAAAGGTATTTCATCCTCTTATATTCCTTATAAATCTAACATGAAAACCCACAACACATCTTACAACACTTGAATTATGTGCTCGGTCTTCCCAACTATAAATGGGTGAAAATATATATTCGCCATCAACTATGTCTCAAATGCCCTCTACAGGTATCTACACAATAGGTAAGTGAACTGAAAAACATGGTTGAGGAAAAATCATTAATAGTACCCTAGGAAGGGGAATGATGTTCTATACATACAACAACCCTAAACTCTCAACTAATATTTTTTCCCATTTATTAAAAATGTAAACCAACCAGGTAAGTCAATCAAAAATATCTCATATGGAATGATTTCATTTATCTGTTTAAAAAATTCATGTCATAAATTCCATAGATACGCCTTCATATTTCCACTCCAGGATCTCAAGAGGATATAAAAAACCTAAAAGAACCTAGTGCTCAGTCTTCAATTACATACTTGTGTGACTCTGAGAGTAAATATTAGTAACACTATACCTCATTCAAGGCCACAAAAACTTCCACTAGCAGTCTCCATAAAACATACCAACCCTAAGATATAAATCCAAATAAGAAGTCAAAAACATACTCATCACCTCCTCTCACAATGTGTCCCGAACCAACATCTGTCTTTGGAAAATGATGATATGATTCTCTACTTTATAGAATCTGTCATGTAAATCTTTTAAGGATATTTTTTAACAGAGAAGATTGTAGTCGACATCACTCATTAGTGCCTCCCTCACACACTGAAGAAGAATAGGATCCAATACCATCGACCTAAGACAATATGAACATATCTTCTCCACTAAGATAAACATCTTAGTGTCAAACTTCTTAGACATCTCCTCAAATAAATAACAATGTGACTTCATACTGAAGGAATATTCCTCCATTTTACCCTTCCCTTGAGAATTTACTACATTGATGGCATAGTCCTATTATAACTCCAATGAGATCCTCTTTCTCGGGTTTATAAATATCTATATAAATATATTCTTATAATCTGATGGTCTGAGTAAACATCAAAGCGATCCCCTATAACATAGCTCCAATAAATCCTTATAACATAGAACATTGTGGGAAATACTTGTTCATGGATCGTGTAGTTATTCTCGTGTGATATCAAATACCCTGACCCTTATATGATCAATTCCCATATCTGTATCATCATTACTTTAAGCCCTACTCTATAAGAATCAATATACATCGTGTACTCTACATTACCCTTATATTGTCTCAAAACATGAGGATTAGTCATTATCAACATCAACTCCTCAATGGCTCTCTGGAACTACTCATTCTAGGTAAATGGATTCCCTTTACAGGTCATTTTTTTAAATGGGGTGATAATCTTAAAGATGTCTACAATAAACCATTTATAGTAACTCGACAAGAAAATGGATCTATGCACCTCTGAAACAATATTTGGTGGCTCTCAATAAATAATTGAATCAATATTCACCAGGTCCGTACCTATTCCGTGATCGTAAATGACATTCCTCTTAAAGTGAACCGCCTTGATTCAGAACCTACACTTTAAGAGCTTACCGAAATGTGGGTTCTCTCAATGTAAGTCAAGGACCATCCTCAAGTACTTCACATGATCCTCCATTGATGAAGAGTATATCATTGTGTCATTATGTAAGATAGCCATAAATCCTTCAATTCATGGGTAGAAGGTCTGGGTCATCATATCCATTTACACATTGGGGAATTTTTCACCCTAGAAGGCATCCCTAAGAACTCATTGTGTTTGTTGTGACATAATAATTCTAGATATAGAATATACTATTATCAAACCATCCATTAGTGATATACATACCGAATATTGATCTTTAGTAACTATCTCATGCCTCTAAACTAAAAAAATGGGACATAAATCCTTGAAAATTAGTACTTGGTATTTATCATGTCATGGTTTTGGTTATGGTAATCAATAAAAAGTTACAACCTCGCATTTTCTATTTTCATAAAAAATGATTCTTCCTAGGAGGAAACAATAGGTGTGATAAAAAAAATTCTATAATGTACTAAAACCACAAAAATTGATTCAAGGGACCATTTTAGGATATAAGATATTCCAAAAAATATATCAGATTGGTTTTGTGGTGCAATTCGATGTAAAAATACATACCCCACCTCAGAGATAGTCCTCAAACACCCTCGAGGATGGTGTTTGTATAATATTCAACAAATAAATGAACCCATGTGATCAACGAGGCCATTAAACCAAGGGATAAAATATATAATTTATGGGGGACAAGGTGTATATTCTTTCTTATAAAATCAATCTGCTCAACCACATGATCTCTATCACCCACAAAATAGATTATTGTCCCATCTCATTGAAGTCATACTAATCGTATGCAATGATATTCAATGAGGGATGAAATCATCGACATCCCTTCCATACCTAAGAGAAAAAAAATAAATTTGTTATCATGATATCATATAGGTTCCATGTGAAATTATCTCCTCCAAGAGGTAGCTCAAATTTCCCTTCAGATGATATATAATTAAAATTCATTCCCTGTAGGAACTGAAATCCAAATCTACAAGGATAATGTTTGAACTAGGAGCTCTAACTCTTTCACCAAGAGTAAGGAGTTGAAATATGGACTTTTAACCATTTATACTAATACAAAATTAAGAGTATAATAAACAAAGGTCATACCTATAATCATCCCATGAGAAGTTGCGTCATACGGTTCTAAACCTACAACTACCTACAGACCTAACTGCCTACTCCTTAATCATAATGTTGAAAACATGGGGATTGGTGGAAGTGGAAGTAGATCATATCATCACCAAAAAATTAAATCTCTTATATTTGATCTAATTCTTCTCCTATTCCTACACCAAATCCTTAGGGCTATCCCGTCCTTACTTGGGATAACTCGAATCACAACACTGCATTTGTTGTGGTTGTACATCCATTGATTCCTTTCCCTACATTGAACACAAGGTTAGGAAATCATGTTCCATGTGACCTCAATCGT
This sequence comes from Viscum album, assembly GCA_963277665.1. NCBI lineage: Eukaryota > Viridiplantae > Streptophyta > Magnoliopsida > Santalales > Viscaceae > Viscum > Viscum album. Next base: position 1,283,653,854 of record OY728141.1, read on the forward strand.
GAAATGCATTACATGGTCTGCCACTAATATTTTATGGTCCTATGAAAAATCCATGATCTTTATGAATATATACCTATATATGAGCATGGTTATTCCTCATATACCTCAAATCATACGGTCTACCAGCAACTATAGTTGAATCATCATTAGTATACATACTGTTGGTACCTACAATATGTTTTCCCTCAAAAAGGAATCTCAACATCACTAGAACACACTCTATATCTTTATAACAAGTAGGAATTGTTATAACCAATATTGTTCTTTGCTGAAAGTGTAGTATGGGTTGTGTTTAATTTCAATCCACATTGGATTGATCAATAGGTTTAAATAGAATTTGGTCTTATGATTGATGTTGAAATCATTATTGATGGTGGAGTAGTTTCCCATTTTTTCCATATTTTTTGGAATCAAATTTTTGTGTTTTTTTAAAATGAAGGATTTATTTGTAGGAGTGAATGAGGTGAAAAATAGTGAATTAAATAGGAAAAATAATGGAACCACGTTGGATGGTCCATGAACCACATACCGCGTTCAAAGAAAATTTCACAGACCACGAAGGTCGGTATGTCAACTAAAAAAGAAAATGGTTTGTTGAATGGAAAATGGTTTGTGGTAAAGGTTTTCAGTTCGCAGTGAGGCATGTAATACACAGAAGGAAATCAAATCACAAGATGTCATTTCATTCAAAAAAATGACGTTGAGTGGTTAACAGAAGAGACAGTTCAAAGTACAGATAGTCATTGGTGGAAATGAGGTTTATAATGGATTGTGAAAGAGTTCATCCACCGTGAATAAAATTGTGGTATGCAAACCACATATGAAAAACTAGTTTGTGGGTGAAAAATGGTATATGGTAATGACAGTTTCATGTTGATGATTTGGTAAATCTATATTTAGTGAATTATAAAAATCCATTTCATATATATGGAGAACTAATTACTTCATTTTCTCAGATATCTATGATTAAAAATATAGGAGGAATTTGGTGAAATATAAAAGTAGTTCAAAAGAAGAAAACCCCACAAATACATTATTTAAAAATTTGGAAGGAATTTAGTGTAGCCCAGAACACTTCATATAAGATAATACATAGAGGTCGAAGGCTATTTAGTGGAAGAATGTTTAGGGAGGAGGAGTTGGTATTCTGAGAAGAAGAAGTGTGTTGATACGGTATGAAAAGGCAGTTTGTGGTCGTGTATTGCAGATGTAGTATGTAGAGGATGGTTAATAGTACCCAGAGAATGGAAGTACATGGAGGAAGTATCCTAGTATATAGATCAAGGTGGTACACTATGAAAGTATTGAAGTATGTGACAGAGAATGAATAGTTCACCATGGAAGCGCTCATCGTACATGATGCATTGCGGTTCACAGAGGAAGGACTTCAGAACACTGAGGAACAATTCATGAACTAGTAGTGCGTGGAAAAGAGAAATTAATTTATAGCTGAAATAATGACGTTAACAGAGCATGTATATTCAATTGAGGATGTATAATTTAATTCCTACCCATTGAAGTGACCTTCATGTTAACTAATTGAGTTCAGATTTATACCAATTCAGTGAACTAAGGGGAGTCAACAAATGTGATCTGAGGAACCCAGTTGGTATCACTAAATCATTGTAAAGGCAGTGCACCATATAAAACATTACTATGATAAAAAAATTTACTCTATAACGCGTTAAGATTAGAGGAGTTTGGTATGACTAACAACATGTCTCCTATGCTCTATGGATATAGACCTTAGTGGTGAACCAGGTAAAATTATTGCGTCCTCACATTACATGTGAATATTTATTTTTTTTACATTGTCATCAGAAAGGTTTAATAGGTTCATACCAACATGGGAACAATATCCATTAGTTTATAAGAAATAGGTGCCACCTTGATTTACCCCTACCCTCTTAGAGAGTTCTAGGATACATCAATTGGTATCAACAGTTGTAGGTGTTAAATCTTCCCTTCATTTCAACATTGGATAATGTAGTAAATGTCAAGTAAGTAACCCTATTTTATGGAATCAACATTTATATATGGATGTATATGATGATATATCCTCTACGATCACTTTGAATGGAAATCCTGTTTTCCAAGGCACAAAGAAATCAAGTCACTGATCTAACTGGGATGATTTTGAATAATGAAGGAAAGAAAATGCGTGATACAGATTCCAAATCATAGAATTCCCTCACATAATCTATTTTTGATCAGATATATATAAAGTTAATGAGTGGTACATTGGAAAAGTTTTTTAGGGAAAGGACTGAATAATATTTGTGAAGGTGACAACAATGTGAAGGAGTAAAACCTGTATGTTTTTCACAATAGTTTTGATGATCAGAATATGTGTCCCAATAAAAATGCAGATACCTTTTTCAACCAAATTATTGATATTTTTTTTGTAATATGAGGACATTGTGAATAAATCAAAGAAAATAATATTGTAAATAAAATCATGAGAATACTTCCACCTCTTTACAATGAAATGGTGTCACCCATTGAGGATAGGGGTCTTTCCAAACTTTTTTTGGATGATATGCTGAGAGGCCTGGTGGAACATATGATGAGAGTCAAACTGGAAGATGCGATGACTTTAGTAAGAATATATATAGAAATCAAAGCCAGGGTAAAAAATGAAATTAAATGAGATAGTATTGATGAATATATTAAGTAAAAATAAATTCCTTCTATCATTTCCAAGAAATTCTTGAAGGGAAAATTTATATTTTAAGGAAAGATACCTATAGATTATATTCATTGTGGTAGAGTTGGGAACACCACCTCTTAGTTTACATGAATGTTTGATGACAAGGAATGTGAAGTTGGAGACATCATGAAGCCTTGGATATGGTTTTTCAAAAAGGAATACTTCATGTTTGGAAATGAACTTTAAAAAATAATTGTTTTTGTAGAGAATAATTAGGTGATTGTTAATACCTTGAAGAAGAAGAACCAAAATTTAAATGTGGTACCAATTAATCAATGATAGATACCATTGATAAATCAGATCTATCAGCAGATAAAACTAGATATAATCAATTGAACATTGATGTCGATCTCAAGTAGAAACTTAAGGACTCATTGGGTAAGATTGAGAATGAGTCAAAGAGATACAAAAAGTGGAGAGAAATTTTTTAAGAGTCATTAGAATATATTAAATTAATGGAAGATAATATTGATCAAATTGAGGAAGTAGTAATAGAAAATTCAATGACTTTTTAAAGGGTAGAATAAATTTTTGATCTAAATCTCAAAATTGAAGAAAATCAAATGTCATTAATGAATTTACCTAGAGACTAGTGGAGAAGTAAAAAACTTTTGAGGGACCTGATGAAGAATTCTCCACTCTTAAGGGAAAACATGAATGAAAATCGAGTCCAAATGAAACAAGGAAGAAAATTCAGTTTGGAAAATTCTTAGATGGTAAGCTGCTAGAGAGAGATAACCATGGTTCTGATAGAGTTAGAAATGTTATAAATTATCAAATACACTCATGCATTGGAATCATAGGAATTATTTGTAATGCTGAAACATCAAATGCTGGAGGAAAAATGGGCCATAATAAAGGTATGATAAAAGTCACACATATCACAATGACATCTGAATTCCAAAAAAGAGAGCATCAAATCAAACTGAATGTAGGATTAAAAACTATCATCATGTTTCCCAAGATTATATATATTCAAACAATCCTTCTAATAACGTTTCAATGAAGTGGAGTATAAGTGAAATGTAATTTCCCCTTATGAAATGTCAACTCTATGGCTATGTAGGGAATACCATGTAATACTATGAAGAGGAAATTAGCTATTTTAATGGAGAATATCTGGGAAGTCAACATAGGGGTAAGAATTTACATCATAATTATTATAATAGAAACAATTACTATGGATATTATTTTCATTGTTTAACTTTGTCCATAAAGCTTTTGATTGTAGGAAAAATAACGGAATGAATGTTTTCATAGAACTCAAAGTCAAGTCAATACTCTCCAACCAGACAGTGTTGTTCTTACCAAAATGATACATCTTATGGATGAATATTTTGAGTATGATGACCTATGCACATGGAAAATATATTTGAAAACTCATCTTTATCCTTCACTATAACAAAGATTTCTTAGAAGGAAATGATGAAAAATGGAAAATATGACAATGACTAATTAGCTCTCAAAGCTATAAAGAATAATATAATATAGATTATAAATGGTGTGTGATCATCCCAAATGATGGAAAATGTGTACTTATTAACGAATTTTAAGAAAACGTTCAATGAAATAGTGATATTCAGAAATGATGGTTCTTTGAAGATCAAAGGTTGTGGAAGTATGGAACATGCCAATGGTGAGAAAAACAAATATTGAAGTTCATCATATGGATCAGTTGCATCACTATGTTTTGTGTGTGAGTTAACTCTATGACATAGGAATTATAGTGACATTCAATAAAAATGGGTTCAATATAAAAAGAAAATTCAAGATTCTCTCATGAATTGTTTCTGAATAGATGACATCCTATAACGAGTTAATAGTAAAGATAATATTTTCTACATGACTATTATAGAAGAAAACAACTTGTGGAACCAAAATTTAGGTCTCATAAATCAAAAAGACCTGGAAAAGATATATATGATGAATATAGTCATTGATATCCCCAATATAAAGAGTGAATAAGAAAAAGACTTGTGATACTTGCATTTGAGGGAAGTTGGTCTATGGTTCATATCGACTATAGAATAAAAGGCAATAAAATATTCTTGATCTCATTCATACATATATATGTGGTTTGATAAATGTTTCTAGAACCATAGGAAAAAGGTTCTTCATTCTTTTTACTGATTTTTTTAGTAGAATGGATTTGTGTTGGTTATAGGTAGGAAACGACTAGTGCTTGATTTCATTAAAACTTATCAATAAATAGATGATAATGATACTGTATAGAAAATGAATGTTATGCGTCCTGAAAATAGTAGAGAATATTTATACATTGAGTTTGAAAACTACACAGAGAAACATGGATACAACATTAGGTGTCTGCTGTGAGAACCCCATACAAAATGGAGTTATTGAGCATTGAAATCGACAGGTTAACAATATGGAGTGTACTATACCGACTAAGAGTTGTATCTATCTCTATTACTGGAATGATGTTGTTCAAGAAATAATTTATATTCAAAATTGAAAAGGTCTTTATATGGGGGAAACCAAGACACCTTATGATTTATGGAATGGAAGGAATCCCTCATTAAAGTATTTTTTATATTTTAAAAAGTAAATTCATTATCCAAAATAATGAAGGAAATCATGGAAAGCACGTTGATGCTGAAGATGAAGGAATCTTCCTTGGTTCTTTAATGAATATAAAAAAATTCGTATGTTTTAATAAATTTCTTGGAAATTTTTTCGAAAGTAGTGATGTGAAGATAATTGAAGATAAAACCAGAAAGGCCTTATGAAATTATACTACTGATGTGATAGAAGATATGAAAAAATGTAGACCTGGAATGCTTCCAAATACAGATTTAGTAGAAGGAATGGAAAACATATAGAAATTGCATCATGCTATTGACATAGAAGAAGGTTTAGAAGAGGAAACCATGGATAGAGAAAATTCATCTGAATCTCACAGGAGAAATAAAATATCATAAATTGATCAATCCAACAACATAGGGTATTGGCATCCTCCCACATATATATGAAGAATAAAAAATAACGAAAAATATATATTCCTATCTTTTGTGGAAGTATCTTTATTTTAAGAAGCTGTAATGGATGGATCATGGGTTAATTCCATGAATGATATGTTGGATCAGATCAATAATAACCAAACATGGGATCTAGTTATGATATGCAAAAACCACAATGTGATTTGTACGAAGTATATTTTAAAAAAAAAATTATGGATGAACATGGAAATGTGATCACAAATAAGGATTTGATGGTGTGTAAAGGATATTCACAAATTAAAGGTATTGATATTGAAGAAACATTTTTTGTTAGAATGGAGTCAATAAGACTATTCCATTCCATAGAAATTCAAATAGGATACAAACTATATAAAATGGATGTCAAAACATCTATATTAAATGATGATGTTGATGAAGAATTCTATATAGAACAACTGGTGGGTTTTATATGTAGTAATGATGAAATGATGGTCTGTAGATTAATGAATAATCATTAGAGATTGAAGAAAGAACCACAAGCATGGTATTCCTGACTGGATTCTTATCTAAAGAAGCATGAATTTAGAATAAGAGTTAATGACAATTTCTCTGTGATGATTTGAAATAAAGATCTGTTTAGGGTAGTAGTGTACGTAGATGACATGATATTTGGTGGAAGAAGACGTGGATCAGTGGATGAAATTTCCAATTACATGAAATCATAATTTGAAATGTATATGACTGGTAAACTCCTACATTTCATGGTGATGTTAGTGATTTAGAGGAAGGAATACACTTTAATTTCTCACAAAAATTATGGTAGAGTGTTTTAGAATAAAATAAAATATGAATGACTCCAAACCAATTTCAAATCTGATTTTAATTGTAACTAAACTAGGAAAGCATGAACATAGGACATTTGTGGATCCCAACATATAAATGAGACTCATCAAGAATATTACTATACTAAATTGAAATAAAATGAGATATTGTATATGCAATATTATTAACTGTCCAAATTCAAATTAATCAAATGGAATAACATGTGGAAGAACTAAAATGATTCACGAGGTACATTCAAGGTACTCACAATTATTTCTTATGATTTTCCATTGTAAAAGAAAATCAACGTTCATCATTTTTAGATGCTGACTGGGATAATCATGTGGTGGATAGATAATACAAAAGTGGTGGATCATTTTTCATTATAAATAATTATGTTGGCCGATTGAGTAAGAAACAAGAACACACTTCTCTCAGTACTGTTGAAGCGGAATATATCTCCAGTACAAAGGCTTTCACTCAACTACTATGGATAAAGGAACACCTAACTGATATTTGTGATGACCTAAAACATCCAATGTTGATTTATTGTGATAACATGAGTGAAATTGATCTTACAATGAATCTTGTTCATCACTCTTATACCAAAAATAGTAAAATAAAATATCACCTTATCAAGGAAAAATTGGAATAAGGAATGAATTAAATGGATCTTGTTGGAACTGATGATCATGTGGCTCACATACTTACCCAGTCATTATCAAAATATGTGTCTGAGAAGCATCAGTTGAACCAAAGTCTTTAGACACCTCCCCATGTACGAGGTGGTTACGAATTTTTCCCTCTAACTAGTTGTGAAAACTATTTAAAGTTGTTTGATAATGTATAGTATGTTTATGGGGGAGATTCGATCCCAGGGGAGTCTTCTTTGAGCTCTACATGTCAAAATTAGATTCTTTGGGTTTTTTTTTACAATGGGGGAGAATAAAGAAATTCAATGTTTTATGGATAAAATTATTATGAATTAATAAGAAATATTTTTCATGTGGGGAGATTATGGAGAATGGAGGAATTAAAAAAAGTTACAATGGGGGAGAATGATGAGTTACAATCGGAAAATGTTTGGAGACAATGAGAATGAAGAAAAAAAATTCAGACTGTGGTATAAAGAGTACCCAATTCATGTTTCCCCTCTTGTTTTCTACAATGAGAATTACTCATGTAGACTTATAGTTTTTGCTTGGTTGTTTTTTATTTTTCAGTTTTAGGTTGGTGCTGTTTTAAATTTATCCGTGGATTAATAACAAACCCAAAGGAAGATATTGTTGGAACCAAGGATATTCATTGTTGGAAATGGATTATGGTTTGGGTTTTTTTTTCATTCCATGTTGGGTTGATCGAGGAGTTTGAATGAAATGTAGTCTTACGATTGATGCTGATAGTAGTATTGAATGTGGTAAAATTTCCAAGCGATTGCCAAATTTTTGGCCCCAAAATCAAGAGTTTATTTTTGGAAAAGGAAGGATTTTTTCAGAGGAGTGAATGAGATACAGAATGATGAAGGAACCCGGAAAGGGAAGGGAATTGTGAATCATGATCCATGAACCATGTACTATATACTTGGAACAGTTCACAAACCACAAATGCGGTATACCGACCACAAAATAAAATAGTTCGTGGAATTGAAAATGATTCATGGTGAAGGATTTTTGTTCTTGTTGAGGATAGAAGTACAAAGAAGGTAATCAATTCATGGGATGGAATGTTGTTCAAGAAAATGAGGTAGAGAGGATTGTGGAATAAATAGTTCATGAGAAGGATTTTCATTGGTTGGAATGTGGATGATATTTGTTGCGTCAGAGTTCCTCTGCTTTGAAGGATAAGGTGGTATGTTGACCATATAGTAAAAAATGGTTCACATGAGATGCATGGTATGTGGTAAAGGTGGTTTTGTGTCAAAGATTTGGCAAATATTAGTTTAATAAATTATTATGATCCATTTTTCTTATATAAGGATAACTAATCCATTCATTATGTCGTGGCTCTGACATTAAAAATATGAGATGAATTCGGTGAAATCATGGATTATTTCTTATTAAGACGACTTCACAATGAATTTAATTAAAAATATGAATGGAATTTAGTGAAGCCCATAATAGTTATCAGAATACAATATACAGAGGATGAAGTAAAGTTCACATAAGACTATTTTAATAGGAGGATTTGGTCTACAATGAAGAAGCAGTACGTTGACATAGTTTGTGAATGCAGTATATAGTAACAATTTATATAGGAAGTACATAGTGGATGCCTCACAGTACATAGAGAAGGGTGGAATATAGAGGATGCCTCAAAGTATTTAGAGTAAATAGGCTCATAGTGGAAGTAGAGTAGTATGCAGGGAAGCAGGAGTATTTTTCGGAGGAAGCACTTGTGGTACATGGTATAGTGCAGTTTGTGAAAGAAGGAGGTTATTACACATAGAAAAAAAAATCGTGAAAAATTAGTGCTCGAAAAATTGAAATACATTTACAGGTGAAAACATGACTTCAATAGATCATATATTTACAGTTTATTATTCATGATTTAAATCCAACCCATTGAAGAAACATTCATGCCAGTAAACAGAGTTTAGATTATTCCCAACACCATGAGCATGGGGGAGTTAATAGAAGTGATTCAAGGGACACAATGTGCTATCCCTACAACATTTTAAAGGTAGTATGATTAGCACATTGTTACAATTCTAAAATTTTGTTCTCCAAAACTATTTAATATTAGTGGAGTTTGGTATGCCCAAAAATCTATCAACGTATATTCCTTGGATGTATCCCTTAGTGGTGAACCAAGAAAAATGGTTATTTTCTTGATTTACATCGATTATTTGTTTTATCTCTTTCTCATCAAAAAGGTTTACCATGTTTCAAAATTTTGTGGAAATAATATCTATTAGTTTAAAAAAATGTTGAGACCTTGATTCACCCCTCCCCTCTCAGGGTGTTCTAGGGTGTATTAGGAATGTATATGGGTACCACATTGACAATGATATATCTATATAGAACACACTAAAACTTTTGTTCAAGGAAGAAACCATCCCAAATCATGTTGAGGGAGTACCATTTATGGTTAGTAATACTTATAGAATACACAAAAATTGTCATCGAACCCTACTATAGCTAACAATTATCTTGAAATCATAATAATAAAAATACAAAGGGGTAATACTTCTTATGAAATAGCTGATAGAAATTAGACTATGAGTATGACAACTCATCATGAATTGACATGAGTAGAATCAACCAATGCCTAGATGCTCCATGGAAATGACTGGTCTCCAGTGCAACCATCTAATTATTCATGGTCCACGAACATATGATAACTCTTATTAACAAATCCATTAAATCCTCTAATTCTGGAATATTTGGATCACCAAGGAATCTATACAGCCTATGGAATTGAAACACATGGTTTGTGATAATCATTCTCGCATACGTAGCCTACTATACTACATCAGTCTTATACTCAATGGGAGGGGCACTACTACCTACCTTACTGAATAAATATTGTTGTGTGATGACCGCTGAACTGAGGATTTATCAAAAATTATTTCGTCATCATGATCTCAAATCATTAAACTGGATGGTATATTTTTTTGAGGTATCCTAAATGTTAATCAACACATACAATGTTTAGATAACCATATATAGAAAATGGATCTGACTCAAGAAGGATATTAAAAAGGATATATATTGTATGATGTATGTCCCAATATTATGTAAAACTAATGTCTCATTATTCTGAGTCAACAAGTAGGTTCCCAGAGTTATTATGAATATATATGTTGGCCACCCCTCCAAAATTGGGTTCCTTGGCCTGGAATCTGCACTCAAGACACTTTAAAACTGTTTCCCGAAATTCCCAACACAACCTATTATGGGGGAAAAATAAAAACGCCATCGTGAGGTCAAACCATTTAAGATACCAATATGTAATGACCTAAACCACCAGGGCCATCCTAGATTGTGGAATATTGGGCCACCAAAACCTCAATCCCACTACCACATGCTAGGTACTGGCGAAAAGTGTTGTTAATGTATAAAAAAATCCAGAGTCCTTTTCATAATGTACCAGAATCAATACACCCAACCATCTCAATGAAGAAGTACATATGAATATTGAATGATTAGTAAAATATCGATTAAAAACTACACATGAAATACCATCTAGGGAAAAAAATTGAATGTTATAGTGTAATCAAAAAATGAGAAGTAAAAATACACCTCCCCCAGAAAAGATGACCCTATATAACAATTGTTTGAACAATTTGTGTTTTAGTTGTACTTTTTGTCAACAAGTGTCAATAATGGTCAAAATGAAGGAGGAAATCCATAGTGAATATAAAATTATTGAAGTGAAGATAACTAGAAATTGTAATGGATTCATAAGCATTGGATTCCATGCTTGGATAATTCTCTATGTTTCTACAAATCAAAAAATTGATGTTCTTCTCCTATGTTCAAAAAACTTGTATCATGTGTGATACATTTTTTACTACATTGAAGTTGCATCCAATTCAGTATTATTGATTTTATATTTATATTTCAATTTCCAAAAATAAATGTTGAAGAAGGGGATGTATGGGATTTGAATTTGAAGAAGGAGAGGATCAGGATTTAAGGTGTCCAGGAACATATTTTAATATGGCCAAGAATTTCACTTAGAATTTTTATTTTTGGCTTACAAAAATTTGGCCAACCATGGAGGCCATCCGGGGACCTCTCCCCAAGCACATACGGGACCCAAGGGTCAACTGCACTTGAGTAAATCCATTAAGGCTATCCCCGCATAAGGGAGGGGTGTTCGGGTTGTGTATAATCCCACATGAGGGTGTGCATGGTGATCAACCCATGCATAGGGATGCTTAGTGGGTGCTATGAGGATGCCCAAAAAGGCATGGGTGGGTGATGAAGTGCGCCTATAGAGAACTATTGTGGGGTGGAACTGGAGTGGGTAGAATAGAATTCTAAGCGGTTGTTGGGAGGAGTTGGTTGATAAATCTTGCCTCTCTCACTTTTCCATTTTGTTGTGGGACAATATTTTAATAACACAGATGTAATCTCAGACACTCATCTTATCCCGCATCTCGGTCGACCGTCCGATCAGCCATGGAATACCATAATCTAATCTCTGCTACTCGTTGGATCTGGTATCCTGAACATTTGAATCAAGGATGGCCGATCCTCCTGTGGATTTAAACCTGCCACACCATCGTCTTCAACCTCCAAAACATTCCAGCGCCGCTATATCAAATTGGATAAGAAGCCCCATCACCATGGATGACCTCCGACTATCAAAGAAGGATCACTTCAGCACCATGAATTCTATTGGATCAAACTGAGACCATGCATGCAATATATGTATTTCATACATGTGGTATCTCGAGGATGAAGGTTGGGCTGAGGAGAATGGTGTTTCAGAGGCCATGTGGGTGCAAGAAAGATTCATGTACAGCAACCGTGCTTGACATCATGACTCTTTTCACAAAGATAAGATCCCATGTTTGGAAAATGTAAACACCCGATACTTGCGTCTTATCCTTAACCCGTGGTTTCGAAATCTTGAAGGAAAATATATCATGAATTCAAAACCTCGATCTTGATGGGAGATACACAGATGTTGAATGTGGAAGGGGTGTTTCCATTTCCTATAAAAGGAGGAGCCTGAGATGAAGAATTATTGTTTATTCCACATATTAGAGAGCTCTTTTAGTGAAAAAACAAGCATATCTATATACACCATATCCCAAAGAGAATCTATGAGACCCACAATCTCTTTGATCTATAATGAAGAGTTCCCACAAGCCTTCAATTGGTTCTATGCACCCTAGAATTGCTTCGCGAAGAATTAGCACCTGAACAGATGATTTGTTTTTTCAAAACCTGCATTCTTCTTCTCTGTAAGAACCCAATTTTTCGTTTCAGGTATGTTTTTCCTTTTCTAGATTTTTTGGGATAAAATAAGGTTTCTGGATTTTTTTTTTGAAATATACGCCGTGAATTCTCTAAGTACACGTCGTGTACTCTTTTCCCACTCGAAGCTGTGTGCTGGCCGTGTCCGGGCTACACACACGGTCTGTAGGGGTGACGTAGAGGCCGATTTTGGCGGAGTACGGAAAAACCTAGTACACGCCTTGTACTATAAAAGTAATTGCTGTGTACTTTTATTTTTTTCACTAAATGCAATGGGGTCATGCCTGACACATAGAAGCATCTTCTTCTAGGTTCTGTTCCTCTGAGAGCGACCCGTACAGCCGGATCTTCCCTGAGACTCATTCCTATGTCTGATCTCTGTTCCAGTCGTCGTCGATTGCGTTGGGATCTTCTCGTTAAGCTCTCTCTTCTACTTTAGCCTTGTTCCATGGTTCCTCCTCGTTTTTAATTTATTGTGGGTTGAGAATTTTGTGCATTTTCTTTGATCTACGTCGTTCATAGGAGAATCAGGCATCATTGTTCTGGTATATCGATCCCCTAGCATCAAGGTAGGTGGTTTGTGCCTTTCCGTATAAAGTCATTAAATATTTTGTGAAAATTACGCAAATTCCCTTGAATGGGAATTGTGGGTTTTCCGGTTTCCCCCCTGATTGATTGCCTGCTTGCTTGATTGCTATATTAAAGGTTTATCTTTGTGAATAGAGTAGTTTTTATGTACTCTGGATGTTTTCCATGCTTGTTTTTCTTGTTTGGAGTTTTCCAGTTTCCCTGCCTAGTTGTAGGACTGTGGAACTATTTCTTTGTTATGCTGTTGTGCCTTAGATTGATAGCCAAGTAGTTCTTGAGGTTTACATGGATGATATACGTGCACTGAGCATGTTTCTTTCCGCACAGGACTGTGGGAACCTAGTGTAGTAGACCATATGGAAAATGGACATAAGAACTTCTCCAGAGTGTCTTTTAATACGATGTGAGACCACAGGGGAAATTGATGATGAGTTATTCCTCAGAGATTTTGTAGTTCCTCAACATGGGCCACAGGGGTAATGAGACATTGAGTGCTTCCCCAAAGAGCCTTTAGTACGATACGAGACTATAGGGGGAATTGACGGTGATTGCTTCCTCAAAAAGACTACTTTTAGGTGAACCGAAGGGGTGTGTCTGCGTGTGCCTCCTAGAGAGTTGCTAGTATTTATAGGTTGAACCATAGGGGTTAGGACGTGAGGGATACCCAAAGGGTTACCTATTTACTACTTGTTTTTGGTTGTTTACTTGTGTACTTTATATGTTAGAATTGTGAATTGTAGCTGCTGTGTATTTCCTGTTTACTGTTCCTGTACATTACTTGCTATGTATTCATTTACTCTAGGGAACAGATCTTTGGGTGGTTGCCTACTGGGACTTTGTCTCAAACCCTGTTTGGGCCATGTTTTTTGGACCAAGAAAATTATGTTGCTACAGGTATAGATAAGGGTAAGCACCCTTCAAGTTTAGGTTCTTGATTTCTCTGGAGATGGAGAGAAGGAGACCGAGCCGAGGCTTGCGATGCTGAGGAGTTGCTCATCTATTTTTATTTTTCTGTTTCTTTAGTACTTGTTTTCAGTTGTATTTCAGTATGTTGTTGTGTTTGCTTCTTTCCTTAGATACTTGTACCTACTGCATCACTTTCATCATTGTTATATATTTATTATTCTACTGTTGGTTACAGTTATGTATGTTGTTACTGCTTCTGCTATTGACTATTGTTTTTTACCTTGTACACCTTACCAAATGAGGGCATACTTTCCCCAATTATATATCAAGGCCCTCGTTGCAAGTCGGCAACCTCTAGCATTTGGGGAAATGCACTTGAGGCCTTGTGGAGAACTGTGTATAGGGCACCAGTGGGTGGCTTCTGAATTCGGGTCTTTACAAAGTGGTACCAGAGGGGTTCCTTTCTCTTGCTTTACTGTTTGGAGACTTTATCCAGTGATAGGATGTATCCAGTACTTGGTACTAAGATGTTCTCAGGAGTAGCTAACCCATGTACAGGGAAAAGCCATACTACCTCGTTAATTGCAGTTTCTGGTTTTGAGGTTTTACGGTTGATATGATTTCAACTAGAGTGATCCACATGCCTTGTGTTGTTATTGTATTGACTATTGCAGTTCTATTTCTGATGCAACCTAATGAGATGAGGGTATGCCATCTCATGCATCATATACGCACTTGTATAAATCACATGCCATGCATTCTTTCCATGCCATCAAGGGTGCATTAGCGATTCCATGCTGTTGTGATAAAATTTGTGTAGATTATGCATGATGTTGTGATAGATGATTGATAGAATCTATGTTGCCTTGTTAGAGTATTTTTTGTATTCTATTGTGCTTAAATGAACACCATGTTTTGATTCTCAAAGAGTATGGGCCCTCATGAATCAGAATTTGGCACCTCATTACCTTGTTTTCTGTTTTTTCTGGGCTTCTGTTCAGTTTCTGAGCTACTTCCCAGAAAATCCCAGAATACACGGTGTGTACTTTTTGACTACACGCTGTGTAGTTTTTAGACCATTTCAATAAATGGGTGAGTAGGGACACGCTATTGTAGAATTAACTTTAGGAACACGCCGTGTACGGTTAGTACACACCGTGTAGTTCAGGGCTGTGTACCCGGTCGTGTCACTAACAACACGGGTCGGGGAAGCTCGAGTAGAACATGTCGTTTTGTAAAAGAAAACGTTGTGTAGTCATGTCCAGGTACCCGGCCGTGTCACAAACAACACGGGTCGGTGTTACCTTCTATTAGACACATCTTTTTGTTTTTGGATCACACCGTGTAGTCTTGTTCAGGTACCCGGTCGTGTCACAAACAACACAGGATAGTGCCACCTTCACATATACACGCTGTGTTTGTTCGGAACATGCCTTTTAAGGTACATCCATGTAGAAGGCCTTGTATTTAACAACATGGGCTGCCTAAGCCTTATATAGTACACATCGTGTTTGTTTAGAACATGACGTGTAGTCTCAGTTTAAGTTAGACCGTGTGGGTTAGTCGTGTATGGAGACTCGGGCAGGGGAACATTTTTCAAGTACACAATGTGTGTTGGGACAACACACCATGTAGGTTGAGGTATTTCATGACCTATAGAGAAGGGGTATACGCCCATGTCATTGTCTTAGGAAGACACGCCGTGTAGTTTTTAAGCACGCCGTGTAGTCGTGTTTTGTATACTTGTGTGCTTTCCTTCCCCTATTCCAATTTTGTACTCTCGTGTTCTCTATCCTTTTTTTTCTGATTTATGGTGTGCTTTTGATATTTCATTTCTATGCCTCTGAGACGTCCTCCGGTTGTACGTATGTCTTCAGGCAGTGATCAGACGCAAGTTATGTCTGATCATGGACTTCATGCCAATTCTCCAGTCGGGCCAGCCTTGGCACCGGCTGTCATACCAATTGTAGGCGTTGATGCGCAGTTTAGGGAAGGTTTTATAAGGATGATGGATACCTTTCAGGGAGCACCGCCTCCTGCCTCCACTATGGAAGACATGACGTGGGTTTTTCAGCAGCAACATCCTCCCACGTTCTCGGTGGAAGGAGGACCTCAGGCTGAAGAGTCATGGCTGGAATCCATGCTGACTATCTTCGAGAATCTAGAGACACCTCCAGAGAGGTGGGTCAAGCTCACCACCTACGTGCTAAGAGACTTCTCCAAGAGGTGGTGGGACGTGATCTCACAGGCGGGTCACCAGAAGGTTATGGCTTGGGAGGAGTTTCATCACGTCTTTTATGACTACTTCTACCCGGAGACCCTGAGGGCCGACCGAGCCCAGGAGTTCCTGAGATTAGAGAAGGGTACTCATTCTTTCATGGATTATTCCTCTTGTTTCACCGAGCTGCAGCGTTTCACACCCCTCCAGGATGGGAGTGGGGTGTTCTTAGCAAAGAAGTACGAGGATGGTCTCAGGTGGGAGATCCTCTCATAGGTGAATATATTCCAGTTGACTTAAATCACTTCAATCGTCAACCAGGCACTGATTGCTGAGCACAATCTGAGAGACACTAGAGCTACGAACCAGGGAGGTTCTGCTTCAAGAGCTAGTTTTCCTCTAGATGATACCAGGAAGCGCTGTAGGGAGTCTAGGCGTGGTGATCCAAGGAAGTGTGATGCATCATCCGGAATCCAGGTGAGATGCTACCAGTGAGGTTGGTCTAGGAATACAAGACTGTAGTGCCAGAGAGACCTCGTGGAGTATAGATCTTATGGCATGATGGGTCACCTTCAGCGTTTCTTCTAGGTTTCCTCAGAAACAGCTGGTGACCGGGGTTCTTCCTTGAGTCCTCATTCAGGAGCAGCGCCACCAGTTTCTCACCAGTCTGGGAATTGGAGTTCTTCTGGATGTTCGGGCCGAGGTGGAGGTCGAGGCTATGGCGGCCAGCCACCAGTCCCTTTGCACTAGTAAGGTGGATCAGCTCAGAGCAGTCAGCCAGGGGCATAGTGTTGTGGTGTAGGATAGTCTTTCGCTGTGGAGTAGACCTATTAAGAGTATGATCCAGGGCCATTGATAGTTTGAGGTACAATTTTAGTAGCCTCAGTTTTATCTTCATCTCTCTTCGATACTGGTGCTACGAATAGCTGTATCTCTGTTGCTGTCGTGGAGATCCTTGGGCTCTGTATCCTTTCTTCTGTCGACTCTTTGACACTTGACACAACTTTGGGGACGAGGGAATCTCGTGTACGCCAGTGTAAAGAGTGCCCTCTCGAGGTTGAAGGGTATCTTTTCTTATGGGATCTCTACGTCCTAGAGATGACAGGATATGATGTCATTCTTGGGATAGACTAGTTGGTTCCCTTCCAAGAAGGCATCTACATTTATCGCTGCAAAGTGAGTTTTGTTTCACCAGAGGGTGAGTCCTTTCTTCATAGAGGCAAATGGGATGTCCGGGCGAGTCGAGAAGGACTCGAGCATCATGGGCCAATAATGGTGACAACCCATATTTCTTGTCTTTATCTGGATGAGCAGGGGACTTTGCAGTTGGAATTTACTCCAGTGGTGGATCGTTTTAGGGATGTCTTTCTAGAGGAATTTTTAGGTTTGCCTCTGGATTGTGAGTTATACTTTTCTATTGAGCTCATTCCAGGAGCGGCACTGGAGTCCATTCCTTCTTATAGGATGGCCACACCTGAGTTGCAAGAGCTCAAGAAAATGTTGGAGGAGTTGGAGGAAAATGGTTTCATCCAACCCAGTAATTCTCCTTGGGGTTCACCTATCCTGTTTGTGAAGAAGGAAGACGGTACCCTTCATATTTCTGAGGATTATCAAAAGTTGAACCAGTTGACGGTCATGAACAGATATCCCTTGCCGAGGATCGATAACCTCTTTGATCAGCTTCGAGGAGCCCAGGTGTTCTCGAATATCGACTTGAGGTTCAGTTATCATCAGTTGTGCGTTAGAGAATCAGATATACCTCTAAAATCCTTCATGAGTAGGTATGATCTTTACAAGAATACAATCATTCCGTTTGGCCTCACGAACGCGCCCGTAGTTTTCATGGCACTAATAAACCGAGTGTTCCATCCTTACTTGGACTCCTTTTTAGTGGTCTTCGTGGATGATATCTCGGTGTACTCTCACACTCGACACGACCATGCCACACATATTGAGATTGTTCTGAGTACACTGAGAGATCATCAAATTTATGCTAAACTCTCGAAGTGCCACTTCTAGATGGAGCAGATTCACTTCTTGGGTCACGCCATCTCAGAGGTAGGAGTATCTGTGGATCTAGAGAAAATGAGAGTTTTAGTCTCCTGGGAGCAGCCGAGGAACGTTTTTGAGGTACATAGTTTCCTAGGGCTAGCTGGATACTTTAGATGCTTCATTCAGGACTTCTCACGCCTAGAAGCACCATTGACAGGTCTGAACAAGAAGGGGGCAATGTTCTTATGGTCAGATTCCTGTGAGTCAGCCTTTCAGGAGTTGAAGGGAAGATTGACGTCAGCACCGATACTAGTCTTTCCAGAGCCAGGAAAGAGATACACTGTTTATTGTGATGCTTCAGGTATCGGGCTGGGCACTCTTCTTATACAGGGAGACAGAGTCATTGCGTGCGGGTCTCAGAAGTTGAGGCCACATAAGAGGAACTACCCGACACAGGATCTGGAGTTGGAAGCTATTGTTCATGCCTTACACTGTTGGAGACATTACCTTCTGGGAGAGCACATTGTGGTTTTCACTAACCACAGGAGTCTCAACTATATCTTAACTTAGTGTGATCTGAATCTGAGGCAGCACAGGTGGGTTGAGTATCTTCAGTCTTTTGATTTCGAGCTTGCCTATATGCCTGGAAAGGGAATCGAACTGGTATATGTGTTGAGTAGGAGAACTCATATTCAGGCAGTTCAGGAGGACAACAGTGAGTGGCAGCTTATGGCTCTGTTCTCTGAGATGCATCTAGAGGTGCACGACAGACAGGGATAGACTATTCTATCGTCTGTACCTGTTACCTCTACCCTACTTGATCGGTTACGGATGTGGAAGCTATCAGACTCAGAAGGCTTAGTCCTACGGAAGAGTGTGTTAAGAGAGGACCCTCTTCCTGGATGGAAAGTGGACGAGGATGTGGTCTTGCATTTCCGAGAACGTGTATGGGTGCCAGCAAACATGCGCGAGGAGATGATGCGGTATTTTCATTCCTCAGTTTGTGCAGTTCATCCTGGCACCACCAAGATGTATCATGATCCTCATCGCCAGTAATAGTGGCCAGGTATAAAGAAAGATGTTGCTGGTTTTTTCATGAGATGTTCTACTTGTCTGTAGGTGAAGGCGGAGCATAAGAGACCACCAGGCCTTTTACCGAAGTTACCCATTCATGAGTGGAAGAGGAACGATGTTGCGATGGACTTCATGACCGGGTTACCAAGTTCACCTTGGGGGAACAATGCTATTTGGGTTGTCGTTGACAGGCTCACGAAGGTTTCACACTTCTTACCAATCAAGGAGACATTCTGTGTCGATGATCTGGGACGACATTATATCAGAGAGATCATTCGTCTACATGGATTTCCACACTCCATTGTTTCAGAGAGAGATGTGCGCTTTACTTCTCGGTTCTACAAGGGACTTCAGAAGGCTTTGGGTACCCAGGTACTTTTTAGTACGACATACCATCCCTAGAATGATGGCCAGTCCGAGCGCATGATCCAGGTGCTTGGGGATATGCTCTGAGCTTGCATCCAAGACTTTGGAGGTTCTTGGGAGAATCATATTTCTCTGGTGGAGTTCGCCTACAACAACAGTTTCCAGGAAACCATTCTGATGGAACCATACGATGCTTTGTACGGTAGGCCATGATGATCAACCCTATGCTGGCTGGAGGCAGGAGAGGCATATTTCCTGGGACCTCATCTTGTTTAGGAGACTTCAGAGCAGATAGAACTGATTCGTAGGAGGATGGATACAACACAGTTTCGGCAGAAGTCTTATGCTGATTAGCAGAGACAACCTCTGGAGTTCAAGGTCGGGGATCTGGTTTTCTTACGTGTCTATCGAGGTTGGGACACAAGAGGATTCAGAGACAGGGCAAGCTTTTTCCGCGGTACATCAGGCCATTTGAGGTGTTGGGGAGAGTGGGGTCGGTTGCTTATCGGTTGTAGTTACCTCATAGGTACAGAGACATGCACGATGTCTTCCACATCTCTCAACTCCGACGTTACTTTTTAGACCTCTCTCATGTATTTCAGCCTGAGAAAGTTGAGCTGGAAGTAGATGCATTGTTTGAGGAGCATCCTATCACAATTGTCAATCACAGTATGAAGGTTCTTCGTGGGCGGTTTGTTCCTCTAGTACGGGTGGTATGGCAGCACGGGCGAGTACAGGACAAAACCTGGAAAGGGAGGCTGATGTACGATCGCAGTGGCCAGCGCTGTTCAGGGTTTCATATTCTGCGTCTCGCTAGGGAAATTCAGTGACAAATTTATTTAAGGGGGGAAGTTTTTAGGAACCCAGTTTTTTGTTTCAGGTACGTTTTTCCATTTCTGGAGTTTTTGGGAAAAAATAAGGTTTCTGGATTTTTTTATGAAGTACACCCCATGTATTCTTTGAGTACACACCGTGTACTCCTTTCCTGCTAAAATCCGTGTGATGGCCATGTCTGGGCCACACACACGTTGTGTAGGGGTGACGTGGAGGCTGATTTTGGCAGAGTATGGAAAAACAAAGTACACACCATGTACTCTAAAAGTACATGCTGTGTAATATTCTTTTTTTTCACTAAACGCATCGGGGTCATGCCTGATGCACATAATCATCTTCTTTTAGGTTCCGTTCATCTGAGAGTGACCCGTACGGCCGGATCTTCCCCGAGACCCCATGCCTCCGTCCGATCTCCGTTCTAGCCGTCGTCGATTGAGTTGGGATCACCTCAGTAAGCTATATCTTCTGCTTTATCCTAGTTCCATGGTTACTCCTCATTTTCATGTTATCATGGGATGATCATTTTGTGCATTTTCTTAGATCTGGTCCGTTCTGAGGAGAATCAGGCATCGTGGTTCAATTATATCAATCCCCTAGCATTAAGGTAGGTTGTTTGTACCTTTCTGTATAATGTATTTGAATATTTTGTGTAAATTATGCCAATTCCCTTTAATGAGAATTGTGTGTTTTCTTGTTTTTCCCTTGATTGATTGCCTACTTACTTGATTGATATAGTTGAGGTTTACCTTTTTGAATAGATCAGTTTTGATGGACTCTGGATTTTTTCCAGGCTTGTTTTGCTTGTTTGGCGTTTTCCAATTGCCCTGCCTAGTTGTAGGGTAGTGGAACTGTTGGTTTCTTATGCTGTTGTGCCTTATATTGGTAGACAAGAAGTTCTTGAGATTTACATGGATGATATACATGCACTGATCATGTTTATTTCCACACAGGACTGTGAGAACCTAGTGTCGTAGACCATAGGGAGAATGGATGTAAGGTCTTTTCCAGAGTGTCTGTTAATACGATGCGAGACCACTGGGGGAATTGATGATGAGTTCTTCCTCATAGATTCTATAGTTCTTCAACATGGGCCACATGTGGAATGAGACGTTTAGTGCTTCCCTAGAGAGCCTTTAGCACGATACGAGACTATAGGGGGAATTGACGGTGAGTTCTTCCTCAGAGGGTCTACTTTTAGATGAACCAGAGGGGTGTGACTGTGTGTGCCTCCTAGAGGGTTGCTAGTTTTTATAGGTTGAACCATTGGGGTTAGGTTGTGAGAGCTACCTAGAGGGTTACCTATTTGCTACTTGTTGTTGGTTGTTTACTTGTGTACTTTATACCAGGAAAGTCCAAGAACCGGTCAAGCCGGTCCCAAGAAATTTATTAAGCAAAAGAAAAATAAAGTCAGGCAACAAAAGGGGTATTACAAGACCGAGAATTCAAAACACCACACGTATCCACCTCCACCAATGAATAACAGTACTCAGGAATCGTGAACGACCAAAACATACCTGCCGCCATGATTTCCTTTTTAGACAGAACATCATCCACCTGATTGACCTCACGATAAGCATGCGAGACCATCAAGTTAATCTGACTGACCTGCTTGAGACATTCAACCATCTTTGGAAGTATCCGCCAAGGCACATTTTGCGTTCTTGTTTGAAGGTCTTGAACTACAAGTTGAGAATCTGATTCAATCCATATCATGTTCCAATTATATAAAACAGCATATCTGATAGCATCAACAATAGCCCAAAGTTCATCTTCAAAAGCAACACCAACACCGGTGAAGTGATAGAAACATCATTTCACAAATCCACGGTACGTACGAAAAACACCACCGCACCCCGATGGGCCTGGTGCACCAGAAGCAGCTCCATCCACATACACATTGAGCCACAGACTGATTAGAGGAATCCAACGGATATACCTGGTCATTTTCGGCTTCCGAGACTCCCTAGAAACCCTAAGTAATCGCAAAATCTACAAGTCTGAAATAGTGTTAGACATCACACCATATTGGATCATAGAAGCAGTAAAAACTTGTAGAAGAACTGCCATCATGCCAACCCGAATGGGTACATTCCTGTCTTCAAATGCTACAGAATTCCGAGCAGCCCAGATGGCTACAATCACAGCCGCAACAGCCACCAAAAGGAAGTTCTGCACCTACTCACTGTAGCTGAAAATGGACAGCCCTGCCAGCAGGTCTAGCACCGATAGCCAGTGCACCTGCAGCCCAAACAAGTCACCAATATAATCCCACAACCTCCTGCCGTATTCGCACTCCACAAACAGATGCTAAACATCTTTCTCAGCGCGCATGCATAAGTGACATGCAGAGGAAAACATATACCCTGACCGCTTAATCTGATCATGAGTGGGAACATGGTTCTTCCAAATTCACCATAAAAGAAAGATACGAGAGGGCCGAATGAAAGCGGACATGTATTTCTTGAGACATGCCAGCGGACTATAAGAGCCCCCCCAAACCAGCTGATAGTGATCTCGACTGGTAAATTTTCCATTCCTATGATGCTTCCATATCAAAGTGTCACAGTCCATGAAAGCATAATCCTGAAATTCCAGCTCCACCTGAGGAGGTATCATGCTATCAAAGAGATGCTTGTTAGAAACAAAATCAGAAATGGAGAAATGCCCAGCACCAAAAGGAATATCCATAATATCCTGAAGTGGCCTATCAAGCCATTTTGTGGTCCAGCAATTGAGGTTAGTGTCATGAACAACCAACCATTTTGCATCATTCATAATCTGCATGAAGGAGCATTTGAGGCAGTCCAAACAGATGAAGCAAGATAATATTTATAACCATTCATTACCCTATCTTTGAATCGGTTAACTAAAAAATCACCAGATTTATCTCTGGAAATTAGACCCCAGGTAAACTTCCCAATGAGTCCATCATTAAAGTTCCTGAGATCTTTGATCCCAAGACCCCCATGCTCAACAGGCTTGATGCACTCCTTCCAGGAAACAGTAATGAGCTTGCGCTCACGAATTGACCCTGTCCAGACAAAATTTCTGATCAATCATTGAAGCTCCTTAATGATTCCCTTGGGCCACTGATAAAGAGATAAGGAGTATACACATTTAGATTTTATCACTAAGTTGACATGGCATATCCTCCCAACCATTGACATCAGCTTCCCTTTCCAGCTAGGAAGCTAGTTGATAATACTAGAGTAAATCCCCTCCAAATGCTGCCTCTTCACCTTGCCCCAGAATAAGGGAATTCCATGGTATTGGAATCGAAAAGATCCTTTTTAACCCCAAGAGATCTAGAAATCATGTTCTGATTCCCATTCGTGACACCATTGCCAACAACACTGAAGGATTTCTCCCAGCTAATCGCTTGACTAACCACTTCCTCATAATGCTGAAAAAGGGCCTTAATAGAGGAGATAGTCTTCCTAGAGGCTTTCCCAAATATCATAATATCATCAGAATACAACAAATGAGATAGAGAAAATACATTCATTCCAGCTCGAATCCTCTTGTGCATACCCATGAGTGCAATATCATTAATACATCTGCTATGTTATTCCACAGCAATAGCAAACAAAAAGCCAGAGAGTGGGTCCCCCTGTCTCACACCTCTGGTACACAGAAAGAATCCCCTAGGTGTACCATTAACCAAAATGGACAGCCTTGATGAGTAGAGAATAGTGCTAATCAATTTAATGAAATCATTAGAGAAACCATATCTTTTAAGGACCTCTAAAAGAAAGCTCCATTTTAGATTGTCAAAGGCCTTTGAAATATCAATTTTCAAAGAAACATTTATTTCTTTTTCCTTATTTCTCATGAGATTGATACTTTTTGAGGCAGTGAAAAGGCACTCATGAATATTCCTTCCAGGAACAAAACCAAATTGATTATCAGTAATCATATCACCAACCACTCGACTCAGCCTGTTCAAAAGAATCTTGCTGATCATCTTAGGGATAGTATTTCCATGATACTTGTGTACTTTATATGTTAGAACTGTGAATTGTAGCTGTTGTGTATTTCCTATTTACTATTCCAGTACTTTACTTGCCATGTATTAATTGACTGTAGGACACCGATATTTGGGAGGTTGCCTACTGGGACTTTGTCTCACACCCTGTTTGGGCCATGTTTTTGGGCCCAAGCAGACTATGTTGGTGCATGTATAGATAAGGTCAAGAGCCCTTCCACTCCAGGTTCTTGATTGATCTAGAGCTGGAGAGTAGGGGACCTAGCCGAGGCTTGCGATGCTGAGGAGTTGCTCATCTATTTTTCTTTACCTATTTCTTTAGTACATGTGTTCAGTTTTATTTCAGCACATTGCTGTGTTTGCTACTTTCCTTAGATACTTGTACCTACTACATCATTTTCATCATTGCTATATATTTATTTTTCCATGGTTGGTTACAGTTATGTATGTTGTTACTTCTTCCGCTATTGACTATTGTTTTCCATACCTTGAATACCTTACCAAATGAGGGAATTGATTCCCCAATAACTTACCAAGGCCCTCACTGATAGTCGACAACCTCTGGTGTTTGGGGAAATTCCCTTGAGGCCATATGGCGAACCGGGTATGGGGCACGAGTGGGTGGCCTCCGGATTCAGGTCGTTACATTCACGAAATCCATTCCATCATGATCTAGTGCTTGAGATACTCTCTCACAAATCATTACAAAGAGTAAAAACAATTGAACTCTTGCACAAAGAATAATTGTGCATCCTTTCATGATAAAAGTGACTCGTGGCCACCCTGGTCTCACGAAGAGGGTGAGAACACCCACCTGTTTTAATTTTTGTATTCTACTATGTGCAGGGGTTAATTGTTGATGATGAAGGAGATCAAAAGTGGAAACATTAATGAACGTGTGTGTTTGATTTGAAGAAACCCGAGTTCACAGGTGTTTGAAAGTGAAGAGGATTAAAACATGCATGTATGTATGTGCTCTGGTTGAAAGATCCCAATACTGTAAACACTTGTGTGAAAAAGGAGCTCGCACATGGAAAGGGTTTCCCCAACTTGGGTATGAATTAACATACAAATATAAACCTAAAAAACACCCCAACTTAGTGCAAGTGAAATAAGGGGATGAAATGGGAGTTATAGGAGGAATAGGATGAGTGCGTGTGTGGTTAGAAGAACTACACCTATTAAGGTATTACTATCCACTCCACTGTAACAACATATCAAATCATTGGGGAGAATCCATGAACTAGTCATATCCATGAATGGAAAGGACGTAGATTCTCTTATTGAGTGGTGACCCTTGTAAAAATAATGTGTGCATATTTTCAATGATTTTTATTATTTCATGTCACATGGTAAATATAATAAGAGAATCAAGATCCTAACATGTCAGGAGGTATAGGAATAAAAAGATTTAGTTGTTTTCAAAAGTCTCCAACACTGATTCACCCCCTCTCAGTGTTTGGTATATCCCAAACTATTCTTCTCAATTGGTATCAGAGGGACAAGTCCACCTCTGTTGGATTCTAAACATTGAATATATTATCTTATGAAGACTTGAGATTCTTTCCCATGTTATCAATGAAGTGAACTTTTAGTAAATATTAAGTTATCCTATAACATAATGATATATCTACCAAGAACATGATGAGGAAGAAAAATAAGAAGATGAAAAAGTTGAAGAAGAAGTCACTTTAATCTAAAGAAGAGGAAGAATCTACTTCTCCATATCTATCTGATATTGAAGACACACCATACTTGGATGGTAACGAGAACATGGCTCAATTTTCCACCTTGAAGATGGAAATCCATCATACCTCAAATGATCATGATATATGTGTTAGTACATTTGGAAAATATTCTCATGCTAAAAATGCTTGCACAAGTAATGAGGATCAATCCACAACATCTCAAGAAATATCATTTGACAGATTAAGAATGATTCTACATTGTATTGTTCAAGAAATTACATCCCTGGTTTGTGGATTATTTCAATGCATGCAATAAAATATCACTTAGTTGGAAGAAGAAACTGATGTTTTGGGGAAAGGATTACAAGAAAAAATTATTGAATGTTTAAATCTCTCTATGGAGGTTGGAGCCGTTGAAGTAACAATGAGTGGATTTGATGTAAGGTCTTCAATTTGGATCAAACAATTCGACGAAAATGAAGGATTCAACATTTTTATAGAAGATAAGATCCATTAAATTGAATATGAGATGAAAAAGAGCAATGAAGTCAAGGAGGTATATTGGGAAGAAGACTCCAAGAAGATTAATGTATTTGGATATTTTTTACTAAACAAAGTAATGATGCATGAAGCTGTAGTTAAAAGATTAAAGAATGCTTGTGAAGAGAATATGACTATGATTGAAGACTAGGAATTCATCCTCAATATGAGATGTGTTTAATTGTAATCTAAATTGAAGAATCATGCGAAGACACATATTGAGTCTCCACAAAAGAAAGAAACAGTTGCTGCTAGTACTAAATTATCACTAGTAGATTCTACTATCCAAAGACCTTCAACATGTGATAAGAATATCATGGATTTACTCATTTATATATCAAAAGCAACTAAGAAATTAAAGGTAACATCCATACCAATATGTAATCATGTTTCCAAAATTGTTTCTAAAAATAGTGAATGTTGGTAGAAAAATTCTAAACATGTATGGAAAAAAGAAAAATGAGAAGAAACCTACCACCATAGCTAGGTTGGATTGGGGAACGAGTGTGGAAGATAGATCCCCATATAATTCACTACAATTAGAGAAGATGACTCAACAACCTAATAAATAATCTGTCAAGAAGTCGATGTTTTTTGGCCAAGGATGGTATTGTAATAGATTTAGGAATTGTGCACTAGATTGTTGGTACAATACCTTAAATGTAAAAGCATTGAGAAAGACCATCTCAAGGGTGAGAAATCCATTTAAAATGAATAAACATACCTCAATACAAAAATAGTTGTACACTTCATACAGATTTGGATTGTTAGATAACATCTGTGATGTATGCAATAAATGTGGTTACTGTAATGGTGCATTTTCATTTAAACAGGTACCCAAAGATGATAAGAAAATAAGATCAAAGAAGATGAAAAAAAATAGAACAACAAAAAAGTCCTTGGATTCTATATCCAAGAATTTTAAGGGTAGTGCATACAAAATAACCACTAAAAAGGATGACACTTAGAATAATCCATGTAGAATATCCAATCGTGATGCCTTAGTTCCTAATGATATATTGGTGGTTTGGCCATAATATTTGGAACGGATGAGAAAGATGAAAGATGCACAGGCTAAGGCTAGTTCCAAAAAAAAGAAGATTCTATATAAAGTCAAAGAATTTTTGTGTGTGTGGTGAAGCAAAGCTGGTCACACTGTATGATGATTCGTTGAATTTGTTCGAACCCAACAGATATTCCTAAAGGAGATGAATGTTTCACCAAGAGATTCTAGTGCATTGAAATCCCTTCAAGAGAGAAGAATCACACATAAAGAGATGGATGAAATAGCGAGGTCCACACAATCATAGACAGTGTTGATGATCAGTTGTGAATGTGTGAAGAATGGAGAATCTGGGTTGAGAAGATCATCTCAACCATGTTGTTCACACTGATGAAGCAAGAAGGGCCCACATTACTCCCTTAAATTATTGTGTATTATATTTGTTCTTATCATACATGGAATTTATGGTGAGGTAAGATCTCAGGGGGAGAACCTAAGATTTAGTGATGAGAAGTGTTCCCTTGAGGGGGAGACACATGAAGAGGCTGTTAGAGTCATTATCTCAATCAGTATCAAAATCAGTTGGTATAAAATCCAATTACTCTGAATATTTTATGAATATCATTTCATTGGAAAAGTTATCTCATTTATCAATATGTCATCATTGGTTACTCAAAATAAATATTATTTTTCAAAAGGGGTGTAACTAAATGTTACATTGTGACATAATAATATTGGATGTGTTCCGAGGTCATTTATCCTACATATTACACCTGATTGTTTTTATCCATTTTCTGAAGTGAAAGCAGGTGTTAAAGGTTGATTATTTCATATTAAACATACTATCCTAATCCTGTAATGAATGTGGAACCCCTTGAAGTAATGTTCATGAGTTCTCATCTCAAAAGGTATCGTGATTTGGTCGATAATGGATAGCTCTGTTGTCTAAATCAAATCCTCTTGGTTTCAACACTAATCATTACTCAAGTAGACATAGAGTGAAATGATTGATGTAACATTTGTTAATAATGGATTGATACCCTCTCAACCAAGAACATTTTATTTCTTGTCAATAATGGGGAGAGAAGTGAAATTAAAGATGTAAGGGGAGAGAAGATTCTAATTTTTTTATTGACACATTCATTTCAAGAGAAGTCTTAAGGTATTAACAACAAAATAAAAAGGGGGATATTGTTGGGACCACTTTATATATTATTGGTATTTTTTTTAACGTAGTGTCAATAATTGTCAAAATGAAAGAAGAACTCCAAAATTATTGGAGACTGATTGAAGTTAATATTCCTAGAAAATTTTTATGGATTCATAAGCATTATATTCCACTGTTTGTAAATTCTCCATGTATTTACAAATCAGACGATTGATGTGCTGCTCCAAATTTCAAAGAACTTATATCACGTGTGATAAATTATTTACATCATTGAGGTTTCATCCTCTTATAGATTATTAATGTTCTCTTTATAATTAATGTTCTAAAAAGAAATGGTGAGGAAGGAGAGGCATGGGTTTGGCATTTGAAAAAGATGAGGCTTGGAAATTGAGGTGGCCATGCACATATTTTAATATGTCCATGCATTTCACATAGAATGTTTATTTTTTGGATAATAAGAAATTGGACAACCATAGAGGCCAGCCAAGGACATCACCTCAAGAACATGCAAGACCCAAGGGTCTACCACACTCATGGGAAGCCCTTAAGGCTAGCCCCGCATGATTCGGGGGAGTGCAGGCCACATATAAGCATGCATGAATGTGCACATGGTGATGAACCCGTGTGTAGGGATTCATAGTGGGCGCTATGAGCATGCCCGCAGGAGCCATGGGTGGGGGAGAAGTTAGACCATATAGAACTAGTGCAGGTCATCACCAGAGGTAGGAGTGGATAATTATGAGTGGTTTTAGGGAGGAGATGATTGATAAATTGTGCCTATCCTGCATGTCCATTTCGATGTGGGACAACATTTTAATAATTCCGAGGTAATATAATCTGCTCTTCTCATCCCGCATCTCAGTCAACCATCAGATCAGTTGCAATATCCAATAATCTAATTTTTGTAGCTCATTTGATCTGGAACCCTATGGGTTTGAATCTGAGTCACTTGATCCTCTTGTGTATTTAAACCAGCAGCGCCATCGTCTTCAACCTCCACCACTTACATGTGTGATGGTATCTCACCAGACAAAAAGCCCGATCAACATGGATTACCTCTGACTATCAAAGAAGGATCATTTTAGCACCATGAAGGCTACTTGATCAAACCGAGACCATGCATGAAATCTAAGTCTTTCATTCATGAAGTATCTCGAGGATGAATGTTCGGCCGAGGCCAATGGAGTTTCTGAGGCCACGTGGGGTCGAGTGAGATTCATGCATGAGAATCATGCATGCGATCATGGATCCATGCACGAAGATAAGAGCCCACATTTAAAAAAACACCCTAGGCTTCCGGCTTATCCTTGACCCATAGTTTCAAAATATTGAAGGAAAAGATCTCAGGCATTTGAAGACCTGCTCATGATGGGAGATAAGAGGATATTGAACGCGAAAGTGGAGTTTCCCTTTCGTATAAATGGAGGAGAGAAATACGAAGATTGATGTTAATCCCACATATTTGATATCCCTTGTTTCAATAAAACAGATCATCTCTCTATGCACCATTTTGCAAAGAGAAACTATGAGTCTGGAGATCTCTATCCTCTATGATGAAGAGTTCCTGAAAGCCTTCGACAGGTGATACCCACCGTCGAATTTATTAGCAAAGAACCAACACCCAAACACGTAATTTTTTTTGTAAATCCCTAACTATGCTTCATGATGGCCATGCCATTGTGATCAAGTTCCTGAGATTCTCTTTCACATAGCTTTGTGAAGAAGAAAAATTGTGCACCTCATGCACAAAAAAGATATGTGCATCCTTGCATAGAGAAAGTGACCCATCGCCACCCTAGTTTTACAAAGAAAGGTGGGAACACCATCCTTTTTCATGTTTTTATACTACTGTGTGTAGGGGTTCATTATTGATGAAGAAGGAGATCACAAGTGGTGACTTTCATGAATATGTGTGTTT
The DNA here is from genome assembly GCA_963277665.1 of Viscum album. Classification (NCBI taxonomy): domain Eukaryota; kingdom Viridiplantae; phylum Streptophyta; class Magnoliopsida; order Santalales; family Viscaceae; genus Viscum; species Viscum album. The sequence goes on from OY728141.1 coordinate 1,283,684,553, forward strand.
GATTTGAAGAAACATTAGGTCTTCTATGTTTTCAAATGAAGAGGATGAATAAATGTACGTATGCATGTGCTCTGCTTGAAAGATCCCAAGGTTGTGTAAGCTTGTGTGAAGAAGGAGCTCGCATGTGGAAAGGGTCACACCCATTCAAGTATGAAGAAACATAAAAATATAAACCTAAAAAGACACTCTAACCTAGTGCAAGAGGAATAATGAGAAGAAAGAAGACGAAGAATAGAAACAGGATGAGTGTGTGTGTGCTTAAAATAACAACACCTATTTAGGTTCTCACTCAAGAAGATAAATAAGTCAATGTATACATGCATTCATGCACATGGACACATGAAGTTAGTTAAATAAAGAAAAAAAAACAATTGTGTGAACGTGTGTAATGATGAAGAATAAATAAAGGTAAGAAATGGTTCAACCTAATTTCATATGTATGATCACATGCATACATGAAAAAGAAGAAAATAATTAACTCAGATGATGATAACTGAACTGATCTTCATTGCCTGAATAATCACATTGGTGTATGTGATTCTAGACAAGAAGAAAGAAGAAGTTTTTGTGCAGTTGGTTGTTCCTCTAAGCAGAAGAAAAAATAAGATTAGTGTAGTTGGTGTTCCGCTAGAGAAGAAGAGAAAGAAAGAAGGATGAATTGATTTCTTACTTCTTTGCAAGTACTCAAGTGAAGAGCACTAAAGAAGACCAAGACCAAAACCTACCTTATCAAGATGGAATAAGACTGTCGCTATAAGAAGTATAATGAACAACCTAGAGGTTCAAAGTTTCACTAGGCTATCACCAGTCCAGGGAAGAGGATTGTTTCACACCCCCCTCTAAAGTGTTAGGACTCACAGTGGCTAGAGGATTTCATTCCTAGCCACTCAAATTTAACAGCATATCACGTCATGGTAGAGAATCCATGAACTGTTCATATTCATGCATGGAAAGGACGTAGCAGTTTTTATTGTGTGGTGAACCCTGTAAAAATATTGTGGGCATATTTTTACGTCTTTCTATTATTTCATGAGGCATGAAAAAGAGAATAATAGAATCAAGATCCTGACAGGTCAAGAGGTATGGGGATAAAAAGTTGGAATTTGTTTCAAAATTCCCCAATACTAATTCACCCCCCTCTCAGTGTTTGGTATATACAAAATTGGTTCTCTCAATAATAAATAAAAAAGAAAAAATGTTGTCAGAGATCGAATACAAATCTCTTAGCTTTGACCTCTCGATGCTGTCAAATATACGAAATTATCACTATTCCATACCAATTTCCCCACATTATTTTATGTCGTATGAATATGATATGACACATATTGGAAAATAACTTACATAGGTTAGTATAAACATGCATAGGGGTATTCCTTGAATTGATAAGAGGGGGAAATAAAAGACACGATAGAGGCATATAGTTTAACACAATGAAAAAGGGAAATGAATCCCAAAGACACACACACACACACACACGCATTCTCATAAATGAATCCCATCTAAGAGAGGAAGTCGATCACCATCTCCCAACCCAGCCTATGATGACGAGTCTTCCTGTATCTCCAAAGTTCTATCATTGACCCCAAACTTCTCACACATCTATTTGAAGAAGTCCTGAGAAGGGGCCACATATTTCCTCTACTGTACACCCCATGGGAGTGTAATCTCTAATTGATTTAGGGACCATATCCAGACACAAAATTGAAATACCACTCAGTATATAAAGGAAATTAACCTATATATGGGACTACTTTCTCTATATCCATGTACTTAAAATGGGGGAATCATTCCTTGGTGAGATAGTGGATTACCATCCCAATAGAAAGATGAACTACACCCATGTAGTGGACTACCATCTCTATATCTATAAAAACAAGAATGTATGACCCAGATCCATGCAGGGGTGTACAATATTCATGAATAGTAGATGCATACCCTAGTGTGATTGAGGAGTACCCCTCCCCAAGGATAGTGTAATGATCTAATGTTTTATCAATGGATTTAAATTTTTATAATTAGTTACTATAGTATAATTACATAATATTACATATATAACACAATACAAACATTATAAATGACGACTAAGTGAAATAAATGGTATCTCTAGAAGTTAAGGATAACATATCAATGAAATTGTACGTTGATCTTGGGAATAGTAATTACAACCTTATGAATAGTAAAACTACCAATTTAATGGTAACCTCGCCAATGAATATATAAATACATTTCTCCATCTTGTTAGTGTCAATTTTATATAATTATATCATAGTATAAGTAAGTAAATTTTTTAAAAATTATCATTTAGGTGTTCATTTTTTTGTAAGTAATGTATATTTAAATAATTTTTTTTTATTTTTGTAATAAATTAATAGAAAACATATTTCCTTACAATGTATTCGTAACATAATATTCTCATGTCTTATGATTATATGATAATTTTATGTGAAAAAACTAAATTTTCAAAGTGTTAGGAAGTAGTTTAAATTTTTTTTAATTAGTATTTTTGAAGTAAATTATTATTTAATTAAAAATTAAATTGCAGGAATTTTGGAAATTATTTTTAAAAATTAGAGAAAATTTTTTAATTAAAAACACTGATAAATGGTTAGGGTTATTTTTCGAGTATTTTTTGAAATACACGAATTTTTGGTGAATAGTAAAATATAATAATTTACGGTATATATACATTATAAGTCAAATAAACTATTCATTGTGTCATGAATGATGCAATCACCAATGGTTCAAACTCACATGATATAATTATTTTATTTAGTCTCCTGAATCATCAGTATTTATTTCTTTGAGAAAAATACTAAAACTAACGTATTAAATATTGAGAAAAAATTTCTCTCCTCCATTATAAATACCACCACTTAAAACATCTTCTCTTCACTCCTCTCAAGCAATGTGGCTTGTCAAAATTCTGATAAAATATATTTCAAATCCCCTCCCCCATCTTCAAGATCTATTTGTCTCATGAAAACACCAAAACCTCTTCCATATGTAGGCTCTTATGTAGGAAAATTTAAGTGTTAAAATCCTCTTGAATTCTTTTATTTTATTTCCATGTTCCTTTATTTTCATTTTATATAAGAAATTCCCCTCATAAAATGTTATTAAAACCATATGTTCCTACATATAATATAATTTTTTATTTTAATTTTACAATTCATCATAATCTCTCAACCCCCAAGTATTCTAAAAATGAAAACACCATACGAGATATGTTCATTTATCACATTTAAGGATGACGAGATTTAATTTTCTATTGTCGTCTTGATATCTGGTCATGAAGACATTATTATGATTAAAAAATATTATTATATATGTATTATAACTTATTTAATGTTCTTAAATAGTTAATTATACATGAAATTAATTTTTAAAACAATATGAGTTCTTTGGGATCGAAAAATGCCAAATTAATCCAAGCGATTACGATTGAATTATTTATAATGATTCACCATCAACCCATTTAATAAAATGAATTTTATTACAATTATATGTTATTTATGTTAATTAATATAATATAAATAAAATTATAAAAAACCATTCATATTTTACATGAACTTCTATTCTCTTATTCAAGTAAACCGATCATGAAAATTATGAAAATGAGCACTCACAAGAGATGAAATTGAACACTATAACCAATCAAAAAATAGAATAATAGAAATTAATAAAATGATAATAAATCAAATAAAATTATAATAGGTTCTTTACTTATTAATAAATTAATCTAATTTTATTATCTAGGAAATTAATATCAAGTGAAGTACACCTGCAAACATAAGGTAAGGGATTCAACTCAAACATCACTTATTCGTTCATGTTATTCTTTATATCTATTTATCCAAAGGAAATTATTTTTTCTCTTTATGTGAATATTAAATTTTTTTAGATGTAACATGATCAATTATCAAGATACATTAATCAATATTTTACAAGGATATAAATGTTTTTAAAATGTTCCCTACTCAATTCTTCCCTAATAAGAAAGCCCAATTTAAGGGAATATCCCATATTCTTACCCATTTTTAGTGCACTCTAAAATATATTTTAATACACCATATATTTTTTGAAATAAATATTTTTATTATAAAACTTATGGTTTTATATAAATTATTATTCCACATTTTTTATTATAATATATTTAATATTTTCCTCGAACCACACTAAAATGTTTTAATTCAAAAGAATCCTAAATACACATTTTATGCGTTATCACTTCATTTTGACTTCACATATCATGATATATGCCAATTTTACATTATAAGTGTCCATTTATGTTCTAACTCCATTTTATCATGGACACTTTTATGATATTACTATTTTGTAATGCCTTATGAAATGAATCAGATACCCATTTGTTAAAATGGTTTTCCTTTATGTTATGCATCACTCTTTATGTTTCAAGCATATTATTGGAAATGATATTATGGGTGTGCGAAGATATCGATTCGATGATTTTGGTAATGTTTTGTCACATGATAGATCATGTGCAATGGTCTTCACAGTTGGCCTTGAATCATGCTCCATGTGAAATGATCTTGGTGGTTAGCTTATGCTCGTGCTCTTCTATTTGAAATGATCCATGATTAATTCTATTGTAATGTTTTTTTGCTTCAAAATTAATATGATTAAATGAGTATATTACCCCTTGTTTTAGATGATATTATTCCTTACATAACATCCCATTCATTTTTATGTCATTATCTCATACCTTCAATCCCATGTCTTAAGATTTATTCTTATTATTACTTCCTTAGTGGGAATTTTTTCTAATCCCTTTGTTCATGTTTTCCCCAGGTTATCCAATGAATATGTTTGGGAATAATGGATGTTAGGAGATCAATGTGGTGATAAAATAAAATATGTTTCTTTGATGTTTAATTATGTACCTAATCATTCAAGAAATTATAATTTAAAATTTTTGGATTGTAATATGATGTCTAATTATACATAAAATCATGTAATTATATGTGTAAGATGACAGTGTTTCTATAGTTGGTATAAGAGGTAACAATACTTATATTAGGGGATTAAGAATAAATCACTTTCATATAAACCTTTCAGGTAAGAATATGTATAGAAAACCATATTTTTTGTATGTATAGATTAAGTGGTTCATCAAGAAAATACATGCATGTCGTGATACTAAATGTGGATATGGTTATGGAAAGGATTTCCCTATGAGGAATAACACTGACAAGGTGTTCCATGCCTCACTGACGAAAACCTGGTACACGATAACATGCCTTACTATGCACATGCTTTGACTCTCCCATGGGGATATTCTTGAATAAATTCAAAATCTCGTTATAAACAATTGTTAAGGGGATACAAAAATCCCATAAGGATATATGTTTGAAAACATAACATAGATAACCTAGATTGAAACCGATGGAATCATAATCTATGAAATACTTTTCCTTTATATATTTTTTGTTTATATTCAAAGATACCTTTTTAATACTTAATAGAAAAGAATCCAAGATCCTAATTTCACGTGATTTGTCTTAGTTAATGGTGGAAAATAGAAGAACATGTGCCAATAACAAATGTGAAATGGAATGTGATGAATTTTCTAATGATATGCGAAATATGATGGGAACAGGCTCTACAAACTATATGGAAGTACCCTGTCAACTGGTTCAAGGTATGATTAATAAAATAAATCATGTGAAAACCCAACTTCAATAATTAAAGTGAATGTTTACATTGAATCCACCATAAAACAATTTTCTCCCTAATTTAGTGGTTCATAAGATAAAATCACCATAAGAAAATGGATTAACTCCATTGAAATGATATTTTTTGTTCTCCAGTGCTCTGAAGAAGAGAAAGCATTACTAGTGGTCGGTCATTCTAATGGGGAAGCTAATCAGTGGTGGACACAGATCAAGAAAAATATTTCCTCGGATAAAATTTATTCCATGTAATGGAGAGATTTCAGGAAAATATTTTTCAACAAATATTTTCCCCAAACTATGTGTCTCACAATGGAAAAGAAATTACTCAAACATAATAAAAAAAGGAAAAGATTCACTTAGGGTGTATTAATAAAACATTATAAGGCTTTCCAAATACACCTCCATATTTTCATGAACCCCAATATCAAGTTTGATCACTTAATTACTGGACTAAACCTAATTATATGAAAATCATTGTTGATTCAAGACATTGATAGCTATGATGAGATTGTCTGTTATTCCCTTAAGGTTGAAATAAAGATGAGTTAATCTTAGTTTTCTCTTGGGACCCATGAAAAAAATATAAATTGGAGTCTAACTTGGATAGATAGACAAACAAATCTGATGATTGAAAGACAACTAAACATATAACTTGTCAAAATTGTGGAGAGAATAATCCTGGGAATTGTTTAAAGGGAATTAGAAAATTCATCAAATGTGGCAGAATGGGGAATCTGGATAAGAACTGCCAAAGGGATATGAATAATTCCACTAATGTGGAGGATGAAAGGATGGTTTAGAATAACAATCAATATATAGTGTATTGTTTCAACTACTAGGATCATGTGAATTTTTCAAATCAATGCCATAAGCCTAGGGTTGTCGAAGAAAATCAACAAAAACCAACAAGGAAAAAAGTAATGGAATATGAAATCACTACTAATGATGTGCATCAAAACAATGATTTGGTTTCATATAAGCTGGTTATTAATTCAAGAATATAGAACATACCATTTCATGGTGATTTGAGACATTCATTCATATCTTTGACATTTAGTAGAACTATTTAATCACCCCCTCAAAATATAGTTGTGGAGTTTATTGTGAGAATAGAAAATGGGTAAATTATTTCATCTGATATATATAACTCATCATAATTTAATTTTAATGGAATTAACATCCCAAATAATCTTCTCATATTTTTTTGGTGGAGTTTGATGTTATATTGGGCATTGATTGACTATATCTATTAATATACAACATTGACTCTCAAGAAAGGTTGATCAGTATTTACATCCCGAAGCCTCCTATAATTCTTTATAAATTTACAGAGGAGGATGAATCCCTTTTAGAATCATCTTATCAAGTGTGTATACTACTTATTTATGAGAATTTATATCAAGCTAAAATGATTGAGACAATGGCGATAATCATGCTTGAATACATACCCATCATGAGGGATTACAATGATGAGTTCCCTGAAGAGTTTCATGACATTACTCTTAATCAAGAGGTTGAGTTCACAATTGAGATTTTTCATATATCTCTACCTATATCAAATACTCCTTATAGAATGTCCACCGTAGGTCTATAAGAGCTGAACAAGTGGTTACATGAGAATTTACACAAGGGATTTATACGTATGAGTGCTTCACCATGGGGGGAACTAGTCCTATTTGTTATGAAGAAGGATGGATCAATGCACCTTTACATTGGTTATCATGAGCTCCATAAAACCCTGATAAAGAAAATATATAACCCACTGTAAATAGATAAATTGTTCGATAAGCTATGTGGGGAAAGTTATTTCTTTGTGGTGGATCTTCGGTCAGGATACCACCAATTGAATGTGAGGAAAGAAGATATTCCAAAGTCTTAGTTTCGATGCAGGTGTGGAAACTATGAGTTCATTGTGATTACCTTTACACTGACTAATGATCTAGGTCTTTTCAAGTATTTAAGGAATATATTCTTTAGGTATTACCTTGAATGTTTTTTGGTAGTCTTTATCAAAGATATTCTTATACACTCCTATAGCAAGGAGGATCACGAGGAGCATTTGAATACTGTGATGAATACTTTTCAAAGGAACTATCTATATACAACGTATAGTAAATGTGAGTTCTGTATGGGGGATGTATAATTCTTGGCCATGTTATCACCACCAAAGGGATATTTGTGGACCCTTCTAAGAAAATGGAAATCGAAGAGTGGCGTAATCTAATATCAATTATATAGATCCATATTTTCATTTGCCTAGATAGGTATTGTCAATGATTTATGAAGAAACTATCAAGATTTTGAAACCCAATAACTTGGATGAAATGGAATGGAGTGAAGTTTATCAGGACTCAAGAATGTGAGGAAATCATTATGGAGCTCAAAAAGTGACTTTTCACAATGCCAGTACTTACAATCCTTATAAGTGGAGAAATCATTGTGGTGTATAGAAATGCTTCAAAGAAATACTTAGGTTGGGTATAAATGAGAAATTATAATGTGGTAGACTACACCTCAATACAGTAGAAGAGTCACGAGAAAAACTATCTCATACATGATCTAGGGATGGCAGCTATGATATTTTCATTGAATATATAAGGTAATTATCTCTATGGGGATAATTTTGAGATATATATTAATCATAATTGTCTCAAATATATATTAAAACAGAAGGAGTTAATATGTGCTAGTGAAGATGGTTAATGATCATCAATTATTAAGACTGCTCAATCCACTACAATCCTAGTAAGGGAAATAAGGTAGTAGATGCTATAACTACTAAGGACCATATATATATAAATGATGAGAATAGAGAAGGATCCTTCCTTCATATATTTTTAGATGGTGAATATGGAAATCACTAAGGGGGAACATCACAAATCATTTCTCAAATTATTTATAAACCCTCCCTCATGGTGAAAAAAAGGATTCTCAAAGAAAATATATGGAAATTTTGAAATGTTATTATGAAATTAGTAATGGGAAATACAATATATTCAATATTGATGAGGAAGGAGTTGTAGGATTGGGGTCACATTTGTTTGTACCATCTAATCCAGATATAAAGAATGGGCTTCTCAGTGAAGCACATAGCTCAACCATAATTATTCACCCAATGAAAAAAAGATGTATCAATATCTATGAGATAATTATTTCTAGTATAATATGAAGTAGGAGATTATTGAATATACATCAATGTGATTGGTTGTCAGCAAGTGAAGTCCAAAAGAAAAAAATTCTAAATGGAAAATGAAAACCAATACCCATACAAACATACATTTGGGAGAACATTACCATTGAATTTTTCCTTGGAATTCTAATGATATCTATAGGAAACCATTCAAAATAGCTCATTGTGGATCATATTATAAGGATATATCATTTTAATTCAATTCGAGAGGAATTATAATTTGATCAACATGCATAGATATATAACAATGTGGTGGTAAGGAATCAAGGATTACCACTTTAGATTATTTCTGATCGAGATTTGAGATTCACTCAAATGTATTGGATTAGTCCGCAATATGATCTAAGAAATGAGGTGAAATCATGTATGTCCTATCATCCTCAAACGGATGGTCAATCTGAGCGAACTATTTAGACATTGGAAGACGTGCGGAGATTGTGTTTTATGGAAATCAAAGTAGGATGGGACCAATAACATCCGATTTCCAGATTCTCATAAAACAAAATGCTCCACTCCAATATCCAAATGGATCCATTTGATTTAATTTTTGGGAAATGGTGTAGAACACAAGCCTGTAGGGATAAAATCATTGAGTGTAAGATGCTAGGACCTGAAATGGTCGAAGAAATTATCAAGAAGGTGAAAACAATTCAGCACCACATCATGTTAGCACAATGGTGAAAAAAGTGTCATGTAGACAACTATCGATGAGACTTTGAGTTCAATTTTGGATACATGGTATTCCTTAAAATATCCCCATGGAATAAGGTCATGATCTTTGGGATGAAAGGAAAGATAAGTCCTTGGTAAAACATACCCTTTGAGATTCTGGATAACATCTGAGATATTTCCTATCTACTGGAACATCCACATAAATAGTCTAATACAGACTATGTATTCCATGTATCCCTCTTATGGAAGTACATACTAGAACCTTCAAATGTACTATCTTCAAAAGTGGTATAATTGTAGAATGAACTTTCTTACGAGGAACAATTAGAAAATATAATTGATTGTATAGATAAATTTATATGCATCATGACTACTCACCTAGTTTATGTACTATGGTGGAACCATAATTACGAAAATGATACATGGGAACTAGAGGAATCGATGAAGGAAAAGTAAAAACACCTGTTTTTATCCTTGAATGTAAAATGAAATTTCGAGGGAGAAATTTTATAAGCGGGAAAAATGTAATAACCCAGTGTTGAATCAACGGATTCCCCATTTTATAATTATGTCTTATAGTATAATAAAATAACATTACATATATAATAGATTACAATCTTTATAAATTAATAATTAGTGAAATAAAAGGTATCAATTGAAGTTAAGGAATGTATACCGATGAAATAGTAAATTATCCTTTGGAATAGTATTGAGTAAATTATGAATAGTAATATTACCAATGTAATAATAACCTCCTCGATGAAATTATAAATAATATATTTCCATAATATAAGCGTTAATATGATATAATTATATAATATTATAAGTAAATAATTATTTTAAAAATTATTAATAAAGTGTTGGAATTTTTGTAAGTCAAGTATATTTAATTAAAATTTTATGATTTATGTAACTCATTAAAAGAAAATTAAATTTAATAATTTTTATATATAAAATAAAATATCTATGTCTTATGATTATAAGACAAATTTATGTGACAATAATTAATTTTTCAAAGTGTTAGAAAATATATTTTAATTTTATTTTTTTGATGTAAATTATGATTTAATTAAATTATAAATTTCTCATATTTAGAGTTTTTTTTTTAAAAAAATTAGTTCATTTTTTAATTCTACACATAAGAAAATGGTTAGGGTGATTTGATTTGGGATTTTTCTGAAATAAAAGATGTTTTGGTGAATAGTAAAATATGGTAATTTATGGTATACATACATTATAAATTAAATACACAATTTATTGAGTCATGGATTATGTAAGCACCATTGGTTCAAAATGACATGATATAATTACAATATTTAGTCCCAAAAATCATCATTATTCCTTATGAAGAGAAAAATAAAAAAACTAATACATTAAATACTGTGAAAACACTCCACTCATCCATTATAAATACCACCCCTCACCACCTATTATCCTCACTCCAATCAAGACTTGTGACATGTAAATATTATTCTCAAATCACTTCCCAAGAACCTACCCAACTTTCCGGATCACCTTTTCTCATAAAAGACCATAATTGCTTCCCTATGAAGGCTCTCAAAGAGGAAAAATTAATGAGGTAAATTACTCTTTCTAATTCATTTATTTTGTTTTCAAGTTCCTTTATTTTATTTTAACCTCATCTAATCCCCTCATATAAATGGTTTGATAACACCATTAACATACATATACTAGAATTTTGTTTACCAATGTAATAATAATAATAATCATCTCTATCCCCCATTTATATTAAAATTTGAAACATTGTCTGAGAGTTGTTAATTTATCACATTGAAGGATGACTAATTTTCAATTTATATTACCTTATTCAATGCTAGTAATGAATTTTTTTTATGTTCTAACAAGATTATAATATATTTATAGTAAATTATGTAATGTTATACAAGCATATTTTTTACATGAAGTTAATTTATAATAAAAAATTAGTACATTATGATAAAAAACATCCAAATAAATCCTTGTGATTATCATTAAAAGTTTATCTAATGATGAATTCTAATCAAATTTAATGAAATGAATTGTATAACCATTATATATTCTGAAATTTAATTAATATTATGTAATTACACATCTAGAACACCATTCCCATTTTACATGAACATCCATACTCATATTCAAGTGAGCCGATCATGAAAACTAAGCAAACGAGCACTCATGTACGATAAAATTGAACACTATAACTCATCATGAAAGAAATAATTCAAATTAATAAAAAATAATAATTAAAATTAATTTTAAAAATGGGTTTTTAAATATTAATTAATTAATATAATTTGATTTTCTAGGTCATTAATGTCATGTTAAGGATACCTTCGAACCAAAGTTAAGGAATTCTACCCGAACATCAATAATTCCTTCGGGTTACTCTTTCTCTATTTTTATCCAAATGAAATTATCTTTTATTATTATTTCATTATTCTTAATGATGTTTAATTTTTCCATGATCAGGTATCAAAATCCACTCCACCTTCTTTAATAGGTCAATACATTTTTTTAAAAGTTCCCCACTCAATTCTTCCAGATAAGCAAACCTGATTTAAGGAAAATTATGGAGTTATTACCCATATTTAAGTTACCCATATTGTCAATTTTCAGCCACCATATCTTTTCCAAAATAACTATTTTTTATTATTAAAAAATTATTTGTTCCCATCTTGTTTTACATTAATGATTATGATATATATTTTTTTTTAAATTCTCTTTAATATTTTCATTAAAACGCACTAAAATGTTTTAATTCTAAACATTATTAAATAATATTTTTACATTTTATTCTTTCTATTCAACATAACTTATCATGATATTTGATTATTTTACCATATTAATGTCTAGGTATATTTGAAACCCATTATTTTATGGACACTTTTATGGTATCACCATTTGTAATGCCTTATAACATGATTGTGATACCCATTTTTTCCATGGGTAACCTTTATGTTATGAATGATTCTTTATGTGGAGAGAATATTCATGAACATGTTATTATGGCTACTACAAAATAGAAATCCAATGTATTGGGTAAATTTTAGTGTAATGAGACATCTTCTATAATGGTCTTGGTGGTTCTCCATGACTTCTTCTCCACATGTAATGATCTCAGTGGTTATCATAGACTCGTGATTCTTTATGTGCAATGTTCCATGACTCATAGTAAAATATTGTTTTATTATTTTTCCATGTTACTATGATTTTATTACTATATGACCCCATGTTTTATATTTAATGATTCATTTTATCATGTTCCATGCCTTTTGATATCATTATTTCATTACTTCTTACATGTTTACTATGATTTATTCATATGATTATTTCTATACTGTGCTTTTTAGCTCAACCCCTTTTTCATGTTATCCCCAGGTTATTCTATGAATATATTTGAGAAAAATGGGTGTTATAAGAACAGTGTGGAGATTAAATAAATTATTTTTTATGATGTTTAATTATGTCTGTAATCTGACATGGAACTAGAATTTACAATATTTGGATTGTAATATGATGTTTAATAATACATAAAATCATGTAATGATATGTGAAAATGGTTAGGGTCACTATAGTTAGATGTCCCACACCCACATTTGAGAGGCAATTACTGCCTATTCCTAGATTAATGAGTCTACAAGACCCACAAACAAGAACCATAGAAAGGTACTATATCCTTGGATAGAGGAACCACATCCAGATGCATCAAGAGAGTGTTGTATCTATTTAAAAAACAAGTATGGAGGAATCATGCACTGGTGCTATAGGGGAGTACAATCTACATTAACAAAGGACCCATGACTATGTGGGGGAGTACCACCATTACATTATAATGAATATAAAGGACCCTAACCATGGTGAAGGAGAGGAGTGCCACCTCAATTGATATATGACCTACATCTTAGTCTAATAGGGAAGTAGTGACTTTACCCAGAATATCTCCAACAATTGTAAAATTATCTCTACCAATGTCTACAATCTCATTATCAATTTTCATGCTCATAAAATCTCACATCAATCCTAAAAATAAACTATAGAGGATACCATCACATTTAACATGGAAATACATCTTAGATAGGTTACTCATGAAAAAAATATGAGCCCAATGGTAAAAGATATGAGATGAAGGAGATGCATAGGGAACTATATGATGTGTATGGTGGTTTATATGGCTTAATACCCCACCTTGATATTTGTCTATATCTCCCATGAACATAGGTCAGAATCTATGTTTCTCTACACAATGCGTATGGGTCCCACATGGTGTGTCTCAGCTACAAGTTTCCTACCTATGTTCTATCAGTCATGCCAATGTCAATATAACATTGCTCATGTACCTAGACATGTACCATTCCATAAACCATCTTGGGTACCATTTCATATTCAAGCCATTATAGTTAGATAAATTTAATGTGTCTGGCCTTTTTCAATCCCGATTATACTCAGATTTTATTCAAGGAAACTAGAATTAGTTAAAATTGGTGTAGGTATCCCTAATGGTGTGTGATACTAATCTACACCCAGAAACCATATCCTCCACATCTAGGGGACTACATGGTGTGTTTTTTTGGACTACATGCCATGTAGTCTAGTTTTTCATAGAGAGACAAGTTCTTTCATGAAGTTTAAAGATCTGGTTTCTTCAACTAAAATCGTACCTGTTGACCACATTAAAATGGTTTTCATCAACTCTATTCATCAATTTCATCATTCCATTGGTTGGAAATCAAAGTATGATCTACCTTGGTGGTTCATCATGCATATTGTACACCTCTCATTACAAATGAATAGTCCTGTATCCTAGATAAATGGGAATCATCCATTTCATCCCACAAAAACATTAATATGTCCTCAAAATTTATTCCAAATGTTTATTTTCCAAATATTCTTGAATCTTGGGGTTATATCAAGCTCTAACCCACCTCGGTAATGTCATACTGAAAACCCCTTGGATAATGAAAAAGCGCATAAAGAATGATGGGATAAAACCATAACAAGGGTGATAAACATCGTTGACCAATCATTCTCATCCAATAATTGGAAATTGGGGAATTCGGGGTGAGATCATGACATAATAAAAGATAATAAATTGAATGAACTATTTAATTATATATACAATCTCATTCAAAGGGCATGAAATCACTAAAAAGTGATAAATTGATTAAATTCATGCTGTAATAATTTAGTCAAGATGGATGAAACCATAATTAATGAGTCCTACCTAGATAATTGTTTTATCATTGGTGAATAAGGAATTTTCCTAATATTGGGATGATCTACTGCATCTTCTATCTACAATTTCATTTCTATCAAATAATTATTCATCATTTTGTTTCAATCCACCAATAATTAATTATGTGACCTTATGTTCACTTTAATATGATTATGATGATAACCCATGCAATTTTATATAACAAGATATTTATATTTGGAAATATTTTTTGGTAATTAAATGAATGAATTAATGAATTAATTCATTAACCCACTTAATATACCCACTATTAAATGGATCATCCAAACATCTAATGCTGACTAAATTTAAGACCCTTATAGGGTAAACCTCATGATCCAGATTCTAGGGTGGAATTAGATGTTCAATTCAAGACTCTATTCACGAGATATTCAATTATTTTTTTGAAAAATTTATTTCATGTTATAAAATATATCAAATACTATTATAATGTCAATTTTGGACTCTCTGGGTATTAAAATCATGCATCATCTCACCACATGGCTTCCAAAATATATATATTTATATTTCATAGTAATATAAGAAAAAATAGTATCTATAGTGTAAATATACATAATTATACAATTTTGATAAAAATATAAAAAAATGACAATACCTCAAAAAACCATGAGAAAATTTAGCACTAACACATCCATAGTATGTCCATACCCATTACATATCCTTTACCACACTACTAATTACCTACTTTTATATGATACATATTAGGTCCCTAATAAAAAGTAAAATTATGATGATAACCTATATGAGCTCTATATCCCCCGAGCATTAAGAAATATTGCTAACCACCTTGATGACCAAAAATTTGAGGAATCTTCTACAAAAAGGGGCATGGATGGACAAACTAAAGCATTATCTCATATTAGTTGGTCACTTTTCCTAAAAATTACTACAAAATCTAGAGTAATAACAAAAAAACTGAAATACATTGGTAGAGACTCAAAAACCAATGGTAATAGAGTCGAGTAAAACATCTTACTATGATATTTTCCCTACTGATTGGTATTTTGACTTCCTTGGTATTTTTGATCATCTACTTGAAGACATGGTCATCAAGAATCTATACAGAACATCCCCAATTGGAAATACTACATGTGAGTTCCTATGATAATTAACCCATAAATTATTTTTTAATAATGGATATGTATAATGAAAAAATACAACGACTTCATATCTGATAGCTAGATGTAACATCTCCTCAAGATACTCGGGTGTACACTCCTCATTTAGAGAGGGATCCAATGTTAAACACAATATGTTCATGAAACTAATCAAGATGTTTTTAAGGGTTAGGATAAATTTATGATGGCAGAGTATCCCCCACATATTTTGTGCCTTAATCATTGAAGAAAACAACTCCAGATGAAAATCGTTCTAAATATCAATCCCAAAAATAGCAGTATCCTCCCATTATCCTTGAAACAATATCCCCATAAAAAATTATGCTATATACATATGTAATTTAACAAAGAGAACAATATACTCAGATTGATCATAAATAAATATGAATTTGATTTCAATCCCCACTAACAAGTACCCTATCTCTAGATGAGAGATCCTCTTGACATATTTTTTTAGGAAATGACACTGGAATGCCTCAAACTTCATCAATAATGACTCATCCACCACTGTAAGTTCGATCATGTTATGCTCGACGGGATCATATTATTGATCCACTTCCACCTTAAATACACATGAATGATAAAAGGATTCTTATCTAAAAATACATGGAGATTGAACATCACATTATATCATGGAATTTACATAGATACATTCTAGTAGAATCATTTTTTCCAAAATACCTCATTGAATTAAAATGAAAAAAATACTGATGCATTAACCTCTATTTAGTCACTACATTGAAATTTATATTATTGCTCCTATGGTGTTTTTGAAACTCATGTTCTTTATGTTAGATCGCATTGGGATCTAAACACTTGTGTCCCAATTGGTCTAACATGTTACACAACACACTATGTCTGAACAATACTGTTACCCTATCATTATCATGGAAACCACAATAATGATACTCCAAACATCATACTACCAACCCAAAATTGATAAAACTCATTCACAACCCCCAAACCCTCCAATAGAACCCCTCCATGTCCAGATGTGATGATAGGGTGTGACCCCTCATGTACTACCTTTATTAGGCCCCAAGTTCATGACTAGCACATAGAGTGTATATTGGCCATATGGGATGCATTGCATTAAATAAATTTTTCATTGAGATATATGAATAAAACCCAAAAAAATTCATCACATAATATAAATGAAAGAAAAACTCCCTTAATACATGACATGAAATAAAAATAATGTCTCTATTGATAATAAAAAAACCAAAGCAATGACTTCAGAATAAATCCATCTTTTAAGCTATTAATTTTCATCGTAGAATATAATACCATCATGAAGACATGAGACATAGTTTATATATAGTGTGTGAATATAACATGTATATTGTATATGATCATACTTGGGGTTTACATGGAAAATTTGAAAGGATAAAATTAATGACCTAGTGAAGAATATAATGAACTTAAAATGCCATCATAGGCCAATAATCCACCAAATCCTCACTAATTTTCAATAAAAAAATAAAAAAAATCCAAAGTAATAAGATAATGTAATAATCATAGGTAATGTTACCAGAAACACATTTTCCCAATGATTTTCCACTATCATGTGACAAAATCTGAAGTCATGTTCTCACATCACTTCCACAATGCTAGTTATCACAAAAATATTTATCTGATGTAGTTGATTCATAATCAAAAATATCATATCCCATTTTAGGGACCAACATCCAATTATTCCATCATTCAATATCTAAATATCAATTTTTACCACAACATTAACTCCACAATATTTCATATCCAAATATGACCTCATTTCTTGAGAGTTAGGGTATCATGAATGATAAAAACCTCACCATTATTCCATCATATTTCCATGATTGAACCCTTCCACATATCACAAGATAATGTTGTTAGGCATCACCACTTATAGTTCATTATTAGTTTGGTACTCCCAACCAACAAGCTACCACCACCATATTATAGGGAAAAGAAGAGTTATGAAGAGGTGATATTTATCCATTTTTCACTACACCATCATGGACATCTGGGAAAACACCCATAAAATATTTGTGTGATAGTACATAGTAATCGATGATGATGTTGTGTGTATTGAAATCATAATGAAAATATAACATATATATTTATACATACATAATTACACATAGCCCAACCCAATGGTTTCACATCAATACTTTATCTTTTATATTAATTAACAATACCACACTACCACATCCACATTTTCCACAATATTTGATACTTCTCTATAATAAACAGCCACAAACATCTTAAAAATTCCACTTAATACATTTTTTTGTTAATCCACATTACATATAAAAAATTTATTAACCACTATTCATTAAATAAATCATTTAAAACCATTATTTAATGAAAACCACTCTATCCAATAACTATTTAATTCTCATTCTGTTCTATCTAATTTATTAAAATTAATATCATTGACTCAATTTTCATTCATTAATTTCAATATTTCAATATTTTTAATCATTGTTAACAATAAAATCTGTATCCAATTCTACTAGCCTACTACAACAAGGCAACATAAAGTAACCTAACCACCTCACAACAATAACCATCATATACACTTTTAAGGATAACAAATAAATCCAACCATATCACACCAACAACCATATATCTACCACTATACTTACACTACCCACAACACATATTGTATCCAAACTAATCACCACCATCACCCTTCAAACCCCAAAAATCCCACACATGAAAAATAATAACCCTAGCCACACTAACGAAATATCGGGTAACATTCTTATTTCACATTTATTCACAAATCATTTAGTGTGGGGGGGTCAGTTTTTTAATCAATTATCTCTTAAATGGGTATTTTAACATGGTTCATGATTACACATACAACTGATTAATATCCAAATATACTTATTAATACATTTTTAAATGGTGACTTATGAAATTATATAATTACAGTGGTTATCAATCCACATATACAGGTTATCAATCCACAATAGGGATTTAAAAATTCATTATTTCTATAATAAGCACATCAAAATAAATTATACATTTTTAATAGAAAACTAGAATTAATTAAAAGGGTACAAACAAGAACATATGGTACCCCCTACTACACACCCTTTAATTTTATTTAATAAAATTTTTTATACTCATTATTTAATCTTTACCATAAACCAACTCAAAAAAAAACAATTCTAATTTCAAAGATTGATGTTAAGGATGGGAGAACAAGGATATCTTACCGAGAAAGAATCTTCCACATACACTAAACAAAAACATAGGGAAGTGGGAGACTATGTCACGTTTAGTTATCATAATGGTATGGGTATGATCAATTACACAACGCCTGAATAGAAGAAAAGAATAAGGGGGATTAAAATTATTAAAATAATGTGACATGCTATTATAGAAATTAAAGGATGAAATATTTCATCTTACATGCCTAAAACATGCCTGTTGGGCGAGTACCAATCAAGGTTTATAGTTCCCAAGAATCCAAAAAATATATTGACTACAATTAATTGTAGGAAACTAAAAATTACATAAAAGGAGGAAATCCCCTACAATAGGATGTGGCATAAAAATTAATGAAGATACTGAAAAGTAAAAAAACTCAATTATCCTTATTCTATATTAGAAATATGTTTTCATTTAAAATAAGTGACAATCCAAATTTGAAACTCTTGATTCAAAGGATTGAAAATATTATTTTTAATCCATAAAAAATATATTCAAAACAATCATTTAAATTTTAAAATCCTATATTATATATAAAATTTTTTTTATATCAATATGGAAAAATACTTGAATTTGGAAACTTTTAGGATATTGTTGTAACATAATTTAAACATAACAAGGGATCAAATAACAATGTAGTTGTAAGAATTAATGAACTATTAACATAACGGATCAACCATAAAACTATATATATTGATCTGACAAAGCTTTAGATCAATTTTAAAATTCAAATTTATTAAAGACATGAAGAAATGACCTATCACATGAACAAATTAACTAAGGACACAACCATACATAGTGACCACATCAAAGAACCAATTTTCCTAAATTGAAAGTAGACTGACTATAATAAGGAATAGATCAACCAAATGTGTGAAAATGATCAACCACGTGTATAAAAAAACTACCACTATAACAAAACAACTGACTACAAGGAAAAATAATGTGCCCACATGAAGGATCCAATCTACCAAATGAAAAATAAAATCGACCACAAGAACACCTATGTGATAAACAAATTATGTCAGATGGTCATTCAAGTTACCATGGGAGGAAATGGGGAAATTTGAAAGTTTAATGGATTTTATATCCTTCATAATACCCCAATGACTTTGGGATTTTCAAGGAATTGTTTTAAAAATATTAGTTATTAAATATAATACAATCATGTTTATTATTAATGTGAAAATGTTGTTCAATGGTTCCTTTTCATTAGCAAAGTGGTCTATCTCATGGATGGAAGTGAATGATTTGTATCACAGATCACCTTAAGATTAGAATTATCTTTGGAAAGATAGTGAAAACCATATGCTAACGGGGTGTGTAATCAAGGAGTGTCTGTAGTGGTTTTGGTACCAACAATATATCTACTATTTATGCCATGTTCCACTATTATTGATTTCACGGACTCAAGAATATTATGATAACAGATATATCACCTCAAATAAAATATTTAGAATTTGAGTCATATAGGGTTGACTCAGTCCTTAAAAATTAATTTAATTTACCTAGATGATTATTTTTTGGGACATCTAGTCATTGAATTTGGCCACATTTCTATTTACGAATCATCTCCACTCCTATTCTCCTTATGGAAACTGAGTATAAATATAAGTCACTTCAGAAAATGTTTTACTCAAATTTACAAGCATTGTTTCAAACATTTTCTTGAGTTATTCCTTGAAGATGAAATATTATTTGATATCATGCCCCAAAATTTGATGAAATGAGGAATAATCATGGAAAAAATTTATAAATACCTCATTGTTTTTCTTATATTTTATAAATTAAACCTAAATCTTCAGTAGATAGAAAATTAACAATCATACAACCATCATCTTTAATAAGGATTAATCTTTTTATTTATTATTGTTGAAGATATGAAAATTTTTATCCTTATTTCTATCCTAATGAGTGGAATATTTTTTGGAGAAGATATATCTTATTGGTGAGTGGGTTCATGGAATAATGTTTACATTGGTTCTAGATTGATTGTAGTGGTTTGTATCTCCACATCAATATATTTCTTCACCCTAGTTGATGTTTTCATCATTGATTAATTTTATATTGGAAAATTAAATATCGTAGATGTAATGATTTTATATAAACTCGAAGATTCAACCATGGTATTTAATTAGAATTAATAGGTTTTGTAACTCATCCTATATATTATCTATACATAACTCCGACCACAACTCTTATATAAGATTCAGACTCATGGAATAAGTTAAGTGTCTCCCTTTCGTGATAATGTATGAAACCATATCACATTCACATTGGTTTAAAATAGAGATGTTAGGATAATATTATTTTTCAACATAGAGTCAAGTTGGTAATGGAACAATAATCCAAGTTCATCCCAAATGATTATAGACCTAGCTGGAGGATTTGAATAAGTAAAAAAAGTAGGTCCTTCTATTATTTTAAAGAACCACATGAATTTTATTTCATCAAACTCCATTGGTGTTCCCATTATGGTGAATTATCAAGATATAAAATGAAATATTCGATTATTATTATAATTTACCATTACATTTAATATTGAACTTGTGGGATTCCACAATTTTGGATGTGGAGGAGTAACTTTCACCAACTAAAGATATGGATTATTCTCTTACATAACTAGTTCATGTCACTCATATATTCCATCTATTTGAGTACCAAATGACTTAATGGTGTCAAAGAGTTCAATTGAAACTATCGAATATGATAGTGATTGAGTGGGGGAAGTGATATGAATGTAATAATGATAGATTTTATATACTGACTACTGATAACAATATTGAGTCATTCTGTGGTAAATTAGTTGAGAGAATAGTTAATATTTCCCAGAAGTATATATTTATTTATAATATGTAACCGCTGGGGTTAAATAATTTTTTTTCATTGACATGAGTTAGTTGGTGATTGGACATCACATTTCATTACCAAGTAGTTCCTTTATTTTGAAAGTGAAATTCTATAGGATTTATACTTTCCTCATTCTTAGATTCTTAATTTTCTGGTATATTACTTATGAAAAATTTATCATTAATTTACCATAACATTTAAAACTCATCTTCATAGTGGTAAATCATATTTTAAGTAGAAAGTAGAAAAACAACTTTTTATAGTGGGAGATTTATAGATATAGAAACAAAATTTTATTTATCATTAGATAAATATCACCAAGTAGGTGGTAATATAATGTATAAAGTTCCCTAAAGTGATAATATTGTCTCTAATTTCAAGTAAGCACACCATCTTCACACATTTTGGTAGTGAAATTTTTTTAATGGACGTGTCCTCTCACATTATTCTTCATTAGTGTAACACTTCACATTATCTATAAGATTTTCATAAAAAATATTCTATAATTTGAATCATGTAGTGGCAATATAATCTTTACATGTTTCATATAATTAATATATTCATCATTTTTTAAATAACTTTTAAGCGAACATTCATAATTCTTATGGATTTTTATTTTCTTTGGAAACCATTTTAAATTTTGGTTGTTATGTATTTTCATTTCCTATCCTAAATAATCTCTTGAAATTGATTTTTGATAGAAATCTTGGATGATTTCCCAATAGCATTCACTTCACGTTCTTTTAAGAATAGAGATAAATATTGAAACATCAATAGAAGAGACAAGTATGGTGTTTCTTACAAATCTTATCTCATTTTATAAAAGATAAACATATTTAGAGGATGGGTGATAAAAATATCTCCATTTCTTATGATTTTTGGGAGCCTTGATTATGTCACAATTGTAGCTAACTTCCATTATAGATTTCATAGTTTTATATGAGACAATGCTGGTGAAAATGACCCAAACCTATGAGTTTCTACTACATATTTAAAACAATATGGGAAGATTAAATTAGTAAAATTGACTTTAATGATTTTATCCTTTCATGAGTCGGACAAGAAATTTGTTTTTGGGAATGTGTTTCTCACTATAAATGGTTTCATTGTGATTGATTTTTTTATTAATAAAATGATTTGAAATATTTTATATTTATGAAATAATGATGAATAATATATCAATGGATCATTATTTCTCTTTTAAGGTGGGGATTTTTCTTATTTAGTAATGGAAACCCTGTATTTGATGGCTGAAATAGAATATTGGAATCACTAAACAACAACATTGATTGGTGAAAAAATATTTCAGGATGTATTCCCCACTAATCATTATCATTATCTGAATGTAGTGAAATAGAAATATCCCAATTCACCTGCCCCTTGTTTTGAATTTTTGGTGGGGTATCATCAAATATTTTGTCAAGTTCCAATAAACTCTTAAGGTGTGTGTGTTTGATGAACTCATAATATTTTTACAATGTTTAATTTACAACCACCAAAATGTCACCCACTTTTAAATAATGGCATAATATTTCTAGAAACATTAAATGATCTATAGAATCACTATAATGTTGGATCAAATAATTAAGATGGTGGATAGATGACCACTGGTTTTTTAAAAAGTAATATATGCATTACACCTTTAATGTCTTTAGAATTTCATTCTAAAGAGTTTCATTGTTCCAAAACATTAACAATATTTAGTCTTTACATAAAAAATTCCACATGAACATATAATTTTATTCATCCATAGTTGGTGGTTTTACATCCTTATCAATTATTTTGGATTCTCACTATTTAATTGAATGGTGTGGGATCATTCTAAATATGCTTGTTTTGTTCAAGGGTTCACAGTCTGAGGGAGGAATAAATTGTAACATCATGGACCCTATAAATAATCACATGATACTTATATAATATTATTGGAACATAATATAATTGTTCATATAGTATCCAATAGATTAGAAGTCATTGACGACTATATACATACCTAAATTACATTTCAAAATATAAGTGAAAACTTTAATATATTGGAAAAACATTATTACCCCTTCCAAAATATCATTGGATGTTGTACATAGTTCTCTTCTAGGTTACATCTTCTCCTAAATTCCATGAACATACATTATCCTTCTCGAATATTGGATTTTTTACATTTTAAAGGGGGTTGTTCTATTAGGGAATGTACTTTTGGTAATGACCGAACATATTGAAGGTGACTAATAACTATTATGATATGGTGGGAATGAACAAGGGATGAAATTAATGGATTTTTTAGATAGGGTAAGTGAAGAGAGGATTGACCCTTTTATAATTGTAAATAAATTTTATTTTTATAAATACCATATTTGTTTTCTATGGGATGTAACTCTCAAGGAAAGTGGATCCAAACTTGACAAATAATGAATTTATTAAGGGATAATATTGAGAAATATTGTACTATTAAATTATAAAAATATTTTAAACATGCTTTCAACTCATTACCACTACATTTTTCACATTACCCATTTTATCTTTAATCACGATATTTTTAGCACAATATAATTTTCAATATTCATGAAAATAAAATGTTATTTTATAAATAATTAGGACCTATGTATTCCAAATATAAACTCATTTTAATGAAATTACATATATAAAGGTGATATAAATTTATATTATAATAGTAAATTTATAATTCTTTAATATAGATATACTAATAAATTAAACATGTGTTTTAGAATATAAAATATTGGTCGATAAATTAATCATATTACTTTAAAATAATTTATTTGAAAAAAATGTTTCATTAAGATATTGGTTTTGTGACTTTTATATTTTTATTATATCATAAATATTTAATAAAATTCATTGTTTCAACTAAACTCTATTTTCAATATTAACTTAAAATTAAATCGTTTGGAAAAATTATAAATTTATATCATAAGATAATATATTATTGAATAATTAAAAAATGATGTTAAAATTTTAAAAATTCAATTCAATCATTTATAAATTACATGTTTTAATTATATTGAGGAGAAGACTATCCAGGGTAATAATTTAATGATAGTTTAGAATACAATGTTTACATAGTACAATAGCATCTTATATATTCCTATATGATGATTGTTACCTAAAATTAGACATTTATTGGTATAAGACACCTCAAATTGCTGATTATTAACCTAGTGTCGTTGGACTTATCTTAGGATGTTTCTCTTGATTGAAATGATAATTTAATGAATTTTAAATATGTGGAGGAACATCATGTTCAGAAGATATGTCACTATGATGTGAGATTTTATAATGATAACCGTACAGAGGACCTTGAAGGTTTTTTATTGATTAAAAACTATTCCAAAGAACTAAATTCTCTGTAAATGATTTTTTATAGCCGGAAACACTAGAACAATTTTCTTGGTAGGGCCTCAAGAATTATTATCCAGGTTACAATAGGGAGGGAAACCATGGATATTGATTATTTATGAGTCTTCAAGGGTGAACCTAATTTAATTAAATCACTTTGATTTTGACAAGGACTATAATAGAATAGTTAGGAGTAGGACCATTGTGATTAATATTCAAATTTTAATTTTAAAGAGATTTGAAATAAGTTTTATATAGAGGATATTCATGATCAAATTTATATTGTTGTAAGGAGGACCTACATAGTTGGATCTATAGGGGGACCATCAGAGCTTCTATGTTTCACTAGAGCATGGTGAAGAACATTATGTATGATATTTACTACCAAAAAGAGATATTTTTTGGTTGATATGTTGATTGTCATAGTGAAGAACTCCAAGAATGAAACTTCGGTTTGTGGTTATATGGTCATTAGGTTTTTTTTGAGGAATATATCCCTAGATTATTTAGAGTGGAACCTCATATTCTACTTATATTATATTATCGGGCCTACCTATACCACGATGATTGTATTTTCTTATTGATAAGACTTTATCATATACATTCATTAGTGTTTGGATTGAAAATATTACATTATTTTTAACTTAAGTGACTCAGTATGGTCCTTAAGACACTATCATGGTATGCTAATGAGCTTCAAAGATATCATATTATTCAATGGTATAGGCCTTCTATTGAATTATAAATTACAATTAGATATCCATGTTTATGGATAATTTTGGTCATGAAAATGGGATAAGAACATTGATCATGATTGATACTTTCAAATTTGGGAACCAACCTTCATTTCTAGGATCACTTTTATGTATATATTTAGTTTCTCTCAAGATATAATGGAAAATATTATATGTTTAATTAAAAATATGATTGTGGAACTTATCCTAGGATTAATCTATCAACGTACCTCTATAATCCTTCCACTTTGGTATCCAGGTATTTAAATCTCAGGTTTGAATCTCCATAGTATAATCTATAAAAAATTTAATAAGATTTGATGACATAAGATGTTGGTGAGGATGAATATTAGAGGGTTTTATCCAAGGAAAATAGTAAATAGAAATATGGTGGAAGATAAAATATCCACTACCTCTTGAAGATAACAGAGATAGGTGTGTTTGTGAACTAGGTATATACTCATAATCTTAATAGTTGTGGGGATAAGGGAAAATGGATTTATAGATGCATAATATAATCAACATAGATTATATAGATTCAAACATCTAAAATTCTCCTGAGATACCTCAGGGGTTGGAACTGATCCACTAATATTTTAATACATTATTAGGGCATCAACTACCTATCACTAGAAGAGTTGAGTTAGTGATAGTGTATGATAGAACTTTTGTGCCAATCAAATCGTCACAACTGTGGAATATGACCATGGTACCATGTATGGGTATTTTTTGGGAATCCTAATTGATTATCAATTTTCTAAATATAGATGGGGGAATCAAATATTTATTGATAAACTGGGTGACAATATCATTTATATTAAAGGGTGATCCTAAAGAGGAAAAAAACGAGGTTCCAATTAGGGAAATATATTGTAAAACAATACATGGTCCATTAATATCACTCTAATGTAAATGACTTCATGAGACATTCAAGATTTTTGTTCAACCACACAATACGTCACATGTTATGTTTGGTTTTAGACCTCATTTCTAATCAAATTAAGTCATTCATATATGATAATGTTATTATAAATTGTTCATTATGATTGATATTATATGATTTTATATTATCGTACGTATCAAAGTGAAAATATATTTATATAATAAGTTCATTATTTTATTCCTTAATGTTTGGTTACTCTATGGTTTCTAATCATATATATTATAACTCTGGAATCTATATCTATCTAGGGTGCCTATATATTTTTTGGAATTTGGATATTTCCCAAAATTATAGATTCTTATATATTCTTATTAAAGAAATAAAAAACTATTTATATTAGTTCCACATAATAATACATGATACACTGTTAATGTTTTTTTGAGAAGGATTATTGTAGTTGACTTTATGCTTGTGAATCCATGACAATTGTGTAACCTCTTATTGTTTTACAATGATGATGAAGGGTATCCCTATTTAAGTCATTAAACCCATACTATTATTAAACATCTTCGGTCATGTAATGAGGAGAAAGATGTCCTATAGGCTAAGATAATATAACTAAGATTAATGTTACATTTTGATATTGATATTATGAATATGACCAAGAAAATGAAGTTTTAACATCATGTAGAATGGACTATTAGGAGAATGGGATGATGTAATGGTTTGTGTTGGATATACACATGACTAATAATTTATGGTTCATTAGTTATTGTTTGTTTAGAAATTGGAGTTGGTATGGTTGGATGATGCATGTAATATAAGGATCATGTTATTTATGGATCGTTGATAGGGAATTTGTATGAAATTGTCAATGGGGAATGGATAATGACGAAATTTTGTATGAGTGTTATGGAAGAGGCCTATTAAAATTGTGCTTAATATATGGATTACACATATTAGGTGGCCTATGTGTATTTATGAATGAATTATTACTTGATGCTCAATACAACCACTAGTTGAAGACCTAGGTGATTGTGTTCCCTGTTTTGCATTCCGGATGACTAATCACTTAGTTGATAGTAATTGGAGTTTGGGAATCTAGTTTAGTGAACTTGGAGTGGTGGGATGAAGTAGACCAGATCACTAAATAGTGGATACCTAAAAGGATGAACACCATTCTGAATAATGTAACTAAGAGAAAGGATAACTTTTTGGAAGGCCCATATGAGTTAAGTGGTTACGTTTTATAGTGAACATGGAATGTTACTTTTTTATAAGAAATTGGTGTTAGGGATCATTATGGATAACTTTAAACTTGGATATCATACCCTATTTTTGGGAACATTTTATGACTGGTTCCTTTGTGGGTTTACAACAGCCTATAATTGGGTTTCTTACACTATACACAGTCATTGAAATTTATAAATAACATTTCCCCATAATTTTAACCTTATTTTAGATAAAAAGGTGCCTAAATGGGATTCTTGGAATTATTAGAAATATAATTTTTTTTCTTAGATGTTATCACTCTTTCATAATCTATAGTTGGAATTGAAATTAGAGGCGGAGGGGGGGGGGGGGGTTGTTATATAGGCAAGGTAACATAAGACCCCATGTTACTGTTATTAACCACCTCAAGATCCCAGTTTCATTTAGAATGGATTGGGTGAGAGGTGAATTGGGAGAATGGTATGATATCACATGGATGAATAGTGAACTTTTACATAATGAATACTTGTGGTTGGAATAATATTACTTGTGCATGAATTATAGAATGAGATGTGGTTGACATTGTGCTATATTATTTTCATCCCCATATGAATTTTTTTTCCATTTAATGGTTTTTTTAATTTGTTCTTCGATGATATTCAAGGGATAAATGTGTTATATGTTGAACATTATATGTAATAAGTTAAAATAAATGTGTCATAAAATGGTACATCTTAGGATTGATTTTCATTATCATATGATTCTTTACAATGAACAGTATCATTTAATACACACACAAATATTTTTTGTTTTAATCCATTACTGGAACAATGAATAATTTTTAAATAATTACTTTGATTGAAAATGAAATTTTATTCCTAATGTGAAACTAAAAATGAATATAGATGAAGTAAAAATTCTCATTGATATTATCTCTCAACTATTTCATGATATGAATAACAAAATGAACCCTTTAAAACTCTCAAAAATCCATGGAAGGGAAAACTCACCAGTATGTAATTTATGAGGAAATTCCCACCATCCATTAGTGGGTTTCAGGATCCACTAATTACAAATCAAGGGATTAACATAACCTAAAAGTTATTTTTTTAATCATCAATTCTCAAATAATAAAATTATTGTTTGAGTTGTTTATTATTTCAAGAGGAGGAAGATCCCAAATGGGAACACATCATGAACATAAGGGAATAAGATGAAACTAACTCAATGGAATGTGAAGTGTTTAGGATGACATTTTTAAAATAATATTTTCATTAAAAACATTATATTAAAATGGATAGGGAATTCCTATTGATGAATCAAAGGGAGGAAGAATTTATTTGTACCTATGAGAAAATATAGGACTCCTAAGGTATTCCTATAGTTTTATCGTTTACCTAAAAAATGACCATTATTTAGTGGTTTTATACATGTCCTCCAAAACTTATAAAGGAATTTCAATGTTATAAGTAGACTTTATTATGTCGACTAATGGTTGAAATGAAAATTAGGTACTCTAATACTAAGGGTTTTGTGGAAAAAATGAAAATTAGAGTTTTAGAAAAAAAATATTTATAAATATAATATTCTACTCCATATTTTTGAAATACGTGTTAGTAATAATGATGTAACCATTTAAAGGATATATGAAAACGATCCAAGTGGGTAAGAGAAGTTCATCAAGCATGTGAATTCATAATTGATAAGATGTGTCCGACCAACACCAGGACAGATATAAAATCTCCATATAATTCCCCTCCAACTATTCAATGTTTCCAATGTAAATAATTTAGCCACTATGGAGATAAATTCTCTGACCTATGGGTTAATAAGGAAAAACAAAATTAGCATCCTCAATGGTTAAGGGATAAATGGAAATATTTTATTATTTATACAAAAAATTCATATCATTATATCTTTGTGGTAAAAGTTACACTAATAAAATAATCAAAATTTTAAATATATTATTTAATATTTATTCTATAAACCATTCAATATATATAATGTATTCTAAAATTATTAAATCACTAATAAATTTATTGGATATTTAATAATAAATTAAAATACATTATGGTGTAATTTTTACATCCCATGTATACCACCCTTCCCTAATTTATTTTTTGAGAATATACTTCTTGAAAATATTATTATTCATCCATAAGTCGAATATGATGTTATTTTGAGCATCGGAAAAAATATACATATGGCATACATTAGTTTTATGGGTAGGAAAATAAAATTACATATCCCAAATAAACCCAAGATAATCTACCATTGCAATAAAAACATGGATCTCCTAAGGTAAATCACTACCCTTATATTGGTCATAAAACCAAATCATAAGTAGAATTTATCTTGAAAGGTTGAGGAGAATGAAAATATTAATGATATGTTATTTTTTAGAAATATTTCAAAGTAAATTGAGAAGACAATATTGGTCTTATCCAAAATTGTAAGGTTTATTTCTCTATAGAATCCATGATTTGGGAAATTCCTATATCAATGTGTGGATATAGAATAAACCCATATTAAAGTGGTACAAAAAAAGAAAAAACTATATGAAAATATGTAAAATGGTTCTATTCACCCATGTGTATCTCTATGGGGTTCCATACTCCTTTTTTGATTCACAAGATATCATGAATATAACAAGATCAGTATAAAAAATATATCCTCTACCCCATAATTATGTATTGATTAATTAACTATGATAGGATCAGTACTTATCAATGGTAAACCATGTATCCTATTATAACCAATTAAGGTTGATAATATAATATATACTGAAGATATCCTTCCGTACATGATACAGAAACTATTAATTCAAAAAGGTGCCTTTTTGACATACAAAATCTATGGATATCAATATAGACATTATGAATATAGTCATTAAAGATGACCTCAATCAATTTTGGATCCAAATAGATTATATCCTAACATATTATAAGATAAAGTATGTATATTTAGGTCATTTGTGAACTATGATAAAGGCTATGTGAAATGAGAAAATGTATATAAAATTTAGAAAATTTTAATTGTCATTATAAAATGTATCATTATTATTTAAAGTTATCAAAATAGAGGTTATATATATGGATCTTTAAAATACCGTGGTTTCTGAAGAATAACCCATACAAACCACTATTATAGGGATTTATATTTTTTTTTTTGATTTTCTTGGTATGAATGATGTATTTTGATAAATTTCACCCAACATTCAAAGCCACTAATATAGTTAATTTAGATCGTAGTTAAGCTCCTCTTGAATGATGATTGTGTAGAACAATTTATGGATCTAAGAAGATGGATGGACACATTTCCTATTCTAACACTACCTTGTAGTGGGGTAGGGTTTATGTTATATACTGATTCTTATAGGAGTGTATTGGTATGTTTTATTGTGAAATATGACATAGTTGAAGCTTATACATCACATCAATTAATATTAAATGAAAAAAATTACCTAATCTATGAATTGGATCTAGGGATGGAAATATCACATTAATGATATAGAGGAATTGACATTTTGATAAATGTGTTATATATATTTATTATATGATAATATTTTTTCTATTCATATAGAATTTGTAAATTAACTAATGAAGATGGATGGAGTTTATTAATTATTATGAATACACAATATTTTAGCACATAAAAAGGAGAAAAAAGTGGATTATGATTTGTGCAAACATTTCAACAAAAAATGATGAAAGAGAGACAATAATCAAGGATATACAATAGATACACAAAAAATCATAATGTAATCGGTGAAATCATATCTACACCAACTGACAGATGAACCTTTTAATCATGTGAAAATAATGGAGGAACAGATGGTAGATAAGTTTCTAAAGAAGATGGTAATGAATATTTTATATTTTTACATTGAATTTAATGGATTTATAAGATTCTTGAAATGATTTTATGGTCCATTAATAAAAAATTAGAAATGGTGTTATTTTATAATGCACATAAATCATTATTCTACATCTATTATGGATTCAAAAAGATGTATATAGGAATTATGGTGTACATTTGGAGGGAAAACATAAATTGGGATATTGTTGAGTATATATCTAAATTCTTTTTTTACCACATTATGATGAATAGACAATATAAGTATAAGGGGATAATGTAACCAATACTCACCACTATATAGATATGAGAGAACATCCCTCAGGTATTTTGGTGGGAATTCCTAATATATTTAAATGTTATCATCCCATTTGAGATGTGATTTATTGAAATATGAATTCTAAGAATATAACTTGAATTCTATAGGATTTTTCACCTTATAAAATTGCTATGTTGTACATAAATAAATTATTAAGGCTACATGGAGTACCACCTCAAAATACATATCATCAATATCTAATTATTTCATTAATGTTGTAGAGAATAATTCAATAAAAATTATATTTAAATATGAGATTTTGAATAAATTAATATCCTTAAATAGATGGTCAATATAAAAGGAGAATTAGATTTATGGATGATATATTGAGATCTTATTCAATGGATTTAAAATGATACTATGATCATCATACACTTCAACCAATGTTCTCATATAATATCATTTTCCACTTGGTCACTAAAATGCAACCATATGGGGCTCTATATTAGAAGATCTATAGAAATGAAAAACAATTGGCTTTTATTGGAGGGTGTATGTAGTTTGGATTATATCATTCCCAGTAAATTTTAGATAATATTTAATTAAATTATTTATATATCAATGAAGTAAAAAAGTCAATAGAAGAGATATGTGGGTAATCATTGATGTTATTTAGTGTTAGAAGTTGGAAACAATGTTATCCATCAAATATCACCCAAGAAGAAGGTTATGAGATTCTTGAATAAGAGAATTATGATCCCTATACATATTGGTACCTTATAATCAATAGTGGGCTATACTATATAATCTTTTACTTACAGTAAAACTCTTATAAGTTCATGACGTGTTCCATGTATTAATTTTTAGGAATTACATAACTGATCCATCACATTTACTAAAATCAGAGTTTATAAAACAATAACATGACATATACAATAATAAAAAAAATATGTGGAGGTATTTTATTGAATAGAAAATGTCATAGAAAACAATTTCAGTGGCCTAGTCACGATTCACAAGATAAATCAAATCTTTTAGGAAGGGAAGTGGGAGAATTTTTTTTAATGTGGTAGATGTAACTTAGTATTTTGTTTATTTGAGTAATGAAATTTCAAGGGTGGAATTTATTTTAATGTGGTTATAAAATTTCATGACCCCCTTCTCAAAGAGTACCCCTCCTGGGCTAGCAATGGCTGTAGGAGGATATTGACTACATGAGTCCTAAATCTAGTTGGGCCCAAGTTGATGAAAATGACTAAGGGTATACAATACATTAAAATTTTAGGCATTAAACTCTGAGAGAATATTCATATGATAATGATAAAAATATCAAATGACATTTTTATACAATCTATCTAATGATAAACACTTTGTGGAGGATCAACTATTTTTGGAAATCTTTTTACATTACCACATACTGTATCATTATATTTTGATAGGCATATTTATATAATTATTATAATTCATTTTACGAAAAGAATTACTTTCTTGGTTATGATATAATATTAAAAATAAAATCATTAAATATGTAAAAATATTTTCTCTCTATCTACTCAAGAATTTGAGATCATTTATTATATATTAGGATAAATAATTTAATAAAAATATATAAACAATACTATTTGTAGTTGAACCATTTAATTAACTTTTTATTTTATATAAAAAATTCATATTTAAACAATTAATAATAAAATGATTATATTAATTTATCTAAAAATAATAATATTTTCCATCTTATAACATTGACATGAAATAATACTAAATTACATAACTATAATATTCATGTATTATAATTCTCATAATTCACATTAAAGGATTAATATAATATTTTTTCACCAAATTAACCAAGGATAGTAAAATCACTAACAATTATGTGTTTGAAAATTCATATTAATTAATCATTAAAACTAAAATCAAGTTTTTAATTGATTGGTTGAATAAATAAAATAATTATTTGGTGGGATTAATGTATTTAATAGCTAAATCATAAATTTTTCATATCATTGTTTTAATGAACTATACAATACAATGATCAATATCAATAACTCAACACCATTTACCCCAAACATGTTCCTTAAAATGATTATATATGGTGGTTAAAATGATGGGTTTACTCAAAATTTTTGAGATTATTTTTCTCAAAAACATAAATATTATATAAATGATTAATACAAAAAAATATTGGCTAAATCATATATACATATATTTATGACCAAAAGAGTCTCATATGAAAGGTCATCTCCCCAATTGGGATTCGATATTTCAATAATAATAACTATTTCATTAGAGAAACATATAAATTATGTAATGCATATTGAAAATATTCTAAACTCAATAATATTTGACATCCTTTAGAGTGTGTACATACAAGATTTAGAATAATAATCATGTATTATATTGAAACAACATACACTTATTATTATTTTTAACATTAAATTTAATATATATATATGATGATTTTATTTCAAAAACATTAATGATAATTTTCTTCCATATTATTAAGAAATACTTACTTCATTAGGTCATTTTATAGATTATATATCAAATATGTGATTTATTATTATAATTGATAGAATTTGAATGTATATCATTTATTGGATCCATAATGAATTTTATAAGGATTTACAATATTTGTTGGACTTTTCAATCAACATGGATTTAGATGGATGATTCATTTTATTAAAATGTTATTAATTTTTTAAGAACATGGATAACTAGTGAGGATGTTATCCACCATATCACTTAAAATGGTTTCAAAAAAATATCATGTATGGTATAAAAATATAGAAAAATCTCAAGTGGAGAATTTCATTGATTCTATTGAATATATTGATGTAAATTATTTTTGGATATGTTTCCATTTTTTCTCATGCCAAATCCTCATGTGGACTACTTGAAGTGGTAATGAATAATAGAATGCATTTTTCGTCTATTGCCCAAAAATGGTTATTTTAATCATGTAATAAATATGATGGAATATATGAAATATAAATTTTATTGGGAATGTGAAACGTTGAAAAAACATGAGATTTTAAAGTTATTATATTATAGGAGTGAAATATATAGATTGTGTATTACTATAGTTGACTATCACCATACATTTATTTATGATTTATGACCTAATGTTTCATGTATACAATATTTCAACGGAACTTCAATAGTTTGTTTTAATCTCCACGGAGAGACAAGAAGAGGTGGACTAATTTCCCTTAAACATTAAATTATGATGTATTTTGAAAAAAAGGATTTGAATTTAATATATATTTTGTTCCACCATTTGTGATAAAAAAATTACATTCATGGGCTTGAGGAAGTCTCTTTTTGGAACAACCACATCTCAATGTTCATAAATCATTCTCTTATGGGTTACTTAAACAGATCCAAACTAGTAAGTAAAGATGATAAAATCTCAGATATAAATTTACCTACTAGTAATGACTATCTCAGTAGCATTCTCAGTCATATGTTTGATCAGAAAGTCTCGAACTAACCCAAGCATCCATACCCTCACTTCTACAACTCATCCTCTTAATGCTAACGAAATTATTTTTATATTAAAAGGTATATAAAAAAAAAATTTAAATCCTTCTGGATACTCTATATCAATATGATTATATTTTAACCAAAACCACAATTTTTTATATGAATTTAGTTTACTTTTTGATGATATTTACCTTTTCCATAAAAAATAGTATCTTTTATGAAATGATAGTCAGAGAGGGAACCATGCCCTTCACCTACCATTGTGTTCCTTTATTCTAGATGATACCAAGGTTTTCTTAATTTCAGTATTATTGTTGATCATTTAAAAAACCGAATTTCATATTAGAAAAGAAATTCTATTCCAATGGATAGAATATTTTGAGTTTTAAATTTAAAATTTCTCTAAATTGGTTTTCCCATTCCTGATATACAACTGGACCATGGGAATAATAATAAATCATAATGTTTTATTTAGGAATTTCATTTGGACTGGTAGATTTTTTTATGGAATATGGTTAGTTTCCCTTGGTGAAAAAATTTGGTTCCACATAGTAGTGGTGGCATGGGAATCATGAACATAAATATCATAAATTAATATCAATTGGATAGGTTCATAGATTAACTAATACGTATTAAATTGGTAGAACTTTACTTTATAGAGTAATATATCTGAAATAGATGTAATAAGAGAATGTTCCCTACACACACTCTTCAATTTTTCCACCTTATTACAAAATTATAAAATGATCAAGATTGATTTAAAATATGAATTATTCTAAATAATTATAGATTAAAAATTGTATTAGATCTCCTCTTATTGATGATTTTGACCCTCATGATTCATCTTTCAATTATCAGGTCACTATTAAATAGTTTTTTGATTATTCTTGACAATATATAAAATATGGGATTAATGATGTCATATGTGGCTACAATTTATCTGCACGCTCAGACATTCTATTCTAGGAACCAATTTGGAATAACAATCTGAATAGTATGTTATATTATGAGTATTCTTTTAGTACCTCAAACCATTATTTACATTTCATAAGATAAATAAATAAAACCAGTATTCATATTTAATCCTAAACACTTATATAGTGGTATTAACAAAATATAATACCCATTGACCAATTCTTAATGTCATTTGGTGTTTCTATTTTCCCCATGTTTAATCAATGATGTTAGCACAAGGAGGATGAAAACCACTTATTTATCAGTTTTTCTTCAACCTCAGCTACATGCAAGGTGATTATTGATCTTCTTGAATTATAGACTCTAATCATCTAGTATATTTTATTTTATTCTATCAATTCATTAAATCTCTTACATATTCTAAACATTGAAATAATGTTTAGGTGCACTGGTTGAGATACTATATGTAATATTTATTAGAACAAAATATGTGATTTATTGTTAATGTTCCTTCAATTCTCTTGAATCATGTATGAATATTATTATATCAATTAATGGTTCAAATGAAATTCATTATGGTAATTGAAAAAATAGTTTTCATGGTTTTATAGTCCTTAGAATTTCTTTTATTTCATAATATTAAAAACCATTAGTTATAACATTAAATGTTCCTCGGAAACCACCCATGTATAATTGTATAAAAGTCACCTCAGATAAAACCTGAAAAGGGGACCCAAGTCCCATAGGGTGTGACACATCTCTTTAATTATCATAATGGATGGATTCTTTGATGACTCTCTGAATTACATTGAACAGATAATTTTATGAAGCAGAGTTGCAATGTGTTTTTAATTCCATGTCTTTTCAAAGGCCAGACGCATGGAAAATTTTATTATTTGAAAGATAATCCAGAATCATTTTCCAGGCATAATAAATGGTTCCTTCCCCAATTCATGGATACTCAATCCTCATTGGATAGAGTTTATATACTTCATTGAGGGAATTAATTTCATTATCAAACATGTCTTTCCATAGTGAAAATTTGTGGTGGATGGTCTCACCAACAATGTAATTGGCATGGGTGTCACCTCATATAACAATTCCCAAACTAATTTGTTTTTACTACATAAGGGGAATTGTAATAAAATATAGTTATTCAAAAGTTTTTAATGATCTTTTCAATAAATAAATTACTTGGTTATTTGGTTGAGGAACCCTCTAAAAAGGACAATCAATGACTTATTATCTTATTGAATAATGTCCTATTAGTGTAAGAATGAAAAATTTTCTTTCCAAATTTGAAAGGTTATACAAATATAGGAGATCGTTGTTCGATGAATTATCATATTTAAAAGTAATCAATGATTACAACTGAAATTCCACCTCAATATTTTCAGAATGATATTGTTAAATAATTTTAATGATTTATTTCTATTCTTGGGAACAATCAATCAAACCAAAAAAATCTAGGAATGCAAAATAAATTCTAATAAAAAATGAGGAATGAAAAGTATATTCTTTGATTTGTCATATTATTTATTAAATATTTTATGTTATTAATTAAATATAATGTATATTGATATTTTTTATGAAAAATTACATTTTACAATAAATATCATTGAAAAATATATTATGTTTTTTATACAGACTAGGATTTGTTTGATTGGGATATAAAAACAATAATTCTTCCCAAGTTAATTGAAAAGAATATGTGAAATGTCCTTTTTCCAATTTCTTGATGAAAAAATTAAAAGAATACAAAATCCCATTAGGTATTATAATATTTGATGGTTCTAGTTGGTCATTCATGTAATATATGGAATAGAGATAATACAACCTATGTGAAAAAAAAAATTCGAAAATCATGACCACCGTTTCTTGTTACATGAGTGGACTCCCATTACCGTTGGATATATAGTTTCAAATAATGTTCTAGTTTTTGTGACTAGGTTATGTCATCTTTGTCTACAATTTTTCCATAATAAATAACATGAAGAGTTGTTTAAAAATTATTATGAGATATACCAATTATTAATTTTAGCTTAATAAAAAAATTCCCACCAACATTTTACACTTTTATGTTTCATTTTACTATGTATCTTAACCCAATATATCAATTCAGTTGTCTGATTTGAAGTCATTGGATATATTTGACAGATAGAATGACGTTTAAATTTAAATAATTTGTGATAAATAAACACAATCCTAGTGGAAAAATTATGTCGGGATATTTATCATACGAATTTGTATATTTTTGTTCTTCGTACTATTCCAATTTCATGATGTGGCTTAGTTTACTGTTTATAACTAATGATTCACAAAATTATCTCTTGATCATTAATTTCATTGATTACCACAACTTGGATTAATATCATGATAATAATCATTGTTTATTTAGAGTAGGGAGGAGTGGGAAATACATATTCTTATAGTATTATTCAATAGTAGTGTTCTTGATGATTATCTTAAGTAAATAATAAATATGATGTTTTCATAGTTTATTACATTTTAAAGATTTTGTATTTGTAGGAAAATTTGGAAATTATAAAATGGATATAGAGTTCCCAATCAAATAATTGGAACAAAAAATTGGGAATGTTTGAATTTACTACCTAGTTATTGTAATTAAATTCTTCTTTTGTACACAAAACAACCATTGTAATCTGTTTAACATTCAAAGTTCATATCTTTCTGGTTCTATGTTTACCAATGAATGGTGTTCCATATGAAATAATAGTTTGTAATTTGGATAAACCAATATGGTGCATAATTTTTATGGAAACTAAATGATGATTAAACAAAAATATATAAGAAACAGAAATTGAAAACACAAATGTAGATGAATCAATAAACACCACAAAATATTATTGTCTGACTGGATAAAAAAAACCCTAATAAGAAAATATATAATATTAATGGGTTATCAAAAGAATAATTTTATTAGATTAATACAAACATGGTAATGTGTGAATGATTAATTAATTTTGTTTTATTAAATGAAATTACCAGGCATACATATAGATAGTAGTGGATTTTGAGTGATTCACATGAAACATCAGCTTTGTACCGATGGAACATATATTCTTTCATCACAATATAAAAATGTGTTTAATGCTACTATGATATTAAAAAAATTGATTTTAATGTTTATCTCCTTCCAATAAATAGTTTTGATGAATATGTGGATGATAGAGGTGTTTTGGATCAACCTATCAGTGTTTATTTGAATGTAGAATTTGATGAAAAAATGATTCAATTGTATAAAAATAATGTGAACCAGAAATTGAGACATGAGACACATAGCATTGAAACATTTTTAAATAATTTTTTTATTAATTTTTTTCATAAATTTTAAAATTTTGATACATTTTATAATATTTATTTTTTTAATTACAACGTATACATTTCGATTGAGTTGTAAATGTGGTAACTGAACCTAACATTGTTGAGTGGATTATTGAATAACATTATATTATGATGATTACAAAAATTTATTTATTTTATTTACTTTAAAAGTATTAATACATTTAATTTTATATAGATTAAATTATATTTCTCTCTATGTATATCATAATATCTCATTGCGTAACATATCATTAGATTCCATGTTTTAATTTTCCATAACAGGTTCTACAAGAATAATTTTGTTTTCCTTTGATAAATAATCCATTTTAAACCATAAAATTTAATTTAGAAATTTTTTATAGTATTCTAATAGAAGAAATGTAATATTGACCATGTGACCGAATGGAAGTCCACTTTACATATTTTTTTTAACAATATAAAAATTTGGTAATCCGCAAAGATTATATTCTAGAAACGATTACACAGTTAATTTAGATAATATCATGGGATAAAAACATAAAATTGTGTGATTATTTTTTTGAATGATAATATGTGTTTATGAATTTCATTTGAATATATTTACTTTTTTTTCAGTCTCTATCATTTTTTAATCAGTTTTAAGGATTTCAGATATATGAATATCCTTGGTTACAAAATCTCTTATGTGAATCCCTTATGAGAATCACCTTTATGATGAATTTTATTATCTGAATAATAAACATCAATTATCCAACATGTTAATTTATATTATATAAATATAAAAACCATTGTGAAACGCCCTCTATGAATTTTCAAATTGAGTTCATTAAATTTCTAAAGGTTTTTCTAAAATCCAGAAAATGTTATGTTTTAAGTTTTGTTTAGTATAACTATTTCATGGTTGTTTATTTTATATACTTAAATTATTATGATGATATTATAAATTAATATTAATTATATAAAACTTTTTTTAAGTTTTTTCAAGGTTTTCAACATGTTTTTATGATGATAAAAGGTTTTTTTTCATGCATGAAAAGTATATCCAGAAAATCAAAAATAATAATAATTATTTTGCAATTTTTTATGAGAATATTTTGTTTCTAAATTAATATTAGTTGATATTAAATTCACCGAAAATTGTCTTAATATCTTTAATGTGTTGTAACAATGTCACCATTTTCTCCACATATATATTTCTCTTTTAAATAGAATATTATTGAATTTTACTTTTCAAATCCAAAATTTATATTTTCATTGGATATTACATTGAACTATTATAATGGATTATTTTTAACTATTGAATTTAGGTGAATGAAACTTTTTATTATTATTATTCATTGTTTTAATAATGGTTGATATTTTGAGAAATTCTTATGAAATAATATTATCTATATTTTAACTATCTTTCTAATATTTATGTGTTAAAATTTTGAATATTAATTTATAAAACTTATCTATAGAGTGTTGAGATTATTTATTTTATAAAGAAGTATGATCCTTTATTTTTCTACAAGGTAGTGAGTCAATTTTTTTATATGTTCCATTAGATGAGATATTTCATATTTAAAAGTGAAATATTTAGAAGATTGTGGTAGTATGATGTCCCAGACCTAGTTCAATAACAAGTAACTGAACCCAGTTGGCAACATAATGTCAGGAATGCCCCCCCAAACTAAATGCTACCGACTATCAGTGAAGGATAAGGTTGTGTCGGTAAAAGTATTATTTTCTCGGGTCAGAGTAGTTCACATCAAAATAAAAAAAAAGATAAACTGTGGAAGTAGAAATATGAAACAAAAACTTAAATAAAATATCCTCTTGAAAAAATAAATACGTGGAAACAAGATCAATATATACTAAATTTTGTTGATGACTTCATGTGATATAACAAATGGAATGGGGTATAAGT
This sequence comes from Viscum album, assembly GCA_963277665.1. NCBI lineage: Eukaryota > Viridiplantae > Streptophyta > Magnoliopsida > Santalales > Viscaceae > Viscum > Viscum album. Next base: position 1,283,726,453 of record OY728141.1, read on the forward strand.
AAAAAACCATGCTATAAAAAATAAAAAAAGGTCAAAAACTATCTCCACTAGTATCACAATCCAAATATTGGTCCTCTACTCAGGTACTCCATACTAATTTGATAATCAAACAACCTTAGTTAGACACTTTACTTTATCCTTATGGACATCCTTGAGATCTTTTCAGGTAAAAACTACTGTCCTAAAAATGGTGTGATATATTGGCAATAGGCTACCACCAATGGTTTCTAGTAAAATATAGTCATTATATATAAAATCAAAATTTTCATGTGTAACAATGTAAGAAAAAATATAAAATTTAAATGGATCAGATACGGTTCCCAATGATCACCTAGATAACACTATATATATCATTCAAACCAGAATGATCTCTAAAAAAGAAACTATATATATATATATTATATAAATATTAATTTTTATATCCATATATATGTGGATACTAGTAATAGACTAAACCGGAGGTGTAACTCATGAATCCATGGACAATAGTATGAATCTCATAAAAAATCAAGGGACTCCATGACTAGGTGTCATGAATCATATGGGTCACAATTCTCATTCTTCCCATTTCATTTGAGAGTGAAATCCTATATATCATATTCAAGTAGGGACTCCAGGAAAATGTTTTAGTTTTAATTTGGGATTCCATGAATGTACACACATTCAATTATGGAAACCATGCATGTATATCTCATTTCAATTGGGAAATCATTCCAATACCTCATATTTAATTAGCGATTCCATTCCTATATATCATGATTATATGGGATTCCATACCCATGTATGGTAACATTAAAGGTCACCATGCCATTGAATTATAGATGGATGGTATTCCATTTTATTAATTTTAATTTTTATATATATGAATTATGTTCATGCATTAATACAAGATAAGAGATGAATTGGGGTATAATTACCACTCCATTTAACAAGGGATTAATATTGTAAGTTCATAGAAGTCATGTAATGTGGTCATACCACTCTCTTTTATCCAATTCATAGAGGTCGATTAAATTTTTCCTCATGTGAAAACATCTTTGAAAGTAGTTTGTCCATTTTGAATAGTAATAGATCATTTGAAATTTATAAGCACACGTCATGGGTTGGAACTCATAAATATGGTTAATAAACCATAAAAAATTTATTGTACATGGGCGATATCCTAAATGGGTGAAAATTTAGAAAAAGGATAAATATAATTTAAGGAATCACATGGGATGTCCGATATGCTACATGATGTCCCATGATATATAGTGGCATGAAATTTGGGGAAAATTTATAGACCCCCAAAATTAGTTTTTTTGAAGACACCTCATATTTTTTATCCTTTCAATTGATCTAGAACGGAAGAAATAGACTAAATTGAAATATGTCATGAAAATTTGTAATATTATCTCACCCAAAAATAGTGTAGAGGATGTCAAAAAAAATAATGAAAGGAAATTAGATGAATGAATCTCTTACCATTATATATATATCACATGATAGAGAATAAATAACTATATATTTGAGGAAGACAATACAAAGACCATTACTGGAGGAAGGGGTGTTCTCATGCCTGGGGGAATATGAACAAGAAAATTGGAGAAAAATAAGGATAAAAAATTAAATAATGATTGTGGAATATGTTTTTTAAATATGTTTTTAAGAACTACACGATTCAGAGTCATGGTTGGATAAATCATGATCCAATCATTCCCCAACATTTTTTATAGGATTCCACCACTCATGCATCTATCCCTCACAATTTTGAAAAACCATGATCCTACATTGTTGGGTTACTACCTACGTGGCACTATGGTTGTGGGATAAGCACACAATTTTACAAATCATGAACAAAAAATCTAGGGCACATCTACAATACGAAAGTAGTTTTTCACATGTCTATTTAGTCTCCCTCACATGGATTATCAAATTGTGATCCACTGTATATTTTTTTGATATTTAAGATTAACATTGAGACTAACTGGGTGCAAACTATGCGACTCATACTGTATCTCCGAAACTAATATCACTAGGCTAAGAATGAACGCCATAAAATCCGGAACCTTTCTTTAACCTCTTATGAATACACATATAGATATGTTAAATGTCAAAAAAAAAATTAAAGGGTATATACCTCATTTGATAAACCATGATCCTGTAACCACCCCTTGAAAAAACAATTTCTTATCGAGTTTCCCTTCTAGGAGGAGTAAAAGGATGTCTGAAAAAAGTTATAGACAATGGGAAACTCCATGAACCCCTCTCTCATAGGTTTCATCCTTTATGTTTCTATGATATCATAGCAATGGTACTAGATGAAATTCCCACCCTATAATGGATTTCATGCTCTATTAAATGACCTGTACAAGATGTTCCATAAAGGATGCATTTTTCTTAAGCATTATATTCTTAGGATAAAAATAATGAGATGGGTCTGGAATGTTATTGTGAATTTGAGATACAAGGAAGATATTATGAATGTATTGATAACACCGAGGTAATTCTAACCAACATGATGCATTCCAGGCTCCTTCTACGATCTTGAAAGGCCCTATGTAATAAGGAAACAACATTACCTATCTCTAAATCCTTCTATTGACCAACCGAGGTGAAACAAATAGAAAAACTAAGGGAAAATTGACTAATTGTGATGGGTTATTTGTGATGGACTGCAGAGAAATCACAAAAAAATTCCAATTGTTGGCGTTATATTTTATGGATATCCTATAATATCACAATGTCTTTACTTTTGGCTGAACTCATTGGTATGCGAGTAATGTTTTTTGCACAGTTGTGCAATATTATTCTATAAGAAATTTAGCTATGTCTAGTTTTGATAGATACATAATCTATTTAAAAATTTATACCAAAGAATGTTTTTCAAATGGTATAAATTATTTCACTATTAGCCTATTGAAAATATAATTTAATAAAATAACGAGTGATATTTTTTTCTCCTACCCACTTTCTCTAAACCCTCCCACTATATGACATTAAAGATCTGTTTTCCCCAAAATCAATCCCCTAAAATAGTTGTTGCCCTAGATTTTGTCTTGGATTTCCTTGGAATGGACTCTACTTCCACCGTCATTCATTAATCTTGTGTTTTTCATTCATTATTGTAAATATTGGGTTTTTCAACACCTAAGTAAGTAAATTCACCCAATGTTTTATGATTTATTTGATATTTATGGTCGAAATAAGTTTGTTATTTTTTATTCGGGTGCCAACTAGTTCCACATGAGTTGATTTCATTTGATTTGAGGAATTTTTTCTTTCTTTCATTATTTTTAATAGATTTTTTGTATTGGGTTTAGGGTTACTACATGTTTATCATTTTAAATTATTATTTGAAATATGTTGATAGTGGGAATTATTTATAGGGATTTTTGATATTAATGAATTATATATAAATTTGTTTAATTTATTTATTTTTTAACATTGTTGTATTGACTTTTTTATGAATTAATCTAATTCTTGGATTTTGAATATATATTGGAGATTTTTTTATATTATTATTGATATTAATTTATTTAAAACCTGTAAATATAGATTAGTGAACATTTGGGGATATATATAGAGACTATCATTTGAATATACATATATAATCTTTTTAAAAGTAACATGCATGGTTAGTTATATCTGTGTTTGTGTGTGGGGGGGAGGGTGTGTGTATATATATGTATGTATATATGTATGTTTGTATATATTATTTATATATATATAAAAATAATAAAAATGTGTTAAAATAAATTTTATGTAAATATATTTGATTAATAATGAATCTAATATATATATATATATATGTGTGTGTGTGTGTGAGTGTTTGTGTGTGTAATGTATGAAATATAAATAAATGATTGTATTGTAATAATGAAGAGAAAATTAATTTTATAATTATTTTAACAAAAAAATTATGTATAAGAATTTTTTTAAAAACAAATGTTCAAAATTGATTTTATTTGAAAAAAATAACAATTTAAAATAAGTAACATTTATTTAAAAACATAGTTAATAATAGTTATTATAATTTTTTTAATACATTGAAAAAAATTACAATAAATATTAACAATTTTCAAATGATGGTAAAATATATTAATTATTAAAATTGTATTATTAAATTAATTAATTATTAAAAAAATAATATAATTTATAATAATTTTTAATATATGAATCAATTTTATTAATAAATTGTATATATTAGTGTCAACTATATACTATTTTTAATATTTTTTAAGAAATATAAACAATTATAGAAACTATTAAATATTCACAATAAATCATATAAATTTATTATTTTTGTAAAGTGACTAGCATTAATAATTTCTATAATGTTTTAATTATATATATATAATAAATAAAATATTAAAAATGTTACTGTTATGTGTGATTTTACAAACATCTAACGCACATAAATGTTATGTCGTTCCTAGGATAAATAATGCAAGTTGGTCCTAAAAATGGTACCTGATTTTTCATACGATACAAAGATTGGGAGATATATGATTTATTTATAAAATGTTAAAACAAAAATTTTAAATTATTTACTCTTGTGTAAAATGTAATCGAACACCCAAAGAACACAATTGTTATGTTGTGCCTAGGATAAACCATGCATCCCAAATCCAATGATAGTCTCCAATTTTTCATATGATACAACATCAAGGAGATACCTAACTTTTATTATTATAAATTATAATATAAATGTCAAATGAATTACCCTTGTGAGTAATGTAACTAGACACTAGTAACACACTAATGTAATGTTGAACATATGTTAAACACTATATCATAGACCTAATGATGGACTCCAATTTTTTCATACAATATACAGTTTTGGAGACGCATAAAAGTTTTTATAAATTATTATAATAAAAATACTATATAAATTACTCTTTCATTTGATTTAACCAAGATCCTAACACAAACAAATATTTTGTTGCCCTTAGGGTAAACATAATAACCCAGATCTAACAGTTGTCTCTGATTTTTCATATGATACACCATTATAGAGATAAATCAATTTATTATAAAAAATTATAATCAAAATAATGAATAAATTACCATCATCTATGATGTTACGAAACTCTAGACAAAGAAATTGTATGTCACATCTAGGGTAAACCCCACATCCCAGAAAAAACTGTGCCCTCCAAATTTTCAAATGACCTATAGTTTGATAGATAAATAAATATTTTACAGAAAAATTATAATAATAAATTTAAATTAATTACCCTTATGTGAAATGTAACAAAAAATATGACACAAAAAAATCATTCATTATTACTATGATAACCCCATCATCCCAAACCTTATGGTAATCTTAGATTCCACATACAATACACCATTTAGGAGAGACATCAATTTTTTGAATAAATTTATAATTAAAATATTAAATGAATTAGAAAAAATCATTATGTTAAAAAACTATCGATGAAAAAAAATGTTATGCCCCATCAAGGGTAATCCTGGAATTTGGTACCAATAATGTTTTTTTTTCAAACGATACATTGTTAGATAGATCGTAATTTTTTTATAAAATATTATAATTAAAAAATTAAAATGAATTACTCTCATGTGCAGTGTAACCAAACTCCCAATGAACAAAAATATTTTTTTCATATCTAGGGTTACCCTAGAATCTCAGACCTAATGGTGATATGAAATTTACCATACAATACACTACATGGGAGATAGTTTAATTTTTTCTAAAAAAATTATCATAAAAAATATTAAATTAATTTCAATCATGTGGGATGTTACCAAAATATCGATGCAAAAATATATTATGTTTTGTCTAGGGTAAACCACACATCTCGTACTTTATAGTGATCTCTAATTTTTCATATGATAAAAAATTGACAATTACATAATTTTCTATTAAATATTATATTTAAGAAATTAAATGAATTACCCTCATGTAAAATGTTACAAAACTCCCAACACAAAAAAATTTTATGTTATTATAAGGGTAAACACAATATCCGAGACATTACGGGTGTTTCAGATTTTCTATATGATGAACATTTTACAATTTACATCATTTTTTTGTAAAAAATATAATAAAAATATTAAATGAGTTACCATCATGCATGATGTTAATGATTACTCAATGCACATAGAATTTATTTCATATTTAGGATAATTTATACATCTTTGTAATAATGGTGATCTTTGATTTTCTATATGATATAATGTATGAGAGATATCCAACGAGCCTATACCCAAGTGGTACAAGCTCTTGCTTGGCATCCAAAATACTCATGATCAAATCTGGGCAGGGGTGAATTTCCGTGTATTGTAGCAGTGGCAGTACTGTAGCAGTGGTGGGACTATAGTGGTGGAGGGAATATAGCTGGATCTGTAGTAGCAATGGTACTGTAGCAGAGCAGGTACTATTGCATTACTATACACTGAGGGGTCCTTTGGGCCATAAAATGGGCTTTCAAGCCTTGTATTCAGGACACTTTTCCTTGGGCCTTTTGGCTATGTAATTGGTCCTCCCTTACCCAGTCTAAAGAGGTCTTTGTTTTCAATAATAAAATGAGGCTTTAGCCCCAAACGTTAAAAAAAATGTATGAGAAATAATTTTTAAAATATATATATATAGTAAATATATTAAATTGTTTTCCCATGCCTGAAATGTAAACCAAACACCTTCCGTATGAAAAGGTTATGTTCAAAATAGGCTAACCCCAATACCTCAAACATAACATTGATCTAAAACATCCTATTCGATAGATTTTTATGGAGATAAATAATATTTTTTCTGTGAAATATAAATTATTTTTTAATGAATTCCTATAAAGAATGTTTGTTATCAAAATCTCAAAAAAAATATTCTTTCACATCTAGGGTAAACTCCACATCCCTAATCTAATGATGTTCTCTAGTTTTTTATACGATACATAGTTTGGGAGATATTGATATTTTTAAAAAAAATTATAATAAAAATAATTAATATATTATCTATATTGAGTCTATATGTTCTTTGAAATCTCAAACTAATCTAGTGCCTCACTCCAATCATATACCATAGAATATTTTAGGGTGTTCAAATATAATAATAACATTCAATTAGTCAAATTGATCAATAATTACTAATGTTATTTATATTTTTTTAAAAGAAATAAATTAAAAGGAAGTAGACACTAATTTATATTATATAATCATGATTGGATAAGTCATAAAAATAAATACAAAGAGATCTAGTATAAATACTTTATATTTTGAAGTTTTCAAAACAATTATCTAAATTTCATAATGAAAATCAAAATTTGTTTTTGATGGAAGAATTAAATTTCTATATATGAAATGTGATCTTTCGAGACATAAAATGTTTGAAAATGTGGTACATTATATCTTGCATTTTTGTTTTTCGAAATATATTTTTTATCAACATTGTGAAAGTAATTAATTATAAATTACAAATATTCTTATTCTGGATCCATCATTTCATAATTTAGTAGATGAGACAGAAGATCCATCCATTCGAGAAAAAATCTCAAAATTGTATCCGGATTCCTCTATCAGAACATTCTAAATTTTTCTATTTGTTGAAATATGATTAGTAGGAATTATATCCACAATTCTAGATAAGAAAAAATAAATCTCATAAAAATTTTATGGTTATTATATCATATTATGGAATATCTAATTATTTTTTTGAATATATATTCATATTGATTGATAGAAATACATTACCTGATAGTATCAATGAAAGTAACCAGTTGGTCTATAATTTTAATCGTAGTTATCGGAAGATTCATGTGTTTTAAAATGATTGCATACTATATCATGGTGATTATAAATCCATATTTAATATTAAAATATAAGGATATTAGCGGTATAAAAAGGCACAAAAAGTAATCTATATATTTACTAGGAGGTATTTAAGGTATTTTGCAACTACACATCTCTTACAGTGTCTATTTATGTATTGCAACACATCTGAATTGATGACATAAAATAAATAAAATATTTTCATCATTAAAATATTATACAATCCATGTGATGATAGTTCATGGGAACACTTTGATCATATGTAACCTCATTTTTTAGACCCTTTTAAACTATGGTTAGACCTTTTAACTAATTGTTTTTCTTCATTTGCCACTAAAAACAACCAATATTATTATTGGTCTGTTTTCATTACTATGTAGATATTACCTCCATAGATACTGATGAAGGAACAATATATATCTTTTGTGTTATTAATTCCAATATATCCAAAGAAGAATATTGATTCTTATTGGAAGCCACTAACTGCTGACTTTATTTCATTATGAAACAATGTTGTCACTACATTTGTTATAGTTATAGATAATAATTTTACACAGAATGGTTCCATAATATGAATGATCTTTGAATTTATGGCGTAATTAATATTATCTAGATGGTGAAAACATGGTCTAAAATAATGGTTGTACTACATGGTTGAGAATAAAACATTTTTTCTTGGTAATGGGTGAATGAGTAGTTCTTTGGACTACCATCATATATTTCTTACATTGACCACCCGTGTCTATGAAAAATAAATAATTTTAAATTGTTGAATTGATTGAGGCAATCCTCCATCATTTATCATAGAAATTAAACTCAAATATACCATTTCTACATTAACTTGTATTATATTTTGATAAAAAAATTGAACAAAATATAAAAGGTTTTGGGAGAGATCATTATTTGATAATGCATAGAATTTTTTTAGAGCATCCATAATATTATTATTTTTTGGTTCATCACATTGTGAATGATATGAATATTCAGAAGAATTTTTTTAAGAAAAATTTAATATTAATGTGGATACACCCTGCAAGAATAATTTTATTGTTAGGTCACAGTTAGATCTTGCCTAGGTATTTATAAATATTGAACTTTAGTTATTTGAAGATGAATGATCACATAATATAATGAATCCAAAAACATCTTAAACATGTATTCAATATGTTCAATCATTATTTTTTTCAATGGATTTGAGATTTGTGGTTATCATATGGTTATGCATCTAATTTGTCTTGCAGCCTAAAAAATAGGCATATTACCAGTTTATAATTCCACAAATTCTTTGACACAATAGAATTATTATAGAATTTTTGTCTTATTGGGTAGTTTATTTCATCAATATGGGATGTGTTGGAAGAAATAAAATATTTTATATGAGATATTTATGTCGAAACATAAGATTACAATGCATTAAAAAGGTTACAAAGGGATGTTGTTTAAATTATAAATAAACTGGAGAAAATAATTTGACCAGGATTCATTATCATAATGGAACATTTAATGTTGAATTATACATATAATGATAAATGTGGAGAACTGGTAACATTTAGTTGGATATACTAACTTGAGTGATGTATGAAAATTATAAAGAAGAAATTATGTAACAAAGCATCGATTAAAGGGTCAATCGAATAAGTACACTTACAGGAAGAAATTTTAAATTTCTTCTATTATTATCTTCATTCATAGAATCCATTAAAAAATAATCAAACAAATCAAAAGGATACAAATTTTAATGATATAATAAAACAAAAAATTTCATTTATTTAATCTTCATGAGATTGGTTTTGGTTGTTATCATGAATGATGTATTTTTAATTAATAACTCCACATCTCTCATACATGTGTTTTGATAAGCTATGATGAAATGACACAATTTGTGTATAAAAACGAATTTCTATTATTTTTATTAATTTTTTGTAAATGATACCTTTTTTATATTATTTTATGTGGACTATATGATGTGATTTTCAATAAAAAATTATTTAAAAATTACATATGCTTATCTTGAAGAATTCCTTGAAACAAATTATTAATGTAGGATTAAGAGTTAGTATATCAAGTTTATTTCGATAGAAAAACAAATCAAATTTTCAATGACTTATATTATTAATAATTATTTATTGTTTTTATAAAGCACAATAAGGAAATAAAATTTACAATCTGTTATGTGTGCACTAAAAGCATCCATTGAAATTGGTAAAATCATTTAATGGGTATGTGGTTAATTGATTTTGATTTTATATGTGAATATATGGTCACTCAAATAAATTGATAATGAGTATTTTTTTTTCAAGGATATAATTATAAATAATTAAAAGTTACTTGTTATGGTATTCTTGATGAAATAATTTATATTTTTCTTCTGAGAATAAATTATTTTAAAATGTTTAAATTTAATTTTTTTGATACTGATCGAGGTTTGTGAGTTCATTCATGACAAATAGGTGTTCACATTATATATAATAGTCCTCTGGAATCAAATAAAACATTTTTGTTTTCACTAAAATAATATCAAGTTTATTATTTAAATTACAATGGTGTTTCTAATGACTTCAGTTACTAGTAGAGCGTGATAAAAAAATCATGTTCCAATCAGTTTTTTTAAAATGAAAATTTTTCAATGGAAGTGAAACATATTGAAAATTTTCAAGAAACATCTCAAAATATATTTCTTACCCAGTGGGATATAAATATCAATGAAGGAGCCCCCTTTTAGGGGTTTCTGATATAGATAATGTTAATTATGTAGTAACGTATGATGAAACTAAAAGTCATATAGAAGTTGGAGATACTGAAGATGAGGATTATTAAACCATCCTTGATGAAAATTATGAAAAATATGATGATTGAAATATTATGTTCAGGTATCATCTTTTATTTTATTTTATATTTCTATTAATAGTTATATATAGGTATGATTTTTTGGTCAGATTTCTATACCTGCTGATCTATTCTCTTCCTTTTCTAATGCTAGTTATTATTAATTTTTTATATTTAATATCCCTATTAACATTTATTGATAGCTAAGAATATTATATTCTACATTATTTTTATTTTTATTTTTTATTTGATATATATATTAGAAAGTATTTACAGGTTAAATGTCATGACCCGACCCATGTCAGAGATAGATCCATAACTATCTCAAGCCCATCTCCATAGGCCAGGGGATGTTGACAAGCACCGAAGCCACAACAAAAATCAGGAAGGCCTTTTCCTATATACATATTAATATAAACACAAACAAATCAATGAAAAAGTGCATATGGAAATGAAAAAGGATGTTATACTACTATATATAATCCAAACATGCATTTACCTCTAACCAATACAAGTACAATAATGTAAAATAAAAGGAAAAGGTGAAAAAATACACTACCAACAAGAAAAGTGTACCAACTAGAAAAACTAGGAAAATTAAAACAATTGAAAGAGCCCAACTCCTATATCCCAAGATATGAATATTGTACGCAGTCCAAGCACCCCATATCCCTATGCTCTTCTAAATTCACAATCAACCTATCTGTCATCTACATTAAGAAAGACATGTGTTGGAAAATCCCAGGTAGGGATGAGTATAGAAATACACATTCGGACACCTTAAAAAAGGTGATGGGGGATATATGAGAGATACAAAAAAGAGGAAAATATTTGAATGGACAACATATTGTAAATTAGCACAAATCAACCCAACGACAGAGTGAGAGTAAACATATTCAAAAAAAGGATCTCAGTATGGCGAGGAGATGAAAATCTCATAAAAGATTCACTACCTCTATTAGGAGAGTAGAGTCATCCGACCATGAGAATCGAGACACAGAACTCACGCGGCATACCTCGCATGTGTTTTCCAATCCTGGATAGAGAGTAACCAAAACCCAAGGAGTGGGTACTAAAATAGATTATATAAATATGATCAGTGAAAGGAAACCCTATAAAGAGAGTAATGGTTTCTCCATCTCAAAGCTCAGCCATTGAAAAGAGCTTCCAACTATTCTGGATGTATCAACCAATGATTCCCAACATCCCTCACACCTTCCCTAAACACAGAATCCAAAGGGACTCAATCACTACACCTTGATATTATCCACATTTAGTGGCTCTAACTCACCCAAATGTTTTTAGGTCACATATCAACGCTGTGTCTTGGTGGTAAAAGTGTCCCCCTTTCTTGTGAATATAAATTTACTTCAAAATATATATAATCACTGATCCATATATTCGAGAGGTTGGGTATCACAGTTGAGAACCCATGCCTAGCCTGGTTGAAAGGTTCCACTATAGTGTTGTCGAGGGACCGTGACCAACCGAGAGGGTGCCACTCTGAAGAAGTTCACAACTCTTTCCCTACATAGTATGAGGGTTCCACTTTAGTGATGTCAAGGGCCCATGCCCTTCCTAGCTAGAGGGTTCTTCTAGTAATAGGATGACAACCCACATCCATGTTTATCGGGGGGGTCCCACTCTAATATTGGGGACATGTGCCTTAGTGAAAAATGGGGGATCCACAATCAATCATCTATGATCCACACCATACCCAGAATGGGTTCCACTAATAAGTAACTACAGAGGACCTACTCTTTTGTGTCATAAGGGGGTCCCACTCTAATAGAAGTCATAGAGGACCCTCACCCTTGTGAATTAGGGGGTTCCACTCTAGATGAAATCTATAGTGATTCTGCCCGATCACAATTATTGTAGAGTGTTCCTCAGATTGGAGTAATTCATAGAAAATCTCGCATCATATCAAAAAATCTACTATGGAGGGAACCATTATGTTCTACAAGGGAAAAAACACATGATGGGATACTCATGGACATAATTATGAGCCCATAAGATGGAGATATGAGAGATTGAAGATTCATAAAGTAGTACATGGTGCATGTGGGCCCACACAACCTATGACCCCACCTCATATCTTGGAAGTGTATCATGACATACACGGGTATTAAACTGTGCACGTGTACCCCTATATGTTCCAGTGTACTCTGAGTGTACATGTCATGTATGGACCATATGGCTGATGAGCACACGATACTCATTTTTTTTTCTGAAGGGGAAAATAATAATTCTACCAAAATGCCTCATTGCATAGACTTGGATAACCAAATATATCACACCATTAAAATACTTGTGGAATAACACATAGGATCTATAATTCCATCGCCCTAATCAGACACTTGGTGAAAAAGTTATATTTCACCGTGTTTTTCACAAAAGGTGCTTCATGGGGACCACAACTTGATAACAGTTTAATCTCCCAAAATTGGTCAGGAAATGTATGCCTAAATTTTAGGATTATAAAACTGAAAAAAATGCATCAATTGGACATCGTATGCTGGAGTTACGTCTAATAAAATGATTGATAATAGTAGTAAATTTTATTACTGTTATTATACCTAGGTTTTTTATGCAATCGAGCCATGATTCTGATGGAAAAAATTAAAAAACTAGCCTTAATAGGGAATTATTGAATTCAATTTCATGACTCCATCGACGACATGTAAAATGAATGCTCTGTTTGTAAATTATGGAGGTTTTAACACATCTTGGACTAACTCGACCAAAATCGGCCCAGACCGGCCTGATTGCCCCGGCCCCGCCTTCCCGCTCGGCCCAAAAACCTCTACCTTGACCCATAGCCCTCTTCTATGCTCTATCTACCTCCAGTGGCTCCACTGAGGATACTAGGGGCTTCCACCAGTGCCACTTCGTAACCCCAACCCATCAAACATCCCATGTTCCATGTGCCCCTCGTCACTATTTTTGCCGCATCTGCCTGCCAGCTGGCTCCCTCGCACGTTGTGGCTACACCCAGCCAACTTGCATTTCCTCACACCACCACATGTTTTTGGTGACTTCTAGGGTCTGCCCGACCTCCTCTAGCCATTGAATGCTAAAAATGAAACCAGATCTGGGATCCTTGGGTCCTGATCTGCACGAACACATTTTTTCCTCAAATATTCCTTGATGTTTCAACATATCGAAAAGGAGGAAGTTGTTTCCACAGACCACCGCACCCCTATAGTTCCCTAAACTAGAAGATCTTGTATATTTGGAATAATTTTATCATAAACAACACATATATATGTTGCGCTTCATGATTCATTATCATTTCAACATGGAAAAAATTTAACGATGAAGAACAAAAAAGAACATATGAAGAACATGAAATTAAAGGGGCACTAAAAATAGGTCGTTCAATGGATATGTTATTATGGACATGAAAAAATAATATAAAATTAGATTAAATGACCAGTAATAAATTTTATAATAAAATAATTCATTCTGGGATTCAGAATTTGAATGAAGAGTCCTATCTAGATTTCTTTAACCGAAATGATTGTCGTACACTGATCTACAAAGATCTGTAGCGACGTCACAATATTCTAAAGATCCGATGTAAATATGCCAATAGAAATAGAGAATAGAGTTCCACTAGTGATATGGTTTTATGATCCACGCCCTAACAAATACTCACAACCACTTATTTATTGGATTTTAATGAAACATATTCCAACGGTCACCGGATCTGTAAATTCAACACCCTCTCACTTTATGATGTGAATATGAATAAATATATATTAAAAAACCAACTATCATATCAGATTTCATTATGTGTCCCCATTAAAATAATATTCGGAACCACATTAGAAATAATTTAATTTAATTTATTTATTTTACTTTGGATACATCCTCCGTGACTTTTTCAATAGATGACTTATTCTTACAAAACCTTTGTCCCACCTATGGTGAAATCCATATTCCAGACTCAACCATCACCTCATATTTCGGATCCAGGATATTGTATAAGATTTATCCCATTCATTTCACATCAATAGTAAGAAATATACTTCATATTTTTATAAAATTAATTCTAAGCACACTGTGCCACGTAATTGCACACCATTTCATCACTTAGGTCTATAAATATATATAGAAATATATTAATGTTTTAAAAGGAAAAAAACCAAGTCTCTACATCATTACCTCATTGAATATTTTCAAACCTTAAAAGAAAAATATATAAACAACTTGGGATACCGAGCCCATACCTTGCTCTCACTCTCCTAGGTATACTTCTTGCATGTTTATGTGTTACCATAGCATGTGAACCATAGGGATGGTCTGTCCACGTATATTCCACTATTGAAAATGATTTGTGTAAGATCATTCATGTATCTCCTCAGTTATAACATGTGGAAAATTTCTTCTACCACTCCGGTTGTAGCAATTGAAAAATTCAATAAGGAACCTTTCCAACCCTCCACAAGATCTAGAATGGCACGATGAACTTCAGTGATAGCTTCGATCTGTGGCTAAAACCCAACATACAATCTATCAACATATCCTCCAATATCAAGTTAGTGCGCTTGGTATACCCATTGGTCTGGGTGTGAAAGCCTATACTCATCTACTGTTGGGTCCCAAATCCCTCTTGCATGCCTCTCCACAACTGTGATGTAAACAGCATGTCACGATCAGAAAAAATACTCGAGGGTACCCCAAGATAGTAGATGATATACAGTACATAAAAATGCCTTAAAATCTATACCAAACACTACTCCCTGAACACAAGGATGTGGGCTGACATTGTGAATCAGACCACTGTTCAATATTTTTTTTGGACCTTCTATTTTTGTGGAAAACCTCCAGCAATGTCCATGGCTATACCATTTGATTTGCATCCAAGGAACTCAAGATGTTGTAAAAAACCCACCAGAACCTGGTTCTCAGTCATCACCTGTTGATTGGTGAGGCATTATGAGATAAACTCTACTATGCTTATTCACATTCTGGATGACCAATACTACCACTCCTGATCCCTAAATATCTTCCCCAAACCGGGATGTATAGCTAGTGCAGAAGTGTGGATCTCCCAAATAACCCCCTCCTACATCACAACTAGATCCACTGCTTGTACTTAGAACAATATATCATGATTACCTCCATCCGAATATCTACCAGGTGAATTTCATAAGGATACCTAGACACACAGGATCTTATGGTAGATGTCTCACAAGTAATGCTCTCACTCATTGTAGAAGAGAAGGAGTCATTATCATCAAATGAAGACAAAATATACCCTCATTCTCCACTAGGTATAGCTACATGGAATCTAACTTCTCTAAATCTTTCAACATTAGCCGATCCTTGGACTTCCTTCTAAGGGAATATACTACATCGTTTTTCATTCCATGTGGATAAACTATCTTGAAGTCATAGTCCTGCAGGAATTCCCACCGGTTCCATTTTCTCTAGTTTTGGTCTCCTTGAGTGAAGATGTACTTCAATCCCTAGTAGTCGGAGTAAACCACAAGGTGTTCTCTTAGATGTAAGTGTCTCCACATCCTTAGGCTAAAGACGACTTCTTAAAACACCATATATGAAGTCGCATAGTTCTATTAATGTGGTCTCAATCACCTCATCATTTATTTGAACATTGAGCACCAAAAGGTATCCATGAACAAGATAAGTGAGTAAAATCATCCAATCACAAGAAGATACACATGAAAAGCATGTGAAAACACCCACATACCATTGACTTTCTTATAAAAAGAGTAGACATCACCTAAAACTCCCCCATACCCACTAGTGGCTTCGAATGATAAAGGATGCCAAGCAGAAAACACCTCAAGAAATGCCTAGACCTGTGATGACACTCCACTGCACAACCCTTCTATGAATGAAAAACATTGAGGGACTCATCCACAAAACGTTGATACTATACACTTTGAGAAGGACTGACTCTGTATCATGGATTTTCTCACATCTATAAAATGTATATTGATGGTGAAAGGACCCCTATAATTCTTTAATTTGAATCTACTCCAAACAACACTAATTCCGGGTTACACTGACACCCCATATCAGCCTGGTAAACCCTAAAAAAATCATAGAGGGAAGATTACATCACACAGTTTCCAACAAGTTCTACTACAGTAGTAGAAAAGACAGAGGGCATACATCTTATCATCTTGGGTGATATAGAATCACATAAATCTATAGCATGCAACTACCGTAGCCTTGGTCATCGGCTCCCTGGTCATGATGTTGGATACCAAGGGGTGGTGGTGGAAGGATATAATAGCATCATATAGCAACCACAACTCCTCTTACTTCCCTACAAGAACCGCCTCCTTAGGGTCCACCATGTCTCCACCCGTGAGATCACTGATAACGATGTGGTATTTTCCATGGAGGATCATTTTTTATCTTCCTAAGAAGGTCATCATGTCTGGTTGGGTAGTCTTGTGCCATGTGACCTCAGACATCACAGGCCTAAAGCCAACCCTCCACCTGCTGTCCCGGTACTCTATGCTGTCCCAGACCATGTTCCTATGGATGATTTTGGGGTGGCCTCTTGTATTGAGCCCTTATCAACCAATTTATACTAGCTATGGAAGACATCTCGCTCTATTTAACCCACCACAAAAACCAACAACAAATAATTACCCTCAAAAAAATCTATCTGTCACTTGTTCCTCCTAAAACACCTTGATATAGGTGTGGATGTACAAGGGTACTTTCATGGAACTGATCTCTCTACGGAGTCTCTACTCAAACTTCCATGCTCAGATGTAGCCATTGCGGATCATGTCTAGAGTGTATTGAGTCATGTCTACAAACCTATCAGAATACTCTTCCACTATCTTAAATCACTACAAAATATTTATATGCACCTGAATCGAAATGGAGTATAAACAAGATAGGTAGTACTTCCCATAGAACAACGGTTGGATGTCATCCCACAAAAGTTCCGACTCATCGTGAATCTTGGTAACAATATTCCACCAAAATCCAAATATCCTCTAGAAAATACTGGCATCACAATCCAACATATTATTCATCAGTGTTTGAAGAAGCCTGAAGAGGCTGAATATTTACTCTAGTCAATCCTCATTTTTGTACTGATCTGGCTCAATGTGGAACAGCAATGGTCTTTGAGATTGGAAATCGCAATGTGTGCTCATCTTGAACATATCCTCATATTGATCTAGTGGGACTATAGGATTCTCAGTAAGTGGAGGAGATTCTACATGCCAACCTATAGGAAGGGGGTTGAACGATGTACCTTGATATAAGGCCCCATTGCTCGCATGGTTGTCATCACCAACCAGAGCTAGTATTAGGGATAACTGTCGTCGTGGGGGAATCCCAATGATTATGAAGGAGTACCATGGTCATATGATAACATATATATGTATATAAAAAATAATGGGGAGATGGATTAATATGGAAAGTCCAATATTGAATCCTATATGTCGCATGTACCATACAAACATTTAAAAAATGTCTCAGGGTTCCAAGTTGACAATCAGGTCGTCAGGGTCTGGGTGAATGGCTACGTCATCTGTCGCACCATCACTAGAATCCCTAGTCCAAGAGACATAGTCAAGACACATACCACTATTTCCAAAATTCACATTATTTTTTTGGGAAACTTTCAAACAATGTCCTAAGGAATGAATCACATGTGATACCAATTTTTCACGAACTGAACCATCCCGGGGCTCGAGCCACAACTACCCCAATCCAACCTACATAGGAAAGGGGGTGGTGACAAATGCTGAAGGCACCCAAAATTCTAGGAGGCCTTTTCCAAAGTAACTATACACACGTACATATCCAAATCAATAAAATCATACAAAGGAAAAGGAACAAAATATGTAAAACTTTTGTAAATAAACAAAACAAGCATGGACCTCAAAACTGTACATGTACTTAATATAAATTGAAATCACTAGTGAAAAAAATACACAAAACTAAAATATTAAGGTTTTCCAGCTTGAAAAAAACTAAAAAATTTAAACATTTGTGAGATATCCTCTTCAAGATCCCATGATACAACTACTGTACATGGTCTAAGAACCAAATATCCCTAATATCCTTTTAAGTGATGATAAACCTTTCTATTTTCTACATATGGAACGATATGTGAGGGAAATTCCCATGCAGGGGTGAGTATAAAAATACACAGTAGGATTCCACAAAAGGGGAAGGGCAGTAGTAAGATATGCACTAAATAGGAAAACATCAAAAAGAACAAGGTACAATAATGGAGTATAGATCCACCCAATAAGAGAGTAAAAGTAAACTCAGCAAAACATAAGGTGCTTGAAATGCTGAGAACAAGAACATCCCTTTGTGTATTTTCTTCATAAACTAGGAGCGTAGACTCATCCAACCATGTGAATCTAGACCTAGATTCCATGGGTAGTACCCCTTGTTTCTTCACCTCTCTGAAAGGGAGAGTAACCAAAACCCAAGTTGTGGGTACTGAAACATTATATACAAATATGATTAGTCTAACGAAACCCAAACAAGAGAGTAAGGGGATCTCCTTATCATATATCATCCCTAGAAAAGAGTCCTCAAAAATTCTAAATGTATCCACCAATGATTCCAAGCTTCTCATTCACCTACCTTGAACATGGAAGTCAAAGGGACCCAATCCCCACACCGTGATACTATACACTTTGTGCAGCTCTAACTCACCCTCATGGATTGAGGTTGCATCTCAAGGATTTTCTCCAGGGGGAATGTCTGTATTTCTTGTGAGTCAAAGGTACATCAAACCATCTTCTATTATTGTCCCACATAGTCGATAGGTCATGTCACAAGGTTGAGGACCGATGACCAGCCCAAATGGAGGGTGCCACTCATGTTTCATCAAGGACCCATTCCTAACCCAACTAGGGGATGCCACTTAGAATAGGTTGAGGACCCATGACCTACCCAACAAGAGGGTTACAGTCTAGTGTTTTCATGGACACATTCCCATCTTGGTTAGATGGTTCCACTCGAAATATAATGAAGACCCACACCCATGTTCATGGGGGGTTCCACTCTGATATTGAGGACCTGTGCCTTGGTGTCACAATGAGTGACACTCTCAGTCATTGACAACCATCAACCGACCTATTAGTTTGGTCCACTCGAATATTACTATAAAAGATCCACCCCATGGTATTACATGGGGTTTCCATGATATAGATGTCTTAGAGGACCCATGAACTAGGGTGCCAGGGGGGTTCCACTCTAGATGAAATAATAGATGATTATGCTAGATCATAGCCAACGTTGAGTCTCGCTCGGATTGTCGTCCTGCTCGAAACATCTCGCATCATGTATCGAAATCCACTATGTAGGGAACCATTGCATTCTACGTTAATGAACACTCATAATAGGATACTCACAAGCCAATGTATGAATTCAAAAGAATGAGATACAAGAGATAAAATATTCATTAAGTGGTACACATCACAAGTGGGGCTGAAACGACACGTGACACCGCCTCATCACCTAATCGTGTACCTAGCCATACTCGGGTACGAAACTATGAACATGTACACCTAGACATGCATGCATAAACCCAGATTACATTACATATCTATCACAAAAATCCTGGTGGGCGCACGATTATCATTGATTTCCAAAGGGGATAAAAAGTAATTCTTCTAACAACACTCTTAAAATGGCCTAGTATATCCAAATTTATAACACCGTAGTGATCATTGTAGAAAACCTCACAGGATCGACAATTCATTCACCCAAATCGGACACTCGGTGAATAAGCAATAACCTAAAACGTTGTGTAGATATGGTTCTTAATGGGGCCCACAATGTGATTATAGTTTAGACACCCATAAATGGTCATTAATGTACTCATAAATTATAGATTAGTATCACCACTAACATCACATCAATTTGGAATCTTATGTAGGAGTTATGTCTGATACAAGGTTTCTTAGTAGTAATAATTATATTATTATTATTAATATTATTAATATTATTGATATTATTATTATTATTATTATACATAATAATTCCGTGCTACCGATCCATGAGTCCAAAATATAAAATTTCCAAACAGGGCACAAAAGGTCTGTCTCAAAAGTAGAGTCATGTCAACTATATACAACATGTAAAAATATTTTCTCCATTTAGGATTTATGGAGGTTTGAACCCACCTTGCCCCGACCAAGACCACATTGGCCCAACCCAGCTCGCTCGCCCCATCCGGACCCACTCAACCAAGCTCAAATAGCTCACTTAGGCCCGCCCCACCACCCTGGACTGGCTCGTCACCTGATACCGGACCTCTGCCTTGTCCTGTAACCCTACATCTTGGCCCCCCAACCCTCATCCTCACTCTGTCCGCCCTCAAATTCTCATCCACAACCACCCGGGTATTCCATCATTGTCTCCACTCATCCACTTCATGCTTGTGGTTCCACATGCAGCACACCTCACACCACCACCTCTGCCCTCGTCCACTGACTCTCCCACATGCTACGACTCCACCCTTTCTCCTTTCACCCATGCCGGAAGCCACGACCACAGTGCATTGGTGGTCTATTTCATGGACCACTAAGAATTATTTGGTGCCCAAAAACTAAAAATTAAATCAGATCTAAGATAAATGGGTCTCCATCCACACATACATATGATCCACATGAAGAGACGTCGATGTTTCATCGTATCGAAAAGTAGGTAGTCATTTTGGCAGACTCACGCACCTCCTCTATTTCATGAAATTAGAAATGTTAATAGATATGAAATCCTCAATCAAGGACCTAAAATGATCTCTTCTTCACACCACAATTCGTCACTATTTTTATGTGGATAAAAGTTAATGATGTAGAATGGATAAGAATAGACAATGAACACATAATTAAACATGCACCAAAAAGTGGTTAGTAGATAGTCGTGTTACTATGGAAATCAAAAAATAATTTCAAAGCAGTAAAAACAATCATAAATCAATTTGGAGAATCAAGAACATCATTTAGGAATGGAAAATCCAAAAGTGGGATCCTAACTCGATTTTTGTATCTGTTGTGTGTGTTGTGCTCTGATATTCTCAGATCTATAGCATCATCTCAATTCGCCAATGATCTGGCATCAATTTCCCAGTGGAATCAGATAAGTGAGTTTCACCAAAGAGAGGGTTTTATCAGTCAAATCCTAAAATATACTCATAAACACCTATTTATATGATTTTAATAAAACATATGACAACGGTCATGATATTTGAGCATCCCACACCCAATCACATTAGGTTGGGATCAGGTAGAACACTATTTTAAAAACCCAATGGTTGTCTCAAATTTCCAATCTGAGTCCCCATTCAAAATCTATTCGAAACATCATCCAAACTAAAATAATTTCCTCTATTTATTTTATTATGCTTATGTCCTCTATGACCTTTTCTACAGAGCCCACGCTGAAAAAAGTTATGTCCCACCTAGGGCATTCTCCATGTTCCAAAATCAACTATGGATTTAGATTTTGGATCTGGGATACCTTTTATGAGTTATCTCATTTCCTTCCAATTTATTGTATAAAATACACTTAATATTTCTATAAAATTAATTTTAGGCACATCGGGTATTTGAATCACATGTCATATCAGCGCCATGATTTGAAAATAGACATAGAATTATTCCAAAGTCTAATGAGGGAAAATCTAGTTTCTTACATTAATTTATTACATTAATGTATATATTTAGAGGTAATTTTTATATTTTATTATTTATTAGTTTCTATATTTGATATTTTTATTAAAAATTTTATTAAGGAATTATTTTTATTTTCGGTTATATATTAGATATTTATAATTTATATTTGTGTTAACAATTTCTTATATGTATGATTATTTATTTCATATGGTTGGAGAAGCTCTCGATGATCTATTTTTTTCTCTCACAAATGTCGTACATCCTATTGATGAGTCCAATTCATCTAATCCATAGGGTTCTATGACTATTAGGAGGGGGCATAGTCTAGATCAATAGATGAATACAGGTCCTATTCTTGAGATTTTCCCATTTCTTTATTTTGATCCTCATTTTCATTAGAATGAATAATCATTTATTTTATTTATTTTATATTATATTTTATATTAATTTTGGAAATAATATTCTGGTTATTTTTTTAATTTCATTGATTTTAACATTAAGTTGGTGGGAAGACTCGTGTGATTCTATGAAACTTCTTTTCTAGGATATGGGTGTCAATGTACCAGGTTCCCATCATCATTTATTACTAGATGTTCGACCATATGATTTCACATTATTAAATAATATATAACTTTTAAACAATAATTATTTAATAAAATATATTTTTATAATTTTTTTTTCAGAATTTGTTTCTATGATTTAAAATAGACTAAACGATCTTATATGTAAGGCATAATAGATTTGTGTACATGATAAACTTCTTCAGTTTTTACACAACTTTAAATAGAAAGATATGGATAAAGGATCTGCTACTATTTTCAACCAGTCATGCATCTCACATTGACCTGACTATATGTTGGATAAGGTATACAATGAATTGTTCTTATTTTACCTATGAGATATTTTAAGAGCATTTCATCATATGTATGTCAGATATGAGGGAGCCTTTAGGTCACACATATGACTAGAAGGAATACATTTATCATACATAAATCACAAATGGTAAGATATATTATTTACAAATATATATATAGATTAACTATAAAATTTATTTATATTATAATCCCCCTAATGACCTAACTATTACAGAGTCTAATGCTTATAAGAAGATGTATACAGATCCATATATAGGGGAATATGAAGGTGAATGACAGTATCATATTTTGGTTAAAAAAATTTAGTACAAAAATTATGGATTAATAATATTATTTTTATCCAAATTTCTATTTATAATTGATGTAAATGTACGAGGCTATGACTTCTTATTCACGAGGATTCTAGATGAGGGAGAATTTAATGTCAATAGTGATTTAGGTTTTGATGAGGGGGTATAGATACATGTGAATTTTCATGGTGTCAAGAATGTAAAGGAGATCACAATTGGTTTTCGACTGACACCTATGAGTTATCATGGTACTCTTAAAATTTCACTAGTGAACTCAAAGGGGAATTATAGAGAGTCATCAATGATGCCATCATCCACATCAAAATATGAGGAGTAGTTGAGAACTTAGTATGTGATGAAATAGTTAATATAGTGAGAGGGAGGGAGGAGGACCATGATAAAAAATGTTAGGTATATAAATAGATGTTGGAGTATATGCAATGGTGTGCCGTGGTGTGGGTATGGAGTTTCCTTCCTCTGATACATCAAGTGATTCTACTCCACTCGACACTATATGATGATTTGCGATGTTTTATTATAGATTTTTAATTTGGGATAGACACATATTATGATTGAAAAATATGTATTAATTTTATATCGACATTAATTATGTTTAATGAAATTTTAAATAATTTTAAATTATTATTTAATTTAATTTATTAATTTAATTTATTTTATTTATGTAAATTATTTTAAATATTTCAAAAAGTTTATAATTTTTGAATTGTTTTATATATTTTTTATTTAAAAATTTTTATCTTGAAATGATTTCAATTAATTAAGGTGATTTTTATTTAGTTTATAATTATTATTTAGTTTTGAAATATTTTTACTAATTAATTAATTTAATAATTTTTTATATTATTCTAAATTATTCTTAATTATTTTTAAATATTTCAAAAAAAATCTAATTTTTTAATGAATTTTAATAAATTTTAAATATTTTGTAACATTTAGAATTTAAAACTATTTTTTATTTTTAATTTTATATTAATTAATATTGATTAATTTTTTTTTTCAATTTTACTATTTTATGTTTTTTTTGAAAATATTATTATTTCTGACGGAATTCTCTTCAATCACAAATAATCGATTACAATGGTCCTTAAATGTTATTTATTAATAAATCAAGAAAAACATAATTCAGATAGATATTACATCCATCGTAATTATTTCATGTTTATGATGGATCATCAAAAATAACCACAATTGTGGCGTCGTTATTGAGACAATGCATTAGTGATATACTCTCATCACAATTTACTTTTTTGGGATGAGAGCTCGTCGCTAATGGTCTATCGTAAAAAATGGAAAAATTCGTAAGGGAAGGACCTAATATCCCACCTTAATCTCTACAGAACAGTGGAAAACAAAAAAATAAGATTTATGGTAATACTGAGTTGTAGTCATATGCTTCTAGATAATTTGCACCTTCATCATGGTTTCTTAAATCCGATGATTTTGTAATAGCATCACCTCACCTATCTCTAGTAAGCACAAAGGTAAAAAGGGCCTAAAATATGTGTCCTCATATGGGTCAATCTGAATTGTTTTCTGAAAGATGTTATTATAAGGAAAATATACATAGGGTAGGATTTTTTCCTATGAACTTCAGAAATCTAGAATCCATCCTCTGGGAATTCCCATATGAATTAGAATCTCATGCCTATATTTATTTTTGGTATGGGGGTATACAAATGTGTATAGAAGAACATGTGTACCATGAGCCTTCTACAATTCATTTCAAAACCATGATATAAATTTGGAATCCCTATCTGATATGATATAATGATGAAAATTATAAATTCGTATAAAATCCTAGTTGAAATGTCTCCAAAGATTGTATACATAAGAGGCATCTCTGGTTGGTTGGCTGTTAGTGAACTAGGACATCCTATCAACAAAACCCCACAATGTGTCACTACATTAAGATGAACAATGTAAACCTATAATGAAGTCCATGGTGACATTTTCCCTTTTCAACACATGAATGGTTAGTGGAAGAAAAAAATTGGATGGTCATTGGGGTTCTACCTTCACTTGATGACAAGTAAAACACGGGCCAATAAAACACATTATATACCTCTTTATAACTATCTATAAACACTGCCAACATACTTCTCCATACATCTAAATAATCATAGAATGTAAATCCCAAATGGATGTCTGAACATCATGCATCCAGTCATC
This sequence comes from Viscum album, assembly GCA_963277665.1. Classification (NCBI taxonomy): domain Eukaryota; kingdom Viridiplantae; phylum Streptophyta; class Magnoliopsida; order Santalales; family Viscaceae; genus Viscum; species Viscum album. The sequence goes on from OY728141.1 coordinate 1,283,752,046, forward strand.
CCATAAGTCTATATGAACCTAGATACATCCAATAATTTTCAAGATCTCAGTACTTTAAGAACCAATCTAGGATGTGGGTCCTCATCAAAAACACTCTTACATGGGAAGAGGCCCTTAGTATATCATAATCGACTTATCTTTACTCCCACTATAAGTGAAGAGGTCACTCATAAGCCTATAATGATAGGCTCTCCATGTGGATTTTGGACCACTATGGCCATCTTAGAAAAAAATGGCCATAAACATCCACTCACCATAGTGAACCTATACTACTTATGTATGAATCATCCAGCTTAGTTCATTAGAAACAACATTGCATTTCCAAGGAATATACACAAGGTCAATGTCGATGGTTTTTAGGTATTATACCAACAATAATTTATTGATATTTATGTCATGATGTGTGAATATGTTTTTGTGGATTTTTTAGTCCATAAACAAAACTAAATTCCCTCACAACATAAAACACCTCCAACAATGTAAGGATTTAACCCCATATGTCAACACATGAGAGTGTGTTGGGTAATTATGTGCATATAGATTTAGCTTCTGAGACTCAAACACCGTGAATATATATATCTCTACATCTAAATGTATCTAAACCCAATTATTGATGCATCACAATAGACTATATATATTCTGGATGGCTCTTAAAGAATCAGTATTGGTGCTGATGTCATCCTTCCTTTCAACAAATATACAGATTTCTCATAGGAATTACACCATGATAAATTCACACCCTTCCCAGTCAATAATGTGATAGGTGATTCTATGAATGATATGTCCAAAATAGAATTCTTATAATACCAATCTTGTTCTAGTAAACTATTTATATCAAATACATTATTGGACTAATCCAAGGAAATTACACATCTCACCTTCTCTAGGTCAACAAATACCCATTCTTCTAATTTTATTTTAGCTAGGAAGTGTATATTGTTTTCCAAAAGATTCATTTGGATAAATTTAACACTGTTTATAATCTCAAATTTTTTTATTATGATATCATGTTTTTTTTTCATGGTCATTTCATGTATGATAATATGCATATGTATTATCCCTAAAGACTACCACAATTGAATCTCGATATGGGTGGGAAACCATATTCACTATATCCATAAAGATTGTGGGTATGTTCATGGGATCAAAATACATAAAAAGATTCTCATAGAGGTCATATATAATATTGAATGTTTATTATGGAATGAATGATGGTCTGACACTCATCTGATTATAGCCCGACATCAAAAATATCTTTATGAAATCCACTGAATATCAAATATGATCGAAGAATTATCCTATAAAAGACTTCTGATAATGAATCTTTTCATATGATGGTTCAATTTATAGTAATTCAGACACAAAATAAGGTTAATTTTCTCTTTCATGGTGAAAATAAAATGTGAACCCCCAAGGGATGTACTGGGTAGTATGAAACCCTTATCTTCTAAATCATATAGCTAATTATTGTCCTGCTGACCCTCTAGAATTACCATCCTATAATGAGGAATATGCACTATATCTGATCCATGCAATATCTATATGGAGAAATCCAAATCTATCATAGGAGTTTACCTATAATAAACATTAAGGAAGGCCTTATTGAAATGATTCAAAACCAGAGGAGATTTCATACATCATGTTCCTTGATGGATAATAAAGAGAGTAGTCCTAAAGACCATCAATCCAACCACCCCATGACTATCGGGTCCATATTAACTCTCGTGGACATCTCATTCTCTTTGATGTACGTAGGTTCTACCCTCAGGTAATATGAAGGGACCCCTATATTGATAGAAGTCAATGTTATATTGATATAACACTAACTACTCAATTTAAAATATGAAGTTGAAACTCATCATCTCAACAAAAAAGTGGTTCCATAAGATTCATTACATAGATATCTCTATGGGAACACCTTTCATGGGCATAAAATTTTCAATTTAACCCCTATTGGTGTGTTGTGTTTCAACATGACCCAAATTTACTATACTTCAAATCCAAGACTTTTCATATTTATTGTAGATATGAAAGAATATGAATGTCCTATATGAAAGAAGTAAAATATTAAAGTATATTCTTATATATTAGTAATTATAATTGTAGATGTATTGACACTATTATAATATTGGTATGATGCACTGCATAAATATGGATGGATTCTTAGCCCTAATATATGACGTGATGTCATTAAGAAGCTCCACTCTGGTAGTGTTGATGTTCTGGATGCATTGGAAACACATCCTCAACCACCTGAATGGATAGATCGGCTAGTAGTACATTAAATACCATTTTATAATGGTTAAATTTATATTGTTCTTGAATGTGTGGCTAATTTATATCCCCTCCCATTTGGAAATATGGTACGATCTTGAAAAACTACTGCACATTCCCAAATCTATCATAACCTCAATACTCAACATGATCTCTAGGTAATTGGGGATTCTTATGAAATGAAATTCATCACTTTAAACACATTAAATAACTATCATTAGGTATCTTTTGTCTATATCTACTCCCACATGTTTTCTCAAAATGAAAAATAATTTCAATAAAAAACACTTCCCTATCCCATAATATAGTTTCTCAAGCATACAACATCATCCTCCCTTAGGTTTCTCTCTGTGATGATGGACTAATTCACTATATCTAAGATGGGGGTCCATTGAATAAAATTAAAGAATGATAAAATGGTGAATAAGGGACCATCCTCATATAGGCTCACTTTATTCATCTCATCAACAATTATTGTCAATGAGAATCACTAAAGTTGAGTGAAAAAATATGAATATTCCATCACAAACTTGTTAAAATAACTTATATGTATACACTACCAAGCATGGTCTTCTCTCAATGTCTGATGAATGATGTAAATATAGAAGATTGTTTGGAATCCCTCGATGAACATAACAAGATGATGACTAGCCTGGGTTACCACATCCCACAAATAATTGGTCGAATCATGAACTATTTAAGATGAAATATTTACCCACTTATCCAGAGTCATGAAAATATGCTAAAATATGGATAAAAAAATATTCATTTCTTGACTCAATTGCATGGGGTATACTATCTCTAAATAGACTAAGTGGATACTACTTCTAGAATTCTCGAGTGAACATTTCCTAAGTAGGGACAGGTCACCACGATCCTTGAAAAAAATTCATAATTCAAATGATTTTCATTTATTACTCTGTTTTAGAACCCCTATTAAGTACAATACGATGTTCCTCAAGTGAATCTACTAGAGTTAATTATAGTGGCTCTGCGCCCCCATCATTGGGGAATGATTGGAACTACATTCATTGAACATGACTCGAGAAAATCATGAATCCCATTTTTCTAAAATTTAAATATACACCCATCAGACATGTTTCAATATTAGATTGTGTCAAAGAAAACAAAGAATTACATATACATATCTTCCCTATAAACAAGTCACACCACTTTTCCTCTACATAAATATATGTCTAGGTGCTATGGAAGATCACAATTTTCAAAATAGATACTTCCCACTTACCACTATTATGGTTGGATCAAGGTCATGGTATATCATAACATAGAAAAGGTACTGATATATAGAGTTTCAATTTCCTCTAATAAAGTAAAGCACTATTTACAGTACAATTTGATTCCCCATTAAATGAAAACTATTTAATTTATGAGTATAAATTCATTTTAGTTTATATATTGGATAAATAATTGAATAACAAGCTCCATAAATTATAATTATCCTTCATGAAATCGAATCAACTAGCATTTCATCCCATAGAAAAATCAATATAGATTAGAAAAACCAATATAGATTAGAAAAATAATTTAGATTGCTGCAAAAACATAAGTTAGTCCAATTACATTTTTCCACATGAAATGTTAGAACATTTCCATATATAATTCTCACCACACTGACAATAATCACAAGAAAAATATGAAATGAATGAAACATGTTTTACCTATATGGCATGGAGTGATGCCTGAAATTTGAATCCTCAAGTGAATATAATGATTCATGAGATGATACCACCATTTTGTAAAAATCCAATTATAACACCTTTTTGTATCAACCAACTATCAAATCAGTGAAACAATAATAGGCTATACCCAATACAAAAATTTCCCATCCACACAAAATTTACTTTCCTCTATATATGGGTTAGATACACTAAGATACAGTCTCAATGAAAATTTTGGATACAATCATAGTCTTCTCGATAATACCCAAATAGTACTAAAAATAACTATGATATTATAATGTGAAATCCCATAATTGGTTCTCTCATAAGTAACTAGACCCTGTTATCCACATCCCCTAGAAAAACCATCCCATATCCCAGATACTTTCATCTATGAGTGGGGGCCAAGGGAATGTTTATGTGGAAACTATTAACTTATGTTAGAGTAGAGAATAATAATATTAAATATTGATAATTTTTAGAATGTGTAATAAAAACCCAGAAGTGGAATAATATATAATCCATAAAAAATTAACAATAATAAATAAGATCTATATTGATATAAAAATGATTTCCATGTCATGTGATATAAGAAAAAAGAAATTGGGGTAAAATCATATAAACCATGATATACTAAATTAAAAAATAATAAAAACTATCTCCATATGTAGAAGAATCCTAATCATGGTCCTCTTCTTTGGTGCTCTTCCCTAAATAGACAATCATGCATCCACTGGTGGACTCTCCCCTTTGTCCTTAGCCACATTATTAAGATCTATTTAGTTACCAAACAATGTCCCAAACATTTCACGAGATATAATTAGTATCCCACCACCACTGCTGTCTAGAAAAATCTATAGAATGAATTTAAAATGAAAATTAATCTTTTATAATAGTGTAAGAACAAATGTAATATATAAATGGGTCAGATCTAGCATATAAAGAACCCTAGGGAGACACTAACTACATTTTCCCATACCCAACGATCTATGAACATGTTTCCATATGTATACATATATATGGTTTATAAACATAGCGAAACTTATATACATATATATGGAAACTTTTCAAAGATTGAATCCTTGGAATAAATCATGTTTCAAAATATAGTAGTATTAATCTCATAATAAGTCCATGGATGGTATTCTTATGTTTCATGATTCATATGTTTTTATGTTCCAATTCATCAAATCTCATTTGCGTTGTCATTCCCATATATCACATTCCATTAGTGACTCTAAACACATATTTGAAACTTTATTTGGGACTCCAATAACAAACATAATTATGAAATTGGGGTACCATTCCCATATTTCACAATTAGATGAGATTTCATGCCCTTGTATCACAACATTAAGGTATTCAAGGGACAAAATTTTGACACACACACACACATATGAATTTAGGTCATTCCTTATTACTCACTAATAGATGTATAAAAATTAAATTATCTTTGTATTTTACAAGGGAATAATCCATTAATTTCATATATATCTTGTGATGTGGTCATACAACATCCCTCAATTCAATTCACAATGGCCGATAAAATTCAACATAAATGAAAAATCACATTGAAGGTGTTTTGATCATTTAGAAATTTAATAGGAGATAACAATTGTTAGTGCACCTCAAGAGGTGCTCTAAAAAATATATCATTGAATAATAATAATTTAATATAAATGAGGGAAAATGAATAATTAGTGGAAACTTGTTTCATATGTACATGCTACCTTTTCCATAAAGCCATTTCACACGACGATTTAATACATATTGGTTTAAAACCCATATGATTCATCCAACTAATTAATCTCAGGACACTAATGACGCATCAAGGGACTATATAAAACCAGGCCCAACCCATGTTGTTCATGGACAAATAATTCTTCATATATCATACAATCTATTTAATTCATGAACAATGTGCCGTATCAAATATCTATAGTGAGTAAAAGATTCAAATTTTCTTATTTGTCCTCAGTTAATCATATAAAATTTAAGTATACAACATATGTAAAAATGTTACAAATTATAAGAAATAATTATAACCATTATATAAGTGTATGGATATCCAAAATAAATTAGATTTGAAATGGATAATTATTATAAGGAAGTGATTATTTCAATAGATTGTTATGAATCACAAAAGAAAGTGAGATTGCTAAGATAACATTAACCACTTGAAAATTTTAATTCCAAACACATTTATATGAGACAAAAAAAATTGAATATAAAAATATTCATGAAAGGATATATCAAATCGGGTTTCAGATACACCACTCAAACGTATTAAGTGGTCAGTATGACATTTTACTTCACATATGTAAAAAGTAAAATGAAAACCCCTTACCTTGCATTTCTGTATTGGTGATCGTATTCTAATCATCTATATACGGGTTTAAAAAATGGTTATAACCAATACCAAAACCAAAATAATATTCTTAATATCATATATTATCTTCTTGTATTATCTTTGTACCAATTTGTTAACAATCATAAATTATTTCTACTATTTTGGGTCTTAATTAACTTGTTTTTTGAGTACGTTTAAACATTTTATTTTTGTTATTATTACATTAATAATTAATTCAAAATATCATGAATTTAATCTATGATTTAATTATTATATACATTTAGTTTATATTTAATTATAATCATCAATAATTTTTGTAGATAGATCATTAAATGAACCGTATATTGAGACGGTAGTCCGTACATATGCATGAATACCATATCCATTCCATTATAATATTAAAACAATTAAATGAAAATATTATATATGTATATTATAATTATAGTTTTATAATTTTCTCATATAAATCATATATTTTAATTAAATCCATCGTTTACACATTTAATGTAATGTATCAATTTATCAATTCACAATAAGGAGGCGGTAGTCCACACATCCACAAACGATGTTATTGTATATTCAAAAAATCGAAAGAATTTAGGTATGTGGTATATAACAGTTATTGATGTATTAATAACATTATAATATCACATATTTCATCTATAAATTTGATTTCTATCATAATTCTCTACCATGATAGGTTCTAAAGGAAAAATGAATGACATCATTTCGTGAGTTTGTAATACACCGAACCTAGAAACGGTTAGCTCATTACCCATTTGATGGATGTGTGTGTAGTTTTAGGTTGAAACCATAACATAACAACATATAATTATATTTAATACACAAAATTTATTATATAAAAAAGTAAAAAATGTAATTTAAGGGGTGGACAGGTGAATGAAACAAAAGTGGTTATCGATGAATATTAACTCTTATTTGGGGTAACTCATTTTATTTTATAAAGAAAAGGTATCCTTGGATTGATTTTTGGAATATACGAGTATTTTATATTTTGGTTAGGGATGTTGATATCTTATTTATTCAATATTTGGATGAGCCAAAAGGCTTGATATGTGTGAATAAATGGGATGGGTGAGTGTCTTCTTATAGTATAAGAGGAGTGATAATCTTGTAAATTTGTGAAAAGGGAATTGAACCTACATATTCCCCATGTCATGTGGCATAAATAATTAAAAAATATAAAAAATAAAGTATAGGGAGGAAATATGAATATAAAATGGATTTTGAAGAATTTTATTTTTCATTTCAGGCATTTTTTGTGTGGTTTAGCCTTTTTATGTGAATTTGTCTCCTAATCACTGTAATTAATTTTAATCACATACACTAATATTTTTATTAAAAATATATTTTAACTTATTATAATTTATAAAATTTTTTATTCCAAATATTTAATCCATTTCTCTAGAATCCAATCACATAAGTGGTATAAATTAATTTAAAATTTATCCCACAGATGAGATGGTAGTGGGTGTTTTTAATATAAAAAATGTTCCAAATATTACTATGTTTATATATCAAATTTCCAAGTGAGATTAGTTAAAATTAGACATATTGAATTAATATATATAATATTTATAGAATTAATATTTTGAAACAATAAACAATTTAATTTAACCTTATTAATAAATTTTATGAAAAAACATTTTTGAATTGGAATTAAATATTTTTTATTAATTTATCAAAAAATGAAACATCTCATAAAAATACCAAAATAAAACATAAGGTAAATTTGTTGATAATTATTAAAAAATTATGTTTATTTTTATGTATAAAATTTGTAAATGTTTTGAAAATTGGATTTAAAATTCCATCTCCACTAAAAGGAGGTTAAATTTTCTTTTAGGAAAAATACAATTATTAAGTATAAAATTGGATTTATTATTACATTATGATAATAAAATATATTATATGAAATTCAAATATATTTTATTGAATATTAAATATATATATATTACATTAAAATATTCATATAATAGTAATTAATTTAATTTATTAAAATAAAGCTCCATGGTTGGTATAAAATAGGTTTTTCATAAAAACAAATCATTTCTATTAAATTAGAGTTTATATTAATTTCTAAAAAAAATATTTATACAAACATATATAAGTAATAATTTTAATTTTTTTAATCCTTTTGATATATGTAATTACAATGTATAGTTTATAATTTTCATATTAAATAATAATATTCTTAGTATATTATAGTTTGGAAAAACTAGGTATTGTGCATTACACAAGCTATCAATGAAATTATTTTTTTCATGTACCACAATCCAACAAATTATGATGCTCATTTCAATATATATAATATATATGATTTAAATTAAAATATAAAATACACAATACATTATTGAGAGGTTATATTCTTTTTTACTTTTGGTTTTGTATGCCATACCAAATATTAAATACAATGTTCTTACTTTATAATTTTACGGCATTACACATTTCACTTTATTCTACACCTACATAGGATAATAGTGGTCGAAAAATCATCCCTCATTATCAACTATTCACACTATACACTATACAAAAAAATAATCATCCATATATAACACCACTATATCCATATCCACCTTCATCTATACTAGGTTATCCACAAGGATTATTCATTCTATCAATATATATTCTTATACTCTATAAAGAGTATTCATGTTGTATATATCCAACCATTCACTATGGACACTAACACTACTCCATTAGAGGTATAAATATAGGGAAAATGGATCAACTATATATTAGTATTTGTATCAATTTTACTGAATATTATTAATAAGTAATTCAAAAATTAAATTTTCTATTACTAAATATTTTTAGGATTATATGCATCATCTACCAAAAAATTAGGAGACCATTTAATGTGAGAGAACTGGAATTAACAGGAAAATATTATAGTTCCAAACAATGTAGAAGATGTTATCCTTGAAAAAAAATTCTAACAAATGTAATAGTTTTATGGGTACACTCTCTAAAAATAATAATATCATTCTGGTTCAAGAAAAAATATAGAGCGATGTTAGAGAAAAAATAAAGGAAACTATGTTGGGAAACATTTGTTTCAGTAATGTAAATCAATATATATATATATTTTTATTTATAATATTTTTTTATCAAATATTTTTTCCAATGAAACTCCAATATTTTTTATAATATTTATAATATTTCAGTGTTGTATGGTTAAAAGAGTTGGGTGTATTTTGGTGAGAAAATAAAAATGTCTTGTATAGTTATTAAAATTATAGAGAACATACTGAGCTTGATGAGAGACAAATAATTTCTAATTTTCTAATGTCATATTACTAAGAGATGATAATGCATTAAAAGATTTGATAGATAAAGGTATTCGTTAAATTAATATGTGTAGTCATTTATTTATTATTAAATGAATTTTTATTTGTAAATTTAATATTTTAGTTATTTTAATGAAAATATAAAAAAAAATTATTTGATAAATTTGAAACAAATAAAAGAAGTTAATGTGATATGAAATATATTCACTCACTTGAAGAAATTTCTCTACCAGATCATGAGAAAGCATACTGAATATATCATTTAAAGTATTCAACACAATTTTGATGAAATATAGATTTATTTCATTAATGTTTTGATGGCGTGTAATTGTTTTTGATATTTTTATGTTTTCTAGAAAAGTGTATTTTTCTTATATTCCATCATAATAATTTTTTATTCCACATTAATATTTTTTTATCCAAATAGGATCATAAAAAATATTTTAGGGTGTTATCCAAAAAATTAATTTTCAATTATTAGACTAAATTTACATGTTTTATCTATTGAATGAAATCAATAAAAACACTTTTTAGGATTATAATTACAAAACATGATATATCATTTTTTAATAAAATCTATAAAAATGTGTATTGATGATACTATTTCACCATTTTCTCAAAATCCTTGACATGATCATAAATAGATGTGTCAATTAGGTTATTCTTTATAGATATCTATTTATTAATATAAAAATATCATATTTTTTTAATATCATCCACCTCAAATTCATACTCTCTCTTATTTGAAATTTAATATTTCAATTCTATATCTTACCCACAAGAACATCCTTATGAAATAATTTATTTTTTGACTCCATCATTATTATCAATATTGTGATTCACAGTATGTTCTTATATTCTCATTGACCATTATTTGTTCACCAAAGTGATTAGTACTTTCTAACATGTCGTAATAAATCTAAAAATAGTTTGGGTAATTAAATAAATATATTCACTTTCAAAAAAGAAATGTTTCTTTTCTGTTTGTAATGTTTCCATTTATAAGGATTTAAACCTGTCACCTAAACATTACATAAAATAGTACTAGTAGTTACAACCCAAAATACCTATTTTCTACTATAATAAACTGAGAATCTACTAACATTGGCCTAATCGTAGAGCTTATATTCAAATGATGTAGGTTTTACTCTGATTTTGGTGAAAAGAAGTTGGCCATTTTTAATATAATATTACTTTCTAAATTAGTCATTAAATTTATTAACAATTACAATTCAAATATATTAACAACCTGACCTTCTTCCAAAAAAAATAATACATCTCTTACCAATCATATTATCCTTTCTCACAAAATCAAACAACAAAACTACTAATCTATAAGAAATTGTAACTACTCGTAATAGAAACTTCAACCTTCTAGTCCAAGGTTGAATTATTCAAAATATTATAAGTATGAATCCTTTAATATGGGAACCATTTAATTTATTATGAACATTCCAACATGTGAATTATACTCATGATACAATTAATTTGTCCAAAATGACATATATTGTGAAAAAAATGCATCCTTTAAAACCCTATATGTAACTAATACTATAATTTAGCAAGAAACCCATTATATATTATAAAAAACCAATCTTACAACTTTATGTTATCAATATTTTTCCCCATGGGAATTTTTGGAAATACCTAACAAAATCCATGTACATATTTATAGATTTACATACCTATCACCATTTATTAAAATATTTAAAATGATATTCATATATTTTGATATAACAAAGAATTATCTATCCCATTGGGTTTCAATAGGCATTTCAAATGAAATCCACATATTTTCATTCCATCAAAATTCTATAATTAAAACAGTATAATATTCCATATTATATTTACTTCAAAACATCATTCAAATCAATATTTTGATGATGATCACAACATCTATTTTTCTCCAAACTATATATCATTGAAATATCCACTTCCAATATACATTCATAGTAAAATTTCAATATTTATAAACAATTATAGTGGGTAAACATAATAATTCTTAATTATTCATAAAAAAATCATTCAACCACACTAATTTATAAATCAGTATAGGAATGACTTGTTATTTTTAATATCATAAATTATGTCCAAATACTTCAAAAATTATCATGATACACATGTAGTTTTTAAAATTACCTCCAAAAACATGACTTATAAAATTTTATAACTTCTCATTTGAATGGTTTTCATAAAAAATTAAATTGTTGCTGAAAGTATATGTGTAACTAATTAACAACTCAATAAAGGATCCAATTTAATTTTTAATTTTTAATCTATTTCATCGATATTGATTTATTATAAATTAAGAAAATGGATTTAAGTGAATATGAAGAACACACTTGCTCTAGATTTATAGGATATAACCCCACTCCCCACCAAAAGATATATAATATTATAATTGTTCTTGGAAATCAGAAACTATGATGTGACAACAGTCAATTACACTAGAAAAATGAAATATATATCCTCATTGGGATATAGGATATCATAGAATGAAGAAGTTGGAATAAAACAATTAATAAAAGATATGTCACAATAAAAAACAGATCATTTTAATAAAACTTCATAAATATGGTAATGAAATATGAAAAGTAGCATATAATGATGAAAAAATTACAAAAATCTAAATATAAATATAAATTATTCAAAAAAAAAAGAAAAATAATAATTCTTATAGAAGTCCTAGTAGGTGTGAATACCAAAATGTTCATTGTCTCCCCCAAAAATCACATAGAGTGAAAAGTGAATTTTAGAGATGGTTCATTCAATAATTTATACAAACTGGAAATTAATTTAGAAAACCCACATGGTATAAACTAGTCTATATAGTATCCTTAGAGAGCAACCTCTATCAATCCTTAATTATTTCTTTTTATATTAATCTATCTAATTTATAACATTTTACCTTTAGAACACCATATTGAACTCTGATTCAACATAGACTCTTATCCTAATATCCTACATATATTGTGTTGAGGGAAAAATAATTATGGTATTTAGTGTTCTAGATATACGAATGTGCCCTTAGTTTCATGGATGAAAAATAGTTGGTTTTATATTTGTTTTTGTATTCATTATATTGAGGTACATAAAACTAATATTGTTTAGACTACAATGATTTAAGAGCTTCTACTGAACTATACATTTTAGCAAATAGTTTATTATTTAATTAATTGGGATATCTTATCAATTCACCTGTGCATCAACCAGATTTTATTTTTTTCTTCAAATCCTAACATTATTACAAAATAGGGATTTATATAAATACACCCATAAATTATATTTCATTTAAAAATTCTTAACTAAAATTATATGCTAATTTGAACAAAATATGAGCCGTCATAAATTATTTCTAACAAACTAACCATCATGAACCTAGAAACACTCGAAACAATTCATATTAAATATATATAACACCCACAAAAAAATCCACATCAATTATTCAATTAGAACATCCTTAAAAATTTTGTGTATAATATTATAGTACACTGAAAAATAATGTGGAAACTTCATTGGACATATATTATTCCATGAACTCAAACTCATGTTTTCTCTTGTGACACCGAACCTTCCAAATTACAATTGTTGGAATGCATCCAAATTTAAAAAATTATTCATGTGATTTTCCATAATGATAAAACATTTAATTTTATAAAATTCAAATAGCATCACCTTTTTTCAAATTCTCAAAGCTAGATCAATTGACCAAATTTCTCATTTGCTTGATTATTCTATCTTGAATAAATTAGGTCATCCCTATATCAAATGTATAAGTTCTATTAATTGATTTTGGATTATTAATTCATGTTTGCTTCCAATATAACAATAATCCAACCTAGGGTGTATCATGGAATCCTATAGGAAAAATGTTCTATAGGGTTCTATTGATTGTTTGTTTCCCTAAAAAAATAATTGAATATTGAGTATCTCATTCTTCCTTCAATAATTTTCATGTATAAGAAGTAGAAAGAGATACGACACTAGGGTAAATAGTGAAACCCCATAAAACAATTCATGTTTATTTTTGATGAATTTAATTCATTTAATTATTTTATAATTTAATTTTTTTATATCAATCAATAGATTTATTTTTATTCATCGAAAGAAGAAAACACCATACATTTTCCCCCAAAAGGATCATTTACACCATGTATTAGTAAATGAACATCATAGAATGATGTGTTTTTGACCTTCGGTGAGTTGTTTTTATATTTATATATCTGTATTACAATAGAGCTTCATTTATTACAATTTCTTGTGTGGTCATAGAACTATACATGAATTCAACAATAAAACAATCAACTTATAAATAAACATTGAATACTCAGTGTAAAAATATAATAAATAACCAAATTATTAAATCTATATATTCTTTTTATTTTTCACAATGAATGGATTGTGTTGTAGTGATTGACTCTTTTTTGAGGATGATCCCCTCAAATTATAAGGATTTATTATATCCTTACCATGATTTAGGTTCAAATAAATACGATGATGTTTATACCCAATAAAATGATCATTTGGATGATGGGAGAGTAGGTAGGGAAGCCATGGATTATATAAGAGATTTCTACGATGGTTGTGATAGGTCTGGGGATTTTGATACTGAGGGGAATTTGAAATGTAAAATATCTTCTATGTTTATAGTATGAATTTTATTTTATAGTTTCATTTTATTATGTTGAAAGTGATATTATTTTTTTTATTTTTGATATAAATTATATTAACGTGATTTATTGAAGTGTGTGTGTGTGTTTTTTATATTTTTTAAACAATTTATTTATAACATCTACAAATAAATTGATTTTTTAACTAAAATAGTAATATTTTTATTCAATCATGGAATATAAAAATTTTCCTATAGAAACATGCACGCATGTTCTAAGAGGCTTATTATCATCATTTTAACCATGGATTAATTCATTAATCATGGTATTGTGGCCAAAAAATATATCTATGGTTGAGGTATGTGAAAATAGAATGATTTTAGTGGGTATAAGTAAGGAAATACGTATATTAATACTATTTTGACAATGGTTATAAGAATATTTCAATGGGACTCACCCATAGAAATAACATTAGACCTATTTCCATGACAATAGGATATAAGATCATCTTGACCATTGTTATCACCTATATACATGGGTTATATGTTTATTTCAATAGTTTTTTCACATGGATGTTGTGAGTTTTATATTAGTGAAATATTTTTATTCTTCATTTCTTTATATTTGATGTGATATTGTTCATGCACTGGATCTCTCTACACAGATCATGTAATAATTATTTGGATAAGGATATCACATTATTACTTGAAATTAGTCCAAGGATAACTATAATATCTCTATGGAAATAAATTACCATATCTTGGTATGAGGTATTATTTTATAAAGTTATTAAAATCAAACTAAATGGAAAAGATATATAATTTTTCTTGAATATATAGGTTTATTAAAAGAGTTTCCCCATCTTCCCTCATATCATAATGTTGAGTTTTAATCAAAAATCATATAGGGTTTCATTCATATATCTTAGAGTATATATAGAATGAACCCTATTAAATTTAAATAATTAATGTATTAAATAAAATAGAATATAGATAAAATGGTTTATATTCCATAGTTCATCAACAAGGGGTAAACCATTGCTATTTTTTAAGAAGAATGATTGATCATTGGGTCACAGCATTGGTAATCAAGAACATAACAAGATTAAGATCATGAATAAGTACACTCAACCCAATATTGTTGATTTTTTTAATTAATTTTTAGGGGCTCAATAATTGTCAATGATTTAACATTGATCTAAATATCATCAATTAATTGTTAAAATATGTTTTATACATAATATAACACTTTTTACTATATATATATGAGAGTAATTCATAGTGATTCCTTTTGTACATTAAAATTTCATTCATTCTCATCATGAATTTGATATATAGATTCTTATAAAATTACATCAATCAATTTATAGTTTTATTTATAGATGAAATCCTTATATATTCTATGAGAAATGAAGAGAATAAATATCATTTCAGTGTTGTTCTGATAGTCCTCAGAAAGACGAATCTTACAAAAAAATTTTGAAAGTGAAAATTCTAGTTACATAAATTGTCATTAAGGGGTTATTTAGTCAAATGTGTTGATATATTTATAGTCACTACAAAGACAGAGGTGATTAAAGAATGACCCAATACTACCAATATTATATATATTCCTATTTTCATTATATTAGATTCTTACTATTTATGTTTTGGGAGAAATTTATCATGATTTTGAAATCCACAAACCTTGTTAACTTTGAAGAGAGTTATGCTATATATGACCGATGAATGTGAATATAGTTTCATGTATATTCTGATAAGATTGGTCAGTGATCCTTACTCACACTACCCAAAAATAAATAATTATTTTATGTATACAATGATTCATAAATTAATGGATTAGGATGGGTTATTTTAAAAAATGACATTGTGGAATCTTATAAATAGTGTTAATTAATGGTTCATGAGAAAAAATTCCAGACCATTAATTTTTAGTTAGGAGTGGTAACATATTCCTAAAAGGTTTAAAATAGTAACACATTTGGAAAGTGTGTGATATATGTAATAATTATACTAGTGTAAATATTTTATTTTGATAGAATTATTTTATCATTCACCAAATGTGATTTATACAATTTATCATGGACTTTGATTGATCGATATGTTACCACCATAAGAATAATAAAATAAGATGATACTTTGGGTAGGAATTGCCAGACTCCCTTATCAATGTTAAGGATTTTTATAGACCAATCACTCATGTATTTTCAAAGGAAATGCCAAGAAATCATAATGAATAGGGGGAAATACATTCTTTCCAAAATTATTTTCCAACCAACCATAAATGGAAAGATTAATGTGTCATGAAAAGAGGATATTGAGATAAAAAATATGATATGAAATTTTATGTAGTAAAAATTTGAAAATGATGGTATAATATTTTTTGGGAAATGTATATGTTTCCTTTCAATATTAGAATTGAAGAAGGTGTTATAGGATGGTGTTGATAACTCATCATTCACTTTCCATTCTAGAACTACAAATATTTGAAGATATCTTAAGGATAAATTTTGATGGTACAATGTGAAAAGGGATATTGAAATGTGTACATATCAGTTTGGGGTTTTCTAAATAGTTTATTGAAAATTTAAGAATTCTTATGGAATGATGAAATAATTTTTCATAATAGTACATAAATTTGTTAACATAACCATAGATTTAGTCATTGTAATTACTTAATTTTATAATGTTTGTAATTCCAATTTGTTTTTAATTCATTGAATTTAAAAAATTTCACACATCATTTATATTTGAGATGAGTTCTCACTCGATCAATTGTTAAGTTAAAAATAATTGAACTAGTATGGCTACATGGATTACAATATTTTATTGTATATGATAAATAACCAAGTTTTAACAAAATAAAAAAAGGAAATATTGAAAAATGTTTTGGATATTGAAATGATATTTATCACAAATTATCATCATCAAACTAGTTGTCCTTCTAAAAGTACTATTAAAATTCGTGAAGATACACCACCATATTTTTCAATGGATATCAAAGGAAGTTGTGATAAAAATAAATCATCAGTTATGTTCTCATATAATAATTGTTTACTGTCATGTATTCCAATGGAACCATATGAGGCTAAATAATGGAATAAGTATAGAAATAATTAAGTTTTGATGAATTTAGAGGGCAGATGTTATTGGGATTTGAGCATTACTTGGAAACATTAGTGAATAATCAAACCATTATTCAATTTATAATTTTATTAAAATAATAATATATAATCTAAACAAAATGTATATCAGGAAATTTGGTGTCTGACTTTATTGAAATGGAAATCATTTTTACATCACCATGAAAATTGGTTTTGAGAATATATAAGAAAGAGTAGTTTAGTCTTATATATATTATCTATGTTAAAATTATAAATCATGAGGGGATTGTAGTTTATATAGTTTCCCATCCACCAAACCAATAACAAATGAATTATGTGTTTCATTTATCACGTTTGAGTAAGTACATACCAAATCTATCAATTTTACAAAACTCAGAGGTTGTAAAATGTGAACAGGATTTCTATTTTATGGAACATCAAAAAGAGATCACAGATCATAAAGATAAATAATTCTAAAAACATACACCTTGTCACGTTATATTATTTTTGATAATTCATAATTTTTAGGAATATGAATGATAACTTAATTTTATAATAAGGTTGAAGTAATATAATCTATTTTCATATGAGTAATTATGTTTTTTTGGTTTAAATCAGTACAAAAAATGGATTATACCAATTGAAATCTATTTCCAGATGATATATATATTTGTAAAATAAATAAATTCCAATAGATATTAAATATTATTTGTATATATTTTATATAACGACCCATAATTTACATACATTGTGAATACTTAAAAATTGAAGCATACTTATTACATCATATAACAAAACCATGAAAGGACCTTATAAGTATAGTGTCTTTAGAAACTGGGAAACATAAACAACTAGTTCATAAAGAGTCTACACTGTCTCCCATTTATTTCATCATATCTATAGTCCCTTTTGGCATATCTTACATAATAACCTTCTTCATGACCTGGGGAAAGAAAACATACAAAAGGGTGAGCTCAAATTCTCAGTAAGGGTAAACAAAAGAAATATCTATCACATCATATTCATAAGAACATAACATTTTGGAAATCTTAACCTGCAAAAGAGATCATAATATCATAACATGAGATAAATCATAGTAGTGAAATGTAAATCCCAATAATCATAACATAAAACATGAAACGTTTTGGCATACACACATAATCATAGAAAATCATTTCTTTTTAGTCAAGACTCATTTCCAAGACTATCTTAGTGGACAATGTCCATTTTTGAACCGAGTTCACTCCTCGTTTCAGTCCTGTTTCACTGAAATGGTATAACCTACTGTTCCAGCAATGTCTATCTCATGAGATATAAAAGCTTTACCCAATTCATTCAGGGGAGATATAGGTCCCACCCATCTTATAATGATACCATTCTTATGTGTGTCACAAAATCATAAATCATACATCATTGCATAACCCATGTAATAAAAATGGGATTCATAAACAATATGACATCATAAAACAATTCATATAAGATAAAGGAATTCATAAAAATAATTCCATCTTAACATAATCAAATCAATGTAATAATATGGATAGAAACAGAACCCTATATTATCTTAGATGGAAAATAATTTTGATAAAGCACTTGAACTCCATTCTTGAAGAAATTTTCCTTTCTACTTCAAAAAAATTGTCCTTTCATAACATGTCTTACAATTTTAAACTAAAAGAATTTGATTAAAAATAAACTTCAAAACGTGTAATGGATGCTTCTTGGAAATAATTTTTTAAATATACATTCATGCCGTATAAGTTAAAAAACATTCTTCGTACTTTTTTCGGAAAAGTCAAAAAGTACCTCATACGAAAAACGAAAATAGATTCCTTTCGTATCCTTTACTAAAAACTCACTGATGGGTAAAATTTGATTTAAAAAATTGTAGGTGGATGGAAATAATATTACTTATTGAGGAACCATGGATTTGGATGATAAAATACACCCCAGTAAATACCAAAGTATAAACAATCTCGGATAAAAATGAGATTGTGATATTTCCCTTACCTTAGGTCTGATTTGCTTCGAAAGTGTCTGAACCTCCTATATAATGATTTAAATAATGTTATATACTTATTCCAGAATCATAATTATTGTTAATATATCATATATGGTCATATTCTTAGCTTCTTAGTAGTAATATTTCATTGCCACTTGTTATTCGGGTGTTTATAACTTTTTGTTCTTATGCGTGTTTTGTCGAATAAATTCTTATTCTTCTCTTTAGGTTATAGATACCTCATATACATAATGTTATTAGTGTAATATATGTCATATTAATTCATTCAATTCATTTATATAATCATTATGAAATGAAGATCATGTAGAACGAGTCGCATCACATCGTGGAGACGATATTTCGTACGTACGCACGAGTGACGATATCGTTCCTATGATCGTGGAATTGTATTGGAGTGTATGTATACTATTTAAGAATCAATATCACTTTATAATAGTCATATATAGTCATTATTTACACCATTGTACCCATCCAAGTAAGGTGGTGGTGGAAAGTAGATTACACCACGACGTGGAGACGGTATTCTGTACGTACGCACGCGCAGTGATTTCTTTTTCCGTAGGATGGATAGATGGTGAAATAGGGTTGTTTCATACTTATAATAAAATATCCGTATATGAGTGATACTAATGTTATTACATCATAATGAAAAAACTAAAGAAGAAGAATTGGAAGAAGAAATAAAGATGAAAGAATCGGTAACGGACATTACCTCTACTTTGAAATGCTTCTTTGAGACCTCCTTTTAGGGAACTAAAATAGGTCTTTGAAGAAGACCAGAACCTCTAGGATGTTTCTAGGGAAGTGTAGAGGAGAAATTTGAAGGGTTTGGCCGATCTTGAAGGCTCAATGTGGTGTGAGGAAGAGGGGGAGGAGGTGCCCTTTTGTAAGGGAGGAGAGGGGCACCTTTGGAATAACAAAAAATATTATTTTATTATAAAGTCAAATTCGGTTTTTAATAGCTCCAAATTTATATATTTAGAAGATAAGGTAGTTAGGGGTCGAAATCCTCTCATCCAATATTATTTAGACAAGTTTAGGTATCAATTTTAACCTTATCATTTATATTTAACTTTATGTTAGATAATTAACTTTTACCGTGTCTTCTTGTTTTCTTACACTATAAGGTTAATAAACATACCATATCAAGCCAAAAGAACCCCAAGTTTTTTATTATTAATATATATAGCCTTATCTAAGTCATTTTGCCGAACCTTAGATTTTTTGGAATAAAATAACAATTATTAATATAATATTTGTTTTAAAAACTATTTTATATCAATTTTGACACTATTTAGTAATTGATTCTTTTGAAAATCATAACAGAATGATTAGTTCGAAACAAGTTAGTTAAATCAATAATAACATGTCCTATTAATCTATAAAATTATTGTAATTCATAAAAAGTCTCAAACTATATTTATTTGGGTATTTATAATATCAATAATTCTAATTTTTCACTATTATGGTAATTACTGCATCATCATTGTGTCATAAATAAATTAAATTATTTAATGTCTAAAAATTATAAATAAAATGTCATTATGTAGGAAATATTATTATATTTCTAATGAATATTTAAAATCTAATTTATCTTATGTATAACTCTATATTAAAAATGATTTACTTATTAAACTTGGATTTTAACTATTTTAACCCTTCTTTAAATAAATTAATAATAAATGTCCTAATCTAATCCAAGTGGGCCTAAATGGTCATATTTTTTTCCAAAGGTTGGTTTTGGTCTAATTAAACTTATCCAATAGAATTAGGACATTTGTTAGGGTAATAATAATAACACTTTTACCCTTAATTCCCCTATTTACTTTTAACCGTGGTTAAAAAAAAGTAAAAAGTTACTATTCACCAAAAATTATTTTCATCTCATTGAACCACATTTTAGTCCTTGATATTAAACATGTCTCTCGGATTTTCGAAATTCCACTCACATAAGCGGTAAAATTATGTTTTATGAAAAATTCAGTTTTTTTAACTACGACTTAGTGGTTTCACTATTCATCAAAAATTGAATGTTTTCAGAAAAATACCAAAATTTCACCCTAGGCTAATTTCGATATTCCGAATCCAAAAATGAAGTCGATTTTGAAAAATAAAATTTATAAAATTTCAAAAAGTGGTTATTACTATTCATACCGGCTAGTTTTAATAATATTTTAATAGAATATCATTGTTTAGTGAAACTCGGTACTGCGTACGACGCAAGCTATCGAGGAAGGCCACGGTTGCGTGTAAAGCAAGCCAACCTAGTGTTGTGTGTACTGAAAGATTCCTTTGATGACTTATATAACATAAAAACAAAATATTTCACATAAAAGTCTTGGGTGTTACATTCTACCCCCCTTAAAAAAAATTTCACCCTCAAAATTCGTCACTTTGTAACAAACAGATGAGGATACCTCTTCTCATCATATCGTCAAGATCCCATGTAGCTTCTTATAATTGGTGGTTCCTCCATAAAACTTTCACTAAGCGAGTGGTCTTGTTTTTTAGGACTTTTTCGCTACGATCCAGAATCTCTATCGGTTTTTCTTCATAAGAAAGATCTTGCTCCAGCGGTACAATTTCTGAGCTGAGTACATGTGAAGGATCAAGTATGTACTTTCTCAATAGAGATACATGTAACACATGGTGTACTTGAGAGAGATTCGGTGGAAGCGCCAATCGGAAAGCTACCTTCCCAACACGATCTAGTATTTCGAAAGGACCGATATATCTAGGGCTCAACTTCCCCTTCTTTCCAAATCTCATGATCCTCTTCCAGGGAGATATTCGTAAGAACACTTTAACACCCAATTCAATCTCTAGGTCTTTTCTTAAGTTGTCAACATAACTCTTCGGTTGTCGGCATAACTTCTTCACATCTTCATCCTAGCCCTTCACATGAGCTTTCATGTATTCCTTAAAACATTCAAACACTACAACCATATGTTTCCCTACACTTCTTATATAGTGAATTTCTTTGTTGGATTGGCCCCTAAAAGCCATTAGAACAGTCTGGCATACAACTGACTATCTTATAAGTTCCATAGACTGATATGCATCCTTGAGTTGATTCTGGGATTGAGATATTTCTTGGGTTAAACTAGATTGAATAGAAGATGGAAATTTTGCCATCTCAGAGGCAGTCATCTCTTGAATTAATCCCATTTCCTTTTCAAATTTAGAGTCCTTATTATCAAACATCTTTTGCAGATCTGTTTTTAGTTTTTCTAGATCATAATTACTGACAAGGTTGTCAGGAATGGTAACCACTGGAGGCACTGCATAATATTCTAAAACAATAGGTACAACGTGTCTTTTTCTTGACATATCAGAATCAGAATCATCATAATCCAGCCCAAGTACCAAGTATCCAGGGTCTTCTGAACATTCTTCAATGTCATGAATAACAGATAAAGAACGAAAATTCTCCCTCTCACTTGGAGCTCTCTCTTGAGTATTATCATCTTATAGTTCTTCTCTAGGTAATTCCATAACCTCCTCAGAAGATTCAACCTCTATCTGCTCCGTTGGTTCACCAGTGGGGTGAGTCACAGCCTCCACATAGTTATCAATGATATCTATTTCAATGGCAGTAGATTCCACTCCTGCTTCTTGATCAAACATTGTCCTGTCTGTATTATCTACTAGAGGGCTCAAACTGATCTTCTTTTCTTCACCATCCTCATCATCAGCTTCAGCAACATCAGCCTTATTTCCTTCATCATTATCACTAGCCTCCTTTTCCCACGAGCAGAATGGTCTGACTCAATAGCCTTATCATCTTCAGAGGTGTCTTTGACAATATTCTTAGATACTTCTTCTTCTTCTCTGGTCTCAGTATCATTGTCCCTTAGAAAAATCTCTCTTCTTGGCAGTTCTTTTGGAGGGATAGGTGCTCTAAAAGCTAGTGTCCTGACAGAATGGTTAGGTAAATCAGGATCACACCCATCATAAATGGGGGTGTTCACTTTTTCAGGTTCCACATATCCTTTAACTTCCTCATCTTCATCTGAATAAGACGGTTCTGGCTCATCAGGATTCAGGCCTGGGTATCTCTTGTCTTTTGTCCTAGATGGGTGTGTAGTAGGGTAAAAATTTTCATACACATTTCCTTCATCATTTACCCATGATTTCATCCAAGGATTCCAGCTAATTTTCATGAATTTGAAAATAACCTTGGATATACAAACACTATTTGTAGCCACTATCATCTCTTCTTTATTTCTAACCACACCCTTTACCTTTAGCATTACTGAAATTAGCTTGGCGTGGAATAGGGCATTGGAATTTGATCGTGCCTTAGTCATTTCCTCCAATTGTCCCATCAGTAACCTACATAGGTTTATATTCTCCCAATGATTTAGTAAGTACATTAGGAATATGTCCTGATACTTCAGCAATACAAAATCCTATCTCCTGGGACTAATCACATGCCGAATGAACTTAAACAATAGTCTGTCTTCTCCATTCATCTCAGCTGCAATGATCTTCATCGATTTTCCATTCCCTATCAACTCTTTCAAGGTTTTTTCATACTATAAAATTTTCCTTTCTGAAAGTGACACTCCAGAATAGTATTCATACACTCCTTCATGAGGAACTCTCAAGAAGCTACCCACTCAGCAGACGAGAAACTGACTTCGTTGCCATTAACATGAGATACTAGCCTATGCACATTATCTTCTTCATAGAACTTTAGGTATTCATAGAATTCTTTCACAAGCATCGGGTAGTACGGTCCATTGTTATTTTAAAAGCATTTGGTCCATCGTTTTGAATCTAGTGCTTCCAGCACTAATGACTTACACAACAGCAGCCATTCTTCACTCATCTTCTTTTCAGCCATGATTTTTTCTCTTTGTCATATGCGGGTTGACAGGTCCCATCGGGGTACTACTGGTGCCATTGGACTCAGCTTGATTCCTCTCTGGCCTTGGCGTATCCTCATTTTCAGTAGGGGGTCACCTGGTTTTAGCCATGGAGATTGAAAGGGGTTCGAGAGTTCAAAAGAAGAGTTAGCGTTTAGGGATTTTGAGAGCAAGGTTCGAGATTGAGGAAGAAAGTGGATTGAGATATGATCACAGTCTTAGTTTTATCATTTAGAAAAAAAAACAAAAACAATAAATATGTATAAAATGGTTCGGATTCCCAAAAAAATAACAGGTAAAATCAAATAGTGAGGTATCCAGTAGTGGGTTTCCTAACAGTTAGGTACACTAGTGAGGTGAAACGGTGAGGTTCAACGGTGGGGTGTATCAGTGAGGTCCAACGGTGAGGTCCAAAAGTGAGGTCCAATGGTGAGGTCCAATGGTGAGGTGTATCAGTGAGGTCCAATGGTGAGATGTATCAGTGAGGTCCAACAGTGAGCTATATCAGTGATTTCCAATGGTGAGTTGTCCAATACTGAAGTTAATCATACCTAACTCATGTTTGATGTAATTTAACCTCTCAGAATTCAAAGGATTTGTTAATATATCAGCCAATTGATGTTTAGTGCCAATGAATTCAAGAGTGATATCACCCTTTTTATAATAATCCCTCAAAAAGAGATGTCTCACATCAATATACTTTGTCCTAGCATGAGATACTGGATTTTTGAAAATGTTAATAGCACTTGTTTTGTCACACTTTATAGATACTTTTTTGAATTGATATCCATAGTCTAGTAAAGTGTGTTTCATCCACAGAATTTGAGCCCAAAAACTACTAGGAACTATGTATTCATCTTTGGCAGTGGATAATGAAACATAATTCTGTTTCTTACTACACCATGATACTTGTGACTTGCCTAAAATGTGACATGTCCTAGAGGTTCTTTTTCTATCTAACTTGCATCCAGAAAAATCAGCATCAGAATAAATTAACAAATCAAATGATTTTTCTTTAGGATAAATTAGTCATAAGTTGGGAGTATGTTTGAGATATTTAAAAATCCTTTTTACAGTAGTTAAATGAGACTCTTTTGGATTGGCTTGAAAGTGAGCACACATACATACACTAAACATAATGTCAGGTTTGTTAGCTGTAAGATAGAGTAGACTCCCTATAATACCTATGTAGTTGGTTTGATCCACTGGTTCTGCAGCTTCATCAGCATCCAACTTACAAGTGGTACTCATAGGTGTGTCACAGCGTTTAATACCATCCAACATAAAACGTTTTAAAAGATCCTTAATATATTTACTTTGATTTAAAACAATACCACATTTATTTTGAAAGATCTGAAAACTAAGGAATAATTTGAGTTTCCCCCATTAAACTCATTTCAAACTCATTTTGCAGCATTTTTTAGAAATCAATACATAACAAATTTTTAGAAGATCCAAAAATAATATCATCTACATAAATTTGTACTATCAAAACATATTTGGATATCCTTTTAATTAAAAGAGTAGGATTAGCTATCTCTTTAGTATAACCTTTTGAAGTAATAAAAGAGCTGAGCCTATCATACCATGCTCTTGGTTCTTGTTTTAAACCATATAATTCTTTAGAAAGTATAAAAACATGATCTGAAAAATGGGTATTTGTAAAACCATGGGGTTGTTGAATAAACACATCCTCAAGTATATATTCATTTAGAAAAGCTCTTTTAACATCCATTTTATAAAGTTTAAAAATAAGATGAGCTGCATAAGCAAGTAGTATCATAATTGATTTTAATATAGCTATAGGTGAAAAGGTCTCCACATAGTCTATTCCTTCCTCTTCAGTATATCCTTTTGCAACTACCCTAGCCTTATTTATGAAAATATTTCCAGACTCATAAACTTTGTTCCTAAACAACCATTTAGTGCCTATTTTCAAAGATTCCATAAATCTTTCAACTAATTCCCAGACATTGTTTCTTTCCAACTGATTTAATTCTTTTTTCATATCCATTACCCAAAAATCATCATTGATAGCATCATTAATATTCTTGGGTTCAATCTGTGAAAGAAAAGCTTGATGTTCCACCTGATTTCTTAGAGAAGATCTTGTTTGTGTCCCTCTATTTAAATCACCTACAACAACATCTAGAGGATGATTCCTAAGAGTACTAATACCTCTAGGAAGGCTCGATCTAGATTCTTCATTTTTTTTTGGTTCAGAATCAGTACTTGAAGATTTTAGAAAATTTCTAGAACTGGATACATTTACAGGGTATTCACTATCTTTATCATGAAGGTAAAATATTGAAAATTTTCCTCAAGATGTTCAAGAGCGGTTTTAGACTCATGTGGATCAGTCTCATCGAAATTGACATGAAATGATTCTTCCACACATTTGGTTTTCTTACTGTACACTCTATAGGATTTACTTGAGATAGAATAACCCAAGAAAATTCCTTCATCACTTTTGGGAGAAAATTTGTCAAGATTATATATAGTATTAAGAATAAAGACTTTGCAACCAAAAACTCTAAAGTAATTAACCTTAGGCCTCCTATTGTTCCAAATATCATAAGGAGTCTTCTTTAGAATAGGTCTAATTAAAACTCTATTGATAATATAATAGGTTGTATTTACAGCTTCAGCCAAAAAATAAACTGGTAAGTCATACTCATTAAGCATAGTTCTAGAAATTTCTTGAAGGGTCATATTCCTTATTTCTACAACTCCATTCTGTTGAGGTGTCCTATGGCTAGAAAATTTGTGACTATAGCCATTATGTGAGCAGTAAGATTCAATCTCATGATTTTCAAACTCACGACCATGATCACTTCTCAGCGTCTTAATTCTAAGTCCACTAAGATATTCTATAGACTTGTAATATTTGATAAAATAGAGACAAGCTTCACTTTTGTGAGCTAGAAATTATATCAACGTATAACTAGAAAAGTCATCTACAAGAACATAAACATAGTGCTTCCCATTTAAACTTGAATCTCTTGATGGTCCAAACAAATCCATGTGAACCAACTCAAGTGGTTGAGAAGTTGAAACTTCTTTTATTGGATTTAAAGAAACATTGTGTTGTTTTCCCTTTTGATATGGATTACACACTTTGTCAAGAGGGAATTATAATTTTGTTAATTCTCTAACTAAACATTTCATAGATAACTTCCTAAGTGAGTGCACATTGCGGTGTCCTAACCTTCTGTGACACAAGAACGACTCTTTATGAAAATCATTTAAGCATGACACATTTTGTTTGGCTATGGAATTCAGATAAACAACATTTGCATTCTCATTTCTACATTCATTGAAAAATAAATCTTTTTTTGTTGAGTTAAAAACATCACATGCATCATTTTTTAATTTAACATTAAATCCATCATCACATAACTGAGATATGCTAAGTAAATTATACTTTAATCCATCAACAAAAAGTACATTAGAAATTAATATTGTATCAGGGTTACCAATCTGGCCTAAGCCGACAATTTTTCTATTTCCATTGTCACCAAAGGTGACATGCCCACCATCAAATTTGATTAGACTCTTGAAGAAAGAATTGTCTCCTATCATATTTCTTGAACATACACGGTTCATTTACCATAGAGTATTACAGGATCCCTTTAAACAACTTCCCTGTAAAATAGATTAAACATGGGCTAATTTTGGTACCAATATCTTCTTGGGTCCAGAGAGGTTATCTAGTAAACATTTGGGAACCCATATTTGATTTATAGGTTTTATAAAATCAACAAACACATTTTGAGACATAAATAATTTTTTAGGTCCTTTAGAAAATTGTTTCTCAAAAGTTGGTCCAGAACTAGAACTAGCAGCGAACTGTCCAGTTCTTGGAACAAATTTGGTTTTGCTGATTTGCCTCTGTCCGGGATGATATCCTAGACCAGTTGTATATTTTGGAGCAATATGTTTTCCTAGAAACTATGTTAAGGTATCCCCACTAGTAGTGAAATTCTCAAGATCCTTTCTTAATTGTTCATTAGATAATTTTAACTCTGTATTTTCCTTTAGAAGATTAGAAAATTTCTCTTTTTCTATATCCAGATTTGATTTATAATTTTCATTTTAACCATGATGTCTTTTTAATGATGTATATTTTTCCTTGAGTTCATTAAAAGTATCCTCAAGAATTTCAAAATTTTCAAATAATTATTCTGTAGTCATATCTTCATTATTATGCAAGTCACTTTCATTCCCAGAATAATATGTATTATGCACAAGGGAATTGATTGTTACCTCAGATGTCTCTGTCATTAATCATAGATTGGATTTTTTTTTATTTTTTTCAGAGTCTGAAGCATCAAATCCACTAAAACTTTCTTATGAAGAACTCCATGTTTCTTTCATATCATTTATATAACCTTTTCCAATTTTATCATATTTTCTCTTGAATTTCAACATGGGGCAGTCTGCTTTCACATGACATTTTTGTTTACATTCATAGAATACTATTTCACTTGTATTCTCATTCCACTTCATGTCTTTCATCCATTGTCCTTTATGATCATACATTCCTTTAAAGATTGACCTCCTAAAGAATTTCATCATTCGATAGAATATTTTTAATCTTCTGGCAGGTTGTTTCATCACCTCATCATTGTCTGAATTTGACTCTTAAATCATAGAACTGTCTATAGGTACTTGAATCTTTTCTATGTCTTTTCTTTTTGAGGAAGAAGTCTTGAATGCTATTGACTTATTTCTTGGTTCTTATTATATTTATTGATTCAACATAATCTCTTCTTCATATATCATTAGATTTCTAATTATCTCCTTTACAGGTAGCTTGCTGATGTCACATGATTCACGTATTGATACAGATGTGACTCTCTATCTGTCAGGTAGGCATCTAAGCAGCCTCATGATTTGGTCTTTACCGTCCCATGCTTTCCCAAGCATATTCATAGTGTTTACTATCTCATTGAACCAGAGATACATTTTAGAGATAGATTCATCATATTTCATCTTAAAATTATCATACTTAATAGTATAGGTTTTTAATCTCAATTCTTTAACATTGGTTGTTCCTTCAATGGAAACTGTCATAGTATCCCAAATTTGATAAGCAGTCTTACAGGAAGATATTCTATTAAATTCATCGTCACCCAAAGAATAGTATAAGTTATTCATTGAATTAAAATTATTATTATAAATAGTTATGGTTACTTGAGATCATGTGTCCCTAGTAGTAGCAGGTAATACACATTTGTCGTCAATTGTGTCCCAAATTTCAGGTCCTATGCTTTCAAGATACATTTTCATTTTCAATTTCCACTGACCATTATTATTTCCATTAAAGAAAGGTGGTCTGTTAGTAGCAGCACCATCAACTCGGTTATCCATAGAAAACAAAAAAATTAATGAACTGAAAATTTAGATACAACAGAAATTTTATGATCTTTAAGATACAACTAAAATCACTATTGAAAAGAAATTTTAATGCTACAAAAACTGGTTTGATGTTATGAATAAAAAAACCTTTAATACCAAATGTTGGTCAGAGTGGACACTCAAGAGGGGGTGAATTGAGTTCCAATTAAAAATTTTGTTAAAAACATTTCGGATTAAAATACCCCAAACTAAAATAGCCCAGTTAATTAAGGATGTAGAGATATAAGTGATTTATTGTTCAGCAGGCTTCACAAAGGATGATTAATCCTCAGTTGAATCATTATGAGTTCTAATTCAACTTTTGAAACAAGGTTAAAAAAGGAATCACATATACACACTAACCAAAACAAACTATAAGAGGGAATGTAAAAATAGATTTCTGCCTTTGAAAATATAAGTAGTGGATAAATGTAAAACAGAGTAATTGAAAGTTGAACACAAAAATTTAAACAAGAGTATCAGTCTTAAGACAAGACCTAATCCTCTCCACATGGTGACCACCTTCCACCAAGCAGTTATATTTAAATAATGATACACATCTTGTATCGGGCTTTACAACAGTTTTCAAAAACTCTCCAGGTTAGGCAACCTCTACCACAGTTATACATGTGAAAATAAACTATCCAGACACACTAGGCTTCTTCCATAGTTATACGTGTGAATAAAATGTAAATAGTGTTTTGTATGGTGATTTTCAGTATCCCTCAGTTCAAGAACAAGAGTCAGTGTGTGTATGACCTACATTGTGCTCACAAATGTGAAATACTTAAACACAGTAGAGATAATGATATTACGAAGAAGTTTACGATACCCTTTGTGTTGGAAGATTAGCTCTAGAATCCTTGAAATGAAAGGAAAAGAGGAATTGATCCTTCTCTACAATTTGCTTCTAAAACAGAGTGTCACAACTTCCAGGTTCTGACGTCCAAATGTAGAGATGATCAGCTTATTTGGTCAAAAGCTCTTTGTAGAACACCACTACAGATTTTTAAAATGTTCCTTTCAACAGATCTATGTGAAGCTTCGGGATCTTCAGTATGTTTGCTTTAGTTCTTGAGTGCTCTTATTCGTTAGTATATATCCCTCTTATGTGTGTATCTTCCATATCTTCATGTCTGTCTCTACTCATATATATATATATACTTTTCCAGCTCATCTTTCCCTTATTTAATTTAACAGCAGCCGACACGAGAAATGATTCAGCCATGTGTGGTCTTCCTCGTACCTCGTATGGTCTCCCGATATGCCTGAAAATATCATTACACAATGTTAGGTGCATTAAATTGTCCAGACATGACTGTTATGATAGTATTAATAAAATTGGTAAAGTAAAGAATAGGATATCATTATACTGGTAGCATATGCATGTCACATGGAAGACTTCAAAAGTAGTATCTTTAACTGTTGAATTCATCGGTAGACTCACAGTAGACCTTTAATTGTAGGCTTTAGTCAGAAATTTTGATCATCGGTAGAATTAGATCAGTAAACTTCTAACAGTAGCTCTATAACATCAAACTACTTCAACAATGACCTTTCCAGCGGTATCCTATCTCAACAAGTAACTCCATCAACGGTGGAGGATGTCTATCAGCAGACTTCTACTAACAGTAGACTTGATCTGTGAAGCTCTTAATATAAGACTTGAGAAAGTGTCTAAAAGTGGTCTTATAACAGAATCCTTGTCACAACAGTGACCTTGTAATGGAGACTCTTTGTCTGTATGCTTTGATAAGCAGAGCAACGGTAGACTTGTGATAGTGACCTTGTACCGGTAGCTTGTAACCGTGATAGTAGATCTTCAACGGTGACCTTTAATAGAAGGCTCTTACCATTATCCTTTAACTGTGAACTTATAATTAGAGAAATGAAAACTGTAAGTAGATACAACAAAGTCATGAGACTAAAAATATTGATTGTTCAGGATAAATAATATAAATACAGATTAAAAGGGATTAGAAAATTACTTAATATATCATGATCAGTATTTAAACATGAATTTTTATTATCAAAACAAGTGAGTCCAATAGTTATTAAACTCATTTTTCATGGGTTAATTATGTTCTAAAGAAATTGTTATAGAATCCATTTCTTTTGCATAGGTTTACTAGGTTATAATTTAATAATGATTGTTTTCAACAGTTTTTTTGATGAATTTGTTTTATTCATGTTTTATAAAATGAGAATTATATG
Source organism: Viscum album (assembly GCA_963277665.1). Taxonomy (NCBI): domain Eukaryota; kingdom Viridiplantae; phylum Streptophyta; class Magnoliopsida; order Santalales; family Viscaceae; genus Viscum; species Viscum album. The sequence goes on from OY728141.1 coordinate 1,283,783,881, forward strand.
ATATGGGTGAGCCAGATATAGCTTATACGAAGAGTTAATCCCTATTATAGCACATGGTTGATCTCGTCATAGCCTATATGAGGGGTTGAACCCCATTATATGTCACAGAACATAAGTGAACTCAATTTATCTTATATGATGCTTTATCCCTATTATATACCTTAGAGGAATTTAGTCATTATAAATTTGGAATTCAGATGTATAGTTATACCAATTACATGGTTTTATGAATGTGATGCATCGAGTTTCCAAAAATGGCATTAATTGCATGTTATGGGATTATATATTATATAAAAATAAATATTGATATAAGTGGGATTTTATTTATTGATTTTGATAACTATTAATTTTCCCATGTTTTATTATTTTATTAATCATGTATTGAGGGGTTTGAGTTATTTTATGATTCACTCTTGTAGTTTGATTAAGTTATCATACCCATATTCCCATTAATGTTCATTGATTTTTTAATTCTTATGTTTCCCCTTACATATTATTTTATCTAACACTTCTTATGATTCATTTTTATCATGTTTTAATGAAATTATGTTAAATGAGTTATTTATGAAAGGGAATTTAAATAGTTGATAATAATATATTATCGTGATAAAGAAAATCTATGTTACATGGGAGATTTTCTCAATTAATGTCATGTGAATTGTTTATAGAGGAGTTCTTCATATTTATATAAATATATTAACATAAAAGTTCTTAGAAAATATAAGTGATCCATGTTTTTATTTTGATATTATAATGTTTAGATGAACAATTTGGGACAGAATTATCAGCATTAAAGCTAGGATTGTAAAAGTTATGTATTTCAGTACAGAATCCAAGAGTGTGGGTTCAAGGCTACAATAGCTTGTGTCAATTTTTGGTTTAGATCACATTGGAGACTAATATTTTTTCAAATGAGGTTTTCTAAAGAGTTATGGATACATTTACAGGACTATAAGATTAAGGTTTATTAGATGTTCAACATCTTAAGACACACCATTTGGTTTTCTAATGAAGTAGAAATTTTGAGTTCATCAATTACAATTTTGGAGATTTTTTTTGGTTTAGGTATATGTAACCATTTATAGACATGAAGTATTTTTAGGGAGGATTTTGTTTGAAGATTAGTGAATGATTTTTCATAGGAGAATATATGATCAAATCATTCTAATCTTTGAGGTTCAAATACAATCCAAACATCTATAAATAATTTTAAAAACATTTATGTATAGAATAATTTTGTTAAACCTTGGGTAATAATTTTTAATTTTTAATATTGGGGTATCATACGAAGGTTTTATTATTTTGTGAATTATCATACAATTTTATATCCATTATGTTTTCGGTTAACGTCTAAACATTGGGAGAATACTTTAGCTATTCCTTTTATTTTTATGGTGTACTTAAAAGTATATTTTAGTGCTTCAAGAATTAAAATTTATTATTGAATACTCTTCATTATGTGGAAAAGTTTATATATTTTTTAAAATTAACTAATGGATGAACTTCGACTCATAATGTTCGTATATTTCTTTATTTTTTCATTCTAGGAGGTGATATACATCCTTCCACTGTAGGAAAAGGATTTTGAAATAAAAAAATATCGTATTACAAACTTATATGTAGATAAAAAGGAACTTTTCCACAATTTTTTGGTTTTTGTTTTTTATTCATATAATTCCTCGATAACAAGTTATTTATCACTATTTATTATTCAATGATAATTTTTTTATCCTTAAAATCAATCATTTAATTTTCAATCAATGTTCCCCTAGGTCAAATCCTAGTAATGTGTTACATCTAAAAATAATTATGTTTTCCACTTTAACTTTTTAAGAGGATGTTTTATATATACTTATTTAAGATGTGGTTTCTAATAAAGAATTTCTAGAAATGTTAATAATTTTATAACCATTATAAATTTTAATATAATAAAGTTCAATTTAAGCGGTGTAGGATGCAACATCCCTATATAGTATTAATATTATTTATTTCAGAAAATAATTATCACATAGCCATTGGAATGGAAGGAATGTATATTATTAACTAAATTATTAAATAATAATTTACACCTATTTTTTAAATAAATTTTAAAACTTTTTTAAATTTTATTTTAAAAAATATGATTAGATTTTTTAGTCACCATATAAAAATATACAGTGGTATAAATTTATTTATTTCTCTAAAATTTCATATTTTGATGAATAGAGAATGAGAACAATTTTAAATTAAAAAATGAATTATGTAGAAATAATTTATATTATTAAATTATATATATAATTTTTTTATATTTCATTAGAAAAATTTTATATCAGTGAAACCAATTTAGTTTACTAAAATCCATTCCACATTGATGTTGAATATAAAAACATTTCAAACCATAAACTTTTCAATTCAAAAACCTCATGTCACATCCCATTTGCCGGATTAATTATAATATTATTTCATTCCATTATATGATTGGAATTTAAAAATATATATTCCATATATTTAATAATAATAATTTTATTTTTTAAGGAAAAATTAGTTTTAAAAATATAATTATTGAAACTAATTAAAATTAATTGTAGTGATTGTGGTAAAAAATAACTATTAAACCTTGAACATGAGGTGTAAAAATGACTATAAAAAAGTCTATAGATTTTTTATGGCCATATTTAAAAAATTAATCTTCTAATATTCTATAATAGTTTACTTTTGACCTTTGGGGGACAATAAAAACATGTAGACCAGACAAATATTTTTAGGAATACTTATTGTGTCCTTTTCCACACTTATAAAAGGATTCCACTCCCCCCCTCTCATCAGATCTCCCAACCCAATTAGATCATAAAAAATATTCATTAAAAATAATAAAAAATCTAACCTCTAATATTTTGTTCCACAAATTGGGAATAAAGAAGTGCATTTATGTCTTTTGGTACACAATTGAAGTAATTACCATAAAAAGTGTTGACATTTTCCAAAAATAACTTTTTTTATTTCTAGTAAAACTTAAATTCATATTATTACATGATAATATAATAAATATTTTAATATTTATATACTTATATGAATTTCTGTTATGTGTTTTACCTAATATTACCACACTCCCATCAAATGGGAAAATGAATCATTGCTCTTGTGTATCATAAACCACCCCCACATTGAATTATGCCATTCATTTATTGCTTAATACCTTTTATGGATTGATATTATGATGGAAAAATGTTTTTATTTGTTATATACAATATTTATAATTTATTTATAATTATTTAATTATTATATTATACACACCTTCTTTCTCTTTATTTTGTGCGAATACAATAACATTGTTTGTGGATTTGCAGATTAATGTATCCTTAAAACGATGTGATACGTTAACCATTTACAAACAATGTATTGAATGACAATTTAATAATTATATTTTATATAAATGATATATTTTTTATTTTAATGACATGAGTATCTACCATTACGCATAATATATCATTTTATTATTTCTATTTCACACATTGAAAAAGTGATAACATCGTTCGTGGATATCTGGAAAACATCCTCCATGAAGAAAAATGAGTAATCTTTATTCATTTCCATATCATAAAAATTATATATTTATGTATATATAATTAAATAACATTGTATATATCTTATAATGATAACTCCATAAATATATTTCTAACATACCCTTTTTCTATAATGATCAATTAAAAATGGGAGTGTTACACTTGTGAACGTACAACCTACCATCTCATGATCGTAACGTTGGATTATTTCTCATGAACATAAATCATGTTTAATTTAAAATGTATAATTGATTTAAAAATTTAATTATTATGTAATTATTTTTATTCATGGTATATTTAAATAACGACCTCATTAACTATAGTAGACCTATCAAGTCAGTTTCTCCACAGAAAACGAACATATTCATAAAATCATACTTAAATAATAATGATTGTGAAATTGTATATAATATTTTTACATGTTATAATAAACATGGAAAAGGTTATAAAACCTATAAATAATTAACATTATTTTATTATTCCTGAATATAATGGAAAATACTAATAAATAAAACTTAATTTAATGGTTTTTTTAAAATCCATTCATTTGGTTAAACATTTCTATCATTGGTTATATTATTCCAAGAATATGTGTGAAATGAAATATTTTTTTCATATACTATATTTAATTTCTTATTATGTAGATTTTCATTTCTCACACATAATTATTTAATTGATTTATTCTCCCGCCTATGATATGATTGTTGTAACATATTTTCATCTTGCTTTTTACATCCGTGAGATAGATGTCAAATTCAAAAATTAAATATGTTGTGTTTTGAATATATTTCCATATTGATATATTATATAATAAATAAATTTATATTCAAGGTATTTAAATTTTTCATTTTATTATTTTTCATTATAGGGGATTCTATTTAAAGATTGTCACATATGTAATTGGATTTATAGTCTTACATTTATTTCAATGAAATTCATTCCATATTATACACTAATTTTTCTTGTGTGGTGTATATACTTCCCATTAATGTATTTTATGATCCATATACATGAATTTATAGGGATTTACATATCCAAATTATGATATATATTTCAAGAGGGTTATGATATTTATTTTATTTAATCGGTGATTGGATTTTTCATGATTTTCCTTCTTTAAGATTCTTGTTATGTCATAATAATATCATCTATCATGTTGTTTGTATAATTCTCCATTGGATAGATACATCCCATATTTCATTATTATCATGATATTATTTATTTTATTTAAATTTATAATTCCATGGGATTGTTATTCGAATTATTCAATCTGGAATGGGACATTGTGAAATCTTTGAAGGTTATTTTCATCATGAATATTTTAGATGATCATTTTATTATATTTCCATTCATGAAATTCTAACACCATTATATTGACATATCCACCAATTGGAAAAAAGTTTATTGACACAATATTTATCCTTTTATGGATTGATTAATATTTTCCCAAAAATATTATCTTGAATGTTGTAGATTTTCCACCGGTTAATAATATTTCTACGAGATTATAATAGAACCCATTTTTGTTTACATGGGTTAATTAGTTCTAAAAAATATTTTTGTTGAACACAATTTTTTTAATCATATTCTAAATAATGTTTTTTAAACCAATTTATTTTCCATTTGATAATAATGATCAAAATATATTTTTATTGAACCCATTTAATTTCCATGTGTTAATCACTTTTCTTTTTGATTTTTCTGAAACCCATTGATTTTCCATAGGTTAATCATGTTCCAAATAAGTATTTATTTAATCCATTCCTTTTATATAGGTCAATCATGTTTCAAATATATTTTAACTGAACTGAATTTGTTTTTATGAGTTAGTCATGCTCCAAACATATTGTTATTAAACACATTTGTTTTACGTGGGTTAATCATGTTATAAAGTGATTGTTATTGAACCAAATTATTTTCCATTTTTTCATTTTATAATTGAATAATTATTTTATTACTATTTTTTTAATAATTATATTTATTATTGATAATGTATGTGAGAATTATATGAAATTTTTGACCTCGATACAACATATTCCAAGGGTTTATCCCCCTTTTAGATAACTGGTTAGCCTTTTATATCTTATACAAAGTGTTGAGAACCATTATTGATCATAGAAAATGAGTAATAATGATATAGATTATTTGAAGAGTGATCCCAATTACATATCTCTGATGCATTACGAAGTGAAAATATTAAAAATCAGAAACATGGTTATTCTAATTAAGAGAGTTTTGGAAAGGATTTATGAATGTGATGCTCTGAGTTACCAAAATGTGTTATAATTTTATTTTATGATTTTATAATAATTATATTAACAGAATTTGATATCATAAGTCTTTTGATTTCTGATTTTAATGACTCTTTCCACTTCCATGTTTTCTAATTTTTATGATTCATGTATTGTGGGGTTTTATTTCTTTTAAGATTCACTCATGCACATTGATTATCTCATTGTACAACTATGAAATGTTATTATAATTGATTAAATTTATTTTTGAATACATTATTTTTTAAATTAAAAATAATTTGAGATAACCATTCATTTGTTTTCATTTCCTTGGGTTATAAACAAATAGCATTGAATGAATTATTTCTAGAAATATTTTCTTATGGATGATAATGATGAAGTAATAAAATTACAAATAAAATCTAGGTTATGTAGTGAATTATCATTTATATTCATGAATATAGTTTATATAAGAGATTTTCTAAATTATCTAATACATTAAAACAAAAAATTCCTCCATCATATAAGTGATAGTAGTTTTCCATTTGATTTTTTAATGTTTGAAAGAAAAATTTGTGACATAATTATTGGATTCAAAACAAGTAATGTAATCGTTATATATTTCATTATGATGGTTTTATTTGGAATTATTAGTTAAAATCAAAATTTTGAGTTATAATTTCATGATTTTTATGTATGTTTTTGTTTTGTAATTCTGATAAATTTACATTGATCGTGATTTCATCCTATAAATAATGATAAAAATGATACAAATAATATATTTAATCATTAGGTAATTATTTTAAATAGACCATAAAATTTAGATATGGCGAAATGAGTTTCACCATTCATATAGAGCGTAGGCTATACATATGCATGCGAATTTTTTTATATTTTTCAAAATAAAGAATTTCAGAAGGCTAAATAATATTTATAATTTATAAAAAAAATTATTTTAAAATAATTAGATATTTTCATTAAATTTTTTTTATTACTATCTATGTTCATATAAAAATAAAATACATTTCATGTCGCTATGTTGGGGGGGTAGTACACACGTACACATGAGGGATGTCATATTTTTACAAAAGGGGAAGAGATAAGAAAGAATATGAGATTTTAATATTAAGTATATTTATGTATATAATTTCATATATAAATATTAAAACCATCATTAAATCTTTTTATGAGACTTGGTGAAGGAAAATGTATTATAAAACTATGTTATTCGGTGATTCACTATAAACCTAATTGATGGTTTTTCTTCCCATTCGATTGATGTGCAGATTGATATATATTACTCATTTAACAAAATAAAACCTATGTATATGTGAGCAAAATTTGATATAATATCATCATAGTATAACCTACTACAGTCAACACTCAGTGGTCAAAATGGAATGCGTTCAATGGAATGGGCCTCACATCCCTCAAAGGAAAAAGGGAAAAAGGAGTTCGAGATTCTGGGAAATGCAAAGTGGTTCAAGGGAAAAAACTAAAGGGACGCAAGGATTACTCCAATTTTCCAAAGACTATGGAGACAAGGTCATCCAAGAAGGAGAAGAATAATGGGAACAATGCACTAATGAAATGGTAAAGTGAAGAGCCTATGGAGTTTTTGAATTTGATTCTACACTACAAGGACGAAATGTTAGAAAAAGTTGTTCGTCCCAATAGTTCAGAAGAGGAGATCAAAAGAATTTATGAAAGAAGGTTTTATGTTGACGCCAATGAGGATCAAGATATGTGGACAAAAAAACAAGACCGAATTCTGTCCCAAGGCACTAACCAGAGCATAATCAACTCAGAGGAATTCATCCATACAATGGAGAGGATGCTTACCCAACTTGAATAGCTAATTAGAGAGGACCCAAAAACGCAGGTTATTCCGCTGCATTGGGAACATTATAGGGTAGCTTACTCGAGTAATATAAGTCTATTGTTTAATAATTTTGTGAGCTCTTTTATCACGTAGTGGTCTTGTCTGTGAACCTATATTTCCCATTTTTCCTCAAAATGGATTAATAAAAATTTTAATTTTGATGGATGGGGAATAAATAAAATAATAACTAATGATAAAAAAATTCATTCTTTATAGAACAACATATTTATGTTTCACCAAAATCCTTCATATATTGTATTTATGAACCAATAATTACAATTAGGAAATTTGGAGAGATTTATGGAATATATTTTTGTAGGTTTTGAACAAAAGGAAACTATTTTATAGTGTGAATTAAAGGGTATAGAGGATGGTATTTTACAAGTGGAGAGAGGACACACTAAGAAATTTTGAAATGAATAATGGTTACCCATTTCATTACATATAAAAAGACCGAAAATGGATTCATATCAAACCATGGATGATATAATATCATAATATGTTCACGAAATAGCATTTTGACTTGATTTTTGGTAAATTTTAACCCTTATCGCTTAAGTTTAACCTCCTAGGAAAAACTTGTAACCATAACCATGATAATTTCTTTTCAATCATTTTTTATTTCACTCTAAAAAATTTTATGGGTAACATATTAAATAATATTATATATTACAATTCAAAATTATTAGTCCATTTTTCATAATTACATTCAATTATTTGGAATATTTTAATTTATAATGAAACTCTTAGACGTGATAAAAATATGGTTTCCAAAGTGAATATTCTCTTAAGTATAGAATTTTTTAATATAAAAGTTTAAAATAAAATTCTATTAAATTACATAAATTGTATTTATTATAATATAATAGAACAAATTTAAAATATTCAATAAAATTTTAAATCAAATTTTAACTTTTAAATTCATTAAATTAAAATGTAGTTTTCAAATAAAACCATTATTTTTTAACAGTCATAAAGAAATTAGTATTTTCATAAAAATATTATATATATACTGTATGATAAATGTGACATGATGATTTAAACAATAATTTAAATTTTTATGTAAATTTTCAATATGTAGTAAAAATTAATTATATAATATGTGAAAAATTACAATGAAAACACCATTTAAAAAAATTAGTTTCTTTAGAATAAAATTATTTTTCATTAAAATGATTCTTATAATATTTTTTATCTGTAGATTACTATTTATATTGTTTTATACATGTGTAATAAATATAATTTTCATAATTTTGATACTCATATTCGTGCCACTAATTTAATAGGTGGGTTATAACAATATAGTATATTAGAGTGAACTTACACTCATGGTTGCATATACCGAAAGATATTAATTATATTGAATATATTTGACAAAAAAATATATCATAATGTCATGGGGTTTTAAAACATGAGTACGATGTTAAATTTTGTATATATATATATATATATATATATATAAGGTTGTGATTGAAACACAGATATTGAGAACCTTGTGTATTCCTAGGAGAGATATACCTTATGTTATGTGTAGCCTCTTATGATGACTGTTGTGTGATCTGATAGACTAATTATGATATATATTAACGATATAAAGAGCATAATTTTTTTTCTGAAATTTTATATAAATTCATACCTATAGATGCTTGAATTATATCAATATGTATTATGTAAAAGTTCCATTCTGGGTTATGTAGGAGGACGCATCTAATCATTCTCCATTTCCTGTACCAGCGGTTTATGAATTAGAGACAACATTTCCTATCATATTTCACATTGTACCAACCTATGGTTGAAGATTATAGAAAATAGTAGCTCACTATGCTCATGAATTCCAACTCCAACAACCCCTAGCCATTTAGGGAAGTAGGGGACAACAAGATTCTGATGGATGGTTATATCTCATTAGGACAATATTGAAACTATTTCAGACACATGAGGATATATGGATCGAGTTCATAGATTTTATGCTCTACGGGCCCACATGGAGATGGGGGAGTTCCATGTGACAATATGGTAGACCTGATTGTATTTGTTAGGATCCATTAAGGAAATGGTTTTTTAAAATTATTTCATGAAATGATAAAGCAAGACCATGACTAGAAATTCCATGCTCACTAGTATGAATCAATGTCTATGCCAATATACTCTTATTTTTTCACTAAATAATGTTGTTTTTTTCTTTCAGGTCATGAAATGATTTAAAAAATGCTAGGATGATCATCAATGGACTTCTAGATTTCATATTAGAGGATTAGAGTTTAAACATGATGACATACCTATAGTTATTTAGAATGAAATTGATTGTTGAAAATTTAATAGGTTGGGGAATGCACCAGTTTCCATACTTCCACCCATTGGTAATCAATTATGTTGACCTCCATCTACTGTAATGAGTTCAACGTCTAGTATTAAGATGAGGATAATTATGGATGTGTACTAAGGACATTGAAACAAAGTGGATAAGAATAGATCTTTTTTATATCTCTATGGAGGATGGATATAGTCCTTCAACTATAGAATGGTTAGATATTCTGAAAAGTTATACATAACACCTCAGAGAATTTTTTCACCCTTTAGATGGATGGGGAATATCAATAAAATTGGATCCTATGACTTGAGGTAGAGTTTCCTTAGTAATGCCATGATTTATGTCCCATATATCCATTTAGGGACCCTAACGGTATCCTCATATGGGGATGACTTAGTCGAGCCATGGACATTAAGAAAATGGCCATAGAGATGAGGAAGGATGAGTATATGATGTGGAACAGACTATAGTGGATGGTGTTGAGAGGACATCTATAATTTTATTTATGTTTTTGATCACTTAAACGATCATTAATAATATTTTCGTACTCTTTATTCCTATTCCATTATATCTACCATAATTATTACTATATTTTAGTTACATTTCCAGTTATATTCTTAGTAATTTTTCCTTTATTGAAATTTTTCTAGGAAATTAGATGGACTGCAGTGAGGACTAGAGTTTTATATTATCATATCTAGTTATTAATATCATTTAAATTTCAAGATTCAATAAATAAATAGAGTTGATGTAATTATTGGTATGGAATGGATGACAAGATTTTGATCAAAAATTGATTTCCATTGATGACTTGTGTTATTTACCTCACCAAAGGGAGAGAATATTTTGATGACCAATGAATGGGAGTTGGGAGTAGGTAGAATGGGTCTTGACATGATCCAATAATTTATGATTATATGTTAAGGTGAAATAATGGATCATTGAGAATTCTCAATAGTATTACCCTCTTATTTTCCTCTAAATTTATATTTATATCAATACCTCTTCCAATATGTTCTCATATGTCCCCCACCTAATAGAAAATGTTTAGTTCAAGATAGAATGTTGTCTACATGTTCATCTCATTCCAATACCTTATTATTATTTGGAATGTCCATGTGGAAGGGTCTCATATTATAGCCCAAGGACATATATCAATGGTGTTTTACATGGATGAGAACATCACTATACTGTAAACTAGTTTTGTTCTCCAAGATGGTGGATGGTTGTCTTGGAAACTATATAGATTATTGTAAGATGAAACCAATGAATGTTAATAATATCTTTCCCTTTTACCATGATATATGGTCTTCATTGTTCAGTTTTGAGGAGGCTACTAGTTCTATTAGAATTATATATGAGTGGGATATCACTAGTTGTGGGTTAGAGGTAATAATCCTAAATATTATGTATAAGAGTATGTATGAGACATATGAGTACATGGCTATTCAATTTGGGATGATGAGTGTACAGTAGCTAATCGTTTCTAACATGAAATATATATTCCACACATTTCTTGACTCATTCGTCATGGTGTACATTGTCTATATGCTCATTTACTCATCAACCTATAGTATCTTGATGAAAATATTGAGATAGTCCTAATTATTCTTCATGCATATATATTAAAGTTCCTCTTTTTGATTGAGAATTTTTAATTAATGTGGAACGTTGTTTTAAGAAGAATAATATTCCTAGAACTGTAGAATATAGAGGAGGTGAAGTCCTACAAATATACATATAGGGTATTTCAGATCAAGATCATCCATTTAATATTAAATCACAATCAGTATTTTTTTCTAGAAGTATAACATTTTTCAGAACCCATGACAACAATAATAATGAAATGAGTTAATCTCCAATTTCATACTAATGTGATAAAGCATTTTATAAGGTAATGAAGAGGTTGAAAACATCTCCATTTTTTTCTCCACATGATACAAGAAATGGATATTATGTATATTGTGATACACCATGAGTTGGGTTAGGGAGGTATTATTATAGAGGGGTTGGGAATTAGATTATGGGCCACATTAGCTACATCACTATGTAAAGAACAAACTATCCCATTAAATGATGTTGATTGTTTTGTTTGATGATTTAATATTTTATATATGTTATATCATTTGATATTGGTCTTTTGTCTATATAGGCCACACGATTCATCAATATATCTTCTCCTAATGTGATATAAATTTACAGTAGAGGAACTGGTTTGAGTACCGGTAGACATTTTAATTTGTGATGAACAATACACCAGGAAAATATTACAGATGCCGATATCCATAAGACATATGTATATTAAGAGCTTAGAGAACATCCTTTAAAGGAATTGTGGGGAAAATTATCACACTATATGAATGTAAGATGTATTATTTCCAAGAACACGGTTCAATGAAATGTTCCCCATTAGTGATAAAATATTATTTTGTATACCATATGAGGGATTGTTATGAATACAGTATATAATGTGATATAATGTAAGAATATATTAAAGGTGTTGACCTAATATTTTTGTGGTCATTGGATGATGATGTCATCACCTAGTATATGTGAGATTTTTAGTACAAACAAATATAAGATAATATATGATGAAATATTACAATACATCTATGTGGGTAGCACAAATATAGATAAAGAGACTTAACATGATCATTGAAATCGGTTTGGTGTCCTGGGTTTAAGTACAACATTGTGGGATTTGTTTCTTGATTTCATAGCATCCAAAGGATAAGGTTGAGAACCAAAATCATGGTGGTTTAGTCTAGAAACCGTTTTCCCATGTGGATGTTGTTGGACAGTATGATAAATTTTTTGAATGGGTTAACAAGGACTATAACGAACCATACATTACATACATTGTTAATAATTCAAATTTGAAGTACACATATTACAACATATTACCAAACCATGAAAACACCGTATAGGTATAGTGTCTTTAGAAACTGAGAAACATAAACAACTGGTTCATAAAGCATCTACATTGTCTCCCATTTTTTTCATCATATCTAGAGTCCCTTTATTTTCATATCCTACTTAATATCCTTCTTCCTGACCTGGGGAAAAGAAAACGTACAAAAGGGTGAGCACAAATGCTCAGTAAGGGTAAACAAATGAAATATCAATCACATCATATTCATCAGAACATATCATTTTGGAAATCTTAACCTGCAAAATAGATTATATTTTTATAACATTGGATAAATCATAGTAGTAAAATGTAATCCCAATAATCATAACAAAAAAAATGAGACATTTTGGCATACACACATAATCATATAGAATCATTTCTTAGTATTCAAGACTCACTGCGAAGACTATCTTAGCAGACAAAGTCCATTTCTGAACCGAGTTCACTCCTCATTTCAGTCTTGTTTAACTGAACCAGATTAACCTTTCGTTCCATTCATGCCTATCTCGTGAGATATAAATATTTACCCAATGCATTGGAGGGAGATATAGGTCCCAACCGTCTCATAATTATACCATTATTATGTGTGCCGCAAAATCATAAACCATACATCATAGCATAACCAATGTAATAAAAACGGGAATCTTAAATATCATGCCATCATAACATAATCCATAAAAGATAAAAGGTCCTCATAAAAATAATTACATCATAACATAATCAGAACAATGTAAAAAATATGGATAGAAATAGAACCCTATATTGTATTAGATGTAAAATAATTTTGATAAAACACTTGAACTCCATTATTGAGGAAAATATCCGTTCTACTTCAAAAACATTTTTCCTTTCTTTACATGTCATGCAATTTTAAACTAAAAGAAGTTGATTAAAAATAAACTTGAAAAAATGTAAAGTAAGGTTCTTGGAAATAATTTTTTAAAAATACATTCATACCGTATAATTAAAAAAACAGTTTTCTCGTACTTATGTCGAAAAAGTAAAAAAGTACCTCGTACGAAAAATGAAAAAAGATTCCTTTCATATATATTACTAAAAACTCACCAAAAGGTAAAATTGGATTTAAGAAATTGTAGAAGGATATAAATATTACATATTTAGGATAGAATGATATAAATATTACATATTGAGGAAACATGGACTTGGATGATAAATATTCCCCAGTAAATTCTGAAGTATAAACAATCTTGGATAAAAATGAGATTTGCGATATTTTCCCTTACCTTAGGTCCGATTTTCTTCGTAAGTGTCCGAACCACCTGTATAATGATTTAAATAATTTCATTGACATATTCCAGACTCATACTCATTGTTATGATATCATATATGGTCATATTCTTAGCTTCATATTAGTAATACTTCATTGTTACTTGTTATTCGGGTGTTTATTAGTTTTTGTTCTTATGCGTGTTTTGTCGAATAAATTCTCATTCTTATTTTTAGGTTATATATACCTCATTTACATAATGGTATTAGTGTAATATATATCATATTCATTCATTAAATTCATTTTTATAATCATTTTGAAATGAAGATCATGTAGAATGAGTCGCATCACATCGTGGAGACGATATTCCGTATGTACGCATGAGCGATGCTATCGTTCCCATGATCGTGTAATTGTATTGGAGTGTATGTATACTATTTCTGAATCAATATCACATTACAATAATCATATATAGTTAATCTTTACACCATTATACCCATCCATGTAAGGTGGTGGTGGAAAATAGATTACACCACGGCGTGGAGACGGTATTCCGTACGTACGCACGCGCGGTGATTTCGTTTTCCATAGGATGGATAGTTGGTGAAATAGGGTTTTTTCATACTTATAATAACATATAATTATATGAGTGATAATGATGTTATTACTTCATAATGAAACAACTAAATAAGAAGAAGTGGAAAAAGATATAAAGTTGAAAGAATCGGTAATAGACATTACCTCTTCTTTGAAGAACCTCTTTGAGACCTCTATTTAGGGCACTAAAATTAGTCTTTGAAGAATACCAGGACCTCTAGGATGTTTCTAGGAAAGTGGAGAAGATAATTTTTCAGGGTTTGGCCGAGATTGAAGGCTCAATGTGGTTTGAGGAAGAGAGGGAGGAGGTGCCCTTTTAAAATGGAGGAGCGGGGAACCGTAGGAAAAACTAAAAATATTATTTTATTGTAAAAACATATTCAGTTTTTAATTGCTCAAAATTGATTTATTTCGAAGATAAGGTGGGGATGGGTCTAAATCCTCTCATCCAATATAATTTAGACAAGTTTAGGTATCTATTTTAACCTTATCATTTAGATTTAAATAATTTTACTTTTACCATGTCTTCTGGTTTTCTTACACTATAAGGTTAATAAACGTACTATAACAAGCCAAAAGATCCCCAAGTTGTTTATTATTAATATATACAACCTTATCTAAGACATATTTCCGAACCATATATTTTCAGGAATAAAATAACAATTAATATTATAATATTTGTTTTAAAAAACAATTTTATGTAAATTTTGACACTATTTGGTAATTGATTTTTGTGAAAATCATAACAGAAATATTAGTTCCAAAGAAGTTAATAAAATCAATAATAGCATGTAATATTACCCTATAAAAGTATTTTAATTCATAAAAAGTCTCAAATTACATTTATTTGGTTATTTATAACATCAATTATGTCATTATTACATTAATAAGATAATTACTGCATCATCATTGTGTCATAAAAAATTTTACTTATTTAATGTATAAAAATTAAAAATAAAATTCCATTATTTAGGAAATATTTTTATCTTTCTAATGAATATTTATAGTCGAATTTATCTTATGTATAACCCTATATTAAAAATTATTTAGTTATTAAACATTGATATTAACTATTTTAACCCTTCTTTAATTAATTTACTAATAAATTTCCTAATCTAATCCAAGTGGGCCTAAACAGTCATATTTTATTCCAAAGTTTGTTATTGGTCGAATTAAATTTATCCAATAGAATTAGGACATGTGTTAGGGTAATAATAATAATATCATTTTTACCCTTAATTACCCTATTTACTTTTAACCGTGGTAAAAAAAGTAAAAAGTTACTATTCATCAAAAATTATTTTCATCTCATTGAACCACATTTTTGTCCTTGATGTTAACCGTGTCTCTATGATTTTCGAAATTCCACTCACAGAAGCGGAAAAATTAAGTTTTATGTAAACTTGCAAATTCTCCTAGGAGGTGGGTAAAAGACGGTGAAAAGTTCGATAAAATTTTTATATATCTAAAATTATTATAAAATGAATCCAATAAATTGAATTGAACTTATATAGGTATTATGTATCAATTTTTACCTAAAATAAATTTAAATAAAATAAATAATTATTTAAATAAAAAGCCTATTTTTAAATAGTAACCCAGTTTTTTCACTATTCATCAAAAATTGAAAGTTTTCAGAAAAATACAAAAATTTTACCCTAAGAAAATTTCGATATTCCGAATCCAAAAATGAAGTCCATTTTGAAAATAGAATTTAAAAAATTTAAAAAATTGGGTATTACTATTCATAACGGCTAGTTTTAATAATATTTTAATAGCATATCGTAGTTTAGTGAAACTCGGTATTGCGTACAACGCAAGCTATCGAGGAAGGCCATAGTTGCATGTAAAGAAAGTCAAGCTAGTGTTGTCTGTATTGAAATATTCCTATGATGATTTATATAACATAAAAACAAAATATTTCTCATAAAAGTCTCGGCTATTACATTCTACCCCCCGTAAAATTAATTTCGCCCTCAAAATTCGTCACTTTGTAACAAACAGATGAAAATACCTGTCACTCATCATATCCTCAAGCTCTCATGTAGCTTCTTCTAATTGGTGGTTCCTCCATAAAACATTCACCATGTGAGTGGTCTTGTTCCATAGGAATTTTTCGCTACGATCCAGAATCTCTATTGGCTATTCTTCATAAGAAAGATCTTGTGCCAGCGGTACAACTTCTGAGCAGAGTACTTGTGAAGGATCAAGTATGTACTTTATCAGGAGAGATACATGGAACACATCGTGAACTTGTGAGAGATTTGGTGGAAGCACCAATCGGTATGCTACCTTCCCAAAATAATCCATTATTTCGAAAGAACCGATATACCTAGGGCTCAACTTTCCCTTCTTTCCAAATCTCATTACTCTCTTCCAATGAGATATTTGTAAGAACACTTTATCACCCATTTCAAACACTAGGTCTTTTCTTCAGTTGTTGGCATATCTTTTTTGTCGACTCTGTGCAGCTCTAATGTGTTGTTGAATAGATCTGACCTTTTCTACCATCTCATCAACAAGATCAGGCCCTAATAGCTTTCTTTCCCCAACATTATCCTAGCAAGTTGTAGTCCTGCATTTCTTTCCATAGAGAGCTTCATAAGGATCCATCTGAATACTGGAGTGAAAGCTATTATTATAAGAGAATTCCACCAAATGTAGGTGTTGATCCCAACCACCTTTGAAATCCAAATAGGAAGCTCTCAACATATCTTCTAGAGTTTGAATTATCCTCTCAGACTGACTGTCTGTCTAAGGATGATAAGCAGTGCTGAAACTCAACTTTGTATCCAGAGTATGCTGAATACTTTGCCAGAACTTTGAGGTAAACCTCGGATCCCGATCAGATATAATAGAAAGTGGTACTCCATGCAATCTTACCACTTCCTTTACATATATCATGGCAAGCTGATCTAGAGAGAAATCCTCTCTAATATAAATGAAGTGTGTAGACTTTGTAAGTCGATCAACTATGACCATGATAGTATTATTGCCTTTGGATGTTTTAGGAAGTCCAGTGACAAAGTCCATTGTGATGTTTTCCCATTTCCATTCAGGTATGGGTAATGGTTGAAACATCCCCTTAGACTTATGACTCTCAGCTTTAACTTGTTGACAAACCAAGCATCGAGAGACATATTCAGCAACATCTCCTTTCATGCCATCCCACTATAAGTACTATATCTGGTCCCTATACATCTTCGTGCTTCCAGGAAGAGAATGAAGAACTATGAGCCTCATATAGCAGCTCCTTCTTTAATTCTGGGATGGGAGGAACACAAAATTAATTCCTGAAATTTATTATCCCATCACAATCAAGGTTGAATTTAGGAACATTTCTCACCTGCTTTTGTAACTCTAAATCTTTTTTTGTTCCTCTTTAATCTTCACATGTATAGATAATAGAACATTCATTTCAGAAAGATACGATTTTCCCCCTTCCATTATAATTCCATGATCCATCCTTTGTAAATCCATAAATATTGGATCTTTTGTGATCCTCATCATGGATAAACCGGCATGGTCTTGTCGACTTAATGTGTCTGCCACCTTGTTGTCTTTCCCAGGGTGGTAATGATTCGAAATCCTTAATCAGCTCCAACCATCTTCTTTGGCACATATTCAGCTCCTTTTGAGTGAATATATACTTTAAACTTTTATGATCAGTATAAATATCACACCTTTCTCCATAAAGATAATGCCTCCAAATCATTAATGCAAAGATTACCGTAGCTAACTCCAAATCATGAGTTGGGTAATTTTGCTCATGGACTTTTTACTATCATGAGGCATAAGCTATCACCATATCATTTTTCATTAGAACACACCCAGACCCTTATTGGATGCATCACTGTAGATCACAAACCTTTCTCCACTACAATGCAGTGTGAGCACAGGTGCACTGGATAACCTTCTTTTCAACTCCTTGAATTTCTCTTCACATTCATCCGTCCATATGAACTTAACTCTATTTCAAGTAAACTTGGTGAGTGGATTAGATAATTGTGAAAAATCATTCACAAAATGTCAATAATATCCAGCCAAACCAAGAAAACTTTGAATCTCGGTTACTATTGTTGGTCTCGAAAATCTTTCGATAACCTCTATTTTTACTGGATCCACAGATATCCCCTCTTTTTTGATTATGTGACCCAAAAATGCACCTTTTTGAAGCCAAAATTCACACTTGGTAAATTTGGCATAAATGTTCTGCTTTCTCAGGGTCTTCAATATAATTCTCAAGTGATCTTCATGTTCTTCCTTGCTATTTGAATATAAAAGAATATCGTCTATAAAGACTACCAAAAACTGATCAAGATAGTCTCTGAAAACTCTATTCATCAGATCCATGAAGATAGCAGGGGAATTAGTAAGACCAAATGTAATCAATATAAATTCATAGTGTACATACCTTTTACGGAAAGCCGTCTTTGGTATATCGTCCATTTTGACCCTTAAGTGATGATACCCTGAACGAAGAACAATCTTGGAAAAGTATTGAGCTCCGCATAGTTGGTAAAATAAGTCATCAATGTGTGAGAGAGGATCTTTGTTCTTGATAGTGATCTTGTTATGTTATCGATAATTAATGAAGAGTCTCATTGATCCATCTTTCTTCTTAACAAATAGAACAGGTGCTCCCCAAGGTGACGCACTAGGGCATATAAATCCCTTATCAAGATTCTCTTGGAGTTGCTTCTTCAATTACTGCAACTCAATTGGGGCCATTCTATAAGGTGTCTTTGAAATAGGTAAAACACCAGGTACGAGTTCAATTGAAAACTCAACATCACGATTTGGTGGAAGACGCGATAATTCCTCCAGAAAGACATCATCAAACTCCCGTACAATGGGAATATTCTTAATCGTGAGTTTCTCTCCAACCATTTGAGATAAATAACCTTCATATAGTGGAATGAAGACCCATAATATGGAAGAAATTTCCACGAGAAGGTTATGTTCATCCTTGCATCGATAGACGACCATAGATTGATCTAGAATATGAAATTTGACTTCCCTTATTTGGCAATTGATATGATCTCCATATAAAGAAATCTGATCCATGCCAAGAATCACATAAAATTCCACTATATGAATGATCACAAGATTTGCAGGAAGAAATTTCCCACAAACTACAATCGGAGAAGAATTATAAACTTTTGATGCGACTGTTATGCCATTAAGATTTTTCACAGCTAACTCAACATCTAATTGTTCAGGTAATACGGTGATACCCTTAGAAAATTCTTTCGACGTAAAAGAGTGGGTGGATCCAGAATCAAATAAAACATTTGCTACTTTAGAGTGGATGGTAAGTGTACCTTTCACCACTTCGTTATCGTACTCCACATCACTGATAGAAATTGCATGTGACTTTCCTTTGTCTTTAGCCTTAAGAGTTTGTTGACGTCGATCATCATCAACAACCCTTGGATTAGGGCATTGATTGGAATAATGCCCCATTTCCTTGCACTTTTAACATTGAATTGTAGGAGGTTCACTCTATGTAGCAATTTCTTTGTTCGCATCACCAGACATCTTCTTCCCATCATTGCGGCATTCAAATGCACGATGACCTTCTTTTCCACATTTGAAACATTTACTTTTCCCTTTAAGACAACTCCCTCCATGTTTCTTTCCACACTTTGAGCATAGGGGAAAACTCATCTTCTTTTCAGTGTGCTCTTTAGATTTTCCTTTGACTTCCGTTGTCCACTTCTTATTAAATGCATATGACTGATGGGTTACTCCAATCTCCATCTCAAACTTGAGAGCACATAGAACCATTTCCTCAAAGCTATTGAAGTCCCTTATGGATAATTCCCTTCAAAGACTTGGTTTTAAGCCACTAAAGAATCGATCGATCTTACTCTCCGATTGGATAATAATACCAGAAGCGTGCCTTGAAAGTCTTGAAAAATTTGCTTCATAGGTACCAACAGATTCATCATCATTTTTCTTCAGTTCATGAAACACTACTGAAAAACTAACCTTTACCAATGGTTTGGAACCGTTGGTATAGGCCTCCAAACCGTTGGTATAGCCTATACCAACGGTTTGGAGAACCTTAGCCATGTAAGCCGTTGGGATAGGTCTATACCAACGGTTTTCCAAATACCGTTGGTATAGACCTTTTCCAATGGTTTTGGAAACCGTTGGTATAGGTTATATGAAATCAATACCAACGGTAATGGAACCGTTGGTATATAAATTCCAAAAATAAAACATCCGCTGGGATTTGATCCCAGGACCCCTCGTTTATCATTGAACGACTCAACCACTAACCTAACATGACTTTTGTGATCATAATTACATAAATATATATATTTATTCTCATAAATATTTTAAATTATGATTTATATAATGTTCTCGGTACGAAGGTCCGATAAAAAATGAAAGTACCTATACCAATAGTTTTAAGAACCGTTGGTATAGGTACTTTGGTTGAGATTTTCATTGTGTGTTGAATTTTGGCCCACTTTTCCCAACGGTTTGGACAAACCGTTGGGAAAGGTAGACCTATCACAACGGTTTGGCCAAACCGTTGGGAAAAGTGGCATATTTGGGGACTTTTCCCGACGGTTTGGCCAAACCGTTGGGATAGGTCTACATTTCCCAACAGTTTGGCCAAACTGTTGGGAAAAATGGCCAATTTGGGGGCCTTTCCCAACAGTTTGGCCAAACCGTTGGGATAGGTCTACCTTTCCCAATGGTTTGGCCAAACCATTGGGAAAAGTGGCCAATTTGGGGGCCTTTCCCAATGGTTTGGCCAAACAGTTGGGAAAGGGGACATATACCAACGGTTTTTGCAAACCATTGGTATAGAAGCGTTGGGAAAGATCTAATTTCCAGTAGTGAAACTCATTCTCTACCTTTGTTCGAATAATACGAGGGATGTACTTATTGAAAAATACGTTCTTGAACTCATCCCATTCCATGGACTCAATTTCATCTCTTTTCCTTGTATTCTTGATAGGATTCCACAATTGATCTTAATCTCCTTCCAAATGATACACTGCTAAGATGACTTTATCATGTTCAGAACATTGAAGAACTAAAAATATCTTTTCCATAGTATTGATCCACTGTTCAGCAACTAATGGATCAGTAGACCCACTGAATGAAGGTGGACGCTGCCTCATGAAGGATTCAACAGAATGTTGCTCCTTCCTTTGCTCGTTTGGATGTCTGCAAGATTCACAACTTGAGAAAGTTGTGTGAGAATGGATACAAGATTTTTCATTCTAGCTCCCATAACGTTTGGCTGCTCAGGGGGACAATCATTGCATTGCCCGTCGCATTCCGCGTTAACATGATTCCTTCAGGTTCTAGCCATTGACTAAAACCAAGAAGAATAGTGTGAGAAACACTAATTATAATAGGAAAACCACGTAATCAAGAATAAAATTTTACAATTAAGGTCTTATCATAGGTTATTCATGGCCATTTCTAAAACACTAAGATTGTGTTCTATTCTTAGACTTATCCTTAGGGTTCTTACTAAGTTTTTCACATCCTAGTTTCCAAAGGTTGACTATACCTTTCCTCTGATACCAACTATAATGACCCATACCTTAAATACATTGTTAAGACTTCAAAATTTAATTACACTTATTACAACATAAAACAAAACCACGAAAGGACCGTATAGGTATAGTGTCTTTAGAAACTGGGAAACATAAACAACTGGTTCATAAAGCATCTACATTGTCTCCCATTTATTTCATCATATCTAGAGTCCCTTTTTGAAATATCCTACTTAATATCTTTCTTCCTGACCTAGGGAAAAGAAAACATACAAAAGGGTGAGCTCAAATTCTCAGTAATGGTAAACAAAAGAAATATCAATCACATCATATTCATAAGAACATATCATTTTTGAAATCTTAACCAGCAAAAGAGCTCATATTTTCATAACATGGGATAAATCATAGTAGTGAAATGTGATCCCAATAATAATAACATAAAACATGAATCTTTGTGTCATACACACATAATAATAGAGAATCATTTCTTAGTAGTCAAGACTCATTTCCAGGACTATCTTAGCGGGCAAAGTCCATTTCTGAACCGAGTTCACTCCTCATTTCAGTCCTTGTTTAACTGAACCAGATTAACCTGCCATTCCAGCCATGTCTATCTCATGAGATATAAATCTTTACCCAATGCATTAGAGGGAGAAATAGTTACCACCCATCTCATAATCATACCATTCTTATGTGTTCCTCAAAATCATAAACCATACATCATAGCATAACCCATGTAATAGAAATGGGAATCTTAAACATCATGCCATCATAACATAATCCATATAAGATAAAAGGACATCATAAAAATAACTCCATCATAACATAATCAAATCAATGTAAAAAATAGGGATAGAAACAGAACACTATATTATCATAGATGGAAAATAATTTTGATAAAACACTTGAATTCCATTCTTGAGGAAAATATCCTTTCTACTTCAAAAACATTTTTCCCTTCATAACATGTCATACAATTTTAAACTAAAAGAAGTTGATTTAAAATAAACTAGAAAAATTTTAAAGGAAGATTCTTGGATATAATTTTTTAAAAATACATTCATGTCGTATAAGTTATAAAAATATTCTTCTCGTACTTATGTTGGAAAATTCAAAAAGTACCTCGTACGAAGAACAACAAAATATTCCTTTCATATCTTTTACTAAAAACTCACCCAAGGGTAAAATTGGATGTAAACAATTTTAGAAGGATATAAATATTAAATATTGAGCATAGAAGGATATACATATAACATATTGAAGAAACATGGATGTGGATGATAAATATTCCCTAGTAAATTCTGAAGTATAAACAATCTTGGATAAAAATGAGATTTGCGAGATTTTCCCTCACCTTAGCTCAAATTTTCATCGTAAGTGTTCGAAACTCCTTTATAATGATTTAAATAATGTCATTTACTTATTCCAGAATCATACTCATTGTTATGATATCATATATGGTCATATTCATAGCTTTTTATTAGTAATATTTCATTGCTACTTGTTATTCGGGTGTTTATTACTTTCTGTTCTTATGCGTGTTTTGCCGAATAAATTCCCATTATTATTTTTACGTTATAGATACCTCATTTAAAGAATGGTATTAGTGTAATATATATCATATTAATTCATTCATTTCATTTATATAATCATTATGCAATGAAGATCATGTAGAACGAGTCGCATCACATCGTGGAGACCGTATTCCGTACGTACACATGAGCGATGATATCATTCCCATGATCATGGAATTGTATTGGAATGTATGTATACTATTTCAGAAAAAATATAACATTACAATAATCATATATATATATATAGTATTTACACCATTATACCCATCCAAGTAAGGTGGTGGTGGAAAATAGATTACACCACGGCGTGGAAACGGTATTCCGTATGTACGCACGCGCGGTGATTTCGTTTTCCGTAGGATGGATAGATGGTGAAATAGGGTTGTTTCATACTTATAATAACATATCAGTATATTAGTGATACTGATTTTATTAGTTCATAATGAAACAACTAAAGAATAAGAAGTGGAAGAAGAAATAAAGTTGAAAGAATTGGTAACGGACATTACCTCTTCTTTGAAGCACCTCTTTGAGACCTTCTTTTAGGGCACTAAAATTGGCCTTTGAAGAATACCAGGACCTCTAGGATGTTTCTAGGGAAGTGGAGAAGATAATTTGGCTGGGGTTGGCCGAGATTTATGGCTCAAAGTGGTGTGAGGAAGAGAGGGAGGAGGTTCCCTTTTATAAGGGAGGAGAGGGGCACCGTAGGAAAAACTAAAAATATTATTTTATTATAAATACATATTCAGTTTTTAATACCTACAAATTGATTTATTTCGAAGCTAAGGTGGGGATGGGTCGAAATACTCTCATCCAATATAATTTAGACAAGTTTAGGTATCTATTTTAACCTTATCATTTAGATTTAAATAATTTTACTTTTACCATGTCTTCTTGTTTTCTTACACTATAAGGTTAATAAACTTACTATAACAATCCAAACGAACCACAAGTTGTTTATTATTAATATATACAACCTTATCTAAGTCATTTGGCCGAACCATAGATTTTTATGAATAAAATAACAATTAATAATATAATATTTGTTTTAAAAAAACTATTTTATTTCAATTTTGACACTATTTGGTAATTGATTTTTGTGAAAATCATAAAAGAATGATTAGTTCAATAAAAGTTAATAAAATCAATAATAACATGTAATATTAACCTATAAAAGTGTTTTAATTCATAAAAAGGCTCAAATTACATTTATTTGGGTATTTATAACATCAATTATGTCATTATTTCATTAATAAGTTAATTACTGCATCATCATTGTGTCATAAATAAATTAAATTATTTAATGTATAAAAATTAAAAATAATATAACATTATGTAGAAATATTTATATTATTATAATGAATATTTATAGTCTAATTTATCTAATGTATAACCCTATATTAAAAATTATTTAGTTATTAAACGTTGAATTTAACTATTTTAACCCTTCTTTAAATAAATTAATAATAAGTGTCCTAATCTAATCCAAGTGGGCCGAAATGGTCATATTTTATTCCTAATGATATTTTTGGTCGAATTACACTTATCCAATAGTATTATGACATGTGTTAGGGTAATAATAATATCATTTTTACCCTTAATTACCCTATTTACTTTTAACCGTGGTAAAAAAAGTAAAAAAGTTACTATTCACTGAAAATTATTTTCATCTCATTGAACCTCATTTTTTTCCTTGATATTAACCATGTCTCTCAAATTTTTGAAATTCCACTCACAAAAGCCGTAAATTAAGTTTTATGTAAATTTGCAAATTCTCCTAGGAGGTTGGTAAAAGACGGTGAAAAGTTCGATAAAATTATTATATATCTAAAATTATAATAAAATGACTCCAATGAATTGAATTGAACTTATATAGGTATTATGTATCAATTTTGACATAAAATAAAATTAAGTAAAATAAGTAATTATTTAAATAAAAAGTCTGTTTTTAAATAGTAACCTAGTGTTTTCACTATTCATCAAAAATTGAATGTTTTTAGAAAAATACCAAAATTTCACTCTAAGCTAATTTTGATATTCCAAATCCAAAAATGAAGTCCATTTTGAAAAATAGAATTTAAAAAATTTCAAAAAGTTGGTATTACTATTCATAACGGCTAGTTTTAATAATAATTTAGTAGTATATCGTTGTTTAGTGAAACTTGGTATTGTGTACAATGCAAGCTATCGAGGAAGGTCGTGGTTGCGTGTAAATCAAGTCAAGATAGTGTTGTGTGTTGTGAAAAACTCCATTGATAATTTATATAACATAAAAAACCAAATATTTCTCATAAAAGTCTCGGGTGTTACATTATACACCCCTTAAAATGAATTTCTCCCATGAAATTCGTCACTTTGTAACAAACGGATGAGGATACCTCTCCCTCATCATATCCTCAAGCTCCCATGTAGATTCTTCTAATTGGGGGTTCCTCCATAAAACTTTCACCAAGTGATTGGTCTTGTTCCGTAGGACTTTTTCGCTACGGTCTAGAATCTCTATCGGCTATTCTTCGTAAGAAAGATCTTGTTCCAGCGGTACAACTTCTGAGCTGAGTACATGTGAAGGATCAGGTATGTATATTCTCCGGAGAGATACATGGAGAACATCATGAACTTGAGAGAGATTTGGTGGAAGCGCCAATAGGTAAGCTACCTTCCCAACACGATCTAGTATTTTGAAAGGACCGATATACCTAGGGCTCAACTTTCCCTTCTTTCCAAATCTCATTACTCTCTTCCAATGAGATATTTGTAAAAACACTTTATCACCCACTTCAAACACTAGGTCTTTTTTTCGGTTGTTAGCATAACTTTTTTGTCGACTCTGAGCAGCTCTAATGTGTTGTTGAACAAATATGACATTTTCATCATCTCATCAACAAGATCAGGTCCTAATAGATTTCTTTCCCCAACTTCATCCCAGCAAGTTGGAGTCCTGCATTTCTTTCCATAGAGAGCTTCATAAGGAGCCATCTGAATACTAGAGTGAAAGATATTATTATAAGAAAATTCCACCAAATGTAGTTGTTGACCCCAACCACCTTTGAAATCCATAGACCAAGCTCTCAACATATCTTCTAGAGTTTGAATTGTCCTCTCAGACTGACTATCTGTTTACGGATGATAAGCAGTGCTGAAACTCAACTCAGTATCCAGAGTACGCTGAATACATCGCCAGAACATTAAGTTAAACCTCGGATCCCGATCAGATATAATAGAAAGTGGTACTCCATGCAATCTTACCACTTCCTTTACATATATCATGGCAAGCTGATCCAGAGAGAAATCCTCTCTAATAGAAATGATGTTTGCAGACTTTGTAAGACGATCAACTTTGACCCAGATATCATTATTTCCTTTGGATGTTTTAGGAAGTCCAGTGACAAAGACTATAGTGATGTTTTCCCATTTCCATTCAGGTATGGGTAATGGTTATAACATCCCCTTAGAGTTCTATCTCTCAGCTTTAACTTGCTGACAAACCAAGCATCGAGAGACATATTCAACAACATCTCTTTTCATGCCATCCCACCAGAAGTACTATTTCAGGTCCCTATACATCTTCGTGCTTCCAGGATGAATAGAGAATGAAGAACTATGAGCCTTATATAGCAGCTCCTTCTTTAATTCTATGATGGGAGGAACACAAACTCGATTCCTGAACATTATTATCCTATCACAATCAAGGTAGAATTTAGGAACATTTTTAACCTTCTTTTATAACTCCACATCTTCTTTATGTGCCTCTTTAATCTTCACATGTATAGATTGTAGAACATTCATTTGAGAAAGATACGATTTTCCACCTTCCATTATCATTCAATGATCCATCCTTTATAAATCCATAAATATTGGATCTTTTGTGATCCTCATCATCGATAAACTGCCATGGTCTTGTATACTTAATGCGTCTTCCACCTTGTTTTCTTTCCCAGGGTGGTAATGAATTGAGTAGTCGTAATCCTTAATCATCTTCAACCTTCTTCTTTGGCGCATATTCAGATCCTTTTGTGTGAAATTATACTTTAATCTTTTATGATCAGTATAAATATCACACCTTTCTCCATAAAGATAATGCCTCCAAATCTTTAATGAAAAGATTACCGCAGCTAAATCCAAATCATGAGTTAGGTAATTGTGCTCATGGATTTTCAACTGTCGTGAGGCATAAGCTACCACCATATCATTTTGAATAAGAACACACCCCATACCCTTCTTGGATGCATCACTATAGATCACAAACCTTTCTACAATACAAGGCAGTGTGAGCACAGGTGCACTGGATAACATTCTTTTCAACTCCTTGAAATTCTCTTCACATTATTCCGTCCATACAAACTTAACTGCTTTTCGAGTAAACCTGGTGAGTGGATTAGATAATCGTGAGAAATCTTTCACAAAACGTCGACAATATCCAGCAAAACCAAGAAAACATCGGATCTCGGTTACTGTTGTTGGTCTCGACCATCTTTAAATAACCTCTGTTTTTGCTGGATCCACAGATATCCCCTCTTTTGAGATTATGTGACCCAAAAATGAATCTTTTTGAAGCCAAAATTCCCACTTGGTAAATTTGGAATAAAGCTTCTCCTTTCTTAGGGTCTTCAATATAATTCTCAAGCGATCTTCATGTTCTTCATTGCACTTCGAATATAAAAGAATATTGTCTATAAAGACTACCACAAACTGCTCAAGATAGTCTCTGAAGACTCTATTCATCAGATCCATGAAGATAGCAGGGGAATTAGTAAGACCCAATGGCATCACTATAAATTCATAGTGTCCATACCTTGTACGGAAATCCACCTTTGGTATATCCTCCCTTTTGACCCTGAATAGATGATACCCTGAATGAAGAACAATCATGGAAAAGTATTGAGCTCCGCATAGTTGGTCAAATTATTCATCAATGCGTGGGAGAGGATATTTTTTCTTGATAGTGATCTTGTTAAGTTCTCTATAATCAATGCAGAGTCTCGTTTATCCATCTTTCTTATTAACAAACAGAACAGGTGCTCCCCAAGGTGACACACTAGGGCGTATGAATCCCTTATCAAGATTCTCTTGGAGTTGCTTCTTCAATTCCTGCAACTCAATTGGGGCCATTCTATAAGGTGTCTTTGAAATAGGTAAAGCACCCGGTACGAGTTCTATTGAAAACAGAACTTCACGATTTGGTGGAAGACCTGATAATTCTTCCAGAAAGACATCATCAAACTCCCGTACAATGGGAATATTCTTAATCGTGAGTTTTCCCCAACCATTTGAGATAAATAACCTTCATTTAGTGGAATGAAGACCCATAAGATGGACGAAATTTCCATGGGAAGGTTATGTTCATCCTTGCATCGATAGAGGATCAAATATTGATCTGGAATATTAAATGTGACTTCCCTTATATGGAAATTGATATGAGATCCATATAAAGAAAGCCAATCCATGCCAAATATCACATAAAATTCCACCATAGGAAGGATTACATGATTTACAGGAAGAACTTTCCAAAAAACTTCAATTGGAGAAGAATTATAAACTTTTTATGCGACTGTTGTTCCATTAGGAGTTGTCACAGCTAACTCAACATCTAATTTTTGAGCTAATACGGAGAAACCCTTAGAAAATTCTTCAGAAATAAAAGAGTGGGTGGTTCCAGAATCAAATAAAACATTTTCTACTTTAGAGTGTATGGTAAGTATACCTGTCACCACTTCGTCATAATACTCCACATCGTTGATAGAAATTACATGTGACTTTACATTGTCTTAAGCCTTAAGAGTTTGTTGACGTCGATCATCATAAAAAACCCTTGGATTATGGAATTGATTGGCATAATGACCCATTTCCTTGCACTTGTAACATTGAAGTGTAGGAGGATTACTATGTGTATCCATTTCTTTGTTCGCATCACCAGACATATTCTTCCCATAATTTCGGCATTCAAATTCCCAATGACCTTCTTTTCAACATTTGAAACATTTACCTGTCCCATTAAGAAAACTCCCTCCATGTTTCTTTCCACACTTTGAGCATAGGGGAAAACTCATCTTCTTTTCAGTGTGCTCTTTAGATTTTCCTTTGAATACCATTTTCCAATTCTTATCAAATGCATAAGACTGATGGGTTTCTCCAATATCAATATCAACCTTGAGAGCACATCGAACGATTTCTTCATATCTATTGATGTCATTTAAGGATAACGCCCTTTGAAGACTTGGTTTTAAGCCACTAAAGAATCGATCGATCTTACTCTCAGTTTGGATAATAATAACAGAATCGTACCTTGAAATTCTTGTAAAATTTTCTTCATAGGTACCAAAAGATTCATCATCCTTTTGCATAAGTTCAAGAAACTCATTTTCCATCATTGTTCGAAGAATACGAGTGATGTACTTATTGAAAAATAAGTTCTTGAACTCGTCCCATTCCATGGACTCAATTTCATCTCTTTGCCTCGTTTCCTTGATAATATTCCACCATTTATCAGAATCTCCTTCCAAACGATACACTAATAAGATGACATAATCATGTTCAGAACATTGAAGAACTGAAAATATCTTTTCAGTAGTACTGGTCCATTGTTCAGCAACTAATGGATCAGTAGACCCGCTGAATGAAGGTGGACGCTGCCTCATGAAGGATTCAACAGAATGTTTCTCCTTCCATTTCTAGTTTGGAAGTCCTGCATGATTCACATCTTGAGAAATTTGTGTGAGAATGGCTACAAGATTTTGAATTCCATCTCCCATAACGTTTGCAGCTCAGGTGGACAATCATTTCATTGCCCGTCGCATTCCTCATTAGCGCGGTTCCTTCAGGATCTAGCCATTGACTAAAACCTAGAAGAATTGTGTGAGAAACAATAATTATAATAGGAAAACCACATAATCAATAATAAAATTTTATAATTAAGGTCTTATCATAGGTTATTCATGGAAATTTATAAAACACTAAGATTGTGTTCTATGCTTAGACTTATCCTTATGGTTGTTACTATGGTTTTCACATCCTAGTTTCCAAAGGTTGACTATACCTTTTCTCTGATACCAACTATAACAACCCATACTTTACATAAATTATTAATACTTCAAAATTGAAGTACACTTATTACAACATATAACAAAACCCTGAAAGCACCGTATAGGTATAGTGTCCTTAGAAACTGGGAAACATAAACAACTAGTTCATAAAGCATCTACATTGTCTCTCATTTATTTCATCATATTTAGAGTCCCTTTTTTGGAATATCATACTTAATATCCTTCTTCCTGACCTGGGGAAAATAAAACATACAAAATCATGAGCTCAAATGCTCAGTAAGGCTAAACAAAAGAAATATCAATCACATCATATTCATAAGAACATATCATTTTGGAAATCTTAACCTGCAAAAGAGATCATATTTTCATAACATGGGATAAATCATAGTAGTGAAATTTAATGCCAATAATCATAACATAAAACATGAAACATTGTGGAATACACACATAATCATAGAGAATCATTTCTTAGTAGTCAAGACTCATTGCCAAGACTATCTTAGCGAACAAAGTCCATTTCTGGACCGAGTTCACTCCTTGTTTCAGTCATGTTTAACTGAACCAGATTAACCTTCCATTCCAGCCATGTATATCTCATGAGATATAAATCTTTACCCAATGAATTGGAGGGAGATATAGGTCCCACCCATCTCATAATGATACCATTCATATGTTTTCCACAAAATCATAAACGATACATCATAGCATAACCCATGTAATAAAAATGGGAATATTAAACATCATGCCATCATAACATAATCCATATAAGATAAAAGGACATCATAAAAATAGTTCCATCATAACATAATAAAATCAATGTAAAAAAATAGGGATAGAAACATAACCCTATATTATCTTAGATGGAAAATAATTTTGATAAAACACTTGAACTCCATTCATGAGGAAAATATCCTTTCTACATCAAAAACATTTTTCCTTTCTTAACATGTCATACAATTTTAAACTATAAGAAGTTGATTAACAATTAACTCAAAAACTTGTAAAGGAAGATTCTTGAAAATATTTTTTTAAAATTACATTAATTCCGTATAAGTTAAAAAAACATTCTTCTCATACTTATGTCCGAAAAGTCAAAAATTACCTCGTACAAAAAACGACAAAAGATTCCTTTCATATCTTTTACTAAAAACTCACCGAAGGGTAAAATTGGATTTAAAAAATTGTAGAAGGATATAAATATTACATATTTAGGATATAAGGATATAAATATTACATATTGAGGAAACATGGATGTGGATGATAAATATACCCCAATAAATTTTGATGTATAAACAATCTCAGATAAGAATGAGATTTGCGAGATTTTCCCTTAACTTAGGTCCGATTTTCATCGTACGTGTACGGACCTCCTGTATAATGATTTAAATAATGTCATTGACTTATTCAAGAATCATATTCATTGTTAAGATATCATATATGTTCATATTCATAGCTTCTTATTAGTAATATTTCATTGCTACTTGTTATTCGGGTGTTTATTACTTTTTGTTCTTATGCGTGTTGTGTCGAATAAATTATCATTATTATTTTTAGTTTATAGATAACTCATTTACAGAATGGTATTAGTGTAATATATATCATATTAATTCATTAAATTCATTTATATAATCATTATGAAATGAAGATCATGTAGAATGAGTCGCATCAGATCATGGAGACGATATTCCGTACGTACGCACGAGCGATGATATCATTCCCATGATCATGGAATTGTATTGGAACATATGTATACTATTTCAGAATCAATATCACTTTAAAATAATCATATATAGTTATTCTTTACACAATTATACCCATCCAAGTAAGGTGGTGGTGGAAAATAGATTACACCATGGCGTGGAGACAATATTCCGTACGTACGCACGCGCGGTGATTTCGTTTTCCGTAGGATGGATAGATAGTGAAATAGGGTTGTTTCATACTTATAATAACATATCATTATATGATTGATACTTATGTTATTACTTCATAATGAAACAACTAATCAAGAAGAAGTGGAAGAATAAATAAAGCTGAAAGAATCGGTAACAGACATTACCTCTTCTTTGAAGTGCCTCTTTGAGAACTTCTTTTAGGGCACTAAAATTGGTCTTTGAATAAGACCAGGACCACTAGGATGTTTCTAGGGAAGTTGGATAGTATAATTTGGAAGGGGTTGGACGATCTTGAAGGCTCAAATTGGTGTGAGGAAGAGAGAGAGGAGGTGCCCTTTTATAAGGGAGGAGGGGGACACCTTATGAAAAACTAGAAATATTATTTTACGATAAGGTCATATTCGGTTTTTAATTGCTCCAAATTGATTTATCTATAAGATAAGGTGGGGATGGGTCGAAATAATCTCATCCAATAGAATTTATACAAGTTTAGGTATCTATTTTAACCTTATCATTTAGATTTAAATAATTTTACTTTTACCGTGTCTTCTTGTTTTCTTACACTGTAAGGTTAATAAACATACAATAACAAGCCAAACAAACCCCAAGTTGTTTATTATTAATATATAAAATCTTATATAAGTCATTTGGCAGAAACATAGTTTTTTAGGAATAAAATAACAATTAATAATATAATATTAGTTTTAAAAACTATTTAATGTCGATTTTGACACTATTTGGTAATTGATTTTTTTGAAAATCATAAACGCAAGATTAGTTCGAAAAACATTAATAAAATGAATTATAACATGTGATATTAACCTATAAAAGCATTTTAATTCATAAAGAGTCTCAAATTACATTTATTTGGATATTTATAACATCAATTATGTCAATATTTTATTAATAAGATAATTACTGCATCATCATTGTGTCATAAATAAATTAACTTATTTAATGTCTAAAAATAAAAAATAAAATACCATTATGTAGGAAATCATTTAATATTTCTAATTAATATTTATAGTCGGATTTATCTTATGTATAACCCTATATTAAAAATGATTTAGTTATTAAACATTGATTTTAACTATTTTAACCCTTCTTTAAATAAATTAATAATAAATGTCCTAATCTAATCCATGTGGGACTAAACGGTCATATTTTATTCCTAAAGTTGTTTTTGGTCGAATTAAAATTATCCAATAGAATTAGGACATGTGTTAGGATAATAATAATATCATTTTTACCCTTAATTACCCTATTTACTTTTAACCGTGGTAAAAAGATGTAAAAAGTTATTATTCACCAAAATTTATTTTTGTCTCGTTGAACCACATTTTGGTTTTTAATATTAACTGTGCCTCTCGGATTTTCAAAATTTCACTCACAGAAGCGGTAAAATTAAGTTTTATGTAAATTTTCAAATTCTCCTAGGAGGTGGGTAAAATACAGTGAAAAGTTCGATAAATTTTTTATATATCTAAATTATTATAAAATGACTCCAATGAGTTGAATTTAACGTATATAGGTATTATGTATCAATTTTGACCTAAAATAAATTTAAATAAAATAAATTATTATTTAAATAATAAGTTGGTTTTTAAATAGTAACCCAGTTTTTTCACTATTCATCGAAAATTGAATGTTTTCAAAAAAATACCAAAAATTCAACCTAGGCTAATTTCGATATTCCGAATCCAAAAATTAAGTCCATTATGAAAAATAAAATTTAGAAAATTTCTAAAAGTGGGGATTACTATTCATAACGACTAGTTTTATTAATATTTTAATAGCATAGCATTGTTTAGTGAAACTCGGTATTGCATACAATGAAAACTATTGAGGAAGGCTAAAGTTGCGTGTAAAGCAAGCCAAGCTAGTGTTGCGGGTAGTGAATGATTTATTTGATGATTTATATAACATAAAAAAATGTTTCTCATAAAATTCTCGGGTGTTACAAAGACCATGAACAGTTGTGACACTGTTTGGAAGATATATTACCAGCAAACAAATGGTATTTATTTTTACAAATTATTAAGACTCACTCTGTAAATGAGATATGAATTTTTTTGTCCATGATATTGTATGATTTCATATATTATTATTAGAGATTTTATCTGATTGATATATATGTTAAATTTCATGATTTTGGTACTTTTTTTGATAGGTCATAGTGACTTCGCTGAAATTGAGCACAATTCACCATCCTTAGATAGATAGACAGTAAGGCTGGATGATTTGTATATTAGTGGATATGATCTAGGTCTACAATATGGATTTTTTTAGAATCTTGATATGATCATGTAACATTGATTGATTCTAAATGCAACAATAATATTAAGGAAGTAATTTACATGGAATCATTTGAAGCTCTTTTGGGACACCTATTCAGTTCAACCCTTTTTTGGCATGACACTGATGAGACTTTATTTGTGGGAACCTATATGGTATATGAAAAATTTAGAGAGTTTATTATATTTTTATTATATTTATTATAGGTCAATGTAGTAAAAAAATATTATTCACATCATAGGTGGATAACATTGTATTTTTCTATTGGAAACTATGTTTTTCTATTATTTAATCCTTGGTTAGGCCAATATCATTTGGGAAAGAAAGGGATGTTAGTTAATTAATTTATTGGAAACATCACGATCATCGAGAGGGTTGTGACAGTGGAATAACTTCTAGTTCAATCTTCTGAGAAAAAATGTTTATGAAATGTTTATGATGAGTCTAATAACCATAGATACATGTCTAATCCTATACATTTTATCAACTATGATGGTGTTGATATGGAGTATAATTCATATAAATTGGAACACATAGTATAAAATATTTACGCAAGAAATAAAGTCTAATAAAGGATGAATATAAATATTTTCTCAATTCATTGGTGTTGTTGGTAGATATTTAAAGAGTTCAGTGAGTGAGAGGAAGATGTTCATGTTATTGGGCCTTAGTACTTTGAGAATGACTATTGGAGTCACTTATGAAGGATGAGATGTATTTAGAGGGAAATATTATAATGCCCTATGAATTTTAACATTTTTATGAGTTAATTACATCTTTTTATGTTTTATATTTTAAAATGAATTTATTAATATGAGTATGAGGGGTTTATGGTGGGTTGTAAAGTGTTCTGAGGTATTTTTGGGAGTGTATGGTTTGATAATAGTTTTTATAAAATGTATTGATTATCCAACAATTTATGCACTATATTGACGATCTGTAATAGTGGGTGCATAATTTACGAAACCATGTACATTTTATTAATAATTTTGTGAAACTAATGAGTTGAAAATAGAATACTTGCAAAACAATTTGAAAATCATTGAGTCCATACCAAGTGGGTGCTTAGAATAGGTAGAGTTCATTGACCAGATGGAATAATATTTTTCTAACAGTTCATCCAAACCATGCCTACATGAATGTAATAATCTAGAAACACCCTTTAATATCCCTTTATGGTATGTTTGCACTATTTTGCATTATATAGGAATAACTGTCAAGATAGGAGACTCTTATAGTGTTCCCTGTTTATTTTCAATCCCCCCAGTCCAACTTCATGTAGATCATAGAGCATTATCGACTATAGATAGTGGTATATGGTCTAAAACATAATTTTATCATGTTGCATCAAGATATATAACTTTTCCAATGAAATTAATCATTGATTTTCAATTGAATTACTCTGTATATATTTTGTGTTTCTATATAATGACGAATCCATCAATCATTGATAGATTATAGTTTGTTTTTGACATGCTAATGACATCCCTTTGATTTGTACTAAATCTATAATGAACGATGGTCCTTTCTGGGAATGTTTCCATAGACTGGTCCACTTTAGGCCACTGTATTCTTGAATTTCCTCTTTGATCTATATTCTAATTACTTTTTAATAGTGGTACAATTTTTATTGGATGATTCTCAGTTTATAATCAAGATTTTAAAAATAATTCATGATACATTATTTAGTTGACATTTGATCATGTGAAATTTTATACTCTTCTTCTATATATATCAAAATTAATTATATTGATGGATTACATGTTGTACGTAATTCTAGAAATACCTATATTTAGAATATAATATTTTGAGTTATATCTTATAAATAATTTATTTTATAACCTTGAACTGAAGATATAAATCTCATATGCGTGAGTTGTTTTTAAATTTTCATATCAACCCTATTCAAGAGTGGTCACCCATGATGAAACATAAAATTGGTATATAATATTATTAGTAATGATAGTCTTTTCTATTTCGGTTCGATTTTTACAACTCATTTATTGATATTTTTTTTGAGATAACATGATGACCTTTCTTAATATTGATCTCTTTTGGGTGTTTTTACCTCATGAGACATTTACATTGCACGTGACTGCATGATAATTGTTAGTAGATATTATTACCATTATTAATGTTAATCAAATGTTGTTTGGTATTTCGCTACTAATTTCTAATGATGAAATTCCTCATGTTTTTTTATATAATCCTCCCAGATGTATGTATCCCCATTCCATTGGATGAATTGTTTTATTACCCTAAATAAGTGGTCTTCCATGATATGATTTCCTATTATAGGTGGAGTTCTCCTGACATAAAATGTTGCTGATATTGGAATGGTTGATGTTGAGTTACATGTTCACCAAAAAACATAAGGATATTTATTTTCATGTTTTCTCAATGACATATGGATTCCAAATGACTTTTTCTCATAATTATGTGTTGTTTCCAAGTGACTTGTTGTATCGATTCCTTATGGATAACATGAAACATGTTCAATCAATTCCAAATGGACATTGAGGGAAAGTTGAATTTATTCCTTTAGGATGTTCATTGAGATATTCAGTAGCCTTATTATCATCTTTTGAATACTCCATGTATTTATTATAACTATACCTTTAGTATTGATCTAAATCATGTATAATCAGGGGTTTAACAATTTATCCCTAAATATATTAATTTTTATTGATTAATTTAATTTTTTATCATATAATACCCCAATTATACTTATTCACCCATGTAAAGGATGCATTGGTGGTTTAATACTAGGTTTTATTACGTAGACCCTAACTAGGAATCTTGATATATGTGAAGACTTCATGGATTAGGATCCTGGTAAGGTAAGGGGGCCTATGGTATATGATTGTGAAAAAGAGAACAAATCTACTACTGATACATTGTATGACATTGTTGGATTCCAAAATGTATCACTAATTATTTACTTAAAACATTTATAGTCTTGATTATCATTCCACACATTAGAACAATTTATTTATTTATAGGAAAAGAGTTCCATATGATATTATATATTGATGATTTTAATTCTAACTTGAATACAATAATTAATTTTTTATATTTTTAATATGTTTTATGTATGGATATGATACTAATGGTATTGTCTCCCCATTGATGGAATATAATGACTCACTTCTGGTGGGATTAATCTTGTGTATGGGGAGGCTCGCATGAGTTCTAATGTCACTCTCGATATGAAGTGTTGGTTCTAGTCATGGAATTACAACAATACCTTCACTTATATATAATATCAATTTTTAAAGGGAAATACTTTTAGCTATGAAATTGATTACAAGAAAATAAAAATATGTCACACCAAAATATTTTAGGTAGCTTAAGTAATATAATAAATCCTTGAACCTTTTAAATTATTATTTAGTTAATATGTAATGTATATTTATTTTATTATGGGGGTATGAGTGGTGTTCTTCTCACTTCATAGGCACTAAATAATGTAATTGTAAATAAAACCATGGATATTTACACTGCTTCAATATTAGAATAAATACAAAATATCTTCATTCAATTTGAATTCTCCACTATGATACGGAAAATCGTGATGTAAATACATACATTATTCTTTATCTATAGAAAGGAAAATAAAACCAATTGAGATAAATAAAAAAAATATGAAATATTTCTTACCTTTTATGGGTTTTACCTCAATTTCAGTGTTTAAATCAGAGTACAAAAAATATAATAAGTTTGAATTATTCAATACACCATTAGTAAATGTGGTATACTTTTTCTTATCAAATAATGAATAATTGTTATCATTGAGTGTTCATCCTTTTTAACATAAATGCATTTCATCTAGGCTAAAGCGGATTACCCTTTATCCATCATGTGTCCATGTCTGTTGTCCCATTTATTTTATGACATAAATTTTATCCATTATATTTCTATTTCTTCATATATTTTCACATGAGTTTTGTAAAAACTAAAAAATAAGTGTAATTATGATATTATGATAGATCCTTTCATCAATATTAATTTGATTTTTTTAATAGTTTATATATACCGAGCAATCAATATAGCGACTGTGTTGCCAACATTCTTCTATACACGAATCTCACGCTTTTTAATGATCATCTTCAAACATGTATTCTCCATATTGATTGTGCGAAAGTAAATAACTTGATATGTTATCAAATTATCACAATGTGGTGTTATGTGATACAATGATATATTTTCCACCACCCAATAAATTTATTTAACCTAAAAATGATGGAATGTAACAATTTTTTTCATTGTATTAATTTAAAAAATCTACAGTGACCTAGATATGTGAATTAATATTTATTCATTATAGGTTACGACCATGGCCAATATATTTTAGTATATTTTAGTAGTTCTTAATTTGTCACTCCAAAATTTAATTATATAATTTTATTTCAACCCTCCTACCATATTTAGACATTCTTTAACTATTAATTCTAAAATTTCATATTAATCCCTTAAAACATCCTTACTATATCACTAGCATCCCCATGAAAGGAGCTTTGGTATATTAAATACTCATATCCTTCCATTATTATTTATAAATTATGCATGAATACCCTATCATTTCTATGTTAATTTTTCCAATTGGTGAAATATAATAGAGGAAGACCACTATGAAGCTAAAATATCATGTTTTTTCTTTATAGATTGTTTACATAATATTAAACCATGAGATTTTTACTCGTAACCACCAATGAATTTAACAGCCATTGAAACTAATTTGTTTATTCAATAATAGATTTTTTATACTTTTATCGAATATTCAAGAATCACATTAATAATAGGATATTGTTTCAAGAGGAATTTGTCCAGTATATATTAACTAACATTATATCGATTTCGTCATAATAATTCTCCTAATAATCATAGTGGAAGATTCTATGATTAATAAATTAAAACTTTTGACTAGTAAGATTTTTTATTTAGATTAATTCTTTATACATCCTTAATTTCCTCAAAGTGGACCCCATTATTATTAATGGATAAAATAGTTTCTTACAATTATGATGATATTACTTTCAATACATTCAGGTTGTTAAATTATTGGATTTAAACCTGATAATACCAATGATGAATGATCCTTTGATTGAAATTTAATTCAATAACAAAGTGGGGTAATGATTTTGAGAAAAACAGTTCATTTATTTATCAAAAATAATAAAAAAACATTTTTATAAGCTCCTGGATCATAATAAATAGACTTCGGAAAAAATATTTTATAGAAAATATTAACTATAGAGTAATTGAAGAACATACACATATTCGATACTAGAGTCATGCTTTAATATCTTGACAAAATATCTATTAGAAAGGACACATGAAAAGTCACATGTACTGGAATAATATATCTTTAGCAAGGGCATAATATAGCAATCAAAATTATCTCTAAATATATTCACCACTAACGGAATAGTTTCAATTGAATTATTTATGTCGTATATATTAGACTTATATCATTGATATATTTAATATTATATCATAAAGAATTAATTGAATCAAATAAAATTTACCCAAATTTTCAAAACCTCCTCAACATGCTAATGATTTAATACATGTTTCTATGATACAACATATTTTTAATAATTGAATAAAATTGGACTTTATTTCAATATTAACATATAATTTTTATATTAACTAAATATAGAACCATTAAACACTCACATTGTAGTTTGAAGACTCACCTTATATGTTCAAAGAAGCATTATGACTAATATGATTGAATTTTGATGGATGTATCTCATGTCCTCTTTATATATGGAGCATGTGAGGTATCATTCTAGTGATAACTCCCCAACCGAAACCAAAATACATCATCAATATACACTAAAAACAGAGATAATATTATATAAAATTCAAATAAAAAACTACGGTAAATATAAAATTTGACCCAAAAAATGAAATTAATATTTTGGGTGGTAGGGGTATCAAATGAAGGCATCTAGACACCGCATCACTCATATAAGTTAAATCAATGAATAATTCTATTATCATAATTTAATCTAATATATAAATGGGGTTTTAATGAGGTGAACAGAATAGTATGATGCATTTTTTCTAAAATAAATCATTCTTGGAGATAGAGACGGTGTTATATAAATAGTCTCCATAAATAATGGTATCTCATATGCCAATTTTTATGATATAAAAATGCATGTGAACCCATCCTAAGGTGATTTGTTTTTATAAGGTTAATTGAAGCATGAAATTTTCCTGATTCAAGAAATTGTTTGACTTGAGAAATAAAGTTAATTCATTCTCATTATGTTTAAAATCACACAATGATTAGATTCCAATGTGTGATGTAATGTACACTTCCTTCATCTTGTGATTTTGGGTGGTTTACTACATCCAAAAAGCAGTGTGAGCATTCCAAAACTAACCATTGTTGTTTCTATCTAATTTATCGGAAATCTATATATTTGATCCAAAAATAAATTTTAAACAGTCCAAAATGATTCTATTATGTTATAAGACTGGAAGATTCGATTGAATAATATGTATGGTGAGGTATTTGTATAGTTTAATTGATAATAGTATCTGACACATAATGAAGTTACATAGAAATAACATGCATGAAATAATACCAATTATTATGAAAAACATACTACACATGTTTCTATTTTTAGAACTAAAAATAAAGAGATATATTATATTTTATACATTCCTGACACATTATTCAATGTAATATTA
The DNA here is from genome assembly GCA_963277665.1 of Viscum album. Classification (NCBI taxonomy): domain Eukaryota; kingdom Viridiplantae; phylum Streptophyta; class Magnoliopsida; order Santalales; family Viscaceae; genus Viscum; species Viscum album. The sequence continues at coordinate 1,283,825,624 of OY728141.1, forward strand.
TATTTTATTGACACTTGAGTTATGAATTTATAATATATTTTTACATAGTATATTTTCAAGTTAGAATATTGAAGAGTAAATAAATTAACATTTTAAGGTGTTGTGTGACAAGAATAATTGATGCATCCAATGTGAAATATCATTAAATACCACCATGGGAAGGTGTATTGAAACATAACTTTTCAATTATGTGGATGAAAAAACTACTACTACGCATTCAGAAGAATTTTTTTCATTTAATAATTTTATATGTTTACATATATATTCTTTAGGAAAGGTTTTATCACTAAATTTACTTATTGAGATATATATAATATGATTTTATGTTATCAACTATCCCATTGGTTGGACAATAGAGTTAACGAAGACAATAATTGTAAGGGAGGAACATTACATTGCTACAACCAAATTATTCAAGGATGTGATGGTCTTTAGATAATAATTAATGACTTGAATCATAATGGATTCACAATGAAAACACATCAATTATCAAAAATATATGGGCGTTTGAATGATTTTATATAATTAATTTAGTGTAAAAATGAGTTTAATGTGTAAGAAGAATCCACCGATCTTTAAATTACATTTGTGGTTATGTTTTATGTTCAATATATTGAAAACTATAGTATATAAAAATTCAAGTTTCTATGAATATATATATAGGATGAAGCATTGGTATGATTACCAATATCGATAAACATTGATAAAATATTATAAAATCAATCACAAGAATATTTAACACCATGGATATTTTTTAGGATGAGATTATTGAATTGAATTTAAATGTTTTTTGATGGGGTTGACGGTGTTTTTATAAGAGTTTGGTGATTTTAGAAGTAAAATTGTGGTATTGATAATGTTTTGAAAGATGTTGGCATGAAATCAATGACTACAATGTCTAATGGGTACCTATTATAGTCTTAGATGACACTTGCTATGATGTTTGAGAGGGTGGTATCCATTGGTGGATCACTGGGTACGCAATGGATGGGTATTAGTTACTTGAGGGCTATGGTGTTGTTTATTTATTTTTTGATTAAAATAATTATTTTTTAAATAAAAACTTGCCCATAATTCATTTATTTGATTTAACCAATCCCTTGGGTACCCACAAAACTCCTTTTCCCATATTCTATTATAATCTACCATCCCTTTTTGATCATGTATAATTTATCATATACCTATAGAATTGTAATCCTTTATGTGAGATGAATTATATACTACTCATATGTATTTATTTATCATATATTTAATGGGATCCCTATTTTAATATGAAATATTTTGTTGGAATTTTCTTGTTGTTGATATATTGGAATTATGGAATATTCATCAGTTAGTATGTGGTGATTTCTCTCTTTATACTTCATGGTTGGTCGATTCCTAAATTTACCATGACATATATGTGTTTTCATGTACATTGTAAGGGAGAGTAACTGTATGTGGGTTCATGTGAGTTGAAATTTTGACAAATAGGCTTGGGGTGGTTAGGTAGATCATGCAGGTACCCTTGGTGTCCTGACCATTTACAAATATAACCCTTCATTGTCTAACAGTTAAGATGATTTTGACCCTTGAATCACACATCCATTAAGCCAGTAGTTGGAATCAATCTATGAGGGTATATATAAATAACATTAGAGTCATAAAAATATAAATTATTTGAGAATTATATGAAACCACTATGAAAATATATATGATATAGATAAATTCAACCCACTACTCATGAAATATCATATATAATAAAAGGTCTTTAAAATGAAAATAGGAAGAGAAATTCTTGTTACAATGAATCTTTCATTAATATGGATATCCATGATCATGTATTGTCTATCAAAATCAATAAATTCATTTTAGAGATATAAAAACAGATATATATATATATATATATATAAGCATTATATGATACATAGTTGGATCCTCCCCAAACTCTGAGAAATGTGAAAGATTCGTGATAAATCCTCCATGGGAAAATAGTAAAACCAGATAATCATGGAAACTTGATAACCTACCCTATAACCTCACCAAATAAAACTCACTAAATATTTGTACAAATACATTAACATATCTATCCATTTTTTTATAATGGTATCTCACACATACTACTCCACTAAAAAGTAACCATTACACCCCAATGGCATATGTCATGGTTCCCACATCCCTTTTATATAAAAATATACACATCCACAATATAGAATCATATCTACACATAAATAACCAAAAAGTGTTACCTCACAATTTCCATTTAAACATGTCACATCTCATCCACATTTCCACAACCCCATACCATATATCACATTTCACACCATGACTAAGAAAATAATCATAAAATACATCAAATAGAAGATGTCTTTTGCATTTAATCTGAAATGATAAACTATATTACTACATAATCTCCATTATATCACTGACACATAAAAAGATGTAATAACTTCATAACATCTATCTTATACTACACTTGTAAGGGTTATATGGGAAGGGGGAGTTTTTGGGCATATATATCACTTATTTGCTATAAAATAAGGAATAATATAAAACATAAATCCTCTTATGGGAGTCGATAAGGTTATTCTAACTGGGATGATATGCGTAATAAATAATAAAAACAAAATGAATATAATATAACACACTAGCCAAATATATGGCATAACTATTATATGAAACACTTGCACTACCTTAGCTTATTATAATCATGTCATCACTATTGTCCAACACCAAAATACACTTTTACAAGTAATAAACACATATAGCATGCCATTCATCTCAAAAAAAAAACCAATGAACTATTTATATACTAGTTTATCCACATTTACACATTTATGCATTATGAGTCACATTACATTCATTATACAATATTTAATTCTAGCAGCATTCCACTAAATCATGACCATTTAATTCAAGAGTTCAAACCATTTTTTGCCACATAATTATTTATACATTAATTAGATTAATTATTTCACTCCACTTATTCAAATAACCACATCACATTTAGTTTTTTTTAATTTTTGAAGAGTTATGCAAAATTCGTAGAATGTAGACCAAAAACCACTTTAATATACCCACATACCAACATTGATATATTTACAAAACCATCCCATCCTACTCTAACGTAATTAATAATCGTCCCAAGTAAAAACCTATTTCATATATATAAATTTGATTAATAAAGATACCTATCTCCATATAATTACTATAAACCATTCGACAACATCTATAAAGAATAAATAAATAATCTCATTATCCATTTCCATCCACATATTTTGGATAGTGACTATTTTTCAACATGTTTATTCACACCAAAATCCATGAAAATCACAATTTAAAACGATCCATGACTTAAAAATATATAATAAATTAACTGTTGATAATAATATGGGATATGAGATTATCAGGTGATCGTTCAATTTCCCTTAAAGGGGAGTCTGAATCAGATTTTACCATATTATATTGATTATGTTCAACATAAAATTTTCCACACCTTAATTTGATTGGAGGTGAATTATTAGTTAGGATGTGTATATCATAATCATTAACACTCAGAAAATTTACCATATTCAATGAAGATAATATATTTCAAATGGAACAAATGGATTTTTAAAAGGTTCTAAATCTATGTGATAACCATATACTTTCCATTTTAACTCCTGTAATGTCATATATTTTTATCTTTTAATATTATTATCAAATAAAATTTGTGTGATACAATCATTAAATCACAATATAAACCCCACACACTAAACACAAAAACCATGATATTTCACATGCAGTTGATTCATATCACAAAAGTTTATTTTATATTATTCTAGGTATAACGGAATATTTTATACTAGAATGAATATTATTCAAAAGTACTAATTAATAATTTTAATTAATTTATCTTTGTTCACCTCTTGATCTTCATCTATATGTTTCATGCACATCATCATAAAAAAGATCTCAATAGACTAAGCTTTTAAAATAGTCACTAGATAGATCTACAACATCTATAAAAAACAACAATATGGTATTATTTTAAAGTAAACATTATAACATGACACATGATATGCCTTATTGATCTTAACAAACAACAATATGTTATTATTTTAATGTAAACATTACAACATAGTTGTTAGAATGTAAGTAATGAAAATGAGTAATTTAATTTAAAAATATATTTATCTCATGTATATTTAAATTTATTCTTTGATGATGAATTAATTACAATTGAAAATAAAACACTTTTTAGGAAAATATTTTTCTGAAAAAACTTTTTAATGGTCAAATTTTTTTATTACCAATAAATAATAAAATAACACTTCTTAGTTTATATTAGTGTAATATATATGTATATATATAATTCAATATAATTTTTAATGTTAATAGTATGTTCATTATATACATGATATATGAATAATTCCATTTTTTGGCATAAAAGAAGTATTTTTCCAAAAGATGAAATTTTTTCACCTTTTGATGACGTGCCTATTTTACAACTTGTTATTGAAAATTTAACAATATCTATTTGAAAATATTATCTTATTATTTAAATGCTTTTTTAGAAAATTTACTTTGTTTTGATTTTTCATATTTTTCTAAAAAGACACATTTATTATAAATAGTGAAAAAATAAGGAATTTTAATTGAAACTATTTTCTTAAAAAGTAATATATAGTGTTATATTATTTTTTTCATAGATTTAATGTATAATTAAATCAATTCATTATTTTTTATCCAATATAGGTTATTTGAATCAATTTCACCTAAAAATTTTATATAAAAATTTCGTGATCATTTGAATTTTTTTACTTTTAAAACTCGTTTTCTCAGTCCATCAATGAGAATAATTTAAAATTAATTCTCAAAATTTAGGTGTTGTTAATTTAGAAATATATATTATATATTTTTAAATATGGGGTCAATTTTTTTTAAATTGTTCCCTTTTTTGCCATTATGAATATCCACTTTAGTAATTATATTTGTTTCCAAATCTTGTGGTAAACCAGGTAATTAAAGATAAAAATAATATTATAAATTATATATAATTACCCTAATACTTTTCATAAATAATTTTATAAGAATATTTTACCAAAATTGTATATGTGTGGAAATTATGACCATTAGATGCAACTTGGGTGCGAGTTTGACATTTATAATATATTATCAAAAGTAAAGACAATGTTTTCATACTAATGTTTTTCATAAGTAGAACTCTTTTAATATGGCATTTTATATGTAATGTGTTAGACTATTAATTATGTTTAGAAATATAAAATTCTTACCATCGTCTTTTTAATTTATTTATAATTTCTTTGATTAAATAATAAAATTAAATAGTGACATGATGCTGATGAAATTATTGTTTAATTAATAAAAGAATCAAATAAATGATATTAAAAATATTAAAACATTTATTCTCAATGATTTAATTTCATCCAAATATTTTTAAGATAAATTGGAATTGTTATTAAGGATTTAATGATGTTGTAATGAACTTACATTGTGGTTATGATTTTTTAAAAAAGTAGAATAATGGATTGTGTCTCAATTAAAACTATTGATATTTTAAAATAAATAAAATTTTATTCAATGACATAAAATGAATAAAACTAAATAATTCTCCAAATTAATTGGCATTAGTTGTAATCTATAATAATATTACTCAATAATTGGATGTTTATAATTATATAGTGATAAAATTAACACAAAAAGAATAAATTACATGATATCACATTAAAACTAAAGGTGGGTAAATAAGGGTAAAAAAGATACGTGTTTCAATGTATTCAGATCATATCTAATAATTATTTTATGAATTTATTTATACCCAAAAGAATTTTAAATTTTAAATAATTTATTTTGGGGCCATTTGGAACAGAGAAATAGTTTATATTAATTGATTTTTTTGATGAATTCTAAGAGTGCCCCTCCCCTCTCTTATAAAAGGGAACTACTTCATAAAATATCATCACACATAAAAACCAAATTTGTTCGAACAATATCTACAAAAATACCTTCCTACATTACATATCTACATTCTAGAGTCCTTAGTTTTGATAGAACACTATCCTTATAGGTGTTATGGTGTCAGTCAAAGGTGAACATCCAAAGAAGAGGAAGACAAAGAACATATGTGATGAATCACACTCATGTAAGGGATTTCATCTCAATATATATTTATTAAGTAATTTATTGTTTATATTCACTGTAATTCTTCAATAAACTATATATACAGCTTAATTTACATTTCATTACCATATTTTGTATTTAATAAAGTAATTTAATGTTTTTTAAATGTATTCTTCCATAAAGATTATGATTTAAATGTTTGATGGTTCCTCACTCCATCTATTTCCTCTATCTTTCTATTTTATGAATTAATTATAGGGGTTCCTCTAGAATGTCATTGCGGCTTCATTGACAGAACTTTTTATCCCATCCCTCATTTCCTTTCCTTCTCCCTTGTTGTTCCGTTGATGATGATTGCCTCTTCTATGAGCATCCTATCCTTAACATCTTTCCCTCACCATCAGGTTCTCTTATCATTCCTCACCCTCACCTCCCTCTGTTTAATGATGCTGTGGCATTCATCTAGGCCATCAATTCGACCCTCTGACCTTGAGAACCACCACTTATTTCCAAGTAGGATCTAGAATTATTGAGTCTCTAATGTTTTGGTTTTATTTGATAGGCAGTTCTGGATTACTCAATGACATGTCTCTCTTTTTTTGTTCTTCAACATCTATTTTCTCTTTCTCTTCATTATACCTAGGGTTTAGTCCCATCTGATTCATTTAGTCCTTGCCTCCTTTTTGGTTTTACCAAATAATGCCTATTTGGTGGCTTTTTTGGGAGTCATTCCGCTCGCCCATCTCGGTCCTCCAGGACAACAACCCACTTCCTAGTAGGTTGGGTGTGATGTCCCCCCAGAGGTTTTGGGTGTGTGGTGCCACATGGTGGTAGGTTCCCTATGGACTTGGTGCAGATGAAGGCTCTAATTGATTCTAATCTGTACAAGGTTATGGTTTCATTTGGTTTTGATGGATGCATTTGGTAACGGTTTTTGTTCTCTTAGAAGGTTTTTCTGATGGGGAGATGGTTCAAGTTTAGTGATTGTGTGATGTTTATGTGGATGGATGACAAATAGTGGTTTCGCACCAATAGTGTTTCTTTCAATGCTGTAATTGACCATTCGGGGTGTAGATTGAGGAATTTTTCTACTCTAGTTTTTCATTTCCCAATACTTTATGATGTCGATAGGACCAAGGTTCATCAGGCAATATGATGATGTTTTCTTATTTTCTAGATTTTGAGATATGTCTTTGATGTTTTTGAGGTGATGAAGACTATGTTAGGACTATAACAACCCTCATCTTTATTACAAACTAAAACCTGATTTATTACATAAACATTCCCTTAATATAACTCTGATAATCGAGTGGTCATGTGTCTTGGTAAATTATCAATATTACATAATAACATAAAACATAAAATACAACATCTTTATTGAAAAATGCTTTTACATGACTAATACAGTCCTTTATTCATAGGAATTTCATTGGATAGATACAGTATATACATCAAAAAGGGTGACCTATAAAGCCCAATAAAGGATTAAACAAGGAATAACATGAAGAATACAATACATGTTATGAAATAGTCATATAAATGGAGTTCAAGAGAAACATGAACAAAAATTAATGATATAAAATAATTATCATATCATGGAAATGTTGAATCCACATAAAATATGATATTATCATGATCCAAGTCTCATTTTACATTTATTATCATGAGAAAAAACTCATTTCACATGAATTAGCATGAATAATCCATCATTGCACATTAATTAGCATGAGTAAACCCTCATTTACCATGAATTTGGATGAGTAAAACCTTATTGCACATTAATTATCATGATACTAAACATTAAAAAAGGCATTAGAGCTCTATTAAGGTTCACCCTTCATAAACATTTCATTTCACGCATAAGTGTGTCACATGGATCATATGACATGGAATCATTCAATATAATCATTTATTCCATGATAAAGGAATATCTAATACATAAATTAAATATCATAATCAATAAGTATATAAGAATAAATGTGAATACCCATGATTGATAAATTGGCATGGTATTCACTGCATGATGATTTTGGCATTGAAAATTAAGGTGCAATTTTACCAGCCTAAGGACGTGACATAAAAATTTGTAAAAAAGGTTGATGAAAGAGAAATTGGTCTTTAATCATATGAAAATTAAATGGATAGTAAGGGGTTCATATATATATATATAACTAATCACATGTAATTTGGAAATACAAGGCGTAACATAATAAAGAAACTTAATGAAATATGAGAAATGGAATAACTCTTACGAAATTTCGACATGGTAACGGGTGTACATGGGAGGTATTAATGAGACACATTGATGTATCTCATTATTAAAAAATAAGTTGGGAAATATGAGGGAGGTTCTAAATCATACCCCATTATTTTTAATTTAAATTAATAGTTTATAATAATATAATGAAACATGGTCAAACAAAAGAGAATGGATGGAATCCCTTATGAAAATTCAGAAAGGAAACCGGTATACATAAAGGTTCATAAGAGGGATAAAAGGGTGTGAAAAGGGATATAATAATTTATAAATGAAATGGGAATTAAGTATGATATATAATAACATATAATAACATCAGAATAAAATAAAATCAAATACATAACATCCAAATAATGCTTGATAAGTGTGGATTGTGAGAGATCCCTTATCGAATTTCAACATAATAACAGTTGTGCATAATGGATCATTGGGGGGATTTATGAGAGCTAAAGGAATATATAATCATATATACATCAAATTTATAGTATGGTGGTCTTGTATAATCATAATCCAACATATAAATATGGAACTTTATAAGCATAATGTAAACGAGTAGCTTGAATAAAAATGAGAAGAGTGAAATACATTACGAAATTATAGAATAGTAACAGCTAAGGTACGTGTACAATAGAGGGATGATAAAATATACCTCATTAAATCAACATAAAATATATAGTAATATAATTATTATAAAATAATTACATTATAACTATTCAAAATTTCAAGAACTACTTTCAAATAAGATGCATGAATTTGAAAGGGGGAGAGGATTGTTATGTTCTGTTACATGGAAGTGTGATCCCAATGGATTTGGAGAGGCTTCTTGAAAAATTATGAGGAACCATGAGAAGACTCTAGGGAGTATGGGGATGAATTTTTTAGAGCTAAAAATGGTTTTAGTAGAGAGTAATGGGAGGTTTTATTGGTTTATATAAGAAATGACAGGGAATTCTTTATTATTTACTTTTTGAATACTACATATTAAAGTAATCAAAACCCCAAAACATCCCATGGGTTTTTAACATGGTTTTTTCAAATTGGGTGTGGTATAAAATATTTTATATGGAAAAGGGACGAACATATTAAAATATTTGTTTTTCGAATGTGGAGTTGAGTCACACTCTAAAGAAATTCATTTTAAAATGTTAATATATTTTATAAGTCTTGGAGGGTCCACTAAATAATTATAATATTAATCAGACAAATAAAAAATATAAAGATTTTTTAAAACAAATATTTTATAAATATACATTTTATATTATTTTATTACATTACTATTGGTCCATTATGATGTCATAAAACACATTTTATATTTATTCGGTATTTAATTTTCACCCAAAAATTCCATAGTCTCAAAAAATTATGAAACATTCACTGTTGAATAATCTCAACATCCGTATTCTAAAAATAAAATTTATTATATATATATATATATATATATATATGTAAATATTTTAATTTTTAATTTTAAAATAAGAAATGACATTTACTATAAATTGACGGGTAAAAAAATAGTTTTTAATTTTAATAAAAATTTCATTTAGCATGATAAAAGTAATATACTTATTTATTAGTAATAAAATTAATTTGATAATAATATTTTATTGCCATAATTATTACTTCAAAAATTAATTAATTAATCAAAATAAATTCTTTATTTAAAAATAAATTTTTAGTTTTATCGTATATAAATAAAATTTCTCTCAAATTTAATACATAATATTATATAGAGTAAAAACAATCATTATAATGATAATTTATAATTAAAAGGGATGTTCATATAAAAATATTATAACAAAAATACTAATAAAAACATATTTTAATATACTAATTTATATATTTTTTTAAAGTACCATTTTACCAGAAAATTCAATTTATCTAATTCATTATATTTTTAAGAAAAAATATTCTCATAAATGAATTGATTAAATACGAATATTATTTATAAAATGAATTAAACAAAAATTAACTAATACCTTGTTACATAACTCCTTATAACACCCGCATAAGTCCTTAGGTAAGGTGTTCTACTGTGACAGACTTTTGGGGTGGCTTAGATATCATCGCTCTACAGGTAATCTCTATTAACATCCACTTTTCTAATAGTTGATTCCATTCAAGATTAATGTATTAATGATTAGTTTGGGATTGGTCAATGGTGAATCCTAATGACTCTAACTCATTTCTATGATCAAAAAAATGATATTTGTATGGATATAGTCTACTAGAAGAGTCAATCCTCTTCTTTGTCTACATCAAAAAACTTCTTTTTAAAAACCATAATTTTAAACAAGTCATGTGACCAAAATTAAATGTCTATATTATCAATGATAATTACACACAATAGTAATTAAACCCAATCAGAGACAATAAAAAAAGTTCATATGTTTGCTAAATCTATAAGAGATTTAATTAAATAAAATTAGGGAATTTTATTCATGATTTTTTACGGCATTACAACATTCCCCATTCAGAAATTTTTCCCTAAAAATTTCTTTTTCCCACACTAAAACAGATATGGGTATCTTTATCCCATCAGTTCCTCAGGTTCCCCCATTGCTTTTTCAAACATTTGATTTCTCTATTACACTTTGATACAATGGATTATCTTTCTTCGTAGAATTTTTTTCCAATGATCCAAAATCTTCAATAGATTTTCCACATATGATAGTTCATTACATAATGGTACCACCTCCAGATTGAGATCATGCAATGGGTCCGGTATGTAATTCCTCAAGATTGATACATGGAATACATCATGTACTTAAGATAGGTTCAGTGGGAGTACTAGTCGATATGACACTAATCCAATGTGATCAAGGATCTCCAAAGGGCTGATGTAACTTGGATTAAGCTTCTCTTATTCCAAAATCTCATAACTCTCCTCCATGGAGATATGCGGAGGAATACCATGTCTCCAACTCGAGGTCATGTCGATTTTTTTCAGTATATCTCTTTTGTTGAATATGAGCAGCATTGATGTGTTTCTAAATGGTATTAAAATTCTCCACCATTTTTCAATAATTTCTAGACCTAGAAGTTTTTTCTTCCCAACCTCGTCCCAACCTGCTTGTGTTTAGTAAATCTTCCCAAAAAGGGCTTCATAAGGGTCCATTTTGATGTTTGAGTGGAAACTAATATTGTAAGAGAACTCAACTAGAGGAATATGTTGATCCCATCCTCCATTGAATTCCATCGAGCATGCTCCCAACATGTCCTCCTGTGTTTGCTTAGTCTACTAAGATTGGCCATCAGATTGAGGATAGCCATAATAATGTTGAACTCAGTAGTCCGAGAATGTTATTAACTCTTCGAGAACATAGAGTGGAATCTGGGTTCTCAATCAGATACAACCGACATTGGTTCTCTATGAAACCTTACAAATTATCTAATGTATATCCATGTGAGTTAATCCAGTCAAAAATCCTCCCAAATTGGAATGAAGTCTACAGTATATGTATGAAAGCCCACAACAACCCATATAACATTGTTTTCTTTAGTTGTATTCAGAATTCCAATGACAAAGGACAATGTGATGTTCTCTTATTTCCATGTTGATATGGTTAATTGTTGCATCATCACCTTAGACATCTTCATTTTATATTTCACAAGCTTATATACCCAGAAATTTGATGTATACTCACTGATCTCCTTCTTCATGTTTTCCTTCCAATAATTCTCTTAGAGATATCGATACTATTTGTTATTCTTGGGTGAATAAATAAATTAGAAGTATATGAATCATCCAAAATTTCTTTCCTTTATAATAGATTTGATGGAACACATATTATTGACCCAAATATCACAATTTCTTCTTCATTAACACTGAACACTGAGTATTTCCCTTATAGTTTCTACTTTCTTTTGAATTCCCAAATCATCCTTTTGAGAATCCCTTAACAAATATAAAATATTTAGTAGAGAAATAATTTGAGAAATTATTTATGAATATTACCTTATTTCTTACTCCCATTTACATCTTCATCAAAACTAATAAGATTGGATTATTTTCAATTATCACCAATGATAGAATAACTGGGAACTTCTTACTATGCGAATCTGTTACCTTGTTCAATTTTTTAGGGTGGTAATAGATTGAGCAGTCTTAGTCTTTGATCACCTATAACCATCTTCGTTTGGGAATTTTCATCTCTTTATATTTGAATATATAATTGATCCTTTTGTGATATGTATATATTTCACAATTTTTCCCAAACAGACAAGGCTGCCTAATTTTTAATGCAATGATCACAGCTTCCATCTTTATATCATGTTTGGGATAGTTTTTCTCATGAATTTCCAGCTCCCTTGAGTCATAGGCAATGAATTTGTCTTTTTTTCCTCAAATTACATCAATATGAAACATATAAATTTTTTAATAACAACATTCCCACAAACTTCAACATGTGATATAACACTTCTATATGCTTTTATTTAATGATTTAATATTATTTCTATTGGGACTCAATGTTCTTAGAAAACATTAAAGATATACTAATATGACTTGAATAAAAATACATTATAAAATACTATACATTTATGTAGAGGATACATGTGATTCCTTAATCATTTTCCATCTTTGCATTGGATTTCCCATGATCCCTTGATAATGGATATTGTTGACACTCATAATACTTCTCAGCCCTAGCAATAGAGCTCTCTCTTGGGTAATTCCATAATCCTCTATATTTATAGCATTGAACTATATAAAATTCCTTTGATGGAAATTTTTTTTCATCCATAACAATATGAATCCGTTCAGGGATATTGGTTACTTTTTTCTCTACTTTCCCAAGATAAAACATATCCTAGTACATTTTTGACATTTCCCTTGGTGCCTATTTCCACACTGGTTGTGTGACACCCCTAAATGATAAACGGTTAAATGACTAAAATGATATGACTCGTTTCAACAAGGTATAACGTTCTTTTCGGGAGCCTACCTGATTAGAACTCTAAAATTATGTGTGCTTAGTATTGAGCAGTGATAAGGATGGGTGACCTTCTTGGATGTTTCCCAGGGCATGTGTGAGTGAGTAAAAACCACACTGGAAATGACGTGTGATGGCCTGTGGGGACTGTCATTATTCAGATGACTCGTTCGGGCACATGGGTGGGCCCTAGGGTGGGGACCACATGCCTTTAGAGAAACTAGTGGTACCTAGCAGGCCAGAGCCTAAGGTCCATGTTAAAGGTAGGGTGTTTGTGCTATCACTACATCCCGGTTCTCACATTTGGTATTAGAGGTGGTACCCAACCTTAAGTGTGGTGCACTGCCTAGGTTGAGATGTAGGGACCACCATGACGAATTTGTTCTCTAAAGGGGGGTGGGGGTGGGTTGATTGTAACACCCACAAATGAAAAATGGTTAAATGACTAAAATGATATGAATCATGTCAACATGGTTCTCCTTCTTTTTCGGGAGCCTAACCGATTAGAACTGAATAGTTATGCATGTTTAGTCTAGAGTAGTGATCACTACGGGTGACCTTCGAAGAAGTTTCCAATGGGTGTATGTGAGTGAGGACAAACCACACTAAAAAAAACATGTGTTAGCATGTAGGGACTGTCATTAGTCAGAGGACCATTGGGGCGCATGGGTGGGCCCCATGGTGGGGACCACGTATTTGCGGGGAAACTGGTGGTACTTGGTGGGTGTGGACATGAAAACCATGATAATGGCGGGGTGTCTGTGCTATCATCGAGGCCTAGTTGTGACATGTTTCATGAAGGAAATTGGGTATTCTTATCCTTATCAACATTAGTAGATAGAATTTCATGAGATTTCATCTTCCTCTTCCTTAATTACCTTGGTAATTCAATAATGTGCCAATTTTTAATTGTGATTTGTTATTGCTGGTTTGGAAAAATCATGATATGTCTTAATTAAGCTCCTATTTTATTGGGAATCTCACTGGGAAATTCATAATGTCGCCGTTGCATAGGGTTTTTGCCATATTTTTCATATTACCATCAATTGTCTAGAAAAAAAATAAAATTAAGGATGTGTATCTTAAACATTTTAACACATAAAGGGGAATCCAATAAAATCAATGGGATAACATATAAATAACATTTATATCCTTAACTTATGAATTTATAGGATTCAATCTATGTTATCCACCATCAATTTCCTAATGTATAATATTATGGGATTTTTCCCTCCCATTATATTGGTACATACTAATCTAATGAATTTCCCAAAGCATATTACATGGGAGTGTCTAACCATGAGTTCAACAAGGACAATTATCATTGACCATTTCCTGTTCGATTCTAGATCAACACTGTGTTTTCAGGTTTTACCTTTAGATACATCTGTGACATAGACACCTCTAATTTTTCATATAAATATAGGTATATATTTTATTGATAAACCACTTACACTATACTCACGAAAATTTATGGATATTTCGCTTATACACATTCTTATCCCTAAGGCTTTCACTACTGTTATCTAATCCTAATCTCAAAAATTTCTAAACTTATCCTATTATTCCAACTATGAAAACTCCACTCATTATTAAAAACTTAAATATGGATTTTTACATAAAAATTCACTTCATAAAACTACGAGGTTAGATAGGTCTAGTGTCTTTGGAAATTAGGAACATTACATAACAATATAAAACATAAAATATTAATATTTATTAAAAACGTCTTATACATGACCAATAAATTTCTCCATACAGATAATTTCATGGGATTACCCAAGGACATACATAAGAACTTTTTGAGCTGTAAATCCCAATAAGGGAGTAAAAAAGTCATAACTTGAATAATATAGTACATGTTAGGAAATATGTATATCAATGGAGCATAAGAGAATTATGAACATAAAAGAAAAATATAACATGATTATCATAACTTGTAAATGTGGGAAAAAATACCATATTATATTATAATGAGTCAAAGATCATTTCACATTGATTAGCATGAGAAAACCCTCATTTTATATGAATTAGAACGAGTAAAACCTCATTGCATGTGAATTTGAATGAGTAAACCCTCATTGCACATGAATTAACAAGAGTAATCCCTAATTTCACATGTATTACCAATATTAAACCCTCATTACACATGAATTATAAATATACTAAACATTACCCAATTAATTTGAGTCCTATTAGGGTTCACCCTTCATAAACATTTCATTTCATGCAAAAGTGTGCCACATGGATCATATAAAAGGGCATCAGTCAACATCATCATTTATTACAAAATAAAGGAATGTGAAATAAATACATGAAATTATTTAATCAATAAGAATAATTTAATATAGTTTAATACTGTTGATAGTGAAATGGGAATGGTATTCACTACCCGATGATTTTGGCATTGAAAATTGTGTTGCAATTTCGACAACCAAACAACATGACATAAAAATTCATAAAAATTGATGATGTGAGAGAAAAGAGTATCTAATAATATTTAAATAAAATGGATAGTATTTGGGTAATTTGGATACATGTACCAACACATGGAATTCAGAAATATAAGGCAAAACTTCATAAATAAACTTGAAGAAAGAGGAGAAATGGAATAACTCTTACAAAATTTGGCATGGTAACAGGTGTACATCGGAGGGATTAATGAGAGAGACAGAAATTTATCATTATTTAAAAATAAGGAGGGATGTATGGGGGAGGTGATAAATCCTACCCATCCATTTTAAACATAAAATAAAACTATATAACAATATAAAGAAACTAGGACAAAAAAAGGGAAATGAAGTAATTGCTTATAGAAATTTGGCATGGTAACGAGTCAACATATGGGATCATAAGAGGGATACATGAGAGTGAAAGGGGATTTAATAATTTATAAATAAAACATGTAATAAGTAGGATATATAATAACACATCCCAATATAGGAATAAAATAAATTCAAATACATAACATGAAAATAATGCTTGATAAAAGAGGATGGTGGAAGATTCTTTATTGAATTTCGTCATAGTAACGAGTGTGATTAAAGGATAATAGGGGAAAATATTAGTGTTAAAAAGATATTTAATCATATATACATCAATTTTAATGTATGGTGGTTCATGAACATCATAAACCAACATCTAAATATAGAACATAAAAAGAATAATGTAAAAGAACATCTTGAACAGAAATGAGAAGATTGAAATTCGTTATGAAATTTTAGCACAGTAACAGCGTAGGTGTAGGTCAAAATGAGTGAGGTTTAATAATACCTAATCAAAATAACATAAAATGTATGTTAATATTATAATTATAAAATAATCAAATTATAAATATTAAAAATTACATGAATTACATTCAAATAAGATGTTTGAATTTGAAAGGATGATAGGAAAGTGGGGATCTCTTACTTGGATGTGTGATCTCAGAGAAATGGGGGAGGATTATTGGGAGCTTGGGGGTGACTTTGGAGGACTCAATGGAATATGTGAAAGAGTTTGGTAAATATTAAATAGGTTTTAGTGTTGAGTAATGGGAGTTTCTGTGGGTTTATATAGGAAATGAGAGGGAATTCTTTATTATTTGGGTTTTGGACACTTCACAATAAACATATTATAACCCAAACACTCCCTTCGTTTTCAACATGGTTTGAACCAAAGATGCCTTTTGTAAAATATTTTATATTTCCATGGTCCTAAAATATTAAAATATTTGTCTTGATAATGTGGAGGTGAGTCACATTCTGAAAACATCATTTTAAAATGTTAAAATATTTTATAAGTAATGGAGGGTCGACTAAGGCATTATGAAATTAATAAAACAAATATAGAATCAAAAATTTAAAAATTAAAACATATATTGGACTAAAATAACTTTAATATTATTTTATTACATCACTATTGGGTCATAATGATTCCATTAATCACTTTATATATTTATTCGATATTTATTTTTTACCCAAAATTTCGACCGGCTTAAGAAATTATGAAAAATTTTCTATTGGATAATTTCAGCATCCAGATTAAAAAAATAATATTTATCTTATCTAAATGATTTTCCAAATATGCGACTTTTATGTTTTAAAATATAAATTGACATTTACAGAAAATTGATGGGTTTTGGAATAGAAATAATTTGTTTCATTAATACAAATTTCATTTGACTTCATAAAAATTATATACTCATTTATTATTCGTAAAGGTATTTAGTCAAAATATTTTATTAAAATATTAATTATTTCAATAATTCATTATTTAATAAAGAAAATTTTGTAATTAGAATTATATTTTTTTGTTTTATCCTATAAAAATATAATTTTTATCAAACTGAATACTTAATCTTTTATAGAGTAATAAAAACAATTATAATAATCATTTATAGTTTAATAAAGATTTATTTTAAAACTATTATAACAAAATTATAAATAAAAACACAATTTAATATAATAATTTATATATTTCTTAAATGTAAAATTTTACATGAAAAGTCAATTTGTCTACTTCATTAGAATTTATAGAAAAACTATTTTTATAAAGGAATTGATGGAATAATTATTTTATTTATAAAAGGGATTACATAAAAGTAACTAATATATTATTATATAACCCCTTATAACACCAAAATAATACCAAAGGTTATGTTGTGCGATTGTGATAGGCTCGTGGGGAGGCTTGGATAACATCGCTCGGGTGGAAATCTCTATTAACTTTTAGTTCTCCTATAGGTGATTCTGTTCAAGCATAATGTTTTGAAGCTCGGCTTGGTCTTCGTAAAGAGTGAAGCACCATTATGTGACATCCTTTCCAAGATCTATAAAATGAGCTTTATATGGATCTGTTCTACTGGATGATTCCATCTTCTCCTTTTTCTGTGTTGAAACAATTCTTTTAGAAAACCATAAATTTGTACTGGTCATGTTATCACTATTAAACAACTATATTATCAATGGTAATGATACTTAGAGGTCATTTAAACCCAATTTTTGTAAAATAAAAAAAGTGTAAGTGTTTTATAAATTCGGATGAAATTTAATTAAATAAAAAATGAAATTTTATTCATGAGTGTTCGGGTCGTTACAATGACAATAGAGATGATGATGTTTTTTGGAAGACTCAGAAGATTGTGGTGGCCTTCGCCTTTTGGATCTAGTTATGCTATTTAAAGACATCATGTTTTTTGATGTTTGGAATTTTTATATTTTGAATTTTGAATTGTGTGGTAACCAATAAACCATAAAGTTTCCTTCAGAAAATTTAAAATATATTTGGAAGGATGATGTAAATGTTAAAAGTGGTATGTGACATCAAGAATATTTAAAGATTAAATTATAATATCTTTTTCACCATTTATATATTATAGATATTACTAATCGTATTTATTTATATGGATATAAAAGTAACAAGAAATACATTTTATGTCAATTTTTAATTTCATTCAAGGGGTTTTAGGAAGGAATGTTTTTATGTATTTTTATAAGGAACATTTTCACAAATGAAAATAGAAAATTCTATCCACAAAAAATAAAAATAAAAATATTTTCAATCATTATTGGAATTATTTTATAGGTGTGTTCCATTGAAATATTTAATGTTTCCTTAAATGAAGAACTATATTTGTTTGTTTAGTTATTTTTGTATTCAAAATGGGTTTTCAACGAAAAAGGTGTTTTGGAATTTAAAATGGGTACTTGAAAGAAAATGGTATTTTTGTCCATAAGTGTTTTAATATGGGATGAAAAGAGTTTTTCAAATGTTTTAATGATTATTTTTTATTAATTATATGATAAATGTGGATTATATGAAATGGGTGAGCCTGATATGTCTTATATGAAGGGTTGAGCCCCATTATAGTTTACGGGTGAACTTGACACAACTTCTACAAAGGGTTATGTCCCATTATAGCTCACAAGTGAGAGCAATATATCTTATACAAAGGGGGTCCCCATTATATCTCAAGGGTGAGACTGATATAGACTATAGAATGGGTGATCTCCTATAATTATCTCCAATTCAATGGGTATTAATAATATTCAATGTCATCCATAGAGTCATTCTAATTAAATGGGGTTTTAATGAGACTTATATTTGTGATTCTATAAGTCGCCTAAATGATGTTTAAATGATTTATTTTGGTTTTAATGAATTTATTTGAGTAAAAATAATTTATTTTTTTCATATAACAATGTTTTTTTCAATTAATTCAAATAATAGTAAATGTGTTTTCTTATTATTCATTAGAATAATGGTTTTATTTCTTTTTATGTCCCCTATTGATGATTTTGTTCTCATCCCATGTTTTAAACTATTTTTCAGAAGAATAATGGATGATTGGGGACAAGTATGAGGACATGATGAGAATTTTGATGTCATAGAAATAATTCCTTTTTATTTTAAAATTTATTTATTTCTGAGATAATTGATATTGAGTAAAACTGTTTAGTTTTTAACATTTGAGTTATTATATATGATTTATGGCATAATTCTCTTAAACTATAAACATTAAAAAATTATAAATGTAAATGAAATTAATTTTATTAATAAAAAATATTTATTAATAATTGATTAAGGCTTGGGACTTATAATTGGTATTAATGGTCTGTTTAGATAAACTATGGGTTTTGATATTGTTAAATATAATATCCATAAATTATTTTTTACATCACGGTTATGTTGAAATGATATAGATTTTCATGTTTACCATGTTTCTTTATATAATATTTTTATATTAAGAATGGTTTTCCATATAAGAAACATGGAAAATGTGGTATGAAGGAAGTGATAGGAAAACAAGCTCAAAAATAATCATCCTAAGATGGATATAATAAAAAATGAATAGTTTTTTGCTGTGATAGCTCAATTGACATAGGATATAAATGTCCACAAAATCCATGCCTGAGATCAGTAAAATCAACAATAGAAAAAATATATTTCAATATTGGAACATTTTATAAGGAAACATTTACCATTATCAAAATTGATCATCTGGCCTAGTTATAGATAAATGATGTATAAATTCCATGGATGTCACGAACCAGCGCGACTCGACCCTGAACCGGTTACCTAGGCCATCCTGTGACAAGTCATGAGAGGCATTCCCAATCCTCCTAGGATGCGGTAAAGAACCTAGGGAATCAATAGAGTACACAATGTAACTATATCACCCAAATATAAGCAATAAAACAAATAGCGGAATGAAACAGACAGCTCAAAATACATTTACATAAAAATTGAACTGAACATTATTTTTTCAAGAAACATAAAGTAAAAAAACCAACAACTAAAATGACCAAACCTGAAAACCAACTAACTCCAGGTAGCCCCTATGTTCACTCTCCAACCCAGTGATCACATGTTTCCATAGGCGATCAAACTCCAGATGAAACCTGCACAAGGGCTCAAAACAGAAGAAGACTATAGGCGTGAGTATTAAAACTCAGTAGGTTATCCCAATATTATATTCCCAATCCTCATCCTTTAGAATAAATGAAACACCAATTTCATGTTTTATATAAAATATAAAAATGTATTTTTTCCAAATAAGGTCCCATGCTATAAAAATTTACCAAAGAAATATTCCTTGTTTTTAAAAAAATGCTAGTAACAATTTTCAAAGAGGTGAAACATCAAAATGAAACTAGATTTGATGTGGGATGATTTTAATAATGTAAACATTTCAAAAATCACAAAAATTTCTGAATTTACCAACCAAACACACTATATTCTTCCAGTGAGTACAAAATTGACAATGAGCACAAGTCACGGTATCACCCATAGGCACTAGTTAGTTGTGAGCCCCAAGTACCTCGTAACTCGGTGAATTTAACAATAATAAATATCAGTTCTCTTGAAAAAAATCCACTTGTAGGGGTAATAACAATAACCTAGTGGCCCCCAACAACAACATCATCATATATTAGTTAGTATTGTCATCGTCAAACAAGCTACGTGAAACAAGGGCCAAACCCCTCGGGATCACTAGCATTCTAGTACACGTTCGCCCACCTAGATACCCATGATTACTTTTATTTCTCAATAAAGTTAAACATGTTATAAAATTCACATTTCAAATAAAAATTAAATTACCAATCCATAAAAATAGAAACATCCCACAACACATGCGTCACATTACTTTTGTGAATCAATAAACAACTAAAAACTTTCGTAAAACAATTTCAGGGAGTATAATGAGAACTTTCAGATAAAATCCTTTAAAAAATGCTTCATTAAGGCAAAAATCTAATCAATAACAAATCAAAAATGATTTGGAAGCCCCAAAAGCAATTAATAAATCAATTTAATGGAATATAAAATAGCCCCAAAATATAGAATATGAAATACACATGGAAACCATTTTTATAAAAAAATGCCAAACGTGCCATTAACCCCTTCTCAAAACTAAAATTAGACAAAGGTATGATTTTCAATTTTATAAAAGAGTTATATAAAAACCATTTAAATTAGAAAACCCCATTCATAAATCCCTTGCTGTACTCATGATACATATTTAAAACACAAAAATTTTCATAAGGAAATGAAATGAGCCATTTTCCAGCCACTCGGGCCAAAATATGTTGTATATGAAAACCAATTTTATTGTAAAACCATATAAAAATTGTAAAGCCATAGAAGGACTAAAAAATAACATTTTACACTATTCTAATTCATTTATGAAGCCAAAAAAATAATTTCCAAGTCATATAAAACACATAAAATCAAACCAGGCAATTTACCAAACACATGACACGCCCTTTTAAACAAAATAATTTATTTTACAATCTTGACAAAGATTAAAACATAAATTGCAATCCATATTTTATTCAAGATATTTTAACATGTTAAAATTAACATAAACCATGTTTGAAACATCACAAAATAGTTGAAATAGATATGGAATCATTTAAACAAACACTTGGTGTGCACTTTTATGACAAAACTACACAACCTTTAACAAAACAAGGATTAAACAACCATTATGCACAGAAAAAAATATATCCAAAGGCAGAAAAACAATAATAAAAATATATATCAGGTTAAAAAAAGAAAATTATTAAACTTAAATGATAATGGAATGTGAAAGGGATATCCAACCTAAAAGCCTTGGCGTAATAGACATGCACACCCAATATCACCATCTGAGGGTTTATAAAACCTAAACCTATGTTGACAAGCCCCAAACTAACAAAAAACCTATAAAAATCATTGGATATTATATCCCTATGTCTATATTGAGTATAATAGAATATAAAACTAATTTATAATGAAAGGAGGAAGAAGAGGGAGGAGAAATGAGAATGAATCTCACCTTAGAAATCAGAAAACTATTTGTCTTCCCTTATATCTACTCCCATAAGGGAAATGGAATGGATTGAAACACATTGGAGTGGCTAATATGGTGTTGAATAACCAGGGTAAGATTATTTGTGGCAAAAAGTGAACTAAATGACTGATTTATGAATGAGACAAAATACCTTTGGAAAATATGGATAATTTGAGAACCATTGAGAAAAGTTTTCTTAATATGGGACAAGATGTGATCCAAAGAGATAAAATGGAACAATAGGGTTATACTAGTGTTTTTTCTTCTAGTGGGAGTTGTAATGACCAAAAATTGTAAACACCTTAATAGGATATAAAAGAAACAATTTGTTTTTTTACTGGAAAGTTGTCCTCAGGTTGGACCTATACCTAAATAAATGACCAATATTCACCATTATTATGCATTTTAAAGGGTTCCAAAAGTCTATGGTGGTTTTAATATGTTAGTTTAGGCCTAGTGTGACGTAAAATTAATTAAAAAATTTGAAAAGTGAAGCAATTATAAAATAAAAAAAATCAGTTTTTAAATCTGGAAATGGTCTCACAGTTGGCCAAAATCATGAAGTAACCAAACTTTTCTAAACAAATCTCAAACAAGCTATAGGGAACCAATAGTAGGATGATTAGACATATATTTCAGTTCAAAATTAAAAATTAATCTCCCCCAAAACACAATAAAAGGATAATTATTTCCAATGATCCAGATTAAAACCAAGACATGAAAAGAAAAAAACAGGGTGTGACAATTCTCCCCACCATTTAAAATTTCCGCCCACAGAAAGCCATAACACATTACAGTTGATAAAGACACATATGGATTCCTTATCAATATGATAAAACCTATAAAGACAATTAAATGTCATTTAATATAAATTAATCATGATACTCATCCCTAAAAAAACACCAACTCATAACCACTTCCTTCAAATTAACAAAAAGATCAGGCCACCACATTCACAACCAAGCCAAGAACCAAATTATTTGGAAATCTCCCAATGATCTTAATGATTAGCCAAAAAAAATTTCAATCATGAATGAAAATGAATTTAGGGGAGGCTGGAATGGTTCCCCATAATTAAATCACTACTACCATATGATAAACCCTTAAAGGAAAGATCTTGGAGACCCACTGTTGGTCTCCCCACCATTAAAGACTAACTAGAAATGAACAAAAAATAATTAAACATTAACTAGAATTGGGAATCACCCAAATAGGACCAACAACACTCCCCCAAAACAACCTAAAACCCCATGTTAATAGGGTTACAACATGAACATCTAAACCACCCACTCCCGAATGGAGGGGACAAGAAATGGGCCAACACCTTCCACAAAGAACCAGACCACCACAACTCATGGAGGGGAGTGAAGTGGACCCGATAATTAGGCCACTGAAACCACAAATTAAATAAAGGAACTGCCCCACAATTTCCACTTATGAACAGGTAAAACCAAGACAACACCAGATTTACACTGGTGGCCCACACATGGAAATTGATAAAAAAACTACATCCATGAAGTCATAACCATAGACATTGTGTGAGTGTTAAGTCCACCATGATCATTGTGAAAAGATGAAATTTACAGTGATTATGAAACAAAATATATACATAGAAACTACCATACCACAACGGTGGATGTATGAGCCTATTCGAAATCCCCACACCACTAGCAATTTTATGACTGCGTGAAAAGCATCACTCCAAGGCCTATGGCAAGAGACCTAATGTTTGAAGAATCTGATACCCCATAGTCCAGAGATACAAATCAATTCATCTCATGAAATGAAATAGCTCAAAAAAATGCCAATACCCAAAAATGAAAAAAAGGATACAGACCACCTTCTTAAGTTATATAGAATGAGGAGTTAAATGTATAATAAACATGTTGAAACACAACAAGATTCACTGAACAAAACCACTATAACCTGGAGAATGATCATAATATTAAGGCACTATAAAACGTTCCCAAAGTGATCTCCATATAAAAAATGGGATGGGGAATTATTTGAAGATGTGGATCTAGCTTGTGAAACATGAGGAATAATCCTTAGGTTGATTAACTTGGTATCTTGAAATTAGAGAACTATCTTGGGCCACATCACAACATCCAACACATCTTTAGAATCCCATTGAACATCACTCCAAAACCGAGCCACCATCCAAATACCTTGTCAAAAAAGAAATAGGGTATGCCATCCATATCAAAAGGAAGTGTACAGAATAAAAAACTCTTCTATTACATAGAAAAAAACTAGCCACATAAACATCGATTTATAAAAAAATGCCACAATTTATCAGCTCAAAATACTTTTGAAAAAAAAATAACTTGGTGCGCTTCCACATTCATCAATGGTGTTTCATCAACTCTCACTCACATGATGATTTCCATGCCACCCTAGGAAACCGACCATCATTCCATATAGGCTATCCTTCTAAATATCAATAAAACCATTCATGTGAGCACCCGTGAAAACACAAAAATATTAAACAAAACAACATCATTCTAATAATCACGTTATTTCAAATGGAACACTAACCACCACATCAAAAAACCATTTCTTATTTAAAAAAACAAACCACACATCATCAAGAACAATTTTCTTAAAAACCAACCACTTTTCCATTTTTATTAACTTTTAAAACAACAATGCAACTCCAAACAACCACTTACCATTTTATTAAATTTAGAAAGGTATATTTTCATAATCCAGTGGCCATTGAGACCAATACCCATTTTTGGAAAACACCAACCACTCAAAAAAGATTCCAAAACAAATTTATTAGATTCAAACACTTTTCAACATCACAAGACACCAAATTTAATAAAAATATTCATAATCATCTTAAAATGATTAATAATTTCACAGAATTTTATTTTAACAAACCAAAAGATTAGATTAGTGAAAATCTAATCCCATTATATCATTTCTATTCCCTCCCAAAAATTTTCTTCACAAGTACACATCCTTCCAAAAAAAATTATTTTATTTAATATTTTAGAACCCATATTTTCACTTGTCAAAATCCAATACTTCCACTAAAACCCAATTCCACAGTTTACACAAAACGATTTTTAATAAAATCAGAATTCAAGAAAGGTCTAAGAGACCCCAAAAGGGAACTACTGTTGGTGGGTCACTTGACCATATAGTTGGTAGGCATATGTAAAAAACATCACCAACTTATAGAGTCTTATTAGGACCTTTCCCTAGATCCACATGGCATTCCAGGCCCTGCAACCTCACAGAGGCCATAGTGAAACTCTCATTGTCATATCCCATCACCAAACCTTCAACAATAAAAAATGACACTAATAAAACCGGACTTCCTGTGGAATCTTGCGGAACATAATGAGCAAGAGTTCATGACTTTTTTCCCAGACATGCCTCTCAAGTCCCAAAAATCCTACTCCATATACCTTCACATCACAATAATAAAAAGTGCACTCTAAAAAGAATGGTATGCTAAGATAAAACCCCCATTTGATACCATTTTTTCATGAACCATCTTGAGTCAACCCTAAACTAGTCACCTAGACCAGCCCCCGACAAGTCCGAAGAGGCATTCCTAATCCTCATTAGATGGAGACAATAACAGAGGGAATAAAAAGAGTAAACAATAGAATGATTTCTCCAAAATATAAAAAATAAAACAAATAGTGGAAAAAATAGACAGGCCGAAATACATTTACTTAAAAATTTAACTGAACATTATTTGTACAAGAAACTGATAGTAGAACAAAACCAACAAATCAAATGACCAAACCTAATAAAAAAAATCTATGGGTCCACTTTGGTCACTCTCCTAAACAATTATCACATGTCGCCAAAGGTTATCTAACTCATTCTGAAACCTGCACAAGTGCATAAAACAAAATATGACTATATGCGTGACTATTGAAATTCAATATGTAAACCCAATATTAAATTCCAAATTCACATCCATTAAAATAAATAAAACATCAATTTCATGTTTTAGATACATGATATAATGATATTTATTTCCAAATGAGGTCTCATGCTATAAAAATTTACCAGACAAAAACATGCATTTTTTTAAACAAGAATATTGGTACCAATTTTCAAAGAGTTGATACTTCAAAATGAAACTAGTTTTCAAGATTGACACTTTAATAAATGTACAATTTAACATAAATCACACACACTCCGGAATTTACCAACAAAACACACCATGTGCCAATAGTGATAAAAAATATCCAATGAGCATAATTCATGGGAACACCCTTATGCACTAGTTAGATGTAAGCCCCACATACCTCGTATATCAGTGAAATTAACCATAAAAATATATATTATATTGAACAAGAGTCACTTGATGGGAGAATACCCAAACGCTAGTGGTCCCCTAACAAAAACATAATCATAGTTTAGTTAGTGTTGTCAATGTCAACATGCTATGTGAAAGAGGGCCCCAACCCCACGAGATCACTAGCGTACTAGTACACATCAACCAAACAGGATACCTGTGATTCCCTTTAGTTCTCAATAAAAATACACACATTATCAAATAAACTTTCCATATAAAAATTAAATTACAAAACCATAATCAAACAAATATCCCATAAACACAGTTCACATTTTTTTACGAATCAATAAAAAAATAAATTGTTTTGTTAAAAAATTTCATGGAGTATAACGATGCGTTTCCCATAAAATCAATTCAATAATTAAATTTTAAGGCCACAAAACCATAAATAACATGTCAAACCAAATTTTTCGTCCCTAAAACCAATTAAAAAATAAATTTCTTGGACCATAAAATTGGCAAAAAAGATATATCATGAAAAACACATGGAAATCATTTTTACAAAGAAATGACAAATGGGGCTTTATTCTATTCTGAAAACTATCGTTTGGAAATGGTATGCATTAAAAATTTTTTAAGGAGGTGTATACCCACCATTTAAAGTAGAAAAAACATTCACAAGTCACTTAAAACACTCAGGTTACATATTTAAAACCCCACCATTTTCGTAAGGATATGAAACATGCCATTTTCTGTCCTCTCAGGCCAAAACATGTTGTAAACCAAAACCCATTTGATTTTCAAACCAAATACAAAATTTGAAATAAATATAAGGAATCAAGATTACAATTTTAAATTCTTCAAATTCATTTATAAATCCCCTTAAATAATTATTAAATCACACTTAACACATATAATCCAACTGGGTAATTTATCGAACACATGAAATGCCCTTTTAAACAAAGAAATTTATTTTAAGAACATTGATAAAGAATAAAACACAAATTGCATGCCATATTTTATTAAAGATAATATAAAATGTTGAAAATAACATAAAATAGGTTCTAATACTCACAAAACAGCTATAAAAGATAGCGAAACAGTTAAATAAACACTTGTTGTGCACGTTTATGACAAAATAACACTACCTTTCACAAAACAATACTAAAAAAACAATATTGTGCACCATGAAAATTATCCAATGATTAAAAAAATAATAAAAATATATATCAAGTGAGAATAGTATTAAAATAATGAATCTTAAATTAAAATTTCATGTGAAATGGATATCCTACCATAAATCATCGACATAATGGAAACACACACCCAATATCACCATTTGATGGCTTATAAACCATAAAGCTATGAAGACCAGTCCAAAATGAACAAAACCCCCATATAAATCATGGGATAACAGAACCTTTGGTCAATAATGAATATAGGATAATATAAAACCAAGAAATAATGAATGGAGTAAGAATTAAAAAGGATAAATGAGAAGGAATCTCACTATATAAACCAAAAAAACACTTCGTCTTCCTTTAGATCTGCACTCATAGAGGAAAGGGTGTAACATCCTATATAAATAATGATTATTATGTTTTAATTTTAATTATTATTTTTTAATTAAATTTTAATTTTACATTAAAGGGGATTCTATGTTCAATGGTGTACCTGATATGCCACAACAGGTTTTTTGAAATCATAAATCACACACAACATTGAGTTATACCAAAAAAAATAATATAATATTATTATTTTAAATGGTAGATAATGCCGAGATTTTGTTTTGGAAGGAATGAACAAAACTAACTAAAATAACATAATAAATGTCTGTTAAATGTTTTTACATTTATCCTAAAAAATTTAAAGGCTTAAAATAAGAAAGAATCTAATTTTAAGCATAAATATTATATTATTCTTTTAAAGGTCGATTTACCGCCTTTTGATGGTGAACCCTATGTAAATCTAGTTTTGGAAACTTTTCTATGTAATATTTGACAAAATAAAATTATTCTTAAGTATCGAGACATCCAAATTTACATTGGGTAAATATTTGGTATTTTCCTAATAAAATTCATTTATAATGAATAGTGAAAAATACTATTTTTTAATTCAAAACTAGCTTTAAATCTATTTTATTAATATGGATATATGTATTTTTAATAGTTTATAAAGTGTAATTAGATTATTTTTTTACCATTTAATACAATGTTTTCCATTGGATGTAATTTCACATTGATATTTGACATAAACAAGTTTCAATATTTTGATAGTTATTATTTCTTAAAAACACACTTTTTTTACAACATGAATACATTTTAAATGAATTTCTTCCACTTCAGTGTTTTGAAAATGGAAAAATGGATTTCATTTTTGTAATCAAAAGTTCCAAATTATTTAAATTAGTAACATTTATTTATAGACACTATGAATATTTATATCACTAAATATTTTATTTCCCAAGGTAAAATGGGTAAATATGGTAAATAAGGGTAAAAAATATTATTATTATAATATTAAATTACCCTAACATGTGTTCTATTCTTTTTTGTTGATACATTTACGACCATGGGCATTCATGGGTCGATTTTGAGACCCCATGGATCCACATAAGAGAGACAATGACACTTTATATTAATTAATTTAAAGTAATGACAAAAATAACTTAAAAATATGTCTTTTAGTAAATAAATTCTTACATTGGGTTATATAAGTTATTTATTTGAATATAAATATTCATTTAAAATATAAAAATATTTCCTACATCATGGTATTTTTTCTATAATTTATAGACATCAAATAAATAATGATAATTTGGCCATAATAATGATGCAGTGTTTACCTCATTAATGAATGATTCAAATAAATTAGATTATAAAGATTCAAATAATATACAAAACCTATCCAATTATTATTATAAGATTTTATTTAAAAAATACTCATATTATTTTTTACTTTTAAATGTTTTGGACCATTATAAAACAAAAAACATTACATAAAAAAATATTATCAAACATTCCTAAAGAGACCATCATTCTACTTATAAAAAGCCCTCACCTCTGTCCCATTAATCACACCTCTCAATCCCATTATCTCCTCCATCTTCGGCCCAAATAATTTTCATGATCCTTCTATTCCACCTCGAAGCCTTACCTTAGGCAGAAGGCACTTCACATAATCCTTTTGGTTCAAATCAAAGGATGTTATTATGGGTATGGTTGGATTTTCGTTTATCTTGCTAGGATTTACTGTAGAGCTAAGGAGGTTTCTTTTTAGAATGATTTTCAATTTGTGTACAAGAATGAACCCTTACATTTCATAACATATCAAGATGATAAGAAACTAGTAAAAGATGGAAATGAATTTTACCTTGCACATATTGTTGAAAACAATAGAACTGTTTAGATTAATGATGTTTCTGTGGTAAATTTGTACCTTGATGTTTTTCCTGATGAGTATTCTGATAATATTGATCAAGAAGTTTAATATACTGTTGAATTAGATCCTGATTCTAATCCAATTTCCAAACCACCTTATCGAATGGATCAAATTGAAATTTTCGAGTTAAAGAAGAAATTATAGGAGTAATTAGATAAATATTTCATTCGACATAGCACATCACCATGGGGTGCTCCTGTCTAGTTTGTTAGAAAGAAATATGGTTTAGTGAGACTTTTCATTGATTATAGAGTATTTAATAACATCATTGTTAATAAAACATATCCATTGCCTCATATCTATGATTTGTTTTATCAGCACTTGGGAATTTATTATTTTTTTAAGGTTGATTTGAGGTAGTGGAACCATTAGTTGAATATAAGGGAAGAAAACATTCCAAAGACTTTGTTCCGTACTAGATAAGACCATTTTTAATTATTACTTATGCATTTTTAATTAACCAATGTACCTACTATAGTCATGGATCTTATTTATATAATTTTATGTGAGGGATTGGATAAGTTTGTGGTTGTGTCCATTGATGATATTCTGGTTGATTAAAAAAGTCAATAAGACCATGAAAGTCATTTAAGGGTTGTCTTGGAAACCATAAATGAAAATTACTATTTGGGAAATTCAGCAAGGGTGTTTTTTGGTTACAAAAAAATTCATTCCTTGGTCACATTGTTTCCAAAAATGGCATAATTGTTGATCCAGGTAAAACAGAAGTAGTTGAAGAATGGAAAAGACCCACAAATATAACCAAGATCCATAGTTTTCTTGGTTTTTTAGGTTATTACAAAAGGTATGTTGAAATTTTTCACAGTTATTTTGCCCAATGACTAAGTTAAATCGAAAAGGTTTTAAGTTCATTTGGACAAAACAATGTGATGATTGTTTTCATGAATTGAAAAGATGATTGGTGATTACTCTAGTTTTGGAACTACATTTCAAAAATGGTGAGTTTGTTATCTACAATGATGCTTCATTGAAAGGGATTGGTATTGTCCTTATGAAGAATCATCAGGTAACTTCTTATGCTTTACATCAGTGGAAGCCTCATGTGTTAAATTACCCTACACTTGATTTAGAATTTTCTGCAGTTTTTTTTCTATTAAAATTTGGAGGAAACATTTGTATTGAGTAAAGTGTGAAATATATACTGATCACAAAAGATTGAAGTATATATTCACTCAAAAATAATTTAATATGAGATAGATTAGATGGCAAGAATTAATCAAGGATTACGATTGCACAATTTATTACCATCCAATAAAGGAAAATAAATTAGGCTATTTATTAAGTCTAAAAAGTAATACAACATTATCCTTGTTATGTTAGGAACACGTTCCCTTGATTAAAGACTTGATGAGCTTTAGAATAGAAGTTATTGGCGTAGAATATTCCACTTTTTGTTTCAGGTGTCATTGAAATAATCTCTATCAGACAGAATTAATCAAGCACATAAGGAAGACAGTGAGTTGTCGAAAAAGGTAGAGTTGGTCCAGAATGGTAATTTTCATAATTTATACAATGATAATTATTGTTTTTTGAGGTTTGGGAAGATATTATTTTTCCTTGTGATTCACAGTTGAAGAAAGAGTTATTATATAAAGCTCATAGTTCTCCATTTTCAGTTTATCCTAGATTTACTATGATGTATAGAGTTCTTCAGGTGTATTACTGGTGGGATAGAATGAAAAGAGATATTTCATACTTTACTATAAAGTGTTTGAATTTTTCGACAAGTTAAAGAAGAAATAATGTTACTGAAAGGGATGCTTCAGTCATTACTGGTTCTAGTGTGGAAATGAGAAAACATATCCATGGACATCATTGTAGTATTACAAAAGACATCTCGAGGTAATAATTCAATTTGGGTTATTAATGATCTATTGACTAAATATTTCTACTTAATTTTTATTTGAGCTACATTGTCTCTAGATCGTCATTCCATGTTTTATGTTACATAGATAATCAGTTTTAATGGATTTCCTTTCTCCATTGTATCTGTTCATGATCCCATGTTTATTTATAACTTTTGGAAAGGCCTTCAGAAGTCATTTGTTACTGAATTAAATTGTAATACTATATTTCATTCACAAATTGATAGGTAGTCAGAATAAAGAAATCAGACCATAGAGGATATTCCACATTCCTGTTTACTAGACTACCATGAAATATGGGACCAATATGTTTCTTTGGTTGAATTTTCTTTTACTAACAGTTTTCATTCTAGTATATATATGGATCTATTTGAGGCATTATATGGGAAGCGGTGTTGAACTCCAGCCTTTTGAGATAAAGTACATGAAACAATGTTTTTGGGGCCAGAATTAGTAGAAGAGAGGGCAAAAAAAGTTTAGTCAATTCAGAAGCACATGAGAACATATCAGAGCAGGTAGATAAGTTATGTGGATAACCATAGGATGGATCTTTCTTTTGAGATAGGTGGTCAAGTCTTTCTCAAAGTTTCTAGATGGAAAAGTGTGACGCATTTTGGTTAGAAGGGAATGTTGAGTCTCAGGTTCATTGGACCATATGAAATCCTATTGAAAGTAGGATCAATTGCATACAGAGTGTATTTAACTACATGTTTATCCCAGGTACACAATTTTTTTTCATGTTTCAATTTTGAGAATGAATATTCTGTATCTATATCATGTTTTGAGCCCAGAGGTAGTTCTGTAGGAAGAGAATCTCTCTTATGAGAGAAGACCATTCTAGATTCTTGACTGAAGAGTGAAATTGTTGCAGAATAAGGTAATTCATCAGTTAATGTTTTTGTGAAAAAACCATAATGTTTAAGAGACAACATGGAAATCGTAAAATTTTATGACGGATAAATAACCCCATTTATTTGATATGTGAATAGAATTTCATGGACGCAATTCCCAAATGGCGGGAAGGATAAAACATCATGGGTAAATAAAAAATATGATATATTAATAATTATTAATATTTGTGAATAAAAAGTTAATTTTCATTTAAATGGTATTCTATGTTTGATAGTTTACCCAATACACAATAATGAGTTTCTTTTAAATCTTACATCACACACAACATTGAGTTATACAGAAAAATAAAAATATAATATTATTATTTTTAGTTGTAGTAAACACCAAGTTGTTGTATTGGATGGAATTAACAAAACTAACTACAATATGATTACACATGTTTGTTAAATGTTTTTACATTTATATAATAAATTTTAGAGGCTTAAAATATGAAAGAATCTAATTTTAAGCAATAATACTCTTATATTATTTAAAAGGTCCTTTTACAACCTTTTGATGATGAACCCTCGTTAAATAAAGTTTTGGTCACTTTTATATGTTTTATTGGACAATATAAAATTTTTCTTTATAATTAGGACATCAAAATTTACATTGGGTAAAAAAAAATTCTCATAAAATTCATTTTTTAATAGATCGTGAAAAATACTGTATTTTAATGGAAAAAAACCTTTTAATATAATTTATTTATATTGTTAGATTATCATTTTAAATGATTTTCATGTGTAATTAGAATATGTTTTTATCATTTAATCCAATTTTGGTAATTTGATGTTTGTTCCCTTTGATATTGGACATAAACAAGTGACAATGTTTTGATAGTTATTATTTCTAAAAAACACGCTATTTATTTCGAAAGAGGGAATTAAATTTAAATTAATTTCATCTACAGATGTGTTTTTAATTTCGAAAAATGGAAAACATATTTCGAATCATGTGGTATATATTATATAAATGGGCAAATTTTATTTTTATAAATAATAAATATTTAATATAGAAAATATTTTATTTACCATGGTAAAATGGTAAATCTGGTAAATATGGGTAAAAAATATTATTATTAAAATATTAAATTACCTAACATGTGCCTTATTCCTAATTTTTGATAACTTTCCGACCATGGTCATCCTTCGGGCGATTTTGGGACCCCATGGATCCACTTAAAGGTGATAATGACACTATATATTAATTAATTTAATGTAATGACAAAAATGACATAAACAATATCTTTTAGTAAATAAATTCTTACACAGGTTTATATAAGTTATCTAATCAACTATAAATATTAATTTTAAATATTAAATTATTTATAAAATTATGGTATTTTTTAAAAATTTATAGATATAAAATAAATAATGATAATTTGGACACAATAATGTTGTAGTGTTTAGCTCATTAATGAATGATTAAAATAAATATGGTTATTAAGATTGAAAAAATGTACAAAACCAGTCCAATTATTATTTTCTGATTTTAGTTAGAGAAATATCCAACTTATATATTACTTTAATAAGTTTTTGATCTTTAGAAATTGAAAATCATTATATAGTAAAATAATATTTTCAAAATTTCTTAATGAGCCCCTCCCCCCCTTATAAAAGACCTCACCACTAACCCATTACTCACACCCCTATATCCTATTAGATCATCCACCATCTACCCAAATATGCTCTCAAGATCCATCTATTCCACCTAAAAATATTTTCATAGGTATAAGTAACTTCAATTAATCCTTTTAGTTCTAATCAAAGGGAGTTACTCAATTTAAAGGTAATGCCTTCTCTTATTTTATTTTCTTTTATTTTACTTATCCAACCTCATAAACCCTTTTTATTACTATATTTTATAAAAACACAAGTATTCTCAATATACTACGTTTTTTTATTATAATAATTCAAACTACACTTACACATGCCTCCATCTAATGTGTTAAGAACATACTCTTTCTGTTGACGGCGAACTAGCACCATATGAAACGATAATTATTCGATTATCTCCTACCACCTCACATGGTGGAAATTATAAGGTAAATTTATTTATATTTGATATATATTATATTTATATTATCTATATACTTCTGTAAATTTCATTTATACCATACCTATATGGTTTCTATAATGGGTAAACACAATAAATTCATTTGAGGAAGTGCAGACTACCGCTCCCTCAGAGTGATACGACTCTTTAATTCCATACATGGAATGTATAAATGATATATTTACTGAAATTATATATTATATTATACTGGAATTAAAATATACACATATATCATTAATTTATCATTCCATTAAATACAAAAAAATGAAAGTAGCGTTCATGTGTACATACGACTTACTGTCTCCCGGAACGTTGCTTTTCATTTATTATATCAAAATTTTATATACTATTATAAATACATATAAAATGGATATATATATATATATGATATATATATAATATCTAAATCATTAATATCCTTTTGGAGATAATATACTTTTCACAACATGGACAACTTGTAAATATAAGATTTTCATTATTTGATCACGTACCAAATATCGACAAAACGACCGTTATTAAATAAAATGAATATATAATGTTTATAACATGGTAATAAGTGATATAAAAATATTAATAATTATAAAATTAGTTCTTAAGAAATAATAAATTAACTTTAGTTTATTATTCAAGAGATTAAAAAATGAATGGGTCAAGTCGGACACGAGGTAAGGGACTTCATCTCAATCTCCTTCTATTGAGGCATATTTTGTTTTATACATGACATTTTTTATATGCCGTATAAACACCATTGACTTTTTCAATTTCATTAAAATGGATTATTTTTCAACGATGTGTTTCACTAAATGGAAAAAATATTATTTCTTTTAACATACACGGTGAAAATGACCTTTATGTTGTCATGTGAATTATTTGATCTTGGATTCCTTTACAAGCTGTAGTGTTTTTTTTGAAGTAAAATAAATGCCATGTACTATTTATATGTATTTTGGTATTGAAAATATAAGGCCCCGGCCTTAAACCTTACTTAATCTTGAGTTATTACAATATTACACATTGAGGATCCTTTCGGGTTTAGAGTTTTAGAGAATTAGATCATAAAACTTGATTTACATTCCACATATAAACAAAGTGGTTACATAAAGATAGTATTCTTCTTTCCCATCAATGGAAACATATTTAAAATAAAACAAGGATTCTATCTTGAAACTTCCTTGACACTATCATTATATCTTGTACCTTTCCC
The DNA here is from genome assembly GCA_963277665.1 of Viscum album. Lineage (NCBI taxonomy): Eukaryota > Viridiplantae > Streptophyta > Magnoliopsida > Santalales > Viscaceae > Viscum > Viscum album. The sequence goes on from OY728141.1 coordinate 1,283,861,974, forward strand.
TTGACCTGTGAAAAACATTTCAAAAAACATGGGATGAGCATAAAAAGCTCAGAAAGGGATATAAAAATATGGAAAGGAAACATGGGTACATATATACATAAGAATGAAATCATACTTTACCCATAAAACATAAGCACATTTAAATACCTCATAAAATCATGAATAAATCATAGAAATCATAAGACATAAAGATAACATGTGGTATTCATAACATTCTTACGTAGGGAGTAACCCTCTTGGTTATGTTTGGAATACCCATCACGGTATATTACCTAAATCTCCTCGGAGAAACCTTAATGTTTCACTCCTTTACGTTACCCAATGCATTGGAGAGCTATATCGGGCTCACCCTCCCTTAGTTTATCACGGAACCACCCGTCTTCATAATAATGCCCAAGAACCATAAACATAATCGTATCACATAAAACATGCATAAAGGAATCATAACATTTCCACCTTTCAATAACAAGATATCAATACAACACATTGATATAAAAACATTATGAAAACCATTTTCAATACCAAAACAAAAGAAAAGTAAAACATGGTATTTATTTTTCTTTTTAAAAAAGGTATGGCTTGTAGAGGAAGCTGAAACTCAAATAATGGTCACAGCAGTAGAGAAGTCGTTGTCGCTGCATACGTATGACATAAAAATTCCCTTTTTTCATTTAGTAAAATGATTCTTATAAAAAAATATTCCTTTTGGATAAACGTAAAAGTCAAAGGGGTTCATACACCGTATAAATAAAGGTTGTGTATAAAATAAAAATATGACTCAATGAAAGGAAATTGAGACGAAGTCCCATACCTCGGGTCCGACATGACTCGGTCATTCTTTAATCTCATGAATAATAAACTTGAGTTAATTTCTAATTGTTTAAGAACCATTTTCAAGTTCATTATTACTTTTATATCACTTATTGCCATGTCATGAACACTATGTAATTATTTAAGTTAATAACGGTTGTTTTAACGATCATTGGTACTTGAGTCACAAATAAGCCCATTATAATTACAAGTTGTTCATGTACCCATTATATCCAGAATGGTATTCATTATGTAGATATCATATATTTCATATATATCCATTACATGCATGCATTTATAATATTACATAATCATTTAGAGGTAAGAAATGAAATGCACCGTTCATGGAGACGGTAAGCCGTACGTACGCATGAACGCTACTTTCATTTCTATTTTGTATTTTATAGAATGGAATCATAATGATATAAAGATATATTATAATTCCAGTATAATATCATATATAACATCATATTTCCATCCTTTATACGTCCCACATATGGTATTTAACGAATCAAATCACTTTGAGGGGGCGGTAGTCTGCACTTCCTTAAATGAAGATATCGCGTTTACCCATAATGGAAACCATAATGGTATGCCTAAAATGAAAAATACAGAATCTTAAGGAAAAATTAAACATATCATATATCATATATAAATATAGTGACATCATAATGGCCACCTTTGAAGGTGTTAAAAGAATGTTGAACAATCATCATTTCGGGAGGCATAAATTCACCATCCACGGAATCAGTATGTTTTTTAACCATTAGATGTAGGTGTGTGTATGTGTAGCTCAAATAATTCTTTTAACAATATCCTAGTATATTTAAGATACTGGATTTGTTACAAAAGAAATGAATAAACAGAGTTTAGGGGGTTGGAGAAGCAAAATAAAACAAAAGGGCTCAAGTGAAGACATTACCGTAAAATCAGGTAACTCCCTTTGGTTTGTGCTCAAAGGCTTCCTTGGGAAGACTTCTGCCAAAAGTGAGGCTTCAAGGAGTAATATAGGGATGTGGAGAGACAAAATGGGTAGGGGTTGGCTGAGCCAAATGCGTTGGGAGTGTGGGTAAGGAGGTAGAGGTGGGGGCCTTTTATAAGAGGAGTGGAGGGGCACTCTTGGAAAGTAAAGAAATTTTACTTTATTTTAAAATGAGTGTCGGATTAAAAAGGTCCCACATTGATATAATTCGAGGGTATGGTGATAAGGGTTCGAAATCCACCCATAAAATAGGTTTTGGACATGTGTAGTTCATAGATTTTACATTATCATTTCATTTTATTTAAATCCTTTATTAATGAGGTAATCGCTGCATCATCATGATGTCATAAATAATTTAATTTATTTAAAGTCTAAAAATTATAAAAAAACTACTATGATTTAGGAACGATTTTTATCATTCCAATGATTATTTATAATCAAAAATCTGACTTGTATAACCCCATGTAAAAATTGTTTTAGTAAAACATCTCTTGTTTGTGTCATTTTTACTTTAACATTAAATAAAAAGTTATTTATGTAATTTCCCAACCAATGTGGCTCCATGGGGTCCCCAAGTTGACCCATGGATTGTCTTGCTCGGCCATGACACATCCAATGAGGGTAGGACATGTTTCAAGCTCATCTCATATTATTAAAACATTATTTTTACCTTAAACTACACTAATTACCACTAATCGCGATTAAGAACTTAAAAGTTACTATTCACCAAAAAAATTATTTTAATCTCATTGAACCACATTTTACTTCTTAATGACAACCATGTATGTCGGATTTTTGAAAATCAAATCACATAAGTGGAAAAGTTTCATTTAAACGAAAAATCAGTTTCTTTAACTACAACTTAGTGGTTTCACTATTCATCAAAAATTGAAGTATTTCAGAAAGATACCAAAACATCACCCTAAGCTATATTTGATATTCCGAATTCAAAAATGATGTCTATTTTAAAAAATTCAGAAAATCTAAGTTGCATTAATTAATTTAATTACTAATTCCTGCTGTCATGACAAATAGCGTGTTTTTATGAAACAATAAGTATCAAAAGATTGACACTAGTTTATGTCCAATTTCAAAGTGAAATTGATTCCAATGACCACCATTGGATAAAATGGTAAAAATATATTCTAATTTCACTTCAAAACCAATTCAAAAGATAATATAATCATATAAATAAATTAGATTAAAAAGAGGTTTGGAATTAAAATACTACATTTTTCACTATTCATTAAAAAGAGAACTTTATCGAAAAATTACCAAAAATTCACAAAAAGTAAATTTTGATGTCCCAATCATAAATAATAAGTTTATTTAGACAAACATAGCTTATAAAATTGTCAAAAGATAGATTTAAAAACGGTTTTCCATCAAAAGGCAGTAAAACAATCTTTTAAAAATATTAATGTATTCCATGCTTAAGATTGGATTTATTTTCATTTTAAGCCTCTAAAACACTATCTAATTCATTAATAGACATAGATTAAAAATATCTATTAATCATTACATACTTGGAATGTTTCATCCTTCCCCCCTTTAGAAAATTGTGTCCCCACAATTTATTTACTTTTCGAATAAATGAGGGTACTTATCCCTCATTGCATTTTCAGATTCCCATGTTGCCTCTTCCATCATGTGGTTTTTTCACAAAACCTTTACCTGATTAATCACCTTATTCCGTAACACTTGCTCCCTGTGGTCAAGAATCTGGACCGGTTGTTCCTCATAAGATAGGTTCTCTTCCAGCTGAACTACCTTTGGACTCAAAACATGAAATGGATCTGGCATGTACTTTCTCAGCATCGAAACATGAAAAACATTGTGTACCTGAGATAAACTCAGAGGTAATGCCACTTGGTAAGCAACAGATCCAACTCCCTCTAGAATTTCATATGGTCCAATGAACCTTGGACTCAGCTTTCCTTTCTTACCAAATCGCATCACACTTTTTCATGGTGATACTTTGAGAAAAACCAGATCACCTACCTCAAAAGAGAGATCATTCCTCCTGTTGTTCGCATAACTCTTCTGCCTACTTTCAGTTGTTCTCATGTGTTTCTGTATCAGCTGAACGTTTTCTGTCAAATCTTCTACCAATTCTGGTCCAATCAACTTCCTTTCACCCACTTCTTCCTAGAAAGCTGGAGTTCGACACCGTTTCCCATATAATGCCTAAAATGGTGCCATCTGTGTACTATAATGAAAACTGTTATTATATGAAAGTTCAACCAGAGAAAGATGTTGGTCCAAACTTCCCTGATAATCCATAGAACAAGCTCGTAGCATATCCTCCAAGGTCTGAATTGTTCGTTCTGACTGCCCATCTGATTGAGGATGAAATTTTGTACTAAAATTTAATTCAGTACCCAACGACTTCTGAAGGCCTTTCCAAAAGTTAGAAGTGAACCTGGGATCACGTTCAGATACAATGGAGAGAGGAACTCCATGTAACTTGACTATCTCATTAAGATACAAACGGGAAAGTTGATCTAGGGAAAAAGTATCTCGTATAGTAAGGAAATGAGAAGATTTAGTCAAGCGATCAACAATAACCGAGATTGCATTATAACCTCGAGATGTCTTCGGTAATCCCACAACAATGTCCATGGATATATTCTCCCATTTCCACTTTGACACTGGTAAAGGCTGAAGCACCCCTTTCGGTAACTGCCACTCTGTTTAACCTGTTGACATGTCAAACACTTCACAGTAAAATCAGCAATATCTCTTTTCATTCCATCCCACCAGTAATACTCCCGCAGATCTCTATACATCTTAGTACTGCCAGGATGAACTGAAAACGGAGAACTATGTGCTTCACATAACAACTCTCTCTTCAACTGTGAATCACAAGGCATACACAATCTCTTCCCAAATCTCAAAACACAATCATTATCAATGTTGAATTCAGGAAACTTACCTTTCTGAACCAGCTCTACCTTTTTCTACAACTCACTATCTTGCTTCTGTGCTTGCTTGATTCTATCTGATAGAGATGATCTCACTGATACTTGAAACAAAACAGAAGAACATCCTGCGCCAAAAACATCAATGTCGAAGTTCATAAAATCCTTAACCAAAGGATCACGTTCCAAATGCAACACTATTAATGAAGCGTTACTTTTTCGACTCAAAGAGTCAGCCACTTTATTTTCTTTTCCCGGATGGTAATGAATTGTACAATCATAATGCTTGATTAATTCCAGCCATCTCCCATGTCTCATGTTTAACTCTTTCTGAGTGAGTATATACTTTAAACATTTGTGATCAGAATATATTTCACACTTTACTCCATACAAATGATGTCTCCAAATTTTTAAAGCGAAAACAAAAGCAGCTAATTCCAAATCATGTGTAGGGTAATTTCCCTCATGAGTTTTCAACTGTCGTGAAGCATAAGCAATTACCTGATCATTCTGCATTAGGACGCAACCAAGTCTTTTCAATGAAGCATCACTGTAGATAACAAACTCACCATTCCTGGAAGGTTGTGCCAAAACTGGAGCTTTCACCAATATTCTTTCAATTCCTAAAAACAATCATCACATTATTTTGTCCAGACAAACATAACACCCTTCCGAGTTAGCTCAGTCATTGGACTAGATAACCGTGAAAAATTTCTAACAAACCTTCGGTAATAGCCTGCCAAACCAAGGAAGCTACGAATCTTAGTTACATTTGTGGGTCTTGGCCTGTCTTCCACAACTTTTGTTTTTGCAGGATCAACAGTTATGCCATCTTTAGAAACAATGTGACCAAGGAAAGAAATTTGTTGCAACCAAAACTCACACTTTCTGAATTTCCCATACAATTTCTTTTCTTTTATGGTTTGCATGATAACCCTTAAATGTCTTTCATGCTCCTCTTTACTTTTAGAAAATACGAAAATATCATCAATGAAACCCACCACAAACTTATCCAAGAACTCATGGAAAATTCTATTCATTAAGTCCATGAATACAACAGGTGCATTGGTTAGCCCAAAAGGAATTTCTACAAATTCATAATGGCCATATCTTGTACGAAATGCAGTCTTCGGAACATCTGCTTCCTTTACCATCAGCTGATGGTACCCCGATCTCAAGTCAATCTTTGAAAAATACTGAGCTCCCTGAAGCTGATCAAACAAATCATTGATATGAGGCAAAGGATATTTGTTCTTAAGAGTGATGTTATTCAAGTATCTATAATCAATGCAAAGTCTCATTGAACCATATTTCTTTTTAACAAATAAAACAGGATCACCCCATGGTGATGTGCTAGGTTGAATGAAACCTTTCTCTAATAAATCTTGCAATTTATCCTTCAACTCTAAAAGTTAAATTTGAGCCATTCGATAAGGGGGTTTTGAAATTGGATTAGCATCAGGAACTATGTCAACAGTAAATTAAACTTCCCGATCTGGTATTATTCCAGGAAACTCATCAGGAAAAACATTAGGATACTCATTTACCACTAGCACATCATTAATCTGAATAGTTCCTTTATTTTCAACGATGTGTGCAAGGTAACATTCATTTCCATCTTTTAAAAGTTTCTCAGCCTCTTGATAAGTTACCAACAGTAAGGGTTCATTCTTGTACACAAACTGAAAGTCTTTCTGAAAAGAAACTTCTTTAACTCTATAGTCAATCATAGCATGGAAAATAGAGAGCCAATACATACCCATGATAACTACAAACTCTACTAGAGGTAGAACAATAAGGTTTGCAAATAGGTTCTTTCCACAGATAAGGATAGTAAGATTCTTATAAATTCTTTTTGCCTCAACATTTCCACCATGTGTTTTTACCAAAAGTTCAGGAGTCATTTCTTGAGATGGTATTCCCATTTTACTAGAAATGTTTTCAGAGATGAAAGAATGTGTAGACCCCGAATCAAACAACACACTGGCATAATATGAAAAAACAAACAAAGTACCTGATACAACTTCATTTGATGGCCTGACATCTGCTGAAGTAGTTGCAAAGGATTTCACCACCCCTTTCTCCTTGTAGTCTAACTGCTTCCCATCACTCAAGCTCTTTGTCGGACACTCGTTTGCATAGTGACCCATCTCATTGCACCTATAAAATTTCACTAACTGTAAATAAAATTTGGTCTTACCTTCACCATGATCCTTTTCAGTGCAATCATGAGCCTTATGTCCCATCTTACCACATTGGTAGCACTTTCCAGAATTCAGAAGACATTCCCCAGCATGCCTTTTTCCACATTTATCATAAACTGGAAACTTAGTTTTCTTACCATCAGACTTTTTTGAAGAATTATTACCTTTCTCCTGCCACCTCGGTCGCTTCTTCTGTTGGTTGTTATAGAACACTTGATCATTGGAAAACTCCATATCCACCTTCTCAGCATATCGAACAAGCTTTTCATAACTTTTAAACTCACGAGAAGATAATTCCCTTCGATATGTTGGCTTTAATCCTGAGTAAAAACGATTGATTTTACTATCATGTTATCGGATAAAATTTGGAGCATACCTTGCCAATCGGGTGAACCATTATTCATAAGCGGCCACTGAGTATTCCTCTTGCCTCAATTCCAAGAATTACTTTTCCATCCTCAGTCGAACAGCCTTAGGAAAATACTTCTCAAGAAACATACTTTGAATTCATCCCAGTCAAGAGCATCAATCTCATCGGCGTCCCTAATATTTTTAACCATAGACCACCACTGATCTGCCTCACCCTCCAAACGGTAAATTGCAAGACTAACCTTTTTATTGTCCGAACACCCCATGAAATCGAAAATCTTCTCCAGTGCATTAATCCACCCTTCAGCTAACACAGGGTTAGATGATCCTCTGAATGATGGGGGATGTTGCCTCAAGAAATGTTCCACCACTGACATGTTCCTCTGTGGTTGATCTGGCTAATCTCGTGCATGGATACCACCACCATTTATCTCTTGAGTCAACTGCGCCATTACTGCAACAAACTATTCAGTTCCAATTCCAAACATCTCAGGATGATGATTCTTAAGGTTATTTCCTTCTGTATGCCTTCCTAGCACTGCTTCCTCGTTTCCTCTGCGGAAAACCATTCTGAAAAAACATGTCTTAGATTAAGCAACATGGTAATCATCAAATAATATATCACTTCAATTTGACCATAAAAAAAATATTTTTGGATAATCATATAATAGAATTCTAACTCCTAATGTTATCTAAACCGACCTATGGTACCAACAAAAGGCCCCAGCCTTAAACCTTACTTAATCTTGAGTTATTACAAGATTTCACATTGAGGATCTTTTTGGGTTTAGAGTTTTAGATAATTAGATCATAAAACTTGAATTACATTCCACATATAAACAAAGTGGTTGCATAAAGATAGTATTCTTCTTTCCCATTAATGGAAACATATTTAAAATAAAACATGGATTCTTTCTTCACACTTCCTTGACACTATCATTATATCATGTACCTTTCCCTTGACCTGTGAAAAACATTTCAAAAAATTGGGATGAGCATAAAAATCTCAGAAAGGGATATAAAAATATGGAAAGGAAACATGGGTACATATATACATAAGAATGAAATCATACTTTACCCATAAAACATAATCACATTAATATACCTCATAAAATCATGAATAAATCATAGAAATCATAAGACATAAAGGTAACTTGAGGCATTCATAACATTCTTACGTAGGGAGTAACCCTCTTGGTTACGTTTGGAATACCCATCACAACATATTCCCTAAATATCTTCGGAGAAACATTAACGTTTCACTCCTTCACGTTACCCAATGCATTGGAGAGCTATATCGGGCTCACCCGCCCTTAGTTTATCACGGAACCACCCATCTTCATAATAATGCCCAAGAACCATAAACATAATCGTATCACATAAAACATGCATAAAGGAAACATAACATTTCCACCTTTCAATCACAAGATATCAATACAAAACATTGATATAAAAACATTATGAAAACCATTTTCAATACCAAAACAAATGAAAAGTAAAACATGGTATTTATTTTTCTTTTTAAAAAAGGTATGGCTTGTAGAGGAAGCCGAAACTCAAATAATGGTCACGGCGGCAGAAAAGTCATTGTCCCCGCATACGTATGAAAAAAAACATTCCCTTTTGTCGTTTAGTAAAATGATTCGTATAAAAAAGATTCATTTTGGATAAATGTAAAAGTCAAAGGGGTTTATACACCATATAAAAGAAGGTTGTGTATAAAATAAAAATATGCCTCAATGAAAGGAGATTGAGACGAAGTCCCATACCTCGGGTCCGAATTGACTCGGTCGCTCTTTAATCTCCTGAATAATAAACTTGAGTTAATTTCTACTTTTTTAAGAACCTTTTTCATGTTCATTATTCCATTTATATCACTTATTTCCATGTCATGAACACTATGTAATTATTGAAGTTAATAACGGTCGTTTTAACGATCATTGGTACTTGAGTCAAAAATAATCCCTTTATAATTACAAGTTGTTCATGTACCAATTATATCGAGAATGGTATTCATGATGTAGATATCATATATGTAATATATATCCAGTACATGCATGCATTTAAACTATTTCATAATCATTTAGAGGTAAGAAATGAAATGCACCGTTCATGGAGACGGTAAGCCGTACGTACGCATGAACACTACTTTCATTTCTATTTCATATTTTATAGAATGGAATCATAATGATATAAAGGTATATTATAATTCCAGTATAATATCATATATAATATCATATTTCCATCCTTTATACGTCCCACATAAGTTATTTAACGAATCAAATCACTTTGAGGGGGCGGTAGTCCGCACTTCCTTAATTGAAGATATCACGTTTACCCATAATGGAAACCATAAAGGTATGCCTAAAATGAAAAATACAGAAGCTTAAGGAAAACATAAACATATTATATATCATATATAAATATAGTGAAATCTTAATGGACACCTTTTAAGGTGTTAAAAGAATGTTGAACAATCATCGTTTCGGGAGGCATTAATTTGCCATCCACGGAAACAGTATGTTCTTTAACCATTAGATGTAGGTGTGTGTAATTGTATCTCAAATAATTCTTATAAATATATACTAGTATATTGAAGATTATGGTTTTGTTACAAAATAAATGAATAAACAGAGTTTAGGGGGTTGGAGAAGCAAAATAAAACAAAAGGACTCAAGTGAAGACATTACCTTAAAATCGGGTAACTCCCTTTGGTTTGAGATTAAAGGATTTCATGGGAATACTTCTGCCCAAAGTGAGGCTTCAAGGAGTAAGATAGGGATGTGGAGAGACAAAATGGCAGGGGTTGGCCGAGCCAAAGTATTTGGGAGTGTGGGTAAGGAAGTAGAGGTGGGGGCCTTTTATAAGAGGAGAGGAGGGGCACTCTTGGAAAATAAAGAAATGTTACTTTATTTTAAAATGGGTTTCGGATTCAAAAGGTCCCACATTGATATAATTAGAGGGTAAGGTGATAAGGGTTCTAAATACACCCATAAAATAGGTTTTGGACATGTGTAGTTCATAGATTATACATTATCATTTCATTTTATTTAAATCCTTTATTAATGATGTAATCGCTGCATCATCATGATGTCATAAATAATTTAATTTATTTAATGTCTAAAAATTATAAAAAAACTACTATGATGTATGAAATCTTTTTATCTTTCCAATGAATATTTATAATAAAAAATCTGACTTGTAAAACCCCATGTAAAAATTGTTTTTGAAAAACATCTCCTGTTTGTGTCATTTTTACTTTAACATTAAATAAAAAGTTATTTATGTAATTTCCCAACCAAAGTGGCTCCATGGGGTCCCGAAGATGACCCATGGAATTTTCTAGGTCGTCCATGACACATCCAATGAGGGTAGGACATGTATCAAGCTCATCTCATATTATTAAAACATTATTTTTACCTTAAACTACACTAATTACCACTAATCGCGATTAAAAACTTAAAAGTTACTATTCACCAAAAAATTATTTTAATCTCATTGAACCACATTTTACATATTAATGACAACCATGTATTTCGGATTTTTGAAAATCAAATAACAGAAGTGGAAAATTTTCATTTTAACGAAAAATCAGTTTCTTTAACTACCACTTAGTGGTTTCACTATTCATCAAAAATTGAAGTTTTTCAGAAAGATACCAAAACTTCACCCTAAGATATATTTGATATTCCAAATTCAAAAATGATGTCTATTTTACAAAATTCAAAACATGTAAGTTTCATTAATTAACTTAATAACTAATTCCCGCTGTCATGACAAATAGTGTGTTTTTATGAAACAATAAGTATCAAAAGATTAACACTAGTTTAAGACCAATTTCAAAGTGAAATTGATTCCAATGACCACCATTGGATAAAATGGTAAAAATATATTCTAATTTCACTTCAAAACCAATTGAAAATATAATCTAATCATATAAATAAATTATATTAAAAAGTGGTTTTGAATTAAAATACAACATTTTTCACTATTCATTAAAAAAATGAACTTTATCAAAAAAATACCGAAAAATTCACACAAAGTAAATTTTGATGTCCCAATCATAAATAATAATTTTATTTTGACCAATATAGCTTATAAAATTGTCAAAAGATAGATTTAAAAATGGTTTTCCATTAAAATGCAGTAAAACAATCTTTTAAAAATATTAGTGTATTCAATGCTTAAGATTGGATTTATTTTCATTTTAATCCTCTAAAACACTATATAATTCATTAATAGACATAGATAAAAATATCTATTATTCATTACTTACTTGGGATGTTACAGAAAATGGTTTTGAGAAAGCATTGATTATTTTAATATCTTAAAATGATATATTTTTATTATAATGTGGAAATGTTATCTTTCATTTATGATTTTTTATGTTTTGTGGTTCTTGGGAATTGTTTACGTATACGGGTGGTTCCATGAAACCCTAGGGTGTCTGAGCCCGAGATAGATCTCCAATTTATTAGGTAATGTGATGAAGGTAAATGATAAGTTTTCTCCTTAGATATTTTGGGAATATTCTGTGGTGGGTATTACAAATGTAACTCTGTATGTAGCTATGAAAGATACAGCGTAAGTATGTTATGGATGCCACAAGGTACCGTTATAATTAATGTTTTATATGTGTATTTAATAAATCCTATGATTTGATGAGGTATTTTAAAAGGCTTATGTTTTGATGGTCTAATTTTCTCTTTCATTGTTTTATAACCCTTACTTATCTTTTTATGCTCATCCAATGTTTTGAAATGTTTTTCACAAGACATAATGATGAATAGGGTCAAGGATAGGATCAAAGAAAACTCATGCTGTATAAAACATGGAACTATACATGGATATTTTTTTCAAAGGTTATATTATGAAAAAATGGATACTTTGTAGGAGTATCTACATGTAATATTCAAGTTGTTATGTAAATTTTATGACCTACTTATCAAAATCTCTAAACATGAAAAGATCATCGATATGAATTATTAACTTAATTCAAGATTATGTAATTTTTAATGATGGGTCCTCATAAAGGGAATGTCTTGAAACTCCTTGGAGAGGCTCCTATGGTATGGGATAGCCAGTGGAAGAAGATTTGTGTCAAAAATAGAACAAATTGAATGATTTATGAATAAGACAAAATACCTTTAGAAAATCTGGACAATTGGAGAACCATTGAGAATATTTTCTATAATTCATGAAAAGATGAGCTCCAATAAGATAATATGGAACATGGGTGTTCTCCTAGGGTTATTTTCCTCGAGTGGGATGTGGAATCACGAAAAATTATAAAAAAATCAGTAAGATATAAAAGAAAAAAGTTGTAATTTTTAAACAAGAAATGGGCCCTCGGGCTAGCCCAATACCTGAATAAATAAGTCAAATTCACCATGATTTTGAATTTATATGAGATACATAAGGGAAGGGTAGTTTTAAAATTTAATTTTAAGCCAAATAAAATGTGGAATGAGTGAAATTTTTTAAAAAATTAAAGATTTATAAAATAAAAAATGTGGTTTTTAAATATAGAAAGGGGCTCACAGTTGGCCCAAATCATGAAGTGACCACCCTTTTCTCTAAAACATCCAAAAATATATGGGGAACCAACGGTAGGATGATTTTAAATATATTGAAGTTAAAAAAATCTAAATTATTCTCACCCAAAACCCAAGAAAAGGATTATTATTTCCAATGAACCAGATCAAAACCAAGACATGAAAAGAAAAAAATCAGGTATGACACATGAGAAGATACTTGATGTCATTGTATGTTCAGAAAATCAAAATGAAACTCTTTCTATCTATCAATTTATATTTCAAGCTTATATAATGTGGTCATTGGTTAAGAATACAATTGATAAAAATGATATGGATTCAATTGAATGACAAACATTTAAGGATATTTTCCATGAGAAATATTTACCTAACGTTTTTCAGCATAGGTTGGAGAATAAAATCAATGAATAAAATCAGAATTTTGGTCATTAAGCTATGATATATGAATGAAATCTTCACATGATTACCTATATATGTTTTGGAATTTATTATACACATTGACTATAAAATTATTTGATTTTACTCAGGTTTGAAACCAAGTTTACAAGGATCGTTGGCCTCTTGTGAATTTAAATGTTAGGAAAAAATGTTTCGTTATGTTGAGAAAGTTGAAATAGAGTTTTCCAAAAATTATGTTCCATGAGTAAATATGAGTATAAAATGGTTAGGGTGGAAGGAAATTGAGATGGAAGAAACTATGAAATATGGATGTAAGCCAAATACTTTTTCCAAGTGTGGTAAAATATATTTTTGTGGAATTTATGTCAGGATCTTTAAATTTTTACCATTATTGTATGTTTGGTCACAAGGTTCAAGATGATAATGAAAGGATTCATGAAAAATCCGAAAATGAGATAATAGTTAATGAGAAAACAATAAGATACTTTAGCTATAATGAGTTTGGACATTATGTGAATATTTTTCCAAATAATGTTACTCACCGTGGAAGTCAATAGGACCAAAAAAATAGCATGGGAATATATTTTTATACTATTTTATTTGACTGTGGAACATATGGTGATGATATGTATGTTCTAGGGATCCATGTATTTTCAATGGTTAACCATAAGATCATGGTTTTAGACAGTCTAACACATGTTTTCAGTGATTTGATCCTATGTTATTAAGAACAATTTTGGGTTTTTTTTTGATGTATTTCTGTTTATGGTAGGATATTAATTAATGAGAGGTATTTCTTTATCTTTCTAAATGAGGTATAAGGTATTGATAACCTTTATGGTTTATTTTATCTTTGATTATATATGTTATTTTTCAATATTTACATTATAATTCTTGTAATGTTATGATGTTGAGATTGTTCTTATAAAATAGAAATATATTTCATAGGTATTTGTATTTATGTTATTTAATAGTAATGAATTTTCCCAACTATCGTAAAATTGATTTTTAATTAAAAACAATATCCATGTACTTATCTTAATATTAATAAAATGACTTTTTAATCAATGATACATTTATGGTTTTTTTTATATTTAACATTCTACTAACCATGTTTTCTATCACTATCAACCAGAACATGTTTGTTTTATTTATCTTCATATCCATTCTATACTATATGGAACATGAGTATTTTTTATCTGAGGAAATCTTTATACTTCCATTTATTTCTTTTAATGTAGATTTTTTTAATCCTTTTTTCAATGTGGGATTTCAATAAAAGTATTTTTCAAAGTCAAACCCCACAGTTTTAGATTTCAAGATCAAAATTTAGGGGCTTGTTTTATTATGGTAGTGATGGGAGAATGTAATGTCTTGAGTTTTTAGAAGGAAACATTGTGTTCACTAGCATACATGATACGCCACATCGACAATAAAAAAACTACTAAATATTATTATTTAAATGTTATTATTATTACCTATCTATTAGAATGTAGTAAATTAATAATATTAAATGTATTATTATATTATTGTTTACACATGTATATATAATTAAATCATTGGCAACCAATTAATTATAAATGAAAATTAAACCCATTTTAAATCTTTTTTTCCAGAAAACTATTTAATTGTGCCATATTGTTTTTTATTACCAATAAATAATAAAATAAATATTTTTGGATTATATAAATGTATTATATATATATATTATATTTAATATAATGTATAATACTTATAATATGTGTTTTTTTTAAATTTTTTATAGGAATAAATCTAATTACGGGGAATAAAGTGGTATTTTTAAAAAATGGTAGTTTTGATGTCTTTTAATGGAACATTTATCTTTAAATATATTTTTTTATAATTATATTTTCTATATTTGAAATATTTTTTTATTTGAAATAGGATTATAAAAATTAATTTTTCTTAAATAATTGGTATTTTTCTCATAAGATTAATATTTTATGAACAGTGAAAAAATAATTCTTTTTAATTGAAATGTGTTTTTTCATCTAATTTATTTTTAGTGTTAACGTGTATTTTATAATGGTTTAAAATTATAAATAAATAAATTTTGAAACAGTTAATAAAATTTTGTTCATTAGAATCTATTTCGCATTAAAATTTTATATATAAACTTGGTGATCATTGAACGTGTTAACATTAAAATCATGTTTTCTTGGACTGCCAATGAGATTAATTTACAAAAATTATATATTTTAAAATTTGAAAAATGATTTCCATATTTGGAATCATAGGGTTTAAATTTAGTAAGTAGGCCCTTTTATGACCATTATGAATAGTAAATTTTGTAATTATTTTTACTACCATAGTTAAGGATAATTCATGTAGTTAAAGTTAAAAATAATATTATTAATATTATATAATTACCCTAAAATTTTTCACAAATTTATAGGATATGTTTTTTATAAAACAATAATCCTTAGGATTAAATTATGCCCTCTGGTTGCCACTTTGGTGTGAGTATAACATTTATAATACTTTATTTAATATAAAGACAATGATGTCATACTCATATTTATAATAACTATAAAAATATTAATCTGGGTTTGTATAAGTTATATATTCAAAAATAATAATTTATTGTGATATAATGTTTGCGTTCAAACTGTTAATTTAGTTATAAATTTTAGAAAATTTTTAATTAAATATAATTGTTACAAAATGACGATGTTGTTATTGATTAATTAATTGGTGAATCAATTTACTAATATAAAAAATATTAAAATATATACAATTTTAGTTACTTAATGTCATACATAATTTTTTGGATGACATTGACATGTTATTGATGACATAATGTCATATTTTTAATCATAACTTTCTCCTATGAAATTTTTTAAAATTCAACCAATGAATTCTACCAATATTGATTGTATGGAGATTCTAAAAAAACATCTTTTAATAAAAAAAATTGTAAAAACATTAAATTCCACTAACCAATTGGAATAAGTATCAAAATTTAATCAATGAATCCTTCATTTTTCATTTTTCATTTTATATTAACAATATTTACCTAATACTTTTAATTACATGATATCGTGGTTAAAACTAAAAGGTTATAGTAAGGGTTAAAGTAAAAAGTTAAGGGTTTAAAAATAACTAATATATGCCTAATTTTTATTTGATGAATGGATACAGACCCATAATATACCTATGTTAGAAATAATTTAGTTTGGTATAATTTGGAATAGAAAATTAAATAAAATTTATTTATTATATTGAATAAATCCCAGAGTGCCCATCCCCTCCTTTATAAATGGGAATTAATTATTAAAATTTACTCACACTTCATATCCAATTTGGGATAGCCAATATATACCCAAATCCTTTCATAGAATCTATCCCCACATTATAGAGCCATTATTTAAAATAGAACACTCTCCTTAGAGGTGTTATTCTCTTAATCTATGTTGATCGTCTGAATATGAGGTGTATAAATGACATACTTGATGAAACATACTCAAGTTAAGTTATCTATTCTCAATATAATTTCATTGAGGCATTTCATGATAATATTCACCTTAATTATTTTATAATATGTATATACATCTACTATAACATTTCATATCTATATTTTATCTATAACCATGTTATTTAATGTTTTTATAAATTTATTATTTCATGGAGAATGTGATTTAAATGTTCAATGTATCATGGGACACCTTAAATGCTTAAATATTTAATTATCAAATAATTTTTCTTCATGTAAATATTTTTGAGGTTATTATGCATATTTATTTTTTTGGATGAAAAATTAATATAAAATCCATTTTAGATTTATATGAAATTTACCTAAATGGGTTCCAAACAAAAATCTTTTAATGTTTTTTTATGCGGAACATTTTAAAAATAAGAGAAAAAAGTAATTTTGTATTCTAAATGTATAAATTGATATAAAAAATTCTACCATCGTGGACAATATGTAATTTTCATCTTCCATTGAATGTTTTATTGTATCATTAAATGAAAAAATATTTATATTTTAGGAATTTTGTTATTGAAAATGGGTATTCAATGAAAAGGGTGTTTTGGTATTGTAAATTGATTCTTGAAGGACAAGACATTTTTCATCAAGATGTGTTTTCATATGGGTAGAAAAAATAAATTCAAATGGTTTTACGATGAATGTGTTTTATTAATAATATTTTTCTTCAGAATAATGTGAAATAAGTGATCCCAATATAGATTATATGAATGTTCGAGCCCCATTACATCTCACGCGTGAGCCCAATACAACTTATAAGAATGGCTCAGCATTATTATAACTATCGGATGAGCCTGATATAGCTTTTATGAAGGGATGAGCCCATGATAGCTCATAGGTGAGTCCAACATTTCTAATCAAAAGTTTATCCCCAGTATAGATCTCAAAATGATTTAGTAATAACAATATTGGAATTGTTTTTTATGGTTATTTAAATTGAATGTTTTTTCAAATGGTTTTTTGTACATGATTCTCTATTTCACCTAAAGGAGTTTTAGTTACATTCAATTTGTTTTAATTAATTTCATTCAGAAAAATGTATGTGTGTATTTCATGAGAAATAATTTAATTCAATTTCTCAAAGAACATTAAATGGGTTTTCATATTTTTAACTAGAATATTTATTTTCTTCTATTTTATGTCCCTTAAGAAGATTTTTTTTTCTCTGCCCAGTTTTTTAAAAACATTTACAGGGTAAAAGGATGAGTAGTGACAAGGTTGAAGGAAAGATGAGAAATCTAATGTTATTGATAAAAAATGTTTATTTTTGAATATTATAATTTGTGAAAAAATTAATATTGTGTAAAACATTATACATTGTAATATATGAGTTATTTAACATGAGTTATAGGATACTTCTATTAAATTCTAAAACTGAAAAGTTCCTCTATTTGTAAAAGTTCAATTTTATTGACTAGAATTCATGATTATGAAATGATTATGGATGGGGCCTTATACACCACAGTGAATGTCATATATTTGTATCTCCATTTAACTCCATCAATGTTCCTAAAAATATCACTATCAATAATATTTAACTCATCTGAATTTTTTTTCTTAAATTATGAACAGCTATTCCAGGAATAAATAAAATTTAATTTTGATATCATATTCATAATTTTTTCGAATTTTCAAAATAATTAATTATATCTTGAAATTTTTGGTTGATTAATATCCATTGAAGTAAATTTGATCCTTCTTTTATTTCTTCTGTTTAAGAAAACCTAGTCATTTGTATTTCTATTATATAAAAATCCTCTAAAACAATTCTTGTGATTTTCATAGTCTATATGAGATTCACCTTTATGAAATTTGAACTTTAGTTACAATTTTTCTTTTTGATCCACTCAATTTATGATTTTCATCATCATTAACTCAACATTTTGATCTTTTGAACATCTTCTTAAAAAATCACAACTCATTTTATTTATTTATATTTACATGTATTATTACATTAAATACATTTTTATTCCTCGTATCTGAGCATTACCATTATTAAATCAAATAATATTATTCAAATCATAACCTCCAACAAACTAATCATCTATAATTTTATACATTTATCATCCATGCCTCTAGGATTCCATAGATCCTTACATTGGAGAAGTCACTGGTTGATCATTACCTCTAATAAATTGGATTTATATCAACCAAATTTTATAAACATTATATACTATAATGTCTTATAAGTAATTGGGATTCATTTTCATTAGGATTCAGACATCCATATTCCAATTGGAATTATCTTTTCTCACTGTATGGTACACCACATTCTATTGGTTCATATTACATCTTCTACTAGTAATCCATCTTATGATAACATTAAAATTATTCTATTATTTACAAGATTCATCAAAATATGGAGAGAAGAACTTTATCAATACTATACTTTTTATTTGTAAATTCAAACCAGGTTGGACTATTATAGGTTGTTATACAATTTGAAGTTCTCCAGATGAATGAAATGTAAATAATCACCTGAATTAATAATTAATGATTTTTATTAGCATGGAACACTCTAGAAACATTGTAGCATCCCCTAATGACGTTTTTTCTATAGAATTAGTTTAAAATACATTATATCTCACGAATTTAACATTTTTTTAAGAAAATATTTTCCTAATGTTTATATCACACTTAATTCTATAAGAATAAATAATAGAGTCTTTTTAAATTATTATGTGTGGTTCCTCCTTCTAAATATCTAGTTTCCTAATATATTAAATACATTCCATTCCAGGTTTTTGGTGGTTTCCTTCAGTGATGACTCCCTTCCTTGGCATACACTGATGAATGATAATGACTTCCCCCATCTCATATGTGGTAGGGGGAGGATGTTCTATTTCCTCCACCTTCAGCTCTAGAAAAATCATTTACCTTTATATATAGAACTAGTTTTTTCCCCGATTCCCCCTCTATATTTATAAGTTTGATGGATCTATATTTTTTGATTCGGTAATCATCTTCTCTGAATTTATAAAAAGAGTTCTATAAAGAATTGATTCTCTTGGATCTGACCCATGCGGTTCATTTCTATCATTGAAGACTATGAGTGGATGACTTTGATAGATTCAATTTTTTTAATTGTGGATTTTCAGACCGCACAGTTGTGGGTCTCCTGTATTAACATAATTTTATGATTTTCATTACTTTATATGAAGACCTAAAATGAACATTGTCTAGGGATCCTCATAGATGAAAATATGATTGTTATTTATCCTTTTCTGTTCATATGATATCTAGATGAACTGGGATACAACCATTATCATGACATGGGTATGTTTCTATAAGCTTCCCTTTCCTTTTCAAAGCCGTACAACTATTTATATGACGGTAAATATGGTGGGTTTATTTCATTACTCTAATATTCAAACATCTTAGGTCAATCATTTGATTAGTCTATGGATTTTTGTTGAGGTGGATGTATTAATTCCATGTGTTTAATGGGTAAAAATCACAATTGTAGAGAATATTAGATGTATGAAAGCTATTATATTTTATTTCATGGTAGATTACCAGTTTTTATGTTGTTGTTTGGGTCATTTGGCCTCTTATTATCCTTAGGAATGTAAGAACCCAGACCTTGTTTTCAGGTATTTCTTTCCTTGTTCTAGAGTTTTTGAGAAAAGAGTAGTTTCCAGAAGTTTTTCAAGTACATGCCGTGTACTTCGTTGCTGCAGGAGGCCATGTGATGGGCGTGTCCGAGCCACACACACGGTCATGTGGGGTGACATGGAGGCCACCTAAAGTGATGTATAGAAATTGTATGTACATGCCGTGTCCACCAAAAGCACACGACGTGTCTTTTTTTCATTAAACGGACTGGGGCAGCGTCTGATTTCCAGAAGATTCTTCCTCTATGTCTCATTCAACCGAGAGAAACTGTATGGTGCCAAAACTTCTCTGAGCCCCCGAGCCTCCATCTATTCTCTGAATCAATCACCATTTATTGCATTAGAACCACATCAGTAATCTCTTCCTACTTCTATAGAATCATTTTCCAATTCCTCCTCTTTTCCATGTTATCGTGGGTCGAAAGTTTTAGACGTTTTTGTA
Source organism: Viscum album (assembly GCA_963277665.1). Lineage (NCBI taxonomy): Eukaryota > Viridiplantae > Streptophyta > Magnoliopsida > Santalales > Viscaceae > Viscum > Viscum album. The sequence continues at coordinate 1,283,882,778 of OY728141.1, forward strand.
GATCATTGACTTTATAATGACATTAAAGCCTCGTGGTTCAAGTATATAGATCTCCTAACCCCATGGTACGTGGTTTGGGCCTTTCCATTCAATGTCCTTGAGTATTATGGGAGAATTACACCAATACTGTTGAATGGGGTATTGCATGATTACAGTTTTAACCCTATTGTTTTCCTTCCATGCTTGTTTGCCTTTGTACAGGTAAATCAGATATGAATCAAGATGATTTCAATGACCTAGATGTTCTGATCATGATTTTTTCTGTATATGACCGTTTGGTCATGTTTAGCCTAACAATCATTTACCTATTTTCCAAGACATGTGGTCGTAGGATGTAGTATTGGTTTCTGAAATGCTTGAGATGTTGTAGAATAGTTAGCCAAGTAGTTCTGTAAGTTTACTTTGGCCTTATAGCATTATTATGAGTTGACTTACATGGGGCTGTGAGAACCTGGTGTTATTGACTAAAAGAGGACAGAACGAGAGAGCTTTCTCAGAGAGTCTTTGGACATTATAGACTATAAGGGGATAGACCGAGTGAGCTTCCACAGAGATTATTTGATCATTATAGACTACAAAGTGATAGACTGAGTGAGATTACTCTGAGAGTCTTTGTTTTACTTGAATTACCATAAACCACTCCCGGCTATAAGTGGAATTGACTAGGTGATCTTCCTTAGAGAGTCTGTGAACGACCATGGGCTATAAGTGGAATTGACCGAGTGAGAATTCTCAGAGAGTCTCTTGACCTTGGGGATATATGGGGATGTGACAGTGTGATCTTACTCAGAGAGTCCCTGACTACCTTAGACTATAAGGGGAATTGACCGAGTGATATTTCTCATAGAGTTTTATAATTTTTGTATGACCCAACCAGAGGGGTTTGGCTGAGTGTACTATGCATAGGGTTATTTGTAATTGTTAGGTAGTACCAGAGGGGATGGTTGCGAGTACATCCTAGAGGGTTACCTATTTGCGCTTAGCTTCTTGTTAGATATTTCTTTCTATTGGAACTGTGGATTGTTTATTATTGAGTATTTTCCTGTTTACTGCATTCTGTACTTTCACCTTCCATATATTCACTGACAATTAGGCATAGATATTCAGGTGGTTTCCTTATGGGATTTAGTCTCATACTGTATTTGGGCCTTGATTTTTGACCCAAAAAGATTATATTATTGCAGGTATAGATAGGGGAAAGCGCCCTTCCACTTCAGGTATTTGACTTGCAATGGAGCTAGAGAGCATGGGACCAAGCCTAGGCTTGTGCTGCTGAGGAGTTGTTTATCTTTTTTTTATACTTTGGTTCATAACTTTGGTATTCAGCATTGTTACTTGTGGGATTTTTTCCTTGACATATATATCATGCATCATTTATTATGCATTTCTCCAGTTGTTTATTATCTCTAGTCTTCCATTATTAACTTGTGTATGGATTATTACTGCATCCACTATTGTATATTGTTTCATATCTGTTTTGTACTCTGCCAATGAGGGCATAGTTTCCCCACTATCACACCCAAGGCCCTCGCTGCAAGTTGGTAGCCTCTGGCATTTGAAGAAATGCGCTTGAGGCCATGTGACCAACCGTGTATGGGGCGCCTCTGGGTGGCTTCCAGAACCAGGACGTTTCAAAGTGGTATCAGAGGGATTATTTTATTTTCACCTTCTATTTGGAGTACATAGCTAGGGATAGGATGGAATAAGTTCTTGGTAACAAGTTGTGCCTGGTATTAGCTAACCCTTGTATAGGGAAAATCCAATATACCTCATTTATTGCAATTTTTTATGGTTTTTCAAGTTTATGTTTGATCTGATTTTCACCGATGGGTGACTCACATGTTTTGTGATATTACTATAGATATTATTAGGGTTCTATTTCTATCACAACCCGATGAGATGAGGGTGTGCCATCTCAGGAATCATATAGGAACTTTCTAGAAATCACATGTCATGCATTTTTTTCCACGGTAATTAGGGTGGATTAGCGATGCATGCTGTTGTGATAGATGCTTGTTAGAATACCTATTTTCTATAGGTATTGCTATATGTAATGTCTTGTTTGAATGAACGCCAAATTTTGATTCTTGAGGTGTTATGGTCCCTCATTAATTGGAACATAGTGGATCATTGACTTGTTTCCCTTGTATATTACATATATAAGATGCCATGATTTTATTCGCAGGGAGTAGGGGCCCTCACGGATCGAAATTGTTCACCTTAACAATTATTTTTTGTGTTTTCTGGGATCCGGAGTAGTTTCTATAGATACTTTCCAACAAAACCAAGAATACAACATGTAATTTATGAATACATGTTGTTTACTATATAATTATGTCACTGACTACATGTTAAGGGACACGGGGTTGTGAAAAATCTTATGGAAACATGTCACGAATGGTACGTACCCGCCATGTTGAAGTGAGTGTGTGTCTACCCATGAAACTAATGACACGAATGTATGAAACTTCTGTTATACATGTTGTGTCCTGATTTCACATGTCATGCATTATATTCTAGGTACTCGATCGAGTCACGAACAACACGGGTTGGAGAAATCCTTCAAGTACACACTATGTGCACATGGAGCACACCATGTAGAGTGAACTGTGTAGCCGACCATGTAACTAACAACACGGGTCGTTGAAACATGCATAGTGTCATGACCCCTCCCACCAAAGATGCCCCTCCTGAGATGGAAATGGTGAAAGGGAGATAATGACTCCCGAGTCCCGCCTCTAGTAGGCCCCAGGGTGGCGACTTGCACTAAGGGTATGAGTTTTCACAAATATGGGATGCATTTCCCTTTTTATTATTTAGGATCGGTAAATAGGACAACTCAACCACCCAAAAAGGAAAAGATCAAGTGTATAGAAATAAACCCAAAACAATCCCACATGCATGTTTGAACAATTTTTTAACAAGGTACACGTACAAGAAATATCAAAGTACAATACCAAAAGAAAAAAAGAGTACATCAACTGCAACAACTCCAACTGTCCAACTAGTAGGGTCCCGCACGGCCCAGGTAGTCTTCCTGGAAACCAGAATGTAAACGTTGGGTGATCATACAATATACTCAGTAGAGAAACCTAAACCTCTCATGCACAAGTAGGGAGATATCCCAATGTCCCATGAGAACAACAGAAGGAACCTAGAAAGGAATTCTATCTACCCAACCTCACCAGACACACTCACAAAAAAACACAATCTCAACAGGTAATAGTATATAAGAACAAGATTATTGGGTACCCCACACCATTTCCCTTTAGTTATCTGCTCTTCCTAATGGAGAATGTCTTGACACTTCCACACTCTCCCCGCCCGGACACACCGAGGCCTCACAACCACATATCTCACCCGCACACACCTGGGCCTCATCCTGAAGATTCTTGGGAAAAAAGTAGAACATGCCCAAAGATTCTTGAGCTAAAACCACCCCAATCGAAACCTACCCGAAGAGTCTTAGGTGTAAGGTTGCCTGAAGCCATCACAGACTAGGGGAGAAGGAGCAGGAAGGAGCTAGTAACTAAGGGAAAAACACCCTCTCCCCTGAAATGGGAGTGTTCGACACTAAGTGCTCAACATGGGTGGGGTGCGATAAAACAAAAAAGATACAGATATATAAATGTATACCAAACACACAGCCCAACCTATGGCTTCTAAACAGAGAAACTGAGCACGTGCCTTGACCCTGCTACTACGAAGCATGCATATAACAAAAAACCCCAACCCCATTTAGGTTTTCACGTTTCAACAGAATTAGTTTATTTAGTTCCTTAACTATTGGGAAACTATCCACAACCAACCACATCGATCGTTCGTAAAACATATCCATGCCATCCACAAATAATGTTAGGAAAACACAAGCAACACAACCAAGTCCTTCTTATTAGCCAAATAGCCCCATTGATTATTAATCCCGTTTCAAGACTCACCATTCATTAACTCTTCCACTTTTTTATTTATTATTCACAACCCATAGTCCTTTCATATTCCAACGCAACCCTGCAGCCCTGCTGCCAACTGCCATAACCGCAACTGCACCGTACATCATTATCCCTTTAATACCACTTATCGCAGCCCGCTGCCCATCACCAACATAACATTCGCACCAACCTATAACCAATCCAACCGTAGCCCTGCTGCTCACCCAAACCACAACAACCCTCAAAACACCCCCATCACATGCCACATATCCAAGGCAACACCCACATGTTCATTATTCCATTTTGTTCAACCAGTGTGATCACACAAGGGTTCCATATTTTTAATATCCATCTTTAGGTGATTTACCAATTTCCACATTCCACGAAGTTTCTATCCACAAAAAAGGTCTAGAAAGAAAGGGAAACATTTAATTGCGCAAGAAAAGGCCCCAATGACCGTGATTTTCAGTAGTCATAAGCCTATTCAATTCATAACATATCAAAAGGATAAACAAAGATAAACATAACAACTTCCCCATCCCCTTTCTTTAACCAGTTATTATCTTTATTTAATGGTTCAACTATTTCTCATGAAAACAAGAGTATACCCATCCCACATGATGCACAAATTAGAGAGACGAAGGTAAGATCCCTACCTCAACAGGTACTGATCACAACCCTCCCCCGGATCAACTTTAGAAGACGTCCATCGGCGTCCGTCACTTCCGTCGATTCCTAGAAAAACCTCCTCGGGTGGATGTAGGAAAAGAAATGCTGAAGGAAAGACAACAGATCCAAGTTCGGAAGTTCCTCCTCATTGTTACGATCCTGTAGCCACTGAAGGATCGTAAATCGGAGCTCGGACGAAGAAGTTATGGAAGAAAGAGCCTTTGAGTTTCTAGGGAGAACTCTGCTCAGAGGAAAGGGGAGGAGATGAGTGAGTTGAAATGGAGGAGGGGACCCCTCCTTTTATAGGCAAGAAAAGAAAAAGTACACGACATGTACTTTATGGTACATGATGTGTACTCGGTTATTTCACACAGTCTCCACGCGGCTTCCAACACGGCTTCATGGCCAATGACAGGTCAACACATTGTTTGAGGGTAACGCATACGCAGGGAGGGACAACACAGCGTGTAGTTTGGACACACGGCGTGTACCCATTTATTGCACACGGCAAGGACACAGCTCCAACATGGCACACGACCGTTGACTGGTAACCTGTACGCGGAGAAGGACTACACGGCGTGTAGTACTGGACACACAGCGTGCACCAATTATTTTACCCAGCAAGGACACAACCTTCAACATGGGGTATACCCAGTAAGGTGGTACTCAGTGTGTAGTTACACTACATGGTGTGTAATCATTTACTTCACATGGAGAGGACACGTCCTGCAACACGGGGTACACCCGGAAAGGGGGTACATGACGTGTATTCAAACTACACGACGTGTAGTTTAAAAATTCTGGAAATTGTGGGAAAAGTCTATTTTACCCTCGAGAACACTTCTTGACCTTCTTTTTGAAAAAGGAATGGGCCGAATAGGTCTGAGCCATTACATCATATACCTCTTAAAACATTCTCGTCCCCAATAATTCAAAAACCAACCCAGAGGAATCCCAATGAGATACCTCTTAGGGTTCTCGTTATAACAGGAACCCAACCAACAACCCTAATCATATGTGTTTGGAATTCCTTCTCCTATGTCCAGATATTATCTACTTTAGATGGCACTGACTCGACCGCATGGGTTCAATCGCATCCTCATTAATGTGTCTCGATTAATAATTGGGTCTTCCCACTTTCATAAATTAGGATTTTTCAACTCGTACTACCCCCAACACCACACAACCAACACACTGCCCAAACTCGTGGTTTTGGGAAATTCCTTCTCCTATGTCAAGATATTATCCACTTTAGGCGGCACTGACTCACCTGCACGGGTTCAATGGCATCCGCATTAATGTGTCTCGATTAAGGGTCAGGTTTTCCCTTTGCCCACACATCCGGACATGTAACAAATCACCATGGAACAAGGAAACAAAAGGTCACACAACAAACAAGCCAAGCATTCCATATATCAAAGGTACATAGTACAACATCAACACAAAGCTGAGAAGAAAAAGGGAAAACACAAGTCAAAAAAACTCCAGGTACAAAGCATGCATCTGGGTCTCCTACTCTCAAGTCCTCTCCTCGAGGCTGCCATGCCTCGACAACGGATGAACCAACAGAATGGTTCTTCCACGGAGCACCTTCTCCTTACGATCCTAGATCTGGATTGGTCATTCCTCGAAGTTCGCATCGTCTCCCATATCTAACTCTACCCAGTCGATAATGTGGGAGTTTTCATGTAAGTACTGATGAAACTGGGAGATGTGGAAGACGTCATGAACCTTCTCCAACTGAGGTGGCAGGGCCAGCTCATATACCACCTCGCCGACTCGCCTTAGTACCTCAAAAGGTCCGATGAGCCTAGGGGAGAGCTTTCTCCCTTTCCCAAACCTCTGTTTCCCCCATCGAGGGGAAACCTTCAAGAACACATGATCTCCCACCTCGAACTCCAAGGGCCTCCTCCGATAATCACCATAAGACTTATGTCGACCCTAATTTGCTTTCATCCTCTCACGTTCAAGATGAACATTCTCCATTTTTCTCTGTACTACCTTTGGCCCAAGAGCACCTGTCTCACCAACCTATACCCAGCTGATGGGTGAACGACATGGTCTTATATACAAAGCCTCAAACGGTACCGTGCCAATAGTATAGTGGAGGCTGTTGTTGTAGGCAAACTCTACTAAAGGCAAGTCTCGTACCCATGATCCTCTGAAATACAGAACGCATGCTCGTAGCATGTCCTCTAATTTCTGGATAGTCCGCTCCATCTTCCCATCAGCCTGGGGGTGGAAAGCAGTGCTAAGGCATAGTTGGGTGCCAAAAGCATGTTGTTATCCCCTAAAGAATCATGAGGAAAACCGAGTATCCCGATCGGAGAAGATAGTCTTTGGGACTCCATGCAACTGCACAACCTCTTCTACGCACCTCTGTGGTATGTTACTCACCGGGCCTGACTCCTTAATTGCTAAGAAGTGAGCTGATTTCGTCAGTCGATCCACCACTACCTAGAGAGCATCATAACCACCCTAAGATTTGGGTAGTCCTGTGATGAAGTCCATTGAGATTTCATCCCACTTCCACTCAGGGACATCTAAAGGATGCAACAAACCACTGGGAACACGGTGTTTAGCATTCACTTGATGACACACTAGGCATTTAGTCACAAACTCTGCCACTTCCCATTTCACCCCGGGCCACCAAAATTGTTTCCTCAGGCCTCGGTACATTTTCGAAACTCCTGGATGTACCACCAAGGCTGAGCTATGGAACTCATGGAGAACTCCCTCATGAATTATCTCTAGGAAAAACAACCATCAATGGAAAAACATCTGATGTCGGCTGTCCTCTGACCATCCTTCTGGAGCGTTCCCCTGATCAACACGATCCTGCATCACATCTACCTCGGAGTCCCCCCACTAAGACTCTTCCACCTGCTACAACAAGGAGGACTGCACCTTTATCTGAAACAAACAACCTCTAACACCTTCTACCCTGGCATCCAAGTGCAAGGCATCCATCTCTCCCATCACCTTCCAAGCATCAGTGGTTTCTCGAACTACTTCCTGATGCGATTTCCTGCTCAGGGCATCATCCACAATGTTTCCCTTACCATTAGTGTAAGAGATCTCAAAGTCATAGTCTTGGAGAAACTCGACCCATCTCCATTGCCACAGGTTCAGGTCACGCTGAGAGAAGATATAACGCAGGCTCTTGTGATCTGAGAAGACCACAAAGTGCTCCCCAAAGAGGTAATGTCGCCAAAACTTCAGTGCGAACACTACTGCTGCAACCTCTAGGTCATGGGTGGAATAGTTACGCTCGTTAGGGCATAACTGCCCAGAACCATAACAGATCACTCCATTATTCTGCATCATCATGCACCCCAGACCAAGGCCAGAAGCATCAAAAAACTCGTCATACAACAACCCTTCCTATGGCAACCTGAGTACAGGAGTACTGACCAACATCTCCTTCAGGTAGTCGAAAGCCTTCTGGAATTGCTCGCTCCATAGAAATACCTGGTTCTTCCTAGTCAAAGCTATCAATGGAGCAGAAACTCGAGAGAAGACTGAAACGAACCTCCGATAGTAAATGGCCATCCCCAAGAAACTACGAACTTCTGCCACACTCTTGGGTTCTGCCCAAGAAACAATTTCCTATACCTTCGACAGGTCCACCACACTCCATGCTGAGACACCATGTGCCCAAGGAAGTGTACTTCTTGCGTCAAAAACATACACTTCGACAATTTCCCGTAAAACTGGTGGTGTCGAAGGACTTCCAAGACTGCACTGAGATGCTCAACGTGCTCCCCCTCTGATCTTGAGTAGATCAGGTTGTCATCGATAAACACAACAACAAACTGGTCCAGAAACTCTCGGAAGACAAAGTTCATAAGTCCCATGAACACAGCATGTGCATTCGTAACTCCAAACGGCGTCACTACAAACTCGAAGTGCCCATACCTGCACCTGAATTCCTTCTTCGAGATGTCATTGTTCTTTACCCTCAGATGATGATATCCAGATCGTAGATAAATCTTGGAAAACCAACCTGCTCCCCTCAGTTGGTCGAAGAGATCATCAATCCTTGGAAGTGGGTAGCAGTTCTTGACCGTTACATGATTCAACCTTCAGTAGTCTATGCATCGCCTGAGACCACCATCTTCCTTCTTCACAAACAAAACTAGAGCACCCCCTAGCGATACGCTGGGTCAGACAAAACCCTTGTCCATCAGATCATCAATCTGAATCAACAACTCCCGCGACTCCGAAGGTTCCATCCGATAAGGGGCCATCGAAATCGGATGGGCACCAGGCTGTAAGTATATCCCAAACTCAACTTCACGTCGGGGGGTAGAGTCACAACCACCTCAGTAAAAACATTGAGAAACTCCCCAACAACCCCTGGGACATCCATAATCTCTGTATCAGCTGGAACCACTTATAACACGCTTAAGAAGATAAGGAGAGCCTCTAAATGCCGGCTTCATACCTTATAGCTCCTCTCGCCAACAAAAGATACGCGCTTCCCATCCACGTCGGAGAACACGACTCTTCACCGGAAGTAGTTGATAATTGCACTAACAGAAAACAACCATTCGATGCCTAAGACGAAATCGTATGGATGCATCTAAAATAAGAGAAGGTCCCCACTAGATCGATGTGGTACCAACATCAGCCCAAATCCCCGGAAAACACAAGATACCGTGGTCTGGCCTCCAACTGGTGTACTCAGCGCCAGTGGTACAGAATGTCTCTCTACGTCTAGTCCCAAATCATGGGCTAGACCAGGTGCAACAAAGGAGTGTGAAGATCCTGAATCAAACAAAGCAGAAACAAGAGTGCTGAACAAACAAATCGTACCTCAGACCACCTCTGGTCCTACTGGAGCTGTCAACTCAGCTGCGTGCAACTATCCACACCCAGCTCCTCTGTCTCTCTGATGTCGTCCACCTCCCCGACCCTGCCCTGGTCGAGTTCCCGAGGAGAACCCTGAGGTCGGCCTCCTCCTACAAAGTCTGCCCTTAGAGGAGCATGGTCCTGCTGTTGCTGGAAGGGCCTCACTGTAAACTGGTGCTGCTGAGGTGGGTGCTGAACCTGCTCACCTCCACCATACTGATATCGGGTCGGGCACCAACTCTGAATGTGCCTGAAACCTCCACAAGAAAAACACTTCGGTCCAGGGCTCCTGAAAAAGGGATGAGGACCTGAAGAACTAAACTGGAACTGCTGGGGCCTGCTCCCCACTAGTCTGAACCTGGAAGGTCCCGTCGCAGGAGACCTGCAACTGATTACTTTCCCCTTCGACGAGCCAGGCTAGATCCCCTCACGTGGTGCACCTCCCAGTGAGTGCATCCTCTCTACAACCTCTGCCTTCTTCTGTACCACCAAGTACATCGAAAGGGTGAATGGGGTGACAACATACTGGAGAGAAGGACGAATCACCTCCTCCAAACGTCTCTCTCGAGACTCCTCATCCGGAAAGAGATCCAGATAAAAGTGCATGAGATCCTTGAACTTGATCCCCAACTCTCGTACTGACATACTCCCCTACTGAAGGGAGAGTAACTCCTGCCTCTTCTCCGCCTTGATCATGGAAGAATGGAATTCCTCTCAGAATTCCTTCTCAAAGTTAGCCCATGGAACCTCTACCTCTATCCTCTCTCTCAGGTAGAGCGTCCACCACTGTCGCGACTCACCTCTCAGTAGAATGACTGCTAGGGGAACCCAGTACTCCCTCGGAGTGCGGATGAAGGTAAAGGCAATCCCTAGCTCCTCAAGACACCCCTCTGTCTCCGTATCCGAAGTACTACCCTCGTACTTCTTAAGGGTCTGCCGCTGGAAAGAACGGGGAGTCTTCTCCCACTGGCTATCTTCCTCCTCTCGGTCAATCCTCAACTGATCGACCGCCTGAATCTGCTGGGCCTCGGCCGTCTAAGCCACCCGGGGACGACGTCCAGGTGCCGTAGTTGTACAGTAAACAAAGATCTCCTAATCCCAAGTAGTAAGGAAAATTTCTCAAGGTTTTATTTTATCATTTTATTTGAATTTCTTCCCCAGAACACCCAAATCAAGTAAAACACAATCATGATGATGCATGTACCTTCCCTAGGGTCTCTACCCTATAATCAATGTAGTCTCACTTGGTCGTTCGGTAGGCTCAGAGGCCTTGCATCGGGTCACGGGGGGCCCTAAAATCCTGTGTTCTAGCCGGTCTTCCCTGGCCTATATCACACACCAAGATTAACTAACAGTATCGACCTACCATAACATGCAATCTCACTGTTCCTAACTCCATGCTCCATCCTATCTCTCAACCATCACCTATGACACCATTATTTCATGACCCCCTCCCACCAAAGATGCCCATCCTGAGCTGCCAATGGTGAAAGGGAGATAATGGCCCCCTCATCCCGCCTCCAGTAGGCCCAGGGTTGGTGAATAACACCAAGGGTATGAGTTTTCACAAATATAGGAGGCATTACCCTTTTTATTATTTTGGATCAAGAAATATGACAAGTCAACCACCCAAAATGGAAATGAACAAGTGTATAGAAATGAACCCAAAACAATCCCACATGCATGTTTAAAAAATCTTATAACAAGGTACAAGTACAAGAAAGATCAAAGTAGAATACCAAAAGAAAACAAGAGTACATCAACTGCAACAACTCCAGCTATCCGACTAGTATGGTCCTGCACGGCCCTGGTGGTCCTCCTGGAAACCTGAAAGTAAACATAGGGTGAGCATAAAATTATACTCAGTAGGGAATCCTAAAGCTCTTGTGCACTAGTGGGGAGACATCCTAATGTCCCGTGAGAACAACATAAGGATCCTAGAAAGGAATTCTATCCACCCAACCTCACCAGCCACACTCACCAAAAACACAATCACAACAGGTATTAGTATATAAGAACAAGAGTATTGGGTACCCCGCACCATTTACCTTTATTTAGATGCTCTTCCTAACAACGAACGTCCTGATGTTGCCACACTCTCCCCGCCGGCACACACCTGGGCCTCACAACCATGTATCTCGCTCGCACACACATGGGCCTCACAACCATGTATCCCACCCGCACACACCTGGGCCTCATACCGGAGATTCTTGGGAAAAAAGTAGAAAAATTTCAAAGAGTCTTGAGCTAAAACCTCCACAATTGAAACCTACCTAAAGAGTCTTAGGTTTAAGGTCGCCTCAAGCCATCACAGCCCAGGGGAGAAGGAGAAGGAAGGAGCTAGTAACTAAGGGAAAATCACCCTCTCCCATGAAATTGGAGTGGTCGGAACTAAGTGCTCAACATGGGTGGGGTGCGATAAAACACAAAAGATATAGATATATATATGTATACCAAACACACAGCCCAACCTATAGCTTCTAAACAGAGAAACTGAGCACATGCCATGACACTGCTACTACGAAGCATGCATCCAACAAACACCCCATCCCCATTTAGGTTTTCACATTTCAACAGAATTAGTTTATTTAGTTTCTTAACTATTGGGAATCTATCCAAAAACAACCAAATCGATCATTCGTAAAACATATCCCTTCCATCCACAAATCATCTTAGGAAAATACAAGTAACAAAACCAAGTCCTTCTTATTAGCCAAACATCCCCATTGATTATTAATCCTGTTTTGGGACTCACCATTCATTAACTCTTCCACATTTTTATTTATTATTCACAACCCATAGTCCGTTCATATTCCAACCCATCCCTGCAGCCTCGCTGCCAACTATCATTACCAGAACCACATCGTACATCATTATCCCTTTAATACCACTTTTCGCAGCCCCACTACCTGTCACCAACATAACATTCACACCAACCTATAACTAAGACAACTGCATCCCCGATGCTCACCCAAACCACAACGACACACAAAAAACCCCCATCACATACCACATATCCAAGACAACACCCACATGTTCATTATTCCATTTTTTTTGAACCAGGGTGATCACACAAGGGTTCCATATTTTTAATATCCATCTTTACATGATTTAACAATATCCACATTCCACAAAGTTTCCATCCACAAAAACGGTCTAGAAAGATAGGGAAACATTTTATTGTGCAAGAAAAGGCCCCCAACGACCATGATTTTCAGTAGACCGAAGCCTATTCAATTCATAACTTATCAAAAGTATAAACAAAGATAAACATAACAACTTCGCCATCCCCAATCTTTAACCAGTTATTATCTTTATTTAATGGTTCAAATTTTTCTCATGAAAACAAGAGGATACCCATCCCACATGATGCAAGAATTAGAGAGACTAAGGTAACATCCCTACCTCAACAGGTTCTGATCACAACGCTCCCCCGGATCAACATTAGAAGACATCTATCGGCGTTCGTCACGTCCGTCGTGTCCCAGAAAAACTTCCTCGGGTGTATGTAGGAATGGAAAGGCTGAAGTAAAGACAACAGATCCATTCTCTGAGGTTCCACCTCGTTGTTACGATCTCGTGGCCGCTGACAGATCATAAATCGGAGCTCAGACGAAAACGTTTTGGAACAAAGAGCCTTCTATTCTCTTGGGAGAACTCTGCTCAGAGGAAAGGGGAGGAGAAGAGTGAGTTGAAAATGAGGAGGGGACCCTCCTTTGATAGGAGAGAAAAGAAAAATTACACGGCGTGTACTTTATGGTACACGGCGTGTACTCTGTTATTTCACACGGTCTCCACGCGGCTTCCAACACTGCTCTGCGGCCATTGACCGGTCAACACACAGTTTGAGTGTAACACATATGTGGGGAGGGACTACACGGCGTGTATATTGGACACATGGTGTGTACCCATTTATTGCACATGGAAAGGACACAGCTCCAACACGGCACATGATCGTTGACTGGTAACGCGTACGCGGAGAAGGAAAATATGGTGTATAGTACTGGACACACGGCGTGCACCATTTATTTCACCCAGCAAGGACACGGCCTTCAACACAGGGTATACCCAGTAAGGTGGTACATAGCGGGTAGTTAGACTACACGGCGTGTACACATTTACTTTACACGGCAAGGACATGGCCTGCAACACGGGGTATACCCGGAAAGGGGGTACACGATGTGTACTCAAACTACACGGCGTGTAGTTTCAAAATTCTGGAATGTTTGGGAAAAGTCCATTTTACCCCCCCAGAACACTTCTTGACCTTATTTTTGACAAAGGAATGGGCCGTAGAGGTCCGGGCCATTACACCTAGTATACGTTGTGTCCTTTATGAACACACCGTGTAGTCTAGTATTTAGAGGACCATGTGGGTTAGCTGTGTAAGGAGACTTGGGCAGGGGAAATAGATTTCATGTACACGCTGTGTGTGGGTACAAAACAACAATCGGTTGGGGGTGTTACATGACCAGTTGTGGAAGAATTACACGCCCATGTGAATGGCTTAAATGAACACGTCGTGTAGAGTTTATACACTCCATGTAGTCTAGTTTTGTAAAACATCTATGTTTCTTTATTCTGTTTTCTTCATGAACTCTTGTGTTTTCAGTCTTTGATAATCCTAATCTAAGTTGTGCATTTGACCTTTAAGAATTATGCCACCAAGACGTCCTCCGGATGTACGCCAGTTTCCAGATGGTGATCAGACACTAGATATGGTAGATCATGGACTTCTAGAAGATCCTCCTGGTGTGCTAACCATATAACCAACCGTTATACCTGGCACAGGTGCTGATGCACAGTTCAGGGAAGGCTTTCTGAGGATGATGCAGGCTATTCTTGGAGCGTCATCTCTTGACCCGTTAACGGCGGAATTGATGTGGGTTTTTTAGCAGCAGCATCATCCGACAATCTCAGAGGATGGAGGACCCTAGGCTGTAGAATCTTGGCTAGAGGCCACACTGATAATCTTCAAGCATCTGGTTATACCTCTAGGTAAAAGGGTGAATCTTGCTACCAATATGCTTCGAAACACCGCCAAGAGGTGGTGGGAGGTGATCTCACAGTCATGATGCCAGCAGAGTATGACTTGGGATGAGTTTCGGTGCATCTTCTATGATTACTTCTACCCGGAAACCTTGAGGGCCAGTTGAGCCCAAGAGTTTATGAGTCAGGAGCCGGGAACTCTTTCTGTTATGGAGTACTTGTCTCGCTTTACTGAGCTGCATATTTTCACGCCTATTCTAGGAGTTAATGAGTTGTTCCTTGCATGGATGTTCGAGGATGGACTAAGGCAAGACATTCGATCGCATGTGAACATCTACATGTTGACATCGATATCATCAATTATCAACCATGTTGTAATCACTGAGCACAATCTGAGGGATTCTGGAGTAGTGAGTCAGGGTGGTTCGACATCCCGAGTTAGTGTTCCTCCTACACATAGAAGGAAGAGCTTCCTGGAGTCTGCTTGAGGAGATCAGAGTAGGTTGGATGTATCTTTAGGAAGCCAGGTAGTATGTTACCAATGCGGGATGAGTGGGAATAATAGGCCTCAGTGATAGGGAGACCTGATGGAGTGCTGATATTGCAGCAATATGGGTCATCTTTAGTGTTTCTGTCAGATCTTCTCACCTGCAGCTGGTGGTAGAGGTTATTCCATGACCCCGTGTTCAGGAGAAGAATTGCCAGTTTCTCACCAGTCTTGGAAATGGAGTTCTTACGGCCATTCCGGTCGATGTAGAGGTCACATCCGTGGTGTTCAGTCACTAAGCTACCAGCGACAACAGAGTGGATCAGCTTAGAGTGGTCAGGTAGGGTCACAGGGCCATGGAGTAGGCCAAACCTTTTTTGTGGAGCAGACCCATTAATAGCAGGATCTCAACCCCTCTATAGTTCGAGGTATGATCTTAGTAGACTCGGTTTTATCTTCATCTCCTTTCGATACAGGGGCTTCCCATAGCTTTATATCTGTTTCTGTTGTGGAGAGTCTTGGTATCTGTATCTTTTCTTCTGCCGACATCTCGACACTAGACACACCATTGGGGACTAGGACAGCTAATGTACGTGAGTGCAAGGAGTTCCCTCTAGAGTTTGGTGGGTGTCACATTCTATGGGACCTTTATGTCCTAGAGATGACAGGTTATGATGTCATCATCAGGATGGACTGGTTAGTTCCCTTTCATGCATTTTTTTATTTCATTCACCGCAGGGTGATTTTCATAGGGTGGTTCTTTTTTTCTGAAGGGCATGTGGGATGTCCAGGTGAGTAGAGTAGGTCTAGAGCATCTTGGGTTAGGAGGAGTTACATCCCAGATTGTCAGTCTATATATGGATGACCAGGGGACTTCACTATTGGACTTTCCTCCAGTGGTGGACTGTTTTAGGGATGTCATTCAGAGAACATCTCAGGTTTTCCTCTGGAGCGTGAGGTAGACTTCTCTATTGATCTTGTACCAGGGGCGGCACTGGTTTCCATTCCTCCTTATAGGATTGCTACACTGGAGTTGTAGGAGCTCAAGAATCGGTTGGAGGAGATCCAGGCCAAGGTTTCATCTGACCCAGTACTTCTCCATGGGGTTTGCCTATCCTGTTCACGAAGAAGGCAGATAATACTCTTAGGCTTTGGGTGGACTATCGGATGTTGAACCAGTTAACCTTCATAAACCAATATCCCTTTCCTAGGATTGATTACCTCTTTGATCGACTTTGAGGATCCCATGTGTTCTCAAAGATTGACTTGAGGTCTGGTTATCATCAGTTGCGACCATCTGATATACCTCTCACAACCTTCTGGAGATGGTATGGTCTATATGAGTATATTGTTATGTCGTTCGGTCTCACGAACATGCCTGTAGTTTTCATGGAACTGTTTAACCGTTTGTTCCATCCATACTTGGATTCCATCATGGTGGTTTTCGTGGATGATATCTAGGAATACTATCACACTCGACAAAACCATGCAACCCATCTTGATATGATTTTAGATATACTGAGGGAGCGTTAGTTATATGCTAAGCTCTTTAAGTGACACTTTTGGATGGACTAGATTCACTTCATGGGTCTTGTTATCTCAGAGACATGAGTATCAGTAGACCTAGAGAATGTGAGGGAATTAGTTTTTTGGGAGAAGCCGAAGAACATCTTTAAGGTGCAGAGTTTTCTAAGGCTGGATGGATGTTACATATGCTTTATTCAGGACATTTCATGATTAGAAGCACCGCTGACAGGTCTGACTAAGAAGGGTGTGAAGATCTTGTGGTTATATTCTTGTGAGTCATCCTTTCAGGAGAAAAAAGGTAGGTTGCCTTCAGCACCAATACTAGTCTTTCCAGAGCTAGAACAGATCTATACTATTTATTGTGATGCTTTAGGTATCAGGTTGTGAGCTGTTCTTATACAGGGAGATAGAGTCGTTGTGTATGGGTCTCGACTATTGAGGTCACACGGGAGGAACTACCTGACGTGCGATCTGGAGTTGGCAGTTATTGTTCATGCCTTACGCAGTTGGAGACATTATCTGTTGGGAGATCATTTTGTGTTTTTAACAAACCACAAATGTCTCAAGTAAATTTTCACACAACGTGACTTGAATTTGAAGTAGAGATGGTGGGTTGAGTACCTACAGTCCTTTGACTTTGGTCTTGCCTACATGCCTGGGAATGGAAATGTTGTGGATGATACACAAAGCAGGAGGACTCAAATACAGGCAGTTCAGGAGGACAGTAGTGAGTGACAGATTATGGATCTATTCTCTATGATTTATTTGAAGGTTCACAATAGATAGGGGAAGACTATTCTATATTCTATAGTTGTTACCTATACACTTTTTGATTGAGTAATAATGAGGAATCTATCAGATTCTGAAGGCCTAGTCCTAAGAAAAAGTGTGTCAAGAGAGGACCACATTCTTGGATGGACCGTAGGTGAGGATGAGATCTTGCTTTTCTAGGGGCCTGTATGGGTGCCGATAGATATACGTGGGGAGCTAATGCGGAAATTTCATTCCTTGGTTTGGGAAGTTCATCCTGGAATCACCAAGATGTATCATGATCTACACCATCAGTATTGGTGTCAAGGTATGAAGAGGGATGTTGTTGGCTCATCATGAGGTGTTCTACTTGTTAGCAGGTGAAGGAAGAGCATCAGAAACCAAAAGGTCTTTTACAGTAGTTACCCATTCTCGAGAAAAATTGGAATGATGTCATGATGGAATTCATGACTGGTTTACCGAGGTCGCCTCGAAGGAATGATTCAATTTGGGTTTTCATTGACAGACTCACAATGGTTTCTCAATTCTTTTCGATCAAGGAAACCTTCAGTGTTGATGAGCTGGGATGGTTGTACATCTGAGAGATTTTACTTCTGCATGGAGTTCCACACTCCATTGTTTCAGAGAAGGATGTACACTTTACTTATCAGGTCAGGTAGGGGCTTCATAAGGGTTTGGGTACACAGGTACTTTTGAGTACAAAATACCATCACCAAACAGTTGGCCAGTCCGAGCATAAGATTCAGGTGCTTGAGGATTTGCTCTGATCTTGAATTCCAGATTTCTGAGGTTCTTGGGAGAAGCATATACATCATTGGGTGTTTTCCTAAAACAATAGTTTTCATGAAAATATTCAGATGGGACCTTTTGAGGCTTTTTACGGTAGGCCATGCTGGTCACCCTAATGTTGGCTAGAGGTAGGAGAGGCAGCTTTGCTAGGACCTCATCTTTTTCAAAACACCAAAGAGCAGATATAGTTGATTCGGAAGAGGATGACTACTATGCAATCTCATCAGATGTCTTATGCTGATCAGTGGAGACGACCTCTAGAGTTCGATGTCGGAGATCATGTTTTTCTACATGTCGAACCGAGGGTCGGACACAAGAGGAATAAGAGACATGCTAAGCTTTAGCCCTGGTAAATTGGGCCATTTGAGGTGTTGGAGAGAGTTGGGCCAATTTCTTATCTGATGCAGTTACCCTAGAGGTACCGGGCCATGCACGACATCTTCGACATTTCTCAGCTCTGACGTTACATTCCAGACCCATCTCAGGTGTTTCAACCGGAAGAGGCTGAGCTCGAAGCAGATGCATCGTTCGAGGAGAAACATATCTGAATTATTGATCGCCATACAAAGGTTCTCAGTAGCCGGTCTGTTCCAATGGTACGAGTGCTATGGCAGCACAAGCAGGTGCAAGATGAGACTTGGGAGTGGGAGGCCAATGTACGATCACAGTGGCCAGAGTTGTTCGAGGATTCTTCTTCTATGCTTTGCTAGGGTTATTCAGGGATGAATTTTTTTAATGGGGAATGTTTTTACGTTCCTGGACCATTTTTTAGGTAAGGATTTTATTTTTTTAGAGTTTTTGAGAAAAGAGTAGTTTCTGGAAAATTTTCAAGTACATTCCATGTACTTTATGAGTACACACCATCTACTTCATTGTCACAGGAGGCCATGTGCTGGCCATGTCAAGGACACATACACAGTCGTGCGGGGTGACTTGGAATCCGCCAAAAGAATAGTACGAAAGAAATAAGTATACACTATGTACTCCAAAATTATAAGCCGTGTATTTTGTTTTTTTTCATTAGACGGACTGGGGTCACGTCTAATCGCCAGATGTGTCTTCTTCTAGGTCTCATTCGACCGAGATAAACCATATGGATCCAAAACTTCTCTAAGCCCCCGATCTTTCATCTTTTCTCCGAATTTACCGTTGTCGATTATGTTGGAAATGCAGAAGTAATATCTTCCTTCACCTAGAGTATAATTTTCCAATTCTTCCTCTTTTCCATGTTATCATGGGTTGATGGTTTTAGACATTTTTATAGATCTTCAACATTATAAAGAGATTCAAGCCTCATGGATCAGGTATATTGATCTCCTAACGCCAAGGTAGGTGGTTTGTTCTTTTCTGTTCGAAGTCTTTGAGCATTATATGAAAATTCCACCAATACCCTTGAACGAGGTATTACATGTATACCATTTCCCCCCTGTCGTTTTCCTTCCAAGCTTGTATTATTATGTAGAGGTCTATTGGATATGAATTAGGTTTATTTCTATGCCCTAGATGTTTTTCTCATGCTTTGTTCTATTTACGACTATTTGGTCCTGTTTATCCTATTGTCCGTTTACCTGTTCTCCATGCCTTGTGGTCATAGGATGGAGTGTTGCTTTCTAACATGTATGAGATGTTTTAGACTGGTTAGCCAAGTAGTTATGTAGGTTTAAATTGGAATTATAGCATTATTATGAGTGGACTTACATGAGGCCGTGAGAACCTGGTGTTATAGACTAATAGAGGATAGACCTAGTGAGCATCCTCATAGAGTCTTTGGATATTATAGACTATAATGGGGATGGACTGAGTGATATTCCATAGAGATTCATTGAGCATTATATACTATAAGGGGATTGACCATGTGAGCTTCCTCAGAGAGTCTTTGTTTTACTTGAATTACCTTGAACCACTCCAGGCTATAAAAGCAATTGACCAGGTGAGCTTCCTCAGAGAGTCTATGAATAACCTGGGGCTATAAGAGGAACTGATTGAGTGATCTTCCTTAGAGAGTCTCTTGGCCTTGGGGATATAAAAGGAATTGAATATGTGATCTTCCGTAGAGAGTACCTGACTACCTTAGACTATATGGGTAATTGACCAAGTAAGATTCCTCAGAGAGTCTTATAATTTTCGTATGACCCAACCAGAGGGGTTAGGCTGAGTGTACTACCTAAAGGGTTGTTGGTACATGTTAAGTAAGACCAATGGGGATGGATGTGAGTAATTCTCAGAGGTTTACCTGTCTGTGATTGATTTATTGTTAGCTATTTCTTGATATTGGAATTGTGTATTATTTACTACTGAGTATTTTCATGTTTATTGCTTTCTGTACATTTACCTACCATATATTCACTAACTATTAGGCACGAATCATCAAGTGTTAACCTAATGGGATTTAGTCTCACACCCTGTTTTGGCCCAAATAGATTCTATTTTTGCAGGTATAGATAAGGTAAAGCACCCTTCTACTTCAGGTACATGACTCGCTATGGGGCTGGAGATCAAGGGACCAACCCTAGGCTTGGGATGCTAAGGAGCAGTTTATCTTTTCTTTTTTACTTTTTTCCATCACACTTCTATTCAGAATTGTGACTTGTTGGCCGTTTTCATATACATATGTATCATGCATCATTTGATATACATTTCTCAGGTTGTTTATTATCTCTAGTCTTACCTTATTCACTTGTGTATGGATTGTTACTTCTTCTGCTATTGTATATTGTTTCACATCTACTATGTACTCTACCAATGAGGGCGTAGATTCACCACTATCGCACCCACGACCCAAGATGTTAGTCGAAAACCTTTTGCATTCAGGGAAATGTTCTTGAGGGCATGTGACCAAACGGGTACGGTGTGCCTCTGGGTGGATTATGGAACAGAGACATTACATGGAATCAAGAATATGATGCGCTTTGGTCTGGGGAAGGTGTATTATGAGGATGGAAAGGATTTTAGTCTTATGGTATTTGGTGAACTGGTGCTGCATAAATCTGCATGAGTGTCACCTCCTAATCCGAAATTTAGTGGAGTGTTTGATAGAATTAAACAGGATATTAACTCAGTTGTCTTGTTAGGGGATCGTGTGAATCAAGATATTTTCATGGATATAACTAGCAGTCCATGAGGTGTTAATGATTATGTAGTTTCTTCATGTGTCAATGTGGTTATATGTGATATTCATGATGGCACATTGGAGAATGCTCTTTTGGGTTTACAGTTTGAATATCCTAATCATCTAAAGGATTATACTATGAATAAGGAGGAATACGATGGATTAGTTGATTTTGATCAGAGATATACTAGCAGGGATGATGGTGGCCTGATTTAAGATAATGATGGTGGGCATAAGGATATTGAGAACCAATTGAATTTAATCAATGAATGTATAAGGACTATGACGACCTCTAATAGGCATGCCAATGGTGAATAACCTATATATTTTGTTTTTTAGGATAATAATGCATAAACCCAATTTTGAGGATGTGGATTGGTGCAACCATCAGGTTCAAATATACATATTCATGATCAATGTAGGGATCATGGAATCATCTCATGATTAATTAATTTTCTTGATGAGATTTAGAAACTATACAACTCTTATATAATCTATTATATGTGGTAGAATGTTACAGATAATGAAAATGAGATTGGAAGTATCCCTCCCTAAACACTAAGATGCAATAAAGTATCATTTAAAGATGTAGCTTCATAAGATATAAAAAATATAGTTAACACTGCTCCCTACAAAGAAAGGCTTTGGAATGACTAATGCAATGTTCTAACAACCATGTCTACATGGTCCTCCTCAAACATTATAAGAATTTTTAATACTAGGGAGTTTATGTTTTTCAATCAAAGAAATTCTCCATCTGAATAAGAAACTACTGATGAACATGGTCATGTGAATGAATTTTCATTTTATGATTAATAATCTTTTCATTTAATATTATTCTTCTAAAAAACATTTTTTTGGAGTAGGTTTGCCTGCCTCTGGAACTTTCTTGAATAATGGTTTCCAATTTTTCACTAATTATCTCATGATTTTTTTACTTTTGTGGATAGATTCTCCAATTGATATTTTTGTTTCGTCAAATGGATAATTTACCTGTGTACTATTATTTTTTATGTATCACAAATTTGTATCCATGAATTCAACTTATGTTCATCTAATTTTCAAAAATCTTCTTCTAATGAATTAATAAATATGTGGTTGGGATTTGGCTTATGGTAAGCATCCCATAAACAAAAATAAAAAATGGGGGGTTCAAAACCCATTGTGCACAAGTAGTGTAGCAATACTATAGTGTACTATAGTAGCTAGGTCACTGTAGCAATGAAGGGCACTGTAGCGGTAGTAGCTCACTGTAGCGGCGATAGAGCACTATAGCAGTGGTGGGTACTGTGTTGTACTATAGCAGTCGGGTACTGTAGCATTACTAATCACAGAATGGGCCTAGGGAAAAAAATTTGGCTTACGAGCCATTTAATGGGCTAATTACCAACAAGGCCTTTAGGATATGTAATGGGTCTCCCTCTACACTGTTAAAAAGGAATTTTCTTTGTTAAATAATAAATGAGGCTTCAGCCCCAACAGTAAATAAAATTAATAAACATGATTATATTAAACTCATAAATCATATCCCTATGAACTCATATTTTCTAAAAATAACTCAAATATCCAATATCTTCATCGGGTGTTTAACATTCTTAACTTCTAGAAATTAATTCATCAAAACTAAATGTTTTTTATATTTGGTCTTCATACATCAACACTAGATAAAATTATTTTTGTACTTTTCAATCTATCATCTTATGTTTATATATTACTACTAAAAACATTGTAAAATGTATCTCTAAAATTCAAAATTATTTACTTCTATCACTTCCCTCATATAGCTATATTCCTACATCCAATGGTTTTATACTTATATAGTATGTAAATAAAAATATATTTCATTGGGACAATGAACTTCTAAAAATCTATGTTGATAATTCCACATTAGTTAAATCTTCTTGAATATGTCGATTCTATTAATTGACATCCCCAACACCCTAATAATGTTCATATTAATTAAACTTGATCTTCAATTTTCAAATAATACAATAAAAATTATTCACCATTATCATCATTATATGATTGGAACTTCAATCTACCCCTTTATATATTTAGTCAATACATAATTCTTTTTATATTCACTGATTTTTATCTCACCTATATTGAAAATAAACTAAAAGTATTTATTGGGAGGAATCTATTTTATGGAACATAAAGGGTCACATTTATACATTAATTTGTTTATTTTTATGAAATATTTTCATTCATATTGTTCATAGTTGTAAGTTGTTAGAAATCATTGAATTTTGGAAAATAGAACCTAGTGCATGGCTGGTGAAAACTTACTCTAGAAGTGTTTGAAACTGTTCAAGGGTGACAGTTTTTGGATAGTGAAATAATTCATGGACTGGGAAAAATAATTTAAACTGATCAAGCTCAAAATTGACCTTATGGCTTGGTTTTTATGAGGATAGTGACTTTCGCATGGTTTTCAAATTGTTTTCAAAACCATGTGGTCAAACCATGTGATCTATCCAAGTTATTAAAGTTATAATTTTCCTATTTTCCCTTTAAGGATTTAATTTCCCTTGACCCATCATTTATCCCATATCATGCACATCCCTCTCCATATTCATTAGTGGACCTCCTATTTTATATTTTTGTGGAATTCGCATGATCTTTCGATGCATTGGATTTGGTTGAGAAATTTTCATTAGGATTTCACTCAATTTATCACTATTCTACCTTTGTTATTACTCTTTCACAGAGGTGTGAAACCCTAGAATTCTCCATTATAGATTCATGGGTTGTTAATCCATCTTCAAATATTTATTTTGGCATTAGCTATGCAAGGAACCAATTTTCATGATTCTAGTTCATTTCATTGAATTAGAAATTATTAGATTATGTTTCACATTATGTTTCCACATATACTGATTTTTTTCAAGGGTAAACATTGATTATTAGTTGAATTTAGTTTTTATCAAATTGACTATATATTGATTTTTTAATTATTATTTTTTATTTTTTAATGTAATCAATGATTTATATTTTGAATTTTAATTTTAATGTTTTTAAAAAGTGTGTTTCATTTATTTCACTTTATAGATTTTTTAATATGAAAAAAAGAATTAGTGAATTGAAATTGGGTTTTAAAGGGGTTATTACAATAATTATTGAATGGTGTTGAATTATTGGAATATTTTTATTTTGAATGTTTTATGAAATTGTTTTCATAATGGTTCATATAATGGGAAATGTTTAGGGATTTATATGTATTTTAATGTGTGGATTTGGAAAATGTGTTTTTATTTGTTGAAAAAATTATCTTTTAATAGTCTTAGATTAACTTGATGTTAGTGTTATAATGTTTTTATGTTGGTTAATTCAATTATATTTTGAAAATTATTTTTTGAATTGGAACTAGTGATTTCTTGTTTGTTTTAAATTAACCAGCACATAGAAAACCTAGATGTTTTTATGGTGACTAAGTGTTAGTAATCTTAGATAATGTTATGGACATTCTTGGGTACGTTTTCCAAGGGATTGAGAGAGACTATTGATTGTCACATTGGGAGATTTTAAAATATTCTTTCCAATGGATTAATAATTCCATTGGTGAAAAAGACTAATAGTATTTCTAATTTTTTTCAAGGGATAGAGATATCCTTTGGAATATAAGTCTAAGAGAGCAATAAAATGATTTGACCTATAGACAAAGGGATATCTTATTAGTTGGGCCTATGGGAAAATATAAAAGGTGCCAATATTTTTATAATTTTTTATCTATATGTTAAATATAATTTTAGGCATATTCAATCTTGAACATTAGGGTAAGATACGATGTTGAGCAATAATTATTCCTGGTTTATTTTGTATGCATTAGGTATGACGTTAGTTCCTTGTGTGGATATGTAATTCCATGTGTGCATTACCAAATTTTAATTATTTGTAAATATAATGTTGTTATTTAAATTTGTTGGGTCTTCAAAAATTATTTATATGTGAATTCAATCTTTCTTATTTAAATTTTCCATTACTTTCATATGTAATGATGTGGTTCTTTTTCCCCATGTTTATTACATTATTAAAATAATTGATCAGGGTTATTTCATGTGTCTTTATTTATCATATTTTATCCATGATTATAATGATTTTGATTATATGTTTTTATTTCAGAAAAAACCAATGGTATTTATTGAAAGTTTTTTTCAAGTGAACATGTTTTAAAATTGAATTTTTTAATGAATTTTCATTCAATCTAGATTTTTTTTTGTTTTTAAAGGTAAAACCATTACATAGATTTCTAGTTTTATCCTACATTGAATTAGTCCAAAAACCATGTATAAGCCTTTATATAAGGAATACAATGTTTTACAGGACACATTTACGGACATGTATGTGATTATTTTATGATTATCTTATTGATCACAATAGTCTGTAATGGTTATGAGATAGAGGATATATTTCCAGGTTGTGTTCATCTTATGTAGAGTTGTTATTGAATTTTATTTTAATGGTATATTGTGTATTTGACCTTGTGGTATATTTATTATATTTGAAATTTTTTTATATTATGGATATTTGTATAATGTATATTTTCATCTATAGTATATATATATTTATATTTTCATTGTTTTTTTACAGAATCCCCATTGGGGAATTTTTGTGTCACACTACAATATTTATTTATCAATGTTGACTCATGGTATATTGGTGTGTCCTTCTTTATTCCAGGTTAATTCATATAGTTTTAATAAGGTAGTAAATATTCCAAAAAGTTTTTATTTATTACATTTTTATATTCTTTAGCTTGTAGTGATAAAAAACACAACATGGGCCTTGTGGCTAAGCAGTACAGATGTCTAGCCTAGTCGACCTTGGTCGGCTCCATATTCAATGGTATCAAATAATTATATTTTGTTATTTGATGTGTGTCTTCGTATTATGGAGAATTAGATCATCATAAAAGATTGTTTAGAGTGCAAAGTTATGTTCCAAGATAGTTTTTTGTCCCACTAAACATAATGTTTCCATTATTGTATAGAGCTTCAGTCTACATCTTGAGTTTGGATTTAAATATTTTTTATTTATAATTATATGTTTGAATGAGGGTTTAGTCCCTGTTAATTGTTTCAGTTATTTTCATGTGATTTTTTAGTTTCATATGATAACTTACTGATTGGAAAAGGGTTTCATGGTTATCAAGAATGGTCTAGTAAACTACATTATGTTCGTGCAGAAAGTATTTTAACCATGAAAGTTTATGTTACCTGATTATTCATGGTTTACCATAATTTTTTCTCAATTTATTGAAATTGAAAATTTCCCTTAGGAATTTATTTTTTTCTCCCACGATACCTTTATTTATTCAAGTGGTGTATTACATTAGTGTGTTATTAGATAGGGTAATTTTATTGGAGTTGTATGATTTTTTCTATAATAGACTGTGGTTTTATATGATTTTTGTACTGTTGTATGAGTCTTGTTTGAATATCACCTATCAATAAATCATATGACTAGTGATCGACATAAATGTGTATAGTGGCTCTCTGTTATAATCATCGAAGATAGAACTTTTTTTGGATTCTATTTTTTTGTTTGATAGTTTTATTGGGGTTTTTATATATAGGGATGCATGAAATTGACTTATAAATATTTTTTATGTTATAATATGATAAATATTTGTGTGATTTCATTATTGGGTATTTAATCTTATAAAATTTCAAATATTTTAAAAAGATTACATTAATTTATAATCCACACCATAGGATGGTATCCATCCAAATTCTATATTTTGAGCTTAATCCAAGCATTGAATAGGTTTTTCATAAGTATTAATTATCTTTTGTAGAGGTTATATATTTCATGAACCTATGTATATTTATGGTTCCAATAATTTAT
Organism: Viscum album; assembly: GCA_963277665.1. Classification (NCBI taxonomy): domain Eukaryota; kingdom Viridiplantae; phylum Streptophyta; class Magnoliopsida; order Santalales; family Viscaceae; genus Viscum; species Viscum album. The sequence goes on from OY728141.1 coordinate 1,283,909,749, forward strand.
GGAATCAAAATATCAAACAAGATGTGTTAATAATCCATTACACATCCTATTTCACATGAACAATGTTAATTTAAAGAACATCGATCAATAAAAATATTTCAATCACAATATATCTACATATAACGACTCATCCAATGGGTTGATTTAAACATCCATTGACATGGATAGTCATACTAGTGTTATTAATATGATGATTTTAAAAAAGAAAAAAATATGAATGAGATGAGTCAAATAATTGGTGCACCAAACACAAAGAAATGAAGGGAGGTAACTGATAGCTTTTGATTCAATGAGAAAGAAAAATATGAAATATATTTTCTGGATTGATTTAAAATATTTTAGGACCATTTATTTAACACTACATAAGGATTATGAAATTAATATATAATGATAATTAACAATTCATTAATTATCAATGTAAATTACAGTCATGGTTTCAAAATTCGTATTCAACATACTTAAAGTCCATGAAAATAATATATAAGGAACTAATATTTAAAGCAGAGCACTAAGGTGGAAGAAAATTCCACAAATTTAGAATGTATATTTTCATTCTAATATATCTTCGTAGGTTCTAAAATTAAAACCCCTATTAACAAGAATAGATGATGTATTTATAGCCCAATGTAGTGGACTATTTTCTATCCAAATCATCCTTTCAATTTGGCTAAAAAATTTGACGATGAAGACAAAAAAATATAAGAAAATCAAATTCATAGAATTTCAGGATATATCGATTGAGAGTATACCATAAAAGATTTTTGTCCATTGGGATTTATTAGAAAATGATATGGTTGTTTCCTTAAAAGATGATGCACTTTTCTATTTTATCTTGAGTTTTTATAACTCTAGAATAAGAATGTTTTTTAGGAATGGAATATTCTTGAATATTCGAGCCATATATTCTAAAATTTTGGGTTCATAAATACTTAAATTATAACCATCGAAATTTATATTAATTGGGTCAATGGGTTGGGATAAATTTCGATAATTTTTTGTTATTATAAAACAAAAAAATATGATTGTAGGGTGGAATTTCAGGCATCAATTTGACCACTTTTGGATTAGTTGATCCATGAAATTTATAACCATGATGTAATGTAACTTCCCTATAAAACTGTTCAAGTATGAATGAATTTAGTTTGAAGATATGCATTTAATCCAAAAAAATATAACATCACAATTGATTTATATTCATTAGAAGAATCATTCGGTCTTCTTGTGTCATCTATAAATTTCATCAGATGGACAAATTAGCCAAATCACTAGTCAAAAATAATCACAAATTTTTTAAATATATTTTCAGACTATTATAAGTATTTCTGCTAATTTTATTATCAAAAACATTTTTTTTCATAATATACATGCATAAACAATATAGTTTCATGACGAATATGTTTTTAATGGTAAATCTTTTATTGAAGAATGATTCTACCCTTACCATAGGGAAAAACATCAGATTTCATACCTAGGTCAACTAAGGTTGCCTTTTGATTTTCTGTTTTTCCCCTAATTGCGAGACATGAGTTTGTTGTCCATAAATGTTAAATTAATAACATGATTTCTATTATTATTATAGTGGAATTATAAAAAATAGATTAGAATGAAAACAGTTTTATAGCCTCTTGTTACCCATACATTGATCCTCTTTCTAAAATCCCCTTCAATGCATGGATGCATTATTTTGGATATCCAAATTACAATCCAAAATCCTTGTACCACCCAATGTCTACAAATATTTTCATATCATCATTATTTTTTATTTATTTTCCTCAAATGGATTTATTTTTTGTATCATTTCCATGATTTTAATTTTATCATCATTTTCATGAGGGAATAAACCCATTAAACTATGTGGGAGATGTTTTCATTTGTTTAATTTTTAGAATTTATTTCTTTATATGTAATTTTTTACCAATTTTATTTTAAATTGTTCAAAAATAAATCAAAATTAAAGTAAATAAATAAAATAGGAAATGGTTTTTAAATTGTGCGGGTCAAAAATGACTATTCTATAACGTTTGGTTATGTTATGACTATTACAATTAGCTTCATTATGATATCAAACATGGGTTGGTAGATAAGTATGACAATTTTTCAAGGTCAAACATCCATAAAAAGAACAATGAAATAAAAACTGAAAAAATTATCACATGTATTATCAATTATTATATAATTTATTGTAGTTTTATGTTCTGTATATATTTCTTATTTTCTGTCATGTCCCAATTTTTATACTATTGCATATCTTCATTTACATATTTGATCCTTTTTAAATTTTTTTGACCTTGACTTTTCATGTATCACTTTAAAATTTGTTTATTACTTTCAAAATGTTGGCGTTTTCCCCTCATCTCCACTCATTTGTTTATTGTATTTCTACCACCACATAAAAACTAAATACAAAAAATATTTATACATAATTCAAGTACAATTTATATTATGTAATGGAAGCTGAGATCTCTTAAAACTCTTTGATTTTTTCTATTGGTTGGTTAATGAGTGAACATAGATTAATAAATTAAAATCTTCATGAGAGCGATATGTTTTGAATGACCACATATTACAATTAAAATTTCGAAAATGAAAAATAAATTAGATTGAGACATGATGTTAGTAACTAATTTTGTTGGAATTATTTATGATTGAGTGTACTATTCTTGTCCTCCACTAATTGGTTAATTTTTTTTAAAATCATTTTCTGAGGGAAAATTTTTTTTGTTGGGTATTTTTGGTTTGTGTTCCTAGGGAAGTGAAATCTATTATACGTGGATGAATTCATATTTCTAATTCATTAAATTTTATAAATTACCCTCATAACATATTTGTACTAATAAATGATTAATATTATGACAATGTTATTTTATTGATAACAAATGCAAATGGAGAACATTGTTCAAATTCAATAAATTACAATATTGTTTAGTATTTTGATCATAATAAAAAACTAATGATCCAAAAAAGTGGTAATTATTTTTTGGATGATCCAGATTCATATTTTAAAAAATTATTCAATATGTGGTTTCTCTCATTCATCCATTTAAAGTGCCATATAGACTACACAAGAAGACCCAATTAATCTTCCAATGAAACGTGACCAATAGTGATGTTAAATTTTATTTTCTCAATATGAAATTAGAAATTTATTGATATCAATTGATAATTTTAGGTGAATAAAATTATATTAGGATAATGATTTCAAAATCATAACTCGACCCATTAATGACTCCCCTGATGCATGTAAGTACACACCACAATTCCTCTCAATGATATGATAATATCCCAAAATTATTGATTTCCATACCAACAACACTCCCAATTGAGATTATGTTTTTTAAATATAAATTTTGGTGTTAGGGATAAAATTTTATAGAAGGGATTATTCAGTTTTGAAGTCATACTCATAGCCTAAAAACCATTCTCATAGTGTATACTAAAACATTTGGGATAAGACAGGACATGAATGCATGGTTGAAGAATGAAACTGTATAATTAGATTAAATTACCAATGGATACCAAATTTGGAGATTATAAATTCCATATCAATATATATAATATTTATGAATAATAGGTTCCTTGATTAAGATATATTCCTAGACAAATTTTCAAGATATCTTAATGTGCAGTTTTGGAAGGGAAACTATCCACCACCATGGGATACAAATACATTTCCCCATTATAAATGCTAAGGTTAAAAAATTAATCACTTATAAGAATATATTTGAATTAAAATATACATCCCAAATTAATAGTAGGACATTAAAAAATAATGTATCAAATTGGGAGACCATTCCTACATGGTTTTTTTCATAAATAACATGTGTCTTCAATTGAAATTGTGTTAGTGTTATTGTAATTTAAATTGTATTTTATTTCATGACTCATTATACAAATCTCCTACTATCATATAATGATTGTATTATCATATACATGGTCCTAAAATACCTTAAATAAATAAAAACAATTCTCATATTTCTCATTTTTATTTAATAAAAAGAGGTCATTTACCTCCGTTTATTTGCCTGTGTTCGGTGGACAATTATTTTTCTCATCTCATTACATTATTTCATTTTAAAAATAATCATAATAATCGTATATATATAAAAAACCATCTAAATGGATAATCCAATACTCAATTGGGTTGAGTCATATTTTTATGATGTTAAGTGATTGATAAAATTTTTCTGATTAAAATTCATTAATTTAATATTGTACATTTGAACTTGATATGTCATGGACTACTGAAATGTCATGTTTATTATGGGAAATATTCGGATTATTAAAAAAATATGAATGGTTAAATTAAAAATTAATCCTTCCACATGTGATATTTGATAATGATTAAAACCATCTTTAAGTATTAGTTTAGGTCCAATACTGAAAATTTTGATCGAAATCCTCTTGTAGAATGAATTTAAATTTAATAAAGTGTTTTAAAAATATCAAGTATGTCATTTGTTAACATGACAAATTAATAACTCAAAACTATAATTTTTATTTTATTAAATTAAATTAAATCAATAAACCAATATAATTAATATGTAAAATAACCCCATTTGAAATTCAATAAATCATGTGACTCAAAAAATTGTATCACCATTGAGGATTCAACTATAGTGATGCAATAGACATTATAATTGATGTCTATGACTTAAAAACACCCAAAATTATTGAATTCTTTTCTAATATAGAGGTTTAATTGAGATATTTTTTTCTGTCAATGTCATGATATATGCTCCCAACATTTTATAATATTAGGTTCTGATGTGAGGGAATATTCATTGCCCGAAACCCATTAAAATTGTGGACTATTAAAAATTATTCATAATTTTAGAAAACATAACATGGTTTAGGGGTAAAAAATTAATTTTCTTATAAATTTCCAATGGGTACCTAATTTTGAGTGAATACTTTTAATATCCATATATTAAACTTTAAATAAGAGGGGTAATCATAATTTTAATTCATCATGATCAAATGGTTCATCGAAAATATGGGATAATTTTGGAAGGTATAACATGTAAAAATTAGTCGATAAATACACTACCATGATCACCTTGAGGTATGTTTTCACTTTAGCACATAGGAGGATATATTTTCAGGAAAAATTCATTTTTAAAGGCATGGGAGAACCTTACAAACTCTTAATTCTACTTGGGATAACTCTCCACTACAATTTTTTCATGTACTTAATGTGTTTAGAATTGTAATTATTTAAATGTTATTGTAATTTCAGTTGATATTTAACACATTATTCATCACAAACATCAATTATTAACACATTCTCATGGGGATTCTTTTACTAATATACATTAACCAAGGAATTCCTTTTAGAATAAGGTAATTTCACTTTCATTTCACCAAATGTGTAAAACTATGTACTAATAAAGGATCTTCAAAATGAAAATTATGTTTTTCTAGTGGAATTAGAAATCAATATTTAAATATAATTTACTTTTCATCTTCTTAAAATACCATTGACGATATTTTTTCCATGGAATTAATTTGTTAATTATTTATAGAATGTGTAATTCCCATAAAAATCAAGGATACTCACCTATAGTTCCATCAGCATAAACTATCAATATTCACCGTATTTTTTTACCATTTATGATATAGGATTTTATATCCCAGAATGAATTATGTAGTATTTTAATAGGAAAATTAAATGTTCTATGAATGAAATCATAAAAGGATACAACCCAAAGTGTGTATTATGATAATATTTATAATCCCAAAGCACTTTACAAAGTCTTGCAGTCTGGTCTTTTCTTATGGGATTAACAAATCTCTCAAGAAATATTTCCACTTATTAATTATAATGATCTTATATAATTTTTTTGGTGTGATATTTTGATTCAGATTCATGTTAAACCCCATTATTTTAAAAAATATATTCTATCATTTTATTTCATAAATGTGTTCCCATGTAACATACTAAGGCATACAATGTTCCAAATAAACAAATTTTTTTTGAGGAGCTAACTAACAATATGTGCATCAACCATTCTTATAGGATAATCATTGAACAATCATGAAACACATTCCACGAAAATAGTATTTTTTCCAATACATTAAAGTGGGAAAGAGTCCCATTAAATTCATTCCCTAAACATCAAATATCTCACAGAGATTAATATATTTTGTTCAATTAAATTTTTTTTGTAAATTTTTCCAATATTATTCAAAGTGAGACAAGATTGAGATAAATAACATGAGTCCATAATGAGTTAATGATAAATGACTCTATGGTCATTGACCTTTTATGAGTTCATATTTGGTTCAATGTTTCAACCACTAGGAATGGAGAGGAATAATTCCATGATTGGGGATTTTCTATCATCATCAACTCCACCAACAATTACCATATCATCCATAGGTTTCAAAATAAATATTATCTTCCAAAAAATTGTATTTTTTATCACAATTCATCATCACATTTTTTTTAAAAAATTAAGGTAAAAACTCTACCGACTATTAAATTTAATATTGGGGCATAACATTATAAAATCAGAGAATTATATGAGGGGTATTGAGTGGAAAATTTAGGATCAATTATTTTAATATGGGAAGAATTAGAAAATATACATAGGTGATCAGCCACATGGTTTTTTTATTGTTCTATATTTGATATCATAGTAAAAATCATGGATTATTTGAATCCATCCTATAATATATAGGTTAGAAACGCTTTAATTGAGAAATATCATTAAAGTTGAATGGTATGTAATGATGTTGTTATTAGAACCTATGATATTGGGCCAAAAATTATCCAATCAAAAAACCAAATATATAAGTTATTTTATAGAGAAAATGTAATGAGATGGAGTTTAATCATTTGTTCTCTAGGCATAATAAATGAAAAGGAAAAATTTTTCTCTTCTTTGACCATGTATATCCCTAATGGACCTATTAAAATAATTACACCTCAATTCACAGTGTATGTTCCAATCTGATGATAGTATCATTAGGGAAGATTAATGAATAGATTTTATTTTAATGAAATAGCTCTTTCATGCATCATCAAAATGAAATATAACATCATTCTAGAGTATACAAGTCAGTAGGAGGAAAATACTAAGATATTCTAGATGAATTGTTGCTAGTAATTGATAATGAAATATAATACATACATCATGTGTCAATGAAGGGGTTTCAGATCAAATTCATCCTCATTTATGGTCCAGAATATATAGACATAGGGGCATGGATTCTAGTTTTTTTGAATAATTTTTCTTATCATATCCATGGTGGAATAGAAGTTATTTGAGGTTAAATGAGATTACAATGATTTTTATGTTCCATTATATTGATGAAGTATTAGAATGAAAGGTAAACACTAAATTATCCTTTTATTAGTTGGTCTATCATGGTTATAACATTAAAAAATCTTATATAATTATAATACGGAGAACATAACGAAACATGATTCCATTGAATCTTAGAAGTGTCTTTATAATTATGTATAGCTAAAAATAGTTATCATATGATCGGTATCACATGGATTTAATGAAATTTCATTTGACTAGTCGATCATAAAATTCTATGGATAAGATTCCAGCATGGAAGTTAGATATATATCTAAATTCTTTGAGTAAGGTTCTTGAGAGAGTCAGGGGTGATTAAGAAGAAGACGTCTCACGTTCCATGTCATGGATATATAAATTAGTTGGGAAAATTATTTCACTGATCAAAACAGATAAATCATTGATTATTCTGTTTGGACTCGTAGTTCATTGATTGGATAACTAGAAAAAATATTATTTGGGTGAAAGGTACTGAATACAAGGTTGAAGAATATGGATATGTCAATGACATTTATAAAAGATTATAGATCTATAAGGGCATAATCATTATTGGAAATACCTAATTGGCATAGAATCAAAAAGGAATCTGACCCTTTAGACATAATGATAATGAAATATTCAGTTTAAAAAATTCTAATGGTCTTCATTTTTCTCTTATGGGGTAATAATTAATTAATAAAATTTCCATACATAAAGATACGTTTGATTGAAACTAAAAGAGTAATATTGAGTACCCATTGAAGGATCTATATAATTATAGAATCATGATAAAATGGATTATTGGGATTATAGATGGATTATGGAAAACGAATTAGGTTCCTAGTAGGAATAGAAGGAGGTGAAAGAGTTTCTTTGTGTTCTATTAATGATTTCTTTCTTTTATTTATTTAGTTGACCATATAAATGTTATTTTTAGTATTCAACATGAGGGACATAAATTTCATTTATATATAAAATAAATTTATCACATAAAATACCCTTGGCATATGAAAATGGTTAGTATATGGGTTTACGATAATTGGATTATTATTGTAGGAATAAGTGGGATGAATGTCATCCAATTTGATTTTCAATGTTTCTCAATGTATATTTGGTAAATAAGGTAATAACATCTTCATCACTTTCTCCAGGTTTTTAGAAATAGAGGCATGAACCAAATTTGGATTTTAATTATTTTGAAACTTGTGATAGTCATTCTAATGGATTTGGATGTGAGAAGACTCACTAGGATAGTGTAAACAAGTAGGACTAGGAAGAGGAATTCAACATTGATACTGATTAAAATGAAGATAAGGCTACTGAAAGTTACTCTCACCTTGAATATATTGGAATTATTTTTGATTTTTATGAATGGACTGAGGGGGATAAAATATGTGATTTCCATACTAGAAGTCTTAGTATAGTGAGAATAGAAGGGTAACGAGTGGGGTTAGTTAGAGTTTCTAATGTGATTAATTATTAAATTTGGGATGATGTTTTTCATTAATTATGAAGAATTGAAATAAAGTTTTCAAAAAAGTGTATAATGGATCATCTATTTGATGTGGATTTGTTTCAGTTGGGTGATCAATAAATTCCAATGTTTTTCAGTACTAGGGTATTGATGTTGTGGAGAAGATGAGGTTGGGGTTATAATATCCAAAACTCGTTGTTACACAAGATGTGTAATCTCACTCATACACCTAGTCATATTTTTTGGGATCTATGGGTTGATTATAATAAAGTTTATTACTTTATAATATTTTCAATTTTGTAATTTTGTTCATTTTTTACACCATTATTCATATGATATATAATATAGATTCATGATTTTTTATCAATAAGGTTACTTCTACTAGTGTAGTAAAATAGAAATCTCAATGTTAACATTAAAACCTCTTAAAAATATTGGATCCTCAAATGGTGAGGGATTTGGTTGTATGGGAATGCTTCCAATATATATTTGAACCACTCCCTATAGTCATGGATTGATTCAATTGGGTAATTGATAGATACAACTGACATAATTTCGGATTGTTGGAGTTCGAGAAGTGAGAAGATATTTTAAATAAATATACTCTTAAATATAATCAATGATTTTATATAAAAATAATGGAAATATAATATCTATGATATGGAAGTGTCAAATAGGGAGAATAGTAATTCTCATACTTTGAATTTTTCTTCAAAAAAACCTTTATGAATTATGCTAGAGAACACAACTTAAAACACTTTGAGTTAGATATGAGGATCCTCACTAGATTGATTGTGAATATAAGGTTGAATATTAGTAAATATCCTATTGAAATTGAATTATTTCTATATTTATTTCTTATTTAATAAAAAGGGTTGGTAATTAATATCTCAGGCAGTGAGTTTAGTAAGTGTTTATTCTATATAATTGTCCATATTTGTAATAATTTTATGTGAACAGAATGGGTATTTTGTGATTTTATTATCCTATATATTCCTCATAGGACGATGAATTTTTTTTTTCAATTTCAAGGACAAGTAAATCTAAGGGATTTTATGGGAGGCTGTGGGTAATTCATATATATTTTTAATAGAAGAGGAAGAAGCGTGATACTTGTATATTTTTTTGTATTTTATTTATTTTTTTTCAGATTTTTTTTGTATATTATAAAAATAAAAAAACTAGAGAATTCTTATCACACCAAACCTCAAAATTGAACAAATATTTAAAATTAATATAATTTATGTAAAAATAAATGATATGAATAGAATATAGAAAATTAGAAGATAATTAAGTGATTAAACATTTGAAAAACACAATACCTATCCATCATATACAAGAAAATATAATGAACATGTTTTTTTTATTTTATTTTTCAAATGTATTTCTTCAAATGTTGAATATGGAAAAAATATCACACTCATCTCATAACCCATATCGGATATTCTTAAGAAACAAATTTTAAATGTTATTACATGATCACTGATCTAGGAATAGTTATTGTTGATCCTCTAATGAAACAAACCATTACTATTATTTTTATTATTATTATTTTTAATATAATTGAACACTATTCAATTTTTTTTAGAAAATTACATAAACATGTATACATTCCCAAACCTCACTAAATTAAATAGTCTCTACCACATAGAAATATATAAATTCCCTCATGTATATGATAAAATACTTAAAATCAAGGAAATTATAACCAAAATTAAATACATTTCCCCAAAGAACAATTTAATAATATTAGTAAAATAAAATAAATGATGATGTTTTGTTGAATAAGGTTTTTTATTTTAATGTCTCAAAAAAATGTTTCCCATGTCTTGAATGAGATTTTCGAATAATGATCAATGTAATGGAAATGAGAGAAAATTTATTTATTTTAATTCTCATGTTTTTTGGAAAATGCCTATATCATATTAATAAAAAACCATGATAGGAAATTAATCTATATGGTATAAAATCTCAACTATTTATAATTTTTATTAAGTATGAGTGATTTTAATTTCACTTAATTTTTAATGAACATTACATCATTATATTCTATAATGAAAATACTAAATTTTTTATATAATATTTCTGGATTTTAAGGTTTCTTATAGAATTTACTAATGGCAGTTTATCTAGGGAATTGGATTATTCCGTAATTTTAATGATCATATTTACAACATAAGAATTTGATCAAAATAAATGTATGAAATGGACCGACAATGATGATTCATTTTACGAGCTAAATAATGAAGGCCAAATATTTTGAAAATAATCAATATGATAGTGGATATATAAAAACCTAATTGATAAAAATTGATATGAGACCATGGGAAGAGAAAAAACCATATAATTTTCTAAAACATTCCATTAGACAAAAAATATGTATATTGAACTATCAATATCCATATCTACATCTTTTTAAGAAGTGGATTTCTTGATATTTTTCACTCTCTATGTTCAAATAGTCAATAAAATAGTATGGTATGTTTTATAAGGTGTACAACCCACCACCATGGGCTATAAATACACTCAATATGAGATTTTATTTTTGTGTAATATCATTTATGTTTTAAATATTATATATTTATAGTATTATAATTCATTAAGTGAATGTTTTTATAATTGGTTTATGAATTTATTTTTATATAAGCTAGATTATTTTAAAAATGAGTTTTGAAATTTTTTCTATATTACTATATTTTAATAATTCTAAGGAGTTTTGATATCTATAAAAAGAGATATCAAATATATTAATCATTCAGAAATTTGAAATAGATAGAATTTTTTTTTTGAAATTGACTAAATGTTTTTTTTGAAAATTTATGTTTTAATATTGTAAATAAATTTGTTGGGAATTTCTTTAAACTATTTTTTTGGTCGGTGGATGATAATATTGGGATATTGGAACAAAACTTGATTTATAAAAATATATTCTCAATGAAATTTGAATATATCTTTTTAAATTTTTTTTAAATGAGGTATTTGGATTGTTCCTTTAGTTATAAGAAAAACTTTATAGTTTTACAGGTATGGATAATTAAGATAATTCCATATGTTAGTTACTATTTTCCTCACAAAAATGTCTTGATCGAATTGAGGAATTCTTCTCTTTGATTCCTCGTATTCCAACCTTAATTTTTTTCAAATAAACATTTATTTTCGTGATTTCACCTAGAAAATGTGTGGACTAATAGGATCCCATGAGTAATTTTTTTGGAAATTTTTATTGTTTATAAAGACTTCCATTACAGGGTGTCGTTTACTAAGGTGTAAGAGTATTTTCATGACAATATGTTCACATTAGTTTTAATTTTACAAATTTTTATATTTAATCCAATCATGATGGGTTTATTAGAATTTAATATGAATGCACTGAAGGGGAAATTGTTTTTTGCGAAGAAAATTCACTTTGAATTTGAAGATGATATTGAAATGAAAAATATTGATAAATTATTAATTTCAATTTAATGTTGAATGTCAAATTTTAAATGGGTGTTTTCCTAATTTGGTTCATGAAATAATGTGGGAAGTGTGTTTTCAATTTTTTCTATTTTTCTTTTATTAATGTAGGTATTTAATGTTTCATGGGTTTTGAAAATTATTTGAAAAATAAATTTAAAATAATTTTATATTTTAAAATTAATTAACTTTATTTTAGACCTGATATTATTTTAATAGTGGCGTTTTTATAAATTATATGGTTTTATATGAATAGTTTTTTGTTCATGAATTTTTTCAACCCACAGTTTAGTGAAAATAATATTTAGAAATTTTCTATAAATGAATTTAAGGAGAATTATTTTAAAATAATATTTTGGAGCGAGACGTCAAATGATGGATAAGCTGGTTAGCATTCCAAATATTTTAATAATTGAATATTTGGAACATTATGTGATTTCCTAAATTTAATGGGTGAGTGTGAGAAACTATTTAGTCTTAATATGTGTTCTATTATGACTATAAATAATTAATTGTGGTTTTATGGGATTCCATTGGTTATAACTTGTTTAAATCCCATGTTGTTCATAATTTACATCTTTACCCAATTGGTGTGTTTGTTTATTTTAGGATTACTTTTTCTTTCTATCCTTTGAGTGGTATTTTTATTAAAATTAAAAAATTGGTAATTGAATAGATTTGGAATTTGGTTTTGAAAAGGAATGAATTGTGATTTCGAATGTGTTTTGAGAAAATTTTATGAAAACAGAAACAATTTTTTTTGTTTTTCACATGATTTTGAAAAATGTAAATCATTTTATGATTCAAAGGTTTATAAAAGTGTCTTGGTCTCTACAATACATTATCAAATAGAAGAAAGTTGTTATATTAAATGGATGAGACCCAAATATGGGGTGTCAATTAATTATTTTCATTTAATCAAAATAGTTGAACTTTTTTCAAATTTATATGTGTAATTTTTCATTTGATTTACTTTTTTAGTGCATACCTGATTACCTTTAAAATGTTCTAAAATAAAAAACATGGGTACATGCCTTGTTGTTTTGATTTCCATCTTTGGAGATTCCATTTTTTTCATTTTCCATGAAAATTGAAAGGAATTTTTCTTGTAGTTTTGGTAATTTGTGAGCTTTGGATTGGTTCATTGTGATTAAGAAAACTATAACTTCAGGCTATTAGGAAATTGATATTGATGTTTTTTTCAGGTTCACAATGGGATGCTACTATTAGTTCCAGATCAAATTTTACCTATATATTATTTTAACATAGGTAAATATTCAATGTCATTTCTTGTTTTGGAATTATCAAGGATTATCATTAATAATAGTGAGTATTCAGATCGATTTTGGCTCGACCTTGTGGATGTTGAGTTTTATGTTATTGTTTAAATTCAGAAATTTATAATTGGTTCCATTGTTTTCAAAATGTTTTCTATGGATATTCGTGGTGGAGAATTTCAATATTATAGGTCTTCACTAAAGGTGTTATCTTTTTTTAATGAATTTAGAGAATTTATATATATGTAGAGACCAGAGATTAGGCTCCCATAACTTTGGATCATGTAAGAGGAAATGATCACATTTTTATTGGACTCATCTGATGTTTGTTTAATCAGAAGGTTTGATATATTTTAATAGCCAGCATATATAAGACCCTACATATGGATCTTTCTAAGGGGTTTCATCTAGAATCACCTTCTTCCATGGGCTATATTTTGAGACTCACTATTTTTTCTCCCTTATATATTATGGAAATTGTCTAGGTATAAACATGAATTGTGGGTTTACTTGTGACACCCCTTAGGCTAATAGTATAAATTATATCTGTTCAATTTCCCCCATTTTTTTGATCAATGGTTTGTATAACTGAGCAAATAACTATTTGAGGGAGATTATTAAGGGTCTATATCATTTTTTACATACTGTTCATGTTTTTTAAAACCATTAGAGCTCAAGAAGTAACCATGGATCTTGGTTTTTGTGGGGAAATAACTTCCACATGATTCAAACATGGTTTTACAAACTATATATCCAAACTCTTTAATCCTTCTTGGTCACAAAAAGAAATTACCTTATTACATTGATGTATAAAAATCACATTGTATCTTTCCTTCTCCACCATTACATATATTGCTCTCATTTAGTATGGTAGATCTTCCTATTTATTTTTTGTGGAATCTTATTGATCTTTTTAAAGAATGGAATAATTTAATCCCTTTTATTCATGATTTACCTTCCTCATACCAAATTTTACAAATTTTATTTACCATTGATAGTAGACTGAAACCCATGAATTTCCCACAAAAAATTATATGGATTTTATTATAGATTTTATATTTTAAAAAATATGTATTAAGTGTGAGAGTACCCCACTTTATTGATTCATGTGGATATAATCGAAGGAAAAATTATTTCATTAAAATTTTAAGTAGGTGTATCTATATAAGGTATTTTTACAAGGATAACATTTTATTCAATGTATCATTTGGTTTTCTACTGAATAGACTACAATTTATTTATGAATTATTATTATTTCATGTTTTATGTGATTAAATATTTATAATGTAATTTTGAAAATTTAGATTTGTTTTAGGAATAGAGATATCCTTAATTCACAGTATATTATTATTAAAATGAATCAAAGTGATTTAGATCATTAAAATGGGTTAGTGATTGTGTTTTTAATGATTCTTTACATTGTGTCTAATTGATAAAAAATATTAGGATTTAATGGGTAAGGTAATTAGTTTTTGAAGGGCTCATGTATATGAAATTCTTATGGATTTAAATATATTCTACACGGGAGTTCTTAAAATGTTTTATTCCTTGCAGAAGGAATTGAATTTAAATTTTTATTTATGAACATGATGATTTTGTCCTTTTATTTATGAAAATGTATGTTTATTCTAATACCTTTTAAAATATATGTTTTGTATAACCAATGAATGATTTTGTAATTTTTAATTTGTTGCATAGGGGAAACCCTAGGTGTGTGCATAGTTACTTGTGAATTTGAACTATAACTTTAATCATAAACATTATAGGGTATTAATTCCATAATAATGAGAGATACTTTGTGGATAAAGGTTGTGAGGGATTCTGATATATTTTCAAAGGGACCAAGAGTGCCTTTAGAGGGGAATACAAAGAGATAATCCAATATTTTATCAATGGGATTAAGAGATCCATTATGAAGGAAGAGTAATATAGCTTATAATGTATTAGCCATGAGACTGAGGGAGATATTTAGAGTTGGCCCTAGGGAAGAATGTGAGAGATTATAGTATTTTTATATATGCTTATTCATCAAAAAAATATATTTTTAGACTATCACATAAGACCCTTATAGTTAGAGCCCATTATTCATATTACATTTGACCAGTTGAATTTAAATGATTTATTAATAATGTTAATTCCATATGTGATTTTGTTATTCCTTCTCTGAATATGATATTTATAATATTTTGGGTATATAATGATATTATTCAAAAGATTTATGTGTTTGGAAACCTTGTTTATATAAGTTAGGTCAGTCAATCTTATACCAATTTTATATTACATTGTTATGTAATTATTATGTTTCGGTATACTCATGATTATGAATTGTTTTGGTGCGTTGGGAATATTTATTCAAGGTTGTATTATTTATATTTTTAGATAAATCTTTACAGTTATTTTGAAAAGATGGTTTAATTTTAGAAAAATGGATCCGAATTACTAAGTCTTTTTAAAATGTTTACCTTTTATAAAATTGAAAAGGGTTTTGGAAAGTGATATTTCAAAATAGGTTGAGTGATTATCATGAATTATATACATATAATGATTCGTTGTGCTATTCTACTGGTCATTGTGCCTCAAACCCAAAATTGGTCTTTACGGCTATACATAAATTATTTTTTAAACATTGATAAAGGAAGGCTCATTGGGCTTATACATGGTGCATTCGGATTAATATCTTAATTAGTGTTCAAGAGATGAAGGAGAAGTGGATTCATAGGATTTATATCATGATTATATATTATAGTGTTTTTCTTAGTCGATAAATTATGTATTATCTATCGTGGTATCATTCCAATACACTGATCTATTGTATTTTATGACTATAGATATCGTGTATAGTTGTATTATGTATGAAACATTATATATATGCTGATGTGAAGGTGTTTATTATATGAACTTTTTTCATTTCCATGTTATTTTATATATCTTTATACTCTAGGTATGTTGTTGTGGTGATATGAGATCATGGATTTTTCACTGCAGTTTATGAAGGGGAAAACCGTTCCCAAAATGTTATTTGTTCTTCCATGGTTCTTGTTGAAATCATGTGGAAATTGTCAGTGCTTTCTGTGTTGTATGGAGAAGAGATATGGGTTATGGATTGTGTATACCCATGTTAGTTTTTATGAGATATTTACTCTAATTTAATGATCTTAATATTAACCTCTCTTATTAACATATTGCTGTGAGGGGGGGGGATTTCATCACACATTTTCTTGTTCTCCCCTTTTATTTCATTTAAATGAATATAAACATATAATTAATTGATATAAGTTTAAATTAATATTTTTTTAAATAAATCTATCACAAAAAATTATTTTTTATAAATGGAAAATAATCAATGTAGATGAAAAATGTGATTAATATAGAAATTAATTATATCTGTAAAACATTATATGAAAATACTATGATTATGAAACATTTTTTTAGGATTATGTTAATTATATTTTCATTTAATTTAGTTTCTTTCGTCCATATATAAAATCAAACTAGAAATGTTGGGAAAAATAGTATATTTCACTCTCATAGGAAAACAATTTATAATTTTTCAACAACAAATTAATTTTTCCACATTATATTTAATATTAATATGTCATATATATATTGGATTGTAAGGAAAATGTTCATATAGTTTTTGGGAAAAAATATTCTCTATATTTTTTTATTTAGAACATCATCATCAACATATTGATCTTCATCCTCTAGGAAGTTCAATATTAACATTAATGTAACATCAAAATATGCATTCATATAATTTATTAATATAGAGTTTGTTTCATCATTTCAAATTCATTGGATCTCTGAAATCACCATTATTTCATTTTAGGTGGAAAATATATATGGATTAAATCAACTTATGTTCCATCACCAATTTGTGTTCTATAGAATATGTTATGGAATAAGGTGGAATTTTTATTGAACATTTATTAGGAAAATTTATTTTAAAATTGATTCTCAGTCCATAAACACAAATTAGTATTTTTTTTCTTATTTCATTCATCCTTATCCTTGTAAATATCAATCGTTTTAGGTGGCATTGAATTATTTTTATTGAGTTAACTTTTAACACTTATATGTGTTTCTTCTTCACTTTCACTAACATAGAAGAAGAATTATTATTTTCTTTTGAATCTAACATCTATGATTTTTCAAATATTTATATCCATATCTTCATAAATAACTATTTAATATGATTATATTTCTTCTCGTTTTGATATTTATTTACATCTTATATTGTGAATTTTTTCTCTAAAGTTTAATTCCTTTAACATGATAACATCTCTTTCCCTGGTACTTTTTTCATATATTTTCATTATATTTATGGAAATGTTTCACATTCCAAACATATAATTTTATTTTATTATGTTTCCCTTAGGTATTATCTTTTTCTGAACATTATATTTCTCTTCAGTGAAGTCATTCTTTCTTTTGAACCTCACACACTTGTTATTAATTCATTAACATTTTTTTGAAGCTTGCTTCAATTGACATGAATGTTCATAGACAACATACATCATTCCATAAAGTGGCCCTTTCATTTATGGTAGAAAAATCCCTTATCATTTTCAACTTAGTTTATTCAAACATTGTTTTAAATAATATTTTCAACATACTATTCATTATAATAAATGGATTATTATTCACTTATATTAAATAAATTTGTCTTTATATTTTGTATCCTTTTTCTTTTTGATGTTACTATGTTGTACTTGGAAGTTGTGAACAAGATGGCCTTTTCATGATGAATAGTTCTTCCCCCATATTTATTGATATTTTTAGGGTATTCAAATCTGTTGATTGTCAACATATTTTTCTTTTTCTGTGGGTTTTGTGGGTATATCTATGATTCAATTTATTTACTTACTCCCCAAAAATATTATAATTATATGTTTCTCATACCTTGGAATATTAATAAAAAAGTTAATATCTTGGTATATGAACATTTGATAGCATCAATATTAGCAAAATATCATTTGAGTCTTATAATGTGTTGAAATTTGGTTGTTGGAGGGTATCCCTAAAATATTATTTTTTAAATCTAATGTAGGAATTCATTTATTTATTTCATTAAATCCTAAATTATATATAAATTAGATTTCATTATTTCCCTATTCAACAAAATGTATCATTTAATTTCATTGTAACATTTTCAATTCAATGTATTTGAATTAATATATGTAATTTTTCTAGAAATGGGGTTACCATTTTATTAGACTTATCTAAAGATGATACTTATAATTATATCTCATTATTTAATAATTATATAGTTAATGTATACATATTTAAGGCAATATTTATAAATTTTGGATGTTCCTATTTACTATTCTTCTTCAGATGTTTTAGATTGAGAATCTTTAATATTTCTCATCCTCACTACCTTATCATAGAACCCCAAATTTAATTTTTTCTTCAAATATTTTGGAATAAATGAATTTTTTTTCACATAAAACATTAAATTTTTCTATATTTTAATCTTTCAAATTATTATCCTCTTTTAAGGAATGAATAATTTTCATTCACTCTTGTTTAATTGATCTGGAGTTTCGAATACATCAAATTATCAATTTCCATGTGAGAAACATTTTTTTCTTGGAACATTTTAGTGAAAATTCATTTTATGATGATTTATCACAAAACTATTTTACAATTATTTATCCACCATGTCAGAATCTATATGAATATATAATATTTTTTGTATCTTTCATAAGAAAGACTATAATGAGTATCATACTAAATTATTTTCATCGACAATGATTCCTCTATTACATCATTTTTCATCCAAAGATGGGATTTTTAATGAAAAAATCCCTTCGATTAATGTAAATTTGGTTAATAGTACCTTACTAGTAACAACCTTAATATGAAATTTATTTTTTTATAAAAAATAATAATAAATTTATTGGATTTTCACTAATCACAATCGGAGCATCCTACTTTCATAAAATGAAATCTAGAATATTTTTCAATATAAATTTCACACACTACAATGTCACAAAGTGGGGGATCTCCCTTCCATTAATCTGTAGAAGATACAATTTTATATTTTGATCCTACATATATTATATTAATCAATTTATGATTGCAATTTAAATTTTCCCCTTAACTATAGTATATTGTAGTAACATTATACAATGAATAATATCTTTATCTTCTGGAGAAATAATTTAATCATCTTTATAAAATTTACCCATTATTTATATTGGTGAAAAATAACTACGAACAAATATATATATATATATATCTATATAGAGGTAACATTTTTTGGATACACCTTGGGTGTCTGAGGGGATCGTTCAGTCCCCATGTTGGGGGGGGGGGGGGTGAATCAAGGGAAAATATTTTTAACACCGATATGTTTAATATAAATTATTCCTTAATTTTTATGATAGATCCTATATTATTATATAGGATTAATAGATATTACGTATGATCCATTAAAAAGTTTAGCTTATCATATACAAATATTTTAAATTATGAACCTGCTACTTTTCAGGTTGACACCCATTATGTACCTTATCTTTCGAAAATAATATTATTATCCATTAGAGGTTGTGTGGAATGTCATTATCCATATCATAAAATGTATATCACATACAGTATACTATATAATATTAATATTATGCATTTCGTTGAGCCATCTCCAAAAAATAATTTTCTACATCCCAATATAAATGATTTCACTATTTACACTTGAACTATCGGTCTCTAGATATTCTTGTTAGATGTCCTCATGGATGCATATTTAACTACCTATTGAACATTATTTTTATTTCTCATACATTCCAATATATCCCTACTTATGGCAGACTAACATATTGATGATTTTTGTTTCTATAACATTTACATACAACCACATATAGAAATTAGTTGCTGACATATATCTATATGAACTCCATCCAATCGTCTAAATCTAGAGGAATAAGACAAAAACATTAGAACTATATATTCTAGTGTTCTTGCATGTTTTATCCATCATATGTTTGTGAGAGTACATGGTCAACGTATTCCTATCCTTATAATTATTTGTAGTCAATATATCTCTTATTTTGGGATTTTAACTCAAATGATCTCTCTCATTTTTATATCTGATTTTTTTGATAAATTTGATGAATTAATGTTCTATTATTTGGAATGAAATTTTTTTAACTCTTGAATTGACATTATTCAATATCACTAAAAAATATCATGATTTGACTCCATAAATTTTTATATGAATCTTTGTGTCAAAAATATTTAAATCATTTTAATATCATATATTTTATCATTAACTCTAATTTTCATATTATTACACTTTCAATTTCAATATCAACATCATTAAAATGTCTCGGATTTATAAAATGGTAGTCTTTTTATCAAATCATCTGGTCAATGAACATATACTAAAGAAAATTCTATCCTTACGTTTCTTCATATAAATTAGTTATACTCAATAATCTATAGCTTTTGCAACATTTTATATCCTCTAACATAGTTCATGTTCTTCTGTGCTTTCCATCTGGTGCACCTTTTTACAGATTTAAATCCTATTGAATCATATCTTTCTAATCCACTAAAATTTCAATAATCATTCTTATAGATTCAATCCTTTGATGCTATTAATTATAGATTATTTGGAATAAACTCATTTTAATAAATTTGGTCGACATAGCCTCCATGATAGGATAAATTTAGCTTATATCAATCTACAATTCCTCGGATATTAATCATATCATCTTCCTATCTTTATATATTTTGATCAACCTAGTCTCTAATATATGATACTTTTATATTTTTTATGTGTTTTTGACTAATAAAATTGACACATTGATTCAATAAAATGCACTTTCATTATCATTTATACTTTTTATTTACATTGACCATAGTAAATATGTATCAACGACAGTTGTGGATTGTTGTTCTTCGACCATCAGTCACACTAAGAGTTGGCCACAAATCATCTAATCAGCATTAGATTTATTATTTCTAGTAACCACATCATTCTTTAGTTTCTTTATTACATCTACTTCATATGATCCATCTTCCAAAATGATTAAAATAGCCATATTATTTTTATGAAACCAAAACTTCAGCAGAGCATGCCTCTGTTAAAACAATGCTTTAAAATATTTAAATTCAATAAACCTTGGTTTATTTTTTGTCTTTCTATAATTATATTTTATCCTGAATAATGAATATAAAAATATCATTTGACTTAATATTTCTTGAATTTATGTTATCATGGCCAATTTGACATATTTTGTAGCTTCCTATTATAGTGATAATTCCATCGATGTAGAGTAAACTAATCATCACTTCATTCCTTTTCCATGATTATGGTAGAAAATATATTCATCAGGCTGAGGTTACCGTACATTCCTTAGGGGAGAATCTTAGAGACTATGTCATTTATTCAATGTGGTTTCTATCAACCAATTAATTTAAAAGTAGATTTAATAAAGAATACATGGAACACTCATTCTCCAACTAAAAACACATAATTAAAACCAAACCAATAAAAATATATTTTCCACTTTTGTAATATGAATTTAAATAAACTGACATACATGGTTGTGTTCAGTGTGATATTTACAGTCTGATAAGAAAAACATAATTTTATTATGAATACTAACATAACCTTATGAATAGTAACATACCATAATGAATTGTAAATCGGCCTAAATAATTAGAAACTTCACCTTTGAATGTATAAAAACAATTTAGAAGTCTTATAAGTGGAAAAATGATCTTTTTATAAGTTTTGGTATTTTTTTTAACCCAAAAATATTTTAATTAAAATGTTATGATTATTTTAATAATTTAAAATATAAATAATTTTCATAAAATGTAATCATAAATTGTTTTTTTTCTCAGGGTCATAAGATAATTTTATGGGAACTTCATATATTTTTCACGGTGTTATAAAACGAGTTATAGTTTTAAGGATTATTTTTTGAATAAAAATTTATTTTATTTTAATATGAAATTAAATTTAAATATTAATTTATTTTCAAAAAATGGTACACATCGAAAAATGGATAGGTTGAATTTTTTGGATTTTTCTAAAATACTTGAATTTCTCTTGAATTGTAATAATACAACATTGATTTTTCAGTATGTTTAATGACATCCTAATGATGTAATAACTAAAAAAAATTAGTAGAAATGTATATAATAAAATATGATATGATTTTTCCTAAGTGGATAATACCATTTGAAAATACCCTACCCAAGCCCTTGGGTTTTCAAAAACCACTAACGAGGTGACCATTGAAATTAATAATGAATTCCCTATCATTTACTAAAAATACCAATTCGTTCCTCCATTTAATTTTATTCCAAACTCATCATCCATGAATATCCTATAATTTTCACTCCCTAGTAGTCCTCCAAAGGTGTACTCAGTCACCCATGGTCCCAAACATCATGTCTTAGGAGTTACTCAACAATATAAGAGAATTATGAACTTCTCTTTTCCATTCACTTTGTATTTTATGTTGTATGTATTTCAAGTTTTCATAGCATGTTAATATTTAAAAATTATTCACTCAATCTAATATTTTATATGTCATTTATTTATTTATGACTCAATTACCCTCTATTTTCATGTTTTCAAAAATCCATGTGGCATAGTCGTTACGTTTTAGACGTTTCACCTCAAAATATCTCTCATTTTCAAGCACTCATATTAGGTTATTATTCTTCATTTTAAATTGGGTTATATGGGGATATATCATCCCATTCCCCATCAATTTCCATATTATGCATGAATTAAAAAATACACATATTCACTTATCAAAATATTTTATGAAATGTTAAGAGACATCGTTAGGAAGCAATCTTTTTTGAGAGATTTAAAAACTTTTCATTCATTTCTAGTTCTTTTATTTTCTTTTTATTTATTCATATCCTCTCATCTACCTTCAATAATAATTAATGTACCTTTCATGAACCAGAATTTTATTATTTTATGGAAACTTTTCATCATCATATTTTCCCCCTCCACTTATACAAAAATGAAAACATCTTCCAATATGTGTTAATTTATCACATTCAAGGACGAAGAGTTCTTTATTTTTATTACTGTAACAACCCGAGATTTTATAGGATATATTTGTTTTCTTTCATCTCTCTTGTTGTACGCTACACCAAGATTATCTTGCGCTATAGACAACTCCGTATTAGCTTGCATTATACACAACACTAATCTTGGATCGTGTTACACAAAATTTCATGTTTGTTTGATAATAGTTATTCTATGAAACATTGAGTATATATATATATATTCAATGTATTTTGTTTTATGCAACAACAAAGGAGTCATGCACTACACGCAACCCTAACTTGGCTTGCATTAGACGCAATCACGACCTTCTTCGATAGTGTGTGTTGTACGGAATATCGGTTTTATAAAACAACGATATGCTATTAAAATATTATTAAAATTGCCGTTATGAATAGTAATACCCACTTTTTAAAATTTTTTAAATTTTAACTTTCAAAATGGACTTCATTTTTGGATTCGGAATATCGAAATTATCTAAAGGAGAAATTTTGGTATTTTTCTGAAAACATTCAATTTTTGATTAATAGTGAAAACCCTTGGTTACTATTCAAAAACCGACTTTTTATTTAAATAATTATTTATTTTATATAAATTTATTTTTGGTCAAAATTGATACATAATACCTATATAAGATCAATTTAATTCATTGGAGTCATTTTATAATAATTTTAATATATAAAAATTTTATTGAACTTTTCACCGTCTTTTACCAACTTCCTAGGAGAATTTGAAAATCCACATAAAACATAATTTTACGGCTTCTGTGAGTGAAATTTGAAAAATCCGAGAGACACGGTTAATATCAAGGACTAAAATGTGGTTCAATGAGATGAAAATAATTTTTGGTCAATAGTAACTTTTTACTTTTTTTTACCACGGTTAAATGTAAATTGGGTAATTAAGGGTAAAAATGATATTATTATTACCCTAACACATGTCCTAATTCTATTAGATATGTGTAATTCTACCAAAAATAACCATAGGAATAAAATATGACCATTAGACCCACTTGGATTAGATTAGGACATTTATTATTAATTTATTTAAAGAAGGGTTAAAATAGTTAAAACCAAAGGTTAATAACTAAATCGTTTTTAATATAGGGTTATACATAAGATAAATTCAACTATAAATATTCATTATAAAGATAAAAATATTTCCTAAATAATTGTGTTTTATTTATAATTTTTAGACATTAAATAAGTTAATTTAATTATGACACAATGATGATGCAATAATTATCTTATTAATTAAATATTGACATAATTGATGTTATAAATACCCAAATAAATGTAATTTTCGACTTTTTATGAATTACACTAATTTTATAGGTTAATATGACATGTTATTACTGATTTAGTTAAATTTTTTCGAACTAACCATTCTGTTATGATTTCCACAAAAATCAATTACCAAATACTGTCAAAATTGACATAAAATAGTTTTTAAAACAAATATTATATTATTAATTGTTATTTTATTCCTAAAAATCTAAGGTTCGTCCAAATGACATAGAGAAGGCTATATATATTAATAATAAACAACTTGGGGTTTGTTTTTTTTGTTATAGTATGTTTATTAACCTTATTGTGTAAGCAAACAAGAAGACACGGTAAAAGAAAATTTATTTAACTTAAAGTTAAATCTAAATGATAGGGTTAAAATAGAAACCTAAACTTGTCTAAATTATATTGGATGATAGGATTCAGACCCACACCCAACTTAGCTTCTAAATAACTCAATTTTTAGCTATTGAAAACTGAATATAACTTTATAATAAAATAATATTTTTAGTTATTCCAAAGGTGCCCCTCTCCTCCCTTATAAAAGGGCACTTCCTCCCTCTCTTCCTCACACCAATTTGACCCTTCAAGATCGGCCAACCCCTGACAATTTATCTTCTCAAATTACCTAGAAACATCCTATAGGTTCTGTTCTTCTTCAAAGACCAATCTTAGTGCCCTAAGAGGAGGTTTCAAAAAGGTGTGTCGAAAGAAGAGGTAATATCTGTTACCGATACTTTGAACTTTATTTCTTCTTCTACTTCTTCTTATTTAGTTGTTTCATTATGAAGTAATAACATCAGTATCAATAATATATTGATATGTTATTATAAGAATGAAACAACCCTTTTTCACCATCTATCCATCCTACGGAAAATGAAATCACTGCGCATGCGTACGTACAGAATACCGTCTCCATGCCGTGGTGTAATCTGTTTTCGACCCCTACCTTACTTGGATGGGTATAATGGTGTAAATAAATAACTATATATGATTATTCCAATGTGATATTGATTCTGAAATATCATACATGCACTTCAATGAAATTCCACGATCATGGGAATGATATAATCGCTTGTGCGTACGTACGGACTACAATCTCCACAACGCGATGAGATTCTATCTCCATGTTAACCATTCATGAATGATTATAGAGTATATATAATAAGTAATCAGGAAATATATTACATAATAATTATACTGGATTTATGTTTATATATATTTTTTTCATCTACTTAATTTCATTAAATTCAATAAGGAAACAAAAACTACGTTCATGCGTACGTACGTCCTACCGTCTCCATGAACGGTGTATTTCATCGTTATATCATATATATATGTATATACTGAATATATATTATATATAAATCTTGTTTTACATTATGGAATTAAGTAAATCAGGATATAAGTAACAATATCAAGAACAACAAGTCCAAACATGTACGATAAATAAAACGATTTAACCCCAAACGTTTCTTTCACATGGAACTTAAAAAAGAACGAGTAATATAAATTAATAAGTGATCCATATATGATTTCATAATAATGAATATTATTCTGTAACAAGTCAATGAAATTATTTAAATAATTATACAGGATGTTTGGAAACGTACGAAGCATATCGGACCTAAGGTAAGGGATAATTTATCAATGTCATTTTTATCCAAGATTGTTTATTCGTAAGTATTTACTGGTGTTATCTTTATCATCCAAGCCCATGTTTTCAAAAAATGTTTTCATTTATGTTTGAAGTCCTTTTTATGCATTTTTTACTTTTACTACATGGTATGTATGGAATCTTTTTTTTACAATACGAGGTACTTTTTGACTTTTCTGACAAAAGTACGAGAAGAATGTTATTTTTAACTTACACGACTTGAACGGATTTTTACGGTTTCATAACGCATCATTTTCATGAAGCTTACTATACAAGATTTTATGACTATTTTCAACAAAATACATTTATTTTAAAAGTACATGGTGTTTTCAGAAAAGAAAATGATTTAGAAGAAGGAAGGGTATTTTTCCTCAAGAATTCATTTCAAGTGTTTTATCAAAACCATTTTCCATCTAAGATGACATTATTTCATATGTGTATGTTTCAAGAATAATGTCTCTATGATTTAAATGGTTTCACTTTTATTATTATGAAATGATATCCATTTGTTTTATATGGATTATGTGATGATGGTATTACGTTTATGAAACCCATTTTATTTGCCAGGTTATTATGAATGATGTATGTTTATTTTGTGGAACGAGTAAGAATGATTTAATTTTGAGATGGGTGAGACCTATATCTCCCTTCAATGAATTGGGTAATGATTTATATCTCATGATATAGACATGGGTGGAATGGTATGTTAATCTGGTTCAGTGTTACAGGACTGAAATGAGGAGTGAAATCGATTTTGAAAGGGACTTTGTCCACTAAGATGGTCATGGCAGTAATGCCTTGGCTACTATGGAAATAATATCATGTGCTTAATGGTTGCCCCAATCACATGTTTTATTACCATGCTATTTTTTATGATTGATGTTCCCTTATCACATATTCCTTACGTACTTCAAATATTCATGTCTTTGCTCATGATTTTGATGTTTAGATTTTATGTTCATGTTTTTGCATTCAAATGTTTATGGATTGTTTTATGTTCACTATGTTTACCCTTAGTGGGCATTTGAACTCACCCCTTTTATGTTTTCGTTTCCCTAGGATATAAAGAAAGGTTTTAGGTAAGAAAAAAAGAATAAGATCTTTATGGGTGATGTTGAAGATCTTTCACCACGATTAGAAGATTATATTCTATGTTTCCAAAGACACTAAACTATTATGGTCCTTGTGTGTCTGTTTTTGTTATGTACTATGTATTCCGCAAAAGTAATGTATTGTCCTTGTATGTCAAGCATAGGGTCTCTAAAGTTGGTATCAGAGGAAAGGTTCAGTCAACCTTTGAAAAGTAGGATGCGAGAACTTTAGTAAGATCCCTAGAGATGTTTCTAAGGTATGTCTAGGGATGTCCCTAAGGATAAGTATAAGTATAGGTTATAGTCCTATAATTACGGTAACGATCTTATAATTAAACCTAAGATATTGAAGGTACTCCCCCTTTATTATGTTTTTTCCCTAGCATTTTTTTCCTCTCACACTATTATTTTTGGGTTTTAGATGATGGATGGAACCCGAAGGAACCCTGTTGATCAATGTAATATACAATGAAAGGATTGTCCTCATGAACAATCCAATGTTATGGGAGATGGAGTGAAAAATCTTATTTCTATACTTACACAAGATATGAATCATTCTGGACGTCCAAATGAGCATAGAAGGGGACAATATTCTATTGAGTCCTTCATGAGGCAACGTCCACCTTCTTTCAGTGGGTCTTCTGATCCAATTGTTGCTAAAAAATGGATCAGTACCATCGAAATGATATTTTAAGTTCTTCATTATTCTAAACATGATAATGTCATCTTAGTAGTATATCGTTTGGAAGGTGAAGCTGGTCAATGGTGGAATCTTTTAAAAAATATGAGGCCAAGAGATGAAATTGAGTCCATGAAATGAGACAAGTCCAAGAACTTATTTTTCAATAAGTACTTCCCTCGTATTCTTCGAACAATGATGGAGAAGGAATTTATTAAACTAAAGAAAAAGGATGATCAATCTGTTGGTATATACAAAGAGAATTTTACAGGGCTTGCAAGGTATGCATATGCCTTTATCATCCAACCTGAATGTAAAGTTTATCGATTCTCCAGGGGCTTAAAACCAAACCATCGAAGGGAATTAGCTATAAGAGACTTCAGTAGCTATGAAGAAATTGTGCGTTGTGCTATCAAGGTAAAAATGGAAGTTGGTGTTATATATCCATCTCAAGTTTTTGACAAGAAACAAAAGATGGAGTTCAAGGAGAAATCTCAGAATAATGGTGAAAAGAAGATGCATGTTTCCATATGCTCAAAGTGTGGAAACAAGCATAGTGGATATTGTCTTAAAGGGACAAGTAAATGTTTCAAATGTGGAAAGGAAGGTCATCGGGCATTTTAATGCCACAATGATGGGAATAAGATGTCTAGTGATGCGAACAAAGAAAAGGCTACACAGAGTTCACCTCCTACACTTCAATGTTACAAGTGTAAGGAAATGGGGCATTATGCTAATCAATTCCCTAATCCAATGGTTAATGATGATCGACATGAGAAACCACTTAAGGAAAAGGACAAAGGGAAGTCACATATGATCAATATTGGCGATGTTGAATATGACAGCGATGTGGTGGAATGATTATGTGTTTATGTAATGGGATTCCAAAATAATGTTGTATATAATATCATGGAATATTGGAATATTTATGTATTGGTATGGTGTGGTTTTCAATAATTTTATGGTACCGGTAACCATGGAAAGTGATTGAGATATTTTTGGAAAGAAGATGATATGCGCATAATAAAGGGATAAAGAGAAAATGAAATGTTTGAAAGTATTCATGAGCTCATGACTGATATAAGGAAATAGTTATATCATGGTTTGAGTATACAGAATTTTGAGATTTTGGTATATGGAAAGAGTTAACTTTTGACAGCACTCTTGTTTTTACTAAGGCTCAATGTGGATTCATTTTTCAAGATAATACATGATTCAGGCCTTCGAATGTTTGGAATGTGACCAACAAGACACATCTTCTGATATATGAGGATCAACGATGGTATTAACATGATTGTTATATGAACTCTCTGGTAATCGTTTTCACTGTAATATGAGATTGGACAACAGTATTTTTGATAAGCCAAAAGATTGGGGATGGATTATGTTGTACATAAGTTAGTATTTTTTACGGCTAAAACTTTTTCAATATGATTGATGGAAAGTTATAATAATGTAGTTTTAGAAAAAGGAAAACCTACAGGACGGGCGGCAACCTGTCGCATCGGATAAGGCTGTGGGAATCAAACCCACAACTAAAATGTGACATGCCTTTATCACCTACCACTAGCCTATAGGAAGTATCTATTTAGTAGAAACCAGTTTCATTATATTATGTAGTGTGATATAAGAAGTATAAGTCTATTTTAGGAACCATATATGATTAATCTCACTAAAGATGGACTTATGTATTTTTGATAACTTTTTTCTAACCTTTTGTTTGAGATAGACGGAATGACCTATCATTCTATCACATGATCTTCTAACACATCACGAATGAAAAATTAAACATCATTTCTTTAAGAGATGAAGTGGAAATTCTCCAAGGAACGACCAACAGTGAGACTATACCAAAATCAATAAAGTATTTCTTCTAATTCCAATTTCTTCAACTTTAGGGAAATGATCTTGAAAACCAAAAATGTTATCCTAGTGCCCTTATATCCGAGGAATCAGATGGTACCTTAGATCATCACAAATCTGTGGCTTTGTGATTGCTGGATTTTCCATAGCCATGTTCTCTACCACTCTCCATCAGAACATGATGGGTAGATTTTTCTTCCATATCCATATTTTCACCTATGTTCTAATATATGGAAACCCAGTGATGAGTTACTTTTGGTAATCGTTACATTTCTTGCTTTAGTTTTTAAAATTAAGTTTTAGTATTCTTTTTTTACGATGTGGGTTTCTATGAATAGTAAACGATTTATAACCCCGACGAATTTTGAGGGTGAAATTCATTTAAGGGGGGTAGAATGTATCAACCCGAGATTTTATAAGATATATTCATTTTCTTTCATATCTTCTGTTATACGCTGCACCAATATTGTCTTGCGCTATATCCAAAAAACATATTAGCTTTCAGTATACGCAACACTAATCTTGGATCGTGTTACACACAATTTCATGTTTGTTTGATAGTAGTTATTCTACGAAACATTTCGTATATATATATATATATTCAATGTATTTTGTTATACGCAAAAACAAAGGAGTCGTGCACTACACACAACCCAAACTTGTCTTGCATTACACGCAATCACGACCTTCCCCGATAGTGTGTGTTGTACGCAATACTGGGTTTTAATAAACAAAGATATGCTATTAAAATATTATTAAAACAAACCGTTATTAATAGTAATAGTCACTTTTTGAAATTTTTTAAATTTCATCTTTCAAAATGGACATCATTTTTGGATTCGTAATATCGAAATTATCCTAGGGTGAAATTTTGGTTTTTTTCTGAAAACATTCAATTTTTGATGAATAGTGAAAACACTAAGTTACTATTCAAAAACCGACTTTTTATTTAAATAATTATTTAATTTATTTAAATTTATTTTAGGTCAAAATTGATACATAATACCTATATAAGTTCAATTTAAGTCATTGGAGTCATTTTATAATAATTTTAGATATATAAAAATTTTATTGAACTTTTCACCGTCTTTTACCCACCTCCTAGGAGAATTTGCAAATTCATAGAAAAAATAATTTTACCACTTCTGTGAGTGGAATTTCGAAAAACTAAGAGACACAGTTAATATTAGGTTCTAAAATGTGGTTCAATGAGATGAAAACAATTTTTGGTGAATAGTAACTTTTTACTTCTTTTTACCATGGTTAAAAGTAAATAGGGTAATTTAGGGAAAAAATGATATTATTATTACCCTAAAACATGTCCTAATTCTATTGGATAAGTGAAATTCGACCACAGACAATGTTAGGAATAAAATATGACCATTTTGGCCCACATGGATTAGATTAGGAAATTTATTATTAATTTATTTAAAGAAGGTTTAAAATAGTTAAAATCAATGTTTAATAACTAAATCATTTTTAATATAGGGTTATACATAAGATAAATTAGACTATAAATATTAATTAAAAATATAAAGAGATTTCCTACATAATTTTGTTTGATTTATAATTTTTAGACATTAAATATTTTAATTTATTTATGACACAATGATGATGCATTAATTATCTTATTAATGAAATATTAACATGGTTGATGTTATAAATACCCAAATAAATGTAATTTGAGACTTTTTATGAATTCCACTAATTTTCTAGGTTAATATGACCTGTTGTTTTTGATTTAGTTAAATTTTTTCGAACTATCATTCTGTTATGATTTTCAAAAAAATCAATTACCAAATAGTGTCAAAATTGACATAAAATAGTTATTAAAAAAATATTATATTATTAATTGTTATTTTATTCCTAAAAATCTATGGTTCTGCCAAATTACTTAGATAAGGTTATATATATTAATAATAAACAACTTGAGGTTCTTTTGGCTTGTTATAGAAAGATTATTATGCTTATAGTTTAAGAAAACAAGAAGACATGGTAAATGAAAAACTATTTAACTTAAAGTTAAATCTAAATGATAAGGTTAAAATAGAAACTTAAACTTGTCTAAATTCTATTGGATGATAGGATTTCGACCCATACCCACCTTAGATTCAAAATAACTCAATTTGGAGCTATTAAAATCCGAATATGACTTTATAATAAAATAACATTTTTAGTTATTCCAAAGGTGCCCCTCTCCTCCCTTATAAAAGGGCGCTTCCTCCCTCTTTTCCTCACACCACATTGAGCCTTCAAGCTCGGAAAAACCCTGCCAATTTATCTTCTCCAATTCCATAGAAACATCCTAGAGGTTCTGATATTCTTCAATGACCAATCTTAGTTCCCTAAGAGGAGGTTTCAAAAAGGAGTGTCGAAAGAAGAGGTAATATCTGTTACCGATTCTTTCAACTTTATTTCTTCCTCTTCTTCTTCTTATTTAGTTGTTTCATTATGAAGTAATAACATCAGTATCACTCATAAACTGATATGTTATTATAATAATTAAACAACCCTATTTCACCATTTATCCATCCTACAGAAAATGAAATCACTGCGCAAGCGTACGTACAGAATACCGTCTCCACGCCGTGGTGTAATCTGTTTTCGGCCCCCACCTTAATTGGATGGGTATAATGGTGTAAATAAATAACTATATATGATTATTTCAATGTGATATTGATTCTGAAATATCATACATGCACTTCAATGAAATTCCACGATCATGGGAATGATATAATCGCTTGTGCGTACGTACGGACTACCATCTCCACAATGCGATGAGATTCTTTCTCCATGTTAACCACTCATGAATGATTATAAAGTATATATAATAAGTAATCATGAAATATATGACATAATAATTATACTGGATTTATTTTTATATATATGTATGTCATCTACATAATTTCATCAATTCAATAAGGAAACAAAAACTACGTTCATGCGTACGTACGGCCTACCGTCTCCATAAACGGTGTATTTCATCGTTCTATAATATATATATGTATATACTGAATATATATTATATATAAATCTTGTTTTAAATTCTGGAATTAATTAAATCAGGATATAAGTAATAATATTAAGAACAACAAGTCCAAACACGTAGGATAAATAAAACAATTTAACCCAAAACGTTTCTTTAACATGGAACTTACAAAAGAACGAGTAATATAAATTCATAAGTGATCCATATATGACATCATAATAATGAATATCATTCTATAACAATTCAATGACATTATTTAAATAATTATACTAGAGGTTTGGAAACATACGAAGCATATCAGACCTAAGGTAAGGGATAATTTATCAATCTCATTTTTATCCGAGATTGTTTATTCCTAAGTATTTACTGGTGTTATCTTTATCATCCAAGACCATGTTTTCAAAAAATGTTTTCATTTATGTTTGAAGTCCTTTTTACCCATTTTTTACTTCTACTACATGGTATGTAAGGAATATTTTTTTGTTTACCATACGAGGTACTTTTTTACTTTTCCGACAAAAGTACGAGAAGAATGTTATTTTTAACTTATACGTCGTGAACGGATTACTACGGTTTCATAACACCTCATTTTTATGAAGATTACTCTACACGATTTTATGAATATTTTCAAAAAAATACTTTTATTTTAAATATTCATGGTGTTTTGAGAAAAGAAAATGATTTAGATGAAGAAAGGATATTTTCCTCATGAATTCATTTCAAGTGTTTTATCAAAACCATTTTCCGTCTAAGATGACATTATTTCATATGTTAATGTTTCAAGTATAATGTCTCTATGATTTACATGGTTTCACATTTCTTATTATGAAATGATATCCATTTATTTTATATGGATTATGTGATGATGGGATTACGTTTATGAAACCCATTTTATTCGTCGGGTTATTATGAATGATGTATGTTTATTTTGTGGCACAAGTAAGAATGATTTCATTATGAGATGGGTGATACCTATATCACTCTCCAATGCATTGGGTAATGATTTATACCACATGAGATAGACATTGGTGGAATGGTAAGTTAATCTGGTTCAGTGTTACAGGACTGAAACGAGGAGTGAACTCGATTTAGAAAGGGACTTTGTCCACTAAGATGGTCATGGCAGTAATGCCTTGGCTACTATGGAAATAATATCTTGTGCTTAATGGTTGCCACAATCACATGTTTTATTCCCATGCTATTTTTCATGATTGATGTTCCCTTATCACATATTCCTTACGTACTTCCCAGATTCATGTCTTTGCTCAAGATTTTGATGTTTAGATTTTATGTTCAAGTTTTTGCATTCAAATTTTTATGGATTGTTTTATGTTCTCTATGTTTACCCTTACTAGGCATTTGAACTCACCCCTTTTATGTTTTCTTTTCCCTATGATATAAAGAATGGTTTTAGGTAAAAAAAAGAAGATCTTTATGGGTGATGTTGAATATCTTTCACCACGATTAGAAGATTATATTCTGAGTTTTCAAAGACACTAAACTATTACAGTCCTTGTGTGTCTATTTTTGTTATGTACTAAGTATTCCACAAAAGTAATGTAATGTCCATGTACGTCAATCTTTGGGTCTCTACAATTACCATCTAAAATTATGGTCATGAAACCATTTTTATGGTTGAAACAAATCAGAATATATGTATTTCATATTATTTAATGTTCTATAATCATTTCACACAGATAATATAAAATAATTATACAGAACAAGTGTAAGAAACTGACCTTATACATTAAATAATCTTGAATTAAATGGATAATTCACATTGAGAATATTTTCAGGTTTAGGGTTTTAGAGAATTAGGTTATAACATTTACATCACAACATGAATATTACATGTAGACAATTCTACTTAGTATCCATTTTTCATAAAATAAATCTCTTGAAGAAAAAGAGTCATGTCTAGTTCCATGTTTTATACAACATGAATTTTCCTTGATCCCATACATGACCCTTATTCATCATTATGTCATGTGGAAAACATTTAAAAAACACTGGATGAGCATGAAAATATCAATAAGGGATATAAATATGGAATGAACACATTAGATCATAAATAA
This sequence comes from Viscum album, assembly GCA_963277665.1. Taxonomy (NCBI): domain Eukaryota; kingdom Viridiplantae; phylum Streptophyta; class Magnoliopsida; order Santalales; family Viscaceae; genus Viscum; species Viscum album. The sequence goes on from OY728141.1 coordinate 1,283,944,924, forward strand.
ATAAAAAACAATGAAACCCTAATAGTCAATCATAACATACCTCATAAAATCATAATATTAATGAATAAAACAATGAAATCATAAAACATAAAGGTAACTTGTGGAATCCATATAAAACATACATTGTAGATACCACAGCTACATTTAGAGTCACATTTGGAATACATATCATAGTATATTCCCTAAATCTCTTAGGATAAAAATTCACGTTTACCTCCATCACGTTATCCAATGCATTGGTGTTCTATCTCAGGCTCACCCGCCCTAGTTTTATCACATAACCACCTGTATACGTAAACAATTCCCAATAGCCATAACATATTAATAAACCATAAAACAAATATAAATTATAGAAAAATTGCTTCATTGTAGTCACAATATATCACTTCAATACATTAACAAAATCAAATACTTTATAAAAAAACCATTTCAAATATTAAATAAATATATTTCTTAATCAATGTGTCCCATTCCACTTTGAAACATTTGAAAAAAATTTCAATTTAATAACATTCATGACCATATAAATAAATCATTAGAACCATTTTTAAAACATGGACATTAGTGTGAAAGATTTAGAAGAATAAACCTTTAAAACAATTAAAATGATATTTTAGTTAAAGTGTTTTTAACAAAACGAGAGACCATAGAATAAAAATAATTGAGGAATAAAATTTAATCAGAAAATAAATATATCTTTATAATAAAGGTATTCATTATATAATATGCCAAAAGATAGTATATACACCATATAAGAGTGAATTGGTTCATATCAACAATGTTGTCTCACTTGAAATGTTAATTGAGACGAAATCCCTTATAAATATGGTATCCTTAGATTAAGGATAAATCAATTACATAATTATGTGTGAAAAATATAAATACACCTAATATAAGTAGATATTATGTGTCAAATAATCAAAGTTTATTCACACATATTCATATCACGACATAATCATGAAGTAGACGTTTAACACAAAAATTGAAATTGGGTTAAGAAGTTTTCTTACAGAAATTTCATAGCCTAAAGGAGTCACTTTTCTAACATCCCAGACCCGGCTTCCCCTCAACCTGAGCCCCGAGCCCAGCTGGCCACATGAACCCTGGCTCGTCTCCCCATAGTTTAGGGGCTGCTGACTAGCAGTGGGGCTGTAATGGTAAGTCAGTGGGGATACTGTACCCCCATGTGAGAGTACATAGTGGTATAGCAAAAAAGTAATAAAAATAGCGGAAGCACAACCAATGGAAAAATAGGAGAAAAAGGGGAAACATATAACCAAACAATAGAAGTAAGGAAAACCCTAATAAATATACAGAATCCACATAGGGAGTGTCTGTACAAAATGGATTCATGGAATGTTAGTATAATGGAAATATAAGACATGCATGCTATACAATAATACAAAAAGAACAAAAGTATTCTATGAGCATCTCTATCCAAGCTCGATCATCTGGTCAAGATCCCTAGCTACAACATACATGTATCAAAAACCAAAAGCTGGGGCTTTTCTCCTACTAGTACCCGCAGCAGTATAGTCTACACGGGTGCCCAAGAGGATTCTCGGGTAGGCTGTGAGACAAGTCTCAGTAGGCCACCACAAACGATGTCTACGTGTAATCCAAATAGGTGTTCGCAAAAAAAGTGAGTAATAGACTGCAAGTAAGTTAATCAAAGTAAATAAACAACCATCCCACTCATGTTCTGGAAGGACACCTGGCGGGTCTCCATCCTTCAGCTCATGGCTGGTAAAATGAACTATCAACAGAGGTATAAGTACATAGGTATAGGTTATCACTGGAACGAGGTAAAAATGTCTCTCGTCCATGCTTCTCACATCTGTAATAATAATATCTGGCCCAAGGTATGAATGCATCTCATCCAAAAGATCTGTAACTGGAGTGGGGTAGAAATTCCCCCCACCCATAAAGGTTATATGGGCACTCGGTATAAATGCCTCTCATCTGCAAGCACTGAGAATGATCTAGCATGGGGTAAAAATGCCTCCTTCCCAACACACGGAGATTCATCTGGCACGGGGTTAGAATGCCTCCTACCCACACAGAGGTTATCAAAAGCATGTCAACACAGTAAATCATAACCATTCACATCAAATTATATAAGGAAAACCATATTATATCATATCACATTAGCATTACAAGGAATATCTATCTTATAATATCACATAATCAAAGCATGGAATAGATACGTTTCAATTCATTCAAGGGGTTCAGGCTATCTCATTCTAGCCAACCTCTAACCAAGTCATCTCATTTTCCTAACATGGAAAATACCCTTTCAAGACACAACATTAAGGTTCAAAGGTGAAAAAGGGCTAAAAATCAAGGCATACCACCTTTGGTTGACCAATCCCGGTCCATACCAAATCAAAACACACTAACAAGCTTAGATTCATCACTCGTATACCACAAGGGTCATTTAGATATGAAGCAGTCATTATTAATATGGGGTTTGGTGAAAGACAAACCATGACACGACAACAATAACTCAATAAGGACAAAACCCTAAAATAGAAACCACATGATTACCTACCTTAGAGATGTAGGCATAGGCACGCTTGATATTGACCTCAGATTCCCAGTAGATTGGAAGAGATCTGAGTTCTAGTCCAAAGACATGAAAATAGGGCATATGAGCCAGCATCAAAATAACCAGAAGAAAGTCATGATTTACTGAGGAAAGAGGCTTAGGAGTGGTAAGCCTTACCTTGGCCTTTCCAATGCTTCTATCGGATCAAGAAATGGACACCGGACGAAGAAATGGCAAGGAAAAGAGGGAGAGGAGAGGGTTTCGAGTTCAAAAGAGGCTCCCCACTAGTTTTGTCTACAGGATGAAGAAAGAAAGAGTCTTAAGGCCTTATAAATTAATGAAGGGAAAAAATGTAATTTTACCCAGAAAAGGGTCGCACTGTTTAGGTGTAGGGTTTCCCAAACAGTGCACAAATTGTGTTCATCTCACTGCCTTCAGATAAAGGTTCACATGGTTTAGGTGCATGGTTTACCCAAACCGTACGAAAACCGTGCACACCTCCTTGCCTCCAAACCAAAGGCTGCATGGCCATGTGGCCTGGTCTTCATGGTCGTGCGCCCCTGAAGGTGCCCTTGTCTGCAGCCACACGGTTTATCCCAAACCATGCGCAGACCATCCGCAGGCCATGTGCCACTACCTGTAAGCCCATTTCTCAAACTCCTAGGCTCGGGACAAACCTCAGACACTCCCTGGACCATCCTTTATACATTAAACACATTAAAAAAGCTTAAAGGAAATATTTGAAATAAAAACTAATTATTCTTACCTTTTCCAATGATTTGGGTCGTTACAACATTAAAATTCAGAAAATAAGATGATGAGAGAGAAAAGGATATCTCATCACTTGGACATAAAATTCAAATCAATAACGGCATATAAAAACATATCCCAACATAATAATATGTAAATTAAAATACATAACAAAAAGAAGTCTTTTAAAAAGAGGAGGATGAAGGTTTCCCTTTATTATTTGGTAACATATGAAACATACACCCCCATGAAAGAAAGATCACACAATGAATATGTAAATACCCATAAATTAAATTATATTGCTGAAAGAATACAATCACGGGAAGTACATCCACCACACAAAAGGAAATAGTGGCTAATATAGCATGAATCCCAGGGGAATAAAAAGTGATATCAAAACCCCTTACCACGTTGTAATGAAACAAGTTGTTTGAGAAAAAGTTAATAACCACCAAATGAATAAAAAAATACCAGAAATATAAATATAATCATGATAATATATATATAATGGTAGTATAGAATACACCACATTCCATAAATAAGTGGTGACCAATGGAAATATGATTGAATTAAAAGTGAGATAAGAAATCACTTACATTGTGTCTGACTTGACTTGATCGTTCTTTAATTTCCTAAATAATAAAATAAAGATAATTTTTATTTGAATTAGAACCTTTTTCATGTTTATTATTCCTTTTATATCACTTATTACCATGTTATAAACATTATGTAATCATTTAAGTTATTAACGGTTGATTCGTCGATATTTGGTACTTGAGTACAAATGAACACCTTATAATTACAAGTTGTCCATGTCGTTTGAAATCCATTATCTCTAGAATGATACTCACTATTTAGATGTCATATAAATCATATATATCCCGTATATATATGTATTTATATCAATACATATAATTTGGAGATAAGAAATGAAATGCATGGTTTATGGAGATGGTAAGCCGTATGTACGCAAAACGCTACTTTCATATATATTTCATACTTTAACGGAATTAAAACATAATGATACAAAGGTATATTATAATTACAGTATAATATAATATATAATATCATTAACTCCATCCTTTATACATCTTACATAAGGAATTAACGAGTCATATCACATTGAGTGGGCGGTAGTCTGTACTTCCTAAAATGAAATTATCGCGTTTACCCATTTTGGAAACCATAATGGTATGCTATAAATGAAAAATACAAAAGCATACAGAAAACTTTAAAATAATATATATCATATATAAATATATTTCCATCATAATTTCTAGAATGAGAGATGGTAGGAGTTAAAAAATAATCATTGTTTTGTGAGACGTTAGTTTTCCATCCACAAAAACATTATGTTCATTACCCATTAGATGGAGTTGGGTGTAAGTGTAGTTAAAATACATCTCATAAAAACATTCTAGTATATTTAGGATACTAATGTTGTTATAAAATAATGGAATAAAAATAGTTTATGGAGTTGGTGAAGTAAAATGAAACAAAAGAACTTAAGAGAAGACGTTACCTTTAAATCGGGTAACTCCCTTTATTTGAACCAAAAGGGTCTCTTGAAGTTTTTTAAGCCTAAGTTAAGGCTTCTAGGATGAAGGGAGGGATATTTGGAGATTATTGGAGTAGGGGGTTCACGAGCCAAAGGCTTGGGAAGTATGAGAAATGGGTAGGAAGTGAGGGATTTTTATAAATGAGAGGAGGGGCTCTTTAGGAAAGTTTGAAAAAAATATTTTATTATAACCTCATCTTTTGTTTCAAAAAGGTCAAATATTCATTAAAGTTTAATTTAAGATGACCCATAGTCTAAATAAAATAATCCAATAATAATTGGACTGGGTTTGAATGTTGTTTTAATTTTATAATCTTATTCATTTAAATCATTTATTAATGAAGTAACTATTTCATCATAATTGTGTCATAAATAATTTATTTTATTTGATGTCCCAAAATTATAAAGAAATACCATTGATATATGAAATTTTTTATATTTCCAAAAAACATTTATAGTTGAAAAGATAACATTTATAACCCCATGTAAAAATTGATTTACTAAAAGATATTTGGTTCTGTCATTTTTGTCTTTACTTTAAATTAATTAATATAAAATGTCATTATTATTCCCATTGGCTCCATTGGGTCCCAAATTAGACCCAAGGATTTCCATGGTCAGAATGTATCACAAAATATGAACAGGACACATGTTATTGTAATTTAATAATATTATAATATTATATTTTACCCTTATTTACTATATTAACCCTTTAATCACGATAAATAAAATATTCACTGAAGTAAATATATAAAATGTATAAAAATAAAATTTACCTATTTATACAATTTATACCTACAGATTAAAAATATTATTTCCATTATTTCAAATTCAATACATAGAAGTGGCATAAATTAATTTAAAATTAATTCCCACTGTAAAAAAAAGCGTGTTTTTATGAAATAATAACTATCAAAAGATTGACACTTGTTTATGTCCAATTTCAAAGTGAAAATAATTTCAATGTCCAAAATTGGATTACCTGGTAAAAATATATTCTGATTACAATTTAGAACCAATTAAAATTATATTCTATCCATACAAATATATTAGTTTAAAAGGCACTTTTGAATTAAAATACACTATTTTCACTATTCATTAAAAATGAAATGTATCTGCAAAATTCCCAAAATTAACCCAAACTAAATTTTGATGTCCCGAATCTAAAGAAGAATTTTATTTTTTCGAATAGAACATATAAAAATGAGAAAAATTAGATTTAATGTGGGTTATCCATCAAAATGGGGTAAACCAACCTTTTAAAAAATATTACAGTATTTAAGCTTAGATTCATTCACATTTTAAGCCGCTAACTTTTATTGGATAACTGTAAAAATATTAAACAAACATGTATAATCATATTGTAGTTAGTTCTATTTATTCCTTCCAACACAAATTCTAGGCAATAACTACCATTCAAAATAATAATATTATATTATTAGTGTGCAAGGTATGATTCCAAAGAAACCCATTGTTGCGTATTGCGTACGCCATCGAACATAGCGTCCCCTTTAATGTATAATTAATATTTAATTCACAAATATTAATAAATATGAATAATTTAATCTCTTTATTGACCTAGGATTTTACATCCTTCACCCCTTTTGGAAATTTCATCCTCACAATTTTAATGTTGGGCTCAAAAACATAATTGGAAGTCCAACATCAGAAAAAGAGTCAACAAAACTATCACTTCAAAATAAAGGTAGATAAGTACATAGGTTACCTGAGACAAATGATATTAGGATTCCATGAAAATATGGATACGGAAGAGAATCTAACTCTCATATATTAATAGAGAGTGATAGGGAACTTGATCATGCAAAGATAACCACCACAATACCATAAATTTGTGGTAGGGTAAATGTCTGTTGATAAAAGAGGGCTTATAACGTTTTTTCTTCAAGATCCTTTTCATAGGGTTGAAGAATTTTATTAATAACAAGAATAATATCATAATGAAATATACTTACTCATCATGTAGAGTTTCATACATTAATAAAAGTCTACAACAAACTCATCTTTTCCCAAAACGACATGTATTCAAAATGACTGGTTAACATTGAAAGCATTATAATCAACTTCGTGAGAATAACATGATACACACAATATAAACCATATATTTTCCATATCATTATACATTAACCAAAACCAAAATTGGTTAGTACATGATCAGATAATCCCTAAAAGGATAATCTTTTCTAAAAAGAAGTACTACTAATAATCTCCAAAATTCTACAAAAAGTAACCAAAGTTCAAGAAAGTCCATTAAATACACAGTTTCCCTTAAAATTTTTCAAAGTAATCCAAACTAAGATTGATACCCAAAACATCAAAGGACTTAATCCCATTGTCTACCACGGTAAATCTTAACATTTACCTCCAAATCGTATCGACTACTCTTAATGTCTCACACTAAAGTGTAATTTACCAAATATAGTATTCTCTATGATAGGTTAATCATTTAAATAAAAACCCCAAATCACCATATTTCCAAAATAAAAACACATATTCTCCCAAAAAAAATTCCACCATTACTCATTAGAAAAAATATATCTATTCCTTGAATAACATTTTCATATATCAAACTTCAGGGTTACACATATTATAAGAAGTGTTCCAATGTAATCCCATCATCCAAAGAGCGTTTATACTTTTAAGAATTTTACCATTCTAAAATCTACCATAACTATAGAAGCTCTTATATGTTTACTTCTTACTCATTCAATGTTCTTAATGATCCATTAACCATTCCTTAACAACTTATTCTGAATTACTTCTTTCCTACAATAAATCGTGAATCATATTCCTAGATTCAATAATGTCAAACAAATATGTTATGAAATAATCCATACCTTTAATTGGCAATTGTTAGTTTCTTCATCCGCAATTGGAATGGCATTAGGTATTGGTAAACATATATTAGTACGATCCTGGGGATCCCATTCCCAAAACTTTCTCATAGGAATACTGTTTTCAAAATGTCCATGCACACCACATTTAAAATATTAAATTGATCCCTTAGAAAGAACTTCTTTCCCTTTCCTAGAGTCAAATGATTGCTTCCTTTTCCATGGAAGGTTATTGCTTTATGACCATCACTTCCACATCAATAGAATCTTTCCATCCCTTTGGATCATTTTCCTATGTGTTTCCTTCTACATTTTTCACACATAGGTTTTTTAATATACATACCTTTATGATTACTTTCTAATCATATGTGGGGATTTGTTTCTTACATATACGATGGATTATGAAAACCACCAAGGTTCAGGTGGTCAATCATGACTCCAAATAGTTGGCTGAAAAAACCACAAGAGTTATCATTGTAGCTCCCATTTCATTAATTTGCTTATTCAGAAAACCATCACAGTTTTCTTCACATCCTTCATTATATTGGTTCCTGCAAGATCTATACATATACTAAAACCAAAAAGGAAAGTGCGAGTTTATTAGTAAAATAATCATATAATATCGTATGAGGAGGGTAGATAAAAAAGATATTCATATCCATGTTATCTTTCACTCATTCTCTTTATCTAAAATAATTATGACTCTTTCAAAAATCCTACCCATTATGGTAATGTCACTTATGATTAAAAAACACCCTAACCTCTATAGTTATCTAAACCAACCGGTTGGTTGGAGTGGACACTCAAGAGGGGGGTGAATTGAGTTCCAATAAAAAATTCTGTTAAAAATATTTCTCTTAAAATCCCCCTATTTAAAAACAATCTTAAACTATAGTGAATTTATATAGAGTGTAAATGTTTAATTATTTTCTCAAAGATTGATTAGGTCTAAGTGAATTTAATCTGAAGATTAAATTGACTTTTGAAACTAAATTACTGGTTTAAAATATGAAAAAACACTTTCTAATATAACTATTAAAGTAACTTTAAATCAAATTATATTTCAAAGTAGTTAGCAGTGGAATATGAAATATATATACTATACTTTTTACATAAACTAAAAAGTACAGAAGATGTAACCAAGTGGTTCAGTCTCAAGCCGAGACTTACTCCTCTCAACAATTTATATAAATTGATACACACCCTAGATCGGGGTAAACAATAGTACAATACCGTCCAGGTCCAAAGACATCTACCACAGTTCTACATGGGAAAGAAAACAACAACTCACAGTTGTCCATGTCTTACCCTACCTCTAACACTATCCACAGTGGGATACAAGGAAGATATAGAGTTTGAATGAGGATTTTAGAATCCTCCAGTTTATCCCATGTAACACCCCAAGCTTCTACGGTAGGCTTCTCTTTGAAAAATGCAATAGCATGTGTTGTACGCAACATCGAGTTCTAACACACCACAACCAATCAAATTAGACGTTATGAATAGTAATACCCAATTTTTGAAATTTATAAATTTTATTTTTCAAAATGGACTTTATTTTTGGATTCGGAATATCGAAATTAGCCTAGGGTGAATTTTTGGTATTTTTCTGAAAAACATCATTTTTTGATGACTAGTGAAACCACTAAGTGGTAGTTAAAAAAACTAAATTTCTCATAAAGCATAATTTTACCGCTTCTGTGAGAGGAATTTCGAAAATCCAAGAGACACGGTTAGTATCAAGGAGTAAAATGTGGTTCAATGAGATGAAAATATTTTTTGGTGAATAGTATCTTTTTACTTTTATTTACCACTGTTAAAAGTATATAGGGTAATTAAAGGTAAAAATGATATTAATATTACCCTAAAATATGTCGTAATTCTATTGGACACATGTATCTCGACCAGAAACAATCTCAGTAATAAAATATTATCATTTAGGTCCACATGGATTAGATTAGGTCATTTATTATTATTTAATTCAAAGAAAAGTTAAAAGAGTTAAAATCAATGTTTATTTACTAAAACATTTTTTATATAGGGTTACACATAAGTTAAATTCGATTATAAATATTCATTAGAAATCTAAAAAGATTTCCTACATAATTATTTTTTATTTATAGTTTTTAGACATTAAATAATTTAATTTATTTATGACACAATGATGATGGAGTAATTACCACAATAGTGAAAAATTAAAATAATTGATATTATAAATAACCAAATAAATATAATTTGAGACTTTTTATGATTAAAACCAATTTTATAGGTTAATATGACATGTTAGGAATGATATAAATAACGTTTTTCGGAGTAATCATTCTGTTATGTTTTTCACAAAAATCAATTTTCCAAATAGTGTCAAAATTGACATAAAAGTGTTTTTAAAAGAAATATTATATTATTAATTGAAATTAAATTCCTAAAAATATAAGGTTCGTCCAAGACACTGATATCATGATAGGTGTATCATTAATGGACCACTTGGGGGTCTCTTGGAGGTATATAGTATGTTTATGAACTATATAATATAAAAATACAAAGTGACATGGTAAGTGTCAAACTAATTAACTAAGAGTTAAAACTAAATGATAAGGTTAATATAATGACCCAAACCTGTCTAAATTTTATTGTTTGAGTGGTTTTCGACCCATACCTACCTTAACCTTTAAATAATTCACTTTGGAGCCATTAGAACCCAAATATGAAATTATTTAAAATAATATTTCTAGCTTTTCCAAAGGTGCCCCACACCCCTCATATAAAACGGCACTCCTCATTCTCATTAATTCACAACTTAAATGACATTTGGATAGGCCAAAATCTCCCAAAATACTCTCTCAACTTCACTCAATTAATATTAGAGGCCTTCCATTAGTTAGAAAGCTATCCTAAGGAGCCCTTTTGATCAAATCCAAAGGAAGAACCCGAAGAAGAGGTAATGTTTTCACCAACCTCTTTCAAGTCCCTTTCTTCTTCATCTTTTTCTTTCTTTACCATTATAAAATAATATCTCTAGTATCTTATATATACTGTGATGTTATTATAATTATGGTAAAAACCATATTTAGTATTCAATCCATCCATTTAATAAAATGTCACCATATGTGTGTACGTACGGCTTACTGTCTCCACGTCATGGTGTAATTGTCATTCAATAAATTATTATTTGGATGATTATAATAATGATTGGTAATTAATTTAAATAATAAATATAACATGATAATTATTCTTTATATATGATATACCATCCAATTATATATTATTTTAATATCAAAAGATTGATATTGTCGCTCTTGTGTACGTACAGACTACTGTCTCCACAAACGCGATGAGATTCATTCCCCATCCTATCCATTCAAGTCTAATTCTCATTTGATGATTAATAATAGTATCTATGGACATGATATAATTCTTAATATGATTAAGAAACAATCTATCCATGACAAACATGGCATACTTAACAAAACATATAAAAGAACACGATTAAATTAACACCCGAAACAACGACAATACTAATATATTATTAACAAATCAATGTTAAAAGATCATATATGATATCATATTAATGTATATAATTCTTTTATAATTTCATAACATTTATTTAACCATTATATAGGAGGTTATCCTACCCCAACCAAGGAAAAGTACAAGGTAAGGTTTTATTTCACAATCTCTTCATTATCCTAGGTTGTTTATACGTAATTATCTACTAGGACATTTTTATCATCCACATCCATTTTTCTTAAAAATGTATTAAAAATCATTATTACTATTTTAAAAACTATGTGATAAAGTCATTTATACCCTTGTTGACTTTTTAAAAAAAGTTTATTAAGGATTATTTCTGTCGTTTTCCAAACAAAGTCCTTTTTAACATTTTTGACAGAATTAAGGTAAGAATGTTTTTCTAGACTTATACGGTGGGTGCGGCTATTTTCCGCAATTATAAAATCATAGAAGCTTCCCTTACAAGATTATAAGAATATTTTCAAAGAAATTTTTTTATTTAATAAATATATGACTCTTAATTGATTTCAAAATAGAAAGAGATATTTCTCTAAAAAGAGTTTTGATTTCATCTATGTCAACATCCTTTGATGGATTTTACTCTTATTTGAAGTTGATTTATTATGATACAAAAATTCAATATTTTATTGAAGGTTTTTTGATATGTTTGACTGTGGATGTGTTATTTTTATACCATTCATGGTCTATGGATGAAGTATTTACATTTCATATGCTAGTTTTATTACAAATGTTTATGTTATGTTTAAACCTTTTCATATGGGAATGCATTGGACTTAATATGTGATGGGTGGAGCCCGCTATAGCTCCTAGATGCATCGGTAGGTCTAATGAGATAAACTAGTTTCTTGGCACAAGGCCTTGGCAAAATCTTATTGTTAGTCTTGGCACGAGGCCTTGACTATGTGGTTATGATAGTTTGGCATCATTCATTCCATCATTATGAAAGTGGTTATTGATATTGCATGTGATTATTCAATTAGTAGAATATCCATGTGAATAAGTAAATGACATTATTTCATTTTATTTTTTCCACGCTATGTTGAAGTTCAAGTTTAAAATGTTTCTGTTTTAGTTATAAATTTTCTTAAATGTTTATTCTTATTTATGAAAGTTTCCCCTATATTGTTATCCTTACTGAGAATTTGGGCTCACCCCTTTTCTAGGTTTTATTTTTCCCAGGATGTGAAGAAGTAATTTATGAATAACCTGCAGGGATAGTATGAGGGGATAGAAGTGTGGACTATGGAGACTATATTATTTTAGTTTTCATTTTATGATGTATTGTAAACATTATGATTGTATCTATTTATTCCAAGTCTACTAAACTAATCGGTCTTTCGAGATTTGATCTTTCTTGTGATCATTCCAATGTTATGTAATAATGCACCAACTCTGGGTATCTGGGGTCGGGGCATTACAGTTGGTATCAGAGGGAGGTTTAGTACAAACCTTGGAAGCTAGATTTAGATAAACATTGATTAGAGCACATAGATTTAAGATGTACTTTGAGGATTAGTATAGAAGAACTTCCTAGAATTTTGGTATTTTAGAGATTTTGTGAGTTTTTCGAGCAATACATCCCTGTCTGGATACGAGCAGGTAGAGACGGCTCTAGCACAGATGTACCTAGGGGTAAAACCTGAAAACACCGCTTTGAGCTAGACTCGAACAGGAACTGGGGAACGAAATTGGGCTTTGCTGCACTGTTGGTTATGACACTCCCAGGGGATATTCTTAGGATAACTCTCAATTTATTTAAAAATAATTATGAAGGCTATATGAGTATATACTTCCTCAAAGAAAACATTTTTATGATAATGTATTATATCCATAAATAGTTCAATTTATGTTAAGTGTTTTATAAGTATGGAATTATGTATTTTGATTCATAAACTGATCTAGATTATGCCATTATTTAGAAATGGTTCCTAGTGGAAGAAATGGAAATTGAATCAATGAATGCACTCCATGTAGGGATTTCCCTCCCGATCAAGATAATTATAGTGGAGCAGGTGATGCAACTGGTGTCGATCAGCTAATCACCATACTGTGACAACTCACTCTGTTTATGAATAATAACCTTACCCGTATGGAGCACCCTAATCCGCAGCATTTACGATCAATGTTAGATCACTTCATGAGGTAAAAACCACCAAAATTAAATGGGAGTACAAATCCATTGGTAGATGAGGAATGGATAAATTCCCTAGAGAATATATTTCAGGCTTTGGGGAGTAGTGAAAGGGAAAAAGTTATCATGGCAGTTTACCGCCTCACTAGAGATGCTGATCAACGGTGGTTATTGATTCAAAACACAAAGGAAGATGATGAAGTATAAAATATGGAATGGAGGGAGTTCAAGGATCTTTTTTTACAAAAATACTTTCCTCTTTACCATCGAGAAGATATGGAAAGAAAATTTCTGAGTCTGAGACAAAAGGAGGATGAGAATTTCGCAAAGTATGAGACTAACATTACAAGGATAGAAAGGTATTCTAGAGATTATATACGTAAACCAAGAAGTAAGATTGATCATTTCGTTTATGGTTTAAAACCATTTCTCCATCGAGTATTAGTTTAACAATCCTTCTCGTCGTACGAAGACATTGTATCATGTGCTATCAAGACATAGAAAGAATTCTCTAAGTCATATGACTTTAAAGCAAAGCTAGAGAATAATACATCTTCTGATCAATCTGGGAATTGAAATAATGGGAAGAAGGGAAATGTTGAATATCCATCCTACAGTAAATGTGGGAAGAAATGCCCCGGTACTTGCTTAAAAGGAATAGGATTCTGTTACAAGTGTGGTGAAAAAGGCCACCAAGATCGTGATTGCAAGGGGAAGAAGGAAGCTACTGATGTCCAATGATACAATTACATGGAGATGGGACATTATGCAAATGAATGTCCTAAGCGTTAGGGGAACTTACTTCAGAAAAGGAAAAGGGATCAAGGACAAGCTTATGCTATCACTACTACTGAGGTAGAAGCTCCTAAAGACATCGTGGCAGATAATTTAATAGTTTCCTCATGTTTAGTAAATGCATTATTTGATTATGGATCATTGCATTGTTTCATATCTTCTTAGTTTGCTAAGAAAATTAGATATTTCCAATTTGATTTAACAAGGGAGTTGTCAGTTAAAAATCCAAAGGGAAGTATCATTGCAACAATGTTTTGTGAATCAGTCCCTATTAGAGATAATAAATGTTCTTTATCTGCTGATCTCATCCTTATACCTATGATTGAGTTTGATATAATCCTTGTTATGGATTGGCTTTTGGACCATGATGTGAAGATTTATTGTAAGAAGAAGGATGCTACGATTTTGGATGATGAAGATAAAGAACACCTTATCTTTAGAGCAGAATATTCACCACCTAATTCTTATCTAGATCCACCCCCAGTAGCTCAACTAAATTCAATTATTGGGGAGGAAGAGGATGAAATTACAGTGGGTGAGGAAAGGAATGTTAAAATAGAGGATGTGCCTATTTTGAAATAATATGTAGATGTGTTTCCAGAAGATTTACATGGACATCCTCCAGAACGAGAAGTTGAGTTTTCCATTGATTTAATTCCTGGATCAAGGCCTATATCGAAGACCCCTTATAGAATGGCCACTGTAGAATTAGTTGAACTAAAGAAACAACTAGAGTAATTGATTAATAAGGGATTTATTTTCCCTAGTGTTTCTCCATGGGGATCCCCTGTTCTTTTTGTTAAAATGAAAGATGGATCTATGAGGTTATTTATCGACTACAGGGAGATCAATGCTATAACAATAAAGAAAAGTATCCCCTACCTCGCATTGATGATTTATTTGACCAACTGCATGGAGCTCAATACATTTCAAAGATTGACCTTCGATCTGGATACCATCAGTTGTGTTTGAAGAAGGAATACATTCTGAAGACACCATTTAGAACAAGGTACGAGCATTACGAGTTTACAGTAATGCCTTTTGGATTGACTAATTCACCCTCTGTATTCATGGAAATGATGAATAGAGTTTTCAAGGAATATATCGATGAATTTGTGGTGGTATTTATTGATGATATCTTGGTATACTCCAAAATCTACGATGATCATGAAAATCACCTGCGCATTATCCTGAAGACACTAAGAAGACATGAATTATATGGGATGTTTTGAAAGTGTGAATTCTGGCTTCAAGAAATTTCTTTTCTTGGCCATATTGTCTCTAAAGATGGAATCTATGTTGATCCTTCTAAGACCAAGGCAATCAAATAATGGCCTGCACCGACAAGTATAACTGAGGTACGTAGTTTTATTGGTTTAGCAGGTTATTATCGACATTTCATCCAGAATTTTGCCCGGTTGGCTAACCCATTAACAAAGCTCACATGTAATGGGGTTAAATTTTTTTTGGAAAAAAGAGTGTGAAGAATGTTTCAAAGAACTGAAGAGAAGATTAGTCCATACTTCTATATTGACTCTACCATTGGGAATGATGGGATCGTCATTTATAGTGATGCATCGATGAAAGGACTTGGTTGTGTCCTTATGCATAATGATAGGTTTATTGCTTATGCATCACGACAATAAAAAATTAATGAAAAAAACTATCCTACTCATGATCTCGAGATAGAAGCTGTGATCTTTTCTTTGAAGATATGGAGGCATTACCTCTATGGTGAAAATGTGAGATTTATACTGATCACAAGAGTTTGAAGTATATTTTATCACAAAAAGAACTCAACATGAAGCAGAGGAGATGTCTTTATTACTCAAGTATTATGATTGTACGATACACTACCACCTGGGGAATGCAAACAAGGTGGCTGATGCTTTGAGCAGAAAAGACCATGGAGTTTAGAACAATATGAGAATTGAAAGGGATCCAATTTTCATGGATCTAGTGAAGATGGACATGGGAATAACCAGGGGAGGTGAAACATCAATTATTTTTCAAATGGTTGCCAAACCATCTTTTGTAGAAAATATTAAGAGTTCTTAGACCGATGATGAAGAATTTCAAAAGAATATTAATGCTCTGAATGATGGGAGATTGAGAGGATTTGTGTATGAAGATGGAATTTTGACATTCGGGAAGAGACTTTTTTTTCCCGATATACCTGATCTGAAAAGGGAATTGCTGGATGATGCTCATAGTTCCAATTTCTCTATACACCCTGGGAGCACCAAATGTATAGAGACATGACAGAACATTTTTGATGGGAAAACATGAAGAGGGAGATTTCTGATTTTGTGTCAAGATGTATAGTTTGTCAACATGTGAAAACTGGAAGGCAAAAACCTGGTGGAGTATTTAAACCTCTTCCCATACTTGAGTGGAAATGGGACAATATTACGATGGACTTTGTCATGGGGCTACCAAAGACTCCTAGAAGGAATGATGTGATATGGGTTATTGTTGATCATTTTACCAAGTCAACACATTTTCTTACTATAAGAGAAGATCTACCACTGGAACGTCAAGAAAGACTATATAATAATGAAGTGGTGAGTCTTCATGGAGTACCCCTATCGATTGTTTCTGATCGTGATCCCTGTTTTACTTCAAGATTCTGGAAAAGTCTTCAGAAAGCCTTGGATACTGAACTTCATTTGAGCACTGCCTACCACCCTGAAACAGATGTACAATCAGAACGAACTATTCAAACCATAGAAGACATGTTGAGATCCTGCTCACTTGATTTTCAGGGTATGTGGGATCAATATTTACCTCTGGTAGAATTTTCCTATAACAATAGCTTCCATTCGAGTATTCAGATGGCACCATATGAAGTGTTATATAGAAAGAGAAGTCGCACACCAACCAGTTGAGATGACGTTGGTGAAAGAAAACTTGTAGGCCAAGAACTGGTGGAGGAAACGATGAAAAAGGTGAAGGTAATCCAAAACCATATCAAAGCAGCTCAAAGTAGGTAGAAGAGCTATGCCGATAATCGAAGGAAGGATTTGGAATTTCAAGTCAGTGATCATGTTTTCCTGAAGGTTATCTCTATAGAAGATAGTCATACATTTTGGTAAGAAAGGTAAATTGAGTCCCAGGTACATCCGACCTTTATAAATTCTAGAGATAATTGGGGCTTTAGCTTACCATTTGGCAATGCCGCCAAATATCTCCAAAGTTCATGAGGTGTTCCACGTATCACTATTGGGAAATACATGCCTGACCCAACGCATGTACTCACCTCCGGGGAATTAGAACGGGAACCCGATCTATCTTATTACGAAGATCCTGTCAAGATTCTTGATATGACAGAACAAGTACTGAGAAACGGGACGACTCATCTGGTAAAAGTCATGTGGAGAAACCATAAGATAGAAGAGGCAACATGGGAACCCTAAGAACATATGATGAAGAACCACCTGAGTCTTTTCATGCAGTTGTATTCTAGAAATTTCGAGGACGAAATTATTTGAAGGAGGGGAGAATGTAACTCCCCAAGCTTCTACGGTACGCTTCTCTTTGAAGAATGCAATAGCATGTGTTGTACGCAACATCGAGTTCTAACACACCACAACCAATAAAACTAGACGTTATGAATAGTAATACCCACTTTTTGAAATTTTTAAATTTTATGTTTCAAAATGGACTTCATTTTTGGATTTGGAATATCGAAATTAGCATACGGTGAATTTTTGGTATTTTTCTGAAAAACTTCATTTTTTGATGAATAGTGAAACCAATAAGTGGTAGTTAAAAAACTGAATTTTTCATAAAACTTAATTTTACCATTTCTGTGAGTGGAATTTTGTCAATCTGAGAGACACTGTTAATATCAAGGAGATATGAAAATAATTTTTGGTGAATAGTAACTTTTTACTTATATTTACCACGGTTAAAAGTAAATAGTGTAATTAAGGGTAAAAATGATATTAATATTACCATAACACAGGTCCTAATTATATTGGAAAAGTTTATATCGACCAAAAACAACCTTAGGAATAAAATATTATCATTTAGGTCCAGTTGGATTCGATTTGGACATTTATTATTATTTAATTCAAAGAAGAGTTAAAAGTGTTAAAATCAATGTTTATTTACTAAAACATTTTTTATATAGGGTGACACATAATATTAATTAGATTATAAATATTCATTAGAAATCTAAAAATATTTTCTATATAATGATATTTTATTTATAATTTTTAGACATTAAATAATTTAATTTATTTTTGACACAATGATGATGCAGTAATTACCATAATAGTGAAAATTTAAAATTATTGATATTATAAATATCCAAATAAATATAATTTGAGACTTTTTATGAATTAAAATAATTTTATAGGTTAATATTACATGTTAGGAATAATTTAATTAACTTATTTCTAAGTAATAATTCTGTTATCATTTTCACAAAAATCAATTTTGCAAATAGTGTCAAAATTGACATATAAGAGTTATTAAAACAAATATTATATTATTAATTGATATTCAATTCCTAAAAATATATGGTTCGTCCAAGAGACTTATATCATGATAGGTGTATCATTAATGTACCACTTGGGGGTCTCTTGGAGGTATATAGTATGTTTATTAACTATATAATATAAAAAAAATTGACATGGTAAGTGTCAAACTAATTAATTAAGAGTTAAAACTAAAAGGTAAGGTTAATATAATGAACCAAACTTGTCGAAATTATATTTGTTGAGTGGTTTTCTACCCATACCCATCCTTAACTTTAAATAATCGACTTTGGATCCATTATAAACCGAATATGAATTTATTATAAAATAATATTTATAGCTTTTCCAAATGTGTCCCTCACCCCTCTTATAAAAGGGAACCCCCCTTCACATTAATTAACACCATCAAAGCCATTTTTCTCAGCCAAACTCTGCCCAAATACTCTCTCAAATTATCTCACATCATCCTAGAGGCCTTCCTTTAGTCAGAAAGCCAACCTATTGAGCCCTTTTGATCATATCAAAAGGAAGAACCCGAAAAAGAGGTAATGTTTTCACCACCCTCTTTCAAGTTCCTTTCTTCTTAAACTTCTTCTTTCTTTCCCATTATAAAATAATAACTGTAGTGTCATATATATACTGTGATGTTATTATAAATATTGTACAACCATATTCAGTATTCTATCCATCCTTTGAATAACATGTCACCATACGTGTGTACGTACGGCTTACCATCTCCACATCGTGGTGTAATTGTTATTCAATAAATTATTATTTGGATGGGTATAATAATGATGTGTAATTAATGTAAATAATAAATATAACATGATAATTATTCTTTATAAATCATATAACATCCAATTATATATTATTTTAATATCAAAATAATGATATTGTCGCTCGTGCGTACCTACGGACTACCGTCTCCATGAACGCGATGAGATTTATTCTCCATCGTATCCATTCAAGTCTAATTCTCATTTGATTATTAATAATAGTATCTATGGACTTGATATCATTCTTAATATGATTAAGATACAAAATAACCATGATAAACACGGATTACATAACAATACATATAAAAGAAAATGAGAAAGTTAACACCTGAAACAACGATAATACTAAGATATTATTAACAAATAAATGTTAAAAGATCATATTTGATATCATATTAATGTATATGATTCTTGTATAATTTAATAAAAATTATTTCACCATTATATAGGAGGTTAACCTACCCCATCCAAGGAAAAGTACAAGGTAAGGGTTTATTTCACAATATCTTCATTATTTGAGGTCGTTTAAACGTAATTATCTACTGGGACATCATTATCATCCACATCCATGTTTCATAAAAATGTATTAAAAATCATTCTTACTATTTTAAATACTATGGGATAAAGTCATTTATACCATTTTTGACTTTTTATAAGAATTTTATTAACGAATCCTTCTGTCATTTTCCAAACAAGGTCCTTGTTAACCTTTTTCAAAGAATTAAGGTCAAAATGTTTTTTTGACTTATACGATGGGTGTGGATATTTTCTGTAGTTATACAAT
This sequence comes from Viscum album, assembly GCA_963277665.1. Lineage (NCBI taxonomy): Eukaryota > Viridiplantae > Streptophyta > Magnoliopsida > Santalales > Viscaceae > Viscum > Viscum album. The sequence goes on from OY728141.1 coordinate 1,283,965,133, forward strand.
CATAGAAGCTTCCCTTACAAGTTATAATAATATTTTCAAAGAAAATATTTTATTTTATAAATATATGACTCTTAAATGATTTCAAAATAGAAAGAGATATTTCTATAAAATGAGTTTTGATTTCATCTATGTCAACATCCTTTGATGGATTTTACGCTTATTTGAAGTTGATTTATTATGATACAAAACATCTATGTTTTATTGAAGGTTTTGTGATATTTTTGACTGTGGATGCATTATTTTTATACCATTCATTGTTTATGGATAAATTATTTACATTTCGTATGCTAGTTTTATTACAAATGTTTATGTTATGTTTAAAAATTTTCATATGGGAATGCATTGGACATAATATGTGATGGGTGGAGCCCGCTATAGCTCCTCGATGCATCGGTAGGTCTCATGTGACAAACTAGTGTCTTGGCATAAGGCCTTGACAAAATCTTATTTGTAGTCATGGCATGAGGCCTTGGCTATGTGGTTATCATAGTCTGGCATTATGCATTCCATCATTATGAAAGTGGTTATTGATATTGCATGTGATTATTCTATTAGTAGAATATCCATGTGAATAAGTAAATGGAATTATTTCATTTTATTTTTTCCATGCTATGATTAAGTTCAAGTTTAAACGGTTTTTGTTTTAGTTATACATTGCCTTAAATGTTTATTCTTATTTATGAAAAGTTTCCGCTATATTGTTATCCTTACTGGGCATTTGAGCTCACCACCTTTCTATGTTTTATTTTTCCCAGGATGTAAAGAAGTAGTTTATGAATAACTAGCAGGGATATTATGAGGGGATAAGAGTGTGTACTATGGAGACTATATTGTTGTAATTTTCATTTTATGATTTAATGTAAACATTATGAATGTATCTAATTATTCCAAGGATACTAAACTAATCGGTCATTCAAGATTTGATCTTTCTTATTATCAAGCAAATGTTATGTAATAATGCACCGACTCTTGGTAACTGGGATCAGGGCGTTACATCTCAGGAGATAGTTTATGTGTAAAATAAATAGGATACACACACTGCTTGAAATGTAAATGAAATAATCACTACAGTAAGTGTAAATGAGTTTAGAAAAGCATTAGTGATTGGCAATGAAGCTATGGACTCGGTTGATTTTTCAAAAAAGCTTCTGAGTCCTTCTCTGGTTCTTGTTTTGAAAAACAGAGTATCATTTTCTTCCTTGGTTCTGGGTGCAACTTATCAGCTTGAGTGCATGAAGTGTTTGATGTTGTTATTCACTCAAGATTCAGCTTGTGTTCTCCTCTAGAAATGAATTGCTTCATGTATGTCTAGTGTTCTTTGAGTATGGATATTGCCTTGTGTGAATGCACCATGTTTGAATGTTGTTGAGACTTTTTCTTTTTCTCCCTTCATGTGCCTTCTAAGTTCCTTGATTCTCTCTGTATCATTTGATCTCGATATTCCCACACACTGCTTTAGCTAGGTATTTATCTTCCCTTTTATAGCTTTCAGCTCCAGCAAATGGGAATGATTACCATTGGCATGGGTACTAGGTACAGTTGCTGAAATGGAAATAAAAATAATTAAATAACATTAACTACATTAAAAACATAAAATGTGACCTTTAGATAAATAAATAAATAGTATTGAGAGTAAAGAGTTTGACTGGTTGGTCAATCATTAGTAGCTTTCTGTATGGTAGATGTGTATGGTGGACTTTCTGTAGCAGTGACCTTCCATCAGTACTTCTTTGAACTTGTATCAGTAGCTCTTTTCATCGGTAGCTCTTTTTATCAGTAACTCTTGATATCGGTATCTCGTACTTTGTGTATTGGTATCTATGTACATATTGGTAGATCATTCTATTGGTAGACTTACTCTATTGGTAGCTTGGTAGACTTTTTCTATCAGTAGCTATCTATCGGTAGCTCTGCTTTGTATTAGTCGCTCTTGATCTATCGGTAGCTCTTGCTTAGTTCCAGTGATTATGTGTATCGGTTGACTTATTCACATCAGTAGATCTATTCTTTACTATCTGAAGACATAACTCTATATTGGTAGCTTGTTCTATTCTTACTGGTGGACTTGTACATATCGGTAGCTCAGTACATATCGGTAGCTCTGCGTATCGGTGACCTTAGCTTATCGGTGAATTAGTCTATCGGTTGACAAATTCTATCGGTAGAATAAGTACCGGTAGCTCTGTATTAGTAGCTACAAGCAGATCAGTGACTAACACTTGTCTGTTTTATGAAAAACATATCTGATTGGGTTAGAATTACTTCAGAACTCATACAAACATGGATAAACATTGATTAACATATCTCAAGGATTATTTTAATATTATTATCATCTTGATAATAGAATATCAGATATTGAGTGAATTTGAATATGGATAAACATTAATTGGGATTATCAAAGTATGTGAAAGAATAATTGGGATTATCAAAATTGGTGAGGTCAACAATATCCCCCTTTTTGATAATCAGAACATATGATATTATAGTTTTAAAACAGCGAGTAGTTGAATCAGAGGATATATCATTAAATTTAATTATCTCATAGAAAACAGTATGTTATAGAACATAATGTATCAGAGGTAGACATAAATGCAATGATATCAGATGGGAAAAGCATGGTAGCTCTTCCTTAGATAATATTGCTCCCCCTTTGAGAATATTTCTCCCTTTTTGAAAATTTGATAATATTTATACCCCTTTGTGATAAAAAAAAGGTGGGAAAAAATAAAGATAAGAGGAACAAAATGATAAATAAATGAAATCCAATTGTATTAGATGTTGCAAAATGTAACATAAAAAGAAAAAAAATACAAGGGATTCCTAACAAACATCTTATCCATTTGTTCAACCCACATCCTCAATGTCAGATTTGATTTTTAGATCAGAAGAGGATTCAGACTGTGTGTATGGTGGTGAAGGCTTAGGAACACCAAAGATGATCACTGGAGGCTGAGTGACTGAAACTGTTTCTGGTCTTACCTGAGTATCCCTCTGAGTAATCATGGGTATAAGGCTTTGAATGGCTTGGACAGGAGTCATCTTAATAGGAGAAGCAGTAGAGGTAGAGGCAGGTAAAGATAGAGGTAAAATCACTAGCCTAACATCGACATGAAGGAATGGCAGCAAAAGTTTTCTGAAATCCATAATTATTACTCCACCTCTCTCCATAGAAGATATGAAATCATCCTTGTTCTCCATGAATTTTTCCAAGGCTAGATTCAATTCCCTTAGTTTGATGACTTTCTCTCTGAAGGCTTGATTGACAGGAGGTATCTTCAGGTTTTCCAACAAATGTTTGAAGTGATTATTGAGTTGATGCTTGGTGAAAATATTTTGGAAATAAGATTCCACCTTATCTTTCACTTCTTTCTGAGAGGAAGAAGCTTCTCCAATATAGTCTTGGACTATCTTCATTATTTCTCTAGATGAATCTCTAGTAGAAAGCACAAATTTCTCAGGTCGGATGCGTCCACAGAGCCACTGGTTGAAGCTAAACCAAGCTCCTCCTTCATCACAACTCGAAGCTGATCCAAATCTACTGAGCGTTAAGAAGCAACAGGACAAACGGAGAATGTTACTATTTCTTTAAAGTTTTTGGTTAACCAACTAATACGATTTTGGACTTGGGAATCCTGGGTTTTTACATGGTCTTTCATGGAGGTTTAAAACCTTCAAACATTGAAACCATCTAGCTCACAACTCTTTTGACATAGGCTAAGTCCTTGTCTTCTTGGGATTTTGAGCTCATGTATGATTATAAAGAGATAAACGATTTATTTAAAGCATCATCATTAGCTTCCAGTCTAGAAACTTGTGTATGGATGTCCATAACTTCTTCCACTATTTCTGCCACAATGGATGACAAATAACAACCGAGAGAAAGTTCAAAATATTTTTCACGGTTACTCATCTCTTCAAAAAAGCAGTGCTTCAACTCAGCCACAGAAGCACTAAAAGACTCTTTCAGCTCATCCTTTAAGGATACAAGATCAGCTCTGGTGATCATATCAGCATGATAAATCACAATAGGTTCTCTTTCAGATGCTATGCTAGCCACTGGGACATTCATAATCGATTGAATTGATGACACCAGTGAAGCTTCCATCTTCTTTGTCTCTTCCTCAAAACTATCCTTAAGATTTTTCTTCAAATTGTCCAGGTCATGCATTCTGACCACATGTTCAGGTAGCAACTCATCCTCAACATTATAAATAATCTTTGTTCTATTGAGAGATGCCTCATTAACAGAATCATGATAGTCTAATCCACAAACCACAAAACCTGGGTCTTCCGCCCAGTCCTCAATATCAACAACCACAGACACACTTCCAAACATGGTTTGATGCTCCACCTCAACGGTTTTATTCCCATGTATAGAAACAACATTCTCATCTGGTCTTTCTTTCTCAGGAGAATCTTATACTATCAATTCTATCCCTACAACAGTAGGAGGGTCCTCTAGATTAGGTACAACTTCTTCCATTTCTCCTACTACATCCTCAGTAGGCACAAATGAGCTTCCAATTAATGGACTCAGACTTAAGCAGAAAGATTCAGAGGCTTCAGATTCATTCTCCTTTTCTTCTTCATGCTCATGGGCTGGCTGGTCTTCCTCAACAGTAGGTGTCTCTTCTTCTACTAAGGCATCCTTTTCTGAAGATACAATTTTAGCAGCAGGACTTAGAGGGAAGTTCGGATCTCATCCATCATCCATAGAAGCCTCTTTTTCTTCAACTTCATCACTATATTCAGGTTCTTCTTCATCATGTCCTAGACCTGGATCCCTCACATCCTTAGGAATTGAATTATGATTCACAAGATTGAATTTTTCATATACCTTTTTGTCATCATTAACCCATTCTCCTCTTCATGGGTTCCAATTTATCTTCATTATTTTTACACTGTGCTTGTGATAAAAAAATTATTCTTTACTACCACTGTCTCATCTTGAGACTCAGCTATCCCTTTCACTTTGATCATCACTGAGATCAAATTGGCAAAGAATGGGGCATTAGTCTTTGATTTTGGCCTTGTCATGTCTTCCAATTGAATCATTAGCAATCTTCACATATTCACTTTTACACAATGTTTCATGAGATGCAAGAGATATATATCCCGATATCTTAAATTCACAAAGTCCCCTCTCCTTGGTATTAAGACATGCTGGACAAATTTGAACAACAATCTGTTCTCTCCATTCATTTCAGCAGCCACTGCTTGTTTTTGATTTCCATCACCTGTGAGCTCCTTCAAGGCAGTCTCATAATCGAATATATCACTTTTAGGTGGCATATATTTTGAGATATATTCAGATACACCTTCATGTTGACCCTTTAGGCATTCATCCCACTCAACAGATGAAAATGGCATCTCCCTTCCATTCACAAAATAAGTAACTCGGTTCTCACTTTCAAATTTCTCAAACTCACAAACTCATTTTATTGTTTCAGTAGCTTCGGATAGTAGGGGTCATTTTTGTTCGAAAATCAATCTACCCACTTTTTATCTTCCAGATCTTCGAGAACTAACAGTTTTCTAGGCATTAACCATTCCACGCACCGCTCTTTTTCAATCACAAAACTCTATTATGCAAATGAGGATTCACTAGTCGCCTACCCGACCTAGTTCTTCCAACACTACCACTTGCTTATGTCTCGAATTTTTGCTTCTTTGCACTCAGCTCATCAGTTTCATCTCTAATTGTAGGAAGTTTGATTTTTTCCATCTCTGGTTCGATGGATTTAGGGTTCTTGAGAAATTCGGGAGCTAAGGTTTGAGGGTAAGGTTTTGAGGCTCAGTGGATTGAGAAATAACTAGGACTTAGTTTTTATCATTTAGGAATCATAAAATAAATAAATAAAATGAAATAAAGTAAAAACAATTCAGAATATAGCGGCAGACAGACGTTTAAAACAGTGCACTCATCGATAGGGTTTATCGGTGAGAATTCCTATCAGTGTGGTCCATCGGTGAGGTTTCATCAATGAGGTTTCACATCGGTGAGGTATCACATCGGTGAGGTATCACATCGGTGAGGTTACATCAGTGAGGTTATATCAGTGAGGTTACATCGGTGAGGTTACTTCGGTGAGGTAGCTACCAATCAAGGTTAATCATTACTAACACATGCCTTATGTAACTTAACCTATCCAAACACAATGATTTGGTGAAAATTCCAGCTAACTGATGTTCAGTACCAATAAATTCAAAAGTAATATCACCCTTTTGGTAATGATCTCTCAATAAATGGTGCCTTACATCAATGTGTTTGGTCCTAGAGTGAGATACTAGTTTCTTTGATATGTTTATTGGACTAGTGTTATCACAGTTGATTGAAACATGCATAAAGTCATATCCATAGTCCAAAAGAGTGTGTTTCATCCACATAATTTGTGCATAGAATCTACCAGCAGCTATATACTCTGCTTCAGCAGTGGACAATGCTATAGAATTTTGTTTCTTACTACACCAAGATACTAATGATTTTCCGAATAAATTACATGTTCCAGATGTTATTTTTCTAACCAACTTCCAACTAGAAAATTCAGCATCTGAATAACTCATTAATTTAAAGGGTATTCCTTTTTGCGTAAAACAAACCTAAGTTTACATCATGTTTAAGATACTTAAAAATTCTTTTAACAACATGTAAATGAGATTCTTTTGGATTAGCGTGAAATCTTTCACACATACATACACTAAATATAATATCTGGTTGACGAACATTAAGGTAAAGTAAGCTTCCAATCATACCTCTGTAATTGGTTTGATCCACTGGTTTCCCAGTTTCATCTGCATGCAATTTACAAACTGTACTCATAGGAGTACCACTTTCCTTAATACTATCCAAACCGAAACGTTTTAAAATACTCTTTGTATATTTACTTTGATTCAAAAGAATTCCATTTTCATTTTGAAAAAAATGAAATCCAAGAAAATATTTAAGTTCTCCCATTAAACTCATTTTTCATATTATTTGAAAAATTAGTACATAAATAATGCTTCGAAGATCCAAAAATAAAATCATCATCATATATTTGTACTATTAAAACATATTTAGAAATTATTTTAATAAAAATAGTTGGATTTGAAATCCCTTTAGTAAAATTTTTAAAATAAGAAAATTACTAATTCTATCATACCAAGCTCTTAGAGCTTGTTTTAAACCATATAATGCTTTAGATAGCTTGAAAAATTGATATGGAAAATGAGGATTAGTAAATCCACGTGTTTGTTCAAAAAAAACATCTTCAATTATAAAACCATTTAGAAAATCACTTTTCCATCAATTTGATATAACATGAAATTCTGATGATCAGCAAAGGCACATAAGATCATAATAGCTTTTAATCTAGCTAAAGGGGAAAAGGTTTCCTCATATTCTATACCTTCCTCTTGACTATATCTTTGTTCAACTAGCCTAGCTTTGTTTCTTACTGTATTTCATGATTCATCAACTTCGTTTCTAAAAACCCATTTAGTGCCTATTGTCAACATGTCCTTGGGTCTGTCAAATAATTCCTAGACATTGTTTCTTTCAAATTGGTTTAACTCATCTTTCATAGAAATTACCAAAAATTTATAATTGATTTCATCATTGACATTTTTAGGTTCTAACTATGAATGAAAAAACTTGATGTTCAACCTGGTTTCCTAGAGAAGCTCTAGTCTGTGTCCCTCTATCAAGATTACCAACAATAGCATCTAAAGGATGATTCTTTAGAATCCTAGTTGATCTAGTAAAGGTTGGACCAGAAATTTCAGGTTCATCTATATGTTTGGGTTCAAGAGAAGCAGATTCTGGAATATGTCCAGAATTGGATATCATTATAGAAGGTTCTTTAGTTTTATCATTAAGGTCCAGAACAGTCAAATCATCTTCATGGTTTTCAAGAGAGGTTTTAGGCTCATGTGGATCTGTTTCATCAAACATGATGTGAACAGATTCTTCCATACATTTGGTTCTGTTATTAAAGACTCTATAGACTTTTCTAGTTAAAGAATAACCAATAAAAATTTCTTCATCACTCTTATAATAATACTTTTCCAGATTATCCTTTGTATTGAGAATAAAAAAATTGCAGCAAAAGACTCTAATGTAACTAACTTTAGGTTTCCTATTATTCCATAGTTTATATAGGGTCTTCTTGAGAATAGGTCTAATCAAGACTCTATTAAGAATATAACAAGCTATATTTACAACTTCAGCCTAAAAGTAAATAGACAGGTCATACTCATTAAGAATAGTTCTTTCAATTTCATGAAGGGTTCTATTACTTCTTTCTACTACACCATTCTGCTGAGGTGTCCTATGAGTAGAAGATTTATGACTATAGCCATTGTGTGAGCAATAAGATTCGAACTCATGACTTTCAACCTCACGACCATGATCACTTCTCAAGTTTTTAGGCTTAATTCCACTAAGGTTTTCTACAGACTTGGAGTATTTAACAATGTAGGAACAACCTTCACTTTTGTGAGATAAGAATTATACCCAATTATATCTAGAAAGGTCATCTAATAGGACATAGATATAGTGCTTCCCGTTTAAACTAGAAAATCTAGAAGCTCCAAACAAGTCCATGTGCACCAACTCAAGAGGTTGAGAATTTGAGACTTCTTTCTTTGATTTAAAAAAAACATTATGTTGCTTTTCCTTTTAACAGCGATTACAAACTTTGTCATTTGGAAATCAAGTTTGGGTAGGTCGCTAACCAAGTTTTTCCTAGTCAATTTTCTAAGTGAATAGATGTTGCAATGTCTTAATCTTCCGTGTCAAAGAAAATACTCTTTATGAAAAGCATTTAAACAAGTAATATTTTTCTTAGCTAATGAATTCAAATCAACAACATAACCATTTTAATTTCTCAATGAAAAAAATACTAAAACATTTTTATAATTAAAAACATTACAAGAATCATTTTAAAACATAACATTCAAGCCATAATCACATAATTGAGAAATACTTAACAGTTTATACATAAGTCCATCTACAAATAGAACTTTAGAAATCAAAATTGAATTAGTGTTACCAATCTGGCCTTGGCCGATAATTTTTCCTTTAGAATTATCTCCAAAGGTGACATGGCCTCCATCAATTTTGATTAAAATATTAAAGCATGAGTAATATCCAAACATATGTCTTGAACATACACTGTCCAAGTACCATACCTTATTGTGAGAACTCTTCCCATAGGTTTTCTACATAACAGATTTAGATGGAAAATGATTTTGGTACCCAGATCTTCTTGGATCCAAAAAGGTTTGCAATCAATGTTTTAGGTACCCACATTGTCTTATCGGTCTCATATAATTTACATAATCAATATATATTGAAAGATAAACTTTATTTGATCTATAACCATATGAATTTCTAGTTGAAGAATACCAATTTCCAGAACAAGAATAATCATAATTTTGTCCAAATTTAGGAATAAATTGAGTTTTGGAGAACTATCCCTGTCCAGGTTGGTATTCCAAACCAGTAGTTTATTTTGGTGAAACTTGATTTTCTAAAATTTGAGTTAGAGTATCTTTTCCCTTTGTGAATTTTTTTATGAAATTTCTATTTTATTCATTAGACATTTTCAGTTCAGTAGTTTCCTTTAACAGTTGAGCATTCTTTTCCTTTTCTATATCAAAGGCATATTTAACATTGGAAGTGAGAGCATGTTGTTTCTTTAGTGACTTATATTTTTCCTTAAGTTCGTTACATATTTCTTCAAGAATATTTCAATATTGAAACAGTTCCTCACTAGACATATTTTCATATTCTGAATCAGTTCCAGAATAATAATCATTCTGCATAAGAGAAATATGTACCTCAAAGGTATTGGTCATGAAGCACATGTTGGCATGATTATTTTCAGAATCAGAAACTTCAGATTCACTTGATCTATCTTCTGAAGCACTACAAGTTTCTTTTATAGCCTTCTTTTACTTCTTGACCTTATAATCATATTTCTTTTTGAATTTTAATTTTGGACAGTCAGCCTTGATATGTTCTTTCCTATTGCATTCATGGAAGACTATATCAACTTCCATATCAGATTTCTTCCAATCCTTCTTCCAGTGACCCTTGTTATCATACTTACCATTGTAATTTGATTTTCTAATGAATTTATTTTTCTTATAAAACTTCTTGAATCTCCTGGATTTTTAATCAATTTCAGCATCACTTTCAGAGTCCGAATGTTCACTGGTTGAACTTTCATTAGTTATATGTATTTTCTCCTAGTCTTTTATCTTAGAAGCAGTAGACTTCAAAGATATGGATTTTCTCTTGGGTTTATCATCATCTTCTTTGTTAACATTAAGTTCTTTATCATACATCATATGCTTACCTATTAATTCATTAATAGGGAGTGTGTTGATGTCGCATGATTCTATAATTGAAACAGATGTGCCTCTCCATATTTCTGGTAGACATCTAAATATTCTCATAATTTCTTCCTTTTCCAGAACAACCTTTATAAGAGAGCTCACAGTGTTGACAATCTCATTGAACCTGAGACACATTTCAAAAATAGGTTCATCGTTCTTCATTTTAAAATTATCATATTTAATAGTACATGTATTCTGTCTCATTTCTTTAACATTGGTTGTTCCTTCATGAGAAACACCGAAAGTATCCCATATTTCATTGGATGTTTTTCAAGCAGATATTATTTTGAATTCCTCATCTCCTAATGAACAATATAGAGCATTCATATCATTACAATTATTATTGTATTCAATCTTTGTAGGTTCATCCCAAGTTGTTCTTTCAGTTTCTGTAATTTTATATTGTGACTCTATAGTAGTCCAAATATCTAAACACATACATTCTAAATGAATTTTCATCTTATGTTTCCATTGGGCATAGTTTCTACCATTGAAGAAGGGTGGCCTGTTGGTATCATCACCATCTAGTATATATTCCATAGCTAGATTTTAGAAGATAAATATTTAAAGAGATAAAATTTAGAACTAACGGAATATTAAGATCTTTAAAGATGCAACTAAAATCATTGTTGAGAAACAGAATGTTAAAAATATTTCTCTTAAAATCTCCCTATTTAAAAACAATGTTAAACTGTAGGGAATTTATGTCACGACCCCCTCCCACCAAAGATGCCCCTCCTGAGCTGGCAATGGTGAAAGGGAGATAATGACCCCCGAGTCCCGCCTCCAGTAGGCCCCGGGTTGGCGACTAGCACCAAGGGTATGAGTTTCCACAAATATGGGAGGCATTACCCTTTTTATTATTTTGGATCGGGAAATATGACAAGTCAACCACCAAAAAGGGAAAAGAACAAGTGTATATAAATAAACCCAAACCAAGACCACATGCATGTTTAAACAATTTTTATAACAAGGTACGAGTATAAGGAAGCTCAAAAGTACAAGGAAGTACAGTACCAAAAGAAATACAAGAAAACAGCAACTGCACAGCTCCCACTGCCTGACTAGTAGGGCCCCGCACAGCCCTGGTAGTCCTACTGAAAACCTGAAACAATGTAGGGTGAGCATAAAAGTATACTCAGTAGGGAACCTAAAGCTCTCATGCACAAGTGGGGAGACACCCTGAGGTCCCGTGAGAAAACAGAAGAACCAGAAACTAACAAGGAAAAACTATCCACCCAGCCTCACTGGTCACACTCACCAAGTAACAGAAACAAGTTTAGTATATATATAGAACAAAATTATTGGGTACCCCGCACCATTTCCCACTTAATTAGGTGCTGCTCTTCCTAACGGCAAACATCCTGACGCTACCACACTCTTCCCGCTCGCACACACCTGGGCCAAACCACGCATCCCGCCCGCACACACCTGAGCCTCACAACCACGCATCTCGCCCACACACACCTGGGGAACAACCACTAACCCTCCCGCATACACCTGGGCCTCATCCCGAAGGTTCTTGGGAATGGTAAGCCTACCCGAAGAGACTTGGGCTAAAGGTCGCATCAAGCCATCACAGCCTCCAAGACCTACCCGAAGAGTCTTGGGTGTAAGGTCACCTCAAGCCATCATAGTCTATGGAAGAAGGAGCAGGACGGAGCTAGTAACTAAGGGGGAAAACCCTCTCCCATAAAATGGGAGTGTTCGGAACTAGGTGCTTGACATGGGTGTGGTGCGACAAAACACAAAGATACAATTAGATATATACATATACCAAACACACAGCCCAACCTATGGCTTCTTAAAAAGAGAAACTGAGCATGTGCCTCGGCACTGCTACCACGAAGCATGCATCAACAACCAAACAATCATCCCCCAACCCCATTTAGGTTTTCATGTTTCATGTAATGGTTTAAAAAATTATTACTACTGGGCAACTATCATCCAGACAAAACCTTTCACAAACATATCCCTGCCATCCACAACCAAGGTTATGTAAAACGCAAGAAACCACATTCCATTTCATTTACAAAAGATTATCACAACCATACAACATTCCATCATTCATTTATTTCAAAGTTCCACACATAAAACCCTTTCCACACACAAAACATTTCCGCATTTGAAAACACCTTTTACTTAAAAACAATTTTCATAATCAAAACACTTTTCATAAATAAAGGCATTTTCTACAAAACAACCAAACCACCAACATGTTCATTATTCCAACTTTGTTCAACCAGGGTGATCACACAAGGTTTTCATTCTCATTTAATCAGCCAGTCTTTACATGCTTATCCATTTTCCATGTTTTAACAAAACCAACCACAAACAATTCAGATATCAATTGTGCACGCAAAGGCCACCAACGGCCTTGATTTTCAGTAGGCAAAGGCCTTTCAATCCAAAATCACAATCAGAAGATAAAGAAACTGGAAGGCAATAGAAACAGCACAAAACCCCAAACCCTTCTTTATTCAGTTATTATCTTTATTTAAAGTTCAACTGTATCCCATGGAACAAAAGAAAAATATCCCACCCCGCATGTTGCACCAAAAAGAGAGACGAAGGTAAACCCCTACTTCAAAAAGTCCTGATCACGTCGCTTCCGACGACGTCATTCGGTGTCCTCTGCCTTTGCCAAACCCGACAAACGCCTCCTAGGATGGAATCTGGAGAAGGAAGGCCGGAAGGAAAGGTGACAAGTCTGGTCTTAGATGCTTCGTCTCGTCGCTACGATCCTGTGGCCGCTAACGGATCGTAATTCGGAGCTCGGACAAAGAAGTTAGAGGAGGAAGACTTCTTGATCATCCAAGAGTGTCGTCGTGCGAAGAAGAAGCGATTGGTCTGGAAATAATCCGTGACCCTTTCTTATATAGCCAACGAATAGGTGAAACAGTATGCAGTGTGTATTGATGAATACATGGTGTGACTGTACACCCGTTACGTGTTTTTACTGGTCAACACATGACACGTCACGCGGTTTCCACGCGTTTTAATAATAATGATAATTCTATTAATATGTGGTGTTTCGTTGACCCGAGGCATGAGTTATAAAAGTAGCTCATTAATGGTCTTAAAATGACCGTCATAATTTCAGGGTTACGCTGTCGCTGACGGATCGTCAATCCGATACCGTATGAGGGAGATACGTTGGATACAAGATCCCGTAATAATAACAATATTATTTTTATTGGGTGTCTTGTGGACCCGAGACACGAACCATAATTTAATATTAAACATTAGACTGAATTGACCGTATTTATTATTGGATCACATCGCCACTGATGAGAAGCCAATCGGACGTCGCACATGGAAGTTATGATGAGCCAAAGATTTAATAATAATATTAAATCTATTATTTACCAACCGCTTCGGGTACCCAATCCGAAACCCCGAAAAAGTCCTCCAATATGGGACTCATAATTTCTGTCTTGATGTCAGGGTCACACTACCGCAGACAGTTCGTGAAACCGAGGTCACACGAATAAGTTATGGTTGGAAAAGTGTTTTACCTACAAAAACATTAACATGATTATTATATTATTATTTTTAATTGATTTATTTCAAATACCTAAATCCACCCAACCATCTCTCTCCAATTTGGTGCGCCTTTCTCCTTTTCTCCTTAATTGATTTCTTTTTCTTTTCTTTTATTACTTTTCGTTTAATTCTCACACTCTCTCTCCAATTTATTTCAAATCTTTAACTCACTCTACAAGTGGCGCCTCCCACTTTCTTTTCTCCATGTTCAACACGTCCCATGATTGACTCCTCTTTAAATTATTTATTTTATTGGTTTAAATATTAAATCTTTATTTCATTTAATCCTTTTCTCTCTCCAATCTAATTCTCTCTCCAATCTTTATTTTATTGGTGCGCCTCTCCTTTTATTTCATATCATTATTAATATATTGTTAATATTCTCTCTCCAATCTCATTCCTACCAAAATATTCATCACGCCCACAACAAAATGGCTCCTCCTCATTCTCTATGTGGGACGCCCAAAATTTATTTTAAACATTTATTTAATTATTTTTACACAATTATCATAACATCTCTCATTTATTCTCATATCTCATTGAATTTAATTCAAAATTTAAATTTATTAACGGATCATTCAAAAAAATTAAGCCAACATTATTATTATTATTATTAAGTATAACACTTATAACAAAACCCCAATTAAAATTTATTAAATCGTCACAAAAAAATATCATTATAACGTGCGTTGTGTTGACCAGATCGATTTCAACAAAGGAATGGACCAGAGGAGTCTGGTCCATTACAATTTATACACAGTGTAAATGTTTAATTAGTTTCTCAAAGATTGATTAGGTCTCAGTTAATTTAATCTGAAGATTAAATAGACTTTTGAAACTAACATATTGGTTTACAATAAGTATAAACTCTTTCTAAATTAACAATCAAAGTAAATTTTAAAAAAATTATATTTCAAAGTAGTTAGCAGTAGAATATGAAATATATATAGTATACTTATGAATTAAACTAAAAAGTACAGTAGATGTAACCCAGAGGTTCAGTCTCAAGACGAGACTTAGTCCTCTCAACAATTTATATAAAATGATCCACCCCCCGGATCGGGGTAAACAACAATACAATCCTGTCCATGTCAAAAGACCTCTACCATAGTTCTACGTGAGAATAAAACAATAGCTCACAGCTGTCCAGGTCTTACCCGACCTCTACCACTATCTACAGTGGGATACAAGGTGGTTATAGAGTTGGAATGAGGATTTTAGAATCCTCCAGCTTTGCTCAGGAGACAGTGTGTGTAATATAAAAAAGGATACACACACTACTTGAAATGTAAATGAAAGAATCACTAAAGTAACTGTAAATGAGTTTATAAAAGTATTAGTTATTGGCAGTGCCACTCTGGACTCATTTGATTTGTCAGATAAGCTTCTGAGTCCTTCTTTGGTTCTTTTTCTGAAAAACAGAGTATCGTTTTCTTCCTTGGTTCCAGGTTCAGCTTATCAGTGTGATTGCATGAAGTGTTTTATGTAGTTCCTCACTCAAGATACAGCTTGTGTTCTCCCCTATAAATGAATTCATTCGTGTATGTCCAGTTTTCTTGGAGTATGGATGTAGCCTTGTGTGAATGCACCATGTTTGAATATTGTTGAGCCTTTTTTTTCTCCCTTCGTGTGACTTCTTAGTTCCTTGATTCTCTCAGTATCATTCGATCTATGTGTTCCCACACACTTCTTCAGCTAGTTCATTATCTTCCCTTTTATAGATTTCAGCTCCGGCAAATGGGAATGATTACCTTTTGCATGGGTACTAGGTACGGTTCCTGATATTGAAACAGAAATCATTAAATAACATTAACTACATTAAAAACATTAAATGTAACCGTTTGCTTAATAAATAAATTGTATTGAGAGTACATAGTTTGACTGGTTGGTCAATCATTAATAGCTTCCTGTATGGTAGATGTGTATGGTGGACTTTGTGTAGCAGTGACATTTCATCGGTAGTTCTTTGAACTTGTATCGGTAGCTAATTGCATCGGTAGATCTTGTATCAGTAATTCTTCATATCGGTATTTCTTACTCTGTGTATCAGTAGCTCTGTACATATTGGTAACTCCTTCTTTCGGTAGACTTACTCTATTGGTAGCTCGGTATGCTTGTTCTATCAGTAGCTATCTATCAGTAGCTATGATTTCTATCAGTCACTCTTGATATATCGGTAGCTCTTGCTTAGTTCCAGTGATTATGTGTATCGGTAGACTTATGCACATCAGTAGCTCTATTATGTACTGTAGGAAGACTTAACTCTATATCGGTAGATTGTTCTATGCTTACCGGTGGACTTTTACATATCGGTAGCTCTGTACATATCGACATCTCTATACATATTGGTAGCAATGTGTATCAGTGACCTTCGCTTATCGGTGACTCTGTCTATCGGTAGATTAAGTCTATCGGTATACTAAGTAATGGTAGCTCTGTATTAGTATCTATAACTAGATTAGTGACTAACACTTTTCTATTTTATTCAAAACATATACGATTGGGTTAGAATTATTTAGAACTCATACAAACATGGATAAACATTGATTAACATATCTCAAGGATTATTTTAATATTATTATTATCCTAGTAATATAATATCATAGATTGAGAGAATTTGAATGTGGATAAACATTAATGGGGATTATCAATGTATGTGAAAGCATAATTGGGATTATCAAAACAAGTGAGGTCAACACGACCTCTAATACCAACTGTAAGGACCTAGCCTTAAATATTACATAATCTTGAATTAAATGGCTAATTCTTATTGAGGATATTTTCAGGTTATGATTTTTAGTGAATTAGTTTATAACATTTACATAACAACATGAATATTACATATAGACAATTCTACTCAGTATACATTTTTTCATAAAATAAAAACTCTTGAAAAAAGTGTCCTGTCTAGTTCCATGTTTTAGAGAACATGAATTTTCTATGATCGCATCCTTAACCCTTATTCATCTTTATGTCCTGTAGAAAACATTTCAAACACCTAGGATGAGCATAAAAAGGTTAGTATGGTAGACAAAATTAGAAATTAAAACATTAAACCATCAATAAATACGAAACAATGAAACCATACATTTTAATCATAACATACCTCATGAAATCATATGATTTATGAATAACACACCGAAATCATAAATCATAATGGTAACTTGTGGAATCCATGTCATACATACATTGTAGCTATCACAGCTACATAGGGAGTCACATTTGGAATTCCCATCACAGTATATTCCTAAAATCTATTAGGAGAAACATTCAAATTTACCTCCATCACGTTACCCAATGCATTGGAAAGCTATCTCGGGCTCACCCGACCTTGGTTTCTTACGAAACTACCCATATACGTAAACAATGCCCAATGGCCATAAAATATTCATAACCCATAAAACAAACATAATGGAAAGATAACATATACACATTGAAATCACAATATAACATTTGAAAACATTGACAAAATCAAAGCTTTTATCAAACCATTTTCAAAACCATTTAAAATATTCAATAAAGATATTTTTTGATCAAATTTCCTCATACCACTTTGAAGAAATTAAAATAAATTCAATTTTCAAAACATTCATATCCACATGAATAAATCCTTAAAATAATTTTAAAATCATGGAAATTAATGTGAAATATTAAGAAGAATAATCCTTTAAAACATTTAAAATGATATTTTATTTAAAGAGTTTTTAAAAAATGAGAGACCATAGAATAAAAACTATTGAGGAATAAAATTTAATCAGAAATTAATAATATCATGAGAATAAGGTTACTCATGATATAATATGCCAACGTATAGTATATACACCATATAAGAGGGAATTGGTTCATATCAACGATGAAGTCTCAATGGAAATGTAAATTGAGACGAAATCCCTTTTAAAGATGGTATCCTTAGATTGCAGATGAATCAATTATATAATTATGTGTGAAAAATATAAATACAGCCAATATAAGTGGATATTATGTGTAAAAAAATTAGAGGTTTTTCACACATATTTATAGAACGACATAATCATAAAGTAGATGTTTAACCCAAAAATTGAAATTGGGTTAAGAAGTTTTCATAGGGAAATTTGACAGCCTAACGACGTCACTTTAAAATTTAGAAAATAATTCAATAAGGGAGAATAGTATATCTCATCACTTTTATATAAAATTTACATCAATAATTATATATATGAACATATCCCAACATAATAAGATGTAAATTAAAATACATAACAAAAAGATGTCTTCTAAAAAGAGGAGGGTGAAAGGTTCCGTTACCGATTTGGTAACTTACGAAACATACACCCCATGAAAGAAAGATCACACAATGACTATGTAAATAACAATAAATTAAATTATATTACACAAATAGTACAATAATTGTAAGTACATCCACCACACAAATGGAAATAGTGGCTAATATAGCATGAATCTCACGAGAAAAAAAAGTGAGATGAAAAACCCTTACCACGTTGTAATCAATCGAGTTGTATGAGAAAAAGCAAATAACCACTAAATTAATCACAAAATACAGTGAATATAAATAGAATCATGAAAATATATATTCAATGGCAGTATAGAATACACCACAATAAATAAATATGTGGTGACCTATGGAAATCTCATGGAATTAAAAGTGATATAAGAAATCACTTACATCATGTCCAACTTGACACGATCATTATTTAATCTCCTGAATAATAAACAAAAGTTAATTTCTACTTGATTGAGAACATTTTTAATGGTTATTATTACATTAATATCACTTATTAGCATGTTATAAACATTATGTAATCGTTTATGTTATTAACGGTTGTTTTGTCGATATTTGGTACTTGAGTAAAAATGAACACCTTATAATTTCAAGTAGTCAATGTAATCAACAATAAATTAACCCCATAATTATATTCATGATTTAAATATCATATAAAAAATATATGTCCAGTATATATATATGTATTTATAATAGTACATAACATTTTGAGATAAGAAATGAAATGCACCATTCATGGAGACGGTAAGTCGTACGTACGCATGAACGCTGCTTTCATTTCTATTTTGTACTTTAATAGAATTAAAAAATAATTATACATAATAATATCAAAATTAAAGGATAATATAATATATAATATCATTAACTACATCATTTATACATCTCACATAAGCAATTAACGAATCATATCACTTTGAGGGGCGGTGGTCCACACTTCCTAACATCAAATTATTACGTTTACCAATTATGGAAACAATAAAGGTATGAAATAACAGAAAAATTAAGAAGAATAAATAAAACATAAGGATAATATATATCATATGTAATTATAGTTCCATCATAATTACCACCATGAAAGGTAGTAGGAGTTAATTGAGCAATCATCGATTCATGAGATGTTAGTTTTCTATCCACATAAACATTATTTTATTTACCCCTTAGATGGAGGTGTGTGTAAATTTAGTTGGAATACTTCTCATGAACACATACTAGTACATTTTGAATAATTTTGTGGTTATAAAATAAAGAAATAAAAAGTGTTTATGGGGTTGGAGAAGTAAAATAAAACAAAAGAACATAAGAGAAGATGTTACCTTTAAATCGGGTAACTCCCTTTGGTTTGAACCAAAAGGGTTTCTTGAAGTGTTTTCTACCTAAGGTAAGGCATCTAGGATGAAGAGAGGGTTCTTTAAAGATTATTGTAGTAGAGGTTTCAGGAGCTAAAGGCTTGAGACATTTGGGAAATGGGTAGGAAGTGAGGGCTTTATGTAAGGGAGGGGAGGGGCTCTTTTGGAATGTTTGAAAAAATTATTTTATTATAACCTTATCTTCAGCTTCAAAAGGTCAAAAAATAGTTATAGTCGAAGTTAATATGACACGTAGTTGAAATAAAATTATCCAATAACAATTGGATAGGTTTTTGATATTTTTTTTTAATACTTATAATCTTATTTATTTAAGTCATTAAATAATGAGGTAAATATTACATCATAATTGTATCAAAATAATTTAATTTATTTGATGTCGAAAATTTATAAAAAAAAACACCGTCATGTAGGAAATACTTTTATATTTCCAAAGTAAATTTATAGTTTAAAGGAAAACTTAAATAACCCCAGGTTAAAGTTGTTTTACTAAAGATATTTGATTATGTCATTTTTGTCATTACTTTAAATTAATTATTATAAAGTGTCATTATTACTCCCATGTGGCTCCATGGGGTCCGAAATTCGACCCAAGGATGCCCATGGTCGGAAATGTATCATCCAATAGGATTAGGATAAATGTTTTGGTTAATTTACAATTATTATAATATTATATTTTACCCTTATGTAATATATTTACCTTTTAATCACGGTAAATAAAATATTTACTGAATAAAATATTTTAAATGTATAAAAATAAAAGCTATCTATTTAAAAAAAATTTACCTAATGATTCCAAATATAGAATCAATTTTTCAAAATTCAAAACACATATTTGGCAGAAATTAATTTAAAATTTATTTCCACGGTCAAAACAAAAAGCGTGTTTTTAAGAAATAATAACTATCTAGAGATTGACGCTTGTTTATATCCAATTTCAAATTGAAATTAATTACAATGTCCAAATTTAGATTAAATGGAAAAATATACTATAAGTAAACATTATAACTAATTAAAAAGGTATTCTACCCATATAAATAAATTAGATTAAAAGGAAACTATGAATTAAAATACATTATTTTTCACTATTCATTAAAAATGAACATTATCAAAAAAATACCAAAAATTTACCCAAAGTAAATTTTGATGTCCGGAATATATAAAAGAATTTTATTTTGTCAAATAGATCATATAAAAACGACCATAAAAATATTTAGGGCGGGATCGCCATCAAAATGCGGTAAATCGACCTTTTAACGATTATTAGAGTATTTATACTTAAATTCATTCACACTTTAAGCCTCTAACTTTTATTACATAAATGTAAAAACATTAAACAAACATGTATAATTATTTTTTAGTTTGTTCTATTCATTCCCTCCAACACAACAGCTAGGCGTTAACTACCATTCAAAATAATAATATTATATTATTAGCGTACAAGGTAGGATTTCAAAGAAACCCATTGCTGCATATCGAGTACGCCATCGAACATAGCATCCCATTTAAAGTTGAATTAATATTTAATTCAAAAGTATTAATATATATTTAAAATTTCCTATTCTTTATTTACCTGGGATCTTAAAACAAATTAATTATACACAATACCACCACATTACTACAAGCATTAATCATTATCTTTTATCAAACAAGTCCTCCAAATGGTAATAAAAAAAATCATTAAAGGATCATTTATATATATCTAATTTAAAAAATAAAATATATTAACAATTCAATATATTTAGCCATATTTTAAATTAACTACCATTCATGAATACAAGAAAAATGATCATGAAAACCAAGGTAGAAAATGATTGAAAAACAATAAAATTGATCCTCTTAAACCCACAAAATGGCATGGAATTAACCTAATAATGTTATAATAATTAAATTACATGTAAATTAGGTCATGTAATTATTAATAAATTAATCTAAACATGATTATTCTGGAAATTTAGATAAATAAAAGAACACATTCAGTCACAAGGTATGGGGTTTCTTATATCACTTTTAATTCCTTGTGATTTCCATTGTTCCCCACTTATTTCTTGCATGTGGGTACTTTTGTGCTAAAATTTGATATATATTATCATGATTCTATTCATATTCATGTAATTATATGATTAATTTATTTTTGTATTATTTTTTTGTCACATGAATCGATTGAGTACTACGTGGAAAGGGACTTTGTATGAATTTCCATTTCATTGAGAATTACATGGTATTGAGAAACTAATATTTTTAATGTGGTGTATACACGTCCCATATTAGATCATTTTTCATTTTAAATTGTAAATATATTATATATAGTTATTATGGCTTTATGTATATGATTATTTTTATCATCTGTATGCCCTTTAAAAAATGTTGTCTATTTCAAATGTTGTTTTAAATATGGAAATATTGATGAATCTGTATCCTCTACTCTATACAAATATTAAAATGTAATGTTGTAAATTTATTAAATATATGTAAAAATAATTAGTTGGAATTGATGTGATGATTAGGGCCTTATATACAACCTCAATTCATCAATATGTCTCATGAGACAAATTAGTTGGCGACAACCCCTTCTAGTTTATTTCTAAAAAATCAGACGTGTTTCTACCCATAGACATAAACCATTTCGATGGAACAAGGTATCATGATTCAGATTTATGAAGTAAAATTATTAAGAATATCACAATATTAATTTCCAGTTATTACTATCGATGAGGTATTCCAATGATAAAAATCTATGGATACAGTTTCATTTTCAGTTTTTTAATGGTATGTGTTTTTCACTTATTCACAATGCCACATTGATTATGACAATTGGATGATGATTCAATTATTGTTGATTTCGGGTTCCACTATTAGTAACCATTACTATACATTTTATATCACCCTATTAATTTATTTACCTTCAACGTGATATGAGGAACCACTAAAAATGAATTTGACGATAAGTATAAAATAACATCCTGGTATTTTTGTATGTAATAGATTATATGGATCATTCTAAAAAATACATCCCTGTATGAATACTTATTGTTGACGTGGTTCTAGCCCAGATGTACCCTAGAGTGAATAATATGATAATGAGTTTCATGTTTGACCCATGGTATCCTGGTACATGAAAATATTCCTTAATGTGCACCTGGTTTGGCACTCCCAAGGAATATTCTTAGGATGATTCATTTTTTATTTACCCACCATTATGAAGGATTTGTTCCCCAATGTATCCAAAGTATATGGTTCTAGGATATTCGATTAATAAATTTATTCTATATACTAGGCCATGTTTAGAGTTATAGAGAGTTTATAATTTTATTACACAATATATTATATGGAGTTTTTTAGAAATGGTGCATAGTGGAAGGAATGAGAACTTCACCAATGCACATGATGAGAAGATTAAGACAGGTCATATCTCTAACGGTCTTAATCCATATTTTCAGAGAAATATTGTCTCCCAATTATCCTAATTATATATAGAAATTATATAATGTGTCAAAATGTATATAAATACATCACTGTGTCTTATGGATTTTATGGGAACAATTGAAGAAGGGGACGAAATAGGAATATAGGGATAAAGGGAAGAAGGGGGAGAATGGTTATTCCTACATGTGGTAATTATGGAAAGAATCACCCTTGTAAATGATTTAAGGTAATGGGTGTGCGTTAATAGTGTCATGAAAAAGGAAAATGAGTTCATGATATCAAGGGCAAGAAAAAGGTTTCCAATGTACAATGATTCAATTTTAAGAAGATGGTACACTTGGAAAATCAATGTTCTAAGCTTCAGAAGAAATACAACCAAAATTATGATTTTGGATATTGATCAAGTCATGATGCTATTTCAGATAAAGTAGAATGATTAATATGCATATTTCCGAATCAAGTCCTTAGAATATTTTCTTTGTAATATATTTGTCCCTAGAATTATAGAATATATGAGGATTATACTGTAATATTTTTCCATTCAGGATTTGAAACCATAAGTTGAATGGTAACAGGAAAATATAATCAATAAAAGTTAAACATTTTGGAAAATTCATTATTGAGGGAAAGAAAAACCTTAATATTTATCTGATGTTGAGAAAAGGATGAAAACATTATTGTTTAATTTAATTTCTGACTACCTTGGAATAGATTAAGGACTTATCGAGAAGTGGCCTTTGCAACTATCGATGAAGTTAACAACACTTTTGGATTTAATGAATATATCTAATAATATGTATCTTACATGAGGAATACATATGAATGCATGTTTAAATTATAGTTTTTACTATAATTAATGTTATTACCATATTTCACAATGATACATGACGATTTTATTCACATGTTATAAATGTGAACATTTGGAGATGCTTCATATTGAATAAGGGTAAATGATATGTTCATCATGAAAATTAAGATAAATTCATTCTAATGTGTTGAATCATTATATTTTGGAATGTTTAACCATTTTAAAAATGGGTTATGTTGATAATTGTATGAGCTTTTATAAGTTAATGTATTATTTCTCCATATGTCATATCTTATGCCATGTGATGAATTATAGATAGATCAAGGTATAATAAAATGATTAGTTTTTAAATAGAAATGTATATGTATACTCTTATATAGTGGAATAATTCCTCAACTTAAGAAAAAGAGTCTGAAAGAAATTTTTTTCTATTTTCATAATCATTGATAATATTGATGAATTTTTTTTCAGTACATTCTAGTTTTGTAGTAATAAACTTTCATCTTAACATGTTATATACCATGTTTCATGAGAACATCATAGTTAGATTTTCCTTCCATGTCTAGGTTTTTACTTCCAACTAATGTCAACCCTTTCTAAAGCATAATTTTTTAGTGACCACCTCGTTTCCCTTAACCTCCTTTTATGATGATATTTTATGTATGCTATTTCTTATGTGGGTTTCCCACAAACTAATTTCAAGCATCATCCTTTAACATTGAAAGTGCAGTTTCAAATTATAAGGACATAATGTTATCAAGAAGGGAATAATGTAACACCCCATTAATTTAAAAATATATTTATTATAGAATTCATAACATATTAATTCTCCACAAAACATCACTTTATTACAACCTATCTAATAAACATAATTTTTCTTCTTCTATAATTCGAATTTTGAAAAACCAACACAAAATATTATGTTCGGTAAGATATTTATAGTCATATAATACAAAAATAATTTTTGATGAATATTAACATACACTTATGAGTAGTAAAATACCCTTATTAATAGTAATTAATAGCAATAAATGGAAAAATTTTCACAAAAAATAGAAACTTCCCCCTTGAATGTATAAATAAAATTTAGACATATTATAAGTTAAATATGAAATAAATATTTTAATTAAAATTTTATAATAAATTAAATAATTAAAAATATATATTTATTTTCATAAAATGAAAACATAAGTAGTTATATTATTGTCTCATGATTATAAGTTAAATTTAAAGGACCTTTATTAATTTCCAGGTTGTTATAAAATGAGATATTGTTTAAATGTTAATTATTTGAATAAATTTTGATTTAATATAAAACTAAAATTAGAAATATTTAAATATTTATTCACCAAAACTGGGGTTTATTTTATTATTATACATGTCGAAAAATGGTCAGGGTGAATTTTGGGGATTTTTCTAAAATACATGAATTTTCCCATAATAGTAAAAATACAGTTTTGTGTTTTCGATATGTTTAATGAAATCATAATGATATAATAATTAAAATATAATTCTGGTCAAATTTTTAACAAGAAAATATTATATGAGTTTTTTCAATTGGCTAATACCGTGGGAAAATTCCAAGGGGAATCCCATGGTTTTGGAAAAACCAATAGTGAGTTGTCCTTTGAAAATAATAAAAACCTCCCATCATTTACTCTATATACCCACACATTCCACCATTTTATTTCCTTACAAACTCATAAGCCTAGAATTTATGGTACTTTTTAGCTTCCTAGTAGTCCTCCCATAGTTCCCTCAATCCCCCAAGCTCCCAACCTTCATGTCTTAGGAGTTACTCAACACGGTAAGAGAATTCTCAACTTCTATTTTCTATTCACATTCTCTTTTATGTGGTATGCATTTATTGTTTTCATACCATGTTATTATTTACATATTATAAAGTCCCTATACTATTTTATTAATCTTTTATGAATAGGTTACTCCTATCCCATATTTTTATTATTTTCTAAAAACCATGTTGCATAAATGTTATGCTGTATAATTTTTGTCTCAAAATAACTCTCTTTTTCAAGGAATCCTATTATGTTATTTTATTTTATTTTAAATTTAATTATATTGATATATGTCATTAAATTCACCCCTTAATGTACATATCATTTATGAATGATTATATAACCTTTTTATCACATCAAAGTATTTTTATGATATTTTCAGCGTCATCGTTAGGCTGTCGAATTCTCGTGAAGGATTTGTCAAATATTCTTTTATTTAGAGTTACTTTATTTTCTTTTTCATTCCTCATATACCATCATAAAAATTTTATGATAATTAAATTACAATAAATAAATTGTAATTTTATTATTCTAATGGAATAATTCATCATCATTTCTTTTTCCTCATTCTCTTTTACTAACAATGATAACACCATTTGATGTTTGTCAAATTATCACATTCAACGACGACAGGTTTTCAATATTTATTACTGTCTTAAATTCAAGTCATGATACCATTTTTATGGTTAAACCATATCGTACTATATGTATTTCATATTATTTAATTTTTTGTAATCCATTCACACTAAAAAAATGAAATAATGACACAAAACCACTTCATTATGCAAACAATTGCCATGTTAATCTAGGAATTTATCATTATTTTTTATCAAGAAAGTCCTACTCATGGTATATTACCAAATAATTTTTAGATAATTTATATATTTAAAATTTCACTAATTATATATATTTACAATTCCGTATGTTTAACTTCATTTCAAATGAACTACCATTCATGAATAAATCAAACTAATCATGAAATCCAAGGATGAAAATGCATCCAAAAAAAATAAAATTGAATCTATAAATCCACTAAAAAGCCATTAATTAACCAAATAATGTTATGATAAATAAATGACATGCATAGGAGGTAAATAAATTATTAATTAATTAATCTAAATTTATTTATTTTGGTTATTAAGATCAATTGAAGAACACATTCGGGCATAAGGTAAGGGGATTCTTATCTCACTTTTAATTCTGTGAGATTTTAATTATTTTCCACTTATTTCAAGAATGTGGTTTATTGTCTTCTGAAATTTTATATATATTATCATTATAATGTTTATATTCACTTTATTATGTGATTCATTTTTTTATTAATTTTTGGTCATATGACTCGATAGATTACAATGTGGTAAAGAACCTTTTCTCAATTTCAATTTCATTAAGACTTACATGGTATTAATCGCCTAATATGTCATATTTGGTGTATCCATTAAACATTTCAGATCACTTTTAATTTTAAATTTAAAATATATTATATATCCATATTCTAATTTTATGGATATGATTATTCTCTTAATCTGTATAACTATTTATATATGATGTTTATTTATAATGATGTTTTAACTATTGAAATATTAATGAATCTCTATCCTCTTCTCTATACGGATATTGAGAAAGAGTAATTTTCATGAATTAAATATATTTATAACTAATTATTTGGACTTTCAGAGACATGTGGGGCACTCAATATCACCTTTATACATTGATAGGTATCAAGAGAAAAATCAGTTGATGACTTACCCTTCTAGTTTGTTTCCAAAAAAATCAGATGGGTTTTTACCCATAGACATAAACCATTTTGACAGTACAATGGTATCATGTTCGATATAAATTATTCCCATTTAATAATCGTGTATCTTTATTCAATTTATGTCATTACTATCCATAATGTTTTCACTATGACAAAATATATTGATGCAATTTCATTTTTAGTTTATTAATGTCACGTGTTTTTTATTTATTCACCATGACATATTGACAATGCTAATTTGATGATTATTAATTTATTTTTGAATTATGATTCCTCTATAAGTAAACCTTACTGAGAATTTGAGCTTACCCTTTCCATTTTTAACCTTCAAAAAGTTATGAGTTAAAGAACATTTATTGAGTTCTCATGGATGTAGTTTATTTGTTTTTGGTTTGTATTTTATTTTTTTACCTTTGTAAATGTAATATGAGTTACATTTATATATCTAGATTATTCAATACTTCAAAAATTAATGTTATATTTTGGATTTTATACCTTTTAATCGTGTCGATGTAATAAAATAATACACCAAGTCTATGTTTTTGGAGTCAGTGCATTACATGGTCTATACATACAATCATTCGTCCATCATCTTCTCTGTATAGATTAACTTACAGTTTCTTCTTAATATATTCTTGTAGCTTCTGCTGGTTAATATTTCTTTGTAATCTTTTTTTGATATATCATAGTTTCAAATATATTAAATCTACATTGTTTTTATCTTGATTTTTTTGTTATTACTGTGTATTAATAAAAAATCTTTCAATGTTTTAATAAATCAAATTATAGGGATGTTATCATTTCTTACAATCACTCCAAGATAAAATCTACTCTTCTAGGTTATAAATATCCAAAAAATTTATAATGTATGTCTTCAACCACAAATGTTCTTTATAATTATTTCCCATCCCATTACACCAGTGGTATGTAATTTGGTGTTCAACTCAATTAATTTTCAGATATTTTTATAATTATTCAAGTTCTTTTAGTAATAATATCTCTAACATTCAGTGGATTTTAAGTCCATATATTCCTTCATCTATCAATGATTTTATGTATGATGATTTTACCCCATTGTAGCGTGTTCTTACAATTATTCTCCATTATGAGTACGTACTTAAAAAAATATCAACAAAAAATTACTCAACGGTTATGTATTCATGAATATTAACTTACTCTAGAAAAAAAATTGAAACACCCAATGGAAAATACATTTCACTTAAACCAACTTATCTAACTTTGGAAAATACATTGAAAAAATATAATTAATCATAATTATCATCTGATGATTACTTATAGAAGGCATTAAATAATACTCAATTATATAAACACTCATCTTGGTTTAATTAATAATATAAAAATACTATATTTATATGGCCATTGTCATATATTTACTGAATTAAAAAATTAATGATTATTCCATAACTAAATGGTATAGAAGTATGAGAAATTTTGAATCCCTTGACATAATTATATAATTAAGACAAGTTAAATAATAATGATAAATGAACTATGATCAAATATATTAAATCTCATAATTATTCATCATTGGGCTTATTAAAATCTTACACATATAAAATCCTTGAAAAAAATAAATCAAAGTAAAAAAATACAATACCATGACCAATAAGAAGGTTGGAAAACCCAAAAAATAAAATAAAAGGGGAACTGACAACTTTTGGATCATATGTAATTGATACTTAAATCATAGGGACAAAAACCAGTAAATGATAACAAATTATATCCATTTAATAGCAACAAATATCCAGGGGTTTGACAGAGGATGGATTACCTAAATAGGAATTGAATAATCAATAGAATTAAAATTTCAATCATTGGATCAAAAATTCATTCTATGAAAAGAGCCACCATAATGCACATAGAATCATATAT
This sequence comes from Viscum album, assembly GCA_963277665.1. Taxonomy (NCBI): domain Eukaryota; kingdom Viridiplantae; phylum Streptophyta; class Magnoliopsida; order Santalales; family Viscaceae; genus Viscum; species Viscum album. The sequence goes on from OY728141.1 coordinate 1,283,994,387, forward strand.
TTGGACCATATTGAAAGCCTCTCACAATATATGGGAGATAAGACTTATAGAATCAATAAAAATAATAATTTTCATGCCACAATGGGAACATCAATTCCAAAACACATGAACACCTAGAAATTATTGTTGAAACTTCAAACATACACTATGATGTTGATATATTATAAACCAAAACAATAGAAAAACAAGTAATATCTTAGAATAGACATGTGTAATAGTTTAACCTTACTATATTATGAAGTATTCCTTTATGGATTAACAATATCTTTCATAGAATTTTTTTTACATGTTTACACTATAACCACCCCTTTCCCATAATGAGACACACATATTATTAACGAACCAAACCCTATTTAACAATACATCACTCCATGCCCCAATATCACTAACCATGTTGACCCTAACCCATAATTATTCTCTAGATCTTCAAATATACTGAATAATTGTATAAAACCAACATTCAAAACATAATCTTAACCTCAATAAAAAAATTTCATAAAAACACTAACATATTTAAACTAATATCCTCTTAACATTTCAAAATTTCCTAAAACCCAATATAAATAAAAAATATTAATTTGTTAAACTATATTAGATACCTCACCATGATTTTTTAGAAAATAGAAGAAAAATGAAATCCAAAGTAGAATATAAATACTAGAAAACCAAACATCTCTAATGATATATCTCAAGACGGCATCTCAACATCCCCAAAATTACAAAAATTTAATAACATTGGAAACAACCTCTTATTTTTTATAATTTAAAAATATCAAAATTTTACTAATGAACAATCATTAAAAAGGATAATGATAAAGTATATTTCTTGAATGTTTTCATGTAGACTTTTATATGTTATTTTGTCTCAATATTATATGAACCAAATAAATGAAACTCCCATGTAACTCATTTTTCTTGTAATATAGAATCTAATCTAGTAGCTCATTTAATGTATCAATATACACCACATACAATGCCCCAATAAATTAAAGGAATGAAATTATAATGGTTTGAAATAATTATGACCTTTGGAGACATATTGAATCTAACCCATATATAAAATATGTTCTAAAAAATATGAAAACTCTATGATATACTCAAATAAATCCAAATTTATAACCAGTCATGTAAAAATCATATTCTAATTACTGGACCTCGACCACCCATGACATGAAGATACAATTAAGAACACATGATAACTAACTTTCAACTATAGAGGACTCCAACTATAATTTAATTTAACTTATAATTTTTTTAAATGGATTTTACATTATCCCGAATCTCCTAAATTATTTAATTCATATTTCACACTATATATGGTTTAAGGATTAATTAATCTCCAACCTCATCCCAACAACAAACAGATATATATGGATTACCATAAAATCCTTAAAATAGAACTATATTAATGAATTTTTGATAGTTACTATACAATAACAACTCAATAATGTTTTATTTATAAATCATGAACCCATAAAATGATGAACTTATTCACAAAATCCGTCCTCCAATGTCAATATTGTTTATAACAATTTATCTATTTTTTGAACATTGTACTATGATATATAAGAGATCCAAAATAAAAATTTATAACCATTCATACTCTAAGGGTAAAGTGGGGATCACATTTATAGGTGATCATCTTCAGAAACACTTAAAATCAGACTATCCCTTTTATATATATCATTAATAAAAAATTCATCATGACCAACAATATGATTTCTATGAAATGAGAGAACTTCCTCAATGATCAATAATCACATATATGAAATTATATACTCTGTAATATTGTAGAAAACCCAAAATATTATCTATTTAAATTTACTATAATTTCTATTTAGGAGTATAAAATGTCCAAAATAGAATCATTTCAATCCGAGGGTTGGCTTCCACTAACTGACACAACATACAAAGGTACGAAATATTGTTTTATGATTCATTTCCTCCCCACCCATAATAACTGAGATCTAATTGTATGAACCATCATGGTTCTACTTAAATTTAAATCCATAGATTAGACATGTAATTAATTAGGAACCAACTCTCACATCAACAATAGAATAAATATTATACCATAGATTCAATTATAATTATTTTTCAATTTATCCCAATGATTTCATCTAAAGATAGCATGATCTCCACAGAATACCTAATAATGATCTCAAAAAATTATTCTTATACATACTTCATAAAAAATTAATGTATTATAATAATATTGAATAAAAATTGAAAAATTACTTTTTAAATATGTTGATATGTAACTTAATGTTTATCTACAATATTCTACACATCTAACAACTCATGAATATAATATCTATGATAATTTTCAATCATCATATCGAAAACCAATTTTTTCCCATATTGTAGTAGATCAAAAAATTAAAAATCCATTAAGAACACTCTCATGATCTAGTGATGGAAATATAATTTTAGTAGTGAATTATATCACTCTAACTTTAGTGAATGGTGATGACTGAAAAGAATTTATTATTTTGATAATGAAAATAAAACAATAAAAAAATAATATGGATGACAATTCCTGATCATGGGTAGTGAACTTATGCAAATGAAAAATAACTAAAGAGACTTATCAATGACAACATCCCTCTAATACATTATTCCATAACCCAATATAAGGTTTGAATTATCATTGAAAACCCTAAACATGATTCTTTATTCTAGAAAATGAATAACATGATCATTAATCAACATCACTTTCATGTAATCAATCATAGACTAACATGGATATTTCTAAATTGGGGGTCGGTATATTTGGGTTAAAATATAGTAAATAATTTTTTTTATATTAGAAACAAACCTTTATTACTATCTTATAGTAATAAGAAAACTAAAAAACTCTATTTAAATAATCCCTATTAGGACTATCACGCTTGGGAAAATACTCATTAGTAGTAAAAAATTAACACATTGATAACATTACATATAATAGATTTCATTCTTAGACCACCAAAATGGTCCTAAAATACATATTATGATCCTTCTATAAAATTTAATAGATGATATTTTTTTCACCAAAACTATAATAAACATATATAAGATCTACTAGAAGAATATTTTAATTGAGACAAAGAAAATATATGGGGTTTTCATGAAAATTATTACAATAAAAAAATCTAATTGCCCAAAACAACCCCCAAAAATATTCTTTGGGTTATACTAAATTTTCAACATCATTTGGGGATATCTAGACTATATTCTAATGTTCATGAATCCATCAATATCCCATAAACTAATCAAATTAATCATCAACCATAAAAATTAGATAATATTTTCTTTCTATACAATTTTTAATGAATGGATGTATATAAAAATATTAATACTTCTATATATGTTTTTATTGGAAGACATTATAACTCCCCATGTTGAAACATTGGGAAAAATTAAAATGTTTAGTAACATATTATTAATGTAAATATATAAATACATTACCTTAAACAAATTTCATTCAATAAAAATATATAAAAATAAAATGGGAACATGGTAGAATCACTTTACAAAAAATGATATTATGTTAAGGGAATACATATAAAATATCAATTTTTATAGAACATTCTCAAACTATTTAGTAACCCTAAGAAACATAACTTTTTATACATCCACCAGAACCAATATAGACTCTTCTTATTGTGATTAATGTTTCTTCTGACACCTAGGATGAAACTAATTATTATACTCACATATTACCACAAAAAAATCTTTCAAATTAAATAAAAAATCGTGAAAATAATTAATAAAATAATATATTGGATATTAAAAATCAATATTGGTAGCCAAATTGTTTGATTGTATATTCAATAATAAGAAATGATAAATTAAAAGGTGTAATGATATTTTATCACACATCCCCAATGTGTCTCATAAAATAAAAAACATACTATAAATGGTATAGTGAATATCAATATAACTGGATATCTCTCCACCTTATTCTCCAAAATGAAAACCTGAATATGTACTATGAATTATTGAAATATTCACCATTGAACATTGCATAATGTAATTTAGAAAAAAACCTCTGGTTCCTAACTAATTTTTCATTTTTCACTCTAACACTCAAACAATTTTTTGATTCAACTTCAATACAACCAATCTCCAAAAAACCCCCTCATGTGAAATCAGTGAATATCAATTTAACCCCAAATGAATACCTCCCATATGTCAATGGTTTATATATATTACTAATTTTATAAAATACACGTATGGCTTACATTATGCTGATATATTCCCGTATAAATATTAAAAAAAAATTAATTATATATAGAACATTTAAAATCGAAATACAATGCCTGAAAATCATATATAAATCATAAACTCTATGTCTTAAATACAATGTTCAAATATAATAGTAGAACTCCAATACTGATCAAGACTACTATGAGATAATAAATCAATCATGATTACCTACATCCATATAAATGATTATAAAAATTGGGTATACATTGATATTTGTGAGTATATATGTATTTTAAATATGTTCCTCAATATAATCGGCTATTTTAATGTCGAATAATCGAGTTAGAGTCATTATAAGTAATCATATAAACTAGATCGATACCTACACCTAATAATCTAAAACACAACCTCACTAAATCTAACTAAAAAATCCTTTATTGTGTTATAATTACCAAATAATGAAAGGATTTCAAGAATAAAGGTACCCAACACCTAGTTCCACAAAAAAATATTTTTCATCATGTTAAAAATGGATTATGTCATAGAATACCCATACATTACATATCCACATATCCACATACTAATTTATGGAGCACAACCACAACCATCTATCTATATCAAAAAATCAAATCATCATCACAACCATGTATCACACCTCAACTCTGCGACCAGAACCTTAAAAAAATATGATGTTTCCACGTGCATAATCATGATGGGAATATATCTCATGATATTATACCTATATAAAAATATAAATGCAAAAACTTATCACTACTTCACATAATTTTATCATTGATACATCACAACATTTCACAACTATAGGAAGTCATATACTATCTTATGTTTGGGTAGGAGATAGAAGCTTGGTAATTAGTCATCTATCCATATCAGCTCCATAAAATATGTTGGATAAAATTAAAATATTAATAAAAATAATATGGAAATCAGAATTTTAATCCATATTAGGTAGTGAGGCATAATAAATAACAAAAAATAGGAATATAATAAAAAAATAATCCCAGCCAATGGATCAACTCTCATATGTGACATTAAAACTACTATGTACTACATTAATAACATCACAAAAAACAAAAAAAAATTGATGAATTATAATGAATCTAATAACAACACATACCATTCATTTATAAAAAAATTTACATTTCACGGTTCATTAAAAAATTTATAAGTTTCAATATTCAACTATATTAAGTTTATTATCAATCATTTATTTCTTTTTCAATACCCATTATAACAAAAACACATAATTTATACTTTAATAAATTTTTTATGTACAATTATTTTAATTATCCATATTTATACCATGGAAATACCAGTAACCTGGAAATTAGATAGTAACCAAATAATAACAAGGCACAATATAATGAAAAAATTTTGAAAAATTAATGATTAATGACATTGTTTCCATTATTATATTTTTTGTTAGATATTATTTTTCAACATGATTTAATAGGGAAAAAATTTATATTAAAAAAATTATCTAAAAATTAATAATTCATCAATTGTAAGAAATTCAACCATTTGTAATGAAAAGGGAAAATTTTAAATCATGATAAATTATATCAAAACCCATTTTATTTTATTTCAATATATTCAATTGATATATTACATAGGTTTGTCTAAATACTTTAAGAAAATAAAACAAAAATAATATTGTTCTAAAATAATATAGTAATTAAATATTAAAATTTTATAATACGCTACATTAATTGTATCATTAACACGTATAAAATAGTAACATAGAAAAATTATGATTAAATACCACCAAGATAATAAGTATTCACTATATGACTTATTCCAATCTAACTCTCACCAAAACCTGAATGAAACATCAATATGACCTATGTAATCCCACTTCCATAATCTTAATAAAGATAAAGAATAATAAAAAAAATAAGAAAAGAGAGATAATAAAAGACATGAATGGAAAATGATTAATCTTATTAATATAAGGGAGAAAACCAACAAAGGATAATAAGAAACTGTGAGAGAAGAGCCTCATATAATTTAGTTTTTAGAGGATATTAGTATACATATTTATCCTTAAACATTTCTTAATGATGACACATGTAAAAAATTGACATTATTTCACTTATAACATCTTTACAGATTATAGATTTATAGAATTAGGTCATAAATTAATCATATAAAAATAAATATTACAAATAGAAAAATCTACTCACTAAATTTTTTTATAAAACATAAAAAATATAAAAAGAAACATGGTATCATTTCATGTTTTAATAGTATAAATTCACTAGATCTTTTCCAAAAATATATTATTCTTTATGTCCTATAAATAAAATTTCAAAACATGGTATTAGCATAAATAACTGAGTAAGGGATACACAAAAAACGAAAAGTGTTAGTCTTAGGAAAACATGAAAAACATGAGTACATTATCATAATGTAATCCTTTTCACCCTTAAGAAGTATTAAATATACATCACTTAATACAATTTCATTGCCAACCCTTTTTGGAACCAAAATATTACCATAAATCCCATAAAAATATACATATAACATATAATTGTAAATTTGGACATAAAAAAACTTAAATGGAATAACCATATGGTTGACTTCCATAGATATCACTAAATTGAATATCCATATGGCAGACTTCCATACCCAATGCATTGGATGTTATAAAATAACTCATCTCCCTTGTTTTATCATGAATACAAAAATCTTTTTTTTATCATGTAACCAGATGTCTATGGTTTAACACATAACCAACTAACAAATGTCCATGTAATGATATATAAACATAACACACATATGATTGCAATTATCAACAATTAAATCATAAAATTTAATTTTAAATCACCATAAATCATTTCAAGATATTGATTTATTAAATCCACAATAAAAACAATTTTCAAAAAAAAAGGAGTAATGGTTTTATTTTACATTTAAAAACATTAAGTCTTATAGAGGAATCAAAATATTAAATATCTACCATGGAGGAGGGGGAGTTGTTTTTTCCACATAAATTAAAAAATTACTTTTTTCAGTTACTAATACACTTCAGAGTAAAAATATTCTATTTTAATGAAATTAAAATTCAATGGGTTTTGTTATAAAATGTATAAGTGAATGTGGTGTATAATATTTAAATATGTCTCACTAAAAAAATATTGAGACGAAGTCCCTTTCCTTGATCCCAATTAATCATGTAAAATCATTATGTTCTAGAATAATAAACATAAGATAATTTATTCTTTCATGAGAAACATTTTCTGGTCTGTTATTCATTTATATCACGTATTACCATGTTATAAAAATTACATAATTATTTATGTTTACATCCTTCATTTTGTCGATATTTGGTACTTGAGTCGAAAATGAACCTTTTAATGTAAATTTTCAATGTAGTCCAACTTCCATCATCTCTAGAGTATTATTAATGATTTAAAAACCTACAATATCCATTATATAGGTATTTATAAAATCATAATATTTGGATATAAGGAATGAAATGCACCGTTCATGGAGATGATAGGTAGTACATTCGCATGAATGCTAATATAATTTCATTGTCACATTAGGAGAATATTAATAAAATTATATAAATGTGTATTATAAAACCAATATTATATTAATGTCTTGATCTTCCAATATGATTAATAAAAACATCCTCTATATGTTCTGTGTATATCATGAATGAGTCTTATAGCCTTGAGGGGCGGTAGTCCACACTTTCTCAAATGAAATTATCATATTTACAAAACATGGAAATCATTATAGTCTGTTATAAAGAAAATGTATAAAAGAATAGGGAAAATATAAATATCATAAATATCATATATAAATACAGTTCTATCATAATAGTCACTATGATTGGTGGTAGGATAAAATTGAATAATCATCATTTCGTGAGATAGTACTTCACTGTACACAGAATCTATATGATTTATATGAATTGGATGGAGTTGTGTGTATGTTTAGTTAAAAACAATAGCATAACAAAAAATAGTACATTCTGGATACTATTTTTTTTATAAAATAATATAATATAGATATTTTACAGATTTGGTGAACGAAAAATAAATGAAATGAGTTTGAGAGAACACGTTATATCTAAAATAGGTAACTCTTTTTGATTTGAGAAAAAAGAATTCTTGAGTTTCTTTCTTCTCAAGGTGAGATGATAGAAGGAAGGGATGATTTTCGGTACATATTTTTTCTGAATTTGGGTGAGCCAAGGGGCTTTATAGGTGTTTGTAATTGGGTAGAGTAAGTGACCTTTTATATGAGGGAGGGGGAACTTTAGGAATGTCTTAAAATGTTATTTTATTATAACTTTATTTTAGAATTATAATGGATCCCAAGTGATATATTTATAGTTCAAAATGATTATTTGTATAAATCCTCTCAACCAATAGGTTTTATACAAGTTTAGGTCTCAAATTGATCATTATCTTTTGGCATTAACACTATGTTAAATAAATTTACTCTTACCATGTATTCTTGTGTTTTTACACTATAAGGTTAATATAGATACTATAAAATTATAAATTTAACTTAAAGTGGATAATTAATGGAATTTTTATATTATATAAGTTTTTTGGACAAATATATGATTTTTATGACAAAAATATCTTTTAATATAATATAATTGGTTTTAAAAACTCATTTATATAAATTTCGATAGTATTTAGTATTTGATTTTTTTAATGTAATTTCATCTTCATTTATTAAAAAGCTATATTAACTCAAATATAAAATTTCATAATCATCCCAAAAATTCATTTATGGCATCATAATGTTCAAATTATATTTATTTTAAAATTTATATTATAATTTATTTGGATCTTTTATTAATAAGGTAATCACTACATCAGCATTTTATCATAGTCAAATTTGTTTTTTAATGTCCCAATTTTATTAATAAAATAACATGATATATGTAATATTTTTATATTTATAATGAATATTTATTTTCAAGGAGCTCAGTTTTACACCCCATAGTAAAAAAAAATTAGTAAATGATACATGTTTTTGTTATATTTCTCTTTACATTAAATTAATTATTATAACATGTCATTATCGCATCCAAGTCGATACAAGGGGTCATAAAATCGACCCAAGGAAAATAATAGTATCCCATATCTTAAAAAATTGGATTATTAAATCTGTCAGGGTACTTTTATATAATTATATTATTTATTTTTCTATAATTTTCTAGATTTACTCTTTAACCTTGGTAAATACAAATATTTACTGAAGACACTATTCACAATTCTTAAAAATACAATATACCAATTTACACAAATTGGAACATATGATTCCAAATATGGAATCCTTTTTTATTAATTCAAAATAATGAATTTTAAAAAATTAATTTAATTTTAATTCTAGTTTTGAATACTAGAATGTAGGTTTTTTATATGTCAAAACTATCAAAAGTTTGGCATGTGTTTATATCCAATTTCAATTAGATATTAAATCCAATGACAAAATTGGATTAAATGATAATTAAAAAAATCTAATTATACATTGAAACAAATTAAAATGAAAATCTACTTATAAAATTAAATTAGATGAAAATAGTGTTTTCAATTAAAATGTAGTATTTTTCACTATTCCTTAAAACATGGATTTTATGAGAAAAAATAAAAAAAATTATCCAAAGATAAAATTGATTACCCTATTCTAAAAAAGATTTTTATTATCAAATATAATATAAAAAAGTTAAAAAATGTAGATTTAAGAAGGGTTCCCCATCAAAATGTGGTAAAATAACCTTTTAAGAAATACTAATGTATATTATGCTTAAAAATAGATTCATTCTCATTTTAAACATCTTGTTTTTAATGATAAATGTAAAAACATTTTTCAAACATTTGTGATATTATTATTTTTTTTTTGTTCATTCCCTCCAATATAATGAATATGTGTTAACTACAATTTAAATTAATAGTAATAATTTTTTTTACTTTTTCGGTATAACACAAGGTTATGTTTAATGTTTGATTTACGAGAAAATTGTTGTTCCATGTCGATTACACTATAAAACAAATCTTAAACATTAAAATAAAACTAATATCTTGTTGATATATATTGGTAGATATGAAAATTTATTATTCTAAAAATAATTGGGATGTTACATCCTTCCCCCCTTTTGAAAATTGCATCCTCGAAAATTTAAAATTTGGCTCTATAACATCATTGAAAATACTACATCAGAAAAAGTGTCTATAAAACTAACACATTAAAAGAATTATAGATAAGTAAATATGTCACCTAAGATAACACATATATGGATTCAATGATTGAAAACATGGATATGAAAAAAAACAATCTTGTTCTAATAGAGAGTGATATAAAACATAATCAGGAGAAAGTTTACAATCAGAAAACTGAAAACTTGTGATGGGTTGAATGGCCTTTGATATTTCATTAGGAAGTGTAAATAAGCCATTTTTATTTTTTTAAGATCATATTATAATTTTTTAGGAAATTATTCATGTGTGTGACTAGAAACATTAGGAAACAAACTTAATTATAAATTATAATTTCATCCATTAATAAATTTTCACCAGAAACCCATCTTTTATCATAAAAAATTGTTATTAGTATGACTTAATGGCACCTAAATGACTAGAATCAACATCTAGAGAATCAAATAATTTACATAATATTAACTCTCAATTTATACTATCTAAAGAAATTAAGTAGAACCAAAATGGTTAGGATAATTTAAGATAATTTTCCAAAAACAATAATCATTTATAGGAAGTAAGACTACTTTTAATCTTCAAAATCCAATAGTAATACCCAATGTTCAACAAAAACCATTCATCAAATAATTTTCCATATAATTCCTTGAAAATAATTTAAACTATGTTTGAAACACATAATAGATAAGGGTTTGGTAACATATTCTACTATGATAACATTTAACCATTATCTCCAAAAAACATTAACCAATCTTAATGGTTCTAACCAAAAATTAATTTTCAAAATCACATATTCAGAAAGATATGTTAATCATTTACATAAATAACTGAATTCTCCATAAGGCCATAATTAAATAATATATTTACGTAAAAAATAATTCCACCTTTATTCCTAAAAAAATTCCATAAAATTCCATTTATCTTCATTATAAAGGGGACCAAAAATAGTGAATTTCCTTCAAAATATCATTTATCGCTTAATCTCAAAATCAGTTCCAATACCAAGGATATTCATTTGATAATATAAGGACCCGACATTATAATATTACTTAATCATAATTTTAAAACAATAACATATATTATTAAACATTGTGGATCTTTTCTAGTTTATAGTTCTAAAAAACTAGGATATCAGACATACATAACATACCATATTCGTAAAAATATGACTATATTAAAAACCGTTTCCACTTTTTTCAAAATATAAGTCATTAAAACCTAAATCATGATTTCTTTTACAACACTCTATATCAAAAATCATGAATACCTTCTTTCTATTTCCCATCCTTATATCTAGTGAATTTTTTTTTAAAAACATGGGATGAGTATAAAAATAAGCAAGGGATATATAGTTAGAAAGCGTTAGTCAATTGATAACATAACAACCTATACAACCCATATCATAAAAACATGAATGAATGATATAATCATGTTGTTTCGTTGGGTCATATTTATCATATAACTCATAAATTTACCCTTATATATGGAATAACCTTTTGGTCAACCTCCATCTCTGGAGTACCCAATGCATTGGAGAGCAATAATGGGGCTCACCAGTCATTTCTTGTGCTATAATGGGATCAACCCAACATATCTTGAGTTACAAAGGGGCTCAACCCAAAATATATTGATCTATAATGGGCTCAACCCAACATAAATAATGTCCAAGGAACATATCATGGTAATAAAGTATCTTGAATTCAGGACAAACTACTCATTCCATACACATGAAAATACAAACCTTTTAATATATATTAAAGGGAGTTTTCAAAAGATGTAAAAAAGAAATTCCCTTAAAATATTGTTGGATTGAGAATTAATAGAATGGAACATAATATGTAAATATAATGTAAATAAAAAAAATCAACATAATACAAACAAAATTCATCATACCAATAATTTTAATACCACAAAATGAATAAAGAAGAAGCTTAGCCCAAAGAATGGAAATTGGGTTTATAATTCCCTTACCTCTTGTTTTTATTACATAAAATGTTGTAAAACATCATTTCTAATTGTTATAAGAGTGTTATTAATATCTTACAGAAACATATCTGTCATTATAATATTTTTTATGATCATTTTCTTTACATGTTTTCTACGATTGGTTCATTAGGGATATTTTTGTCGACAGGAAGTGAAGATCCAGCCCTGAAATGAGAATTTATTTACATATTTTCAATAAAATAATTTATTCTATTAATCATTTTTAAGTTCGATATGAGGACGATTAATAAGATAAAATACCAATTATGTTCATTTAAATCATTTTATTGGATATTCAGTAATAACGACCTCATTTTTCATATAAATTACACCGTGAGTAAAAAAAATCTCAAAATATGGAAGATACATAATAAATATATTATAACCCTGTTCAACCATAAAATGGTTTCATGACAAGAATTGAACGAATTAATGCAAATTGAAATCAGATTGTCCATGATGTTGGTAATTCGACACATGAGAGACATTGTTTCTATTTCTTGAACAAGTGGGAGAGGAGAGAAGAATGATGATGGATTTTACATGAACATGAGAAAATAATGAATATAAATATTACTTGTAGATTTCAATCCACTTAGGTTATATGAGATGAGGAGATAATAAAAATGGAAAGAAACTCAAAATTAATGTGTAATTGAGAAATCCCTTACAAAAATTCGGCCACCTAATGACTTTGAAACATGGTTTAAAAAAATATTAAAAATATAGGGGACAAGGGTCACCAATAAATAAGTTAATCATACATCATAATATATTATGAAAAATAACTTAATAAGAACATTATATGGAAACATGATTGTTATACCACATAGTAGAGAACTTTAATGGAAAAAAGAATGAAATTCAAAATTTTCTCAGCATATAGTGTAACCCCATAACATGATGGTTTGGATAGTAGGGGATTGAGGAAACCTTGGGAAGACTACATGGGAGGTAAGTAGGTGAGAGATTCATTGATGAGGAATTCAGAATCAATTTATTGAAGTAACGAGTTGGTGTTTATAGAAAAAGTGATGGAATATTTTAATAATTTCTAAGGGACACCTCATTAGTGGTATTTGAAAAACCATAGGTTTACCATGGTATTTGGCGAAGTTATAAGAAAAATGGGACACCACACATATTATTTTACTATAGAAAATTCTACCAGATTCATTACATCATTATTACATCATTAATCATGTAATTAATACATCAAAACTCAAAACTGTATTCTTTATTATTCACCAAAAAATTATTTGTATCAGAAAAATCCCAAGAATTCACCCTTTCCATTTTTTGACAAGTAAAATTCCAAAATGAACTCCATTTTTTGAATATAATTTTTTAAATGTTATTAAAATATGTTTTGAATAAAATCATACTTAATTCAAAAATAAAAAAATTTAATTCTATAACTACATTAATATCACATTGAAAACTTAACCAAGATGCAATTATACAAAATAATTAGTAAAATAAAATAATAATACAATTTACTATTCATTAGGGTCATATTAATATTCAAATTACTATTCATAAGGGTATGTTAGTATTCAGAAAAAAACAATTTGGTTCCATCATATTCTAAAAAACTTACTAAACATAATTGTAGATGATTGTTTTTCAAAATTCAAAACAATAAAGCTTAAAAATTATTTTTAAAGATAGCTATAAATATCTACAAAAAACAATGTTTCAAGAATTCAATTAAATTTTAAAACCTTGGTGTGTTACATTATCCCCAACTTCTAAAAATTGTGTCCTCTCAATTTTATTTACTCATTAAACATGTGAGGGTACCTTTCCCTCATAACATTTTCAGACTCCCATGTTGCTTCTTCAAATAAGTGGTTTCTCCAAAAACCCATTACTTGGTGAATTACATTATTCTGTAATACCTATTCCCATCGATCATGAATCAGAAGTGTTTTCTCATCATAAGAAAGGTTCTCTTCCAACTGAACTACTTTTAGGCTCAAGACATGTGATGAATCCAACACATACTTCCTCAACATCAAAACATGAAAAACATTGTGTACCTAAGACAAACTCAGAGGCAAAGCTATTCAATATGCAATTGTTCCAATATTCTCTAGGATTTCAAAAGGACTGATGAGTTGCAGTCTTAGCTTCCCTTTTTACCAAAATGCATCACACTTTTCCAAGGAGAGATTTTAAGTAAATCATATTCACCTACTCGAAATAGAAATCTGTCCTTTAGCTATCTCTATAACTTTTAATCTTGCTCTGAGATTTCCTAATGTGCTGTTCGATCATCTTCATATTCTCAGCCACTTCCTCTACTAATTTTGTTCCCATCACCTTCCTTTCCCCATCATCCACTGAAAATGATGGAGTTCAAAACCACTTCCCATATAATGCCTCAAAATGTGTCATCTCTATACTAGAATGAAAATTGTTTTTATATGAAAACTAAACTAAAGAATGATGTTGATCTCAACTTCCCTAATAGTTTATTGATCAATCTCAAAGCATATCCTCCAATGTCTGAATTGTTCGTTCTAACTACCCATCTGATTGACGATGAAAAGTTGTATTGAAATTTAATTCAATACCCAATGATTTCAAAAACCCCTTCAAAAAGTTAAGAAGTGAACCTGGGATCCCGGTCAGATACAATAGAAATAGGAACTCCATATAGTCTGAAAATCTCTTTTAGGTATAATCGGGAAAGCTGATCCAAATACATAGTATCTCAGATAGAAAAGAAAATGTGTAGATTTCGTCAGCCGATGAACAATAACCCAAATCACATTATTACCTATAAAATTATTCAGTTTTCCCACCATATTGTCCATGGATACATTCTACCATTTCAACACTAGAATTTTTAAAGGTTGAAGCATCCCCTTCGATAACTACCGCTCTACTTTAACATGTTGACATGTCAAGCATTTAGAAGTAAAATCAGTAATATCTATTTTCATTCAATCTCACCAATAATACTCTGGAAGGAATTTTTACATCATAGTACTTCTAGGATGAACTAAAAAAAGATAACTATGAGCTTTATCCAACAATATTTTTTGAAATGGGAATTATAAGGAACATAAAGACTTTTTCCAAATCAGAAAACACAATCATTATCAAAATAAAATTCTGGAAACATACCCATTTTATCCAAATCTAAATTTTTTTATATATTGAAGTCTTCCATTTACACTTTCATAATTCTGCCTCATAATAATGACTACACTAAAACCTAAAATTAAACAGATGTATTCTCTACAATGACAAATTCTAATCCAAAATTTGTTAAATCAGTAACCCATAGATCATGTTCTAAATATAACATGGTTAATGATGCATGATTTTTTCTAATCAAGGCATTCACCACTTTATTTTTTTTCCATGATGGTAATTTATTATATAATAACAATCTTTTATCAGTTCAAGACATCTTACCTACCTCATTTTTAATTCCATTTGAGTGAATATATACTGCAGACTTTTATTGTAAGTATATATTTAACATTTGGATCTGTATAAATGGTGTCTCCAAATTTTCAATGAAAAAACAACAGCTGCCAATTCCAAATCATGTGTGGCATAATTTAACTCATGTGGTTTTAGTTTTATTGAATCATATAAAATTATCTAATCATTCTGCACTACAAAAATCCAAGTCCCTTAAATGAAGAATCACTATTAATGAAAAACTCACCACTTCGAGAAGGCAATGCCAAAACTGGGGAATTCACTAATCTCTTATTTAGTTACTGAAAAAAAACATTCTTTTATCCAAAAAAATTTAACCCCTTTTATTGTAAACATATTTAGCAGGCTAGATGATCGTGCATTGTTTTTAAAAAATAATCAGTAATAACCTACTAAACCATGAATACTACGAATATCTGTCTCATTTTCAGGTATTTTCCATTTATCAACCACTTGTGTTTTGGAAGGACCAACTGTTATGCCCCCCTTATTTACAATGTGGCCATGAAAATAAATCAGTTGAAACCAAAAATCAAACTTGATGAATTTTCCATAACATTTCATTTCTATTATGGTTTGAAAAAAACCCGTAGATGTTTTTCATGCTATTCATTAATTATACAATATAATATAATTTCATCAAAAAACATAACCAAAAATCCATCCAAGAACTCATGAAATATTATATTCAAAAGATCAATGAATACATCAGGTGCATTATAGAACCCAAAAGGCATAACTACAAATTCAAAATGACCTTATCTAGTTTTGAATGTTGTATTCGGGATGACTTTATCCTTTACATTCAACTGATTGTACCCTTATCTCAGGTTAACCTTAAGAAAATATTGTGCTCCCTGGAGGAGATGAAACAAGAAACTAATATGAAGAAATTGATAATTATTTTTAACTATAATTTTATTCAAGGATCTATAATCAATGAAAAGTCTCATTAATCCATTATTTATTCAACAAATAGGAATTGAGCGCCCCATGGTGAAGTGCTAGGTCAGATGATGCCTTTATTTAATAATTCATGCAACTTATTTTTTGATTCTAGAAGCTCCATTTGGGCCACTAGATTAAGAGGTTTATAAATTGGCTTACCATGAAGAACTATGTCAATAGTAAACTCAACATCTCGATTAGGAATAACACCATGTTAGACATGAGGAAAAAAATCCAAGTCTTCATTTACCACTTGTGCATCATTATTCAGGATAGTTCCATTATCTTCAAAAATATGATCTAGAAAACATTCATTTCTATATATTATCAGTTTCAATGCTTCTTAATATGTAATTTATGGTATTGGTTAATTTTTTTACCCAAACCAAATTTTTTTCTGAAAAATAAATTCTTTTTCTATGAAATCTATCTTAGCGTGATAAAAATAAATCCAATCCATTCCATGAATTACATAAAACCTTACTAGAGGCAAAATAACAGGATTTTCAGGTATATTATTTCCACAGACAAGGATACAAAAATTCTTATAATTTTTTTCCACATATTTCTCCTGGTGTTTTTACCATGAGATATGGTATCATTTTATGAGGTTGAATTCCCAATTTTTCTAAAAATCTCTCAGAATTGAAGGAATTTTTAGACCCTGAATCAAAAAAAAATTATAATTCTCAAAAAACTAAATTATCTTGATACCACTGCACTTGATGTCTCAACATCTTCTTATGTGGTTGCAAAAGATTTTACCAAACCATTCTACTTCCAATCTTGTTGATTCCCTGCTTGAGTAACTAGTTTCAGACAAACATTTACAAAATGACCCAATTACATAAAAATAAAGCATCTCACCATCAGCCTCTCATTATTTTGAAGATCATTTTCCATGCACTCATGATACATATTTCAAAACGTCCCACATCAGTAGAATTTCCAATAATTTAAAATACATTCAACGGGATTCCTTTTACCATACTTTTCACAAGAAGGGAAATTCATTTTCTTACCTCTAAAATTCTTTAAAAACTTCTTTCTCATTCCCTACCAACCTGATCACTTATTATTCTTTTCATCATGATGCACAAATGTTTCAAAAAACCCCATCTCAACTTTTTCAACAGAACGAATGAGCTTCTCCTAGCTTTTAGACTATCATGAGGCTAATGCTCCTCCCAAACATGGTTTCAAATCAGAGTAGAATATAATAATATTACTTTCAAAATCATGAGTAAAATATGGTACATACATGGACTATCTTGTAAAATTGGATTCAAATGCAACCATAGAATCATCATCTTTCTGATTCAGTCCAAAAACTGTTTCTCTATTCTGAGTCGAACAGTTTTGGGAAAATATTATTCTAGAAAAAGACTCTTAAAATCATCACATTCCAGACTGTCAAGATAATCTCTTTCTCTCATATTATTAACCAATGAGAACCACATATCAACTTCACCTTCCAAATGATAAATTTCATTTATTACCTTTTAATGTTCTGAACATACCAAGACATCAAATATCTTTTCAAGAGAATTGATCCATCCTTCAGCTATCACTATATCTGCGGTTTGACTGAATGTTATAGGATGTTGCCTCCTAAAATGCTCCAAAAAAGACATTTTTTTGTGGATCATGTTCCTCTATATCATGGATACAACCCCCATTTGTTTTTTGATTCAACTATACAATTTTTGTAACAAAATGCTCAGTTCTGATTTCCAACATTACGGGTTGTAGATTCGGACAGAAATCGTCCTCTTGGTGCCTTCCTACTCCAGCTTCCCAATTTCTTCTTCAGACAACCATTTTCTACAAATATAACGTAGATGAAGCAACATGGTAATCCTTAAATTCTACATCATTTCAAATTAATCACATGGTAAAAATCAGTTATAGTATTCTTTAAATATCCTCGCAACCCCTAATGTTATCTATACTATCCTCTGATACCAACTGTAAGGACCCGACAATATAGTGTTACTTAATCATGAATTTTAAACAAGAACAGACACTGTTACACATTTATAATCCTTTCAGGTTTATGGTCTTAATGAATTAGGATAACATACATACATTACAGACCACATTCATACAATGAGTTCTCTATTAAAAAAAATTTATTTTTTACAAAATATATGACATTAAAACATAAAGCATGTCATCTTCGACAAAAATCCATATCAAACATCATGTATCCATTATTTCACTTACCCATCCAAATATCTAGTGAAAAACGTTTTAAAAATGGGATGAGTATAAAAATTTGCAAGGGATATAATGATAGAAAGCGTTAGTCATGTGATAACATAAAAACCAATAAAACCCATATCATAAAAACTCGAATACTTGGTATACTCATGTTGTTTCCATGGGACCTATTTACCATATCACTCTTATTGTCACCCTTATATATGTGATATTTTTGTGGTATATATCCATCACCGGAGTACACAATGCATTGGAGAGTTATAATGCGGCTCATCCGTCATATCTTGAGCTATAATGGGCATGACCCATAATATATTGAGATGTAAAGGGGATCAACCCATCATATATTGAGCTATAATGGGACCAACCCAATGTAAATAATGTCCAAGAACATATCACGGTAATTAAATATCTCGAAATCAATAGAAAATAGTCATTCCATACAAATAAATATACAATCATTTTGAAATTTATTAAAGGAAATTTTCAAAGGATTTTAAAAGGAAATTTCCTTAAATTATAGTTGGAGTGAGTATTAATATAATGGAATAGAATATGTACATAAAATGTAAATATATATAGATAAACATAATATAAACAAAATTCATCATACCAATAATCTTGATACCACATAATTAATAAAGAATAAGGTTAACACAAATAATAAAAACTGGGTTATGAATTCCCTTACCTCGTGTTATTCTTACATCAAATGTGTTTAAACTTCTTGTATACTGGATAAAATAATATTATTAATATTTTATAGAAATATATCCATCTTTATAATATCTTATATTATAATTTCATTATATCATTTCTCCCTTTATTTGTTAATATTTTGTTCCTTGTATTATTTTGGGGTGTTTTATTTACATGTTTTTGATGATTGGTTCATGATGGATATTATTGTAGATTGGAAGTGAAATTCCAGAATGGGATTATGAAATTATTTATATTTTTATAGTATCATTTATTAAACCAGTTATCATTTTTAATTTTGATATGAGGTTCATTGATATGTAAAAATATTAATGATGTTTGTTTAAACTATTTTAGAGGTTCTTTTATAATAAGGACCTCATTATGTCTTATAAATTAAAACCATGGGTAAAAAAATTCAATTATTATGGATGAGACATAATACATATATTATATCCTTGTTAATCCATAAAAATAGTTTCATTACTAGAATTGAATGAATTAATGCCAATTGAAATTACATCGTCCATGATGTTGGTAATTCGACACATCATAAACAATGTTTTTATTCCTGGAATAAGTGGGAGAGGAGAGAATAATGATGTTTTATTTTCCATGAACAAGATAAAATATAGAATATACATATGTTTTGGAGCATTCATGACTCATGTTTAATAGTATATGAGAAAATATGAAGAAAATAATGAAACTCAAAATAAAATAATAATTGAGAAATAACTTGCCAAAATTCAGCAGTTGAATGGCTATGAAACATGGTTTTAAAAAATATTAAAAAGAGAGGGGAAAAGAGTCAACCATCCATAAATGAATCGTAATAACTAATATATGAAAAATAATATGGTAATTTGAACATGGTATAGAAACATGAATGTTATACCACATATAAGAGAACATGAATGGAAAAAGATTGAAATTTAGAATTTTCATACATTGTAGAGTAACCCTAGAACATTAATGTTGGGACTATAAGGTCTTGAGAAAACCTTGTGAGGACCACTAGGGTTTTATGTAGGCCATAAATTCATTGATGTGGAATTTGGAATGAATTTAATTATGGAATGGGCTGGTATTTATAGCTAAAGTGTGGGAATATTTTAATAATTTTCAAAGGACACTTCATTAGTGGTATTTGAGAAACCATGGGCTTGCTAATGGTATTTTCCCAAGTTATTATCCACTTGGGACACCTGACATATTATTATATTGTACAAAAGTTGACCAAATTTATTACATCATTATTACTTCATTAATGTTGTCATTAATACACCAAAACTCACAACTGTATTTTTTTACTATTCGCTAAAAAATAAACTGTATCCGAAAAATCCAAAAAATCTACCATTTCCATTTCTAAACGTGAAAAATTAAAAAATTAACAACATTTTATAAAAATAATTATTTAAATACTATAAATTTATATTTTAAATAAAATCATACTTAATTCAAAAATAAAAAATTTTAAAACATTAACTGCTTTTATATCAATTTGAAAAATTAACCAAGATGTTATTATCTAAAATCCTTTAGAAAATAGAATAATTATACAATTTACTATTAATTAAATTCATATTATGATCCATAAGGATATGTTACTATTCACCAATAATCAATTTGATTCAATAAGACTCCAAATAACTTACTAAACACAACTTTAGATGACTGTATTTCAAAACTGAAAACATAAAAGCTTCCAAGTAATGTTTGAAGGATAGTTATACGTATCAACATAAATCAATGTTTAATGAATTCAATTTAATTTTAAAACCTTGGTGTGATATAGATAAAATTTAAGATACCAATGTCAACTAATTCTTAATCCATAAAGTTTTTTAACTAAATGGAAAATCCATACTAACTAGGGACTCTACATAGGCTAGTGGTAGGAGATAAAGCATTATCTCCCTTGAATTGTTGGTTCAATCCTCAATACATTGTTCGATGCGATGGTTTTTCACCCTTCCTATCGGTAGTCCTTTTTCTAAAGCTTTTTAATTCATATATCATTCCCAAAATGAGATAAAATCTTCAAAAATAACCATAATATATTTTAATTTCAAATTTTATCTCATGTCCTTCATTTTGCGTCCCAAATAGTAGTATATAATTATTACCTCAAAATAAAAGATCATATAATGTTTTTCCATAAAGTTATAATTTTGTATACGTAATAAAAGAAAATTATTCCTCTTATAACATCGTCACATTACAAACTATATTGTTACTCATAATAGAAATTGTCTTCCAATGTAATCCCATCATCAAAAGAGCATTAATACTTTTAAACACATCATCATCTAACTGTCTAGTAAGACTATTCAATCCCTTATATGTAGACTTATTAGTCATTTGGCATTTTTCATGAAACCCTAAATAGGATTTTCCATCTTATTCCTTAATAATCCATTCACAGAAATATAAAACATGAATCATGTCCTAAGATTGAATAATTTCAAAACATGAAACAACAAAAAAATAATACTTTTTATATGTCATTTTTAGTTTCTTAGTATTCAATTAGTATTGAATTAGGTATTTCTAAACACATATTTTTAGGGTCTTGCTGATACAATTCTTGAACATTCTTCGTTTGATAACTATTTTCATAATAACCATACTCCCCACATATAAAAAATTCAATTGATAACATGGAAAGGTCTTATACCCCATCCTAGAGTCCATTGTTGTTGGATCGAATATGTAGATGTATATGTGTATTAGATGGAACAATACAAGGGGGGGGTGAATTGTAGGATTAAAAACTGTGTTTAAAAACTTAATAAATTAGTTTAAAAGATCTTAAACTAATACAATTCACACAAAAAAAACAAAATTTTATTGAATATAAAGGAATTATATTCAAGATGAATATAATAATCAGAGTAATATAATATTGAAATATTCTTCCATAAAGCATATAAAATCAATCGATACAATATGTACCAGTATGATTATAATTGAAACAATTACAAATGAATATGGAATGAATAAAGGAAAACAATCAAATTTCCTTTCTTAAAAAACAGGAGCAAAAATGTAAATGTATTACAATTCTTTTGACCCAAAGAGAAGGGTTATCCTTTCACCTAGGATAAGAGGTCTGTCTTACCACTACCTTGGTAAGACCTCCATATGATGATCGGTACGTCTATCTTGCTATCCCTGCAACCCCTCGATTTTGCAGGTAATCGAAACCTCTGTCTTTCAATCACTTGATAGACCTCGATACAATGATCGGTAGCACAGTCTGCCTATCCCTGGAAGCCCTCGATCATTATCACCTGATCAGACATACAAAGCAAAACAAAGCACTTATAGAAATACACAAACTAAGAACGAGTAATTCATGTTTTGTAGTTTCATGGATTTCGCACGAATCATGAGAGAAGTCACAGTGTCTCTCTCAAGAACTTGATAGCACAAAATCACCAGTCTCTTAGTTGTTCTTCTCAGCTTCAAATAACCTTCTATTTATAGGCCTCAAGTTCCAACGGTCATATTTCCTCCAACGTTCATTTTTCTCCGGAAAAATCGGAGGTACTTGGACACCTGACATTATAACGGTCATATTGAAACAAAAAACATGACATCGTTTTGATTATTTTATAACTACCTCCACGACATCGTTTCAGTTAAAACAAGATGTATGAAAATGATAAAAATTAGTACGATTGATATGAAACATGTGTTTTTGATAAAGGATCAAAACAAGCCTGTAATGAAAGTAAGGTATGAGTACTATAAATATTACTTAGTGAAATGTATTGATAAGATACAAAGTATGATTCATAAAATTCAGTATGATTAACAGAGTTAAAACTATTTCCAGAATCAGTACGATAATTATAGTCAGTAAGATAAACATGGTTGGTACGATAAATATAGTCGGTATGATAAGCATGGTTAGTACGATCAGCATGGTCAGTATGATATGCATGGTTAGTATAATAATCATGGTCAGTACAATCAGCATGGCCAATACTATAAGAATGGTAAGATAAGCATGGTCTGTACGATCAGCATGGTATGATAAGAATTGTCAGTATGATCAGCAGGGTCAGTATGATAAGCATGGGCAGTACGATAAGCATGGTACGATAAGCATGGTCAGAGACATTTGTGATTTCCAAAACAATATATAAAAGTAAAAATAGAACTTTTGACTCAACAATCTCCCCCTTTTTGGAAAGCACAAAAGACAAAGTAAAAAAAAAATTCTTATATGCCCCTGAGTTATTGGAAGCTCTTCTGAATATGAAATTGAATACAACCAACTCCCCCTTAGGTATGTACTTTCCTAAGGATTGTATTCGTAGATTTCTCTTGATTTAGAAGTGTTTGATATTCTTCTTTTATAAAAAATTCTACCTCTTTATAAAACATTCTCCCCCTTTGTGATTTTCAAAAATAATGGGGTAATCTTGAGTTTCCTAAAAAAGTTAGTGAAAATAAATGCAGGACAAAGAGAAGGATAACATAAATCTCATTACGATACCCAAATATTATAGAGTTCATGACAGGAAAACAAATAAAACCGTCATTTTTTTCTCTTTCCTTTTCCTTCTTTATCAACTCATGAAGAATGGATTTAATATTTTTGATTGACTTCTTGTCTTCAGATATAGAATCACCCAATGATCTGAGAAGATCATGTTTGTCGGCAAAAAGATGATCCTGATTCTTGATGGTCTTTTCTTGGAATCTGATTACTTCTTCAAGAGTATCAATTATGTTTTGTAAATTTTTGTTGTCTTCGGATAACATAGAATTTTGTTTCTTCTACAATAATAATTCATCATTGAAAGATGAAACATTCTAAAACTTAGACTAAAAATCATTCATTCTCTATTGCAACACATTCACTGACGGAATATCAGCTCCATGAGTATTTAAAAAAAGATTCATCCTTTCAACATTTTCTTTTTTCAAGATTATTGAAATCAATTGCAAGATCATTTGAAATTCTCCTTAATTATTCAATTGACACTTCATGATCATTCAATGAGCTCTCTATTTTGTATGACTACTTAGTCATTCTATGGAAATCCCTCTTATGAGTAGCCGAATATTCTGATAGAAATTTCACATCGGCTTCAACTGACAAAACTCTCTTTCTCAATTCTCTTACAGATCCAAAATTCTTCTTCGGATTATCTGTGTTGAAATAAATTTTCCCATCATGACTAGGGAAATAAGGGATGGTGTTTTCAATCCTTCTCAAAACATGAACAATGTAGTCACTCCTCTTGATAGAAATTGTTTGTTCTGAATCATTATCCTCATCGTACAAATCCAGTTCATTTGATCGGCTTTTGTCTACAATTGGTTGTCTTCCTTTTTATTTTTCAATCCCCTTTCTTTCTTCTTCCACTTTGTCACTAATAACGATTGTTTTTTCCATATGAGAAGATATAGGACGTTGATTCTCTTTTGAATGAATTATTTTTGTAGTTTCAAAAGATTCAATCGGTGCTTGGTCGGCATGAGGTTCTTGTTGAATAACATCACTTTGTTTTTGAAAAGATTCCTCTCTACTTTTCTTTGAGGACTGAAGGAATTCCAAATGGAAATCTCCTTCCTCTTCTTCAACAACCTGGATTTCATCCAGAGATTGTTTCCCTTTCTGTTTATGTGGGAGACTCTATACAATTGGCTCTTGATATACTTCCTCTGTTATTTGAGCACCAACATCCTCAACCATTTTCATGAATTTTGAAACATCAAATTCTTGGGATTTTATTTTAAAAAGTGTCTTCTATTTATTTTAATCCTGAAGGGTATCCCCAACCCTTAACCTCTCCGAAAAATCTTTAGCTGGTTCAAGACCAAACTTCATATCACCATCCTTTATTTGTTCTCTTTCTTTTATCCACCTAGCCACAACCTCTTTACTGTACTTTGGATTCTTCTTTGGATTTGAACTGGTTTGTGGATCTGACATTTGAGGAGCACAAACAGAAGGATTGTATTTGACTGGAATAGGTGCCGATTGATTCGGTGCCGATTCAGCTTCTAAATCCTTAACAAATAGCTTTGAATTATTATCAAAACATACATTCAACTTCTTCAAAGTACTGTTACTTATCGAAGAAGGCTTCAGATATTTCAATTGTCCTATCATTGGTATATTACAAAATATCATGCTCCAAATAATGAACATTGTAAGAATAAATGGATACATGATCAAATGGGACTTAATTTCCCCTAACTTAACATTCTTGATTGTTTCAAAAATTTATCCCATGAGATTTACTTTTCTCATGCTGACAGGATAGTCCATCATGAATATATCACAAACATTCAGAATTTCTCTATCCCCTTTCGTTGGGATAAGAAAACCTTGCATCCAAAGAGCCACAAATATATTATCTGGAGAAAGATGAGCCACTTTCCTCTTCTCTGAATTTATTAGAAACAATGACTTTTCAGCACTTTCTTTGTTAAACGTACCATCTTCCTCTGGTAGTTTATGAGATGGAAAATAAGAATCACCTTCTTTTTGAACATTTATAAAGTGGGCTGCTTGTTTCAAATAAATTGATATATTTTTATCGTATACAACAAAGTTGATAGTCATGTTTTTGTCGAAAGACACAGTTTTGTAGAACTGACTGACTTCATCAATAAGAACTGGATCTTGAGACACTTGTTTTTCAACAAACAAATGCTCCCAGCCTTGAAACAAAATAATTCTTCTAATTGTAGAATCTTACGAATAAAATATGTCCCGAGAAACTACCCTTTCTCTGATAAAGTCTTTCTCTGAAAAAGTCTTTGAAAACATTTCAGCAGGAGTGTTGGATGAAGAATGAGACATAAAGGTGAAGTCGATGGAAGATCGTACGAAGTCTTAAAACAGAGGAAAAGCTTCATCAACAATTGTGAAAACCAGTATGGGTTTGGGGAGGGGAGTGGTCTATTTATAGGTGAAAAAACGGGTGACGGTTGATCTTCTACAGTTGAGATTAGAAGAAAAAGAAACGGACGGATGGGATTAAATGATTTTTTATTTTTTTTAATAAACCAAGGAATGTATGTACCTTCCGGAGATTGTAAGGTAATTGTTGGTTTAAATAATATTAACATAGTAAAAGAAAATACAAGAGTATGAGAAGAAATAATATGATTGACTGACATGCCGATGGAAAACAAAGTAGTTACCATAGGCTGACGTACCGATGGAAACCAAAGTCGTTTCCTTTGACTGACGTGCATATGGAAAACAATGTGATTACCATTGACTGACGTTCCAATGGAAAAGAATGTTGTTCCCATAGATTGATGTGCGGATGGAAAACAAAGTCATTACCATTGACTGACGTGCCGATGGAAAAGAATGTCATTACCATAGACTGACGTGCCGATGGAAAATAAAGTCGTTACCATAGACTAATATGACGATGGAAATCAAACATGTTACCATAGAATAACATGCTGATGGAAAAAAACTTGTTACCATATACTAATGTGCTAATGCAAAACAAAGTCAATACCACTGAATGACGTGCCGATGGAAAAGAATTCTGTTACCATAGAATGACGTATCGATGGAAAACATAGTCGTTACCATTGACTGACGTGCTGAGGGAAAAGAAAGTTGTTACCATAGACTGACATGCCGATGGAAAACAATTGTGTTACCATAGACTGACGTGCCGATGGATAAGAAATGTGTTACCATAGACTGACATGCCGATGGAAAACAAACATCAATATGATAAACAAGAAAACAAAAAGAAAAACAAAAGATAAAAAACAATAACTAAATAGTCAATATGAAAGACAGAACAAGAACCCAAGAGAATAAAAAAATAAAGATCAAAAAAATAATTAAGTAAAATGTTCTTCTTTTTAAGAGGAGTTTCTTAATGTAAGGAGAAGTAACAAACATGAAGTAGACATGAATGATTACTTTAATGTAATCATTCCTAGCTTCTGTTTTATAAACTCAAATCTATCGGAAGGTTATGGTTTTGTAAAAATGTCATCAAGTTATTCTTACGTTCTGATGAATTGAAAATAATATATCTTTTTTGTGTGTGATCCCTAAAAAATTGATTCCTACATCTATGTGTTTTTCACGAGAATGATTTTTTGGGTTATTTCTAAGATCTATAACACTAGTATTATCTGAAAGAATTTGAGTTTTGGAAAAACTCAATCCATAGTCAGGGAGTCTGTGTTGCATCCACAACACTTGAGCACAACAACATCCAGCTGCTACATATTCGGCTTCAATAGTGGAAAGTGCTCATGACTGTTGCTTCTTACCAGACCAGAAAACCAAAAAATCTCCTAAGAAATGACATGTTCCAGATGTACTCATTCTATCAATTCTACAGCCACCAAAGTCAGCATCTGAAAAAAAATTTAATACAAAATCATTTCTATAAGAATAAATATGACATTAATCTAGAGTTCCTTTCAAATACCAAAAAATTATTTTCATGTTAATTAAATGAGACACTTTTGGATTAGATTTGTATCTTTCACATAAGCATATGTGAAACATTAAGTCTGGTCGACTGGCTGTCAAGTATAACAAAATTCGTATCATACCAATAAAAATTGTAGATCTACTTGTTTCCCAGTTTCATCAGGATCATGTGTATTTGAGGTACCAATTGGAGTTCTAATACTTTTAGTCTTGTCGTAACCATATTATTTGAGTAAATCTTTTATATACTTATGTTGAGATATATATGTTCCTTATGGTTTTTGTGAAATTTGAAAACCTAAAAAGAATGTCAACTAACCCATCATAATCATTTCAAACTTAGATTTCATTTAGACCGCAAAATAATATGTTAAATATTGATGAGTTTATCCCAATATGATGTCATCAACATAAATTTGAACAATCAAAACTTTTTTTCATTTTTATAAAAATGGTTGGATCTGTTGTACCTTTTTCATAATCATTTTTTAAAATAAATATTGTAAGTCTATCATACCATGCTCTAGGGGCTTGTTTAAGTCCATATAGAGCTTTTGTAAGTTTGAAAACATGATTAGGATGTTTTGAGTCAAGAAAACCAGGGGTTGCTCGACAAACACTTCTTTTTGAAAACAACCATTTAGAAAAGAACATTTAACATCCATTTGAAATAGTTTGAAATTAAAGTATGATGCAATGGCTAATAGAATACGAATAGATTCAAGTCTCGATACCGGAGCATATGTTTCTTTGTATTCTATTCCCTCTGGTTGTTTATATCCCTTAGCAACAAGCCTTCCGTTATTTCATACAATGATTCCATTTTCATGACATTTGTTTTTGAAAACCTATTTTACACCAATAACAGTTCTTTCTTTAGGTCTTTCAACTAATGTCTGTACTTGATTCCTTTCAAATTCATTCAGTTTATATTGCATTGGTTTAATCCAATCTTTATCACCTAAGGCCTCACATGAACTTTTAAGTTTGAATTGGGAGAGAAAGGGAAGATTTTCTATTTCATTTCATAAGAAATTTCTGGTCCTTGCAGGTTGATTTACATTACCAATGATATTATCACTGGGAGGATTACTAAGAAACAATTGATTTGGGTTTTGTAAAACATGTTCATCAACATATGGTTGAAAATGTTATGGGGTAAAAGTTTTAGGAACCCTTCCTTGAATATTTTCCTTATCAGAAGAATATTCTAATAGAGGTTGATAAACATTTTTACAAAACACATCTGAAGATGTAGGTTGGGTTTGGTTGAAAGAAAAAGGATTAGTATCATCAAATTTAACATGTACTATTTCTTCAACAGTACTGTTGTTTTTATTGAAAACTCTATATTCCTTAGAGGTTTTAGAATATCCTAGAAAGATTCCTTAATCATATTTTGGTGGGAATTTGTGTATATTATCTTTAGTATTCAGAATGAATACATTGCACCCAAAAACATTAAAGTATGAAACTTTAGGTTTTCATCCAGTCCATCATTCATAAGGTTTTTTAGTAAGAAAAGGCCTGGTTAAAACACGGTTCATAGTATAACAAGCAGTACTTACAGCTTCATCCAAAAAGTGATTAGCAATTGAGTATTCACTCAACATGGTTCTTGTCATTTCCTGAAGAATACATTTTCATCTATCAAAACACCATTTTTTTGAGGAGTTCCTGGAGCTAAGAAATTGTTAGTAATACCCTTCTTACTCCAAAATGTTTCAAAAAAAGAATTTGGAAATTCACCACCATGATCATTATGAATAGTTATCAATGGTAGGTTTTTCTTATTTTTAAATTGGGCACTAAATGTTTTTAAATAGGAAAAGGCTTTAGATTTATTTGTTATAAAATAGACCCATGTAAATCTAGTAAAGTCATCAACTGAAACAAATACATAGTATTTGCCTCTGATACTTCCAGTTTGTGAAGGAACAAAAAGATACATGTGTACTAGCTGTAGTTCATTAGAAGTTGAAACGTCATTAGTTGATTTAAATCTAGTTTTATGTTGCTTTCCAAATTTACAAGTATCACAAAATTTTGAAGAATCATATCTATGATCTGGTAGTCCCTTTACAAGTCTTTTCATTGTAAGTTTACAAAGGTTTCTTAGGTTGTAGTGTCCTAGTATTCTATACCATAGCCATGATTGGTCTTCTATTGCACTTATGCAGGGTAAATTTTGATTCCTAAGGTCTTCTATGTTAATATTGTATACATTCTCTTTCCTATGGGTAGATAGAATGAACTAATCCTTGGAATTGTGAACTAGAAATTTATCATTTCTAAAATTCACAAGGTAACCTTCAACACATAATTGACTTATGCTGATGAGACTGTTCATAAGACCATTAACAAACAAAACATTTTAAATAATAACTTTTCCAAGAAAATCAATATTACCTTTTCCAACAATTTTTCCTTGAGCATTATCTCCGATGGTAACCTTTCAACCTTTTGATTCGATGATCTTTTCAATGAAATCTTTGTTTCCCATCACGTGTCGAGAACAACCACTGTCCGTGTACCAAATTTTCTTATTGGTACACTTTTTATTTTTCTGAAAAAGATACAATTAGTTATTTAGAATCCAAACTTGTTTGGATCCAGAAGGGTCAGATAAAAGAATTTTAGGAATCCACATTTGTTTTGCAAAATGGGCTTTATAAAATCCTAAACACTGGGTTCTATTAAGGGAACAATCTCTTTTCCAGTTTCCTCCACATTGACACTTTATACAAAAAGGGTTAATTTGTGGAACAAAATAGTTACTACTAAAAACCGGTTTAGAATGAGTATAACCAATAC
Organism: Viscum album; assembly: GCA_963277665.1. NCBI lineage: Eukaryota > Viridiplantae > Streptophyta > Magnoliopsida > Santalales > Viscaceae > Viscum > Viscum album. Next base: position 1,284,025,365 of record OY728141.1, read on the forward strand.
TATAATTATTCCTCAACGGTCTAATTTGAGAATACATTTTGTCAATGTTTTCATGGCCATAAGGAAAGATTGAAAACATTTTTTCTTAGAAAAAATTTCAGACATTAATTTTAAAACTAATTTTTTATCCTCCAAAACATTTAATTTTGAACAAGAGTTATGCTCGAAAACATTTTTCTTAGAAATTAAATTTTCTAGATCCTTAGATATTTTATCCTTATCAGATTTTATTTTCTCAAGGGTTTTTAAAATTCTTTCAAAATTAGAAGCTTTTATATCAACATCATTAGAAAGATCTGATACTTCTTTAGTTAAAATTGAAATTCTACAATTTTCTTTATCAATATTTTTCTTGTGTTTAGAATTTTCAATCTCACATAATTATCAAACCTAGATAATTCTTCAAAAGAAGGTAATGTATTATCATCTGATGATGAAGACTCATCATTTGAAGATTCATAATATGTATTATCAGTATAATTAGCATTCAAAGAAACATTTGTAATAGCTTCAGCATTGTGTACCTTAGCCATGAGACAACGATCTTCAATTGGTAGTTTGGCTATAAGTCCAATATTCCTTTTTCCTGAGGATTCATATTCTAAATAATTATCTAATGAATCATTACCACTTGCACTAAAAGTATCCTTTGCCTTCAAGACTTTCTTCATAATTTCTTGTAATATGTTTTCTTATTCATTTCAGAATGTTTTTCATTTTCTATCTCTTCTCTTCAGTAAAGGACAATCGGGTCATATATGACCTAATTTCTTACATTAATAACAAGTTACCTCCGAATATTTCTTATCCTTTCAATCTTTTCTTTGAATATTTATTGAAAGTCATTATTTCCCACAATCTTGTTCGTCCTTCAATCAAGACTGGCTAACTCATTATCCGAGTGATCACTATCACTTGAATCAGACATAAAAAATATCTTGGCTTTGGATCTTGTTATCCTTTCAGGTGTTTTGGCATTAGATGTAGTGGTAAAAGATACACCTCTATTTCCATTTTTCTTCTTGTTGAAATCAACATCTCTCTTCATTCTTGTCGTGTGCTATAAAAGAGTTCCAAATAGTTCATCAAGAGTAATCTGGGAAACTTTTCTATTTTCATCAATAACTGTCCTTTTTGACTCCCATTCGTTCGACGTTATATCAATAATTTTGTCAACAAGAGCTTCATCATCAAGAACTTTTTATCCCATAGATTGTAAACTATTGAAAATTGTTATAAATATTTTTTCACTTTACATACTAGCTCTCCATAAATAAAAACGAAATCCATGATACTCTGCTCGACACATTGCTCCTCTTGTTTCTATAACATTGGATGTACCAAAATGTGTGACTTCTAATTTCTTCCAAATACAGTTGGCTGCTTCACAAAAAGATATCAGGCTGTATATATTCCTGGTCATAGAACATTATAAAGTATTGCGTACCTTGTAATTCAATTGATATTCTTACTTCTCTTTATTAGTGAAAGTACTTACTTCTTTGTCATGAATTTTGTAACCTCCTGTAAGAATAATAAAATTTTCTACACCAGTTTTGATAACAAATGTCTTCATTCAATCTCTATAGTACTCATAATAATTCCCATCAAATATAGGTGGTCTAGTTGGATTTAGAATGTCAATTGTCCTAATATTCATTCCTGAAATCTATTAAAACAAAATATTTTCCACTCCACATGTTAGTGCAGTAAATAGTTGAAACAGAAATGTGAAAGAAATAGAGCTAGTAATATAAATCAGTGGAAACCTCATTTGATACCAATTGTTGGATCGAATATGCAGATGTATATGTGTAATAGATGGGAAAATACAAGAGGGGGATGAATTGTAGGTTTAAAAAAATGTTTCTAAACACTTAAGAAATTAGTTTAAAAGATCTTAAACTAATACAATTAACAAAAAAAACAAACAACAACAATTGTATTGAATACAAAGGTATAATATGATGTAATACTATAAGAAATATAAAGAAATTTTATTCAAGATGAATACAATAATCAGAGTACTATAATAGTGAAAGATTCTACTATAAAGCGTATATAATCAATCGATACAATATGTTACAATATGATTATAATTGAAACAATTACATATCAATATGGAATGAATAAATGAAAACAATACAATTCCCATTCTTAAAACACGGTTGTGGAAATGTAAAAGTTTTACAATTCTTTTTACCCAAATAGATGGGTTATCCTTTCACCTAGGATAAGATGTATTTCTTACCACCACTTTGGTAAGCCCTTGATACGATGATCGGTACGTCTGTCTTGTTATCCCCACAAGCCCTCGATTTTCCAGGTAATCGGCACCCATGTCTTTCAATCACTTGAAATCCCTAGATACGATGATCGGTATCACTGTCTACTTATCCCCGATAGCCCTCGATCTTTATCACCTTATCGGACGCAGAAAGAAAAACAAAGCACTTATAGAAATACAAAAACTAAGAACAAGTCGTTCATGTTTTTTAGTTTCAAGGATTTCACACGAAGTAGTAGGGAAGTCATAATCTCTCTCTCTAGAACTTGATAGCACATAATCATCGGTCTCTCAGTTGTTCGTATCAGCTTAAAATGACCTCCTATTTATAGGCCTCAGGTTCCAACAGTCATATTTCCAAAAAAGGTCATATTTATCCAGAAAACCCGGAGGGACTTGGACACCTGGTATTATAACGGTCATATTGAAACAGAAAACACGACATCGTTTTGATTAGTTTATAACTAACTTAATGACATAGTTTTGGTTAAAACAAGACGTATGAAAATTATAAACATGAGTACGATTGATATGAAACATGTGTTTTTGATAAACGATCAAAACAAGCATCTAATGAAAGTAAAGTGTGAGTACTATAAATATTACTTAGTGAAATGTATTGATACAATACAATGTATGATTCATAAAACTCAGTATGATTAATAGAGTCAAAACTATTTCCAGAGTCAGTATGATAATTATAGTTAGTAAGATAAACATGGTTGGTACGGTAAACATAGTCAGTACGATAAGAATGGTCAGTATGATCAGCATGGTCAGTACGATATGCCTTGTCAGTACGATCAGCATGGTCAGTACGATAAGCATGATACGATAAGCATGGTCTGTATGATCAGCGTGGTACGGTAAGCATGGTCAGTACGATCAGCATGGTCAGTACGATAATCATGGTCAGTATGATAAGCATGGTACAATAAGAATGGTCAGAGACATTTGTGATTTCCAAACAAGATATAAAAGTCAAAAGAGAACTTTTGAGTCAAAAATTGTATGCTTCCTTTTTCCATGGTAGAATATTACTTTATGACCATCATATCTACATCTAAAACATCATATCATCCCTTTAAAACATTTCCCCAGGTGTTTCCTTCCACAAACATGACACATTGGTTGTTGAATATACTTACCTATATAATTATTAGATGAACATCCACCAGGATTCATCTATCACATATATGATTCCTTAGAAAAATCACCATGGTTTATATGGTCAGTCATGACTCTAAATAGTTGGTTTATAATAACCATAATAGTTCTCTTTGTAGCTTCCATTTCAATTGGTTTCTTATTCAAAAAACCACCATAGTTTCCTTCACATCCTTTGCTACTTTGGCACTGGAATGATCAATCCATTTCCTAAAACAAAAAATTTTAGTGTGAGTATATCAGTTAAATCAACATATAATATCATATGAGGAAGATAAAATCAAAGATATACTCATTTATTTGATCTGAAACACAATGAATTTTTTCTAAAATAAATATGTCTCTCGTTAGAATTATAACTATTATGGCTATATATATTTATTTACTTATACAAAAATAACACCCTAATTTATATTATTATCTGAACCAACCTCTGATGCCAACTATAATGCCCCATCCATAAACATTACTTAATCTTGAGATAAATCAATAATTGATTTTTATTCAATTTAAGGATCTTTTCAGGTTTAGAGTTCGAGATAATTAGGTCATAACTCATACATAAAAACATAAATAATACAAGTAGACACTTCTACTCACTATCCATTTTCATAAAAAATAAAAACTCTATTAAAAGAATTATGGAATTGTTTCACGTTATAATAGAATAAGTTTTCCTTGAACCCTAATTTACAATATTCTTCATTATGTCTCGTGAAAAACATTTAAAAACTTTTGATGAGCATAAAATTCTCAGAAATTGATACACAATGAAGGAAAACTATCAGTCTTGGGAAAACATGAAAACCATGAATACTTTATCATAATGAAATACATTTCACCTTTATTAAGTGGTAAATATAATTCAATAAATGTAAGATCATTTCATACCCTTTTTTTAACCAAAATATTACCATAAAACCCATAGAAATCATCATGTAACATATGATGGTAACATGGGACATACATATACTTATATAGAATAACAACATGGTCGACATCCACACATATCATCAAATGGAATAGCCATATAACTGACTTCCATACCCAATTCATTAGAGGTTATAATGTAACCACCCATCCATGGTTTACCAAGAAACCACCCATATTTGGTGAATCATGTAACCACCCATATTTGGTTTATCATTTATCCCCCAATAAAATATTTATGTACCATTATATTATTATAACATATAAAATACTAAAATTATCAACATTTCAATCATTAAATTTAATTTATAATCACAAGATATCATCTCAAGATATTGAAATAGAAAAAATCCACTTTCAAAAACATTTACAATACAAAAACTCCTAAAACAAAATAAGGGATTTATTTTCCTTTTAAAACATTATTGATTATAGAGGAAGCCAAATATAAAATAATAGGTATAGTGGTGGAGGATTTTTTGTTTACACATACATTAAAAACATTCCATTTTGTCATTTAGTAAAACAATTTATTTAAAATAATATATCAATTTATTGAAATTAAAAAACTAGGGGGTTGATCACACACTGTATAAAATAATGTGGTGTATAAATCAAAATATGCAATAAAAAGGAGATTGGGATGAAGTCCCTTACCTTGAGCCTGATCCATCAAGTAAAATAATTATGTTCTTGAATAGTAAAAATTGCATAATATATATTTGGTTGAGAACCCCTTTCCAGTTTATTTTTTCATCTATATAACTTATTAGAATGGCAAAAAAAAGTTACATAATTCTTAATGTCTGTATTGGTCGTTTGGTCAATATTTGGTAATTGAGTCGAAAATGAACTTGTTTTGATATTAATTTTCCATGAAGTAAAATTTACATATTCTCAAGAATATTTTTATTGATTTAAATATCACATATATATAGTGTCTATTTATTTATAATATCATAATATCTAGAGATAAGAAATGATAGGTGTCGTTCATGGAGACGGTAGGTTGTACGTACGGATGAAAGTTACATCCATTTATTTTTCATATTAAAAGAATAATAATCAAATGATATAATATTATATTATAATACAATGATAATATTAAGGTTATGTAGGTCATATAGGATTCATAAAACCATCTTTTATGCGTTCCATGTATAGCAGGAATAGGTCACATTGCATAGAGGGGGCAGTGGTCCACACTTCCTCTAATGAAATTATCATATTTACACAACATAGAAAGAATAAAGGTATGATATAAAAAATTAAAAAAGAATAGGGAAAATATAAATAATATATATCTATATAATTCCATCAAAATATCCCCCATGAGAGGTGGTAGGTGAAAATTAAACAATCATCGTTTTGTGAGGCAGTATATCTCCATACACAAAAACAATATGTTCTATATCCATTAGATAGAGGTGTGTGTAATTATAGGTCAAATACATATCATAAAAACATAATAATATATTTAGGATAATAGTTCTGTTATAAACTATTGGAATTAAGAAATGTTAGTGGGTTGGAGAATGAAAATAAATGAATGGAGCTTGAGAGAAGATGATACCTCTAAAATAGTTAACTTCTTTTGATTTGAGGAAAAAGGCTTCCTTCATATTCATTATACACAAGGTATGTCCTATATGAGTATGTAATGGATTTTGGTAGCTTATTTTATCTGATTTTGGGAGATCCAAAGGGATTGATACGTTTGAGTATGTTGGTATAGGTGGTGGGCTTTTATAAAAGAGAGTAAGGAAACTTTAAGAATGTCTTAAAATATTATTTTATTAAGAATTTATTTTCAAATTATAATGGCCCCGAAGTGATACGCATTGATTATACGATTATTATGGTTCTAAATACTCCCAACCATTAGGTTTTAGAAATGTATAGGATAGAAATGTGACCTTGTCCTTTGGCTTTAACCCATAGTTAAATAAATTAACTCTTACCATTTCTTCTTGTATTTTTACACAATATAGTAAATATATATACAATAAAATGACAATATAAAATCAAGTGTATAAATAATAAATTTTTTAACAATTTTAAATCCTTTGGACAAATAATATATTTTTATGAATATTATATTATTTAATAAAAGATTATTTGTTTTAAAAACTCATTTATTCCAATTTCGACAATATTTAGTAATTGGTTTTTGATAAAGCTATAACAACTAGATTCATTCAAATAAACTAAATTCAATCAAATATAGAATGGAATAATCATACATAAATTTTTTTTATGGCATAAAAATTTTCATATTACATTTATGTTAATATTTATAATATCATTTATTTGAATCTTTTTTAATAACATAATCACTGCATCATCATTGTGTCATAAATAAATTTATTTATTTAATGAAAATAATTATAAATAGTATACAATGATGTATGAAATATTTTGACATTTATATTCATTATTTATAGTCAAAGATATTTTTTATATAACCCTATATTAAAAATGTTTTATTAAAAGATTCATGTTTTTATTTATATTTCACTTCATATAAAAATAATTATTATAACATGTCATTATCACATTCATGTGTCTCCTTCAGGTCCGAAAATCTACCCACGGATGATAATTGTAATAAAAATATCATCTAATAGGATAATTAAATGGGTTGTGGAATTTTTATATTATTATAATATAATTGTTTACCCTTATTTACCTAATTTACCCTTTAAACATGGAAAATAAAAATAGATACTAAAGTTCATAATCATAATGTCCAAAATTAAAAGCCACATATTTAAAAAAAATAAAACATATGATTACAAATATTGAATCCATTTTTCAATACTCAAAACACTTAATTTTAAATAAATAAATTTAATATTAATTCCCGTTGTAAAAACTAGAAATATGGTTTCTATGATATAAAAACTATCAAAATATTTACATGTGTTTATGTCCACTTTCAATGTGAAATTACATCCAATGAGAAATATTGGATTGAATGGTAAAAACCAATTATTATTTTATAAAAAATAAAAAAAAAATTAATCAATAAAAATAAAATAGATGAAACAACAGTTTTGAATTAAATTGTTGTATTTTTCACTATTCATTAAAATATAGATTTTATCAGAAAAATACCAAAATCTCAAACAATGTAGATTTTGATGTACATCATCTATATTATATGTTTATTTCATCAAATAGAATACATAAAAGTATCAAAAACAATACTTAAAAAGGGTTCTCTATTAGAAGATGGTAAAACAACCTTTAAAAAATATTAGAGTATTTTATGTTTAAAAATATAATCTTTCTCATTTTAAGCCTCCAATATATGTTAGATAAATGTAATAACATTTAAAAATTATGTGTAGCCAGGTTTTAGATAGTTCTATTCATTCCGTATTATACAACATCTATTCGTTAAATACTATTTATAATAATTATAATAATATTTTATTATTTTTTAGTATAACTCAACATCGTGTGCAACATAATATTTAGGACAAACATGTTGTTTCTTTTCAAGTAAGCTATTAGAAAAAGAATCACCTTTAACATAAAATCATCATATTATTCATATATATTAGTATAAATAGAAATGCATTATTCTATTATTAGTTGAGATTTTGCAAATAAAATATTTATAATGATTTGTGTATACATTAAAATTGAATTAAAATCCTTGAAATAAATAATGAAGGTGTTATATAGAAAAAAATGGTGAAAATTTGGATTGATCTATGAATAATTTCATGAACCACCCTAAATATATGGATGTCAAACTATTTATTATTTATATAGACAATGAATATATCACCATAGTAGGACTACTAGTCAACGAATATAAATTACTAAGATCACAGTATAGAAAAACCTGCCATGTCAAAAACATAAAAATAGAGGGACTCTTGGTTTTCAGAACTGTGAACACTATTGTCCATATGAAGCCTTCATGTGATAACCCATAATAATACGATTAAACAAGAAAACATTATCCATCTGTTAGCATATTAAATTTTTGTGTATTATTCTTTTTTTTTGAAACACACCACCACATTTTTCAATCTAACTGACCATTTTATAACCACACCTAAACCCTTTTCAAGATCTATTATGTATTAAAAGAAAAATATTATTTCATACTTTATGGATTAGGTTTATCATTTAGTGAAAACTATATCTATGTTTATATAAAGTATCATCAAAATAACAAAATCCTTGAAAATAAAAACTAGATGCCGAAAGTAAATATAGGACTCTACATCTGGAATCATGATAGCCATCCTAAATATACTATATGATCTTGGGTTGTATTAATGTATGTTTTTTGTTTATGATTTAGTTTAAGTATCTTATTTTCATATAAATAAATTTCTTCTAACCTCATGAGAGGTATTAGGGGTGTCATGGGGGTTTAAGACATAAAAAATAATGACGAAAGAACATCCCACTTATGTTGTGGGGATTGTAAATGGTTTTTGAAAACTGCGTGAGGGGAGGGACAAAAAATGTGATTTGAGAGAATGTAATATCCCACGGTTGGAGAAAAATTTTTAAATAATTTGGATATTCCTAAGTATCTGTGTGGACACTTATTCCGTATATAATGGTTTTCTCATGATTTATTTGAGAAAAAATCTTCCTTATAATTTTTTTCAATCATTTATGTTTTGGAAATCACAAAAACAATTTCATTAATAATGTTTCCATCTATAAATAACTGTATTTAAATATCATGATAATTGGATTTATGTAATTTAATATATTTTATGTATTTTCAAGTTATGTCCAACAATATAATCCTTAAGAAATAATGGTTTCTAATACCAATAAAAATTAGATAAACACATATAATCAGAGTACCCCTCTATCTCAATTCTGATTTCCCCAAAATTTTGAACTCTATTTACACAGTTCCTTAAATATGACTCAGTCATTCGAATCTGATTTTCACAGTTTCTCAATTCCATTTCCCAACTAATTTTGAATCATATTATCAAAGATTCATGAATCTAATTCTCGATTTTTCTGAATTCTGTTTTACTTCGAAATTCAAATATGATTCACAATATTTTTTAATTCGTATTTACTCATATTTTTGAAAATGATTTACACTGTTTCTAAATTTAAAAATATAGTATATTTGTGAATAATATTCATCATGTTTATTAAATATGATTCCCACTAATTATCTATTCATATTCCTATCATTTCCAGAATCTGATTCTATTGATTTCTAGTACCAGATTCTCTTCATTTACAGAATTTGATTCCCTTTATTTCTATAATCTGAAATTTTCATCCAATTTCATATTTATATTATTAATTATCACTTACTACAATTTATTATTATAACTATTCATATAATACTCTTATTATATATAGTTCATGACAATGTTTCTCATTATTTTTTTCCATATGCTAAAAATATAATGTCTAATCTGTTATTTTATGACCGTTGTAGGTTCCAGTTATAGAATTCCTTCAACACATTTAAGAAAAAAATTACTGTTGGAGAATTAGTAAATCATTGGAATCCACACCTATAAATAAATGGAAACTTCATAATTTTTAAATTGTTTTCAACATCTATATATGTCTACATGGTGTGATTTTTAGCTTCTGATACTGCAGAGTGAACAACTTGTTCCTAATGTTGTCTACTTTTGTAGAGATTGTCAATCATAGAGAAACCATGTAAGGTTGTACCTGTAATATTTTATTTATGAATTAAATTATATAATTGAAGGATTCTAGATAAATGATGAAAGAGGTTCCAATTACCAGACTAGTTGAGGGATTGATGGGATAGTAATATAGAAACTGCATCAGATCAGTCATGAATCATGGGCTTACCATAGTGTGAGTAATTCAAACATTTTTTACAATATATATCAAGTTAATATTATCCAAAGTCATCACATACCCATCTCTTGGGGTAAAAACCTTTAATTCAAATTTTATCACTTTTTTTAAAAAAAAATCTCTTATTCCATTGTAATTTCATATCAATAGAAACAGTTTCTTATTATAATTATTCATATGGTATAAAACATTGATTTAAGTTTCTACATGCTCTAATGTAGATTATAGTAAAATAAAAATTGTTTCTTATCCTTATTATGATACTCATCATTAGCAGTACCTAAATGTATTTATTAACATTAAAAAGATATTTTTGGGAATAATATTTATTTATCAATGTTAAATAAATATTTATGTAAGGTTATAATGGAATGTTTTTAATCATAAAATTCACCCAAACCCATTATTATTTTGTTATCTTTATACATATTTTTATCTAAAAATTGGTATCATATGAGGGTTTCAATTTTTAAATATTTATTTATATTATTTTTTTCATGTTATTTTTTTTATAACCATTTTGAATATAAACATTATTCTATTCTATCGTGTATTATGGAAAATGATTTTTTGTATTATTCTAAAAATTATAGGTTTAAATGTCAGATCCATAGAATATTTGATTCCTACAAGACAACATATTTTTAAAAGAAATGACTATGAATAATAGAGAAATATAATGAAGATGTTTTTTATCAGTACTGGTGTTGAATATTTTATAATTCTTACTAGATATTTCAAAATACATATAAAATAAGTAAAAAATATATATAATCAAGAGAAGAAGGAATTTCAGCTTTACTATAAAGTATACATTATATTAATCTATTCAATTAAACGAAATATATATATCTAGATATCACATTTTATAGAAGAAAAAAATATTCATATGAAATTGGAGATTACTCATTTTGGTACATCTAAAGTCTTCAAGAAAAGAATATTCATGCTTGGAGAAGAATTTCATTGTTTTATTCCATATGGAGATCCTGTAACTAAAGTTCAACATATACTTAAGAACATTGTAAATATCAGAAAATCCATGTAGATAAAGGTTTATAGGATGATGTTCTTGTGGAAATGATCATAGCCAACATGCCTTATGAATGAGAGTCAAAGTGAACAGTAGTTGATGAAAGATGATTAGTTACAAATGAGGTTCTTGATGAGTTATTTGGAACACCTATATAATATGAGAATAGATTTTAGAGAGATTATTAAAATGAAAATAAAAATATGGATGTTTCTATTTTTATACAATTTCAAATAAAATAAAAGTAAAGTCACCTATGAAAATCTTGAAATCAACAAAGAAGAAAGTGATTGTTTAATCGAACTGAAGTGAATCTTAATACTTCAAAAATGAATAATCCATTATTTATCATGAGTAGAACAAGGTAGTTTTAGGTAATGATTTTCAATACAGGTATATGATAATAGATAAAAATAACTAGAATGATTTTGAAGTCACATATTATGAATGTATGAAAGAATGACACATCATACTAAATTTTCTAAGGAATGAAAGAAAATATATAAAAGAAAGGCATTTATTGAGGGATCATAAATGGTAATACAATCCTAAAGGAAAGAAAAAGGAAAATAATTCATAGAGTTCAATTGTATGAGAATATTATGATGAATCCTTTTATAATGGTAATTTAGAAAAAAATCATATTAGAATTCTATCTAGAATACCTTTTGAGAATAAATGCTTCATTGAAAAAAGTAACACTACTGAATCCATAATCAACATTTCTTTAAAGAAAGTTATCCCAATGAAAAAAATTATTATAATTTAAATGAATAATATTTTTCAAAAATAATTCATTATCTCGATTTTATGATGTCTCTAGATTTTCCAAGATTCATGAAAATGAATATAGTATGATTATGAAGAAACATGATAAGGATAATTCTAGAGTTAATGTTTCAACCCTGGTAGTATTAGATCATTCTATAGATCCTGATAAAAAATCATTTAAGATTTTTTCCATTTCAAAAGACCATGAAGAAGTAAATTCTTAAAAGGATATAAATTCTAAGAATCATGAAAAAGTTTTTTCTGAGAAAAATGTTATCGAGAAGAGATCTAATTCAAAAACTAATACTAATGAGGATAATAATATAGTTATTAGACTAAAATCTGAAACCATTTTTCTTAATAATCGTTTATGAAACATTACTACTTGTGTGGGATAATTTGATAAAATGTATAAACAAATTCATCCTATAATTAATAGCTTTGGAATTGGGCATTCTCACAAAAAACATACTTTTAGAAATAACTATTTTGTTCCCACAAGTTCCCCATTATGCACTCAGTTTCAATGTTGTGGAAATTAGAGTGAAAAATGTTTTTTAATGATAATACAGTCCTTATGATTTCATAAAGATCCATTTTTTAAATATTTAAGGATTTCTATGATTTTATTATCTGTCAATTCCATATCCTAGAATGTTTGGATTCAGAAAATTTAATAGTATTGATTTTATGGAAACAAATATATTTGGAATAAAAAACATGGTAAATGGATAGTATATTTTTCTAGAACATGATTGGTGACAAACACTTATTTTAAAATATTATTTAATTGAAATGAGGAAGGGTTACCTTCAAAGATAATTCAACATAAAATATCATTTGTATAGGTAATATTGTTATTCCTAGAAAATAATTTAATTAAAATGTTTTATTTTTTAAGGGTCTAAAAAATAACATTATAACCATAAAAAATTTATTTGATGAAGGCTACCTTGTAAATTTTGGGAATGATAAATTCCCAGTACACAATTCCAAGGATAAATTCATTTTTTCTACCCATCAACATGAGAATTTTTACAAACATAACATTGAGTAACATAGGGGCCAATTCATACATTTCCTTAGCGAAAAAGAGGATATATCTTGGTTGTGGAATAGATTGATTAGAATAAGTACATTATAAACGTATGTAAACTATATACTAATGGACTTGTTATGGAACTTCCAGATTATATATTTTATTATTAAAAACAATGTGATCCTTGTCAATAGGGAATGAAACAGAAGTCGTGATTTAAATCTGTTAATGAAATCTCAACTACTGATTCATTACAGTTCATTCACAAAGAATTCTTTATCCATACACAAACTGGACATACTAGTGGTAAATAATATTTATTTATTCTACTGTAAGATTACACAAGATTTACATGGGTGTATTTCATGAAAAAAAATCTAATACTAATTCATTATTTATATATTTTACACCCAATGATTAAAATGTGAAAACCTACCCTTGATTAGTATTCATAGTGGCCATGGAGAAGAATTTGAAAATTCAGATTTTGATACTTTTGTAGTAAAAAAATAATTACCAACAACTTCTCACCTCTAAGAACACCTCAGAATAATTTTGTTGTTTAAATAAGAAACATAAATCTTCAAGAAATAACTAGAACCATGTTGAGTGAATACTAAATTTTTAAACAATTTTGAAATAAATATATTGTTCATGATTTTTATACTATTAATTATTTCTTAATAAGGAAATTTCCTAATAAATAAACATATGAGTTATGGATAGACTTAAAAAATATCTCATACCTTATAGTTTTTGTATGCAACATGTTAAATTTTGAATACAAAATATAATTTTCCTAAAATCAGACCCAAATACAATAATGAAAATTTTTAGTCTATTCCACTACTTATATTTTTTGTGTTTTAAATAAAACATAATTTACTATTGAGGAAATAATAGATGATAAATTTGATGAAACTAATCTGTTTGTTTTTAAACATCCACTACCTACATCTTCTGGTGTGTTTTCAAAAACTTATTACAGACCATCATAATAATACTCTTCATATATAGATAAAACTCAAAAATATGTTTCTAAGGAATTCAAACAATAATACATTATCTCATATGTTGATGATCAAGTTTAATAATACCCAATTTAGTTGTTTTATAAGAATCATCCAAGTGATAGTATCATTTGTTATGTAAATAAATAAATAAAGACATGATGTTCTTTAAAAAATGAAGTAGAGAATCTCACATTTCATTCCCAATATGAATGAAAATATGTTGATGAGGATTTAGTTTATGATTATTGGTTTAAATATATGTAATATGAACTAAAATAATTTTAATGGAACAATGTCTGGTCCCTGGTTATAAGACCTAATGAATACACTGTAATTAGAGTAAAATGGGTCCTTAAAAAATGTGATGAAAATGTAATAATTTCTTAGAAATATAGAAATATTATTTTTTGATTATTATAGTCAACAAGGTGTAATTATCTATAAAGAAACATATTATCCATTATCTAGACATGAATCTATTAGAATTCTATTAGCTGTTGAATAATAAATTAGTTTCAATATTTTTGAAATTGATTTGAAGTGTGTTTCCATAAGGGATATGTTGAAGAGGATTATTTTGTAGAACAACCTACTATATTTGAAGAATAAAAATATATTGAATATTTTTTTCAATCTTACCATATATTTATATGGACTTAAGCAGGCCTGTATGGAATGGTACTATAGATATACATGATTTTTCATACTAAAAAATTATGTTTACAGAACTACTGATCCATCCATTTTTATAATGTAATATTATAAAAATATTTTGATTGTTCAAATTTATGTTGATGAAATTATATTCCTATCAACTCAGTAGTCTTTAACAAATTCATTTTTTGAATCTTATGAAATCTGAGTTTTAAATGATCATGATATGTGAGTTAACTTTATTTTTTGGGTTTCAAATTTCTCAAAAAACAAAAATAAAAAAATATATATCAACATAAGTATATTACATATCTTCATATGAATTATAGATGTGGAAATAATAAGAGTATTATTACTAAAATAGTTACCTCTAATACTCTTGATCATGATGATTCCTGGCAACTGGTTAATCAAAAAAAATTAAACCAATTATTGGAAGACTACAATACAGAATATCTAGTCATCTAGAAATAATGTTTTAAGTATTAATATCTACAATATATCATTAAAATCCCCATGAATAAAATTTAAAAGTTCGGATAAGATTTCTTTTGTTATTTCAAGGTAAATATGGTTTTAAGAATTTTATTATTATTATGGAAATTATTTTTAACGTAAATGTTTTTCGGATATAGAATTTTGTTGATATATAATAGATTGAAAAAGAACATACAGAACATGTCAATTATTAAGAGATTCATTAGTGTATTGGAAATATTAGAAATAAAACTCAGTATAACTTTCCACTACTGAATCTGAATATATGGTAGCTGGATGTTTTTGTACTCATGTGTAGTGTATGCAACACAATCTCACTGATTATGGAATGAGTTTTAGTAAACCTCAAATAATATGTGATAAAACTTATTCAAAATCTTTAAGAAGAAACCCTTCACATCATTCATTTAAAAATCGCATAGATATTACGCATCACATTTTAAGGATAAAACACTTGATGTATATAATATTTTAAATTTTTAAAAATGTAATAACAACCTGCAGACATTTTTAAAAAACATTTACCTTCTTAATAAATATGAATAAATTAAAAAATATAGTAATTTTAACTAAAAGGTAATCATTCACATCCAATATTTGTCTAGAATACCTCCTTATATTATGTAACTTCCATTCAAAGGAAGAGTACATTTCATCTCCATAATAAAATGTTTTTGTAACATAATTTGTTTCAAAATATAATTTTTTTTTTGATTTTATCAATATTTCCTTACACTTGAAATTTTCAGAATGTTATCAATTTTTTCAAGAATATAAGGTCTTAATGAAAAATAATATCCAAAAATAAAAAAATCAATTGAGAACTTTGAAAGGTATATCATCTTACCTAATACTTGTTAATTAAAATTCTATTTGTTGTTATTTCAATTTTTAAGAAAACCCTCCTCAGATTGATCGTCCTTTAAAACAATTTTGTTTCCTTAAAAATCAAAATATCATAACCTATAAAACCTTATTATGTTTAATCACAACTATTGGATCCAAGAGGTCTATTTTTAATTGTTTTATTATTTTTTAAAAGGTAAAATGTCACCTCGTCACCTATATAAATGACGGATCCCCCCCCCCCCATGTCCCACATCGATCTCAAGTGAATAAATCCAAAATTTCATCCACCCATCAAAGCATCAAATATGATTTAATTCTATTTTACCAGTTCACAATGTCTTATTCATTATCCTCTCAAATTTCAGTGGTTGAACATAAGGAGATTAATGAATGGTTCATTTTTTAGGTAAAGGTTATTTTATTATGCTTTCATTCCAAAGTATGATTACTTATTGAGTATGATCATAAATATTCTAGGATGGGAAACATTCTATTTGGTGAAAAACAAGAAAGGATAGGATCATGTTTAACCATAACTAATTATAGACTTCTATAAATCAGTTTAGTTCTTATTGGAAGGTGGAAAGGATATAGTTTAGTTTATGTGTTATGTAAAACCCTAATCATTATCATTATAAATAGCTACAAATATCTTAGAAATCACCTTTAATGGGGACACATTTTAACAGTCATACATGTTTTTAGAATTAGAGAGTATGTTCAACAAGGAAAAAGATATATAATCAATATTCATTCTGAGAATAAAGAAGCCATAACTTTTCCATCTCTCTTCCAATTAAAAGAATATATAATTATGGATGTAACAATTGCTAAAATATATAAAAGGAGACAAGGATACAATTATGATCATAGAATTATTCATGATATATTCACTTGTAAATATATGGAAAAGAAATCTTATGAGATACATCTTCTTAATGATTAGTAAGATAAATAATGGGTCAATGAAGTCTCAGATCTGTATGTCACCAGAATTCTTGTCTAATATAATTATAAACTATTCAAAATCTTACAATGTTTCTTGTTTGTCTAAGACCAAGAAGAACAATATTCTTCTATCAAGTGGAAAATATATTTGAAGAATGAAATAGTATTTTTATGATAATAATTTTTTTTGACCTATCAATAAAGATATATCATGTTCGATAAATTTTAATAAAATAGGTATATGGGTCCATGAAAATAAAATCTCAAGATCATGAACCGCAAACGTAAAAGAAAAAAGTCATATCAAGATGATGTCACTGAAAGGTTGTGAAAAGATAAGGATTAATGGAAAGAAGGAAATATAGTGTTTGGTATGGATATGGTTGAGGAATAAGCTTCAATATTTTAAGATTCTAAAAAACATAAAAAATGAGTAAGAAGAAAATACTTAAGAAAAAACAATATGATGCAAAGATAATTCAGGTTCTGTTTAGAGACACAAATAATACTCATAAAAAGTAAATGTTTAATAATAATTTATGAAAGAATCTATAAATCCTGAAATTTCGCATTGTGTGATATTATAGGCTACAAAAACATGCAAAGGAAATAGAGTAGTTTCATCACTAGTTTCGAGTATTGGAGAAAAATCTGAAGAAGAAGAATAAGGAGGTGAAGATAAAGACAATTATGACAAGATTTAAACTAATTTTAGATACATGGAGAGAGAGTCAGTCTGACAAGTTATCTATAAAAACCTATCGATCACCCAAATCCAATCCCTCATCAGAAAGAAAATATATTCAAAAATCTGATATCCAGATCCAAAAATCTTCCTCACATCCAAAATAAAATGTTATTGATAGAGAAGTTTTAAAAATCAACTTGGATTATGACAGTGGTAGTAATTCAAGTAACCAGGATTATAATGATGCCAATATTGGGAAAATATATGATAAAAGCAGAATAATTCAAAGAACAGAGAAGTAAGTCTCTAAGAAGGGAAAAAGCGAATCCTGTTGATGTTGGAACATTTAAACAAAATTCATCAGAATCAGAAATGTATTCCTCCTCCATAGGAAAATATTTTGTTGTTTAGTCATTAATGAAGCTAGTAAATACCATTTCGTTCTTGATGAATATTATGTCAATCTTTTATATTATTCAAGATTCCTAAAATCATAAATCAGACTAAATATCTATTTTTAGGGAAATTATGATATTGATTGAATTATAATTTAGAACAATTGTGAAAAATAATGATTCCCATAGAAAATCCTGTATATACATCACAAAGTGGTCAAGACAGATTAATATTTAACGTAAGGGATTTTATGATATGTTTGAGATAGTCAATAATTCTTTGAAAGAATCTGAAGATTCTCTCCAAGAGCTATCAAACCATTTTTTTGTGATGTCGAAGGTAAACAAGGTATTTGGATTCAAGAAGTCAAATATTTGAAAGGAAATTTAAACATATACAATAATTTGACTAAATGGTTGATTTCTTACAAAGATGAGGTGGCTGAGAAACTCCAATATCAGTAGAAGAAGATTTAAAGCATAGAATAAAATATTCAATTTCTTCAGAAGAAAAATCGGGATTAGGAAGTAGTCATCACAATGTTTCTAGATGATCATAATGATTTTAAGAAGACTAAATCCCTAGTCAAATAATAGTGATGAAGAAGGATTAAATTTTTTCTTTTTTCAAAATTTACCATTTGTTTTAATAGAATTTTATATATATAAGTCTTATTGAATCTATTTTTTCCCATATATTTCCTAATTTTCTAGGCATAACATATATTCCTCTATTTTTTGTAAATCACTAAGGGGGGAATTTTCTAGGAATAATATTTTTATAAGGGTGGGAATGTTCATATATGGGGGTGAATTCATAAAAAATAATTTCATATGTAAGGGGGTATATTTCATTAAGAATGGATAAAAAATACATTAAGATAAGTGTAAGATCTAAATATGAATGTAGATTCTCAATATACAAGGGGGTGGATTATATACATTAAAAATTTCTTTAGAAACATTAATGATTGTATAAAAGATTCATTTTTAACCATGAGGAAAAATATATTTAACAATGTTAAACAAGGTAAATTCACAATACCTCTTAGTTCTACAAACATTCTAGGTTCCAGAAATATCGTTCCAGAAATAAAACTAATGTAATGTTTATAGGAAAATATTATACCTTAATGTGAATAGAATCACACCTATCAGAGTATACAAGTACAAGAAAGTATAATATTGTTATACTTGATTTAATAATCAAAATTCAGTTGGAAATAAAATTTAAACAATACAAGTAACAAGTATGAAATATTTTATCCCAATGAAAAAGGTATCCAACAACCTTGGATAAAGGTCCCTTGATTTATACTTCAAGAATTTCTGCCTTACCCATACAAGGGAAATCACTCGATAGGAATATCAGATTCTATTTTTCTATCCCGGCAAGCCCTCAAACATTAAGGTAGTTGGCACCTCTGTATTCTTTATCAAGGAAGTCCTTGAAATTTAAGGTTATCAGCACCTCTATCATCCTATCTTTGAAAGTCCTCAATTGTTCATAGAAACAATTAGAGTCACATGAAGCAATATGAATAAGATATTCTATATGCATATAGCATGAGAGTATCTCTCTCTATAAATCACATCCCCAACATGTAATCTCTAGATTGATAGATCAGTTAATGATCTCATTCAAATGAGATACTATTTATAGAAATTTCTCCAACAGTCGACTCTCTCCTCAAACTGTAATATTCATCCTTGTATCTTGGAGGGACCTGTACATGTTTCACTCAAACAACAGTTAGTTAGAAATAGATTTCATGACATCATTTCATAACTAATATGAGGGTATGCAAAATATGATTGCTAAACCAAATCTATTTTTCATAGTCTAAGGAAAAATAAAGTTCAGAGTCTAAGAAAATAAGCATTCATAGTCTATAATACATAGATATTAAGATTCTGTTTTTCATGGAATTCAGAACCTGAATTATATTGATTTCAGAGTCTTAATTCAATGGAATTCGGAGTCCAAATTCTAAGTAATTGAGAATCTGAAGTATTTGTAATTCAGAATCCAAATTTCAAGGAACTCCAAATCTGAATTTCATAGAATTCAAAATATGAATTTTTGAGAATTCAGAGTTCGAATTCAGATACTTAAAAAATATGAATTTAGAGTATTGTGGAGTCTGAATTCAAAGAAATTTTGAGTCTAAATTTAGATAAATCGGAGTCTACATTTAGAGAATTCAGAAAATGAATTCATAGGAATTCGGAATATGAATTTAGAACCAGAAAACAGAATTCTCTATATCTATGTATTAATAGTATTTCTAGGTTTTAGATATGAAACTTCATTTTACACATAGAAATAAAAATAGTTTTATTTATAGAAACTCTAACATGAACAATGAAAACAAAGGAAAGAAGAAAATTTCCTTATGAAATGACAATTTTCTTTATTAAGAGAAATCTTTAGTGAAATAAAATTTTCATTGAGATATTGTGTTTGTGATTTTCAAAACATAAAGGAATGGAAAAGTCCTAAGGAAACCTTATTGACTAAAAATATCTCCATTTTTGGAAATCACAAATATACTTACTAAATCGAATATAAGGAAATAGAACTATTATTGACTTGAAAATAAAAAAATATCTCCCTTTGCTTATGGATCAATGTGAATACGACTAACTCCCCCATAGGCTTTCAATCACAAAGGATCGTATTTATGATTTCTTGAATAAGATTTTTGATTTGCTTTCATATGAAAATCCTTTTTGATAAGAACGTCCCCTTATATGAACTCCCCCTTACATAGGAAAATCACTTCATTCTTAATATTCTTTTAATCATTCCTTTCTCCCGCTTTGGGATTTTCAAAATGAAAAATAGGGAATAAAAAAAATTAATGTTACCTAGAAAATTAGTTCAAAATAAGAAAACATATGGAGGAAAACTATAATTTCATTATGAATGAATGAATTTTTACCTGGAATGAGTACAAAAAAATATCATAATGGAATGAAATTATCCTTCTTTCTCCATTGGCATCAGCTTCTTTGAAATGGTTTTTAGCTTCATGGTCTTCATGTGATCTTCTTCCATATACTTGAGCAGATGATCCTGATCTTCATTTTTATTCTACAAGGAAATGATTTTTTTTCCTTTAGGAGACTTATGACATTCTGCTTGACCTTTCAACACTTCTTCTTTCTTAACAAGCTTCTCTTCAATATCAATTCTGAGATCTGTTTCAATCTTCCAATTCATTACCACAGAATTAAGCTTTTTATTCAGATCCTTAACTTCCTACTTCCGAGTAGTCTATTCTAGGATTAGAATTTCCTCAAAACTATTTGTATGATACTTGATCTTCCCATCTTCTGTGTCAAAATAATCCTTGACATTTTCATGAAATTCATCAAATATTTTCACCTCTTCGATTTTCTTCTTTGACTAGATTGTAATCATATTACAAGATCTTTTATGTGGCCCATAACGAATGAGGATGGTTTTGAAATCTGCTTATAGTTAGACACATTTGTCCATCACACAAGAAACTGAATATGATTTCTGATTTATCGTATGTTGAATCATCAGGCATCTTGAGTCTATTCTTGGGAATATGGTAATAGTACCAACCAGGTTTTTCAACAAATGAACAAAAAAATGTCCAAGGGAGGATGATTCTGAATCCGAGTGTTTGGTGGGAGATGATTATTTTCTATATCATCATATTTCCTCATTAATGAAGCACAAATATCTTTCTTCTTCACTACAGATTTAGTAGGTGTATCTACTACCACCTTCTTTCACTAAACAGCTCTTAGAATGATGTCTTGTGCTTTGGGATATTCGTGTTCAGTATTGGATAGCTGAACAATCGTCTCTTCATCAACTTCATCTTTCTCAGCTCCTACCACTACATCTTCTGGATAAATAAAATAATGATTTATACTTTCCTCTTTGAACAACTTATTCACTTCTTTCTCACCCTTCTCATATTTTTCTAGAGTATCAAGTTTTGAAGACACGTCTTCATATGTTTGGATTGATAATTTCTCAGAATTACTTTCCTTCTCATGATAATCCTCTAATTTCCTTATTATGTCCGTAGTATTATCATTGCCTTCATTTTAACCTTTTTCTTTCAAATATCCTTCATCATGTATATCTTCTTCCTAATATGATTCTGAAATGACCACTTTATTTCCCAAAGTCATATGAAGTGAATATAACAAAAAATATTTCAGCTCTGGATTTTGTTCAGATGCTTTATCAGCATATTTATGAAGAGAATGCAACATCTTAGCCTCAAAAATCTTCTTCTTTTGTTTCTTCTCTTTCGGTTGCTTCTAAAGCTCTTCAGAAGCCTTTATTTTTAATGATTTCCCATTTTAGGGTCTAATACAAACATAGGATCTGCTTCCTTCCTGTTTTTCTTATCCTCTCTCCTCTTGGCCACTACTTCATCAGGTTGTTTTTTTTCTTCATTGTCATTAGTGGTGCTGATGGAGTTTCCTAATCCATTTGTGTTCTTCATTTGTCTTCCAGTTCCTTAGCCTTTCTCTTCGTTCTACTTTTCGTAGTGGTTTCAGCAAATTATAGATTCTTTGACAAAGATTACACTTCTTCTTCAGATAGATCATAAAATTCATCAGTTTCATTAGAGATTCTAGCCTTCATCCTCATTAAGGTAATATCACTATACAACAGTACCTTTCAATTTCTCGGCTTGGAACTGCATGGAATTTTGGAAGAGTCTAAACAAATAACTATAACCTTTGAGAGAATATTAAAATACATAATTATTTGAGATTTCAAATTTCCATTCTTGATATTCTCAATCATCACCAAGATATATTATCCATGTTTGTCTTCATGAGGTTGAACAATAAATATAATATATAGATATCACTCTTCTCTAAGTATCCTTATCCCTTTTCCTTGGAATTATAAAACCTTGAACCCAAAATTCAACAATCTGTAGGATTGTAAACAGATGAATAATCTTTGGATTCTTCAATCGTTTCAGGACAAGACACTCTGTACCATTTTTCAAATAAAACGATCCTAATACATCAAGTAATTTGTGAGTGTAGAATTCTATTTCTCATTTGTAAGTAATTATAGTCATACTTCTTGTCTTGCTATAATAAAGAGAATAGGTCTTTCCATAACACTTAAAAGATAACATTTCCCTTCCTTATTCCTTGATAAAACTTGTTGTCTCATAGAACTCATTCAACAAGTCCAGATACACCAGATCATGTGCCTTCGGTTTTGAAACACATACACTCTCCCAACCATTCATCTTGAAAATCTTAGATATGATAGAGTCATACATACCATAAAACATCATATCGACCAACCATTCACTATATATCTGCTACTCGGATATTTCCATAACATTCGACATTTCTTTTTTAGGAGAGGCTTCCATAGACATTCAGAACTGATGAATCATTTGATGATTTGGAACGACCTTCAGTACATAGACATAGCTTCATCACATGAAATCTAGAAAAACAGATGTGGGACAATCATTAGAGGGGATTTATATAGGCAATTGAGCCAACAGTTCAACATATTTAGATGATCCAACAGTTGAAATACTTCTAATCAGATCTGATGGATTTGATGATAACTGAAAAATGGATTTTTATAGGTTATGATCTTTTGAGGTTTTAAAAAAAATCAAATATAAGTAAAAGTGAATCTGAAAATTTTAAATAAAAATGAAATTACAAACAAGTAAAAAGTTGATTAGGAAAAATTAGTAAAGGAAACATACCTTTTTGAGTACATAGGGAAAATTATGTGTAATTAGAAGAATTATTCTTTAAAAACATTAAATTCAATAAAATGACTATGAATAATAATAACTATAATGAATTTTGATTATGAAAAAATTATATTATGAAGACATTTGGACTACGAAAAATTTGGACTATGAAAAATTTTTCCTATGAAACTTTTTGACAATTATATAAATGTACTCCACTTATGAAAAAGAGTTTCTTACTGTATGTATGTCGGATCCAACACAAATTTAATATGGAATATTATCTCATAGTTATCATTCCTAACTTTTATGTATTGAATCAAATCTATTGGAGGGTAATGATTTTGGGAAAATATCAACAAGTTGATCTTGCATTCGGATAAATTGAAGAAATATATCTCTTTTTTGTGTGTGATCCCTATGAAAGTGATGCCTAATACCTATGTGTTTTACATGAGAGTTATGAACATGGGTTTTAATTAAGTAAATTGAACTAGTATTATCACACAATATTTGTGTTTCAGTAAAAATAATACCATAGTCTATGAGTGTGTGTTGCATCCATAATACATGATCACAACAACATCCACCTACTACATATTCAGCTTCAATAGTGGAAAGTGAAACTAATTTTTTCTTCTTGAATGAAAAATAAACTAATGAATCTCTTAATAAATGAAATGTTCCAGATGTATTTTTCTTATCTATTCTACATCCACCAAAGACAGTATATCAAAATAATTTTATGACAAAATCCTTTCTAGAAGTATAAAAGAGTCTTAAACCCATGGTTCCCTTCAAGTAGATAAAAAATATTATCACTTCCTTTAAATGAGATTCCTTAAGATTGGATTTATATATTTCATATATGCATACTGAAAACATCATGTATAGATTACTAGTTGTCAAGTATAGTAAATTTAATATCATATCTCTAAACAATGTTTGATTCAGTAGTTTCCCAGCTCCATCAAGATCATGTGAATTTGTAGTACCAATGGGAGTACTAATACTATTAGTGTTGTCATATCCATATATTTTAATAAGATCTCTAATATAATTATTTTGGGATATATTAGATTCTTTCTAGTTTTTGAGAAATTTGATAACCAAGGAAAAATTTAAACTCACCAATCATACTAATTTCAAACTCAAATTTAATTATATTTGCAAACAAATCAGTTAAATATTTATCAGTTGAACCAAATATAATGTCATCAACATGGATTTGAATAATCGAAACATTTTTATTATATTTCTTTATACAAAATGTTGTATCATAATTTCCCTTAACATAATTTTTTTCTATAATTTTTTTTAATTCAATCATACCAGGATCTAGGCCCTTGTTTAAGTCCATATAATGCTTTGGTATATTTGAAAACATGTAAGGGATGTTTTGTATCTTCAAAACCAAGATTTTGTTGAAAAAAAATTCCTCTTCAACATAACCACTAAGAAAAGATCATTTTACACCTATTTAAAAAAAATAAATTTAATGAATGCTGTAAAGGCAAGTAGAATATGAATATATTCAAGTCTAGCTACTTGATAATAAGTTTCATCATATTCTATTCCTTCTTGTTGATTATAGCCTTTAGAAACTAATATAATTTTATTTATTACTTTGTTTCCATTTCCATTACACTTATTTCTAAAGACCCATTTTACTCTAATAATAGTATTTTCCTTAGGTCTTTCAACTATGGTCCATAATTTATGCCTTTCGAATTATTTTAGCTCATCTTGAAAAGTTTTTATCCAATCATCTTCACCAGAAGATTTATCAGAGCTTTTAGGTTCTAATTGAGAAAGGAATGCTAGATGTTCTACTTCATTTCTGAATAAACTTCTAGACATTACGGGTTGATTTACATCACCAATGATATTATGACTGGGATGATTCTTGATAAACAACTGATTTGGGTTTTGTAAAACCAATTCATCAACATATGGGAGGAAATCATCTGGGGTAAATGTCATAGAAAAATTTTCTTGAAAATTTCTTTATTATAAGGATATTTTATCAACAGTTTATAATCAGTTTTTGAAAACACATCTAAATATGTAAGATGAGGTTGTTTAAAAACAAAGGGATCCGTTTCATCAAATTTGACATGTACTATTTCTTCATTAGTACAAGGGTTTTTATTAAAAACTCTATAAGGCTTTGATGTTATGGATTGGCCTAAAAAATTTCATCATCAAATTTTGGTGTGAATTTATGTAGATTACCTTCAGTATTCAAAATTAATGCTTTGAAACCAAATACCTTGAAGTAGGAAAGTCTAGGTTTTCTACCATTTCATAACTCATAAGAGGTTTTGTTAAGAAAGTGTATAATAAAAACACGATTTATAGTATAATAATTAGTCCTTATAACATTAGAAAAAAAAATTAATACCTATTGAATATTCACTCAACATGGTTCTTATTATTTCGTGAAGACATAGGTGTCCTCTTTAAACAACACCATTATGTTGAGGAGTTCTTGCTGCTGAGATGTTATGAATAATGCCTTTTCTACAAAAAGGTTTCAAAATCAGAATTTTAAAATTCTCCACCATGATCACTATGAATATTTATCAAGGGAAAGTTTTTATCATTTTTAACTTGGGATCTAATGTTTTTAAAATAAGAAAAAGCTTTAGATTTCATTTCTTGTAAATAGACCCACCTAAATCTTGTGTAACCATCAACTAGGAAAAATACATAATGTTTTCCTCCAATGCTTCCAGTTTTTGTTAGACTGAAAAGATCCATATGCACCAACTGTAATGCATATGTAGTTGAGACTTTATGAACTAATTTAAAACTAGAGTTATGTCACATTCCATATTGATATGGATCATTAAAATTTGAAGAATCAAATATGTGCTCTGGGAGATCCTTAAAAGTATTTTCTTAGAGAGTTTACATAGGTTCCTAAGGTTATAGTGTCCTAACCTACTATTCCATAATCTTGAATGATCTTACATTTCACTTTGACATAGTAATTCTTTGCTATTATGGTCCTCCATGTTTAATGTGAATACATTCACTTTCCTATAGGCAGATAGAATAAACACTTCATTCGAATTGTGTACTAAACACTTATCATTGCTAAAATTCACACGGTAACCCTCATCACATAATTGGATTATTCTATTGAGGTTATGCTTAAGACCATTACCAAATAAAAAATTTGAAATCAATGATTTTCCATGAAGAACAATGTTACCTATACCAATAATTTTTCCTGAAGCATTATCTATAAAAATTACTTTTTCCCCTTATATCTTGATAATATTTTCAAAATTATTTGTTACCTATCATGTACTAGGAACATCCACTATCCATGTACCATGTATTTATTTCCTTGAAAATAAGAGTGGTAGTCTTTCAGAACCCAAACAACCATGGATTCGGAAACATTAGAAAGAAAAATTTTAGGAATCCACATTTTCATAGAAAAATAAACTTAATGAAAACATAAAGACTGAGTTTTTTTAAGGAACAATTTTTCACCCAATGTTCACCACACTAAAATTTAGTATAGAATGGAGCTCTTTTAAGATCAAAATAATTATTACTAAAAACTGGTTTGTAATAAGTATATCCACAACAAGAATTATTCCTTATAGGTCGAATTTGTGAATTCATCTTATCATAGTTTTTCTTAGATAAGGTAACATTGAATAGACACTTAATAAAGGATAATATTTCTGACTTTAGTATAATAACTATGTTTTTATCCTTTAAAAAATCTGTTTTAGAACTATAGTTAGTCTCTATAACATATTTCTTAGAAATTACATTTTCTAGATCCTTAGAAAGTTTATCCTTCTTAGAAATGAATTCCTCATGGTTTTTTGAAATACTTTGAAAATCCTAAATTTTCTTATCAATATCTTTAGAATGATCTGATACTTCTTTAGTAAGAATATAAATTCAAGAATTTTCCTTATCATGCTATTTATTGACTTTATAATTTTCATTCTCAAGAAGCACATAAAAGTTATAAACTTCTTAATGAATAGGTAAAGTATTATCTTCATTCGAAGAAGATTCTACATCTGAAGATTAATAATATTTATTATCACTATAATTTTCATTTAAGGAGACATTGGTTATAGATTCATTATTGTGTACCCTTTCCATTAAACATTGATTTTAAAAAGGTAATATGGATAGTAAACCAAGATTTATCTGATCAGAAGATTCATATTCCAAGGATTCATCAAAAGTGTCTCTACCACTAGTACACCAGTTGTCATTATCTTTTAAAAAATTCTTAGATTTATCTTGGTAGTACTTATTTATTTTATTCTTCTAGTGATGTTCCTTTCTATACTTTCTCTTAAGCATAAGAAAATATGACATTATATGCCCTTATCTTTTTAATTCATAACAAGTAACATTATATAATTTCTTTTCATTTCTTTATATCATCTTAAATCTATATTGAAAGTCTTTATTCCCTGCTATCTTGTTCATCCTTCAAGAAAGATTAGCTAGATCATTCTCAAAATGTTCACTTTTTCTTGATTCAGATAAAACAGTGACTTTATTATATTTGGACCATGTAACCCGTTCATGAGTCTTGACTTTAGTAGTAGTAATTTCTATACTTCAATTGCCATTGTTTTTCTTATTCAAATAAGCAAATCTTTTCATTTATTTATCATGTTAAATAAGAGTTAAAAAATGTCCAGAAAGAGTAATATGAGATACATTCCTATTCTCATCAATAGCTATTCTCTTAGATTCCCACTCATTAGGCATGCTATCTATAATCATGTCCACAAGTGCCTCATTGTATAAACCTTTCTCACCCATGGATTGTAAGATGTTGTAAATAGTGATAATCTGTGTTGTACCTTGCATACTGGTTATCCATAGAGAATAATAAATCCATGATATTCTGCTCCAAGCATTGATATTCCAGTTTATTTAACCATGGATATACCATGATGCATAACCTCCAATTTCATCCAAATATATTTTGCAGCTTCATAAGAAGAAATATGACTGTATATATTCCTTGTTGTCAAACTCATCAAAGTATTGTGTACCTTTTAGATTAGTTGATATTCTGATTTTTCTTGATTAGTAAAAGTTATGACATCCTTCTCAAGAATCTTGTAATCTATAGTAAGTTTAACAATGTCTTCAACTCCACTATTAAAAAAATGTCGTCATAGGATCTCTCCAATATTCATAATCATTCCCTTCAAAAATAGGTGGTCTAATAGGACTATGATTTTCAATCGAACCTGCATTCATTTCTTCCATCTAAATGAAAATATCATTCCACAATAAATTTTTAATAGTAAAAGTTTGTGAACAATGATAAAAATCCTTAGCAAGGAAAATATTTAGAAAAATAAAAACATGAGAAACAAACTTATATATGAATATATGTACTTCAGATACCGACATTGATACCAATTTTAGGATCAAAATATGAATGTAAATGATCAATATACAAGAGGTGGTGAATTTTGTACTCTAAAAATTATTTTGGATCCATTAAGGTTGGTATAAAACATTAATTTTTAACCATGAGGAAAAATAATTTTAACAAAGTTAATCAAGGTAGATCCACAATACCTCTTAGTTCTAAAAAATGGCTTGTTTCCGGAAATATGGATCCAGAAATGAAACTAAAGGAAAGATTACAAGGAAAATATTCTACCTTAAAGTGTATATAATCTTACCAATCAGAGTATACAAGTACAAGAATGTATAATATAGTTATACATTCCTTATTAAAAAAATTCAATGGTATATAAACATAAGAAATTACATGTAACATGTATGAAATCTTTTTCCCCAAAGAGAAGTGTATCCAATAACCATGGAAAATGGTCACCTGATTTATATTCCAAGAAAGTCTATCTTACCCACACCATGGAAATCCCTCGATATGAATATTGGATTCTATCTTGCTATCCCTGCATGACTTCAATATTTAAGGTAGTCGACACCTCTGTCTTCTTTATCAAGGAATTACTCAAAGTTTAAGGTAGTTAGTACCTCTATCTCCCTCTTCTCGTAAGACCTCAATTGTTCACAACATCAATCGGAGTCCCACGAAGCAAGATAAACAGGATGTTCAGTACACATAGAGCATGAGAGTCTCTCTCTCTAAAAAATCACATCAGCATCATTTAATCACTAGATTGATAGATCAGTTAATTAGCTCATTCAAATGACATCCTATTTTAAGGAATTTTTTCTAATGGTCAACTCCCTCTTCCAACGGTAATATTTTCCCTTGAATCTTAGAGGGACGTATACACATGTCATTTAAACAACAGTTAGTTAGAAATAGATTTCTCAACATCACTTCATAACTAAAACAAATTTATGAAAAATATGATTGCGTTAAATAATCCATTTTTCAGAGTCTACGGAAAAATAATGTTCGAAGTCTAACAAAATAAACATTCAGAGTCTATATTAAATGGATATTCAGAATCTGTTCTTTAATGATTTCAGAACCTGAATTCTATAAACTTCTGAGACTAAATTATAAGGAATTCGGATACTGAATTATAAAGAATTCAGAGAGTTAATTATAAGGAATTTGGAGTCATTATTCTAAGGAATTCAGTGTATGCATTCTAATTAATTCAGAGTCTCAATTATAAGGAATCCGGAGTTCGATATCTATGGAATTATGAGTCACAATTGTGAGGAATTCAGAGTCCATATTCTATGGAATTTGGAGTCTGGATTCTGAGGAATTAGGAATTTGAATTTCAGTGAATTTGTAATCTGAATTGCATTGAATTTTGAGCCTGAATTTAGAGTATTCAGAATTTTAATTCAGAGGAATTTAGATTCTGAATTTAGAGAAATTAAGAGTCTGAATTTAGTGAATTCAGATTTTGAATTCACATGAATTTGGAATCAAAATTTAGAAACTGAAAACATAATTCCATATATCTATGTATTTATATGATTCTATGGTATTAGATATGAAACTGATTTTTACACTTCGAAATAACAAGTGTTAGATATTGAGAAACTATAACATGAACAATAAAAATAAAGGTAAGGAGAAAATTTCCTTATTAAAAAAATCTTTGGGGAAATAAAATTTTCCTTGAGAGAGAGTGTTTGTGATTTTTAAAACATAATTAAAGGGAAAAGTCTTAAGAAAACCTTATTGAATCAATAATAAGAATACAATCCATTCAAGGATTTCATAACTTAAGGGGGTGTTTTTCATATTAATTCTTCATTGATTTATAAACATAGGGGAGATAATTATTTCTTTTAATATAATATATAGTGTAATTATTAATATTTTCTTACGAATATGTTTGTTCATTCCAAAATAGGGGATATTTTTGAGTCAAATGTTTCCTTATAATTTTTCTTATTTCATTATGTTTTAGAAATCAAAAACAATTTTGTATTAATAATTTTTCTTTTTTTAAGAAATTGTATTTAAATGAGGTGATAATTAGATTCATGTAATTTAATATCTTTTATGCTATTTTCAAGATGTGTCTAACAAAATTTTACTTAATAACTTATAGTCACTAAGATTAATAAAAATAGGATAAATACTTGGAACTAGAATCATACTCTTTCTCAATTTTGATTCTTGGATAATTTCAAATCTGATTTACATATGTTCTTAAATATGATTCTCTTTAAATTTTAAATCTAATTTAAATAGTTTCTCAAATTCATTTCCTATTGAATTTTGAATCTAACTCTCTTTGTTTTGGGTATCGGATTCACATTGTTTCCCAGTTTCATTTTACAACAAAATTTGAATCTGATTAATGATGATTATTAATTTTGATTTACTCTAATGTGTTAAACTAATTTCCTATGTTTCATAATTCTAAATATCTTATATCTAAAAATCTGATTCATCATATTTCTTTGATCTGATTATCACTAATATTAAAATCTAATTCTTATCTGTTCCATAATCTAATTCTCCTGATTTCAAGAGTCAAAAAACCTTCATTTCTAAAATATTATTCTCTTAATTTATAGAAATTGATTGTCAACAAATTTGTTTTTTTTCTGAAAACCGATTAGTTACTCAAATTTCATATCATTTATATTCATATAGTCAGATTATTTAATATATTACATGAAAACGTTTCTCTTGAAATTTTGACTTATGCTAAAATAATATCTTCTAATATATTATTTTATGAGCGTTATAAGTTCCAGATGTGAAGGTCCCTTCAAAATTTAGAGTAAAATATGATTTTTGGAGACCTACTCAACTATCAGACTCCACACTTATAAATTCCCAATCACATCATCATTTGTAATTTGTGCTCAATAACTATGGGTGTCTATTTTCTATGATTTAACTCTTGTGATAGAAGGTTGTGAACTGCTTGTTCCTTTTGCCTTTTTATATCAGTTGAGAGTGTCAATTTGAATGAATCAATGTATGGTTTTTCCTTTATGATTTTCTTTATGTGTCTGATTCTTTAATCGAGGGATTCTAGCTAAAGGAATGTAGAGGTGTCGATCACCTCCATAATAAAAGGCTGGCATAGATTGAATAGTTTAAGATGCATCATATATTTCTTAAAAGTATATATCATGGGATTTTTTTCTTTAGTCATCATATACCATTTTCATTGTTTTAAAATATTTTATTCTATTTATATTACTTGTATTGTTAATTTTTTTAACCACAATAATATTTTATCAATAGAATGTGTTACTTATTAAAAAATTTCCTATTTCATAAAATAAGATTTAATATTATATACACATTGAGGTAGAATCTTATATATGAAAACTTGTGTCTTATTTTTTTCAATAATCATCATCATCATAACCATGGTAATTTTTTATAGCCTTACGGAAGAGGGATAATTGAATCATATTTTTTAAAAAATATTTTCAAAAATATTTTCTTATGTCTAAAAATGAATGTTCATAAACATATAATTCAACCCATCTCTTTTATTGTGTTATCTTCAAGAAAATTTCGATCCAACGTGGGTTTTCACAGTTTGGTAAATTGTGCAGGTAAAATGTATTCCCTAGAAAAGTGAGGAAATTTTAAAAAATTGGCATCATGGGGGTTAATTTTATAACTCAATATTATCCTCCATTTCACTTCTTGAAATCCTAGGGATAAAACTTTGCATCCCAATATCCCAATAGGCGATTCTTCATTGATCCTAAGCTATTGTTGCACCGTTGGATACATATCAAAGCTTAGGGCGAGTATAATCCCACTTTTTCTTCTCTTATCTGTATAGGTTTTTCATCTCCCTATTAAATTTATCTAAAGTTATAAAACAATATTTTTAGGGTGATATATCGGTTAAGGGTTCAAAGGGTTGTTGAATTTTTATTTAAGGATACGATTAAGAGAATGTTCATTAAAAAGTTCAAGATAGGTGGTCTACAAGTTATTTCTCAGTGTTTCATTGTAGATTTGTGCAAGTTCCTTTTTGTTCGTGGTTATCTATTATTGTGAACTTTATTCATTGGTTATATTCTTTTGAAATAGGAATCTAAATAATGATTAAAAACCATCACGAACTCCATGAGATACATCAAGGATAATATGACCGATCTTGGGAAACCCATGCCGTGCACTGATATTGCTAGACCCAGAAATTGGTTAAGCAAGGGATAAGTCATTATGTGATAATGTAGAGCCCTTGTTGAGTATGATGATATGTTTAATGGAAGTGAAATTGAATATTGGTAGTGTTTCGAGATTTGTTAATGGTTTAAGTGGTTTTTTGGAAGGACACAGTAGTGGGTTAATTATGTTAACTAAGATAATGACTTGTAGAATAGGATCTATGACAGAAATGCCTCAGAGAGTTTGTGAATATGAAATAGTGAATATGTTAAGTTGGTAATGGTGTGTGGAATGGGAGAAATATTAAAGGGGGATCATAAGGTAAAAAATTAATATGTGAAATGATATGATGTAAAGGAATTATTGAAAATGCTTACTGATCTAGGAATGAGATTTTTAATTGAGCTAAATGGGTA
This sequence comes from Viscum album, assembly GCA_963277665.1. Lineage (NCBI taxonomy): Eukaryota > Viridiplantae > Streptophyta > Magnoliopsida > Santalales > Viscaceae > Viscum > Viscum album. The sequence goes on from OY728141.1 coordinate 1,284,059,218, forward strand.
ATTAATGTGAATGGAAAATGTGTTATTATTTTATAGAATAACATTAAATTCCCATGTTGATGGTTATTGATTTTTAGTATTATATATAATTTATTTGGTTAGTTACAACATGGTTTTTGTGTGGTGAATGGATGAACAAACATGTGAACAATGCTTTACGTATGGGATAAAGGGATGGGACTTTTCCCATGGGTTGATTTGGACTTATGCACTAACTCCATGCACAATTCATAGGTTGCGTAAGGAAACATAGCTATATTCCATTAATAATTTCATTCTACCTAGACTGTGTCTTTAAGGTGTGGACATTGTGATGTTGTGATATATTATCTATAGTGAGATACGGACATGACATAATCCATTATAAAAATGATAAATTCCATGAATCATTGTGTGAATGATGTAAATGCCTAACCCATGGATTACATGTTAAAGATGAAATATGTAATAAATAATATGAAATCGATGAGCTGTTTTAAAGGTAATTTTATTTAATGTAATGGTTGTTTGCCAATAGAAGTCGATTTGTCATTTATTTACCATTAATTTATTTAATAATTGAATGCCTTATCTATTTGACTAATAATTAGGTAGAAACCATTATTGGTGGCCCAATGAGTTTTACTCACACCCGGATTGGACCATCGTTTAGTAACCAAGTGGATTTCATGCTTTCGAGTCAGAAAATGGGCAAGGTCCATTTTCTAGGAAGTAATTTAAAGGTTGATAGGTGCGTATTTGAGGTTATAGACTTATAGTCCTGACCATTTTAGGGATTCCATTATTTTTCTTTATTTTGGGGTTTTATTCACTTGGGTACTGTTGTATGAAATTATATATTTACTATTGGTTGTATTTTATTCCCATTTTTGGGATATGGTTATTTATTCATTTTCAATATGTAAGAACCTGGATCTTCTTTTTAGGTATGTTGTTTCTTTTTCCGGAGTTTTTGAGAAAAGATGAGATTCTGGAAATTTTTGAAGTACATGCCTTGTACATCCTTACTACTGAAGGTCGTGTGTTGGCTCTGTAGGGGCTACACACGCATCCATGTAATGGTGTTTTGAGGCTTCTTAAAGCGGAGTACATAAAAAGAGAGTACACGTCGGGCACTCCAAAAGTACACGCCGTGTGATTTCTTTTTTTATTAAACAAACCGGGGTTGCGTCTGACAAACAGAACTGTCTCCTTCTAGGTGTTCTTCATCCAGGACAGTCCGTACGACTTCAAATCATCAACAAACCCCTGAGCCTCTGTTCTATCTCTGAATCGACCGATGTCGATTGAATTGGAACCTTAATGGTATGCTCTTCCTTCTACTAGAGCATCGTTTTCCAATTTCTACTCTTTTCCAAGTTATCGTGGATTGAATGTTTTAGATGTTTTTGTACATATTAGATGTTCTAAGGCGATTCAAGCCCCGTGGTTCAAGTATATCGATCTCCTAACATCAAAGTTGGTGTTTTTTCCTTTCTTTATAACGCCTTTGAGTATTATGTGAAAATTAAACCAATACCCTTGAGTGGGGTATCACGTGTTTCCTTTTTTTCCCCTGTTGTTTTCCTACTTTCCTTGTGTTCCTAATTAGAGGTTTATGTTTGTGAATAGGGTAATTTACTACGATTTGGATGTTTTGTGCATGCATTTTTTTTCCTTTTTATGACCTTTTGGTCTAGTTTTTCATGTTAAGCTCTTTGCCAACTCCATGCCTAGTTTATAGGAGGGTGTGACTATTGTTCTTCCATGCTGAGATGATATAGAATGATAGCCAAGTAGTTCATGAGGTTACTTTGGCCATTACGTGATGTGATACTTTCTGCCTTTACAAAGGGCTTTGAGAACCTAGTGTAGTAGACCATTGGGACAATGGACATAAGGGGTTCTCTATATTGTTTTATAGTACGATGTGAGACCACATGGGGAATTGAGTTTGAGTGCTTCCTCAGAGTGTCTGTAGTTCCTCGACATGGGACACATGGGGAATGAGACGTTGAGTGCTTCCCTAGAGTGCCTTATGTACGATAGGATACTATAGGGGGAATTGACGGTGAGTGCTTCCCCAGTGAGTCTATTCTTTATCTGAACAAGAGGGGTGAGATAGTGTGTGCCTCCAAGAGGGTTTCTAGTATTTGTTGGTTTGACCGTAGAGGTTAGGATGTGAGAACTACCTGGAGGGTTACCTATTTGTTCTACTTTCTTGAGTGGCTACATACTTGTTTGTAAATTATATACTAGAAACTATGGATTGTTTGATGCTCATTACTTTTCTGTTTATAGATTTATGTACTTTTACCTGCGATAAATTTACTGACTATTAGCCACAAATCTTCAGGTGGTTTCCTACTATTAATTTGTCTCACACCATGTTTGGGTCATGCTTTTGGGCCCAAGTAGATTATATTGTTATAGTTATAGATAAGGGAAAGTGCCCTTCGACTTTAGGTTCTTGATTGTTGTAGACCTGGAGGGCATGGGACTAAGCCATGGCTTGTGATACTGAGAGTTTATCTGCTTCCTTTTTCACTTCTGTTTAGCACTATTTTATTTTGGCATTGTGAATTGTTTGTCTATTTTCCTAGACATATATCTATCATGCATCATTTATATATATGTTTGCTCTAGTTGTTTCTTTATCTCAGTCTTCCACTGTTACTGTTGTTTGGTATTTACTGCTTCCACTATTGTATGTATTTGTGTACATCTGTTGTGTACTCTACAAATGAGGGCATATTTTCCCCACTATCACACCCACGGCCCTCACTTCTAGTCGGAAGGCTCTGGCATTCGGGGAAATGTGTTTGAGGCCACGTGATCAACCGGGTACGGGGAACCTCTAGGTGGCTTTGGGAACTGAGATGTTACAAAGTGTTATAAGAGAAATTATATTCTATTGATTTAATATTTGGAGCCATTATCCATGGGTAAAAAGGAATAGGTACTTGGTATTAAGTTGTGCTCGGGAGTAGCTAACCCATGTATAGGGAAGATCGATACTACCTCGTTTGTTTCAATTTTACTGCTTTTCAATTTTATAGTTGATTTTATTTTACCATTGCGTGATTCACAGGATTAGTGTTGTTACCATTGTTGTTATTTGGGTTTAATTTTTATTGATACCTGATGAGATAATGGTGTTCCATATCATGCATCATATATTAATTTGCTAGGAATCACATGTCATGCTTTGTTTCCATGTCATCTATGATGCATTAGCAATTTCATGTTGTTGGGATCGATGTTGTGTAAAATATGCATGATGTTGTGATAGATGCCTTGATAAATATAACTACTTCTTGTTATATCATTGATTGTGTAAGGTTTTACATGAATGAACGCCAAATTTTGGTTTGTAAGGTGTTATGGGCCCTCAAGGACCAGAATTTGGTGGATCATTGACACATTTACCTTTTTGACTTGTTAAAGATTCCAAACATCTATTAGAGGAGATTATGGGCCTTCCCAGATTGGAATTGGGAACTTCCTGTGTTCGTTCTAGTATTTTCTGGGCTTTAGAGTAGTTTCTGAGGCTTACTGTCCAGAAAAACCCAAATTACACGCTGTGTAGTTTCGACTACATGCCCTAAGTTATTCTTTTCCAGAAGAAATAGTTTTTCTTAAGTACACGTTGTGTACTTTATATACACGAAGATTATTCTATAACCATGTCACAAGTTTTTTGGGGCAGAGACATGGGATATGGAAAATATCATGGGAACACGCTGTGCACTGGTTTGGTATGTCGTGTAGTATAATACTAGGAACCCGACTGTGTAGCTAACAGCACGCGTCAGTGAAGTCTCTTCTTATACACGATGTTTCCACTTTGAACTCACCGTGTTGGATGACCTAGGTACCTGGCCGTGTCACGAACAACATGGGCTGGTGTTATCCTTTTTCATACATGCCATGTCCGACAGGAACACACCGTGTAGTTCGAGATGTATGAAAAACATGTCACAAACAACACGGGCCAGGTGAGGCTTGTCGAGTACACGCCATGTGTAAGTTGAACACTCCATGTAGTTTTGTCGTAGGAGACCCTTGTGGCTTAACCATGTGGAAGGACTCGGGCAGGGGAGGAGGATCCAGGTACATGTCGTGTGTCATGATAACACTTTGTGTGTTTGGGGTGTTATACGACCAGTTTTGGAAAAACTACATGCTCATGTAAATGACTTATGGATAACACATCGTGTAGTCTTTATACACATCGTGTAGTCATTTTTTGTAAAATTTGAATGATTTATACCCCTGTTCATTTCGTACACTCCTATTTTTCATTCCTTCGTAATGTGATCTAAAGTGTGTGTTTGACCTTGTAGATTCATGGCACTAAGACGTCCTCTGGTTGTATTCCAGTTTCTAGGCGGTGATCATATGCCAAATATGGCTGATCAGGGGCTTCCCACAGATCCTCCTGTCATGTCATTCTTGGCACTAGATGTTATAACTGACACAGACACTGATGAAAAGTTTAGGGAGGGCTTTCTGAGGATGATGCAGAACTTCTAGGGAGCTTCACCTTCTTCCATGTCTATAGCAGACTTGATGCGGGTTTTCCAGCAGCAACAGCCTCCCACCTTCTCAGGGGAAGGAGGACCATAGGATAAAGAGTCATTGCTAGAATCCATGATAACGATCTTAAAGCATCTATATAAACCTCCAGAATGGTGGGTCAAGATCGATACCAACATGATATGAGACTCCACCATGAGGTGGTGGGACGTGATCTCACAGGCGGGTCATCAGTAGGTTATGGCGTGGGAGGAGTTTCATCACGTCTTTTATGACTACTTCTATCCAGAGACCCTGAGGGCTGATCGAGCCTGGGATTTCATGAGCCTAGGTAGGGTACTCGTTATGACATATAGTATTCCTCTCATTTCACCGATCTTCAGCATTCCACATACCTCCAGGTTGGAGATGGGTTGTTCTTGGTAAGGAAGTATGAGGATGGTCTTCGACGGGAGATCCGATCATCGGTGAATTTTTTCAGTTTGAATTCCATCACTTCCATCATCAACCAGACACTGATTGCAAAGCGCAATCTGAGAGATTCTGGAGTTGAGAGCCAGGGCGGTTCGGCTTCCAGAGTTTGTTCTCCACCAGCTGACAGCAGGAACCACCGTAGAGAGTCTACGCATGGTGATATGAGGCAGTGAGACACATCTTCAGGTAGCCATGTGGTATGCTACCAGTGTAGAATGGTTGGGCATACATGGCCATATTTCTAGAGAGACCCAGTGGAGTGCCGATCTTACAAAAAGATGGGCCAACTTTAGTGCTTCTGTCAGATTTTCTCACCAGCATCTAGTGATAGGGGTTCTTCCATGAATCCTTGTTCAAGACTACCACCACCAGTTTCTCACCAGTCTGGGAACTGGTGGTCTTCTGGCCATTCGGTCCGTGGTGGCGGTCGAGGCCATGGTGGTCAGTCAATGGTATTTTATCGACAGTAGGGTGGATCAACTCAGAGTGGTCTGGTACGGTTACAGGGTCGTGGTAAATGTCAGGCATTTATAGTGTGCTGGACCCGAGAGGAGTAGGATCCCTGGCCCTCTACAGTTCGAGGTACGATCTTAGTATCCTAATTTTTATCTTCTCCTCATTTCAATACAAGGGCATCCCATATAATTATTTCTGTTTCATTTGTGGAGATCCTTGGGCTTTTAATATTTTCCCCTACTGATAATTTGACTCTAGACATGCCATTGGGGAATAGGATGGAAAGTGCACGTTAGTGAAAGGAGTGACCTCTAGAGGTGGCTGGGTATCACTTTCTATGGGATCTCTATGTCATAGACATTACAAGTTATGATGTCATTCTTGGAATGGACAGGCTCATTCCCTTCCAGGAAATCTTCAACTATTATCGCCGTAGGGTGAGTTTCCTATCATGAGAGGGTGGACCTATTCTTCATAAAGGAGAGTGGGGCGTCCAACCAAGAAGAGAGGGTCCAGAGCATCATGGGTTGGGGGCAGTTACAGACCAGATTTCTATTCTTTATCTAGATGACCAAGGGAAATCACAGTTAGACATTCCTCCCTTGGTGGATCGTATCATATATGTCTTTATAGAGGACGTTTCAGGTTTGCCTCCAGTGCGTGAGGTATACTTTTCTATTGAGCTCTTGCCCGGAGCAGCACTGGTGTCCATGCCTCTTTATAGGAAGGCTACACCTGAGTTATAGGAGCTCAATAAGCAGTTGGAGGAGTTAAAGGAAAAGTGCTTCATCCATCCCAGTACTTCTCCTTGGGGTCTTCCTGTTCTGTTTGCGAAGAAGTAAGATGTTACCCTCAGGATTTGTGTGGTTTATCGGAAGTTGAACCAGTTGACGGTCAAAAACTGATATCTCTTGACTAGAATTGATTATTTCTTTGATCATCTTCGGGAAGCCCGAGTATTCTCAAAGATAAAATTGAGATCCAATTATCATCATTTGCATGTTAGGCCATCAGATATACCTCTTACAACCTTCAAGATAAGTAATGGTCTATACAATTATATGGTTATGCCGTTCGGTCTCATGAATGCACGTGCAGTTTTCATGGCACTAATGAACTGAGTGTTCCATACTTACATAGAATCTTTCATGGTGGTCTACATGGATGATATATTTTTGCACTCTCACACTATACACAACCATGCTACCCATCTTAAGATCATTTTTAGTACAGTAATGGAGCATCCTTTATAAGCTAACCTCTCGAAATGTCACTTTTGGATGGATCAGATTCACTTATTGGGTCATGTTATCTCCAAGATAACAGTATCCGTAGACTTAGAGAATGCGAGAGCTGTAGTTTTCTTGGAGAATCTAAAGAACATCTTTGAGGTGTAGAGTTTTTTGGGGATGTCTGGATACTACAAACACTTCATACAAGAATTTTCACGCTTAGGAGCACTGCTGACGGGTCTAGACAAGAAGGGTGTAAAGTTATTAGGGTCATATTCTTGTGAGTCATCCTTTCAAGAGCTGAAAGGGAGGTTTACTTCAGCACAAATACTAGTCTTCCTAGAGACAAGCAAGAGAAACACTACCTACTATGACGCTTCAAGTATCGGTCTAGGAGATGAGCGTATGCGGGGAGATGGAGTCATTATGTACGAGTGTCGGCAGTTGAGGCCAAATGAATGGAACTACCTAACACATGATCTATATTTGGTAGCGGTTATTAATGTCTTACACTTATAAAGACATTATCTTCTAGGAGAGAATTTTGTGGTTTTCACCCACCAATACAGTCTCAAGTACATCTTCACTCAGCGTGATCTGAATCTGAGACATCATAGGTGGGTTGACTGTCTTCAATCCTTTGACATTGAGCTTCCCTATACACCTAGTAAATCCAATGCATTGGATGATGCATTGAGTAGGAGGACTCAGATACAAGTAGTTCAGGAGGCCAGTAGTGAGTGGAAGCTTTTGATGCTTTTCTCTGAGATGAATTTTGAGGTGCATGACAGATAGGGGAAGACTTTTCAATCTTCTGTAGCTGTTACCTCTATAATTCTTGATCGGTTACAAATGAGGAAGATATCAGATTCTGAAGTCCTAGTCCTGCGGGAAAGTGTTTCAGAAGAGGACCCTATTTCTGGATGTACCATATGAGAGGATGAGATCTTGCATTTCTAGGGACACGTATGGGTGCTTGTAGACCTACATGAGTATAGGATTCATGATTTTCATTCCACAGTTTGGGGAGTTCATCCTGATGTCACCAATATGTATAGTGATCTTTACCACCAGTATTGGTAGCTAAGTATGAAGAGAGATGTTTCTGGTTTTTTCATGAGGTGTTCCACTTGTCAATAAGTGAAAGCGGAGCATCAGCGACTAGTAGGTCTTTTGTCGTAGTTACCCATTCCAGAGTGGAAGTGGAATGATGTCACGATGGACTTCATGACCGGTTTTTGAGGTCATCTCGTGGGAATGATGTTGTATGGGTCATCATTTAAAGGCTTATGAAGGTTTCTCAATTCTTTCCAATCAAGGAGACCTTCAACGTTGATGATCTAGGGCAGTTGTTCATTTGTGAGATTGTGTGTCTACATGGAGTTACACACTCCATCATTTAATATAGTGATGCACGCTTTACTTCTTGGGTCTGGCAGGTGCTACAAAAAGATTTGGGTATGCAGGTACTGCTGAGTATAGCCTACCATCCTCAGACAGATGGTCAGTCCTAGCATATGATTCAGTTTCTTGAGGACTTGATCAGAGCATGCATTTTGGACTTTGGAGTTTCTTGGGAGGAGCATATACCTCTTGTGGAGTTTTCCTACAATAATAGTTTTCAAGAAACTATTCAGATGGCACCTTACAAGGCTTTGTACGGTAGGCCATTCCGATCACCCTTATTTTGGTTGGAGGTAGGAGAGGCAGCTTTTCTTGTACCTTTCCTTTTTAGGAGACCACAGAGCAGATAGAGATGATTCGAAAGAGGATGTCTACTTCACAGTTCCATCAGAATTTTTAGGCTGATCTGCGGAGACAAATTCTTGAGTTTGAGGTCGGGGATTAGGTTTTCATACGTGTCACACCGAGGTTCGTGCATAGGAGGATTAGGAGACATGGTAAGCTTTCACTAAGGTACGTCAGACCATTTGAGATGTTAGAAAGATTTGGGCCTATTTCCTATTGGTTGTAGTAACCTCAGAGGTACCAGGCTATGCACGACGTTTTTCATGTTTCACACCTCCGATGTTACTTTTCAGACCCATCTCATGTCTTTATACCTGAGTAGGTGGAGCACGATGTGGATGCATAGTTTGAGGAGCATCTATTTCGGATTGTTGATAGAAGTACAATTGTTCCCCGTGGCTATTCTATTCCTATGATATGGGTGCTATGGTTACATGGGCGTGTACAAGACGAGACTTGGGAGAGGGAGGCTGATGTGAGAGCACAGTGGTGGGAGTTGTTCGGGGTTTCTTCTTCTCTGCGGCGCTACCAAAATTTGGGGACAAATTTCTTTAAGGGGGGATTTTTGTAAGAACCCAGATCTTTTCGTTCAGGTATTTTTATTCCTTTTCTGGTGTTTTTGAGAATAGAGGAGTTTTTTGAAAATTTTTAAGTACATGACGTGTACTTGCTTGCCGCTGAAGGTCATGTGATGGTCATGCAGGGGCCACACACAGGGCTATGTAAGGGTGTTTGGACGCCACTTAATGCGGAGTACGGAAGAGTTGAGTACACTCTGTGTACTCCAAAAGTATACACATTTTACTCCAAAAGTACACACCGTGTACTCAAAAAGTACATGCCATGTACTTTTTTTCATTATATGCACCGGGGTCATGTTTGACGGACAAAACCATCTTTATCTTGGTGTTATTCGTTCGGGAGAGTCCGTATGACCACATATCATAGACAAACCCCCGAGCCTGCATCCTCTCTCCCAATCAACTGTTGTTGATTATGTTGGAACTGCAACAATATTCTCATCCTTCTCCTAGATATTCATTTTCCAATTTCATCCCTTTTCCAAGTTATCGTGGATTGAATAATTTAGATGTTTCTATAGATCTTCAATGTTAAAAAGTTATTCAAGCCTCATGGTACAATTATATTGATCTACTAACATCAAGATAGGTGGTTTGTGCCTTTCTGTGGAAGGTCTTTGAGTATTATGTGCAAATTCCACCAATAACCTTGAGTGGGGTATTGCGTGTTTCTTGTTTTGCCTCTGTTGTTTTCCTGCATTGCTTTTATGCCTGAGTAGAGGTTAATGTTTCTAAATATGGTAATTTACTCTGCTTTGGATGTTTTTTTCATGCATGTTTTGATTTTTTATGACCATTTGTTCTAGTTTTTCCTGTTAGGCTATTTTCTAGTTCCATACCTAGTTTGAAGGATGGTGTGACTATTGTTCTTTCATGGTGATATGTTTTTGAATGCTAGCGAAGTAGTTCTTGAGGTTACTTTGGTTGTTACGCAATGTGATACTTTCTGAATTTACAAAGGGTTGTGAGAACATAGTCTAGTAGAACATATAGAGAATGGACCTATTGGCATCTCCAGAGTGTCTTATAATATGATGTGAGACCACATGGGGAATTGAAATTGACTGCTTCTTCAGAGTGTCTGTAGTTCGTCGACGTGGGAAATAGTGGGAATGAGATGTTGAGTGCTTCCCTAGAGAACATTTAGTACAATACAGGACAATAGGGGGAATTGATGGTGAGTGCTTCCCCAGAGAGTATATTATTTAGCTGAACCAGAAGGGTGAGACTATGTGTGCCTCCCAGAGGGTTGGTAGTACTTATTGGTTAGACCACAGGGGTTTGGCTATGAGAAATACCCAGAGGGTTACCTATTTTATCTACTTGATTGAGTGGCTTCTTACTTGTTTGTAAATTATATGCTAGAAACAGTGGATTGTTTGCCGCTTAGTAGTTTTTTGTTAACTAATTTATGTACTTTTACCTTCCATATTTTCACTGACTGTTAGGCATAGTTATTCTAGTGTTGGCCTACTGGGACATTGTCCCACACCATATTTGGGTCATGCTTTTGAGCCAAAGCAGATTATATTGTTGCAGGTATAGATAAGGGCAAGTGCCCTTTGACTTCATGTTTTTATTGATGTGAAGCTGAAGAGCATGTGACCATGTTGTGGCTTGCGATGTGAGGAGTTTATCTTCTTCCTTTTGCAAATTGGGTGAGAATTTTTGTATTTCAGAATTGTGACTTGTTTGGTTGTTTTCCTAGACATTTATATTTCTTACATCATTTATATATATGTATTCTACAGTTGTTTCTTTATCTCAGACATCCACTTTTACTGTTGTTTGTTATTTATTGCTTCTGTTGTTGTATGTATTTGTGTACATCTACTATATACTTTGCCAATGAGGGCATCATTTCCCCACTATCACACCCAAGGCCCTGGCTACTAGTCGGTAACATCTGGCGATTGGGGAAATGCGCTTGAGGCAATGTGACCAACCAGGTACGGGGTGCCTCTGGGTGGCTTCCAGAACCGGGACGTTACAAAGTGGTATCAGAGAAATAATTTTCTCTTGATTTACTATTTGGTTCCATTATCCAAGGATATGAAGGTATAGGTAAACAGTATTAATCTATTCCAAGGAGTAGTTAACCCATGTACAGGGAAGAGCCATACTTCCTCTTTGGTTGCAATTTTACTGGTTTTGAATTTTAAAGATGATTTGATTTCACCATTGGGTGATTCACATGCTTTATGTTGTTACCATTGTTTTTATTGTGGTTCTATTTCTGTCGCAGTCCAATGAGATGAGGGAGTTCCATCTCATGCACCAAATAGTAACATGCAAGGAATCACATGTCATGCATTCTTTCCATGTCATCTATGATGCATTAGCAATTGCATGTCATTGTGATAGATGTTGTGTAAAATATGCATGTAGTTCTGATAGATGCCTTGATAAAGATATATGTTTCCAGTTAGATCATTGATTCTGTAATATTTTACCAGAATGAATGACAAATTTGGTTCTTGAGGTGTTATTGGCCCTCGTTGGCTCATTTATCTTATTTGTGACTTGTTAAAGATTCCAAACATTGATTGAAGGGGAGTATGGGCCTTCAAGGATCTAAATTTGGCACTACCTATGTTTGTTTCATTGTTTTATATGTTCTGTATTACATTCTTAAGCTTACTATCCAGAAAAACCCAGAATACATACTGTGAAGTTTTGACTACACGCCATGTGTTCTTCTGTTCAAGAAGAAACAATTTTTCTTAAGTACAAGCCGTGTACTTTATTTACACGTCATGTATTCTCTAACTATGTCACATGCCATGTTGGAAGAGACACGAGATAGGGAAAATCTCATGGGAAAACTATGTGTACCAGTTTTGCACGCTATGTAGTATAATTCTAAAAACCCGCCCGTGTAGCTAACAACAAGGGTTGGGGGAGACTCTTCTTATACAGACCATGTCCCTCTTGAACATGCTGTGTAGGTTGAACTAGGTACCCAGCCATGTCACAGACTACAGAGGATGGTGTTATCCTTTCTCATACATGTCGTGTCCATCTGGAACACGCAGTGTAGTTTGAGTCGTGTGACAGACCGATTCAAAAAACAACACGGGCTAGGTGAGGCTTGTTGAGTACATGACGTGTCTACCGTGAACACACCATGTAGTTTTGTCTTAGGAGAGTAGTGTGGCTTAACCATGTAGAAGGGCTCAGGTAGGGTAGTAGGATCTAGGTGCATGTCATGTGTTATGATAACAAACCATGTGGTTGGGGTGTTACACGACCAGTTTTGGAAAAGGTACACCCCCATGTAAATGACATAAGGGGAACACACTGTGTTGTCATGTTTTATAAAATTTAAATGCTTTCTTAAACTGATCCCTTTTTACACTCCTAGTTTTCAGTCCTTGATAATATGATTCAAATTGTGTGTTTGACCCTGTAGAGTCATGAGACCGAGATGTCTTCCGGTTGTACGCCAGTTTCCAGGAGGTGATCAGACGCCGGATTTGGCTGAGCAGGGGCTTCCTACAGATCCTCACGTCGTTCCAGTCATGGCACCGACCATTATAACTAACATAGGCGCTGATGCACAGTATAGTGAGGGATTTATGAGGATGATACATACCTTCTAGGGAGCTCTGCCTTCTGCCACGTTTATGGTAAACTTGATGCAGGTTTTCGAGCAGCCGCAACATCCCACCTTCTTCAGGGAATGAGGACCATAGGCTGCAAAGTCATGGATAAAACCTTGTTGATGATCCTAAAGCATCAATAGACACCTCCATAAAGGTAGGTCAAGCTCACTACCAACATGCTACGAGACTCCGACAGGAGGTGGTGGGACGTGATATCACAAGATAGTCTTCAGCAGGTTATGGAATGGGAGGAGTTTCAGCACATCTTTTACGACAACTTCTATCCGGAGACCCTAAGGGAGGACTGAGCTAGGGGGTTCATGAGCCTATATCAGGATACTCTTTATGTAATTGAATATTCCTCTCATTTCACCGAGCTTCAGCATTTCACACCCCTCCAGGGCGGAGATTGGTTGTTCATGGCATGGAAGCTTGAGGATGGTCTCAGATGGGAGATCCACTCATAGGTGAATATCATCAGGTTGACTTCCATCTTCCATCATCAACTAGGTACTAATTTCAGAGCACAATCTGAGAGATACCAGAGTTGAGAGCCAGGGTGATTCTGATTCCAGAGTTACTGCTCCACTATATGATAGTGGGAAGCACCGTAGAGATTCTATGTGCGGTGATCTGAGGTAGCGAGAAAGATCTTTAGGTAGAAATGTGGTATTCTACCAGTGTGGAAGGGTTGGGAATAAGAGGATGAAGTGCCAGAGATAAAAAGTGTAGTTCTGATCATACGACATGATGGGCCACCTTCAGCGCTTCATTTAGGTTTTCTCACCAGCTGCTAGTGACAAAGATTCATCCATGACTCCTTGTTTAGGAGAAGCACCACCAGTTTCTCACCAATCTGGGAACTGGAGTTATTCTAGCTATTTAGGATGTGGTGGAGGTCAAATTCATGGTGGTCTATCATCAGTCATTCAGTAAATACTGTGTGGATCAGCTCAGAGCAGTCAGGCAGGGTCACAGGGTTGTGGTACAGGTCATGCTTTTGCAGTGGATCAGACCTACCAGGAGCAGGATTTCGAACCCTCTATAGTTCGTGGTATGATCTTAGTAGCTTCAGTTTTATCTTCACCTCTTTTTGATACAAGGTCTTTCCATAACATTATTTCTGTTGCTGTTGTAGAGACCCTTGGGCTCTTCCTCTTTTCCTCTACCGATACTTTGACTCTAGACACACCGTTGGGGACTAGGACGACTAGTGGACGTTAGTGCAAGGAGAGACCTCTAGAGGTGGTTGGGTATCACTTTCTACATGATCTCTATGTCCTATAGATGATAGTCTATGATTTCATTCTCATAACGGGTAGGATAGCTTCCTTTTAGGAAGTCGTCGACTGTTATCACTGTAGGGTGATTTTCATGTCACTAAAGGGTGGACTTTTTCTTCACAAGGGAGCGTGGGACGTCCATGCAAGCAGAGCGGGTCCAGAGCTTCATGGTTTAGGGGAATTTACATTCTAGAATTGTATTCATTATATGGATGACTAGAGTAAATCATAGTTAGACTTTCCACTAGTGGTGGATCATTTTAGAGAAGTTTTTCCAGAGGAATTTTTAGGTTTGCCTCCGGTTCCTGAGGTAGACTTTTCTATTGATCTAGTGCCAGGAGTGGCACCAGTGTCCATTCAGCCTTATAGGATGGATACAACTGATTTACAAGATATCAAGAAGTAGTTGGAGGAGTTGCAGACAACAATTTTCATCTGACCTAGTAATTCTCCTTGGGGTTCGCCTATTCTATTTGCGAAGAAGGCAGACGGTACCCTCAGGCTTTGTGTGGATTATTGATAGTTGAATCAGTTGATGGTCAAAAAATGATATCCCTTAACTATAATTGATGATCTCATTGACCATATTCGGGGAGCCTCAGTGTTCTCTAACATCAAATTGAGATCTGGTTATCATAAGTTGTGTGTTATACCATCTTATGTACCTCTTACAGCCTTCAAGAGCAGGTATGATCTATACGAGTATATGGTTATGCCTTTCTTTCTCACGAACGCACATGTAGTTTTCATGGCACTGATGAAAAGATTGTTCCATCCACATATAGACTCTTTCTTGGTGGTCTTTGTGGATGATATCTTGGTGTACTCTCACACTCGACACACCCATTTTACCTATCTTGAGATCGTTTTGAGTACACCAAGGGTGAATCAGTTATATTCTAAGCTCTCGAAATGTCACTTTTGGATGTATCAGATTCACTTCTTGGGTCATGTTATCTCCAAGATAGGATTATCAGTAGACCTAGATAAAGTGAGAGAAATAGAATCCTAGGAGAATCCAAAGAACTTCCTTGAGGTGTGATGTTTTCTAGGGCTAGGTGGATACTACAAATGCTTCATATAAAACTTTCGCACTTAGCAGCATCGCTAACAGGTCTGATATGGAAGGGTGTAAAGTTCTTATGGTTAGATATTTTGGATTCAGCCTTCAAAATCTAAAAGGGAGGTTGAATTCAGCCCTGATAGTAGTCTTTCCAAAGCCTGGAAAGTGCTACACTGTCTACTGTGAGGCTTCAGGTATCAATCTAGGAGCTGTGCGTACGGGTCTTGGCAGTTGAGGCCACATGAGAGGAACTACCCAATGCACGATCTGGAGTTGGCAGTTGTTGTTCATGCCTTACACGTCTGGAGAAATTATCATATGGCAGAGCATTTTGTGTTTTTCAATGACCAAAAAAGTCTCAAGTACATCTTCACTCAGCGTGATCTGAATCTGAGACAATGCAGGTGGGTCGAGTATCTTCATTCCTTTGACTTTGAGCTTGCCTATACGCATGGGAATGGCAACATCGTGGCTGATGCGTTGAGTAGGAGGACTCAGATATAGGCAGTTAATGAGGCCAACAATGAGTGGAACCTTATGGATCTTTTCTCTGAGATGCATTTGGAGGTGCATGATAGACATGGGAAGAATTATTTATCTTATGTAGTTGTTACCTCTACACTTCATGATTGGGTACGAATGAGGCAGCGATCAGATTATGAAGGCCTAGTCCTGTGGGAAAGTGTGTCATGAGAGGAATCTATTCCTTGAAGGACCATAGGCGAGGATGAGATCTTGCGTTTCCAGGGACGTGTATTGGTGCCAGCAGACATACGCGAGGAGCTGATGCTTGATTTTCATTCCTCAGTATGGCCAATTTATCCTGGTGTCACCAAGATGTATTTTGATCTTCATCACCAGTATTGGTGTCCAGGTATGAAGAGATATGTTTCTGGTTTTTTCATGAGGTGTTCCACTTGTCAGCCGGTGAAAGTAGAGAATTAGTGGACATCATGTCTTTTGTAGTAGTTACCATTCTGGAGTGGAAGTGGAACAATGTCGTGATAGACTTCTTGACGGATTTGCGGATGTCACCTTGTGGGAATGATGTTGTATGGGTCGTCGTTGACAGGATTATGAAGGTTTCTCACTTCTTGAAGATCAGGGAGACCATTAGCATTGATGATCTTGGGTAGTTGTACATCTGTGATATTGTGTGTCTGCATGGAGTTCCACACACCATTGTTTCTGACAGGGATGCACGCTTTACTTCTCGGGTCTGGTAGGGGATACAGAAAGCATTGTGTACGCAGGTGCTTCTGAGTACAGCCTACCATCCTAAGATAGATGGCTAGTCTGAGTGTGTGATTCAGTGGTTGAGGACATGCTTATAACAAGCATTTTGGAATTTGAAGGTTCTTGGGAGGAGCATATACCTCTTGTGGAGTTTTCCTACAATAATAGTTTTCAAGCCACTATTTAGATGGAACCATGCGAGTATTTGTATGGTAGGACATACCGGTCACCCTTATGTTGGATGGAGGTAGGATAAGCATATTTACTGGGACCTCATCTTATTCAGGAGACCATAGAGAAGGTAAAGTTGATTCGGAATGGGATGACTTCTGCATAGTCCTGTTAGATGTCTTATACTGATCAGCGGAGACGACCTCCAGAGTTCGAGGTTGGGGATCAGGTTCTCCTACCTATCAAAACAAGGTTAGGTCACAAGAGGATTATAAGACTGGGTAAGCATTCACCGAGGTACGTCAGACCATTTGAGGTGTTGTAGAGAGTTGGTTCGGTTGCCTATCGATTGTAGTTACCTCAGAGGTACCAGTCTATGCACGATGCTTTTCACGTTTTTCATCTCCGATGTAACTTTTAATACCCGTCTCATGTCCTTCAACCTACGGAGGTTGATCTTGATATGGACACATCATTTGAGGAGTATCCAATCTGTATTGTTGATCATAGTACATAGGTACTCCTTGGTCGGTCTATTCATCAGGTAAGAGTGTTATGGCAGCATGGGCGGGTACAAGATGAGACATGGGAGAGAAAAGTCAATGTGTGAGCATAGTGGCCGGAGTTGTTTGGGGATTTTTCTTCAACATCGTGATATGGAAATGTTGGAAAGAATTTCTTTAAGGGGGATGTTTTTAAGAACCCGGATCATCATTTAAGTTATGTTTATGTTGTTTCAAGAGTTTTTGAGAAAAGAGGATTTTTTGGAAATTTTTGAAGTACACGCCATGTACTTTTTGATTACATGATGTGTACTTCCTTTCTACTGAAGGCCATGTGCTGGCTGTCTATGGGCCACACACACAGTCGTGTAATTGTGTTTGGAAGCCACTTAAAGCGGAGTACGGAAAAGGCATGTACACACTGTGTACTCCAAAAGTAACTGCCATGTACTTTTTTTTCATTAAACGCATCAGGGTCGTGTCTGACGGACAAAATGGTCTTCATCAAGGTGTTCTTAGACAGAAAGAGTCTGTACGGCCACAGATACTCAACGAAAACCCAAGACTCTATCCGCTCTCTGAATCGACCATCGTCGATTAGGTTGGAACCGCAACGGTAAGCTATTACTTCTCCTAGAGCTTCATTTTATAATTTCTTCTATTTTCCATGTTATCGTGGGTTGAACGTTTTATAAGTTTTTTTAGATCTTTGAAATTATATGGAGATTCAAGCCCCGTGGTTCAAGTATATCGATCTCCTAACATCAAGGTAAGTGGTTTCTGCTTTTCTGTAGAAAGTCTTTCAGTTTTATGTGAAAATTCCTCCAATACCCTTGAGCAGGGTATTACGTGTTTCCTGTTTTTCCCCTGCTGATTTCCTACATTGCTTGTATGCATGAGTAGAGGTTAATGTTTGTGAATATGGTAATTTACTGTGCTTTGGATGTTTTTCGCATGCATGTTTTCCCTATTTATGACAATTTGGTCTAGTCCTTCCTATTAGGCTATTTTCCAGTTCCATGTCGAGTTTGTAGGATGGTGTGGCTATTTTTCATCCATTGTGAGATGTTGTAGAATGCTAGAAACGTATTTATTTAGGTCACATTGGCCATTACGCGATGCGATACTTGAAAACTTTATACAGGGCTGTAAGAACCTAGTGTCATAAACCATAGGGAGAATGGACGTAAGGGCTTCTCCAGGGTGTCATATAATATGATGCAAGACCACCGGGGGAATTGACGTTGAGTGCTTCCTCAGATTGTCTGTAGTTCCTCGAAATTGGCCACAGGGGGAATGCGATGTTGAGTGCTTCCTCAGAGTGCCTTTAGTAGGATAAGAGACTATAGGGAGAATTTACGGTGAGTTCTTCCCCAAAGATTCTATTCATTAGCTGAACCAGAGGGGTGAGACTGTGTGTGCCTCTCCGAGGGTTTCTAGTATGTGTTGGATGGACCATAGGGGTTAGGCTGTGAGTACTACCCAGAGGATTACCTATCTTTTCAAATTTATTTAGTGGCTTCTTACTTGTTTTTAAATTATATGCTAGAATCTGTGGATTGTTTACTGCTCAGAACTTTACTATTTATTGATTTCTTTACTATTACCTGCCATTAATTCACTGACTATAAGGAACAGATCTTTGGGTGGTTTCCTACTAAGAATTTGTCTCACACCCTATTTGGGTCATGATATTGGGCCTAACCAGATTATATTTTTGTAGATATAGATAAGGTAAAGTGCCTTTCGACTTCTAGTTCTTGATTGTTGTGGAGCTGGAGAGAAAGGGATTGAGCCTTGGAATGCGATGTTAGGAGTTTATCTACTTTCTTTTTCACTTTGGTTTAGCACTATTGTATTATAGCATTGTGAATTTTTTTGGCGATTTTCCTAGACATATATGTATCATGCGTCGTTTATATATATGCATGATCCAGTTGTTTCTTTATCTCAGACTTCCACTATTACTATTGTTTGATATTTACTACTTTCACTGTTGTATGTATTTGTGTACTTCCACTGTGTACTCTGCCAATGAGGGCATCGTTTTTTCACTATCACACCCAAGGCCCTCGCTACTGGTCAGCAGCCCCAGGCTTGTGGGGAAATACGCTTTAACCCAAGTGACCAACCGGGTATGGGGCGCCTCTGGGTGGATTCCAGAACAGAGCCACTACACATTAGTTAAAATATTTTGTTTCTGCATATCTGTTTATTTTACGAATTGAATTACAATAGTAAAGAGGGTATAGTCTCACCATGTGTCTCTTAGATGATTACAGATAGGCAGAAACCTTTGTAGAATGGGGAGAAATGATTGATTTCATGTGACGACCCGAATTGGGGCACCAATTTAGCGGCTCTTAGGTTGGGGATGTTACAAAGTGGTATTAGAGGAGTTTTTTTGTGACATAATATTTCTAAATGTTATATAGGATATTAGGATGGTATCATTCCTTGGTAACGTTCTCGTTCTTGGGAGTATCATTCCCATGTATGAGGGAAAACCATAGTAACCTACTGTTGTAATTTTTGTTCTTGTTCTGTGTTGTTACATTTGATGATATTTCATCATTCATTGATACACATGCTGTGTGATTTGACAGTTTTATGATATTTTCCACATGAAAGGCATGGAATGAGGTTTATAATTCTTGAATCACTCTAGGAAGAAAATTATATAAGTGACATAATCCATGTTTAGGACACACATGGGACGGTCATGTGGGACATAGTGGGAATAATGAAGTTGAAATTCATGAAATTGATTAGAATGGTGTCTAATGAAATGATGAAAATGTTTAAAAATGGAATTAAAATATTAAATAATAATTTATAAATATTTCATAACAAGCGGCTGTAATTTAATAAAAAATTTGTAAGAGTAATCTATATATGGAAGTAGTTTTTAAAAGGAATAGATGGTAAGGATTGTAAACATGTGTATCAATTACACTGTGTTAACCATGGACATAAGTAGGGATAGTCGAGGTTAATGTTTTGTGTTTGATAGGTCCATTTTGAAATGTGTTTGAAATATTTTATTTATGGCTAGGTGTGATCGTTCCTTTATATTTTGTGGAGGCTTTATGTTTTTTGTTCTAAATCTGGGTTTTCATGGTGTACAAAAATTCCATGATGAAGACATGTTCCAGTTTGGTGAGATGGGGATGTTACTGAGAATGCTCCCCTGTTAGTAGAAAAAGAGGATCCAGTGGTTCCAATTTATAGGGAGTATAATTTCTATCATAACTATTCTCATTTTATGATGATGATGTAATGAGACACATGGTGGGTTGCATAGAGTATGTTGGAGCTAACCAGGGAGTTTTACTTGGAGTTTCCTCTGACCTTTATCAGATAGGGGGGTTCAGATGCAGCCATGTTCTTGATATAATGTATCTAGATGATTCTTAATGATCTGTATACTTCTTATAATAGGTGAGTCTCACTAGAGATGTATATGTTACATGGCCTAGTAAAGAACTAGTGAAAAATTTTGTTTTAGACATAGCGGGCTGAATGAATGGTATGGAAGGATTTTTAGTAAAAGTTTTTAGAACACTACTACATAAAGGCCTAGAGTTAGGATAATGCTATAGAGTTTATGAGATTTAATAAGGTGGTTACATCAGAGATGTATTATAATAGTTATTTGACTAACTTCTGTCTCATCATTCTAACGATCGAAGGGGATGAGGTGACTATGGAAAAACACATCTAGGATATTATTAAGAATATCTTCCATAAAAATAGGATTGTATAGGTATTGGAAAAAGAACTTATTTTAGAAGGAAACCTGAAGGGAGATTTAATTGGTGGACTTATAGTGCCATTCGGGTAGACAAGTTGTGAAAAATTGAAGTTTATGAAGTGTCGTTTTGGGAATTTCAAATAGGGAAAAGTGAACATTGTATTAAAAAGAGAATTATTATCTACCAGGGTGGTGTTAAGGTGTTATTTTTCCAATGTGGTAGATCAGGGAACATGCAGGGTCAGGGAACCTGACCATCAATGGAGTGTCAATCATGTGGCAGGTTGGGAAATGTATAGATGTTCTAAATTATCTATTAGTAGTCAAGCACAGATTGATGTTATAGGTTGATGTTGATTGTGGTCAAGGGTCAATCACCCCATATCAGGTAGGGGTGGTTCACATATATCCCTAGGGAGATAATCTCTATGCCAGTATGGTAGTGCAAGGAAAGGTAATCAAGCTAGAACCTAGGTTAGTGGGGAAGGTCATCTTCACATAAAACAATCTACACTTGGAGATGGAATGGCTAGACCGTTACCCTTCAATGTACACTTCATAGAGCTTCTATTCTCTGTAGTTCTTTATTTTACATAGGCTACTCACATTTTTATATTTATTCACGTGTCATAGTTGTGTTAGGCCTAAAAAACATTAATATATGGTGATGTAAATTTATAATCTTTTGGGGGTGTGATATTAGAATATCATACAATATAAGGGTCTTTCTTTAGAGGTTGGTGGGTATAATTTTCAACATAACTAGTTTTTTATGAGATGTTAGTTTTGACCAAATTTTGTTTATGTAATGGTTGGGGTTGTATCAAGACTACATCGATTATTACTAGTGTTTGGTAATGTTCACTTATCTTCATAGAGACACTTATGTCCATCATAGTTAGTGGGATTTTCTGAAATTACATACATGGAATGTTTTCCAATAGTTGGGAGAACACATTTCCCAAGTGTCTTTTGTTTTTGTAGATGAAGGAGGAAGGAAGACACCAGTCATCCCCTCTATTATGGATCAATTTCAAGATTTTTTTATTGAGGATTAATTGGGGACTCCATACAAGGGAGATATTGATATTATAATTTAGTTGTTGTTAGGGTACGAACTGATTTCTATTATTCAATATTAAATGGCACTGACCAAACTATAGGAACATATTGTTCATCCAGAAGAGTTGCAGAGAATGGGAATGATATATCCTATTACGTCTCCATGGGTGTCACCCATTTTGTATTCCATGAAGTCATGCATATTTTTGAGGTCATTTTATGACTATATGAAGTTGAATTAGATTAAAATTAAGAGTAGGTACTCACTTACTAGAAAATATGACCTATTTGACCAACTGAAAGGGGTGCCTTAGTGTTCTCAGTGTTTGATTTTAGATTGGGATAACATCAGTTGATGATGAGATCTTATAAAATATTGTGGATTAAATTTTAGAACAACTTTTATGGGTATGTGGTGATGTCATTCAATTTTACCAATGCACCAGTAGTTTTGATGGATTTAATGAAATTAATATTTCACTCATTCCTGTATTAGTTCATGGTTGACTTTGTTGAAGGAATCATGGTGTACTCAATAACTCATGATGATCATGCTAATCATCTTGAAATAATTCGGAGAATAATAAGAGATAATATAATTAACCCAAATTTATCAAAATTTAAATTATGGATTGATAATGTGAATTTCATTGGTTACATCAGTTCAAAGATAGGTGTTTTAGTAGATCTACAAAAGTGAAGGTCGTGTTCTATTAAGAGTATCTCCAGAATTATTCTAATGTTCATAGATTTTTTTGGGATTGGACAGTTATTACCGAAGGTTCATTATGAATTTACTACATTTTTAGTTCCACTCATAGTCTCAACCAAGAAGGGATTCAATTTTTAGTGATAATTGGCATGAGATAATGATTTTCATGGGTTTAAGAATTGGTTGACTATTTCACCAATTCTGATCATACCTAAATCAGGTAAGAGTTTTACCCAGTTATGTGGTGCAACCAATGTTGTACTTGGGGTACCATTGATGAATGATAATTGGGTTTTAGCTTATGGGTCATGACATTTGAGGCATCATGAATGAAATTACCCTACTCATGATCTTTAACTTTCTGATGTGGTATATTCCATAAAATGTTGGAGGCAATACTTTTTGGGGGAGTGTTTCACTGTGTTTTCTTATTATAAAATATTTAAGTACATCATATCCTAGATGGATTTGAATATTTTTATGAAAAATTGGGTCGAATACATGTAGCTCGTTTATTTTGAGTTGGTTTAAAAACATGGAAAAGGGAATCAGGTTATAGATTCTTTGAGCTAGAAGACTTAGAATCAGGTGGATCAAGAATCCAACCCTGAGTTGATAATGATGGACTTGTTTTCTTTGATGCACTTGGACTATCAGATGGGAATAGTAAATAACCCTTTCTTCTACAGTAGTTGTGTTCTTAATTTTGGGCATGGTCAAGGAGGGTTATCTAGAGGATTTGAAGTGATTGGACGTGAAATAAAGTATGAATGTTTTGGAGTCATCTTCTAGGTGGGAAATTGAAATTGGTGGAATTGTCAATGTATGTGGTTGTGTGGTTGTTTTAGTGTGTATACATGAATAGTTGATGCCTGATTTCCATGCATAAAAGTATATAGTTCATCATAGTTTGAATAATATGTATCATCATCATTATAGTCAGTATTGGTTGTTGGGAATAACAAATAATATTCTGGGTTTTGTGGAATAAAGCCTTACATATCCATAGGTGAAGTTCAAGAATCATCACCCATTTGGGTTTTTAAAATAACTACACATTCCATAATGCATGTGTAAATTTGTAAATATGGACATAATAGAGGGTATTCTCAGGACATATCATAAGGATGATGTTGTTTGGGGGGTTGTGGATCTGTTGACTTAAGTGGAAATTTCTTGCTGGTCAAGGAGACGTACATTGTTGATCAGTTGGGTCAGTTATATGTTCGAGATACATTGAGGTTTCATGGTCTTACAAGAACCATAGTTTCAGATCATGACCCACATTTCACATCAATATTATGTATGATATTCCAGATGGCTCTTTGTACCTATGTTTTTTAGATTACTACTTATCAACCATAGAGGAATATAAAATCAGAGGCTACAATTAAGGTTTTAGAGGTTATTTTGAGAGATTATTTCCTGGAATTTAGTGGTTCACAGAAGAAAAATATATCTATTTTTGATATTTCCAACAAGAGTAGTTTTTAGGATACTATTCATTTGAAACAATTTGAGGAAATATTTTTACAGGCCATGTTGGCCACAATTTTGTTTTTTAGAAGTTAGGGATATTGACTGTTGGGGACCAATCCTCATGTAGGAGATGTCATGAAATGTTTGACTAATTGTGAATCTCATGATAACTGGTTTGAGTAGGCACAATTCATATGTAGATCAGCATTTTAGACCTCTTGAGTTTATGGTATGTGATAGATTGTTTCATCGAATGTCACCATGGTTGGGTCACCATCAAATTCTAAAATAGGTCAATTTGGCACTGAGGTATGTGGTACCTTTGAGATCATGAATTTGATCATGTCAATGACTGACCAGTTGCCTCTTCATTTATGGAACATTGGTATGCATAGTGGTTTCCATGTCTCAAAAATTAAATGTATCAACCAGCTCCACATCATCTGTTAAATGTTGAGAATTTATAGCTTAAGGATAATGCGTCCATTTGGAGCATTTAATTTTTTTTGTGGATTATGGTGATTTGGCATTGAGAGGAATGGATGAGCCCTTATTTCGAGTTTAATAGAATCAAGGTGAAGTCTAAGAAGAATCATGGGAGTGGGAGTTAGATATCTGGGATCATTTTCCCAATATTTATCTTTAGAAACATAATACTACTAGGAAGCACAACATGAGGACAAGACATTATATGGTGAGTAAGTTATAAGATTTCCAGTTTTCATAATGTATCTTTTTTATGTTTATTTTTATTTGACTTGTATTCAGATAAATAAATGTCTCCCAATTCCATGAGAAGGATCAAACATGTCATGGTTATTTGGAACACAAAATAGAAGGATGAAGAAGCTTTATGGGCATGCTGCATGGTTAGTGAATTTCATACATGGAAAGGGAGAAAATGTACATTTTGAGATAACAGAATATCACATGGTTTGAGTATGTATTATAAATCATTTGGAAAATCACAAGTCGTAATGCATCCCATTTTTTCCTACACAGTGTCATGTCCATGGTCTTCACATTGTTTGCAAAACCATGTTGGTAAACCATGCACTCCTGTAAAGCTGGAAAAATAATAAAATTTCTCCCTTGTGGTTTTATGTTATATCATGGTATTTTCCTCTATTTAATCTCCTATAACCCTAGCAAAGATCCCTAGTGACCCAATCTCCCAAGAGATTATTCTCCGTCGATCCAAAGCTATTTGGAGTACTGTTGGTTGAATATCGATGTTTTAGGTGATTCTTATCCCTCTCTTGATTCCTCTTTTGGTTTAGTGATTTTATATCCATCTTATCATCATCTTACTCTCAAAACCCCGCATTTTTTGGTTAGATATATGTTAAGGCTTTAAATTGTGGTTGAATCAGGATATAAGGAGACGATTAATAATATGCTCATTAATTGATTCCTGGTTGGTGGTATATATTCTATCTCTCAAGATATCATTGTAGATTTTTTCATATTCGGTATTTTTCATGGTTATATCTTACTATTTACTTGATGAATTTGGTGAGTTTTGGTGTAATGAACATCTAAATAATAAGTAAAAACCGTAATGGTCCCCACATGACACATCTAGGATGATTTTACTGACCTAGGGAAACCCATGGGCTGGGACGATATTCACAGGCCTATAAATTGGTTATGTAAGTGAAAGGTCATTGTGTGATAATGTAGATACCTTGTTGATTATGATGATATTTTTAATAGAAATTCAAATGTAATATTGGTAGTGTGTCTAGATTAATAATTTCTTAAGGGATTTTTTGGCATGAAATAATAATGGGTTAACTGGGATGAATGAGATTGTGTCTTGTGGCATAAGATCCATATAGAAATTACAATGAGAGATAGTGCATATGAAAGTGATAATATGTTAAATTGGTAAGGGTATGTTAAATTGGAAATATTTTAAATGGGGTTTCATAAGGTAATAGATAAGTTCGTGAAATTGGTTGATATAAGTGAAATATTGAATATGATTATTGAGAAAGGAATACTAATGTGAATTATGACAGATGAACTATGTAATATAATTTTAAAATGTGGTATAGGGTTATGGAATAATGGAAAATTACCATGTTGATTATTATGGATTATTATTCTTATATGTATTGTATGTGGATAGTTGTGACTTGGTTTGTGTGTGGAGAATGGATTGATAATCATGTGTAAATTTCATGTGTTATGAGATAAAGGACGGAGGCTCCTCCTATTAGTCGAGTTGGACTGATCCTATAACTCCACCCACAATGCAAATGTTAGAGAAGGGGACAAAGATCTATTCCTATCATGCTTGCATTCCCATAGGAATGAGGCTTTAAGGTGAGGAAATTGTGATGTTGTGATTAATTATCCCTATTGAGACTGTGAATTGACATATTACGTTATTCATAATGATAAATTCCTAGAATAATTGTGTGAATGATTTAAATTCCTAAAACTTGTATTTCATATTGATGAATAAATGTGTAATAAAGATGATGCAACTGATTAATTGTTCTAAAAGTATAATTTTTAAAGTAAAGGTTGTGAAATAATGATTCATGGTCTGTCTTTCATTTAATTATCATTTATTTAATAATTTCAAACACTGTCTATTGGACTAGATATTTTGTAGACACCATTATTGGTAGCCTACTGAGTTTTACTCACACCCGACTCAGGCCACCATTTGGTACCCGAGAATATTTCATTCTTGTAGGACTTTTTAAGGGAATGAGCCATATTCTTATCACATGAGACTTTCTTGAGAGGTACATTATTGTGGTTCCATACTTGGGGTAAATACCATTTTAAGGATTCTTCTAGGTTTTTTATTTTGGTTTTGGATTCTCTTATAACTTTTTATGACATGACATATTTACTAATGGTTGTGGTTTGTTCCATGTTTTGGGAGATGGATATATAAGAATGTTCATTGGTTATTTTATATTTTTTCCTATATTATATTAAATTTTGACTATGTGTTACTCTAGTAATGAGGATACAGTATCCCCACATTACTCTTATACCCTATTTCCAATTCACTATCCCATGTCATATTGGGAAGCACACACTAAGTCATATGATGACTCAACTTGGGGAACTGATGTTGTGGTCCTCGGGTCGGGGATGTTATAGGTAGATCATTATAATTTAAAAAAGGAAAACATGATTTTTTTTGTTTTTCTTTAATTATATTTATGTGAAATCAGTAACTATAATACTTTTTTGATCCAATAATATATTACTAGACCTATTATTATTTTTAAATTCTCTTAAGGTGTATTTTGGTTTAGCAGTTAGATCTCTAACGACTATTTCTATACACCCTTTATTGATTATTTCTATTATATTTATCGATTTTAGTAAAATTTAGTTTATTTGTTATACATATTACTCTTTTAAGAGTATTTCTTATGTTAGATATCATGTGGCTTTGTCCATTATTGAATATGGCCCTCATGAATGTATTATATGTTATAGTTTTTTTCTAGAGGGACTTACCTACGGAGTTTGGATGTCGTATTCATAGGATTAAAATCTAAAATAAAAATACAAATTGATAAATCACCTTTCGAATCATCATGTTATGTTCACATAACAGTGGGTTATACAATTTGGTAATTAAGAAATAAAATATTGAGATAAATGGATTCCTTAGTTGTGGAAATCTGTCAAGATATTATTTGTATATAAATATGATAAATTGTGAGGACCAAAAATTATATGGAATTATCGTTTAAATTTATTTTATTAAAACTATTTTATTATTTTTAAAAGTATGGATGTCAACTTTTTTCTAGATATATTTTATATGATTAAATGATATTGTGATTCCATGTAGATTTTTGTTATTGTTTCTACACTCTATATGAATTATTTTACTATTATACATGGTATCCCATAATGTTAAAAATGGAACATTTTATAATATTATTGTAAATATATCTCCAATTATTTAAGAAGGTGACTGATATTAATTATTATTTTATTGTAATGTTATTTCTATTTTAAATATTCTTTATTGTACTTATCCTAAAAATGATGTTAAATTTTTATAAGTTGGTTTGAGAGAACATTTATTATTATATATTATTTATATAGTTATCTCGTTTTTAGTGAATATGTTCATTATAGAAATGACCAATTCTGGAGATCCTTAGAGTACATTAAAACGGTCTTATAGAAAATGATAATTCCCATTAACCTATCTATATGTGCCTCAAGAATATGGGACAATCCATCCAAATGATGAATATATCCAATTTTTCGTAGTTTAATTTTTCATAATTCAATATGATATAGATATAATAAATTTATATTCTTCTATAATGTTATTAACAAAAGGATATAGTTATTATTATCAGTTTTTGTATCTTTAAAGAATTATTAGTTGATTATCAATAAAATTTTAAAGAAGCTATATAGGTTTAAAAACAAAGGGTTGCACACTCCATGTAACTCTTTTCCCTCGATATTGCTCTGCCTTGGGTTCTTCCTAATGGATGAGACCCTAAAATAGTGCTTCAGAAATACTTCCAGCATTGATGTTATTAGTTATATTATCTCTTCCATGGATACCTCTGTAGGCATTCATGGGGCACATGATCTATATTCTAGATCTGGGGGTAGTGACAATGTTTTGGATGGATTTAATTTAATAGTGGGGTTTCTTAGTCAGTTTATGTTGGTTTCTCCATTGATGGGCATTTGGAGTAGTGATAGAGAACATGGGCATTGATTAGGGGTCATCAGGTAGTGAAATCATTATATGAAAGAGACCGTGGAAAGGAATGGGAAAGTGGTGATCATGTCTATGTTTTTTATTGATGCCAATGGAGAGATACCTTGGTGATCTCATCATCCAGTGGTGTACTTATTTTCTGTGATGGTTGTGGTGAGGTCATTAGGTGTTGGTGGTGGCATTAGTGGGGAGGTATGACCTTGGTGTTCCCCTGGTGCTAATGTAGTATTTTATTTATTTCATTGATGTTTGTGACATGATGTTAGACTAGAGATGAAAATGAACTTCTTGGGTAAAGGAACTTTTAGTTTTAATTATCGATGATGATGACTCCATTATTTGAAGCTTTTGGGTTTAACTTTTAGTTTGTTTTCAGTTAGAGGCCTTCACTTCTCTGATTCCAATTTTATCTTCTCATTCCTATATTCCTCTTCAGTTCATATCTAAGGTGGTGGTTTCATAGAGGTCTTGGGTTTTCTAATTTGGAGTTTGATGGTCTACAAGGAACTCTGTGTCAGATTTTTCTTTGTTTGATGGCTTCTAGTTTCATCCACATCAAAAATTCCATCGATCCGATCCCATATCTGCTAAGATCATTGCTATAACCACTCATTTCAAATTGATTTTTCATTTTAGATATAGATTACTGGTTACATAGATGTATTGGGATGTGGGGATAGGAATTATTCAGTGTTTTCGAACCTTTTCTCCTTCAATGTTGTGTTCTTAATCGGCATCAAGTACATCAGAGAAAAATTATAATTTCTTAGTTTTTATTGGTGTTTCTTTTTTATAATTTTTTTTTGCAGATTATGTGTTTTTCTTTGAGTGAATAAAAATTTTATGCTTTTTCTAATTGTTAAATATTGATTATTTCATTTTTTGGTGGTTATCAATAAAGGTACACTCAATAATTTCTTGTAATTTCATGTTTTTTTGTTGTTTTTTTAGTGAAAAAATGAAATATGGTTAATGTTTATTACATAGAGATGTTGTAGTATTGGCTGTAGATGAATATTTTGGAAATAAGAGGATGATAAAAAAATGATGACAGAGGCTGGTAAGCGATGCGAGTTCAGCTACTGAGGGTGTCTCTTTGGTTGAGGTCTCTTCAGGCCTTGTGTTCCTCATGTTCTATTAGAAATTTTAATTTCTAATTTGGATTAAATCAATACTGTATACATCATGGGGTTTGGTTACATCTAAACCTAAAATAATACATTTTTTAAATAACAAAAATTATTCAATCAATAGTGGTTTCCAAAATGGCATTGTAAACTTATGGGGAATTAAAATATATGTTTTTTGAGGTTTTACTTTATAGTAGTGATGTATAAATGGTTATTTAGTATTGGGTTTCTTATTTTTATAATATGTTTTTATTAGTATTATATAATCTTATGCATTCTAACTTTATATAATTGACTATGTTTGGGGAATAGTTGGTGGTGACATACTATGTTATATAATTTTACCCTACAAAGACATACATTGCATTTGATGTTTTACATATTGAATTTATTTATATGTAGGTATGAATTAATAACAACATGGATATTCATTAAATTAATGTGATTAAAGTTAAAGAAACTGATTCCATTGGGGGGAATAATATATTTAAATAACATATGAAATAGTCTATGTATTATCACCAAATAGTTGTTTAGTTTTAATTATTTCAATATCATTTTATTTCAAATATAAAAATTGGATTAATTTAATTTCATGTTATATTCAAAACACACACACACACACACATATATATATATCTTGTTTGATCATTATATATCTTTAAAAATTGTAATCCCTAGTATAATATTTAATAATTTTTATAAACATTCAATATAATAATTTTTTAATCTATATTTTCCATAGAAACTAACAATATGTTTTTTTCACCAAAATAGGATATATTGATGCCCACTGATTCTTATAGACCATTAATAACTATAATTATCCCATTGAAATTGGATAACATGATTTGGGAATGTGGTGGTCTTATTTCAGAAGATGAATCTTGTCAGGTTATTATAAGTTCTATCAGAAAAGTTACAAGGTTTTCTATGATTTAATATATATTATATAAAAATATTACAGACTATAAAAATAACTCAAAAAATTTCCAATTAATATATTTACTAAATATGATAATGTTTCCCTTGTTTTCTATGATAGGAACTATAATTATGATAGACATTTTACATAAAATTCATCAAGTATCCCACATTGGAATTCAATAATTATGATATAGAAAAACTTATTGACAGCTTTTAACATTTAATAATGTATAATTTAAATAGATGACTACAAGTCATATCTATTTTTAAATTCTATTTCTTATATCTAAATGAATTTTATTAAGGATAAGAATGTAAAAAAGTAATGAATATTTTTTTGAATAACATAGTATATGTCATGAAATTGATTAAAATTACAAACATGTGTTAAAATAAGATTTTTGATGTTTGAATTGTTTAGTGTTTATAAGTATTGATTTTTTTTCATTTTCAGTTTTATGAAAATATGTTAATCTCATTATTTTTATAATATATACAAATTCGTGTGGAAAATTATTATTTTTTATTTTTTTAAGAAACTACATTTATAAAAAAAAATTAAATTGATGGATACTTTAGAATGTGACGAAATGTGTCATATATGTATTTGGTTAAAAAATCTAGGCTAAAAAAGATAAACATATTATCCTTATTATATGTCTTTAGTTTTTTGTAAATTACTTCAATTTTTTTATCATTAATTTAAAATTTGTGGTTAAATATGTATAGTTTTAAGGAATTTACTTTGAGATAACTCATGTATGAGGGTATTCTCGAGTGTTATGTTCTCTAAAATAATGGAAAACCTAGGTGATTAAGGGTGTGTATGTGAAATATTAAGCAGTATTTATATAATTTAACTAGTTTTTATAGTGTATTATATTTAAAATAATATGATCTATCTCTTTATGATATGATTTGGGTGGAACCAAATTTAATACAAGTGTGTACATGTTTTTAATGTGGGAAAATAAATGGGTTTCTTTATTTGTTATGTTTAACCATTATTTTGAGAATATGTGGTGACCTAGTTGTTGGATGTTTCCTAGAATGTGTGTTGTGTTTTTATAATTCATTCATAATGGAAAAATTAATAGAGGCCCTATTTTTTACTAACATAACATTAAAATATCTAGAGTAATATTTTTTTATCCATGCCCTAAAACCATGTATGATTTTGACACTTAGCAAGGATGAAATTAATTTTATAAAAATAAAAAATATGATTTATATCATGAATTCAATGTTGTTCATAATTAAATGAATATATACTAAACAGAGTCTTGAAATGAATATAAAACTCCATGGCTAAATATAGAATATTAGGTTTACCTTTGTTGTGACCTACATTTGGTCAACATAGAACATTCTTCTAAAGCAGCTGTTAGTGGGTGTTGTTTGTTGATTAATTATTTAATTAAATGAGCTAAAACCTAATTCCATATATAAATTAATCGTTGCGTAGAATTTATAGGGTTATCTATATAACAATGAGACTACTAATAATAGAATTACACCACACATCACTAGAGAATTGATATTAGAAGACAATTTTCTTCTAGACCATGGTGAATCAATGCACAACAGAAATAGGATATCTTCCTCCTTCATTGGAAATAGTTATATTAATCAAAAAAAATCTAATATGTTAGTTGGAATATTTTTTTATTATCCATAAACATATGTTTAAAAAACTGAGCATGATCCATTCATTTTTTTATTTTCTGTTATCTATGGTCATTTCATGGATCCATGTATTAGTTTTAAATTAATTATAAAGTTTATCAATGATTTGATATTTTTCAAACCCAGCTTCTCCAAAATTTTAATTTTTATGACAGGAACTCTGGGAAAAATATTGTTTCACACTTGGTTTATGTGAAGTCACCCAGTTTTTGATGTTCTTCAATACAAGACCATGGGGTCATGATTATACTTTTTTCTTCTGTGATTGAGCATGATCATACCACAAGATTCATTGATGATTCATTTACAGTCATATCATCAATGATTAGATGATTTTTTGGGATGTGTTAGTTTTCAGTCGTGGATTTGAGATCTGAGATCGAGTTGGAAGTGGTGCAGGAGGTGCTAGGAGTGGTCGGTTGTGAACATGCATTGTGTGGGAAAATCAAAACATTAATTTCTGTCCACTAGATGAAAAAAAATATTTGGAAAGAGATTGTATCCCATAATTACATGCACCCATTAGATGGATTCATTCAGGAGGAATTATATCTCAAATAATTCACTAAATATATTATATTTTGGGTGATGAGTGAAAACATGCCATGATGTTCGGAAAAACACATGACGTGCTCTTAAAAAATTCATTGTTCTAGAGTATCCAAGAGATTATAAGTATCATAAATCATGTGGGTCCCCCCATTAATGTTGATTCATTACTGGTGACTTGATTTGAAATCCTAGAGCAAATAAACATTATAATGAACAAGCATACTACATATATGGGGATCAAAAACAAAAAACATTTAAATGGACCAAAGGACATTGGTATGACTAGGAGAATGTGAATCAGTCTCGGGTGGATGATACATGCTATGTATTTCCCATATTTCCCATGTAGGGATGCATGGACAGATATTATTTTGTTGAAAAAGCTACAACCATGTATCCATGTGGGACTACATGACATGTGGGTCCCCTACACACCCTCTACCTTCTTTTTAAAAAACTTATATCTCTCACATCTCCTTCATTTAGAATCATATTTTTTAGCACAAGTTCTCTATCAAGATTTTTTTCCTCATAAAACATGGTTGTGGACATCATAGTGTAATTATAAGTATGTAGTGGGATATGGAATGTGTCACACTTTATTAGGTGATAGTTGATGACAAAATTGATCAGGAAAGATCCTCTAAGTGACTAGAGTGGAACCCTCCTATTGGGGAATGGCACGAGTCCTCTATCTATATATAGAGTGGAGGGTTCCTTTTGAGGAATTGTCACACCCTGACCTGATGCTTTATTTAATTTTAATTATTTTGGGTCTCGTTTTTGAACTGTGTTTTGAACCAGTTTTAAATTAAATGAAAATATCGTTTTTATATGAACGTGCGAGCATGTGTGAGCCCTGAACAGTTCCTATTTTTTGTTAAGGGATTGTTTGTTATCCAATATGTTGTTGTTGAGACACGCAACCATGCATGCGACCACGCGCATGAGACCGTGCGCGGTGTCTGCTCTCTATTAATAGTTTTATTATTATTATTTTATTTAATGTTTTAATTAGGCTTAGAATATTAAATTATTGACATATTTATAAAAATTGTTAACATTATTATTATTATTTATTTTTATGATTATTATTATGATTAATATTATTATTATTATCAACTTTATTATAATTATTATTAAGTTGTTAAGGACAATATTATTATCATTATTATTTGAGTTTATTAAAATTCTTATTATGTTTATTATTTGTTAATATTTTATTTCTTTTAATATTATTTTCCTTTAATTTTTTTTATTTCATATTTCACTTATTTCTTTTATTAATATTATTTTAGTTTTATTTTATTGTTATTAGTAGTTTTTTTCCTCCTTTGTACTCTTCTAACCCGTCGCGACCACCCACCCCCCCCCCCCAATTTTTCCCCTACCTGCTTTTTTTTCCTCCCCCTGTGGCCGAAGCCACGACGCCTCACCCCTTGCAACCTGCGCTCTCCCACCCTTCTCCCTTCCTTCTAGCGGCACATCGGACCGACACCCCACTCCTCCTCGCGCCACGTCGCACCGGCAGCCACCCGACGTCGGACCCCCCCAGCGCACCTCCCTCTTCCGCTGGCTATCCCTCGGCCGCACCCCATTTCCAGAAAACCCTTTGGCCGGCGCCTCCTCCCTCTCTCCCTCCGGCGAGCAGCGCTCCATCTGGCGAGCGGACTTCTTCCGGCCAAGCCTGCTCCTACCCTTCGGTACCTTTTTTTCTCCCCTCATAGAAAGGGTTTGAGTACATGTTATTGTGGAGTTTGATTTCTTTGTTTTTTGTGTTTAATTTCTTGATTTAGGGTTAATTGGTGTTGTTTGTGATGCGTTAGGTGCATGATTGTTGCTTCGCTTCAAAATTTGGGGCTTTCGACACCAATAGTAAGTGATTTAATCTCTTAATGTTGTTTGATGATGGTTTTGTCTGCATTAATTTATTTATATTGTTCTTTAATTATTTTGGGTGGTGTGAATTGTGTTCTATGAATATTTTGACATGCATGTGTGATGGAATTTTGTTTTCTTTTAGAATTGTTTATTTTTTCATATTGGTTGTGTTGTGGGAATTCTTGGAAAATGCTCAATTAATTATTTTAGGTGTTAAAAGTATGTTTTGGTAATAGTTTAATTTGTATATGTTTTAAAAATGATTTTTTCTACAAAATAAATGGTTGTGCGTCCTGCGCATCGTATTGTAGTGTTTCTTGAATAGAGTTTCAAGCCTTGTTCTGAAAGTGTGAAATATTTTCTAAAGAACTCAAGCTGCGAGTGTATTAAAAATGTGGTTTGAGGGAAAAATGTATTATTTTGGCATGTTGAACTTATTGCGCACCTTTGAAGTTAAATTATAAATAGTTTGAGTAACAAAAAACATATTTTGGTATGGTTGTGCTTTGGATTCAGTTTTAATGTGGTGTTTTTATATGAAATCGAGTGAGTTTTTGGTGAAAATTTTATAGTTCTAATTTTCAAGTGTTTCATAAATGGTTTTATTGATTTATTCAATTGCGTGTGTGGTGTGAAAGTGGTCTTCAAAAAGATTAAGTCTGCATTTGATTTTTAAAGTGGCTTTTCCTATGTGAAACTGAGTGTGTCTTTGGAGCGAGGATTGGTTTCACATCTTGGGAATGTTTTACTATGTTTTGATTGATTTATTAAATTATTTTGTAGCACATTGGTCGTCGCATGGTGAGTTCGTGTGGTTTACAACAAATGCCTACATATATATACATGGTTAGGCATGTATATATACATATCCTCCTTGCACATGTTTCCTCATGGCGCGGGGAATATGTGCCTGGATCAAGGGATATATTTATATATATGAAAATGAATATGTTTGTAGGTGAAGCGGTCTCGGGCCGCCATAGGCAAATAGCGACATGTTTGAGGTAGGTCCCCTATGCCTAAGCTTTTAATTTGAAATTCACAATTGCTTGACTATTTTAAGAATATGTTTCACACTATGCTATATATATATACAAGCTATGGAATCTGATTGCGGTTGCTAGAAACTATTATGCCTTGTATTGGTAAATTGAAATGTATTTCAAAGCCATTGGTCTTAAGTGACTTTTCATGGAAAAGAATTGATTTCCTAAATGGTTTGAATTGGTAATGTGTATTTCCAAAGGTGTTTGGCCTTCTGGCCGGTTGATTTTAAAAAGTTTTCCCTTTATGTAATTAAGCATGTTTGGTATCTTAAGAATGTTTTATGAAATAGAAAAACCTCTATTGAGGCCCGTTTTCCATTTTAAGATTTGGTTTGTGAAAATAGAAAACCCCTTTTTGAGTCATTCCCCTAAATTTGAAATATAAAATGTGATGCAAGTGTTGATGAGTGGTTTGTGATGTGTGCCTAGTGTAAAGGCTTGTGCATGTTTGTGTGGTGTAAAGAGGGGGAATGCACTTAAGTAGGGAGTGCGGTGGTGAAAGGTTGAATGAGTTTTAGATAAAGAAAGTGTAATGTACTTGTTTGATGGTTTGATAAAGAAAACTCACCACCATTTAAAATAGAGCATAATGGGAAAACCCCGGGTATCTAGGTGGGTGACCAGGACTAGTACGCTAGATGACACGGCAGAGGTTCGTCCCGGTTTATCTAGCAGGATTGACACAACAACACTAACTAAACATATGAATTTCTGAGGGTCGTGGCCTTCTAAGCCACGTTTTCTGAGGGTCGTGGACTTCTAAGCCACGTTTTCTGAGGGTCGTGGCCTTCTAAGCCACGTTTCACTGAGGTATGAGGTCTTTAGGTTCCCACTTGTTTCTTGCTGTCTATAGGGATTACCCATGGTGATCACTTTTTGTCATGCTGCTAATGATGTAACTTTCTTTTCAGCTGTTTCATACTTGATGCCTTGTTTGTGAAAACCATATTTTAATCCAAACTGGTTTCTTTTCATTTTGAAATGTTAATGCATGCATGAAACCTATTTTGAAAATGTAGTGGGAGTAAAAGGCTTTACCTGAAAATGCAAACTCATTACTTGAATTTGAAAAGGAGAAACACTATTTTATTATATCTTATTTCCAAACTGGCGTGGTGGATTTCTTAATAAAGGCGGAGGCATAGGACGTGGTTGTTTTTGTCTTTCCTACTGAGCATCATGGTGCTCACGCCTACTTTATTTTTCAGTTGCAGGTTTTAGTCTTGGATCACTTTTGGGAGTGAGTGGTTGTCGTACCGTAGTGATCCATAGGGTTACCTGAGGTATGTCGCGTTTCTTTATTTATTCCTTTTTCTGCTGCCATGTCGTTCAGTTTTTTTCCTTTATTTATCTTCTTGTTCAGCTTATGTTTATTTATCTTTTTCATGGGCCAAACCGTTCCCAACTAGTTTGTTTTGATGCCCGGCACTAGTTGCCAGCCTGTGGGGATCGGGAACGCCCTTCCGGCCATGTCGCGGATCGGGTCGGGCATTGGGTCGGATGACGACCCGGCCTGGTTCGTGACAAAATGGTATCAGAGGTTCCCTTGTTATTTGGGGTGTCAAGTAGCTTGGTGATTAGGTATGTCGGGACTCGAGAGGTAGGTGCGGGAAGGACATCATGAACCCTTGCCCGTCCTGAGACTCGAGTTTCCAGGGGTAATATGGGATTTGAGTTTTTCTTTTGCTTAGTCGGTGTGGATGAGGAATGACAAGGGAAGTGATCCGGTGTTACGCGATGAGCCTGCATGGAGTAGCGACCCATGTACGACCCGAGTGCATGGTTTAAGATACTTCATGTGGTTGATGCCCGCTCGGAGCATGGTATGCTAAGCCATGTTACCGGGTTGGCATAGCCAGAAGTCCCTTTTTTATGGAGATTTTGATGTGAGTTATGTTTGTCCTTCGTTTTGGTTAGTGTGAGTACATCTCAAAAATGAAAATGGATTTTTGTGAAGGTGGTTTCAAATGGGAA
Source organism: Viscum album (assembly GCA_963277665.1). Classification (NCBI taxonomy): domain Eukaryota; kingdom Viridiplantae; phylum Streptophyta; class Magnoliopsida; order Santalales; family Viscaceae; genus Viscum; species Viscum album. Next base: position 1,284,097,027 of record OY728141.1, read on the forward strand.
TGTGGTGTTAGAGTGGAAAAGTGGTTTTGAAATGGAAATTGTTATCTTTTAACGAATGTGTGGTTTCAAAAGGGAAAATGGGAGGTGTTTTGGAAGTTGTTTTGAAATATCAGTAACACATTTTGGAATATGAATTGGAAAAAGTTTTGGAAATTGGAAATGTATTGCTTTGATGATAAGTTACTTTTTCAAATTGGTTGGGAATTTGTGCTTTATGCTGAATGATCTGTTTTGAAAATGAGAAGTGTCTTGAATTGACCCTTGGCATTCCTATGAGTGATCACATACATTTAGGTGCGCATGTGGAATGTGGGGGAATTGGTGGTGTGAGTGGATGGGTGCTTGAGCTCGCACTGGATATGTATGTGCGAGATTTCATGGGATACCAATGGTGGATATTTAAGTTGTTTTGTTTGCTGAAAAATGGTTTTCAAAAAGGGTTTTTCAAATGTTTAGAAAAGTGAGCGAGAAATTGATTAGTGTTCTCTTTTCGTGTTCGGTATTCCTTTTCGTGAGTTCTTGGGTTTGACGTTCTGAATTGTGGTTGGAATAGTGATTTGAGTTTGAGCTTTTGTTTGTTATTGTGGTGTGGAAATTTGATTTATGATGAGTTATGATTTGAATTTGTGCCTCTTGTTTTTGAGTATGCTACCCTGAAAAGTCCCAGAAGTTTCTAGTGAGTCTCTTCTAGTTGTTGGTTCTACCTAGACTCTTAGCGGGGTGGTAGAATTGAATTATTTTCGGTTGTTGTTCATATTCTATGGTTATCATGATCTATTGAAGGTAGCGAACTAGATTGGTGAATTCGTTGGTGTTTTCAGGTTATTGGAAACTCCCAAAGCAATGAGAGTCTTTGTTGGTTTGGGTCCGTTTGAAGGTGCAACTTTGGACTGGTGTGAGAGAAAATTCATAGCGTCGTTTCATAATGGGATGTCTTCAAAGGTGTTTAAGACCACTTCCATCTGATGGTTTATACCCAAGGAGGTGAAAGCAAGGAAGTGGCAGAGCTCGTGAGTATCCAGCGAGGCCAACGAACAATGAAGGCTTATGTCGGGCTTTTCAAGGGGTTGATTTCCTTCACTCTGGAGGCAGCATCATGAAATCAGTTAAAGTTTCTCTTGTGTGGGGTCTTCATCATCCAGGACCGTTTCCTTTTGGTGTTTGAGAAGGTTCCCCATCTGGTGACAAGAGCGAACCAGAGGAACCTATCTCAGACAAGTCTTCTTTTCGATCCCATCTTCTATTGGTTGGGCGACCCCCCCCCCCCCCCTTTGCTTCTTGTGTGCTCGGCTTGGGTACTTTAAGTCTCCTTATCATCATCTTTCGAAGACTTGCCGTCGGTCTGCCATTTGGGAAACATAGAGAGGTTCCACTAGCGGCATCGTCAGCCAGAGTCTCGACCTAAGGATGTCAGCTCCTGACTGCGGGGCAACAGATGCTTCAAGACATCAGAGCTCCAGCCACAGGTCTCGAAGCGAAGCCTTTCATGCAGTCAGGAATCATTGGGTGTGGGTCACATTGGTCTAACTTTTGTCCCCAGTGCTAAAATAGGGACAGTTTAAATTTCTTGGTTCATGCTACCCCGTCTTTGAAGGTTCTGTTTTGCTGTAAGAGGCGCAAAGGTCTCTTTTTCTCGTTGCAGTCTTTTTTCTTTGAATATCCCACCGTAGTGGTAAGAAGGCGTGGTGATCTCATCTTTTTGGAAATTCCAGTAGTTGTGCCTCCTCAAGTGTGACCCGTTTTGTTCTAGTGCATGATCGTTTTGGAGTTTCTCATCTCTTGTGGAAGTGATGAGTTATAGTTAAGTTCATTATTTGGTAGAATTCTTCTGTGGGTTTTCTCAGTTCGTAGTGGTTTCTGGTTTAGGATTAGAAGTTTTCATGTCGGTTGATACTGGTTGGTTTAAACTAGTCGGTTCTTAAATGGTGGGGAGACACACCATGAATCTTGTCGTACCTTTTTCGAGGTTTGGTCTGTGTGGCGGTTTCCACATGGACCAAGTTAGCAGTTCCAGAGTTAGTTCATGCTAAGAGCCCCAATGTTGGTTGTGCTAGTCAGGTTCTTGTGGTGGGGAGAACCCTCCTCTTTTCCTGATGTTCCTTCTCTTCTCAGTTTCCCTCAGAGTTGGTCGGGTGTGACTGATGGAGTGAAAATTCATACCATGTTCTTGATTTTGTTGGCCTCGTTCAATCTCAAACTCGAGTTTGATTCCTCGTTCGACTGGGCGACTTTCTGGGGGCAGAAAGTTTTTGTGGTGGGGAGAATTGTCACACCCTGACCTGATTCTTTATTTAATTTTAATTATTTTGGGTCTCGTTTTTGAACTGTTTTTTGAACCGGTTTTAAATTAAATGAAAATATCGTTTTTATATGAACGTGCGAGCATATGTGCGCCCTGAACAGTTCCTAGTTTTTGTTAATGGATTGTTTGTTATCCAATATGTTTTTTTGAGACACGCAACCATGCGCGCGACCCCGCGCGTGAGACCGTGTGTGGTGTCTGCTCTCAGTTAATATTTTTATTATTATTATTTTAGTTAATTTTTTAATTAGGCTTAGAATATTAAATTATTGACATATTTATAAAAATTGTTAACATTATTATTATTATTATTTATTTTTATGATTATTATTATGATTAATAATATTATTATTATCAACTTTATTATAATTATTATTAAGTTGTTAAGGACAATATTATTATCATTGTTATTTGAGTTTATTAAAATTCTTATTATGTTTATTATTTGTTAATATTTTATTTCTTTTAATATTCTTTTCCTTTAATTTTTTTTATTTCATATTTCACTTATTTCTTTTATTAATATTATTTTAGTTTTATTTTATTGTTATTATTAGTTTTTTTCCTCCTTTGTTCTCTCCTAACCCATCGCGACCCCCTCCCCCCAATTTTTCCCCTACCTGCGTTTTTTTCGTCCCCCTCTGGCCGAAGCCACGGCGCCTCACCCCTTGCAACCGGTGCTCTCCCACCCTTCTCCCTTCCTTTCGGTGGCACATCGGACCGACACCCCACCCCTCCTCGCGCCACGTCGCACCGGCAGCCACCCGATGTCAGACCCCCCCAGCGCGCCTCCCTCTTCCGCAGGCTATCCCTCGACCACACCCCATTTCCAGCAAACCCTTTGGCTGGCGCCTCCTCCCTCTCTCCCTCCGGTGAGCAGCGCTCCTTCCGGCGAGCGGACTTCTTCCGTCCAAGCCCGCTCCTACCCTTCAGTACCCTTTTTTTCTCCCCTCTTAGCAAGGGTTTGAGTTCATGTTATTGTGGAGTTTGATTTCATTGTTTTTTTGTGTTCAGTTTCTTGATTTAGGGTTAATTGGTGTTGTTTGCGATGCGTTTGGTGCACGATTGGTGCTTTGCTTAAAAATTTGGGGCTTTTGACACCAATAGTATGTGATTTCATCTATTAATGTTGTTTGATAATGGTTTTGTCTGGATTAATTTATTTAGCTTGTTCTTTATTTATTTTGGTTGGTGCGAATTGTGTTCTATGAATATTTTGACATTCATGTGTGATGGAATTGTGTTTTCATTTAGAATTGTTTATGTTTTCATATGGGTTATGTTGTGGGAATTCTTGGAAAATGCTCAATTAATTATTTTAGGTGTGAAAAGTATGTTTTGGTTATAGTTTAATTTGTATATGTTTTAAAAATGAATTTTTCTACAAAATAAATGGTTGTGTGTCCTACGCATCGTATTGTAGTGTTTCTTGAAAAGAGTTTCAAGCCTTGTTCTGAAAGTGTGAAATATTTTCTAAAGCACTCATGGTGCGAGTGTATTAAAAATGTGGATTGAGGGAAAAATGTATTATTTTGGCATGTTAAACTTATTGCGCACCTTTGAAGTTAAATTATAAATAGTTTGAGTAACGAAAAAAATATTTTGGTATGGTTGTGCTTTGGATTCAGTTTTAAAGTGGCGTTTTTATATGAAATCGGGTGAGTATTTAGTGAAAATTATATAGTGCTAATTTTCAAGTGTTTCATAAATGGTTTTATTGATTTATTCAATTGTGTGTGTGGTGCGAGAGTTGTCTTCAAAAAGATTAAGTCTGCATTTGATTTTTAAAGTGGCTTTTCCTACGTGAAACTGAGTGTGTCTTTGGAGCGAGGTTTGGTTTCACATCTTGGGAATGTTTTACTATGATTTCATTGATTTATTAAATTATTTTTTAGCGTGTTGGTCATCGCATGGAGAGTTCGTGTGGTTTACAACAAACGCCTACATATATATACATGGGTAGGCATGTATATATACCTATCCTCCTTGCACATGTTTCCTCATGGCGTGGGGAATATGTGCCTGGATCAAGGGATATATATATATATGAAAATGTATATGTGTGTAGGTGAAGTGGTCTCGGGCCGCCATCGGAAAATAACGACATGTTTGAGGTAGGTCCCCTATGCCTAAGCTTTTAATTTGAAATTCATAATTGCCCGACTGTTTTAAGAATATGTTTCACACAATGCTATATATATATATACATGCTATGCAATCTGATTGCAGTTGCTAGAAACTATTATGCCTTGTATTGGTAAATTGAAATGTATTTCAAAGCCGTTGGTCTTAAGTGACTTTTCTTGGAAAAGAATTGATTACCTAAATGGTTTGAAATGGTAATGTGTATTTCCAAAGGTGTTTGGCCTTCTGGCCGGTTGATTTTAAAAAGTGTTCCCTTTATGTAATTAAGCATTTTTGGCATCTTAAGAATGTTTTATGAAATAGAAAAACATCTATTGAGGCCTGTTTGGCACTTTAAGATTTGGTTTGCGAAAATAGAAAACCCCTTTTTGAGTCATTCCCCTAAATTTGAAAAATAAAATGTGATGCAATTGTTGATGAGTGGTTTGTGATGTGTGCATAGTGTAAAGGCTTGTGCATGTTTGTGTGGTGTAAAGAGGGGGAATGCACTTAAGTAGGGAGTGCGGTGGTGAAAGGTTGAATGAGTTTTAGATAAAGAAAGTGTAATTTACTTGTTTGATTGTTTGATAAAGAAAACTCACCACCATTTAAAATATAGCACAATGGGAAAACCCCGGGTATCTAGGTGGGTGACCAGGACTAGTACGCTAGATGAAACGGCAGAGGTTCGTCCTAGTTTGACTAACAGGATTGACGCAACAACACTAACTAAACATATGAATTTATGAGGGTCGTGGCCTTATAAGCCACGTTTTCTGAGGGTCGTGGCCTTCTAAGCCACATTTTCTGAGGGTCGTGGCCTTCTAATCCACGTTTCATTGAGGTACGAGGTCTTTAGATTCCCACTTGTTTCTAGCTACCTATAGGGATTACCCATGGTGCTCACTTTTTGTAATACTGCTAACGATGTAGCTTTCTTTTCAGCTGTTTCATACTTGATGCCTTTTTTGTGAAAACCATATTTTCATCCAAACTGGTTTCTTTTCATTTTGAAATTTTAATGCATGCTTGAAACCTAATTTGAAAATGTAGTGGGAGTAAAAGGCTTTACCTAAAAATACAAACTCGTTACCTGAATTTTTAAAAGGAGAAACACTATTTTATTATATTTATTTCCAATCTGGCATGGTGGATTTCTTAATAAAGGCGGAGGCATAGGACGTGGTTGTTTTTGGCTTTCCTACTGAGCATCTCGGTGCTCACACCTAATTTATTTTTCAGTTGCAGGTTTCAGTCTTGGATCGCTTTTGGGAGTGAGTGGTTGTCGTACCATAGTGATCCATAGGGTCACCTGAGGTATGCCGCGTTTCTTTGTTTATTCCTTTTTCTGCTACCATGTCATTCAGTTTATTTTCCTTTATTTATCTGCTTGTTCAGCTTATGTTTATTTATCTTTTTCATGGGCCAAACCATTCCCAACTGGTTTTTTTTATGCCCGGCACTAGTTTCCAGCCCGTGGGGATCGGGAACGCCCTTCAGGCCATGTCGCGGACCGGGTCGGGCATTGGGTCGGATGACGACCGGCCTGGTTCATGACAGGCATGGATGGAATCCCATTTCTATTCATATATTTTTAACCTCCTTCTCAAGGAAAGAAGTTTTTGTGTAGAATCCTTTGAGTGGCCTGAGTGTAACCTTCTTATTGGGGCACGGAATGCATCCACTATCTATCCATAGAGTGTTAACCTCCTACTCGTATAGGGATTGGGTCCTCTATCTATGCATAGAGGGTCAACCATGTAATAGTGTAGGTAATGGGTCCAATATTAGTCCATATATTGTATCCCTTATCCTATGACAAGGAATGAGTCCTCAATCTAACATCATAGGGTCAACCACTTGTTGTTTCATGGAATGGGTCCTCTAAAATTAGAGTGGAACCCTCTTATAATGAAAGTGTAGGTGTCCTCTACTATAATAGTGTAAGCCTCTTGTAGATTCATGGAATGTGTCCTCTACATTCATAGCGGCTCCATCCTATTGGCTCAAGAATGAGTCCCCAATCTAATGAATGGAACCCTCTTATTGTACTAGTGTATGGGTCCTTTATTTAGGTATTTTGTCCCCTTGGTTGTGTATCACATTGTCAATGACTTCCATCACCTGAATGATTCTTTGAACTAATATTAAATTTGTTTCTATCATTGATTAACATCTTGGGAATGATGGAAAACTCTTTTACTAGTCTAGTTTTTGAGATAGACAATCCCTTTATCTCTCATCTAGGTTTCATTTATGAGAATTTATAAATATCATCTCATTATAGATTTTATTTGTTTTTAGGGTTAATCTATTAAATTATATCATGTATCTAACATCTCACTGTTATCATTTAGGGAATACTACTTGGTATGTATATACTCACTCTTACATGGGATTTTCCAACACATGTCATTTCTTATTCATATGATTGAAAGGTGAGAAGGGATTTTAGAAGTGTATTGTGATATCCCAGAGTATTTGACTGTATATAGTTTTCAAGTCATGGCGATCTAAATTTGGGATATCTAGATATTTATATTTTCTAGTGATTGGTAGGTTGTGAAATATTTCTAATTATATATTTATTTTTTCCCTTTTACTTTTTTTAGAATATGTTTTCATACTCTTCTAATACCAATAGGTTGTTTCGTGCATCATTGTTACAGTATATGATATTATCTTTTACTTTATTCTTATTCATTTATTCATGGTTATAGTTGTGTGTGTGAACAAACATATTCTTAGGAAATGGACTGCCATATTAGTTATTCCCTTTATTTCATGTCTCTTACCCCTGTCTAATAGAGCCATGCTTGGTGTAGTCATAGATCGAACCCTATTTGGTCAGGTAATAAAAATTTGGTACCAGATAAGTTAATTACACGGGATGCCATTATAGTTTTCCACATATGTGTTTTTTGGGAATTATGGAAATTTATTCATTGTTTTTCATGTACATAAATTTGGCTAGAAAACCACATGTTGGTGCGATAGTTAATGAATCCCTATATCCCGACTCGGATTAACTTATTGATGACCCAGTTTACGAGGAAATTCGTTTTCGAGAACATTGGTACTTGCATCATATATTATTGAACCTTTGTGTATCCTGACAGAGTCATTTCAACATATATATATATATACACAGACACATATGTTCATCTGACTATGTTATTTCAGGATTAATTATTCAGGATGTTTATGTGAAAATTACAATCTAGGTTATAGATTCTAGAATGCGACGAAGATAAGATGATTGATGATATCTCCCTAGGGAAAAAACTACACCTTAGATAGTTATTTTAGCCCATGGTATAATTGGATCTTCAAGAATCGGAATTATTTTGGTCAATGAGAATATTATAGACATGTATCTTGAGGACATTAAGAGACTATTACCATGTCTATAGATGGGGTTTTTCATAGAATGTCATGCGATACCACTCTGATATCTTCTATAGCATAAGATATTTCCCCGATTGATACTGGGGAGATGAGGTTGCAGTAGGAGGACATTGCGAGAAGGGGTTTCTCCGGCCTAGTCCACCCCGCTAAGAAAATCATGGTGTTGTTTTTAAAAATGAAGACATGATCTTTTAGTTATGTTTAGATTAGCATTCCCCTAACCAATCCATGATAAAGAATATGCACCATTTTTTAGGATTGATAGCCTGTGTGTTCAATTGGGTGAACTGAGATTTCTATTTTAGATAAATCTTATGTCTGGATACCACTGGATGAGATTCTGTTATGCTAATATTCTAAATATTGAATTATTGTGTATCTATAGAAACTATGAGATCTTTTTTATACCATATAGAGTAACGAATATCAATACCATGTTTATCGATTTGATGAAAATGATCTTCCATCCATTCATTTCACTGAAATGATGATGTCATTATTGATGATAAAACCGAATACTCTTTGTTGTGAGGAGGAGAATGTAGATAACTTGAAGACGGTACTAAAAATATTTCTTGAGCACTAGCTTTATGATATTCTATTAAAGATATAGTTTTTGATCCACAAGGTTCAAATATTTTACTTGTCAATTCCATCGATGGATTATTTATAGACACGATGAATGTTGATGTTGTTCTTTCATGGGAGCCACCCAATAGTGTATCGGAGGTGGGATGTTTCCATGGAAGGGAAGAGTACTAAATGAGGTTTTTGGAAGAATTATCTAAGATTATATCCACATTGACCAACCTAACATGGAAAGCTAATCCGTTTACTAGGACTATGTAGTGTCAAATAGGCTTCAAAGGGGTGAAGTTGTTGTTGAATATTTCTCATGTTTTGATAATACAAAAGGTTGAAATATAGAGTGTAATATATAGAGTTCCTTTGGAAATGTGATCAGTTGAATTTTTATATAGAGGAATGATGTTATCTTTTATAGTTGGATGAATTTGAGACCCCATTATGAAAACTATGCAATTCCAGACCTATATTTGGTAGAGGAATTCTTCAGTCTGAGGAAGTTGAGGCATAATCTATTAGAAGATAAATTGTTTACCCACAGGAAAAATCCTAGTCTTAGTTATGTCTTTATATAGAGAGTTCTGAATTTGATGTAAAAAATGATGGAGTTCTTAAAGTACATTAACAATGACATATTATATACTCCTTGGATGGGAATCCTGTTTGAAGATGCCTCTACTCAGAAGTTCATGGATCATTTAGTGGAGGAGGTTTCTAATTTAGCTTCTTAGTAGATGATTTGTATATTTAGATGCCTACGAAAATGGTATCATATGAATGTTTATGTATAGTAATTATGTTTTCTTATATTGTTCAATGCAGTCATGAACCCATGAGTAGAACTATGCGATTCAGGACCTGGAGTTAGTTGCGAATGTTTTCGCTCTAAAAAAAATGTTGGAAGTATCTACTCTGAAAGAATCTTTTTCAACTCAAAAAATCATCTAAATGTTTATGTATTCAAGCATAGAGACTTTAATTTCAGGAAAAATCAATGGTTGGAGTTTTTACAGGACAATACCATTGAGATATAATATACTCCTTATAAGGGGATCATTGTTAAGGATTCCCCTACCAGGATGTCTTATGAGTTTTTTTCAGAGGAAGTGTCTATGTTGTATTCCATATAGATATTCCTGATTGAGGAAGATTATTTTTATTATTTATAATCTATGGTGTTAAATCCTATACTTATCCATAATGTGATGGATTCCAATTTTCAAGAAATTAACTGTGAGGACCTACATGACTAGATATCTTCAACAAATTCCCCCGATGAATTTTATAAAGGTAGGAATCACACCATCCATTTATGTTAATGGTAGTTGGTGCAAGTCATGAAGTGTGATAATGTGATGATATTGTTTCAAACATCTCCAATGGTTGTATATCTCATTGTAATGAACATGTACAGACCCAACCATCAATTGTTTTGCTGGGCCATTTAGAGGTAGAGCATGGATGAGTTCTTCACTCGTTGCCTCATGTGTCCACAAGTTAAGGATAAGAACACGGTTCCAATAAATTTATCTCATAAAATTGAGATCTATAATTTATTTATAGGATAGTACATCCATGGAAATTATGGAATTTATTTTCTGGATAGTGAGAGGCCATGACACAATCATGGTGATAGTTGACCGACATTTGAATTTGGTGAACATTCATCCAATTAGGGAGATGATTTTGGTGTATATCATGGGCAATGTTTTCTATGTGACATATCATCCTCCTTCATTGGGTTCCTCTGATGCTTTTCTCTGATCATGATGTGAGGTTTACATCATGGTTATAGAGATGTATTCAAGGGGAATTTAGGTCCCTAATTAAGATGAGTATAACCTTTCTACCAAATAAAGACTGATAGATCTAGAAAAATATATAGGTTCTAGAGGATTTTATGAGAGAATTAGATTTAGAAATTTTTAGGAACAAAGTGGAACTCATTCCCTTAGTATTGGTGGTGGCCTTTTAAAGGGAAGGGATGGGACATATTTGGTATTTTTTAAAACAAGTTAAGTGTAGCCACATTTTTATCAAAAAAAAAGTCACTCCAAAGAAACCAAAATCAAGAATGGATGGATCATGGATGAATAATTGATGGCCAATTAGTGTGAAACAAGTTGAATGGTTATTTGGGTCCTTAATATTATAGAATATTCCCTTTTAATGATTAGTTTTACATTAATCATTTTAATTACTTTTCATTACATTCATTAATATTTCTAGTGAAAAACTATGTGGAAATTATTAGAAATTATAAATTATTATGATTCCAAATTTAGAATCCATTTTTCACAATTATTGTCACATAACTGGTAAAAATTATTTTAAATTTAATATCATTGATGGGACAACACTGCGAGTTTTTAAATTAAAAATGATCAAAGGGTTACAATATTTTTATATCCAATATCCATGTGAAATTGGTTACAATGACCTATATTGGATTAATAGATAAAAAATTAATGTTTTTATACATCCTAAATAATTAAAAATTCCATTTAACATTATAAATAAATTAGATGAAAAAGCAGTTTTGAATTAAAATTCAATATTTTTCATTATTCATCTAAAAATAATGTTTTTTAAAAAACCCCAAAAAATCACCCTAAGATAATCTAGGCATTAAAAATTAACAAAATCATGTTTATTTTATCATATAAATTTTTTAAATATTTATAATTTTTTTTTTCACTGAATGACGTGAAAATATGTTCATTTGATAGAATAATCTTTTAAAACATTTAAATAATTTACCAATAATTATCTCCTTCATTATAAATACGTTTAATTTATATTCAGTAATTACAAAAAATATATCAAAAGTAGTTATTACTATTTATATTAATATATTTAATAACTAGGTAAAAATTATCTCATTGAATATTTATAGAAACAAAATCGAAGGAACTCAGTGTTGCATGTAACATATGGTATGTCAGTGTTGCATACTACACATTCAGATTTTGTGTTGTGTGCTATTTACACCATCTCAATGTTAAATGTAACATATTCGGGGTCGATATCATGTGAGAGAAGTATTTTTACTTATGAAATAAATGATATCAATGTAAATTTAATGTATTTGGGAAAAAATGGTTCATAAAAACTCAAGATGATACATGTCACATTCTTACCAATTTTTGGAAATAACATAATAATATTTTTATTCACCTATTAGATACGTGAAGAAATTATTACCTCATTGAATATTCATATTCACATGTATCCCATTAAACTATATGGTTTCCATAAATCCTTAACCTGATGAATCAGATTATTCATAATCATTTTCTCTCTTTAGTCAGGAAACTGAAATAGATATTCTTTATAAGAAATATTATCTACTAGATTCACTACTCTAAGACTCAAAACATAAGAATAATCTTGTATATAATTTGTTAACATTGAAAAATTAATTATTTTGTGTACTTGGAAAAAACATAGAGATAAATCCACCCAGTAGATGACTAATCCAACATTATCTAGGATTTTATATGGTTCAATGACCCCTGGAATCAACATCCCCTTCGTACTAAAAGTCATCACACCATCCATGAATAATTATTTAATAAGACATGACCCCTACCTTGAATGAAAGTTATTTATTTTGGATATCTACACAACACTTCTGCCTACTCTAACCTACCCTCATGTGTCATGAATAAAATGAACTTTCTCTTCCTTTTCCTATCCAATCAATGGTCAATCAAACTCTATTTCTCCCAAATCGTCCCAAAAATCTAGTTTCGGACATGACTTTCCATATATTTCCTAAAATAGTTTAATTTGTATATAGGAATTAAAAATGTTACATTAATAATACCCATAAAAATAAATATGTTGATCTCATATTCATAGATAATCCACTGAGAAAGCTTATAACATATCCTCTATGTTATGAATCACTTGGTCTGACTGTCTATGAAACAAAGTATCTGAATTTTTAATGAAATTTAATTCATTACCCAAAAATGTCGGATGTACTTTAAAAACATTTATGTCATCCTAGGACCAGAGACTAATACAATGAAGATAGGCACTCCATGTAACTTGATAATCTATTTTAGATAGATTCCACAATGCTTACATAAAGAAATTTGTTTCTCTAATGGTAAATAAATGCGAATATTCTACTAACCGATCAATAATAACCTAAACAACATTATTACCCTGATAATTTATTTGAAATCAAACCATTATATCCACAAGTATATAATCATATTTCTCCTCTACTACATAAAATAGATGATGAATCCACATGGGTTATTGTCATTCATCTTTAACCAGATAAAAATCAACTAAATCATTGTAAATTTAGAAATACATCTTTTCATTCTATCCCACTAGTAATACTCCCAATGTTTTATATACATTTTAATTGCTACCCAGTTGAATGGAATATAGATAACTTTGACCTTCAGTAAAAAATTCTTTCCTCAACTATGTATTTAAAAGAACAAATAAAATTTTCCAAATTTTAAAACACCGTAATCAATATCATATTTTGAATACATAGTATTCTTAATAGATTTTCCCTTTTCATGTAATAACTGATCTACCTTCTGATCCCCCTCAATTATATCTAAAAAAATTGACAACACTATAACAAAAAAATAGAGTATGTTATTGTATCCAAAACATCAATTCCAAAATATATCAAATCCTTAAACAAAGATAACCATTCAAATTTTTAAAGGGATAATGATGCTATTATTTTTTGACCGAAATAATCATCCCCCTTTTTTTGTTTTCCTAGATGATAATAAATCAGAAAATCAAAATCATGGATTTTTTTCAGCCATCTTCTCTATGTCATGATCAGTTATCTATGAGTGAATATACACATCAAACTTTTGTGATCAATATATATTTCACACCCTACACCATTCAAATGAGTCATCCAACATAATAATGAATAAATAAATTCATATACATCTATATAATGTGTAGGTTAATTTGGATCATGAGGTTTAAATTGATGGGAAGTAATTAAATAATAATTATTCATTAGAAGACAATCAAGTCCTTTCAATATAGCTTCATTCTAGTTGAAGAATTCTCTTTTAATGGAAGGAAAGTCCAAAAAAAGATAATTCACCAATTATATTTTCATTTTTTGGAATCAATCATCACATTATTTTATCCAGATGATCTTTAATTATTTTCAAGTTAAATTGGTAAGTCGATAAGACAACTATTTTTTCATAATTGATCCATTAATAACCTGCTTATCCATGAAAACTACAAATCATGGTGATATTTCTTTCTCTTGTTCATTCATTAACAACTTTATTTTTAGTAGGATCATTAGTTATTAGCTCATTAAAAAAATGTGACCTAGGAATGAAATTTTCTATATCAAAAACTCATACCTGCTAAATTTACCATATATTTTCATTAATTTTAGGTTTTTCGAAATAATACTTATATTCATTTCATGTTCTTCATTTTTTTAAATAAAAATAGTTCATCAATATACACAACCAAAAAATTGTCACATAACTAATATAAATTTTTATTCGTATGATCTTTGAATATAGTAGATGAATTACATAACCCAAACTACATTACTAAAAATTTATCATGGTCATATCTATTTTGAAATGCTATATTTATATTTTCATCTTACTTCACTTTCAAATAATGGTCCCCCAACCACAGGCCGGCCTTCGAAAAATTCTTTAGTCCCTCGAGCTAATCAATGAAATCATTAATAAGATATAAATAATACTTTTTATTAATAGTGATATTATTCAAGGCTCTATAATAAATAAAATGTCTCGTTAATAGTAATTTAGTTTTAAAAAACTTGTTTGGTCACCCAATGATCATGTGCTATATCAGATGAAAACTTTATATAATAACACATGAATTTCTTTTTCAACTTTAATGTTTCACTCGATCAATTCGATAATGGGGTTTAGAAAATTAATTAGTATAGATTCTTATTTCTACATTAAAATTAACCTCTTGATTAGTAAAAACACCAAGAAAATCATATATAAAACATCCATGAATTCATTTATTACTACCTTTATACTAATTTTAACATTTTCATTATTTTCGACAATATGATATATGTAACATCAACATTCATCTTTAATAAATTTACATTCTTCTTGGTATGTTATCAAAGGCATAAAATCATTGAAGAATACATTTTTAGCAATAGAATATATTTTAGCAAGATAAATTGATTCTAATCCATAACAAGAATGATATCAATATCTACTATTTATAGTTCAATAAGATTTGAAGAAATCATGATGACATAAATAATAATAGGAATATTACTATAAATTTTAGTTTCTTTGATCGTTCCATTGTGTGTTTTTACAGAAATACATATCCAACATTCATGAGTATATAGTCCAAATTTTGGTGAAAATATTGAAGAAATTATAGGATCTGAAGATAAAAAATCTAATATGGTATTTTTCATATTTTGAAATATAAAGAAACATACCTATCACCACATCAGGTGTTGGCACAACATCAACTATAATAGTAGAAAATGACCTCACTACATATTTTTGTTTTTGATCATGTAAATTTATTACCAGTGAACCTAAATTTGGACATAAATTAGAGTAATGACCCCTATCATTATAGCTAAAAAAATTTCTATCAAATGAATAATAGTTAAAACAATAATTGATTCCTCCGGATTCTATTCCTTGCATTTTCTGGCCCTGTTGAGAAACATTACACTTCGGTAACACTTAACTCTCTAAATAATAAATTCTCCATGGTTATTTTTAAAACACTTAATACTATATTGTACCATCATTTTGGTAACTCTATATTTATTTTTTTATTGTTTCCCTATCACATTTCATCCTGAATGCTTCCATCTTTCATCATCACAAGGCACATAAGTGTCCAAAATCTATACCTCAAACTTTTCATCACACTAAAAAAACTTATTATTGATTTTAAATTTTTTTCGCATGAAAATCCTTTTATAGACATGGTTTCAATCATGATTAAAACAATTTACTTTTATTATCAGTTTTCCCAATAAATTTCAATGTGTACCTATCTAGTCTTCTGAAGTTACCTTTATATAGAGTTACAAAATCTTCGTCTTTGTCCTCGATTCTTGTAATTTCTTTTACATTCAAATTCAAAAAACCTTAATGAAATATTTATCAAGGAAAAGTTCATTGAATGTTTTCCATTTCATGGAATCAAGATAATTTTTTCTATGGTATTCTTAAACAAATACCACCGTTTATAAACATCATGTTCAAAACAATAAATGTATAGAGTTACCTTTTGAAGCCTTAAACATCCGAGGACATCAAATATTATTTCTAGAGTAATGATACAAAAAATTTATACCACTGGGTCTTATAATCCAATTAATTATGTGGGCTGTTTACCCATGAAATTATCAACAAAATAATTGTTCATTCTGGGAAGATCATGTTCCACTCCTTCATGGATACCATTACCATTTTCCCTCTGTCAATAAATCATTATTGTGGAAAACATTTCTATTACCATTATAACCATCTCAGGATGCTAAAATGGAAGGATATCCTTCTATTGGTTCCTTCCCACTACCACATCACTATTTTTCTAATAAAAACTATTATAAATAAATTTTATAGTCAAAAAAACACTGTAATCTTCAAATTATATTACATTTCAACTTTACCACAAGTTAAATTATTCCAAGAGAATTTTTTTAATATTATGTCAACCTATAATGATTTTAATAATGAAATTTTATACCAGCAATAAGGCCACATTGATAAACAATAAAAATAATTTAGTTATGTCACAAATATATATTTTGATCACATTGAAGAACTTTTACTATTTGTAATTTTAGACAATAAGGCCACTATTTATACATAATAAAACTTTAAAAATAAAAAGTGGAAAATTACTAAAAATATCAATTTTTCTATGATATAAAACAATTTCTATAATTCATGATCAATTTTTAGAATCCTTTTCTTGAATTTTAACATGAATACTTCGAATCCATTAATCACCCATAATTATGGTGATAAGTATTAAAAAATGTGTGAGGATAATAAAAACGACGATAATAGAAATTATAATAAACCTTAGTCCCTTGATAAAAATTAAATCACCTGAAAAGATATACTTAAAAACATAACATATCTTTCAAAGAGGGAAATATCTTTGTTTAATAAGTATCATTTACCATAAATTTTGAAACTAGTTTTTTTCCAGGAAAAATAATTTTCATACATAGAAAATGCATGTAGATAACATGGAATATCATGAAAATGAACCCTTACAGAACCCTTATAGATTGTAAGAACAATGCAATTAGATATCAATATAATTCTAAATAGAATATAATCAATACCCAATTCATTGGAGAACTATCTTAGAGAACCCATTGTTTAAGTTATAACATACTCACCAAATGATATTTTAAAACACTAATAATTTATAATTTCCATGACCCAAAACATGAAATAATACTTTTTCATTTGAAAATGTATTTTAAACTCATATAAATACACATTTAGATATTAAAATACCAATTTATCTTAAAAAATACAGTTTTAATACAAAATAAACATATCTTTTAATTAACTATTTTTAATAAAACAATTCATAGAAAAAGAGATATGGGATTCCATTTATTAAAATATGAAATATTGAAAATGAATATAAAAACATAATAATGTCCATAATGGTGGAAAATTCATTGTTCCTGTCAATATTCAGAATAGGAAAATCCATATGTAAATTTTCAAAATGTTCCAAATAAAACACTTAAAATTTATTATTCAAAACATTTAAATGTAACTGAAAATATACATAAAATTTATCTTATAATACAATTATATCATTATAAATAAATATGTAAAGTATCATCAAGAATATTGAAAATAAAGGATTAGATCTTTAAACATTCAATGTGGCCCATTCCAATTTGAATATTTATATCATATGAACCATGAAAGAATGAAATGTAACAAAACATAAGATGACATGATAATATATAAAATATGGATATATAATTTCAAAAGGTCTAAATATATACCATGTAAAAATATAATGGTTTATATAATTAATAAATGACTTAATGAACAAAGATTGAGATGAAATCCCCAAAAATAAATTGGACTTCTTTCGCGTGTCGTTATCTTCTTGGGTAAAAATATTTTGTTAAATAAATTCATTACTAAGAAATGTTTTATTTTTTATAATTTACTATAACATCACTTATTATAATTTTGAATTCAAATATGTAAATAAATATGTTTATATCATGTTTTTATAACCATATTTAGTTTTTGTGTCAAAAATATATTTGATTGGTCAAGTATGGTCAAAGATTCCATTATATACGAATTGGTATAATAATAATTATGAGATAATTCTAATATTAATACATTAATAGTATTTTTGAAACTAATCCCGAATGATGTTTATGAAAAATTAACCAATATTCTAACCATGGAGGTGGTTGGGTGTATATACGCATGTGTGACATTCCCATTTTTAAATGATCATTATGGAAAGAAGGGAAGTGACAATTATCATTACATAATTACTATTATATTATAAATAAAATATTATTTAATATTATATAATTATATATAAAAATATAATTCTTTAAAAGGAATCACAATACATCAATGAGGCGATTGTCCACACGTCCAAGAACTATGTTATCATTTTTTCAGTGAGTGATAAGGTATTAATGAAAAAGATATATTATATTTATAAAGGGTAATTATTTCATTAATATCATATGTATTTTATTCAGTTCACATGTGTTTAATTATTACCATAAATAATCCATTATATGTAGTTTGTGAGTGTCTCACATCACATTCAGGAGGTGATATTCCTCATGTCCACAAACAATGTTACCGTTTTTACTAAAAAGGGAAAGAAAACATGAAATTTTATATAAAAATTATAAAATAATAAAGTAATTATAAATTTAATACATTTTATATTTAATAATATTTTTTACGTTTTACTTTCAAACCCCGAGAGTTGTTAAATTATAAACAAACAACCTAGCTTCGTGAGGTGGTAGTTTTCTGTACACAAGAACGTTATGTTATTTACCAATTAGATAGAAGTGTGTTTGAGAGTAATTCATAAAAAATTAATAAAAATCACAGTATATTTATGATACAATATTTATTTTATAATCATATAAATTTAATATTTGAGTTTCTGGAGAATGAAAATAAAATAAAGGATCTTGAGGAAGGATATTCCTTCATATTTGGGTAAATCCTTTTTGCTTACATCGATGGGAATCTTTTGATGGATTTAAACAAAAAATGGATAATTATATAATGAATTTAAGTGACATGGGTACTTATTTTAAAATGTTTTTTTGTGAGGCAATTGACATTGGAGGTTGGAATAAGTGAGAGGGTTAGGTGTGTTATAATAATGGAGTTGGAGTGGCATTCTGGTATTTTTTGGAAAATTAATTCCACTCATATTTTTTCTATGAAAATTATATCTAATAATAAATATAATTTTTCAAAATTTAGGATATGGTAGATATATGGCCATAAAATGGATTTTGGATATGTTTTTTGTCGGTTTTCCTTTAAAAATAATATTTAGTCCTTTATTAAGCAATTTTTGTCTCTTAATCATGTTTATTTTATTGATCACATGCATGATTCCTTTTGGTCAAAAACAATATTTTCATGATTATTAATTTTAAATTACTTTTATTAATAAAATGGAATACATTTTTCTAAATTTCAATCACATAATTGGAATAAATTAATTTACCATTATTTTTGCATATGGGATAACAAAGAAAGAATTTCAAAAAAAAATTTCTAATGTTCTCTTCGTTATTATATCAAAATTAAAGGAGGATTTTTTACAATGATCTATTTTTTCTAACATACATAATTTTTTTCTATTTATACATTAAAACAAAAAAACATATTTTTACTATAGGAAAAAAAATATGAAAACCAGTTTAGAACAAAAATCTAATATTATTCCCTACAAAAAAAAATTTGAATTTTCATGAAAAATATTAAAAAATAAACCAAAACTAAATTTACATATACAAATTTCAAATATGAAGTTTATTTTTTCAAATAAAATAATAATGTATTCAAAAAATATATTTAATATGGTTTCCCTATAAAAAGGTAGTAAAACTGCCTTATTAAATTATATATATCTTTTTATGAATAAAATAAACTTTGTTCTTATTTTAATCTTTAAAAAGATATTAGATGAATTTGAAAACATTTGAAAAACATGTGTAAAAGTAGTGTAGTTTTCTTTATTCATTCTTGCTGACACAATGGTTGGGAAAAACTACCACATAAAATAATAGTATTAACAATATATTATTTTTGTTATAACTCACTCTTACATGAAATGTAAGATTTCAGAGAAACTCATTGCAACATATTAGGTATTATATTAATCATATTATCCTATTTAAGGTAAAAATACAATTCAATTCATAAATATTAAAAAATATGAACAAATAATATTCTATCATTACCTATTATGTGACATACAATATAAATATTATTTATTAATGAGATAACAAACAACTCATGGAATGATTTTTTAGTATAATTTTACCTTATGTAATATAGATGTAATTTTGTTTTAAATATCAGTCTAATTTTTTTTATATCAATCCACATGACAAATACAAATAAAAACATTTCAATATCTTGAATATTTTTTCTAGATAACTTCATTTATAATAATTTTTTAAATTATTTAAACAAAATTATTTATTAAAAAATAACAGTCTTTATATGGGTTTGGAAAAATTATATGAAATTTCTATTTTAAAAAAATTTATTTATCCAAATTCAGATAATTTTATTAATTGGAATTCTTTTCAATGTCATCATATTTAACATTTTATCTAGCTTAATGATATCTTACTATATATATCCCATTATAAATTATATAAATAATTATTTCAGATGAAAGTATAACATTATACATTAATTCTATATATATATAACAATTTTTTTTATCCCGTTTATTGATGCTTATTCACTATAATGTTTGTTATAGTAGTATTATCTCTCCTGTATTATTTTTTTCATTAACTCTTTCTTAACCTTATATACACTAATAAAAATTTAATATACTTAATATCTTAAATATATATGATATTTTTTATCCATTATTATTGAAAAATTAGATGTCAATTTAATGTTCATTCCCTATTTAATCATTATTTTCTACCCTATGTTCGCGTTAATGAGTTTCCTTCCATGATTCAATTCTTTATTACCATTATTTTTCAAGGAACAATTTCATCTTGTTCTATGTTATTCATTCATGAATTACCCTATTTAATAATTCCATATCAAGATTATCCCTAGCTTATGTTGAAACATACATGATTATTTAGTTTATTATTCTGTGATTATATAATATAAAATTTATTTTTAACAAATTTTAATTTATAGGGTTTATAATAATTTTGATTAAAGTATTTTTATTCTATATAGCTCGTATAAACATATAAATTTTATGATGTGAACTATGGGACAAAAATTATACATCCCTCCAATAAATAATTTAATGATTTATATATAATGATATTATTATATGGGGAGATGATGTGGTTTTCTTTTTCAACTAAGGTATTCATTATCATTATACAACTTTCTTTCCCCATTATGTTATAAAATTTTCATTTTAATCCTTGAAAAATAATAAGGATGACATGTTTTTGGTTTATTTCTCACACACACACATATATATCCCAATTATACAATTTCATAGATATAATTCCCAATACACATACATTATGAACACATAAAACTCTTATTTTACACATTGAATTCAACATTATTAATCCATGTTACATTGTAATAATTTAATATTAATATATTATACTATCTAATGATTTAATTATTTATCTAATAAGACTCTTGAAAATTATTATTTTTGTGTTAAAATTTGGTTATCCCTATTAATTATTTTGGATTGATATATCTATGTAGAAAGAAAAATACAGTAAGGGTGAGTTGTATGTTTTAAAAAAATTATCATTAAATAATTCATTTTTTAACAAAGTTTGACAAATAAAAATCACTAAACCATCATCTATTAGGTTAATAAAAACACCTTGGTTTCGATAATGATGATTAATATAAAAAAATAAAAAACAAGTTTTCTTATATAAGAATCTACCTGAAAGAATATATAATCTTAAATAAATGTTTATACAAAAAAAAATATATAATATGTAGTAGTTTTTGTTGATAAGAAATTATAGTAGAATAACATAACATGTAACAAAACACGCAATACAAAATAATGAAATATTTTAAACCAATTAAATGTGTAGACAATGAAATTGGATACAAGTCCATTGATTTTTAATTTCAAGAAATATTGTATTACCCACGCTAGGGTAATCCTTAAACCTAAGAAACATAGGATGACACTTCTATATTTCTATCGATGAATTCCCTTGATTAAGTAGATAATTATCACCTATGTCTTTTTTACACTGGAAACCTTCTATTAAAGAATAATATTCCCAAATAAAATATTAAAGAGACAAAAATTAAAGGTTTATTTAATATTAACTCTCTCTACATTAGTAAACAAACATTAAGAACACAATAATCACACTCTAGTATCAAGATAGAAATATCACAACATGTAGACACACATAGTTTTTTATCCCACTTTTCAAGTGATGATGTGATCGTGTATTTATAGGTGTGGATTCCCATGGTCGAAAAGGTTTCTAACAATCATATTTTTCCTAATATTTCAGAGGGACCTATATAGAAGGCACTTACTATGGCATAAACACAACACATTAGACAACAAAATTTTTGAATAAGGAGAAATGTCATGAGAAACATTTATTGAAATATATTGAATAATATGATTATATTATTAAGAATAATAAAAAATTGGAGTAACAAATCAATTTTAAGATAAATAAGAAGTTACATGAAAATCAGATTCTAGAAATTCAGAGAATTATATTCTGGAAATGAAGAGAATCAAAATATGTAAATAATGAGTATAAAATATAATAATTACTATGAATCAGATTTATGGAATAAGAATAATCAAATTCTTATATATTTAATATTAAGAACTGAGAAACATAAAAAATTCGATTCACAATTCTAAGTGGATATGAGTTAAAAAGAACATGAATTAGATTTTAATTTCTAAGTAAAAATTGAATTGAGAAACACTGTAAATTATATTAGAAATTTTGAGGGAACTTGATTTAAGGAACTATTTAAATGAAATTCAATGTATTGATTGAATTGGTTTTATTGAACTATGTAAATTGGATTCAATGTTCTAGGAGAATTAGATTTGAGAATGAGTAAGACTCTGATTATAATTATTGATTGTATTTTCAATGATCTCAGTATCAAGTATATGTTAAAGAAATTTTTTTAAACATTTCTTGAAAATGACATAAAATATATTAATGTTCATGAATGTTATTATTATAATATTTAAATAAAATTACATATAGATTTTAACATTATTAATGAAAATTTGTTTGTGATGTCCAAATCCTAAGGGAATGAGAAATATTATAAATACAATTTTGACCAAAAAATATCTCCCTTTTTAGAGAGTACAAGAAAATTATTATGAAGTAATATTAAGACAAATATATTTAATCATAAATATAAAACTAGTACCCACCTGATTTTTTAACTCATAAAAGGATGAATATGAAAAACATCCACTTAGGTTATAAAATCTCTACATAGATCATGTCATTATCTTTAAGTATTTCTCTTCCATTATTAAATAAATATCTCCCACATACTTAAGAAATTATTCTTAATGAATTCCCCCTAACTTAATCATTATCCCTCTAAGACAAATATTATTTTTTGAACAATAACCCCCATTGTGATTTACCAAAAAATGGTGTAAAATATATTAAACCTGAAAATAAAATGAAACATATGGGAAGAACAGATAGATTATAGGAATTTTATATTGAAAATGTTTTTATAACAAATTTATAGAGTTAATAAAATCAATCCTTCATTGGGATTACTATTTTGAAAATGGATTTAAACATATCCATCTCTTTGTAATCATCTTGAAACATTGCAAGGAGCTCTACCTAAATCATGATTTCTCTTCTCAAGAAACTGAATATTTTCTACTTGCCTTTGAATCCTCTCCTTATGACACATGAGTTTGTTAGAAACCTCAGCATTATAATCCTTCAATCATTTGATCTCAGTACGGATGAAATATAACATTCCATTTAAATCATTGACTTCTTATGTCATAATATCTTGTTCTTCCATCATAATTTTTGAAAAACTATTAGATATTTCATTTAGAGAATCTTTAGATTCTGGGAATGATTTTTTAACTATGTAAACCATATCATCAAAACCAATAAGATAAATATTAATCTATCATGAAAACATTTTTTTTAAGAACCCGGTTCTTATTTTGAGGTATGAGTTTCTTCATTTCCCTTTTACTTAAGTGTTTTTGATAAAATATGGAAAATGGGGAAAAAGACTAAATTTTGGGACTACACGTCCTGTACTATTCCACACTCCATGTACTTTGGCCATGTGGGATGAGTAAAGAGGGTGCGTATCCATGTCGGCGATTAAGGGTGTAAAAACCGACTACACACCATGTAGTGGGTACGTACATGCTGTGTAGTCATTCGGTAGGCAAATAGTAAGGCGGTGGATGTAGCCACCAGCTGCGCGATAGTACCCGACGTGTAATTATGAATACACACCGTGTAATCATGCCGACAGATGAACAGTGCGGCGGTGCCACCAAAGGAACAGTTAAATGAGAAAACTACATGCCGTGTACACGGTAAGTACACGCCGTGTTGTTTTTTTCTCTTAAAATGGGCAGTAGACAACCCAGTTCACAGGATTGGCTTAGAACCGTAGGAAGGAGACATGAGAGGAGGTCAGAACTTCGAGGATCTCCAGATCGAGTGTCGGGAATCCGTTTTCGCCTCTGATGATCTCGTTGGAACCGCACGGGTAAGCCCTCCACTCTCCTTAAGTCGTTCATGCCAATTATTCCAATAAGGGAATCTATTTATGTTTGAACAGGTATTTCTCTTACGTTAGATCTACATCATTCTTGGACAATTTGAGGACAGTCGTTTTCGTATACCGTTCAGGGGCGTTTAAGGTAGGTGGCGTGGTGTTTAATTTCCAACAGTTGTGCGTTTGTGTGAATCATTGTGGCAGAAACCCATGTTGGGGTGTCGTGTGGTAGAGGCCTTACCTGTTTTAAATACCTAGAATTGTATAAGTGATTAAATGTCATAATAAACTTCTGTTTGGGATCACTTCTTGGATCCAGTTTCACCCCGGGGGTGTGTTCCTCTGTTTAGCCATTTGGCCAGGATACCCGAGGGTATGCCTTTATAATAATGATTATAGAATTTCCTTAAGAGGAATTTCATGTGTATTACTTTTTTACACATTGGACATGGCCCGATTACTTGTTTAGCCTGAGAGCAGTGTTTTACTTAGCATGAGGGTAGTGCATCTTATAGCCTCAGGGAAACTTCTTCCATGCCTGTGGGCAATAGACTCTGTGCATGAGGGCGACAGATTGTACACCTGAGGGAAATATCTGTTATGCCTGTGGGCAATTACCTGCGGGTTAAGATTCTGATTACCTCATGGTAAGGGTTTGCGTGTTTGAGGACACAAGCTTTTCAAATAGAAATTCACTATGGTGGTTTCCTTATAATGAACGATTAAATGAATAATAAAATGGAAATATAATATGTAATGTTAGTTACTTATTAATACTTCTTAGTTTGATGGATTTTACAATAGCACACTGTTGTGTTATATTTTCACACAGTTGGGCACGAGCCTTTGGTAGGTGCTTACTAGGATTTATTCTCACACCTTGTTTGGGTCATGTATTCAGCCCAAACCGATTACATTTTTGTAGGTGTGGATTAGGGAAAGGGCCCCTATACAGGCACTTTATTGTTGTTGAGGAGTAGGGGAGAATGGGACCGGGCTTAGGCTCGCGATTCTACTGGCTATTTTGTTTGGTTTTGTTGTACACTGTACTGTATTTTACTATATTTTTTTAACATGTTCTAACTTTTTTCATAGAACTTGAGACATGTTGCATCATCATCTATATAACGGTTTTTTACTGCAGTTGTTTATATTAAATGTGATTGGTTTATTGCTTCAGTTGTTGTTGTATACTATTTATTTTATTCCACTACGCTACACTTTGACAAATGAGGTCATAGTTTCTCCACTATCAGACCTGGGCCCTCGCTGCTAGTTGGAAGCCTCTGGTGTTTGGTGAAATGTGCTTGAGGTGACGTGGTGAACTAGGTTCTGGGCACCCGTTGAGTGGCAACCGGGCCTGGGATGTTTCAAAGTGGTATCAGGGGGGTTCTTTTCTTTGACTTACTATTTGGATCCTTAGTTAGGGATATGAAGAAAACGTTAGTTGGTAATAAGTTGTGTGTGGGCATAGCTAACCCATGTACAGGGAAAAGTCAATTTACTTCGTGTTGCAATTGTATTGATTTTTCAATTTAAAGTTGATTTGATTTCACCGTTGGGTGACACACTTGTGATTGTGCTGTTATATTTTATCCATGGGTTCTATTTAGTTTCATCCCAATGAGATGAGGGTATTCCATACCATTTATCATTTAGGCACATGTCATAAATCACATGCCATGCATAGATCTATGCCATGTAGGTGCATTAGAAATTGAATGGTGTTGTGATAGTTTTTGTGCTTGAGAAGCATGATGTTGTGAAAACGGCTTGATAAATATCTGCTATGTGATAGGGTATTTTTGTGGGATACTGTTGAAAGAATGGACGCCAATATTTGGTTTCTGGGGAGTATGGGCCCTCATTGACCGAAATTTGGAGGACCACTAATGGTGTATTTTGATATAACACATATAAGATGCCAAAAATTGATTCGCAAGGAGTATGGACCCTCAGAGATCGGAATTTGGAACTTAGGTGTTGTTTTTTCGGTATTTTTTGGGTTCCGGAGTAGTATCTAAGACTTACAGTTTGGAAAACCCAGGATACACGCCGTGTAGTTCCATGGACACACGCCGTGTGATCTTTTGTTCGGGAAGAAAAGAAAAAAAAAATTAAGTACACGCCGTGTACCCTCAGTACATGCCCTATAGTCGCTTTCCGTGTCATATACCGTGTGGATGGAGACACAGGGAAGGGAAATGCTTGGGGAAAACATGTCGTGTACCAAATGTACATGTTGTGTAGTGTTGAGCCGAAGTCTGCTCGTGTAATAAATAAACATGGACAGAGGAGACCTTAAGACATACAAGTCATGTCCACTACGGAACATGCCGTGCAGTTTGACCTGGGATCCTGCCGTGTAACTAACAACACTGGTCGGTGTAAATCTTTCGTGTACACTCCATGTTCCTAAGGGACATGTCATGTAGTCTTGTCCAAGGACAGACCGTGTGGACATAGCCATGTGTCTAGGAAATGGGGTGGTGTACACGTCGTGTGCGAGTGTAACACGCCGTTTAGTATCAAGCCGAGCAGACGGCCACGTCACAAACGACACAGGCAATTGGAAAGTTACACCATACACGCCGTGTAGCGTATATACACGACATGTAGTTTTTTTCAATGGGAGTCATGTTCCTTAGCCATGTTGAAGGACCAGGGCGGGGGAAGATAAGTCAAGTACATGCCATGTAGTCAGTATACATGTCGTGTAGTCTTGCTTTGTAAATATTTAATTTCTTCTTCTTCTGTTCCCATTTTGGTCCCTTCGTTTTCAATCTTTGATAATCTTGTTCTAAGGTGTGCATTTGACCTTGTAGAGTCATGTCCCTGAGACAACCACGCGTTGTTCGCCAAGGGAGAGGCAATGATTATATTCTAGATATGGTGGGCCATGGGCTACCAGTGGATCCTCTAGTCGAGCCAGATACGACGCCAACTGTTATACTGGACACAGACACGGATGCACAGTTCCTTGAAGGATTTATGTGGTTCATGCAGACCTTTCAGGGAGCACCACTGGCTGCCACATCTATGGCTGACCTGACTCATATATTCCAGTAGCATTATCCGCCTATGTTTTCAGGGGATGGGGGATCACATGCTGTAGAGTCTTGGCTAGGGTCTATGCAGACAATCTTCAAGCATCTTATGATGCCTCCAAGGTGGAGGGTCAAGCTCGTTACTTATATGCTTCGTGATTCCGCCAAGAGTTGGTGGGATGTTACCACCCAGTCAGAGAATCAGAGAGACAAGGCGTGGAATGATTTAAGACATCCATCTATGACTTCTTCTTCTTATAGACACTGAGGGTAGATAGAGCTTGAGAGTTCATGAATCTGCAGTAGGGCGCTATGTCGGTGATGGATTATTCGGCTTGTTTCACCGAGCTTCAGCGTTTTGTACCCGTTCTGGTGGGTGATGGGACGTTGAGTACCAGAAGCATTGGGGATGGTCTTCGATATGACATCAGAGAACAAGTGAATGTTTTCAGGTTGCCTTTAGTACATACTATTTTGAACCAGGCGCTGATTATAGAGAGGAATCATCGAGAGGCTAGTGGTGTAGGCTAGGGAAATTCCGCACCATTTTCTGGTACTATTTTTACTGGAAACAAGAATAGACAAATTGAATTCTCTCACGGTGGTAGTACCAGTGAGAAGAATGTTTTAGGTGGATAGGTCATGTGCTACCAGCGTGGTAAGGAGGGGCACAAGAGACCTCAGTGTCCATGAGACCCATTGGAGTGCCAAGCTTGCAGAAAGATGGGTCTTCTGCAGCGCTTTTGCAGGGCGTTTCCACTAGTGGATAGTGAGAGGGGTTTTGTGTAGACTCCTCATGCTGGAGTAGGACCAACAGCTTCTTACCAGTCTAGAAACTAGAATACATCAGGGCGTACAGGCAGAGATGGTGGCCATTGCCGTGGTATCCAGACACCAGGATCTCAGAGGCAGTAGGGCAGGACAACTTAGGGTAGCCATGTTGTGTCGTAGGTCCGCGGCACTGGGCAGACATATGTAGTTCCACATACCCATCATGAGCAGGATCTTGGACCCTCTAAATTCAGAGGTACTATTCTAGTAGTTTCTGTTTTATCTTCAGTGATTTTTGATACGGGTTCTACACATAGCTTTATATCTGTACCCGTTGTGGAGAGCCTTGGGCTCTGTGTTTCTTCTTCTTCTTCAACTTTATGATGCTAGGCACTCCGTTGGGAACTAGAATAGATTGTGTGTGTCAGCGCAAGGAGTTCCCCCTTGAGGTTGGTGGGTGTCACTATCTTTGGGACCTCTATGTCTTAGAGATGACGAGCTATGATTTCATTCTCGGGATGTACTGGTTAGTTCCCTACCAAGCCTTTGTATATTACTATCGTCGAAGGGTGAGTTTCACGTCACCAGAGGGCGGAGAGTTTCTATACAAGGGTGAATGGGATGTCCAGGCGAGTCGAACTGGACCAGAGCATCATGGGAGAGGTGGTGTCATAGTCAATATTGTGAGTTTATATCTGGATGATAAAGGGACTTATTAGAAATATTTCCCTCCATTTTTTGATAATTTCAGGGATGTCCTCGCAGACAACTTTTGGGGTATACCTCCAGAGCGTGAGGTGGATTTCTCTATTGATCTTGTGTCAGGAGCAGTACCAGTGTCCATTCCTCCTTATAAGATGTCCATGCCTGAGTTGCAGGATCTCAAGAGGCAATTAGAGGAGTTACATGCAATGGGTTTTATCTGAACCAGTACTTCTCCATAGGGTTCTCTGATCCTTTTTGAAAAGAAGGCAGACGGTACCATCAGACTCGGTGTGGACTATTGGAAGTTTAACCGGTTGACGGTCAAGAACTGATATACCTTTCCTTGGATTGATGATCTTTTTGATCAACTTTGTGGAGAACGAGTGTTCGCGAAGATTGATTTGAGATCCAGATATCATCAGCTGCGCGTGAGACCATCGGATATACCGCTTACAGCTTTTGGGAGCATATATTGTCTGTATGAGTAATTGGTTATGCCGTTCGGACTCACAAATGTGCCAACAGTTTTCATGGCTCTGATGAATCGTGTGTTCCATCATTATCTGGATTCTTTTGGGGTAGTATTTGTGGACGATATCTTGGTGTACTCTCACACTCGACATGACCATGCCACCCATCTTGAGATCATATTGAGTACACTTAGAGAGCATCGGCTATATGATATTCTCTCAAGGTGCCACTTTTGGATGGACCAGATTCACTTCCTAGGTCATATCATCTGAGAGGAAAGAGTTATAGTAGACACAAAGAAGGTGAGAGTAGTAGTTTCCCGAGAACAACCTAAGAACGTGTTTGTGATACGGAGTTTCTGAAGGCTTGTTGGTTACTACAGGCGTTTTATAGAGGACTTCTCCCGCTTTGCAGTGCCATTGATGGATTTGAATAATAAGAGAGTGATGTTCTTTTGGTCAGAAGGTTGTGAGACAACCTTTTAGGACCTGAAGGGAAGGTTGACATCAACACCAATCCTGGTACTTCCATAGTAGGGAAAGAGTTATATAGTTTACAGTGATGCATCAGGAATTGGGTTGGGAGCAGTGTTGATGTAGGGCGATCAAGTTGTTGCGTACGGGTCTCGGCAGTTGAGGCCTCATGAGAGGAATTACTCGATGCATGATCTCGAGTTGGCTGTAGTTGTACATGCATTTCACTATTGGGGACATTATCTTTTGGGAGATCATTTTATGGTTTTCACCGACCACAAAAGTATCAAGTACATCTTTACTCAGCATAAATTGAATCTGAGGCAGCAAATGTGGGTTGTATACCTTCAGTCCTTCGATTTTGAGCTTGCCTATGCACCTGGTAAAGGTAATGTAGTAGATGATGCACTGAGCTGGAGGACTCAGAAACAGGCGCTGGAGGAGGCTAGTGGTGAGTGGAAGCTTATGGCTTTCTTCTCTGAGATGCATTTGGAGGTGCACGACAGTCTGGGGGAAAACATATCTTACATCTTTATCTATGGCCTATTCCCTCATGGATAGGGTGAAGATGAGATATCTATCTAATTCAGAAGGCTTAGCTCTATGGTAGTCAGTGGGAAGTGAGGACCCTCCTCCTGGATGGACGATAGGCGATGATGAGGTACTACGTTTCCATGCACGAGTGTGGGTTCCCTGGGATATACGTGAGGAGATGATGCAGGAGTTTCATGCTTCAGCTTGGGAAGTTCATCCCCGAGTTACCAAGATGTAACGTGACTTAAGACATCGGTATTGGTGGCCGGGTATGAAGAGAGAGATATCTAGTTTTGTTACAATATGTTCCACCTGTCGGCAGGTGAAGGCAGAGCATCAGAGGCCAGCCAGACTATTACAGTAGTTACCCATCCTGGAGTGGAAATGGGATGATTTCATGATGGATTTCGTTACTGGGTTACCGAGGTCACCTTGAGGAAATGATGACATGTGGGTTGTTGTGGATAGACTCACGAAGGTAGCTCATATTTTGGCGATCAAGGAGACCTTCAGTTTTGATGAGTTCTGAATGTTGTATATCCGAGAGGTTGTACATCTTCATGGGGTTCCTCATTCTAACGTTTCAGATAGGGAATCCCACTTTACATCTCATTTATGGAAGGTTTTTCAGAGGGCACATGGTACAAAGGTGATTTTGAGCACAACATACCACCCTCAGACTGATGGCCAGTCAGAGCGTACGATATGGGTGCTTGAGGACATGCTGCATGCATACATCCTAGACTTTGGGGGATCCTGGGAGAATCACATACCCCTGCTCAAGTTTTCCTATACTAATAGTTTTCAGGAAACTATTTAGATGGAAACATAAACGGCTTTATATGGTAGGCCATGCCGATCACCTTTGTGATGGATAGAGGCATGTGAGGAAACCTTACTGGGACCGTATCTCATGCAGGAGACTTTTGATCAGGTCCAGTTGATTTATAAGTAGGTGGTTACTAAGCAGTCTTTCCAGAAATCTTATGCGGATTGCTTTAGACGACCCTTGGAGTTAGTGGTTAGGGATCATGTTTTCTTGCGTATTTCACCGAGGATGGGACACATGCGAATCAGGAGACAGGGTAAACTTTCACTGAGGCATGTGGGGCCATTTGATATTCTGGAGAGAGTCGGGCTTGTTGCCTATCAGTTTTAGTTACCACAGTGGTACTGAGCCATGCACGACGTCTTCCATGTATCTCAGTTGCGCCACTATCATTCAGACTCGTCATAGGTCTTTTAGCCCGTGGAGGTTGAGCTAGAGGTAGATGCATCCTTTGAGAAGCATCCCATTTGTATCGTGGATAGGAGCATGAAGTTTCTTTAAGGCTGATCAGTTCCTCTCATATGGGTGCTATGGAGGCTTGGCCGAGTGCATGACAAAACCTTGGAGCGGGAGACCGACGTACGTGCTCAGTGGACAGATCTGTTCTACGTTTAATCTTCACTACCCTTGGAAGGGAAATTCAGGGATGAATTTATTTATGGGGGGAAGTTTGTAAGAACCCGTTTCTTATTTTGATGTACGTGTTTTTTCTCTTCTCATTTCCTTAAGTGTTTTTGATTAAATAAGGGAAATGGGTATAAATCCTAAATTTTGGGACTACACGCCGTGTACTATTCCACACACCATATACATTGGCCATGTGGGATGAGTACACAGGGTGTGTAGCCATGTCAGTGACGAATGGTGTAAAAACCGACTACATGCCCTGTAGTGGGTATGTACACGCCATGTAGTCAGTCGGCAGAAAAATAGTAAGGTCGTGGAAGTAGCCTCCAAATGCGGGACAGTACACGCCGTGTAATTAATAATACACGTCGTGTACTCATGTCGACAGATGAACAGTGAGGTGGTGCCTCCAAAGGAACAATTAAATGATAAAAGTATACGCCATGTAATTGAAAAGTACACGCCGTGTAGCTTGTTTTATTGGCGTAAAATTGGAAGTAGCCAACCCTTTTCACATGACTGGCTTAGAACCGGAAGAAAGAGTCGGGAGAGGAGACCAGACCTTCGAGGATCTTCATATCGAGCGTCGAGAATCTATTCTCACCTTTGACAATCTTGTCGGAACCGCACGTGTATGCCCTCCACTCTCTTTAAGCCTTTATTGCCAATTCTTCCTCTATGTAATGTTATATAACATTGAACGGGGAATTCTTTCATATCAGATCTACGTCGTTCTTGGAAGATTCAAGGATCGTCATTCGCGTATACCGTTCATGGGAATTTAAGGTAGGTGGCTTGGTGTTTAATTTCCAACTGTTGTGTGTTTGTATGAATCGTTGTGCCACGAACCCATGTTGGGGTGTCATGTCGCTGAGGCCTTAACTATTTTAAATAACTAGAGTTTTATAGGTAATTAAATGTGATAATAAACTGCTGTTTCGGATCATTGCATAGATCCAGGACCACCCTGGGGGTGCGTTCCTCTGTTTAGCCATTTGTCCAGGATAGCCAAGGGTATTCCTTTATAATAATAATTATAGAATTTTCTAGAGAGGAATTGTATTTGTATTGCTTGTTTACTTGTTGGGCATGGCCCGGTTACTTGTTTAGCCTGAGGGCAGTGTTTTAGATATCCTGAGGGCAGTGCATCTTATATCCTGAGGGAAACTTCTTCCGTGCCTTTGGGCAATAGACTATGTTCCTGAGGGAGATACATTGTATGCCTAAGGGAAATATCTGTTATGACTGTGGGCAATTACCTGCGGGTTAAGATTCTGATTACCTGAGTGTAAGGGTTTGCGTGTCTGAGGACCCAAACTTTTCACATAAAAATTCACTGTGGTGGTTTCATTATAATGAATGATTAAATGAATAATAAAATGCCAATAAAATTGGTAAACTTAGTAACTTTTGAGTACTTCTTATTTTAATTCATTTTACTACTACACACTATTGTTGTATATTTTCACATAGTTGGGCATGGGCCTTTACTGGGTGCCTACTAGGATTTATTCTCACACCCTATTTGGGTCATGTATTCGGCCCAAACAAATTATATTTCTGTAGGACTGGATAATGGAAAGGGCCCTTATACAGGTACTTGATTTCTGTGAGGAGTAGGGGAGCATGGGACCGGGCTTAGGCTCGCGATGCTACTGGATGGTTTGTTTTGTTTTCTTGTACTCTGTATTGTACTGTACTGTATTATTGTGTAACATGTTCTGACTGTTTTCTTATAACATGAGACATGTTGTATCATCATCATCATCTATATAACTGTTGGTTATCTTTTTACACATTTGTTTATATTAAATGTGTTTGGTTTATTGCTTCTGCTGTTGTTTGTATACTATTTATTTTATTCCTATGCGCTACACTTTGACAAATGAGGGCATAGTTTCCCCACTATCAATCCTGGGCCCTCGCTGCTAGTCGGAAGCCTCTGGCATTTGGGTAAATGCGATTGAGGTAACATGGAAAACCAGGTTCGGGGCACCCATTGAGTGTCACCTGGGCCCAGGATGTTACATTTTTCATATCTCTCAATAATTTCAATTTGAATCATAATTTTTCAAAAATGTTCTCAATTATATTTCAGTTTATATCAGGATTGTAATAAAAATAGGTATTTCTTAAAATTTGTAATTTAAGGAATGTTGGATAAGATGAACCCTTGACTCAATGTTTGGGATGTATGGAATAAAATTTACCAGCTTCTTCAACTTCTTTACAATGAATTATTCGATTAACGAGGATGACAAATTTGTTGATTATGATGAATTTTTCATTGATATTCAATCATTTACTTGCATACCATTTAAATTCATAGTGACTAACTTATCTATTCTTTGAATTGTTTCACATTCATTATAAATTTGTACAATGTTGTATTCATCATCATCAAGTTTACTTACTTTACTTCCACCATCATATTAGGATTATATTTTATGAACATCACTATAAGAAACATTTTATTTCTAAAGTGAGGAATATTTTCTTATATATCTGTCATATTTTTTGTAATGATTTTACTCATGAAGAATTTTAGGAAAAGATTCTTAGAAGGTTCATTATATATAACTTGTCGGATTAACTCTCTCACAGAGTTTCTCCAATTCTTGTAATATCATCATTACATTATTTTACTTCACCTTCTTATTCATCTTATTCTTGAGATTTATATTCAATACTCACAACTAAACCTAAAATTACATATTTTCCTTTGATTATATTCATTTCCTCTACTAAAATTTCATTAAAATGTTGGGGATGTTTAGATTCTTCATGAAAAAATTTGGTAACATGTGTTTGTTTTTTGTGTATTTCTATTCATCTCAACACAGCTTGTGTTATCTCTAATTTAGATTGATTTTTATTTAGCATCTTATACATTGATTTTTTTCAATTTATTTATCATTATGTATTTTTATTACAGGGGGTTAATCAGTTTACAATCATATTTGACAAGGATTCTGGAAACCTATATATTTGAGTCATGATTATCCCATCTTTATCTTGTCGATCATGTGGATGATATATCTAATCAGATTTATTTTCCATAGATTTAAAAGGAAATATAACATGAATATATCGGTGATATTAGGATTATCCCTATATCCTTTTCTCTATATTAGCAACCATTTCACCGATAATGATATAATTTAGTCCTTGAAAGAGAGATGTTAATGTTTTAGATTCTTTATCCCCTGAATTCATAGGCGATTCATTATCATTCTCCTTGTTGAAAAAAACCTCTAATCCTGACATGTTTTTCAACGGAGAAAATAATTCCCCATTAAATGAGATTGTTAGAATATTTATAAATTATTTTAAAGATAAGGAGTAGAATTTCTCATAACTTTGAAACTGAACCTTATCCATTCCACCTTCAATAATGAACTCTGTTGATTTATATAATTCTATAATTAGTTCTAGATACACAGGATAATCTTCTCCCATATTTTTCACAGTACATACATTTTCCTATCCTTGAAACATTATGATTTTACTCAATATGTAATTATAAATGTCGAATAAATCTTGATCAACTAACCATTCTAGAAAAATGAACCTATCTTTAAACTCCTTATGAACAAGCATTTAAAATTGAGAGGATAATGATATAGATTTTCGGAACTGAGAAAAGAAAATAGAATCGTAATATGGGATTTGAAGTGTAGCCGTAGCTTAGTCATAATTATTTGGAGATCGATATGGGACACAATGTGGAGGGGGTCACTCATTTATATAAGTGATGAGGTGATGTTTAATATTCTAAAAGACATCAATAGTTGAAAAAATAAATATATTTGATCCAACAATTGACATTAATCGAAATAAGGGTTTATAGGTTTTTATATTTTGAGGTTTTAAGGAAATAAAAATTAATTTAAGGAAGATGAATTCGATGAAGTTTTTCTTAAAACAAAATTGTAATAAAAAACAATAATTTCAATTAATAAGTAATATGTAGGAATATTTATTTTTTTGAGTTCTCAAGTGATTTGTCAGTATTGGATGAGATTCTCTTTAGAAATTTTAAATTACGGAAAAATTTGACAAAACCTAGAAAATTTAAAAATGGAAGGAAATTTTTAATGATATCTAAATTTTTTATTAGATTCTGAAGAGAAAATTAGGTTCTGAAATAATATTATAATGTAAATTTAATTTACTCCCCCTATCAAAAATAGTGATGTAATGTAAGTAGATTGTTTAATTAATGTTTATGTGAATGATTAACTTGCATTTATCATTCTAACATTTTTCTAATGTATTCACATCTATTAAAAAGTAATATAATTGTAAAAATGTCAGTATGTTGTACTTGTATTCTGATAAATTGTAAAATAATTTCTCATTTAACTATATGATCTCTAAGAAAGTTATTCATAATATCCATGTGTTTTTCACATGAGTGATTTGCATGGTTATTTTATTAAAGCTATGGAACCAATGTTATGACATTGTATTTTATTTTTTATAAAAACCATGCCATAATAAGTGATTGCGTGTTATATCCACAACACTTGAGAACAAAAACTTCCAACTTCCATATATTCATCTTCAAAATTGGTATGTTATACTGAGTGTTTTTTCATATATGACAAAGAAAGTAATCTTTCTTTATTTCTAAAAAATAATTCTATTTTTATTACATTTTTATTTGAGTACACATTTTACTCCAATTACATATGTTTCTTCTGGTCTTTTAACCATTTTTCATACTATTTTTCTTTCGAATTCATTTAGATCCTCATGCATAAAATTAATCCAATATTTATCACCTAAAACATCATCACTAATGTCGGGTTTGAATTAAAATAGAAATTCTAGATGTTATACTTCATTTTGTAAGGATCTTCTTTCCCTTATAGGTTCAATTACATCACTAATGATACTGTATGAGAGATGGTTACTATGGAACAACTAACATGGTTTTTTTAAAACTTCTTCTTCAAAAAAGGGTATAAATTATTATAGAGTGAATACATTAGAAACATTTTCATGATTATTTCCTTTATTAATAGGTTCTTCAAAAAATTATGATAATCATTTTTGGATAACAGATCAAAAGAAGTCGGTAGAGTTTTTTTAATAACAAAAGGACCAGTTTCATCAAATTTAACACGAACTGTTTTCTCATTTGTACACAAATTTTAATTTAAAACTCTATAAGCCTTAGAAGTAGAGGAATATCCTAATAAAATAACATCATTATATTAAGGAGTTAATTTATGTAAATTATATTTTATATTCCAAATGAATGTTTTCATAAAAAATCATAAAATTATGAGCCTTTTGGGTTTTGTCTTATCAATAACTCATAAGGTTTTTCTTAAGATATGTCCATATTAAAAGAAAATTTATAATAAAACATATTGTACAAACATATTCCCCAAAAAATTTTGAGAAAATTAGTATTCACTGAACATGGTTCTTGTTATTTATTAAAGATTTTGGTTTTATCTTTCATCAAAACCATCTTTTTGAGGATTTCATGAATATGAAAAGTTATATGTAAAGCCATTTTATGATAAAAAGTTTCAAAATATTTATTTTAGAGTTCTCCCCCATGATGAGTATGAATTGTTATCAATGGTTGGTTTTTTCATTTTTTACATTTTCTATAAAAGTGTTAATGAAAAAAGGATTCTGATTAATTATTATAGAAAATCGACCCATGTAAATTTGGTGTAGCCATCAACTAGAAAAAATACATAGTATTTTCTTCCAATAATTCCAATTTATTTATGATCAAAGAGATTTATGTGTAGTATCTGTTATGTATCAGTATATTTGACATCACTAATAGATATAAATCTTGACTAATGTATCCTTCCATAATCAAAAGGGTCAAATACTTTTGAGGAATTAAATATAAGATCATTTAGATCCTTAAAAAGAAATTTATTAGATAGATGAAACATGTTATTAAGATGATAGTGTCCTAACATTATATTCCATAACCAATATCGATCTTCCATATCACTAAGTAATGGCATGTCTTGGATTCTATGGGATTCTATGTACTGTGTGTAAACATTGTCATACCAATGGTTAGAAAAAAAATTAAACCATGGAATTTGTTAATAAGAATTTTTCATTCCTAATATTCACAAGGTAACCTTAATCACATAATTTGTTAATTTTTATATGGGTTTTCTTTGGACCATTAACAAAAAAACTGTGAAAATTAATTCTTTTCCAAGAAGAACAATTTTACATATACCAATAATATTTGATTGAGCATTATCATTGATGGTAACACTTCCAAATTTCATTTAAATAATATTTTTATATAATTATTTATATTAATTAAAATTCTAGAAACATCCACTATCTATATAACATATGGTATTTTTCATACTTTTTTTTCATAAAAATAAAACAACAATATTTTCAGAACCAAACATTCTTAGATAAAAAATAGTTGGAAATAATATATTACGTATTAGAATCTATTTAGAAAAATAATATTTTTAAAATCCTAAGGGTTGTAATTTGTGTATTGAATTTTGTTTCTCCAATTTCCAACACTTTTACTCCTTGTGTATAATGGGGCACTTGTGGGAAAAAATAGTTATAAATAAAAATATGTTTTGAATGAGAATAATAAATTATATAACTATTATTTAGTGGGAGAATTTGTTAATACATATTATAAAAGTATTTCATACCAATGTTAATGTTTGATAAATATTCTTAAGATAAAATAATTTATTTTTTTTTATAATTTATAAATTTGTATCCTCATCAGTTTTAGTTTTAAGCTTATATTTTATCTCTAAATCATTTTTCTCAGAATTTTATTTCTAGATTATTAGAAGGTCATTCAGTTTCCCAATTTACATCCTCATGTTTTTTTAAAATAGAAAAAATTTCCAAATATTTTACAACATGTTCTTTAGAATGATCTGATACTTTTCTTGTTAAAACATAGATTCTAGAATTTTCATTTTCATGTTTCTTCTGGATCATACTATTTTTATTTTCAAGAAACATGTAAAATCTCGAGATGTTATCGAATAAATTTACAAAATTATCATTTACAAAGGATGATTCTTCATTTAAGTAATTTGAAATTTCTTCAGAATGATATTTTTTATTTAAATAAATGTTGGTTAGGTATTCAATAGTTTGAACATTTGACATAAAACATTTCTTATCAAAAGTTATTATGGTTAGAAATCTATAATTATTTTATTTTAAATTATCATTTTCAATGGATTCATTATAATAATCTCCTATAATTTCACTCCATGAATCATTTTCCTTTAAAAAAGTATTTCCATCAGTCTTATAGTACCTTTTCTAATTTTTATCAGTTACCATGTCTTTTTTTCATTTGTTTGAATCCATAGAAAATTATGACTGATGTGTCAGTATATGTTATATTGGAAACATGTGACATTAGATTCTTTATTCTCCTTTTATCCTTTTTTAATATTTGTATTGGAAATATTTATTCCCAAAAATATTGATCATCCTTCAAGCAAGATTTGTAAATTCCTATTCTGACTGTTCAAAATCAATCGACTTACATTAAAGAACAACTTCCTTATTGGTCAACATCAAAATTTTCTCAGGTGTATAAGCCTTGAACTGAGTTGAAGTCATAGTAAAAGATAAAATACTATTTTTTAATTACATTTTTATAAAACTTCTTCATTCAATTATGATATTGTAGAAATGTTCCAAAAAACTCATAATGAGTATCTTTAGAACTTTTTTGTAATAATCAGGTACTATTCTCTTTAACTCTAATTCATTATGCAAGATGTCTATAATATTTTCTATAAGAACATCATATTCATTCCCATTTTTATCATGTATTGTAAGATATTTAAAATATTCCTAAATCTATGTTGAAATTAAATTATAGGTTCTCTATATTGAAAACCAAAATCATGATGTTGTTCTCTATGCATGAATCTTCTTGTCCTCACGACTTTAGACGTATAAAAACATGTAATTTCTAGTTTCATCAAAATACAATTGTATGTTTTACAAAACAATATCTAGAGGTATATATTTCTTGTCATTAAATAGACTAATGTTTTTCAAACCATATAGTTATGTTTATATTACCGCTTCTATATTTTAGAAAACATTAAGACTTCTTTATGAGGGATTCTTTGATCTCAACTATGCATAACAATTTGTCAAAACCAATATTGATAACTAAAATCGTCATTCTGTCTATATAGTATTAATAGGAATTTCCATAAAAATATGTGGTCTTGTAGGATTTAAATTTTCCTTGTTTCACACATTAAAACCTTGGATCTTTATAATAATGCAAAAAATCTTTTTCCATAGTACACGTTAGTCTATAAGGATATTTATAAACACAATGTTTATAAAACAAATATAACTAAATTGTAAAAGTAAATAATGAAAATATATGAAACATGGAAAGCTTATATGATACCAATTATTGGATTAACATATGTATGAATATAGAAAAATTCAAGAGGGGTGAGTGAATTTTAAGAATAAAAGATTTCATTTTTATCTATAAGGTAATATTTGTTTAACAATGTTAAAGAAATATGATTCACTAAAACCTCTTCATTAAAGTTAAGTGAAACTGTAACACACCACATAATATAAATATTAATTTATCCAAATTATTTATTTATTCAATGTTTGTTTTTATTTTTCAGGAAAGGGTTTACCAATGAGTTTAAAAACCTAAAATATTCTTTGCATGGAATATTCTTTTACATTAGAAAATGTTTTCACGTTAAAATATATTCTTTATATAATGTTTTGAATATATTATCATTATAAACAATATATATATTCTTATATGGTACTAATTAATTTAAAAATGTATTTTAAAATAAATTTGTTTACATGGTATTTTTTGTAAAAATATACGAATCAAATATTTAAATTTTATTGATACCTAAAATGATTAAATCTTAACATGTAAATAATGATATGTGTGATAAAAATAATAATCCTACAATTGTTTTGAAATATATCGAATGTGTTTTAATAATTTTCGGATAATAATTATAATAGTAATAAGAAACATGTGTGTAATTATTTTTTAAGAAAATTATTATATTTAATATATAAAAATATATTTATTTTTTTAATTATAATTATATATAATATTATTATTACTAAAAATTATATATATATATATATATATATATATAAACATATATATATATTAAAATGTTAAAAAACAATGTATATATAAAATGATTTTTTAGAATACGTGATGTTTATAAAAATAAAAACAGTATTGGAGAATAAAAAAATAAAGAAAAATTCAATAATATAATGTAACAAATAATTATAAAAAATGTGTAATGATTGGAAAAAAAAATTATTATGACAATATGAGAGAGAGGCGTGGGATTGACAAAAAATCAAAAAGTTATTTTATTTTGAGGATAAAAATAATGGTGCATGGTAAATTTAGGAGAAAAAAACTATATGATTTCTTAGTTAAAAAAAGAATTAAAATTTATAATTTTTTTTACATGTTTTGGCTAATATATATATATATATGATTATTAATTTAAAATACAAATGAATATATATACATATACAAATATATATATATATATTTGCTACACAATTTTGATAAAAAGTGTTGGTGATATATATAAGGTAAAAATTGATTTTAGTCGATTTTTTTAATAAATGTGTGTAATATGATTTATTTAAAAAAATTAATTACATATATAGTGTTAAAAATGAAAAAAATTTGAAGAAATGATTTAAAAATTTCTCTTTAAAAAACAAACATTAAATCAAGTAATAAAATAAAAAAATAGAATGAATGAAATTATTGGAAAAACGTTTACTTGTAGACAATGAAAAAACCAAATATGATATATGATATATTTAATGTTTAATGAAAGTAAAAAAACAAATTATAATAAAAAAAATAGATTGATAATTTATATCATAGAATATAAAAATTAGTAATGATTATTAAATGAAAATGTAAAGAGTGATAATGACAAGATAACATCATATATTAATTGAAAGGATGACCTGAATAATTGAAACACAACTCATGTTTTTGGTTGCTTTGAGAAAAACATCCCTACTTGGGTACAATACAAATTACATAAAACACCTTTTAAAAAAAAGCATAGCTTCTTGAGGATTATCAATCCATCCCAAACATCTATTTATACATCTGTTTTCTGGGAGGACTCATTCATGTTATTTGAAGTGGAAACCCCACTTGAGTCTACCCTTTATTTTTGATCTAACACCCCAATCAAAAATTAAACCATTTTTTGTGTATCCATAAATCATGTTAGGAGATAACGTGAATTGATAACGTGAATAATATCATATAATAATTGAATGGATAATGCGAATAATTTAAATACATCTCATGTTTTTTGTTGCTTTGAGAAAAACTTCCCAACATGGGTGCGACATCAATTCCTTAGCACATATTTTTTATATAAAATTACAGCTTCCTAAGGAAGATCAATCCATCCAAAATGTCTATATATACCCTTGTTTTTTAGGAGGAATCATTCATATTATTTTAAGGAGAAACCCCACATGAGTCAAGAAATTATTCTTGACCAAACACACCCAATAATAATAAAACCATTTTTTGGATTTCATCAAGAAAGTAATTGGATTATTAATATTTTCAATTATATTTTGTGAGGGTGTATTTATGTTACATTCAATTCTTTTTTTTCTTGAATTTTCTAATTACCTTTTAATTGAGCCATAAAATATTTGATGTGTGTGTGTTATGGAATTATGAGAGGATATATTTATTTGATTATATCCAAATAAAACATAAATATGTTCTTCCGTAAGCGAGACAATTCTTTAGTTTTGAGCATTGATTTTAAATAATTATTTATATTTATTTACTCATGATTTATTTATATATGTGTAAGATATTTATTACATACATAAATGTTCAAATGCGTGGTTTATATTGATGTATATATAGATAAAATTATTATTATCATGTTTATAATTTTTTTTTTAATTTATCATCATGCTTCAATAAAAATGGGAATAATATGTTATCACTTTATATCAACATTTTTGGTGTTGAATTATCTTATATGCATGGACAAGCATTTAGGTATTTACATGGAAATCAATTAGCGCCAAAAAAATCATGGTTCCAATTAAATTTTTATGGTTTCAACTCTGAATTTTATAAGTACATGTATTGCCTTATATGTGTTTTTGTAGTACCCCCGGTTTCTGGTATACAACCCTTACTTGATGTATTTCATGGTTTTAAAGTTAAGGGTGTTGAATAAGAGGGTGAGTATAACTTGGAATGATGTTTTGAGGCAAAGGGAAAGTGGTCAGGTGGCACACGATTTTTCTAAACCTTGCGGCCAAACCGTGCGTAGTTGGTCTTGGAGGCAGTAGCTTTCGCATGGGTGCCACACAGTTTGTCTAACAATATGGCCAAACCGTCTGAGACGGGTGGTCGATGCAGTAGCTAATGCATGTTTAGCACGCGGTTTTTTACACTGTGCAAACTAACTGTGCGTGCACTTAAATGAGATAATTAAATTGTGAATCTCATCAATTTTTTCATCTAAATTCCTCGTTTAACCTCTTAAGACACCCTAAATTGGGATTTTGGTTCTACTAAGGTCAAGGAAGGTTTTCCACCATTCCGGAGCCGATCTGAAGTCTTCTTTTGGCGAATCAAAGCTGGATTCTTGAGGTATGTGATCGTTCTTGATCGGTTTGTTAGATCTAATTAGATCTACTTCTCATATTCTCTCGGTTTCCTAGATATACGCACATTATGGGTAGATCTATTTGTGTGGATTCCAAATATGATGAGATTTGGTCTTGGTTGTGTTAGGAGAAGAGATATAAGGATAATTCTTGGAGAATTGACCTAGTTTTCTTGAGCGTTCTATGATTATTGTGGTTTTCTTCAAAACCCTTGAGCTAGGGGGCTTCACTCTCAACCCCTTTTGCTAGAATTGATTGGCATAGTTCCAAACTGGTTTAATTGAATGGATTTTATTTTGAATAACATAGAATAAATCTTCTTTAGTAATGATTTTGGGTTTTGATGGGATTGTGAAATCTTGGTGAAATGTTGTGCGAAGTGATTTGGCTTGTTGAATTTAAAATGTTGAATTTAAATTATGGATTTGATAAAATTGTATATGGTTGGATGAAATGTCAGTTTTCAATAAAAGGGTGTTTTATTGAAATGGTTTGATATTTAAAGGACTTTGATGGATTTAGTTTTCAATAAAAAGGGAGTTTTATTGAAATGGTTTGGCATTGAAATGGTTTAAATGGAAATGGTTTTCAATAAAAAGGTGTTTTTATAGGAAGGGTGTTTCAGAATAATTGATTAGAATATGTGGTGTGTGTTCATATTTCATGTATGGGGCT
The DNA here is from genome assembly GCA_963277665.1 of Viscum album. NCBI lineage: Eukaryota > Viridiplantae > Streptophyta > Magnoliopsida > Santalales > Viscaceae > Viscum > Viscum album. Next base: position 1,284,141,318 of record OY728141.1, read on the forward strand.
TGGTTAAAATAGAACCTTGTGCTTGGTGCCAAACTTTTAATGGAACATGGTAACAATATGTACGAGTCTTGGTTGAAATATGACCTTGTGCTCGGTCCTAAAGGTGTAATGGCACATGAGAAACAATTACCTTGTGATTACTTAGTAGATCGACGAGAAACCGCTCATGAGTATGGAACTGTCATAATGTAACATGCATGGTTGTTTGCATGGGTTGTGGAATGGTTGGGTATGCCAAAAATGGATAATGTGAAATGGTTCTAAAGCTTGTTTGGTTATTTTTATGGAAAAATAACTTGCTGTAAAATTAGTTTCAATTTCTCTAGAAATGCCTTTGGTTATTAATGGTTTTGGAAACTTGTTTATATTTAGTTATAAACTTCTTTTGATATAATGTTTTATATAAACTTGTTTTATATAAATGTGGATAACTCTTCTATACTAGTGGCATGAGGAGGGAAGTCGTTGGGGACAACCTACTGAGTTTTATACCCACCCCTACTTTGTCACTTTGGTGCTTTTGTGGATATCATGTTCTGGGACACAGGTAAAGGTAAAGCATCATATTTCTCGGGGCTCCTGGTGATTCATGGGAGATTTTGTAGAGCTTGGAGATTGTGGATCATAGAGTGTTGGTGTATTTTGAGAGTCTTGAGTTTTTTATCTTTTGTGCACTTTGAGACTAGGGTTGGTCTTCCGCTGTTATGTACTCTGATGTGGCTTGACATAAATGATGTTTGTTTAGTAGTATTTCACATGTTCATGCATCATATAGTGAATTTTTTGGTATGGTTGGTTGGTTTACTGGGATATTTATTATAGGGTAAATTGTCCCCCACATTTACTTGATATCCTTTGGCATTTATTGCCATCCGTTTCCACCTTGGGGATGTCGATTAAGGCCTAGTAATGACTCGTTGAGCTCTCAAGACAATGGGAATTGACAGGTCACTCCAAATGGCATCAGCTTGTTCGGTCCTTTCCTAACAAGTAGTCATCTATGTTCTTGGTCTTGGAGTTGAAATTCATTCTTGTCTATTCTGTGGGTCGACATATTAGATAGGAGTAGGATTGTCAGAACTTGAAATGTATAGCATAAAAGGACGTAGCTAACTCATTTATGCTGAACTTCAAGTTACCAGGATGTTGGCTACATAAGTGTTCTGGATACACTTCTGGAATGATGGAAATCTCATTGTCATGGGTTTACCCAATTAGAAGAGCATGACATGCATTGTAGAGGAATAACATCCCACTAGGATTTCATATCTTATTGTGAGGAATGAGTAAGGATTTTGTGTAAGGTGTGAATATTTTAATAATGCAGAAATTATTTTCAAGTAAATGATTTTGAAAACAGGGTATTTGGTGTATTTTGAAAATGTTTTGATTTTCAAAAGGCATGAGGAATGCTTTCAAAAATGGTTGGACATGGGAAAAAGGTTTTTTTGAGAAAAATGTTTTGATAGATGATGTGTTAGAATTTTAATTCTAAGCCATCAGTTGATATAGAGTGAGATTCATGGAGTTAGTTGTTGGTTTAGAAAATGTCACCCAGTAGGCGTGGTCGAAACCTACCTGAAGAAGCTGTGGAGATTATGGTTGAACCAGAACCATGTGTGAACCAAGAGCTGGTTCAGTGTAATGTCTAGGCTTTTCATGCTGAGGATACATGGAACCAGAGGAATGAACCAATGCATGTGGATCATACCATTCAGTTAATGAAGAAGAATCCACCAAAATTTTAGGGTGATGTGGAACCTGAAAAGGCGTAAGTGTGGCTCTGTAGGATTAATCGTATACTCGATTTCATCAGCACACTAGTAGAACTAAAAGTAATGTTGGTGATATACATGCTCGAGGATCTTTCATGTAAGTGGGTGGATTTAGCGATGTAGGCTAAATTGAATGAAATCCTTACATTTGAGGATTTTGAATAATTGTTCAACAAATAATTATATCCTCACACATTCAAGATCCAAAAAACAAAGTACTTCTTTTCCTTAAATAACGAGATCTTATCTATCACTGAGTATGCAGATAAGTTCATGAACTTAGTCCGTTTTTCACTAGAGGTTGTGGCAAGTGCGTTGTTGAAGGCACACATCTTCAAATCAGGGCTAAGGAAAGAGATTTGATCAAAGATTACAGTGCTCTACATTATGGATCAGACAGAAATGGGGAATAGAGAGACTATTTCTGAAAGTGATATCTTGGGATCGATAGGAGGAGTAATGATGACACTTACAAGAAATTATGGGAAATCAAACTCTGGGAACAAGAGGAAAAGGGACACCTATTTCCATGGTTCAATTGGAAATCACAATCAGATAGCGGGATCAGTGAACCTTCCCCCATGACCCTAGAGAAAATCTCGTAGCTTTCAACGTGGTTCAATTATCCACATAAAGTGAGAGTGTACAGAACAACCTTGAGCACTTCATAATTGAAACAAGATGGGACATCTTCAGCGCTATTTCCACAGTGCTCCTAGGTCAGGCTTTCAGGACACTTCTCAGGCATCGCAAGCATCATATGCATTGACAGGAAGAGTACTAGAGTAAGTCTCATCAGCATTATAGATCTAGTCGTGGTGATTCACAAAAATACGATGACACCTCAACTAGGGTAATTTCAACAAGGCAAAAAGGAATGCAGTGCAGCGATGAAGCAATAGTATAAAGCTGAGTAGATGATCATCAATGATCGGGCTGGATAATCTGTAGGGAGAGGTACAATTCTTTTGAATTCTACCCCTGTTAATGTTCTCTTTGATACTGGTGAATCGCATTCATTCATTTCTTCTCATTCTGCTGACTTGCTATGTCTAAAACGTGAAATGATTCCTTCTGTTTTGAAACTGAAAACTCCACTTGGTGAAAGAGAATGTCAAGACATTGTCTGTAGAGAATGTGCTATAACTGTTGATGGATTTGAGTTAAAATGGGACCTCTCTATGTTGGACATGGATGTCTATGATGTAATCCTTATTATGGATTGGTTGATGAGGTTTAAGGCTCTTATCTACATTTATAGGATAATAGATAGATTCAAGACTGAGGATGGAATTGAGCATCTAATTAGATGAGACAGAATGATAAATAAAGGTGCAAATAGCTTGTCGAAACCAATGGTGGTAACAATCTCATACCAATTGGCAGCATTGACTTTGGAATCAATGGAAGAGATTGAGGAAATAGTTTTCAAGCTGTGCTGGATAAATTTCCAGATGTCTTTCCCGAGAACTTCTCATGCTTACAACCTCTAAGGGAAGTGGAGTTTATGATTGATCTCTTTCTGGGGACCAATACTATGTCCCTTATATATTATAGGATGGCACCAATAGAGTTACGAGAATTGAAATCACAGTTAGAGGAGCTGGTAAGCAAGGGTTTTATTCGTCCAAGTACGTCTCCCTGGGGAGCATTGGTTTTGTTCGGGAAGAAGGTAGATGGAACTATTCGGCTATATGTTGATTATCGTAAGCTTAACCAAGTTACGATAAAGAAAAAATATCCACTTCCGTGCATTGATGACCTACTCGATCAATTAAGGGGATCTTAGTGGTTCTCCAAGATTGACATGCGATCAGGATATCACCAATTGCAAGTTCGAAAGGCGGATATTCTAATGAGAGCTTTTAGAAGGAGATATGGACACTATGAATATGTACTCATTCCTTTCGTTTTAACAAATGCACCAGCAGACTTTATGGATTTGATGAATCAGATATTTCAGAAATATGTAGATTCTTCTGTTGTGGTGTTTGTGGAGAATATTTTGGTCTATTCAAAGACAAAAGGATTACCATGAGGTGCACCTGGAAACAGTGTTACAAATCTTGAAAGTTCATCATTTGAATTTCAAATTATCAAAGTGTGATTTTTGGATAAGGGAAGTATGTTTCCTTGGCCATGTCATTTATGAGAAAGGCATTTTTGTTGATCCTAAAAATATAGAATCTGTTATCTTTTGGTAACCACTGAAGAATGTGTTCGAGATACATGGTTTTCTTGGTCTAGATGGTTACTACCGACGCTTTGTGCGTGATTTCTCCTGACTAGCTTCACTAATGACTGCTCTGACTACGAAGAATTCTCTCTTCCAATGGACGGAATAATGTCAGAAATACTTTCAGGAACTAAAATTCCGGCTTACATCAGCACCTATCATGATCTTTCTAGAATCAGGACAGGGGTACATGGTGTATTGTGATGCTTCAGGATTAGGGTTGGGTTGTGTTCTCATGCAAAGAGATTATGTGGTTTCTAATGGTTCAAGGCAGTTGAGAGTTCATGAGAAAAATTACCCAACACATGATTTGGAGTTGGCTGCAACTATCCACGCTTTGAAAACATGGAAACATTATCTCATTGGTGAGAAATTTACTGTGTTTATAGATAAAAAAAATATTAAAACACATTTTTTCACAGCTATATTTGAATCTCAGGCAATGAAGATGGAAGAAGTATCTCCATGTTTTTGACTTTGACTTGATGTACACACCCAGAAAAGTAAATTTAGTGGTGGATGCATTGAGTAGAAAGTCATATGCTCAGTTGGAGAAAGAAGCTTCAAACGAATGGCAGTTGATGTTGGTCATAGATAACATGCATATGGAATTTGAATACCTAGGTGATGTTGCTACTTTCTTTTCAGCTACACTTGTTCCAGATTTATTAAAGATGATCAATGAAGCACAATCATCTGATGCAGAATTTTTGGTTGTAAGGTCAAAACTCACTGGTGGGGAGACAATTGATGACTGGAAACATGATGGGGGTTCAGTTTTGTGTTTCATAGATTGGATGGTTGTACCTATGGTTTGTCAAGAAAAACTCCTTCATTCAAATCACCATTCAAGATGGGTTGTATACCTAGGTATGGAAAATATGTATAAGGTGTTGAAGGTGCAGTTTTGGTGGAGCAGCATAAAAAGGAAGGTGGTCGAGTTTGTATCACGGTGCTTAGCTTGTTAGCAAGTTAAATCAAAGCATTAGAGACCAGCTGGTATGTTATAATGATTAATTATCTGAGTGTGGAAATGGGATCAGATAGAAATGGATTTTGTAATAGGTCTTCCAAGAAGGGTTTGGAAACATGATGCCATTTGGTTGATAGTGGATCGTCTAACCAAGTCATCCCATTTCATCCCTATTCATGAAACTCATATAGTGGAAGATCATTCAAAAATCTGTACCCGAGAAGTGGTAAAGAGGCATGGTGTACTAGTGTCTATAGTCTCAGATAGAGATCCGAGGTTTACACCTCGTTTCCAGAAATCATAACAGCAAGCCCTTGGGACTTAGTTGACTATGAGCACGATATATCATCCTCAGATGGATGGGAAATCCAAGAAGATGATGCAAACATTAGAATATATGTTGCAGGATTGTGTAATGGATATTGGTGGCACATGGGAGGAACATATACCCATAGTGGAGTTCTCATACAATAATATATATCAATACTTGATACACATGGCTCTGTTTAATGCATTGTATGGGCATCCTAGTCATTATCCACTATACCGGGTGGAAACTGGTGAAACATCACTAGTTGGGTCGAGCCTTGTCCAAGAAAAAATGGAGAATATTAAGTTGATTATAAAGAGGTTGGAGACGGCTCAGAGTCATCAGAAATCTTATGAACATTATCATCAATGACTGTTGTCATTCATTGTGGGTGATCTTGTCTTCTTGAGGATCTCTCCAACGCTTGGACATCGTCGTTTCCTGAAGTAGTTCATGTTATCTCCAAGATACATTGGCCCTTTTGATATACTGGAATGGGTTGGAGAGGTGGAATATCGGTTGGCATTACCACCATGGTTTAGTTCAGTGCATAATGTGATCCATGTATCTCAGTTGAAAAAAGTATCATCATGATCCTAACCATGTGATCAGATGGGATCACGTTGACCTAGATCCGAATGATTCATTGATTCATATCCCGACATGGATTGTGGATAGGCAAGAGAATGTCTTTGTTGACGCTCCTTTCGTCACAGAATCTAAAGATCGGAAAAGGGAATATCTGAGCTCAAAGTGATTAATCCTTTGAAGAAACATCAAAAATCGACAAAGGGATGAAAAAGGAGAACATTTCCCATAGGTCGCGCAAGTTCCCTCTTGGTCGCGCAAGTACACTTGCGCGCCGCCTCAACACTTGCGCGACTCCTCATAGTCGTGCAAGGGACATGCGCGACATACCTGGTAACCGCCCAGTAACCGCCCGGGGTCTTCTTTTGCCTATAAATAGACCCTGTGGGCCCCCCATTCGAGAGATATTTTTCCAGAAACTCAGATTGAAGCTCCCGACGCCCAAGTCTCTTCTCAAAGCTTCCGGAATACTTCTAAGGTAATTTCTTACCTAGAACGGAAGATCTAAAGAGAAAAAGGAAGGCCTAAGTGTTGAAACTTATCAAACACTTGCACGCCTACTTAATTCCTTCAATATAACTTGCGCGTCCCTCTTCTGGAAGAACCTCAAGAGGATGGTAAAGGGTTTAATAAAGAGTCGCTCAAGTATTTCAATGTTGGTTAAAAATCGCGCAAGTACCATTCAGGTCGCGCAAGTATACTTGCGCGACCAAAACTTGCGCGCCGCCGCAGGACTTGCGCGCCTTCCAAGACTTGCGCGCCCCTATCTTTTCGGGTGCCCATCTTGCCCATTTTTACCCCTCTTAAGCCATTTCACCCTTCCTATTCAAGATTCAGTCTTCAAGATACTCTTCAAAGCCATTTGTGGCATGATTTCTTGATTTGACATCCTTATCTGAAAGGAATACTGTGAAATATCTCTCAAAACCTAGTGATTTAAACATCTTTATGTCACCAAAGATTGAGAGTTCATTCATTCAACCTCATCCTTTAAGATGAGAGAATCCTAACCTGGGTCTCCTTTTCAGGAATAATCCCCAGTTATAAAACCTTTGATCTGGGCATCTTCCTCAGGAATAAGCCCCAATCAAAGTCCTCTAACCTTGGGCATCTTTCTTAAGAATAAGCCCCAACCTCAAATATGGGCATCCTCCTCAGAAGTAAGCCCCAAACCTTAATCCCTAACCTGGGTCTCCTTTTCAGGAATAAGACTCAGTCATAACCTTGGACTTCCTTTTCAGGAGGAAGCCCCAAGTCCCCTAACCTAGGCTTCCTTCTCAGGAATAAGTCCTAGTCATAAATCTTGGGCATCCTCCTCAGGAGTAAGCCCCAAGTCTCTTAAAATTTCTCTTAACCAGTCATAAATTACCTTTGATATGGGTTTCCTTTTTCAGGAATAAAACCCAATCATAAGTCCCCTCCTAACTTGGGCATTCTCCTTAGGAATAAGCCCCAAGATTAGAGTATTCAAATCTCCATGAAGCACATATAACTTTATGGACCCTGTTCATGGATTTTCTCCCTAAAATTAAATCCTAAACCTTCATCTATCTGGGCAGTCATCCATACATAAGCCCCAAGCAAATTCCTATGATTGCATATTTCGTGGCACAATTGTCTAAATTTTACCAATACCTCTTGTTTCTCACACCGAGCATGACTCACGTGAGCTTAGAGTGTAAAAGTAATTATGACATTCTTCTTTGAGCCATCAATCATAAACATCATACTCCATAACTCGAACTATGTGGGTTCTGATTCCTTTTCTAAAACAAAGGATACGTAGGTAGCCCATTTATGGGTTCGATCCCAACTTTGAGATAATATCATTCCTTCTGAATGACAATAAACTTCAAGTGCCCCACTGAGTGGCTTTAAAACCAGCCTGGTCATCATAAAATGACCAAGAGACTTTTTATATAAATGTTTTGAAGGATACCATTGACCAAGAATCTCTAAAGAAATATAGATGATTCTCTATCAATGAAGAACCTCGAATACATATAAAAGATTCTCTAAATTTCTTGCATATTTAATCATTGATTGTTAAAACTAATGGAAATCTCATTTTATACTTGGTAATGTAATAAGGATTCACGAACATAACTTAAATCTATAAAGAGAGTCCCGGAGTAGACAATAATTCCCCTCAAAAAGGTGTGATGAGTCCGACCTCCCATCCTCTCGACCAATGCAAATTCCTAAGCCTCATTAGCCCACAAGCTAATGAGCGCCTACCTTTGGAAAGTAGGTCCAAGCGGATGTGGAATCATTGGATGTTTCCGGTTCTACGAACAAACCCGTTAGAAACCGATCGGAACGTTTGAATCTCCCGTCCAGGAGGTCATCCCCGGATTCCGTGCGAAACAAAAAATGGTGAACCTGACGTGAATCCTTAACCAAGTTAAAGTGATGTTCTTCTTATCTGTTAGGCCCCTTGGGCCAACAAGGCAATCATTGACATATGATCATCCAAAAGATGCAGTAGCCGGATTCATCTTGATTATGTCTGTTACATGGAACAGGCACTCTTTTCTCAAGATCTTCTGCAAAAAATGGCTTTCCTTAAATTCACCCCTGTGAATACTACTGCTGTGAACACCTCTACTGTGAGGTCTGCTGCTGTGAAAACCAATGCTGCTACTCCTGCTGGAACGTCATCTGCTCTGAGGATGACATCACCAACTCAGCATCTTCAACGCTGTGTTTCTAATGCACTGGTTAAGGAGTACCGTCGCAACGGTACTATCCCAACTCTGGAGGCCGCTCGTCAAGCCCTCCAAGTTAACAATTCTACCTGGTCATCCGGACAACGGCGACCAGCAATCAAGAAGCAGGCGGTGCTGACTATCGTCTCTAACTGTTTCGGGTCGTTATCCCCGGAACGCAGTTTCCATTCACTCCCTTACTCCGAGGAAGTGAATGAGCAGGTCCCGCAGGTCCTTAATTCAAAAAGACAGGAGTCCTTCTCAAGGGCTCCCATCAACAATCGCCACCAGACTCGTGCGGTAGTGCGCCCTCAACATGATGAGGGTACCGACTCCAGGCATTCAGCTCAGGTTCCTCGAACTCGAGCAGGCACGATGAACCGCCAGAGACGGAATCCGATTAACAATAGGCAGGTTGTCATCCCTGCCATCTCCGGAGAAGTCCACCAACCTAACTTGGTGGCAAATAACGAGCAGGCATACACACCTATTCGTTTTAATCCCGCTGTCCAGCAGACTCGTCTGGCATCATCAAGCCGATCCCGCCAGGCAATTCCGACGGAGTACCATAGGCAGGAACATACACCTGCTTATACATCAGCAGTTAGTCAGCAAGCTCGTCTGACTACATATGATGGATCTCGTCAACCACGTTTGGCGAAGTGTAATCAGCAGGCACATACACCTGCTAATACTAATCAAGCTTACCAACAGTCTCGCTTGGTAGCGCCCGGAGAAGTCAGTCGGAAAGTCCCGACGACAAACAGGAGCCAGACTAAACTCTCTGCCTCCACACTTGAGTACTGTCAGGATTCACTGACAGGAAAAGGAGGACAGGAGCAGGCACATACACCTACTCCAAGCCCGGAATGGACGTATATCCCTGTTCCGGCGGCTGAAGTCACTAAACATATTTTGTCAATGGTGAAAGAGCAGAAGCAAATTCCTGCTCATATTCTGGATGCTTGCCAGGATATCATAACAGCTTCAGCATCATCTCAGGGACAGACACATAAATCTATCCCTAGCAGTGGAGTGACACATCAACAATTCACTCCGGAACAGACACACACATCTGTTCCAGTCCAAGAGGGTTATGGGGCATACTCCCCCATATCATACGGACAACCAAGTCAGGCACATACACCTGATTTGAGCGATTATTGTCAGCCTAACCTGACCATCTTTCCTGATTAGGCACATACACCTGCTCAGAGCAATCACTTTCGTCATCAAGTGGTTTCTAAAGCGAGTAAGAAGGCATCTAAGAAAAAGATCCGCCCAGCACAGTCAGGAGATCAAAGGCCAATCTGCAACAAGGCCTTGCTCGATGCTAGAGTTCTTGAATCCCTCAGACATTTATCTGTCGAAATTCAAGATTCTACTCCCTCAGTTCCCAATAACAGGAACATTAATCCCGAAGGTCTTCAACAGACACTTCCTCATGAAGACTTGCTTCATGAAAATTCGGTCAATCTTGAAGTTTCTTCTTCAGATGAGAGCCACAGGAACCCTCTGTGTGGTCAGAAGACCAAGGAGCAAGAGATCTCATCTTTTGCTGTAACCCATCATGATGGTCCTCCTCATGGTGATGAACTTCGCTGCGAAAGTCCTCTCCGCAGTAGTGATTCACGTTGTCTCGAAAATTCTTCAGAAGGCAATGTAGTGACGAGAAAGCCCTCCTATCTCGAGGCACTTGCAAACGTAAAACCAGTCATGTCTGATGCTTTACTATCGGCAGGTGAAACTCTTTCTCCATCAGAAGATAGCCTGGGGTTCAGGTTATTCTCCGAACCTTCCCTAGGTCATTCATCTTCCAGCATGAATAGTGATTTCTCTACCAATCTTGTTGAATCCGATGAAGCAACAAGGAAACACCAACTCTGTTCCAAATAGGTAGAAGAATCTTCATTTAATGATAAAGAGGAAATGCTGAACATGAGGAAAAAACTGGCAAAAGGTGAAGTACCAGTCATGTTTTGGCCTTTGGCTGATTCCCAGTACGACATTCCAAAGATGTTGACGGATGATGGAATCCATGATATTCGTCTCAACATATGGAAAACTCTTTGTCAATTAAAGAAGAAGGTATTATCTTACGATGAATATGAAAATCATCTTAAGATAATAGAAGGGTTACAACGCCAGATTGATTTGGCATCTCTATCAGTCTCTCGGTATCCGAAGGCTGAAAAGCAACAGAGAACCCTTCAACGTTCATGCCTTGGCGCACTAAGAAGATTGCGTCAGTTAATTTCCAATGCTCCATCTAATGTTCATATCGAGGATGGGGTGTCCACGGAGCACTACATTTCACAGTGCTTTCCGGTCAGCAAAGCCCGCCGAAAATGGTCTCATGCAATGTTATTGCCCATGGCCGGCCACAGTCAATGGGCTTTGTTCATAATCAAAAGTTTGCTCGAGAACAAGCTTCAACTAGTTCCTCTCAAAATCAAGTATATAGAGAACAGGTTGTTGAATTGCTTCTACATCAAGCAGACGAGAATATTGCACAAGCCTCTCGTCTGGAGCAAACACGTCATCAAATGACAGAAGTTTCGGAAATTATCCAACGGTCTGTTGAACCAGGTGATAAAAGTGGATACAGGTTAATGCATCCAGCTAATTTCCGAACTAAGATTCGCAAGATCAAGAGAGATTTCAAGAAGATCTCAGACATAGCATGTCAAGAGACACCCCAGCTTGCTAGACCGGGGACTTCTCTAACCCAACCCTCAGAGTCAACGAATGGGATTCGAGGAGTTGAGCGGAAGCAGCAGGAACACCCCCAGTCCACCGGACTGGGGACTTTTTCAAATCTTCAATCCCTCCCTTAGAGAAAGTCAGTATTCTCTCGATTAGGGAATAAGCCTCAAGGGGAACGAAGAGCCAAGCTATCAGGAGATTCTCTCCAAGTGACGGTTCTCCAAGAAATTCCTGAGGGATCAAGTCAACGGAATGCCATGTCTCATCATGGACATAGAAGGAGACAATATCACAGCAATGCTGATAGAAAGGATTCCATGCAATATGCATCCATTAATGTCATCAATGCTGTTGCTGCTGATTCACCATATGAGGATCAATCAGAGGGATCAGACGAAGAGGTTCTTGCTCAAGAAGTTGCGCACACAGACCGAAATGAAGAAGGTGTGCGCACACGTAATCAAAGGCTTACCCAAAATCTGGGTATTCCTTCAAGTAACCCACTTCCCCCTCTCCGAAAAGGATCCAATAAGGGGAAAGGAAAGAATCAGGTTACTTCTCACCCTTCCTCTGATGGTGGTCAATCGCTCTCATTAGAGCAAAGATTTGCACAACAGGAGGAAGAAATGAAAGAATTAAGAAGGTTGAATGCAGAACTACTTCAGAGTAGTCTTCTTCTTAAGAATGCTGAAGTCCGACAGCCGAAGGAATTTGTTGTAACTGCTGAGATGGATCAAGAATATCCTCCTTTGTCAGTACACCCACAGAGGTCTAATCCTACGGGTCAAACGCAACAACGGTTGGCAGCACTACCATCAGTTGCAGCACCAACCACCACGTCTGTCCAAGCTCCATTCATTGCACCTACCCAAAACCAAGTTCAACCTGACGTTTCTCAAAAGTTAATAACTACTATTGAGTCATTAACAGCTCGGTTAGAAACTATGGAAGGGAAACGGGTGCAAGTTCAACTCGAAAAGAAAGTTTACCCTGAATGGGTAGATGCAATTTCTCCTCCATCCAGTTTTGGAAACCCTATTTTCCCTACTTTCAATGGATCAGGCGAACCTGAACAACATTTGACGCATTACGTGTCTTGTTGTGATCCTATGATGGGAACTCCAGAGCAACAAGAAGCAGTGAAACTCAGATGCTTCGTGCGAACCTTGCAAGGACCAGCTTTTGTCTGGTATACAAGCTTGAAATCCCGGTCAGTCATCGGATGGGAGGATCTTCGTCAAAAATTCCTTCTTCAGTTTAGCTCAACTTTGCCCAAAACGATAGTTTTCGATCTTACAAACTGCAAGCAATGGGAGAATGAAAGAGTCTCTGATTTCATTGCTCGTTGGAAGGGATTAACGTATTCCTTGAGTTTATCACTCCCTCAGGAGGAATTGTTGCCAATCTGTGTGGCAAATTTGCGTGACGAATTACGCACGCCACTGATCCCTGTGAAATACACAGGAGGGTTTCGAGACCTTACTTCAATCGCTCAACAGATTGAAGATTCCCTTATACAGGCTAAGGTTAAATCTCGTGTAATTCCATCAGCTCCAGGAAGAAGAATGGGTAAAGCAGAAACTGCTACAGTTATGCTTAAACAGGCACCTGTACCTATTTCTACTTCAAAACCTTCATCTTCTCGAAGGGCTCCACCTCCTGAACGCCAACAACAAAGGCTGTTTCGTCCAAATGATCAAAAAGATCAACGACGAAAACAATTTGAGGATATGAAGAGTAAAACATACTCTTTCCAAAGTGAGCAAGTTCCTGGTTACTTCATTTCAGCTCTGGAAAATAATTTGGTTCAATTACCAGTGCCGAAGAGACCAAACAAGGAAGGAGATGAAGACCGTCCCAATTATTGTCCCTTTCATCAAATGTTGGGACATCCCATCCAGGAGTGTTTTGTCTTTAAAGACCTCCTACAAAAGATGGTCGACTTGGGACAAGTCAAATTGAAGGGTTCTTCAGCTCATGTAGCGTGTATTACCGCTACAGATCCAGAGGAAGGAGGCGAGTGGCAGGAAGTGAAAAGCAAAACTGTGAAAAAATATGATGATTGGATGGTCAGAAAGACAATCAATCGGACCCATTCCATTTTGCGAACACAATTGAAGAAGCCAATTGTGTCTCCTACAAAAGCTGCAGTAAAGCCTCCATCAAAGGACAAATCCTCAAAAGGGCAGCGCAATTCAATGAAGAAAGAGGAATCAGGAGAAGATGAGTATGCATCAAAGCCTAAATTGTCTTTGACTCTGGCAGATTTCATGCCATCTACTTCAAAGCCACGGGCACCGTCCCACCAAACGGCACAGCCTAAACAGGCCAACCAGGCAGAGTCTTTATCAGACGGAGAATTGATCTTTGGTTCTATTAATATGATTCAATTAACAGATTCATATTCCAGTCTTGATGAGCCTGAATTCCCTGTATCAAATAAAGGAACCCGAGGAAGTTCTAGAGGTTCAGGATATAGGGGAAGACGTGGATCTTTCCGAAGCCACTACTCTAATTCTACCCCTGCTAGCACTGTATATGCAGCAGAAACTCGTGCTAGAGCCCTTCAGCGAGCTCAAAATGAACAAGCAAGTTCTTCTGCCAACGGCCAACACAGCTTCGGCACAGTTATTTTGGAAGACCGATTAAAAGTTCCATCTTCTTTATCTCTGCAAGTAAATGGATCTAATCAGTCTAATTTTCCAAAACCAAAGATGTTGCCAACTTCAATACAAGATGCATCAGCTTCCAAAGCATCTGCTTCCAAGGTACCTGCTAAACCGCATATTCCTATTGGGAAACGCAGGCCTCTAGATCAAAAGTATGATATATTGAAACACTTGGCCCAAGTACCAGCCAAATTATCAATTTTGGATGCTTTGAATCTATCAAGAGATCTTCGGGAAGCACTCATCGAAGCTTTGTCAAGTCCTCAAGAGTTTGAAGCTGAGATTGCTGCAGCTGAAATTTATCACATAGAGAATAATCCTGCAGAATGCCATTCAGTGATATCTTTTACTGATAAAGATGAAGATGATGTTGTGCATGGGCACATAAAACCTTTGTACCTATCTGGAAAAGTCAATGGTATAGATGTTCGAAGAGCTTTTATTTACAATGGTTCAGGAGTCAACCTCATGCCCATTCGTACACTTCGTCGATTGGGCCTCACGGAATCTGATTTATCTCCTTCTACCATGATGTTGCAAGGATATGATAAAAATGAACAAGAACCACTGGGAGAAGTTACGCTCAGAACTCAGTTTGGAGATCTTGTTTCCAATTCGGATTTCATGATTGTTGATCAAGACTCAGCTTTCAATATCTTGCTTGGAAGACCCTGGCTACATCAGCATGCAGCTATTCCATCGTCATACCATCAATGTCTCAAATACTGTTTCGATGATCAAGTTGGAACATTGTATGGTGATAAGGCCCCGTTCAAGACATGTGAGTCTCAATACATTGAGGCGGAATTTTATCACATGAAGGGAAGAGAAAAATCTACAATGAAGGAAATTACCAAAGTTAATGCTCCATATGGTTGGAAAAAATTCCAATAAATCCATTTTCACATGTGAGTACAGATTATGTGTTACCTATCAGTCAAATTGACAAAATAGGCCCAAATCAAAATACTCTTATGGAAATATCCATAATGTCAATTACGGCAATCGAGCCAGACAACATGGGAGAAATTGGTAACTTACCAAGCAGTGATGAAAGCATAAGTGGTGACGTTTTCATTTCGTCTGCTGAAATCCAACAAGTCTATACTTCGCTAATCAGGCCAGAAGAAGTTATAGCAACACCAGAGGTGAATATTGATGTCGATTCTCAATCCATCATCTCCTCTTTGATTCCCAAAGAAGACCCTTTATCATCAATAGGGTCGGAAATGGAAGCTTCTTCTTCAAAATGTGAAAATTTTGACATTTCTTATGATCATGAGAATTTCGTTTTTTCATCTACATTGCAAGTAGAAACGGAAGAAATAACACATGATGAAGAGGAAGAGGAAGATCTTAGAGATGCTCCTCCAGCATTTGAAGAGGGTATCTCTACCACTGTGGATGAACTCAGAGAAGTAAATCTGGGTATAGAGAAAGATCCACGCCCCACTTTAATTAGTGCGGCCATGAACCTTGAAGAACAAGAGATGTATATTTCTTTTCTAAAGCAAAATAAAGATATTTTTGCTTGGAATTATACAGAGATGCCTGGCCTTGATCCTGATGTTGCCACCCATCATTTGGGTTTGCCAAAAGAACATCGAGGATTCAAGCAAGCCGCGAGAAGAACACACCCAACCTATGCTTCCAAAATCGAGGCTGAAGTGGATAAGCTTATCAAAGCTAACTTCGTCAGAGAAGTTCAATATCCCAAGTGGTTGGCTAATATTTTCCCTGTAAAAAAGTAGAACGGACAAATTAGGGTTTGCATCGATTTCAGAGATCTTAATCGGTATTGTCCCAAAGATGATTTTCCAGTTCCTATTACAGAACTCTTAATTGATGCAACGGCTGGCTATGAAGTACTTTCTTTCATGGATGGGTATTCTGGATATAATCAGATCCGAATGGCCCCAGAAGATGAGGAATATACAGCCTTCAGAGCTCCTCAAGGTGTGTTTTGTTACCGGGTGATGCCCTTTGGTTTAAAGAATGCAGGTGCAACATATCAACGCGCCATGCATCGTATCTTCAAACCTTTTCTAGGGAAATTTGTTGAATGCTATGTGGATGATCTGGTGGTTAAATCCAAACAACGTTTTGATCACTTGGCTGATTTGGAAGTCATATTCCACAAGCTTCGACAACATTATTTGAAGATGAACCCCTTAAAATGTGCTTTTGGGGTAACCTCGGGAAAATTCCTCGGCTTTGTTGTACGCCATCGTGGTATTGAAGTCAATCCTGAGACGACCATATCAATCCTTGGTATGTCACCTCCTCAGAATTTGAAAGAATTAAGAGGACTTCAAGGACACTTAGCCTATATTCGGCGTTTCATCGCCAATTTGGCAGGAAAATGTTTACCCTTTACCAAATTATTGAAGAAAGGAGTCACTTACCAGTGGACTAAAGAATGTCAAGAAGCATTTGATGTTCTCAAAAAATACCTCTTGAGTCCACCAGTACTCATGCCACCTGTTGAGGGTAGGCCTCTTATCCTCTATGTGACAGCTTTAGAGCGATCATTGGGTGCCTTTCTCGCTCAAAAGAATGATGCTGGGAATGAAAATAGTCTCTACTATCTCAGTAGAACTATGCTTGAAGCAGAAACCCGGTATTCAAGTATTGAAAAGTGCTGCCTAGCATTAATCTTTGCAGTTCAGAAACTGATACACTACCTGCAACATCACGAGGTCCAATTGGTATCTCGTAATAATCCACTCAAATTCATCCTTAGTCGTCCAATGCTTATAGGACGTCTGGCAAGGTGGGCGGTTATTCTACTGCAGTTCGACATCCAATATGTATCTCAAAAGGCAATTAAGGGCCAAGCTCTGGCTGATTTCCTGGCTGAACACCCTTCAGTGGAAGACACGTATTCAGATATCGAACTCCCTGATGGGGAAGTTTTTTCTATTCAAGAGAGTCCTCAAACATGGGAAATGTATTTTGATGGTGCTTCTAGAAGTCCAACAGGGAAGAAAATGGAAAATCCTAAATTCAACAAAATTGGTTTAGGAATTGTGCTCATTTCTCCAGATAAGGCAGTGTTACCTTATTCCTTTTTGTTGTGGGAAGGTGGTACCAATAATGAAGCTGAATACCAAGCTCTCATTGCAGGCTTGGAGTTGGCACTTCAAGCACAAGTGAATCACTTAAAGGTGAAAGGTGATTCAGACCTGGTAATCAAACAAGTCAATGGGGATTATGCCATCAGAAAAGAAGAATTAATCCCTTTATATGATTACGTCAGAGAGTTAATGTCGGAATTCCCTTCAGAACCAACATTTTCTTATGTCCCAAGATCACAAAATGATCAAGCTGATGCACTGGCTAATATAGCCACAACTTTAGCAGATCCAAATCAGGACGAGACAACCATCGGTATTGCCCACCGTCGTGCAATTTCACCTTATGTTCAAGTCAGAACAGAGGAAATTAATGAAATTAGTCCCATTCCTGAACCGTATGGTCATACTACAGGATGGATGTCACCTATCAGGTAATACCTTCAAAATGGAACACTACCACCTGATAGAGCCGAGAAAGAACAAATTCGGCGACGTGTGGTCAATTTTACTCTTTATGATGGTCCAAACCACCTCGAGAAAATTATCTACAAACGTGGTTTTGATGGAGTTCTCTTCAGATGTATTGATGGTGAAGAGACAATGGCTGTCATAAAAGAAGTGCATGCAGGAGTCTGTGGTGCCCACCAGTCTGGACATAGATTGTCTGATCAAGTTCGAAGGCTTGGATACTTCTGGCCTTCAATGATACAAGATTGTGTTAATTTCACAAAGAAGTGTCATTCATGCCAAGTATATTCCAACTTCATTCATAAACCTCCAGAGTTGCTTCATACAGCTATATACTCATGGCCATTTTCCACATGGGGAATGGATGTGGTGGGACCTTACCCTTCAGCTACGGCCAAGCAGTTTAAGTACATTCTTACTGCTACTGATTTCTTTTCCAAATGGGCAGAGGCAGTACCTCTCAAAGAAGTCATTTCTAAATGCATTGTTAGCTTCATAAAGTCTAACATCATTACTAGATTTGGTGTCCCTTATACCATATTGACGGACAACGGCACCAATTTCTGTTCTTCTAAGGTAAAGAAATTGTATCAAGAATACAACATTAAGTCCAACCATTCATCTCGATATCATGCAGCGGCTAATGGCCAGATAGAGGCCTTCAACAAGACTCTTTCAAATATACTGCAAAAGATGGTGGATAAAGATAAGAGGTCATGGCCTGATAAACTCTTTCATGCTTTATGGGCTTATCGGACTACCACTCGCAATGCAACGCGGTCTACTCCATATTCATTGGTATATGGAACAGAAGCAGTCTTTCCAATTGAAGTTCAATTGCCCTCACTCAGAATAGCCATTTGTGATCAGTTATCGACAGATGAGCAATCCCAAAAGCGTTTGAATGAATTGGAACGGTTAGATGAGAAGAGATTGTTCACTTTGCACCACTTGGAAATCTATCAGAATCGGATAGCACGAGCTTTTAACAAAAAAGTTCGTCTTCGTTCATTCATTCAGGGAGAATTGGTATTGGTTCTCAGAACACCAATGATACCAGGAAAGAAGCCTCCCAAGCTTGAACCAAAATGGGAAGGACCTTATTCAATACATAAGGTCTACTCCAATGGAGCGTATTCTCTGATCTCAATGGATGGAGAACACATCACGACTCCAACAAATGCCAGATTTCTGAAGAAGTATTTTGTATAAACACAAATTTTTTTTTTCCAGAACCAAGACTCTTACATTTTGGTTCATACAGCAATGGTCCAGTATGACCTTAAACTACAAATTCGTCCAACATGACATTAAACTGTGTTAAACTTCTGTCCGATATGACATTAAACTATAATACGTCCAGCATGACGATAAACTGTACGGTCCATGCATATGACCTTAAACTATTCGCACTTATGTCCCTGCAACATGACACTAAACTGTGCAGCACCAATAGTCCTAACTGCAAGACTTTAAACTGCATAGTCCCTGATTTTGTCCTACATGACATTAAACTGTATAATGTCCTATCTACATGACATTAAACTGTATAGAAGTTCCTATATTTTGTCCGAGATGACATTAAACTATATTGTGTCCTAGCAACATGACATTAAACTGTGTGGCACTTCCAACGTCCAGCATGACAATAAACTGTAAAAAGTCCCCAGAACTGATATCCTCATATTAGTTCACCTTAGTCCTAGCTACATGACTTTAAACTGTACAGCACCAGTTCGTCCTTGCTATATGACGTTAAACTATACAGCAATGGTCCAGTATGACTTTAAACTACAACTTCGTCCCACACGACATTAAACTGTGAAAAAGTTCCATAAACCGTCCAGCATGACCTTAAACTGCATCATCCCTGGTCCAGGTATATGACCTTAAACTATGTGCAAATCCCTTATGTCGAGCAAGACGTTAAACTGTGACGTCGTAACTACATGACGCTAAACTGTATAAAAGTCCCTCACGTCCGGAAAGACGTTAAACTATATAATCATCAAAAGTCCAGCATGACATTAAAACTGCACAATCCCCCTTTTCGTCCAATATGACGTTAAACTGTACTGTCCCCATCGTCCTAACTACATGACGCTAAACTGTACAGAAAGTCCTTGATATGTCCTACATGACATTAAAACTGTGCATCGTTAAGGTTGTTATTACCTCTTGTTTCTCAAACCGAGTATGACTCACGTGAGCTTAGAGCGAACATCAACCATAACACTCCCTTTGGGCCACTAACCATGTGCAAGTCCCAACAACATTTTTTATTAGATCATTGTCCCCAAGAATAGCTTGATCATTGATTCATTCTTTAATTGAACTACACGGACTTTGATCCTTGCCCTCCAGGCTGGGTATGTAGGCAACCTCCCAAGGTTCAAGCCCAAAAACAATCTCTTCACATCGGTTCACCACCATCTCATATGATGATGATTTGTGAAACCACCCCTGGAATCAATATCTTCACATTGATTCACTTTCGTCCTTGTTATATGACGTTAAACTATACAACACTTTTGTCCGGTATGACAATAAACTACAATATTCTTTGATTTCCTCATTTGAGAAGGAACCATTATTAACATTGATTCTTTTTCAATCATGGTTTTCATTTTCAAAAGACTACGTGCATACATGGTAATGCCTAAACTTTTTATCTTAGGTTAAAACCATCATTGCACTAAAGTCCCCTTTCACCCTTCACATGTACGAAACAAATTTGTACTAAGGATAATTCTAGAACTACGTGGACTTGATTCCCATCCTTATGGGATACGTAGGAACATTCGAGTGTCCCTCGAATCCAGTCCCAAGTCTTTTGGGCCTAACCCCAAATTTCACTTTCAGTCCCTTGGCTGAAAAGTCCTCATGAAAACACACACTGTGTATTTATTATTATGGTCCGAATTCTATGACCTTAAACTAAGATCACTCATACTTTCGTCCTGCACGACGTTAAACTGCATTTCAAGAACTACGTATGGCTTGATTCTCATTCTTATGAGATACGTAGTGAAGTCCAAGATTCAATTCAGGACCCAGCCATAACATGATTATGGTTTTCATTGACCTATGTATCTCTATATACATTGGAAAATACCCATCTTTATGTATTATAATCCTAACCTTAAATATTTTCAGATCTTCATAAACCTTTTCATGACTTCTAGTCACAAAAATGTCAAACTTCTGAGAATTCTTTTTCCAGACTATGCAGCACGTGCCCATAGGTGGCCTTGCATAAACAGTCCACATAAAAGACTTGTCAGCCAAGAGATGCTATTTATTTGACCATGCAGCCAATGCCCATAGGTGGCCCTGCATGTTTTCAACCCCCTAACGGGTTTGTTAAATAATAGTAACTTTATTCTTGGGAAGAATGCCTCTTTTGTCCTTATTTTTCTTAAACGACAGTATGTAGGGATCCACAAAAATAGCCATCCTTAACGTATTTGTCCCATATCCTTTTTCATGATCTGAAAGTATTCAAGTCTATGGTTTATTCTTCTTCCCTACGTTTGGGTCAGACCTTCATAGGAGTGATATTCATCCAGTTCTTCGATACTCTTGTTTGGAAATATCTTCTCCATATTCAAGTACCTCTTTCCATACAACAAACTCTATGCTTTAGAAAATTTGAATCTCCATAAACTTTCACTGGCTTTTAGCACTAGGAAAGTAAATTTCTGGGAGTTCTTTTTGCCTGACTATGCAGCACGTGCCCATAGGTGGCCTTGCATAAACAGTTTAAATAACAGACTTGTCAGCCAAAAGATGCAATTTTATTTGACTATGCAGCCAATGCCCATAGGTGGCCCTGCATATTTCAACCCCCTAACGGGTTTTGTTAAATAATAGTAACTTCATTCTTGGAAACTACTTCTTCTAATGCCTTTTAGCTCTTTTTTCATATCATTCCTCAGATTCAAATATTCTTAAGCCATAGTTTACATTTTTTCCCTCATACTTGAGTATGGTAAATATGTTTTCAGATAAATTGTCAAGGAATTGAATCCATTTTAATCGATTTTTGGTCAAAGCTATTTCGACCTTAAACATTAGCCCCTTTATGTCCGGCATGCATGACTTTAAACTGCCCACACAAAAGACAAAGGAACTCTGAATAAAAGTCAAGTTCCAGCTCACTAAATATACATTTTTTTGTATGATTTAGATAATATTGAGCAGTTAAAAGATTCAAAGTTTGTAGGGTTATTTGTAATAATCCTAGTAAAAATCAAACTATGATTACTAAGCCCATTGGCTTAAGTAAAATTGAAGCAGGTAATGGAAGAATGCAAACACAAATGATTGAAGACAAAAGTGTTTTTCATTGATACACAAGAGTTAGAAGGACATCCACAGACTGGAATCTCTTCTCTTTTTCAAGAATTACATAAGATTGTCAACATAAGTCTTCATTTGATGTATAGCATCCTGAGCCTTATCAACAGTTACTTGAAGCTCGTGCACTTGACCAGCTTCACTCTTTTCAGCTTGCTGAAGTGCCTTCTTAGCATCTGCAATGGCTTTCATGCCATTCATATGAGTTTCATCCAATGATTTATTAAGCTGATCAAGTTCCCCAGTAACAACATCTAACTTTTGCTGGAGTTGCACCTGCTGGACAACCTTTTCTTTGATTTTTTGCTTCAGATCCTTCATCTTGACAGCATAATCAGCTTCAGCCTGGGATATCGCAGCCTCAAATTCACCTATGTTGACTGACAATTTCACTCTGGTCAAATCTTCGCGACTTGTCTGCATTTTCTCCCTCCTGAAAATAATCTGTTTCACCGCAGCATGGATCTTTTCATACCCAAAACCACCAAGTCCCATTATAACAAATTGGGATGACAATCGGGAAATTTTTGATGGTAGCTCTTCTAAAGGCACCCCCGATATGATGTTCCATATGTTGTTCCATGCCTTACGTCGTGAAAAGCTGAACGCTTTGAGCATCTCTGGATCTGATTCAACATCTTCGTCAGAAGGGGGTATGTAATCTGGAATTAGCGCACTTAGGGAGGTGCCTTGTCCTGCTCTTTCCCCTCTGACTTGGGCTTCTTCACTTTCAATTCCCGTTGGGGCAGAGGCTGAAGCCTCATCTCCGGATCTAGCCATTACAGTTGATGGCCCTACATGATCAATTGAAAGATTTTAGTTGAATCTTAAAGGATAACAAAAGAATGGATTGTCTTTCAAATAAAGTACAATCACAAATATTGTTATCCCTTACCCAATGGTGGTTCAGCAACATGAGAAGACTTCTCCCCATCTTTCCCTGTTTCAACAGGATTTTCAAGATGGGTCTCAGGAGAGTTTATTGGATTTATCTCTACGTGAGCTAATGTTTCTGCAATGATAGGGTTGACATCAGTGTCCACACCCTCTTCAGGCATTGGCAGTTCAGCGGCTTCTACGGAAGAAACTGCATATTATTTTATATCATGGTTAGAAGTATATTTTTTCAAAGAAAAATTTGGGCGAAGGGTAACACTCACGCCCAAGGTCTTCTAAATCACATGACAATCTAGCATGATCATAAAATTCTTCAAAAGTCATTCCTTGATTCATCATTTCATCCAATGATACTTCAGAATCTTGGTTAGTCTCACCAGTGGGAGCATTTGCTACGTCTTCTTGCTGACTTATGTCCTGCAACCCCTGACCCTGGACAGCATCTTCAGTAGTGGGAGGGATACTGGGAATGGATGGTAGCTCTTCTCTAGGAGCAACCAAGTTAGCTTGAGTCTGTGGTTGTTCTACAGCACCCTCCACGACCTTTGAAGAAGGATCAGTCCCTTCCCTGAAGGGGGAAATTGAAGAATCCCCTGCAATCCTCAGAAATATGAGTAACCATATGATTATGGGTATAAAATAATGATTGTTCGAAGGACTTACCACTCCTAATGAAACGTTTAGCTAAGGATTTCCTCCTTCGTTGCCTTGGCTTCTTTTGTTTTTTTGGAGTTTCAGTTGTCTCCCTTATTGGCACTTGGATTGGCGAATGAAAGGCTATGTCCAGTGCCTCATTCATGGCCTGCTGGCCTGGAGATATCTCTCCTGGTTCGCGAGGAGAATCAGCAGCAGCCCCAACAGCGGTACCACCAGGGCTATATTGTGGCGAAGGAACCCCGGTCCCTTTCTTTGCAAGCTGCAAGATGAAGAAAATAACTTCCTTAAGTAACAAAGCTTCAACTGAAATCAAGTTGCAAAGAAAATAAGGAAGGAAAACTTAAATCTTCAGGAGCCACGTACTCATGCCATTCCTCATCTCCAGAACCACCAGCCCCCTCAGTGGTGCCACGATCAATCATTTCCTTCACCCGCCTGGTGATAGGAGCTGAATTATTGGTGGCATATATGAGCATTTCCAGCTCTCTGATGTAAGCCCGCACTTCATTGGGGTTATCTCCGTATTGAAGGTCATTAGAAGCTAGAAGATATCTTATCCCAGGAAGTTGTAGGCCCTCACACAAATCCAGCCAGGCGGTCTCAGTATCACAGTATAAGCTCTGCCATAACTGAACAGCCTCTGGTCTTAGATATAAAGGTTGTGAGGAAGGTCCTACAATTTTTGATTTTAATTTCTTACCGATTCCTGCAACTACAGATACAGAATACGAAAGTGAGACTTATTGCTTTATAAAGTAGCAGTGATTGAAGTTATTACAATCAAATAACTCACCAGGAGCTGATGGAGTGGGTCTTTTAACTCTGGCCGGAGGATTATATCGGGCACGAAACCACTTTGCTGCCGGTTGTGCCTCATCATCCCCATCATGATGATCCGAGGAATCAGTTCTAGAGGAGGAGTCTGTTGAACCTATTTCAGGAGGAGAAGCATCACCTTCATGAGGAAGAGTTTCTTTCTCTACAGTCCTCTTCCTCTTTCCCACTTGATATACAGGGTGATTCAATATCCCTTTAGGGTATGATGCTATCCAGTGTTCGGCATAAAATGTAGTCAGATAATGTGCCGCTTTTTCGACTGGTAGATCAAATACTGCCCCAGTCTTCTCTCTTGATGTCAGCAACCATAGTTGTCGAGCAACCATCGGATGTTGCTCTAACCTGACATGTACTGGAGGGGATACAACAGTCTGTTGCAAACATTTGAATTGGCGTGCAAATCTATATGGAGCATAGGCCTCGCATATGATTTCTCCATCAATCCTGGCTACTAACACGCCATCCCTGCAAGCTAGCATGTATGACCTCAAATCCAAAGGGGCTTTCCCATCATCAACAAACCGCCCAGATGGCGGACTTCCATAAGGAAAGAAGTTGAATTCCTTATACATGCTTAGTCTTACTTTTATGTCATAACCATTGACATCTAATGGAGCAATTCCAGAGAATGCTTGCACTGACGGTCTGAAAGAGCTTCCAGGAATTTGTAATCCATTCTGTACATTGTAAGTCCTGAAGTGAGTGGTGATCCATCCCCAAAAAACCTGGAATGGTCCCACTATTCTTAAAGGAGATTTACCCTGGAAGACGTGAAGTAAACTCCTGTGAATCTTTGCTAAAATGGGGGTAGCTAACCCAACCATTTTTCCCTCAGCTAACTTGGCCGCAATGACGAAGGTCCCTGGCCTAACGCCTCCCTTCGAATCCCTGACCGGCAAGAGATAAATACTGAGCCACATTGCCAAGAAACCCGCCAGATGAGTTTTATTTGGAATTCTTTGATTCACTTCATAGCCACATTTTTCAAACTCTCCTGCTTCTAGAGTTGGCCAGAATGTGCCAGGAGCTCCCCTCTTCTCAGGTTTTGGACAAGTGGTAGGACGTCTGGGCCGGGTATCCTTGGATTTCTTTTTCTTGGATCCTTTTTCCTTTGGCTCCATCCCTTTCTTCTCAGTAAGAAACACATTCATCCATTCTTCCGGATGGATATCTTTTCTGAAATGAGTTAATGAGGTCTCTGAACTCTTGAGCTTGTGAAAGATTTTGAATAATTCTCGAGCCAAAGCAGAAGTCTTATCTGGATCATTCCAAGTCACCTTGGGAGGAATGAATTCATCATACATATCGCCCAAGATTGGAGCTCCTGAAATCTTGTGGACATCCCACAAACTGATACCTACTTCTCCATGAGTCAAGTGGAATGAATTAGTCGCTGGACTCCAGTGGCTGAGTATCTCTGGCACGAAGATATCATGTCTGTAAATATATGTCTGCCCAACCCAAACAGCTTCATATATTGCATCTCTCTTCAGATCCTCAATAAACTCTACGCAAGTCTGTCGCACCCAGTATGCCCACATCCAAGTTGGCTTCACACCTCCCCTAGGGCGGAAATCCCAACTTTTCTTCCAGCCTTTGGACTGATCCATCTGAGCATCTCGGAAGATTGAAGGATGACAATGTGGTTGAAGCTCAGGTGTATGTTTTTTCAGATCTGGTGTGCAAGGGCTATGATGCATCACATAAGCCTTCTCCACTGTTCCAGCAGTTTGAAATACTCCTCCGCCTGAGATATTTGCTGAAGCAAAATTGGTATAATTCTGAAACCAAGAAAATGGAAGATAATTCTTTACTTCTGGAATAATGACTTCTTGCATATGACCATGACCATACAAAGGTAGAAAGGTGCAGTGAGGAAAGTCGCGATGATATTTCTTCAGATACTTAGCCAAATCTGGAAGAGTACTGTTTTTGACAGTATAGTAATCAGGGCCAATGATATTCATCATATCATCTATCCGCTTGCTAGCCAGTTCATCAATTAATCCAGGTCTAAGAGCCATTGAATCTGCACAAGAGTTGAATAAATTAAACTCTTAAGTGGGTTTATTTTTTCATAAAATTTGTGAAAGAATTTGGAAAAAATGGAAAAGGCATTAAGGCGCGCAAGTATGGAGACGTCGCGCAAGTGGTACATGTTCCGCGCAAGTTTATGCCGCGCAAGTATGTGCCACGCAAGACTAATTACCTTGAGAGTAGCGCGGCAGTGAGAAAACAGTGAAAACAAGAGACTTGCGCGGCGACTAAGACTTGCGCGGCGAGAGCTTGAGAAATCCGGAAAGTCAGATGCCATCTACGGCCGGAAGCGGCATATTTATAGGCCAGGGGGCCTATCTGCCCGCCACACCCAGAGCGCTCAATGCCTGCGCGACGAAGACTTGCGCGCCGACCTCTGCGCACTGAAGACTTGCGCGCCTCCCTTTTCCTTTGGAGGGATTCTATTTCCTCAGAGTCAAATCCTCATTTCTTTCCGGATCCAACTCTGAGGGGGGACTTTTGTTGACGCTCCTTTCGTCAAAGAATCTAAAGATCGGAAAAGGGAATATCTGAGCTCAAAGTGATTAATCCTTTGAAGAAACATCAAAAATTGACAAAGGGATGAAAAAGGAGAACATTTCCCATAGGTCGCACAAGTTCCCTCTTAGTCGCGCAGGTACACTTGCGCGCCGCCTCAACACTTGCGCGACTCCTCATAGTCGTGCAAGGGACTTGCGCGACATACCTGGTAACCGCCCAGTAACCGCCCGGGGTCTTCTTTTGCCTATAAATAGACCCTGTGGGCCCCCCATTCGAGAGATCTTTTTCCAGAAACTCAGATTGAAGCTCCCGACGCCCAAGTCTCTTCTCAAAGCTTCCGGAATACTTCTAAGGTAATTTCTTACCTAGAACGGAAGATCTAAAGAGAAAAAGGAAGGCCTAAGTGTTGAAACATATCAAACACTTGCGCGCCTACTTAATTCCTTCAATATAACTTGTGCGTCCCTCTTCTGGAAGAACCTCAAGAGGATGGTAAAGGGTTTAATAAAGAGTCGCTCAAGTATTTCAATGTTGGTTAAAAATCGTGCAAGTACCATTCAGGTCGCGCAAGTATACTTGCTCGACCAAAACTTGCGCGCCGCCGCAGGACTTGCGCGCCTTCCAAGACTTGCGCGCCCCTATCTTTTCGGGTGCCCATCTTGCCCATTTTTACCCCTCTTAAGCCATTTCACCCTTCCTATTCAAGATTCAGTCTTCAAGATACTCTTCAAAGCCATCTGTGGCATGATTTCTTGATTTGAAATCCTTATCTGAAAGGAATTCTGTGAAATATCTCTCAAAACCTAGTGATTTAAACATCTTTATGTCACCAAAGATTGAGAGTTCATTCATTCAACCTCATCCTTTAAGATGAGAGAATCCTAACCTGGGTCTCCTTTTCAGGAATAATCCCCAGTTATAAAACCTTTGATCTGGGCATCTTCCTCAGGAATAAGCCCCAATCAAAGTCCTCTAACCTTGGGCATCTTTCTTAAGAATAAGCCCCAACCTCAAATATGGGCATCCTCCTCAGAAGTAAGCCCCAAACCTTAATCCCTAACCTGGGTCTCCTTTTCAGGAATAAGACTCAGTCATAACCTTGGACTTCCTTTTCAGGAGGAAGCCCCAAGTCCCCTAACCTGGGCTTCCTTCTCAGGAATAAGTCCTAGTCATAAATCTTGGGCATCCTCCTCAGGAGTAAGCCCCAAGTCTCTTAAAATTTCTCTTAACCAGTCATAAATTACCTTTGATATGGGTTTCCTTTTTCAGGAATAAAACCCAATCATAAGTCCCCTCCTAACTTGGGCATTCTCCTTAGGAATAAGCCCCAAGATTAGAGTATTCAAATCTCCATGAAGCACATATAACTTTATGGACCCTGTTCATGGATTTTCTCCCTAAAAGTAAATCCTAAACCTTCGTCTATCTGGGCAGTCATCCATACATAAGCCCCAAGCAAATTCCTATGATTGCATATTTCGTGGCACAATTGTCTAAATTTTACCAATACCTCTTGTTTCTCACACCGAGCATGACTCACGTGAGCTTAGAGTGTAAAAGTAATTATGACATTCTTCTTTGAGCCATCAATCATAAACATCATACTCCATAACTTGAACTACGTGGGTTCTGATTCCTTTTCTAAAACAAAGGATACGTAGGTAGCCCATTTATGGGTTCGATCCCAACTTTGAGATAATCTCTGTCCTTCTGAATGACAATAAACTTCAAGTGCCCCACTGAGTGGCTTTAAAACCAGCCTGGTCATCATAAAATGACCAAGAGACTTTTTATATAAATGTTTTGAAGGATACCATTGACCAAGAATATCTAAACAAATATAGATGATTCTCTATCAATGAAGAACCTCGAATACATATAAAAGATTCTCTAAATTTCTTGCATATTTAATCATTGATTGTTAAAACTAAAGGAAATCTCATTTTATACTTGGTAATGTAATAAGGATTCACGAACATAACTTAAATCTATAAAGAGAGTCCCGGAGTAGACAATAATTCCCCTCAAAAAGGTGTGATGAGTCCGACCTCCCATCCTCTCGACCAATGCAAATTCCTAAGCCTCATTAGCCCACAAGCTAATGAGTGCCTACCTTTGGAAAGTAGGTCCAAGCGGATGTGGAATCATTGGATGTTTCCGGTTCTACGAACAAACCCGTTAGAAACCGATCGGAACGTTTGAATCTCCCGTCCAGGAGGTCATCCCCGGATTCCATGAGAAACAGTCTTGCTTGGAAAAATCATTGGTCTTGCGCAGGTTTTATGGTTGCCTGGTCAGATTCAGGAAGAGATTTGGGAACGTGAAAGGGAAATGAAAAAGAAGTGACTGGAACTCTTTCAGCTAGGTTAAGGTTTTCTACATTCCGAGGATGAAATGACCAATGGTGGGGAGAATTTAGTACCCCATGTCCCTGTTATATAACACCTACATGATGCTTTTCATGGTTTTAATGTTAAGGGTGTTGAATGGTAGAGTTTGGAGAACATGGAATTATGCTTTGAGGCAAAGGGGAAGTTGCACAGGTGGCACACAGTTTTTCTAAACCATGCATCCAAACAATGAATAGTTGGTCTTGGAGGCAGCAGCTTCCACACAGGCGGCACACGGTTTGTCTAACAGTGCAATCTAACCGTGCGTGCACTTAAATGAAATCCTTATGTTGTTTATCTCACACTTTTTCCCTCTAAATTTCTCGTTTAAGCTCCTAAGCAGTCCTAACTCGGGATTTTGGTTCTCCTAAGGTCAAAGAAGGTTCTCCCATCATTCTGATGGTGATCCGAAGGCTTCTCTTGGCGAATCGAAGACGGATTTTGTTGTATATGATTGTTCTTGAACGGTTTCTTAGATCTACTTAGATCTACTTCTCCTCATCTCCCGGTTTCTTAGATCTATGCATGTTATGGGTATATCTATGTGTTTGGATGAAAAATAAGATAAGATTTGGTCTTGGTTGTGTTAGGAGAAGAGATCTAAAAAGAATTCATGGAGAATCGACCAGGTTTTCATGAGCGTTCTTTGACCGTTGTGGTTTTTGTCAAAACCCTTGAGGTATGAGGCTTTAATCTCGACTCCTCTTTCTATAATTGATTGGATTAGATCCAAATTAGTGTATTTGAATGGATTTTTTTTGTGAAAAGCATAGAATAATTCTTATGTAGTGATGAATTAAGGGTTTAATGATATTTTGAAATCATGGTGAAATGTTGTGCAAAGTGATTAGGCATGTTTAATTTAAAATGTTGATTTTAAATTATAAATTTTCTGAAATTTTAGATGGTTTGATGAAAAGTGGGTTTTCAATAAAAATGGTCCTTAATTGAAATGGTTTGATATTGAAAGGACATTTATGGAATTAGTTTACAATAAAAAGGGAGTTTTATTGAAATGGATTGGCATTGAAATGGTGTAAATGGAAATTATTTTAAATAAAAAGGAGTTTTCATTTGAAGGGTGTTTTGGCAAGATTGATGGGAATATGTGGTGCATGTTCATATTATATGTGTGAGGATTGGTTGAAATAGGAACTTGTGCTCAGTTCCAAATGTTTAATGGAACATGGTAACTATATGTATGAGGATTGGTTGAAATATGACCTTGTGTTCAGTGAAAAAGGTGTAATGACACATGGGAATCAATTACATTGTGACTACTTGGTAGATCGATGGGAAACCGCTCATGAGTATGGAACTTTCATAACGTATCATGCATGGTTGGTTTCCTGGGATGTGGAATGGTTGGGAATGCCAAAAAGAGATATTTTGAAATGGTTCTAAATCTTGATTGGTTTTTTTCTGAAAAAATAACTTGTTGGAAAATTGGTTTCAATTTCTTTTGGAATTCCTTTGGATGTGAATGGTTTTAGGAACATGTTTATATTTAGTTGTAAACTTATTATGAAAAATTTCGTTATATAAAATGTATTTATATAAATGTGGAAAACTCTTCTATCCTAGTGGAATGAGTAGGGAAGTCAGTGGTGAAAACATACTGAGTTTTTTACTCACCCCTGCTCTAGCACATTGGTTCTTTTGCAGATGTTGTGTTCTAGGACACAGGTAAAGATAAAGCATCGTATTGTTCATGGATCGTGGTGATGCTTGGGAGATGTTGTGGAGATTTGATCTTGTGGAGCAAGGAGTCTTAGTGTCTTTTGAGAGTCTTTAGTAGTTTATCTCTTGTGCACTTTGATACTTGGTTTGGTTTTCCGTTGTTGTGTACTCTGATGTGGTTTGACATAAATAAAGTTTGTTTAGTTGTCTTTAAGTTTTTCATGAATCATATAGTTAATGTTTGGTATGGTTGGTTGGTGTACTGGGTTATTTGTTAAAGGGTAAATCATCCCCCACTTGTACTTGAATCCCTTCAGAATTTATTGCCAGCCTTTGGCGCCATGGGGACGTCGCTTAAAGCCTAGTAATGACTCGTTGAGCTCTAAAGACAATGGGAATTGGTGGGTCATTACAGTTTTGTTTTAAATAATTCACTTCAAATATTATGTGATTTACATAATTAGTTACTATGACTAATTCAATAAGATCAATAATTTATAAGAATGAAAAGTGTATTTAATATATGGAAAATTTATAATAAGGGTTTTGGTTGTAAAAAACTCTCAATTGCAACGAAATGAAAGCATATATGTGTACATATATATACATAATTACATATATATAACCATAAGTGGGAATGGGTATTTTATTTAAGTGACATGTTTTACCAACAATTGAAATATTTATTGAATATATATACATAAGTAAAGCATGATTAAATTTTTTTTAGAAAATCTGGTGCTTGATCATTGTAAATATGGAAGGTCATCAAAGAGTGAACCCATCCTCCTCTTAGTTATTAAGTCCACATAGCCTTCAATGATTCTAGTAACCTAAAAAATGGTGTTTTTTCTTTTTAAAAGCATTCTTATTATTTTCATGAAAAAACTAGATTATTTTGATGAAATTTTGAACGTAGGTTTTTTCTAAATTTAAGTAGTATTATTAAACCGTATGTAAATTGAAATAGAATTAAAAAGGTATTTAAAAATGTAATGTCACTGTTATTTTCAAAAGATTGTTTTATTAGGATTTATAGAAGGTTTTTAAACACTTTATTTGGCTTTCTTGTGCTGAAACCTCATTTTAAAATGATTTTCCATAGGTCACACATAGTTTTTTTGAAATCTTTTTCTTCACTTGTGGTGTTAGCACACATCATGTTTTTGTTCTTTTTATTTTTTTTCTTCATCTCAGATAATTTGTAATTTTGTATCTATTCTCCATAACCTAGACCTGTAAATGGTCCACTGTTATGTAACATTTAAGGTCAGATATTTATATTTGGTATCAGAGGAATGGTCAAGAAAACATTGGAGATCAGATGTTTCCACGTGATGAAGTTTAACTATTCTAGTGTTTTTTTCACGTAATTCGGAAGATGAAAATTGAAGATTCAATTAATTTAATGAAATGAATTGTGAGGATGAAATTATTCTGAGGAGGGAATAATGTAACACCCTAAAAATTTAAATATTAATTTATATTAATTAATTATTTATTTAATAATTGTATCTATTTTTCATGAATGGTTTTAATAATGAGTTTTTAAAATAAAAATATTCTTAGGAAGAAATATAACCATATAATAAAAAAATGTTTTTTATGTTTAATTATATTATTTATTTAATATTTTGAATATATTATCATTATAAACAATATTTATATATATATTTATATGGTATTAATTTATTTAAAAAACTACTTTTATATAAATTTGTTTACTTTGTCTTTTTTGTAAAAATATAGGAATCAAATAATTAAATTTGTTTGAAACCTTAAATGATTACATTTTAACACATACATAATGAAATTTGTGATACAAATAATAATCATACCATTATTTCGAAATATATATTTTTTTTTTAATATTTGTATGGTAATAATACAAATAGTAAAATCAAATATGTGTGATAAATTTTTTTAAAAATATAAATATTTTTAATATATCAAAATATATTGGATTATTTAATTATAAATAAATATAATAATAGTATTACTAAAAATGATATATATTTATACATATATATATTAAAATGTTAAAAATGTATATATGAAATGTTTTTTAGAAAACAAGATATTTCTAAAAAACATAATATGAGAATAAAAAATAATGTAAAAGTAAAAAAAATGATGTTACAAATAAATATAAAAAAATGTGAAATGATTGGAAATAAATTAAAAATTTCTAATATAATTATGATAACATGAGAGTGAGACATGAGATAGAATGAAAAAATTCATAAAGTTATTTTCTTTTGAGGGTAAATATAATGGTGTGTTGTAAATTTAGGGGGAAAACTATATGATTTATTAGTAAAAAATGAATTAAAATATATATAAGAAATTTCCATGTTTTCACTAATATATATATATATATATATTATAAAGTAAAAAAATTAATATATATATATATTAGCTACATGATTTTCATAAAAATAGTTGATGATATAGATAAGTTAAAAAAATATTTTTTTGATTTATTTAAAAAATGTGGGTAATATGATTAGTTTTAAAAACAAATTAAATATATTGTATTAAAAAAATGCCAAATTTTTTAATAAATGATTAATATATTTTTCTTTAAAAAAATCATTAAATCGTGTAATACAAAAAGAAAAATGACCGATATTGTTGAAAAAACATTGACATGTAGACAATGAAAAAATATTTAATATATGATATATTTAATGTTTAATGGAAATAAAAACAAATTATAATAAAAAAGAGAGATTAATAATTGATATCATAGAATATAAGAATAATTAATGAATATTACATTAAAAGATAAATATTGATAATGATAAGATAACATCATATATTAATATAATGTATAACGTGAATAATTGAAACGCAACTAATGTTTTTGGTTGCTTTAAGAAAAAAATCCCTACTTGGGTGTAACACCAATTACATGAAACGCCATTTAAAAAATCATATCTTCTTGAGAATGCTTAATCGATCCCAAAACTTCTATTTATACATCTGTTTTTTAGGTGGACTCTTTCATATTATTGGAATGGGAAACCCCACTCGAGTCTAGCCTTTATTTTTGACCGAACACCCTAATAAATAAAGAAGCCATTTTTTGGGTTTCCATCAAGCATTTCAGAGGGTTATTATTATATTCAGTTATATTTTTTAAGGGTGTGTTTATGTTTCTTGCTGTTCATATTTTTCTTAAATTTTCTAATTACCTTCTGATTAATGTATCAAATATTTGAAGTGTGTGTTATGAAATTATAAGAATATACATTTATTTGATTTTACCAAAACCATACTGAAATTTATTCTACCGTAAGGGATACTATTCATTATTTTGTGCATTTATTTTAAATAATTAGTTTTATTTATGCATTCAAGTTTAATTTAAATTTTTGTAAAAGATTTATGATTTACCAATATTTTCAAATGTATGTTTTATATAGATGTATATATGGATGAAATTATTATTATCTTGTTTATAATTTAATTTTCAATTTATCATCATCCTTATAGTAAAATGGGAATAATATGTCATCATTTTTTCGACATATTGGGCATCACATTTTCATATATACATGTCCATGTGTTTATGCATTTAAATCGACACCCATTACATCCTTGATAAAATCAAGGTTCCAATTCCAATTTAAAGGTTTAAACTCCATCTTTTACAAGTACATGTATTTCATTATATGTGATATGTTTTAAATAATTTTCTTCAAATTCTATATGAGTTACATAATTAATTATTATTATTATTTTAATAAGATAAATAATTTATAATAATGGAAAGTGTATTGAATATATGGACAATTTATGATAAGGGTTTTGGTAGTAGACAAACTCACAATTTCTACAAAATTAATTCTAATATGAGTATATATATATATACATATATACATATATATATAAGCATTAGTGGGAATTCGTATTTTATTGCAGTGACATGTTTTACAAAAAATTGAACTCTAGTGAAAATATATACAAAATAAAACCAAGTATAAAACGTGTTCTGAAAAACCAGTGCTTGATCATTGTAAATCTATAATGTCATCTAACACACCCTTCACTAGGTGTCTTGGCCCTAGATTCCTTTGATTAATCTAGTAACCTCAAAATAGTGTTTTTTTATATAATCTTGCGTATTATTTTCAAAAAAACATTTTATTATGTTTAAGAAATTTTGAACGTAAGGAGATTCTAAAATGATCTATTATTCTTAAAACATAAGTATTTTTAAATAGATTTTTAATAAAAACGTATTTCAAAATGTATTGTCATGGTTATTTTCTAAAGAATGTTTTATAAGGATTTACTAAAGGTTTATAAACTCTTTACTAGGATTGTATTTTCTCACCCCTCATTTTAAAATGATTTTTCCCAGGTCATGTAGAGTCTTTCGAAGGCATTCACTTCACTTGCGATGTTAGTGCACAGAGTTTTTTAATTCATTTTATTTTATTTTTTCTGAAAATATGATAATTTGTTTGTTTGTATCTTTTCTCCAGAACCTAGGCCTGTAAGAGGCCCTCTGTTTGTAACATTTATGGTCGGGTCCTTATAGAAACACCGTGGTTTAAATAATGATTATTATTATAATAAATATAAGACACATTTTTCTTATACAATATTCTACCTCAAAGAGTATATAATCTTAAATTAGAGTTTATAAAATATGAAAATATATAATAAGCTACACATTCAATTGATAAGAAATTATATCGGAATAAAAGAACTTGTAATAAAAAGTAACAAAAATAGAATGAAATATTTTTATCGAAATATAAGGGTATCCAATGTCTTCAGATAAAATTTCATTAATTTATCCATTAAAGAAAATACAACTTACCCACAGAATGGGAAGCCATCAATCCACGAAATATTTAATGAAACTTTTTTCTTACTGTCCCCACAATCCCTTGATTATACAGGTAATCAGCACTTCTTCCCTCTTTTATCTTGAGGCCCTCAATTATAGAATCATACAAATTAACGAAGTTATAAATATAAAATGTTACAAGGTTTTTTATGATTGAAAATCTATACTAAATTAAAAAAACATGGAATAAGTGCATCACACTCTAGTATCATGATAAAAAAATCACAATATATAGATACACTGTTGTCTATCACTATTTTTAAATGATCATGTGACCTGATATTTATAGGAACGTAGTACAATTATCGTCTAGGTCTCCAATAGTCATATTTTTTCTAAACTTTTGGAGGTACCTATACAGGTGGAACATAGAACATTCATAAAATAAC
The DNA here is from genome assembly GCA_963277665.1 of Viscum album. Lineage (NCBI taxonomy): Eukaryota > Viridiplantae > Streptophyta > Magnoliopsida > Santalales > Viscaceae > Viscum > Viscum album. The sequence goes on from OY728141.1 coordinate 1,284,177,439, forward strand.
ATATTAGATATAATAGGTTTAGAATAAGGAAAAATATCCCAAGAAACACTATCATTCTATATATGTAAGAATCCAATTATATGAATAAGAGTAATGAAAAATTGGAGTTACAAATTTTCTTTATGAAAAATATGAAATAAGATGAAAATACGGTTCTAGAAATGTTACAAATCGAATCATGGAAATGAATAGAATTACATTCTAGAAATGATGAGAATCAGAATAGAGAATTAATGAGAATCATATTTACGAAACACAATGAATCAAATTCTAAAATATATTAGATTTATAATTGTGAAATATAGAAAATATGATTAAAAATTCTGATTGAACCAGAATTGAGAACCTATATGAATCAGATTCGAATTTCTGAGTAAAATGGAAATGAGAAACATTGAATATCATATTCGATGATTTAGGTGAATCAAATTGAAGGAACGGTGTAAATATGATTCAAAATTTTGAGTGAATAGGATTTAATTAACTTTTTAAATCAGATTCAAAATTCTCGGTAAATCAAAATTTGGAATGAGTAGGATTCTTTTTATAACTATTGATCATATTTTCAATGATCTAAGTATCTATGATGTTTTAATGAAAGGATTTTTAGACATAATAAGAAAATAGTATAATCATATTAATGTATATGAATCCAATTATTATCATAATTTAATAAAAATACATATTAAAGGAATCATTATTAAAGAGAATTTGTTTTTGATTTAATGAACATAAATGAATGAGAATAATTATATGGAAACATTGGACTCCACAAATAGTAATTTTTTCATTCACTTTTTCTTTGTGTATTATAGAGACCTAGGCATAACATACATGTATATTACATCATTTTTTATGAATATTCCAAACATTAGAAAAGTACATGCTTGATGAGTATAATAGTTGGTGTGTATAGAATGAAATAACAAAATATTCTTATTAGGTGAAAGCACATTATTTTTTCCTGGAAATATCTCCTTCTATAGTAAATATACTATATAATATTCATTATAACCTAGGTCATGGAATCATAATATTGAGAGAGATCAGATTCATTGTAAGGGTAAATAAAGGAGATATGTAAGAATAACATGAGTATAAGGGTATGAGAAGATTATCATAAAATTATAAAATCATAAAATATATAAAAATTATTATAAAAATTAATTGTTTAATAAATATATATAGTCCATAAGAAATGAATTATATTCTAATCAAGTACATAAGCCATAAAATCATAACTTATAAATAAGTCATATAATTGATGGAAGAATCATAAGCATACAAACTTATTTCTATAGTATTTAATGGATAATTCCAAGGTCATCATAGTTGAATGTGTTTAGTCTTGAATTCATCTTGGTAGTCATTGTTTTTACCCATGACCATCTTAGTAGTTGTGGTTTTCTCCCAATACCATCTTAGTGGAAACATTCCGTAACTGAACTGAGTTCACTTCTTATTCCATCATTGTATATTTGGTGAGATATAAATTTTTATCCATTAAATTTTAGGTAGATATAGGTCCCACCTATATCCTATTGAAATCATAAACATGTGCCATAGAAGATCATAGAAAATCACTTCTTATCCCATGAAATGAAATGGGATTCATAAAAATGTCATCATATCATAATAACTATAATAGAGATAGGTTTCGTAATAATTTCATCAAATAATAACCTATGATAAGAAGAGGGTTTCATAATAATATAAAACAAGAAAGAGAAATGGTTTTATAAATAAATTACCCATGAAAGAGAAACATGATTCATAATCATATTACCCGTGAATGTGAAATATGTTATATGAAGAATATAAACCATAGAAGGGAAATGGGTTCCATAAATATTTAACCTCGGAAAGAGAAATGAGTATTATTAAATTATAAACCTTGAAAGAGAAATATGTATCATAAATATCATTACATAAAAATGTTATCAATTTATATAAATAATATTAATGGAACTGATAGATCACATATCTAGTAATGAATGTGTAAAACCAACAGATATATATTTATATGCAATGTGTTTTTGAGAAATATTTTCAAATCATTTCCTAAGAAAAATATCATTAGTTCTCTAAAATAAAAATTTTAAAACATAAAAAATATTGGTATCCATTTTCATTTAAAACAACCAAACAAACATTAATAGCAAACATGAAACTATTTTCAAAACATTTTTCTTATATACATATAATGGAGTCTTAAAATCAGGTTTGAAAACCTTTTTCTATGAACAAATATAAATGAATCTTGAAAATATTTTGAAAAAATAATTCATTGAAAACATATAAATGAATCCAAAACACATTTTCAAAACATGTTTTCTTGAAAACATATAAAGGAATCCTGAAAACATTTTCTTTGAAAATGACATTGTATAATTATAAGAGAAAATTGAAATCATTTTGAAAGCCTTTTCATGGAAAATAAATTTGAATACTTATAATGGAATCTTAAAAAAATTTCTAAAACTATTAATTTGAAAATAAAATTGAGAACTTATAATGTAATAATGAACCAAATTAAAACCATTTCATTGAAAAAAACATTGAAAATATATAAAAAAAGAAGAAAAATATATTGAAAACATTTTATTTGAAACATACATTGAATAATTGTAATGGAATATTTAATTCATTTTTGAATACATTCTTAGCTTAAATAGTAGTAAAAACTCATTAGTCATTTTTTAATAAAATTTTGGAAATAAATTATTATCAGGGAACAATAAATTATCACCAACAAGAGAAATAATGTATGATTTTATTAAAAACATTTTTTTGATTATGTTATGAAAAAAAGAGTGAAAATGGTCCCATTACCTGATTATATAATTAATAATCATAGGAGGATAATTTATCAAGGGTTATGGAGATATGGATCATAAACTTTTATCAATTGAAGCATAATCATAAATAATCTTGAAAAACAATGAGGTTTTAGAAATAAACTATTACCACATTATTAACGTTAAATCATAGTCACCATGAGATGATACCATTATATGAATTTTAAAATATCATTGATATAATGATATTATTGATAAAAAAATTTAAATTTATGCATATACATCTAACAAATAAAATTATATGTTCACAATATCGCATGTATCACCAAGATGGTGAATTGAGACAAAAAATAATTTACCACATTGTGAAAATTTTAACCATAAACTCCATGAAATGAATATCATAAAATGGATATGTATGTAACCATAAATTTATGTATATTAATAATAAATTAAAATTAGGGTCAATATATAAACCATACAAAATTAAATGAGTGTTGTATAAGGTATAGGGTTTAATGAAATAAATGATAGACGAGAAAACCCTTACATTATAGCTTTAATATCATCGTACATGTTCCAAAATAATAATTATTAAATATAAAATTATTTTAAATATACCAAGATACCAAAAAATATATAATATTCCAAAAAAATAGAAAGCATGAACGTATGTTTTATATAATAATTAAAAATGTATAAATACATCATAAATATAATATATATCATAAAAATATTATTTTAATCATAATTATAAACCATGATATGTGGTAAAGGAATGACGAATGGCATCATTTTGCGAGGTGGTAGTCAACCGTACATATGAATAGAAATTTTACTACACATTTAATGGATGTGTGTGTGGTTGCAGGTAAAAGAATTATAATATAAAAATGCCATTATATTTAGGATACATATTTAATTATATAATTATATAATAACATTAATTATGGATGTGTTGAAATAAAATAAAAAATTCATCTTGTTAAAGGATGTTACCGATTCATTCAGTAACTCTTTATAGAATGTATGAAATGGATTTCATGGTTTTAATTATTGTTAATGTGTGTCCTCAAAATGTTGTAAGATATATTTTTAGCATATTTTTTCCAGTTATGTATGAGTTAATGGGTCTTGAGAGGTGTGAGTAGGGTGAATAGTGAATCCCTTTTAATAGGATATGAGGGGTGATATTCATGAAAATGCCAAAAAGTAAATAATATTGCGAGGTATCCCTTGAATTTTTTTGTTCAAAATGGAAAATTAATGTATTAATGGGTAATTATGGTCTACATTAACATCCAACACACCAAATAAATTAAATATTCATAATTATGTTCTTTAACATCTAAATATTCTCAGTTTTATTCTTTTAGTTTCAGTTAAGTTAATTAGTTTTATAAAATATGAAAATTTTCAATTAATACTAAATTATTGTGATATTTGTTACATTATATATACCCACTAAATTAAACATTTTATATATAATTTTGAAAAAAATTTATCCCAGGTGTGTTGGAAATTAATTTTAAATTAATTAAATGTATCAAAGAAAAAACATGAATTTATCCCAAACCAGGCCAATAATGATTTTTATATTTAATTCTAAAAATGTTCCATATCAATGATAAATAGATCCTTAAATTGACCATGTTTTATATTTATTGAAATTTAAAAATAATTTAGAATAATTTATTGTTTTTATTACATTTTTATCATTTTCATAAAGATATAATTTATTGTAAAATAAGTTTATTTCCAATGGTTACATTATTTACGTAATTTAAATTTAAAATTATGAACACAAATATAAAACTAAAATATATTAACTTCATATCTATTAAACATGATCTATCTAACTAATAAATTAATGAAAATAATTCAATCAATTTTCTTCAATTTTTATATATTTAATATTGTATTTTTTTTATTTACATAATTATTACGGAATTTGAAATTACATAAGCGGTTAGTATATATATTTTATTTATAAAAATTAAATTTAATTTATTATGATAAAACATCATTTACTTACAAAATAATGTGTTCAATCAATCTGTAGTGGTTTTTTATATCTCATGGATTTAAAAATTTAATAGTATGGCATGTTCATTTTTTGAATTTTTTCTCAATTAACATATTATATAGGTCCCTTTCATGGAATAATATCCTACTAAGTCATACAATTATCATTATGAGAGGATATTGAAAATAAATTTCCATAAAATTATTTTTTTTCATGCTTAGGGTTATTTTTATAAATTGTATTATATGTTTTTCCATTAATTAAGATTATTTTTACCATAATCACTTTAATTATTTTTTATTTATTTTAATAATTAATTTAGTAAAGAATATATTCATAATATTATAAATTATAAATTATTCCTATTTTAAATATTAAATTTATTTTCATAGATTCTAATTACATATTTGCTATAAATTAATTTAAAAAATAATAATCCAACAGATGGGTCGAAATAACGAGTGTTTAATGTAAGAATGTTCAAAAGATCAAATTGTTTTTATATCCAATATAAATAATAAATTGATTCCAGGGACACAAAATAAATTAATATACATATATTTTATCTAAATATAAAAAAAATAAATTTTATAATGTACTTTAAGAATAAATGTAAATTAGATCATAATGATTTTATTATATAAAATCCAATATTTTCTACTATTCCTAAAAAATATTACTTCCTAGAAAAATAAAATAATTCACCCAAATTAAATTTTTACTTTACTCTTTCTTATATGTCGTTTGTTTGTTCCAATTAATATTGTAAAATTTTCAAATATTTTATTTAAAATTCATTCTCCATTAAAAGGTGTTAAAAATATATTTTTTTAAAAATACATATGTTATTTATAAAATTGGATTTATTCTTGTCAAATTCTTATGCAATCTACTATATTCATGTCAAAAAATAATTTCATTTAATATATCATTTATACTTTTGTTGAAAACCCTAAGAAAGAGATTTTTGTTAATTTTTTACGATAAAACGGTGCGTGTACATATAATAATAGAATAATTCAAGAAAAAAATATATTCATTCTCAATGAGTTATTAATTTCATTTCTAACTAATTGATAACCATATGATTCATTTTATATACATTTTATATCATATTGTTCAAATTTATTTATTCAAATTCATGACATTCATACCAACATCTAGGTGGTAATAATATTTTAATAATAGTATTAATAATACATTTTAGTTCGGTAAAACTCAGACCTACGTGTAACTCATGCTATCAATGGAACCCATATACGTGTGTACTAGAAGATAATATATGTGTTTCATGTAGCATTGTATTAAATCTATGTTTATTTTATTTCAAGTTAAAATTAATGCTTTTATATAAAAATATATATTCAATGTTGTGTGAAATAAAAAATATCAAAATTATAAAATAAATTAAAATAAAATTGAAAAATATTGGCATGATTAATTATACCCCCTTTAAAATGTATTGTCCCTTGAATTTTTTCTTTGATATCAATGGTTCAATACATGAAATTTCCATTCATAAAAAACTACATCAAAAAATTATTACTAAAAAATATTTAAAAAGCGAATGATAGGAACATATAATTTACAGGAAGATATAGAAATCTATGTTTCAACATAGGGAAACATATATGGCATGTAAAAATATTAACGTGGATGGAAAATATAACTATAATGTTCTAATGGATAGTGTAAGAGAACATGGTTTGGATAAGGTTAATGGTAAAAAATACATAACCCAACTAATCTTGAGAAAGATCATTAAAATCATTAATAATGATGATACCATCAAAAAAATTTAGTTATTTTTTTAAAAGATTAATAATATTCATAAGAAGATATACATACTTTATTTCTGCATAATATCTCCCTTTGGATGGGGATTGATAAATTGTCTCTTACACTAAAATTAAAGGTAATGTTTTTTTGAATAAAGCCATAATTGATCATAATATCCATATGTATAATGAAATATTCTTTGGTATCCATTGAGTTATCATCACTACAAAAATGTTCTCCTAGGTTATCCAATTTTCATAAAACCTCTCATAGAGAGATAATATCTAAAACCGAATTTGAATTTAAACATAAACAATTACCAAAATGGTGAACCTTGTAACCCTTATGATAGATGAAAATTCAAAACATTATAAATAAGGTATCCAAATAATCATTACATTGATCCCACATATATAATAAGGTAGATATTGGTTGTCACATTCCAAACATGTGAATACCTTTATCATTTTATCACTGAATCACGGAAACAACATAAATTACCAGAAATAATTTTTGTAAACATACATTATTTATTATTCAAAGGATTATTAGATATATTACCTAAATAAAAAATCTTAATCATAATCCATGATAACATAGACCAATTTTTAATGAATCCTTAATTAGTTACAAGGTAAACAATACCATCATATTTACTCCTACATATCCAACATATCCTTATCGAAACATCATTATATGAACATCATAAAAATTATGTGATTGATTCCCTTATTTTTGTTTTTTTCCATGAATATCTTATTTCCATTAAAACTCATTTCTAGTTCATCAAAAACATTCATTATATTCTTGTAAATCCTAATTAAAAAAATATACTGATGAATCAAAATATATTTCAAAAATCATAATTCTTGAATAAAAATTCATAAAAAATTTGTTACATAATCCTTAAACTAATAACAAGGATACCTCATTCTATTACATAATATATTTTCTGACTCAAATTTCCCCAGTATTCTCATCATCTGAAACAATATAAAAATTATTCATACCACTAGGGTGATTCTCTTTATGAGCTTTCCACTGAGGAATTTGTTTTCATAATTCCCTTTCATTATAAATTTATGTCAATCATCCCATATGATTTTATAGAGATGAAAAAAATCCCATCCATTTTATTAAACAAACTATTTCTTATTCCATTAAGGTTACTTGATTTTTGTCACTTAAAATGTCAAAATATAATTCCATTCCTTTAATACATTCACAAGTTCATTTCATTCCACATTCTCAACATAATAAAAACTGGATTTTCATTCCATGACACTCACCATTTACCAATCTCTTATAAAACTATTTCATTCTCATATTTGGTGAGTACAAGAGTTGCTTAAGTAATACATTTCTAAGAATGTTCTGTGAAAGCTAATTAGGCATGATGAAACCATCATTCATTTTAATGATAACGCCATTTAATATAACATCATCATATTTTATTTCACTACGGAATCCCACCATTTTATTACACAAATTTTCATTACGTTTTACATATATGGGATCTTTAAAGTTTAGTGTCTTGTAAATCAAGAACACAATACATGAAAAAACATAAAAAATTATTCTAATACACTTTTAAGGCTTAATCATAGGTTCATACTAAGTCCAATTACTACAACTCATAACCTGAAGACACACATAAAAGTAAAGGGTGAGCAAAATCCTAGTAATGAAAACATTGGAGTCGTTTTACATGTAAAATCAATTAGTACATGAATAAAACCAAAATACATGAGAAATGGAAGTAGAGGAAATTCATAATTAAAAGAACATGAACCATAACATGAATATGTGGATACAACATATAATTTAGGGATTTATTAACATATCACTAAGGTTCATCCCCAATGTGTCATAACAATTACCATGGTTATTCACCAATGTATCGGCAAACTTTTCATCTGTAGAGATTAAATTTTTTACCCAATGCATTAGAAATCGTTCAAGAAATACCCTTAATATGTATTTATTTTCATGCGAGGCATATATATCATTATCAAACATTACATAAATAACACATAGATAATAAAATAAATGGGTTACGTTTCAAAATCATGAAGTTTTAAATGTTCTTAAAAACATGATTGTTATATCATTTATAACCCATCAAAAGATAGTGATGGTTATATGTATGTAAATTGTACAATAATTTATTTAAATTTTATGTATTAATTATATTCCAAGAAGTTAAAATATAATTGGGTATTCTCATAAATAATACAAGTGAATTTCTTGAGAAAAATAGAGAGATTTTGAGACCAAAATTTTGTAGCATAACGGCTATAAGACATGGTTTTAAAAACACATTGAAACGAGAGGGGAAAACAGTAATCCAATCATAAATAACTCATAATACACTAGGGGTATAGAATAAAAATATATAAGATCTTTGAATAGTTATTTGATAGAAATACCATAAGAAAATTAAATTCTATTAAAAAGAGAAGATGCGATTTCTTTTACGAAAATTCTACAGCCTAACACCGTCGCATAAAAATTCATAAAATTAATTTACAAGAGCGGAAAGGGTTTATCATCATTGGAACTAGAAATAGACAGTAATAAATATGTAGTATAACTAAATCTCACATTATAAATTTGAACTATAAGATATAACATAAAGAAAGTCATGACATAAAAGAGGAGGGTGAAATGGGAAATTACGTTTAAAAATAACATCAAAAGCATGATAGTTGGGACCATGGGAGGCTTAAGGAAACCATGGGAGGCCCTCATGGGAGGTAGATTGACTATATCTGTGTTGTGGAGGATTTGGAATGAAATAAATGAGAGAATGGTTTTGTATTTATAGGAAATGTGAGGGAATTTTTAATTAATTTCTATGGGACACAGCATCAGTGGTATTTAAAATACTATTGGCTTCCCCATGATATTTTCCTATGGTATATGCCACTTAGGGCACCTGATAAAATATATTACTATTCCCATGTCTACCAGATTTATTATATCATGATTACATCATCAATGATGTCATTAATCCCCGGAAACTCAAAACTATATTTTCGATATTCACCAAAAAACAACTAATTTAGAAAAATCCCAAAAAACACTCTAGCCTAATATCGATTCTCTGAAATCATAAATGAACTCCATTATATGAAAATATTTTTCTAACATTTTTTAATTTAATTTTTAAATATAATCATTATTTATTCACAAAATACAACTTTAAAACAATAACTCATTTTGTAACACCTTAAGAAAGTAATAGAGGACCCATAAAATTATCATATAGACATAAGACAATAAATAGAAAATATATGATTAAATTTTATAAAAATAAATTTCCATTTTAAATTATACAATTAATTATAAAATTATAAATAAAATATTTATGACATACAAAAATACAAAAACTTATACTATGATCTTTTTTTCACTTTTATGTTGTCTAAAATGTATTTATACATTCATGGAAAATGATTCTATTTTTTGGGTTGATTTAATATTCATTACTATTTATACAGGTTTGTATGTATTTATAATTTACTATTCACCAAAAATTATGTTGATCTTGTTAGTCTCTAAATTTCATTCTGAGCACAACTGAAGAAGACCGTTTTTTTAAAATCAATAATCATTATTAATTAATTAAAGAATACAAAAATATTTTAAAATAACCATTTCTTCCAAAATTCATCAATAATATGGAACTTCTATAAATTCAATTTATTTTTATTCGGACATTTGAAATTCACAAATTATACCATAATAATAAGTAGAAATATTATTTGTATAAAAGGTTTGCAGAAAGTAACTAAGGATTCGTTATATAGCCCCTTATAATACCTGCATAATATCTAAGTGTGAGATGTGCTATGGTAATAGAATATTGGAGTGGCTGTGATAATATTGTCTGAGTGGTGATTTCTATCAGCTTTAAGTTCTTACTTTGGTGATTCCATTCAAGCTTCACATGTTGAAGTTCCGATTGAGCTTGGTCAAAAGAAAAGCCCAGTGATTCTACCTCCTTCCCAAGACCATATTGATGGGCTTCAAATGCCCTTAGTCTACTAGATAATTCCATTTAATCTTATTTCTTTATTGATTAACCATGATCATTTGATTTTATAAAAAATAATTTTAACATTATGAGTTTAATTTCCAACATTCATATTGACCAATGATTATATAAAAGTTGAAACCCAATGGTATCATTTAATTATACTCACCTCATTTATTAAATGATTATGTTTTTTGAGTACAAAATAAAATAATACAACAAATTAGGAAAAGATATTATTCAACAGTTCGAGTCGTCACATTCTTCCCCGATTAAGAAGTTTCACCCCTGAAATTTTAACTCGTACCCTAAAAAAGAAAAGGTGTGGGAACTTTTACCTGATAGACTCCTCTGGTTCCCATGTGGCTTCTTGGCATTTGTGGTTCATCCCTAACACCATAACATGAAGAGTAGTCTTGTTGCATAGAGCCCTATCTCTACAATCCAATATCTCAAAAAACTACTCATCGTAAGAGTGGTAATGTTCTAGTTGTACCACATATATATTTAGTACATGTGAAGGTTCAGGTATGTACTTCCTGATGAGGGATACATGGAATATGCCATGAACAAGTGATAGATTTGGTGGAAGTGCAATCTGATAGGCCACTGCCCCCACATGTTCAATTTTTTCATAGGGTCCAATGCACCTAAGGCTATGTATCCCTTTATTCCCAAACCTCATGACTCCCTTCCAAGGTGAAATACAAAGAAAGACATTGTCACCAACGTCAAACTCCATGTCCCTTCTATGGTTGTTGGCATAGCTCATTTTCCGACTCTGAGTAGCCTTAATGTGTTGCTGGATGGAGGGGACTATTTCTATCATATCTTACACAAGGTCAAGCCCAAGAAGCTTTCTCACAGTAGCTTAATCCCAACAAGTTGGAGTTCTACATCACTTCTCATGTTGAGCTTCATAGGGTTCCATTTGAAAGCTTGAGTGGAAGTTTTTTTCATATGATAACTAAACTAAATGGAGATGCTGATCACATCAACCTTAGAATTCCATTTAACATATTTTTCAGAATATCTGTGTGTTATTGAATAGCCCTTTCCGATTGGCCATCAATTTGGGGGCGATCAGCCATAATGAAATTCAATTAATTGCTCAGATAATGTTGTAGAATTCTCCAGAATTTTTATGTGAACCTTGGATCATGATCAGATAATGTAGAAAGTAGAACTCAATGCAGCCTTACCACTTCCTTCACATAAATCATGTAAAGTTGATCAAGTTAAAAATCTCCCCAAATATTGATAAAACGAGAAGTATAAGTGAGACTATCCAAAATAACCCATATCACATTGTTTCTTGTAAATGATTTTAGGAGACTAGTGACAATTTCCATTGTGATATTGTCCAACATCGATACTGGTTTGGTTAGTGGTTGCAATACCCCTTTAAGAAATTTGTCGCTCCTCTATCACTTGATAACATACCCAGCACCTTGAAGTGTAGTCAGTAATCTCACTTTTCATAACATCCAACCAAGAATGATCACAAAGGTCCCCATACATTTGTGTGACTCCAGGATGTATAGAGAAAGTAGAGATAAGAGCTTCATCCAACAGATCCATCATTATTTCCAGAATAGATGGAACCCAGAGTCTTGTAAAAAAATTTCCGTATACCTTTTTGAACAATATTGAACGTAGGAATCTTCCCATCCTTCACAGACTCAAACTTATTCTGTAACAAAGGATCATCTTTATGATCTTTCTTGATCTTCTCTAGTAATGATGATTGAGAAATCATTTGTGATAGATTTGTTGATGTCCCTTCCCTTATAATTCATATGTCCAACATTACTAGGTCATTTGTCAAAGGATCTCTTTGAATACACATCATTGAAAGAACAACCGGGCCATTCCTACTTATTGCATTAGTGACATTGTTTTCTCTTCCGAGATGATAATGAATTGAACAGTCATAGTCTTTGAAGAGTTCCAACCATCTCCTCTGTCTCATGTTTTATTCTAATTTTGTGTAAAAATATACTTCATACATTGATGGCCTATGTATATATCACATTTCACCCCATAAATATAGTGCCTCTATATCTTCAATTCAAAAAGAACTGCATCCTGGTCTAGATCATGCGTAGGATAGTTCTTCTCATGTGTCTTCATCTACAGAGATGAAAAAGCAATTAACCAGTCATTTTTCATGAGGACACACCAAATCCATTTTATATATGCCTCTCTAAAAATCATGAATCATTCTCTAAATGTGGGAATATTTGTCATCGGTGCAGTAACTAATCACCTTTTCACCTCTTGAAAACATTCCAAACACTCCATTGTCCAGATGAACATGACCCCTTTTTTGAGTTTACTTGGTTAATGGATTAGAATTTCATGAAATGGTTTTGACAAAACTCATATAAAATCACACTAATACTATGAACCTACGAATCTCAGTTATTGATATGGGCTGAGGCAACTGCTCAACAACATTTTTCTTTGTAGGTTCAACTGTGATTCCATCATTGGTAACAATGTGTCCAAGAAAATAACTTGTTGAAACTAGAAATCACATTTGTTGCACATCCCAAAAATCCACTCAATCCATACTGTTTTATAAATAACCCCTAGTTGATCCTCATACTCCTGGAGGATTTCGTAATATATCAGAATATCATCAATAATAACTACCACAATGTTATCAAGGTAGCCCTTAATGACTCTATTCATCAAATCCATAAAAATAACAGGTTCATTTGTCAGCCCGAAGGGAATAAAAAAATTATAATGCCTATTTATTGGCCGGGAGGTAGTTTTTGAAATATCATCATTCATCACCCTCAATTGATGATAATCAGAATGAAGATCAATGTTAGTGAATAATTGAGCCCTGCAAATATGGTCAAATAAGTCACCAATTCATGGAAGAGGGTAATTTTTCTTTATTGTGATACCATTCAGTTCTCTATAATAAATGCATAGTTTCATCGATCCATACTTCTTCTTCCCAAAGAGAACATGTGCTTCCTAAGGATACACACACGGTGGGATAAACCTATTCTCCAAAAAAAACATGGTGTTGTTTCTTTAATTCAACTAGCTACAGATTTTCCTTCCTATACAGGGTCTTTGATATCAGATGATATCCATGTATGAGTTCAGTGGATAACTCTACCTCTCTTTTTGGGGGAGGTCAAGGAAATTCATAAGGAAATATGTCAATGTATTCCTAGATGATGTGGAAATTTTCCTATCCTAAAACTCTCATTTATTTCTTCTTATTCACCAATGAACCCAATAAATAAGAATATATGAGGTTTTTCTAGACAATGATCAGGTTGAGATATCTCACTTTGAAAGATAACTGTATGTTTTCCATTCAATACTACTGATATTTCCTTTCTTCTAGATTTGATCATAGCATTATACTTTGAGAGCCATTCCATCCCTAGTATAATGTTGACTTCCAACATGAGAATGACTACTATATTTGCGATAATGTTGTGCTCACTAATCTAAATACTATAGTTTCTAAACATTGATGATGATTGGATAATCCCACAAAAATTATTGACTAATAACTATACTTTTTGAAAATTTGGGTTTGATTAGATAAAACACTGAAAACTTAAGGAAAATAGAGAAATGTGTAGAACCAGAATAAAAAAAGTACATTCTAGCATTGAGTGATCAATAAAAGTACCTTCCACCACATAATTCAGGGATTCAACTTCAGCTGTCATGATAGAAAAAGCATGACCTTGCTTTCTTGGCCTTTGTTGAGGCTGATGGTGGTTCCCCTCCACTATCCTCAGATTTGGATAGTCGTTGGAAAAGTGCCCAAGTTGTCCACACATAATGAACTGGGCATTAGGCAGGGAATTCACCATTATCCCATTATCGATAGTGTTTGGTTGTTGAGGTTTCACCTCACTATGTCAATTCCTCATAATATGGGTTTCGCTTCCACAATTGTAGCATTACCTATCCATTGAAGGAAATTCACTGAATGCTTCTTCCCACATTTATTACACCTGGGGCATGGCATTTTCTTTCCCCCTCTTCCTTGATCAAAGGACCTCCCTAATCCGCGCTCCATCTATATCTTCTTCTCATTAGATTTATGAGAACACTGCATCTCACCAAACTCCATCTCAACTTTCATCACACTCTGCAAAATCTCCTCATAGCTATCATAGTCTCAGTTGAATAGATTCTTTTGAAGTTGAGGTCTCAGTCCACCAAAGAATCTATATACTTTAATATTTGGATCCATGACAAAGCTAGAGTTGTAATGTGAAATCTTTTTGAAGTTCATCTAGTATCTTCCCACAGATTCACTCTCTTTCTGCTTCAGCTCAATTAACTCATTCTCTGTTATTATTTTCATGGGGCGAGGGAAATACTTACTGAAGAAGATCCCTCTAAACATGTCCCACAACATATCTTCAAACTACACTCTTGGACTCATGTTTTTAAATAGTTCCCACAACTAATGAGCTTCTCCTTCTAAGCAACATACAGCCACAGTGACCTTCTCTTTCTCTGAACAGAAGATCCCAGAAAAGACCTTCTCGATATATCTAATACACTAATCTGCAATCAGTTGGTCAGTCGATCCGCTGAAGGATGGTGGTCATTGGCGTATAAAGAATTCAGTAGAAATTTGTTCCCTTCTTGGAGATATCAGTCTCTAAACATGATTAATGTTATTTCATATAACATGAGTTAGTTGTTTCATCATTCTCATGAAGTTTCCATTTTCTCTTCCATTGGAGGGCCGTCAACACATGGTCCACTGCGGTCACCATTTTCACAGTTCCTCCCAATTCCTGCTATTTCCAAAAAAATAAAACCTCATTGAGAAACTTAATTCATTTACAAATATTTTAACTATAAAAGAATTTTATGTTTTAAAACTTCATTAAATAATTACATTTCTCTATTAATACTTCATAATTATTCACAAAAAAAATATGATTAACCAAACATATCACTCGGGAGTGTTTTAACCCTGATTGTTAGAAAGCCAATTTTTATGTACCAGGATACACCGGGTGAAGCCCGAAACTCAATATAAGAGTTTTCACTCCTAGGTAAATCTGTTCCAGAGCCTCCTCTACCAGCTCGTATCTAGAGACGGATGCATTTTATTGATAAACCACTTACTCAATACCTGGCAAATACCAAAAAGTATTCCTGTATTTAAAAATTTATATAAGGTTCTTCTTAATGTTATCAAATTTTATTTTCCATAAATAACATAACTTTCCATTCATACCAACTATGGCATCCCGCCTTTTTAATGCATAACTTTTCATTACATTTTACATAAAGAAGATTTTAAAGTTTAGTGTCAGGGAAATCAGGAACATAATAACTAAAAAAACATAAAACACTCTTCTAGTATACTTGTAAGTATTCCCCATAGGATCATCCTAAGTGAAATTACTTCATATCATAACCTAGAGACACACATAAAAGGAAAGGGTGAGCAGAAGGCACAGTAAGGAAAAAAAGGAATCAGTTTACTTGTGCATTCAATAAGAACATGATAAAAAAACATAAAGACATGAGGAATTGAAGTAGAGGATTTTAATAATGAAAATAAAATGAACCATAACTTGAATATGTGGCAACTTAATTTAATTTAGACATTCATGAACATATCACCAGGTTTCATCCCCATTGTATTATATAAATTACTATGGTTATTCACCAAGGTATCATGAAACTTGTCATCTCATGATATAAAATTTTGTAACCAATGCATTGGAGAGTTATCAGGGACCACCCTTAATATGTCATTATTTTTATGTCATCCACATAGATCATAATCAAACTTTTTATAAATATCCCATCGAAAATAAAACAAATGGGTTTCATTTCAAAATCATGATGTTTTAAAAGTTCCTAAAAAGTTTATCGTTTTGTCATTAATAACCGATGGAAAGGGAGTGAAGGTAATATGTATGTAAAATACATGAGTAAAATAGATAAATTTTATGTAATAATTATAACCCAAGGAATAAAATTAGAATTTTTTATTCACATAAATAATATAAGATAATTTGTTAACAAAAAGAGACAGAATTTGAGACGAAAATTCTGCAACATAACGACTATATAACATGGTTTTAGAAAACATTGAAAAGAGAGGGGAAAAGAGTAACACAATAATAAATAAATCCTAATATAGTATGGGTATATAAAAAATAAATTAGATCATGGTATATATATTTTATGGAAATACCATATAAAAATGAAACTTGAAGGAAAAGAAAAGATGTGATCTCTTTTACGAAAATTCTCTATCCTAATGGTGTCACATAAATGTTCAGAAAATCAATTGATTATAAAATAAATGATCTCTCATAATTTGGAAATTAAATTGAAAATAGGAAAAACATATAATAACAATCCACCCATAATAAAATGGAACTATAAGACATAACATAAATAAAACATGACTTAAAAGAGTAGGGGGAAAGTTTCACATACATTGAAGAGTAACATTGAAATCTAGAAGGTCGAGACAATGGGAGGCTTGATGGAACGTTGGGATAACTTTTTGGGAGGTATAAACACTATAGCATTATTTAGGGGGGATTTTGAAATGAAATGCATGAGGAAATAGCTTGGTATTTATAGAAAATGTGAGGGAAATTTTAATTTATTTCTAAGGGACACCTCATCGGTGTAATTTGAAAAAGCATGATCATGCCCCTGATATTTTCCCATGATATTGTCCACATGAGAAACCTCATAACATATATTACTATTCACAAGTCAACTAGATTTATTACATCATGATTACATCATCAATAATGTCATTAATCCCCCAAAACTCAAAACTGAATTTTTACTATTCACCAACAAACAACTCTTTCATAAAAATCCAAAACATTTATTCTATCCTAGTATTGATGGTTAGAATTCAAGAATGGAATCCATTTTATAAAAAAAATTCTAAATATTTTTAACTAAATATTTAAATAAAACCAAAATATATTCTAAAAAATATAACTTTAAAACTATAATTCATTTTGTAACATCTTAGGAAAGTAATAAAGGTACCATTAAATTATTGTATAACAATAAGAAAATAAAGTAACATTATATGATTACATTTTATGAAAAAAATTCCATTTTAAATTATTATATTAATTATAAAAATGTAAATAAAATATTCATGACAATCAAATATACCAAAACTTATACTATGATTCTTTTTTCACATTTAAGATGTCTGATTATTATTTTACATTCATGGGTAATGTTTATATTTTTTGGTTGATTTACGATTCATTACTATTCACACTGGTATGTTACTATTCATATTTTACTATTCACTAAAAAATATGTTAATCTTATTAGGCCCTAAATTTTATACTGAACAAAACTAAAGAAGACCATTTTTTGGAAATAAATTCACATTATTAATTATTTAAAGAATGAAATTTTTTTTAAAAAATAACCCTTTTTTCCGAATTCATCAATAATATAAAACTTCTATAAATTCATCTTATATTTATCTAGAAATTTGAAATTAAAAAATTTTACCATAATAATAAGTAAAAATTTTATTTATACCCATGGATTACAGAAACTAACGATGGCATCGTTACATATCCCCTTATAAGACCTGCATAGGACCTAAGTGTAAGGTGTGCTATGGTGATAGAATTTTGGGGTGGATCGGAAAACATTTCATGAGTGGTGATTTCTATCATCTTGAACATCTCTCTTAGGTGATTCCGTTCTAGCATCACATGTTGATGTTCGGCTTGGGCTTGGTCCAGAGTATAGCCCAGTCATGTTACATCATTCCCAAGCTCCGACAGATGGTCTTCATATGGCCTGAGTCTATATGATGAGGCCATAAACTCTTGTTTCTATATTAATTAATCAATATCATTTGAATTTATAAACAATAATTGAAACATTAGGAGTTCATTTTCCAACGTTCATATAGACCAAAGATCATATAATAGTCTAAACCCAAAGGTCTCATTTAATTATACTCATGTAATTAATTAAAGGATATTGTTTTTTTAGTTCAAAATATAATAACTCAAAAATATTAGGAAACAAATATTATGCCAATGTTTGGGTCATTTCTTTGACATTCAGTGTCAACCTAGTTCATTGTGGTTCCCACCATTGACCAAAACCAGAATTCCTAGTGTGAGAATCACTTAACATAGTGTAAATCCATAGAATCATGGAAAATAAATTTTTATATGTCCAATCAATGAAACCTATTTTAAATCTACATTGCCTTTGGATTTTCCATAGATACATCCTTATACATATACTTAAAAATATCCCAAGTGATCCAACTAATTTCTTCACATCCAAGTATATTTTTTTTGAATAAAATTTCATTTCATACCAACTCATGAATCCAAGGCTTAAAATACATGGATATTACATGATTTTTTATAAATATTCTGCACATTTAAAATGTACATGTCTATAGACCATAATATGTTAGCGTTTTTGTAAACAAGGAACATAATATTCTATCATGGTAAAATTTCACCAATGTTTCCAACAAATTTATTACCCTCTATAAATTTTACATAAAAAATTTCATCAAAACCTAGGGAAAGGTAAAATATGAAAGGGTATGCTCATATTCTTAGTAAGGTGAAATAAATGAGATTTGTAAACATAATATGATTATAAGGGAATTATAAGATGATAAAAATATTATAATATCATACCTTGCATATCAAGGATCATAGAAATGAGTACCTAAATAAATATGGGATGTTCATTAGACATGAATCATAAGGGTATCACTGACATAATCCATGAAATCATAACATAAAAATAAAACCTAGATTTTTTTAGATGCATAAGAATATAAAAATTATTTATATAGTATTCAAGTCATAATCCCAAGGCCATCACAGTAGAATGGATTAACTCCCAAAGGAATTTTGTTAGTCAGTGTTCAATCCTATAACCATATATGTAGTAATGGTTTACTTAGAAGACCATATTAGCGAACAATGACCATTACTAGTCATATTTCACTCATCATTCTAGAAATTTATATCTCATGAGTTGTAAATCTTTACCCAATGAATATTTGGTAGACATAGGTTCTATCCATATCATAATGAAATAATACATACGTTTTCCACCAGATAATATGAAATCATATCATAACCCATGAAATGAAATTGGTTTCATAAATATGTCATCATATAATAACCCGGGAAAAAGAGATAGGTTTTATAATAATCTCATCAATGAATAAACCAAGAAAATATGATGGTTTTATAATCATTTTTCACATGAAATGGAAATGGGTTTCCCAAAAATATACACCATGATAAAGAAATGGAATTTGTAAGCATATAACCCATTAATGAGAAATGTGTTCCATAAAGCATATAACCCATGGTAGAGAAATGGGTTCTTAAATATATAACCAGTGAATGAGAAACAAGTTTTATAAATTTATAACATGTGAAAGGGAAACAAGTTTTATAAAAATCATACCATTAATGTATTATCCATTCAAAATAATAATATTTATGGAACCCTTGGATAATATCTATAGTAGGGAATAAGTAACACCAACATATGACTTTTTAGAAGAAATATAATTTTTTTAGAAATCGTTCAAATTCATTTCATGAGGAAAATATCCTTTATTATTTGAAGGAGATATATTTCAATACATACAATGTTTTGAAAACCAATTATAGTAAAAATAACATTCCTAAAAAATAAGTAAATCAAAGAATCATTTTGAAAAAAACATTCATTGATAACATTAAAATGACGATTGAAAAAACATTATAAAACCACTGTCTATAATGTAATATAAAATAAGTTTCAATGAATTTTAAATATTTTTTTTAAAACTTATAATGGAAGCATGAAATCGTTTTGAGAAACTTATTCCTTAAGTACTTATAGAGGTAAAATAATAATATTTGGACAAAAATTATTTAAAAATATCAGTGAAATAATATAAATAATGATTTGAAAAAATTTAGAAATGTATTATTTAATAATAACATTGAATCCCATAAAGGAATATTGAATTTGTTTGAAAACAAATTCTTTTAAAATATAATTGAAAACCTACAATGGCATCTTGATAATATTTTTCAAAAAATTTATTTGAAAATTAATTTTAAAACATATTAAGAAAACATGAATACATATTGAAGAACATTTATGTAAAATAATAAAAATTATCTTGAAATCAATTTGTTTTCAAAATTTCATTGAAAATAAAGTTGAAAAATTATAATTGAACATTGAAAATTGTTTTAGAAAATTTGGTTTTGGAAGAACAGTTATTTCGTATCGATAAAAGAAATAAGGATGGATTTGCTTTAAAAACATTATTATTATATAAAGTAACAAAGAGTGGATAAATGGTAACATTACTTGAATATATCATGAATAAACAGAGGAAAATAATATTCATCCGGTATCTTGAGAGATTGATTATAATAATTTATCAATTGAATCATAACCATGAACAATCATATTAAATTATGAAATTTTAGGAATAAACTATTAACACGTTTGGAAAATTAAATCTTAATACCCATGAGATAATAACAATATATTAAGCATAAAATAACCCCAAAATTATGATATTCCTGAAATAACATGTCTAATGGATGTATATACACCCTATAGAAATATATAGGTCCATAACTTGTCATGTATCTCATAGAAGTCAAATTGTGAAAAAAATCATTTCTGAATTCGGAACTTTTTTACCATAAAACCAATGAGAGAAATACGATGAAATGGATATGTAAATAACCCTAAATTTAATAATAGGAATAATAAAATTGTTTCATTACATATATATACAACACACAAAAATAATTGAGTTGTGAATAAAGAATCTGTCATGATGAATTAAAAGTGAGATGAGAAATCCCTTACCATTAGTGTTAATATTCTTCATACACATTCAATCCACATGTACAATAAAAATATTTTCTTATAAATAAACCTTATAATTGTATTATTTAATGTAAATTAATATATAGTTTTATCATGACTTTATATTAAACATTTATTTACAATTTCATGTTAATATTACGTTTTTGGTTATATCTACTTTGTTTTACATATATATTTTTACTTGTTATTATTGATTCACATACATAGATAATGATCTAAAAAAATTAATAATATAAAAAATTATATAAATATCATATATACTCATAATATATTTTTAATAATAATTTATAAAATACTGAAATAAGAAATGGAATACATTATTCATAGATACAGTGGACCTTACAAACACATAAACAATGCCACTGTTTTCTTTTCATACTGAAAGAAATACTGTAAATTAAATATATCTATATGTATTACCATTCAATTAGAATTATTATTTCATATATATCATAATAATGTACTAAACCCATCCTTAATAAAACCCATCTAATGTGACAATTAATCACATTTTGTTGAGGAGACGGTCGTCTACACGTTCAAAAATGAAGTTATCGTATTCTTAAAAGATGGGATGAATGGAGGTATATTTTATATAATAATGAAAGTTGAATAATAATATATGAAATATTTAATCTATCATATAAAACATTATGTATCTCATAAATCCCAACCATTGGGGTGGTTAAAGAAAAATTAATGATATCATTTCACGAGACAATAGTCCACCGTACACACAAATGATAAGTTTGTTGTCCATTTGATGAAAGATTATATAGTTTTACTTATAAACCATAAAATTTAAGCATATTAGTTTATTGAATACAATTATTTCATTATATAATAATGTAATAAGAATAATTGAGGTGGGGGATAATGAAAATACAATAAATACACTTGTTTAAGGATTTTATATCTTCTTTTGGTAACTCAATTTTGGTTTGTACCTAAGGGAATTTTTAATGGATTTAATACAAAGGTTTTCCATCTATGAAGAATGTTGGGATGTTTTGTGCATATTTTTCTAAGGATTATACTTTTTATAGTGGCTTGAGTGGTGTGAGGAAGGGGAAGAGTGAATGCATTTTAATAGAGGTGGAGGGGTGGAATTCTTTACCCATATAAATTTACCCATTAAGAACAAATTATAGTAAAATTAATTAAAAAATACAGATTAAAAAAATTCTAAATATTAAATCTATCCTATAAAAAATAAATTAGATGTGTTTTGGAAATTAATTTTAAAAAATGTGGTTGTAACGTGTAAAAACACTAAATTTACCCGAAAAATTGAAAACTGTTTTTTATTTAATGGTAAATATGTTCATTAAAAAATATAATTTGTTCCATTAATATACCATATTTTATATTTATTAAAATATTAAAATATTTTGGGATAATTTAATATTTTTTGTAAATTTTAAATCTTTTAATAAAACATAATTTATTATAAAAATACATTAATTTCAATTTTTACACTATCTACATAATTTAAATGAAAATATATCATGAAAAATATGAAATTTAAATATTTAAAATTCACAGATATGTAAAATGGAATATTAATCAAACATCAAAGAATGAATATAATTTAATCAATTTACTTCACTTTTAATATTTTTAATATAATTTATTTTAGTTAATTATTAAATAAATAATTATTTTGTTACGTTCGATATGTAAATTATCTAACTAATTATTTTTTACAATTATATATAAATTAATATTTCAAAAAAATCATTTATCTTTTCAAATATTATGCAAATCCAATCAATGGTTGTTTTTGTCAATATCTCAAGGCCTTATAAATATTAAAGATAAAGAAGGATCCTTTTTATATTTTTCATAGCTCAACATAATATATGGGTATATTTAATGTAATAATGTCTAAATAACACATAAAATTGGATAAAATATGGTATATATCAGTATATGTCCATCCAATAATTTTTAGATAGGTGTAGGGTTATTTTCATACACTTTATTTTGTGTCTAGATATTAATTATGCTCGTTTACCTTAACCACTTTAATTAATATCAATTACATTCTCTAGCCATTTTGAATTAATTTATTTTTTGAAATTTTAAGTAATTATAAATTATTATAATTTCAAATATTGAATCTATTTTTCAATATTCTAATAATAGAAGTGGCAGAAATTAATTAGAATAACAGTAATGTCGTAAAATGGATGAATCATTAGGTTTTCAATATATAATTTTTTTTAAAGTGGGTATTGTTTTTATATCCAATATTAATTATAAATCTATTCCAATGACCTATATTTTATTAATATATTTATTTTTTCTCTAAATACAATTTAATCCTATTTGTAATATAATTTAACCATATAAATAAATTAAATGAAAAATTATTCTTCAATGGCGATTTAGTATTTTCTGTATTCATCAAAAATGAAACTTCTACGAGAAATATGAATAATTCACCCAAATTAAATTTTGATATTACAATGAAAAAAATTACTTTTATTTTTTCAAATAAAAATTTATTAATTTCTAAAAATTAGATTCAAATTTGGTACCCCATTTAATGGCAGTTAAATTATCTTTTTTATTAAAATACATTTTTTTATTCATATTATAGTATTTAATCATATTTTATTCCAATGAAATCAATTTGATGGGTGTCAAAAGAATTATTCATTATATAATATATTAATTTTATTATAAACATCCATCAATTATTTTTCGAGATAAAATTGTCTTTATACAAAGTAAAATAGTATTCATATAAAATGAATTTCTTCATTATCTAATAGATCTTACACACATTTATAACTAATTTACAACCAAAGGATTAATTTTATATACATGTGTGTGTAATATTTTTACAATTTAGTTCATATTTTTATAATTTCTACTCAAATGTCTATGTAGTTGAAATATTATAATAACAATATTAATACTTTAGTATAGTTAGGCCAGCCTCAGCCTTACATGTAACACATGATATCAAAGGAACAAAAATTTATATGTAAGAAACATTAATATAGGTGTTGCTTGTAGTAAAATCCTAACATGGTATTTCATAAAATGAATTCTAAACATATGGATTTAATATAATAAAATTATCTTTTTTTTTGTGTGAAGGACATATATCAAAATTATAAAATTAATTCAAAAGAATCACAAAATCATTTGATGTTACATGAATACTCCATGTTGATTGTAGGTGATCATGTAGATTATGACCAGTTTATTTTAAAATCAAAATGATATTTTATAATTTATTTTATTAAAACATATATGCTAATGATATTATATATGATTAAATATAAAACTCATTAAACTGTTGATTAAGGGGGATATTTATATTACAAGTTGTATTAAAAAACATTAAGTGCTTCCGGAGATATAAATGTGTTGTTTTTGGGGAGTGTCACATTCATTACCTAGTGATGATTTATCAGGTACCCAATATAATATAATGGATGTGGTAGTCATATAAATACTATTTAGTACTATGTAGTGGTGTACCATGTACAAGACAACCACATTTGGTTTTTTAAATGTTTATTAAAAATAATTTATTATGATTTAATAACCAACACCCATACCCTCTGTATATTTAATCATCACAGGATATTTCTACCACAAATACTTTTCCATATTCAACATTCCTCATCCATATCCTCTGGATTATGTCTACTAAAATATCTTATTGTTGTAATTCTATCAAAGAAATGAGTTAATGGCCTCACACATCCATTATCTTTGTTTATATTATTGTCTTATATGACAAAAAATATATTTCTAATGTTTTTGATTTTTTCATACATGTATGATATCAATAATTTTAGGATTAATCATTTAATGATATCGGATTTCACCCTACTAGTGTATGGTAGTTCTTACATTATGTTTTCCAATGATTTATATATGATTTTATACCTTATAAGATTGGGGTTAAGGGTAAATAATTACCTATAACATAGGATTTCATTTATTTCTCTTTGGGAGATAATGTGATATCTAGTTTTGTAACTTATAGTATTAGTCAATGTTTTATAAGTCATTATTTTTTGTTATAGTGAGTTCTACTTGATTTATTGGCTAATAATTAATTTTATTGTTGTATTATTATGGACTATAACTGTAATTGAAACCCATGATAGATTATCAGTATTGAGTTAAGCCATATATTTCATTGATGGGTTAGTTGATGTGGCATTAAAAAATCGAGTATGTGTGGTCATTCCATCATTAGTGATTATTTTGGCTTGGTTGAGGGTGTTTGGTTAATATTTGTAGACTTCATTACTAGGATTGGTATTGAGAAGTGTCATCTACAAATTCCATTTTTTATGTATATCTCTTTTGACAGAATGAGATCTTCGATATCCTCAAGCAAGGCAGTAACCTAGGTTGATTCTATGTCTTACAGGTATGATTAAAATGTAAAATAACTGAAATCATTGATAAACAACAATTTTTATTATTATGTTTTCTTCAATTAATCCATGTGTAATTTGTTCGGTCATAAAGTGATAACATTTGTCAATGTCATTAATTTATATAATGATTAAATGTGTTTATAAGGATTATTTAATGAGATATTTTTATAATTTATATATATGTATATTCAATATAATTCGTCAATCACATTTTATTACTTTGAAAAGAGAGGATGCAACTTTTTTGGATGAACTGTTTCATATGATTCTATGATATTATGTTTTAGAGATAAGTATATTGATTTTTATTTACCAAACCAAAAAAAGTGGGACTATAAATATTTTTAATGGTTTACCATAAACATTAATATAGATAGAATTATATGTTATAATATAAAGTTTATATTCAGGATCAATGGGTGATTTATATTGATGTCCACATGATTTTACTGTCCCTTATATTTATATTGGTAATTGTTATATAAATGTTTAGTTTTATTCAATGTTATTCTTTTTAGGATAAAGAAAACATTATTTGTGACAACCAATTTTGGTAGGTACTCTATAATTTTATGAATTTGACCATGAGATACAGATATTAATGTTGAAATAATCCACGGGCATGACTGTGGGGACTACGTAAGTAAATTATTCACCCTTTATATATCCATATGTGACTATAGAATATGGAATAGTCCGTGTATAGTAAGGTCAAATAGATTTTCTTAGTATCATTTCTCCTTCATTGATAAGAACTATACTGAATGTACATTCTCAACACTCTATTTTTTATACTAATAATAGATAATAATTTCTACTAAATTTGGAGAAATAGTTAGTGTAGGTATTGTTGGTTATTGAGAATGGATAAAAGTATATAATTAAGTTTCTATTTTTATTTGGTAATCATGTGGAAAACTAAATGACATAGTATATGAGTAATTTCATTCATATATATGATTTATAAATTAGCTATTGTTATTAGGTTTACACCTATATTAAACCATTACTTCATGTAATTTGATGTTATGAATTCGTGCATAAATATAATAGAACATGGTAGAAACAGTGTAGGTGGGGTCCAACTGTGTTATATGCTCACACCAAATAAATTCATATTGGGGAATATCCAGTTTCACTCATGGAATTTCAAGTATAATAATCTATGAGATGATAATAGTTTTTATGTTTTTTAATTACGAGTATTTCTATTAGTAGTTAAATATTCCCTAAAAATGTGGCTTGTAAATAACTCCTTGGTTCCTTGTCAATCATGGGGTAAAGGGAATGTTGTTTTTGATTTTCTCACTTCTTATAAATTTAATGCTTTAGTATTTTTTATATTTTAGATATTAGGTCCTTCCACCAAGAGGCTGTTAACCTTGATCCACTTGATTCCCTCAATCTCCACATCTTGAGACACCCTTGATCCTTGAACTATTTATACATGTCATTGTCATTAAGATGTTATTGTGCAATCCTTTTGTAAAATAAATAAAAAATCGTAATTTGTAAGTTTCTGATAGATTTGATACATAATAATTTTATATATTATAATAATATACAAATAAAAAATTCATCAAAAAGGTTAAAGGTTGTCATTTTATTTTTTGAAAATATATTATATATTTAAAAGTCATTTTATTAATTTGGTAAAATATCTTCAAATCATGAAACTCTATTTTTCTATGTGAAAGGTATAATTTAATACTATCAAACACCCAAGATAGGTTATTAAAATTAGATAATATAAACTATTAAACTTTCCCTATATTTTTTATCTTCATTTCAGGATGAAGGTAATATTTGTGCAGTGAGTGTACAATTTAAATGAAAAAAATAACATTGTTAATAAGAGAATTGTAATAATTAGTATAATATGAGATTGTATAAAAGGTGAAAAATATCACAAAGATATTACTTGTTATCCCATTTAAATGATTTAGTGTTTTTGTATAACTAATAATCATTGACATAATATATGTTATAAATTAAATAGGATATTTTTTATAAAAACTATGAATATTTAATATGCACAATCCTACATACATGTCAAATAATTTTTTAGAATATTTTCCACATGGGAAAAATCTATTATGTAATAAATATTAATGTAATATTGTTGTATACACAATAAGTTCACATTGGATAACTGTCACAATATAATGATAAGTAAATATGATATGAACGATTTTTATACGATCTCCAGTTCTGATACTAAAAATCAGTACTAATGTTTATGTTGGATAATAAAAAACATTTAATTTTATCTACACTAATAATAATTTAATATGGAGAATGATTCATTATATTGATATGGGATAAACATAGAATAATATATTTTAATTTTGGGAGTCCAAAAATAGTTAGATGAAAGTCACCCATTTATCAATTTTAGACAAAATATTTTCTTTTTGGAATTTTAATATTCTTTATTTATAATCATATAATTTTATAATTGAGTATGATATTATTTATTATAATATTATTTTCAGTTTTAAATTAAATTTATAGGTATTTATGCCATTCATGGATCATAATTACTATTCCATTTTATTATTTTACATCATTTTTGTCTCTTTCTTTTTTGAATATATATTCAATTCATATTTATATTTACAAAATTTAATCAACTGATGGTAATATAGATGAACCAAAATTATACGTCTCTCTATACTGAATTTTAATTGGATAATTGAAAATGTTTTTATCAAATAATATTAATAAAAATGAAGTAAAATATTCTTTCATGCATAGTGAAAAATAAAAAAACATGTAACTCACCAATTACATAAAAATTTCCCTTATTTAGTTGTTGTATATTTATAACCATGATATAGTAATGATTATTTGAGAGTTTTATAATATTAATTGATCAGTTCAACTATTTACTATAATAGCAATGTATTTTTGATGAATTCATATTAAGAAACTAAAAAAATAAAGATCATAAAATAAGAAAATATTTATTTTGAGCCCATAATACTTCTGGAATATATTCCCTAATTAATTAAAATTTTGATTTATATTTTTTAATAACATATTATATGATATCACAATATTAATAGTAATAATATAATTAAATTTGGATAAATTATTTTTTTGGAACCCTAGGCCTGCACTTCAGGGTTCGGTGCTGGAAACACAAAATTTACATACCATATTTCCTATCAACATATGAGATCCATTATAAAGATATATTAATTTGAAATTATTAAAGTAATTTATAAATTATAGGGAAAAATAATTTATTAATCCCCAAAAATAATATGTTTTGTGACTTTAAGTATTGGTTTCAATAGAAACTCATTTTACGATACTTCAAAACAGTTCTCCATAACTGAATCGTAGTAGACAATTTTATGGAATCCCCATAATTGAAAATCATCTTTATAACAAAGGAAATTGAAAAATAAAAAAGGGATGAACTCATAAACATATTAAGGATAATTATAAGATATAATAATTGATGACATTAAGTGGGCATATGATAAGAACATGTTTATGGGAAGATAATGAAATTCCACGAACAATACATTATGAGATCAAAAACAAATAAACAGGAACTATAATAAATAAATAAATCATTTAATAATATTAGAATAAATAATAAAACATCCCATGATTATGATGAAGAAACATATGAATGTGGTAGAAAATAAGTATAGAAATCCCAAAATAGCGGTAAAGGAGTTAGTACTCATTTAACATAACATGTTGGTGAGAGAGTCACTACATGATTCCCATAACATTATGGGGAAAAATTCACTAACTATTTTCAATAATGTAGTGGGTCAGAAATCAGTATCTGATTCAATTAAAATACTAAAGAATAATTTACTAGTTGATTCATATAAAAATGTGAAGAATGCATCACTACATAATTCCCATAACATAGTGGAGTATGAATCACTTACTAATTCTCATAATTGAGTGATCCTCTATACTAGATTACCATAACTATCTTAGAATATATAAATATTTTCATAATACATGGGAATGATATATAGGTCCCACCAATCCCATAATGATAACAGGTATATTAATGTCATTAGATAATATATAAATATTAATATTTCAAACATCACTTAATCTAGACATAGAAAAGTGCCTGATTTCAAGAGAGAATTCTTAGAACATTATATAGAAAATAAAGGTAAATAAGGTGCTTGGTAGAATAATAACATATACCTTATGAATCCTAAAATGTCAAAGTTTTTTTGTAAATATCAAAAACACCATTATAGGAAGACCACTTTGAATCGTACCATATTTATATCTGGTGCCTAATAAATTTTGTGTTTTAAATGTAAAATTTTGTGTTTTTTCATAAAACCTAACAGAAACCTAGAGATATATTTTTTATACAGAGAGTAAAATGAAGGTAAAGTAATAAAAAAATTAATTTTTTAAAACATATTTGTAAATGATAAAATTACGATTCCAGTTATAATTAAATTATTGAAATGTTATAGTGATTTTTTTGGAAAAAAATAAACATAATAATATCTCCAATAAATAAACCATGAAAATGATATAACAGTTTATAGAGGAAATGCGTAGATGTTGATAAAACATATGATCATGAAATGAAAACAAAATTTTATTATAAAATAATTTTTTAAAAATGAACTTTTATAAAGGAGCTATAAATACTTAATTTAAATATAGCAGAATATAAATTTATAGATCACCATTAATAAATCATATTTTCATTTATAAATAAAAATTTAGAAAATTGGTTGAATGATTGTATATATACGTAGACAAAAAATATTATATTTGGATCATTGTAAATAATTTATTACAACATTATACTTGTATGAAAATTAAACATGTCATAAAATAGTTATTTAATTAAAATTCCATTTTTTCCAATAAAATATATAAAATAATAAAATGTGAGTCTTTAAGGAACAAAACATAGAGGAATGATGTCCAAAAAAAATCTCTTACAACTGAAAGAATTGATGTTGAGTTTACAAAAATACATAAAATTTTTTATCTTTTCAATGAAGAAAAAAATAATCTTAAAACATTATATGAATTTTTAATTCCCTGGAATATCATTAAAAACAAGATAAAAATTCACCTATATTAAGTGTATTAACCATAAAATTTTAAAGAAGTGGTTGATATGTTAAATGAATCAATTATGGAATATTGAAAAGTCATTCCCTTACCATGTCTCTAAATTTTGTGTTGTAGGATTAATATCTAGTATAAAAAAATAAATATATTCATAACATATTTCAAAAAATTATTAAAATATATTTCCCAAAAATATTTTTAATTTTATTCATTTATTATATATTTATTATTGAGTTATAGTTTATTTTAATTTTTTAATGAGACTTATTATTTTTATTTAACACATTTTTTAAAATTTTGATTTGAAATTGTTTTATTGATAAAAAATTCCCCATTTTAGATTATATATATAAAGGGTATGAAATGTAACATTTTATATTACCTCAAGAACATTCAATGTGGGAAATAGAATGTATTATATTAATGTAAAACATGACGAACAAAAAGAAAAATATTATTTACATAATAATATCATATATAGTTATCTATGATATTTATAAAAACATACATGAAGGTTCTGGATGAACAATGAACTTAATTATTAATTGAGGCAGTTCTTAACACACAAATACATTTAATATTTTTTTATAAAATTAAATGAAAGTATAAGATATGTTATCTTTTTTGAATAATAAAATTCTTATAAATAACATTATTATTTATTTTATATGATTTTTGAAATTTCTATGTGAGGAAATGATAGATATTGATATATGCCACTTTTTGGATGTGATAGTCTTAACATACACACAAATGATGATATTATTTTTCTAATGGAAAAGGGTAACAATTGATTATTATTTTTAAAGAACCCTAAATTCATATAATTAGATAAATTATACTAATATAATCATGTTTTATTATAAACGTTTTGTTTTTAGTGGAATGTTATATAAAGGAAAACTATTAGGAAGAGTGTAGAACAAATGTTTAGAATTTAAAAAATTTCTTGATGTATATCATGGAAATTGCGGACTTAGGCCAATTTATTGGGACTATAATATTAGGGATGTAGAAGATAATTATATGAGAATAATTTTTTATTATTTTAACCAGAATATCAATGTATAGAGTTTCATTGAAATGATGGTGGAAGACCCCTTCTATATGTTGATGGAATTGAATTTTTATAAATAAATAATAAAATATAAAATCAACATCTATTTGACATGGTTGATAGAATTAAAATTGAGAAACAAAATATAATAGATATAGTTTTTGAGAAACTCATGAAATTATCATTTAGAGACATGGTTTTAAGATTATTTTATCAATATTATACATAGAAAACATTTTTTAGATTAATTTTCCATTATTGTCGTAACTACATTTTTAGACTCAATAATTTTTTTATACATAATGGATGAAATAAAATCATTACAAAATTTATAAATTATTATTCCAAGTAGTGAAATAATTTTATAAATTAAATTTAAAAAGGGTGAGAAATAATTAATTTTGTTATAAGATCATATTATACATAGGGAACCATTTAAAAAAAATATTATTAGATTAAAAATATGTTATGGGATAAAATTATCAAGGGATATATAATGCCTAAACACAATCTATTGGGTTTCACTAGGAGAGCCACCAAACCTTATATACACATCCCCATTTAGACTATGAAACTTACTTGTATGGAGGGCTCACTCATCATAAATTGGAAGACTGTACCATTAGTATGGTAACCATACAAAAAATGTAAATTAAATACAATAAACACATTGTAATTAATGTTTTAGTCAAATAATCAAAATTTAATAATAGATTGTGCACATGTCAGATAAATTAATTAATTAGGTTCACATTTGGGAGATGAAAACAAGAGTATAATGTGCAAGTAAATGAAAAGAAACATTTTATAATCTTCAAGATTCCATCATAGTCTCAAAAAAAGAACCATGATCTATTGATCATATGTTTTATACTAGACCCTTGAACTTAATAGGATAGTTATATATTAATTCCACATGTTCATAAATATTCTAATGTGTTGTTTTAGTCATAAAACCCAATAGGACACAACTAATATATCCTTAACATATTTTCACATGTATAGCAACGTTATTCCATGATAATAATAAATATAAAATCAATCAAAGAAAGTATTATATCAAGCGTTAAACTACTAAAAATCATACCTTAATCTATATATGTTCTTTCTTTGGATCCATTCCATTGGAATAGTAATAGTCGATGTTTGTAGTAATCACGATCTATCCAAAAGACTGAATAATTTTTCACATGACATCAAAAATGAATAGTCTCAACAAGTCACATTGAGTCTATAAGGAATCAATTCATAATTTTAAATATCATCCAAAAATTATCAATATTACACATCACTCTACATATTAAGGAATTAAGGAAACATGTAATTTGTAATCCATAATTATTAGAGGAATAATTCCACTCTACATATTCATGGAGTCAAGAAAACTTGTCCCTCTGTATCCATAGATCAATCACATAACAAATTTCATCTCTTTTCCGCTCCACATCAAATGAAAACCAAATAATTATGGTCCCCCAATTCTGAGTACCAAAATAATTTCTCCAAACGAATGGTAATGCATACAACAAGGATATTGATATTAAATCCACACAAGGAATGTCATCCGAATAAATTAGTAACAATATATAGAAATATTTTATCAACAACAATCATGATATCGATATTTATAAGCATAATTATGGAATAAAATATCATTATTGTGTGTCAGAAGACACACAAATAACACATTCATGAACTCTCAATAATTAACAAAATTTATGTAAGGGAAAATATTTAAATGAAAATCCTACCTCTATTTTTTATACATTAACCTCAAGGTTCATCTAGCGTAAAGTATCATCAAGCACATTTTTTCACAAAATGTAGAATTAAATCACCCTTCAAGGATGCTAATATTGGGTACTTATTCTAGAATGAAGAGATTTTGAAAAGTAACTGAGTGGATTCATGGACATGAAGTGTCATTCTATAATAAAATACATCATTGAGTCCATAAAAAAATTAGTTCTGGTATGGACCAATGAAGATTATTCCAATTCACTGGATCAATTTTCAATTATAGAAGAGATCACGAATTCCACTTGAAATATAGAAGAGGTTCAAAAATTTAGTCAACAAAAAATATTCAATCATAAATTAAACAATATAATAGATGTATTGGGTGATATTAAATAATTATATGGTATCATGATTATTGATCTATAATAATTTAAAAAGAATCATCCACCGTTCATGAGAGTAATTCCTCTAATGAACAAAATTAATATTGATTTTTAAAAAACCACCACCATTTTTTTAAATTATTTGTAAATTAGTCACCATATTATATCATAATCCATTTATTTTTAAAAAAATTATGTAAAAATGATTAAATTAAATATAAATTTGGATTATATATAAGGAAATAAATAAATATTGGTTTTAAGACAAAAGACATCAATTATTGATCACCAACACTCGTGTTTCCACTAGAGTCAAGATTATATGGAGTGAATATTTACAAGGAAGGACATAGGATTATCAAATATTGTGTGAGGATTCTTTATAAATGAGAAAGAATCAAAATTTTCAGTAAATAGGAATTAAAAAATATTTTTAGATCATTTAACTCCCACACATATTATTTAGATGCATGACATAGAAAACTATGAAACTACCATGTGAGGAAATAAAACTGTATTGAGAATCAATATGGTTTGGATGAACCATTTTACAAACCATGTATAAGCCATGAAAATTTCTACATGTCGGTGTCAGATAGGTCATCAAAAGAATTAATGAGAACGGTAAATTGTCTATGTTTAACAAGAACAGCCCATGTTTATCTTCGACTTGATTAATTATTTCTAGGATGATCATCATGGTTTTGAAAAACTATGATCACCATTAAAAATATCAACAATACCTTCAAAATAATTATAATACCAAAATAAACTCATATAAATATACCTAATCAATTCATATATAAAAAATAATTATTGAAGGAAGAAATTAAATGAAAATACACCTTATAAATATATGTAATTTAAATCACCCCAATAAATAATTTTCATCCTTGATAAACATCTATAGGAATCATTATTGAAACAATTAGTCCAGAATACCTGAAAATATTACCCTCACTCCCAAGTCTATCCAAGAAGAATTCATGATGCCAAAGAATTAAGAAAACTGTTATTTTATTCTCTCATGGTACTTTATCAATATAGTATATATTTCACACTGAGTGTAGATGATATGATCTGTCATTCTCAAGCTAAACATCCTCACATTCAATAAAATTTATTTGATTATGAATTTAAATATGGACCTAATATACAAAAAACACATCATTCAAACATTGGTATTGATAATAATGACCTAAAAAATATTCCACAATTATAACCACTAAATGAAAATGAAGGATCCAATATACTATGGTCCAAACCTCCCCAGGTTTCTCTAATTTTTATGTCCTACACAAGGTGACACACTTATAAAAATCAATTATCCTATAGAAAACTAAATAGGTACCCCCAAATGATTATCAATGTACTTATTCCATGTCTATGTTATAATATACCTCTTCTAAATTAGCTACACTATCTCAAAGGTATGCTATACCAAGATAGGACCCTCCAATTATATGTCCCCAATATCATGCTAACAAAGCTGTGAATGAATTTTACATCAATAATCTGATACATAAGGATCCATATGAATTGAATCCTGATAAATATTTTTTTATGTGAACTAAACCATCCATGGGAGACAATCGTATGAACCATTGTATTTGAAAACACATTCCAATAGCATATCCTATGGAAAAAAATCTTATAATCTTATTGTTCACCTATCAAGTGATGATAAAAAATTATTAATATTAGGTGAATTCATTTAGAATTAGTAGAAAAAATAAAAAATAAAAAATTCAATTGAATTTATATTTTTGATGCAATGGTTTTGGTACATATATGAAATCATATACTGTCAAAGAAATAAAATTTTATCATCCCATATATTGATGACTTATATATTATTTTTATGTATTTAGAAATTTTTGTTAGTCGATCAAAAATAACCCCAAAATATTCATGGTTCCTCATGATACTGGGTAACTTATTATAAATTTAAATCATGACATCCAACCAATTCCACATGGTCACAATAAGAGTCTGGCTAAATCCACAAGGGTGTTGGTTCTTGGGTTTTATCCTCTAGTAGGTATGACAATAAAAAAGATATCTATAAATTTCCCTCTTTATCCATCTAAATGTGAAAATCATCCTAAGGAAATAGAATAAAATTTTCTATATTGGATACACATCCCACATATGGGAATGGAAGCCTCTTAAAATAGATTATATATCAATGTTGGGACTAAAAATATCGATCATTCTAAGATCACATAATCACTATTTAATATCCACCTAGGTTTTTGGTCACCACATTCTAGATGTTTCCACATCATTCCACTCTTTTTGGTTAGATTATGCACTAGCATTCACCCAACCCCAAATGATGATTTGATCAATAATGGGTCACATGAAATCAGTCCCAATTCATAACATGAATCTATCCTTTAATCAAATGATAAGCTCATCAGGGACCACAATTATATTAAGTCTATTCACCATAATCTAGAGTAACCCATTTCTTATATATAAGATTATATAAAATAATTTTATGCATACCAAGTGCATAGACCATCTCAATGTTAAAAAAGTACGGAAACACACGTAGTGACTATTCCTAAAATTATCATCCTTTAATGACGAGATATAGTAGTCTGATAACCCACATGACCAAATAATTTCACCTCCTCAACCAAAATTTTACACTTCTATTGCATGGCATAATGTAACTATTCTTAAATTTTATATATGAATAACATAAGATGTCGGGATTTATTCATAGAAGTTGGTGAGTAAATGAGGATATCATCAACTAACAAGATGATGAATGATTAAATGTATAGATGCATGATCTAGTTCATGAGATACATCGATGATTTTAGTTCATGCTTCTATCAAAGAGACTTCACAAATTACACATAATGATTAAAACATCACATAAATACCATCATTAGGTTTTCCTTATTTATAAGATGAAACTAGTGATAGCCTAATAAATGATAAATCATAGAGAACCATTGTGATCCCCATAACTACTCAAATGGACTATAAATTCTGGGTGAAGGGTATTTGGTCTTCTCTATCACCCAATTTAGATTTATATAATCATCATAGAGTAAGATACTACCTTCTTTTTTTCTTGGTTAGAAATTATTTTCACCACATAGGGATTAAGTTGTCCTGATAAAAAACCTTATATTCTATTCTCTCAAGTTATATTTGATCCCCTTCACCAATTTTAACACTATATGTAAATGGTGTATCAAATTGGGATCTATTAATTACGTGATTTCTATCTTAGTGTGTAATTATTTCTCATATGTATGACCAGTAAAGTCACCTAAGATGATGTTTTCATAGTCATCCCCAAGTAGAGTAAAATATGATAGGGTTACCACTGATCCTTGTGAACGATACAAGAATACATATTGTGTATAAATCATCAAAGGCTGCATCATGTATAGACCAAATCTACCTGATCACAACTCCCTCTCACCAGTAATTGCAATAATCTCTCAATTAGGTGGTGTAAATGATACCCATATTCAATTTTAATGACTCATCCCATATCACATGTGTTGTTACTACACCAATCCCACCTCCCATAGGACATGGTCTAGTGACAAGGGATGAGTAATAATGTCCCAAACAAATGGGAGGAATTTTCCTAAGTACTTGTACACATGTACACAACTCAAAGCTGTAGATGCAGGAAGGTGAATACACTGAGTAAAAAAACACAAGGTACAATAGTATATAACTAATGGTAAATGGGGATAGAATACAATCCCAACTGAAATAGAAAAGTGAAAGTACATGTCTCTAGAACTCCAATGATGAAAACCCTACCCGAAGGGTATGTACAGAAACAATAATCTAATGTCACAAAAGAACATATAATCTGTTGGGTCATTCTAAGAACCATCTAGCCACGATCCAGCAAGATCTCTGTCAATGCATTGATCCACTAAAAAAGACACGATACATTATGGAAAATACCATGTATGAGTGATTAAAATGATACTTAGTAGGGACCGAAAATCACAATGGTATAGCACAAAGAAATACACAAAGCAGACTACCAAATAGGTATACGATGTGTAACCTTTAAAGAGCACAATCAAGAGAATAATTGATGTCAGCTCACATAGGTATAACCTAATGTATATGAATAATGACTATCAATCATAATACCGAATATTATGTACTATTTAGGGATTCATCAATGAGGTGTCACTGTGGCATGTTGGGCCACTAAGATCTACATGATAATGAGGTTTTTTAGGCCATAGAGGTCCACTGTCGACTGAGATCTCCACGGCCAGTTAGGCCCACTCATCTGTTGGGCCACTGAGGTCCACTCATCAACTATTACAATGTGGAATGCTTGTTACTATGGTCAAATCGGTCACTAAGGTCTTCTCGTCTATTGGGCCAAAATGGTTTGCTCGTCACTAAGGTCTTTTGGGCCATTGTAGTCCTCTCGTCTGATGGGCCACTAAGTTATACTCATCTTATGGGACACTGAGGTATGCTCAACTTTTGGGCCATTGAGTCTTGCTCGTCTACTAGACCACTATGGTCTGTTCATCTACTAATCCACTGAGGTCTTCTAGATTCCCACCCCTAGAATGCCTGATTATGGTAAAGTCTACTCCTCATGACATTGGTCATATTTTACTATCCAAGAAATTTTATATGGGATATTTAAAAAGGTCCTTCTTGTTACTAGGGTCCCATATCCACAAACTTCCCATCAATAAGATCCATGGTTTAGAAGTTATGATAGTTTTACTAGATATGAATCAGTTGTGTCCGGGTCCAATCTGACACAACCCAGATCTAACATGGTTGGGTTGGGCCGGATCCAGCCCACCAGGCGGCCCGTGGTGGCCCTTCTTCTCTATATTGACCCACCATTGTAGTCTTTTTTGGCCTCCAATGGAGGTGGAAATCGATGCATCCACTCCACATCATGCGACAGACAGGTGGATAACCAACTCCCCCGCACGTGGTCCCGTGAATTCCACTCCCTTGCAGACCCGTGGCCTATCTATGATTAATTTGGCCTAAAATGGCTCCCACTGGTGTTCTAGAGTCCTATGATCATTTCCTCTCCTACTGTGGGATCCAACTCATCTTTACATCGATCTGGGAGTCTGGTCACACTTGGAACCTCCCGGAAAAGTCTTATGCGACCACGTGGGTATGTCAGTGAAGAATGTAATGAGAAGGAGAGATCACAAGGAACACCCAAAGAGAAAATTTTTGGCCCTTGTCATTTGACCCTTGTTTTTCATGTCATAAAAAGTTATGACAACAAACAATTATAAATTCATATCCCCATTTTATTAATCCTCTCAAATGACTTCCAAAACATGTAAGAACAATTGACCCTATGATCAACTTATTTTTTTGTTAATCCAATTTAGTTGTTTATAATGATATAACATAGAAGGAAAATCACTTAAAAAGAACCCCTTATCTAAAATCATATATCACATCGATTAAAACTGGAATCATTTCACCATCATTCGTCCATTATCGATCTAAAAATTCCATCGATGACATGATCCATTGAATTGGATGGAAGGAATTTTTGGAAATTATACGTTCATCGCCATTCACATATTTCCATTTCCACTCTTCTAGAGCCTCAAAGAAAATTTAGGATCATGCCAAAAATCTAATATCTATGTTTAACAATTAAATGGAGTAAATTATTTTCATCATTTCTTTTATGCTGTGTCACCACATTGTTGCGTTGTTTCATTTATAAAATGAAAAAAATTTATTATTTTCTTGAGTTGTAGCATTGTTACACTATTTATTTTATGAAATGAACCATATGGCTAGACATTTTGTTGAAGAAAAATGTTATTGGATAAAATAAACATTCTTATATCCATTTTATTTTTCTTTAAGTAAGCCAAAAATTATTTTCTACTCTCGACCCACTCTAGTCGAGGTTAGGCCTCTCCTATGGAAAGAACACCCTCATAAGCTCCAAATTACTTTCAGACTTCCAATAAAAGTTACAATTTATGAGTTATAAGGGTTGGAAAATAATATAATATTTATTTAATTATTTAATTTATAGTCACATCCCAATAACTACTTTCCATTGTTGGTTCACGCCGACCAATGTTAGGACCTTCTTTTGGAAATATCACCCTCAAGAGCTTAATAGTGGTCTTAGATTTTCAATATGAGTATTCATTCATGAATTATAAGGATTTTAAAAATTATATAATTTTATTTAAATATTTTAATAACGGTTATGACATTTTCGTGTTTTCTTATTGGATTCCCGCACCAACTAAATAGAAGCCACACCTAGTATAAACCCACCATCCTAAAAGTAATGTTACCCTCATGTTTATGATCTACGCATATATTTAAAAATTATTTTCATTTTTTAAGAAAACTTCTCAGATGATGTATTTTAAAAAGATAACATTTTTTGATGAACCATTCCAGGCACACCCGGCCTCAAAATCACATTTCGGCTCAGCGCCTGGTCTCAGAATTTTCCCATAAATGTTTTCAAAATAGAACTAGTATAATATGAGTCATTAAATCTTTATAAATTATGGTGGGCACTAAATCTTGTTGTCCAATCCATGTTAGGAGTCATAGTTTATCTATTCTTCTACAAAATCATGAAATCACATATAATTTAGTAACAAGAAATGATTATAAGTTACTCTAAGAATCATCTAATATGGTCCATATTCATTTATAATGGTTTATAAAGTGGAATAAACATTGAATATAATTTTAACATTAAGTCAAGTGCGACCATAACTTGTGTATGTATGAAAGAATGTAAATCAATAATATAAAAAATTACTATAAAATATAGAAGTACCCAAGATCATACATACAGTGTCCAGAAAATTCCTCAAGGGGAAATCAAATTATCCCAAAACATGGAAAAGGACCGAACCGGTCTGCACACTAGCTCCCAGCAGTAGTACGCAGCCGGTTTGGTGAACTGCCCACCCACAGATGCTGTCGTTTGTGAAATAAAGGTAGAGCGCCTCTGCGGGCGTGAACCAGGAAGACCGCCACGAGCCACCCCCTCCGTGGATCAGTGTTGCTCTCGAAATGGTGGCGGGAATTCCTCCGCAGGCACGATGTAGAATGGGCGCTCGGCTGGTCCCCCATCACGAACCGCCCTAGCCACGAACCTCATCATTCGCGGAGAAGAAGCGGAGAGGTATGCGACCGCGGAGCAATTCTGTGGATCTCGG
This sequence comes from Viscum album, assembly GCA_963277665.1. Lineage (NCBI taxonomy): Eukaryota > Viridiplantae > Streptophyta > Magnoliopsida > Santalales > Viscaceae > Viscum > Viscum album. The sequence continues at coordinate 1,284,218,895 of OY728141.1, forward strand.
TTACAAAAATCCCCAGTTGACTGAGTCATCCGCGGGTGGGGATTCCATCATGGGCTTCCGCAAAAAGAGCAGTGTGCCATACCCCCTTCGTGACTCTATAAATATTCACCGAGGGGCGATAAAAAAAGGGAGGAAGAGGAGGTCTGGTGAAAACCCATTGGGAGACGCTGGAGAAATTGCTCCAAGTGGTAAAATCCCGTGACCATATGTGGACCGCATATCGTCCGCGGATGAACTCATCCACATTGAGGAGGAACAAGTCCGCAAACCACATGTGGACAACTCCTCCGTGGCCAGCCCTTAGTGGCCATCTCCTTCGCGGACGACCATCTCTTTCACAGACGGCCATCTCCTTTGCGGACGACCATATCCTCTGTGGGCCAGTGTAGTTCACAAAATGGAGTCAGAAACCCCACCACGGGCGCGAAGTAGGATAGGCTCCAGCCCCATTGCAGACACCCTTCACGGACGACCATCCATCGTGGACAGCATCCTTTGCGGACAACCATCCTTCGCAGACATCCTTCCTCGCATCCATCTCCTCCGTGGACAACACCTTCACGGACAACCTCCTTCGTTGATAGCCTCCTATGCGGAAATCATCCTTCGCGGACGTCCATATACTCCGTGGACATCTCCTTCACAGACACCCTTCGCATACAACCAAACCGTGAACCACATGCGGAAAGTCCCTCGTGGCCAGTCCTTCACGGACAGCTCCTCCGTGGCCAATCCCTCACGGCCAGCACCTCGTGGCCAGCTCCTTCACAGCCAGCCCCATGCGGAAAACCCATGCATTCTTTGGTCCATACTACTGGGATTCACCCCCTCACCCCCACTCGGGGTCAGTGTCGGGCTGCGGTCCTGACCCTTCGGGCCGGTCCCTTCACTACCATTACTGACCCCCATGGAAAATGGAGAGTCTCATCAGGGTCAATAATATTTTACATTGCACCCTTATGCTGCTCCAACATCTACCCTATAAATTCCATGAGTCGAGATACTCTTCATGAGACTCCTAAAATCAATTACCTAGCCCCCATGCTTGGTTCATCATAAAAGGGACGCACTTGCGTAAGTCCCACACCAACCATTTCTAGATATCTCCTACCTAATCATCCTGACCACATGACGTTAAACTGTATGGATCTCGTCCTAACCACGTGATGTTAAACTGTATGGCCCTCATCTTATCCATATGATGTTAAACTATATGGAAACAGTCCTCTCTACATGACTATAAACTGTATCATTCAATATCATTCAATGATTGGATGTCTCTTGCTCCATGCAAGAGATTCCTTAAGCTATGTTTGCAGTGTCATAACTTTAAGAGCGTTGGAATCCATTCCAACATTTCATCACTCAACCCCATGCATTGCGGGTCATTCATTCGGATCTTTATACTCTTCCATGTCTGAAGGGACCCCCTAATGGCCTGGTCCCATGCCCTCTCGGCTCGCCTACCGTCCTGGGGCAACACCCTGGAAGACTTTGGACAACACTTTGAGATAGGTCATGTATTTCGAACATGGTCAGCAGTCGACTCTCATATGTTCGTCCCCAATTTAGGCTAACGTGATATGGATGTTGTGTTTTGAACATGGTCAATAGTTATCCTCCATCACCATGCCACCCTCACTGTATTCCTAATATCGAGCATGTGATTCACAATTTTCATCTCCCATTGTTTGGACTGAATCCAATGCCCTTGGAATTATCCCACTTGTGCACCTGCGCATAGGCGCTGGCCCCCATTATACTCCTCAACCCACCAATGGGTTGGGATGACCTCATGACCATACATGTGGAAGACACCATGGGCGTCCATCTCAGAGTAATCCCCGACCTCAGGGGCATCCATCCTGGTATAATTCAAAACATTATGGGCCACCCCTCATGCGTAAGCCCCACTCCACTTCTCATGGACTCACCTTTCGCGATGTGATCCTCTATTCCATGCTCCCTCTTGTTTCTCACACCGAGCATGAATCACGTGGGCTTAGAGTAAGCATCAACCGTGAAATCCTCTTATGGGCCTCCTCAGAGAGTAAGCCCCAATCTCTAGCATGGGCCTCCTCAGAGTGTAATCCCCAATCCACACTATGGGACTCCTAGGAGTGTAAGCCCCAATCCACATCACGGGACTCCTAAGAGTGTAATCCCCAATCCACACGATGGGCCTCCTCAGAGTGTAATCCCTAATCCACATCATGGGCTTCCTCAAAGTGTAATCCCCAATCCACACAATGGGCCTCCACAGAGTTTATACCCCAATCCACATCATGGGCTTCCTCAGAGTGTAAGCCCCAATCCACACAATGGGCCTCCTCAGAGTGTAAGCCCCAATCCACACCATGTGCCTCCTCATAGTGTAAGCCACAATACACACTATGGGCCTCCTCATAATGTAAGCCCCAATCCACACTATGGGCCTCCTCAGAGTGTAATCCCAAATACATCATTCTAGGCTTCCTCAGAGCGTAAGTCCCAATCCAATGTGAACTACAAGGACTTTCATCCATGCTAAGGCATGGTATGTAGGAAGCCTCCCAGAGGTTCAAGGCCAATCACAATTAGACACCCGGGTCCACCTTCATGTCGGTTCTCTGACACCCCAATTCTGGGCTGCCTCAGAGCGTAAGTCCCAACCCAATGTGAACTACAAGGACTTTGATCCCTATCTCTTAGGCATGGTACATAGGAAGCCTCCCTGCGGTTCAAGGCCAACAACCAGTCGATCCGACTATCATCGCATCAGTTCACTGAGTTTCTCCCAACACCATCTAAATGAGTCCAAACTCTTCAGAGTCATTAATCCAGTGAGGGATGGTAAACCTCCGGCCTAAATGATTCTGAACCCCTGCGTTCATATGACCATCACCAACCAGGGTTAAATATGTGGATACTATGCTTGGGTATAAACAAATGATTCGTGAACATATGAATGCGTCTTAAATCTACAAGAGGGATTCAGAATAAGAAATAATTCCCCCCAAAAGGGTGCGATGAGCCTGACTTCCCATCCTCTCGACCAATGTGAGTTCTTAAGCGTCGTTGGTCAGACCATCTAGTGAACGCCTACCTTTGAAATTCATGTCCATCCATCCTCAGATACGGAACTGTTGGGCATTTCATGACCGAAAACCGCGAAACAATACCTCAAACCTTAAATGGTCCCTCTATACCACCATCTAGAGTCGAACCCACTACATATACTCATCATTCCTCATATCCAATACACTTTCCCCAATGTACATGAATTTCCTCATTCGTCGTTGTCTGAGCCTACTGATGGGTTCTCTAACTGGATCTCTATTGTGTAGAACATGTATATCTAGAATCCTTATGGAATCTCAAAATCAATTGTCAAGAAAAAAATTGATATTATTTATATTTCCACACAACTAATAGTTTCGCAAAGGTGTTTTTCATATTTTATGATAATGTTTTACTTTCTAAAAGTTGAATCACTAGGAAATAATCTTGATGGTGCACAAAATCCATAGTCTTCTCTATTAGAAATAACTATCCTACCCAAAATTCTTAATAATTATATTTATTATACTATATGTGCTACTCATCATAGTAGTCTCAGTTCTACTCAGCTTAGTAGTAAAGGGTTATAGATGACCTGCTACATGATCCTTGTCAACCCCCTTTAGAATAATCAAAAAGTTACACAAAACCTCTTGGTACATCATTAGGAAAAAAATCCTAAAAAAACAATTTATATCATTATGAAGACTAATCTTGAACATTGTGGCCTTATATAATTTTTTATATACTAGTGTAAGAAAAAAATGATGTAGTTCGGTAAAAAGGGAATACTGCAATGATATGCTAATAGATCCCTAAGAAATATCTATAAATTCTTCCACACGGTCCAAATACATCTTTTTAAAACTGAGTTTTCCAAATAGTGGGTTTTATGGACTCCAAATAAATACCTTCACATCAAGTTACCTGTCCCATCACACTCCCCCATCTATTGGTAGGTCCATGAAGTACAAATGTCAATTTCTTGAATTATTATTCCTAATGTGTGTCAATAATGTCAAATATTCCTTCAATGATATTTAATATGTCATCAAAATCATATTTTTCCCTTGTTCCATGAATTAAATATAGATAAATGAGCATGAATCCCCATGTGTAGTCAACCATGGTCCAATTTACTCCCCTCCAATGTGCATGTACAATTAGAATGATTCTATACTAGAGTGGATCCAATGACTAACCCACTTAATTAAGGTAATTTCATTACTCTGGTGTATCCTCCAACACTTTCTGTGATGGAGGTGGAACATCATCCATAAGGTGGGAATACATGAATCTCCAAGAAGGATTTTTTGATTAATACTAAACAAACATTTCATCAACCGATGAAATTATGTCTTGTCCAAAATATTCTTTGGGATCACATAAATTATTTTCTTAAGGGATACATATAACCTAAGGTATATCACTCTTTGAACTACCCATTGTTCACCATCCATTCGTGTTTTTGAAAACTTTTTATATACATATTAAAACAAAATTCTCAGGTTCAATTAAATATTACAAAAATAGATTTAACTCATTATCATTGATAAAAAATATATAACTCAATAAAAAAATATTAGTTTATCCATAGTAGATAAAAAACAAATTAAATTAATATAATAAATAATAAAATAGTATGTATATAAATGGAATTTTGTCTGATGTTATAAATCATTACATATAAACACACTCCAATACCATAAATCTGTAATAATAATCCTATCAATGGTAACTCAATTATCCTTTTAACATAATCTATCCAAAAATTGGAAAATCCTAATCCCAGTTCCCACACTTCTAATAACCCACCTACAATGTCCCAGTTTATTCCAAATGAAATGATAAAAAGGTTATCTCATTCCATTTTTTAATACCATGATATGATAATCCTAATATTAATTAGATATCCACAAGTCCTTATGTAGATTTCTCCGTAATCAAGAGCGTATAAAATATAATAAAGTGTATGAATTCATTAAATAGTGAGAATATACCATAATTATCAATTCCAGACACCAGTAATATAAATAAAATATAAGCCACCCTAGAGTAATCATTCAAAAATATTAAGTATCATAATGTAATAATAGATGTAAAAAATGGAATAAAAATAAATAACCAATTAAACTAGTATGGAAATAGAATCTATAGTATAAAGTTCAGGTAAATAAGATAAAACATTGTGGAACCCTTTAGAGTCAATCTGGGTTTTTCTAAAATCTTCATGATCTATTACGTAGTTGTTTTCCATTGGATCATAGCCCTTACCTAGATCCCAATACGTGAAGTCTAAATGAACACTGAGATGATCGAGAAGTCTGTGAGTAATAAAACCCATCATCAAACAAATAATGTATATGTAATATGTGTAAAAAAGTATAATATGTATAATATATTATAGAAATAAATGTAGATAAAATCATACATAGTAATATGATGACTGTTTATGTGCCAAGAAAGATATAATGATCCCTAAGCGTACCTACTCCTTCCCTATTCTAGGAGGATTATAAACCTTTTTTCTCTTGTATGAATTTGATATATATATATATATAGATATATATATGGTTGCAGGTATAGAGACAATGTGTGATTCTGAGGCATGAAGTCCCATGAATTTATTTTATAAAAATATATAATTTTATTATATTATGTCTTGTTGTTTCCTAAAGAAAATGGTATAACTCTTAAATATAATATTAGATCTGATATATGAGACCAATATTGAATCTATAACAAGATGTTTACCCTTCATGCAACAAAAAATTGGTAAGTGTGATACTTTTGGACAAATGTGGTAGTGGGTGGGAACGTTTTGTTAAATAAATAATTAACTTTTTTTAAATTTAAAATAAACTAATGAGATTTTTTATAAATTCATCTTTATAATAACTTTCCCATGGTAAACCATATATCCATGGAATCATCAAGAGGTTTCTTCCTTATACTTCATTGTTAAATCAGGATCCAAAGAGGACGAGACTCCAGATCCATGCAAATTGAGATGTATCCAACACAATAACCCCTATCAATCATTGGAGAGCATATTAATTGAGGATAAAAGATTCAATATCCAAGTAGGACTCTCCAGATCATATATTATTAACTTATTGAATAAATTGTTTTACCATGATCATCCCTTTCTTTCATCTTCACCAATTTTATGCTATTTCATGCTCCCATGTACAAATTTATTCATTCGTCAAATTTCCCCTCGAAATTACCCAAATGTATCTATGTAGTAAGAAAACTCATACAATGATTGTTAGAACATTCATATAATTATATTTTTATCAAATTATTTTTATTATTCATCATTATACCACAGGTTTAGGATTTGACATTATCACGAAGAACTGAGATTGATCAAAGCCATCTATTCATGCTGAATTTGGAATCTGAAGAGTAAATTTAATATCGTGGCTGGATATTTTGGTCAGTCTTGGTATTGTATTGATGAATAATGTGGGATTCCGATCTGTGACTAAATGATGAATTGCAGGTGAACCACAGGTCCCTCAACACATTACCATGGAGCAAGGGGTACAATTTTCAAGCCAATGAATGGCAGGATATGATGAATGAGAGAATGATCCATGATTTTTATTTGGTTCAAAGGAATGATCAAAATAAATATCCTCATATCAAGATTTATGGGTGCAAATATAGATTTCTAGAAAACTTCTAACTACACGCAGTGTAGTTTGAAAAACACACTCTGTGTAGGGAATTGGTAGTGACAACTAGGGTTTTCAGATGTGTTAGGTATAACACTCTATGTGGGATCCCCACATTTCTAATGGTATGGTGAGGGTGATCCTATGTATATTCAGGGAGTAAAAGTTCAAGGGAACTTTCACGGATAGAGCTAGGAGAACACCACTCAACCTCAAGTTGCATAGACACACCATGTAGTCCACCTCCACATCGTGCACTTTTAGATGAATATGGATCCATGTGATAAAAATGACACGATCATGAAAAATAGTGTGACCACATGCCATATGATTCCTTGAAAAACTTTTTAACCCTACTTTCATTTTTTTGGAAACATCAAACTCTCACACCCCCATCCTATAGAATTATATTTTAGGCTATAACTTACCAATCCAAACTATTTTTTCCACAATGGAGGGTATGATGGCCTAATTATTGTTTTTTAGACATCATTTGTGATTTCCAGACTTGGATTCTTTTTTAGAAGATGGTGGATAATGGAAATGATCAGTTAAGACCACTAGGAACTTTCAGAGTGGCACCATCTAGCTTAGCTGGGCATGGGTCCTCTACCAATCTATAAAGTGTCGCCATCATGTGGGATAAGGAATGAGTAATCTATATACTTTAAGTGTTTCACCCACCTATTTAGGATAGGGAATCAGTCATCTACCTACCCACTAAGTGGAACCCTCCTGTGGTGTCAGTGTATGAGTTATTGAATATGAGAGGGAAACCCCTTAAAACACCACAATACTTTACAATACATTCCATTAAAAATAAATTATTATTTTTGACATTTCGTTATAAGAAACACGAAGTTAATATTATGTTACATGTAATATAATTTTTAGCATTCTGAACATGTTACATCTGTGATATCTTATGTAACTAACAAGACTGGATTTCCTCAATAGTTTTCACAACAGGCATGACCAAAAATATATTATTCAAAAAAATGTTATTTATTATGATAATTTATGAAATAACCATTTAATTTAAATTTATGAAATTTATTTACTAAATTTCTAAAATATATTTTTGAATTAATTCTATACAAATTAATTAGAAATGAACAAAAAATCCAATTTCATATAAGGGTAATATTTAATGAAAACATTTTTATGCTCAGAAAGACATTTTATCCTAATAAATAAAATTAATTATAATTATTGAGTGATATTAATGTAATAAAAAAATTTATATTTAATCAAATATTTTCTTACATTAGTACAATTTTTTTTTACATATGGTAATAAAAAATCAAATATTTCACATAAAAATATATATTTTTATGTTACATTTATCGCCATCTAATAGAGAACCTCTTTTAAATCCAATTCTTTGAACATTTCAAAATTTAAATGTCAAAATATAATTTATTTTTTGAATTGAAATGAAAATATTCGGTTAGGTTGAATTATTGGTATTTTTTTATGTTTCTTCTTTCAATGAATAATGAAAAATACTGTATTTTATTTCAAGACTGTTTTTCATCTAATTTATTTATAATTATTAATTATATTTAAAATGGGTTATTGTGTTTAATTATATATGTTTTTATTAAATTATAAAATATAGATAATTTTACTCAATTTCCCTTTGAAATTTTATATAAAAACATAGCATTCTAATTGAGTATTTTTATATTAAAAACTCACATTTTTGTCTCGTCTGTGTGATTAAATTTAAAATAATTTATGCCACATATGTGATTTGAATTTAGAAAAAATGGATTCAATATTTCTAATAATCATAATTTATAATCTCAAATTATTTTAACATTGTTTTTAAAAATAATTAGTACAGAATGTGATTATTGTTAATTACATCGATTTAGAGGAAAATTATCTTAACAAGAGACTATACCATAAACATAAGGCCTATAATGAACTATAAAATTTTAAAAATTAAATTTTACCACCATATTTATACCCTATAATAATTTATTTCAACTTTGGGCCATTATTGGATCCATTTTTTATATGAAAAATGTGGGTGGAATTCTATTTTCCCAAATTTACAACAATTTCACACATCAATCTCTATAAAAAGGCCATCTTACCTCCCAAATTATCCCACCTCAAAATCTATATTAGCTTGAACATGATCATCCCAAATACATCCTCAATATACTTATCCTGAACATAAAAGCCACAACTTGGGACTAAATTCTTCCTAGGATTCAATTTTATGGAAACCAAATATTATTACCGAAAGATGAGGTAACCACCTTCATTAAGATCTTCAGTTTTATTTCCATTCTCCACCCCTTCAAATATTATTAATCCAAGAATATAAAATATCACTGGTGTACTTAATATACAGTTATTTAATTGTATTTTTTTTCCTGAATATCACACACAAGTGCATCTAATGGGAAATGAAGCTACCATTTATGTGTAAGGTGAACTGTCGCCCCACAAAAAGAAGTAATATATTTTTTACTTTACTACCTCTCATGATTGGAATTTTTATTGAAACAATATTTATATTATATATATATATATGAAATTTTTAATTATTTTGTTTAAATTTAATTTTTATATAACAAATACCCTTATATGTTCCATGTTGTGTAAATTGGATAACATTGTTTGTATAAGTGTGGACTACTGTTCAGTAAATATCATGTGATTCACTCACAATATACATTGAATGTATAATGGATAGTTTTATTAAAAATATGTTACATTTTTAAAAAAATATTATTATTCAATTTTAATATAAATATATATCTTCTTAATTTAAGTCTTTTATATTGAAAATGAAATAAATGCATCGCTCATGCATATGCACAAGATAACGTCTCCATAAACAATGCATTTCACTTGTTATCTCGGTATATAATTAATTATTATGAATATATATATATATATGTGATATACATATCATGGTTTAAAAGCTTTTGATTATGAATCCATGATCTGATTATTAATAACAACCAGTAACAACTCAAAATATACTTGAGAAACTATGAAATTTACTCCCAAAATAATGATAATAATAAACGATTAATAATAAATTTGTAATAATATATTATATGTAGATCATATATGATAATATAAATATGACTATTTTTATAGTATAATTTTTTAATATGTATTTAAAACATTAGACAAGAGGTTAAATTCAATTAAGAGTATAAGAAACTCAAGGTAAATGAATCTTTTCCCAATATTCATTCTGTGAGGCATTCACCATTTTCACCACTTAATTATATTTTGTGATGTTTCTATTTAACATTTTGATATAATATATAATTTGTTATTATATATTCATGAAATTAAGTGTTTTGTTTAATTTTATCTGTTTCATGGGGCTTGTGAATAAAAAGTTACTATATAGTAAGATATTTTATCTCAATTTACATTCTAATGAAATTAATTTCTAATTATGAACCATTTCACTATAATATAGTTTATATACATTCCATTAAATTTTTATTTCATGAATGTAATTATTCACTTGATATTCTTAGTATAATTTAATTTCATTCCTTCATGGGTATAATGATTTAAATAATTCAATGTAGTATAAGACACTTTTGAATGTTTAATGATTATTTTTCTTTAATAATGTTCTTAATGTTTATCTTTGAAATCACACTTACTTTTGTTATTATTAACATTATCATGAAACAATCACATTATATTAATTATTTGTCATTTTAAATTTCCTTTAATATCAATATTATCATATGATGAGTATTATTATTTCATAATCTGTATATCATTTTACATATAGATATTACTTTGAATATTATTTGAATATATTGGGAAATATTGATAAATATGTATTCTTTTTTAAATATGAATAGTTGATTAAGAATATTTTCAATTAATAAAATAATTCATTCAATATTATTAATTTTTTATATAGAAAATGATGGGTGGGTGTCAAACATTTTATAACCCCTCTATGCATCAACAGGTTTTAATGAGACAAATAATTTCACCTAATTATAATATATTAAACTATCTTGTAAAATGTATTTATGGGATATGTTTTAATGTGACCTAGACATGATGCCTAAAATATTTAGTGTTTAACATAATTAAATTCATTTATTATTCATTCGTGATAATTTTTCATTGTCATATCTTTGGATTCATTCTATTATGAATTTATTGATTAAATGAAATGTGTTTCAGTTGATGATAATACCATATTGATATATCTCTATCTATTTATTTAAATGGCATGTTCGATCAGTTATTTTACATTCCATGTTGATTAATCTCATAATTTTATTATTTTTTCCTCCTTACGCACCCTTAATGATTATTTTATATAATATATATTATATTTCTATTCCTCCATATTATGAATAAGAATTTATTGGATGAGTTTAAATTATTCCATGATTTTACTTATGTTATCCATTATTTTATTTTCTAATGTATTATAGGAATCATGTATGTAATTATGTTTTCCAACAATTACAACATTATTGGTATTTTAGGATATTATTCATTGTAATCAAGACAATTTATTAAGATAATGCAATGGATTTTGGATTCTTGGGTCAGGGTGTTAAAATTGGAATAAAGGAAGCATAAAAGAAAACATAGAAATTAGAAATAGAAAAATTATAGTAGGGAAAATAAACATATGATAGGAATTGAGAAAATTTATAGAATAATATCCTAAAATATTAGTATGGTGTATAGTGTGTTGGTGTTAACGTAAATACTTCCCAATCTAGATACTATGAGTTGGAGTGGTTCTATCACATAAGTATATAGGGTAATGACTATGAAAACGTATGCCAGTCCTGACTCGGCATAACCTGGTACATGACAATGTACCTTACTATGTAGCTAGTTTGACATTCTTAGGGGATACACATTGGAATATTAAACTTTTATATATTTCCCTTTAAAAATGATATAAAAGTAAATAATTCCCAAAGGTAACCATTTATATGATTAAAATATTATCTATGCATAAATTTTTTAATTTATGTTATGTTTTATGCCATATTTAGAATTATACAATGCTCTCAATTTTATGAACTAATCTAGTAGGTTAAATATTTTAGAAATGAATCATGTAAGGAAAAATGGTATCAATACTCATAGACAATGTTGAGAATTCCCTAATAAGAATGTTGATATAGATATTATTGTAATTGATATAGTTATAGAAATATTAGGACATCATATTCAAGTTAGGAAATATAAATTTCTCAAATTTAGAAACCTTCACTATAACGATATTATCCAATGTTGGATCAAATTTTGTGATAGAGGCCCTTATCATTTAGTGGCAAAAATGACCCAATAGCACCTGATGAATGTATTATGTCTTTGGAGAATATATATGAGGACATGGTATGTAGTTAAGGTGAAAGGGTTTGACTTATAGTATTTTATCCCAATGGTGATGTGAATATATGGATTTAATTGGTCCAAAATATAAGGGAGGAAAGAGAAATATATCTCAAGGAATGATTATATTTTATTTAGAAATTAATTGATAAATACATCCTTAGTGGGCAATAAACTAAGATATAGACAAAGTTACTTATTTTAAATAAAAAGGTGGAAGAATGTATTTTGATGCCTGAAGCTAATTTTACATGGTTATAACGGTATGCTAAAGATTTTATATGCAACACATAATTCTCGATCGACCACATATTTCAACGTCATAATCCAAATTTTTAAATGGAACATTTTTCTCAAAAAATCATCATATAAATAAATAGTTTTACCATTAAAAATGGAGAAGTAATTTTCTAGAATAAATATATTCCAAGGACACAGATACAAGATCCTAAAATCTGATAACCATAAAAATAGAATTTATCATGGAAGGAAAATATATTTTAGTGTTTTAAATATTATGATAACTGTGTAAAAATCACATTGGGATTTTGTGAAATTATTGGGTGTTTGTTATAAGTGGGGGAAAAAGGTTCACAAATAAAAATAATGAAAAGTGAAGAAAGAAAATGTCAATACTCAGGGTTAAAACTACAAGGACATAGGGAAATATTAAAATTAATTTCCTAATAATCAAAAGAATATTCATTTGAATAAGCTAAGTGTTCAAGGTTAGGGATATGTTATTGACACAACCTATGTGGAAGAACGAATGTACATCAGTATTAGGTTCTATTAAATATGTTGTAAAATTATTTTATTTATTTTGTACTCATCATATATTTTTTTCAAATATAGATATACTATACTATAATACTTTTTCATTAATTATTTGTGATCATATGAAAAATGGTACCATGTTATGTAATGTAAGGGAAAGTAATGATTTTCTGTAAAACACATGGTTGATGGAATGGTAAGCCTTATTTTGTTCATAATTTTATGAAAATGATGTTTGGTTAAAATAATGGTTGGTTTAGATAACTCAAATAGAATAAATGATGGCTACCTTGGGAATGAGAAATTAATTATTGAATAGGTAGTTTATTCTATCATTGGTGGAGTTTATATAAATTTTGGATTTATGGAATACAACCAAAAATAAATGTTATGTGAAGGGAACAATAAGCAAGTTTGTTTTCAATAAGGTTGTATTGTAATTCATTTTATCACCATATTCACATTTATGGTAAATGATGATTAAAATCAACTTCATGTTATTTGATATCTTTATTTTGGAAATTTTTTGACTTTCCTTTGAAAGTGTCAAATCATAACCTGTTTTAAAAAATAATCCATTTATGAAAATGATTATGTTTCTATTTGGAAAGGATTTAAGAGGTTATTGTATTACTTCACAAAATATTACATCCTATGATAAGTAATGAATTATAAATATTTCAAATAACATGCAATTAAAATATTATGTTTTTGAGATAGAGATGTATATTTGCTTATATTATTATAGAGTGATTCAATTCCCCACCTATCAGAAAAATCATCATGAAAAAAATGTTGTCCTCTTTTCTTAATTTTTGATGATATCAATTAAAATTTTCATAATTATATTATATGGATCAGTGGTTATCAAATTTCATATAAAGATGTTCTTTATCACACTCCATCAAAATATTGTAATTAGTTTTTTCTTCAGAAACCATTTTTCAATTTCCCACATATGATTTCGTAACTAGGAACATGGTTATGTGAAAATTTTACTTCAATTTCTCTCTTAAAAAGAATATATGTTATCAAAAATATTCATTATGTGAGGGTTTTCAAAAATATTTTTGTTTAAAATATTAATCCCTTTATTAGATTGATGAATTTTTTATTATGAGGACACAATTAGTTTAAGGTGGGGGAGAATGTAACACCCCGATAATTAATAGTATTTTGCTTCTAGAATAAAATTAATTGTTCTTCCATGACTTCATTATAACAAACTCCATGTTTATCTTAATTTATACATTAAAAATTTAATGCTTTCTATTCCATGATGTCTCTACCCTGGTGCCATTAAATGGTGCCCCCAGCTAGTTGGCCACATTCCATTAAGCATGCATCTCCATACGCCAGAGGGTGCTAACTAGTAGTCAGGGTTAGGTAAGTCAGTCTTGGGTTTACTACACCCACTTTTATCAGAATAAAACACCAATAGAAGAAAAAAAAATTAGCATGTGCGGAAGCATATAAATAACAAGATCAATACTATGTCATATGATAGAAAAAAACTAGAAAATACCCCACACGAGTGAATATTAGAATATTCTATAAAAATGACAATGTCATGTGTCTACAATGAATCTAAAATTTATGACACAACAACTCCCATGAAGGTCTCAGACAACGCCTTATTGCCTTTCCTACGATCCAATCCCAAACAACAACTTTTCACAGGCATTTCCCTCATTTAGTCCTGCAACAACAATGTCTACATGGGTAACGATCAGGAATCCCAAATAGGGTGTGACTACAACTCAGTAGGCCACCTCCTTGTGTGTCTAAAAAATGTGTAGTCAAAATATAGTTTATGCAGTTTTATGAAGCAATAAATATAATTCATAACTGAATAGTTTTCACATTGTAACTTAATATTTAATCTTCACTTTATTCCCAACTTCATTTCATGTTTCCCATTTCAATAATCATTCATTATTATCATTCATTTGGTGTATGTTTCCAGGCAGAGCACCCAAAGATCTCATTAAGTGTTGGTAGTAATTAATAGAAATCGTAATATCATTCTTCATAAGTCATCATGCTTAGTACTACATAGTCTCAATCTTGGATAACTGTTGGAGAGGAAAACCATATCCACGACCCAATTTCTAATCAGTCTACAATTACATCTGTAGCACCACAAAACTCAAATCAATTAATTCAGTAATTAATTCACATGAATTATAAAAATAATTCCATTACTAATCCAATGATTAATAAAACATTTCAAATTCCATTAGTTAACTCAACAATTAACTATGAACATAACCCATTAATTAATTCATCAATTAATTTACCAATCAAATCAATTCTCATTCTGTAATTATTACATCAAAATTAATTATCCATATCAAATATAAACATGTCATAATTAATTCTCAGAATTAATTATATTTGATCAACATCATGGAACATAATTAATTCCTACAATTAATCATCTTTGATCAATATGCAGGCACATAATCAATTCTCACTGTTAATTATCATACATAACCAAACATCATTTCACAATTAATTTCCCCTAATTATTTATCTTAGAAAAAAATTTCAATATCTCTATTAAAATATCTATTTATGTAACCCCCATTCATTTGTTCTGTGATTAAATTATCAATTAATCTCTAGGAAATCACAAGTTAGTTCCACATTCCTAATTACCCCAATATATGAAATCAATCATCATGTGAAGCTAGAAATTCATAAACTCACGTTCACACGTCAAATTCATGACAATGGGATTTCAATTTAGACCACCTACATTGGTTTATCGATAAATGTAAGCCCTATCGAAATCACCAATATCTAAGTTGCATAACATCATCGATCAAGCTTCTGATTTAAATGAGTAAACCAAAATTGAGATAAATGGCATCAAGAACATTGAAAACTAGATATAGAACCGAAATACTAGATATAGATATCAAAACATAGGGTTAGATCCATGGAAATAGTGGAGAAATTATATAAAACGATAAAGGAATGATAGAGGAATGAAATGGAGAAGCAACTGGACGAAATCCACTTACTTGGAAGACAGAAGATCTTCAATCTGATATTTCAATCTTGAAGAATGGTGTTTGAATAACATTGTATTCCACTAGAAGGCTTTGGTAACACCTATAATTTTACAATCCTGAGTTGAGTCTGAAATATTGGAGCCTTGAGGGGTTTGGGTTGTTTTAAAATGAATATCTATATAATAAATTTTGTTTGCATCACTTCTATGGTAGAGGCGCATGGTTAGGAAAACAATGTCCCAAGCTTATGGACCACTCTGTCTGGGTTTCAGGGTTGGAATGAGTTGGTCACATGATTTGACAAATAGTGTGAAAACCATGCAGACCTCTCTATCCAGTTTTTCATTGTGGGCATAGATTAGCAAAACTGTTTTTCAAACCATGTGAAAACCATACGTAGACCATCATCATTCAGTTATCCTTAAAATTTATCCCTAACACACCCAAAGCCTCTACTCTAAATAAATGGTACATAAAATCATAAAAAAGAACCTAAAAAGTCACTTGATATGACTCCAGAAAAGGTTGGGATCGTACAATCTCCCCACATAATAACATTTCATCCTCGAGCTGCACTCTCGAACTTATCTAAGATTATGAGCTAAAAATAATAGGCAATTGAGCCCTCTAGTCTGCTTCTCGTTCCCATGTTCCCTCTTGAACACCTATATGTTTCCATAACACATAGAATAATGTCATGTACATTCCTAGTAAAACCTTCTCATTTCAAACCAACACACATATCCGATTCTCCACAAAGGACACATGTATCACTATATCATCCTCTTCCACATCAATCATGTGAGAACAGTCGGGGTGATTCCACCATTTTTGGGAAATGGTCCTACAAACCTAGGTGGCATTATTCCTTGACTCGGTATTGTATGATGACACAATATTGGCAACACCCAATGGAATACATGATAACCCTTTATAAAATCTGGGGCTCATCACCATTTATTAGCATATGAATTATAACTACTCTAAGAACTAGTTATATGTTTCTAAATCAACTGCACCTACTCTAATGTCTCTGAAACGAGACTTGATCCCAACAACTCTGACTCAACGACCTCTGACCAACATAACATTGATCCATAAGGTCTGCAATAATTATTATCATATGGTTTCATCTGTATAGTTTCTTGATAACTGTTGCTATAGGTGAACCCCACTAAATACAAGTTCTTCTCACAAGAACCACCAATGTCAAGAACACATGCTCGCAACATATCCTCTAACACCTACTTGGAATTCTCCGTCTGTCCATCCGTATTTGGGAGGAAGGTTGTACCTAACAATATCATTGAACCAAGGGCCTTCTATAAACCCTTCCAAAAGCATGAAGTAAATCATGAGTCGTGATATGATTCTATAGTATGTGGAACCCCATGAAAATAAACTATCTCTCATACATAAATTTCTCCCAACTTTTCTATTGTAATGATTTCCCTGATAGAAATGAAATATTCTACCTTCGTTAGAAAATACACAATGACCCAAATAGATTCAGTATTCATAAGTATCTTTGGAATTCCAACTACGAAATCCATAATCACACCGTCCCTGTTCATTTCTGAAAGAGGCCCCAGCTTCAATAGGATTCTAGGTCGTTGATGACTTTCCTTCACCTACCGATAGGTGAAACATCTTATTATGAACCCTACTATCACCATTTTCATGCATGGCCCCCAAAAATGTTTCCATATTTTACAATATATTTTTTCACCCCAGTATGTACCACCCACATGGAGGAATGAAATTCTTTCATGAGTTCCTATCACATACTCATAGGCCCATCAACATTATTTTTTTACATATATAATCTCATTCACATATATTATTTGATCTGAGGGTGTCTCTCCACCCTCAAGGATTTACCTCAAGGCTAAACCCACTGGATCCTCAAACATATTTTCCTTGTTCCATATCAAGAGTGTAGAGTCCATTTCTACAGAAACCAAAGCTATCCTATCCTAAATCTCCTAGAATAACACATGTATTTCCACCAGCAAAGTCATTATCTTCCACTCTACACTGGACTTGTGTACCAACTGAGTAATTGTTGATCGGCTCAAGGAGCCAGACACACTATTCCCCATTCTTGGAGTATATTCATGTTCCAAATCATAGGAATACATGTATTATTCCCATATTCACTACCTATGATTCATGTTCATAAGTTAAAAGATATACATTAAGATTTTGTGATCCATAAAAACTATAAACTTTTCACCCCAAAGATAGTGTCTCGATCATATAAGAGCATGAACCACTATGTCCAACATGAGGTCATGATTAGTGTAATTATATTCATGTGGCCTCATATAGTGATACCCATAACAATGATTGATCCCCTTGTATCAACACAAATTCATGTATGATCCCAGATGTGTCACAATACACCATGTACTCCTCACCCGACTCTGGTAAGATCAAAATTTGTGCTGACGTTAGGACATTATTCAACTCCAAGAAAGAATTCTTGTATGCTTCTATCCAATAAAATATTTCCCCTTTCTTTTTAAAAGTTGTATATTGTGCTTCCAATTGGGAAAAGTCATGGATTAATCACATGTAACAATCATCTAATCCCAAAAATCTTCAGATATCAAAAACATTATTGGGAAGCTCCCAAAAAATCACTACCTATACATTTTCTAGGACCACTGCCACACATTCTTCTAATATTATGTTCCCCATAAATGCTACCATGTTAATTCAAAACAATCATTTAGATAAATTATCGTATACTAGATGCTCTATCAGTGTACCCAAGATGATATAAAGATATTGGGCATGATATTCATGAGTCATAGAGTACACCATGCTTTATTCCTCTAACAGAACCCCAAAAAAGTCTATGTATGGTTGAATGATTTGTTCATCATGGATATAAACACTAATGGATCATTTGTCAACAAAAATTGAATTAAAAAAAACTAAAAAGGCCCATACCCGCTCCAGAATGCTATTCATTGTATATCGTATGTCTGAAATCTCACCTGATAATGCACTGATATTGAATCAATATATGAGAATACACAATTCCCATTCAACTGGTTAAATAGACAATCAATATGTGGATGAGGATATAGGAACTTCAGTGTCATTTTATCCAACATCCGGTAATTAAAACAAAAATATAAACTCTTGTCGGCCTTTGTTGCAAACAAAACAGGTTGTCCCTAATGAAAAATACTTGGATGTAGAAACACTTTGACCTCCAACTCCCCCAACCGCATTTTGTTCTCTGGAAGCTCAATATGTGCCACACTATAAAGTGGAATAGATACCACATCAACCATTAGTATGATCTTAATAGTGAATTCCTCATCTCTCTATGGTGGAAACCTTGAAAAGTATTCAGGAAAGACATCCTAAAATAGTTCTACTAAAGTGGAATGAAATCATGCTTAACACTCCCATCATCCAAGAAATGACTAGAAACAAGGGCTATGAGCTCCCCTAGAAGCTGAGTAATTGGTCCATCCTGGCCGGCATGGATATCCCATTCTCCATGATGAACATGATGGTCACCGTCAAGAAGATTCAATGTTCAATGTCATGCGGTAACATTTTTTGTGGGATCAGTAAGTGATAGCCACTCCATTCCCATAATCAGGTCGAAGAAAATTATATAAAGGACATAGATATCCCAAATAATACAATACTATATGATATCGAGGGAACATTTCTTTTATAAAAATACATCCCTATACCATGTTCCCAACGATGTATCGATATTCAGCACCCCACTTACAGACTCCACCTCCATCCTCAAAACATTAATAAGATTTTCTGATATAGAGGAATGAGAGGAACAAGTGTCAATTAAGTAATTAGATAATTTAGAAGAAACTAGAACATTACATGTCATTATTTATGGACCAACCTCTCTATCCACAAATGTAACTTCCTCTGCATGAAAATATCTTTCTCATCTTCTCTATGGTGTCATCAAACTCGCCTAAGTAGCACCACACTGTTGATATGGGCACTCATACCCTGAATCACCATGTCCACTACCTAAAACACCTCTTCCAGTAGAATTATAGTTGAAAATCCAATATGTTTTAGAATAAACCCTTCCCATACTCTTAATATGAGCAGCTTTTACCTCTACACCATCTTGTCATTGGATTCTGCAAAAATTTTGTTATTACCCCATGTTGCCACAAACCCTGCACTTCATTGGTGGTTGAGGACAATGTGTATGATATTGTCCCTAACTATCACATTGGTGGAAAAGCACCGGAGTAAGTTCGGTTGGTGTTCCACCATGCTTTCCACTGTCCTAACTATGGTTATTGTAATGATGCTTCCTTGTATAAGAAGGCACACTCCCTGATCATCTAGTAACATATACTTGTCTAGTATAGGAATCCAAATTCAAGATTCCATATGAAATGATATCTCTATTGACCACTTTTGAGAAAATATTCGTATTTAATAAATTTACTTGGGACTTAATTTTACACCTATGTCTGTCCTAAAATTATTTTGTTTAAAAAGCCTCACATGCCACCATAGCTTGAGAAAAATGATGTAAATCCATGAAATGTTCATCATAATCAATTATGGGCATGATTCAATTGATCATATGCATAAATATTCAAGCATTTTATTGGCTCAACGTCTTTAGATAGATTTGGTCCAAAAGCATCTTTAGAAAGTCCTTCCATAACATATCATTAGTATTTCTAGATCATACTTGAATGTTTCACTAATGCTCCACTTACCCATGCAGCATATAAGAAGAAAACATGACCCCATATCAACCAATGTATCTAAATGGTCACATATCGTCTATATGGATTCATTACTGAATCCATATCCATAAGGACTACCCAATCCAGTAAAAGTTTGGGTGTGTTGTAGATGAGACTCCATTATAAAATTAGACATGGGTTTTGGAACCCACCCTAGGTCTCTCTCCATGAATATCATTAAATGAGAAAAGTTCCCTCGGAACTGTTCCCCTTCCTCCACAGCTTACACCAATGGTGCCTCAATATCTTTATATAAAAGTTCATTCTAGGCCAAACCCTCAGTCTCTCACTCAACAATCATCGTGGAGGCATATCTATACAAATCCAAACACACATATTAAGTCTCATAGTGAAAACTTAAAACATTTACATAAAGGAAGAATCTATCCAAAAAAGTTTCAACATTTCTTTTATTGCTTTTCCGGCCAGACGAACAACACCGAGGCCTTATCACTACCATTTACAATCCTACTCCTAGGTCTTGGTTATATAGGGTACATTACATCTCATTAATTAATACAACCATTATTTAATCATATTATCTCAAATAAATTAATTTAACAATTATTTAATTAATCATACCCATTTTATCAATCAAGGTTCTCAATAGACGCCCATTTATTCCCATTTTTCATCATTATTTCAATCTCACTAAAAGGAGAAATAGTGAATGCTCAACAACCAACCCACAACCCATTTTACCATGAGGGACTTGAATGTTACATGTCACAGCCACACTGAGTGCCTAGATGGATGCATGTTGACTCAACTATCATGCCACTTTAAGACACGAATGACAATTCATCAATTTTCAAAAAATATATCTCATCACACCACAAGTGTGTAACCCAATGCGAAATAATATCCAACTATATTAAAAAATAGAAATCACAACAATCCCACCTTTGGTACGTGGATTTTCCCCCGTACATGGGTTTGTAACTCCGATGCACAAGCTCAATACCAATCCTTGACTCTTCCTAGTCTTCTCTCTATCTTTCCATAAATGGTAATACAAAAGAAGAAGAATGAAAAGAAAAAAACTCTAACAAAACGTTGGGATGTCCTGACCCAGGTATCACTAAATGGTGCCTAATCTGGTTGGCCATAATCCATCAAGAGAACGTTTCCCATATTCTAGAGTGTGCCTACCAGAGGATAGGTTCTGGTAAGTCATTCTTGCGGAGAATACACAATATTTTATCAAAATAAAATACCAACAGAAGAAAACAACAATAACCAATTTCAAAAGCGTATAAATAACCATAACAATACCATGACATATGACAGTCAAAAACCATAAAATAAAATATTAAATTGAAACATGAAACATGATATAAAAAATGAACGTTTCAATTTACTAAAATATAAATAAAAGTAAAGACACAACCACTCCCATGTCTGTCCCAACCCACATTCGGTTCCCTCCCCATGCTCCAATACCAACCAACAACCTATCCCAATGCATTTCCCTTATCCTTTCCTACATCAAAAATATCTAGTAGGGTTCTGATCAAGCTTTCCAAATAAGGTGTTCCTACAACTTAGTAGGTCACCACTAACTGTTTCTCAAAAAGTCCATTCAAAAGATAGTGTTTGTAGTTTTATGAAGTAATAAATACAATACATTATTAAATAGTTATCACATTGTCATTAAATATTTATTCATCACATCCGGACAAGCTTCAATTATTTTTTCTCATTTTAATCATCATTCACTATCATCATTAATATGGTGTAGGTCATCATGTCAAACACCATATAATCACATTGAGTGTAGGTCAGCATACCTTGCACAATTTATCTCATTCAGTGTAGGTCTTCATGCATATAACCACATAATTTTATGCTTGAATAACTATTGTGGAGGAACGTCATGTCCATATCCCAACATCTTATGGGTCTAGAATTCCATTTTTAGAACCAAAATATTTTCATGAATATAATAATGAATTAATTCAAAATAATTAACCACAGAATCACATTACTTATCCAATGATGAGTTAAACATTTCAAATTCCAGTAGTTAACTCAAAAATTAACTATACACATAACCCATGAATTCATTAATCAATTAATTAATCGATTAACACAATTTTTATTCCATAAATAATTCATCACAATTAAAAATCCATACCAAATATCTACTTGTCATAATTAATTATCACAATTAAATATCTTTTATCAACATCATGTAACATAATTTATTCTAACAATTAATTATCTTTGATCAACATTACGGAACATAATCAATTCTAACAATTAATTTTCAAACATATACAAACATAATTTCATAAATAATTTCCCCAAATTAATTATATTAATAGAATACATTTATTATCATCATTAAAATATCAATTTGGGCAATTCCCCTTCATTAGTTCTATAACTCAATTATCAATTAATCACCATGGTAATCACAAGTCAAATCTAGATTCCTAATTACTCTAATTTTGGAAATCAACCATTAAAGGAATCTTTAAAATTCAGAAACTCACATTCACATTTCAAATTCATGTCTATGGAAGTTCTATTTAGACCACCTATCCCAGTTTATCGATGGATGTTATCCTTACAAAAATCCCTATATTCTGAGCAACACGACATCGATGATCATGCTTCAGATCTGAATCCATAAACAAAAATTGAGATCAAAGGCATCATGATCTTGAGAATATAGATCTAGATCTAAACTCATATGTATAGATCAATGTAAATGGTGGAATGATTTCTTTAAAAGATCAAGGAATGATAGAGAAATGAATAAGGAAAGTAATCGGATGATATCCACTTATCGGGAAGAGAACAGATCTTTAATCTGGGTTTTCGATCATGAAGAATGATGTTCAAATAAAATAAAAATACATCCACAAGGATTTGGGAAAACCTATAATTTTTAATCATAAGAATAGAATGAAATATTATAGTCTTGGGGGGGGGGTGGTATTAACATGAATGTTTAGATATTAAATTCCACGTGCACAGTTTTTTGGGCAGAAGCACATAGCAAGGGAAAACTGTGAGCCAACTGTGTGGACCCCTCTATCATATTTTTCATGGTTGGAATAGTTTGGTCACAGAGTTAAATGAACCATGTGCAAATAGTGCGGAATACTCTATATATATTTTCATGGTTTTCATGGTTTAGTCTCATGGATTTTCAAACCGTGTTCAAACTTTGCATAGCCCAATATAAATATTTTCCTTAAATATACAACCAATCACACCCCAAGACAGTAATACAAGTCAAAGGTACATAAAATCTTCAAAAATTAACTAAAATTTTTCTTTAGATGACTTTTGAAAAGGACAAGATCTTACATTTACACAAATTACCCTAGCCAGATTTTGAGACATGAATAACTTACTTTTTTTGTTAGCTTACATAGCACGCAAGACCAAAATTATATTATTAATAATGTTATTATTTAAAATAATATTATAAAATCTTACAGTTATATTTATTTTTATTAATAGTATTAACAAGATTATGATAATATATTATTGACATAACTTGTTACATATTAAATAGAAAGGAATATAAAATCCAATTGAATATAAAGGGAATGTTTTTAGAAAAAACAATTTATATGATCACAAATTTGTTTAACCTTAAAAAATTAAGTTTATTTCAATTATATAGCCATACTATATTAATATACATATATTATATATTAAATAAAATATTTTGATTATTTATCTAATATATTTGATTATTATAAGAATAGAATAAACCCAATATTTCACAAAACAATCAATAGTTTTCTAAAGGCACTTTTACCACCTTCTAATGGAGAACCTATTTTAAATTAAAAAAATGGAAATTTTATAAATGATATATGTAAAAATAAAATCAATTTTTGAATTGAAAACATAATAATTAGATTAGTTTTATTTTCTGTTTTATTTATTTTAAGGTTAAATTTTTAATGAATAATGATAAATTTTAATTTTTAAATTCAAAACTACTTTTTCACCTAGTTTATTTGTAATTAAAATTTATATATTTTTATTTTTAAAATATAATAAGATTTATTATTATTAATTAATCAAATTTAGGTAATTTTATTTAATTCAACTTTGGAAATTAATATAAAAATATTGAAAACAATTGAATGTTTTTTAATTAAAAATTGTATCGTCTTCACGTCTATAGGGTTAAATTAAAATAATTTATTCAACTTATATTATAGGAATTGGGGTAAATATATTCTATATTTTAAATAATAATAATTTATAATTTAAAATATGGTAAACTTAATTTTTACCAAAAATATTAGTAAATGTAATTACAATTAATTATATTGATTTAGTGGAAGATTAGCCTAATAAGAGACTGATCCTTAAACGTAAGGCCAAAAATGACAAATAAAATTTTCTGAAAGCCATTTCTATGCCATATTTCGGCAATATAATCCATTATATCATAATTGGAATATTATAGGATACACATTCAATAACAAAAACATGGATTTAATTCCATTTTTGTAATATTAAAAGAATTCCACTCATCATCCTCTAGAAAAAGGAACTATCCCCTACCACATCAACACACCTATCAAAAAATTTTGGATCCCAAAAGATCTAAATAAGTTGCTCGAAAAATACCTATATTATTCCCATAATCCTTCCCTTTGGAATAGATCCATCCATGAAACGATTTGGTGGAAACCAAAAAGAGTTATCCAAAGAAGAGGTAACATTCTTCCTCGAGCTCATTTTTATTATTTTCATTAACCCCCCAATCAAATATTCTTATTTCAAGAATATATAATAACACAAGTATCCAAAATATATGGTTATTTTGTTCTGTTGAGGTTTATACCTTCACACATACACATCCATATAATATATAATAAACATATAGTTTATTTGTATGATGGACTATCACCTTATGAAATGATTATTGTTCATTTTTCCATTACAACCTGTCATGGTGGGAATTATGATTGATAATATGTTTATATGTGATATATTATTTCTATAATGGATTTATGATCCTTTAATATTTATATAACACATACCCTTATGCTTTCCATTTTTGTGTAAATATGATAACATCATTTGTGGAAGTGTGGTCTATCACCCCTCAACGAGTTATGATTCATTAAAATTATACATAAACCATATAGCTGATGGTTTTTTTAAATATCAACTATATTAGAAATATATATAATAATATACATATTTATAATTTGTGTTTCTTTATTTTATTATTACGATGAAATTAATGTAGTCTTCAAGGGTGCATATATCATACCATCGATATGAATGTTGAATTTCATTTTTATCTATAAATGTTATGAATTGTTATACGTATATATATACTAAATATATATTAATTTTAAATCATTTTTATATTCTGGAGATAACTAAACAATGATCTAACTAATAAGCATAATAAATTACAAGTCAAAAGAAACTCAGGAAACTAGGCAATTGATACCAAAAATAGTGAAAATAATGAATGATTTCAAACAAATTGGTAATAAGATATTATAAAAAAATATATGATGTCATATATATGAGTATTGTTCTTGTATAACTTAATAACATGTCACTAAACAATTATACATGTGGTAAAATTCCGTTCACACTCAATGAAACCCATGGAATGAGATTCTTGTATCACTTTTCATTCCAAGAGTTATTAACCTTTTTAAAAAATTATTACTTTTTTTGATGTATATACTTCTAATTTTGATATATTATTTTAAAATTACTTTTATATTCATGTTATTTATTGTTTAGTTTAATGTAATAACTTTCATGGGGATTTTGATTCAAAATAAATTTAGTAGTAAGGGAATTCGTCTCAATTTACATTCCAGTGAGAATTATTTTTCATTATGAACCAATTAACATTTATATGGTGTACATACTTCACCTTTATAAGTTATATCAATAATATAATTTTTATATTTATATATTATGTTTAATTTAATGTCAAAATATCATGGGGATTATGATTGAAATGTTTCAAAGTTTTTTGGGGCATTTTGGAATGTTTAATGGTTATTTTCCTCAAGAATGTGTTTAATGATTATGTTTTCAATATCAGAATATTTTGTTATTATTAAAATTTTAATTAAAAAATCAATATATTGTTATAAATTTTTATTGTAATTTTAATTCAGTATCCCTATTCTTATATGATATATATTATTATTTCCAAAATCGTATATCACTTTACATAAGGTGTTTACTCTGACAGTAATTTGACTATTTTGAGGAAATATTGATAAATATTTATTCTTAATTAAGTATAGATATATGATAAGGCATATTATATGATAATTAAATTAATTATTTGATAAGAGGAATTATTTTGACATCAATTATAGGTGGGTCATATACTTTATATATCCCCTTGATGAGTCAACCAGTTCTCATTAGAAAAATATGTAGGGAAATCAAAATAGTTTAAACCATATTTTATAGGGTCTTGATGGTATAGTTTTTCATATAAATCATATATGAAGTAAAATAATTAATCATTTCCCTCACTCATATTTATTTATTATTCATCCATGATATTTTTTTCATTGAAATACATTTAGATTTATTCTAATCTCATTTATTTATAAAATTCCTTGGGTTTTAGTCTTTTACATTGCATATTGATATTTCCTTATCAAGTAATTTGAATGGAATGTGTAATAATTTATTTACCTTTCCATGTTAATTTTTATCATCTACTCATTATTTCATCGGATTTACATCCCCTTACTGAAAATTGATCTCCCACTTATTATGTTACTTTTCCTTGGTTATACAGAAAAATCCTTTGAATAAGTATCCAGGATGCATATATTTTATTTCTGTTATTATTTATATTATATTAAAATTAATTGATGGTAGGATTTTTGTAATCTGGTTTCCTAACACTCCATAAATAATATGTTATTCATGATTTGATTCCTTGAAGTCTTGGTATTGTGATAAATTAATGCATTAGCTCTAGGCTATTTGGGTCGTGGTGTTACACCCTCTGGCTCAACAGTGTATGGGTCCTACATATACTATTTAAGTGGTACTATCATATGATTTTTGGGTATGGGTTCATTAACACTAGAGTGGAAACCTCCAACCAGGAAAGGCATGGGTCTGATAAAGACTGCATGAGTGGTGCCCCCCTGTTGTAGGACATGGGACATCTTCTATAAGAGAGAAACCTTGATGATAGGCATAGCATGTGACCTCTATTGACTACTGGGTGGAAACCTCCTATTATAATAGATCATTCTCCCTCTACTATGAGATAGTTCCCCTTGACTATGTGGTATAATGGCATGGCATGTATTGACTTGTATATTTCTTCTGGGCAGACATGCGAGATGTTATACATCATTGATGGACATTTGGAACTGATGGAACACTTTCCTATGTTGGGATGTGAGATGGAGATACCATTATATATGTTTTCTGTTTCGTTTTTTTGAGCACAAACACGCACACACACACACACACACACACACACATATATATATATATATATATGTTTGTTTGTATCCATTCCATTGGATACATAATCTCTTTATTTGGGTTCAATTTTCTATTTATCTATTCAATCAAGTCTATTGCTACCCACCCTTTCTCTATTTGGGTGTCCTATTTGGTATGTATATACATACGCCTATATGGGAATTTCCCACATGTGCCATATATTATATAGACAAAAAATACATTGTCAATGACTATGATGTAACTCAGGGATACCAGGTGCATTAAAAATGTATAATGGTTGGATCACAGTGATCATGAAATGAGATCTCTCAATATTAACTATTCCAGTTTTATTTTGTTGATACATATATTTGGTGGTTCATGAACATTTCTCCTTTTCAATTTTCACAATTTTACATTTTAATGCACAAAATGTTTTCATATAAATTGTGTTAGTCTACATATTCAATATTTTTAATACCAATCCTCTGAAACATTTCATTGAAATGGGTATGTGTTTTCATACATGTAAATAAGGTAATTACCTCCCCTGATATTTATGCCTTTCAATGATTTTTTCTAGCCCCTAGCTTATAGAGGCTCGCTTGGAGTTGTTGTAGCTCAAGCACCTTTATGTAGGGTCATGACAGATTATTATTAGATTATGTTAATTAATTGAATATTATTTTATATTAGTAACCTTGTTTGTATTTGATGGGTTTTATGGAAATGATGTAAAAGTCTATCATGATTATCTTTTAGTTTAGGTAATCCAATATTGGTGTGGCACCCGACATATATATTCACTAGGAACTTTTTTTGCTTCATGTCGACATACTATACCATGAAATTTGTTGCAAGAATAAATTGAAAATTAATTATATTGGATATATTATTTTAATTTTCTTCTTGATTCATCTAAAAATTTATATAAATCTCTAATTTTTTAGTGGCATGTCATTATTAAATTTTCAGTACGTCTCTACAACGACAACCAACTAGGTTAGGTGTTCTGGATCAAGACAATGAACTAATGAGTGATACGTCCTAATTTTAGTTTCCATCCAATGAGATAGTATCTCTATGTGGATAGTTAGGATAAACAAAAACCTATTATGTAGAATATCATTCCATCATGATAGACTGAGGATGTTCATTGGCTTTCTGTACATCGAGACATCCAGTGCCAGATGCTGCTATGGTTTTTCAGTGTGATAGATCCCCCTGAAGTATGATATTGGATAGATTTTTAGGTCACTTTCATCAATAATATATTAACCCAAATAGATATGGTTCTTATTATTTTATATACACTTTTCCACAATTAATATTTGAATATATGGAGTCTTGTATCTCAGATGCATAATGAGTCCAAACTATATTGGCATGAAATCCAACAGTTGAGCCATGCGGATTATCATCAATCCAATTTGTGCTCATATCATTTTTAGATACATATGAAGATATATCTTGGTTTTATAATATTGAATATGTATGTAGTGATGTTCATAAACCTTAAATTTTACTTCCTTGATATGATACAGCACAAGTTATTTTGAGAATGGAAGATTGAGCAGTGACACCACATAGATATTTGTTCCAGTGTATTTTTGTTCTACATTCCCACCTATTATAGGGTTTTAGAGAGTTTTATGGATATTTAGATATTCCTATAAAACGGATGTATGGTTACTAGAGCTAGCACTAGGTGCTATAGTCCTGATCCCTATGTAGTATCGAGTAGTCACTAGTAGACAAGATCTTGACTTAAGAGATCATTCTAGGATAAGTCTTAGACCTGTGTTTATTGATATCACATAATAATATTGAATCCTATATAGATAATGTTTTATATTTTTGATGGTAAAGGTGACATGGATCATGACTACGAATCCAAATATGTTGAGGAGTGTAGAAAAATAGGTGATGGACTGTCACAAAAAGGAAAAAACTCTATGATTAGGGATCCACAAAAGGTGGGTAAGGAGTCTGCAGGGGTGGAAAATCTTATATTGGAGTAAGTGGTTCATGTTGTGAAACATGATTTTATAGAATGTATTTTTTAAAATTCATCATGTTTTATATGTTACGTTTAAAAACAAGCTTTAAAAAACTATTAAAATATTATAATTTAATTTTAATATTTATTACCAATCCATTTGAATGATGAGAATGAATGTTATTAAGTAAATTATGGAGTTACATTTTAAAATTTATTATAAAAATAATTAATTGATTAAAAATTAATTATAAATTAGAATAATATCCAATAGAATATAATGAATCAATTTTTATAAAAACCCATTTTTATGCCAACACTGGCATTTTATATTATTAAATTTAATTAAAATAGGTGAAAGAGATATAAAAATGAAATTTATATTTTATATTTTCATTAAAATGTTTTTAAATTCGTTCAATATGTTTTTCTATCTTAATATAACAATATATTCATTTTAAGCATTATGTGATGCATTTTTCTAAAATTTAAATTTTCCACCATTTGATAGAAAAACAATTAAATATAAATTTTAAAATTTTATATTATTTATTTTAAAAAATTAAGTATATATTTTTATCAAAAATATCAAAATTATCATAGAATAAAATTTTTGTATTTTTTGGAGAAGTTTCATTATATGATGAATAGTGAAAAATAATAAATTTTAATTAAAATCACTTTTTTCATCTAACATAATTACAGAGTTTAATTATGTTTTAAATTGGTATTAAAGTATAATTAGAATTAAAGAAATCCATTAATTAAATTTACTCTATTTTAATAGATTTAAAAATGAAATTGGATATAAAACATTACAAACATTTGAACTTTAAACATTAAAAACACATTTCTTCATTGATTTATCTATATTAATTTTAATTATATATTACCAAATATGGAAACAGAATTTTGGGAAATGGATTAAATTTATGGAATCATAAGGATAAATTTATATTTAAAGTGAAATTAATTTTTTAGTTAAAAAATTTTCCATGGTAAAAAAATTATTTACTGTAGTATAGGTAAAAAATTTAGAAGGGTTAAAGTTAAAATGTTAAATATTTAAATACATAGTACATAAAAAAATTAATTTTTGGTGGTAATTATCAACCCTAAAAATCCTAAAAAATTTAATAAACAATATAATCTATTTAAATTAACTCTAACATATTGTGGATGGATTTAAATATAAAATAATCATAATTTTAGTCTCTAAAACACACTTCTCCTCAAGTATTAATACAAACCCTTACCAACCCATTTCGACCAAAAATAAATAATAATCCACAAATATCTACCAAAACATACAATAATAATTCTACCTATGATCAAGTGATTTTTTATCTCCAAAATTCTAAGTAAATTGTCCTCAAGAGATCCTCCATGGAGGTGATATTCAAGAGGTAATTATTTTCAAAACCCATATCCTAATTTCTACTATTTTCTAGAATGTCATAACCTCATTCTACTATAATGGAATAATATTTCTATAATTATGTACATAATATAATTTTGGGAATATAATGTAATATTTTATATCTACCCATTTTGTTACCTTATCTAATTCAATGAAATAAAACTATTGTCCAAAATATGCTAGTTAGTCGTCTCTCTCAATAATGATTTTCATCATTTTTTAGTAATTCCTTCATGGATTGTCATGAAAGTGTAATTATGGTTAAATAAGATTGAAATAAATTTATTATCACAACATCCATGTTCCATAAATAATATATACTAAAAATAATAAATAAAATGAAATATGTTTATGGTGTATAAAAAAACTACCAAAACAAACTAATCATTTATTATTAACAACTTATCAAATGATTCATTCTAATGAAAGAGATAATATGATAAATGTGATCATTTATAATTTATAATTAACATGAAAAAATGAATATAATGAAATATTATTAATTAATGGGTGGTAAGATATTACAAATGGACCCTATAAGGTATCATAAATATGAATATGGTTATTTGAAAAGTTAATAACATTCTTTAAAATATTATAATTGTGGTAAAATAATTCTGTAGTAAATGGAAGTGTGAGGTATAGATTATTTCTTCTAAATTGTTTCTTCTTTGAGATATATTCCATATTTACCACATCATTATTTTGTTTGGAGTATTTATATTCTACCCATTGATATGATATATCATTAATCTTTTTATATTTATTTTATTAATTGTTTCATTTTATAATTATTTCTTTTATCAGGCAAACTCTTTGACATGTTAAGAGTGGTACAATATTTCTTAACTAATTTTCATTCATGGGGTATGACATCTATTTAATTTCTTATGTTAAGACACAATTATGTGTGAAATAAATTTTTATTACCCAATTATTTATTATCAATATCAAATTTGATTTTACTGTGAGCACAAAAAATTAATTCAATTTTTAATGAAATCTATCTCGATCTCCTTTTAATGAGGGATATTTTTATGTTTTACACCCAGCTAATTTTAGGAGATGTGTTTATAAATCCTTTGGTATATCATATCATTAATATCATTGTATTCATGGTATTAAAATATTTTAATGTGATATGGGAGACCTTCATTTAAAATAATCTTTTTAAATTGATTACTCTAAATGCAATGAATGCTTTGGACATGCAGATGTAGGTGGATCCCAGTTTTATATATCTACCTTATGCATCGATCTAATCATCAGATGACAATATTGAAATTGTTAAATGGGTTTTTACCAACAAATTATTAAAACCATCCTATAAATTGTATTGGTGGTAGAGGAACCATGGTCCTTGAGATGATGTAATCAAAATTATTAAGTATTTCCTTCACTATGATCCATGTGATATTTTCTATGATATTATCCATGAATTTAGATTCTTCTCAAGTTTATTGATTAAATGGAGTTTTTTCAAAATATTTTACATTTCCATAATGATTATGTTCCATTTATTAATTATTAATCAATGCTTCTATTTTATATAACACGTAATGAATATCTTGGCTTATCCATATTCTTTTTCATTCCTTGTGTGATAAAGAATAGATCATTGAATGTATTTTCAAGGATATAGTTTAATAGATTCTAATATGTATTATTTTTTGTTGTCTTTAACTAATTTAAAAAAGGTACCATGTATGTAATCATGTTTTATAAGACTTTTAATATTTTCAGTTTTTCTGGATTAGAAATATAATAAGCATGCAAATATAATAAAATCAGGCATCGACTAAGTAATATTGGATGCATGGTTGTTATAGTTGTTATCAGAGTAATTTTATTAATAAAACTGGGAACTATATTTAGGAAAACATAGATTATGGAACATATTAATATGGTGGAATTTTAGGGTAAAAATATAATATCATCCCAAGGATATCATGTTCATGAGTGCGAGAATAGATATGAATAATTTTTTTAATTAATGTTATGTGCTTCAGCAGTTTTTATATTTTACATTTTGTTTCATAATGATATGATCTAATTCATTAGATTTATTTTTTATAACTAGATTTCAGAAATATGAATGGAATAAATACATACATACAATATGGAGACTTCCTGAACGATGGATCAAACATATCTTGTTTTGGATTAGAATAAATCATGGGAATTTTTTGGCAACTTAATTAGATTATGACAAATAACTTCTAAAAAAAGGAGGAACCTATTTAACTAAGAGACTCTCATATTTTGGATCAAATTTTTTTGAAGAATACATCAACCTATCATGGGAATAAGAATAAATTATGGATGAACAATTTATTAATTTTTAGAGAAGATATCTAATACATTTGGATTCGGTGAAAAGGAAAAGTTTCACAGGGAGAATATTGCCTCAAATAGAAAAATGAACAATGGTGGTAATTTATTCAAAATATAATGGAGGAAGAATAAATATAATTCATGGAATTTATTTATTTTAATGATACATTATTTGAGAAATATTTGCCTTAATAGGAAATAATTCAAATGAATGGAATGTTTTATAACATAATGAAATTGGGCAGATATAGTTTTGTATAATACGAAGATACCTTTTAACGTTTATGTGGATTACATATGAAATATACAGTTCAATATTGAGAATTGATTTTAATGACTTAATCCAAGTTTATTAAGGGTTTTGGAACCACCAAAAGTTTCATCATTTGTTGAATTAGATTTATGTTCTATAATGATTTAAAATGAATTATATAAGTATAGTGACATTAAATTGAAGCAATAGAAAAACAAAATGATGGAGTAGGAGATAGATAATGGGTATAATGGAAATAAGGATGTCCCTATAGGTGATAATTGTCAAAAAAACAACATGATACTTGCCTGAAAGGAATGGGTGTTTGATATAATTGTGGATTGAAAGGTCCCTAGTACTATTACATTAATGAAAAAAGTAAGTTTTAAATGTGAAATTTGATTAATTTAAAGATATGGTAAAATAAAAATATTAATTTCCAAATCATCAACATGGTATACCTTAGAATAAGATAAGGGATCAGGGTCAATATTTTGATATTTATATAGTTATAGTGAAGTTATTATTGTTATTTTGATTCTAGATCTATGATATATATTCTTTTACATTATCATTAATAGAATTATGAAATGTATATTGAATTTACTATGCTGATTTTCTTCAAGATCTTGAGAAATGATGTTGAATGGAACTAATTTCCAACAAAAAATGATTTAGTGGAAATAATACCCTTTTGAAAATATATGTTTGAATGAAATATAAATATTAATATGTGATTAAGGTTGTGATGTTAATGAGATGAATATCTGATTCCATTAGTGACCATGAAAGTGGTTAAGTATTTTATTGTTTATGTTACCTATTGTTGTTTTACTACATGTTTGTAATAATGGATATATTTAGAAAATGAAATTTTATTTTGGTGTGAATTATTGTTTTCATTAACTTTTTAAAGTTATCATTGTAATCATATAATTGATATGCGACATTAATAGTTATGTTATGATGTTTAGGGAATATAATGTTAAGTTTATTTTTGAAATTTTGTAACATTTTACATATTGAATTAATATAGATGTATTTTCGATGAGCCTTATGATTAACTAATTTTTTAAAGGATTATGTTGAAATTTTGATATTATATTATATTCAACACATGTTCTAACCATTTTTTCTTCACTGAATACCAAGAAGTAAATTGAATGACTTTTAGATATTATTATCCATAAAAGTCCCAAAATCCTAATTTTTTTCCTTGAATATCTATATATTTGGATAATATAAATGAATGTGGGATAGTTAAAATTACAACCAATGAATGAAATTATTATTAGTTTATGAATATAATTCACATAATTTTTATTTCTAAATTATTTAACATGAAATTTAATTACTACCTAAACTCTCGGAAATGAATTTGGAATGATAAATGATATTAATTTTATTTTCTTAACTGGAAATCAATATCCTTATTAACCAATCATATATTTAAGATTTTGTGATGGTATTATTTATGATGACAATGTTTTGTTTCACATTCCATTAGAACTATATAGTTTTATTTCTCATTCATGTACCATTTTTAGATATCAACAAATTTTATACTACTGGAAAACATAATATTTTAGTTACCATTGTATTTTCTTTTTCCTATGATGAAGGTGTTGTTTTTTAACCATATTTGTGATGTGGTTTTCCCACAAAATTATTCTCAAGTATAAATGTTCTATTTTAAAATATAAATTTTAAATTAAAAGGTATAATGTACTTAAGAATGGGAGAATATAAGACATAAATATTTTATGGTATGTATGTTTTTAAATTAAGTAATTTCGATGGCTTATGTTACATAGAACACCGAGTGTAAACAATCTATTAAAATATTACTATTTAATTAATATATTTATCTCATATACATTAAAATGGAGGGAATAAATGAGATTAAATAAATTATGAAAATATATGTTACACATGTTTATAAAATTAATTAACTTATTACAATTTTATTATAAATTTTAAAAAAGGAAATTGAACATAATAGAATATTTTATATGAAAAAATATTTTTATGATAAAACTGCCATTTTTATTAATAAATTATATTAATAAATGCTATTGAGATACTATAATTAAATTTATATTTTAAATATCGAGTAACATATTTTTATCTTCATTCCATTTTTTTATATTCTTATGATAAGGATAAATCTATTTTAACCATAATGCTATATTTTTCTAAAAGCCAATTTTGTAGATTTTAATGGCACACCTATTTTAAATTGAAAATTTTAAACATCTATAAGTATTATTTTAAAAAATGTGGATAATTTTGTAAATAATAATATAATAATTATTTATTGTAAAATTTAATAATTTTTGAAGTTGTATCATTTTTTGAGTTATAATGAAAAATAAATAATTTTAATTAAAAAATGTGTTTCATCTAATTCAACCTTATTGTTAAATTATTTTTATAATTGGTTTAAAAGTATAATTAGATAAATTATCAATCAATAAATAAAATTTATGTTATTTTAATCAAGTTCACATTGATATTCGTTATAAAATTATTTCAATACATTTGATGTTTCAACTTTAAAAATAATTTTTTAGTGTGTTTGCACGATTAATTTTAAATATAAATATCTTATTATGTTAATTTAATTTTATAAAATATTTCCCACACTTATAATAAGAATATAAAAGTTAATTTTTATGTTTAATTTTAGTTTTTGTTATAAAAAATTTTCTATGGTAAAAATTATTTTCCATAGTATCTGAAAATAGAGATAAAAGTTGATGTTAAAAGGTAAAAGCTTAATATACTGAGAAATTTAAAAAATTAATGGTTGTTTGAGGTATTTATATACCATAATATGAATCTTTAGTATTAATAAAAAAATATTATTATTTTAAATAAATTCCACATCAATGTGGTTGGATTTATTTATAAAATAACCATTATTTTAATCACATAAACCCACCTCTACTAAAGTATAAATATCACACCCCACCACAATATTTTGACCCAAAATCCATGAAGATACTAAAATATCATCTCAAAAATATCCTCCTCACAATACCCACATAAATTTGATTCCTATATCATCAAAATTCCAAATCCATGCTCCTCAAGGGGCCATCTAAGGAAGGGATATTCAAGAGGAAATTTTCTTAAAACCTCTCTCCTAATTTGTTTCCATTTCAACTTTCCCCTATCCTAATTCACCCACCATATAATGATATGTCTATAATCTTGTAAATACTATAATTTCGTGTTTCTAATGAAATATATTATAACTACCACATTTAATGCATCCTATTATTCTTTGAAAACACTATTTTCCGAATTATGTCGATTAATCATCTTCATAAATAATTATTTTGTTCGTTTTATAGTACATCAATAATGGATGGTAATTAAAGTTTCATTTTAGTTAAATAATAGGGATATATTTATATTATAACATTTTCAATGTTTTGGAAATAATATATTCTCATAATAGTATGTAAAATGATTTTAGATCATGGTGTGTTGGAAAACCCACAAAAACAAATTAATAATTTATCATTAAAATTTTATCAAATGAATAATTATAATATAAGAAATAAAAAAGGTAAAATATATCATTTGATGTTATTAATTTGCATTAATACCATTTCATTTAACTATTTTTTTTTCTATTCGACAGTAACATCCATAATTATATGCAAATTTGATGAGCATGAAACCATTAAATAAACAAACCCAAAACAATGAAAATAATGACATGATATTAATGAAATCAAGGCATGATTTATAAAAAGGTAATATAAGGTATTAAAAATATTAATATGGTTCTATAATTAGTTAATAAAATTCCTAAAACCATTATAAAGGAGTTAAAATAATTCTACAATAACAGGAAGCACAAGGTAAGGATTGTCTCATTCAATTTTACAATTCCATGATATATATGCCTTATTCCCCACTAATTTATTTTGTGTGGTGTATATATATACTTCCATTTGATATGAAATATCATGAATATCATTTGTTTTAGGTTATTCGTATTTTTATATAATACTTATTACTTTTACGATATATATTATTCGACTGATTATATTTTGTAAGAGATTTCTTACCACAATTTTCATTCATTAGGTTAATCAACTATTTCATTTACTACATCATTATAAGGTTATGTGTGAAATTAATTTTTGTTATATCATGTTTTATGTCAACTTATTTATCTTTATTTACACTGAATAATCAAAATTTATTATTTTTTGAAAGGGAATTTGTCTCGATCTCCTAACATTAAGGCATATTTTGATGTTTTACACTTACATACTTTTATAAGGTATATATAATGTCAATTTAATATATCATATCATGAATCACTTCATATTACTAGTATTAATATCTTCCAAACTATAATGGGACACTTTTATATTAAAATATATTTTTAAATTGTATACAAAATATATAATAATCTCTTTTGACATGCATACATGGGTAGGGCCTAGTTATGGATAACCACATGATGGAACCGTCATCTTATGAAAAGAAAATGTTGGAAAATTAAATGAATTTTATATAAAATTATTAATCTATATTATGAAAGGTGTCGACCTAATTTGTACAATGTTATTGAACATCATGGAATTCATGTTATTAATAAATTCCTTGAGAGGACCAGTTTGGGATACGTCTAACACTGAGAGGGGGTGAATCAGTGTTAGGGGCCTTTTTAAACCAATTGAAACTTTTATCCCTGTACCTCTTGACCTGTTAGGATCTTGATTATGTTATTCTCTTTTCCCTATCACATGAAATAATAGATAGTAGTAAAAATATGCACATGATATTTATACAAGGTTCACCACTCAATAAGAGTAGCTACGTCCTTGCAATTCATGGGTATGACCACTGTATGGGTTCTCTATTATAATGTGATATGATTTTACAATGGAGTGGCTAAAAAAACAATCCTCTAGACAGTGTGAGTCCCTACACTTTAGAGGGGGGTGGGAAACAATACTCTTCCATGGAATGGTGATAGCCTAGTCCAACATGCGGCCTCTAGCTGGTTCCCAATACTTCCTATAGAGACAGTCTTCTTCCTTCTTCT
Organism: Viscum album; assembly: GCA_963277665.1. NCBI lineage: Eukaryota > Viridiplantae > Streptophyta > Magnoliopsida > Santalales > Viscaceae > Viscum > Viscum album. Next base: position 1,284,258,085 of record OY728141.1, read on the forward strand.
AAAGGAAGGTTTTTCTCTTGATCTATTTTAGTTCTCTTCACTTGATGGATTGCAAAGCAGTAAGAAATCAATTATATTATTTCTTTCTCTTCTTCTCTAGTGCAAAATCCAACTACACTAGTTCATATTCTTTCTTCTTCTTAGTGCAACAACCAACTGCACTATAACACTTCTTTCTATAGTTTGTTATTATTCTTCTTCTTATCTTATTTCTATACAACAAACCTATAAGCTGCACACTCTTCTTCTTCTTCTTCCTCTTCTTCTTCTTCTTCAATGTAAAACAAGCTACACTGAAACCTACTCTTCTTCACACATTCAACTTCAGTGCAAGACCATCTGCATTTAAACCTTCTTTTTCTTCTTCATGCTAGAATCACAAGTTCTCTTTGTGATTATAAAAAAAATGAAGTATAGATCACCTTAGTATCATCACAGTTGAACAAAAGATGGTAAGAACTTCTAGAACAACTCACAGCTTGCACGCCAATCCTTACTTGCACGCCACCAAATACTTGCGCACCACAATTGTTCTCAACTCAAAACTTGTGAACCACCTATGTCTTAAACACACTATCCGCTTTCACACCTCTAACAACTTGCACACAAAAACCTTCACGAAAATACATGTACGGAAATACTTGTGCGGAAATACTTTTGTGACAATACTTGTGCGGCAACACTTGTGCAGCAGACTTGAGCAACAACGCTTGCGTTGCAGACTTGCGCGACAACACTTGCGCGAAAGACTTGCGTGGCAAACATGCCACCACCCTACTTGCATGCCTTATAAATAACCCTCAGCATGCACGCCAATTCAGCTTGCGCGCCACTTTCTATACTTGCATGTTCAGGGCTCAAATATTTCTCTTAAGTGTTGAGCATTGAAAAACGAGGAGTCTAGTCCTCTATTTATAGGAATTTTTGTGACTTGCGCGACCTAGACTTGCACGCCAATACTTTCACGCCACTTCATCACTTGCACGCCACTTCATCACTTGCATTCCATTCCATCACTTTTTCACCTCATTATTTCATTTTTCATATTTTGATATAATGATGTTGAAATATGACTTGTGCGCAACATGCACTTGTGCGCCAAGACTTGCGCGCCATGACTTGCGCAACACTCTTGACTTGCGTGACACTTTCAAACTTGCACTCTACTTTATTTCCTTTTTCATATTTTTATTCGATGATCTTTGAAATAGGACTTGCGCGCTACTTACACTTGCACATCAATATATGTGAGCCACCACTTGCGCACCACCACTTGAGCGCCACTACTTGTGTTCCACTTTGTTTCCGTTGCCATATTTTTGAAATAATGCTATTTGAAATATGACTTGTGCACCTCTACAACACTTGTGTGCCGACACATGCCCGCCGTCACTTGCACGCCTTATTCTTGCCTTTGTCATTTTTGGATAGTATGATATTGAAATGTGTTTTTCCAAAAACACTTCTTTACTCTCTCTATCCTTCATACGGCTTGCACCAAAAGTTCTCCAAACTTGTTATGATTGTAAAATAAAAATCAGAAAATCATCGTCTTATTTCATCTATTATTTTTGGAATATGAATTCCAAAGTAATTCTTTCGTCCTCACTTCAAATCCTCAATTCCTTTTTGAGTGTTAATACCAAAGAACTCCATTTATCTCTCTTCTTCCAATAGTGGAGGCTTAAGGCTTCATCGAACACATTTTTAGAATTCCAAGTCCTTCCACACTCTTTTTTCATCTTCAACCATCATTCTCTACTTCGTTCAAATCATATGATTCTTTTCTTCAAGAAAGATCATGAATGATTCTCATGAAATCATGAGGCATTGCATTGTCTTCTTCAAATTCTCATTCTTATTCAACCATCCTTAGATAGATGATACTTCACCATTCTTCACCAATCATCCTCAAATGGATGATACTTATTCATTCTTCATTATTTTAAACAATGTGTCACCTTTGAAACAAGTTCCTTGAACATAGGATCGGTTCAACAATATTCTGAATTTCCTTCATAGAGAATTACCCAAGTATGACATTCAATGATATGATTTCATAACCATTCTCCAGGCATCCTCACTTCAGCTGATCTCCATTAACTTTTGAGTCTTTATTCATTTTGAGCTATATTTACAATTGTTGACAACAAATACAATCTTCATACACAATGTGGTCCAACAATGTCCCCCTTTGTATTTTGTTGTCAATACCTTAAAGTCTACTCAAATGAATGTGTCAATGTCAAAATGGGAATCTTCTCTCTCCCCTTTACTTATTTCTTTCTCGAAGACGTTCTTTTCATTTATCTCCCCCTTATTTACAAGAAATAAAATGTTCATGGCAGAGAGGGTATCATTCAACACTTAAGCAATGTGCCATCAATCATTTCAGTCAATGTCTACTAGAGTAATGCTCAATGTAGAAAACAAGAGGATTTGATTTAGACAACAAATCTGTCTATTACCCACTGAATATGACACCTCATGACATGAGAACTCATACACTTGCCTTCAAGGGTTCTCCACATTCATTCTAGGCCAAAAATATTGATTGTTCTAAGAAATAATCAACCTGAAATTCCTGCACTTACATCAACAAACATATCAAAATCATTCAAGTGCAATTAGCGGGATAAGTGGCTTTGGGGCACTTTCCCTCTTCTTATGTCATTGATTATCTTTGTTACTCGCCCTTTGTAGAATGATATTTATTTTGAGTAACCAAGGATGACAGATTTATAAATAACATATCATTTCTAATGACATGATCTTCAGATAATCTTCATAGTAGTTGAATTTAGTACCAACTGAAGTTGATACTTATTGTGATAATGACTCTAGAATCTTCTTCATGTGTCTCTCTCTAAAAATAACACTTCTCATCATTGAATCTCAGGTTCTCCCCCTGATATCTTGCATCAACTTCAATACCCTGTTTTTAAAGAACAAATACAATACACAACGATTTTAGGGAATAATGTGGATCCTCCATGCTTCTTCAATGTGAGCTGGATGGCTGAGATGGTTTTCTCAACCATGATGCTCCATTTTCTCCACTCCTCACACTTTCACATTTGATCCTTAATTTTGAGTGTGACTGTGTGGATGTCAACACTTATTCAATCTCTTTGTGTGTGAATCTACTTTCTTCAAGAGATTTCCAAGCACTAGAATCTCGCGATGCAACTATCATCCTCTTCATGAATTCTTGTTGTGCTGGAATAAATTCAAAGCATTTTCTCACAGTATGACCATCCTTGTGGCACCTCACACACAAAACGTTATGATCTTCATGTAAAATCTTCTTTTTTCATTTATAACTCACCTTACCTTGTGAGTCTTCCAATTTCCTCATTCTGTCCAAATATTCTGGCCAAACCACCAATATATTTTTTGGGACTGAGGCATCAATATTGCATCTTCTACATGAATTCTTCATAGTGTCTTCCTTCATTGTAGTTCATTTGGATGCACCACCCTTTATCTTTTTGGATTTAGAATCCAAAGACTTCTCATTTTTTCTTCTTGAAATCTTCTTGACAGAATTTATTTTCACATTATTCATCTGATTTCATCCCAAGGATGCTTTTTCATTCTTGCCCAGCTTATGTGGTCTTCTTTTCTTATTTGAACATGCACCATTCATATAACCACTCATATTTCATACATCAAAGATGTTATCTAACATTCCAAATCTGTTTGCAGTATACAGATGTCTCTGGATCTATGGATGTTTCTTCTTCTTCTCTAGATTTCTCCCCCTTGATATTGGCTTTCTCTATGCTCTTACATTTAAGGGATTGTACCAACAATCCAGTGCACAATGCCCAAACCTATTGCAACACCAGTATTGCCAACAAAACATGACTTCTTGTCATATTCTAGACAAGGTTGCTGAGTCTTCTTCTTGGTATGTTTTACTTTCCTTGCGGATCTATCATCCACACTATTTCCCATATCCACCCTATCCATGGTGATATGTTTCATCTCACTTTTCTTCATCCAAACTTGTTAATAATTTTTCATCCAACCTGTACTTTTTGTAGAAACAATTTCAGAACCATGAGTACATGTTGTTATAGATGGTACCTTTACTTTCTCAGCTACATTTGATAGATCAATGAGTGAAGCCATGATATTATTATCACATGTTGGAGGTCTTTTGACAGTAGAATCCTCGATTGATCATTGGGTACTAGCAGAAATTGATTCCTTATTTTGTAAAGACTCAATATGTGTCTTCTCAAGATTGGTAAACTGATCTTCCAACTCTAGACATCTCATATTGAGGATGACCTTTTGGTCTTCAATCATAGTCATCTTATTTTCACAAGTGTTCTTCAATCTGTCAACTTCAACTTCTTGAATCATTAATTTCTTTTTGTAACAAAGAGTCATGTTCATTGATCTTCTTAGAGTTATCTTCCAAATATAACTTCTTGACTTCATTTCCCCTTTTCAACTCATCATCAAGTACATGGATCTTCTCTTCCAGAGTCTTATTGACTACTTATTTTTCTTCAACATCTATTATCCACATCCAAGAGCTTACTTCAAATCCCATCTTTGTTACTTCAAAGGCTCCAACCTGTCTGGAGAGCATTAAACATTCAACAATTTTTCTTGTAAGCCTTTCTCCAACACATCAGTTTCTTCTTCCAACTGAGTTATATTTTCCTGCATACATTGAAATACTCCACAAACCAGGGATTCAATTTCTTCAGGAATACCATGAAGAATCATTCTTAATCTATCAAATGATATTTCTTGAGATGTTATAGATTGATCATCAGTACTAATGATAGAATTTTCATCATGAGGATAATTTTAAAATGTACTAACACATACCTCCTTATCATTTGAGGTAGGAAGTTTGTTCGTATTCTTGGTAGGAACTTGATCCACCTTCTCATTAATTTCGATGTCTGGTGTGTCTTCAATGTCAGCTAAAAATGGAGACACATATGCTTACTCTTCTTTAGATAAGAGGGAATTCTTCTTCAATTTTCTCTTCTCTTTCATTTTCTTGTTCGTCATTGTCTTGGTAGATATATCTTTTTGCATAGAGATAGACTGATCTTTAAAAACACTGCTCTTCATTGTTGACTTAGGAAAAGAGCTCAAGTTTTCAAAATAGAATGACTTCACTATAGAGAATCCAACAGAGCTGAACCTCCCTTTGATACCAACTGAGAGGACTAGTTTGGGATATGTCTAACACTGAGAGGGGGCTGAATCAGTGTTGGGGACCTTTTAAAACCAATTGAAACTTTTATCCCTGTACATATTGACCTGTTAGGATTTGATTCCCTTATTCCCTTTTCCTTGTCGCATGCAATAATAGAAAGCAGTAAAAATATGCACATGATATTTTTACAAGGTTCACCACTCAATAAGAGTAGCTACATCGTTTCCATGCAGGGGTATGACCACAACATGGATTCTCCATTATAATGTTATATGATTTTACAATGTAGTGGCTAATAAAACAATCTTCTATCTAGTGTGAGTCCCTACACTTTAGAGGGGGGTGGGAAAAAATCCTCTTCCCTAGATTGGTGATAGCCTAGTCCAACTTGCAGCCTCTAGCTAGTTCTTTATAATACCTATAGAGACAATATTCTTTATTCTTCAAAAGGAAGGTTATACTCTTGATCTATTTTAGTTCTCTTCACTTGACTTCTTGCAAAGCAGTAGGCAAGAAATTCTCTTCTTTCATTCTCTTCTTCTCCAGTGAAAAATCCAACTGCACTATTTCTTCTTCTTTATTCTTCTTAGTGCAACAACCAACTGCACTAAAACACATATTTCTCTAGTCTGTTATTATTATTATTCTTCTATTCATTCTATGAAGACAACCTATATGCTGCAAACTCTTCTTATTCTTCTTCTTATTCTTCTTCTTCAGCTTCTTCAATGAAAAACCAGCTGCACTGAAACCTACTCTTCTTCACACGTTCTATTTCAGTTCAAAACCATCTGCACTGGGACCTTCTTATTCTTCTTCTTGATTGAATCAAATGTTCTCTTTGTGAATTAAAAATAATAATTTATCGATCAACTTGGTATCATCACAGTTGAACAGAAGATGGTAATAACTTCTAGAACAACTCACAGCTTGCACACCAATCCTTACTTGTGTGCCACCCTACTTGCGCGCCTCCCTGCTTGTGTGCCACCAAATACTTGTGCCCCACAATTGTTCTTAACTAAGAAGTTGTGTGCCACCTTTGGCTTAAGCACACTCTCCTCTTGCTCACCTCTAACAACTTGCGTTCCAAAACTTGTGAGACAATACTTGCGCGACAATACTTGTGCAACAAAACTTTTGTGGAAATGCTTGCACGACAACACTTATGTGGCAGACTTCCCCAGCAGACTTGCACAACAACACTTGCGCTGCAGACTTTCACGACAACACTTGCGTTGAAGACTTGCATGGAAAAATTTCACCTCACCCTACTTGCACACCTTAAAAATGACCCTCAGCTTGCGTGACACTTTCCATACTTGCGCGTTCAAAGCACAAATTTTTCTCTTCAGTGTTGAGCATTGAAAAATGAGGAGGCCAGTCCTCTATTTATAGGCATTTCTATGACTCACATGACCTAGAATTGCACGAAAATACTTGCACGCCGCTTCATCACTTGTGCGCCGCTTCATCACTTGTGCGTCGCTTCATCACTTTCAATCCATTCCATCACTTGCGTGCCTCTTTATTTCCTTTGTCGTATTTTGATATGATGATGTTGAAATATGACATGCATGCAACATGCACTTGCGTGCGAAGAATTTCGTGCTAATACTTGTGTGACACTCTTGACATGCATGACACTTTCATTCTTGCACGCCACTTTATTTCCTTTGTCATATTTTGATTGGATGATCTTTGAAATAGGACTTGCGCACCACTTACACTTGTGCGTCAATACTTTCGTGCCACCACTTGCTCGACACCACTTGCGTGCCACTACTTGCACGCCAATTTCTTTCCTTTTCCATATTTCTAAAATAATTTTATTTGAAATATGACTTGCGCACCTCTACAACACTTGCACGCCGACACTTGCATGCCGCCACGTGCACACCTTCTTCTTGCCTTTATCATTTTTGGATAGTATGATATTGAAGGGTTTTTTTCCAAAAATACTTCTTTACTCACTATATACTTCATACGGCTTGCACCACAAGATTTCTAAACTTGTGATCATGGTAAAATACAAATCGTCAAAGCATTGCCTGATTTCATCCATTTTTTTGGAAGATGAATTCCAAAGTACTTCATTCTTCCTCACATCAAATCCTCACTTCCTTTTGGAGTGTTAATAACAAAGAACTCAATTTTATCTCTCTTCATCCAAAAGTGGAGGCTTAAGGATTCTTCAAACACCTTCTTATAATTCCAAGTCCTTCCAAACTCTTTTTTCATCTTCATCCACCATTCTCTACTTCATTCAAATCATATGATTCTTTTCCTCAAGTAATCCCTTGCATGATTCTCATGCAATCATGAAGCAATGCATTGTCTTCATCAAATTCTAATTCTTCTTTAGCTATCCTTAGATAGATGATACTTCACCATTCTTCTCCAATCATCCCCAAATGGATGATACTTCTTCATTCCTCATTGTTGTAAACAATGTGTCACCTTTGACACAAGATATTTGAACTTAGGATCGGTTCAACAATCGTCTGAATTTACTTCACAGAGAATTACCCAAGCATGAAATTCAATGATATGATTTCATAACAAATCTCCAGGCATCCTCACATTAGCGGATCTCTATTAACCATGGATTCCTTATTCATTTTGACCGATATTGACAGATTTTGACAACAAATACAATCTTCATACAAAAAGTGGTCCCAACATTCCTTCATTAAGATTCATTTGATTTTCTCATTGATATTATAAATGAATTCAGATTATTATCATGTTTATTGATTAAATGGAACTTAAAATCCAATATTTTACATTTACATAATTATTACAGTCTATTTATTATTGATTCATGATATATTCCAGTGTGTTTTACCCTTGTTGGGCATCTTAGCTCACCCTTTATATCCTTTCCATTCCTCATGTTATGATTAAGAGATCGTTGAATTATTTTTCAAGGATGAATTTTATAATCTTTTGATATGTATTATGTTTTGTTTTATTATCCCAATGTAAATTGGGTGTCTTGTATATAATATTTTCTTAAACCACTTTTATACAATATGGTATTTTTGGATGAGATTCATTGTGATCATTCTAATGTAACAATGTAAGAACATGCTCTGGTCTAATAGAGTCAGGATCATTACAAAGATGCATGATTAAGATCAATGTGTGTTGGAAGAAGTTATAAGATCCTTCTACCATCAGAACTAGGAAGCCCATGTGTGGATCATTGTGATGGTTTTCAAGGATTCCAGTAGCTTTAGGGTTTGAAGGTTTATGACCAAACATAACATGGGATTATTAGTGGTTTGATATATGTTTATTCTACTCTTATATTTGTATTAGAAGAAACATTTGAGAGTCATTAATTCATATCTAGACTACTTATATGAGATATTAATCTCCTAGGTAAGTATTTATCAAAAAATAAATTTCCTGAGTTTCTTACAGGGAACATATCAACTATGTTATTTATCTACTAGTAGTGCAAGGTATTGAATATTGGAGAGTGGTTTATGTGGGAACTTTTAGATGTCATGATTGAACCCTATTAATGTATAATGTGTATTAATTGATTTTAAATTTTTTGTACATATATTTAATGACACTATAGATGATTCATATTACTTTTCAGGGATGGGGTGAGATTCTACTTTTGGTGGTGAGAGAGATCTCATTTTTGGGTGAGTGGGTGTAATGAGTAAGTGTAGAGACCCGAAGCTTATCGTACATGGACATTACATTACATTTGCGGAATACTTAGTAAATAACAAAAACACACACACAAGGATCGTAATAGTTTAGTGTCTTTGGAAACTCGGAACGTAATCTTCTAATCGTGGTGAAAGATCTTCAATATCTCCCATAAAGATCTTCCCTTTTTTTTACCTAAAAACCTTTCTTTATATCCTGGGGAAAAGAAAACATAAAAGGGTGAGCTCAAATGCTCAGTAAGGGTAAACAACAGAAATATCAATCACATCATATACATAGGAACATAGCTTTTGGAAATATTAACCTACAAAAGAGCTCATAATATCATAACATGGGATAAATCATAGAAGTGAAAATGAGATCCCTATAATCATAACATAAAACTTGAAACTTTGTGGCATGCACACATAATCATGGAAAATCATTTCTTGTTAGTCATGACTCATTGCCAAGACTATCTTAGAGGACAAAGTCCCTTTCTGAATCGAGTAACCCTCGTTTCAGTCCTGTTTCACTGAACCGGTATAACCTACCGTTCCAGCCCTGTCTATCTCATGAGATATAAAATCTTTACCCAATGCATTGGAGGGAGATATAGGTCCCACCCATCTTATAATGAATCCTCTCTTATGTGTGCCACATAATCATAAATCATACATCATCGCATAACACATGTAACAAAAATGGGATTCTTAAAACATCATGACATCATAAATCAATTCATATAAGATAAAGAAATTCATAAAAATAATTCCATCTCAACATGATCAAATCAATGCAATAATAGGGATAAAAACATAAACCTTTATTATCTTAGATGGAAAATAATTTTGATAAAACACTTGAACTCCATTCTTGAGGAAAATATCATTTCTTCTTCGAAAACATTTTTCCTTTCATAACATTTCATACAACTTTAAAATAAAAGAAGTTGATTAAAAATAAACTTGAAAACTTGTAAAGGAAGATTCTTGGAAACAATGTTTTAAAAATCCATTCATGCCGTATAAGTTAAAAAAAACATTCTTCGTACTTTTTTCGGAAAAGTCAAAAAGTACCTCGTACGGAAAACGACAAAAGATTCCTTTCACTTCTTTTACTAAAAACTCATCGAAGGGTAAAATCGGATTTAAACTATTGTAAGTGGATGGAAAAAATATTACATATTGATGGAACATGGATGTGGATGATAAAATACACCCCAGTAATTACTTACGAATAAACAATCTCGGATGAAAATGAGATTGTGATATTTCCCTTACCTTAGGTCCAATTTGCTTCGTATGTGTCCGAACCTCCTGTATAATGATTTAAATAATGTCATTGACTTATTACAGAATCATATTCATTGTTATGATATCATATATGGTTCACTTATGACATTATATTACCCGTTCTTTTGTAAATTCCATGTTAAAGAAGCGTTTTGGGTAAAATCGTTTCATTTATCGTAGGTGTTTTGACTTGTTGTTCTTGACATCATTATTACTTATATCATGATTTACTTACTTCCAGAATATAAAATATGATTTATATATCATATATATTCAGTACATATATATATATATAATAGATAGATAAATAAAATGAAAAACACCGTTCATGGAGACGGTAGTCCGTACGTACGCATGAACGCTGTTTTTCTTTCCTTATTGTCTTGAAATGGAAGTAAGTAGATGACATACATATGTATATATATACATAAATCCAGTAGCTTTATAATGTCATATATTTCATTATTATTTCTTATATATACATTATAATCATTCTTAAATGGTTAACATGGAGAATGAATCTCATCGCGTCGTGGAGACGGTAGTCCGTACGTACGCACGAGCGATGATATCATTTCTATAAATATTGAATTGAATTGGAGTGGATTATACAATATATCAGAATCAATATGATGTTGTAATAACTTTGTATAGTTATTATTTACACCATTATACCCATCCATGTAAGGTGGTGGTGGAAAATAGATTACACCACGGCGTGGAGACGGTATTCCGTACGTACGCACGCGCGGTGATTTCTTTTTCCGTAGGATGGATAGATGATGAAATAGGGTTGTTTCATACTTATAATAACATATCCGTATATGAGTGATACTGATGTTATTACTTCATAATGAAACAACCTAAGAAGAAGAAGTGGAAGAAGAAATAAAGATGAAAGAATTGGTAACGGTAATTACCTCTTCTTTGAAGTGCCTCTTTGAGACCTCCTCTTAGGGCACTAAAATTGGTCTTTGAGGAAGACCAGAACCTCTAGGATGTTGCTAGGGAAGTGGAGAAGATATTTTGGCAGGGGTTGGCCGATCTTGAGTGCTCAATTTGGTGTGAGGAGGAGGGGGAGGAGGTGCCCTTTTATAAGGGAGGAGAGGGGCACCTTAGGAATATCTCAAAATATTATTTTATATTAAAGTCAAAATCGGTTTATAATGGTTCCAAAGGGTCTTATTTCGAAGCTAAAGTGGGGAAGGGTCGAAATCCTATCAACCAATAAGATTTAGACAAGTTTAGGGTATTATTTTAACCTTATCAATTAGATTTAACTCTAAGTTAATTAATTTAACTTTTACCGTGTCTTTTTGTTTTCTTTCACTATATGGTTAATACACTTACTATAACATTCCAAACGAACCCCAAATTGTTTATTATTAATATATATATCCTTATCTAAGTCATTTGGCCGAACCTTAGATTTTTAGGAATAAAATAACAATTAATAATATAATATTTGATTTAAAAACTATTTTGTGTCAATTTTGACACTATTTGATATATGATTTTTGTGAAAGTCATAACAGAATTATATGTTCGAACCAAGTTAATTAAATCAACACTAATATATCATAGTAACCTAGAAAATTAGTGGAATTCATAAAAAGTCTCAAATAACATTTATTTTGGTGTTTATAACATCAATTATGTCAATATTTCATTAAAAAGATAATTACTGCATCATCGTTGTGTCATAAATAAATTAAATTATTTGATGTCTAAAAATTACAAATAAAATACCATGATGTAGGAAATCTTTTTAGCTTTCTAATGAATATTTACAATCAAATTTATCTTATGTATAACCCTATATTAAAAATGTTTTAGTAAATAAACTTTGATTTTAACTCTTTTAACTCTTCTTTAAATAAATTAATAATAAATGTCCTAATCTAATCCAAGTGGGCCTAAATGGTCATATTTTATTACTAAGTTTGTTTTTGGTCGAATTACACTTGTACAATAGAATTAGGACATGTGTTAGGGTAATAGTAATATCATATTTACCCTTAGTTACCCTATTTACTATTAACCGCAGTAAAAAAGTAAAAAGTTACTATTCACCAAAAAATTATTTTCATCTCATTGAACCACATTTTAGTCCTTGATATTAACCGTGTCTCTCGGATTTTTGAAATTCCATTCACAGAAGCGGAAAAATAAAGTTTTATGAAAAATTCAGTTTTTTTAACTACCACTTAGTAGTTTCACTATTCATCAAAAATTGATGTCTTTCAGAACAATGCCAAAATTTCATCCTAAGATATATTTCATATTCCGAATTCAAAAATGAAATCTATTTTAACAAATTCATAACATAGAAGTTGCATTAATTAATTTTATAATTAAATCCCGCTGTTAAAATAAATAGCGTGTTTTTAGGAATCAATATATATCAAAAGATTGACACTTGATTATGTCTGGTTTAAATGTGAAATTACAACCAATGACCAACATTGTATTAAATTGTAAAAATATATTCTAAATATACTTTAAAACCACTCAAATTAATAACTTATCACTATTAATTATTTCGATTAAAAAAGTTGTTTTTAATTATAATTTAGTAATTTTTCACTATTCATCAGAATATGAAAGTTATCCGAAAAGTACCAAAATTTCACCTTAGGCTAAATTCGATACTCCGAATCCAAGAATGAAGTTCATTTTGAAAAATAAGATTTACAGAATTTTAAAAAGTGGTTATTACTTTTTATAACGGCTAGTTTTAATAATATTTTAATAGCACATCGTTGTTTAGTGAAACTCGGTATTGCGTATTACACACGCTATCGAGGAAGGTCGCGATTGCGTGTAATGCAAGGCAAGTCAAGGATGCGTGTTGTGCAAGCTCCTTTTGGTGTAGCGTACAACACAAGACATTAGTGAAAGAATATTTTTCATAAAAGCTCGGGCTGTTACATTCTACCCCCCTTAAAATGAAATTCGCCCTCGAAATTCGTCGGAGTTATAAATGGTTTACTATTCGAAAGTTTCTTTAATAGAAACCCACATCGTAAAAAGGAATACCAAAACTTGGCTTTAAAAACTAAAGTATGAAATGTAACGATTACCCAAATAAACTAATCACTGGGTTTCCACATAGGTGAAAATATGGATACGGAAGAGAAATCTAACCATCATGTTCTGATGGAGAGTGGTAGAGAACATGGCTATGGAAAAGCCAGCAATCACAAATCCATAGATTTGTGATGATATAAGGTACCATCTGATTCATCAGGTATAAGATCACTAGGACAACATTTTTGGTTTTCAAGATCATTTCCCCTAAAGTTGAAAATTTGAATTAGAATAAATACTTACTTTATTTTGGTACAATCTCACTGTTGTTCGTGCCTTGAACAATTTCCACTTCATCTCTTAAAAAAATGAAGTTGAATTTGTTATTCGTGAAGTGTTAGCAGATCATGTGATAGAATGACGGGTCATTCCATCTGTCTCAAACAAAAGGTTAGAAAAAATTATATGCATAAATCGATCTATAGTGAGATTAATCATATATGGTTCCTAAAATGGACTTATACTTCATATATCATACTGCTTAATATAATAAAACTAGTTTCTACTAAACAGGGACTTCCTGTAGGCCAGTGGTAGGCGATAAAGGCCAGTCGCACTTCGGTTGTGGGTTCGATTCCCACAGCCTTGTCCGAAGCGATGGGCTGTCGCCCGTCCTGCAGGTTGTCCTTTTTCTAAAACTATATTACTATAACATCCTATCAATAATATCGAGAAAACTTCGATCCTTAAACAATACTAACTTATGTTCAACATAATCTATTCCAATCTTTAGGCTTATCCATAATACTGCAGTCCACTCTCATAACATAGTAAAAACGATTACAAGAGATTTAATACCATCGTTGATCCCCATATATCATAAGATATGTCTTGTTGGTCACATTCCAAACATTCAAAGTCCTTAACCGTGTATTCTCTTGAATACCTTAGTGAAAACATGAGTGCAGTTTAAAGTTAACACTTTCCACATACCAAAATCCTCAAAATTCTATATACTCAAACCATGATATCACTTAGTCCTTATATCAATCATGAGCTCATGAATACTGTTAAACATTTCATTTTCTTGTTTTCCCTTCATTATGCGCATATCATCTTATTTCCAAAAATATCTCAATCACTTTGAATACCACATTAAACAAATACATAAATATTCCAATAATCCATGATACAACATTATTTTGGAATCCCATTACGTAAACACTTAATCATTCCACCACATCGTTATCATATTCAACATCGCCAATAGTGATCGCATGTGACTTCCCTTTGTCCTTTGCCTTCAGTGGTTGCTCATGTTGATCATCACTAACCCTTGGATTAGGGCAATTATTAGCATAATGCCCCATTTCCTTGCACATGAAGCATTGAAGTGTTGGTGGTGCGTTCTCTGCAGTGTTTGCTTTATTCACATCATTAGAAACCCTTTTTCCATTACTTCGACACTCAGCTGCTCGATGACCTTCTTTTCCACACATAAAACATTTTCTAGTCCCTTTAAGACAATCTCCACCATGCTTCTTTCCACACTTTGTGCATAAGGAAACATTCATCTTCTTTTCACCATTATTCTGAGATTTCTCCTTGAACTCCATCTTTCGTTTCTTGTCAAAACCATGAGATGGATAAGTAACACCAACTTCCATTTCTACCTTGATAGCACAATGCACAATTTCTTCATAGCTACTGAAGTCTCTTATAGCTAATTCCCTTCGAAGACTTGGTTTTAAGCCACTGAAAAATCGATCAACTTTACATTCAGGTTGGATGATAATACCAGAAGCATACCTTGCAAGTCTTGTAAAATTTGCTTCATAGGTACCAACAGATTCATCGTCCCTTTGCTTCAGTCCAAGAAACTCTTTCTCCATCTTTGTTCGAAGAATACGAGGGAAGTACTTACTGAAAAACAAGTTCTTGAACTCGTCCCATTCCATGGACTCAATTTCATCTCTTGGCGTCGTATTCTTGATAAGATTCCACCATTGATCAGCTTCACCTTCCAAACGATATACTGCTAAGATGACTTTATCATGTTCAGAACATTGAAGAACTGAAAATATCTTTTCAGTAGTACCGATCCATTGTTCAGCCACAAGTGGATCAGAAGACCCACTGAAAGAAGGTGGACGTTGCCTCATGAAGGACTCAATAGAATATTGTTCCCTTCTCTGCTCATTTGGATGTCCAGAATGATTCATAGCTTGTGTAAGTATAGCAATAAGATTTTGCACTCCATCTCCCATAACATTTGTTTGTTCAGGAGGGCAATCATTGCATTGTCCATTGCAATGATCAACACGGTTCCTTCGGGTTCCAGCCATCGTCTAAAACCCAAAAAGAATAGTGTGAGAGGCAAAAATCATGCTAGGGAAAACAACATAATAAAGGGGGAGTACCTTCAAAATCTAACATCTTAGGTTTAATTCTATGATCGTTAGCGTAATTCTATTACTATAACCTATACGTATACTTATCCCTAGGTACATACATAGACATACCTTAGAAATATCTCTAGGGATCTCACTAACGTTTTCGCATCCTAGTTTCCAAAGGTTGACTAAACCTTTCCTCTGATACCAACTGTAGAGACCCGAAGCTTATCGTACATGGAAATTACATTACATTTGCGGAATACTTAGTACATAACAAAAACACACACACAAGGATCGTAATAGTTTAGTGTCTTTGGAAACTCGGAACGTAATCTTCTAATCGTGGTGAAAGATCTTCAATATCTCCCATAAAGATCTTCCCCTTTTTTTTACCTAAAAACCTTTCTTTATATCCTGGGGAAAAGAAAACATAAAAGGGTGAGCTCAAATGCTCAGTAAGGGTAAACAACAGAAATATCAATCACATCATATACATAGGAACATAGCTTTTGGAAATATTAACCTGCAAAAGAGCTCATAATATCATAACATGGGATAAATCATAGAAGTGAAAATGAGATCCCTATAATCATAACATAAAACTTGAAACTTTGTGGCATGCACACATAATCATGGAAAATCATTTCTTGTTAGTCATGACTCATTGCCAAGACTATCTTAGTGGACAAAGTCTCTTTCTGAATCGAGTAACCCTCGTTTCAGTCCTATTTCACTGAACCGGTATAACCTACCGTTCCAGCCCTGTCTATCTCATGAGATATAAAATCTTTACCCAATGCATTGGAGGGAGATATAGGTCCCACCCATCTTATAATGAATCCTCTCTTATGTGTGCCACATAATCATAAATCATACATCATCGCATAACACATGTAACAAAAATGGGATTCTTAAAACATCATGACATCATAAATCAATTCATATAAGATAAAGAAATTCATAAAAATAATTCCATCTCAACATGATCAAATCAATGCAATAATAGGGATAAAAACAGAAACCTTTATTATCTTAGATGGAAAATAATTTTGATAAAACACTTGAACTCCATTCTTGAGGAAAATATCCTTTCTTCTTCGAAAACATTTTTCCATTCATAACATTTCATACAACTTTAAAATAAAAGAAGTTGATTAAAAATAAACTTGAAAACTTGTAAAGGAAGATTCTTGGAAACAATGTTTTAAAAATCCATTCATGCCGTATAAGTTAAAAAAAACATTCTTCGTACTTTTGTCGGAAAAGTCAAAAAGTACCTCGTACGGAAAACGACAAAAGATTCCTTTCACTTCTTTTACTAAAAACTCACCGAAGGGTAAAATTGGATTTAAACTATTGTAAGTGGATGGAAACAATATTACATATTGATGGAACATGGATTTGGATGATAAAATACACCCCAGTAATTACTTACGAATAAACAATCTCGGATGAAAATGAGATTGTGATATTTCCCTTACCTTAGGTCCAATTTGCTTCGTATGTGTCCGAACCTCCTGTATAATGATTTAAATAATGTCATTGACTTATTACAGAATCATATTCATTGTTATGATATCATATATGGTTCACTTATGACATTATATTACCCGTTCTTTTGTAAATTCCATGTTAAAGAAGCGTTTTGGGTAAAATCGTTTCATTTATCGTAGGTGTTTTGACTTGTTGTTCTTGACATCATTATTACTTATATCATGATTTACTTACTTCCAGAATATAAAATATTATTTATATATCATATATATTCCGTATATATATATATATAATAGATAGATAAATAAAATAAAAAACACCGTTCATGGAGACGGTAGTCCGTACGTACGCATGAACGCTGTTTTTCTTTCCTTATTGTCTTGAAATGGAAGTAAGTAGATGACATACATATGTATATATATACATAAATCCAGTAGCTTTATAATTTCATATATTTCATTATTATTTCTTATATATACATTATAATCATTCTTAAATGGTTAACATGGAGAATGAATCTCATCGCGTCGTGGAGACGGTAGTCCGTACGTACGCACGAGCGATGATATCATTTCTATAAATATTAAATTGAATTGGAGTGGATTATACAATATATCAGAATCAATATGATGTTGTAATAACTTTGTATAGTTATTATTTACACCATTATACCCATCCATGTAAGGTGGTGGTGGAAAATAGATTACACCACGGCGTGGAGACGGTATTCCGTACGTACGCACGCGCGGTGATTTCTTTTTCCGTAGGATGGATAGATGGTGAAATAGGGTTGTTTCATACTTATAATAACATATCAGTATATGAGTGATACTGATGTTATTACTTCATAATGAAACAACCTAAGAAGAAGAAGTGGAAGAAGAAATAAAGATGAAAGAATTGGTAACGGTAATTACCTCTTCTTTGAAGTGCCTCTTTGAGACCTCCTCTTAGGGCACTAAAATTGGTCTTTGAGGAAACAAGAACCTCTAGGATGTTGCTAGGGAAGTGGAGAAGATATTTTGGCAGGGGTTGGCCGAGCTTGAGTGCTCAATTTGGTGTGAGGAGGAGGGGGAGGAGGTGCCCTTTTATAAGGGAGGAGAGGGGCACCTTAGGAATATCTCAAAATATTATTTTATATTAAAGTCAAAATCGGTTTATAATGGTTCCAAAGGGTCTTATTTCGAAGCTAAAGTGGGGAAGGGTCTAAATCCTATCAACCAATAAGATTTAGACAAGTTTAGGGTATTATTTTAACCTTATCAATTATATTTAACTCTAAGTTAATTAATTTAACTTTTACCGTGTCTTTTTGTTTTCTTTCACTATATGGTTAATACACTTACTATAACATGCCAAACGAACCCCAAATTGTTTATTATTAATATATATATCCTTATCTAAGTCATTTGGCCGAACCTGAGATTTTTAGGAATAAAATAACAATTAATAATATAATATTTGATTTAAAAACTATTTTGTGTCAATTTTGACACTATTTGATATATGATTTTTGTGAAAGTCATAACAGAATTATATGTTCGAACCAAGTTGATTAAATCAACACTAATATATCATAGTAACCTAGAAAATTAGTGGAATTCATTAAAAGTCTCAAATTACATTTATTTTGGTGTTTATAACATCAATTATGTAAATATTTCATTAAAAAGATAATTACTGCATCATCGTTGTGTCATAAATAAATTAAATTATATGATGTCTAAAAATTACAAATAAAATACCACAATGTAGGAAATCGTTTTAGCTTTCTAATGAATATTTACAATCGAATTTATCTTATGTATAACCCTATATTAAAAATGTTTTAGTAAATAAACTTTGATTTTAACTCTTTTAACTCTTCTTTAAATAAATTAATAATAAATGTCCTAATCTAATCCAAGTGGGCCTAAATGGTCATATTTTATTCCTAAGTTTGTTTTTGGTCTAATTACACTTGTCCAATAGAATTAGGACATGTGTTAGGGTAATAGTAATATCATATTTACCCTTAGTTACCCTATTTACTATTAACCGCGGTAAAAAAGTAAAAAGTTACTATTCACCAAAAAATTATTTTCATCTCATTGAACCACATTTTAGTCCTTGATATTAACCGTGTCTCTCAGATTTTCGAAATTCCATTCACAGAAGCGGCAAAATTAAGTTTTATGAAAAATTCAGTTTTTTTAACTACCACTTAGTAGTTTCACTATTCATCAAAAATTGATGTCTTTCAGAACAATGCCAAAATTTCATCCTAAGCTATATTTCATATTCCGAATTCAAAAATGAAATCTATTTTAACAAATTCATAACATATAAGTTGCATTAATTAATTGTTTAATTAAATCCCGCTGTTAAAATAAATAGCGTGTTTTTAGGAATCAATATATATCAAAAGATTGACACTTGATTATGTCTGGTTTAAATGTGAAATTACAACCAATGACCAACATTGTATTAAATTGTAAAAATATATTCTAAATATACTATAAAACCACTCAAATTAATAACTTATCACTATTAATTATTTCGATTAAAAAAGTTGTTTTTAATTATAATTTAGTAATTTTTCACTATTCATCAGAATATGAAAGTTATCCGAAAAGTACCAAAATTTCACCTTAGGCTAAATTCGATACTCCGAATCCAAGAATGAAGTTCATTTTGAAAAATAAGATTTACAGAATTTTAAAAAGTGGTTATTACTTTTCATAACGGCTAGTTGTAATAATATTTTAATAGCACATCGTTGTTTAGTGAAACTCGGTATTGCGTATTACACACGCTATCGAGGAAGGTCGTGATTGCGTGTAATGCAAGGCAAGTCAAGGATGCGTGTTGTGCAAGCTCCTTTTGGTGTAGCGTACAACACAAGACATTAGTGAAAGAATATTTTTCATAAAAGCTCGGGCTGTTACAGTAAGAGGTTGAATCCAATCTCCAATCAGTTGGAGATTGGATCCGTTAGTTAAGGATTATCATTTGGGATATAGATTCCATTAATCATGTTTGATGTTATGGATGTATTCCTTGAGGATGTCCCAAGACTACCTCTAAGGCGAGTAATGGAGTTTTATATCAACTTTCTTCATGAGACAACTCTATTATCTTCATCAAAATATCAGATGTCCTCAACCAAGTTCCTATATTTTTAGACATAATTAGAGGGCCATCTAGAGAAGGGTTTTATTAGTAATTGTGTTTCAATCTATGTTTCTCCATTTTTTTCTTGAAAATGATGGACATGAGCTTGTGTATTAGCATTGACATTCATCACCTGATCCGAGACATGATAATGAAAATGTACAACTTACTGAGGATTAACGATATCCTTTACTAGTTGTGAGGTGTGAGATGATTCATGTTGATTTATCTCTAGTCTAAAAATATCTAGATTAGAGTTCATGGGTATATTTTCTTAATCCATCATTTCAATCTCTTCACATATACTACATGTTCTTGGTGATTCAATTTAGAGTGAATAATTCCCATGCCATGATTATTCCATTGATTAAATGAATATTGCAGCCATACATGGACTATTTTTTGGCTGTCTTCATTAATTACGTACCATTATAATTTTTATCATAGTATGAGAATGTTAAAAATGTGAGGAGGGTCCTAGTGCTTCTTTGAGAGAACTAACATTATTCTAATCTCTCAAAGCGCCTGTTCTAAATTCATGAGAATTACATTTTCTACAATGCCATTTCTATGAATGAAACATCCATAGAGAAAATGAATATATCTGCATTGATTTCTTGAGATACACACAAGATAGTATTAGATGAGTAGAGATTTCTTGGATGGGTGGGGTACTACCAGAGGTTTGTTTTATACTTACCCATGATTTCATCCCCTTTAACCACCCTTAAATAAAAGGAAAACCCTTTAACAGGAATAAGAATTTCCAAATATCCTTTGAGGAGTTTATATTGAGGATGATGAGTTCTTATATTTTGAGACTACCATAAGATGGTGTGGGGTACCTAGTGTTTTTTGATGTCTCCATTGCTAGGATCAGCTGTGTGTTTATAGGGATGTAGACAAGTATCAAAGACAGGTTGAGATAGTTGGGATTCCATGAGAA
The DNA here is from genome assembly GCA_963277665.1 of Viscum album. NCBI lineage: Eukaryota > Viridiplantae > Streptophyta > Magnoliopsida > Santalales > Viscaceae > Viscum > Viscum album. Next base: position 1,284,279,262 of record OY728141.1, read on the forward strand.
GAACTATTCAACTAATGAACTTGGTTTTATAGTGGTATTATTATAACGGATGGTGAGGAGGCACAATATTTTGGGATTGATCTTAGTTGTTATAAATATGCACTAGAGTCTCAAGTAAATATAAATATTTTGGGATTGATCTTAGTTGAGTCTCAAGTACATATTCATAAAAATATTCACCTGAGTCTCATGTACATATTCATATAAATATTCAAGATGTCCAAGGATTTTTTAGTGCCGAAATCTTCTATGAAGTTGAATTTATTATAGTTGACCCAACTTGAGTTTCAGAGTGTTTCTTGTCAATATCCAATGGTGTAATATCTTTAAATGCTTCACTATGTGAGAGTTTCCTAGTTGGGAGAAACTATTATGAGCTCTTGCAACCCAAATATCCTTAGGAGGTTCAAATCAGGGGTTTTATGAATGAGGGAATCAAGTTATCCTTTTCTATGGATGGACAGTGGTCCCATTCATAAATAGTAAGGATGTGGTCAGGGTGTTCAACACTTATCCTTTGGTTTTACATACAAATGTGGGGAATATTTACATAAATGTTTAGTAGATGTTTTTATGGGATCCAATGAGATATATTCTATCTAAGTTCTTCTTCTGTTTCCTAGCCTATCAATAGTTGATGGATAAGAACCAGGTTATGGATGTTTTATGTCCTAACCTTGAGATTCCATATTGGAAATGGGACATCATATATATGGACATCAAGATAGGGATTTCATAGAGAGTGAAGGTCCACAATTCCATATGGGTGATAGTTGACTGACGGATGTTGTTGGAATATTTCCTTGAAAGTAGTGAGTAGTATTCAGCAGAGTGCTTTGGGAAGATGTAGTGATATTATGCTTCTTCATGGGGTTCACTTCACTATTGTGTCCAACTGCATCATGTGGTTCACCTCACGTTTGTGTAGAGGCATATAAGAGTCATTTGGGACCCAAATGTCGATGAGAAAATCCTTGCACCCCAAAATTGATTGGATGACTTACTATATTATCAAGGTTTTATAGGACATATTACGTAATTTCATGTTAGACATCAGCCAAATCTAGGTGGTTCACTTTAACTTGGGAGAGTCTTCATACAAAAGTAGCTACCATTGTACCATCAGCATGTGATCTCTTGAGGGCCTACATGAGAGACCTTATAGCTCACCCTTATACTAGATAAATATTTGAGAGGCATATATTTTTTGGGTCTATAGATGGAGCTGGTGACGATAGAGATGGTCTAGGTCATCCATGAGAAGAAGATAATGACCTTGAGTAGTGAAAAATCTTAAACATATCAACATCATAACCCCATGGTGTTCGAGTAGGGAGACAATTTTTCCCAGAGTGTCTCTCCATGATGGGGACATTGGGGGTTTGGCTATGGTGGAATCCAATCCTCAAGTTTCATCAAATCATTCTATGTTATATATAGGGTTGGAAAGGATGCTTAAAAAACCATCCTACCCCAACAATTGGAGTGTGTGCACACCAAGTACCATGTGTCATAGATGATGGGATATATGCATAACCCCATATATTTTTTTAACAGGAGAGAGTTGGAAATATAGAATACATCCACTTTATTAAGCACCTGATGAACATTGAGGATCGACAAGAGAGGAAACTTCATGGAAATGAAATCCCTTTCATTCATGTGATATAGAACCATTACAACATACAAGAGTTATTTGGGGATTAGGAAAGCTAGAAGCGGGCATAGTATCAAGATATATTTTTCATAGTTTTTATTTACAGGGATGAAAATATTGAAGGAGAATAATATATAGACCATATTTTTCATTATATGTCATTGAAATATTTATATAACTATTTTTCTATTCCAGGAGCTCTGACAAAGTGAGATTATATGGCCTAGTGTTATATGAATTAATTTAATAAAAATAGTATGTATACTTTTTTATTTTTTATTAAATGTTTCATAATGAAAATGGTATAACTCTTACGAATTATTTGGGATCAGAATTATAAGATTAATTTTGAATCTAGAACATGATGTTTACCCTATGAAAATAATAAATGAGATTATCGTGGGATGTTTAGGAAAAAGATGATGTCGGTGGGTAAATTTAGATAAATTGATGAATAATTTTTTTTCTTTTAATTTAACTTAATCAAGTTTCCTATAAATTCACCAGTAGGGAAATTTTACCCAGGTTGGACATATAACCCTATGACTCTCGGGAGGTTTCTTCTTGATTATTTTTTTGGTGAATCATTATCTAATGATGATGAGAATATAGATATGATAATATCAAAATGTATCTAAAAGATCCACTTTAAATTGATAGAGAGTGAATTATTTGATGATGATATTTAAAATATTATGTTTGGTCACATAATGTTTTGAATTATTCCCTTATTAATTAAAATAATAGTGTAGGATCATCTATTTATTTTATCGATGTAAAATTTAAACCATTCCATGTTCCCACACACTATTTTATTATTATTCTATGTTTCTCTCCTTAGCTCAAAAAATGTATTTTTTGATCAGGAATTATTTCAAAATGAATTTTGAACACTTGTTCGGGTCCCTTTGTCTGAATTTTATTCACGATAGTCATTCTTTGACCATTAGGATATTATTAAATATTTCTGGGCAAGACTGAGCTTGGTCAAACCCTCACATATACAATGGTTTTATATGAATTGAATATATCAGTGAACACTGATAGTGTTTGGGGGTGAATATCTATATACAATTGAGGAATTACAAGGATTTGAGATACATGGCTGAACAAATAATAATGAGAGAATCATGGGTTGCACTACAACTTACTATGTATCAACGAGTACCATTTTCCAGCTACCAGATAACGTAAAATGATAAAAAAGATTAATATTATCCATTTTTTGTGGTTCAATAGAAATATCAAAAAAAACATCCTTAAAAATGTAATCGAGGTATTATATATGATTTTATTGAAAAATAATAATGACACATCATCTAATTCAAAGAACATGAGGTGTTTGGTTCCTTCGATATATTTATTTGGAATTATAAACATGTTAATTATAAAACACAATGTGGGATTCCCAATTTTCATGTGGTATGATGATGGAGACCTGAAATGGACTCTAGGAAAAAATGAGCATGGCATGACATGACCCATATCTAGGATAACCCACCTTGACCCAGAGTAGCTTTGGATTTCCATTTAGTTCAGTGGCACATCATGTACATCTACATGAGAAAGGATCCATGTACTGGTGAAGACACAATCAGGTTTAATAGTTGGTCCAAATTTTGGTTGGGTCCCATATATTCAATTTTTAGAAACATCAATATCTTATATATCAATTTTTGAGACATGAAATTTTAAAATAATTGAATATACTATGTGTTTTTTCTTGTATAATGTGATGGAATACCCTATAATGTAAATTAAGATAAGATACGAGACATCCTGAGTGTGATTATACTTTATGAGATGCTCAATGATGACATTGATTAGGTAGGACAACATAATAATATTAGAGTGGCACCTTCCAGCTATGCTGGGCATGGGTCCCTTAACTATATACAGAGTGGAAACATCATGTGGGTCAATACATGAGTCATAAATATACATTTAGAGTGGAACCATCACATTTTGGGATATGGAATGGTTACTTTACCTATCCTCCACGAGACACCATCCTATAAAGTCATTGAATTGGTCCCTGATTCTGAGAGTGGAACCCTACTACTAGGTAGGGAATGGGTCATCGATCTTCTTTCATATGGAACCCGAATGCGGTATCATGGTATTGGTACTCATATACTATAGTAGAACTCTCTATATGAACAATGAATGGGTCATATACCATCTTATTGAGTGACACCCTTTGGAATAGTTGCAACATGGGCACTCATCCATCAGAGTTACACCCTTCTACTAGATAAGGCATAAGTCCACTATGAAATATTGAGTGGCACCCTCCTATTATACGATTGAATGGACCTTCTACAATGATATTTCCCCCCTAAACAGTGAAACAGAGTTGAATAGAAGGGCATGACTACAATACTTCTACTCGACAGAGAGAAATGTTTTTGGGAATCATTTATAGAATATTGTAACTAATGGAACTCTTTCTTGTGCAGGTCATTGGGATATAGATCCCCTTCTCTCACATTTGGGATTATTTGGTATTTAAAGATGCTTGCACACACACAGACATATTTTTTTGTATGTTTTCTATACGTACAATCATGATTTATCTTAAAATATCTATTTATCAATTTCTATCATTTCTTTTTCTTCTCCCCCTTCAAATATCCGGGATCCTACCTGGTATGTATATATTCACACCTACAATTGGATTTTCCCACACATGTAATGTCGTATGTAGATTAAGGACATGATGATATTGACTAAAGTGTTGCATATGGATATATAGTGCATTAGACCATGTATGGTTGTCAGGTCATGGATATCAGGAGTTGGACTCTCCTATCATTTACTTTTTCAGTTGTGTTAGGTTGTGACATATTTCTTATGTGGAATTTATTTTTCCCTTTTTTATTTTTCACTATCATTCTATTTTATTCCATATTTGTTTTCATATGAAAGGTTGTATTCATGATATTTCATATTTTTATTATTATTCCACTTAAAATTTTCATTGAGAACGTCATGTGTGTGTGTGTGTAGGTACCTTATGAATAGTCCTACAATTTTAGTTATATATTATGGTGATTGTATCTATACCCTATCATCTCGTGGTGTTATTTGGGTAGTTTTTGGTCAGGTCTTGTTGGGTCATGAGGTGATATAATCATTTTTGTATTTTTTGTATTTAGTAATCAAATCCATCCTAAAAGGTGATGAATATATCACTCAAAATCAACAGTGAATCGTCTAATCATGTCTCTTAGCATCCGAAGGGCACTGAGTGAACATGTCACTACAAATCCCTAAGGAATCGAGACAACACATCACTCTCTGTACACATGACTATATAATACATGGAATTTGAATCCCTGTAGTATTGAGGAAACAAATAACTCTATATCTATAATGACTAAAGTGAACATATCACTAATTATCAATAGTTCCAATATGTAAAACATTACTTTTTGTGTAATCTCCCACTATAAAGGATAATAATATTATAATGATCATCCAGTTCTGAGTACAAAACAAATCCTCAAAAGGCATGTTAATACATAATGTAGGGTAGTTTATATAATGAAAATATATAAAATTTCAACTTGATAATTCATTATGAACATATGTAATTATGGGATAAATATATCACACAATATTAATTTATATAATCACACTCGTAGAATCAATCGTCATAATTATGTCTAATAGGACACACATGAACACCAACACATGATCGTTATCATGATTATTCAAAGAATCTATTCTCATATAAGAATCATACAATTGAAAAAAAGAGTATCCAAGGGAACAAAATTAAATAAAACTTAATAACACATGGAAATATATGCCAATATCACCATTTTTTAAGGGTGTTGTATCCCGAACCATATTTATACAGCAATTAGAAAACAATGATTCATGTTAAGGATTTATTTCCTGGGTTTTGTTTCCGCAATGATGGATTTTGGAAAACAGACATGAAAATATTCAATGATAAAAATGATAGTTCAATAATCACATATCTAATAATATAAATCAATGGAACTAGATTGGTGGTAAGTGAAACAATAAGAATTCAATTCAGCAACCTGTTATTTATTATGAAGGGATCATGAATTCTTTGTGAAATCTAGAATAGAGCTATATGTATAATAAAAACACGTCAATAAATATTTTATTTGGAGTAATAATTGAGATCAAAGAGGAGATTTTTGAAGTAGAATGTCTCAAACTGATTGTTATGTGATAAAATAATAGGAAAAGTATACCATTTATGATTTATATTTTCATTATCATAAATATGTATTCAAAATCCCACCCAAATTCTCAGTTCTATCAATAAACGGTTAATTAATCACTAAATGACATACCAATTCAAAAATAGGGAAATAGAATTATATATTTATGATTTTTTTCAAGAGAAAATTTTTAGATTTAGAATCAACCTAACAAATGAAGATTTTTAGATTTCATACATTTATTCTTGGTCCATGGTACTCAAAAATATAATATAATTAAAAATGGTATGAGTGAAAATATTAATGGAAGTCAAAATAAGTCTCATTTAGTGAGAGGTATTACAATATAAAGAGGAATGGTTCAGACTGAAAAAAAATTGGTTGTTAAAGGGTATTTTTGGATCCTTAAGTTCATGTGTACTTTTATTGACTGCATTGTTTGGAAAACAATGTTTCAATCGTTAAAGGTATTCTACATCATATAGAACCCACATTCTTTAATTGACATGTTTTTTAAAACATATGACCATGTTTTTAATTCAACTTTTGTGCATCATACTGCTCTTCAAGGGAGTCACATTGTTTCATAAAGCATGTGATTCAACCATTCAAAACTACTTTAGTGTCTTCCACATGGTGTACATTTTCCAAGAGAATCACCATGGTTTTGGAAAATCATGCTCCAAAAAAATCTACAAAAATTCTTCTAAAACTCTCCAAAACCTGCTAAAAACTATTGTTACTTAGGAAAATCATATCATAGGTCAAAGAAATTATTAAAGGATCAAATTAAATAATAACACATGTGAAAAACCCAATCTCATAATACTTCTGAATTTAAATGATATTAATTTTTACATTAATATAAAAATAAGATTTATTTTTGGTGTACGAAAGGAAAAAAATAGAAAACCACATTTTTAAATCATACTTTTAAAATGTTTGGAAAATATATTTTTCTTAAAATACATATTACATATGTTTCAAAATGTTAAATAGTAATTTTATAACTTTTAATTTGTATTTTAAAATTAATAATTTTACACTTTAAATAAATTAATTATCCACAAAGAATAATGTAATTTTTGTATACATCCATAACTCATGATATTGTCATTAATGATAAAATTTTATTACAGACTATATTTTACACAATTAATCTAATAACAAACTATTTATGAACAACCTAAAAAATTAAAATTAATATAATATTTTAAATAAAAATCCAATGATGATGTTATTTTTGGGATATTAAAATTGTATAATTTATGATTCTTTTAAATGAAAATTAAAAATTAAAGGATAACTTCAATTATAGAATAAGGTTATTTAAAACCTTAATTTTTCTGAAACATATTTCATCTCAGTTATTAATTAATGTATATATATTATATCATACATTGAAAAATTTCTTATTATTATAATCAATTTATTTATTGAAAAATTTATATTATTATAATTAAATGCAAGACTCATCAATTAAAACTGTTATTTAAGAAAACAATATTTTTTGTCATTAAGCCATATTAATTTTTTTCATCCAACCATTCAAATAGTTAATTGATTAAAATATCCTTATTCACATGGGGTTTTATTCATCATAAATTATTTTCTAATAATTTTCACATAACATTCCTTGAGTCATTTAAGTGAGGATTTCTCTATGAAGGGATCAATTCAATGTACAATTTAATTAAATAATAATATATACCATATTTTTGTGGAATTTTGTAGCCCACTAAATTAACAATGTTGAAAAAAAATTATTATCATTTAATAATGAATGAAAAAAAGGGATCCAAAATAAAATCATGATATATTTTATACTGATATGCCAACCTAAAAATCATATATACTATGAGACATATATTTAATCTCATAATAGGAATATAATTATATTTTTCTCTATCTCTATTTTTTTATGAATATGTGTTTTTATTTGGACAAAAAACAACAACACCATTTTATATATCCTATTTCCAACAAGATTTTAAAACAAAATATTTTATGATATGATATAAAAAAAATTAATGATCATAGGAATATGAAAACACAATCCTATTTTTTATTTAACATTAATAACTTTTTTACCCTATGAAACATTTTGTTCAACTATGATATGACTGTACCGACCAAGTACTTGTTATTTTTAACAAGAGTTTTCCGTTGTTATATTATAATTAAAATTTCCTACATAACAAGTTATATGTTAAATCCAAATATTCCATATAAATCCTTTATACTGGTTCATAGATGGAATTTTAAATAACCAAATCATTTCCCCTCGGAGTGTCTGAGCAAGTGTAACACCCAGTTATTTTGGAATAATATTTCTATGTTAATACTTTTATCAATAGATTTATCCTCACATAAAATTGAACAAAATAAATACACAAAATATTATATGAATAATAGTAAGAAATTAAAAAATAACAAAACTTATAGTAAGTATAAAATTTTCATCATTTTCAACCACATATATAATAGGATTAAGGTAACCTGAAGTTTTCAATGAATATTTTCAAATATGTTTTGTTTTTTATATTGTTATTTCATATAAAAGATATATATATAAATTTAAATGTTCTAAATATTTAAAACTAGTTTCAATCAAGAATTAATCATTTTAAAAGTATCTTATGATTATTTTTTTTATTTTTTTATAAAATACATTATTTTTTTATGTGGATTGATTAAAATATTTTTTTACTAGAATCAATGAGTTTATGATTACATCAATATGAAAGTATAAATTAATAACTTATAAAATGTTTTTCTAATAAAAATATTCATTATAGAGTAAAATATTTTATTAAATAATAATATTATGAATTGATAAATCCTATGTTCACCCTTATATATACTTGAATAATATTTTCAAATAAAAGAAACTGTTTTTGGTATTATCTTTTAATTAAATCTTATTTTTGGTAAAAATTAGATTTATATTAAATTTATTTAAACATTAAATATATTATATTTTTACAAATCAATTTATATTTATAAATTAATAAACAAGGATAATATAACCCCATACATTAATATAATCAATAAAAATAAAAGTATTCTAAAAATGGGTTTTAATTCCCTTCATGTTTTATGTCTAAAATTTATTTTAGATAAACATATAAATTTAATATTATAATATTTATATAATATTTGGAATAATAAGGTCTAAATTGTCTAATAGTGGATTATTTAGGTTTAGGCATCGAAGGTAAATAGCATAGTTGAAAATTAGTTACCAGGATAAAACAAAAAATGGTAAAATTGAAAACTAAAATACTAAAAGACATAAAATTGATATAAACATGTTTTAAAATTAATTCTAGATATATTATAATAGTTAACTCCCCACTCAATTAATATCAACTTTTGGAGGAACTACACAATTTTAACATGTCCTCCTTCTAAATTAAGTGGTTATAAAGAAAAAAATTCCATTCTCACCCCCCACTAAATTATCATAACATTTATAGTTACTATATAATCCCATTCACTTTTACTGATCTTATGGCCACAAAAAATACCATATTACCATCGTTTCTATGCAATAATCCAATAGAAATCCCATGACTGCAACATTAATAATATTTCCAACAATATTTTATTTTATTTATGGAATTCCCAACTCAAATTTTCTAGTTCATAAAGACAATATTTATTTTATACAATATTTAGATAAACTATTTGAATAACTATTAACCCCCATCATCCTTTTCTATTAAAAAATATGAAATAGAAATTCATTTTTTCTATGGAAAACTGCCCCCTGAAGTGACAAATTCCATTTTTTCAACAAAAAATTATATTCACTAATTATGAAGGTGAAATTAAAGAATAAATATAAAAATAATAATATAATATTGTTTTTTAATGTCTAATTATAATCCTACTGATTTCCATCTATTTATTCAATATATAAAAATGTTAATATTGGGTTGTTTAGACCACCGTCTCTATAAAGTAACATAGCTCATATTTCAATAAGATTCATTATTATTATCTGGAATATCATAAAAATTTATACAAAACCATAATAATATCCAAACAGTATCATTTTGATTATATAATATTGATATTGTTTAAAAATTAACCTCTTTCATATCAATTTTAATACATCAATTATGGTGTGTTCACAATTAGATTATTTTAACCATGTTGTTGAAAAATAATATAAAATAATAACATAGATTAATATTAGATCATAATTATAGATGATGTATGATATAAATAAGTAAAAAATGATTTCATTTTGTTTCTTAAATGTTGAAATTAATATTATACTCATAATTAAGATACCAACATCTCTTTTCTAAAGATCAATAAATCATTCTTGTCTCCAATTTCATCTTTAAGAAATATGGCTATATAATCATTGAATGAAATTATAAAATTGTTAATAATTATAAATAATTATATCCAATACCATTTAGGATCTTTTAATGATGATATTTTAAAAATTAATGATGGAAAATCATTATTATTTTTGTTAAAAATGATTAAGATTACCCACAAAAACAATATCAAGAATATATAATAACTAAACAATATAAGTATAGGGAATAATAATTAATGATTTTCATAAAAGATATTTTATATTAATAATTTTATGAAATATAATATTAAGATATAAATTTTTTTCTATATATGATATTTGAGTGTGACAAGGTGATGTTATATTATCTAAAAAATTCTACCATTAGGACATCATTTTAATCTTACACCATGTTCAATATATATTTTTTATTTTATAATTTTCTCTAGGGAATTAGCATATCTTCACTAATATTAACTTTTTTATGAAATAAATGTTTTTTGTCCAAAATAAGAACTCCAATTCTATTTACTAGATATATTAATCCAAATAAATTCTATCCTTCCTAAAAAATTAATACTCTCTTTTTGGGGAACTCTAATATTGATAATTTTATATGATAATAATAATTATATTTACATGTTAATGAATCTATAATGGGTTTATATTTTTAAGGTGTGGATTTTATAGGAATGGTATTTCAAAATATCATTATTAAATTCCATTCTATAAGATCCAAAATTTTATTTATCTGATATGGGCATGACTTTTAGATACTTTTTTTCTATGGTTGAGTAATTTTTTATTAGGTTTTACCTAGGAATGTTTTTTGTTCAATGTTTTAGGAAAAAGAAAGAAATGGTGTAGTTTATGGTTGGTGAACAGTTCACAGAAACTGTGCACCTGATTCTGGAAATCCATGAAACGCTAGAAATAAGGGTTTTTCTTGGATAGTGCATTATTTTTCGAGCCATATTCCCTTATAGGAGAAACTATGATCCCTATAAAATATATGAAAAGTTAATTGAAATTGTGCGCCCCAAGATGAAAACGTTTCATACATGATTTTCATCCCATTAAAATTATTAAAATAATTCCCAAGCCCCAATATTATTACCCCAAATGCCATAGATTTCCCAATAACTAATTATTACTGATTCTAGAGCCTCCCAGAGGTATTCCAAGGCCGAACGACCTTTTTTATTCATGATTCCAAGTCCTTATCGATGATCCAAACCCCTATGAGTATGTGAATCCTATCCCACTTGGTTTTCTATTCCAGTTGTATTCTAATCCCATACTATAAGGGGTTGTTGTTTATATTTTTATTATATATAGATATAATATTGACGATATATATCTAGAATTAATGGATCTTGAATTCTTCAAAATTGATATATGGTTTTATATTGGGATCTCATGCTATGTCATAGTGACACTCAAATTTTGGGATTTCCATTGGGTGATTCTTTGTAAAATAATTAAGGTAGGTTGTCTATTCTCTAAATCAAATACTACTGCTTTCAATTATATTTATGAAATTATAGATGTAATATTTTATGATTATCAATTTATTTTTTGATTACATTAGTTAAATTGGTGAATTACTTAATCAATGGATATACAATATTGTAGATAATTGTGATTATAGATTTGAGTAATAAATATTGGAATTAATTAAAGGATATTGAGATTGTTTAATTAAATAATTAATTAATGAATTAATTATTAGATATTGATATATTTTGTTGAATAATTAGTTGATTAATTAATTATGGTAGTATATTCACGATAGTTTTTGATTAAATAATTGGAAATTAATTAAGAGATTTGATGTGGTGAACTAATTACATAATTAGTAATGGAGTTTTGATGAATAGTTAATTGTTGAGTTCATTAATGAGAATAGGATGATAATTTTTTTATAAGGTTAATTAATAGTCTGGAGAAGAATAATTAAATTTTCATATAATTAGTTGGATAGAAAGGTTTGATTAATTATTTCAATAATTAAAAAGATTGAGATGACTAATTAACTCTTCAGTTAATTAATTAGATTAAAATGATTTATTAGTTTTTGATTTAATTAATTTCATTGAGAAGAATAATTAATTTTTTAGTTAATTTAGATGACTGAGATGATTAATTAATTTTTGGGTTATTTAAAAATATTGGATCATTATTTAATTATTGAATAAATTAATGTAATTTAGATATGAGAAGTAATCTAGAATGGTAATAAATTAATTTAATGATTTTATATGAGATATAGATTAGTAAAAATGGAATTTTGAGATATGAAATTTAATTTATAACAATATCAATGAAATTAAGAAGATGTGACATGGGATATATAATAGTAATTATGGTATTATATGATGTGATATTCATTAGGGATTTTTTAGATTCTGTTGTGGGATGAACCGCGTAGAGGTTTAGGTATTCCTAGGAACTTGAGAATTTATGTTGTTAAATAAAGAATAAATTGATAATATGATAACTATTTTTTTATACATTGAACATAATTGTTTATATAACTACATAAAATTGTTATTGAGTGGGTATTGTTTTAGACACCATTGGTGGTTGACAGCTTAGTTGTACTCACACCCAACTTGAGCTTCCTAATTGGTATTTGATAAATTTTTTGGATAAAGAATAGGCTAAGGGAAAAGTTTATATGTTATATTATGGATTTCAGAATGTAAAATGGATGAGGGAACTAGATATAGTTCAAGACCTGCAATGAGTTTGTGTATTTATTTTGAGTTTCATTTTGAGACTAGACTCTTAATTTGACAATACATATCTACTGATTAGTTTATATATTGTATTTACAGTTTTTTATATCTTGTTATTTTGATATTATTCTGGTTATGATATCATTTGGTTGTTCAGATGTTATTTTTTATCAATTTTCAAATTTTGATTTACTCTTACAGTGATTTTATAATATACCCATGACTAATATCAGACCATCTCTTCTAGTCAGAATCCTCTAGTGTACATCGAGGTGTTCTTGGCCTCATATAGAATACCAAACTGGGGCACTAGTGCATGGAACCAAAGTTTGGACATTACAAAGTGGTATCATAGAATTTTTATTTTCATTTAAATTCATTATATTATATGGGGAATGGTTGCTATGATACTAGTATGAGTCATGCCTAAGATATGATCTTGTGTATTGGAGTATCTAACCCATTTATTTTGGACAATCCCTGTACCCAGGAGGGATTGTTTTTTTTGTTGTTTTCTATTAAAATTGAATATTATTTCACCTTCAATGACACAATTGTTGTGTGCTGTGAAAATGAGTTTTTTTACTTGAGGGAGTTGAGTTTTACATTCAGTTTACCCAGACTATACTTGACCACATGGAGAATCCTACAAAAAAGAGGTTCAAGATGACTACTTATTTTATATTATGATCAACAATGATCTAGTAGGCCATTCAGACCCTCATATTACATGCATGTGGTATTTTATGGAATTACTTCTTAGAGGGTTTCATGGAGAACTTCTATTAAGAAAACCTAAGGTAGGGGATGTAGCTGAGTTTTTGGGATTGGAACAAGGGATAATTTCTTTATTGGACATTGCATGATTATTTACATATTTTCAGTGCATTAATCCAGCGTTAGCAGCATATAAGGCTACTTCAGCAACTCAATTATAGGAAGGAATTATGTGTGAAATTAAGTCCTAGGTGAAAATATTTATTTTCAAGATTCTTTCAGAGGTGGTAAAATATGATCTCATAGATTAGGGTAACCTAAAAGAGGATTTCAAATCCCTATATAAGGTTATTGTTGGACAATTAATATTTACATATTTCAATATAAGGAAGTGTAGTTATGACAAATTTATCTATAGAAGATGAAAATAGAGATGGCATGGGGTATAGTTAGTTACATGGATCCTTTACCTATTTCTTTTTAAAAGTGTGGTAGGACATGTCACTATCATAGAAAATATACCCATCCACATGTAGAGTGTTTATCAAGCAGTAATATGGGACATTAGTAGATGTTATGTAGGAATAGATGGTAGAAATTTAATGATAAGAAACTGAACAAAATCAGAGTGTAGAAAATAGATCTTCTATACCTTATCTGAATGGAAGCTAGAGTTTTTCCATCCATGGAGGAAGAGGTAGTATATGTGGTACTTCTAGGAATGTGTGACCATATCAATAGAGTGGTGCACCATAGGGGACTCAAACTGCATCACATGGAAGAGGGGTATGGTTGTTTCATGTGTTCAAACCTAAACTTGTTGGTATCCATTTTAGAACATTGAAATTGAGAGGTAATATTCCCATAGATTATTTATTATCTAGTTCTTTATTAGATTTTAGTGCCTCTAATTCAATGCTTTCCAAAAAAATTTAATGGATTGAGTCTGGGTATTGAGTTTGTGAGTGGGGTGTCAATTATAGGTACACCATTAGGTGTAAGGCCATGGGAAATGTATTTGTTATATGGATTCTCTCTTTCATTTAGTGAAAATCCTTGGGATATCTATATTATTAACATGTTAGTCTTTGACATAATTAAGGGTATGGTCTGATTAGTAGAATATGAATCCCATATTGTTTTTTAACAGAGGGGATTGATGTTTACATCTCCTAAAATTGATATTTCAATTCTCCATGAAGAGCTAGACATCCAGCTATTCCAAGAATATTCAATTCATCATCAACAAAGATAGATCATTGCCTAGTGTTCTATTATATTGTTGGATGATGGAGATGTATAGAAAGAGGTATTTTCACCTATAGTGTACAATATTTAGGATGTGATTCTAGAAGATTTATTATGGTTTCCACCGGGGACAGATTTCAAGTTTACTATTGAGCTCATATTGGGTACTAAGCCAGTATCTATTCTTATACACACAATATAATAGATAGATCATCAGGAATTATATACTAAAACTGAAGAGATAATGGATAAGGGGTTTATTTAACACTGTATATGACATAGAGGTCTACATGTCTTGTTTTAAAAGAATGTTTATGGGGGTTTTAACACATGTGTCAATAACATGATGTCAGACCAGATGTCTTTGGAGAACCCAAATACTCATCAACATATCAATGATATATTTGACTAGTTGATAAGAGAATATTTATTTTCCTAGATATGCTTTATATTCGGGTATCATAAGTTCAAATTTCGGATTTATGATATACCAATGACTGTATTCAGATGTATAATGGACCACATGAGTTTGTTGTAAAAACATTTGGGTTGACGAATTCACCATCAGTGTTTATTGACTTCATGAACAAAATACTCCATCCTTACCTGGTTCTTTTTTTTGTAGTGTTTCATAATTACATTATGGTGTACTCTAAAACTCATTAAGATCTTACCCAACATCTTAATGTTGTTTTGAGTACATTAATAGAGCATCAGTTATATGCCAAGACAACTTAGTGTCTTTTTTGGATTGACCAGGTAAAGATAAAGGGTCAAATCATCAGGGAGGATACTTTGTTAGTGGACCTAGAGATTACTCAAATAGTCTTTTCTTGAGAGAATCCGGTGTTTTTTCATGATATCATTTTATTTCTAGGGTCAGCATCATATTATTAGAGGTTCATCCATGACCTTTTCCCATTTTGAATAACATATTTTGGGAATGGTCAAAATAGATATAATGTTTGAATGGTCGTAACCAAGTGAGGATGTTTTCTAATACTTGAAGAAGTTGTTGAAATGGGCACAAATCAGGATCCTTCCTAAGGAATGAGAGAAGTATATGGTGTGTTGTGATACTTATTGGATTGGAAATGGAGTAGTTATGATGTAGGTATATTGATTTGTGGCATATGGGTCTCGACACCTAAGGCTAGATGAAAATAATTACCCTTTTCACAACCTCGATTTGATTGATTTTGTTTATTCCTTAATGTGTTTTAAGATTATCTATTGGGTGATATGATTATTGTGTATAAAAATCACCAGAGTAAGAATCATATCTTCTCCCAAAGGAGATTTTAATCCTCGTCAATGTAGATCGGTTGATTATATTATTTTTTGTCTTTTTTCTTGCATATAAACCAGGAAAGGTACATAGTGTTTCAAATTCATTGACCAAAAAAACAGACTCAAGAAGTTATAAAGTCTAGTGCTATGTGGATGTTTATGACTTTGTTGGAAGATAGGAAAGAGGTTGATTAGGAGAATTAGAAGTATAAGACTCTTGTGAGAGTTTTAGTGTTCTCTATTTTTTTGAGATAGATCATAGATATACAGTATAAAGATCCAAAATTTTTATCTGGTATATAGAGTCATGAATGTGGGGACACACCTTTAAATGGGTTGACCAATGATGATGATATCATATATATATATTAGGAATTGAGCTTTGGTTCCTTGAATTATACAGAAGTAGTTGATGCTAGAATTCCATGACACGATGTGGGTCGAATAACGTGGTTTGACAAAAATGTATCGTCACATATGAAAATGGTTTCCATGTCCAAAAAAGAAATAAAGATATCCAGGTTCAAAAAAGTTTTTATTTCATTAACAAGGTGAATGAAGATTATAAAATATTAGGAGGTTTGAAATTGTATTTTCCCATTATATATTATATGTGTGATGTAATTACCATGGAATTTTTGGTGGGTCTCTGGAAGATGCCTTGGTAGAATGATTCTATTTGGTTCATTATGGACAAACTGATGAATGTATATTTTTTATTTCTTATACAACAGACATTCTCAGTAGAGAAACTGAGGGAATTTTATTTTTGGGAGACATTATTTCTGCATGGGGTTCCAAAAACTATTGTTTTATGGGATGACATGAGTTTTAATTCTTTCTTCTATAAGGGATAGCATAAGGCTATTAAAACACCTGATTTTTTTTAATATATTTTTACTCACTGGAAGATGGGAAGATGGGCGGTCTGGGCATACCATATAGGTTTCCAAGGATATGTTGCGAGTGTGTGTTATTGGATTTGGTGCATATTGGTAAATCGCCTATCTTTACTAGAGTCCACCTATAAAATACGTATACTATTACAATTCATATGAAACAATATGAGGATATATAAGGTAAGATATTAAGATCACCATTATGCTATATAGACACAAGTGATGTAGGTTTGGTGGGACCGAGCCATATGGAGGAGACATCAGAGTAGGATTAGTTGGTTCATAAAAGTATTTTTATGTCTTGTAGGAGACATTATAGAAGGATTAGTTGATTAATGTTTTTCTTCAGGTTCCACCATGGTGGGTTCACCACAGGATATAATAGACATGGAAATTTGGCACCAACGTTTATTGTACAATTTGAGGTTGTGGAAATAATCGGGATGGTTGTATACTGGTTGGATATTCCACAGAAATATATAGATATGAATGATGTTTTCAATGTGTTGCAATTATTATAGTATCACCCCAACCCATATCATGTAATCTCTATGTATGTTGTGGATCTGAAGATATATGCCACCTTTGAAAAGCATACTATATATGTTTCGGATCACACTTAGAATTTTTTTAGGAAAATATGATTTTGATAGTTCAAGTATTGTAACAACATGGATGCTTGTAGGATTAAAAAGGGTAGGTAGAGTGGAAAAGACGTCTCAGTGGCCCAATATTTTTTACTAGTATTGTTATAGAGTCTTGGGAGTATAGCTCGACGATGAACCATTATTATGTGCGGAGATTGTAATATGATAACATTTCATGAAATTACATGGGATTGAGATTCAGGTATTGTTATTTTTTTTGAGTACATTTCATCTAGGATTTACCTAGGGTGTATTTTTGTGAAATTTTGAGAAAATGGAAGAATAAGGGTTGTGAATGGTTGGCACCCAGTTTTCAATAACCCTGAGCCACGACCTAGTACACCATGAAACCATATACTATGGGGTTTTTCATAGATGGTTCATGGTTTATCAGACCATTCACCCTCTTAAGATAAATCAATCCCCCTAGAAGAGGTTTATGATTGAGGTGCACAGTTTGGTGAAAATGATTCATCTGAGTAGAAAAATGTTCATAAATGCTTTTAATGCCGAAAAAACTGTTAATATATTTTCCTAGACCACATATTATACACTTTAACATCATTTATTGACCCATAAATAATTTCTATTTTTTCATGAGACTCCTAGAGGGATTACAAAGCTACTTTACATCTATTATTCACAATTTCAAGACTATATAAACGATCTTCACCCATCCTAGTACGTGAATCCTATCCCACATCATATCCCATACATCTTCCCATATTATGCCATAAATGAAGGGGTTGTTCAACCTTCATTGTATAGATATTGATTTAGTTTTGTGGATCATGATATAGAATTTATAGATCATGATTTTTTTAATTTCGATTTAGGGTTTTAGATCACGATCTCAACCTACATAGTTGAGCTTCTCGATGTTTCGGATTTACATTGGTCGATCATTCCTCATTGTATTTAGGTAAGGGGTATTTAAATAAAATCTCATATTATTGATTGAAATTAGGTGTATGAAATTTTAGAATTTATATATTACGTTTATCAATTGAGTTCTAAACTACATTATTTTAATTGTTAAATTTATTTATTTAGGAAAATGTTTTACTGGGGATAATTGAGATTATAGATTTGAGTAAATAATTGAGGAATTAATTAAATGATACTGATATTGATGGATTAAATAATTATTTGATGAATTAATTTTAGGATATTGACATTGTGAGATTAATAATTAATTAATGAATTAATTTTTTGATTATTCGGATGATAATTTTTTATTAATTATTTTGTAAATTAAGTAAATATATTGATTTTTTGAACTAGTCGATGAATTTGAAATGAATGATATGTGATTATTAATTATTGAGTTCATTATTAAGATTGATATGAAATATTAATTAGTGAGTCAAATATATTGGATAGATAATATTAATTAAATATTGTATTAAATAATAAAATTGGGAAGATTATTTAATTTTTGATTTAATTAAAAATATTGAGATGAATAATTAATTTTTTATTTAATAAATGGGATGGATAATATTAGTTAACTAATGATATAATTAAAAGTATTTATAAGATTAATAAATTATCGAGTTAATTAAAGATATTTAGATGAATGACTAATTGTTCGGTTAATTGTTAAGATTTAGGAGATAAATTAATTGTTGAATTAATTAATGTGATTGACATATGACATGTAATATAGAACAGTAAAAATGGAATTATGATATGTGACATAACGTACAAAATGGTAAAAATGGAATTATGAGATATGATATATAGTCCAAAATAGTAAAAATAGAATTCATATTTGTGACATGGGATAAAGAATGGAAACAACGACATTTTAAGATTTGATATCCCATTGGAATATTATAGACTATGGTGTGGGCCGAATTTGTTATAGAGGTTCATGTATTCTCAGGTGCTCGATAGTTTATATGGATAAATAATGAATAAATTGATAATGTGATAAATATTTATTAAAAAATTGTACTTATTCCGTTAGATAACAGAATTCACTTGTTATTGACTCGATAATGTTTCATACACTATTGGTGGTGGCCTACTGAGTTGTACTAACACCAAACATGGGCTTCCAGACTGGAACCCTAATATATTTCTGTGTTGTAGGAAAGGAAACATGAGAAGCCCCTATGTGAGATGACTGATTTGGTGGTGGATCATGGATGAGGAAACCTTATGTGGTTTGGTACCAGATTTAGTGTTAGTAATGTCTTTATTTTGAATTTTATTTTGAGTATGGACACCTTCTTTGACTTGGAAAATCTACTACTTAGTTTAGTTATTTTATTTATAGATTTGATTATCTTGTTATACTAGTATTGTTCTAGTTAGTAGATCATTTTTTATTCAATTTTTTATGTTTATTTATTTACCATTGGTTTTTTACTCTAATAAGATGGTACTGACACCCCATGACATATATTAGACCCTCTTTGTTGGTCAGCAGCATTTTGAATACTGGAAAGTATGATTGTGGTCATGTAGTGGAATGACTATGGGAAACGGTGCATGGAACCCTGGTCAAGACATTACACATACTTTCCTAATCAAATGTTTCTTCCTCCACCAAATATTTTTTTTAACCATTATGCCTTTTAAATGATAAATTATTTATGTTTTTTAAGATTAAATGTTTTCAAAATTTATCGATTCACTTTTTTGAAAATATTTATTGTACATAACATGTAACATCATCTTTTTAAGAACATGTTTAAAATTATTTCTAAATTTCCATTTTAATGATTTCAATGTGTACATATCATTCCAAGAAATTTATTATTTATTATATGAATATTTATATCTATTTTTTCACGGTTCCAAAAAGAAATTATTTTTCTTTAATTTTGATAAAATATATCGTTAAAATTTATTTATAATGTTAATTGATATATCTTATTTCTAAATTTTTTTATCTAAAATTATGAAATAAAAATATTTCCATATCGGTCATTATCCTTTAATATTTATCATTCTCGATAAATAATATTTTTCAAATGAAACCATCCAACTTATTTTTTAGACAAATTATTAATTTTTCATTTATATCAAAGAAATTATCCACTTATGTTTTTTTCATACCTAGTATTTGTATGTTTATAAAACTATTTTTTCTTCTCATGCATATATTTTTAAATATTATATCTTCCATCAATTTGATAAAATGATGTTAACATATATTCCATACAATGATTGATTTGGGAAATTATTGAGTTTATAATATTCCATTTACCATTATGGTTTAAATACTATATGTTGTTATATCCTTATTAAATTTTATTTGACAGGAAATTTATTGAATATCATTGGATACCTTTTTATTTTCTATAGGTGTATATTGGTATCAGTATTTATTTTATTGAGAATATTTTACATATATGATTACATTTTAAAGGTATATGAAACTATTTTTAGGTTTGACATGATGGTGAATGATTTATTATGGCCCATTTATTTACATATGTTAATTGGCGGGGTTCAATATCTCCCAAAAATTCATTATTTTATTTATATATTGAATAATATAGTCAATAATAGAAATAATTAGTTTTTCCCAAATTCATGGGATTAAGGAGGACGAACAACTTTTTGGTCCTGGACATATTGATTTTCTCATATAGGCTTGGTCATAAATTGTTTTCTCACAAGTTCTAAATATGATTATGGTTGTTCGAGATCTCTATGTTCTTCATGATTTTTGTATAATATATATATATTTTTTAATTTTCATTTTTGTTAAAATCCTTGTGTATTACTCTTATATAATGTAATATTCACATTCTTGTTATTCCATTCCTTATTCAATGATCTGTGATCTCCTCTTTTTTTGGGAAAAAATAATTTTCATCATTATTATAACCATATTAATATTGAATTCTAACATATGATGTTTTGATTTTGTCACTTATGATAATCCTTACTATGAATCTAAAATCACCCCATTCTTATATTTCCATTCCATAGGTTATTAATATTACTATAAACTAGAAGAACTATATAAAGGCATCTAGTGTTGTTTTATTCTGGAGAAATAATTATGAGTAATGTAAAATATATTCCAGATTTTAAATTTACAAAATGGAACTAAACAAATTATTCTCCTAAATGTGATAGATTATTTTGATATGTAAAACTAATGTGGAATTTGTTCCAGTTATGCGTGGATCATGTAACTTAATTTCAATTTTTTTAAGTATTTTTTCAAGAATCGGACATGAATGTTCATTTTGGAGTTACTCATTCTTTGTGAAAGTAGTGTTTATTATTTTTGGTAATTATTTTTGTTATTTTATAGATAAGAAAAAATAACTAAAACAACTATGGGTAAATGTAAGGGATGAGTCTACTTATTAGATAACATTATGAGTGTTTTTAAATTGGATGTTATGTGGTTTTACTATAAATAAAATTGGTATATTGTTAAAATAAGTGGATGTAGGATCTAACATAAATGCACCTGGGAGAATAGCCCTAAAAATGGGAATGTAGATTATTAAACCAATTTTCATATAGACCATAATTTTGTGGTGTAAATAAACACATGGATATAAAAACATAGGGGAAATTCATTAGTTTTTCATATATTTTTTTAATGAATTATGTTGGAATTATTATTTTTTTGAAATAGACTTTAAAGTATTGGAGAACCCATCCTGAACAAATCTAGATTGAATCAGGATAGATTTAGGTTAAATTAACGTCTATTTTTATTATTTTCAAGAGTATAATTGTTTTTGATTGAGTTTATATGAGTCTATTTGTGATTATTAAATATGAAGTTTTTTTTATTATTTATATTTACCCATATTGGATTTAAGAATCAATGAATCCTGATAGATTAAAGATACTGATGAGTGACAATGGTAATTCTGAAACATTCCAAATATTCAATTTATTGGGAGAGGATATGGTGTTATAAACCATGTGATTAATCCCATTATTCCATCATGAATTATGATTAATTAGATGAACTTGTTAGTGTTTTAAAAAACATTAATAATTTAATAATAGATTCTCATGTATGTGACTGTGATAATGATGATGATTGAAAGAAGAATAAAATTCCTAATCTTCAAAAATGTGTGAACAGAAACCCAAGATAGTGAATCAAAATAATTTTATGTGTTTTATCTACTGTAATTGAGAATATCAAGTAATAGGGTATAAAGGAAAAATAAAGTGTTCAATCTACATAGTGGATGTAAGAATGTTCATCTTAGGGTACCATGGATAAATTAATGTATAGAATATATAAACCATTCCATTAATGTCGTTAGATATGTAGTACAAGTTATAACATGGATTATAGAAAATATAAATATGCTTTAGTATGGTAAAATAAAAATCATATAAAATTTTATCTACTGATGTGATTTTGGAAAATAGTGTGGAGTGAGGAATAAAGACAATCAACACAAGAATTACAAGTTATTTAGTTATATCATTTTCAAAGAAGAAATCATTAGTACGATGAATTTTATCTATGTATTTAAAATCATCACCATGATTACATGGTGTAGAATAATTAATAAAAACATCTGGTGGTATTATTATTTTGTCCCATGATTATGTTTAAGGGATGGTTACATTTTCAAGTCACAATACCCATCCTTTAGATAATTTTTTTAGAATTTGTTCTATCCACTTATATGAACATAATTTTGAATTAATTGAATAAAATTAATGTCCACTAATGATATTTTATTATTAAAAGGATGACTATGGACCCAATTTTGAAAAAATTATATAATGTTTATCTTGATTCTGAATAATGATGGCCATCAACTCAAATGGTTGTAGAAAAACCCAATATTATGTTCAAACATGTTCGGAAAAGAATGATATGTTTTTATGTTTTGATAGTTGATATATTTATTAAAATGATAAATTATGTCATGTTTATGTATTATATACCCATATCCATTTCCAATTGAACATGATAATTAAAATTCTATGGATTCTATTTCATATATGGGGGGGGATGTAACACCCTAATATTTTGTAATAGATCTTTCTAAATTAAAAATAGGTTTGGTAGTTCCTATATTCCCAAAATTTATTAAAAACATTCAATGAATTATTAGATGAATATTTTTAATAAAATTTATAACTAAAAAATAATCATATGTAAAAATATTTTAATAAATTATAAATTCATATAAAAATTGATTATGTACATTTAATGTTTCTGAATTGAATTGTTCAAAAAAATAAATTTCCATTATTTATCAAATTTTAATCTAAAATATAAATATTTAATTTTTAAAATATTAATATTATAAATGATTTTTTAATCATAAAATAATTTTTATGACGATGATAATTTTATATATTTGTGGTAAAATAATTGATATTTAGTTGTATAGTAAAAAATTAATTTTTTTCTAAAATAATTTTATGTTAGACTGTATAATTATGTAAATAAAAATTTACAGCATACCAAACATTCTTCATGACAAAAAATGTATGTGAGGATTAATGTTTTCAATTTAAAATTTATATTTTTAATTTGTAAAAATTATGTTTAAAATTTTATAAAATCGAGTAATATTTTCCAAAAATAAATCTATTTATGACATTTTCCTTTAATCAAGAGTTTTTTTAAATTATTATTTGGAATCCATTGGAAGAAAAATATACATTATCGTTATAATAAACCAATTTATATAATTAAATTAAATTACATAGTCAATTTTACCCTACACAAAAATTTTAGGCTTAAAAATACACTTTTTCTAAGAAGGGGGGCTTACAAGTCTCATACGGTAGTGTTAAAATATATATATTTCGGATACAAATATAATTCATCTAATAAAATGTATATAATAATAACAATTATAAGGTTCAAATGTTTTAATATGATCATTTCATATTTATAAATGTAAAAAAATAACTAAAGAAAAAATTAGTTTCCAGGATGAAACAAAAAATTATTAAAGTTAATATTTTTAGAATAATGTATATAACAAAATTGTAAAAAATGTTTCAAGTGAAATTATTGAGTAATTATAGAAATTATATCATCACCCAATCTATTTTTAATTTTCCATTACACTTTAAATGTATATAATGTTATCCCTCTATATAATATGATTATCTTTAAAATAATGACATTCCCCCCACATAAAAAAGGTTTATCTATCCACAACTAACATAATACACTTAATATAGGGTTAAATACAAAAAATATAATATTATTACTTCCCCAATAGTTTTGTTTTCATTTTCCAGGAGTCTCATATCGCAAAAAAATTATCATAAGAAATCCATTTAAAAGGATTTTTCCAATTGAAATCCCAAGTCCTCCATGTGTGTATTTTTTTAACAAATTTTATTTATTTTCATTCCTACCATAAAAATATAATATTAAAATTAATAAATATAGATTTAACAATTGGTTTTAAAATTAATTTTATTCTTCCATGTGAATAACTATTTACCACCTTTAACAAACTACATTAAAAAAATCCATTATTTAATCTTTTTACTAACTACAAAATCCATAACGAAATGAATTTTATTATTTCAACATAATCTTTATACTGTAATTTTAACTACAGCATCCCAAAATTTTATTCCACTCAATATTTCCTTGAGCCCAATTGGCCACATGGCTGGAATCACATCTCCATAGGGCTAGGGTTTGTCTTTTGGGAGTTAATGACCTCTTAATATACTATACCATTGAGAAATATCAATAACAGATAAATAGTAGATGTAGTGAGACATACAGACAACAGATAAACATCAAGAATTGATAACAATATCATAAGTAAGATCATATACACAATGATGATGTCAAATGTCTCAAAAAAATATCCAAAATAGGTATACAATATTATAACACAATAAATATATCCCAAATGCTAAAAATACAATAAGTTTTATCTCAAAATAGATTCATGGTCCTCATCTCGGTCCCATGCTCCCATGCTCATAATCCTTGTACAAAATCAAGTATCAAATTGTGGTGCTTCCCTAATACCTTTCTATATCCAATTATTATTTTTGGATACCTAACGGTGACCACAACAGGGTGTGAGATTCAATCCTTGTTGGTAACTACCAAATGATATATAAAATATAGGCGGTGCGATTTGTCAAGCTAAGTAGTGTGTAAGTAAATAATTTAAACAATAAATAAGTATAAATATTTACAAGTAATGTAATTTTCATAATTAAAACCACAAATACATAATATGATCTTTGAAAAGAAAGTGTCATATCTTATACAAATTATGATACAAGAAAAAAATAACACCTTAGATGTAATATACAATCATTGATCCATAACAACCAAAACATTTCTATGAAACCTAAGGTGTTATTATATCCATTGTCAATCCATTCAACCATGCATTTCATATTATTCATGTTTGTGTCATATAATAATTTTTATGAAAATGATGGGCCAGATCCAATTTGTAGGAGACTGAGGTATCCTCAACGATTCCTAGGAAATTCTCAGTGGAAACTATATTAGGCACCAATTGGAGTCCTAGGAGAAGGTCATACTGAACTTGTCTTACACAAGTCCATGAAAACTATATCTAAGGGTTTGAAATGTTAATGAATCCCATGTAATTAAGACCTAAAGAGCATAGTATATATACGGTGTCCACTACGTCATTCTAGACAAATGGGAGAAACTTCCATGGCATCAATTCAATCATTTATCAATGCAATGGAATTTAAAATTCATACTATTTGAGATTACAGACTAATTAATCAATTCTCATTCAACATAATCTTATGATTAATGCCCAATCATGTATCATATGTTCACAGTAAAAATACACAATTAATATAAACATTCATTGAAAACCCGGATATTTAAAAATTGATCAATTCAATAAGGAATATAATACAACACAAGTCATGGGAGTTAAATCACCTCCTTAAAATCACATTTAATTCATATAATTTATTATATGGGTTCTATTATATATATGAGAGATCAAAACACACCCCTTGGGAGATCAAAATTGGTCAAGGTCCAAAGCAAATTACATGTCATACCCCATGGGTGGACTTGGATGGGGAAACAACCTCCATCAAGTCTGACATATGACAATGGGAATCCCTAATAGGTCCTAATAAGTTTTGTTCTATTAATAATTTAAATTTTGGGGAAAAACTGAAATGTATGGAAGGTAGAACAAATGGTACCTTGGTCTATAATGATCTTAAACAAATGGAAAAAAAATATAGACAACCTAACTTGGCTTGGGATAAGAATTTTTTTGTCTAGTATCGACTCCCAATTTAACTAAAATCTTGAGAAAAAGTAAGAATATATGAATAAAAATCTCTTAGGAAAAATCAACGTGAAACTAAATAGAATCATTCATACAAAGACATTCAAATAATTACAAAATAATAATCATTTACTCATCGATACAGATCTAGCAAGGCATTACACCCTTGGATCATATATATTACAAAGAATCATGATCAAATCCAATATTAATCTACAAATGAGGCTCTAAAAGGATCCTCAATTGTGAATTGTATGAAAATGAGATATTTAGGATATGATATATATATATAATAAAATATTAAATTATAAAATTATAAAAAAATAAAGGGGTATCACAGTTTGAGCACACAATTTGAGAAAACATGTGCCAATCATGCAAGGTTAGATATATGAGAAGGGAAATTTCACAATTACATCATATGGATTGAAAAACTATGTAAAAACCACTCGAAACTCCACATTCAAAATTATAGAAATGTCTTCATGGTCGTGATGCCAAAATCGCATAGTTTTCCCAAAAAATGTGGCCTCTTCATTCTCTCTACCCATGACTCATATGGTTTATTATACCATTCATCCTTCCCTACACTGTTTGAACTAACCATGTGACCAACCATTTTCATCCCAAAACATGGTTTCTTGGTTTAAAACAAGACCTAGACACCCCCGTTACACATGTAATCAAATTGGGTAAACACATAAGAAATATTTAATCATTTAAACCGAATGAAAATAATATTTAGCATATAAGAAAACCCAAGACCTTACAATCATATATCCTTAAAGAAATTAGTCCCAAAATTTATCTATAAAGGGTGATCAAGATTTTTATAGGAACAATTTGGACCACTGAGCATGTACACCCACCTCCCGCTCCAAAGACTCGCCCTGTAAATGACCTTGATGCCATAAAACAGATACAAGAGGAACTAACCAGCCTTGAAGAAACATCATGCTATTATCAACCATATGAATAATATGCTCCTCAAAGGATGAATATTCATGTAACTCATCTTCCTCAAGAATAAATTCAAGTGATGGTTTTTTGTGATAACAACACAACTGAGATAGGAAGAAGACGCCATGCATGGATCAGTATGTCTAAGGTTACTACCACAGATATGAAAGCAACCTAACTCTATCTAGAATATTGAATGACCTGACATAATATGAGGAAAGCATACCAAGTCTCTTAGTTTTCAAATGTCACAACATCAGTGAAACATATAGAAAAAACAAATCATTTACCTCAAACTATTGAGCTAATCTACAAAAATAAATGTGAAATTTATGTCCAGACATTGTAGCATCCATCCACATATGAATCAATTAGACCTGTTCAGAATCCTCTTACATGAGACGTCATCCCAGTAAAGCTAGCTCAGCTACCTTTAACTAGCATTATCGAAATCAACAGGGTAATCTATATAAAAACACAAAAGTTTCCATATGTATATTTCATAATAGATGTTTCTGTAGAAAAACTCAACCATGGGAATATGGATATCTCAATATCACCAAATTTCAAGTATCCATGTGCCCTTCATGTCTCCAAGAACCTATATCATATGTTATGATGGGTCATTTGTATTAGGGTTGTGTGATGTTCTCAATATCACCAATGTACCTATTGTGATCTATAAATTTTTTGAGAAACAAGACACAAATTGGGTGTCCCAATCAGAAATGATTGTGCATAGAACCACATTAAGTCATAAAATATCATTGATATACATCCTCTTATGCTTATAAACATAATAGTTTTCATTAATTGAAATTAAATGATAAACATTCATGAGCCTATCTATAACAACAAACACATCATCGCTACCACAAGCTGGCCACTGAAAATGGTCACAAAATCCATCGCGACATCATGCCATTTCAACTAATGACGATGGTAACTATTGTAATTGACTATCTAATTTTTGATGTTATTCCTTCAAAATACTTCTATGTGGAAAACATCATAACATTATTATTTAACTCACACTTAATACCCGAACACCATTATTGACTACGTAAATCCAATACATCTTGGTGACTCCCAGATTTACGTCAAAATTTAAGGCATGAAACTCCCACAACATCTCCTCACATTATCACACTAAAACCCAAACATTACCAGGGATACATAGGATCCCATCCTCACTTATGTTATAACAAGGAGTTGGTTACTCAATAACCATGCTCTTTTGTAGGAATTGGAATTTTGAGTCTAATTGATGACTTATCCTCACCTTATCGAGTAGGTTAGAGGTCATAACTAATGATGATAGTTATTTTTTCCCTGACTATCCTACACCTATTAGTGAATCATAGAGAACAAATCCATGAGTTTACATTCACTACTAGTGTAATGAACGACCTATATCTGAGTCATCCTTCTGAGTGCATCAACTACTAAATTTCCTTTACAGGTCATGTAGTCAAGCTCAAACTCAATTGTGTATAGGTACTGAACCCACATTCACTACCTAAAATTAATATAAATATGTGTAATTATGTACATTAGGATTTTGGGGTCTTTTTACACTACAAAATTCCCCCTAGTAAGTAATCTCTACAATATCATAATGCACAAATGACTGCAACTATCTAAACATTGTGCATTGAGTAGTTTCTCTCACATATCCTCAACATCCAATACCCATACACCACACGAATGGCACAAAGGACTTCATTACTAGTTATTTATGATAAATTTATATTCATGTGATTTGGGGGTAACCCTTATAAGGCACACATGCTTAGAGATTACGAGGCCCATTGGCTTAAGAGATTACATGACCCAGATGTCTTAAGAAATTCAACCAGAATAACTACAAGGAAATTTCTCTCCCCAGCATCGGCATCAGGATGGTAGCTCTCCACCTTCTCATGGCCATTTCTCTAGGCTTACTGTTCTTGCATAGGCTGGTCTCAATGGCATAGCCATGACCTCTCATTCTCCCAAATCCATTTTTTCTTCTTTAGTGAGTGCACTAGCTATAAATCCTCATCTGAGGCTGATCCGTTTTTTAGAGATTGTCTAGGGTAACTGAACTGATCTTGTGACATGAAGGACATGAGGTGGACAAAAGGCCTTAAAGGTGTCCCATAATCATTACTATCCTGGAGGCCGTATGGACCCCAAGCCCAAACCAATGGACAAAGGTGTATTGTTCTGGCTACTACAGAACTGAAAAGTACCTACCACAGTTCCTGCTATAGTCCCTTCAACAGTACTTGCTACAGTACCCCTGAAAATATGCCACCTCCTAGGTCTTGTACACCATGACTACGTCCTACTATATAAAAACTAATCCATGACTGCTACTTGATGCATCACCATATAGAGTGTACCTTTTTTCCATATCATTAAGTATCATGACCGGTGTAGAATTCAATATACCTTTCATCTCTTGAAAGGCCATCTTGCTAGAATTTATCCATAAAATATATCACCCTTCCTAGTCATTCTCATTAAAAGGATCTTATATGACTAAGTAGACTAATATGAAGTTCTTATAATATCTTCTTAGAAATGATAATCATTATATGTAAAATATGTTATTGGGATTCTCCTGGGTAACTATAGCTCCCCCTTTTTGTGGTAAACTGATAGTCATCTCTGTGAGATAATGTGACCTAGGATGTGAATTTAGACCATCTAGAAGTGGCCCATTGTGATTATATTATATAACTGATGATCTCTCAGTGTATCCATTATTATCTCAAGATGTTTGGCATGGTGGTGTTTATTAAAAGAATACGCCAATATTTCAACAATAAAAACTACTACAAATAAATCCAAAATAAGGAAGGAAGAGTTTGTTTATAAGAACCATGAAAATGACCGGTGTGTTCATTTGTCCAAATACATAAGTAGATACTCATATCGACCTTACCAACTACAATAAATATATACATTGTATGTGTGTAGTTCGAAAATGTACCTTTTTATATCCTGACTGCAAATCAGTTTTTAAGAACATATGATATCTTTGAAGATGATCATAAATTAATTTATTTTTCCTAAGGGATATCTATTCTTAACTCTCAACTGGTACAAATTTTGATAATCCAGGCATTTTCAGAGGATATTGTCCCCCTTTTTCTCAAATAACAATGGAGAACCCCATATAGAAGTACTAGGTTATATAAACCCCTTTCCTCCAAAACCCTCTAGCTACCTCTTGAGATCCGGAAACTCCAATAGTGCTAACCTATAATGAAGAGTGTATACTGGTGAAGCTCCATAAAATATCTCCATTGAAAAATCAATCTCTATTTCTAGAGATAAACAAAAAATTTAGTTAAGGGAAACATTTGTGAAATGATCAACCACATGGGGAATGTCTATCTGAAAAACTCCAAGATCATCTAGATACAATTTGGAAATTTGTTATATCATAATCCTCATCCCATGATGCTATGGGCTGTCTTAGAATTCCAATACTACCATTAACCATTGAGAGTATAAACTACATCTTCTAGTCATGTGAAATTCACCATCAAGAGATAATAGACAAGATAATTTCAATATGATAATATCTTTTCAATACCAAGTATGATGTCAATCCCTATGAATTTGAGGAAATAAATATTTTAGAAGAAGTGACACCCACTAACCTCAAGGGGGAACTCCCAACACAAGAGTACATTCTCCATTCTAATTAATAATGGAGTTCCTACCATCATAACAATACAAAGAATATGGGATAACATACACCAGTATTTTTTACCATTGGTTCAAAAATGAAACTATTTGATACACCCATATCGAAAATATAATAATCAATATTAGATGCTTCTAAGATATACATATCACTGTAATGGTTTTACACCCTACTCCTTTGATTCAGGATATACAAAATATATATGGCCTATACCATCGCCCCAAGAAACACCCTCATAGCTTGGTGTAGGCCCATACTAATGGATCATTAAAACTGGTGCATGGATACCTGATACATGACTATCATAGCCTTAGCCTGATAGACTGCCACTGATCCAACTCCCCACCTGACACGGAGTTGAGAAAAATGCTCATGAATATGATGTTAAAGATGACCCATAACACTCATAACTAGATGGTAGGTCCGGGAGAGTTGTTGCACCTAGCTTATCATTCTTCAAGATCGACACTTTACTAGGCCGCTTCCCCACTAATTCTTCATCATGCCCCATTTTCCACACTGATGAAAGAATAGAGAGCTACTAATACTCACAGCCCGACTTGTACTCATCTCATGGAAATCCTAAAAACCTTTATTCATTATTGAATATGTAGAACCACTTGGTTGAGATTATGCACTGCTATTCCTAACACCCCAATATTCTCTCAGGTTCAACTCTCTATTCTGAAACATATTCACAATTTCTGTAATAGAGGTCAATTAAAAAAAGTTGACCTATGATCTGATAGCATGTCAGACTCCTTCCTGGAAGTATCCACCTATCAATAGGCTATCCTTAAGGTATTCCAAATCATAACACTGAAACTCCATAAAGCTAGATGAGTACTCCATAACTGTTATAGTTCCCTACTCGAAATACATGAACTCACTAGACAACTCGGCATGTAGAGACTAAGGTTTGAAAATTCCATATAAACTAGTTTAGTAATCAGCCCAAACCATATCTCGCAGTCTATTTTCCATGTTTACAACACCCCACTAGCGCTTTTCTTCTCTACAAATCATATATTCCATGATCTTCACTTTCCTCTTAGGGGGTTTCTCCAGATGCATAGAGATATAAATTGTAGTCTTAATTCATATTTCAAAATCTTATGGACTACCATACCATGAGAATGTGTCTAGTTGATTAAATTTGCAGACACATATCATTTTATCCATAGACTAGACATGCAACGATGCTCTCTGAAAAGTTTATATGAAGTGACAGAATCCCTCAAGGAACTGTTCCTCAGCACCTATGTTTGAAAAAACCACTAGTTCCATATCTTTAAAAAAAGGAGGACCCACTGTTATCCCATTTCCCACCACCTATATAGAATGGTCATTTACTCCCTCCTGGAAAATCAATGGTGGTATTCTTGGAAACATTCATGTACAATATCAACCACATGAATCAAATATGAACAAAATAAATGTTTATAGCTAAAATGTGTAGGAATGGTAAAACCCCTAATAAAACTAGCTTATATAACATAACCTTCTCCTAAAGCTTGTACTATAGGATGTTAAGTCACCAAAAACCACAAGAGACACTATCTCTTTCCCAATCGGAATTCATATCTAGGTCAAATAACTTTTTAAATATCACATTTACAATTAAATTTAATTTAATATTCATTTTACATTATATCAAAAATTAATTTAAATTTCTAACCTAATGGTTCAATATGTTCTGATCCTTAATATCTCATACACATTATGTATCAGATTGGGGTTCCTAGATATTTATCACCATTTCAAATTCACATTAAATGATTGAATCCAAGTGTGGGTAACTTTCTAATCCATAACGAACCATATTAAATAATAACTGAAATATAGTGTCACTTATATATCCACTTCAAATAATCCATCACAATAATAGGAATATCAATCACATCACCTATCACAACAACATGCAATAAGTAATTCATCTAAAATGCATTGTATATCATTTCTATCAAGTGTCCAGTATGATGAGTGTGATGGAAAACCCACTTCTCATCAGGTTTAAAGAGAATAAGACCCACAATTATATAAATAATAACATTAAAATTCTTGTGAATAACCCAATAGTGGAATCAAATCAACTATAATAGTAAAAATTAGAAAACATTAACTTTATTTAGGGAAATTTTTTATTTTCATGTATGTCGGTTAGTTATTATACAGAATAACTCATTACCAAATTCCCATAACATTCCATCCATTTATATTTATGGAAAAATATTAATGAACCCAATAAAATTATAACCTGATACCATTTTGTAACATCCTGAACTCAGATGTCACTCAAGAGTGCCCAAATATTGGTTTGATACATGGCCTAAGGTGCATCTCCACAAAAAACAGAAGCTTTGGACTTGAAGGGAGGTCCTTGGGTTTGTCTATGTGGAGACTATTTCCACATTTAATAATGTAAAGCATATAAATAAAAATAAATAAATAAAGAACATAAGACATAAAAAATGAAGAAAATAGATACATTTATTGAATATATAAAAACATCATAAGGAAGAACATATACATAATGATTATGATAACTATAACTAAAAAATAGCCGAAACATGTACACAAATATACAATACATTACATATATCCAAAATACCAAAAATGAAAAAAAAATATCAAAAAATAATAAAGATCCTCAGCATGGTCACATATTACACTTATCCTATGCATGATACGAAATCAAGCATCAAATTATGGGAACTTTACATGGTCCCCACCTGCATCCAAATAGTTTGTTCGTGTTCGAAATAGTTTTCCAAAGAGGGTGTGATATGCAATTCTAGTAGGAAACCACCTAAATGTCTATTCAATATAGGATATTTAATATATCAACCTAAGTAGTGTTCATGTATAGAAAGTATGGAATAAAAAAATTAACAATTCCCATGGAATGTAAGTACTATAAGTGATACAATAAATCCTTAAGAGGCTACCTGAAAAACAAAAGTTTCCTATATTGTTCCAACATAGGTACACGAAAAAGAATGTAAGACCATGAGCTATACATAGATCCATTGAATGATAAAATTCATGTCTCTATCATACAACTTCATGTTTCAAAACATCAATGATAGATCCATTCATCCAGTAATTTTATTTTTGTTATGGTCATTCACTATAATCAACTGTAAGACAACAATAGTCCTAATCCACAGTGTTGAAGTCCAATGTGTCCTCATTGAGTCCTAAGAGAATCTCGATAGAATCTTAGTTAAGCACTGGTTAGATTCCTTGGATAATGTCCTGTAGAATATTTCTAATGCGAGTCCAAAAAAGCTGGATCCAAGGGGTAACAAAGACAAATGAATCCCATAAAATAATGATCCAAGAAGCATACTCTATCCATTTCATCCACTAACATGTTCAAGGCCCGTAACATAGACATCCATGGTGTCTATTAAAACAATTATCAAATCCACAAATATCACCATTCTTATAATTTGAGTTTATCCAATAATTATTAAATTATCATTCAAAAAAACTCATGATTTTTCCCACTCTAGTATCATCGGTTTTGAATCAAAGGATGAAATGTGTATAAAAAACCATATTAACCAATTGATAAATTCAATTATTCATATCAGAT
The DNA here is from genome assembly GCA_963277665.1 of Viscum album. NCBI lineage: Eukaryota > Viridiplantae > Streptophyta > Magnoliopsida > Santalales > Viscaceae > Viscum > Viscum album. Next base: position 1,284,314,493 of record OY728141.1, read on the forward strand.
AACACCAATTATGGGAGACAAAAAAATCCAACACATCTCATTAAATTTAATTCATTTATTAATGGGATTCTTTTTTTTCAAGGAAAGAACAAAACAAACCCATTGGTTTGTAAAAATTGGTCAAGGACCAAAGGAAATTTTGTTGCTCACCCCATTGGTGGACAGGGATGGGGAAAAATATCAAAAAAATTACTATGTAATCCAATGGGATTCTCTAAAATGTTTCAATTCATTTATTTCAATTAATTATTTTAATTTTAGTGCCTCATAGGAATGACTGGTGAGACACACAATGATAGATAGGTCTATCACGCACCATAACAAATGGGAGAAGTATACATCACCTATAGTGGCTCAGTAGAGGACCTCCTAAACAATATCAACTCTTGATTTGAAATATATTAAAAGAAAAAATAATATTGGATGATAAACCTAAAATTATGGATAATTAGCTTTCACCTAATTAAAATCATCAATTCCACAAAAAATGAATTATTACTAAAAAGGAATTGAGTACACATATATTTGTATACAATGTGATATTCCATAATTTAATTGTACATGGAACATAAAACCACGATCAAATATAAAATTTGTCTCTCCTAGTGACTCACAAAAGGTTCATGTTATATAAATTTAAGGAAAATTATAATTTTATTGTTAAATATTTTTAATTAAATTTTAAAATATAAAATAACCAAAATTAAAGGGTTTGGATAGATTGAGAGAATGGGTTGACAAACCGTGAAACCAATTAGGATTGTTTTAGTGAATGGGTTAACCTACTATCAGCATTAGAAACAAGGTCTCACTATTGTGCGACCCAAATCACATGGGATGGAATAACCATGTGTCCTCCTCCTGCTCTTTTTCCATGAGTTTCATAGATTATTAGACCATGCGGGGTGACCTTTATGGTTTGAACTAACCATGTTCCCTGCCATTTTTATCCAAAAACATTAGTTTAGGGATCATAAAAATCCCCAGACACCCCTAATACAGTTGTGATCAAATTGGGTACTGAAATTAAGCCATATTTAAATATTACAACCAAATGAAACGGATTTGAACGTCATATAAAACCCATGTTTATGAAATATTGGTGAAATAGAACAAAAAATAAGAAATATAAAATATAATTGTGATTGTGATGATAAAAAGTATAACCTAGATTCATTCCCCATAATTCACTATGAATTGAATATTTTACCTGTGTGTCACGCAGAATAAAACCTTCATAAAGTATTACATCTCATTTTTATAGTAACTAATTTATTATTTATTAAATTATCATCAAATGGTACTACAATAATTGAAATTATCCAAACAAAATCATCACCACTCTTCCATAATGTTGTTATTTTAAAAAAATCATCATTTACAACTATGCACACATGATAATTATGGTGTGTTAATGTTTGGGATAGTCTAACACAAATATTAAAAAATTATATAAAATAATATCATTGATGACTATAAGAACATAATTATCAAATTTTATATTATTTAAATTGGTAGATAATGACTAAATTTTGTTTTTGGAATGTTAACATTAATAAGAAAGTTATTTATTCTGATAAGAATTATTGCTTCTTAAATATCTTCAAAGCATGAATTTCACCAATCTCATCTATAGAAAGCTTGAAAAAAACATATAATGAAATTATAACCCTATAAATAATTATAAATAATAAATTCGAGAATAATGTTTTGATAGAAAAATATGATCTTTTGGTGAAAAATAAAAAATGAAATCACTCTTACGAAATTAGTGAAAAACCAATATATATTTGTAACACCCCGAGCTTCCATGATATGCTTCTCATTCAATAATACAATAGCTTGCATTGTACGCAACTTCGAGTTCTAAAACATCGCGACAAATCAAAGTAGCCGTTATGAATAGTAATAACCACTTTTTAAAATTATAGAAATTTTATATTTCAAAATGGACTTCATTTTTGTATTCCTAATATTGAAATTAGCCTATGTTGAATTTTTTGTAATTTTCTGAGAACATCAAAATTTTTATGAATAGTGAAAAATACTTAAAACAACTTTTTTAATCAAAATAATTCATAGTGATAAATTACACTATTGAGTGGTTTTAGAGTATAATTAGAAAATATTTTTACCATTTTATCCAATGGTGGTCATTAGAATTAATTTAACATTGAAATTGGACATAAACAATTGCCAATATTTTGATATAAATTGTTTCTTAAAAACACGCTATTTGTTGTGACAGCGGGAATTAAATATAAAATTAATTAATGCAACTAGTATGTTTGGAATTTTGTAAAATAGACATTATTTTTGAATTCGTAATATCAATTATAGCTTAGGGTGAAATTTTGGCCTTGTTCTGAAAAACTTCAATTTTTGATGAATAGTGAAACCACTAAGTGGTAGTTAAATAACTAATTTTTCGTTTAAATGAAATATTACCACTTCTGTGATTTGATTTTCAAAAATCCGACATACATGTTTTTCATTAAGAAGTAAAATGTGGTTCAATGAGATTAAAATAATTTTTTGGTGAATAGTAACTTTTAAGTTCTTAATCGCGATTAGAGGTAATTAGTGTAGTTTAAGGTACAAATAATGTTTTAATAATATGAGATGAGCATGACACTTGTCCTACTCCTATTTTATGAGTCATGGCCGACCAAGACAACCCATGGGTCAACTTGGGGACCCCATGGAGCTACTTTAGTTAGAAAATGACATAAATACCTTTTATTTAATGTTAAAGTAAAAAATGACACAAACATAAAATGTTTTACTAAAACAATTTTTAAGTGGGGTTACAGAAGTCCAAATTTTGACTATAAATATTCATTGGAAAGCTAAAAAGATTTCCTACATCATAGTAGTTTTTTTATAATTTTTATACATTAAATAAATTAAATTATTTATGACATCATGATGATGCAGTGATGACCTCATTATTTAACGATTTAAATAAAATGAGAAGATAATGAAAAATCCAAGGCTTACACTTGTCCAAATCCTATTGGATGAGGAGATTTCGAAACCTTATCACCTTAGCCTCGAATTATATAAGTGTGGGACCTTTAGAATCCGAAAAGCATTTTGAAATAATGTAACATTTCAATCTTTCCAAAAGTGCCCCTCCTCTCCACTTATAAAAGGCCCCCACCTCTCCCACTTCATTTACACTTTCAAGCCATTTGGCTCGGCCAACCTCTGCCCAAATACTCTCCCAACTTCCCCCTCTTACTCCTAGAAGCCTCACTTTGGGCAGAACTCTTCCCAAGAAAGCCTTTGGCTCAAATCAAAAAGAGTTACCCGATTTTGAGGTAATGTCTTCTCTAATGTTGTTTTGTTTTATTTATCTTCTCCAACCCCCTAAAACCTTTTTATTCATTTCTTTTGTAACAAAACCAGTATCCTAAATATACTAGGATGTTTTTATAAGAAGTATTCGAGCTACACTTACACACACCTACATCTAATGGTTAAAGAACATACGGTTTCTGTGGATGGCGAATTTCTGCCTCACGAAACGATGATTGTTCAACACTCATATAACACCTCCAAAGGTGGCCATTAAGATGTCACTATTTTTATATATGATATATAATATGTTTATGTTTTACTTATGCTTCTGTATTTCTCATTTATGGCATACTTTATGATTTCCATTATGGGTAAAACGTGATAATTTCATTTTAGGAAGTGCGGACTACCGCCCCCTCAAAGTGATTTGAATCGTTAATGCCATATGTGGGATGTATAAAGGATGGAGTAAATGGTATTATACAATATATTATACTGGAATTATATTATACATTTATATCATTATGATTTCGTTCCATTAAATATGAAATTGAAATGAAAGTAGCGTTCATGCGTACGTACGGCTTACCGTCTCCATGAACGGTGCATTTCATTTCTTACCTCTAAATGTTACGTAATATTATAAATGAATGTATATACTGGATATATGGATATATATGACATCTAAATCATGAATATAATTCTGGAGATAATGGATATTCTACCACATAAACAACTTGTAATTATAAGAATTTTATTGTTGACTCAAGTACCAAAGATCGACAAAACGACCGTTATTAACTTAAATAATTACATAATGTTCATATCATTGTAATAAGTGATATAAAAAGGATAATGAAATTGAAAATGGTTCTTAATAAGGTAGATATTAACTCTAGTTTATTATTCAGGAGGTTAAAGAACGGTTGAGTCAAGTCGGACACATGGTAAGGGAATTTCTTAACCAAACTTCCATTCTTTGGGTTAATCTCCTACTTTCAAATTATGTCATGATGTTATTATGTCCTATTTTGTATTTTTACTTTCTTTATGTGTACCTATAGTGAATACACATAATATATCTATTCTATTTTAAAAATGATCTTTTTAAGGACTTCGTCTCAATCTCCTTTCATTGAGGCATATTTTGTTTTATACACAAATTTCTTTTATACGGTGTATAAACCCCTTTGACTTTTACTTTTATTCAAAAGGAATCTTTTTATACGAAGCATTTTTGCTAAACGACAAAAGGGAATGTTTTTCTTTCCGTACTTATGCGGCGACAATGACTTCTCCGCCGCCGTGACCATTATTTTAGTTTCGGCTTCCTCTACAAGCCATCATTTTTTTTAATGAAAAATAAATACAAAGTTTTAACTTTCTTTTATTTTGGTATTGAAAATGGTTTTGAAAGCGTTTTTATCATATAAAAGTGTTGTATTGATATCTTGTGATTGAAATGTTGAAATGTTATGTTTCCTTTATGCATGTTTTATGTGATACGATTATGTTATTGTTTATGATATGTTTAAACCTATTCATATGAGGAATGCATTGGACTTAATAAGTGACGGGTGGAGCCCGCTATAGCTCCTCGATGCATCGGCAGGTCTAATGAGACAAACTAGTGTCTTGGCACGAGGCCTTGACAAAATCTTATTTGTGGTCTTGGCACGAGGCCTTGACTACGTGGTTATGATAGTCTGGCATTATGCATTCCATCATTATGAAAGTGGTTATTGATATTGCATGTGATTATTCGACCAGTAGAATATCCATGTGAAGAAGTAAATGGCATTATCTCATTTTACTTTTTCCATATTATGTTGATGTTCAAGTTTAAAAGGCTTTTGTTTTAGTTATACATTGCCTTAAATGTTTATGTTTATTTACGAAAGCTTCCGCAATATTGTTATCCTTACTGAGCATCTGAGCTCACCCCTTTCAATGTTTTAATATTTTCCAGGATGTGAAGAAGTATTTTATGAATGACCTGCAGGGATAGTCAGAAGAGGATATGAGTGTGGACTATGGAGACTTTGTTATTGTAGTTTTTCACTTTATGATGTAATGTAACGTTTACGAATGTATCTAGTGTTTCCAAGGCTACTAAACTAATCGGTCTTTCGAGACTTGATCTATTGTGATCATGCCAATGTTACGAAGTAATGCACCGACTCTGGGTAGCTGGGGTCGGGGCGTTACAGTTGGTATCAGAGGCAGTTTAGTACTAACCTTGGAAGCTAGATTTAGATAAACTCTGATTAGAGCACATATCCCGAAGATAGACTTTGAGGATTAGTATAGAAGAACTTCCTATAATTTTGGTATTGTAGAGATGTTGTGAGTTTTCCAAGCAATACATCCCTGTCTGGATACGAGCAGGTAGAGGCGGATCTGGCACAGATGTACCTAGGGGTAAAACCCAAAAACACCGCTTTGAGCTAGACTCGAACGGGAACTGGTGCACGACAACGGGCCTTGCTGCACTCTTGGTTACGACACTCCCGGGGGATATGTTTTGGATAATTCCCATTTTCTTTACAAACCACTATGAAGGGTTATGAGTATATACTTTCTCAAAGAAAACATTTCTTTTTTATGATTATGGATTATATCCATAAATAGTTCAATTTATGTTAAGTGTTTTATAAGTATGGAATTATGTATTTTGATTCATAAACTAATCTAGTTTATGCCATTGTTTAGAAATGGCGCCTAGTGGAAGGAATGGAAACCGTATCAATGCACGAACTCCGTGTAGGGATTGCCCTCCTGATCAAGATAATTATTGTGGATCTAGAGATACAACTGGTGCTGATCAACTTATTACCATACTGGGACAACTCACTCAGGTTATGAATAATAACCTTACTCGTATGGAGCACCCTGATCCGCAACGTGGAGGATCAATGTTAGACCGCTTCATGAGGCAACAACCACCAACCTTCAATGGGAGTACAAATCCTATAGTAGCTGAGCAATGGATAAATTCCTTAGAGAAAATATTCCATGCCTTGGGGAGTAGTGAAAGGGAGAAGGTTGTCATGGCAGTTTACCGCCTCACTGGAGATGCCGATCAGTGGTGGTCGCTGATTCAAAACACAAAGGAAGATGATAACGTATCGAATATGGAATGGAGGGAGTTCAAAGATATTTTCTTAGAAAAATACTTTCCTCGTGACCATCGAGCAGATATGGAAAGGCAATTTCTGAGTCTGAGGCAGAAGAAGGATGAGAATGTCGCAAAGTATGAGGCTAACTTTACAAGGTTAGCGAGGCATGATGCCGATTATATACATAACCCAAGGAGTAAGATTGATCGTTTCTTTGATGGGTTAAAACCATTTCTCCGTCGAGCTTTGGTATCACAATCCTTCTCATCATACGAAGATATTGTCTCGTGTGCTATCAAGACAGAAAAAGAATTCTCTAAGTCTTATGACAACAAAGTAAAGCAAGAGAAGAAAAGAACGGTGGAACAAGAGATAGATAAAGTGAAAAAGGGAAAGAAGGATTTTCCATTATGTGATAATTGTGGGAAGAATCACCCTGGTACTTGCCTAAAAGGAATGGGAGTTTGTTATAAATGTGGAGAAAAGGGTCACCAGGCTCGTGATTGCAAGGGAAAGAAAGAGGTTATCAAGGTTGAATGCTACAATTGTAGAGAAATGGGTCATTATGCAAATGAATGTCCTAAGCGTCAGGGAAACTTACCTCAGAAAAGGCCAAGGGATCAAGGACAATATTATGCTGTTACTACAGTTGAAGCAGAATAACTAATGTATTGGTTCTTTTGGACTCAAGGATTATATTCTGGTTATAAGAATAATGTAATATATATATATGGATTGTACTGCAGTACTTTTTGATTTCAGTAAGGTTTTAATATGATTAAGGTAATCATATTTTTAGTATGTGACAATAAGAGAAACTTTTCTTTGTTTGGGGAATCTGATGTTACAATTGATTTTGGAATTTAGAGACCTTTTAGAGAAAGTCTGGATGAAGGTATTTTGGATAACTATAAAGGTTGGAGTGGATTAAGTTGAACTTTGGATATTATTGTTTAAGGTTAAAACATTTATGAAGATTATTTTTGGGATAGTATAGTACTATATTTTTAGGAAAAGGACAACCTGCAGGGTGGGGAATAACCCGTCGCGTCGGACACAGCTGCAGGAATCGAACCCACAACCATAGTGCGACAAGCCTTTATTTCCTACCACTAGCCTACAGGAAGTCCCTGGTTATTACAAAATCGTTTTACTAATCTAAATGGTATGTGTTAACATTTGGAACCTTATACAATTAGGATAAATAGAATATTTTTGAGTTCCGTTACCATTTGGAGTAAAATTTGGGTTTGTGGTAAAAATTTATTAACGAATGAAAGTATACATAACAAGTATGTATATTCCCTTACGTTCTTAGTAAATCTTCTAAATAAATTCCTCAACATTATAAAAGGTAACTTAAAACAAAAATGTTGTCGGTTAACTTTTCCAACTGGGGATTCAATGACCGTTTAACCAATCACAAGTTTGTGATTTTCTTGTGGTTAAACTTTCTCCTAATCCTGTTTTCTATAACTCTCCATCAGACCTTGATGGTTTGTTTCTCCTCCATATCCATATTTTTATATAATCCTAGAATGGGCTATATCGGGTGACCTTTGTAATTATCCTGCTTTCTTTTAATGTTATATATTTATTAACCTTATTTCCGATGTGGGTTTTCCTCAAAGGTATTTTCTCTTTTCAACCTTTTATTTTCCAAGAAAAATTTCAAATTGCGAGGACGCAATTTATTGAAGGAGGGGAGAATGTAACACCCCGAGCTTCCATGATACGCTTCTCATTCAATAATACAATAGCTTGCATTGTACGCAACTTCGAGTTCTAAAACATCCCGACAAATCAAAGTAGCCGTTATGAATAGTAATAACCACTTTTTAAAATTATAGAAATTTTATATTTCAAAATGGACTTCATTTTTGTATTCCTAATATTGAAATTAGCCTATGTTGAATTTTTTGTAATTTTCTGAGAACTTCAAAATTTTTATGAATAGTGAAAAATACTTAAAACAACTTTTTTAATCAAAATAATTCATAGTGATAAATTATACTATTGAGTGGTTTTAGAGTATAATTAGAAAATATTTTTACCATTTTATCCAATGGTGGTCATTAGAATTAATTTAACATTGAAATTGGACATAAACAATTGCCAATCTTTTGATATAAATTGTTTCTTAAAAACACGCTATTTGTTGTGACAGCGGGAATTAAATATAAAATTAATTAATGCAACTAGTATGTTTGGAATTTTGTAAAATAGACATTATTTTTGAATTCGTAATATCAATTATAGCTTAGGGTGAAATTTTGGCCTTGTTCTGAAAAACTTCAATTTTTGATGAATAGTGAAACCACTAAGTGGTAGTTAAATAACTAATTTTTCGTTTAAATGAAATATTACCACTTCTGTGATTTGATTCTCAAAAATCCGACATACATGTTTGTCATTAAGAAGTAAAATGTGGTTCAATGAGATTAAAATAATTTTTTGGTGAATAGTAACTTTTAAGTTCTTAATCGCGATTAGAGGTAATTAGTGTAGTTTAAGGTACAAATAATGTTTTAATAATATGAGATGAGCATGACACTTGTCCTACTCCTATTGTATGAGTCATGGCCGACCAAGACAACCCATGGGTCAACTTGGGGACCACATGGAGCCACTTTAGTTAGAAAATGACATAAATACCTTTTATTTAATGTTAAAGTAAAAAATGACACAAACATAAAATGTTTTACTAAAACAATTTTTAAGTGGGGTTACAGAAGTCCACATTTTGACTATAAATATTCATTGGAAAGCTAAAAAGATTTCCTACATCATATTAGTTTTTTTATAATTTTTAGACATTAAATAAATTAAATTATTTATGACATCATGATGATGCAGTGATGACCTCATTATTTAACGATTTAAATAAAATGAGAAGATAATGCAAAATCCAAGGCTTACACTTGTCCAAATCCTATTGGATGAGGATATTTCGAAACCTTATCACCTTAGCCTAGAATTATATAAGTGTGGGACCTTTAGAATCCGAAAAGCATTTTGAAATAATGTAACATTTCAATCTTTCCAAAAGTGCCCCTCCTCTCCACTTATAAAAGGCCCCCACCTCTCCCACTTCATTTACACTTTCAAGCCATTTGGCTCGGCCATCCTCTGCCCAAATACTCTCCCAACTTCCCCCTCTTACTCCTAGAAGCCTCACTTTGGGCAGAACTCTTCCCAAGAAAGCCTTTGGCTCAAATCAAAAAGAGTTACCCGATTTTGAGGTAATGTCTTCTCTTATGTTGTTTTGTTTTATTTATCTTCTCCAACCCCCTAAAACGTTTTTATTCATTTCTTTTGTAACAACACCAGTATCCTAAATATACTAGGATGTTGTTATAAGAAGTATTCGAGCTACACTTACACACACCTACATCTAATGGTTAAAGAACATACGGTTTCTGTGGATGGCGAATTTCTGCCTCACGAAACGATGATTGTTCAACACTCATATAACACCTCCAAAGGTGGCCATTAAGATGTCACTATTTTTATATATGATATATAATATGTTTATGTTTTACTTATGCTTCTGTATTTCTCATTTATGGCATACTTTATGATTTTCATTATGGGTAAAACGTGATAATTTCATTTTAGGAAGTGCGGACTACCGCCCCCTCAAAGTGATTTGAATCGTTAATGCCATATGTGGGATGTATAAAGGATGGAGTAAATGGTATTATACACTATATTATACTGGAATTATATTATACATTTATATCATTATGATTTCGTTCCATTAAATATGAAATTGAAATGAAAGTAGCGTTCATGCGTACGTACGGCTTACCGTCTCCATGAACGGTGCATTTCATTTCTTACCTCTAAATGTTACGTAATATTATAAATGAATGTATATACTGGATATATGAGATATATATGACATCTAAATCATGAATATAATTCTGGAGATAATGGATATTCTACCACATAAACAACTTGTAATTATAAGAATTTTATTGTTGACTCAAGTACCAAAGATCGACAAAACGACCGTTATTAACTTAAATAATTACATAATGTTCATATCATTGTAATAAGTGATATAAAAAGGATAATGAAATTGAAAATGGTTCTTAATAAGGTAGATATTAACTCTAGTTTATTATTCAGGAGGTTAAAGAATGGTTGAGTCAAGTCGGACACAAGGTAAGGGAATTTCTTAACCCAACTTCCATTCTTTGGGTTAATCTCCTACTTTCAAATTATGTCATGATGTTATTATGTCCTATTTTGTATTTTTACTTTCTTTATGTGTACCTATAGTGAATACACATAATATATCTATTCTATTTTAAAAATGATCTTTTTAAGGACTTCGTCTCAATCTCCTTTCATTGAGGCATATTTTGTTTTATACACAAATTTCTTTTATACGGTGTATAAACCCCTTTGACTTTTACTTTTATTCAAAAGGAATCTTTTTATACGAATCATTTTTGCTAAACGACAAAAGGGAATGTTTTTCTTTCCGTACTTATGCGGCGACAATGACTTCTCCGCCACCGTGACCATTATTTTAGTTTCGGCTTCCTCTACAAGCCATCATTTTTTTTAATGAAAAATAAATACAAAGTTTTAACTTTCTTTTATTTTGGTATTGAAAATGGTTTTGAAAGCGTTTTTATCATATCAAAGTGTTGTATTGATATCTTGTGATTGAAATGTTGAAATGTTATGTTTCCTTTATGCATGTTTTATGTGATACGATTATGTTATGGTTTATGATATGTTTAAACCTATTCATATGAGGAATGCATTGGACTTAATAAGTGACGGATGGAGCCCACTATAGCTCCTCGATGCATCGGCAGGTCTCATGAGACAAACTAGTGTCTTGGCACGAGGCCTTGACAAAATCTTATTTGTGGTCTTGGCACGAGGCCTTGACTACGTGGTTATGATAGTCTGGCATTATGCATTCCATCATTATGAAAGTGGTTATTGATATTGCATGTGATTATTCGACCAGTAGAATATCCATGTGAAGAAGTAAATGGCATTATCTCATTTTACTTTTGCCATATTATGTTGATGTTCAAGTTTAAAAGGTTTTTTTTTAGTTATACATTGCCTTAAATGTTTATGTTTATTTACGAAAGCTTCCTCAATATTGTTATCCTTACTGAGCATCTGAGCTCACCCCTTTCAATGTTTTAATATTTTCCAGGATGTGAAGAAGTATTTTATGAATGACCTGCAGGGATAGTCAGAAGAGGATATGAGTGTGGACTATGGAGACTTTGTTATTGTAGTTTTTCACTTTATGATGTAATGTAACGTTTACGAATGTATCTAGTGTTTCCAAGGCTACTAAACTAATCGGTCTTTCGAGACATGATCTTTTGTGATCATGCCAATGTTACGAAGTAATGCACCGACTCTGGGTAGCTGGGGTCGGGGCGTTACAATATTACTCACACAAGATATCATAAATAGATAATAACCGAGTAATATACATGTAAATTCAAGTTATTTATTATTTTAACAGATTTTAATATACATGAATAAGCCTATGAAATGAAATATTATGATATATTTGTTTGAATATATAGCATCTTATGGTCCTTTTAACTAAACATGGAAAGAAGGTATGTGTTTCTTATCACAAATTTCCCCATTGATAGAAATATTCCATATTATACACCATCTATTCAATAGAATTATAACAACCTTGAGTTAGGGTACATTTAAATTACATTACACTTGTGGAATAATAAAAACCTTAAAAAAGTATATTTCAAAACACCAAACTAGCCTAGTCCCTTTAGAATCATTCAAACATAAACATTGGTGCTTAAAAAATCTACAATATCTCTCACAAGGTTCTTCATGAATACCAATCTTCATAGACACATCATACATAATAAATTTTTCATAACATGGAGAAGGAATCATATATTCTAATGAAATTATATACTCAGTAATTTTTTTAAAAAGGGAGATATGTAAGCATAAACAAGAGAACAGTTGTATGAGAACGTGATCATAACATTAAACGGTCATAACCTACATATTAAATATGGTAAACATGAATAAGTGCATAATGATTGGAATTATATAAGTAATTAATTTTACGGAAATTAAAAACATACGACCCCAAATAATATCATTGGAAAAATACATAGAATTGTGGCATACATATACATCTAATATCATTCCCTATAAGTCCACACTCATCACTATAACTTATCGAGGTACTTCCTGGGAACCACACATGCTGGGGGACACACCACTATCATAGGTAACCTTAATATCCTTGTAAGGGATCTGGTTTCCCATTTTTTATAGTGGATCAGGTATCCCCATATTCCATCATTATGGGTACTACACCTACTATGTGGGACACACCACCATCCCCAATCATAATCCTTTATTTAAAAGGGATTAGGTTTCTCCATCTTCCCATAGTGGATTAGTCTCATTTTCTTAATTCACAATATTTTTTCATGAGATGTTAATATTTACCCAATGTATTGGAGAGAGACATATGTCATACCCATCTCATAACACAATTAGTCAAACATGTTCCAAAAAATAATAATAATTTCCTCATTTTATGACCCATAAAATGAGATGGTTTTTAATTTCATGATATTAGAATCACATGAAATAAAATAGATTCTGTAAATGTGTAATTATATCATAACCATTGAAAGTAGATATTTTTCATAATAATTTCACCAATTCCTAAACCATGAATAGAAGGAGGCTTCACAAGATTAAACCATATTGAAGTGGAATTTGATTCATAAACATCATGCCAATAAAACATAAACCATTCTGATAATGAAGATGATTAGAAACAACGAATCATTTCTCTAAAAAAATGAGCAACATCAACATATTTAATCTTATATGGGAAATAATATAGATTGAATATTTATATATTTTCTGTAAAATATAATTTCTTATTTGGAAAATATGTTTTAAAACATAAAAACTATTGAAAATCATTTTCATGAAAATAAACGAGATAATAGGTAAATTATGATTTAATTTTTTTTTTCAAAACCTATTCATTTAAAAATTTCATGAAACCATATAATAAAATCATGAATAGTTTTTGAATACCATTTTTTATGAAACTTATTAAAGAATCATCAAAACATTTTGAAAACCCTTTTTCAGGTCATTTATAAAATATTCTTGAAAAAATTTTGAAAATTATTTTCATAAAAACAACATTAAATGAAAAGATATAAACAATACTAAAGAATCATTTTATTTCAAAAAATAAATTTTATTTATTGTAAATTAAGATTCAATTGAATGGTGTTTACGTTGGAAGGTGAATTCATATGTTCCGAATATTCATTTTTCAAAATAATAAAATTGAAAAGGTCCCCAATCGGAATATGAAAATGAATAGTATAAATTTGTTTATTAATAAAAGGTTAAAACATGGATACAAATAAAATTTAAATAGAATAGTATAAAAGTAAATTTTTTTGGAATCCTTTAAAGAAACATGGTTTTAAAGGCACACAAATATCCAAAAAAAGATTGAGGTAAATTCAGTATTTTGTAAAAACATTTTCTTGATCATATAATGTAAAAAGGGTTGAAAATTTGTATCATTACAGAGAAATAATAGAAATAAGAAGAGGTTATAAGAATACATGAGTGTTTTGGAGTGAATTATAATAATATATAATTAATGAAATTATTATACTAAATAATATTGTTAAACGCTGATATTATTTCAATAAACTTTACCACATTGTAACTTTGAACCATACTATACCTGTAATGGCTCGGACCTCTCCGGTCCATTACTTTGTGAAATGTTGGTGTTGGTGGTGTTTTGGGAGGTCAAGGGGACTTATCCCCAACACTTTGCCAATTTTTTTTAGTTTTGTGAACAATGTTTCCAGTTTTATGAACAGTAACAGATCGGTCTCACCGATCAGTCTGACAGATCGGTCTCACAGATCGGTTTCACATATCGGTGTGACAGATCGGTTTCACAGATCAGTCTGACAGATCGGTTTCACAGATCAGTGTGACAGATCAGTTTCACAGATCGGTCTGATAGATCGGTTTCACAGATCGGTGTGACAGATCGGTTTCACAGATCAGTGTGACAGATCGGTTTCACAGATCGGTGTGACAGATCGGTTTAACAGATCGGTGTGACAGATCGGTTTCACAGATCGGTTTCACATATCGGTTTCACAGATCGGTTTCACAGATCGGTTTCACAGATCGGTCTGACAGATCGGTTTCACAGATCGGTGTGACAGATCGGTTTCACAGATCGGTTTCACAGATCGGTTTCACAGATCGGTTTCACAGATCGGTGTGACTGATCGGTTTCACAGATCGGTGTGACAGATCAGTTTCATGGATCAGTGTGACAAATCGGTTTCACAGATCGGTTTCACAGATCGGTGTGACAGATCGGTTTCACAGATCGGTTTCACAGATCGGTTTCACAGATCGGTTTCATGTACAGTAACAGTGGTTGAACAGTGTTTCCAGACTCCTACAGTTTTTCCCTTTTGACATTTCCTTTGACGTAAAATACTTTTAAAGCCTTATTTTAAGGTCTCTTAAGGCCTTTTCAAATGCCATAAATCCTATATTAATAATTCCTATGGCTTGGAATGTTTTACTTGGTTAAACCGCGTGGGTTAATGCGATCCGTTTTTAATGGAGAATTAACCGGATCTTAAACAGTCGCCCCATTAAATCTTAAAAAGGGACGAGATATCATTCTTCCTTGTTCTTTCCCTTTGTTCTCGATTAGGAGCCACTAGAACCTTTCAATCCTTTCCGTAGGAGTTGCACAATCAATCTTTACTCCTAGGATTGGTTCTGCTCTGTTTTGGATGCAACTGAGCCGTGTCGATCAATCTTCGATATAAGGTATGTTGTATCATCGTTATTTTGGGGTTCATCTTCTCATATCCTCTTTTCTATAATTATACCATGTATTCTCCAAGATTCTAATGGCTTTTCTTGGGGTTGGTTGGTACTATCGTACCGCAGCATCCTCCGGTGGATGCAGTTATCGCGAGGGGAGGATCGTGACTTGTTGTGTGGATAAAGAACGTGAGGAACTGTTTGAGGTAGGGGATTCATGGCTTCTCTAATTGTATATTTGCAATGGTAGAATTAGCATGATTTATCCCTTTGGATCACAATGAAATTGACCTAATTAAATACTTGAACCGGATTAAAAGAATTGGTTGATCGCATGTTGTTTCTTATTACCGTGATAACGGTTTGCCTCATGTATTCCTAGAGATAGTGATATCTATGTTTTCTTTGATTTGTTAATCATTCATGATAGAAATTGATAATGAACGTAAAGCCGAAATTAATTGTTAATTAATTGGCTAAAGATAAAGAGGCATTTAAATTAATCTGGTTATTATCGTTGTTTTAGTTGTTCTAATTTGAGGATAATCAAATTACGGAAGTAATCATGGTTATTTGTTTGTGATAGCTTGCTGATTAGGTATCCATGATTGGAACATATGAATAAAAAAATCTTCCAATTCAATATGGATTAGAGAACAGATTTTGTGGGAATTTCTAAAAGGGTTCTGAGTTACCCTCTTGTTTGTTAAAGGGTCAAGAGCCCATGATGTGATGTTTGTTTTCCTGCTGCTTGTGCTATGATGTGAGCCTGGATGATTGTTGTGATATGTAGAGGCATGGAGGCCTTGTGGTTATGGCAGAAGATGACGCCTAGAGTGGCGAGATGCACCAGTTTATGCATATGGGTGTCGGGGAGGACACCATGGGTGATGGAATGGGATGGATGTGATTACTGGTTGCTTGCGGTTTTCTTGAATTTTAATCTGCTTTTCTTTTCCCCGCTGCTCAAGGCAGCTGGTCTTGCTACCCTTCTTCCGAAGGAGGGGAAGACGCATGGGGTATGCCACGTGCTTTCCGTGTTTAGCCTCTCGAGGGAGAATGGGTATATGCTCTTTCTATAAGAGGCAAAGACTCGACGGGTAGTATATCTATTCACCGTGTTGAGCCTCCTTTGTGTTTAGAAGCATAGGATGTTTTTCTAGAATTCCTGGGACTGTGGAAAAGTAATTCTATAATGAATGTTTGATTAAATGGTGAAAATCTACGGGGATGGAGATGCTGGAATTTAAAGGTGATGCGAATCTTAAAAAGGAGTAGTTGTTTTTTTGAATGTGATGCTAATTCAGTTTGATGTAGAGTTGTTCATTCTTAATTAATGTTTAAAGATTTAATTAACATACAGTGGAACTGATAAAATGAGAATGGAGTAATCTAATAAATCTCTTCAAATGTTTGTGTGCTTATAGGATACCTAGTCTTAGAAGTAGCAGCCTGGAGTCTAAGAGACGTTAGCTGCAGTTGTATCTAATACTAGGTAATGCCCATAGTGTGGATGTGCGTTACTTATATATTCTGTACTTTTTGTGTTTCTATACGCTACTCCACCCTGTCGGTAAGGGCAACTGACACCCCAGGGATTCTGAGCCCTGGGGGGGGGGGGTGTTTTCCCCAACATTATGATGGGAGGTTGAATGGATGACTACCCCCTTTGGCACCGCTCTCTTCTCTTGGTAGATACTTGTGCCATGAGGCACATCGGTTAGTTACCCCATATATGTGTGTAGAGGACTGTAATGGCTTGTGGTTATTCACACACATATATTCTGGATATAGTATCCTATGGACTACTATAGGTGTAACGTGTATAGGCTATGATGGCTTGAGGATTCTTACTCGGCGTATGGGCTGTAATGGATTGAGGTATTATACCCGACGTATGATACACTTTATACGAGCTGTGGTGGCTCCTGGAAATTACCTGGTTACTTTTGGTTGTGAGGACGGTGTGGTGCTTCGCCCAGGTTTATGCGGGCAAGCCTATGTGGTGCACGAGGTGCAGATTGTGGAGCTTAGCCCAAGTGTCTGCGGGCAAGCCTTTGGAGAGATATGCACAGGACGTATGTCGTTGGGGAAAAGCGGCAAACCAGTGGGGAAGTAGTAGCGGGGTACCCCTGATATTCTTTACTATATTCTATATTCTTGTATGCATTACTTGGCGAGAGTAGCCATGGTGAGGTTGGGAACATAGTATACCTGTTTAGGTGACGAGTTAGTTTCACTTGTTGTTCACTGGGCTTTAGCATGCTTTCTTTACTTTTGCACGAAAGTCTTGGGGAGGATCCTACTGAGTATACTGTTATACTCACCCTATGTACATATAAACTGTTTTTCAGGTCACTAGGAGCAGGTTGGAGATCAAGCTGGTTACTACTAGCTTGCGGTTGGAGGAGGAGTTGTTCGGGCTTGTGGTCGCTGTCGTTTTACTTTCTTTTGGGTACTTTTAGTTTCCCCTTTCAGTTTTAGTACTTTTGCATGACATTTCATATATGTACTTGGTTTCCTTTTATATTTCAATTCTGAGTTGGAGTTGATTGGAGTCTATTCTATCTCTCTCTTCTGCATGTGTTCTCATAGAGGGTAATGCCTCCCATTTGTATGTTATTATACCCTAAGTGCTAGTTGCCAACCCGGGGCCTACTGGAGGCGGGACTTGGGGGTCATTATCTCCCTTTTCACATTGCCGGCCTAGGAGGGGTACACTTTGTGGGGAGGGGGTCGTGACAGAGTGGTATCAGAGGTCTGGTTGAGGGGTAGGATGGAGTTTGGAGTTAGGCACAGGTGAGGATGCATGGGATTGTAGGGAAACAGTGTCATTCATGTTTAGAAAGTGGGGTAAACACTGGAGACCGGCAGAGACATAGGCATTCAGGGCCCCCTATGATCTATTGCAAGGACCTTTAAGTTTACGATGGCTACTAAACAATGTGATACTGGTTGGAGGGTAGAGACCTAGGAAAGGATCATGCATCATTATTCTTTGCGCCTGTGTTTGAATGGGTAGAACTTGGGATAGGTAACCTAAAATTAATAAAACAAAATAATTAATTAATTAATGTTTAGTCTTCCATATTCCAGGCTTAGGAGCTCTAACAGTTGTTATTTTACAGGTATGGCTCCAGGTCGACGTCCTCGTCAGGTTTGCGCAGAAGGTTCCCAGCAGGCTGTTCCAGCAGATCACCGCCGGGTAGAGGTTGACGACGATGACACTTGGAGGAAGACACTCCGATAGTTTCAGTGCCCGAGTCTATAGAAGTACGAGGGCTCTGTTTCAGATGCAATCACAGAAGACTAGTTGGAGGAGGTTGAGATAGGATTCAGTTCGATTCTTGCTCGTAAGGAACACTGGGTGTCCTTGGTTGTGACGATGTTGCATGGAGAAGCGAGACAGTGGTGGTTCTTGTTCCTCGGGGATCGTGAGGAGTCAGCGATCTCATGGGAAGAGTTTCGAGACAGGTTTAGAGTCGAGTTTCTTTCATCGACTGCGAAGGCTTCCAGTCGCCAGGAGCTTATTACCCTTTGACAGGGGAGCTCTAGTGTTCGAGAGTTTGGAATTCGTTTCAAGAACCTTCTACGATATGCTTCAGACCTGTTACCAGATGAGGAGGCCAGGGCGAGGCATTTCGAGGAGGCTTTACGTCCAGAGATCCAGCGCCAGGTCACCCCATTTATGCTGAAGACGTATCTTGATGTCTTGGAGAGGGCATTGGTTGTTGAGAGGACTTTGGCTAGGACTGGATCGTCACGATAGGGGAATCGTCATGATTCCTCACGAAGTAGAGCTGTGGTCCGGGGTTCCCGGTTTTCAGGACAGAAGAGTTTCCGTTCACCTGGGGGTAGGTCCTAGCCCTTCCCATCTCGTTTCTACGGAGGAAGCAACTCTCATGCCTATGCCAAGGGACCAGGCACTTGTTTTTCTTATGTTGGTCATGTTCATCAGCAGCGGGAGTGCCCGACATTTCAGAGCAGTCATCGTGCACCAGGCGTACCACTCCAGGTTCCTCTGTTGAGGCAGTTCCAGCCGAGGCAGCAGCAGCAGGTTGCACCATCTTTAGATCACCAGAGGGTAGATGGAGCAGGCAGAGGACATCCCCATGAGGCTCCCCGTCCTCAGAGAGCAGAGCGCGGCCATGGTGGTGGTCATTATCAGGGTGATAGAGGCCGTGGAGGTGGTCGTGGTCAGCTTCATGCTCTTGCGTTGCCAGCTCTAGGCGATCCAGACGTCGTCCGAGGTACCCTTTGCTTGTTTTCTACCTTGGTGTATGCCTTGTTTGATTCAGGAGCAACACACTCCTTTATATCCCCTACCCTTGTCCATGCTTTGGGACTTGAGGTAGAGAGGCTTCCAGTGCCCTTGGCATTGACTACGCCAGTTGGAGGTCGAGCTAGCTTGTTTGAAGTATGTACAGACTGGGAGCTAGTGTTGCGGCAGCACCGCTCCTGGGGAGATTTCCTATGTTTACGAATACAACCATATGATGTCATCCTCGGCATGGATTGGTTGTATTCGGTGCAGGCTATTGTGGATTGCTACAGGAAGAAGGTCGTTTTCTTTGATGAAGATGGAGAGGAATGGTGTTTGTTGGTGAGAGAGATCCTCGAATGAGTCATAGACGAGTTTCATCTTTATCATCCATGATGGCTGGGATGATGGTGAGTTCTTCAGAGGTTCAACAGTTGGCGTTTCCGAGGGTCGTAGAGGAGTACCCTGATGTCTTTCCAAGAGAGGTTGTATCCTTACCCCCTCGACGAGAGATCGAGTTTGGGATCGAGCTACAGCCAGGAGCATCCCCTATCTCTATGTCTCCATATAGGATGGCCCCTTCTGAGTTACGAGAGCTACGTATTCAGCTTGATGGTCTGTTGCAGTGTGGTTTTGTTTGGCCAAGCGTGTCACCGTGGGGTGCACCAGTTTTGTTTGTGAAAAAGGCTGACGGCAGTTTGCAGTTGTGTGTCGATTATCGTCTATTAAACAAAGTGACAATAAAGAATCGCTATCCTCTTCCACGGATTGATGACCTATTCGATCAACTGAAGGGTGCAAGTTGGTTCACAAAGATCGACTTGCGGTCAGGATATCATCAGATGCGTGTAAAGGATGAGGATATCCCGAAGACTGCGTTCCATTGTCGTCATGGGCATTATGAGTTTGTTGTAATGCCAATCGGCGTGACGAATGCTCCAGCTATTTTCATGGGGTTGATGAATGCTGTGTTCCGTGAATTCTTGGACAAGTTTGCTGTGGTTATCATCGATGACATCCTTGTGTACTCCACATCTGAAGAAGAGCATGGAGAGCATCTACGAGCCGTTTTGGGAGTTCTTCGCCAACATCAGTTGTTTGGGAAGTTGTCCAAGTGTGAGTTTTGGGCTCGAGAAGTTCGTTTCCTGGGGCATGTTGTGTCCCGACAGGGAGTAGTTGTGGATCCTTCGAAGATAGAAGCTGTAGAGACCCGTATCTTGACTTACATTGACATTACATTACATTTTCGGAATACTTAGTACATAACAAAAACACACACACAAGGATCGTAATAGTTTAGTGTCTTTGGAAACTCGGAACGTAATCTTCTAATCATGGTGAAAGATCTTCAACATGTCCTATAAAGAACTTCCCATTTTTTTAACCTAAAACCTTTCTTTATATCCTGGGGAAAAGAAAACATAAAAGGGTGAGCTCAAATGCTCAGTAAGGGTA
The DNA here is from genome assembly GCA_963277665.1 of Viscum album. Classification (NCBI taxonomy): domain Eukaryota; kingdom Viridiplantae; phylum Streptophyta; class Magnoliopsida; order Santalales; family Viscaceae; genus Viscum; species Viscum album. Next base: position 1,284,335,520 of record OY728141.1, read on the forward strand.
AACAAAAGAAATATCAATCACATCGTATTCATAAGAACATAACATTTTGGAAATCATAACCTGCAAAAGAGAGCAAAATTTCATAACATGGGATAAATCATGGTAGTGAAATGTAATCACAATAATCATAACTTAAAACATGAAACTTTGTGGCATTCACAAATAATTTTGGAATCATTTCTTGTTAGTCAAGACTCATTGCCAAGACTATCTTAGTGGACAAAGTCCCTTTCTGAATCGAGTAACCCTCGTTTCAGTCCTGTTTCACTCAACCGGTATAACCTACCATTCCAGCCATGTCTATCTCATGAGACATAAAATCTTTACCCAATGCATTGGAGGTAGATATAGGTCCCACCCATCTTATAATGAATCCTTTCTTATGTGTGCCACATAATCATAAATCATACATCATCGCATAACACATGTAACAAAAATGGGATTCTTGAAACATCATGACATCATAAAACCATTCATATAAGATAAAGGAATTCATAAACATAATTCCATCACAACATAGTCAAATCAATGTAAAAAATATGGATAGAAACAGAACCCTTTATTTTCTTATATGGAAAATAATTTTGACAAAACACTTGAACTCTATTCTTGAGGAAAATATCCTTTCTTCTTCAAAAACATTTTTCCTTTCATAACATGTCATACAACTTTAAAATAAAATAAGTTGATTAAAAATAAACTTTAAAACTTTTAAAGGATGTTTCTTGGAAATAATTTTTTAAAAATCCATTCATGCCATATAAGTTAAAAAAACATTCTTCGTACTTTTGACGGAAAAGTCAAAAAGTACCTCGTACGAAAAACGACCAAAGATTCATTTCATACATATTACTAAAAACTCACCGAAGGGTAAAAGTGGATTTAAAAAATTGTATGTGGATGGAAATAATATTACATATTGATGAAATATGGATGTGGATGATAAAATACACCCCAGTAAATACTTACGAATAAACAATCTCGGATAAAAATGAGATTGTGATATTTCCCTTACCTTAGGTCCGACTTGCTTTGTAAGTGTCCGAACCTCCTAAATAATGATTTAAATCATGTTATTGACTTATTCCAGAATCATATTCATTGTTATTATATCATATATGGTCCACTTATGACTTTATATTACCCGTTCTTTTGTAAATTTATGTTAAAGAAGTGTTTTGGGTAAAATCGTTTCATTTATCGTAGGTGTTTTGACTTGTTGTTCTTGACATTATTATTACTTATATCATGATTTACTTACTTACAGAATATAAAATATGATTTATATATCATATATATTCAGTATATATATATATATAATAGATAGATAAATTAAATGGAAAAAACCATTCATGGAGACGGTAGTCAATACGTACGCATGAACGCTGTTTTCCTTTCCTTATTGTCTTGAATGGAAGTAAGTAGATGAAATACATATATATATATATATATATAAATCCAGTAGCTTTATAATGTCATATATTTCATTATTATTTCTTATACATACTTTATAATCATTCTTAAATGGTTAACATGGAGAATTAATCTCATCGCGTCGTGGAGACGGTAGTCCGTACGTACGCACGAGCGATGATATCATTTCCATAAATATAGAATTGAATTGGAGTGGATTATACAATATATCAGATTCAATATGATGTTTTAATAACTATTTATAGTTATTCTTTACACCATTATACCCATCCATGTAAGGTGGTGGTGGAAAATAGATTACACCACGGCGTGGAGACGGTATTCCGTACGTACGCACGTGCGATGATTTATTTTTCCGTAGGATGGATAGATGGTGAAATAGGGTTTTTTCATACATAAAATAACATATCAGTATATGAGTGATACTGATGTTATTACTTCATAATGAAACAACCTATGAAGAAGATGTGGAAGAAGAAATAAAGATGAAAGAATTGGTAACGGTAATTACCTCTTCTTTGAAGCGCCTCTTTGAGACCTCCTCTTAGGGCACTAAAATTGGTCTATGAGGAAAACCAGAACCTCTAGGATGTTGATAGGGAAGTTTAGAAGGGATTTTGGTAGGGGTTGGCCGAGCATGAGTGCTCAAATTGGTGTGAGGAGGAGGGGGAGGAGGTGTCCTTTTATAAGGGAGGAGAGGGGCACCTTAGGAATATCTCAAAATATTATTTTATATTAAAGTCAAAATCGGTTTATAATGGTTCCAAAGGGTATTATTTCGAAGCTAAAGTGAGGATGGGTCGAAATCCTATCATCCAATAGGATTTAGGCAAGTTTAGGGTATTATTTAAACCTTATCAATTAGATTTAACTCTATGTTAAATAATTTAACTTTTACCGTGTCTTTTTGTTTTCTTTCACTATATTGTTAATACACTTACTATAAAATGCCAAACGAACCCCAAATTGTATATTATTAATACATATATCCTTATCTAAGTCATTTTTCCTAACATTAGATTTTTAGGAATAAAATAACAATTAATAATATAATATTTGATTTAAAAACTATTTTGTGTCAATTTTGACACTATTTGATACATGATTTTTGTGAAAGTCATAACATAATTATATGTTCGAACCAAGTTGATTAAAGAAACACTAATATATCATAGAAACCTAGAAAATTAGTTTAATTCGTAAAAAGTCTGAAATTACATTTATTTTGGTATTTATAATATCAATTATGTCAATATTTCATTAAAAAGATGATTACTGCATCATCTTTGTGTCATAAATAAAGTACATTATTTGATGTCTAAAAATTACAAATAAAATACCATCAAGTAGGAAATCTTTTTAGATTTCTAATGAATATTTATAGTCGAATTTATCTTATGTATAACCCCATATTAAAAATGATTTACTTATTAAACTTTGATTTTAACTATTTTAACCCTTCTTTAAATAAATTAATAATAAATGTCCTAATCTAATCCAAGTGGGCCTAAATGGTCATATTTTATATCTAAGTTTGTTTTTGGTCGAATTACACTTGTCCAATAGAATTAGGACAAGTTTTTGGGTAATATTAATATCATATTTACCCTTAGTTAGCCTATTTACTATTAACCGCAGTAAAAAAAAGTAAAAAGTTACTATTCACCAAAAAATTATTTTTTTCTCATTGAACCACATTTTACTTACTGATATCAACCGTGTCTGTCAGATTTTTGAAATTCCATTCACAGAAGCGGTAAAATTAAGTTTTATGCAAAATTCAGTTTTTAACCTACCACTTAGAGGTTTCACTATTCATCAAAAATTGAAAGTTTTCAGAAAAATACCAAAATTTCACCCTAGGCTAATTTCGATATTCTGAGTCCAAAAATGAAGTCCATTTTGAAAAATAAAATTTATAAAATTTCAAAAAGTGGTTATTACTATTCATAATGGCTACTTTTAATAGCATATTGTTGTTTAGTGAAACTCGGTATTGCGTACGACGCAAGCTATCGAGGAAGGTCACGATTGCGTGTAAAGCAAGCCAAGAAAGTGTTGTGTATAAAAAGATTCCTTTGATGATTCATATAACATAAAAGTCTTAGGTGTTACATTCTACCCCCCTTAAAAATAATTTCGCCCTTGAAATTCGTCACTTTGTAACAAATAGATGAGGATACTTCTCCCTCATCATATCCTCAGGCTCCCATGTAGCTTCTTCAAGTTGGTGGTTCCTCCATAAAACATTCACCAATCGAGTGGTCTTGTTTCGTAAGACTTTTTCTCTACGATCCAGAATCTCTATCGGCTGTTCTTCATAAGAAAGATCTTGCTCCAGCGGTACAACTTCTGAGATGAGTACATGTGAAAGATCTGGTATTTACTTTCTCAGGAGAGATACATGGAACACATCGTGAACTTGAGAGAGATTCGGTGAAAGCGCCAATCGGTAAGCTACATTCCCAACACGATCCAGTATTTCGAAAGGACAGATATATCTAGGGCTCAACTTCCCCTTCTTTCCAAATCTCATAACCCTCTTCCAGGGAGATATTCGTAAGAACACTTTATTGCCCACTTCAAACTCTAGGTCTTTTCTTCGGTTGTCGGCATAACTTCTCTGTCGACTCTGAGCTGCTCTTATGTGTTGTTGATTAAATCTATCCTTTTCTGCCATTTCATCAATGAGATCAGGTCCTAAGAGCTTTCTTTCCCCAACTTCATCCCAGAAAGTTGGAGTCCTGCATTTCTTTCCATAGAGAGCTTCATAAGGATCCATCTGAATACTGGAGTGAAAGCTATTATTATAAGAAAGTTCCACCAAAGGTAGGTGCTGATCCCAACCTCCTTTGAAATCCATAGAGCAAGCTCTCAACATATCTTCTAGGGTTTGAATTGTTCTCTCAGACTGACCGTCTGTCTGGGGATGATAAGCAGTGCTGAAACTCAACTCTGTATCCAGAGTATGCTGAAGACTTCGCCAGAACTTCGAGGTAAATCTCGGATCCCGATCAGATATAATAGAAAGTGGTACTCCATGTAATCTTACCACTTCCATTACATATATCCTGGCAAGCTGATCCAGAGAGAAATCCTCTCTAATAGAAATGAAGTGTGCAGACTTTGTAAGACGATCAACTATGACCCAAATAGCATTATTGCCTTTGGATGTTTTAGGAAGTCCTGTGACAAAGTCCATAGTGATGTTTTCCCATTTCCATTCGGGTATGGGTAATGGTTGTAACATCCCCTTAGACTTCTGTCTCTCAGCTTTAACTTGTTGACAAACCAAGCATCGAGAGACATATTCAGCAACATCTCTTTTCATGGCATCCCACCAGAAGTACTCTTTCAGGTCCCTATACATCTTCGTGCTTCCAGGATGAATAGAGAATGATGAACTATGAGCCTCATCCAGTAGATCCTTCTTTAATTCGGGGATGGGAGGAACACAAACCCGATTCCTGAACTTTATTATCCCATCACAATCAAGGTTGAACTCAGGAACATTTCTCACCTTCTTTTGTAACTCGACATCTTCTTTCTGTGCCTCTTTAATCTTCACATGTATAGATGGTTGAACATTCATTTGAGAAAGATAATATTTTTCCCCTTCCATTATAATTCCAAGATCCATCCTCTGTAAATCCATAAATATTGGATCTTTTGTGATCCTCATCATGGATAAACTAGCATGGTCTTGTCGACTTAATGCATCTGCCACCTTGTTTGCTTTCCCAGGGTGGTAATGGATTGAGCAGTCATAATCCTTAATCAGCTCCAACCATCTTCTTTGGCACATATTCAGCTCCTTTTCTGTGAAAATATACTTTAAACTTTTATGATCAGTATAAATATCACACCTTTCACCATAAAGGTAATGCCTCCAAATCTTTAATGCAAAGATTACCGCAGCCAACTCCAAATCATGTGTTGGGTAATTTTACTCATGGATTTTCAACTGTCGTGAGGCATAAGCTATCACCATATCATTTTGCATAAGAACACACCCCAATCCCTTCTTGGATGCATCACTGTAGATCACAAACCTTTCTCCACTACAAGGCAGTGTGAGCACAGGTGCACTGGATAACCTTCTTTTCAACTCCTTGAAATTATCTTCACATTCCTCTGTCCAGACAAACTTAACTCCTTTCCGAGTCAACTTGGTGAGTGGATTAGATAATCGTGAAAAATATTTTACAAAACGTCAATAATATCCAGCCAAACCAAGAAAACTTCGAATCTCAGTTACTGTTGTTGGTCTCGACCATCTTTCGATAACCTCTGTTTTTGCTGGATCCATAGATATCCCCTCATTTGAGATTATGTGACCCAAAAATGCAACTTTTTGAAGCCAAAATTCACACTTGGTAAATTTGGCATAAAGCTTCTCCTTTCTCAGGGTCTTCAATATAATTCTCAAGTGATCTTCATGCTCTTCCTTGCTCTTTGAATAGACAAGAATATCGTCTATAAAGACTACCACAAATTGATCAAGATAGTCTCTAAAGACTCTATTCATTAGATCCATGAAGATAGCAGGGGCATTAGTAAGACCAAATGGCATCACTATAAATTCTTAGTGTCCATACCTTGTACGGAAAGCCGTCTTTGGTATATCCTCTCTTTTGACCCTTAATTGATGATACCCTGAACGAAGATCAATCTTGGAAAAGTATTGAGCTCCGCGTAGTTGGTCAAATAAGTCATCAATGCGTGGGAGAGGATATTTGTTCTTGATAGTGATCTTGTTAAGTTCTTGATAATCAATGCAGAGTCTCATTTATCCATCTTTCTTCTAAACAAATAGAACAGGTGCTCCCCACGGTGACGCACTAGGGCGTATGAATCCCTTATCAAGATTCTCTTGGAGTTGCTTCTTCAATTCCTGCAACTCAATTGGGGCCATTCTATAGGGTGTCTTTGAAATAGGCAAAGCACCCGGTACGAGTTCTATTGAAAACTCAACTTCACGATTTGGTGGAAGACCCGGTAATTCCTCCAGAAAGACACCATCAAACTCCCGTACAATGGGAATATTCTTAATCGTGAGTTTCTCACCAACCATTTGAGATAAATAACCTTCATTTAGTGGAATCAAGACCCATAAGATGGAAGGAATTTCCACTAGAAGGTTATGTTCATCCTTGCATTGATAGACGACCGTAGATTGATCTGAAATATGAAATGTGACTTCCCTTCTTTGGCAATTGATATGATCTCCATGTAGAGAAAGCCAATCCATGCCACGAATCACATCAAATTCCACTAAAGGAAGGATCACAAGATTTGCAGGAAGAACTTTCCCACAAACATCGATCGGAGAAGAATTATAAACTTTTGATGTGACTGTTGTGCCATTAGGTGTTGTCACATCTAACTCAACATCTAATTGTTGAGGTAATACGGTGATACCCTTAGAAAATTCTTTAGAAATAAAAGAGTGGGTGGATCCAGAATCAAATAAAACATTTGCTACTTTAGAGTGTATGGTAAGTGTACCTTTCACCACTTCGTTATCGTACTCCACATCGCTGATAGAAATTGCATGTGACTTTCCTTTGTCTTTAGCCTTAAGATTTTGTTGACGTCGACCATCATCACCAACCCTTGGATTTGGGAATTGATTGGCATAATTCCCCATCTCCTTGCACTTGAAACATTGAAGTGTAGTAGGTTCATTCTGTGTATCCCTTCCTTTGTTTGCGTCATTAGACATCTTCTTCCCATTATCACGGCATTCAAATGCCCGATGACCTTCCTTTCAACATTTAAAACATTTACTTGTCCCTTTAAGACAACTCCCTCCATGTTTCTTTCCACACTTTCAGCATAAGGGAAAGCTCATCTTCTTTTCAGTGTGCTCTTTAGATTTTCCTTTGAATTCCATCTTCCTCTTCTTATCAAACCCATATGACTGATGGGTTAATCCAATCTCCATCTCGACTTTGATAGCACATCAAACGATTTCCTCGTAGCTATTGAAGTCCCTTATGGCTAATGCCCTTCGAAGACTTGGTTTTAAGCCATTAAAGAATCGATCGATCTTACCCTCAGGTTGGATAATAATACCAGAAGCGTAGCTTGCAAGTCTTGTAAAATCTGCTTCATAGGTACCAACAGATTCATCATCCCTTTGCTTCAGTTCAAGGAACTCTTTTTCCATCTCTGTTCGGAGAATACGAGGGAAGTACTTATTGAAAAATAAGTTCTTGAACTCTTCCCATTCCATGGACTCAATTTCATCCCTTTGCCTCGTATTCTTAATAAGATTCCACCATTGATCAGCATCTCCTTCTAAACGATACATTGCTAGGATGAATTTATCATGTTCAGAACATTGAAGAACTGAAAATATTGTTTCAGTAGTACTAATCCATTGTTCAGCAACTAATGGATCAGTAGACCCACTGAAAGAAGGTGGACGCTGCCTCATGAAGGATTCAACAGAATGTTGCTCCTTCCTTTGCTCGTTTGGAAGTCCTGCATGATTCATAGCTTGAGAAAGTTGTGTGAGCATGGCTACAAGATTTTTCATTCCAGCTCCCATATCTTTGGGTTGCTCAGGGGGACAATCATTGCATTGCCCATCGCATTCCGCATTAACACGGTTCCTTCGGGTTCCATCCATTGACTAAAACCAAGAAGAATAGCGTGAGCAACACTAATTATAATAGGAAAACCACATAATTCAAGAATAAAATTTTCATGCTTAAGGTCTTATCCTAGGTTATTCAAGGCCATTTCTAAAACACTAAGATTGTGTTCTATGCTTAGACTTATCCTTAGGGTTCTTACTAAGGCTTTCACATCCTATTTTCCAAAGGTTGACTATACCTTTCCTTTGATACCAACTGTAGAGACCTGTATCATGACGTACATTGACATTACATTACATTTGTGGAATACTTAGTACAAAACAAAAACACACACACAAGGATCGTAATAGTTTAGTGTCTTTGGAAACTCGGAACGTAATCTTCTAATCGTGGTGAAAGATCTTCAACATATCCTATAAAGAACTTCCCCTTTTTTTACCTAAAACCTTTCTTTATATCCTGGGGAAAAGAAAACATAAAAGGGTGAGATCAAATGCTCAGTAAGGGTAAACAAAAGAAATATCAATCACATCGTATTCATAAGAACATAACATTTTGGAAATCATAACCTGCAAAAGAGAGCATAATTTCATAACATGGGATAAATCATGGTAGTGAAATGTAATCACAATAATCATAACTTAAAACATGAAAATTTGTGGCATTCACACATAATCATAGAGAATCATTTCTTGTTAGTCAAGAATCATTGCCAAGACTATCTTACTGGACAAAGTCCCTTTCTGAATCGAGTAACCCTCGTTTCAGTCCTGTTTCACTAAACCGGTGTAACCTACCATTCCAGCCATGTCTATCTCATGAGATATAAAATCTTTACCCAATACATTGGAGGGAGATATAGGTCCCACCCATCTTATAATGAATCCTTTCTTATGTGTGCCACATAATCATAAATCATACATCATCGCATAACACATGTAACAAAAATGGGATTCTTGAAACATCATGACATCATAAAACCATTCATATAAGATAAAGGAATTCATAAATATAATTCCCTCTCAACATAGTCAAATCAATGTAAAAAATATGGATAGAAACAGAACCCTTTATTTTCTTATATGGAAAATAATTTTGACAAAACACTTGAACTCTATTTTGAGGAAAATATCCTTTCTTCTTCAAAAACATTTTTCCTTTCATAACATGTCATACAACTTTAAAATAAAATAAGTTGATTAAAAATAAACATGATAACTTTTAAAGGATGTTTCTTGGAAATAATGTTTTTAAAATCCATTCATGCCGTATAAGTTAAAAAAACATTATTCGTACTTTTGTCAGAAAAGTCAAAAAGTACCTCGTATGAAAAACAACAAAAGATTCATTTCATACATATTACTAAAAACTCACCGAAGGGTAAAAGTGGATTTAAACAATTGTAGGTGGATGGAAATAATATTACATATTGTTGAAACATGGATGTGGATGATAAAATACACCCCAGTAAATACATACGAATAAACAATCTCGGATAAAAATGAGATAGTGATATTTCCCTGACCTTAGGTCCGACTTGCTTTGTAAGTGTCCGAACCTCCTGTATAATGATTTAAATCATGTTATTGACTTATTCCAGAATCATATTCATTGTTATTATATCATATATGGTCCACTTATGACTTTATATTACCCGTTCTTTTGTAAATTTATGTTAAAGAAGCGTTTTGGGTAAAATCGTTTCATTTATCGTAGGTGTTTTGACTTGTTGTTCTTGACATTATTATTACTTATATCATGATTTACTTACTTCCAGAATATAAAATATGATTTATATATCATATATATTCAGTATATATATATATAATAGATAGATAAATTAAATGAAAAACACCATTCATGGAGACGGTAGTCCGTACGTACGCATGAACGCTGTTTTCCTTTCCTTATTGTCTTGAATGGAAGTAAGTAGATGACATACATATATATATATATATAAATAAATCCAGTAGCTTTATAATTTCATATATTTCATTATTATTTCTTATATATACTTTATAATCATTCTTAAATGGTTAACATGGAGAATGAATCTCATCGCGTCGTGGAGACGGTAGTCCGTACGTACGCACGAGCGATGATATCATTTCCATAAATATTGAATTGAATTGGAGTGGATTATACAATATATCAGAATCAATATGATGTTTTAATATCTATGTATCGTTATTCTTTACACCATTATACCCATCCATGTATGGTGGTGGTGGAAAATAGATTACACCACGGCGTGGAGACGGTATTCCGTACGTATGCACGCGCGGTGATTTCTTTTTCCGTAGGATGGATAGATGGTGAAATATGGTTGTTTCATACTTAAAATAACATATCAGTATATGAGTGATACTGATGTTATTACTTCATAATGAAACAACCTAAGAAGAAGAAGTGGAAGAAGAAATAAAGATGAAAGAATTGGTAACGGTAATTACCTCTTCTTTGAAGCGCCTCTTTGAGACCTCTTCATAGGGCACTAAAATTGGTCTTTGAGGAAGAACAGAACCTCTAGGATGTTGCTAGGGAAGTGGATAAGAGATTTTGGTAGGGTTTGGCCGAGCTTGAGTGCTCAAATTGGTGTGAGGAGGAGGGGGAGGAGGTGTCCTTTTATAAGGGAGGAGAGGGGCACCTTAGGAATATCTCAAAATATTATTTTATATTAAAGTCAAAATCGGTTTATAATGGTTCCAAAGGGTCTTATTTCTAAGCTAAAGTTGGGGTGGGTCGAAATCCTATCATCCAATAGGATTTAGACAAGTTTAGGTTATTATTTTAACCTTATCAATTAGATATAACTCTATGTTAAATAATTTAACTTTTACCGTGTCTTTTTGTTTTCTTTCACTATATGGTTAATACACTTACTATAAAATGCCAAACGAACCCCAAATTGTATATTATTAATACATATATCCTTATATAAGTCATTTGGCCGATCCTTAGATTTTTAGGAATAAAATAACAATTAATAATATAATATTTGATTTAAAAACTATTTTGTGTCAATTTTGACACTATTTGATACATGATTTTTGTGAAAGTCATAACATATTTATATGTTCGAAACAAGTTGATTAAATCAACACTAATATATCATAGTAACCTAGAAAATTAGTGGAATTCATAAAAAGTCTGAAATTACATTTATTTTGGTATTTATAATATCAATTATGTCAATATTTCATTAATAAGATGATTACTGCATCATCTTTGTGTAATAAATAAATTAAATTATTTTATGTCTAAAAATTAAAAATAAAATCCCATCATGTAGGAAATCTTTTTACCTTTCTAATGAATATTTATAGTCGAATTTATCTTATGTATAACCCCATATTAAAAATGATTTACTTATTAAACATTGATTTTAACTATTTTAACCCTTCTTTAAATAAATTAATAATAAATGTCCTAATCTAATCCAAGTGGGCCTAAATGGTCATATTTTATTCCTAAGTTTGTTTTTGGTCGAATTACACTTGTCCAATAGAATTAGGACAAGTGTTAGGGTAATATTAATATCATATTTACCCTTAGTTACCCTATTTACTATTAACCGCGGTAAAAAAAAGTAAAAAGTTACTATTCACCAAAAAATTATTTTTATCTCATTGAACAACATTTTACTTACTGATATCAACCGTGTCTGTCGGATTTTTGAAATTCCATTCACAGAAGCGGTAAAATTATGTTTTATGCAAAATTCAGTTTTTAACCTACCACTTAGAGGTTTCACTATTCATCAAAAATTGAAAGTTTTCAGAAAAATACCAAAATTTCACCCTAGGCTAATTTCTATATTCTGAGTCCAAAAATGAAGTCCATTTTGAAAAATAAAATTTATAAAATTTCAAAAAGTGGTTATTACTATTCATAACGGCTAGTTTTAATAGCATATTGTTGTTTAGTGAAACTCGGTATTGCGTACGACGCAAGCTATCGAGGAAGGTCACGATTGCGTGTAAAGCAAGCCAAGCAAGTGTTGAGTAGAAAAACATTCCTTTGATGATTCATATAACATAAATGTTTCGGGTGTTACAGAAGCAGTGGTGTCATGGGTAGCCCCCAAGACCGTGTCAGAGGTGCGAAGTTTCCTTGGTCTCGCAAGCTATTATAGGAGGTTTGTAGCCAATTTCTCCCGAGTCGCGACTCCTCTGACAGCTTTGACCAAGAAGGATCAAGCGTTCATATGGACTGACCAGTGTCAGGCAGCTTTCGAATATCTAAAGGAGAAGTTGGTAAGTGCTCCAGTCCTTTGTCTTCCAACGGAGGGAGTCCAGTTTGATGTTTTCTGTGATGCTTCACATCTGGGGCTAGGCTGTGTTCTCATGCAGCAAAGGTCAGTTGTTTCTTATGGGTCCCGACAATTGTGTCCCCATGAACGCAACTATGCCACCCATGATCTTGAGTTGGAAGTCGTGGTGTTTGCACTGATGTTGTGGAGACATTACCTCATTGGTGAGCACTTTGTGGTTTTCACCGATCATAAGAGTTTGAGGTATGTTTTCTCCCAACGTGACTTGAACTTGAGGAAGCATCGGTGGATGGAGTTCTTGCAGGAATACGACTTTGAAATATCGTATACACCTAGAAAAGGGAACATTGTAGCTGATGCACTAAGCCGAAAGTCACGTAATGATGTTGTGTGTGAATCTGGTGATTCTTGGAGAGTGATGGAAGAGCTAGTAGCTTTACATCTTGATATGGAAGAGGTTGGAGGTAGAGGTTGTCTTTTCCAGATGACGGTGTAGTCATCTCTGATGAAGAAGGTGGAAGAGTCTCAGTTGGGTGATCTAGAGGTGGAAGTTTGGAAAGACAGAGTTGTTTATGGGGAAGCCCCTGCTGGTTGGTCGGAGGATGAACAACATCGAGTGTTGTATCATGGTAGGCTTTTTGTTCCCTTGGCGATGTGCAAGACGGTTCTCCGAGAGTTCCATAGTTCACCCTTGATGGTACATCCTGGTGTGAGAAAGATGTACCGGTCCTTGAGGAGTCAATTTTGGTGGCCTGGGCAGAAGCGTGCAGTGGTAGAATGTGTGTCTCGATGTTTAGTCTGCCAGAAGGTGAAGGCCGAACACCGTGTTCCTGGTGGTCTTCTCCAACACATAGAGATTCCTCAGTGGAAGTGGGAGGACATCTCAATGGACCTTGTTACAGGTTTACCTCGAGCTCCGGGAGGACATGATGCTATATGGGTGGTAGTGGATCGTTTAACTAAATCGGCCCACTTCATAGCAATCAAGGAGTCGAGCTCAGTGGTGGTTTTGTCGATGCAGTATCTGGAGGAGGTGGCGAGGCTTCACGGAGTTCCTAAGACGATCATTTCTGATCGAAATCCTCATATTACCTCTAGGGTGTGGAGAGTTCTCCAGCATGCTTTTGGTTCTCAACTCTGCCTTAGCACTGCTTTTCATCCTCAAACGGATGGTCAGACAGAGCGATCCATACAGAGTCTTGAAGACATGCTGCGCTCTTGTGTTCTTGATTTTGGAGGTTCATGGGTGAAGCACTTACCCTTGGTAGAGTTCGCTTACAATAATAGTTTTCACTCTACCATCGGTATGGCGCCGTTTGAATCCTTGTATGGCCGGCCATGCCGTTCTCCGTTGTGCTGGACTGGGGTCAGAGAGTCAGCAATTCTCAGACCAGAACTAGTGCAGAATACAATAGATATGGTTCAGGTGATTCGTGAGAGGATGAATACAGCACAAGATCGTCAGAAATCACATGCTGATCAAAGAAGGAGACCGTTAGAGTATAATGTTGGGGGTCATGTGTTTCTAAAGGTGACTCCCCGTCATGGGCAGCGAAGGTTTGGTCGTAGAAGTAAGCTTTCTCCCCGGTTTGTTGGGCCATTCGAGGTGTTAGCTCGTGTTGGAGCTGTGGCGTATCGAGTAGAACTTCCCCCTCATATGAGTCGGATACATGATGTTTTCCATGTATCACAGCTCCGTCGTTATCTTCATGATGAATCTCATGTTATCGATTGGGGAGAGATCGATATTGACGATGATTCAACCTTCAAGGGGCGACCTATGGAGATCCATGATCGCAAGGAGAAAGTGTTGCGTGGGCATTCTATCCCCTTAGTTCGTGTCTTGTGGCGACACGGTGGCATGGAGGAGAGTACCTGGGAGCGTGAGTCACAGATACGTGCTCAGTACCCAGAGTTTTTTAATGTTTAACTCATTTCATGTAATGATTTTTCCTCTCTGGTTAGACCTTTCATGTTTTATTTATGTACCTTTGATGTGATGTTGTGAATGAATTGTTTGGGTATGGATTGTTTGTTCCCGGATGTCATAGTTTTGTTCCATCTTTCGAACAACTCATGGTGGTTTTTCCCTGAGAGGTATCTTATGGGGTGGTTGTTCGGACACCTCTTCTCTTCTAGGTTGATTTTTAATTCTCGAGGACGGGAATGTTTTGAGAGGTATCTAATGTAATGGCCTGGACCTCTCCGGTCCATTACTTTGTGAAATGTTGGTGTTGGAGGTGTTTTGGGAGGTCAATCGGACTTATCCCCAACACTTTGCAAAAAAATTTCAGTTCTGTGAACAATGTTTCCAGTTTTATGAACAGTAACAGATCGGTCTCACCGATCGGTCTGACAGATCGGTCTCAGAGATCGGTTTCACAGATCGGTGTGAAAGATCGGTTTCACAGATCAGTCTGACAGATCGGTTTCACAGATCGGTGTGACAGATCGGTTTCACAGATCGGTCTGACAGATCGGTTTCACAGATCGGTGTGACAGATCGGTTTCACAGATCGGTGTGACAGATCGGTTTCACAGATCGGTGTGACAGATCGGTGTCACAGATCGGTGTGACAGATCGGTTTCACAGATTGGTGTGACAGATCGGTTTCACAGATCGTTGTGATAGATCGGTTTCACAGATCGGTTTCACAGATCGGTTTCACAGATCGGTTTCACAGATCGGTCTGACAGATCGGTTTCACAGATCGGTGTGACAGATCGGTTTCACAGATCGGTTTCACAGATCGGTTTCACAGATCGGTTTCACAGATCGGTGTGACAGATCGGTTTCACAGATCGGTGTGACAGATCGGTTTCACATATCGATGTGACAGATCGGTTTCATAGATCGGTGTGAAAGATCAGTTTCACAGATCGGTTTCACAGATCGGTTTCACAGATCGGTTTCATGTACAATAATGGTGGGTGAACAGTGTTTCCAGACTCCTACAGTTTTTCCCTTTTGATGTTTCCTTTGACGTAAAATACTTTTAAAGCCTTATTTTAAGGGCTCTTAAGGCCATTTCAAATGCCATAAATCCTATATTAATTATTCCTAAGGCTTGGAATGTTTTACTTGGTCAAACCGTGTGGGTTAATGCGATCCGTTTTTAATGGAGAATTAACCGGATCTTAAACCATCGCCCCTTTAAATCTTAAAAAGGGATGATATATCATTCTTCCTTGTTCTTTTCCTTTGTTCTCGATTAGGAGGCACTATAACCTTTCAATCCTTTCTGTAGGAGTTGCACAATCAATCTTTACTACTAGGATTGGTTCTGCTCTGTTTTGGATGCAACTGAGCGATGTCGACCAATCTTCGATATAAGGTATGTTGTATCATCATTTTTTTGGGGTTCATCTTCTCCTATCCTCTTTTCCATAATTATACCATGTATTCTCCAAGATTCTAATGGGTTTTCTTGGGGTTGGTTGGCACTGTCGTACCGCAGCATCCTCCGGTGGATGCAGTTATCGCGAGGGGAGGATCGTGACCTGTTGTGTGGATAAAGAACATGAGGAACTGTTTGAGGTAGGGGATTCATGGCTACTCTAATTGTATATGTGCAATCATAAAATTAGCATGATTTATCCCTTTGGATCACAATGAAATTGACCTAATTAAATACTTGAACCGGATTAAAAGAATTGGTTGATCGCATGTTGTTGCTTATTACAGTGATAACGGTTTGCCTCATGTTTTCCTAGATATAGTGATATCTATGTTTTCTTTGATTTGTTGTTCGTTCATGATAGAAATTGATAATGAACGTAAAGCCGTAATTAATTGTTAATTAATTGGAAAAAGATAAAGAGACATGTAAATTAATCTGGTTATTTCCGTTGTTGTAGTTGTTCTAATTTGAGGACAATCAAATTAGGGAAGTAAGCATGGTTATTTGTTTGTGATATCTTGCTGATTAGGTATCCATGATTAGAAACTATGAATAAAAAAATCTTCCAATTCAATATGGATTAGAGAACAGATTATGTGGGAATTTCTAAAAGGTTTCTGAGTCACCCTCTTGTTTGTTAAAGGGTCAAGAGACCATGATGTGATGTTTGTTTTCCTGCTGCTTGTGCTATGATGTGAGCCTGGATGATTGTTGTGATATGTGGAGGCATGGAGGCCTTGTGGTTATGGCAGCAGATGATGCCTAGAGTGGCGAGATGCATCAGTTTATACATATGGGTGTTGGGGAGGACACCAGGGGTGATGGAATGGGATGGATGTGGTTACTGGTTGCTTGTGGTTTTCTTGAATGTTAATCTGCTTTGCTTTTCCCCACTGCTCAAGACAGCTGGTCTTGCTACCCTTCTTCCGAAGGAGGCGAAGACGCGCGGGGTATACCACGTTCTTTCCGCGTTTAGCCTCTCGAGGGAGAATGGGTATATGCTCCTTCTATAGGCGGAAAAGACTCGACGGGTAGTATATATATTCACCGTGTTGAGCCTCTTTTGTGTTTAGAAGCATAGGATGTTTTTCTATAATGCCTAGGAATGTGGAAAAGTAATTATGTAATGAATGTTTGATTAAATGGTGAAAATCTTCGGGGATGGAGATGCTGGAATTTAAAGGTGATGTGAATCTTAAAAAGGAGCAGTTGTTTTTTTGAATGTGATGCCAATTCAGTTTGATGTGGAGTTGTTCATTCTTAATTAATGTTTAAAGAATTAATTAACGTACAGTGGAACTGATAAAATGAGAATGGAGTAATCTAATAAATCTTTTCAAATGTTTGTGTGCTTATAGGATACCTAGTCTTAGAAGTAGCAGCCTGGAGTCTGAGAGACGTTAGCTGAAGTTGTATCTAAGAATAGGTAATGCCTATAGTGTGGATGTGAGTTACATATATATTATGTACTTTTTGTGTTTCTATATGCTACTCCACCCTGTCGGTAAGGGAAACTGACACCCCAAGGATTCTGAGCCCTGGGGGGGTGTTTTCCCCAACATTCTGATGGGAGGTTGAATGGCTGACAACCCCCTTTGGCCCCGCTCTCGTCTCTTGGTAGATACTTGTGCCATGAGGAACAACGGTTAGTTACCCCATATATGTGTGTAGAGGGTTGTAATGGCTTGTGGTTATTCACACGCATATATTCTGGATATAGTATCCTATGGACTATTATAGGTGTAATGTGTATAGGCTATGATGGCTTGAGGATCCTTACTCGGCATATGGGCTGTAATGGCTTGAGGTATTATACCCGACGTATGATACACGTTATGCGAGCTGTGGTGGCTCCCAGAAATTACCAGGTTACTTTTGGTTGTGAGGACGGTGTGGTGCTTCGCCCAAGTGTCTGCGGGCAAGCCTATGTGGTGCACGAGGTGCAGATTGTGGAGCTTAGCCCAGGTGTCTGTGGGCAAGCCTTTGGAGAAAGATTCATAGGACGTATGTCGTTAGGGAAAAGAGGAAAACCAGTGGGGAAGTAGTAGAGGGGTACCCCTGATATTCTTTACTATATGCTATATTCTTGTATGCGTTACATGGTGAGAGTAGCCATGGTGAGGTTGGGAACATAGTATATCTGTTTAGGTGACGAGTTATTTTCAGTTGTTGTTCACTGGGCTTTAGCATTCTTTCTTTACTTTTGCACGAGAGTCTTGGGGAGGATCCTACTGAGTATACTGTTATACTCACCGTCTTTAAATATAAACTGTTTTTCAGGTCACTTGGAGCAGGTTGGAGATCAAGCTGGTTACTACTAGCTTGCAGTTAGAGGAGGAGTTGTTCGGGCTTGTGGTCGCTGTCGTTTTACTTTCTTTTGGGTACTTTTAGTTTCCCCTTTCAGTTGTAGTACTTTTGCATGACATTTCATATATGTACTTGGTTTCCTTTTATATTTCAGTTCTGAGTTGGATTTGATTGGAGTATATTCTATCTCTCTCTTCTGCATGTGTTCTCTTAGAGGGTAACACCTCCCATTTGTATGTTATTATACCCTCGGTGCTAGTCGCCAACCCGGGGCCTACTGGAGGCGGGACTCGGGGGTCATTATCTCCCTTTTCACATTGCCGGCCCAGGAGGGGTACACTTTGTGGGGAGCGGGTCGTGACAATACCTATATGATAATGAAATTACATGAAGAAAAAATATCATTAAAATAAGGATATTAATGATATTAAATTTGAAATCAATGTTTATTCAGATCAAAAAAATAACGTTGGTCCATAAAAAACATGTGTCTCAATGAACGCAATCTGAGACGAAACAATCCTATCGATTTGGTAAATATTAATGAATTAACCACATAAATGAATTATCAGAGAATGTATATATAGATACCCATATATCTAGTGTTCATATTATTGGAATACATTCATGTTTAGTATTCACACAACACAATGGAAATGATATGTGAATACAACATGAATCTAAAAAAAATGAAAAGTGAGATGAAATGCCATTATATTCTATCTTGAATCTCATCATACTCGTAAATATATCAAATATAATAAATATAGGATTATTATACTTAAAAAATAAAAAAATATTTTTATATATAGTTCCACATATATGATTATTATGAATATATATTACCATTTTTTTATCAATTCATTGTTGAGGTTTCACTTCGGGTAATATCCAATCTGTTCTTCCCACGTGTCTTTACTTGTTATATCATTGATACTTATATATATATATCTTGATTTCCATAATATAAACCATGATATAAGAATATTTTATATTAATTATGTTTTTATTATAATAATTAATACAATATAGAAAGATGTAAGAGAATTCACTATTCATGGAGCTGGTATGTCGTACGTACACATGAACAATATTTTCAATTTTATTACCGTATTAAATAAATTAAACTTAAATATATTTATATATGTATATAATATAATAAAATTAGTATACTAATTTGATATATATCATATAATTTCACTAAAAAAAACCTTAATTCATTCCATGTTGTGTGTTAATGAATTACATCACATTGTGAGGGTGTTTGTCCACACATCCTCAAACGCAATTCTTACATTTAAAAAAGATGGAAAGAATAATGGTTTGATATAAATTATAAATTAAAGAAGAATAATGAAATTATAAATATCATGAATAATATATATATTTAGAGTTTCCATCATAAATTCCAATATGATAGGTAGTAAATGAAAAATAAATAATCATTGTTTCATGAGGTGGAAGTTCGCCGTAGATGTAAATTGTATGTTCGTATCCCATTAGATAGAAGTGTTTGTAGGTGTTGGTAGAACCATTATAAAAAATATCATATTATAATTAGGGAAATTGTTTTATTCAAAAATCTAATAAGAATGTTTTTTTGAGTGTACAATGGAATATAAAAATTAATCCTCAGGAGGGATGTTACCTATTATTTGGGTAACTCCTATTGGTTAACACCAATGTGATTATTTTGATTGATTTAAAACCAATGGGAGGAATAAATGGGTATTTTAAGTATGTATGTAAGTGTATTGGTTATATCTTATACAAACCTGATATGTTTTATAGTTTTGAATCAGAGGGAGAGTTGGTATCCTTTTTAGGGAATATAGGGGGCACACAAGGCATTTTTGAAAACATGTTAGGTGTACCAATGTTTATTCTTTGAAATTTTTTTACAAAACATATATAAACTATATAATTGAATATTTATATCTTAATTATATCTAGAATACTCAATTTTTACCAGACCCTATGTCATTTACTAACTAATGATTATTTGTATCCCCTTTTGAAGAATATGTTTTCATTAATTGATGTTATTAATTTCAAATACTCTGACAATTTTTTATGTAACATGACAAATTGAAATTAATAGAATTTATAATTATTAAAATTTAAAATATGGAATCCATTTTTTTAAAATTTCAGTCTTATAATTGGAAAAAATTAATTGAAATTTAATTTCACAGGTCAGATGACAATGTTGGGTTTTAAAGTAAAAACTCCAAAGGTTTTCTATAATCATATAGTCAATTTTAACGTTAAATTGAGTGAAATTATATAAATAGTTTTATTTTATATGAATATATCTAATATTTTAAAAATAATTAATATATAAATAATCAATAAAAGTGAACTATATGAGAAAATAATTTTTTGAATTAAATTTCATTATTTTTCAAAATTCATTAAAAAATGATACTTCATTAAAAAAGTATCAAATATTTACCCTATCTTAATTTGTATTCTCAAATTAAAAGAATATTTTTATTTTGAAATCTATTGTACTTAAATGTTACAAAAATTGTATTTAAAATATGTTCTCCCTTAAAAGGACATAAAAACGCCTTCATGAAAATACTATTTTTATGTATAAAATGGGATTTGTTGTTATAATAAAACAATCAAATATTTATTATGAGTATAAATAAAATTTATTGAATATATAATATATATATCAAATTAATATCACACACTAATTTGTATTTAATTTATTTATTATTTTAAAACAACTTTGTGGGAATAAAAACACTAATATTTTCTTTTATATTACATAGAATTTCATATTCATTTGTGATTATTTTGTAAGCAATGGATTCATTTATATATTTGTATCCAATATATTTTAATAATATAGTTAAACCATTTCATAACTACTAATTTAATTTCTAGTTTATATTAAATAATAACATAATAGTATCTCATTATTTTTATTCTATATTGCGTATTACATCGGCAATCGAGGAAAGTCATTATTGTGTGTGACACATGTTATCCTCAATGAAATTTTAGAGGAAGATCTAATTTATGTTGTTTTTAGTGTATGGTTAACTTTTTTTTTCATATAATTCATGAAAAAATAGTGATTTAATATAAAATAATAAATTTTTATTATTGTGTCGAATTCTATATGTCAAAAATATTAAATTAATTCGAAACAAATTCACAAAATCTAATTGTGTTACATTCTACACCAATTAAAATGAACATATCCATTGAGATTAATATGCGAAGTAAAGGGGTTAATACTTGAAAGTACCTTTCATAGAAACTCACATAAGAAAAACATTATCATAACACATAATTTTATAAGGGAATGTTGAGAATATAACTATTACCCCAAATAACATATGACTATGTTTGAACATAGTTAAACATTAGATGAATTTAAAAACAAGGACATGGAGGAAAAAATAAAATATTTGTTAAAAACTATTGAAATATCAATGAAAATATGAGGGACAAAACGTCATAAATCTGTGATGATTTAGAAGACAATCTGTCCTACAAAAAGTAAGGTATTATGACAACATTAATTTTTTTATCATTTTCCAACTATTGAGTAATTATTTTATGGACCAATAATATATGAAAATAAAATCACTTGATATATTTATATAAATATAATTTCATTTTTGAGTTTTCTTTCAACAATTTCTAAATTGTGCATTATTTCTAGAAATGGATGTTTTGAAATTAACTTGCATGCCTGATGTACTAAAATACATATCTATCTAAACTTAAGGCCCATAAAAGAATGAAAAGTATAACTAATAGTCTCAAATTATTCATAAAAAATCAATATGTTTAATAAATTAATAACTAAACCTAACATTTAACTCTACTAGTTCATCATTATGGTTTATTCATATAAAATAATTACGCTTTATCCAGTGCATCATGTAAGTCAGTGGTAGGTGCAAACCCCTTTTCATCCTTCTATCAGGGGGTAAAGACCTACGAAATTTTCAAACATGATTGGTTTTCAACCAATGTACAATATTTCCTTTTAAAAAATAACTCTAATATAAATTAAAAAATAAATATGATGGACATCCTTGAAATAAGGTTATGGAAAAAATGGATTTTAACCTAGGTTTTAATGAAATTATCAACACCTAAATTCTTCCTCTAATGGTAAACATAAACATTTCATAAATGGTTAACCATATAACCATTATGAAAGATGATAAATAAAACCCATTATAAAAAGGCTCATGAAAGAATCTTAAAATTGACCACCCATATATCACAATGTATCTCTTGGTTATTACAAACATGTGAAAACAATCATCAAGTAATCTTTTCAAAACAATAAATAATTATTGAAAACATGCATGTTTCCAAATTACAATGTATATTGGATAAATTACTTAAATTAAAAAATATTTTAAACTTCATCAATGAAAGGGAAAACTACTTGTTCAGAAATCATTAATTAGAACCATGTTAAATATTACCTTTTGGACTGGGTTATACCAAATATACACAAGTGGGGGTGAATTGTGTCTTAAAAATTCCTCACGAGATCGTTTTATGCCATTTAACTTTAATCAAATAAATTAATGCATCAGAAATTTAAAAAGAAGGATCACATGATGTATAGTGGTTCGGGGAACAAAAGACCCATAGTCCACTCCACCAATGCTCTACTCCATGAGCTTGGTGATTTTCAAAATCTGGTCCTCTTGTCAACAGACTGTTCCACAACTAAGTACACGCATTTGACACCTTTACAATATAAGTAAAAACACAGCCTTCTCAGTCAATCACAGAACCTACACATCATAGTAAAAGAAGATGGTCACTCAAGAAAAAAATAAGTATATTTTCATTGAAAATAATTTCCTATTGTTATTCAAAATTGAAATAGAATGAAAATGATATTAGATAGATCATCATCATCAAAAATACTGATCTTCAAATAAGAGACAATTGGAGAATCTTTAGTCAAAGTAGATATAGAAATATAATTTGTAACTTCAGCAGTAGATTCACAATAGATCTTTGATGTTTGAATAGATTAATCCTGTACCATGTTCTTTCTTATTCAATATATAGAGATTTTTATCTCTTCGTAATCAGCAGATCTGTAGATCTTGATAGTCTTTGTTTTTCTCCCTTTTTTATATTCGTCGTTGTTACTCTGAAATTCTTGTATATAGAATCCTTGGGTATATATCACTTTATATCTTTAAGAAAAAAATATAATAATAAGGTTGAATTATTCTGTGAATTTAGATAAAAAAATTCGCCTTCTGACTCTCGATATTCAACAATTTGAATTAACAGATATCTCGTAACACCCTATGAAATTCGGCATGAAATGTACCTTTTAAATTGATCATTTGAATCATAGATAAAATGGCATTGAATCAGTTAATGACACATTTTTAAAAAATGCTTTTAATCTGGCTTAAAATCTTCTTAATTATCCACTTGTAGTTCGATTCATAATAATATCAACTATAATTTTACAACTCCAAACAGAAGTTTGAACTGTATATCATGCATATTCTGAACGTAAGGTAGATCACAATGTAAGGTTGATGATCCACTCTTCAAACATAAGGTTTATCATCCATACTTTTCTTTTCCACACTCAAATGAATGATAAATGATCTATACATTTATAAGATTCAAAATTTATGGTACATGATCCATACATTTAATGAATCACAAGGTTGTCTACTAAGGTAAGGTATATGTACAATTCTTTTGAGAAACAAACGTAACGTTTATAACAAACGTACATTTCTTCTCCCATATTTTTCAATATCCCAAACTGAGGGTTCCTTCTTATCATAGGGTTCCTCATCCATACATTTTTTTATAATTTATGATTTATTAACCACACTTTTCTGATATTTCATTAGAGTATACCCCACATTCCATCCTTATGCCACACTTCTCCATATAGGGTATGAACTGTGTTTCCAGAACACGCTGGATTGATTTATGAACTCTTTAAAACATGTTTCACGACATATAAATACTTGACAACTCGTTTAAAAATATGAATATAAAAACAATTTAATTATCAAAATATACATAAAGTAAAATAATTAGAAAACAACTAATGGTATTTCTGAGCAAAAAAATCAACATAAATAATTAGAGTAATATTTTCAACAATATCCCCCTTATTAATAATAAAATCCTGTATTGTTGAAAAAAACACTTCCTCAATAATCTCCCCCTTTTTGATGATCACAAAACCCATAAAATAACCAATGAAGAAAACATAGAAAATTAATTACAAATAGTATTGAATTTTTAAAAGATAAATGAAATATTAGATTTAACATAATTTCTCCCCTTAAAAGATTAAGATAATGCTTAATATTTCAACCACAATAAAGAGTAGAATTAAAAAACATCTAAATTACAATGTGACATTGTTACAATAAAAAGTTGTGTTTATCCAATTTTAGCCTCCTTTAGTGATATCAAAAAAATTATAGAATATAGTATAGAACACATTTAATATTATACCGAACTTTAGTAAATGCTATTATTAACCGTTTGTCAATAATTGAATCTGAATTACAGGCATATCGTAACAGAGATAGTAAAACAAAGAGAAATAAAAAAATATAGAATGAAAGAACTGTTCATTAAAAAAATATGTAACAGCCACAATTATGATGAACAGATGAATCAAGGTGTGGTAAGGCTATGAGAGAAAGTATCTCCCCTATGAACTACTTCATTGATTTTTTTCAACTATTATCTCAGCCATCTAATCATTCCATCTCCCAGTTTGATAATAAGATCTCTATTAACATGAGTCATATGAACATCTTCTATCAAATTTACTCTAGAAAACTCATGAATCCTCTCTTCCTTATCCATTAATAGAGTTAACTTCTCTGTGAACTAAGTGATTAAAATTCTAATACATGGTTCACTTGAGGTAAACTGGTGAACTAGACACTTCTGATTATATAACAGTACTAACAAAGGGGCACTAATAAATTGATGGTCCTATAATCTTGCATTCATATTCTCCATGAACACTTTAATAGATTGAAATCTTCTAATTAAATCTGGTGAAGTACCTGATGTACTGGACTCACTGGGTTTGATAGATTCAAATTTTCGCTCCATGAAGATCAAAATTCCAGTAAATCTGCCTTTATAACCATCTATGATTTCATCTTTGCATCTTCATTTGACATTTCCCTCTTAAATACTTTAAATTATTGTTTGGAAGTAGTACTTTCTTTCAGCCTCTAAAATTTTAACTGTTCTTTTTATATGACTCTCTTCATATCATCATTTTGATATTCCAGCTAGACAACTTCTTGTACAGCTCTTCTATTTCCCCATTCACTGAATCAGAAGCACCATATGCTTGATTCTCATCCTTAGCATGTACTTGATGCAGCACACTATAGGTAGTGACTATGCATTATATTTTTCTTTATCTTCCCCTTGAGATGGTTTTTCAGTAGATTTTTCCTCCGAGTCTTTCCTAGACTCATCCACCGAAAAATTCTCATTCAGTACCTCAGTATGAATCTCAGAAGAATTCTTTTCCTGGTTGTCAGATGCTGGGGGTTTATTTTCATGAAAATCAAATTCATGGTCTTCCTCTATCAATTTATTTTCCAAAATAATATTTTCTTGATCAACCTAGACATGATCAATTAGGGTTCTGGCCACTGCTTCTCCTGGACCATGAACTGTATCAGTAATAGTTTTTGTTTGAGCTTCAAGTTATGTCACTTCCTGAGACAAATTTTCTTGCTCTATTGGAGAAGTCACCTTATTGTGAGCCACTACCCCCTATATTATTTCTTCATATATAGTTTCTCTAACAAACTTATAGCTTAATAGATCACCAGATGTGAAAACATGTGCATTTACAGTAGGCTCATCAATAGGATTCAGATTTCAGGTCCTTTTGAACTGAAGTCCTTCCGGAATTCTTTCTTCAGATACATCCATATCCTCAAGCCTAAGGCTTCTTGATACTACATGGATTCTTGATTCAACTTGTCCTTTCTTTGATTTTTCTAGTTGGGCCTGAGCACTTTCTTCATCTTCTTCAGCTCCAACAGGCAGCAATTTTTCTTTAATTGTGCTAAAAATAGCCAATCATTCTCAATTTACCAGCATTTAAGATATTACTATGGTGGAATTTCAATCGAGCATCCACTAATATTATCATATCTGACTTAAACCTAATTTTTGAGTTCAACCGTCCAAAAGGATAAAAGTTTATCCTTGCCTCTGGTTGGCAATATTAATTGAAATACCTTACCATGTATCTTAGAAAGTTAAAATTTGATATCACCCAATAGAAGAAACATTCTGTACATATCTGGGTAAAGTATCTTTTTCATCTCAGACATTCTAGGTGCAATACCAGTTTTCAATAACTTAATAAATATTTTTTGAACTAGTTACAAACAAAAAGGTCATAATATATTATGACTTATGCATATAATCACCAATATTCTGTAAATAAAAATGAAAAACTCTTTTATCAGAGAAGTTATGAATTCGAGCAATTTCAACAGAGGATATTGAAAAATCTCAATTCTCAATCTTAGTAACAATTGAAAACTCATTAGTTCCCATTAAAAACTATAACGAAATATAGAAATTATAATGTTCTACCTCATATAGAAACTCTATATGATCTGCATTAAACATTTTTCAAGGTTTTAAAAAGAAAGAGCTCGCTTCAGCAACAAGTCCATGTTATAAAACCATTCCAGATATATGAACTTTCCTGGAAAAATTTCCCTACCTGTCGAGCGCTGCCTCTTGCTAGTGCTCGTCTTAGCCAAATCAGTTCTTTTGGTCATGGCCATTTCTGTTGGGAATCTCTGAAGGTTTAAAAATTAGGGTTTCAATGGTTCAGGTTGGGATTGACAAAGAGTGGTAAATTTCACAGGTTCGAAAGGGTTATTTTGGTAGAAATGAAATGATTCAGAATTTAAAATTTTTCTGATAGCCTTGATTCCCATGTTATCCAAAATCATTACATAATTTAAAAAAAAGATTCACGTATTTAAAAACTGGTATAATAAAATAAAATATTCTTTTAAAAAATTATTTCAAACAGTATAAATAAAAATAGCATAATTGATTAAATAAAATAAATCATTATTTAAAATTAAAAAACCCTAGCTCCCCCTTAATAAAATCAAACGTTGCAGTGGGTATTTGTTTAGTAAAAATATCAGCTAATTGAATTTCAGTACTTAAAAATTCTAAAAATATATCTTTTTGAAGAACATGGTCTTTTAGAAAATGATGTCTGATATCAATATTCTTATGTCCTAGAATGATTTACAGGATTTTTTGAAATATTTATAGCACTAGTATTATCACGTAAAATAAGAGTACTATTAAAACATAGTCTAAAATACATTAGAGTGTTTTTCATCCACAAAACTTGTGCACAAAACTCCCCAAGATACATATTCTGCCTTGCCTGTTGACAGGGAAACTGAGTGTTGTTTCATACTTGATGTTGACACAAAGGAATTTACTAAAAAGTGACAAGTTCCTTAGGTTATTTTTCTATCTAATCTGCCACATCCAAAATATGCATCTAAATATAGAATTAAATTAAAATTAGTCATTTTGGGATAAATAAGTGATTGAAAAACAGTTCCTCTTAAATATCTAAAAATTATTTTAACAACAGTTAAATGGGATTCTTTAGGGTTTGATTGAAATTTTGCACAAAGAAATATTGAATAAATTATATATTGTCTTCTAGCAGTATGATATAACAAACTACCAATCATACCTCTATATAACTTATTGTTAACTAATTTTCCAGTTTCATCCAAATCATGTTTTATATTAGTAATAATATGAGTTGTATATGTCTTGCTGTTTTGATGTACAATTTTCATAAGTAAATCATTAATTTATTTTCTTTGATTTAAAACATTTCCAAAATCTTTTTGAAAAATTTGAAGTCCTAAAATGAAATTTGACTCTCCCATCATACTCATTTCAAATTGTTTTTTTCATTAAATTTGAAAATTCATGACAATTTGTTTTATTAGTTGATCCAAAAATTACATCATCAACATAAATTTGAATAACTAAAATATTGAGAGTTTAAATTTTCCATAAATAGTGTTGGATCTGCCATTTCAACAGTATAATCATTTTTCAAAAGAAAAGATCTTAATATTTTATACCAAGCATTATGTGCTTGATTAAATCGAAAAAGAGCATTTGTATGTTTAAAAACGAAATATAGTTTTTCTGAATTTTCAAAACCATGAGGTTTCTCAACATAAACTTCCACCATTAAATAAAAATTTAAAAAGGAAGTCATAACAACCATTTAAAAAAAATTAATTTTCATATGAGATGCATAAGCTAAATGTATAAGGACCCAGTTGGAGTAATGAACCACTGAGATGGGGGGTGAATTAGTGGTGCCCATTTTTCTTCCTTTATGTTCCCTTAAGATTGAGAAAAACCATTTCCTCCTGTTAAAGATATAATTTTCTGCTGAGAAACAAACAAGCACACATCCAAAGGAATACAAAAATTTACAAGGCTCACTATTCAATAAGAATAGCTACATCCTTCGTATAGTTGGAAACAATCCAACACCATAAAATCCACATAGAAAACAATCGTTGGATTAAAATGAGTATGATATACCCTTACACTCATGAAGCACTGTGATATAATCACTACAGTGCGTGTGCACTCTCTTAGCACAATAGGGCAATGTCTCTTTTCTTGTAACAACTTATGTTACCTTCACGTCATTTCAATTACACAAGTGTAAGCAAGTTCGACACAAATCTTGAATTCCTTACCCAGAACAAAAGTGACTCCTTGGACTTGAGATAGATTAATTATAGTCTGAACTTCCCATTCCAATTCTCCACTCAGAATTCTTCACTCCGAATTCTCCACTCCGAAATTTTTTTTTTCACTCCGTTTCTTCAATCTGAGTCTTCCTCAGTCTGAAAAACTCAATACGGTGACATCTAGTACTAATTCCCAATTCTGAATCACCACTCCGAATTATTCACTCCGGATCTTCTTCTTCACTCTGAATCTTCAATCCGAGAAATTCAATATGATGTCAACCAGTATCAAATTCTTGTTTCGATTGAAACCACAATGAAACTCAGTCGGCCAAGATCTTCTTCCACTCTCTAGATTATCAGAGATTCTCTCTCTACATTCTCATCACTCCCTTAGTTAGCACCCTGATCTCCTTCAATAGGTGCACCAAAGTGTACTATGGCGGGAAACCAAAATATTTTCCCTCTCACACAAAATCACTGAAATCTTAATTTATCCTGAAATCTTAGAGTGATTAAGACATTTTCAACGCTTCTAGAATCTTCTAGAATCTCCTTACACTTCTCTTGATTTATAACTTTGGCCTTTTTCGGATCTGACTTTGTTACACAAGATTCTCAGTATCACTTTCTCGGATCCACTCATCTTGAGTCTTCGGCATCACTTTCAATTATCAGTATGACTCTTCAGATTACGACTTCACCAATTCTTGGCATGACTCCCCACTTCTAGATATGAACATCAGGTTCAGTCTACTCCGAACATCCCACTATGAACCTCTTACTTAGGATGTTGAATCTGAACTTCTCACTACGAACTTCTTCTTCAGCAAGTCGACTCCGAACATCTCGCTACAAACCTCTTTTTCAGCAAGTCGACTCCAAACATCTAGCAATGATCTTCAGGCTCAATAAGTAGACTCTGCAAATTCGGTTCAGGGAGTAGACTCTGCACTTCTCTCTACAAACTTCTGGTACTCGGAATGAATCTTCCATATT
This sequence comes from Viscum album, assembly GCA_963277665.1. Classification (NCBI taxonomy): domain Eukaryota; kingdom Viridiplantae; phylum Streptophyta; class Magnoliopsida; order Santalales; family Viscaceae; genus Viscum; species Viscum album. Next base: position 1,284,365,350 of record OY728141.1, read on the forward strand.
CTCAGAACAGCTCTTCCAGATTCTCGTAACGGGTCTTGGTTCTCGATACGACTTCTTTAATCATCGATACCGGAGAGTTTGAATTCTTGGAATGACTCCTCTAGATCTCGGTATGACATCACCACAAAACTTCTTCATTCATTATGAGTACTTTCATATACTCACAAATTAGAGTTACAAAACAGCAAAGCATAGTCACAAGAATTTCCATCACATCTCATCTCAGCCAACTTTTGAGAATTTGCAATTTCCTAGTTCTGAACTTCTCAATTTCCAGACTCCGAATTCCAAACTATGAATTCTTTGAACACCAGGTTCCAAATGTTCAATATTCTCGGTTCCGAATCTCCAAGATTTCAGCTTCCAAATTCTAAGAGATTCAAGGTGTCTTTACTTTATGAAAACATCCTTAATATCAACAGAAGACAGTCCCTGCAAACCATATCTTCCTTCATCTTGGTACTAATAATCTCCCCATTTGGAATTTGTTGTCAAACAAGTTTTCATAAATCACCAAAACAGGAAACCTAAAGCAATGGATTAATTTTCAACATTTCTCAGCCTACATGAGCTAACTCGCTGTAGGAAACAACAATCATTGATAGAAAAACCATGTTGTCCATAGGTAGTGAAAATGACATCTCCAACTTCATACATCTTCAGCTTCATACATCATGTAAACAACTACAAGTTATATCCTACAACCACCCCAACAAAAAGTTATAATAGTTAATATACACAAACAATGCTGAGTTCACAACTTAACCACAACTCTCTCTTGGAACAACATATTTATTATACAAAAAAATTCTCTCCCTTGACATAACAATCTAAAGGTAAAAAGAGAGAGGGGACAAAACAACATACCTTAGCCTTGAAGAGAAAGAGGTTGCACACCCATGTTCAACCACAATCATGAGAATGATTCCATTGGAAGAGGTTTCGTGAAAATATCAGCAACTTGTTTAGTAGATGAATCATATTCATGTTTAAGTTCATTCTTTTCCACATTCTCATTGATGAAATTATATTTGATATCAATATGCATTGAACGAGAATTTTGGACTGGATTCTTGGTAATATTAATGGTGCTTTGATTATCATAGCCCAAGAGCAAAGGCAACTTCACTTCAACTAAAAAATCTTTCAAATGTGTCTTCATCCAGATAAGTTGAGTAGCGTCCATGGTGGCAGAAACATATTCAGATTCAGCCGTACTAAGTGTCACAAAATTTTTCTTCTTCGAGTGCCAACCAACACAATTTTTTACCATAATGAACACTCTAATCGATGTGGATCTTTTATCATCAACATTTCCTTCCCAATATGCATCTCAATGTCCAATCAAATCAATGTTATTTGGGCCACTATACTTGATTCTAAATTATGTTGTGCATTTTATGAATCTAAGAATTCTCTTTCTATCAACAAGATGAGATTTTTTTGGAGCACTTTGGAATCTTTCACATAAGGTAACAAAAAAACAATATCTGGTCTTGATTCAGTTAAGTATAATAAACTTATAATCAGCTTTCGATATTCTTTCTGATCAACTTATTTTCCTTTGTCATCTTTTCTTAGCTTTGTTCCTACTGATATAGAAGTTGATACAGGTTTTGAGTTTTCAATCCCAAACTTCTTAAGAAGTTCCTTAGCATACTTTTATTGGGAGAGAAAAATGAATTCTTTCTATTGCAAGATTTGTAACCCAAGAAAGTATATCATTTTACCCAACATGGACATCTGAAAGAAATTCTTCATTTCCTCAAAAAACCATTCACAACTTCTTTCATCATTCCCAACAAAAATAATGTCTTCAACATAGATAAACACAATGAGAGAAAGATATTGGCTTTCCTTTATCAACAGATTGCTGTTAACTCTTACTTTCTTGAAGTTCATCTCCTTTAAGCAAGTGTCCAGTTTGGAAAACCATGCTCTTGGAGCTTTCTTTATCCCATACAAGGCTTCATTAAACTTGTATACATAACATTCATTCTTCCCAACAACAAAGCCACATGGTTGCTTAATAAAAACTTCTTCCTTGAGATCACCATTAAGAAATGACGATTTAACATCCATTTGAATGATTTTGTAGCCTCATTGTGCAGCAATAGTAAGAATGATTCAGATAGTTTCTAATCTGGATACCGAATCAAAAGTTTCTTTAAAGTCAATTCCTTCAATCTGAGAGTAACCTTTGCAAACCAATCTTTATTTATTTCTATCAACATCACATTATTTATTCAACATGATCTGAAATACCCATTTGGTGCAGATAATGTTCTTATTTTTAGGCTTGGGTACAAGTTCCCATGTTTCATTCTTTTCAATCTGATCCAATTCTTTATTCATGGTTTGAACCCATTCTGGATGCTCAAAGGCTTCTTTAACATCATTTGGTTCCACTTTGGAATATAAGGAAGTATGCGATATAGAATTACTTGTTCTTCTTGTTTGAACCGTGTGACGTTGATCACCAATTATGTTCTGAGCATGCACTTGTTTCATCATCCTTGGATAAGTTTTTCGTGTGCCTTCCTCATCACTTAATATGGATGAATCAGATTCTTAATTTTGATTAGGATTACAGTTCATTGCATCCTTATCAGAATCGTTAGCTTCATCTTCCTCATCTTCCTTGTATGTCTGGACATGCTTATCTTTTTCTGGTTTTCAATGACTTTTACATCAACTGTATCCACCATTCTTGTTGTTTCTTTGTTAAAGCACCTATAACCTCTTTCTTCTGGAGTATAACAATGAAATATTCCGTCTTCTCCTTTTTGCTCGAATTTTCCACAACATCCACTTTTTTTATTTTTGATGCATGGACTCCCAAAAACCATAGAATGCTTGATACATGAAGTAATTCCATAGAAAAGTTCATATGGAGTCTTTTTTGATTGAGGCATGTAGAAAAATCGATTTTGAATATAAACAGTTGTACTTGTAGCTTGCCTCCAAAAGTAATGAGTATGTCCATGTTCAAGAAACATGGTTCTTCCCATTTCCACCAAGATTCTGTTATTCCTTTTAGCAACTCGATTTTTTTGAGGTGTATATGGTGCACAATATTCATGCAAAATCCCATGCTTCTCAAGATAGTCTTCAAATTATTTACTTCTATACTCACCACCTTTATCTGTTCTCATCTTTTTCACAGAGTACTCACATTCTTTCTCAGCTTTCTTTATGAAGCTTTTAAAAATTCTCAGGGCATCTGACTTGTGCTTCCTAATCAAAACACACGTAATTTGAGTGATATCATCAATGATTGTGATGAATTAATTTTATCCATTTTTTGATTATTTTCCCATCATCCCACATATATCATAATGTATTAGTTCAAGGGGTTGTTTCAAACAAATGTCAACATTCTTATGCACAATACTTGTAATCTTTCCTTTCTGATAGGTAGTGCAACAACAATCTTTTCTTCTTGGGAAATATGGAATATCTCGAACACTGTCCCTTTGAGATAACCTGCTCATATTTCTCTGACACATGTGTCTAAGTCTTCTATTCCACAACTGATATTCTTCCATTATGCTCATGTAACAAGAATTTTGTGAATTTCCAACCTGAAACAGATTCCCTTTGGTCCATTGGACTCTTGTAACAATCTGCCCGTATTCTTCATTTTTCACAATAAACCCATCTTTCCTGAAGATAACCTTGTTACCTTCCTCACACTATTGTGATACACTCAACAAGTTGTGATTTATCCCATCAACATATAGAGTTTTCTTGGACATCAATTTTTCCTTTCAATGATGGCTGATCCAACACCTTTGATCTTTAAAGATTCATCATTGCCAAATGTCACAGTTCCTTCTTTATACTACTTTATATTCTTTAGCAACTTAAAGTCTCCTGTAATATGTTTAGAACACTCACTATCAAGTATCCAAGGTCGATCTTCCTTTATAAACATTAGAGAAGTTTCAACAACAAGTGATTTTTCTTCTATCACTTCTTTCTTCACCTTTGGCTTCTGAGAATTATGATTTTTATTTTGAGCCAGTAACAACACAAGACATCCTTTTTCAAGGTTTCTGGGTTGTTCACACCTTTCACAAATGGTCTCCAGAGGCTGAAATCTATTTTCTGTCTTGACTTCATTTTTATCAACATTATTCAAGAAAACCTTCTCACTCTTTTTCCATTTAGGGGATTGACTCCCCCTCATTCTCTACCTCTCATAACATGTGGGGTGGTAAAAATAATTTTTATTGAACCAACACATATTCATTTTATTCTCGAATCCACCACAATACCAACAGTACCCATAGAAGGATTACCTTCCTCTAAAGATTTTGTTCTGATACTGCTTTGTTTCTCTTTCTTCATCCCCACCAACCATTATTTTGTTAGCAAGATTGCTCTACTAGAATACTAGATTCTCTGATTTAGCTTTATTTTACTAGTGTTAGACTTAGGCTTCCTTGAAACTTCAGTGTTCCCAGTGATTCTGGTCTTCAATACAGAAGTAACTTTCTCATCTTTCTTCTTCAAAGAATCCACTTTATTATTTTGTTGATTTTTTCAGAATGTTCTTGTTGAGAGCCTTCAACAACATCAGTAGTTGAGTTTTGAAAAAAAATGTTTTTTGATTCAACATCTTTGAGCTTCTTTTGAACAATTTCTAATTCTTTCTCTTTTTCCTTCAGCTTAACTATTATGTGTTCGTTTTGATTTTTCTCATCTTCAAGAGACTTCTTGAAATCTTCATGTTCTTTCTCAAGTTCTTCATTAACATTAGCTTGATTGCATGCTAAGGAACATTATTCTTCCAATTTTATGTTACGTTTCTCCAGCCTTTTGATCATCCTTAATCATTCCTGGAATTCTTCTTTCAGATGCATCTGAAGCTGAGTTTCTTCCTTTTCCGAGTTTCTACTTCCGAAATCTTCATCATTCACTGTTGCAATGAAAGTATTTTCAAAACCATGCTCAAAATATTTTTCGGATTCATAATCACTTTCTTCATCTTTTTCATTTTTAGATATAAAACTTTTTCTCCTGGATTTGAAGAACTTATTTTCTTTCCATGACATTCCTTTACCACCCTACTTCTTCCAAAACATTCTTGGATTTCTTTATTCTTCATCACTGTCCTCTTCATTCTTCTTTTGAGGACAGTTAGCCGCAGAGTGGCCAATGCCTCCACATTCAAAACACTTCAAGGGAAGTTTTACATTGTATTTACCTATGCCTCTTTTCACATTCTTTGAAAACAAGGATAAAATATCATTAATATTTTTACATACCTCACATTCGGAGTCAGAGTCACCACCATCTTCTTCAATCAAGATCTTCTTAAACTTATCTTTCTTCATGGATTTGAAAGATAATTCTCTGTAAACCATTGTATTGGTTTTCATATACTTTTCCCTTCTCATCTCATAAGCAATGAGTGTGCTATGCAAATCAACAAGAGATAGAGTCTCTGAGTCTCTTTCTTCTAATGAAGATACCTTCGCATTAAATTTATCTAGAAGATTCCTCATGATTTTTTCCACCATAGTAGAGTCACTCAGCTCTTCACCAAGACATCTGATGGTACTAACAATATCGTTCACCCTGGCGAAGAAATCCCCAATAGATTCATGCTCTCCCATCTTCAAATCCTCATACTTCAATATCTAGATTTGAAGTTTTGCATTCTTGAATTTTCTGTTTCCTTCGTATATGTTTTTCAGTTAGTCCCATTTACCTTTGGTTGTGGCCAATCCTTTCACTCTCAAGAACTTACTATCAGAAAGTGAAGATAATATATCATTCTTGGTTCTTCCATCATTCTCAAGAAACATCTTGTCAATAGGTGTATGTGGAACATTGTCTTCAATGGGTGGAAACCCAACTGTTGCAGCTTCAAGAACATCATAACTAATAGAAATGAGATACAATAGAAATCTATCCTTCTAGATGTGATAGTTCTTCCCATCAAATACTGGAATGCCTTTACTATTCACACAATTCAGATTCTCTATTAGCAAGGAAAACAAAGGAAACTTTGCTCTGATACCACTTATAAGGACCCAGTTGGAGTAATGATCCACTGAGAGGGGGGGGGGGGGTGAATCAGTGGTGCCCCTTTTTCTTCATTTAAGTTCCCTTCAGATTGAGAACAACCTTTTCCTCCTATTAAAGATATAATTACCTGTTGGGAAACAAACAAGCACACATCCAAAGGAACACATCAATTTACAAGGTTCACTATTCAATAAGAATAGCTACGTCCTTGGTATGGTTGGAAACAATCCAGCACCATACAATCCACTAAGAAAAAAAATACTAGGATTACAACGAGTAGGATATACCCTTACACTCATGATGCACTGCGGAACAATCACTCCAGTTCATGTACACCCTCTTAGCACAATAGGGAAATGTCTCTTTTCTTGTAAAAACTTATGTTACCTACACTTCCATTCAATTACAAAAGTGTAAGAAAGTTAATCACAAATATTAACTTCTTTACCTAGAAGAAAGGCAAGGACTCCTTGGACTTGAGATAGATCAATTATAGACCGAACTTCCAATTTTGATTCTCCACTACGAATTCTTCACTCCGAATTCTCCACTCCGAACTTTCTTCTTCACTCCGATTATTCAATCCGAGTATTCCTCAGTCTGAGAAACTCAATATGGTGACCTCCAGTACTGTTTCCCCAGTCTGAAAATCCACTCCGAATTCTTCACTCTGAATTCTCCACACCAGATCTTCTTCACTCTGAATCTTCAATCCAATAAATTCAATAGGATTTCAACCAGTATGAAATTCTCGTTTCGATTGAAACCACAATGAAACTCAGTCAGCCAAGCTCTATTTCCTCTCTCTAGATTATTATAGATTCTCTCTCTACTTTCTCATTACTCCCTTACATAGCACCCTGGTCTCCTTTTCTAGGTGCACTAATGTGTGCTTAGTCGGAAAAAAATATTTTCCTGCTCACTCAAATTCACCCAAATCATAATTTCTCTTGAAATCTCTGAGTAATTAAGACTTTTTCAATGCTTCTAGAATCCTCTCAAATCTTCTTCCACATCTCCTGATTTAGAACATTGGCCTTTTCCGGATCTGACTTTGTTACACAAGATTCTCGGTATCACTTTATCATATCCACTCATATTGATTCTTCGACATCACTTTCAATTATCAGTATGACTCTTCAGATTACGACTTCACCAATTATCGGCATGACTTTTCACTTATGTATACGAACTTCAGGTTCAAGAAGTCGACTCCCAACTTCTTGATATGAACATATGACTCAGTACGTCAACTCTGAACTTATCTCTATGAACTTCTTCTTCAGCATGACGACTCCGAACTTCTCAATATGAACCTCTTCTTTACCAAGTCGACTCCGAACTTTTGGCAACGAACTTCAGGTTCAGGATGTAGACTCCAAAAATTCTGTTCAAGGAGTAGACTCTTCACTTCTTGCTTCGAACTTCTGGTACTCGGAGAAACTCTTCCAGATTTTCGGAACAACTCTTCTAGATTCTCGGAATGACTCTTGGTTCTCAATACGACTTCTTCAATCATCTATACCGGAGAGTTTGAATTCTCGGAATGAATCCTCGAGATCTCTTTATGACTTCACCACCCAAATTTTTCTTGCATTATGAGTTCTTGAATATACTCACAAATTAGAGTTAAAAAACAGAAAAGCATCGTCACAATAATTTCCTTCACATATCATCTCAGACAGCTTTTGAGAATTTGCAATTTCCCGGTTCCAAACATCTCAATTTCCAGACTCTGAATTCTAGACTACGAATTGTTCAAACACAAGGTTACAAATGTTCAATATTCTTGGTTCCGAATCTTCAAGATTTTAGCTTCATAATTCATAGAAATTCAAGGTGCCTTTCCTTTATGAAAAATTCTTCATGATCAACAAAATAAAATCTCTGTAAACTATCTCTTCCTTTATCTTGGTCCTAACAAAATGGATTAAAATGGATTCTAACCCAGCTACAGGTGAAAAGGTGTCATCATAATCAATAACTTCTTCCTGATTATATGATTTTTCTATTAGTCTGGATGTATTCCAACTTATTATTCCTTGGTCATCTTGTTTATTTCTAAACACACATTTCATTCCTATAACAAGATAATTTTGTTGCCTTTCAACTAATTGCCATAGATCGTTTATTTTCAACTGGTTTAGTTCTTCTTTCATTGATATCATATAACTTTCATCACTTAAAGATTCTTCTATAGACTAAGGTTCTAATTGGGATAGAAAGGAAGAAAACACCACAATATTTCATATATTCCTTCTAGTTTTTATTCATGTGTCTAAGTCTCCTATTATTGTTTCTAAACGGTGATTATTTTGGGTCCTTTACTGTCTAGGTTATACACAAATAGGTTCTTCAATGTCATGTTCTTCTGGACGAGACTAAATTTTATTTATAACTTTTTCAAAATCCTATTTCAGGTTCTCAAGTCTCATGTTATCATTATATTCAGATTCATCAATTTTATCTGTCCTTTTCTCAAAGGGATTAGATTCACCAATTTCACATGGACTGATTTTTCAACAATCCTTGAATTTTTTATTAAAAACACTATAATATTTGGAAGTAGAAGAATATCCTAAGAAAATTCCTTTATCAAATTTTGGATCTATCTTACCATGATTTTCCTTGGTGTATAAGGTGTAAACCTTGTATCCCAAACCATAACGTAATTTACTTTAGGTTTTCTATTATTTTAGAGTTCATAGTGTGTTTTTTTCTAAATTGTTCTAATTAAAACTCTATTCATTATATAGAAGGCCGTACTTGTAGCCTCTACCCAAAAATATGTAGGAAGACTATATTCATTTAGCATAGTCCTAGATATTTCTTGAATAGTTCTATTTCCTCTTTCAACAATTCCATTTTTTGAGGTGTTCTTGGTGTATGGATGGAATTTTTAATACCCATATTTGGGAAAAAGGAATTAAATTCCTTAATCTCAAATACCCACCATGATCACTTCTTAATGAATTTTTTTAAACCATTTTCATTTTGAACAAATTTCCAAAACTATCAAATAAAGTAAAAGCTTTATTTTTATATTTAAAAAAATCCATGTAAATCTAGAATAATCATCAACCAAAAAATTTACATATAATTTGCTGGCCATGCTTGAAAATCTTGAATGTCTATGAAAACACATATGGATAAGTTCAGGGGGTTTAGATGTTGAAATTTGGTTAGCATATTTGACGGATGATCTGTGCCTCTTGCCGAGTTGACATGCATCAAAAAATCTATCACTTTGAAACATGAGACTAAGAAAATAAAAAACTAATTGTTTCTCAGATAACTTATAAAAAGTATATATATTGCAATATCAATGTCTTCTATGCCAGATCCAGGGTTCATTTAACTTAGTGGTTAAGTAGTTTACTTTTTGTTTACACAAGAAATTTAAGTCTAGGGGATACACATTATCAGTTCTAGGTGCTCTAAATTTTAGCAATTTATTTTTAAAAATAGAGTAGCAATTGTTAGGGAAATAAATAGCATAACCATCATCACAGAGTAGTGAGATACTTATCATATTGTGTTTCAATCTTTTTACATGAAGTATTTTATTGATTGAGACATTTTTTGGATCTCCAACTATTCCCATTCCAATTATCTTGCCTTTGGTAATGTCACCAAAAGTGACTAGTCCACCATCATTTTGAGTTAGTGTTATGAAATTTGATGAATTTACACTCATATGACTAGATTAGCCATTGTCCATATACCATATGAAATTTTTTTCTTCAGTTACCTACTTCCTTCAAAGGAATTTAAATAATTGTTTTGGTACCCATATTCTATTGAGTCCAGTTGTGTTTTCCAGCATATATCTGAGAATAAAGAATTGGTTTTTTTCTAAAATCAACAGAATCATATAAATTATTTGAGACAAAGGATTTAATTATTACACTTATTCGGGGTTTCCTTAAGTAAAAATTCTTATAAATATGACCTTTTGCACCACAATTTTTATAGATTACTTTTCTACTACTTGGAACAAATTGTACAGTTTTGGCTTTTCACCTTTACTGCTTATTGTATATCTTCCCATTTTAATCACATTCTTTCCAAGAATTTTATTTAATGTATTTTCTCAGTTTTTAATAATAAGATATTCTCTTTTATATGATTCTACTTCATTTTTCAGTGTTTTTACCTTTGATTCATAATCTGTATAGTTAATGTTAATTGAATTATACTTATCAGTTAACTCTTTAAGTTGTTTCACCATTTTATCACTTTTATTTGAAACAGCCTTGTAAAAGTTCTTAAAAGACATATGCTTCTTAAAAAGAGAATCATATTTTTCTTCAAGCATGTTGTTGTGGGCTACATGATTTTCATTAGAATAGCTTGTTTCAGAACAAGATTCTTCATTAGAATCCGAAGAATAGTATGATTATACCTCATCTGTTTTTTCCATCAAGCACGTGTTGGAATTCAGATTTACTTATTCTTTTTATAAGCCTTATTATGAAGGGATACTGTAGTCTTAAGACACACTCCATGTAGCTTTCATTTCTTTTTTATCTTTTTTGCTCATAATCATTATTTTTGGAGAACTTACTCTTCTTGCCTTACTTTAATTGAAGACAGCCAGGTCTGATGTGCCCCATTTTCTTGCACTCATAGCATCTGTCTTCTCTTTATTCCTTTTTGAAATTATTTCTAAATCCTTTCCTCTTTCTGTATAATTTATTAACCTTTTTGGCTAGCTGATCCAGTTGTACATCAGAATTTGATGAATCAGAACTTTCTGATTTCACCTTTTCATATTTTGTCTTTATCTTTTTTCATTTAACATTATATGATACCTTTAAGGTAGTGTCTTATATCTTGATCATAACCTTATGCTCATTTTCTTCTTCATGCATTTTGGCTTCATATATCATATGTGTTCCAATCAGCTCTCTCATGGTTAATTCTTTGACAGGTGTTGATTGTCTGATTGCAGCAAAGATTCCATTCCATTTAGTAGGTAATACTCTCAGTAAATTCAAGGCATGATCATCTTGATTGATTGGGTATCCCAAAGTAGTTATATTGTTGAAATTTTCTATCAATATTCCATTAATTTGAGTAATGATTTCACCTTCAAACATTCTGAATATTTCAAATTTAATAATAACAGTAGCATATCTCATTTTCCTGACATTGTTAGTTCGTTCATAAGCAACAGTAATAGTTTGCCACATCTAATATGTTGTCGAGCATTGAGATACTCTATTGAATTCATCAGGTCATATACCACATATAATTTCATTCATTGCCTTTGATTTCATATCATATACTTCTTCAGTGGCTGCACTCGATATCACATGTTTTTTCGATGTTTCAAATTCAGTCAGAATCATAGAATATACTCCATATCCAAGGTTTTTCAGATAAATTAACATTTGTGACTTCCAGCATCAATAATTTTCTCCATTGAAGTACAATTCTCTAATAATAGACATTCCCTCTCTTATATTAGTCATTTTTCTCTGTGTATAATCACTTTCAGTTTGTTAAGGTTTTATAAGAATGCACTTCCTATGATACCAATTGTTGGATCGGGTTATACCAAATATACAAAAGAGGGGGTGAATTATCTTTTTACAAATTCTTCATGAGATCATGTTATTACCTTTATCTTTAATAAGATCGATTAACGCAGTGGAATGTTACATAGCAGGAACACACGATGTATCGTGGTTTGAGGAACGGAAGGCCCCAAGTTCACTCAACCAACACTCTACTCCACGAGCTTGGTTATTTTCACTATCTGTTCCTCTTTTCAACAGATTATTCAACAGCTAAGTACAGGCAGTTGACACCTTTACAGTCTAAGGAAAAATAGAGCCTTCTGGTACAATCAGAGATCCTACACAGCTTATTATGAGAAGACAGTCACTCAAGATTAAAATAAGTATTTTTTATTACAAAATAATTTTCCTATTGTTCTTCACAATTACAAGAGAATTCAACTAATAGTAGATGGATCTTAGTCATTAGAAATAATGATTTTCAAGTAAGATTCATTTTATGTCGATCCAGTCAAAGTAGATATAGAAATATAATTTCCAACTTTAGTAGTAGATTAATAATAGATCATTGATTATAATATAGATGAATCCTATATCATGTTCTTTCATCTTCAATAAACAGAGATTTTTATCTCTTCTTAATTAGCTAATCTGTAGATCTTAATAGTCTTTGTTTTTCTCCATTTTTTTATATTCATCGTTGTTGCTTGCGGTTCTTGTATATAGAATCTCTGTGTTTAAGTCACATCAATATTTTAAATATATATATATATTAATGACAAGCACATAATCTAAAAATTTAGATACAAAAAGTCATCTTCTAACTCTTGGTATTCAAACATTTGAATTAACAGAGCAGTGGCAACTCCCCTTGAATTTCATCATGAAACACTCTTTTTAAATTGATCTTTTTAATCATAGATAAAACATATTTTAATTAGTTAAAGGCACTTTTTTAAAAACAAAATTTAATCCTACATAAAATCAGTATAATAATCCACTTTTAGGCCATTGCATAATAATATTGTCTTTAATTTTATGATGGAAAATGTAAGGTTGAACTATATAGCTTGCATCTTCTGAACGTAAGGTAGATCATGAACGTAAGGTTGATGACACATCATTCAAATGTAAAGTTGATCATCCATAATTTTCTTTTCAATATTCAAACGAATGATAAATGATCCATACTTTTATAAGTTTCCAAATGTATGGTACATGATCTATAATTTTGATGAAATGTAAGGATGTTTACAAAATTATGGCTGATGAACCACACTTTTGAGAAACAATCATAACATTTAAAACATACTTGTGGTTCTTCTACCATACTTTTAAATTTCCCAAATATAGGGTTCCTTCCTAACGTAGGGTTCTTCTTCCATACTTTTCTGATAACGTAGGGTTGATTAACCATAATTTTCTGATATCTCTTTAGTGTATACACTACATTTCATCCTTATACAACGCTTCTCCACGTAGGGTATGAACAATGTTTCAAGAACCTGGTGAATTGATCTTTTAACTCTCTATCACTTGTTTCACACTGTATAAATACGTGAATACTCTACCAAAAATAATAATATATACAATATTTAATTCCTGAAATATACAAAAAGTAAAATCATTAGAGAACAATTAAGGGTATTTGTGATCATCAAAATCATCACAAAGAAATAGAGTATTATTCTCAACAGTCTCCCCCTTATTAATAATAAAATTTGTTATTGTTGAAAACAACACTTCCTCAACAGTACCATTTAATTTAATAATTCATATTTCATAAATCGTTACTCAAAAAACATTATCCTTACATAAGTAACATATTAAGGATTTTCATCCCTTATCCAAAATATTACATTGCCCTTGATTAACTCTTAATGTCTATGAGAATCATTCAAAAAAAATTAAATCCTTGGGGGAAATCATAAACTAGAAATCCTTTTATTCTTCACCCTTAATATAACATTGTTATTAAATCCATAGAAATATAAGCTTTTATTATTACACATCATCTATAATCTATAATAAGTCTACCGTGTCATGTAACATAAAACATATTTCCTTTCACATTTCCATGTATGTCTCATCATCTTCAAGTATATTACAATTACCCATAACATCTTGCTGATTTTCATTATGATATTTCAAATTGGGAAGTTGATTTGAACACTGAACATTCATTCAAAACGTTACACCTTCAATGATGTTTTCATGAATCCAATATTCTCATAAACTTTGTTTACCAAAATCTTCATTTTTCTATTGGAGTCAGATGCTTTGTGTTATTAATTTCCAATGTAAAAATACCTTCTTATTCATCTAACACATTCTCCTATTTTATTATTTTCAAATTCACGACACAAAGAAAAATAAATCCTTTTATTCCATGGTTTACACTACTTAAAATCTCTATGAACTCCTTTTTTCTCTTCCATGGTGATTTGAAATGTTGGTTATGGTAAGCATTATTATTCTTGTTCTGTGAGAACTGTCTAGGTATGATCAAAAAATCATTCACTCTTGTTACCAACCCATTTGACTTGTAATCTTAAAATTATTCATCTTATTCAAAATTAACGCAATTTGTTCTAGTTCCCTCCATTTAATGAAACCAAAATGAACAGTTTGAGAAACAAATATCATTGTTGAAAACCATGTAATCATGAAAAATAAATACTTATAGGATGTCTAAATTATAAAAACATTCTTAAAATATATCACCTTAGGTTTATCCTAGGTAATTTATTGTCAAATTCAATATAAATATTACATGAAAGATGGTGAATAGTATGGGAATTTCCCATGATTATTACTCAGGAGTGTCAAATTAGGTGTCCAAAAAGATTCATTATCATCTATGAGATTATGTTGAGTTTGGTATGACACACCTTGACAGTGTTTTTACTCTAAGGTACATCTGTTCTATAGTGAAATAAAATTTTAGTATCCAAATAGAGATGTTTTTCTAGGAAACAAATCACTATATACTTTACCAAAATTCCCTGAAATTTTCCTAAATGTTAACTCATTCATATAACTATTCAAAGAGACATCCATAGAAATATCCTCAGAAATATACCTTGGGATCTTACTAATGTTTTATCATCCGATTTTCCAATGACTAATTAAACCTATAATATGATTCCAACTATAACATGAATGTATTTATATATATATAAATCCCATTAATTTACAGAATAATTAACCCAATAAACAAAAGGATACACAAAGATTGTATTATTTTAGATCCTTTATAAACATGGAAACATAAATAGTAGTATATAAGTGAGCTCAATTATTGCCCATAAGGTTCTTCATGACTAGAACCCTTATTAGACATATCATAGATAACACATAATCTCAAAACATGGGGAAGGAAACATAAAAGGCGTGAGCTCTAAGGAATAATAAGGATAAACATGGGATACATTCCTTCATAAACATGATAACATGGGTATGATAATGTGATCGTAACATTAGAAGATAATACCATACATATCAAATATCAGCACCCTGAATAATATCACAAAACATAGAAGTTCATAAGAAATGAATCATAATTATATAAATAACATAATATATGATTCAATAACACAAGAATAATACATGGAATTCTAGAATATAGATAATTGTGATATCATTTCCTATAAGTCAAGACTCATTGAAAGAACTTATCAAGGCACTTCATTGGAACTACAATTATTGGTCAAGACACACTGACATCCATAGTTGTATTCCATTCCTCATAAAAGATCAGGTTTCCCATGTTCCTCTAGTAGATTAGGTTTCCATATCATCCATATTCATAGTAACTAGACCTACTATGTGGGACACAACACCATAGCATGTCACAGTACTTTCCTTTGAATGGGATCTTGATTCCCTCTCATCACATAGTGGATCAATCCTATTGACTTGATTCATATAATTATCTCATGAGATATAAATGTTTACCCAATTAAATATATGTAGGTATAGGTCTCACCCACCTCATAATAAAACTATTTATACATGCTCCACAAGCTAATAAAACATTCATAATATCATGACCCATTAAAAGTTATTTGTTTTACTCATAACATAGCATAGTCCAATGAAATGAAATGTGTTCATTAACCTGTAATTATATCTTAACCTACTAAAAAATACCCTTCATAACCATTTTATCAAATCCTGACTTCTTAAATGAAATTTCATTCATATAAATTTAAATTGTGTGTTGGGAATGAATTTCATAAGAATCATGCCATAAAAATATAATACATTCAGAGAATTTATATGAAAGAAAAAATTGAATCATTTAACTATAAAGGAATGAGTAAAACCATTAGATTTCATCTTATCTGTGAAAATATGTGAAAGATATTTTAAATGCGTTTCTTGAGGAAGATATCCATTATAATTTTTATAATGGCTTTTAAAACACAAAAACTATCTGAAAACCAATTACAAGAATATAAACATGAAAATTATAATGGAAGATTTTATTTTTTTTCAAAACTAGTTCCTCTGAAAAATATTAAAAATTTATATTGAAATATTGAAAAAATTTCAACACCATTTTACTTGAAAATTTCTTAAAGATTCTTGAAAACATTTTGAATGACCTTTTTTCAATAATACATATAAAATGTGCCTGATGACATTTCAAAATCCATTTTCATGTTTTTTTAAATAATTTATTAAATATTATGAAAATACTTTATTTAAAAATTACCATTTTATTATTGTAATGTAAGATCAATGCAATTCCAGTCATAATTGGGGGTAAATCTGTACATGAAAAACATTCATATTTCACAGTAATGATTTTATAATTGTTCATTGAGGGGAAAACAACAAAAAATTAATTTTTGAATAGTTTTTGTTTTAGAATTTTAATAAGTTATTAAAAATGAATTTTAAATATCATTGAAGAATAATATACTACTTTTGACACCTTTAATATAACTTGGTTTTTAAGGAAAACAAATTTCCCATTGATGGGAGAAGTAAATTCAAACACACATAAAAATATATTCTTGATGATATTATGTATCAAATAGTGGAAAAATGGTACCATTACATAGATATAACATGAATAAATAATGGTTCAAAAATTAATTGGAGTTCGGGAGATTTTCATATTAAAATGTCATTAATTATGGAATAATGATAAATAATATTGGTAAAATATGAGATTGATTCAAAAAACTCTTACCACATGGTAACTTTGAATTATAATCCACATGTAAGAAAATTAAATTTCAAGAAGCTTAAATTATCAGTAAAATAAAGAGATTCATCACATAACATGTCAAATGTAATTACATATAAATAAAAATGAATATTTATGCATAACAAAACATGGGTTTTAAAGAAGGGAAATTTGAGATAAAACAATCTTATCAATATTTATCTTTTGAAATATAAAACACATTAAACCAAGATCATATAATGGATGTGTTAATAGACATTTATTTATTAATAATATACATTTAATAAATTTATTTTTTGTATATGAACCACAAAAATGAAATTAGCAGTGAATAAGAAAGGAATCTCACAAAAATAAACAAGTGAGATGAAATTTCCTTACCTTGTGTTTTAAAACTCATCGTACTCGTAACAAAGTTATTTATAAAAAATATGAGTTAATTATAAATCTATCACAGAAGCATGTTCTATTATCTAATTCAAAATAGATTTTTATTATGACTTTATATTACCTACATGATAACAGTTATTTGTTGATGTTTAATTTTGGGTAATATCTACTCATTTCTTCATAGGTGTTATAATTTTTAATATCATTGCTCCTTATATATGTACTAAAATTTCTAGAATGTGAGAAATGATATAAATATCATGTATATTTATTATACGTGTATTATAAATATCAATATAATATTTATGTATGAAATTGAATTCACCATTCATGGAGATGGTAGGCCTGATATATACATGATCGTGGTTTCTTTATTTATTATCATATTGAATGAAATAAAAAAAATTATATGACTATATAATATAATTAAAATATAATTATAATTTAATATATATATCATATAATTTCATTATACACATTATTAATACATTTAATGTAGTGTGTGAACAAATCACATCACTTTGAGGGGTGATAGTTCACATTTTTTCGAACAAAATTATTATATTTACAAAAGATGGAAATCATAAAGGTATGTTATAAATAAAAACTAAAGAAACATACAGAAAATATAAATTTAATATATAATATACAAACATAGTTTCCATCATAATTTCCAATATTATAGGTGGAAATGAAAATAATACAAACAATCACCATTCCGTGAGGTGATAGTTCGACATTCAAGTAAAGAATATGTTCATTACCCATTTGATAGATATATGTGTATGTTTTGGATGAAACATTACTATAATAAAATCACATTATATTGATGATACCAATGGAAAAATTTATTCATGTAATAATAATATTTGAGGGAGTGGATAAGGGAAAAAAATAAATGATCTTTAAGAGGGTTGTTACCTCCTTTTTGGGCAACTGCTTTTGGTTTTCACCAAAGGACTCTTTTGGATTTGTTAATTATAGAAAAAGGTATCAATATAGATGGGATTGATGTTGTGAAGAGAATTTTTGAAGACATTTATAATCTTATGAGATTTGAGAGGTGTGAATAAGAGGAATATGTGGTGTCCTTTTATAGGGAATGGTGGGGACACACTTCATTTTTGAAATCAAGTTATGTGTAACATTGTCGATACCTATCCAATTCTATAAAAAACCAAATATTGAATATAAAGATTATTAATGATAAATTTCTATAAAATGAGTTGTCTAAATGTTTTCATGTCATTTATTCTCTTATGATTGTTGTTTAGTGTCATGTTAAGAATAATTTTTCTTTATTCAATGTAACTAATCTTAATTACATTCACTAATTTTTTTTAATAAATAATTTGAACATATTATAAATTATAAGTTGATATTATTAAAAATTTGAAATCCATTTTTTTAAATTACAATCACATATGTGGGAGTAATTAATTTCAATTTAATCACACAGAGGGAACGAAAAAGAGGGGTTTTAATTTAAGAAACATCAAAACATTTCTTTATTTTTATAGTCATTTTCAATGTGAAACTGAGAAAAATGTCCTAAATTGGATTCATTTATAAAAATATTATCCTATAAAACATTAATTAAAATTTAAAATATATTTTCATCTTATAAATAAATTGGATGATAAAGATGTTTTGAATTAAAATTCGGTATTTCTCACTATTAATTAATAAAAATGATAGAAAAAGAAAAAAAATTCCTAACCTAATTTTATTATTCTAATTTCAATTATTATATTTATATAGATATATATAATCCATAAATGTTCCAAAAATTGGATTTAAAAATGTTTCTCCATTAAAAGGTGTTAAATTAATTTTTAGAAAATATAGTATTTTATGCATAAAATTATGTTTCTGTGTATCTTAAACCTATAAAATAAATTTGATTAATATTAGAAATCATTGATCAAATATAATATATATATATATATATATCACATTAATATAACTCACTAATTGTAATTAATTTAATTTATTAGGGTGAAATAACATTGTTGTGAAAACAATACTAATATAATCTTCTACATTCAATATATTTTCATAATAAATTCAAATTAATTTGTGACCAATGAATTCATTTATATATATGTTAAGAATATATTTTTATTTGTTAGTGAAACACTTTCAAGACATATAATATAAAGGAATGTTTAAATTAAATATTACTTTAATAATGTATCTTCTTCATTATTCGGTCTTGCTTATTACACATGCCATATTGGAAAGTCATTGTTGTGTGTAACCCATTATATCCTCAGATTTCCATGTAGAGAAAGGTAAAAATTATGTTCAGTGTAGTGAACAATTATCATAGTTTCTAGAATGACACAATTCAAACATATTTCATTAATATACAATAAAATATTTTATGTTTTACATGAAATCAAAAGGTTTTAAATGTTTAAATTAATTTTAATGTTTTTAGAAACATATAAAGGTGTTATAGTTATAGTGTATCTACATAAAAATTAAAGATTATCCTTCAATGGGATTTTACTTTATTTTTAACAATCTTTTAGCTTTTTGTCCCGAATTTTATTCTTTGAGGTCTATTTTTATTATAAATCTAATATTTTTATATAGTATATATTATACCCATTTTATTAATTACACTATAAAATATCTTAAATATATGTATTTATAAATTCAATTCTATGACCCCAATAATTTATGAGGATGACATCAATATTATTCCTAGGACTTCATAGTTTTCTCCACTTAAATTCATTCTCCTTGAGTTATAAATTATATACTTGATAATGATCATCTAACAACATTTTATCCTTTTATTTCCATTTCCCTATAGTATTTCATATTTTTCATTTTTAAATAATTTTTTTCCATTGATATCATCACCCTTGATATAATAACTGATCAAATAAATGATTGATGTTGGAATGAATAATATCAACTATTTACAATAAATATCTTTCGTCATGTCTATATTTCCAATATAACTAAATATCCCCCATTTTTTGGGAACTATAAAATGCATTATTTTAAATGATCCTCAAAACTGTATTAATTGTTTTAGTATAAAAATAAAAACCACTTTTTCAGAAATTGTTTCTTAAATATGGGTTTTCCAAAAATATTTAAAAATAGGTTTCCATCAATTGAAAATAAAAAGTTCTCTCATACACCATAAATTTTTGTTTATTACCTTTATATCTATTTTTAGATATATTATTGAATCTAATTTTATGAAAATGATTTTTTATGTTGTATTCAATTCATAATTCTTAAAATAACCTTTAAATGTACCCCATAACTTCATGTTTTTTAGTAATATGTTAGAAGATTCTTGTAATATATATTTTCAACACAATTTATGTCAACAAATATCTCCACATAAACAATCATTTTATATATATCAATTTTTATTAGAATTTCATTATTTTACTGGAAATTATTTTCTGCTAGTTTTATAACATATTTATATTAAATTTCAATTAATATATGAGTGATATTACACATTCTTATAGATGATTTTTTATAACTTTTGAAAAGTGTTTTTTACGAATGTTATTTTCTGTTGTTATATCTTTTGATTTTTTGGGGATATTATTTATATTATTTCATATACAATCATTATCCCTATGAATTATGAAATATCATTTCCAATAATTCAATTATATATCAATGCATTTTCCTTATCTAGTAATTAGAGTTATATACATCTAATTATTTTTTTAAATAATATATTTTGGAAACAATGTTTTCATTATATTTTATAAAAAGGTGTTCACCAAGATGTAAAACATTGACAGAGTGGGGATGTTATTGAATTAAAAGTATACACTTTCAATATGTTATAAATACTATATTCTCAATTATCATGATTAGAAGGTATTTATCTATATATTTATTGAATATATTTTCATACCTATTTATATTCAATCGGTATATCATGTCTTGTTTTTATGGAATTGGGAATTTTTAAAATTTATAAAACATTTTTAAAAGTAATTGAAACCCATTTTATTTACATGGGTTCGATGTAATGATGATTGATTTTATAGTTCACACATTTAAGAGAATGACGATTGGTTGGTTTTATATATTCCCCTAAATAAATGGTATTTATATAACTTTTTTGATATATTAAATAATAGATATATTGATTTAATTTAAATAAGAATGGGAATGATTTGGTTTTCACATTTTCATATGTCGATATAATAGATTGTTCTCATGGGTTTCAGAAATTTTATTTTCCCCAAAATGTTTACTTATGATCATGGTTTTTCCATATATATATGTTGTTATTCATTTTATTCCATAAATTTCTATTTATTATAATTTTCATTCTATGCTACCTTATTTTTTATTCACTATTTCTATGATATTATTAACCATTTGGCTATTCAATGCCTTATCTGATGATATATGATATATAATTTATTGGTAATAACATTCTTATGGATACAGATTGTACCCATATTCTCATATTATGCTAAATTATTTTCTCTATTTATTCTATTACGTTTACCATTACATTGAATATGAACTCCCAACTTTCTAATGATTTATTACTTATGTTATAAAGGTCACTATACCCTATGTGAATTTTATAAGAATGTATAATATGGTACAATTTTATTGAATTTTTATCTTCCTGCACAATAATTTAATCTATACAATAATCAAAAATGTTCTCCATGTTATTTAATAATATTATTAATAGTATTACTAAAAAGAAATTTTTTGTATTTTTATCTTGTATTATATCACTTATTGTCATTGTTTATTTAAGGATTAATTTGATTTTTTGACCAGAATTATGTGTAGATGTTTGAGGTGATTTAGTTGGTGTACTTTCAATGTATTGGTGTTTCTTGAGAAGAAGATCAATTTAATACCTAGAAAGTAATTTTTTTCTTCATTATCCCACGGTTCATATGTTTCAGGGCCTATATCAATTTTTTCATGCATATATATATATATATATATTTATTTACTAGAAAACCACATATTCATTACATTATAAAAATATTCATATATTATCTTATAAATATAATTACCACTACATTTTTAAAACCATTCTATCATACTAATTATAGGAATTCACTAAACTTATCCCCATAAATAACTAATCCCAGATATGATACCAAATGAGGCATAAAAAATAGTATTACCGAGTCTAGTTTTAAAACACAACCATTACATACAATATTTGATTCCATCATAGGGTACCTAAACTATAGATATTTTAATTTTACGTAACTTAACTAAATTATACATTACATATATGAAATAATTTTAAAATCTATTGATTATATGTTTTAGTCTTTTTGATGATCAGCTATGTATGGAACTTGTTTTTAGAGAATTTTGAACAATTATTCATAATTGAACTACACTGGAATAAATTCTATAATACCCATGTGTTATAATCCTAATTAATAGCCATCTAATTCGATCATAATAATGGTGTGTGATTTTATTCTTAGAATGGATTATAATATGATATGACAATTACTGATAATAATTGAGCATAATATGGAAATTTAAGTTATAAAACACAGATAATGTGTAAGAATGAAACATTATGATATAAAATACTAATAAAAAATAAAAGATATAAATTAATGACAAAATAATTGAAAAAGAAATATTCCAACATAAAATGACTACAATTTACATTGTATAGATTTAGATAAAACATAATTTTCGATATCATAAAATTTTGGAGTGGGAATCACTACCAATTAGTTATAATATGGTGTGTTAAGCATCAACACATAACTTAAATCACACAGTAGAGAATAAATCATAACCCATTTCCATCACATTTTGTTATAAAAATCACTACATAATTCTCTAATTTATTAGATCATGCATCATTACATGATTCCTATAAATATAGTGTATCAAAAAACATTACATGATTCCAATAATTTAGTAGAACAAACATAACATAGTAATTCCCATTGTGAAGAGATCCCCAATACCCAATTTGAATAATAATTTTATGACATATAAATATTTTCCCTATTAATAAAAAAGATTTATTGGTCTTATCAATCAGAACATGTTAAACAATAGATATGTGTTCCTCGATAACATGAAACATAACATATTTCAAACATCACATAATTAAAACATGGTAAAGATATGACTAGCGTAAATCCATTAAAAGAACATTCTATATGCCAACCAGATAATGAAGTCATTTGGTTGTATCTATAGATATTCCTCTTAATGGTTAAAACAATGATGTGTTTTGAAATTGAAAAAAATGCATTATAATAAATAAATTCAATGGAACAAAATTTTCTAATGGTGTCACATGAAATAGAATTGAGAGTTTGATCAGCTAATACGAAACATTTGGTCACCCAAATGAACTATTTAATAGTGTAATTTGGGGGAGATTCATGAGTGATTACATTTAATGGGATTAATAATTTTTATATAATGTGGAAAATGGAAGAAGAAACATAGAACCCTTTATAGAAAATGATATTAACATGTTCATAAATGATGAAATTATAGGCCAATTTTAGAAAGCCATTTTCGTGAAAATTTAGGGTAGTTTTTTTTAAAAAATAATTTTAAAATTAATAATCAATAATGGTTCCTTGAAAAAAAATATAAGTTTATTTCAATAGAGATGTGATGTCGATGAGAAAACATATAATCTCAAATGTATAAATATTTTAATAATTCAAAATACCATTATTGATACCCATATTATTAAACTAGTGTAAAATATATTAATTTAAAATAAGGAACAAGAAATGTTGATTTTCACTAGAAAGAAAAAGAATTTGGATTGAAAAATAATCAAGTAGAATTTCGGTAAAAATTGTGAATATAGAGGTGTCTGAAAAAGATAATACTTGTGGTGGATAATAATTATAATTAAAAATGGTATACAATTATGAAAATGATAATTATAATATCAAAAGGACTAAAGTAAAATTCAATTTATCCCAGAAATCAAATTTTACATATTATAAATTGTTTTTGTCGAACAAACAAAACATAGAAAAAATATATTCCAGGAATATGGCACATAACTTAACAAAAGGATGTTCAGTTAAAAAAATAAAAAAACTATATTATCTTTTAAATAAAGAAATGGAAAGTAAACTTTTATTTAAATTTTTAAATACCATAAATTTCATAAAAATGATGAAAATCTATAATGGAAATTTTATAAATAAATAATTTAACAAGTATTGAATTAGAAAAATCAATCTAAGATTCAAAATTGACATAAATATCCATTACCTTATCTTTCTACATAAAAAATCACATTATCCTAATGTATAATTAAAAAAACAATCTTAATTAATTACTTCAAAATACTTATTCATGCCTATTAAACTATATAACATTTTATTATAATAATTTATTATTCATTTATTAATTTTATAATATTAATTTTCATTATTAGATGATGGATATTTTGATTAATTCCTGAAATCTTAATAACATTTTTGTTTATTATAATTCTTTGACACAAAGATAATATTTAAATGACTATACAAGTTAGTAGAATATTTTAGTGAAATTATATATAATTTATTAATTTAATTTTTTTAATATTTTGGTCATAATTTTGACATTATTGAAATTAGTGATGATCTTGTTTTGGAGATTTTTGGAAAATAAAACATGCCATGCTAATAAAATGTTAAATATTAATATAATACATTAAATACAAAAAACATTAATTAAATATAATTACATATTAATTCAATTATTATATTTTTAGAACCATCTATATAGGGTGGTGATTAAATATGAGTAACATTGTTTCCTTGAGGGGTGACTTTACATTAACACATATTACATCCTCATTTTACAATGAACATATGGATTCTATAAAATGTTTCTTCAATTAAAAAAATAAATATGATATAGTAAAAAATATTTATTCATTAACAACCCCTTTTAATGATTTCCCATGTATTTGTGAAAGAAAAAAACATCACTTCATAGAGGAGGTAGTCTACACCTAAGGATAAACACCATTTTCATTATTATTAGTGAAAATAAGAAAATTTTCATAGTATTTAATTCTTAAAAACAAACAAATGTACATTTAAAAATTAAACTAATACTAGTATGTTTTAATAAAGACGAATTTTTTAAGGATAATTTCAGAAATTTTTTAAAAAATTAAGACTGATGAGATCCTATGTTGAAAATATAACATCTTCTAGAAGTAATTATCATTTATAGAGGACATATAACATATTTTTCAGAACAATGGATTAATAATGTTTGTATAAACTTAATGGGGATGTAAATTTTTTATATTTTTTTATGAAATAATATTTTTTATAATTTCATTGAAGAGGTAGAATAAGGACAATTGTATAAGAGGATGAAAAGAATGACTTTTATATATGACCTCTTATAATAAAAGGAATGCTTGTTTCTCATGGGGAATAGAAGACAAACTGAAAAATAATTATGGGGATATATTTTGTGGTCAAGGAAAACCAAAAAATCATATTTGGAAACATGTTTTTAACATTCTGTATCTTATTTTTTGTTGGTTAAACTTTTTTAACAATATTTTACATTTAGTATGGTAATAAAATTATTATCCTCAGTAATATATTTTTTATGAATAAAAATTAAAATACTCGTAATATATAATTTAAAAATAAGTTTGATGATATGGAAACAATTTTATCATATAAAATATCTAAGAGATTGAAAAATTATTTTAAATATTAAATAATATTAAATATAAATAGAATATATTTTTTAAAAAATATTAGTCAGTAATTATATATGTTTTTTGATAAAACTATAAATTCTTTATATTTTGGGGATATTAATTATATTATTATTAATAAAATAATAGTTATGTGTCTTTGACATAAATAAAAAATATAATTGTAGTTTTTGAATGAATAAATAAAATATAAAGTTAAATGGAAATGATTTATTAGATTATAGATTAGTTATGTTTCAAAATTTTATTATTGCATTTTAATAAGTGAAAATAGTATTTATATGTACAAAATTTTTCTTCATAATTGTTTTTCAATTTTGTTGTTTTTTGTTTTTAATAAATAAATACCTAATAATATTTTTATAAATTCTATATTATTATTAAGAACTATATTTATCATAGATAAACTAAACAAAACGTATTATAGAATGAAAAATAAATTTATTCATAATATAATATTATTAAACATAAGAAAAAAAACAAGTAACTTGTTAAAAATTAGAACAGTAATTTTTTTGAATTTGTCTTGTAATCAAATAAAACAATATATATAGAATTGATTTTATAGAAAAATCTATAGTAAAACATTATGTGTTACTAAACATAATTCTTATCAATTTAAAAAAATTAATCATTGAAGTATAAAAAATTATCTTAACCATATGATAAAATTGGTCAATTTAATTTATAAGGATTGCTGCATGAAATATTAAAAATTATTTCAAGGAAAACTATCCCATATAATATTTTATAATACAAAATATTATTTTTTATATGTAATAATTTTTAATTGATTAATATATTTTCATATAATATTGGTTTTACTCCCCTCACAATATTTTAAACAGTTATCACCTTATATTTCATAGATCATTTTCATTAGGTATTTCATGTGAAGTCGTCTATTTAACATAGTACATAATTAAATGAAAAATGTATACTAAATAAATGGGAATTAGATTTATTTATCTTAAAATAAAATTTTTTATATTGAAGGACATTGAATTATATTCTATGTACTATATAAAAACCATAAGAGTTGAATGATTATTGAGAATTTGAATGATAACATTAATTCATTGAAATAAATTAGAGATCATAAAAAATAATAATTTATACATTTAAATAAATTGGAGGATTATTGCATTCATGTGATGAATTCATGATTAGAAAAATAATTTACTCATACATTACATAACATATAAATTAATGCAAGTTCAATCCATTGCATCCTTGAGGGCTATATAATGATAGGATCACCATGATATAATAATTTCTCATGCACTACAAAGCCTCCAACAATTATAATTGTATCTCTCTTACTTATACCACATTATTTTCAAAACTATACGACCACATCATGGTTTTGAAAAGGTTCGTACCCATGTGATTAGTAACTTAGGGAAATTTGTGGATAATTCCAGATGTTGGTAGCCTGATAGATGCCTAATATTGAACATTATGGAGAACACATAATGATAATTGAAACCACTCAACTGAGTAATGTACATTTTTTCATCTATTTATTGTAGTATTTTTTAGTTATCATTGATGGAAAATCACGATACTATGTGTTCATAATGAAATCAGGAATCTCAAAAAGTGTTCTTTGATCCATAGAAACCATTAAGTTATATCCAATAAAAAAAGTGATTCTCAAAATAATATTTAGAAAAAAAATATTTTTCATATCTTACTTTCTATTATTGACAATGATATTTATTTATCTCATTAGAAGGCCATTTGATATATGATCTCAAATAATGTTATCATGTTATTCCATCAGATATTAAATATCATAGGTAGTGACTCCATTAAATTCTTTAGTTGTTTAATGTAATGTAGTGTACTATATTACTTAGTCCAACCATAAGATGGTATTGATGATGTTTTGTAAAACATATTATGAGGGCATCAATATGATATATTTTATATTATACTATGGGTTTTATTAAAAAGTAGGGTTATCATGAATCAATTATATAGTGCATAAAATATATTAAAGTAGCTAATTATAAACCTTGATCACCAAATTTGCACACTTATTCCTACTTTTGACTAATAATTGATTTTTTATCAATACACAGAACCCACATATTATACAATTAAAATCATGGGTGCTATGTTACTCATGAGAAAACAGTGTCATATCCCACAATCATGATGTTGAGTTACCCTAAATCATACCACTGATAAAATCATGATATTCTTAAATAAGTTGTAATTTTTTTGAAATGATAGAATGATACAAAAAATTAATCTTCTTAAAGATTTGAAAAAGTTATTTTAGATCACTTTTTAACATATTGTAACATACATTACCCAATCCATGTGAGTTTTTCAAACACAATACTAGTTTAATATTCCAAAATCTACCATTCAATTCTCCCCCATGATTATCAATTTTAGAATGAGATTGATAATGATTATGCTAGATTTTGGTGTTATATTTCTTAATTATATTATACAATTCATTATGTATCATTAAAAAAGGATAAATATTTTTTCCCTTAAATTTCAATTTTTACTTGAAATTAATTTTTAATTTATTTTTAAATGGTTATAAAACCTATTTTCCTATATATATATATAATTAATAAATACAATTATGATATAATTAAATGTTAATTACAAAAAATTTATATGAAATATTTTGTAAATAAATATATATTAATTTAAATTTTAGTAATGAAATGCCAATTTAATATTATAAGACATGGATTGTAGTTTGGATATAAATTTTTTATATTGAAATTATAAAAAAAATTTATAAAATATTTTAGAGTTACAAAAACTATTGATAAATAATATAAATGTGTTTATATCAATATTAGGAAATATTCTTAATATTTAATTTGATATATTCAAATAAATATCCTTATTTTACAAATTAATTAAACCATATCAAATTGAGTTATTATAATGATATGACCATGCAAAAAATAGAATAAAAGGATGTGATATCTAGATTTTTTAAAATTGATTACATAATCAAATAAAATAATAAAATGAAAATATTTCACATAATATATTAAATTTATATAAATGAAATATATTGTAAAGTATGAAAAAAAATTTGTTATAAATAATTATAATGTTTTAATATTTATTTTTATTTTGGAATATCCAAAATTCAACTTAAATTATAATTCTATTATAAATTTTAACCATCTGAAATTATTATAAATTGATTATCTCTTGTTGAAAGATACAAATTAGGCATTAGTTTATTTATTAATTTTTTTTCATCATGAATATAGTCGTTCAATTATGAATGGTTTTATACATTAGTATAACATTTTAAACTACAACATTATACATGTATAGAATGAGTTACATGAAAGGTGTGAAAATGGATTAGAGCTATTCTATCTATCTTCCTTGTTTTTAATTCCAAATATCATGATATTAAACAATTACCTTGTATAGGATCTGAATGATGGCAGTATAAGATTTATACCATATTCAAAAATGGTTGGGAATTAATTTATATAGAGTCACCAAACCATATAGATTAATTTTAGCATGCATTCCCGAAAACCTATAAAATTAATAATATAATATCACAATATTAATAATATGAATGATGAAACCAGACCAAAAGCTATTTTAAGAACCAAAAAATAATGATCCCCATAAATATAAATAAATATATTACAAGATCAAATTGAAGAAATTAAATGATATTGTGCCTATATGGAACTCATATAGGTTCTATATGATATCTACTATCATTATCCCTACTATATAAAAATAAAAATCAACTTGATGAATCTCCAGTAAAAATATCATACTCATAACTAATGGGATTGGGTAGATCATATTATGATCATTGGTAATTGAATAAACCCATGAAAGAGTTGACCAGCCATTGAATAAATAAATATATAAGGGAAAATAAGAATATAAGTATAAAAAACCAACATTATTAAATAGGAAGGTTCTATGAAATAGTGTATGCAACACAAAACCATGATCTTAAAAACCGATGAAATATATTTCTTTGAATTGAATTTCTTTTATTACATGGTGACATGAAACCATAAGACTAAATGAATAATACAATTTTATTCTGTTACAAAATATATATTAAATTTATATGTATGAATAGTATATACTAATTTATGAATATATTAGTTTTTTATTTATTATAAATAATATAATGTCTATTTAAAATGAAAATAATTATTTTTAAAAAAACTGTATATTTTTTATAAGACAGTTTAGTCACATTAAATGAAATTAAATGAAATTTAATTTTTTTCAGTTTATTAAAATTTATTTAATAAAATTATATTTATTTTTTAAATAATAATATCAAAATTATTTTATGATTATTTTTTGTGATTTTTCTAAAATATTTCAGTTTTATGAATAGTAAAATATAATGCATTTTAATTGAAAATATCCCATTTTGGTTTCAATAAATTATAGTATTAAATTATATTTTGAATTGGTTTTAAAGTATAAATTAGTTAATTCTTATTTAAATTATTACTACTTATTGTATACGAACAATTTTAATATTTAATTTAATTAAAAAACTTTTTAATGATTTGGACATTTTCTCATTGAAAAACCATACTGTCATTCTGTCTGTAGGATTAATTTTCAATTAAAATTTTACAGTTTTGATAATTGATGTTTTAATAAGGGATATAATGTTTTTATTAATAATAAATAATATTTTATAATTAGGTCATTATAATTTTTCATGAAAATTAATTCGGAAATTAGTAGAATAAATAATTAGGTTTATGGTTAAAATAGAATCACTAAAGGTTCAACTAAAAAAAGGGATAAAATAAACAAAAAAATGTAAAATATATATATAATGGTAATATTTATACCATATAAATTCTAACTATCTATAACAGTCCCTTTATGACCCTTTTCATAAATTTTAAACATGGTTAGACCATTTTCTTAAAAAACAATTATATGTGGGCCACTCAACTTTATTATAAATGACAACCCATATCCTCTCTTCATTACACATTAAACCCATTTGGTTTGTATTGTACCTTCTATAAAATCCCAAAATCATCTTCCCACATCATCTTATTAATCTTGTTTTGGGATTAATGATAGCGTTATAAGGATTTGGTGAAAATATATGTGGGTACTTGATGAATAGGTAATGGTATTCAACGAGAATTTTTATTATATTAATTCCTCAAACTAAAATAATATTAATTCAATATAATATAATAAAAATTTTATATTTAATATATATATATATGTTAATTTCCTTGAAAAACACCATATCCAAAACAATCAAATGGGTTATAAACTCATCTTTCTTATATATGAAGGATTCCCGCCTCACGATTCAATGACAATCATTTTTTATTTAAAAATAAAATAGTTTCATAAGAAATTGTGTATAATGTATATTTATGATATAAAATAAATAATTATACTAAAATAATAATTATAAAAATTTTAAAAATTAATATAAACTTTCATTGGGGTTTCAGTAGCGTTGCTCACGTGTTTGCCAGACTACCACCTCACAGAACGATGTAATTTATTTTTCACTAAAACATAACATGGATGGTGATAAGGATAAATTAAATGAATGTATCTAATATAATTGAGAGAATTATTTTTTAAATTATATATTTATCATTATTAAAATATAATATAACATTTTATTTGTTAAACTGAGAGGTGATAAAATCATTTGTGTATGTGTGGACTATAACCTTCATAAAGTGATGTGGCCCCCTTTTCCATACCACACCCCATAGATGATATATATAAGTATATTTAAAGAACTAATATGATATATATTTGATATTATTTTAATTTTGTAATTATAAAATAGTTCATAACTTATTTCTTTGACAATCATTGGATGATGGATTTGTTATGCAAGGGAATATATGGCATACAATCTTCATGATCATAATGTACATCATTTTTTATAACCACGATTATTGATTGGTTTTAAAATTTACATTCATATATAAATTATATAATAATTTATATATTATTATTCTAGAAATCATTATACTTTATAATATTTACAATAATAAGAAAATTTGTTACAAAACACGAATAGGTAATCAAGGCAATTAAAACATGAAATAGTGAAAATAATGAACGATTTTTAACGAATGGGTGAAACGATTTTATAGAAGGATAATATAAGATGTGATAAATATTAAAATAGTTATTTTGTAAGATAATAACTAGTTTAAAACCACCATAAATTTTTATAAATCATTTTCAGACCAAAGAAATAACGATGAACGATATTTCAAAACTCAATTTCCCTTCTTTGGGTTAAAGTTATAATTTGTTGACTACGTAATGAAACCATTATGTATGGAATTAACATTTATTAATTATTTTTTTTTATAATTTTTTTCTTAATTTAAATTTTATAGAAATATTATGTTAATTGATTAATCCTTATATCAATGATATGATCATTGTAAGGATCTTTATCTTAATTTCACTTTATTGTGGAATATTGTAATCTTATCCAACATATTTCTTTCATATAATGTTCTTAATGCACATTTTATATTTAATATATAATATATTTCATTATTCATGGAATTCTGAGTTTCTATTTGAATTATGTCATCTAATGGGATTTGACTTGAAAATTAACAAGTGGTACAGAATTTCATAACTCATTTTTTTCATTGGTTTATATTAATACTTTAGCTACTGTGATGTTCTAAGATACTGTGTATAATTAATTTAATTTGTCTTATATTATATTGAAAAAATTTCTATGTGTATTGAAATTTTATAAATATTCTATATTCATTGATTAATACTCATTTCTATATTATTATAATTGTATTGGTTTATTTCACAAT
The DNA here is from genome assembly GCA_963277665.1 of Viscum album. Classification (NCBI taxonomy): domain Eukaryota; kingdom Viridiplantae; phylum Streptophyta; class Magnoliopsida; order Santalales; family Viscaceae; genus Viscum; species Viscum album. The sequence continues at coordinate 1,284,398,062 of OY728141.1, forward strand.
CTCATTATAATTAAATAGTTAATTATTTATTTTACTATGAAGGGAAGTATTTATAATTGTGTAATAATTAACATCATGTTGTTATAAAATGTTTATTCATGAACGTATTTATGTAATTGCCTCATTTTTCTACTTATTTGTAGTTAATATTTTTGAGATGTCTTTTTATGAAAATAATAGGTCATTTATCTATTTAGTCGAAAATATATTTTCTTACAGAACCATTTTTTCAGAAAAATATCTATAAAAATGTTTTCCATCATTTAATTATTATTTATTAAAAATAATTTGTCCCTTTTTTTATGTTTTATAATTATTTATTTCCATTTTAATTTTTTTTTAATTTACATAAAAATGATGAAGGAATCAGTATTTTAACATATTTGGCATGGATGGAATTTCCTAACATCATGAACACATATTTATCTAATGTAACCTAGATAATTTTCAATAAATATTTTTAATGACTTGTATTTTCATACTATTTTCTAATCATTTAATTTTAAAAATATGTTTTCAAAATGAAAATTAAGTTTTCCTCAATATATTTTATAAATAACATTTTATGATATTTCCATTCATCATCAACAAAAACCATTTATTCTTAATATAAATTATGTATTTTGGATTCATACTGTCATTATTATTTATATGGATTTATTATGATCATTTTGTACGAGGAAACTATTAAAATTAACTTTATCGAATCATTTTTGAAGTAATTATCATTTCATAAAAATATGACCGTCCTTATGACCATTTAACAATAAATTAACACTAGATATTCATATTATTTATTGTTGATATAATTATTGAATAAAACAAACATCGTTTATAAATATAGAGTTATATATTTGATATTATTTTTCTACATAAGGAATTATAGATATATATGTATTATTTACCCAAAAATGATATGCGATGTTAAGCAACATTGTTCAAGAATTAAATCAATTATTTAATATATGAGAAATGATTTTAAACTATAGATATTGTTGGTTCCCAATAATAGATAGACACATGAATTGTGGGAAAGTCTCATTAGACAAATTAGTAAGATAACATTAAATGGGTTTCTACATGGTGTTTTAGAACATATTTTGGTGGGTCTTGATGGTATATGGGTTATGTGTTGGAGACCCAACATCTAATAATTATCCATTAACATTATTAATACATGTATAATTAAAGATGATATTTTTACAATGATATTAACTATGTATGCATTTCATTATTTATTATTGATTAAATGGAATCTATTACTAGTTATTTACATTTCCATAACTATTATGTCTTATATTATAAAGAGGGTCATTATATTTAAATGGATTGTGTGTTTAGTAATTTTCAATTCAATGTTGACTTTATGTATTTATTCTAGAAAACGTATTCTATTAGAAAACCTTAATAAGAATTTATTCTCACCCTTATATGGTTTCCATTACAAATAATCTATGATGTGTACTTTAATTGATATGAAAGGATATTATATATGTAATAAAGTCATTCTTGAGAAATAAAATTATGTTTTAATTAGTGTTTTCAAATGTCATTTTAGAATCATTAATTTATATTTAATACTAGGGCTAATACACTATTTGGTTCTTTGGGATGTGATTCCCAATATGTGATACCAAAATAAAAATGTTACACACTGACTTCGGGTTACTAGGGTTTAATTTTTTAAAGTTGGTATACGATGATATTTAATAGAAACCATGAGAACAATATTTATTAAAATATCGATTATTTATCATAGACCTATGGATGAAATTGATTGTCTATATCAAATAAAATCCCACATTTTTTTGTTTCATAGAGATTATGTGGTTTTCACTGAGATGAAAGCTTTTTCTATATACTACATGCGGACATGGTAATGACAAATATTTATATAGGGGTAATAACTGTAAAAATGTGCATTGGTAGTGACCCAATTGCCACTTGATGGATGATAATTGGTCTCAATACACCCCTAGCATACACTCATGAGGGATAGACATATAAATTTTTACATGATCATTTAAATACATTATGTAGGATATTTATATATAATTAAAATTTATGAACATGATTAATTATATGGTGTCTTAGTTTCCACATAATGTTTTTAATGGAATTAAAAAAAAGATTTAAGTCTATAAACTATGGGAATAATGTAATTTATTGATGAGAAAAAATGAATATTATGATGTATCAAATTAAAATTGATTCTCAAAATCCATTTATAGTTTATTTTCATAAATACTAGAATCTTGGGCATTAACTGAGTTAATGAAACATTAAAATGGTGAATCCTTAAACCATGTAAGGACAATTATGGAAATAAAATAGATGATTTTTTATATATTGGTTTCAACAATTTTAATATATATGAATTTTTTTACCAACGATGTATGGGTGATTATAATTATAAAGAATGTAATGAATTTCTTGAATTTTAGAATCATATATGTCTTCACTATGAAAATTTATGAATACCATCATGGGTTTATGAGTTTGTGATCTATAACACTATCAAATTATAAAATACCCATTTTTATATATTCTGTGATGATAGTCTAGAAATATTATATCTATCTTGCATGAAATTTATAGAAAAACCTCCCATTGTTTTAGAATATCATTTCTTAAAAATGTTACAGGAGGAATAGTTCCATTAAATATTATGTAAATATGTCTCAATGTATTGGTACATTTATGATGTATAATATCTTTTATATTGAGGTAATTATGAGATACTACAGCTTGGGAGTGTTTTATGAATTATATTAATATTTTATTAGAAAAATGACAACCCAAACACTAGTTGATTACATATTACATCCAACAAGTTCATTAGGTTTAAACCCATGATTTAAGGGTGATAAGGGGTCATCTCCAACCACATGCATATGTGATTTATGGGTAAATACATAATTATTTAAACAAAAATTCAAATATATATTAATGATGTTAAATTTATGTTACTATAATGGTTTATAGAACAATGTATTCTATTGGATAACTTGTGGTAATTTTTTTCATTTTAATAACAAGAGTCAAAAGCAATTACTTATTATTCAATTAGAATTATTATGATCCATGAATAGTATAATTTCGTGGTTTGGGAATGGTATTTTTATTGAAATTATTTAGGTATTGTAAAATATGAATTGTAAATTCGTTAAATCACAACCAAAGGATGAATGTGTGCTTATAAAAAACATACATAGTAAGTATATATTTATCCTTTTATTCCTAGAAAGTCAAATTATTCCATAAAATAGGAATAATGATATAGAAAAATGAATTTTATCCATCTACAATCTTATTCAATGAATAAATTTTTATTTCAAATCATTGTAAATTTTTGGGTTTTACGTCCTTAAAATTCCACTTATCGATAAAATTCCTATGATCGCTGAACTCTATCACACAAGATAATTATTTAATCTTTTATTACAAATCCATAACATCAATTTGCACAAATTTTATCTTACTAGGAACATATTTATCTTTTATAACTTATGAAATTTATATTAATCTTTTTCTCATATTAAGAGGATATTTTATTAACCCATATTACGATGTGGGTAATTCAATAATGGTATTTCCAAAATTTCAAACCCCTTATTACTATGATCAATTTTTAATTTTGAGGAAAAAATTTATTTAATATGTGTAGAATATAAAACACCAAAATTCCAAATTAACAATCATTCTATTAAATTATTTATTTGAAATTCATCCTCGAGCATAGGAAACTCGTGAAATATATTCATTTAAATTTATTTTCATTAATAGACTACGGAACACATAAGGATAAGACAAAATGAACGATAATATAGTATACCATTATAACCTAGTAATTAAATTGAATTTTCTGAATATAAATAAAAAAATTATGAAAATTATTGTTTTCTTTTCATAAGAAATAAAATAAAAATCATTTAATTGAAAAATAATTGTCTTATGAAAATGTTTTTTTACTGGAATATGGTTTAATCATATTTTGAGAAATCAATTTAATATTAAGAATTAAATATTTTAGAAAATTTAATGGTTGAAATCAACATTATTTTTTAAATAAAAAATAAAAATAATCGATTGATTAAATTTTAGGACTTTAATGAAATGATTATTTTTTTAATGAATTGAAAACAATAAATATTTTTTTTAAAAAATTGATTTTTTTATTTATTTTTAAAGATAAGTTATATTTTTAATAGGATTTAAAGTAAAATTTGTTCAATTTTTTATCAATTAATCTAATTCAGATCATTGTTGAAAGGACCAAAAAATTATTAATGAAAATTATTCTTGGTCTATTTAAATATCATCTTACGGTTATGTATAACATATTCACTTAATTGGTTATATGTTTAGGATTTTGAAACACAATTTAAATTTTTTATTGTTACTAATATATCCATTGAACAATGATCACTTGATTAGTATGAATATAGGGCTCTAAAAAATAAAATTTACTCAGAAAAAGGAAGTGCTTGCCTCATCTTGTAAACATGCCCCATATGAAGCCCATTTATTAGAGCAAAAAAAGGAGGTGGCGTCATTGAGATTCACTCTTGACCACGCCCAATCCAAGCTGGAATATGTTAAGCTCGATTGGAACCGTCTATGAGGGAAGTAAAAGTTGATAGAGATTACCACTAAAGCAATGTTATCCGAGCCACCCTAAGAATCGGTCACCATCCCACACCTTACCCAAAGGTTTTATAGAGCTGTTTTAATGGGTTATATATCAAGACCCCAGTACTATGATTATTTACATTATTCTAATATAGATATTATACTTTCTTTTTATTATTATTACTATGTAAAAAGATTATAAAGAACAAATAATATTTTTAGTTAATATTGAACTAAGAAATCTATTTTGATGAATTAATGTATTTTTTAATTAAATAGTATTTTAATAATATAGTATTATTATTAAATAAATTTTTATTAAACATAACATATCATATAATTTTATTAATTCCATTGTGATTTTTATTATGGTTTGAAAACTGTTTTTGTCAAAACCCCAGGATTTTCGATAAATATCAGTTTTTATTTTAAAAGTAAAAATTCACATATATAGAAAATTATTTAGATAAAATGAATATTATTTTTGGAATTAGGATGTCAAAATTATCCAACGATGAATTTTTCCTAATTTTCTGAGACATTGGGGTTTTAAGTAGAAATTAAATACCGTTTAAATATATAATCTGTTTTATGGCATCATAATAACCCAATAGTGAAGTAATAAAATACTATATACATTATGTTAGGCCAATATATGTTTTAAAATTAAAATTATGTTATTTTGGGTTTTTTTTAATTATTTTACAAAGCTTTAGTGGACCCTTTAAGGCCTATAAAACATTTTTTCTTTTTAAATTTTTTTCATTGAGATTGTGATTCACCTCCACTAAGCAGCCCTATTATATTAAGAAGTTCATCCATTGGAATTATAAAATATTTTTCTCCACTCCCCTTTGGAAAAAACCATGAGATAGTTTGGTTGTTTTGATTAGTATAATGTGTTGGGTCCCAAACTTAAATAATAAATAATTCCTTCTCCTTTCGAATATAAACCCTCCAATTCTCCCACTACATCTTCAGTAAAATCATTGGTAGTTTGAACAAAGTTTTCCATCCTCTCTCTAGAATCCTCCCAAGGGGACCCAATCTCCCATGTACCCTCTCTCAAGCCTCTTCCAAGCTTTTTGGATCGCACTTCCAAGTTAGATATTCCTTCGTTTCTCATTTTATCCATGTTTCTTTATATTGTTATAACCTTCTATTTTCAATTATAAATGGTGGGGAATGATTATAAATTATCCCTATACATTCATCAGTATGTTATAATGATGAGATACCCATTTCTGTCTCATCGGTGCCTTCCATATATACCCATTACCATGCCATAATTTCTTAAGGAAATTCTCTTTCCTCATTTACATTCAAACATTTATTTTGTATAATGAATCTAAATTCCATGAAAAATGTTGGGAAATGTATCTATATGACCCCCTTACTATAAATTTCATTACATATGATGAGACACCCATCTCTCTCTCATCATCCATTTTAATGTCTTCTTATGTCACACTATTATACTACTGAAATTGAACTGTGTTTTTCCAAGCCAAGATCATTGTGTAGTGAATACCATACCCATGTCCCTATCATGGGTATTAACATTTATGCACATATACATATTGAAGGGTACTTTCATTAATTTATTCCACATTCCTTAATCATGGAATTACTTATAATGTTTATTGATTATCTATTATATAATCCATGTGGCACGCTTACACCTGAAATGAAATGATTATGAAGGGTGTACCCTAATAGTGCTCCAATGCATTGGGTAATGTATAATATCATGATAAATCATATGAAATTACTATTGAATCATGCTAATTCAAGTGAAATGATGTTTTACTCACACTTCATGTGCAATGAGGGTTTACTCATGCTCCATGTTCAATGAGCCTTGGCTCATGCTAATTCCATGTTAAGTGTCATTGCCACATTTCAATGTTCTGATTATCATGCATTATCATTCCTTTATGTTTGTGTTTCTATTGTGCTCTATTGATATTCCTAATTTCTTATCATGTATTTTATTCCATGTTTTATTCCATGTTTATTCCCTTAATCATATTTATAGCTCACCCTTTTTTTATGCATGTATTCATTTCATCCCATGCAATGATATGTACAGGGGAATGTAGTGGTCATGTAAAAGAAGTTTTCAACAAAGATTTTTTATTTCATGTTTTAAGTTGTTGTGTAATGATTATAATCCACAAATACACTAGTCCTCTCAAACTTCTATGTTGTATCAAGTGATGTTTATGTAATAAATCAGGTTTTAGTGTGTAATAAAGAATAGGGTTGTCATAGTTGGTATTAGAGGATAGGTTTAGTAATATTTGGGATTAAGATTAGAGAACCCTAGTGAATCCTTAGAGACAAGGATATGTATAATAAAAAAATTTTAATGTTTTGGTGGAAATGTAGTATGTACTTTATCATGAAAATAAATCTTTATCTGGATACGAGAAGGTAGAGGCCGCTCTGGCCCAGATGTATCTAGGTCTAAAAACCCAGACAAAGACTTTCGGGTTTGACCCGGGGTATCCTGGTACACGAAAACGGGCCTTGCTTCACTCTTGGTTACGACACTCTCGAAGGATACGCGTTAGTTAATTTATAAGCTTAGTATGAACTATTATTAAGGGAATTCAAAAAAACACCTAGTAATATATGTTGGATAACATAGAATAAAGCATATAGATTTATATGTCAATGAAATAAAAGCTATTTATAAGTCATCGATTTTTTCCTTAGATTATGCTTAATGTGTTACCCATAACCATCCTTTTATTCTAGCTAATGGATAGTAATAGGAGGACTCAAGTTAATAAAAATCATAAAGATCAATGTGATGATTGTGCTAATGAGATGCCCAATCTGATTAGAGAGGGAATCACAAACATTTTATGATTCTCTCTCCATTAACTCAAGATTTTAATTGAAACATGGCTCATGAGGAAAGTTCAACCCCCTTGAGAAAGAACAAGTCTCTATCAAGAGCTTTATGAGACAAAGGTATCCTACTTTTAATTTACCATCTGATCCCTCAATAACTAAACAATGGATCAACAACATTAAAATGATCTTCCCCATCCTTAAAAGCTCCGAATAAGAGAAGGTTCTTCTAGATGCTTATTGTATGGAGGTTGAAGCAGATCAATGGTGTACACTGATTTCAAATATGAATCCTGAGGAATAGGTAGAGGAATTTTATTCGAAGGATTTTCAAAAAATGTTTTTTATTATATATTATCTGCACACCCTCTGGCATAAGATATAAAGGGACTTCATGACCCCCATAAAAAATGATGAAGAATATGTCGGAGCATATGAGGAAAAATTAACAAGGTTTGCACAATATGCCTCTATCATGGTCATTACCCTTGAATTCAAGGTGGACCGCTACTTTGGTGGGATTAAACCTAGCATACAGAATGCCCAGGCGATCCATGACTTTGACAGCTAGAAGGGAATTGTTAGATGTTCCCTCAATGTCGGAATCATAGGGGTATCATGGGTATAAGAAGTGTGAGTTGGACTTCAGTTCTACTGGTCTGATGGATAAACCCAATGGAGCTAAGAAAATAAAGCACCCTCTTGGCAAATCTGTGTAATGAATCACCCATGAAATTGCCTGAAGGGGATGGCGAAATGGTTTAGATGTTGAAAGAGAAGGGAACAAAGATGTTAATTGGTGACCAGAAAAATATGCAGATTCAACTGAGGGGAGGAATGCTCTGTTCGACTCTTAATGTGTGGTTTATTGTTTCAACTACAAAGAACTAGGGCATTATGAAAATCAATGGCCAATCCCAAGGGATTTCATAGGAAACCAACAACCTCCAGGGCAGAAAGGGAGAGCTTTTTCCATCACTACCATCGAAATGAAGCCCGACAACGATGTCGTGACATGTACACTAGTTATTCATTCAAGAATAGTGAATTTTTGTTTTTATTTTGGTTCTACGCATTATTTTATATCCTGAAGGTTTAGTAGAACATACCCAACTCCACCACAAATCATGGAAGTAAAGATTTCGGTGAGTACGGATTAAGGGGAAATCATTGCATCCCATGAATATAACTCCTACACTATCATAATTGGTGCATTGAACTTCTCGATGAACAACATCATTCTCATTTTGGTTGAATTTGATGCAATTCTAGGCATTGATTTTCTTTCCATATATAGAGCCAACATAAATTTCCATGAGAGGGAAGTCACTCTCTATGTGGAGAATCGACCCCCATTTCTATAGAAGTACGAGGAGTAATATGAATCTTCTTTAATTCAATCATCTCATGCATGGATTTTACTGCACTCTGAGTATGCATATCTGGATCTGATTATTGAGTCTAAATAGGCAACCATCCTTGAATACATTCTTGTTGTGAGGTAATTTTCTGATGTGTTTTGCGAGGAATTGTATGGTTTTCCTCATAATAGAGAAGTTGAATTCTCAATTGACCTTATACCTGCTGAGTTTCCAATATCAAAGACTCTGCATAGAATGGTTGTTGTGGAGTTTGAGTAGCTGAAGAATCAACTACAGGATATTCTTGATAACTATTTTATATGCCCAAGTGTTTCACTATGGAGTTCACTAGTCCTCTTCCTTAAGAAGAAGGATAGATCAATGTGCCTTTTCATTGATTATAGTGATCTTAACAAAATCATGATAAAAAAATCATCCTCTCCCACGAACTGGTGACTTGTTCAATCATCTATGTGGAGCACAATAATTTTAGAATTTATATTTGCGGTCCAGATATTATCAAGTATGGGTGAATAAGGAATATATTCCTAATATTGCTTTTCATACAAGGTACGAGCACTACGAATTCATTGTAATTCCTTTAAGACTCACTAAATTCTCCTTTAATATTCATGTAATTGATGAATAGAGTCTTTAGTGATTACCTCAACATATTTTTGGTAGTTTTCATAGATTATGTTCTAATATACATTAAAACAAAGGAAGATAATAAGGAGCATCTACGAACTATACTAAAGGTATTAAGAAAGGATAATCTCTATGAAATGTACAACAAGTGTGAGTTCTGGTTAAAGGAGGTATCATTCTTAGGCCATATCATCACAAGCATTGGAATATATGTGGATCCAACGAAGACAACTATAATATAAGGATGGATGATGCCAACATAGGTAATGGATATCTTTAGCTTCTTGGGGTTATCTGGATATTTTTTATGACTTGTGAGAAATTTATCATGATTTAAAAACCCTCTTACCAAGATAACTCAGATGGGAGTAATTTTTTCTTGGATTCATGAATGTGGAGAAATAATCAAGGATTTGAAAAGGAGGCTTATCACTATGCCCATGATCACTTTACCAACAAGTGGAGGAATTTTTGTGTTAGTTAGGGATGCTTTGAAGAAGGGACTGGAATGTGTGTTGATGAAAAGGGACAATGTAATTCCCTATGCATTAAGACAATAGAAAGTTCATGAGAAGAACTATCCACCACATTATCTAAAGTTGGTTGTGATGATCAACACTTTAAAAATTTGGTGGCATTATCTATTTGGGGAAAAGTGTGAAATATATACAGACCACAAAATCCTCAATTATATATTCACATAGAATGAGTTGAACATGAACCAACAAATATGGTTAGAGCTAATCAATGTCTATTAGTGCTCATTCCATTACCACCCTAGGAAAGCGAATAAGGTGGATGGTTCTCTAAGTAGAAAGGACCCAACAATTCTATCATTGATGAAAATTTGAAAGGAACAAATCTTCTTATATTTTATAAAGACAGTCATGGGAATCATAAAGAAGGGAACATTATCAATACTTTCACAAATTATTGCTCAACTGTCTCTTTTAGAAAGGTTAATGGATGCGCAAAATGATGTTAAGTGAATTTAGAAGATAGTGAAAGCTATCAACAATGGGATATCCATGGAGTTAAATGTTAATGAAGAAGGAATTGTGATATACGGGTAAAGAATATTTTTCCATCAAGATCAGAGATAAAGATTGATCTTTTGAATGATGAACATAGTTCAAATTTCTCTATTCTCCCAGGAAACACAAAGATGTAATGAGATCTCAAAGATCATTATTGGTGGGATAATATGAAGAAGGATATTTTTGAGTATATATCAATGTGCCTAGTGTGTTAGAAAGTGAAGGTAGAGAGACATAATTCTAAGGATATGAGGAAAGCATTTCGCATACAAGCATAGAAATGGGAGAACACCACCCTGGAAAAAGTCACCAGACTTCAGAAGTCATCCAAAGGAAACAATGAAATCTAGGTTGTTAGGGATATTTTTATAAAGTCTGGAAACATCAGAGAAATTCAGGATGATTTCTTATTGGATCAGATGTCACAGATATACATCAGGGATGCATTAATGATACATAGAGTACCATTACCTATTGTATCTGATGGAGACACAAGATTCACCTCTATGTTTTGGAAGAGACATCAACATGATCTATATACTAAACTGATCTTTAGTATGACCTATCATCCTCAAACGTATCACCAATCTGAGTGAACTATTCAGGAACTAGAAGATATGTCAAGATCGAGATAAATTTAATTCAAAGGAGGTTGGGAACAACATCTTCATGTAGATTAATTCACCTATAATAACAGTTTCCATTATAGCATCTGATTGGCACCTTATGAAGACATGTATGGGAAACAGTGAAGAATATCGGCTTGTTGGGATAAATTCGGTGAGTGTAAGCTATTAGGACAAGAAATGGTTGATGAAATGGTGGAGAAGGTGAAAAAAATTCCGTAACATATCAAGGAATCCCAGAGTCGACCAAAGAGTTAAGCAGATAACCATCAACGAGACCTTGAGTTTAATGTTGGATACATGGTATTTCTACAAAAATCTCCAAGGAATAAGTTCATGAGGTTTGGAAATAAAGGGAAGATATGTCCTAGGTACATCGACCCCTTCAATATTTTCGATCATGTTGGTGTTGTGGCTTATAGACTAGTACTTACACCTACCATAGAAATGTACATTATGTATATCATGTATCCCTGTTAATGAAATACCTACCAGACCCTTCACATGTACTACTTTTAGAGGTAGTGCAGCTAGTGGATGGTCATTATTATGAGTATGAACCAGTGATGATCTTAGATCAGAGGGAAACAATTCTATTAATTATGACAATTCCCCTCATCAAGGGGTTATGGAAAAACCACATGTTTGAAGAAAAGACATGGGAATCAAAGGAAGTGATTATGCAGAGTTACCCACATTTGATTTAGAGAGTGAAAATAAAATTTCGAGGGAGAAATTTCTTATGAGGGGAAGACTGTAATGACCCAAAAATTTATTAATGAAAATTCCTCTTTGTGTATTTAAATATCATCTTATGGTTATGTAAAAATTATGTACTTAATTGGTTATATGTTTTGGATTTCAAAATACCATTAATAATTGTGACCATTTATAATATAGCTATTGAACAGTGATAACAGGATTAGTATAAATATAGGGTTTTAACAAATTCATTTTATTCAGATAAAGGAAGCGATGACCTCATCTAATATACTTACCCTAGGAAAAGCCCATATGTTGGAACATTGAAAGGAGGTGGAATCATTGGGCTCCACTCTTGACCTAGGCCATGCTAAGCCTGAATATCTTCGGCTTGAGTGGAACCACCTATGAGAGAAGTAGAAGTTGGTAGAGATTACCACTCGTGCACTGTAATCCAGGCCACCCCAAAAGTCTGTCTGCATCACGCACTTTACCTTAAGGACTTATGTGGGTGTTTTATGGGTTGTGTTACAAGAACCATGTACTATTATTATGTAAATTATTGTAGCGACTCGGGTTTTTGGCCTTGTCAAACATTGGATTATTTCTACGAAGAATTCCAGAGCTAGGCGCGAAGACGGCGTGCAATTCCGAGGCCCGATGTGCCTGGAATTAATTTTATAAAAATATTAAGTATTTTTATACTAAGAACGTGGTGGGGGCGTGATATCTCTTAAAAGGTAGATCATAACAGAAATATGAGGGCACAATTGCATCCGGAATGTGCCGTTTACCCTAGGAGAGGTGTAAACTTTTCTGGCGCGGGCCTGCGGTGAGAAACACCACCATGGGCGTTTTCGTAATTAAATGGATAAGTTAGTGTGCGAGCGTCAGCTCAAATAACTTATGAACGGAGTCTCAGATGGAAAATCTGGGTCCTTCTTTGCGTTGAGAATGGCATGTTTACCCTAGGGATGACCTTACTTTTTTTCTCTTCAGGCGTCAGGTCCGAGACGGGTTTGGCGCCGGTGGGCAGCAGATATAAATATCAGCGCTCCCGCCCCTTTATCGTTCCTCTCAACATTCTTCACCATTCTTCACCGCCACTCTGCCGAATCAATCAAACAAAGCGCCCAATGAGCTTTTAATTTGACGGCGGACGTTCCAGGAGCGTGCAGCGAATGCTCTAGAGCGCGGATCTAAGGCAGAACGTCGGTGTTTCGCCCACGAGGTAGGCGGATTTGAGTTTTAATCCCCGATCCCGTTTTTCTGCGTTTTTCTGCAAATTGAAGTAGTAGCAGTGTAGATCGGGTCCCTAGGGTCTTGTAGACGCCTCCAAATGGCAAAACGGACCATCGGGGTGCCCCCGGCAGTCCGCGGAAGATCCCTCAGGGCAGCACCGGCGTGGCGGAGGGCCGCCGGCCGGGGCGGGCCGACGGCGGCGGCCGGTCCGGCCTCTTTTATCATACGGGGGTCTTTAAACCCCTGTATCTTGCAATCTGGGAGCCGGATTCGTGTGCCGTTTGCGGCGACGGGACACTGACGACAAGGTGAACCCTCTGGTGTAGGGTCCTGGGTTTAAAGGTTCAGGATCGTGGCCCGGGAGCTAGAAACGTCGTATAAAATAATATTATTTTATTATTTTACGACTTCGGGCCATTGTAACTTCCACCCGAAGCGTCTGATTGACGTGTCGTCAGTGGAGTTAAGACCCTGATGGTAAGACGGAATTTTTTGATATGGTTTCCATGTGATGGGAATGGGAACGGTGTGTGGGCCCCACGAGGCCGAGTTTTGGCTTTTGCGGAGATACGCAGATTTTGCACCAGGAGTCCGATTTTGGCGGATGATTAGTCGATCCTGTGTGTTTTTCCATGAGGATCGCAATGGTCTGATATGTTCGATGTGTTTTAGGATCGAGGCGTGGGCCCCACCCAATCTGGCTTCGGTGAATATTACCTTTTTCACTAGGTGTCTGTTTCGGACGAGCGAGTAGTCGATTCCGCTTGTTTTTCCAAGGGGATCGTCGTGGTATGGTCCGCTCGATGGGTTTCAGGATCATTGTGTTTGCCCCGCATGAGCTAGCTACAGTGAATAGTGCCTTTTTCACAAGGGCTCTGTTTCAGGTGAGTAAGCAGCCTATCCTGTGTGTTTTTCCGCGTAGATCGCGATGGTGTCCCTGGTATTAGCCTAAAAGGTGCGCAGTGTGGCGTTGTGGGGGGTTGCTCGGGATAGCGACATTTGGACCTGTAGTGGTTGAGGGTTCTCCCATGGTTCATTCCTACGAGGGTTCGCGCGACATCACAACCTTAATATAGGTTTGTGATCCTCTCGATGGGATGTTTAAACTGTTAGAGTTGTGGCATCCCTCCCGTGGGACCAGAGCGGGATCCTCTAGCATCTTTACCCTAGATCGGGTTCTTGGTATCGCTGTGACCACTTATTCACGGGCGGTGATCCCCTATCTAGCATGTTAAACCCGTAGGGTTTGTGGAATCCTTGGGAATATGATCCCCTACACGGTGGGTCGTGCTCTTTAGGATTGTGGCATCATCGAGTATACGATCCCCTACTACACATGAGGTTATAGTATGGTTGTGGTATCGTTGGTTATTTGATCCCCTACTCAGCGCTTGGTGTTAGTAGGGTTTCAGTATCATTGGTTATGTGATCCCCTACTCAGCGCATGGTTTCGGTAGGGTTGCGGCATCATCGGTTTGATCCCCTACATCGTGAGTTATACTAGATAGGGTTCCGGTATCATTGTGACCACCTTTATATGGGTGATGATCATCTACTTGAGTGATGTGCTTCTGTCGAGCGCCAGATCGGGTTGTGGTATCCCCAATCGGATCCTGGGTGTGATCCCCTATCTGTGAGAACTATGTATGCCAGATCGGGTTCTGGTATCCCCCAGTAGATCCTGGGTGTGATACTCTATCTGTGAGAACTACGTATGCCAGATCGAGTCGTGGTATCCCCCAGCGGACCCTGGGAGTGATCCCCTATCAATGAGCTGCGTATACCGGAGTGGGTCTTGGTTTCCCCTAGTGGACACAAGTGGTGATCCCCTATCTGAGGAGTTTGGTGGTTATGTTGTTTCAACGATGTTTCCTATGTGATTTTATCCGACGAGTGTGATCTCGAGGGTGAGCGTCTGAGATGTTTGTTTGGGACCCGATGGAGTGTATCTCTTATATGAGTGTCATCTGGGATGATAGTGATCGTGTACTATACTGTCCTGTTTGTGGACAATTGCTGGTGATGAGGTCAGTACCTCTTTTGGCTTGGTGCGTGAGCTGGGTATATCTGGATTATTCATGCTGTATGTATGGGCATATACCTGAGTTGAGCTGACTAGTTGTGTTTAGCCAAGGATGGTCACAAGATGGAGTTTCTATCTTGTCTAGGTTCCCTCTGGCTAGGATGAGCGGACTGATGCCTTTCAGTTTCTCTCTTTGGTTTTGGGTTTTGGGGTGGCTACTGAGTATGTTTATACTCACCCCTGCACGGGCTTTTCCCGCACATGTTTGTGTCTTGTGCAGACCACAAGCCTTTTGACGGAGTCCCTGGAGGACCCATAGCAGCCAGAGCTTAGTGAGCTTTTTGACCGGGGTGTTTACCAGAGCTGTGCCGAGGGAGCTTTCCAGCGGGTGTCTGTGGCAGCGTTCCCCTTCTTCAGAGCAGGTTGGACGTACTTTGTAGTTTTCTTTTGGTGGGCCCTATTTTCCCCTAATGTACTGCTGTTGCACTCTGGTTTGGGATAGATTGTATGCAAGCTTTCCCTTTTCAGTTTTCAATATCTCTACACTGTTGCATGGAGGTGTTTGTGGGTGCGTGTGTACAGGTACCTTAGGCTGATGCCTCCCATGTGTGTGATAGACTACTCGGCGCTGGTCGCCAGCCCCTAACCTATTGGAGGTGAGCTTGGGGAGTCGCGGCTTGAGCCCCGTTGGGTTGGGTCGTGACAATTATTCTTTTCTAGGGAATATATATTTTTTTATTATTTTTACTTTGTAAATAGTTTTTAAAGAACAAATAGTATTTTTAGTTAATATTCAACTAAGAAATATATTTTTATGAATTATTGGATTATTTAATTAAATAATATATTAACAAAATATTATTATTATTATTAAATTAATTTTTATTAAGTATTAATTATCATATGATTTTATGAATTCAATTGTGATTTTTATTAATGTTTGAAAGTTGTTTTTTGTGAAAACCCATGAAATTTATATAAATGTCGGATTTTATTTTAAATGTAAAAATTAAAATATTTTGTAAATTATTTAGATAAAATGAATATTATTTTTTTGCAATCTAGATGTAGAAATTATCCAATGGTAAATGTTTCATAATTTCCTGAGACTGTCGATTTTTTTGGGTAAAAATTAAATACCATTTAAAAATATAATGTGTTTTATGAAAACATAATGATCCAATACTTATGTAATAAAATACTATAAACATTATGGTCGTTAAATATACGTTTTACCACAAAGATAATGTTATTTTGGGTTTTTGAATTATTTTACAATGCTTTAGAGAACCTTTCATGGCTTATAAAACATTTTGTCTTTCTAAATAGTTTTCCTTCAGAGTGTGACACACTCCACATAAGAAACTCTATTATTATAATATGTGAATCCATTAGACTTATAAAATATAGTTTTATACTCAGTTTTGAAAAAAAACCATTGGTAAAAACCATGGGATGGTGTGTGGTTATGATTGGTTTAAAGTTGGGTGTCCCAAACCTAAATAATATGGAATTCCCTCTCCTTTCCAATATAAAACCATCCATGATCCCTATTACTCTTAACTCAAAGAAATTGGAGTTCAACCAAAACCTACCCTCCTCTATTTATAATCCTCCCAATGTTCCCCAGGATCCCATGAAGCATTTATCCAGCCTCTACCAAGATTTTCAGATCACACTTCCATGTAAGGGATTCCTTCCTTTCTCATTTTATCCAAGTATCTTAATATTGTTAATCCCTTTTATTTTCTGTTATAAATGTTTGTTTTTGATTTAAAACCACCCTTATATTATCATTTAAAAATTTTAATGAAGAGATACCCCTTTCTCTCTCATCAGTGACTTACATATATACCTGTTACCGTGCATAAATTCCGTAAGAAATTTCTCTCTCTTCATTTACATTTAATCAATTCTTTTGTATCATGAATCTAAATTCCATTAAAAATGATGGGAAATGTATCTATATGACCTCATTACTGTAAATTTCATATACATATTACGAGACACATATTCCTCTCTCATCAACCATTTTTAGGATTTCTTATGTCAGGAAGTTGTGCTGCCGAAATTGCACTACGTTTTTCCAAGCCAAGATCATTATACAGTTAATACCATACCCTAGTTTCTATCAAGGGTATTCACCTTTATGAAAATACACATATAGAATGTTAATATCATGTATTTTTTCCAAACTCTTTAATAGTGTAATAATTTATTATTTTGATTGATTATATTTTATATGATCCATGTAGAACACTTATGCATGAAATGAAATGATAATGAAGGGTCCACCCTAATAGTTCTCCAATGCATTGGTTAAAGTATAGTATCACGATACATCATGTGAAATTAGTGTTGACTAATGGTAATTCATGTTCATCATGCATTTAATCATGCTTCAAGTGCAATGAGGGTTTACTCATGCTTCATGTGCAACAATCCTTGTCTCATACTAATTTTTTGTTAAGTGTTGTTGTCGCATTTCCATGTTACGATTATCCTGCATTATCAGGCCTATATGTTCATGTTTATCTAATTATCCATTTATATGCCTATTATCAAACATTTATTGTATTCCTTAATGTAATACCCCGAATCTAGTTTCAGAGAGTTAGTGTATTATTTTAATACATTGGCTTGATTACAAAGAATGAAGTCCCGAAAACCTATCAGTTTAGTACTTTTGGAAAATAGATTACATACATGAACGTTACATTACACATTAGAAAATAAAACACAACATAAATTATCTTTTGATACAACCATTTATCCCTTATATTAAACCTTCTTATAAATCATAAATCACTTCTTAGAATCCTAGGAAAATAAAAAAATAAGAAAGGGGTGAGCTCAGATGCTCTGTAAGGATAACAATATAGCGGGAACATTCAAAAATAAGCATAAACATTTAAGACAATGTTAAAGACTAAATCATAAGCCTTTCAAACCTAAAATTAAGTATAATATGACAATGATATATCAAATAATTCCATTTACATATTCACAAAGATATTTTACTAGTCGAATAATCACATGCAATATCAATATCCAATTTCATAATGATGGAATGCATAATTCTAGACTTCATAACCACATAGTCAAGGCCTTGTGACAAAATTAAAAATAAGATTTTGTTAAGGCCTTGTTCCAAGACACTAGTTTGTCTCATGAGACCTACTAATGCATCGATGAGTTATAGAGGGATCCACCCATCACATACTAATTACAATGCATTCCTCATATGTTAAGGTTTAAACATAAAACACATTTGTATTAATAATAGCATAAAAATGACAAAAAATTATCCATAAACCATGAATTATATAAAAATAACACATCCACAATCAAAAATATCACAAAACATTCAATAAAATATTGATGATTTGTATCATAATAAATCATCCTCGATCAAGAATAATAACCTGTAAAGGATACTGACATAGTTGAAGATGATCAGTAAAACATTTTGAGTGAAATATCCCTTTTTGTGAAATCATTTATAATCATACATTTATAAATTATGTAAAATAAAATATATTTTTGAATCAAAGTGTATCATAGAACATTTATACTTTTAAAAAGAATTATCATTTCAAAACATTAAATTCCATATATATAAATCCTTAAAATCAATTTGAAAACATGGAAATTATTTAAAATGATTTAAAAAGACAAATCATATAAACATTGAAAATGAGGATATAGTTAAATAGACCCCATAATTGAACCTTAAAATATTCCTTTTGAAAATTTTTTAATGTAATATGGGTATCGATAATAAATATGTCCCAATAAATACATACACATAAACAATCTTAGATAATAATGAGGTTGAGGAAATAACACTTACCTTGAACTTTCCTTTGGTTGAGGGAACGTTTAACCTTTTTTATAATGACCATAATATGTCATTAAATTGTATCATATCCATATTCAAATTTATTATAAAATACATGGTTCATTTATGACTTTATACTATCCATTTAATACTGATTTTCATTTTAAATTAATATTTCGGGTAACAATCGCTTACTTTATGATAAGCGTTTTAACATGTTATTCTTGATAGTGTCATTTAGATAATGATTTAAATACATCCAAACTATAAAACATGATTTATATATCATATATATTTAGAATATAAATATTGATAATAGATCTATATATGAAATAGAAGGCACCGTTTATGGAGACGGTAGGCCGTACGTACTCATAAATGATGTTTCTGTTTTCATATCGTATTGAACATAAGTAAGTTAATAAGATATATGTAAGTGCATACATATATATATATATATATCCTTTATAATTATTATTTTATATTTAACATACTTATTAATTATATATATTTCTATAATCATCGTTGAATGGTGAATGTGAGAATGACTCACATCACGTCGTGGAGAGGATAATTCATACGTACGAATGATCGACAATATCATTATATTGATGGTGTAATTTTATGTAATTGGACGGTATATAATATATAAAGAATCATTAACATGTTATATTTATTATTTACATTAGTTTTATTTATTATTATACCCATAAAATAATGACGTGTCTGAATAAAAAACTACACCACGACGTGGAGACAGTAAGCCGTACGTACGCAGATATGGTGATGTTGACATTCAAGTGATGGTTAAAATAATGAATATGGTTGTACCATTTTTAATAATAACATAGAATTATATTAATTATTCTGGATCTATTATTTTCTAATGTAAACAACAAATAAAGAGGAAGTGGAAGAAGAAATGAACTTGAAAGAGGTGAGGAAATATTTACCTCTTTTTCGGGTTTTTCCTTTTGATTTGATCAAAAGGGAGCCTTAAGTTGGCTTTATGACCAAATTATGGACTCTAGGATAAAGTTATGAATGTTTGAAGGATTTCATGGTAGGGGTTGTCCGAGACATATGGATTTGGAGGTGTAAAATTAAGAGAAGGTGAAGTATACTTTTATAAGAGATGTGAGAGAGTCTTTAGAAAAATCTAGAAATATTATTTTATAATAAAATCATTTTTGGTTTCTAATGGTTCCAAAATAATTTATTTAGAGGATAATGTGGTTATGGGTAGAAAATAATTCAATTAATTGGTTTTGGACACGTTTAGGATACCATTTAAACCTTATCTTTTAGATTTAACTCTTAGTGAAATAGTTTATCTTTTACCGTGCCTTCTTGCATTCTTACACTATATGGTCAATAAACATACTCTAAACATCAAAGAGAACCTCAAAATTTTCATTAATGGAATATATAATATTTTTTATGTAATTTTGAAGAATATTAGGTTTTTAGATATATTATATCAACCAATAATATTGTATTTGTTTTAAAAATTTATTCATGTCAATTTTGACACTATTTGGTATTTTGTTTTTTTAAAAGTCATAAATACCTTATCACTTTGAAATAAATTTTTCTTATAATCCCTAACATTCCATATTAACCTATAAAATTAGTGTAATCCATCATAAGTCTCAATTTCCATTTATTTTTAAATTTATAATATCAATTATTTTAACATTTCAATAATAAGGTAATTACTGCATCATCATTGGGTCACAAATAAATTAAATTATTTAATGTATAAAAATTATAAATAAATTACCATTATGTATTAAATATTTTTATATTTCTAATGAATATTTATAGATGAGTTTATATTGTGTTTAACCTTATATAATAAATGGTTTAGTTATTAAACATTGAATTTAATACTTTTAACTCTTCTTTAAATAAAATAATAATAATTCTCCTAATCTAATCAAAGTGGACCAACGATGATCAAATTTTTTTCCTAAGGTTATTTTTTGTGTAATTAACCATATCCAATTGAATTAGGACATGTGTTAGATTAATTATAATATAAGTTTTACCCTTAATTGCCCTATTAACTTTTAATTGCGGTAAAACAAAGTCAAAAGTTACTATTCACGAAAAATTATTTTCATCTTATTGAACAAAATTTTACATTCTGATGTCAACCGTGTATCTCATATTTTTTAAATTTCAACTCAAAAAGATATAAAATTATATTATATGAAAATTTAGAAATTCTCCTAGAAAGTGGGTAAAAAATGATAAAAAGTTCATTAAAAATTTATACATCTATTTTTATTATAAGATGACTCCAATAAATTGCATTGAACTTCTATAGGTATTATATATCTATTTCTACTTAAAAAAATTTAAATAAAATAAATAATTATTTAAATAAAAAGTCACTTTTAAATAATAACATAGTTTTTTTCACTATTCATCAAAAATTGAAAGTGTTCATAAAAATAAAAAAAAATCACCCTACGCTAATTTTGATATTAAAATTTCAAAAATATAGTACATGTTACAAAATTAAATACACATAAGTAGCATTTATTAATTTAAAATTAATTCATGTTGTCAAAACAAAAAATGTGGGTTTTTAAAATAGTAAAAACTTTCAAAAGATTTACATGTGTTTATGTCAAATTTAAATGTAAAATTACTTATAATGACTTAAATTGTATTAATGGATAAAAATATGAACTAATTATACTTCAAAACCATTGAAATTCATAATTGAACTCTATAAATTATTTTTATTAAAAATGTTGTTTTCAATTAAAACATATTATTTTTCACAATTCATCAAAATATGAATGTAATCATAAAAGAACCAAAAACCTTTCAAAACAAAATTTTTATGTCTCTCTTCTAATGAAGAATTTAATTTCCTTAAATTTTATATATAAAAGTGTCAAATATTTATTTTAAAAAGGGTTCTCTATTAAAAGTCGGTAAAATTGTATTTTTTTAAAATAATTATTTTTTCTGAAAAAATGAATTTGTTCTTATATTATGTAAAGACCCGGAAATTTCAAAGATATTTTTTTTTGTTAATTTCTTTGGAATTTTACGAGTACGCATTTTCTTGACGGCACCTGATTTTGAGGCCCGGTGTGCCCGGAATCATTTTCCGAAGTTTAGCTCGGGTACGTTCAGTGAATGAACGAGCGTGTTTTTCTATCTCTTGAACCGGTGCTCGGAATCGAAATCCGTGGGCACCGATTAACTCGCAGCACCAGTTTTCATTTAAGGGGACATTTTCTGTAGTTGTGATTTATGTGGTATTGAGGTTATATTTTGGAGTTTAACCTAAAATTAAATAACAAATGTGTTGCAAATTTTTTTTTTGAGTTGGTTATATCCTACAAGGGGGAGGTTATTGGTGGGGCCCACACCCACATAACCTCCCATGAGTGGATATTTGTGAGGTGGAGCCCACAAGAGTACCCACCTATTCAAATTCACTAACCTTCCACAACCCCCCATTAATTGGGTAACACACCCGCACCCCAATTTAATGAAAAGTCAACTCTCTTAATTAATTAACTGTTTAAGTTGTTCAATATTATTAATTTGAGAATTCAATTTTGAATTTTGAATTGATTGGTGGCTTCTTTGAGTTAATTAAATAAGACAAGTCTTATTTCATTAAGGGTCTTTGGGTTGTGCGAGAAGGATTGGAAATGGTTTGCTCAAGTCTTGAACTTCATCTTCCTCCTTGAAGAATGTGAGGAAATCCATGTCGCCAACGAAGAACGCCGGCCTCCGACGAAGAACGCCGAATCCTCGGAGATCGACGACACGATGCCGTGCACTGCGACCCCGATGATTCTCTTCTCCACGATTCCAATGACGCTTATGGAGCCTCGGTCCGCGCTGCCATCTTCCGCGACGCCATTTTCCACGACGTCCTTTTCCCGCGGCGACCATCGTTCGACGACTTCATCGGGTAGGAGTTTGAGTTCAAATATTATGGTTTCATTCTTGTGTTTGCCTGAACAGGGTTTTTATTCTTTCGGGGCCTCCTGTTATCGTTATAACGGGAGGATATCGAACCACATGAACACGACCGACCCTCCTCCCTCGTTGTTTTTGTTCATGTTGTGGCACGAACAAAGGTAGCGTGATGCAACGACACCGCGTGGGAACATGGAGAATCACGACGAAGAAGCACAGCGCTGTCACGCCACGCCGTTGAGGCCGAACGAAACCGCAGCAAGATTCGGGGCCACAGAGGTGATTCAAATACTCCTCAGATTGTTTATTTGACATGTGGATCAACGAGGGATGACAGAACGGGCCACATAGGTGATTTGAAGACTTTGCAGTGAAGATCAGGTCCCTGGAGGATCGCTGGCGAAGACCGCAGGCAAAACGGATCACCGGAGCGCGTCCGATGGTCCGCGGAAGACCCTGTAGGCATGCCACATCGGGCCATCCGGCTGCCCAGGCCAGGCCGGGTCGGACCCGGACCCCGGTCGGGTCGACCCGGTTAGGGCTGACCCAGGGGGTCTCGGGCCGGGTCGGACCGGACCCGAACCCCCTATTTCTGGGTAGTTTCTGTTCAAACGCCCATAACATGAACTACAGACCTCCGATCCATGCACAATTAGTTGCGATACGATCCATGGATCGAGAAGGTCGTTTTGGTATATTACACTCAAGGTTTTGGAGAACTTTGGGTACGGCCGGGTCGGTTCGAACCCGAAACCAACCGGGCCCTCGGAGCGGACACGCCTATAACTTAAGCTACGGACGTCAGATTGACGTTTCATCAACATTGTTGGATTTCTCTTGGTGAGAAGGACCCTTTGCCTTACTCAGTATGAGGTTTGGATGCAGTTTGAGTATGGCCGGTTTGGATTGTACCTGAAATCCAACAGGGCCCCTGGAATGAAAAAGCCGATAACATTCAGACCGGACGTCCGTTTAACGAACCGTCAGCGACGTTGGTGATCACTTTGAGAAATGGTCCCTATGAGACTACCCTATGTGAAATTATGGTACATTTTAGATGCGGTAAGGTTGGTTCATACACAAAACTAACCGGGCCCCTGGGATGAAAAGGCTAATAACTCACAGACCGGGCGTCCGATTGACGCACAGTCTTCTACATTGAGACCCCTATGACAAGGCGGTCCTTTGAGATACATCATCGTGGGACTTTGATATACTTGGAGTATCTAATTCTAGCTCGTGGAGCATACCCTCATAGAGACTAGCGTACGGAATACGGAGACCTTGTAGCTAGCTGAGACCTGATGACTGCTTGTCCGATTCGATTTGGAGTGACTTGCATAGCCCAGTTGGTAGAACTACTTTGTGAGGTGGAAGACCCATGGAAGAGGATCACTACTTTGCGAGGTGGAAGATCCGCGGTACTCGATTGGATGAGTACCTCTGTAGGCTATGAGGGGGAGCACTACTATGTGAGGCGGTAGGCCCATGGCGGAGGAGCACTACTGTGTGAGGTGGCAGACCCATGGTACTCGACATGAGGAGTACCTCAGCAGTCTAAGGTTAGTGAGAAGTACCTGAGAGTTGTGACAGGATCACTGTGCTCTCCAGAGACTGAGCTCTTCAGTAGTTACAGTTTCGATAATGAAAATCCTGGTTTGAGACGAGTCTATGACCTTTGTGGTTACCTCATTATTGAGATGGGTCACTTGATAACTTAGGTATATGATTGGGAATATACCTTGGTAGTGGTTATCTGTTGATTTCATAACATTTGTTTTTTCTAATGATTGAGATGGGATACATGATAACTTAGGTATAAGTATGGGCTTATACCTATGAAAGGGTTATCTGTTGAGATCTTTCTTTGTGGTTATACTTGTTGGATTTAGTGAGACCTTGAGGGTCTCGGGGTCCCTACTATGTATCGTTATAGTCACCCCTGCAAGGGCTATGCTTGCAACTCGTTGTGTTGATTGCAGATAACGGGCATCGCTGATAGAGGTCGAGTGTTCAAGGGCTGGACGGTACCCGGAGGTGGACCTCATGACTAGTCAGTATCCGAAGGTGGACTTCACAACGAGATGATACTAGGAGGAGGTTGACGGGCGAGAGTGTTGTGGAGGCTATCTGTACCTACCCTTCATGTAGGATCCATGGTGGACAATCCGGGAGCTGTGCTATCTGTACCTACCCTTCAGGTTGGATCTGAGGTGGATGACCTAGGAGCTACTTTTATTCTTGCAGCTGCTTGTATTTTCTGTTGTACTTTCATTGAGTTGTAGCTGTAATTTCGGTTGGGTTTGTATTCTGGACCATTTACTTTTCAGCACTTCTTTTATACTTAGTGTGTTACTTCATCTTGTACTATGTGGTGTTTTGTTTACTTTTATAAAGGAAATGCCTTCCCAATTATCGGGATTTACGCCTTTGGTGCTAGTCGCCAGCCCCTGGCCTATGGAAGGCGTGGTTGGGGTAGTCACGACACGGACCCCCGAGGACGGGTCGTGACAAATTGGTATCAAAGGAGTCGGTTCTACCGTAGAACATATAACTCTGATTTTTCTTTACTGTGAAGTAATACTGTTAAGGGTACAAAGTGTGGTTTTTAGTTCAGGGAGTCCAGTGTTGGTGCAGGCGGCCGACGTATCCATACACCAGGACCCTGACTTCTGATTTCCAACTCAGTGCATGAAAACACTAATTGCGTGTGTGTTTTCAAAGGTTTTACCTTAAAACAGCTCAAACCAGGTCTGCTCACCAGGTATAATCGTGTGACCCTGTCACGTTTGTTTCTTTCAGGATGCCTCCCCACAAACGACCAGCTAGAGCCCCGAGAGTTGTACGTTTTGATAGCCCACCGAGTGGCGAGGCCTCAGTACAGGGCCCTATCATAATTGAGGCATCAGCAGAGGCACCAACGGTACTACCACCCGTTGGGAAACCGAGGACACCAGCCCCAGCAGTAGAGAGTGCACGTCATTTGAGCGCACTGCACGAGTTCCAGCGCCAGAGGCCACCAAGGTTCAGGGGAGAGACAGACCCGCAGGCTGCTGAGGATTGGCTGGAGGCTGCGATGAGAGTCTTCAGGCTAGTAGGGACGCCATCAGACTTCAGGGTGATCCTTGTTGCGATCCGCTTTCAGGCAGAAGCAGGCAGATGCTGGAGGCTGATGCTCCAGATGCATGATAAGGCGACACATCTATGTGCAGACTTTGAGAGCCTGTTCCGAGCAGAGCTTGTACCAGCCACCCTTCCAGTGGTGTGTATACAGGAGCTGCTGCATCTACAGCTGGGTAGCATGATGGTGGCGCAATACTCAGTGAGGTTTATAGACCTCGCGCGCTACTCCACATATATGGTACGAGACCCGTTCTTCAGGGCCCAAAACTTGGACCAGGGGCTAAAGCGAGAGATTAGAGCTTCTGTTGTTTCTCACAACATCCCGATGCAGACAGTAGTTTTGGAGTGAGCTCTTGTAGTGGAGAGTTTCCTTGCTGAGAAGTCTCCAGCAGCAGGACCCACCACTAGCTGGCGTGCTGCAGAGTCTTCTGGAGCAGGCAGTAGACAGATGACGTAGAGGTCCAAGAGGACTACACCTAGAGGTGGTCGACCGCATGGCTCAGGGTCGGTAGTGCGAGGCACCAAGGGGAATGACAGAGCCAGACCTACCATGCAGTGTTACTCATGCGGCGGGATTGGTCTCATGGAACTTGACTGTCTGACCTGCCATACAAATGACCAGCAGATAAACGAAGGACCTCCGAGGCAGAGGCGGAGGTTCGATCGATGCGGACAGCAGGGAACAGGTTACTGAGATAGGGGAGCATGCCTTGCAGTTGGAGGTGGACGAATTGTTGAGGTGATGCCACCACCACCACCATATGGTCCACCCTGATTTCAGGGAACAGGTGGACATGGGATAGCTCAGCTTCAGGATGTAGAAGCATACAACTACGGAGCTCTAGAAGCTGGCAGACAAGAGCAGGACTAGTTCCCGGCATGGGACCTTTGGTCTTGGTGCGTCTAGTTTCCTTGTTGTCATTGTTTTGTGTCTTTTTACTTCAAGATGTAGTAATAAAAGACACTTTACCTTGTGACATTTGCTTATTTCCTTTTTTTGTACTGAGAGGTCCCGGTTAAAAATGATGACTTGACCCTCACATTCGAGATTCCTACTGAAGGATACCCAGTTACCTCACGCTGATGCTGACAGTGTGACTCGACCCTTAGTGGCGAGAGTGACAGTTGAATCTCTTAGTAGTAACGTCGAGGCGTTACGACGTCGTCCATGGCATGAATGCATCAGTCACGTCCCGATTGACTATATTAGGCAAAGAATGTGGTTCATCCAGGGGATGAGACCAGATTTCTCTTATCGGAAATGAAGAAATCATAGCAGCTCTTGTGGGACCAGAGATGGTCCAGGCCACGACAGAGAAGGTCCATGTCATCCAGGAGTGGATTAGGACATCTTAGAGTCGACAGATGTCTTATGCTGATTGGAGGTAGAGACCACTAGAGTTCGAGGATGGCGACCACGTTTTCTTACGGGTCTCACCTCGATGTAGAGGTATGGAGATTTGGATGAGGCGATAAGTTATCTCTGTGCTTCATCGGACCCATCAAGGTCCTCAGTAGGGTAGGCGAGGTGGGTTACCGCTTGACCCATCCACCTCAGTTGCAACCGAGGCACGATGACTACCAGGTATCTCATCTGAGGAGATACGTGATTGAACCAATGCATATCATCGACCATGGGGAGATGGAATTTGGCGATGGGGTGACTTTTGCGGGTTTCCAGTAGAGGTTGACGATCGACAGGAGTGGGTCCTACGAGAACGGTCGATTCCTCTTGTGTGATTTCTTTGGAAGCATTGGAACCTCTTGGAGAGCACATGGGAGCGGAAGGCTCAAATGCATGCTCAATACCACTTTTGTATCCTTAGTTTGTGTTAATGCTTTACAGGGATGTAAATCCCTGAGGTGGGAGTAATGTAAAGACCCGGAAATTTCAAGGAATTTCTTTGGAATTTTACGAGTACGCAGTTTCTGACGGAACCTGATTCTGAGGCCCGGTGTGCCCAGAAACATTTTCCGAAGTTTAGCTCTTGTACATTTAGTGAACCAACGAGCGGATTTTTCTATCTCTTGAACCTGTGCTCGGAATCGAAATCTGAGGGCACCGATGAACTCATAGTGCTGGTTTTCACATAAGGGTACCTTTTCTACAGTTGTGATTTATGCGGTTTTGAGGTTATATTTTGGATTTTAACCTTAAATTAAAAAAAAATTGTGTTACACACATTTTTATTTGAGTTGGTTATATCCTACAAGGGGGAGGTTGTTGGTGGGGCCCACACCCACAGAACCTCCCATGAGAGGATACTTATGAGGTGGGTCCGACACCAGTCCCCACCTATTCAAATTCTCTAACCTTCCACAAACCCCCCATTAATTGCATAACACACCTGCACCCCCTTTAATGAAAAGTCAACTCTCTTAATTAATTAACTGTTTAAGTTGTTCAAAATAATTAATTTGAGAATTCAATTTTGAATTTCAAATTGATTGGTGGCTTGTATGAGTTAATTAAATATGAAATGTCTTATTTCATTAAGGGTGTTTGGGTTGTGCGAGAAGGATTGGAAAGGGTTTGCTCAAGTCTTGAACTTCATCTTCCTCATTGAAGAACGTGAGGAACACCCCGTCGCCGACGAAGAACGCCAGCCTCCGACGAAGGATGACGAAGAATTCCGAATCCTCTGAGATCGATGACGCGACGCTGTGTACTGCGACACCGATGATTCTCATCTCCGCAACACCAACGACGCTTACGGAGCCTCTGTCCACGATGTCTTCTTCCGCAACACCATTTCCACGACGTCCTTTTACCGCGACGAACTTCGTTCGACGACATCATCAGGCAGGGGTATGAGTTTAAATATTATGGTTTAATTCTTACATTTTCTTGACAAGGGTTTTTATTCATTTGGGGCCGCCTGTTATCATTATAAAGGGAGGAGGTCGGACCACATGAACACGACCGCCCTCCTCCCTCTTTGTTGTTTTTCATGTTGTGGCATGAACAAAGGAAGCGCCGTGAAATGGCACCACGCAGGAACATGGAGAATCATGGAGAAGAAGGGAGGTGTCGCCGCGCCGCGCCGCTCCGTTGAGCCCGAACGAAACTGCGACCGGAGTCGGGGCCGTAGAGGTGATTCGAAGACTCCGTAGATTGTTTATTTGACGTGCGGATCGACGGGAATTGACGGAACGGGCCCCATAGGATATTTTAAGAATTCACAGTGAATAGGAGGTCCCGAGAGGACCGCTGGTGAAGACCGCATGTAAAAAGAACCACCGGAGCGCGTCCAGTGGTCCGCGGAAGACCCTGTCGGCGCCGGCGGCCGGAGGCGGCGGCCGGCACCGGCCGGGCGCCTGGAGGCGGCAGCGTTCTGGCGCGCCGCCAGGAGGGACCACCGCTACTTATGCCGGGGTGGCAGGCGACCGGTCCCGCGGCCGCACGGGACCAGGGGGAGACCGGGGGTCATAACCCCCAACTGTCAAAGGGAGCGGCCCCCATGTGGGGGCCGCGAATCAATTAAGGGGGGCATCCCCCCCCCCTTCGCAATGGCACAACCAAGTTGTTCATGTGGGGAATGCTAGAGCCAGGTCGGGCAATGCCCTAGTGGGCTGGACCCGCACCCGGATCGGGTCGAACCAGTTCGGGCCGACCCAGGGGGTCTCGGGCCGGGTCTGACCGGGCCCGAACCCCCTATTTCCGGGCAGTTTTCGTTCAAACTCCCATAGCATGGGCTACAGACCTCTGATCAATGCACCGTCAGTTTAGATGTGACCCTTGGATCGAGTACGTCGTTTTTGATATATTACACTCAAGGTTTCAGAGAATTTTGTGTATGGCCAGGTTGGTTCGAACCCGAAACCAACCGGGCCCTCAGAGCGGAAACACCTATAACTTGAGCTCCGGACGTCTGATTGATTTGTCGTTGACATTGTTGTATTTTTCATGGTGAGACAGACCTTTTGGCTTACTCCACCCAAGGTTTGGACGCAATTGGAGTATGTCCGGGTTGGATTGTACCCAAAATCCAACCCGGCCCCTTGAACGAAAAAGCCGATAACTTTCAGACCGGACGTCCGTTTGATGAACCATCAGCGGCGTTGGTGATCACGTTGAGAAATGGTTTTTATGAGCCTAACCTATGAGAGTTCGGGGTATAGTTGAGATATGGTCTGGTTGGTTTGTACACGAAACCAATCGGGCCCCAGGGACGAAAAGGCTAATAACTCACAGGTCGGGCGTCCGATTGACGTGCCGTCTGCTGCGTTGAGACCCCTATGACGAGGTGGTCCTTTGAAATACTTCTTCATTGGACTTTTAGATACTTTGAGTATCGACCTGTAGCTCGTGGAACAGACCCTCCCGGAGACGAGCATACGGAGTACGGAGACCGTGTAGCTGGCTGAGACCTGATGACTGCTTGTCCAATTTGATTCGGAGTGACTTGCATAGCCTAGTGGGGAGCACTACTTTGTGAAGTGGTAGACCCATGGTGTAGGATCACTACATTGTGAGGTGGCAGACCCGCGGTACTCTACATGAGAAGTACCTCTGTAGGCTATGAGGGGGAGCACTACTATGTGAGGTGGCAGACCCATGGCGGAGGAGCACTCCTTTGTGAGGTGGCAGACCAGCAGTACTCGACAGGAGGAGTATCTCAACAGTATAAGGTTAGTGAGCAGTACCTCGGAGTTTTGATCAGATCAATGTACTCTCCAGAGACGAAGCTCTTTAGCAGTTACAGTTTCGATAATGAAAATCCTGGTTTGAGCTGAGTCTATGACCATTGTGTTTACCTCATGATTGAGATGGGTCACTTGATAACTTAGGTATATGTATGGGAATATACCTGGGTAGTGGTTATCCTTTTATTTCATAACCTTTGTGTTTCCTAACGATTGAGAGGGGTTACTAGATAACTTAGGTATAAGTATGGGATTATACCTAAGCAAGGGTTATCTTTTGAGATCCTTCATTATGGTTATCCTTGTTGTATTTACTGAGACCTTGAGGGTCTCGGGGTACCTACTGAGTATCGTTATACTCACCCCTGCAAGGGCTATCCCCGCTCCTCGCTGTGTTGGTTGTAGATGACGGGCAGCGCTGACAGAGGCCGAGTGTTCGAGGGCTGGACGGTACCCTGAGGTGGACCTCACGACGAGTCAGTATCTGAAGGTGGACTTCACGACGAGATGATACTCGAAGGAGGTTGATGGGCGAGAGCATTGTGGAGGCTATCTGTACCTACCATTCAGGTAGGATCCATAGTGGACGATCCAGGAGCTGTGCTATATATACCTACCCTTCAGGTAGGATCCGAGGTGGACGACCTCGGAGCTACTTCTATTCTTCCAGCGTCTTTTCTTTTCTGTTGTACTTTATTTCAGTTGTAGCTGTACTTTCAGTTGGGTTTGTATTCTGGCCTATTTACTTTTCAGGAAATCTTTTGTACTTAGTGTATTACTTCCTCTTTTACTCTGTGGTGTTTTTTTTACTTTTATAAATTCAATGCCTTCCTAGATATCAGTATTTACGCCTTTGGTGCTAGTCGCCAGCCCCTGACATATGGAAGGCGAGCTTGGGGTAGTCACGGCATGGGCCCCGAGGACGGTTCGTGACATATTATGTCTAAGAAACACATAATATGGAAGTTAAAAATATATAGAGTATATAATATTTCAAAATTCAATTAATATTATTCATAACTTCTTTTTGAATGGCTAGTTTGTTATGTTTTTATGCGCTCGAACTCAGTGTTGCATGTAGTGAAAAATATTGAATTACATTATTCAGATAACGTATTATAAAATCATGGTAGGGTTACATTCTTACCTCCTTTAATAAATTGAATCCTTTCGATTTGAAATTGATCTCCGAAAATAAATGGTTAAAAATAGAAAAATACCTTTGTCGAAAACCCACATCGTACATTGGGCAAATAAAATTTAGTCTTAATTAGAGGGAAAGGGAAATAAAAATTTACAACCAAAGTATGATCTCTATTAGGAGAACACTGGTATAAAATATAGACACATAATTGGTGAAAAAACGCAAATATTTATTAGGAGAGATTGAGGTCATCAATCACAAACTTGTGTAAAATTGAGGGCCTCAAAGCCATCAATCTAAGATGATGTAAAATATCATCGGTTCAAGAGAACATATGGTATTAGGGTAACAAATTTTTTGTTTTCATATCCCTTCCATAATGTTTAAGAATTAATTTACTCATAAAATAAATGGGAATATATATATACATGACAAGTAGAGTTTTATTCTTCAACTAATTCCTAACAGAATCTCATGTTTCACTCCAAAAGATAATAGAATTCAAAAATATTATATTTATCCTATTCATATTGGGTTCTAAAAAATGAATATATAATTTACCAATAAGAACATTTAAAAAAAATTATACAATCCAAAGCATCACCTAGGCTAGTGGTAGGTGATGCACCCTTGTCACTCTTCGGTTGTGGATTCAAGTCTCGTGGCCTTTTCGGATGCGACAGGTTGTCGCTCGACCTTTGGGTTGTCCTTTATATAACAATACAATAATAATCTTATGAAATGATTTAACCTTAACAATAGTATCCAATGTCGAACGTAATCGATTCCAACCATTAGAAATATCAATTGTACTTTTTTCCAAACTCACAGTCCTAAATTTATAAGGAATGTAAACACAATGAAAATCCATTTTTCCACACAATAACAAGTGAATACCTTCCTCATGTATTCATTTAAAACATTGTTACATCAGGAATCACCATAAAACATTATTGATTACATTCATTCTCTCTTATTATTTATAGAATACTGGATATACCCATTCTTCCAAAAAATGTTTTAATCCTTAACAATGATATAATATAAAAATCATTAATCAGTATCAAGGTAGTCAAGAATATAGAATATAATTTATCCAAATGGTTCATATATTATTCCAAAATCACTTCCTCAGTAACAAAACTATATTGTGGTTTATCAATATCTAAACAATATATATTTCAAAAAAATTAACCTGCTATTGAGTAACTTTTCTTGGTTCCTCACAATATCAATTCCTTAATGAAATAGTACTGCTGGACAATACTTATATACTCTATAATTATTTTACCATGTACAACATCAATACAATACTCAAATGACAAAATACTTTAATAACATCCTAATAACTCTAATCTTCCCTCTTCATCTTCGGTAGTATCATAACATGATTATTATCCAATAGCTTCATTTGGGGTATACTATGATGATTTGAACATTGATTCGCATAGTGTCCCAACTCCATGGAGTTGAAGTATTGTAAATTTTAATCCTTTTTCATACCCTTACCATCGTGTAATTGGTGTCCTTTTTCTCCACACAAATAACAAACTCCCATTCCCTTCAGGCATTTAACATGGTGATTTTTTTTTCAAAGTTATCACATATAGGAATATCCTTCATTCCCCTCTTACCTTTATCCATATTTCTCTATTCCATCCATTTCTTTTCATGCTTCCCTTTAAATCCATAGGACACATATAATTATTTACATATCTTATTAACACATGATACTACTTCTTCATATTATGAGAATACATGTGAGACTATTTCCCTTTTAAATGTTGGATTAGTACCATAAAAGATATGATCCTTCTTAATCTTTCAATCATGCGTATTGCTGGAATATTCATTCCTTCTACTAGGAGCCATTTCTAAACAATTAAATACACTAGGTTAATTTATGAATCACAATGAATAATTCAAAAATTGAAAAATACCTATCGTAAATTGAAAATATTATGCATATAATCTATACTCATAAAAAAAGTTTTCTTTGAGAATGTATTTAGTCGTAAATCATTTATAATGGCTTGTAATGAAAATGTGAATTATCTTATGCTTATCCCCAGGGAGTGTCGAAACCAAGAATGTAGCAGGTTTCATTGTTGTGCACCAGTTTCTAATCAATTCTAGCTCAATACAGTGTTTTCAGATTTTACCCCTAGGTACATCTGTGCTAGAGCCGCCTCTAACTACTCGTATCCAGACATGGATGTATTTCTATGAAAATACACAAAATCTCTACATTCAAAAATTGTAAGAATTTATTATATAATACTCCTCAATGACTATCATAGGGTAATTTTATCTAATCATATTTTATCTAAATCTATTTCCAAGGTTGTTGTTAAACTTCCTCTAACACAAACTATAATGCCCCGACTCCAGTCACCCAGATTCGGTGCATTATTTTAAAACAGCGACATGATTAGAAGGAATCATGTCCCGAAATACTGATCAGTTTAATAGTTTTGGAAAAAATATTATATTCATGAACACTATTTTACACATTATAAAATAAAACACAACATAAATGATCCTTTAAGACCACCATTAATCCCCTCTCTTAACCCTGCTTATCAATCATAAAATACATCTTTTAATCCTGATAAAATAAAACATACGAAAGGGTTGAGCTAAGATGCTCAGTAATGGTAATAATATAGCGGAA
The DNA here is from genome assembly GCA_963277665.1 of Viscum album. Lineage (NCBI taxonomy): Eukaryota > Viridiplantae > Streptophyta > Magnoliopsida > Santalales > Viscaceae > Viscum > Viscum album. Next base: position 1,284,432,581 of record OY728141.1, read on the forward strand.
ACATTCATAAATAAGAATAAAAATTTATGGAAATGCATAAGACTAAAACATAACCTTTTTAAAAATAAACTTTATCATAATATAGAAACGATAGATCAAATAATTAACTTTAATTATTCAGATGGATATTTTACTCATCGAATAATCACATTAAATATCAATTGCCAATTTCATAATTATGGAATGCATAATGCCAGACTTCATAACCACATAGTCAAGGACTTGTGCCAAGACTACAAATAATATTTTGTCGAGGCCTTGTTCCAAGACACTAGTTTGTCTCAAGAGACATACTGATGCATCGAGGAGCTATAGAAGGCTCCAACCATCACTTAAAAGTCTAACGTATTCCACATATGAAAATGTCTAAACATAACGTCAACATCAGTACTAAGACTAGTATAAAAAATGTCAATACATTATCTATAAACCATGAATGGTATAAAAATAACACATCCACATCCAAACATATAAAAACCCATCAATACAATATAGAAATTTGTATCATAAAAATAAAGCTTGATCATTAATTATACCTCGTAAAGGATGCTGACATAATTGAAAATGATCAGTGAAATATTTTGAGAGAAATATCCATTTTTTGAAATCATTTAAAATTCAGACATTTATAATGAATGTAATTTAAAATTTATTTTTGAATCGAAGTTTCCGATTCCAATTAGAAACATTTAAAAATAATTATTACATCAAGACATTAATGTCCAAATAAATAAATCCATAAAATAATTTTGAAAACATGGACATTAATTGAAAGGATTTAGAAAGATAAACCATTAAAACATTTAAAATGATGATTCATTTATATAGAACCTCTTATAAAACCTTATAAGATTCCTTTTGAATTTTTTTAATTTAATATGGTTATCAATGATAAATATGTTCCATTAAATACTTACACATAAATAATCATAGAAAATAAAGAGATTGAATAAATAACACTTACCTTGCACTTTCCTTTGGTCAAGGGTACGTTTAACCTTCTTTATAATTTCCATAGTATGTTATTAAATTATAACAAAACAATATTCATATTTATTATATCATATATGATTCATTTATTACTTTATACTACCCATTTAATAATTATTTCAATGTAAAATTAACTTTTGAGGTAATAATCGCTTTCTTTATCGTGTGCGTTTTAACATGTTATTCTTAATCGTATCATTTAGATGATGATTTAAATACATCTAGAATATAATCCTTTATTTATATATCATATATATTTAGAATATAAATATATACAATAGATAGAAATATGGAATGGAAGGCACTGTTTATGGAAACGGTAGGTCGTACATATGCATAAACGCTATTTTTTTTTTCTTATTGTATTGATCGGAAGTAAGTGAATAAGATATATGTAAGTACACACACACACACACACACATATATATATATACATATATATATATATATATCCAGTAGAATTATTATTTAATATATTACAAACTTATTAATAATATATATTTTTATAATATCATTCAATGGTGAACGTGGGAATGAATCTTAATGTGTCGTGGACGCGGTAATCCGTACGTACGCACGAGCGACAATATCATTATATTGATGGTGAAATCATTTGTAATTGGATGGTATATCATATATATAGAATCATTAACATGTAATGTTTATTATATACATTAGTTATATTCATTATTATACCAATCCAAATAATTAAATGTTTGAATAACAAACTACACGACGACGTGGAGATTGTAAGCCATACGTACGCACATATGGTGACTTCGTAGTTCATGTGATGGATAGAATAATGAATATGATTGTACCATTTTTATAATAACATCATAGTATATATAATATACTGGATTTATTATTTTAGAATGGAAACAACAAAGAGAGAGGAAGTGGAAGAAGAAAATAACTTGGAAGAGGTTATGGAATACTTTCCTCTTCTTCAGGTTCATCCTTTTGATTTGATCAATAGGGCTCCATAGGTTGGCTTTATGACCAATGGACGACTTTTAAGATGAAGGGAGTAATTTTGGGAGGATATTTGGGCAGGTTTTGGCTAATAAAAATGGATTTGGAGATGTGAAATTAAGTGAAGGGGAAGAACCCTTTTATAAGAGAGGTGAGGGACACTTTAGGAAAAGCTAGAAATATTATTTTATAATAAACCCATTTTCGGTTTCTAATGGCTCCAAAATTATTTAGTTTTAGGATAATGTGGGGATGGGTCTAAAAACTCACAACCAATAGGTTTTAGACAAGTTTAGGTTATTATTTTAACCTTATCTTTTAGATTTAACTCTTAGTTAAATTGTATAACTTTTATTGTGTCTTCTTGTATTGTTACACTATGTGGGTAATAAAAATACTATAAAATTTAGAGGGAAACACAGGTGGTTAATTAATGGAATATAAAATATTATTTATGTCCTTTTGATGAATAGTAGATTTTTAGGAATATTATATCAACCAATAATATAAAATATGTTTTAAAAATTAATTTATGTCAATTTTGACACAATTTGGTATTTTTTTTGTGAAAGTCATAACAAACTTATCACTCAAAAACAATTATCTAACCAACCCTAACACGTCATATCAACTTATAAAATTAGTTTAATTCATCCGATGTCTCAATTTACATTTGTTTTGATATTTATAATATAAATTATTTTAATATTTCATTAATAATGTAATTACCGCATCATCATTTAGACATAGATATATTAAATTATTTAATTTCTAAATATTATAAATAAAATACCATTATTTACTAAATCATGTTATGTTTCTAATGATTATTTATTGTTGAATTTATATTGTGTTTAACCGATTATAAAAAAATTTAGTTATTAAACTTTGAATTTAACAGTTTTAACTCCACTTTAAATAAAATAATAACAAAAGTCCTAATCTAATCCAAGTGGACAAAAGAAAATCATATTTTATTCCTAATATTTTTTTCAGTCTAATTCCACTTATCCAATAGAATTTGGTCATGTGTTAGGGTAATTATAATTTCAATTTTACCCTTAATTACACTACTTAATTTTTAAGAGCGGTAAATACAAGTCAAAAGTTACTCGTAAAAAAAATATTTTCAACTTATTGAAACAAATTTTACTTAATCGTGTCAACCTCGTCCCTCATATTTTTAAATATAACTCATAGAAGTGGAAAAAATATGATTTATTCAAATTTTCAAATGCTCATAGAATGTGGGAAAAAATCATTAGAAAGTTCCATAAAATTTATTACATATATTTTTAATATAAAATGACTCAAATGAATTAAATTGAAATTATATAGGCATTATATATCTATTTTTAATTAAAAAAAATTAAATAAAATAAATAATTATTGAAATAAAAAGCCGGTTTTAAATAACAACGTAGTGTTTCTCACTATTCATCAAAAATTGAATGTTTTCAGAAAAATAAAAAAAATTTACCCAAAGCCAATTTTGAAATTAAGAATAAAAAAATGAACTCCATATTACCAAATTCAACACATTTATGATTTATTTATTTATTTAAAAATAATCTCCGTTATCAAAATCTAAAAACTTGATTTTAAAAAAGGAAAAACTATCAAAAGATTGACATGTGTTTATGTCAAATTTAAATGTCAAATTACATATAATGACCTAAATTGTATTAAATGATAAAAATATTACCTATTTATAATTCAAAACCATTCAAATGCATTATTTATCACTAAAATTATATTGATTAAAAATGTTGTTTTCAATTAAAACATATTATTTTCACTATTCATCAAAATATGAAAATTATCTGAAAAGTACGAAAAATATGTCCAAACAAACTTGTTATGCCCCGCTTATAAATAAAAATTTAAATTCATTAAATTGAATATAAAAAAGTTTCCAATATTGGTTTTACAAAGGGTTCTCCATTAAAAGGCTGTAAAATTTCATTTTTTGAAAAATTAATATTTTATTTGAAAAAAATGAATTTGTTATTATATTTTGTCTAAGGAACACATAATATGGATATTAAAAATATAAATAGTACATAATATTTTAATGTTTAGTTAATAATATTAACAAAATCTATTTGAACTCCTAGATTGTAAAATTTTGATGCGCTCGAACTCGATGTTGCGTGTAGCCAAAGCTATTGAATTACTTTAATGGGATAACGTACTATAAAATCATGGTGTGTTACACTAATGTTACTACATGTTTATTCTATTACATGTCATTATATATCACCTGTTTATTATGCATTTACTCAAGTTTTCCCATGAAATACTAAGTATGAGGTAATGCAATGGTCAAATAATGAATGTTTTCAAAAAGTATGTTGTATTTCATGTTTTATGTTCTTATTTAATGATCCTAATCCCCAAAGACACTAGACCTCTCTATATTTTTTTTTCACGTGAATTTTATGTAATAAATAATGTTTTGGTGTGTAATAAAGTATATGGTTTCCAAAATTGTAATAATTTTAATATTAAATTTTGAAATTAAAATATTATATGTTTTGAACATTTTCTATTTGAAAACTCATTTTCTAATCATGTACATGGGATTAATTTAAAATTAAATGTTACCAATTATGTAAATAAAATAGATAAAAACGACTTAAATATTTTTATTAATAATAATTTATATTATTTAATAATTTCAAATTAATTTTCTTCCAAAATGAACAGTTATTTGAGAAAAAATTATTTACCACTATTAAGGTAAAAATGGATTTATCAGAGGGTTAAACTAAACAAAATAAAGGTTAGAATGATATAATAATTTCTAAAAGAAATTTTTAGGATACAGTTCAATGTTATAATGTATACGTATCATGAATAATATATTGTTTTCAAATTTTTTTCAGAAAAATGTGTGTACACATTTTCCTTTTCAAAAGTTACAAGTGTGCCACTCACCTCACATACAAAAGGCTACCCCTCCCTATCTTTGTCACAAAATCAATATATTTTGGGTTATAAAGTCCAAAAAAATTACATAAAAAATTCACCATATTAATCACATAAGACTCATTTTTTAAATAAATCCATCCTCAGAAGTATTTGGTGAAATACTAAGGAGGATTCTAGAAGAATAGACAATGTTATTCATCAATCAATCTTATTTTTTCTTCTTCCTCTAACTCATTCAATTAAATTTAAACAATGATGATATTAATAAAATAATATATTACATAAGTTGATATGTTTTTAGGTTATTTTAATGATCTAAATTCACCTTAACTTTTATCACATGGTTTACAAAACCACTATTCAGGTGTACGGTGCAGTACTGCCTCACGAACCGATGTAATTTATTTTTTCATTACCACCTATCACGGTTGGGTATTAATGCTAGAAAATAGTATATATATGATATATATATATATATAATATAATTGCAACTATGGATTAATTATACCATATTTACCTAATTACATTCCATTCTGTAGTGGATATAACTACAACGATCATCTGTATGACGGACGACAACCTCATGAAGCGATGTTATTCATTTTTACTAACTATTTATATGGAACAAAATAAGTGAACATTAAAAAATTATATTTTATATAAATGATATATGTCTAATATTAATGTATTACTTATCCTTATGAATATATAATATATCATTCTATTTCATACACAAAATGATGTTAACACTGTTAGTTTACTTGTGGACTATCGCCTTCATGAAGCGAAGCTGCTCTCCTTTCATCACCATAACACATGAATGAAATATATAAATATATTCAATAAACTAACATTATATTTGTGATATTAATATATTTTTTGTAAATATTAAATATTTACCAATATATTTCCTCAAAGAACATTTGAAAATGTAAACGTTACTGTTGCGTGGGCATGGCCTACAGTCTCCATGATCCCAAAGTACATCATTTTTCTTATAAATATGTAATGATTGGTTTTAAAATTATATGTTATGAAAATATATGATATTTATTTCATTAATATTACTTAAGATACTGTGAAACATTAAAATATGAAAAAATGAGAACATTCATGAAAATAGATGAACCAGAAAACAAGGAAATTAACACGAGAAACAATGATACTAATAAATGATTTTTACTAACAGTGATGATAAGATGATATAAATGGATAATAAATTATATTAATAATAATAATAGAGGTTTTTTATGTTATTAATATTTTTAAAAACAATAAACATGTAGTTATTTCATGTTCAACCAAAATGAAGCATTTGGTAAGGTATATATTAATTGAAAATGAATTCATTAGGTAAAACAAATACCAAATTTATAATATCACACTAAAAATAATTATGGAACTAACTTTAATATTTTATGTTATATATAATTTTTTTTTATTTTTAGGTCATATAGATACTAATTTATTGATTAATCCCCGAAAGGATTATATGATATTTGTAAGGGACTTCATCGCAATTCCACGTAAATGTGGAATATTGTAATAATATATATTTAATTACATTTATTTTGTGTATATATTCAAAGTTTTACATTTAATACCACGATTAAATAATTATTAGTGTTATATAACATTTAAAATATGTTTATTTCATCCAAATGGAATTGACTTGAAAAATAACATGTGGTGTTGAATTTCATTACTCAACTTATTTTCATTAGGTTATATTACTTCTTCCCTTACCTTTGATATAATAAGATTATCTATTTATTAAATTTATATTATCTTATACCTAATTACTACTTTTTTACATTTCAATATATATTTCATAAAACTATTCATCAATTCATTATCACTAAAATGTTATGATCTTTTTAATGATTTATTTTATAATATAATTTTAGTAAGTACTATTTATACATGAAATTCAATGAGAAACAATATTTGATAATTTATTATTATTTATTCAGTTTTCTTCTCATATGGACCTTAATGATAATTTTCAACTAATTTAACCATTTTACCTCTATTTGGTATAAAAATATTTGAGAAAATTATTCTATGAAAATCAAACATTATATCTCTCTTCAATTGAATAAAAATTATTCCAAATTTATGTTCTATAAAAATGTTTTAATTTTTTTAAAATCATCAAATTATTTATTATAGATTTTTTCCAACATTTAATTTTAATAAATTCATTTAATAAATATCATCTTGTAATTTTAAAAATAGTGACCATTTGGATTTAAATAATATTATGAAAAGAATCTTGGGTTTAAAATACTAGATATTTAAGGAATTTCCTACTGTCATTAATAGTAATTTTTTCAATGCTACCTCTTTAAGAAAAAAAGATTATTTAAAATGGAAATTGTTATCAATAAGGTTTTTGAAATTTTATATTTAAATAGTTATTTCAAAATTTAAATGAATATTTTCCTCAAATGTTATGTAAATATCTTTTTAAGATATTTTCATTCCACAATGATAACAAATATTTATTCATTATATAATGGTTGAATTTTATATTGATAAAATCTTTATTCTTTCTTTGAATGGTTAATGATCATTTTTTCCACGGAATTTATTGAAATTCACATTATTGATTCTATTTTTGTAGTTATTAACAATACCTTCAAATATTCACTTCCCTCTGATCATTCAACATTAAATCTCTTTTAATATATACATTATTTATCATGGGTATATTTATTTCATAAACAATATATCATTTCTGAATGTGGAGTTTTAAATTAAAAATTATTTTTTATCAAGAAAATTATTGATGACATTATATAATTTACTCAATATGGATAGTTGATGATTAGTCACGTTGTTCATTAATTAAAACAATTAGTCAATATATAAGGAGTTATTTGGATTTGAAGATATGGGCATGTATTGGTTATAGATATCATGATGATATATCCTTAGGTATAATGAAATAAATTATTAATATAGAAATAAATAGGTTTATACTTGTTGTTTTAAATTATCTTATAAAATGTATTGATAATATATTTATCATGTTCCTATGTCAATATGACCAATAATTTACAATTTCATTCATTAAATAATATGTTATAAATAACAATTTGAATTTCACAATGAAATAATATATTTATTCAATTAATTATAATTTTATCTATTAAATGGATTTTTATTTCAATTATTTACCTTTCCATATTGTTTTTTTTTCATATTTAATCATGCTAGTATGGTTATAAAAACTCCTTTTTATCTCTGTTATATACATTTTCATGATTATTTTTCTTATTGATTCCTGGTAACATTTGTTGTAATTAGACAATACAATGAATATAAGCTCACCCATATTTTATTTACATTTCTAGGAATCCATGAAGTTTACTATAATTGGTATCAAACGATATTCTATATACAATATTTTTATTCTAAAAAAATATGTTTTATTTTTTTCAAATTTAATATGAAAATAATTTATGTATCTATACTACCAACACTACAAGAAACTTTCATCATTCCTGATCTGACTACTATAACTTATTCCAATGTAATAATTTAAGACACCAACATAAATTTAATTATGTCAGGGTATTTACAATGAGAACACCTATAATTACAATTTATCTACCTTCTAATATTCATTGTAAACTTGATCAAGATAAACTAATTAGTAAATTTAATCTTCCATCCCAAAATGGGATTAAAATATCCAATATATTATGTACATATTAAGATGACCTTGATTCATCTAATAGGTTCATGCATCTCCATTGAGTTAAGAATAATATTTTGGGAAGAAGTGATATTCATTTATACTTCATGTGAAAAAAGTACAATAATAATAGGGATCAAATCCCACATATATCTATCATAAAATCTCTTTATTAATTGAAGATAATTAACCATAGTAGACACATTATTTTAAATATCATATCAAATGTATGTTAAATCCCATTGAAGCGGAAGTCCAATGCATTCATCTGTATTGCACTCACATCATATGGCTTTCCATATTATGTGATATATGAAATAAAATATTGCACTAGTTTACAATATTTGATATTCATAATGTAAAATAGGAATCTCATGTATATTTATCTTATTTTTCATCCCAATAGTAAATTATTATATGTTTATAATGAAAACAATTCTATAAAATTCATTGAAAAAAATGAAATACGACCCTTATGATTTGGTTCATACAAATCAGTCTACAAAATACATTAAAATCCCATGAGGTATTTATTTAAAAAAGAAATATTTGTTTATCCATAAAACATTTTCTGATATGTTTTGTAAAATTATTTTTATAATGTAATAGAATGTATTCCCAAAAATATAATACTTATCCAAATTCATAACAATGTTACATGAATTATTTAATAGTACTGAAAATAATTATAAAATTAATATTTCATATATATATTTAATGACTTACCTATTGTGAAGAATAAGTGAAACTATGGTTACTTAGGGTTCTAGGGTGATATTCATTTAACATACTCATATATTATTCAAAAATGTTCCATAAGATACATATCATATATATATCTACCAATATAATTCTTAAACCAACAACATCATGTGATCACTACACAATGAACAATGTTAATATTGAATATATCATCTTAAACATTCATGAGTCTCTAAAAAAGTAAAACTTTTTCAATGAATAATCACTAGTTAGTCATTTAGTGTATGGGAACATCACATGAGCCACATCAAAGTAGCTCATCACATCATATATAACATAGAAAAGATTGGACATGTATTTCATTATTCTAATTAGAAGAAAGGATACATGTCTTTTCTCATCATATGAGTTGAAAAATCAATCATATATTTCTCCCACAGATGAAATGATCCAAAAAATACAAAACATCAACTTAATTAGATATTCTTCAATTGATTTAGTTTTAAAATCTTTAAACTAGGTATGGTATTAAGATATTAATGGCACCAACCATAAGTGAAGGGATTTATAATAACAATACACCTTTGACTATATAATTTACTAGATAACATTCCATGGGTTATAATTTGGTGTTCAGTCCACGAAATAATTCAATACATATTATATCATTAGTCCACAACTCATGTTATTCCTAAAATATCATCAAATCCCATAAAATAATAAGATCATAGTTGAATATAGAAAACATAAAAATGAAATATAAGGATATATTATCATTCAACTATTCATATGAGTTAAATTCTAGAACACATGAAAAAATGAAAAATGGAGGTTTAGTTTTCTAACAAAATCATCATATATTATGGAACCATTACATAAATATATTATATATTATATACTAAGATATTCTATGTGAACCTTAGGATTATAAAAAACAAATGTTTTCGTTAATGGATCCACTAGAATATCATCTGGTTACACTAAAATGTTCCAAACATCTCATTTATCATGTATATATTATATTAGATGATATTTTAGAATGACGTGTATAGTATTATTATGGGATCTGTGGTCAATGGATTGAGAAAATACTCCATTAAAATTAAAGTAAATATTGACTACACCCTTAATGATAGGAACTATATAACAGTTTTCATTGAAATTATGTATCAAGAACACTCCCATAACATCATATTATATATTAATGTTGTCATCATACATTTCTGATCCCACCCTAGTGTCCTTGGAACTTCTCCAACTCATATATCACAATACAAAAAATAATTTGAAACAAAATTGATATTTAATATTATATTTTTAATAATTGAAAAAATACACATTTGTAACAATTTAAATATAGTCTATAGTATTCTCCAATGATCAAGAAAGTATCCTTAATACTTCGTAATAACTTCATGTTGTTTATAAAAAATTAAAATGAGAAAAATTGTTATTGTATTTGTATAAAAAGGTTATCTTAAAATATTATGTGTAAATTAGCTATGCATGTGTCCTAACAATGACAATGAAATGACTTAAATTTATCTCAATTATTTTTTTCAATTATATAGGCTTATTTATTGATTTTTCTCATTGAGAATCATTTTCCTAATAAATTCATTAAAAAATATATTTTCTAGAAGTCAATTTATATAAGATGTAATTCACCCACATTCAATATCAAAAATTTATTCATGCTTCCAGTAATCCTATTAAATTGATAATAATCAATGATAGATTTTAAGAATAATAATATTTTTTATTTCATCTTCAAAAAAAGACATTCCACCTATAAGAAAATTACTAGAATATATATGTTTATCATTACATCTTCAAAACCTTATCAGAATCATTTGGCCGTTCAAAACCACTGGGATTAATTATATAAAAATCAATGATGAAATTCCCATTAAGAAATATGGTTTGTTATCTAAAGGAAATATCTTATAAAATAACTACTAATTGATTAATATAATATCAAAATGGAATAAATTTTTAAGGTGAAAATGTTTACTCATTATTAATAACACGATTCTTCTAAAAACACTATACTACAGTATATTCTTTATAGGTATAAACTCACCAATTCAAGTTAGTTTTATTTTAAAAACTCACATTTACCCTATGAGACTAATTTTTTTTAGGTTTATCCCCCATGAACCAAATTTGGTTTCTGTATATAGATTCTATTTGAGTTTCTAAGGATTTTATCCATTTTTTAAAATCAAATCATTAATTGGATCTCGACAAGTTGTAGGTTCATCATTTATGATCAATAATTTATCATAATAATAAATTAGAAATCTATATCTCATGATATGATGGCATGTCGTACTAGACCATAATGTTAGTAGTTTAAAAGGATTTGGTTATTCTTCAAAAATTATTTATTGACCCAACTCAACATCCATGTTTTTATTATGGACTTCTCTAATATCAAATTTTCTTCTACCGACTATATGAGATATATAATAATTTATAAAAAATATAAAAAATAGTACTATATGTTCATTTTTAGTAAATTTATATCAATAATATCAATTTATACAATTGATTACCAACAAATAATATTTTTTTAGACATGTTACACATTTTATCATTATATGAATATTTTATATATTCTTCTAATCAAAAAGTAATCATTTAATAAAAATTGTGATGTTTCACAAACCATATCTCATTTTTTTCATTATGATCACATTATATTCAAAATTGAAATGTAGGAGTGTTGTATCCTACATATCATAACTCTATATTTAAAAAAATGATTTATTGCTTCATCATAGATCAAATAATATCAAATGGTATAAAATTTCACACTTGAAACACACTAATAAAAAATTGTGTTAAAAGATGAGTGAGTTATTGAAAAATAAAAAAAATCCCACAATCATTCAATGAACTATTGGATCATGTATTGAGATTCCCCATAATCATTTTTTGAGATTAGGTGTTGGAAATTTGAACATTTAAAATATTATTTGGTACCATGTGATATGAATTAAGAATAAGAATTATATACATAACATCATTTCTGTAATTTAAACATTTAATCTCATAAATAATGATACAATCCCTAAAAATATGTGCATAGTGTCTTTGGAGATTAATTTCATGGTTATATAACCTTAAGTAGAGTGATAAAAATCTACTAAAAATTATAATTTTATGTGTTGCCTTTTTAGTTTAATTATATATAATATTTTTCTTTATATGTTGTGTAATGTAAACATAATATTTGGTTAATCTAATATCTTACTTGGGGTAATCATGGGTGTTATCAATCAAATATCGTAAGTGGGAAAAAAGTTAATGAGGGTATGAGAATATAATCCATGGGAATAATAATAGAGGATCATTACCAATGAAGCCCATTTCATTTTTTTATGATTCATTGGATACATTGTTTGGAATAAAATAAGACATGTGATTCTAATATAACCATTTAATTCCTTGAAATTATGAAAAATTATAGCCATAATCATTTCCACTAATGGAAATAATAAAAAAACTATATATATATATATAGTAGTGAACATATTGAAATTATGTAATAAAAAAAGAACGAACTTATCAAAATATTTGATGAATGAGTTGTGATCACATTTATAATACTCACTTATATGTTATGAGAATAAATATAATCTCGATTAATTATATTTTAGAATAAAAAAATGTCCATGCATGATTTTTAAAGAAAACAATAATTTCCACACATGATTTTGGAGCGTAAAAATAATTTTCATATGGGGGATGTGAAAATAAGATTAATTTAAAGTGTTAAAAAAATTATATCATTAGGCATAAATCTTTAACAAAGGCAGTGTAGGGCTATAATTTACTTATCCATGATATGGTAGTAAATAATAAAAATATGTAAAATTTAATTTTTAAAAGAAAATATATAATTCCAACATTACAATGTTAATCCATAAGAAAGAAATAGGTATCCTAAAAATATTATTGTAAATTGATCCTCAGAAATTAATGAATATTTGTGATGGAATCATTATAAAATATCTAAAATTAGTAAGAAAAAATCAGTAAAGAATATTGTGAGTGAATAAAAACTTCTAAAAGAAGATGGTATACATAACATTTTTTAATGGTATCATATAAGATGTGATCATTCATTGGATTATTTGATTCTCTAACTTCAGTATTATAAATTTAAGAAATATTTGGATAATTTTAAAAAATATAAAATTAAAATAACACAATTGAGATATATATTTAGTGTTGGGGGAATGGTAGTAAATAAAATTTTGTTATTCTATACTTTCAATATTATAATAAAATAAGTCACATAAAAAACAAACTTTATGCTGTAAAAATGAAGAATAATGAAAAATTAATCTTCAAATAAGTATAGATTAAGAAAAAATGATAGAATTAATTTCAAAGATAATAACTGTTAAGTTTATGGTATTAATATACCAAAGTGGAATAAAATACCATTGTTTATTCTGTAAGAATAATAAAAAATTAAATTTGAGAAATTCAATGAAATTGGGAATAAAAATTAATTTCTTAAATAATAAAAAATTGAAATGGATTATTCATTATGAATATATCTCCTAAAATGGAAAATTATTACATTAGGTAAATTTTTAAAATGAGATTCTTTTCATACGTCTGTAAAGAAAGTCATAAATTATCTATGTAGCATATATTAAAAAGTTTTATTTTATAATTTTGTAATGGAATATGAAGTAATAAAAAATGACCAAAAAATTATTTAATTATATCAAAGAACGTTACTGAAATAATAAAAATAATATTAAATTGAAGGAAATGATTATTATCTAAAAAAAGATTTAGGTCATAATACTCTTACTAATTTTTTTTGTTTAATTGTGAACAATATTGCTGTTTAATGGAATGAGAAATCATAAAAATCATAAATAATAACAATATATTTGAACATATGTGATTCTAGTGTTGGACAACATTTAAATCCATCAAATAAGTATTTAGACATAAAAAATATTGAATTCAATGTGAGGTTGAAAAGTAAATCCATTCAACTAATGTAATATTTAAATCAAATAGCATTAAAAATACAACACAATATTGATATTTAAATAAAAATTATTAAAAAATTAAAAAGATAATATATATAATTATGTTGGTATAATCACCATATAAATGAAATTATATGAATAATACGAAACAAGTGTCTAAAATGGTCTTTTTGATGACAAACCATTATGAATTTGGTATCATATGAATCAAAAGATAATAAATTATATATAATGAAATGGAATTTATAATATCTCTTAATAATGGAATTTGGATATACATGAATTAAGAATGTTATTAAACTATATGAAAAAAATTATGGTTTATTATTTAGAATATGTTTCATGGAAATTAAATAAAGGAAAAGAACCCTTACCGCGGATAACATAATAGCAAGGTATAATCTAACAACTATTTTAATAGAACAAGGATAGTTAATTGTTTGGTAGTTTTTTATTTCATTTTAATTTCCTTACATATTAATATTTCATGTTCATTAATTAAATGATTTTTACTATTTTTCAGTTTATCTTGATTTTAGTTATATGTGGTTTCAGTCGTTACTTATTTGTATCAGTATAATATTTTCTATCATAATTAATTTATAATGATTTTATAATATTTAGAATATAAAAGTTAGTATAATATAATTTTATCAATGTGTTATAAATTTATATTTTTTCTTTTATTGGAGTTTCTTATATAGTTCTATAGGATGAAATCTATAAGACACCTCTTTCGACATTTATATCACATAAATTAGGTTTATTAATATTCAATAAATTACTTTTATTACCATTCCAAAATGATATTATTTACTTATTAATTAATATATTAAAATTAAATAAGTTTTAATTGTCAATAATGAAAAAAATTCAATTTCATTCATGTAGTTTTTAAAGACAAAGTAAATAAGGACTAGTTATAATCAATAGATGAGTATAATTATGGAATTATTATTAGTTAGTATCATAATTTTATAATTAAATTAATACTATTTTTATATTATTAATTATATAAATATTATTTTATAATATTTTTATGATAAATAAAAATTAAAAACTAATTATAATAACTTAACACATACAAAGAAGAAGTATTATCTTATGTCGGAAGCCTTCCATGTTATGATGTAATTAGAGAATTATCTTAATCCTAGAAGCACAAACATTTTTGATTGGTTTATTAGAGAAGTAAATTGGGAATATTATGTATATTAATTCTAATTTTATGGATTTTATATATGGTAGTGGATGGTTCCTTTTATAAGTTATAGGGGTCAGATTTATAAAAATACTTATTAGATAATATATAATGAGAAGTTATTTTCTAGTGAAGTCGATAAAATTTCATAATATTATTATGATAAGGTGGTGGTTGGTCTATAAATATACCATTCACACCTTTATATAATTTTTTTTTATTTTTTAGTTCTATACAAGTTTAATTAACAGATTAACAGTTTTTAAAACATTTTCCCAGGTGACTAACTTTTAACATGGTATCTTATTTTTATGAAAAAACATTTACTATAAAAAAAAATATACAAAATATGGACTAAAATATTAAATTAATTTTTTATCATTTGTTTTACAATTGAAAAACCCTTATTCAAAAATAATAAAATTGTAATAAAAAAATAAATCATTTTTTAAATAAAAATATTTTTCTAAATAAAAATGAATTTTATCCAAATATTATGAATAGTAATTTCCCATGATATTTTTTTGTTTGAGAATAAAAATATTTTTATTTATTTGAATTTAAAACTAATACCAAATAGAATTAAATATTTTGAATTTATAATTTATGGATAATAACCAAATATAACTTTTCATTATAATACAATGTAACTTTGGTCTCAAAATATGAGTCATAGGATTAAGAATTAAAGAAATTTTTTTAAAATTATTTTTAACTCCATTAAATATAAATTTGAATAAGAGTAAGGTTCCAAAGTTTTTTAAATCATTTTAATAACATTTAAATTTAATTAATGTTGTTTTATTTATAAAAAATGTATCATTACTATTCATAAAAAAATATTTTAAAAAGATACCAAAACCTCAATAAAGTATATTTTTGAATTCCTGAATCCAAAAATGAAATAAATATTTATCAAACTAAAATTATAAATTCCAAAATTTAATTTTTTATATATTATATATAATCTAAAATAAAAAAATATCTCTAAACAAAACATTTTTATTTATTCATGACTAATTAGATAAAAAATACTTATAGTTTATTAAATATTTAATTCACATTTCTAATATATTTTGAAAATATGAATATTAATTTTATTAAAATATTTTAATGGTATATTTATTCAAATGTATTAATGTTAATAGAAATTAATATTTTCTAATGATATTTATATAATACTCAAATTTATTTTCAAAAAATAAATTTGTATTTTTTTTCTAGAATTTTTTTTCAAATATTTTATTTAAATTGAATATATATATATATATATATAATATAAATAAATAATAGTTTTATCAACTATATAGAAGAAATTATTAAATGGATTTATTATACTTATTGAAATTATACCTTTTTCTTCATATATTGTATTATTTAGTTCATTATCATTTTAAAATAATTTAACAGAATATATTTAAAATTGATAAAAAATTATTTCATGTAATAAAAGTGTTTCCTAAACCTATGGTGTTATGTATACCCCAATAAATTATATCCACCCCCAATTTTTTTATCTTTTATAATTAATAATTATTGATGGTCTATACACAATAGATAAGAGTCAAGAGGTAATTTATAACAAGATATCAACCTTAACATCTATCTGAAACTAGGAGACCCATCTCAAGAATGGGTATTAATAATCATCTAATTTATGTAATTCTTAGAGTGAAATATAGTCATCTTTAAAAATAAAAAACAATATTAGTGTATTTGGGATATGAAATTTGACATCCCAATGCTGTAAATTATTATGGGACCCATGGCGTGAATGGCAATTAATACAATTAAATAACATCAAATAAACTAATGGAGTAATAATATGTTTCGATAAAATTAAATTATTATAAACACAAATTACATAATATTTGTATACATATAACGAAATTATCACCCCATTAGGTGTTATCACTAATATTTCAATATTGTAGATTTTTTTCTGATTTGATTCCTATAGAAATAATTAACCAAAAATGGATGTGATATGAAGAATAAAAATTATAAATTTATAGTATTATTTCTTACAATGATTATATTCTATGATATTTTATTTTGAATAAAAATTATATCTATTTTGACTGTATAGGATTTCAATTTTTACTATTTTATTAGGAGGTTTCAGATGTTTATCATCGATATTAACCATTCAATTGTGGCATTTTTTGTAATATTCATCAAACTATTTAATTTTTTCATTTAGGTGTGGGTGGTGAATTTGTTTTGATCTTCATTGTATTGAATAGTCCATACATATCTATTCAACAATTTCTAGATCAATAGAATTTCATACTGTATTGGTCAAATTTTGTCATTCTATTTAACAAATTTCTAGAGAACTCCGTAGAAAAGTAATATCATGTGTATTGATGGATTTTATTTATTCCATGTTATTTATCATTAATGTTTCCATCTAACACAAATTTATTTATTATCATTTACTTAATATGTATAATGAGAGTGGACCATTTTTATTTCCTCCTTAAATATACATGGAAACATTTCCAAATAGCTTCTGATATCCCAATTGACTTATTATTTTCAATGAATTAATTTTACATCACTCAAAATGATTTATATTTATTTCAAGGTTAATAAAATATATTTTAGATACACTAAAGGTCCTATTTTTTTCATTATAGGTACCAATGGATTCACCATCCTTTTTTTAACATTAACAAAGTTTATTTCATTTTAGTGTTAAGTGTTGAAGGGAAATATTTATTGAAAAATATCATTATAAAGTAATCCAATTTTAACGGACTATGTTTCATCATCTTACATTATATTGTTATAAATATTAAATTATTGATTTGATTCACATCAAAATAGGAAAATAAAAAAAACATTTCATGATCTATAAATTGTTGAACCAATAATATATTCCCCATTGTTCTGATAAATTAATGAATAATTTAGGGATCTTAAGTACCACAAAAAGATTATGGGTTTTAACACAAAAAAGGTTCTATTGTATGTGGTTCCTAATTTGGTGAGTTCGAGATATCTCTATGGGTTTTTATCTTTAATAACATGAGATAGAATATCCCTGAATATTTTCATTCCATTTCTAACACCAATTGGTCTCTCATTGGGAAAATA
This sequence comes from Viscum album, assembly GCA_963277665.1. Lineage (NCBI taxonomy): Eukaryota > Viridiplantae > Streptophyta > Magnoliopsida > Santalales > Viscaceae > Viscum > Viscum album. The sequence continues at coordinate 1,284,451,212 of OY728141.1, forward strand.
TCCACATTATACATCATAATTATTTTTATCATTGTCCCTCCCGGTTCCAACAATTTAACAAAAATTAGGGTTAGTTTTATTGTTAAAGGATAATATCCTTATTAATAATTCAAATTACTAAATATACCAGTTGAATTATTTACAATATTATGAAACCTTTGTTTCATTTTATCATTTATTAGATTCATCTTATATCACTTTTTTCTACGACATCTGTTGTTTCATGTTTTATCACCATATCATTTAGAAAAAATCCCAAAAAATAACTAAATCATTTTGTAATAAAAACTTTGATACCCTAGACAAACACATCTTGATTCTATAATAAAACCATGAAACATATTATTTAATACCAAGTGTGATTTATTGATCATTACAATAACATATTTTACAAAATATCCATTACCTAATAACTTCATATAAAAAATGAAAACATAGCATAAAAACCTACTGTTTTAGTGTCATTAATGATTACGTACATTAACTTATTATTTTATAATAATATTTATACATTTTCCATAAATAGTATTCTCAGATGATTCACATTTAGAAAAATCACACATAGTTCTCTTCTTTATAAATCAAGGATTTCAAACTGAATAAAATTATGATATTGGATACTTAATAAGTGAAAGCTTAACGAATTTCAATCAATGTTTTTTGTAAACATAATTTTTGAATACATGTATGTGAACATAGTCAGAAATCATAATAATTAACAGACATACCGTGAAATAATATCATAAATTATGAGTCAATGAATAAGACTATTATTATAGAAAAATACATGTGATAAAAATTTAAACATATTAGAAAATTTCATTATGAATATATATAACAATAATCAATTCATATTGTAAAATTTTGAACATGAAAAATATGATCAACAAATAAAATTTTAACAATTATAGTAATATCCATACATTATGTTGGGAATAAATAGTTTTTCATTCCTGACTAGGGAGAATAAAAATAATGTCAATTCTTGTCTTATTATCCTAACTATATCATTGAAAAAATATTATATAAACGTACAAATAATTTCCATTCATAAAATTATTATATCGCGAGACAAAAATATTCGTCTAATGTACTTTGGGATATAATGAACCCACCTATGACATAATGACGTATAATAAATAAATGGTCCTAGAGAAATTAAAAACATTTATAATCCCATTCTAGTTTTGTTGAACCATGGGGAATAAACTGCTATAATGGAAAATATTATATGACCAGATCCTAAGACGTCAATAAAAATATAGTAGATGGTATCATTATTGAATTTCCCCACTAATTCATAAGAGCCCCTAAAATATGTTGACAAAGATGAAAAAAATTTCTAGAAGAAGGCGGTTTACATAACTGTTTTGATTTGTATCGCATATGAAAATATCACAAATTGGATAATTTGATTCCAAAATTTCAATATCTAAAAACTAAAACATCATAAGAGAATTTATATTGTAATGCCTTAATAATAACTCTGAAATATATAGATATTTAAACATTAAGAGGAAACTGAAAAAGCATAATTTTAAATCATTCATAACTTGGTTGTCCAAAATACAATAACCTAATAATTAAATATATTTATAGGTTATCACAAAAGTATATAAATAATAATAATTTTATATGACTTACAAATATTGAAAACTCTAAATTTAATATAGATAATGATTCTATATTTAGAGTGGAAATTAAAAATATAAATTGGTTGAATGAAACCCCTTTGTTTATTATTCTAAAACATTATGCATTATTTTAAAAATTAATAGTTTTTAACATAATGGGAATAAAAATTCAATTTCAAACCATTAATATATTAATATGAATAATCTTTATGAAAAAATATAAAAGTGGTAATGGGGTCTCATGTGATAAAAAGTAAAAATGGTATTCATTTCATACATTTTAAAAAAGAAGAATGCAATGACATGTGGAAATGTTAAAATGATTCATATTAAAAAATTCAAAGGATGTCAATGTTAATAAAAAGAGACCACGCAAATTAATTAACATATAGGGATGAATATTTAAAAAAAAGAGTATAATAGTTTAGGATTATGATTCAAATATTTAATGAAGAAAAAATGTCACCACATTTATTAATATACATTTGGTAAAATTATTATCCAAAGGATAGGGAAATGGAAAACATCCTATAAAACAGAATAAATATATAAATAATAAAATCATTTATTTGTAAATACTTGAAAATACATATAATTTCATTAAAATTAATTATTACATAAATAATCATGAATTCAAAATGATATCAGTAAATACAATATTATGGATTTTTTGACATTAGATTCCAATCAAATAAAAAATAAAATGAAAATGAAAATTTACATACATTTGGTTAATATCACAACTATGATAAAATCCTTCAACATTGAATTATACAGACTCTAAAAATGATATTATATACATAATATATATGATTCCTATAAAACTAGATTTGAGATGAAAATACCTTCCGATATTATTATTGAATAAATAAATAAAACATGAAATGGATATCATGATGTTGACTAAAATATTTCAAAAAATTTAATAACTTTATTATACATGATTTTTATTTTGTATAAATTATATGAAATTCTATATAACATGGTTGAATATTAATATTATATCTTATGGAATTGAAATTTATTGAAATAGTCCTTACCATGGATTCCATATTTACTGGACACTATCTAATTTTTTATAGAATAACTAGTAATTAGTTAATTTTATCATTCAAACCCTTACTAATTATTTAAATATTTCATAAAAATTTATTATATGGTTATTTAAAATTTTATGTTAATATTGATCATTAGTTGTAAATAGTTTCAAACATTCTTAATTAATTATAGTATTAATAATTTAGTCATCGTTCCATTGTCATGAAGTTATCATATAAAAAACATTCAAGGTACTTTTATATATGGTTTATAATGATTAATTATGATCTAGGTTCTATCTATTGAAGTTTTAGGTATGTTTCTATTATAATAAATTGTTAAGATAAATGTTTCATCAATGATTACTGAATAAAAGGTGTTTTATTTTCAATAAGTTAATTCATAGTATGACCACAAAAAAAAATAGTTAATTATTAATTTATCATATTATCGTTAAATATATTTTCATTTTAATACATGATTGATATTTTTTATGTAATTCATATTAGTGGTAATACTAACTCAAACTAGAACACAATATAATCAATTAATTGATAAGATTATGAAGTGATTTTCATATATTATCAACACTCTATTATTAAAATTATATTATTTATATGTTAATAAATAATTTAATAATAATTTATAATAGTTTTATGAGTTTGATAAAGAAAAATGAATGATATGAGTGTCTAACTTTCATGGAAGTATTCATATTTTCACTTCAAAGCCTTTACAGTTTTGAAGAAATTAATGGATTATATTACAACCAAAATATAAATAAGGTGAGATAATATTAAAAGGAAAATAAGTGTGTAAGTGTATAAGGAGGAATTTTAATTTATTTATACCACATAATGGGTGTTCTAGGGTTTATTTTATATGTTATGGGATTAGAATTTTTTAAATAGTTATTAAATAATATAAATAAATCCATTTTCAATGGAATTTTATCCAAATTAAAAAAATATATGAATATATGAAAAGAGGTAAATAAGCCTCACACATATGCATTTAAGGATGGGGTTTTTAGATATATGAGGTTATTATCCCTTCATATAAAACAATTACCTTCTTTTATTCCTGATTGTAATAAGGAAATTTTATATTGTTAACATATTTTTATGAATAAAAATGAACATAACCATAATAAATAATATAAAAATTAATATTATATATATGGGATCCATTATATATTATCCAATTTCTAATGTTGATAAATATTAAATAAAAAATATTTAATTTAATTCTCATAAAGTTGTATTGAAAAACATTATAGGTTAGCATTGAAAATAATTTTTGAAAATGATTAAGAATATTTTTATAAAATATATTATAAATAGAGTTCTGAAAATATATTGTTTTCTAATATTAATTTAAAACAAATAAATAAACAAATAAATATTATAAATATCTAATTAATGGAAACCCAAATTTTTTTATTTGAATATAATATAACATGGGTTAAAAATTTTGAATCATTAGTTTAAAAAAATTAAATATTTTTGTAAATTATTTAGTTTACACCATAATATAAATTTGGCTGAGAAAAAGGTTTTATAAATTTTAAAATCAAGATTATAGCATGATAATTTCAAAAAAAATATAGTATTTGAAAAAAATGATTTATTACTATTCACCAAGAAATTATCCTTTTGCGAAAAATTCCCCAAATTCACCGTAACATAATTTTCAAATCTCAAAAAATTTAAGTTCATATTATCATATTATAATTCTAAATTCTATAAATTTATCTTTTAAATAAAACATTTATAATATAAAACAAAAAAATTATTTGAAAATTTTTTGGTAGACATGAATAATTAAATTAATGTGACATATTTTTTATTGCATTGATATTATTAATTTTTATTACTAATAATTCAATGGTATTAATCTAAATAATTTATTGATATAATTTTTCAAATGTAATAAATTTCATAAAAATTAATATCTTATACAAACGAGTTATTTGATTAAAAATTATTTTCACAAATAAATTTGATTCTTTCTCTATATTATAGATTTGTTTGTGTTAAATATATTGTTTATATTGAAGATTTATATAAATAAGTTTTATATAAAATTTATTTTTATAAATGGAACAACTCAAATTCTGAATTTATTTTATTATATTCAATTGCATTGTACAATTTATTCTAATTAATTTATTTTAAGATTTATTTCTATCGGATGTTAAATTATTTTAATAAAATATATATTTAAAATATTGTAAATTTTTTTAAGTAATGATTTTTTTGTAAAACATGTGGTTTTAAAATTATTCACCAAACTAATTCTATTTGAAAATATTTATAATTTTCCCAATTTTAGTATGTACTTCATTATGGAACTCTATAGTCATTTCAAAAGTATTATACTTATGTTTCATATAGATAAATATACCATATTAGATGAATTCATTATTAAAAATAATTATAGATTTTAACAAACCACATGATTACATGCTAATTGGTCAACACACATCACTATGTATTAGATCGAATAGCCAACATTCCCTGTCACATTTCCAATTAATGTCACATTTGGAATTTTTCTAATAAAAATTAATTAAAAAATTTAATTACTTCCCAATCAATTAGTTCCAACAATACAAATTTATGTAGTCCTTCAATATATTTTTCATTTATATGTTCAAGTTGAAAGTACCAAAGGGAAGTGGGGTTTGAATCTATATTTACATTTATTTTTTGAATGTTATTAAAAATAATATAAAATATATTAAATTCTTATCATATTCGAGATGCCTTAAAATATATCATTCAAATATATATGACACATATTATTCTTAATGGTGAATGAGAATTAATTTTTTTTCATAAAATGAAACATAAATAAAATGTTATTTACTTTTGACACATAATAACAGTTCTCTAATTCAAGAACAAATCTCCCTAGTCATGTTGAATCACAATTGCTGAAATATTGTATAGTAAATCTTCTTCTACTATGAGCACACTTATCTACACTACTCTTTTCAATGACCTTATTTCTCTGAATCAATTTAATATCCACAAATGTGTGATTCCCACCCATTATCTAATTTCCATGACTAATAGATAGTGAAATCTACTTCTATAACATTCATATTTAGATTTATTGAATGATTTTATTTGATAAAACTTCTCATTCAAAGATAACAATTTTTTACTATTTCGTTTTTTATACCTATAATAGATCAAAAAATTATTATCAGGATGTATGAGATATTATAATAAAATACATATATATCGGTGAATATCATATTTTATATATTTTTATATTATTATTTAAACGAATTTCCACCAACTAAAAATGATGACGCCATACATCATATGTATTCAGTGACACATGATCAGTATTTCCCTAAATAAAGTGAATACTTGAGAATTACTAACACTATATATGTATTTAGGTAGGATATAATCCCATTCATAATAGATTATATAATTATATTGTTGAGTGGGAAACCCATTTCCAAGATCTATCATATAGATCAACCCAACTCAATTCATATGATATTCTAAATCCTAGAGATCTATGGCTACAAGCTACACAAATATCATTAAAGGATTTACATACCCAGTATTTAGGGATATCATTTTCTACTTTTGAATATAGAATATAATCCATGGGAACTATACTATATTATAACCTACATGTTTAGATTACCATGTTATTGACATATGCTAGTTTGGAGTAAATCTCACACATATTATTAAAATGGGATTTATTATTCCAATCACTACATTTATATACAACACATCCATATTAAAAACATTAAATCTCATGTAATTTAAATTATTTTATCTTTTATTTAAATGTGTATGCATGATTATGTTTTTTTGATATACTATTTTTTCATCCAAATTTAATTTTTCAATAAACATTAATTTTCAACTCGTTACGCATCCCACATGTTTGTATTAGTATCCTGAAAGTAATATAAAAACTATTCATATATATCTATCAAAATTTCATGAACTGTATAGTTACTCAAACATTTCACATATTTATATTACATCTTAGTAAAATAATGTTCAATATATAATAAAAAATCACAACATAATAGTCTAGATATAGGTCATTTATAAACATTTACACATAATAGAATTACATAAGTGAATGATGTTGTCAACCATTATGTTCATCATAATGGAAAATCATCATATACATGTCATACATAATAAATTTATACAAAATCTTTCATACCATTGATCATAAACCTGAGTAAATGTATAAATCATGGTAGTTTATAAGGCATAGATCCTAAATTAATAAAATAACATTTCCTAAGAGGAAATAAGTTTTGAATAATAAAAGGATTTCTGGCATACACCTAATATTAGAAAATCATTTCAATATTAGTTAAAGATCATATAAAAAACTACCGTTGTGGAGTTGATTCACTCCTTAACCACTATAGTAATTTTGGATCACTACAAAGACTGTCATAGTGCATTGATTTCACTCCTCATACTAGAATATCATCTATTTTTCACTACCAAATCTATCATAGTGGACAATATACCTTACTGAACTAGGTTCACTCTCCATTCTATTCATGTTTATCTCATGAAATCACAATTTTTATGTAATACATTTGATAAATATATAACTACCAACCATTACATAATAAAAACTTTTTTGTACCAAAAATATCATAAAAATTTATTTTATCACAACCCTTTTAAATAAATTCATTCTAAAAAAAATTCCTCAGAGCATCACATGTGAAAATAAAATTGGTTATGTAAATAATTCATCAAAACATAAACCCTGTTAAAGGATTTATTTTCATAAGAAAAATTCTTATAAATATAAACATTACAATAAACCATCTAAATAATTAATAAGGATGATACCATTAGATCATATCCCTAGTAAATATTATGTAATATCTAATTAAGCCAAATTAGGTGATAAATGAGTTTGAATGTGTTACAAGAACATTTTTTTTAGATAAATAAGTTTTCATCTTTAAAAATAACATTTTTAAAACTAGAAACTCATATAAAATTATAAAAATAATATTAATATAAAATATGCTTATAACATAATAATGGAATCATTAAAATATCATATAGTCATGATTATAGAAAATACCATTCAATACATACATATGAAAAAAGATTCATTTCACATTATCTGTAATTGTTTATAGTTTAGTATTTAGAAAAAAAAGATTCATTTAGAAATAAAATAAGATAAAAATCCATGAATTGGAAAAAAAAAATTAATTTAAACAATATTTTTAGAATATATGAATCAGTGTTTATAACAATTATGGATTTTCTAACATTGACGAATATAAATTTTTGACTAAGGAGGAAAATAATGTCAGGTTTTCATATAACCATCCTTTTAGACATTTGATTATATAAATGTGGGAAAATTAAATTAAAAGATTAATTTTCATGATATATTCATTGGGTAATAAAATAAATTATTTAATTGGTGTTTATATAAACAAAAATTCATCTGAATCATAAAAAAATCCAAATAAATAATGGCATTGTAACATAATTCATTACATCATTCGTTACATTTGAATAAAACAAAACAAAAAATAATAACATAATTTAAAACTTTTAATATAATAATAAAAAATAATTTCATTATATGATATTTAAATTTGAATAAATATACACCTAATAAAAGTATATTTGTGTATAACATGACACATTTATTAATGGAGACAATTTGAGAAAAACAAATCATACCTTATGTCTTGAATTTCTACAAAAAAATGAAACTCCTATATAATAAATATTGTTTTTAAAATATTTTTTTAGAAATTATATATATTTATAATACTGTATATGATTTACCTATATCCTTTTATTATCTATTTATTGATTAATTCTAGTTAAAAAAAAGTTTTAGGTAATAACTACATTGTTTTTCTGGTATATTTTGTTATAGTTTTTATTATAAACTTTAAATGATCCAACTTACATGATAAATTAAATATTTAAAATTAATTAAATACAATATATAATCATTTAATATGTATTTAGTTTAACATATAAAAGTTAGAGATAGAAAAAGAATTAGGTTGTTTATGGAGATAGCTTTTTATACACACACATGAACACTATATTTATTTTACCAGCAGATATAACAAGATGAATGTAAACAATACATGAAAATAATATTTTAATTATCATATCATATATATTCATTAAATTTTTCCTTATTAAATTCTATTTAATTATTTAGTAAATAACGAATAGCATCACTTCATGAGGTGGTAGTTTGTCGTACACACAAGTGACATTATCAAATGTTCAAGGATGGGAATATAAGAAGGAATTTGTATTATAATAATTCCCTAAGTATAATTATTTCATAATAATATTTTTAATATGTTAAATCTATCATTATAAACATCCTTATTTGTTGGTTATGGGAATAATTACATCAGTTCATGAGCAAGTAGTCTGTTGTAGACAAGATCGACAGTTTCGATTCACACATGATTGAAAAGAAGATGGATATATATTATTATATTAAATAATAAAATTTAAATATATATTAGATAACTGTTTAATTATAAGAACGTTTTTATGAATATTTCAAGATTATGGACTAATAATTTAAACAGAAACAGAAGTTGAATAATTTTACCTCTTCTTCATAGAACCTCATTAGGTTTATTGGTAAAACATTATTATAAAAGATAAAAAATAAATTTAATCAGTAAAAGGTAAGGGGATAAATATATGGAATATATATGGGTATATATTAGAAGAACCAAATTTCTTTTGATGTGTTAACTGAAGAAGAGATGTGGGGGACTTTTATTAGTGGTGTAGATGACACACTTAGAATGTATGAAAAAGAAAATAATCCCCATCATTTTAACATGACTCAATGCGCAAATATTTGAAATTAATGAGCCTTAAATGAGACAAGGTTTAATTATGTTAAAAAAATATTTGGAAATATGTTATGTTACTTTATGTGAAATCCCAACTAGAGTGACACTCAGAGGTTCCCTATTCTGGTGGGATGCATGGCCTCTGGCATGTATCCCCACACATTAGAGGATTCGAACTTGGCGGAATGGACTTGGGGGAGTGTTGGTTGGGTGACTATGATCTAATTTCACGGTTGATAAATGTAGATAAATATTAAAATATAAATTTTGTAACCCCAATTATAATTTATAACAAATCATAGAATATGAATAAGAATCATACAATATTAACCAAAAATAGCTAAGAACCATATAATAGAACAAATAAAGATAATATTTATCATTTCTATATAATGTAGTAAATCATGGATAAAATATACATGAAATATATTCATTAAAAAACTAAATATATTCTAAAAACTATTCACACATCAGAAGTTCCAACTTAGTCATATGCTACCGAATTCTATATTGAGAATGATAAAATGATCAGGTGTCCAAAGTGGGGTACTTCCCCTTATAAAAACATGAATACAATCTTTTTTTAACCATCATCAGATCAGATATGGTGGGTGATAAATCTTTATCGGCCACCATGAAGGATATATATACCATCTAGTCTATGAATAGAAACTGACCATGTGTAGGAATATACTAATATAATGAAATTATGTAAAATCATTGATACCTGCTTCAAACTCCATTAGTAATGTCTTTAAATATCTAATAATTTAATTTTTTCATTTTATTTCTGTTAATAAATAATGTTAAATGAGTTATAAATAGTAATGACATGTATCATGATGAATACAATGTAGGAGGATCCAAATTGAATATGAGGAATCCTATAATAATAATAATAATAATAATAATAATAAGGATCCTAGTTAATAACAAAGGTATCTAAGGATGATTATAATAGTATAAAGGATCCAGCATAATAACATAGTAATCCTATACCAAAAGGGTTGAACCAACTAAATAATAACATAATAACAGTCTATAAGGGATCTATGTGTAATCCATGGGGAATAACACACGACATTTCACTGTAAATTTTAATAACCAATTCGAAGGATCTCATCAATGATAAGACATGATATGCATGAATTGGACCCATATGGTATATCTATTGTACCTGGATTACTATGATATCATTAAGGATCCATGGTACATATCAAAACAATAATAATATCAAGAAAGTAGTTAAGGGATCCTAATATTTCATGTCAGAAATTAGAAAGTATAACAGGACCATGTTCTGAGGTGGGTATCTCCCTTGGTAACCCGTTCTATCAATCATAATGGAACCCTCTATGTGCTCAAAGCATTCCATCAAGAATCTAAGGATTTCGTAAGTATGACCAATATAAAAAAAGGACTATATAAAATTTGAACCATATACTTATTACATTTATTTAATTGTTCCATGTATTACTCATGCCTTTCAAAAAGTCAACTATTTAATTTCATTGTATTTCATATTATGTGATACGTCTAAATTGGACATGAAACAATTCATTAAATCAATTCTATATTCAACTGTAAGGTTCTTTTATTTATCTTCCAAAAGTGTGGAACTGCGGGATAATGATATGAAACCATGTCAAATTATCATATAATTAAATTGGGAAACTAATAACTATAAATATACTTTCAATTGAACTTTATAATGGTTCATTAATTAACTGGAACACATATCATTGAATTTTCACAAATTAATTTAAGCAAATATGAAAAGAATATTAATTAGAAATTCGTATTTACATTTATTAATGGGGATTACCATATGAAGGCTCAAGAAAACACACCCAAACACCATATCAAATAACCCACATGTGTTATAATGGAATAATTATGAAAACACAGTAATTATGGTGGGATAAATTAATTTATCAACATTTACGAATTACTAAATATATTAAATGGTATATTGAACCCATGTTAAATTATTACAACAATGGTATTTGAATTTACTCAGAAATGCTTGATGAAATAAGTTGCACAAAAAGACAATAAATTATAAAATGGAGAGAGACAAGGGATGTGTCATAGACCACCTACCATGAGATTATACAACACTCATGATCTAGTATCATCTTTTAGTTTGGACCAGACTAGAAGAAAATGGAAGAACTGATGAAGTACATGAAAATATGTAATATGGTCTTGTATATAAATTGCACAGCTGATAGAAATATGAGCGGTAAAAAGAGCATTAAGGTTGAAGATATCACATAGAGAAATCCGAAGATACAAATAGTTCTCAAATATGATCATATTGGATGAAATGATGTCTAAATATATGAAGAGGATGTGTTGGTGCTTCAATATGAAGAATGAGAGGCCTCACATCTTCTGTAGGATAAATAAGCGGTTGGTGAGTTTAAATGTGATTTAATGGAAAAATGATAAAATCATCCAATAATTACATGGTCACATGGTTTGGATCAATAATTGGCCAAACCATATTCCAATTGTGCACCTCATATAATCGTAGGATGGAACATGCATAGTTTAATGATCATAGTTTTTCTAAATATGTGAAAACAATGCTGCAAGCCACTTTAAAAATTTTAGATCCACCTGAATGGGTTTAAACACTAGGAGACATGGTTTCCTCAAACTGTGCATGCTCCATATCCTATCTTTCTAGACTTACATGTTTTGAATTAACTATTCTTCTTGTATGAAATAGTTTCCAGTAACCATGATTCCGAACAATATTCTCAAAAATGCAGGGTTCTGGGATCTGAAAAAATTCACAAATACCCCTATAACTCCCATGAATTCATTGGTAATATATACTAGGTTCAATATAAATAACTAGAAAAAAAATTAATGGATTTATACATTTTATAAAAACTATATTATTATAGTGCCCCCACACCTTATTGGAACAAATTTCCTAGTTCACCTTCCAATGAAAAAATATATCGGAGAATAACTATGGACGTTTAGTATTTATGTCAACCTCCCACTCCTAAGCCTATTCTTGTAATTGAACGTGTTGTCATTGAACTAGTATTAATGTGACAGACTGGACTTAAAGATACATTTTCTTTTTTCTATGATGTTTATGGGATACTTATCAAAATAAGAATCAGCATCAAATTAAATGTCATTGGGATAAAAATTATGAGATGCATTGACAAGATAACGATGAAGTTGTCAATTATAGAATACATTATGCATGGAACAAAACAAATGAGGTAGTATAAAGTAATAGGCTATCAGCCTGAATTTATCTGGGATCTCAAATAAACCTACTTAACTAGGAGAAAATATTCCTTTTACTCTTATCCATTTATTCGGATGCCTGAGTGATACAAGCTAGAAAACATGATCCCCAACCTTGAACTATAGATAGCATCTAGGAAGATGGTCATAATACATCTATCTATACTGAGATGTATGCATACACATTCTAATTATTTGAACCTTTTCTAAATTCTCCTATATGATTAAATGTCCTTGTAGCATTATGTCTCATGCCGATAACCATCAGAGGGGTGAATAAAACCACATACCATACAAGGACTCGTATGCTTCCGTATAAAGAAAGTGTCGTAAATTCCTCAATTGATCCGTGATTTCCCAAACTACAATGGTATATCAAGAAGAACATAGTAAGCCAATGAGAATATCCATAGAAACATCTTACCAATTCAAATCAGAGACTCTTTATAGATGTAACAAGCCAGTAGGTCATTTGTGAAACACTTTTCATTTTCACTAGTGGGACACCAAGTGAAAAACCATGATATCTATTTATTAATACATGGAAACAAATTAGTATAATTGTATATCTTGATACATATATGTGATTCTTAGATAAAATAACCCATATTGAGAATGAGACTCTCGCATCAGTTCTTCTCACATATAAACAAAAACCAAGGCATGCCTATAAATTCATAGGATGTCATTAACATCAATACAACCATAAATAGGTAACTCCGCTCTAAAAATAATCACCTATAGAACCATCCACTAATGATATAAAAACCACATACTCATTAATATATATAGAAGGGATGAGGTAACATCTTAGGTGCTATGACTATGATGCTCATGAATCTCAGGAAAATATTGATTCAAAACATAAATAGGTCCCCTCAATTTCCATGCCTTAATACCATGTTTCATAGTGTATAAATGTTTCCAGATATGCACATTAGCTTATGCCTTTCCCTTTTTGAGTATACAAGAAAGAAAAAAATGAAAGAACTGAAGGTATTCAACACATCTTAATAATATGATATTCTTATAACACTACATAAATATATATTTTAGGATATTGTGGTATATATAAAATACATAGATATCAACCATCATAGTTTTCTTCATAAATATAAGGAATAATAAACCTTACAAGCTCAAGATCATGTCACTTTAGTTACACTCGTGAGGCTTTAACTACAGAGACATATATATGGAGAATAAACCCTCATTCATTGTCCCTGGACCCAACCTGATTCCTATTACATCATAGAAGACTTTATATCCTTTACTAAGAATTATAATAATAATAATTTCCCAGGTATGTAATTCTTTTAGTTTTCAATGTATTTTTAACGCTTTTTTGAAAATAATTACATCAAATCCATTTTTTTATAAAAAAAACTATATAAAAGAATGATAATTCTTATATGAATCTCAGAAAATATACATCTGTACCAAAGAAACTCCATATACAAAACATGTTCCTGGGATACTCCTAGAAAACCATAGCATGAAACTTATCTTAATCAATGGATACTCTTGAATTTTTGATAATATAACCCATGTTGTAAACTTTGTCAACCTAAGAGTGGCCCATTGGAATCATGGAATAAAGGCGATGCTATATAAATTTTTTCAAAATGATATCTAGATTTTGAGAGTGGTAAGAAAGAGTATTAGAATTCAATATGATGTAGTTCATGAATACCATGATAATAGAATCAAGATAAGGAAATAAACCCGTATTCATCATAGACATGAAAAAGGAATGCACGTTCCTAAGAATAAATAGTAAAATAAAAGAATCATAAAGACCATACCTTATATAAAAAAATAATGATGAGTTTATAAAGGATAAACTAAAAGATTATGATAGAAATAACTCAATTTGATCTTCATGAATATTGTAGCTCCTTGGAGACGGTCAGATAGATCATCAATTCATGGAAATATATAACGGTTCATTAAAAGAAGTTGGCTAAACCATTGGTAATACATGAATAGGTGATGGCTCCCACCCCCCTTCTTCATGATAATTATGGGTGATCCCAATGATGAAGTATAATGTGTGGTAAATAATTTACCGCACATATCCTTCAAATATCGCTTGACTAACTAGAGGTTATTAGGATCCATATTATATAGAGGACAAGACACTAGAGTTTCTCATGGAGAAAGATGAATTGTAAACTATACCTATATATCAAAAGGTAATTCATATTAATAATTTTAAAAGATATCAAGTCCAAGATCTACTAATGGAAGAATGTATGTTAGATGTATTAATTTTCCTTCCTTGAAGATACTAGAAATATGGTTGGTTACTCCACCTAACCAATGATTCCCTATTTCCTCTCTATTATTTAATACATTCCACATATCATTGTGGAGATTAAATATTCCATTTAGTGATATAAATGAATCCCTGCATTAATAACACTCTACATCGGTGGGGAAAAATAACTATTTCATCCTAATAATTACCAAGATTACTGCCATCTTAAGAAAAAAATGGTCTCATTAGAAGAAATTAATGCATATATGAAAGGGAATGTCCCTGCCTTAACATATTCCACATCCCACACTCCCAACCATATTTCCATGGTCATCACTGATATTTCTCCACAATGATAAATGAATCAAATAGAGAGGGAGGGGTGAATCCTTGATTACTTTTTCTTTTATGTTTCATTTATTTTTAAACAACCATTGCTTCATTTAAAAGCATTGTCACTTTTTGAAAAAATTGAACAATCACTCGTCCCTAGGAACAAAAGAATTTACAATGTTCCTTACTCAACCAGAGAAGATAATCCTTGATATGATTTGGAAAAAACAAAACACCACTCAATAAAATAGAAAACTATATTTTTTGTGGACAAAACCTATATGGTATACCCATACAAATGCATTGAACCAATTTCAATACAATCGATTATGTAATTCAAGAAGTAAAAAATAATTTAATATACAATTTCTTAAAAATATAATAAAATTTCACCAATGGATTCAAAACATGTTAATATGATACCTTGTTGACTTTAACAAGTATAATATTTAAAATTACTCTTTACTTTCTTATCATGATACAGTTAAAAAGTCTCTATTTTGTATAATGAAAATTAGACGAATATTATAATCATATTACTCAATCATATTTCTTAGTTCCGAAGTATTAGAATACTAGAATATGGATGAAATTATTATTAACTTTGTTCCTCCCAGGCTGTAAATCCCATTTGAAATGCTCTAAATGATCTGGTAACCACTGCATATGATATAATTTCTTCTTCATATATTCGAAAAACATTCTTGTAATGATTAATTTGTAATATTAATCTCACTATATCTTCATGGATTCTCCCTCCACATCAACGTGTAACCAATATTATTATATGTGGAAATGTAAAAAATACTCCTCTCCTTTTATTGGTGGGGAAAAAATAGATAAAACGGAATTATGAAATCTTTTACCACTTAACCATATTTCCCAAAACATTAGTTTTCCCTTTTTATTTCGAATCCATCTATGACTTCTTCAACACTTCTCAATTTTTCTAGAATCTTCTCAAAAATTATCAAATATTCTCACAATTTTAGTTAGCATATATTTTATTTAAAAGTCTTCAGTGTGATTTTGATCACCATTTTGATTTCTTCATTATAAAGAATACATATTTACAATAGCATATTCATCAATATGTTCCTTCCAAAAAATTAATTATAAGAAAATGAAATGCCATATCATGATGATTCTCATGACCAACTGATATAAAAATAACTTTGAAATTATTCTTCCATAAATATAGTAACAACTTCTAGATATATCAACACTCCATGGTATCACCTCAACAGATGATTAAACACTTATTTTTCTAACAATTCCACATAACTCCTCAAGAAAAAATCACGACTTCCATTGAAAAATATTTTGAGGAGCATTAGTATTTTTAATATTTTCTGATTTTCCTTAAACTAGTGATCTTGCATCTGAAGAAGTTATCTATATTAGCCAATGTCAAATAGATTAGTCAATAATTATCTCTTTTGGTCCGGTGTCAACATCATATTGATGAGTTCACAATACATATTAATAAAAAACCTATAATTTATTCTTTTTATATTGATCAATTAATAGATAAACATTTATAACTTCTTTTCCTCTTTTCCAAATTGATAAAATATGACAATTTTTATTTCATTCACGGCCCATTTCATAAAAACACAACCTGATGAAATTGTATGACTATATTATTAATCATCATAATTTTTAACATTCTATAACTTTCTTACATGCATTGGTCCCAACATACACTACTTATTTTTATTTTTTATGGCTAAAAAAATACCCAATAAAATAAATATTGCGTATGATATATCAATGGTACAATACATATAATGTACTTTATCATCAGTGAATTATATCTACTAATAAATCCATCCAATGATTGATCCTTATGACATCATCAACTGATGAATTGAAAAGTCTGATGGATTGATGATTTGATGTCTCATTTGGTCAGTGCTTTAATAACATTAACTTCACCAACATTAAAACTATTATGCCTTTCTCCCATTGAAAAAAATTCTTCTAGTAGTCTGAAAATTATTTTTATGAATTTTTGTATCTTTTGTGTTATTTATTGTAGTATTACCAAAATCATCATCTACTTAAGATACTAAAAAACATCATTTCCTTATAACAATTTACCTTCCAAAGATATAACTCTGATAAACAAATATCAGAAAGAATTGAATTTATTCATTCAAAAAATAACTCTAGAAATAATGACATCCACATGACTGTTAGAACAATTATGATTTTCCTAGAATATTAAAACTTACATCAGAAAGTTTCTATTACTCCACATCCTTTGAATATGTTCTCTCTTTCAAATAAAACATCTAACTGATTGGTAGTACTTACTCTCCCCCATTACATAACAAGGATTCTGTCACATGACTCATATATAACATATTATTAATTATAACTCCAAGATTAGTAGGATTTCATTGAATCTATTAAAATGATGTTGTCCTTATTCTGATTCAATCTTTATTTCCAGAAATATGTTGAGTCTGATAAAGATTTTGTTTCTGAAAAATTCTTCAAAATATGGTAAGAATTATTATTCATTTATTTTCAATTATTGTAAAAATTATTTTGAATCTGATCACTAAGTTTTTCATTGTGAAATGAATTCATTCCATTGATAACATAATACAATACAATCAGCAAAATCATTTTCAAGCATCTAAATTCAACATCTTGCCCACATGTGCCCAAAAATCTCCCCAACTGAATTTTTTTCAACAAAATTTTTTAAATCACAATATTTTTTATCATATGTACATTTATTACTAATAAATGTATTCTAAATACATTTGAGATAAATCATTATAGGAAACGAGAACCAATGAAAGTAAAATAATGATTTCCAATTGTAGTGACTCGTGGAACATCTTTATCATTTCTTCACATAATCCTTTACATAATTGTTTTCATCATTCAAAATCTTTTAAATTTAATTTTCATACAACCAATCCCAAATACTATTAGAATATTTTACACAAAAACATGTTGAGTTCACATATTACCCATACCTCCCCAACATATAAGATTCCATAAATGTTTTTTCACATATAAAAATACTGATTTATGAAATAATTATCTTCATTGACAACACTATCAATAGAAAATATGAGATATGTGATTGAAATGCATACATCATCTAAGATGGGAAATAGTTTATTTTCCCATTTTCAATCGTATTTTGCAAAATACTCTCTTCATTAACGGTTTGGTGAATACATTTGAAACCTTTTAATATATAATAACATACTATAACATAAATTCATTATTCTACGCATTTTTATTTGTTAACATTCTTTAAACTTAATATAACTCAAAAGATAATTTTGTTCCATATTCCTTTTATGGTTGATAGCTCTTTGATTAATACATCCCATGATCAAGGGTTACATTATTTCGTAAATTATGTCTTATTACTAGGTTTCAATCCAAACAATATGAGTAGTGTATTGAGTAAGAGAATCATATATATCTTTATCCATACAATTAGTTACTTATTTTTTTAATTGTATTTCAACAAACAAAAAAATTCAAAGAAAAATATTATTTTTTATTTGGATAATTTTCCATCAACATTTCATACCTAATCAACATCTAGATACATAAATAAATATATAATTTTTGATCTATAATACATAATTCTGAAATTTTTTGTGTGTTAGATATATAAAACAATTATTTTTCTAGACTATAGATGTGATTAATTTGAAGAACTATGAAATCATGGACCTCAAGTAATATCATAAACATTGTATTCTCTCGAGGAATTCAATTAAAAAAATTAAAATGAGCTTCTGAAACTCTTTATAATCAACTTCAACGAATTCTCTATCATTAGTCAATATGGATCCCACTAAATTGCTGTGGAAACTAGTTTTTAATAATTAATTTAAATATTATTAATAATTTATTTAGAATGTTATTATTGGTTTATAAATATCAATTTCATATTTTGGGAGATTTCTTACTCATGAAATTATTTCTTTTCACCCAATATGGACATCTCAAATTATTTATTCATCTGTTCTAGAAATATTTTAAATGTTTTATCATCATTCCCATAAAATATAATTACATCAAAATAAACCATAAAAATGTTTCAATATTCATGAATTTATTTAATTTACAATTTTCAATAAGCCATTAAATTCTTAAAACTCTTGTTTCATAATAAAATTTGCAATTTTAACACCATTATCTTGAATATTTTCTTTATAGTATAAAATTATTTATTCAATTTAAATACATAAAATTCATCCATACTAGCTAAAAATTAGACATGTTTGTCCAATATAAACTTATTCTTCAATATCATCCCTCAGAAATGATGACATCTCATCAATCTATAATGTTTTTTTACTTCCTTATGAATAAATAACAAGAATGAATCAGATTGATTATAGAATTTCCACTAAAAAAAGTCTAATCAATGTAAAAGAACTATAGAAATGAGTAACCTTTAAACACTAATATTTATTTTCTTCTTATTTCTTCATAATCATAATTCAGGTTATTCTTGAAAATACACATTTTACAAATAACATTTTTTTAATTTATATATACGTTCCTAGGTATCATAATTATCAATCTAATTCAACACTATATTCAAATCCTGAATCAATAATAAATACTAAAAAATATTCGTTTATATCATTCAGCTCTCCTTGTGGATAAAAATAATTATATGGCATTAAATTTTATGTTATTATTGTTTGAATGTTCATATGTCGATCAAAAAATATTTTATGATCTTCTAATTTATTCTTTTGTCTAGGATAAGGATATCTAGATTCTAACTCATCATTATAAAAAATTGATTATGACTCTTCTACATTAGTAGGATTAAAATTTTATCACCCTAATAAAAAAATATTAACAAAAATTACATCATCATTTTCATCTCCTTAGCTGAATGAGTTTGTGAAGTATAGATCATATCTTTTTCAATAAACAACACTTAAACATTGCCTTCTAATCTTTCTTTCTATTTATGAAACATCTCTATCTTTTTTCTTTAAAATCATATTCAAGATAAAGTGCACTTTAACCTATTAAAATAAAAACATCCTAGGAGTCCTACATTCTTCATTAGGATTCATGAACTCTCTAAAGATATTAATTATTTAAATCATGGAGTTTTATCATAATTTTTTTACATGGAGTAAAATCTGAACATATCCCATTGAAACAAAAATTTTGTATATAAATAGTAGTTCTCATGGATGGACTCCAAATGTAATGAGAGAGACCATGTTCAATTATGATAATTCTCCACATTTCAACGAAACATTGATTTGTCCTTCCACAAATATTACATTATTTTTGACCATGTGTTGTACTTAACTCGTGCTAAATTCCATGACTCTCAATATAACATTAAAAATCGTCAATTTTGTATCCACTAAAATATCTTGTTCCAAAAATCTACATTGGATAATCAAGTTATTTATTAGATTTTCTCCCCTAACATTTACACATTTCCAATTAATATTACTTACGTTTTATGTTCATAACAAAAGTAATGTGTGTAATGTCATCAAAGAATATAATAGAGTACTTATCATCTGTAGTAGAATATTTTCTCATTAGCTGGAAAATTTAGCGATTGAAAAGTTATATGGTTTGTTTTGAACAAATATAACTATTATTTTGCATATAGTTTTTTTTAAATTTATTTAAAATTGTATAACACTAGTATATTCTGTTTAAAATATCATGAATTCCATTAACATTATATCTCTCTGATAAATTTTTCATCTGTCCCAAAAATATGTGTCACAAAAAGTTATGTATCTACTAATTCACCTACCCCTTTCATATATGACATGATTTTTAACCTCACCATCATAGAACATGATTTTTTTACATTAGACATTTTAAATAAATTTCTATATTTATATCCTTTCGTAGAAACCTAGAAATTATTAAAATAATTTCGTTTCCAACAACCAATGTTAATAGATCACATAGTAGGTAATTCTTTATCCCATCAGGAAAATAATATGTCATGGAAATTACTCATTCATACCAGTTAATGGCCTATCAAACACCATTGATTTTAAGGGATTCATAATTAAAAAATTTCATTGTTCTTTATTTTATGTCTTTCAAATCATTCAAATTTCTTTGACTCCTTTAATATTTTAAGAAAACCCACTACACAAGATCCAATTTAATTCTCCTTTTGGATCCTTGTCAGTGGTTTCAATAGAATGATGGTTTTATTTCCCTTCATATTTATGCACATATGGATTCTAAAAATTATTATAAACCATATCTTGGTCTGGTAACAAAACAAGGAAGATTTTACACGAAGTACATGTTGTTCACACAATTTACATGTAGTTTCCAATGGATGATCCCATTTTAAAGTTTCGCACAAATATTCCCATATTTCATAAAAATCATCCTTCTTATAATTCTTCCAATTAAGGTATTGAATTACACTACAACATTTCCTTATTTAATTTAAGGAATAGTGGTAATGTTTTTTATTGGACAAACACATATTTTTTGTATATATAAATCCACTAAAACAGAATCAATATACATAGAATTAATATTTCATCTATAACATCTATATTATTTTTATTTTTGAGCATCTATTGAAGACACCATATTATCTATCTTATTAGAGCATTTTTTAGAACCAACCATTCTATTATCATCATGAATCATCCTTTTAGCTCTTTTTTCTTTTCAAAAATTTCACTACTAGATATTGTTGGATGTTATTCAGGCTGAATTACTTTTGAAACATTTTAATTACCTTTTTTTGTTTTTTCCTCAAACATAACATTCCTATATTTATTATTCTTAGAAAAGAATATAAATTTTATTTTGAACCATTGAATTTAACATTTGGTACATTATATGATTACCCATTCTTGATCATTTATGAACATTAGACATAGAAATTATCAATATTGTATCCCTCTACCCATATTTGGAATCTATTTGTTTGGAAACTTCCATATATTTTTATTTTTTAATTCTTCTATACATACATGTGTTTATTACTATTTTTTTCTATGTCAAATGATTTCTTCAAGTTCCCAATATTACCAAAATATATTCACACTCTCATTTATAAAACAATCTTAATTGTTTGTAATGTTATTTAAAATTTTCAATTTCTTGATTTCATTCATTGGAAACTCAAATTTTTCTATATATTCATTAAATTATTATTTTTCATTAGATTCTAATGAAGCCTCTTCTTATTCATAACTACAAATCTATAACTATCAATTATTATCTATTGAAATGAATGTATTCACTCCAACATTCTTAGTAGAATATTTGGATTCATCTTTACAATGATATTCATAATCTATATAAAATAAACTCCCCTTTTGGATATTACAAAATTTTTATCTTTCCATTTCAAATGTTATTTTTCTATATCACTGTTTTTATTCGGAGACCATATATTACTTCTCTAATGTTCATCATTATTGTATTATTTCATTCAATGATGATAATTAGCTATAACTTTCCCAGTGGTTCCATATTCAATGAATTTAATAGGATGTTTCCCTTAATATTTACCTCTACTGCTATTAATATTTTTTATAAACCAGGATAAATTTTTTTCAATATTTTTATTTACCTCATTTTTTGTATCAAAATCTATAACTTATTTAGTGTAAATAAATCTTTTAGAACTTTTTATTAAAATCATTGAAATATATTTCTATACTAGCATTTTAGTTATTCATTCATAAATTCATACATTATCATTTCTTATGGGATGAGAGTATTTTACATTTCATAAATAGATAATTATTCAGGATCTCTATCGGCTGATGGAGAAGCACGAGAATAAAACATTTCAGGACGATTTATAAAAATCATTTCAAAAATAGAATAATCTTATAACTGTTCACTAAGACATATAATAGTGCTAAATATGTAGTATACCCTAGTAAAGAAGTAACCAACATATTAATACTCTCCCATGTTGAGATATTCAGACATCAATCATTATATTTTTAACATTTCATTCTTCAATTTTATATTACCGTCATTCCATTTCTTCATCTTATACTATATATATATTTTTTATGGAAAAACCCAAAAATTCTAGAAACTCACAAACATAAAGTTACTAGAACAAACCATTCATTGAACACCCACTATATTTAATTTTATTTTTTTGAACTAATTTAATATGAACTATTTAATCAATAGTAGTAAATCTATTATTTTTATCTTCACGAACATCATACAAAAGGGAAATAAGACAAGGAAACACTACTTTTCTCTAGATCAAATAGATCATTCCATTTAAGACTAAATCCCCTTACTATACACACAATTAATAATCTCAATAAAAAATTTATTTACATACCTTTGAAATGATTAGAAAATGGAAAACATACCTCTGATACCAATTTATAATTACCAGTTAAGAACAATGTATCACTAGGAGGGGGAGGGGTGAATTAATGATACCTGGTTCATTTAGGGTTTCTTTATTTTAATAAAAAAATATGTTAAATACCTATAACATTACTGAAAGTAGAACAAGTAGATATAAATTGTAACACGAGAATTTACAATGTAAACTTGTCAAAAATAGTAGTTACATCCCTAGTATAGTTTCTCCCCTATCCAATACTGCACAAACCACTAAAATAATCCTTCTATGTTGATATAAAAACTAGTTCATTACCATACACTTATGTATGACTATTATCAATACAATAATTCACATCTATCAAGTATCAGGAAATTATGTTATACATGTTTGGGTAAAATATTGATGAAATTCACCAATTTTTTCAAAACATGTCATTGTACATCTTTTTTGACTTCCACAATTATAACATTTAATAAAAATTAATCAATTTATTACCATATAGCAGGTAAATACTTATGTAGATATGATAATAACACACAATATTATTCCCCAATTCGATTCAATAGTTTAATTTTTCAGTTTGAAAATACTAGTCTTCGAAAATACCATTGAAAAATTCTAATCTGCATTTTTTCTCAGTCTGATATCTTAGTCTAATCAGATAAAAAAAATATGATCTTCTTAATTCTTATTTTGTTTATAAAACTATATCATGAATTCTAAATCCTATAACATCATATCATTATAACTTCAAAAATCCACTTTCATCATCAATCTGTGATCAATTTTCATATCAACAAAATAATAATAAAAATTAATCTCATTTGTTTATTGTTATGAAAAAAATAGTTTTGTGGGAACGTGAAATGTTTTCTTATTTCACCAAATTTCTGAAAACTTAAAATTCCATTTTTTATGATCCATCGTTGACTTCATTAGTGAATCTCATCTCTAATATCATTTTATTAACCCTTCTTCACTATTCTAACTTCACTACAAGGCTTAAAAAATTAGAAACATTCTTTTTTCCTATTAAAATTTTCATAATGATTTATTCTATACAATAAAGTCACATGTAAAATAACATTTTTTTAATTATGTTTCCCTATAAAAATTAAAGATATGAATGAATGACTTCTAATTATGATGAAAAGATCCAATATAATGACAAAATACCTAAAACTATTCTCCCATAAATAGAGTCTCAACTTCTTAATAAACTAGCACTTCTGGGATTCTCTTAAACATAAGACGCAAGTCATTTTTGATTGAAAATTCCATAAAACAATTCAAAAGTACATTGAGACCTTACATTGACAACACTCTTTTACCTAATTATGAATACTTTATTTTTTAATATTTTCCTTGGAAAATTAATCTCCAATTTTATAGAGTTATCAATATCAGCCATTGTATGATGGATCAGTCACTATTTACACAAATTGGTTGTTGTGACCTATAGTCTATTTAGTCAGCACCACATATTGAGAAAGAGTAAATAATTTTTTTATTTGATCTTGACCCAATTTAAAGGGATTTATTTATAAAAACATTTTCCTCTTGACCCAAATGAAAACATATCATGGTTATTATTTATCTCTTGACTCAACATAAAAAAAATTCAACCAAAAAAAGAATAACTATATAGTTGATATTCATCTAGATGATATATTATTGAATTTATTACACACATCCGCCTCAACAGGATCTACATTATTTTATTTATCATTGATCCCAAATTGAATAAATAAATAAAATTATTCTTATGATTTAACAATGGAAAAAGACATATGATATATGGTTTCAACACTATATTTCTTCCTTGAGACATCCCAAATTATGAATCGTCCTTATGACTTGATTATCTAGTGAATCAAATAAACCGATGGATCAGGCCATCAGATGGATTGGTCAATTAGTGCTTCAGTAGCAACCAATTATGCCACATCAAAACTCTTCATCCATTCTCACGTTGACAAAAAATCTTCCAGAAAGAGCCAACTTCTTTCTAAAAAGTTGTGTATCATTTTACTTTTGTCGTTATTTTTTATAATATGCATATTAGTCTTATTTAGTTCCAAAAAATGTCCCACCTTTAAAAAAAATTCATCCGATTATCTCACAATGATAAAATGACACTGAAAAAAATTTAATTTCTTAATCGTCAAACTACCTCGTGTAATCAATAATTAGTCTTAGTTATGTAAAAATTTTGGATCATCAAAACATTATTTGGTTTCATTGGGTGTTTTCAATTACATTCTATCCTTTCAGCATCTTCTTTTATTCTAATCAAAATTAAATGAGGTTGGAATCTTTTATTCACCCCATTACATTATAATTCATACATAAATATATTATCAAACAACATATGAATTTTGATAACCCCATGATTAGAGAGTAATTTTCACATTTATATTGGTTTAATGCAGACTCTGATGCTATTCTTATTTCCAATTCAATAATTCAATTTCAACAAAAGGTGAGTATGATGAATCTTTTCCCCAAAAATCATATTCACATGCTGATGAACATTCTTATTTATTTTGTGTTCGATATTATAAATTAGATCGTGATTCTCATATAGATATTTTACAGAGTGAAATAATTTCTCTCCTAAGACAACAAAAGAAAATAAATTTTAAATAATCTTTTTCAATCATTCAAAAATAATTTCTTTCCAGCATTGCCCAAAAAATCCCTCTATAGTACTGATAAATTTCTATTTTGAGGATTTTCATAGTCAATAAAGATTTTATTGAGTGTGAGGCACCTATATTAAATAATGTGGATTCAATAGATATGGTTACTACAATAGTACATCATTCTATATACTCTCCAACACCCTAATCCATGGGTATAATCTATGACACATGAAAGTTTCCTCATCCACGACCCTATGCTACAACAATACTATGCAATGGATGTATTAACTATTATTGCTAATAATTAGTAGTCTTGCTACCAGGGCAACATCCTCCTCCTCAGATTGTTCTTCTTATGTTACTCCATCCTTTTTCCTAAATGTAGTAAATGACATATCATTTAAATGTGGAGCTATTTTGGATTATATTTCATGATATTATAAAAAAAATGGTCTGGCATGATCTCTAAATATGACACATATAGACGCCAGAATGAAAATAAAGAGGGTCTCCATGACACATATTATTTATATTTTTATACCATCTAAAATATTGGAATAAAATAGTGATTCGTGTGCAGAATCTATGGCCTTTACTGATCTAATTAGTAAATTCAATTATACATTTCCAACTATCAGATAAACTATTGAACAACCTCAATACATAACCTTGGTTCCAAAAAAATATGGCCTTCCCTCAGGTGTATCTCATTAATAAAGTCTTAGTTCACAAAATAATAATTAGTATGTTGGTGAAATACATTAACATGAGTGTGGATGTAATACTTGATAAAATCATGAAAGTATCTAGAAATGATATTTCATCACTGACAATAAGTGTTGTGAACTACATAATCTCAAAAAAACACGATGATTTGTCCACAATAGACATAATACCCTGAATTAGGTTAAATAATTATGCTTGTATAGCTCTAAAAATATAAGGGAATATTGTATCATGAAAATCATTATTTAAGTCAACCCAAACCATGCCACAGTTATGACCATCTAGCATAATCACATCCCACAAGTATGTAGAAGAATCATGCACCTTATAGGGGCATGATTGACCCTCCTCTCTAGAGGTGTCTCCATATACTCAAAGATATATAGAGTGGTCATCTTCCAAGACTCTGCAGTTTATGGACCACCATTACTGAGGATTATGTGATGATGATTCTACCTAAATTCAAATGTTATATTTTCCATAATAGGTGGAATTCATGCAATAATTTCGTATACAATAAAAAAGACATTGAAATTTCACATGAAGATGGCCATCATTTCCTAGTTATGGGGGTAAGAGGTGGTTTCTCAAGATAAATACTTTGTGATAATATTGGTGTCGTAGGTCCCTCAAAATATGGTCTGTAGACATCACCTCCTTCATGGAACATAACTCATGGTGATGGAGGATTCGTAGATCTAAAAAAGTGAAAAATTTGTCTCAGATGAATATTTTATAGAGTTAAAAACAATTGTAAGTAGAAAATAAGAACAAGGGCTCACTACCCCTGGTATACTACACCAACTACCATCTTAGAAGGATATGGAGTTGGTAAGTGTTCATGATCTATTTACATGTGTTCTAGTATATAAAGAGTTAACTATACATTTCCTCTTCATATACATTCAACCATTTAATTTTAAATTCCGTGATTTACATTTAGATTTTTATAATTTCTCATATAAATTTATTGAGGTTCTATTAAATGGATTGGAATTCCCTATTATTAAATGCAAAAACACTTTATAAATGAAAAAATCACCCTTTTCATTCAAATCAACACCATCTATATTCTATATTTGATAGTAAAAGGTAATATATGACTGCAAAACATGGTAAACTACAAATAAAAATCCAAGATTTACAACAATCCTCATGAAATGAATGTTATAGTCACTAAATCATAACAAAAATGCACTCATGTAACAAGGTTTACGTAGCTGACATGGGTAGAAACTACATATTTAATATTCCACCAACACCATATACAGGAAACACTATTCATATTCATGTTGATACCTTAAATAACATACTATGTGTTCTATATAAAATGTTAGAAACACAATAATATATAAAGAAACTATGTCTTAGTCAATAATCAAATGTAACATAGGAGATTCATGTAGTGAAATGCGCCTATATGGCATTGAATATGCATGTAATTTTAATTATAAGTGTCTATAATGAGGAATGTAACAATACTAATTACAATACCCAGACAAGTTAAATACCCAAAAAACGATATAAAATTCATAAACTCATTTTTAAAACTCAATGGTGATTGTATTTCAACAATAATAAGAGAAAAAAATGAAAACCAATACTCATTTCAGGAAACATATTTTCAATACCAAATTTTGTTCCGAAACTCCCATTCATAACATATAACCAACATCCATAGTGTTCTTAATCTCTTATATAATGTTTCAAAATATGAAATAAAAAATAGTAAAATATTTTTCCACATTTTGACATCCTGACCTTGGTTCCATTGAAAGTTTCCCTGTGATGTTGGTATAAATTGCCTCAAGCACACCTCTGCATATGCCAGAGTCTGCTCACTAGTAGTGAGGGCCTTGGATGTGTATTTTGGAATGTTATTACCTCATGTCAGAGTAGATAATATCAGATAAATAATAATAGAAAAATGGTGTATGAAAAATAATAATGAATAAATCATCTGAGAATATTAATAAAAAACCAGTAATAATAATCAACCCACATCTACAAACTAAATTATATACAAAATGATGATAATTTATGTCATGTATCTATAAAGAAGTAAATCATGGATAAAATGTAGAAGTACATACTTGTTATATAAATAACCAAAAAAACTCCAAATGTATCCAAGATGCCCATGTTATTGCTCAGTCATCTTCTACCGAGATCCATCCCAAGCATGCAAGCTAGATTAGGTTTCCAAAACAGGAAAATTCCCCTATAAATATCTTGCATACATGTAATATTATTGATTACCATCATCATCATGAATAGGGTGTAATACAAATATCAGTATTAAACTACCGAATGATTCTATAACATACAGTCTATGAAAAAAACTAACAGTGGGAAGGATTATAAAAATATAAATCAATGGTATAAAATATTCTAATACATAATTTAGGATTATTTTTTAAAGTCTCTAAATATAAAATCATTTAATTAAATTATATATGATTATTTTATATAGATAAGTCACATGAGGTAGGAAAAACATTAAAAAGTATCATTATAATGATGATATAAGATGATCTTTGTTATAACCAAGGCTTCCTATAATAAAAATAATTAAAATGTGGATATTGGGTAATAGCCAAGGCATCCAATGATTTTGATATTAGTAAATAAGATCCAAGGTAATAACCAAATCATTTTTGACTTCGATGATCTAGCAAACATAGTAATAACATATTTTCGCGAAATACGGTTTCTGTGTGTAACCCCAGAAGCAACCCCAAGGCATTCCAATATAAAAAGTTTTAACCCTGTATAAGGATATAATCGAATGTAAAACAAGATAAGAATTATTGGGCCCAATTGGGTGAATCCTTGGTTCCACATGTATGATTACACAGACCTAGATCAATTGTGTGTATATAAGGAATTAAAATATTAAAAATATTTTGAAGGGATCATATGATGTCATTCCGAACATCCACTAGTAGAGAAGAACCATGTTCTAAGGTGTGTACCTCCCTTGGAAATGAATTCATTGAATTATAATTACGTCCTCTGAGTGTATAAGAAATCCCCTTAGGAATATAATTTTGGATCATGTTTGAACACAGTTATAATAATAAAAATATCCATAAAAATAGGCACCAAATACGTATTACTTCTATTTAATTAGATCACATAGTACTCATGAAATTTAATTGGTCAACTGGTTCATTCCATTATCTCTCATACTAGGTTAAAATGATAAATAGTAGATGAAACCCTTTATTACATTAATTCAGTATTCAATTATAAGGTTCATTACTTTACCTTCTACAAGTATGAAAAGGATGAATAATAACATTAAACAATATTCAATTCATTTATAATTAACTCTGCAAAGGTATATCAAAAAATATACATTCCATTTATCATTATAAAGTTCTTTAAATAATTAAAATTTATACCTTATAATATTTAAGATAAAATTATATATATTATATAGGGTCTAGTGATTCATAATTTATAATTAATTTTTTCAATATGGGCTTATAATTTTCAGGGTCATTCCAAAACACTTGAACAATTTCTTAAATAACTCACATTGGTATCCACAGAAGAGTTAAAGGAACACTATACCTTGGGTGGAAGTCACTGAGGTATCAATATCAAAAGATGATAACTTATGTAATATGGGATCTGTAACATATGTTCAACATTAATAAATAAGGAATATGAATTTAAAAGGAAACATAAAATGAAATTAGTTTGTGAACAATGATGAATGTTTGTAAAATTATGAGACTTATGGAATGAAAGATAGACCAAAAACCTCAAGATTTTAAAACAATCCTCATCAAGTATCATTCTTTAT
Organism: Viscum album; assembly: GCA_963277665.1. NCBI lineage: Eukaryota > Viridiplantae > Streptophyta > Magnoliopsida > Santalales > Viscaceae > Viscum > Viscum album. The sequence continues at coordinate 1,284,482,174 of OY728141.1, forward strand.
TTTGTCAGGGATTGGATGAAATTATACTAACTATAAGGACCTGGACATAAACATTACATAATCTTGAATTTTTTCAAGAATTCACATTGGATATAATTTTAGTTTTTGAGTTTTAGATAATTAAGCCATAACTATCACATAACAACTTGAATATTACTTGTATACACTATAACTCAGTTTCCATTTTTTTTCATAAAATTAAAACGCATAAAAAATGTCTAGTTCTATGTTTTAGACAGCATGACTTTTCTTTGATCCCATCCTTGAATCTATTCATCTTTAAGACATGTAAAAAAAAATTTAAAAAACCTAGGATGAGCATAAGAATCTTAATAAGGGTTATAAAATAAGGATAGAAAACATTACACCATCAATAAATACAAATCAATGAAACCATACTTTTCTATCATAACATACCATACAAAATAATAATATATATGAATAACACACACAAATAACAAGTCATAATGGTAACTTATGGCATTCATAACATACTTATATTGTAGATATCACAACTACATAGGTTGTCACATTCGGAATACCCATCACATTATTTTACATAAATCTATTTTGAGAAACAACAACGTTTTACCTCTTTCATGTTACCTAATTAATGAGAGGGAAATCATGGGTTGCATGCCCTAGGTTTATCATGGAACCACCCGTATACATAAAAAACACCCAAGAACCATAATATATTCATAACAATTAAAAAAAGAATAAAGGAAATATAGAATCTCCACATTGCAATCGTAACATATCATTTCGAGATATATACATAATCAATACATTATCAAACAAATTTCAAAACCATCTAAAATATTTAAAAAATATATTTTTAATCAAATTGTCACATACCACTTTGAAAATTGTAAACAAATTATCTTTTGAAAACATTAATTCCCTTATAAATATATCCTAAAAACCATTTTTAAAAAATGTACATTAATGATAAATATTTATAAGAATAAATCATTAAAACATTTAAAATGATATTTTAGATCAAAAATTTTAAAAAAAATGAGAGACCCTTGAATAAAAATAATTAAGGAATAAAATTGAGTCAGATTTTATAATATCAAAAGAATAAAGGTATTCATGATATCATTTTCCAAATGATAGTATATATATAATATAAGAGTGAATTGGTTCATAACAACAATGATGTATCAATATAATGTAAATTGAGAAGAAATTCCTTATAAAAATGGTATCACTAGATTAAAGATAAATTAATTACATAATAATGTGTGGAAAATTTAAATATAGTCAATATAATTGGATATTTAGTGTAAATAAATCATATAACATTCACACATATTTTGGTAATAACAACACTATTGACTTGGATGTTTAACTCAAGCAATGGAAATTGAGTAAAAATTACTCTTATCAAGTTCATATCGATGAATTGAGAATTTATTAGTGGATTGATTCTATGTATCCGAATTATATACAAAAAAATTGGAGTGGAAATTACTACATAGGTAAATAAATAATGATTTTCCACATAATCTTGGAGAAAAATAATCAATGAATTATGTGTAATGCCCAATGAGTAGAAATTGAAATTTGAAATTCCCTTATCGATTTGCAAACATACGAAACAAACACCCCAGGAATGAAATAATATTCCATAAATATGTAAATACCCATTAATTATAGTATATTAAACACATAATACAATAAAGGGAAGTAAATACACCAAACCAATGGATATAGTGGCAATATATCATGAATCTCACAGGAATAAGATGTCAGATGAAAAACCCTTACCACACAGTAATCAATCGACTCATATGAAAAAAAGTTAATAACCACCAAATTAATCCTATAATAACAAGAATATAAATATAATCATGATAATATATATATCAAATGGTAGTACACAATATGCCACATGCAATAAATAAGTGGTGACCAATTGAAATATCATGGAATTAAAAGTGAGATATGAAACCCCTTACCTCATGTCTGAATTGACTTTGTTGTTCCTTTTTCTTCTTGAATAATAAACTTAAGTTCATTAATTCTTGATTAAGAACCCATTTTCAGGTTTATAATTCCTTTTATATCACTTATAACTATTTTATTACCATTATGTAATCATTTATGTTATTAATTGTCATTTTGTCGATATTTAGTACTTGTGTAAAAAATGAACACCTTATTATTACAGGTTGTCTATGTGGCCAAGATTCCATTATATCCAGAATTATATCCATGATTTATATTTCATATATCATATATTTCTAGTATATATATATATTTATAATTGTACATAACATTTGGAGACTTGAAATGAAATGCACTGATCATGGAGACGGAAAGCTGTATGTACACCTCAACACTAATTTCATTCTTATTTCATATTTTAATTGAATGAAAAAATAATGATAAATAGTTATATTATAATTATAGTATAATATAATATTAAATTTCAATAACTCCATCCATTATATGTCCCACGTATGGTTAGAACAAGTCATATCACCTTTAGGGGTAGTAGTCCACACATCTTCAAATGAAATTATCGCATTTAGTCATAATGTAAACCATAAAGGTATGATATAAATTAAAAATACAAAAGAATAAATAAAAAATAAACATAATATAAATCATATATAAATACTGTAACATCCTAATTAACATCATAATAGGTGGTATGAGATAATTGAACACTCATCGTTTTATGAGGCATTAGTTTTTTATCCACAGAAACAGTATGCTCTTTACCCATTAGAGGGAGGTGTGTGTGAGTGTAGTTAGAATAATTTTCATAAAAAAACCTTGTATATTGAGGATACTAATTTTTTTATAAAATAAAGGAATAGAAAGATTTTAGGGGGTTAGAGATGAATAATAAATCAAAATGACTTAAGAGAAGACGTTACCTTTAAATTCGGTATCTCACTTTGTTTTCATCCAAAAGGTATACATGAAGTTCCTTAAGCTTAAGTTAAATCTCCTAGGAGGAAGATAGGGATATTTATAGATTATTTTGCAGGTTTTAGATGAGCCAAGGGGCTTGAGAGGGGTGAATAATGGGTTAGATGTGAAGGCTTTTTATAAGGGGGGGAGGGGCTCTTTAGGAAAGTGTGAACATATTATTCTATTATATAATGATTTTGGGTTTCTAAAGGCCCAAAACTAATTAAATTCATTGATAATATGTCTCATGAAAGAAATAAAATCATACATTTGGAATTGTAATGGTTTTGGATATTGTTTTAGTTTTTATTATCTTATTTATTTAAATCATTTATTAATGAGATAAACATTGCATCATTATTGTGTCATTTATAATTTTATTTATTATATGACTATAAAATATAAAAAATTAAAATGATATAGGAAATATTTTTATATTTCCAAATAATATATATAGTAGAAGAGATATCTCATATTACCTCATGTAAAAAATTAATTTACTAACAGATATTTGTTTGTGTCATTTTTTGACTTTACTTGAAATTAGTTAATATAATGTGTCATTATCATTACTAAGTAGATACATGGGGTCCCAAAATTGACCTAATGATGACCATGGTCGGATCTGTATCACCCAATTGCATTTGGAAACATGTTAGGGTAATTTTATATTATTATTACTATATTTTTTTACCCTTATATACCAGATTTACCCGTTAACCATGGTAAAAAAAGTATTTACAGATGTAAATATTCATAATGTCTAAATATAAAATCTACATATTCACACAATTGTGATCTCATAAATAAAAATATGGAATAAATTTTCCAAAATAAAAAACACATAAGAGGAAGAAATTATTTCAAAATCAATTCCCAGTACCAAAACAAAATGTGTGTTTTTAAGAAATAATAACTATGAAAAGATTGACACTTGTTTATGTCAAATTTAAAATTGAAATTACTTCAAATGACCAAAATTGGATAAAATTGTAAGGAAATATATAATTACACTTTAAAACCAATTAATTTTATAATAAAAAAATATAAATAAAGTATATTAAAAGGTAGTTTTGAATTAAAATACAGTATTTTTCACTTTTCATTAAAAATAAAATTTTATCTGAAAAATACCAAAATTTCACCTGAAGTTAATATTCGTGTCCCTTCTCTAAAGAATAATTTTATTTGTTCAAATAAAACATATAAAAGTGAACAATGTTATATTTACATAGGTTTCTCCATCAAATGTTGGTAAATCATCCTTTTAAAGTTAATAATGCCTAGAATCAGATTCTTTATTATTTTATGCCTCTAAAATTTATTGGGTAAATGTAAAAAAATTTAACGGACATGTATATTCAAATTTTAGTTTGTTATTTCCATTACCAAAAATACAATGGCTATAAATTAACTACCATTTTAAATTTATATTATACTACTATTTTTCAGTGTGACTCAGCACTGTGTGCAACATACGATTTCAAAGAAACTGGTTGTAGTAGATCGGGTACGCCATCAAACATATCATTCACATTAAAGTAAAATTAATATTTAATTTACAAATATTAATAAATATGAAAATTATATATTTTTTATTTACCCATAATTTTACATCCTTAGACCTTTTTGTAATTACGTCTGTGTAATTTAAAAATTGGGATTGGAAAATTCAATGGAATTCCCACATCCAAAATAGTGTAAATTAAACTACCACTTTAAAAGAGGAAACAAAGATAAGAAAAAAGGACACCTGAGAAAAATATATATGGATTCCATGGAAACATGGATATGGTGGAGAAAACAAACAATCAATTTCTGGAGAGAGTGAATGAAAACATGACTAGAAGAAAGGTATACACTAGAAAATCACAAACTTGTGATGGGTTAATAGGCCTTTGACTCCCGAGTAAGAAAAGTTATTGGAATTTTTTGTCTTATGATACTTTTAATAATTTTGAGGAATTTATTTAAGAGCCTGAATAAAAACATAAGGAAACATACTAGCTTTTCATGTAAACTTTCATCGTTTACTAGATTTATACAACAAACTCATCTTTTCACCAAACGATGAGTACTCAAGATGACTTGTTCACATTGAAAGCACTATAATCAACTTATAGAGAATCACATAATCCATAAAATATGAACTACATTTTTCAAAAGTATTTAGACATTAAAAAAACCAAAATGGTTAGTAGAAGATCAGATAATCCCCCAGAAGGATAATCTTGTAGGAAAATAAAAACTACTCTTAATCTCAAAAATTTGTTAAACAAAACCCAAAGGTCAACAAAGACCATTCAATAAACAACTCTCCATTAAATTCTTTAATGTAATGTAAACTAAGATAGAAACCCAAATATCAGAAGGATTTAGTCGCATATTATACCAAGATAAATCTTAAAATTTATCTCAAAATAACATCAGTTACTCTTAGAGTCTCATATTGAAAAGTAATGAACCTAATAAAATATTCTCCACGATGGAGTAATAATTTCCATAAATAACCAAAAATGAAAATATTATTGATTAAAAAAATCTTATAACTATAAACAATTAGTCATACGAACCTGGTCTTCATGTAGTATAGTTGTAGGTAAACTAATCCCAACCGCACGTTGGTTGTGCATTCCATTGTCACAGCTTTTTCCAATGCGACGGGATTGTCACACAGTCTGTGTATTTTCCTTTTTAAAAAACTATATAATTTCATAAAATTCTAAAAAAAGGAGATAAATTCATAAAAAATAACAATAAAAAATTTTAACCACAAAGGTTTTCTAATAACTTTTATTTTGCATCCCAAAATTTATTTACCAGTAATTTCTTCCAATTCAAGGATCATATTACCCAAATGGTTCTTTATAACTATATACACAATAGGAAATATAATAATTCCTTGAATAAAATTTTCATATATAAAACTATAGGGTTACACATACTAGAAAAAGTCTTCTAATGTGATCCCATTATCAAAAGAGCCTCAATAATTTTAAGAATTTCGCTATCCTTAAATATACCATAATACTTGAATATATTATATGTTGAACTCTTACTCAATCAACGTTTATCATGATCCATTAACCATTCCTTTACAACTTATTCTGAAATACTTCTTTCTGAAAAACAAAATCATTAATCATATCCTATGTTTCAATAAAGTCTAAAAATTAGTTATGAAATAATCTATACCATTCATTGGCCATATTCAGTTTCCTCATCCTCAATTAGAATGGAATTAGGTATTTGTAAACTTATATTTGTATGGTCTTGGTGATCCCATTCCCGAACCTTCTTTGTAGGAAATCTATTTGTATAATGACCAGACACACCACATTTAAAACATTAAATTGATCCCTCAGAAATAATTTATTTCCTTTTCTGAGAGTCAACTAGATGATTCCTTTTTCCATGGTAGATTCTTGCTTCAGGAACATCACTTCCACATCTACAAAATCTTCTTGTACCTTTGACACATTTTCCTATTTGTTTCTTTCCACATCATTGAAACATGGGATTTTAATATACTTAGCACTATGATTATTACCTGAAAATCTATATGGATTTGTTTTTCACATATTGGATGCCTTATAAATGTCACCAAGGTTTAGGTTGTAAATCATGACTCCAGATAGGTGGTTGATAATTACCACAAGAGTTCTCATTACAGCTCCCATTTAATTCAGTTTCTCATTTAGAAAACCATCACAGTTTTCTTCACATTCATTGATACTTTGGTGCCCATTAGATCTATCCATTTAAAAAATTCAAAATGGTATGTGTGAGTATGTCAGTAAAATCATTATATGATATCTTTTAAGGAGCGTAAATACTAATATATACCTTTCATGTTATCTTAAACTCATTCACATAATCTAAAATAACTATGAAACATTCTAAAATCATAACCATTATGGTAATTCCAATTATGCTTAATGAACACCCTAACCATTAAAGTAATATAAACCGAACTCGGATACCAAATATAACGTCTCATCCATAAACATTACATTATCTTGAAATATGTCAAGAATTCACACTGAGGATCTGTTATGGTTTAGAGTTTTATAGAATTAGGCTATAACTATTGCATAAGAAAATTAATATTACATAAAGACACTAGTACTAAATATCCATTTTTCTCATAATTTTAAAACTCTTAAAAAACATGTGTAGTTCCATGTTTTATACATCGTGACTTTTCCTTGATCTCATCCTTGACCCTATTCATCTTTACGTCATGTGGAAAACATTTTAAAAACATGGGATGACCATTAAAATCATAGTAAGGGTTATTAAATAAGGAAGAAAAATATTATACAATCATTAAATAATAATAAATAAAACCATACTTTTCAGTCATAACATACCTTATGAAATCATAAGATTAATGAATAACACACACAAATAATAAATAATAAAGTCAAATTATTGAATTCATAACATAGATACATTTTATCTATCACATCTACATAGGTAGTAAAATTTGGAATACCCATCACAATATATTCCAAAAATCTTTTAGGACAAACATTAATGTTTACCTCAATCACGTTACACAATTCATTGGAGAGCTATCTCAGGCTCACCCGCCCTAGGTAAATCATGGAACCACCTGTATACATAAACAATACCCAAGAACCATAATATATTCATAACACTTAAAATATTAATAAAGAAAATATAGCATATCCAAATTGCAATCACAACATATAATTTCAATATATATACATAATAAATGCATTATCAAACCATTTTTAAAACTATTTAAAACATTTAATAAAGTGATTTTTGAATCAATGTAACCCATAAAACATTGAAACATTTACATGGATAATCATTTAAAAACATTATTTTCCTTATAAATAAATCCTTAAAAACATTTTTAAAACCTGTACATTAATGACAAATATTAGAAGAATAAATGTTTAAAACATTTAAAATGATATTTAGTTAAAGAGTTTTTAACAAAATGAGAGACTCTTGAATACAAATAATTGAGGAATAAAATTGAATCAAAACATTATAATATCTTGATAATAAATGTATTTAGGATATAATATTCCAAAGGATATTATATACACCGTATAATAGTTAATTGGTGCATAATAATAGCGAAGTCTCAATAGAAAGTACATTGAGACAGAATTCTTTATAAAAAATGTATCCTTTGATTAAGGATAAATCAATTGCATAATAATGTGTGACAAACATAAATACACTCAATATGATTGGATATTCAGTGTAATTCAATCAGAGAACATTCACATGTTTTTTTTAAAAAACAACACCAATGACTTAGTTTTTTAACTCAATGAATGGAAATTGAGTGAAAATTACTCTAATTAAGTTCATATTGAGGACTTGATAATTTAGAAATGAATTGATTTTGTGTGTCAGAAGTATATACACACAAAGGGGAGTGTAAATTACCACATAAATAAATAAATAGTGATTTTACACATAATCTTGGAGTAAAATAATCAATGAAGTATTTGTAAAGCCCAATGAGTGGAAATTGAAATATGAAATTCTGTTACTGATTTGGTAACTTACAAAACATACATCTCATAGAAAATTATCATTAAATGAAGATGTAAATACACATAAATTAAATTATATTACACAAATAATACAATAATGGGTAGCACATACATTGCACAATAGGATATAATGGATATATAGCGTTAATCTTACCAGCAGAAGAAGTGACATGAAAAACCTTTACCGCGTTGTAATCAATCGAGTCAAATGAAAAAAAGTTAATTACCACTAAATGAATCATAGAATACTATAAATATAAAGAAAATAATGATACTGTATTTATCAAATGACTTTACACAAAACACCACATGCAATATATATGTGGCGAACAAATCGAAATCTCATAAAATTAAAAGTGAGATAAGAAACCCCTTACCTTGTGTCTGACTTGATTTGTTTTCTCCATGTTATTATAGAATAATAAACATAAATTAATTTATAATTTATTAAAAACCCCTTATCATGTTTATTATTCCTTTTATATCACTTAATACTATGTTATAAAAATTATGCAATCATTTAAGTTAATAATGGTCGTTTTGTCGATCTTTGGTACTTGAGTAAAAAATGAACACCTTATAATTACAAGTTGTCAAGGTGGTCAAGAGTCCATTCTCTATAGAATTATATTCCTGATTTAGATTTCATATATATCATATATATCTAGTATATATATGTATTTATAATAGTACATAACATATGGAGATAAGAAATGAAATACACCATTCATGGATACGGTAAGCCATACGTACGCTTGAACGGTACTTTCATTTCTATTTCGTATTTTAATTGAATGAAAACATAATGATAAATTGTTATATTATAATTATAGTATAATATCATATATAATTTAAATACCACTATCCTTTATATGTCCAACTTATGTTATGAATGAGTCATATAACTTTGAGGGGGAGGTAGTCTGCATTTCCTCAAGTGAAATTATTGCGTTTACTCATAATGGAAACCATAAAGGTATGCTATAAATTAAAAATACAGAAACCTATAAAAAGAAACATAATATATATCATATAAAAGTAATGTTCCAAAATAATTTCACCATAAGAGGCGGTAAGAGATAATTTAACAATCATCGTTTGTGAGGTGTTAGTTTTCCATCCACAGAAACACTATGTTCTCACATTAGTTTGAACCAAAAGGTTTACTTTAAGTTCCTTCAGCCTAAGGTAAGGATTTTAAGAGGAATAGAGAATTGTTGTAAGATTTTTTTTTAGGTTTTTGACGATCCAAGGGGTTTGAGAGGTGTGAGGTATGGGCTAGACATGAGTGCTTTTTAGAAGGGGAGGAGTGACTCTTTAGGAAGGCGTGAAAATATTATGTTATTACATAATGATTTTCAGTTTCTAAAAGTCCAAAACTAATTAAAGTTGAAGATAATATGAATCATGATCAAAATAAAATCATACAAAACTAATTCAATAGGTATTGGATATTTCATTAGTTTTTATAATCTTATTTATTTAAACCATTTATTAATGAGTTAAACATGGCGTCATTATTTTGTGATAAATAATTTTATTTATTTAATGTCTAAAAATTATAAATAAAATACAATGATGTAGTAAATATTATTGAATTTCCAAATAATTTAAATAGTATAAGTGATATCTTATATTACCCATGAAATAAATAATTTACAAAAAAGATATTTGTTTTTTTCATTTTTGTCTTTACTAAAAATTAATTAATATAAATTGTCATTATCGTACTTAAGTGGCTCCATGGATCCCAAAATCGACCAAAATATTCCCATGGTCATATATGTATCAAAAAATTGGATTTGGACACATTTTAGGGTATTTTTATATTATTATAATAATATCTGTTTACCCTTATTTACTAGATTTACCCTTTAACCACGGTAAATAAAATATTTACTCAAATAAATATTCATAATGTCTAAAAATAAAAGATACCTATTTACACAATTTTGACCTCCTCATTAAAAATATGGAATCCATTTTTCCAAATTTAAATCATAGAAGTGGCAAAAATTAATTTAAATTTAATTCTTATTATAAAAAAAGTGTGTTTTTAAGAAATAATAACTAAAAAAAATTGACACTTGTCCATGTCTAATATAAAAGTGAAATTACTTCCAATGACCAAAAATTGTATTTAATGATTAATACATACCATAATTACACTTTAAAACAATTTATAACGATAATATAACCATATAAATAAGTAAGATTAAAAGGATGTTTTGAATTAAAATATAGTGTTTTTTCACTTTTCATTAAAAATTCATTTTTATCAAAAAAATACCCAAAATTTACCTAATGTATGTTTTGATATCCTGATTATAAAGAAGAATTTTATTTGGTCAAATACAACATATAAAATTTATCAAAACAGTATTTACTGATGGTTCACCATGAAAAGGTGGTAAATCATCCTTTTAATGTAAATTATGCATAAAATCAGATTCATTCTTATTTTAAGCCACTAAAATTTATTGGGTAAATGTAAAAACGTTTAACAAACATGTATATACATATTTTAGTCATTTTTGTCTATTCCCACCAATACAACTGCTAGTCATTTACTACCATTTAAAATAATAATATATTATTATTTTTCTGTATGACTTAGAATTGTGTGCAACATAAGATTTCAAAGATACTCGTTGTTGCATATCAGGTATGCCATTGAAAATATAATCCCATATACAGTAAAAGTAATATTTAATTTACAAATTTTGATAAATACGAAGATTTTATATTATTTATTAACCCAGGATGTTAAAATAAAAAATCATCAACCTAAACATAAGACATATGAGATTGCATAAAAATAACACAATCGATAGATAGAAGAATTGTGAGTCTTGTCTATGGGAAAAATAGAATACATCGAGGTATCCAATTAGTCATACAGTTATAGAATTTGATCACAAAAAAAATATTCATGATCAATACCAATGAAGAGACGTGTTGGGAGCTCCAATGAGATAAATTAGAGGCTTCGTATTCATTATAAGATAAATTAGATTTAGGTATGTTTAAATTAGATTTAGGGGGAAAGGTAAATTCACCCAATAATTATAGGATCACATGGTTTGGCTACCTGGTTGAATAAAATAGTAACAAATTGTTTTCCTCCAACTACCTAAGGGGGTGCAACACATTGTTTTATGAAAAAATTTGTCTGACCAAGCGAAAAATATGTTTCAAACCTCAACTATAAATTACAGATCCGTATGTATGGGTTTGGAACCCCAGATGAACTGTTTCCTAAAACCATGTGACCTACATATCCCCTCAAAATAGAACTAAATATCTAGATGTAATAATTCATAATATCCCAAATTTTTTTACTAACAATATGGTCTAAGCTACTATTCCAAAAAGTTGTGCTATAGGCTACGAGTTGGCCCTCGAAACCCCTAAAACTAATTTTAACTATTTAAGAATACCTAATAAGTCACAAATATATAACTATAATGAATATTAAAGAAAATAGGCTATATATATAAATAGGTTTCATACATTATACCAATTATCATTTTAGATTAACCACATGTAAACATGTATTAACCATTACCCGAGTAATTAATTTTAACTATTTTAACTATTATTTTTCATCAAATTTATGTTTCGTGTATCATAAAATATTATCTATTATTTTTCAAATTGTTGAATTTATTTTTTCAAATTAAATTTATTCAATTAGAAAAAATTAATTCAAAATTAAAATCACAAACACGATGAAAAAATGGGTTTTCAAAATGAAAATAACCATAAGTATAGATAGTTTTAAAATCAATATTCAACATTAAATTGATTGAAAAGAACTAAATTGTATTTTTAAATATATATTTGAAATAATTTTACTTCTGATACATTTTTAAATAATATGGATCTTGTTAATTTCATTAAATGGAAATGAAATTCTTAATGAAAATGAGTATTTCCAATATTCACTAATAAATTAATATTTTTAGAAAAATTATCATTTAATTACTATATGATATTTTTTAATTTTTTATTCCAAAAATAAATCAAATTTTTTGAATTAATATTCTAAATGTGTAAAAATTTACTTTTATAATTATTTCACTATAACAAATAAAAAATACATTTTGATAAATAAATTTCAAAACATATAAATTCATCACTAAAAATTAATATATTTATATAAATATAATATAACTATATAAAATATTATATATAATTATAAAAATGTAGTTTTTCACTTTATCACATCAAAATTTATCATCATGATCAAAAAGATCATGATTAAATAATTATATTAATTTTATATTTTGTTTAGTTAATTATTGGTGTTACGTGTAATGAAATCCTTCTGATAAAATATTATTTATTTAAAAAGACCATAATATATCAAGGTGTTATGAATAATTTCCATGAAATCTTCAAAAAAAATTATATAGTTATATGAAATAAAAAAAATTATAGATATAAAATCATAGAGAAATAGTTATCAAACTGTTTTCCTTCCTGAAACACGAAATGTATGATAGTGGGTAGTGAGAAGCCAAATACCCATATATATAGATAATTTTCTCAAAATACAATCCAATTAATATAAATTTAAACCTCTGTATCATCAACCTATATTCAGTAACCATTTTAAAACAAATAACTCTAATAACAATATGAGGTTAACGTAGATGAAAACTAAATAATATGATATCATACATAGAAATTAATGTGTGGAACAATGTACTATGAAAAATATATCTAAAATATAATGTAAAGAAACTCTTAATTTCCCTAAAAATTTAGAGAAATAAAATTTTAAAATAAATAACATAATATAAAAAATCCTTATTTATTTTTAGGAACTTTAGAAATAAATATGGATTTTTGATATTTTATTAATTCGGGAAAAGTATTATTTAATAATACATATCACTTCACATTATAATTAACTAATAAATTTAAAGAGTTTTCTTAAATATATAATTTTGACAAATTTATTTATGTCGTATTTAATGACGAATAACTCAATTATAAATCATTAAAAGGTTGGATATAAGGTAAACATATAACATATTTCTATAATATTCTATAATAAAAATCCAATCATGAGAAATGATTGGAATAAATGAATACAATAGGTTCCATCATATATTATGATAGATTCAATAACATATTTATTATATGATCCCCAATATTTTGGATATCTATATTTATATATAAATATATATTATGAAATTATATATCTAATTTTATTTAGAAAACCAAATCCTTATATCTCCAATTTACCATTCCTTATGACAGGCTAGTAATATGATATGACCAATTGTAATTTAGAAAAAAAAATATTGATTTGTTTGTGACAAGTCTCTAAAAACGTCATGATAATAATGTATTTAAAAAATATTTAATTAATAAATAGAATCATTGAATAATAAGAAACAGATACACAGTTTGGGCCTCAAAATATCATCTTATGGTCATTGGTTGAGGAAGAAACACATAAAACACACAATTTATATTCAACAGAATACATTTACTAAGAAAATGTTGAAAAATTTATTGTCACATTGACTAGTAATTCAATTTTATTTAATTTTTATACAATCTATCAAGATATCCAAATTATAAAATAAATTTTTTCCACCTTCTTGGGGATCACATAGAATTATATATACAATATCCTATCTGGATGACTATTGTTCAGTGTAAAGGTGTTAACAACCCCAAAAATTATTTAATATTGTCTTTCGAAGAAGGTAGAATCGACTAGATTGAATAAAAAAAATTAACACAAATAGTATGACAATTTTACCTAATATAGTCATCCATGAAAATAAACATTAAATGAAATGTGTCACTTATATTATCTACATCATGTGTCATCTCATAGATTACGTGATTCACTGACAATTAAAGTAATTTTCATTGAATAATTCAATGAATGTGTAACACCCCATAAATAGAACACCTCATGGATCATAAACCAATTTAAACATATAAGAACTGGTAGTTTTATGCACATGGTCATGACCCATGCATATCAAAAGGATAAGCAGTAGACCTAATTTAGGAAAGAGAGGTATCCCCTTCTTCATTTCAATATGTGATAATCATAAAATACAATATACATATCATTCATATTCTCTCTTTAAAACCCTATGAATTATAAATCATGATATATATACTAGACCTGAGATTTGACCTGTAATACATCAGAGTATTTGAAATAATATTTTTTAATCCATGCAGTATGTCAGCATGAAAATATAATATATGGAGTACCTCAACACCATGATTTTGAAAATATTATATAAATGTTCTGATGCATGTGTAGTTTCTCTTAAAATACAAATTAATCATGAGATGTGTCTCAATATAGTTTTATAAGACTGAAGTTGATTTAAAAACATCATTTATATCCCATATATGATATAAGGTTCTCTCTACCAGATGTCTTGGATGTTGATGAGATGGATGACATTAAATGGTGGATTAATTGATTAAATGAAAATTTAATTAAATAATGAAATCTAAACTGAATACTCTCCCCATTTACTCTAATGTTTGGTGATAAACACAAAATAGGATCCAATTATCACCTCTACCACCTTTTTGATGATATTAAAGTGCTAAAATCAAAGCATAGGGGTGTGGTAGATCTCTATTTTTGATGCAGACCGTAATCAAATTTAGATGTAGAGTGAACCTGGCAATGTTATTCACCCAAATCAATTATGTTTCTCCCTCAAAGTAGGAGATATTTTATTTTTTTCTGATCCACATTATTTATTCTTTTTTATATGGTTTTAGAGACTAATTACTACTACTGAAAATCCGTGATAGGTATATCTATGAGTTTTGTGTAAAACAAGGTAGAATCATGATATTTTTAGGTGAATCTTATCTGGAACTATGGTAAACATAAAATATAGTCCAGTGACACATTCCATGTTCCCCATCTATCATGGGGAAGATGAACTTTCATATCTATATGATGTGTAGTACATGCATCATTGTGACCATGGGACAGAGAATTGGATAGATTGTTTAAAAAAAAATAGTCTTATACAACGACATGGCCAATGTGCACATGCATGTGGTCCAGTACATAGACATGGGAATATTCTATGCCCAAGGTCTAGGTGATGTGGTACATATCGTGTATCATCTCTACACAATATTGACTACTACATTGGTGGGAAAACAATGTAGACAAGATACATAACAAGGTTCATTGGTGGGATAACATGTCGTGTGGACCCCATTTCACGTAGTGTACTCTTTGGTGTCTTATTGAGATATTCTACCTTATAGGTTTGATCCATGTAGCCATTAGTAGTACTCCCCAAGTTGTGGTTGTGGGTCCTCTATCCTTTGAGTAGTACTCCCCTTTCATACTAGGGTGAATATCCTCACAGTTTTGTACCTCCCTGTATCTAAGTAGTAGTAGGGAGTGGGAACTCTATTGGAGTTGGATCTCACTCATCATTTTGATTACTGTTATAAGGATCAAGCCCCTCCATTAGATATGAATTATTCTTCTATATGAGTTAGTTATCTCTCAATAGTCTAAGGTGTGTTCTACTCCATATAGTAGAGATAGAGGTTTCAAGAGTAGGTTTGGAGCTAATACTCCCTATACTACTGTGTACTAGCGATGTATGTGTCCCACTATTCTATATCCTTAGAGAGGATAAAAATAGTGGATATTTTTGAGTAGTGACCCCTCAATTGGGTTCCATGGTGAGGAGAGTTCCTTTCCTGATTGGATTCAATAGAGTTACACAAGCTGAATGTTCACGATTGTATGACCTCTATTCATGTTCACAAGAGATGGTCCAAGTAGGTTGTTCCACATGAGGTGTATCTCTCATATAATTAACATCTAGGATGGAATATAATGTGGAGTGAGTTATATTCTTATGTGTTTCCTCTAGATTTTTGAGTAGAATCATGTTTCCAGATATGAGGTCAGAGCATCAAGAGTCTTGGATTCTGATTGAATTATTGTGGAGTACCGATGGGAGTTATATTTTTATTTTTTTTCCATTAGAGTCTTGAGTAGAATCGTGTTACCAGATATAAGCTCAGAGCATCAAGTATACTCCTTTATAGTCTCGAGTAGAATCCATTCCTAGGATTGAGTATACTTATAATTCATATTCCCATACCATTGTTTTGGATTCTCTCTTTCTATGGGAGTAAATAAATCATGGGGAATGACATGTTAATTTTATGTTTAACATATCATGGTTAGATGAAGCCACACTTCTACTATGGCTGGAATGTGGTTGATATATCGTTATATACTCAACATGTTGATCCCCATATGATTGCATGAGGTAAATTATTACTAGGGTTGGTTGTGGGAATTTGTTCTCCTTGAATTTGTACTTTTAGGTTTATTTTCATTAGTTGAATAGAAATTTACTATCAGGGATGGTTCAAGACGATTTTTCTCTCTATATACGGTTTCCCTTTTTATAGGCCGAGAAAACATTTATCTTTCAGTTACTCCCTTTTATATTTGGATTTTGGGGTGACTACTGAGTAATTTAAAAATCACCACTACACAAGCTTTTACTGCACATTTCGTGCCTTCTGTAGGCCATAAACCTTCTGATGGAGTCCACGGTGGACTAAAAGAAAATGGATCTTTTTTTTTCTATACTGAACGAGTTGTCTACCAATATTGGGCCGAGGATCTCCCTAGATGTTGCTTTTGATGACGATCCCCTCATTCTAATCAGGTTGATTGATTTCATTGTTTTATTTTTTGGGATAATTTTTTTCCATCTAACATTTTTTACTTTTTTACACTTCTTTAGGAGAAAATTATACTTGAATTTTAGTTTTATAAATTTTTATAACTCAACAAAATTGAATTTAGGTGTTTGTGTGTCCATGAATATATGTATATTAGAAAAATTTCTCCCTGAGTTAGTCATGCCTTTCAGAATTTTTTCCTCCCATAGAATATGGAATCAGGCATGGGATAGTTGTGTCTTGAGCCCCATTTTCGGTCAGGTCATTACAGATTGGTATAAAAGGTTGTTCAATCATTTGGATGTTGTTCATAAATTACCAAAAAATGATTGGTTTGGGTTTCATATTGACATTTCAGGGTGTTTTGAGTTTGGATCTTAGGCAAGAGGTTCATGTTTCAGTGCATCAATCAATGTATCCATTCACTAGGACTCTAATAAAAAATATTCGACTCTGTTAATTAGGAAACTGGTCATAGGAGAAATAAAGGTGTATAAATCATTTAGTAATGGGTTTTTGTTTTCCCTATCCTTCATGAGTTAGCTCCATAGGTATACATTTTATCTGGGGTTCATCTTGAATATATTTCTGAATACCTCCATGATGATATCCATATAGGGTTCTATGAAATTATTTTGATGAAATTATTCCATATGTGGAGGATTAGTATATGGAAGTATTTCTGACACATTACCTCCATGATGTATTTTTGTTCTTCCACCACTAATTGAGCAGCTGGTTGTTCTGGTAGTTTAGAATAAAGATGCACGTTGGATGAGTGCATTGAACAAATTCAAAATCCTGAAAACTCTGAAGTAACAGAGTGATCAAGACCACCAGACAATAGAGGAATAGATCAAGGTAGTCATGATATATTTATACCTTCTAGGGACAACTCTTGATATGATGTTGGTAGTGGCAGTGAGCCTCGTGCATTTTTCAGACGGGCGATGAAGGAATTTAGTGATATCATCCAATGATGAGGCTATCATCACTTGGGTAGAGTTGGATTGACTCTCCAGGGAAGAGTTATAGCTATCAACGTTAACATCAATGCTTTTCAAGGATCTTTTTTAGGATCCTTATGGTATCATAAAAATGGTAGAGTACTCTTGATGTTTACAAAATTATATAATTAATCCTTAGAATTGATTTTATAAACTTTCCTCAGAACTCAAAACATTGAGAAGGTTCTCAATAAATATGTCTTGGAGGGTGTGATCTCTTTGTAACATTCATATTA
Organism: Viscum album; assembly: GCA_963277665.1. Classification (NCBI taxonomy): domain Eukaryota; kingdom Viridiplantae; phylum Streptophyta; class Magnoliopsida; order Santalales; family Viscaceae; genus Viscum; species Viscum album. The sequence goes on from OY728141.1 coordinate 1,284,500,630, forward strand.
TGCAAGGGTACTAGAGTGTTCTTTTGTCGTAGAGAGCATCTCTTCTGAGGGATAGAAATATGTTGATGAAAGAGGCCATCATGAGGCTGAGGTATCTGAAAATGATGGTATAAGGAATATGATTGGATCATGAAACATGGAGAATACCCCTGAACATGTATAATAACATGGTCCCACTGTATAGGAACAACACTGGGGATCATGTTAGCTATAGTTTCTCAGTTATTATGCTTGAGAAGTCCGATGACATCTTTCTATAGATTATCTAGACCATTGTGATGGTTATATGGAGTTGGTCGACTAACATCCTTATAAATTGTAGTGCTTGGAGTAGGGAGTTCCATAACATGGAGGATGAGGAAAAGGATTTGGGATTTTATCTAGAGATGGAAGGTTTTTCTATATGTTTCCACTATGATCCATTGGAGTTCTATGTCAGGCATAGGGAGTTATAGGACAAGGTCAAGGACAACAATAGGACATAGAAGCCTTCAACCTAGATGATTCAAGGATGAATAAATCTATGAATTATGTCATTTCTACTTTATTCAATATAAATTGTTCGACCCTTTAATGAGGTACTCTAATTTCATTCTTTTTCCTTATCGAGGTTTAACCTGAGTGACATGAGGTATTGTTGTAACCATGTCTTTTTATTTTTTGACGTACCATTGAATTCATTAGAATGAGGTGTCCTTCCACTTCCCCAAGATTTTTGTATGAGATGTGATAAAAACTATGTGGGTGATTCAGTTCCACCCAAAGTAGATAGTATCAAGGATCTGTTTATTAGTAACCTCTACATGTGTGTCCAGAGCCAGGATATGTGTTGATAGTTACAATAGAAGAAATGTTATGTCTCAATTGGGCATGTGGGAATCACTAAATTATTTTTAGTACCCTCGTATGATTATCATTATCAAATTATGAGATACACTAGAGGAGGTAAGTGAAATGGTTTTATGTATCTTTAGACTCATGATAAATTTAAATTCTTCCACTGCCGAGATGCTTTATTGTGACATTACCAAAAACCGTGTGGGTGAGTCAATTCCACCGTAAAATGATATTATAAATGTGAGGAGAATGAATTTCTAGGACTTGTGTGATTGAGGAGAGGTTGATTAGTGTTAGTCCATTCCAACAATTGATCATTAGATGCTACTTTAACCCCTATGATGTTTCATTAGTGTGGATTAGTTTTCGACCATCCTTACACATCTATGATTCCACTTGGGGGTATGCAATGCTTTTGGTTTAGGTTAATCTCCTACCAATATAGATAAAGACAAGTAGCTTCTAAAGGTTTTATGAGTTTACGCTCAATCCTTGTTAATTTTTACCGTAGTGTGCACGATGTTATCTTCGAATGAAAGATGGTATCGGAGGTTGTTGTTCCGTCAATCCAAGGAAGGTTGTGAACAAGGGGGTTCGTTATTATCTACATTAGGATATAGTGGTGTTGAAAAAAAGACCCAAGGACTACAGATGAACCATGGTTCTTGGGTATTTTCCATCTACCACATATGAGGAGACATCTACCCATTTTTCACGATGTTGACATGGTTGGACCAGAAAATAAGAGTTTTTGGCGTAGGAGTTTACCTTAATTGTTTTCCTAGATGAATCACATTAACCTATATTGTGATCAATGGTTTGAGAGGTTCATTGTAGATATGAGTTTATATTTTATATTCCTATAATTTTTATTCATGGGGAAAAAATAATTGAAGGTAGCAGTGACGTAGAGACCTGGGATCAGACTTGTAATAAATTGTAATATTTTCATTAATATTTTTGATGTAGACACTGTGTCTTCTTGGGAATCAGGGGCTCAGAGAGGCTTGGTGTGGTTTTTTTCGAAATTTTAAATATATTTTTTGACAGGTGTGTAGTTTCCATTAAAATTGGAATAAAAACTACGAAAACATTCAAATTGAATTTCTGATACCTTGGTTGAGTTGAAATTTTTTATGTACCCAATGCACGACATAAATTTGTCTATAATGAATTACTATGATTGAGTTGGGATTATAGGGAATTAAATGTTTTATTAATGGATTTAATGGTAATTTTATCAATTAATTATAACAAAACATAATTCTCTCCCCATCCACTTCTCATGTTGGGTGCAAAACAGTAAATATGAGCCTCTCATATTCTCTACCCACATTGTAAATTAAGTAAAAAAGACACAATACAAGCATTTTGGTGCTATTAACAACTATTTTTAATGTAGATCAACATCAAATCGAGAGGCATCATGAATCAAGAATCATTCTTCACTGAAATCTATATTGTTTTCACTTGAGGTTGTAGGTTTCTGTTTTGGCCTAATACCTATTAATAATTTATTTTTCTAAGGTTTTAGAGCCTACTTACTATTGATAACAACCCATGGTTGGTAGATCTATAGTTATTGTGTTAATCAAGGGAGAATATTGGGTTTTATTGGTGATTCCAGGCAGTAATTACTGTCTAAATGACAGGTAGTTTTGTGACACATATCGTGTAGCCCTTCTAATTTAAGGAAGATGATATTTAGGGTATAAAAACCATGTACCATGTTTTAAGGCTATTTAGTACCCTGATCCATGCGGCCATGCATTATTTCTTGTGATATACATGTAAAAATATATGGAAGTGTACATCTACATGACAAAATAGCAAAGACACTATGTCCAATTCATGGACAAAGTAAAACCATATTTATGAGTTCTTGGTGAAGTGGATAATGGTGTGTAATATATCTATAGAATGTGTACCCATACATGGGGTCAAAAACTATGATGATAAGATACACGACTAGGTGATCGGGTTGGTTGATTGGTCATGTATACCCCGATGCACGTCGTGTACTCCTTGAGATCTTCTTTAGATAATCCACCATTTTTATCCCCTTCTTTGTGCCTCATATTCAGTATTTAAATCAAACTATCATGAGTAATTTTACACATTGAATGTGATGATGGCCTCTATTTTAGCCTACAAGATATATGGTATCATGCTTAGGGTAATATTCTTGTGTAACAGTGGTTAACCAATACTAGAGATCAATGTGGTTCACGAATATATACTATGGGACTGGTTTTCCCCTGTTGTGTTAGGGCACAAGTTTCCATTTACTCTTTTCATTGATTATGGTAGGACTCCTCACATTGTGTGTGTGTTTTCATTTGCCTATGATAAGTCTCTACGATTTTGGTACTCCCTTAATATATTGTGGAATGTGTGCCCATTTATGATTGTATTGTTGGTCATTAGTCCCCTTCTGTGTCGGGGCACAATCCCTCCATTATATTTTGTTATGAAAATGTACATACTCCACTATTGGACCAGGGTGTGGGTCCTCTATCCGTGGAGTTGGTACTCCCCTATCTTATCACTGTGCGGGTCCTAAATATGTGATATATAGATATAGTAGATACTCACATACAAAATTAAGTAGTGGGTCATATAACCCTAGAGTCATAAGTAACCTATCGTTTTAGGGTGTAGTCCCTCCATACATGTTATTTAGGTAGATCTATTACCCTCTGTTTGTACCCAATTTAGGGTTATGTAGCTTGGGGTTAATTGTCCCTTATCTTACAAGGGTGTTGGTACCCCACAGTAATCGAGATGGTAGAGTAGTACTTCCCTACCATTCTAGTGTGGGGTTCTTCTATCCATAGTGTAGTACTCCCTACACAATGGGTGTAGTTCCACTATCCTTTGTGTAGACACCCTATCATACTAGGATTTGGGTCTTTAAAAAGTTGAAATCCACCAATTATGAGTATCGGTGAGAAGTGGGTCCTTCATTAGTGTTGGAGCTACCTCAGCTATTGAGTAGTGTTACGATGATTGGACACATCCACTTGATATTTAAATTTCATTGTTAGTAGTTATTTCTCTACTGATAAAATGTGTTGTTGGACACTACATACAAGAGTGAGAGAGGTTTCATGAATTTTTTAAGGGTTATTTCTCCCTCGACTGCAGGGATGTGAGGAGGTGTGGGTCCATATATCCCTTCTTAATAGACATAATAAACATGGTAAATATTCTGAAGTAGTATTCCCTCAACTTTGTGTACTGGTGGGGATAAGGTCCATCAACATGGGTTTTTTATCCTTGTATAGGGCACAAGATAGTAATGGAAAGACCACTGGTGTTGGGCATGAGATTTGGATATTTTAGGTTTTTTCAGATGGAACATATCTTTTAGTCCAGTGATATCTAGGATGGTTGTTCTCATGAAGTGTTCTCTTTGGGGTTTTTACCAATAAATCCATTAGTAGAATTTGTTTTTCTATGTTGTAAGATACTCTTGAGAATTGGATTCTGAGATGAGTATATTTTAGTGATGTTTTAGATCCCTTAAAGTGTTGTCACAATAATAGTTGAAAACTCTTGAGGACTAAGTATACATAATAATCCTATGAAAATACAAAATTTCAATTTCTCAATTTTTATGGGATGTGATGATGCAATGGGTATTCCACATGCCTTCTGTGATTAGCTTCTCATAGTTACATGAGGTCACTCTCCTGCTAGGGGTGGAAGAGGAATGGAGCGTAGTTTATCTACATTATATGTTGATCCCCTTGGTCTTGAATGAGGTTAATTTTTTCTAGGTTGAGACATAGTATGTGATTTCCATTAATTGTTTTTCTGGGTTTGTTTGAAAAAACTTACTAATAATGTTCAACTAGGGACAATTCGAGATGGATTTTCTCTCTTGATGGGGTTTCCCATTTGCTTGGTTTAAAATGATTTTTTCTTTCAGTTACACCCATTTATGTTGGGTTTTTTGGTAGCCTACTGGGTATTTTTAAACTCACACATATATATGGTAATCTCACACAATTTGTGTCTTGTGCAGACCACTTCCCAGTCAACAGAGTCCATAGAGGACCCTATGCAGTAGTTGCCTTGTGAGCTAGGATGACCGAGGTGTTTATCAGAGCTGGCCCAAGTGCATTACAGATGTTACATTTTAGAGTCATCCCATCCTTATTAATAGGTTGGTTTCTATAAAAATTTTCCTTGGTGGGTGCGTTTTATTCCATTTTTAAATTCATTACATATGTTGTAATTTCCATTGGGATAGATGCATGCATTCATCTTTGTTAACAACTGTCTATGAATACGAATTTTTTTGTTGAGGTATTTTTGGGTGCATGTGCATAGGTATATTAGGAAATGGCCTCACATGGTTTTTATGCCTTTGTCGCATATTGGCACCCATGGAGAATATATGTAGACATGGGGTAGTTGGGGATAGAGCCCTGACTTGGGTCATGTCATGAAAAGAGTTATCACATGTATAACATGTATTAAGAGTCAATATATTTGTAAAATATGATGCATATTTTTTAGTGTATATCCTTCATTACTTAAATAACATAACATAAAAACAATATAAGCAACAAAAATTTTATACATGACGATTAATATATAAATTTAATCAGAAATATCACACAAACATGTCACACACACCACTTTAATAAGATAAATATATATATAACATTTTTTAATAAAAATAATGCAAAATAATACAAGTGTAAATTAATTAGTAAACTATATGAATAACTCACTCATAATTACAATGTACACAAACCCATTTCATGTATACGCACCCATATAATGTATGTACACTCGTGTCATATACAAAATCCTATGAAATTTTATTACCATTAATTCTCCCATCAATGTGGGGTTAATTGAATTGACCAAACTCATGACCATAACCTATACCTTAAAATCCATGTTACTACTCAGTGATATAATATATTGTGACAAAAATATTATAACAAATACCATGAAAAAACCAATATATACCCCCTCATGTTTCCAATTTTGTCACCACTATAACGTCATAACCAATATAGTGTTGGTGTGGGTAAACAAGAACCATATTTTTTTACTTTTTTATAACAAGTAATTATAATATTAAATATTAATAAACCTTTTATCATATAATGATTTTTCTTTTTCATAACATATAATGTGATAATTTTCAATGAATATTGGTAACACTAAAAGGTCATACATGTTCTCTTCTATGATGAAAACACAAAAGTGATAAGAAACTATTTTTAAATAAAAGTTATTCTATTAGGTGATATATTTTGAGGGACAAAATGATATATTCTATCAAGCATGGAGGTTCATAGGACTTTTAGTCACCTTCTCAGGGTGTATTCAATTTGTAATATACAGAAGGCTATTTATAGAATGAGACACACTGGTAGGAAATCCACATTTATATGTGTCTTTGAATGTTCCAATATATGGAAGTATGTATTAATCCTTATAATTTATGATTATTATTAATGAGTATTATGAGTCTCATTCATTTATGTACTAATTACTTCCATAATGAAAGTCATTCATTGTGAGGAAAGATAAATTGGCTGCATCATTTGTAATGTTTCATTAAACAATAATGCGATAAATAATTTATCCTTTATATTCTTATAAAGAGGTTGATATATCAAGTGATTTTATCCAAATGATATTGCATAAATAAATCCATGTGCATGGTGCACTATAAGAAATTTTAATTTCTGTGAATTCAATGGAAGTGAAATTGAGCATATAGGTTGATGGAACTAGTATGTAACCTCCCTCATTAAAGAAATCATGATAAATAGATTATATTACATATTATGAATCTGGATGAGGTAATATGTCATTTATAGATTAATTACTTTTTTATGGGTTCCTAGACATGTTTAATATTCTATCCTTGGAATTTAGTTTTCCTCAACAAATTACCCTGATAGATAGAGCTAGAGAGTCACACAATTAGTGTATCTAGAATCTATGTTAAATAATAATAATAATATTTGTTAGATAACCAGTTGAATCAATATTATTCTCGCAAGTGGTTTAAAAATTATTCTTGTTTTCTTAATCATATATATTTTGTCACCAGTTAATCAATAGAATATAATATGAGGATAATATTTGATAAATATATATTTTAAATTTAGTGAATATAATATTTATTTATTTATTTTAGAATAATATAGTGATATTTAATAAATAGATAGATAACAATTATTCAAGTGATGATAAATATTGTGGAGGAATTTAGGACTTGGTATAATTGTCTGGTGAAAAATAATAGATATTAAATATTATTTGATTCAATAATATTTGTGCTGATTCGCATGCTAAGAGCATATCATGAAATGATAATAATATTTTATATTTGACATGGGGTTTCGTAGGTATTAAATAAATAATAAAAGTACCATGTGTAATTATTTATTTTAACCCTAGAATTATATAAACCCAATTGTATTATTTTCTAATAGAACCAACTCATTTCTTTGTTTTTCAAATTTTATTGAGATAATAATCTCAATACCTATAGAGCTCATTTCACCAAGAACTCTCCCTAGAATATAGGTTTATCTTCATCCACCTCCAACTATCATGTCATGTGATATGAAGTATATCTTTATGGATTTAGTTCTCAAGGAGATCAAAGGTGGATGAAAAAAGCATATGGATTTTTCATGCTACCACCCAAATATTCTTTCCAAAATGTCTGGAGATTTGTGGAACACATGTGGATCACTGCTAGAAGGAATCTATACTTGATTATTATAATGAAATGATGGCGCACTACATATCTATTTCAAGATCTAGAAATTAATAAATAAATCAATCAACATAATTCAAAATTTTGTAAATTACTTGTAAATAATATGTGATGATCTTCTCTCTCTAGTTCTGGCGTGATTCATGTTGTCTGTCTTATTTGAGGAAATTACTTTTAATAAATCATTCATCATCATGTATATATCTAATTAAACATTGAAAAAGGGAAAAGGAATGTTGGGAATAACTCATCCCACACATATGCCATGCCTGAAAACATCATGTGGTCCTTGAGGGGCCGCATAATTATTTGTATTCATTTAATTAATTTTTATTTATTTGTGCATTTGTAACATAGTTTTCAATTAAATTTTAATGATTAATTTAATATGAATTTCATGATCTTCTTTCTCCTCATTTGTTCCTCCTAGATTTAATAAATATGATTAATTTTGTAAATGAAATAAAATGGAAGAACCCATCCGGAGGTGCCAAGTATTCTGGATGGATAACATAAAAGTCAACACCATATAAAAATACATACCTATAGTGTAGTCCTGTTTAATGCATTGGGAATTAATTTTGAAATTATTTCAAAATGTGTCCATTGATGACACGTAGTGTATTTATTTCATACATCATATGTGGGCTTGGATAGGGTGACACACATTTAGCCAGAGTACACACCATGTAACCCTCATACATGGTATATAGTCTTAAAGAGTCACAGACTAGTTGTATATTACCATATACAACCTAATTGACTATTGACCATGTATCTCAGAGATACAACATCGCATAGTCACTTATACACTCCATGTAATCCAATTTTATAAGGGATGATTTACCTGACAAGTCTATAGGTTTTAGCCTCATATACATGGTAAGATATGTACACACAGTGTAACACACTTGTACACACTGTTTATATTTATCAAATCACATAGATTTAAAAAAATCTTATTATAATGTGTAAACCTTTTCTACATGTGATTGTGTGTGGTAATTTAGTTCATTCGACACACCATGAGATAAGTTTTAATAAATATAAATATAAATGTTTAATTACAATCATCATAATGTTCAAATCATTATATGGTGTATGATTCATATTAATGTTTTTACTATACGTGCATTAAAGCATGAAACATTTCAAAAAAAATGTAATTTCTGCAATCATTATGTTTATACTACACCTCATGAATTTATGTGATATGTTGTGTATTATATATGTCCCAAAAAATAAAAAACATTAGAGTATAATAAATAGTGGGTATATTCATATTGGAATTCACCACGTTTCCTCCAATGAATATTTACACACATAGTTAATATTAAATAAATTTATTTTGTAAAAAATTAAAATTGAGTAAAATATCATAGATATTTTTATGAGAATTATAATACAAAAATTTATTATTAAATGATGATAATTAATTCATATGGAAATTATTTATCTTGAATAAGAATGATTAAGAAATTAAGTATAGTTTTATTACAAATTTAATTTTTTGCACACATGTGGAAGATCATGAGCATAGATTGGACTTTTAAATGTGATTAGTTTTGTTTATTTTATAATTAAATGAAATAAAATTTTAGGTGTTCCATTTCTCCTCTTATTATGTAGGGCCTACAAGCCCATGGTTTCTTTTATGTAAACATTATTCCTCTCACACGTGTTTGAGTTAATGATTATATAATGGATGGATCTCCCATTATATTTTAAGTGGTTCAAGTATGAATCTAAGGAAAACCCAATAAAAGAAAGAGATATTAGTGTTTATGTGGAAAGCTGTAAAATGAACCTTTAATTTTTCAAAGTTTATTCCCCCAGGTCAGCAGTTAGTTTATCAAATTATAGATAAACTAACCACTAGTAAAAGTTCATCATCATATCACAATATTATTTTATGGCTGTTAGTTTCTTTTTTATTTCATTATGGGTGTTTTTCACAATCACATAAATTAATGAAATTAATATGAATGGAAGGTAGAACTAATATAAACATGAAAATGAGAAATATTTTATAATACATGGTTAATCACTTCATAAAATCATCATGATATTAACAACTCTGTTATAATTATAATAATTATAAATTTTTTCCAAAAGGATAAAATCCATAAACTATATAAATTATGTCGGTATATCCTTCCACTACATCAGTTAAAATCGAACCATAGTTCAAGGAGCTTGACCATCCAATATTGGGATTCTTTTGTTTATCATGGAATTATAACATAGTGTTTTGGGTTGACATAAATTACTTCACATCAAGGGTTAACATCAATTGTATTTAATGATGTAATTTGGATGCAAGGGTTGAGGAAATCTAATTTAATGATTTTAGGAATGGGGAATCCACTCAACAAATCACAAAACTATGTTGTTAATGCAGCTGGCATTTAGAATGCCTACCTCAAACCATTCAAGTCTCCTAACCAACCAATTTTGGGTAAATTATAATTATAATATGTATAATTTACATTACAATTTACAAGCAACATAATATTTCAAAGTCAATGGATATATCTATTAGGATTGGATAAAATAGTGGGGGACAAATAAATTTATTATTTATTTGTTTTTCAAAATTTTATTAAATAAGTTTTAAAATCATTATCATCATATTTTTAAAAACAACCATAAAATGAATTCAATCATATCAATGAAATCCATACATGAGAAGGATAAATTTATCACTAGATCTAATTTCCAAGAGATTAAAAGGTGCGTACACCTTAATCATCACAATGAAAGAAAATTTTATGTTCTCAAAGAACTCATTCCAATTACACCTAGTAATGAGAAATGTGATAAAGTATTATTTATCTATTTGAAACAACTGAATGATGTTACATATGTTCAATGTTTTATGCTATCATGTGTGTACAATATGTTTTTGAAGCCACATGAGGACATGGATTCATATATGATGATATTCCAACTTTAGGTTCCCTATCAATAGAAGGCAAGACAAGAGAAATAAAATATCTGCAAAGTTATGTTTAAAAATAATCCTAGAGAGTCTATTCCATTTAGGCCTCATGAAGTAAAGCTTATTGGTTACATTTATCACACATAAATCATAGTGATTAAATTACCAGATGATTTGACAATAGATATAATACTTTTGTCACATCCCAATACCATATCCAATTTTATTGTTTATTATAATAAAATAATAATGAGAAGTATCTTTCATAATTTCATTCATTGATTATCCAAATTGATAAATACATACAGTGTGTTATACCAGAGGTCCTTATGGTGATAATGAAAAGAAAGAATATGGAATATGATCCCAATAATCATATGAAGTCTAAATCTCCCATGAATCATCCTTACAAGATTAAGAAGATCAAGAGGTAGGGAAAAGAAATAGAGGATGTATGGTTTTCATGTTTCATGATAGGTCATAGGAAGAGGAGTTACACCTAGAAGTAAGGGGAATCTAAATTTTATTTCAATATCATGTGTATTATTTCAGAATCTACACATTACGTATTAGATTCACCATGTGGTTCTCATATCTATATCCAAATATAACAACCATGTATATTTTGAAATATTTTTGTAGGAGAGGTGGATATGAGAGAAATTATTGGTGTGGCGATAGTTCACATAGCCATTAGTGACTAACACCATCCATTTCCAGCATGGGTTATTTTTTTTTAAAATATTGAATTAATATAAATTTGGCTACCTGGAACATAATTTTTGTATCATTTCTAGTATTAAATGGGTTTCTTTCATGTTTGGATATAAAAAATTTATCATTCAAAAGAAAAAAAATCATTTTATGGTATGGAATATTTAAACAATAGAATTTATGTATTAAATTATGAAAACAATTTATTGAAAATTGATAACTAATCACATTCACATGACTCATATAATAGCCATCTATTACATCATTGTTTTGGTTATATAATCTGGAAGCATTTGACATAGCTCTATCAAGATGGTTAGTTAGAAACGACTGAGCTAACACCACTTGATAGATTTCATAGTTGTTTACATGGAAAAATCAACACATATCAATTTGGTGGATAGGGTTAAGGGTCCATATAGATTATATGTTTGGTACACACTTATGTGGGTGTATTTTTTCCGGTAGAAGCTGGAGGAGGATATTATTACATAATGCCTTTAACAGATCACTTATGTAGATATAGCTATGTATAAAACATGAGGTATATGTCATATTCCATTAAGAAATTAATGGAATTTAAGAATGAATTAGAGAATCAACATATTGGGAAGATAAAGAAGCACTGATCGTATCGAGGTTTTGAATATCTTAACATAAATTTCATCAACATCTTACAACCGTTTTAGATTCCATTTTAACTCACTCCACCCAATACACCAAAGTGGAATGGTTTTAGTGAATGTAAGAAGCATGTATTTATAGAAATGGTACAGTTGATAATGAGTCATGAAGATCAACCATTATAATTTTGTGGATATGAATTTAAAACAGTGATATACACATTAATCTAAGTTAAAACTAAAGTGGAAAACTGAGTTCCATTCATGTAATAGAGTAGAAGGATTCATGTTTTCCCCATACAAATGTATGTGGTTGTGAGTAATTTGATAAGGACAGATCAAGATACAAACTAGAAATATAGGGTATAAAGTGTATTTCTATACGATATCCCTTTGATGTAAATAGATAGTAACTATACAACCCATAAGGCCATAAAGTTACTTTTTTTCCAGAAAATTAACCTTTTTTAGAGGGAGTACATCCAAAAATGTGATAGTTGGTGAAATATTGGATTCAATGAAGGTGATTTTCTAGATATACACGATTTGGTACATTAATAGATTCAAAAAGTCATCTATAAAGAAGTAGTTCTTAAAAAAGAAGTACTATGTAGGTGTGTAAGAGAAGTAAGAGAAAATTAGATATATGGTTTTCTTGTCACCATTATGGTGAATATATATTCATTTAAAATGATGAACCTCCATCATACAATGTGGAGGTAGATATCTCATCAACTATAAGATGGAAAGAGTCCATGAATTCAGAAAAGGGTTCCATATTATTGAACAATGTTTGGGTTCTTTTTGATGCATCAGTTGATGTAAATCCTATTATATTAAAATGGATATTCAAGAAGAAAATAGACATTGAAGGTAATGTAAATACATATATAGAAAGGGTAGTGTCTAAATGGTTCAAAAAGGTTTAAGGAATTGACTATGATGAAATATTTTCACAATTTTCCATGTCTAAATTGATTAGAATTATATTTTGCTATAACAGCTTACCCAGACTATGAAATTTTGAATACGGATGTTAAAAATGAAATCCATAATGGAAACCTTATTGAATATTTCTATATGAAACAACCATAAGGTCTTGTGACTCCAGGAGATGTAAAAATAATTTTAAATTTGTAGAGATCCATTTATTGGTTGAAGTAAGAATCCAGGTCATGGAAGATTTGATTCGACGAATCCATAAAATAATATCATTTCATTAATAATCGATTTGTGTCTTGTGTTTTAGAAAGGATAATTTAGAATGTGGTAATTATCCTGGTACTATATTTTTATGAAATATTAATTATTGGGTCCATAGACTAATCATATAGTCTATTATGGATTGTTTAAACTAATTTTTCTCTAAAAAGGATTTAGGGAAACCCATAAATATTTTATGGATGAAGATAATTCGTGATATATACAAATGGTAGCATGGGCTGTGTTAAAGTACATATATTGACCAGATATTAAATAATTGATTATGGAATAATTTAAGAGGTTATTGTTTCTAGTGTCAAATTGTAGAAATCATTTTATTAAAATGTGTCCTCAGACACAATATGAGAAAGGGATAATGAGTAGGATCATATACGGCTAGGATATTGGATCAAACATGTATTCTATGTTATTTACTCAACCTGATATTTCATAAGTATTGAGTATGGTAAGGAGATATCATTAAAATCTAGTAAAAAATAATTTTTTTGAAATTAAGGTCATCATTATGTAACGGATAAGAACAACAGATATGTTCTTGGTGATTGGAGGAGATGAGGAGATGGTTATTCGTGGTTATAATGATCATTGTTTTTTGACATATCATTTGAATATGAATTCCAAGGAAGGATATGTTTTCCTTCTCAATGAGGTGGTTGTGACCAAGAAGAGTTCAAAGTAACCTCTTTTTTATGATTCAATAGTGTAGGCTGGGTATATAGTGGCTTCTGATGAATCCACAGAAGGCATATGCATTTAGGACTATATTTCGGATCTAGCTACTGAAAATAGAAGTAATGATCCCATCACAATGTATTATGATAATACTATTTTTTTGACTCTTGAAAAAGTGCATAAGCGACACCAACAAACAACGGACATACTCTGAACATATAAAATCTTGAATATTTTTACCAATTTGGTTCAGTTGTAGTATGTAGAGTACACAAAAAAACAGATAATGGAAGACCACTTGAATAATGTCATATCTTCACAAAATCATGAGTATCATGTGTGATCTAGAAGACTACACGTTGTTTGTAGTTTTTATTTATTTTATAAATAAAATATATTTTTTTCTTGGAAACCCTTGATTTACCTATACCATCAATATTTCACCAACTCGAAAATTTGATGTATCACTTTTTTTATAATAAAACTAAAAATGAGGGATTACAATATTTGAGAAATGAAGATACTTATCATTTGGGTATCTTGTTTACATAGGTTTCTATGTTTAATTTATGTTTTTACTTACAAGATATCAATCATTACCTTTTTTATTGTCAGTTTATGTTGGTTTCTCATCGTATAGTATGAAATTTTTCCACGAGATTGACATGATCACTTGATTCCATGATGATGTTTGATTCACATATTGATGTATATGATAATGATTTGTTTCTCATGGTTTGTTCTATAGTTTTTATCATTATATGAATTTCCATTTTTTCCCTGTGAAGATCGGTATGTGTATACATGAAAGGTGATCATCATGGTATGACTACTCCTAATGTGGTGCGCACATCATGTTCAAAGATTCCAATGTCAAAATAATATAACATTGTAACCCGAAATCTTTTTTATTCTTTTTGGATACCGAATAGATGACCAAAACATGATACTATGTGGATACAAAGTGTTACTCTATGCTTTGTGGATTATATATAGGTTATAGATACTCTATGCCTTATGGATTCTGAGTATTTCCAGATGCCTTTTTGACTCTGGGAAGGCTATTTTTACACAATGATTTGTACATTTTGATTTACTCACCAACATCCTTATGACTTGATTTAGATACTTATTGGAATACAGTATATTTCAAACATGGAGATGAAGTATGTACAAAAGGGGTTTTTTTGGCATCTAGGTTAGTGAAAAAGCACTCGGTTTTGAATTTTTTGATACCTTTTTTGTAACACATTTATATTATTTTGGAATAAACTTGTATACGTGAGCACATAAGGTTGTTGATGCATTGGTGGTTTCCAACCGAACCTTCTACTCACACCCAAATTGGAATTTTGATTCACATATATATTACATTATGAATCTAGTAAAGGACAATGGGCATGTTGTAGATAGTTGTGTAGTGGAGAATGGAGATAGTTATAGACTATGATAGACTATAGAGGTCCACAAAACTACTTTTATTTATCTACTACTTATTACATTGGATTGACTTGTAACTTTGGAAGATTTTTTATTATATGAAATGTATTACAATTTTACATTTTTTCATATTTACATTGATTATTTAAATTTTTTTTTTGATTATATATTCTATAAAATGAAATTGATGGTATATTATCCCCACAGATCCTCTCGAAACCCACACTACTAGTTAGAAACCACTTGTGTATGGGGAGGGGTGCATGTGTTTATTTAGCATTACATATTGGATATGCTACATATATTTGTTCATCCTATTCTCATTCCAATAAGGAATTCACATAGAAGTGAAAGGAATACAGTAATGACATGGCCCAAAGGGCGTTCTTGATCCCCATGGTTTGGTGACTAGCACATGGCATCATACAAAATTAAATTGAGAAAACAATTTAATAAAAATTGTGTAAAATAACAAACAAATAGCATACATACATGAAAACTCTACCAGAAGATGAGTAACAAAAGTCAAATAGGTATAAAAAACCAAGAGTAATATATAACGTTTCAAAAAGGGTAAAATCTCATTGACCAATAGAGGATTCTCCAAATCCACATTTCATCATATAGAATCACCTCAAAGTGATTATTTAACACTTCTTAATCTTGAAAGGAGATGATATACCAACACAAGTTGGCACACGTATTGTGTTAGCTAAATCTCACATAGGGTGTCAATAAGGATTCCATAATAATATTTAAATATTAAATTAAACAAATAATGGTCATTGGATTTAAAATACAAAATCATGAAATTTTTTTGGGGTATTGAAAAAAATCTCACAATACCTTTAAAATGATGGAAATAATTTTAAGTAAATAGATTAATTAAAATTTCATACAAAATAGTTTATATGAATATAAATTTCTTGTATAATAGTTTTAAAACATTTCCATGAATTTGTATCTCAAAAACGAACAACCAGGAACATGCTCTTCTTCCAAAAGCTACAATAATTTGAGGATATATGAAAACACACACTCATGGTTACAAAAATAAGTATTTGTTAAGAAATCCTCCACAACAATGGTCAAAAAGACTTTATAACAATTTTGTTAGGTGTAACGCCCCGACCCCAGCTACCCAGAGTCGGTGCATTACTTCGTAACATTGGCATGATCACAAAAGATCAAGTCTCGAAAGACCGATTAGTTTAGTATCCTTGGAAACACTAGATACATTCATAAATCTTACATTACATCATAAAAATGAAAACTACAATAACATGGTCTCCCTAGTCCACACTCATATCCTCACTGAATATTCTTGCAAGTCAGTCATAATACACCTCTTCACATCATGGGAAAAATAAAACATTGAAAGGGGTGAGCTCAAATGCTCCGTAAGGATAACAATATAGCGGAAACATTCATTAGAAAACATAATCATTTAAGGCAATGTATAACTAAAACAAAAGCCTTATTGAACTTGAACTTCAGCATAACATGGAAAAATTAAAATAAAATAATGTCATTACTTACTCACATGGATATTCTACTAGACGAATAATCACATGAAATATCAATAACCACTTTCCTAATGAGGGAATGTATAATTCCAGACATTCTGAAACATTTTGTCAAGGCCTCAGCCAAGACTTCTAAAATGATTAAGGCCTCGGCCAAAACCATAAATCAAATTAGGAAAGGGCCTCGGCCAATTCCACTCCTAGTTGTCTCATGAGACCTACCAATGCAATTTTTTAGAATATACTTACATTTAAAATCGCTCAAATATACTCCAGTGTTATTTTGAAAACATTATGAAAGCTTATAAAAACAAAATAACTAATTCTGAGACTGCTCAACAAATTACAGGCCATGAGTGGTCCACGCCCAATCCCTTCCTGTCTACCACACTTGAGAGTCGGGTTTTCTGAAAACATTTTTATGCTTGCGTTAAATACGTATACATTTGCACTGGATTTTCATATATGGGAGAGAAATATCCCTTTTTTGAAATCATTTAAAAATCACATAATTATAAAAGAATATCATTTGAATAAATGTAAAAGTTGAAGGGGTTTATACACCGTATAAAATAAATTTGTGTATAAAACAAAATATGCCTCAATGAAAGGAGATTGAGACAAAGTTTTTACAAAGATAATTTTTAAAATAAAATAGATCTATTATGTGTATCAACTATAAGTACACATAAAGAAAGTAAAAATACAAGATATGACATAATAATATCATAACATAATTTTAAAGTAGGAGATTAACCCAGAGATGTGAAATTGGGTTAAGAAATCCCATTTCCTCGTGTCTCACTTGACTCAACCGTTCTTTAACCTCCTGAATAATAAACTAGAGTTAATATATACTTTATTAAGAACCATTTTTAATTTCATTATCCTTTTTATATCACTTATTACAATGTTATGAACATTATGTAATTATTTAAGTTAATAACTGTCGTTTTGTCGATCTTTGGTACTTGAGTCAACAATAAACTTCTTATAATTACAAGTTGTTTATGTGGTAGAATATCCATTATCTCTAGAATTATATTCACGATTTATATGTCATATATATCATATATATCCAGTATATACATTCATTTATAATATTACGTAACATTTAGAGGTAAGAAATGAAATGCACTGTTCATGGAGATGGTAAGCCGTACGTACGCATGAACGCTACTTTCATTTCTATTTCATATTTAATGGAATGAAATCATAATGATATAAATGTACAATATAATTCCAGTATAATATAGTGTATAATACCATTTACTCCATCCTTTATACATCCCACATATGGAATTAACGATTCAAATCACTTTGAGGGGGCGGTAGTCCGCACTTCCTAAAATGAAATTATCACGTTTTACCCACAATGGAAATCATAAAGTATGCCATAAATGAGAAATAAAGAAGCATAATTAAAACATAAACTTACTATATATCATATATAAATATAGTAACATCTTAATGGCCACCTTTGAATGTGTTATATGAGTGTTGAACAATCATCGTTTCGTGAGGCAGAAATTTTCCATCCACAGAAACCGTATGTTATTTAACCATTAGATGTAGGTGTGTGTAAGTGTAGCTCGAATCCTTATCATAAAAACATCCTAGTATATTGAGGTTACCGGTTTTTTTACAAAAGTAATGAATAAAAAGAGTTTAGGGGGTTGGAGAAGAAAAATAAAACAAAACAACATTAGAGAAGACATTACTTCAAAATCGGGTAACTCTTTTTGATTTGAGCCAAAGGCTTCCTTGGGAAGAGTTCTGCCCAAAGTGAGGCTTCTAGGAGTAAGGGGTGGGGGAAGTTGTTAGAGTATTTGGGCAGAGGTTGGCTGAGCCAAATGGCTTGAAAGTGTGAATGAGGTGGTAGAGGTGGGGGCCTTTTATAAGAGGAGAGGAGGGGCACTCTTGGAAAGTAAGGCAATTTTACATTATTATACAATAATTTTCGGATTCTAAATGTCCCACACTTATATAATTAGTGTCTAAGGTGATAAGGGTTCGAAATATACACATCCAATAGTCATTGGACAAGTGTATGCATTGGATTGTACATTATCCTTTCATTTTATTAAAATCGTTAAATAATGAGGTCATTGCTGCATCATAATAATGTCATAAATAATTTAATTTATTTAATGTCTAAAAATTATAAAAAAAATACTATGATGTAGGAAATCTTTTTATCTTTCCATTGAATATTTATAGTCAAAAATATGACTTGTATAACCCCATGTAAAAATTGTTTTAGTAAAACATTTCATGTTTGTGTCATTTTTTTTACTTTAACCTTAAATAAAAGGTATTTATGTCATTTTCTAACTAAAGTGGCTCCATGGGGTCCCAAAGTTGACCCATGGATTGTTTTGGTCGTCCATGTCACATCCAATGAGGGTAGGACATGTGTCAAGCTCATCTCATATTATTAAAACATTATTTTTACCTTAAACAACACTAATTACCTCTAATCGCGATTAAGAACTTAAAAGTTACTATTCACCAAAAATTATTTTAATCTCATTGAACCAAATTTTACTTCTTAATGACAACCATGTATGTTGGATTTTTGAAAATCAAGTCACAGAAGTGGTAATATTTCATTTAAACGAAAAATCAGTTATTTAACTACCACTTAGTGGTTTCACTATTTATCAAAAATTGAAGTTTTTCAGAACAATGCCAAAAATTCACCCTAAGCTATAATTGATATTCCGAATTCAAAAATGATGTCTATTTTTCAAAATTCCAAACATATAAGTTGCATTAATTAATTTTATAATTAATTCCCCCTGTCACAACAAATAGCATGTTTTTAAGAAACAATTTATATCAAAAGATTGGCAATTGTTTATGTCCAATTTCAATGTTAAATTAATTCTAATGACCACCATTGGATAAAATGGTAAAAATATATTCTAATTATACTTTAAAACCACTAAATAGTATTATTTATCACTATAAATTATTTTGATTAAAAATGTTGTTTTTAAGTAATTTTCACTATTCATAAAGAATTGGAAGTTCTCAGAAAATTACAAAAAAAATCAAATTTGAATAATTTCGATATTACGAATACAAAAATGAAGTCCATTTTGAAATATAAAATTTCTATAAATTTAAAAAGTGGTTATTACTATTCATAATGGCTACTTTGATTAGTTGCGGTGTGTTAGAACTCGAGGTTGCGTACAACACACGCTACTGTATTATTGAAAGAGAAGCGTATCGTGGAAGCTCGGGGTGTTACATTCTCCTCTCCTTCAATAAATTGCGTCCTCGCAATTTGAAAATTTTCTTGGAAAATAAAATGTTGAAAATAGAAAATACCTTTGTGGAAAACCCACATCGGAAATAAGATTAATAAAATTTAGCCTTAATAAAAGGGAAAGGGAAATGAAAAAGTCACAACCAAATTATGATCTCGATAAGGAGAACATTGGTGGAAATTAGAGACATATAATTGGAGGAAAAACGTAAATATTTGTAGGGAGTGATTGAGGTCATCAATCAAAATCAACTGTCAAATTGAGGGCCTCAAAGCCTTCAATCTATGTTGATTTAAAATATCATCAGTTCAACAAGACATAAGGTATTAGGATAACACATTTTTTTTGTTTTAATAACCCTTTACTAAAGTTTAAGAATTAATTCATTCATTGAATAAGAGATAGGTATATATATATTTATTCTTGACAATTAGAGTTTCAACCTTCAACTCATCTTTCACTCAAAAAGATAATAGAAATAAAAAATATTATACTTGTCCTAATTGTATAAGGTTACAAATGTTAGCACATACCATTTAGATTAGTAAAATTATTTTGTAATTACCAGGGACTTCCTGTAGGCTAATGGTAGGAAATAAAGGCATGTCGCACTATGATTGTGGGTTCGATTCCTGCAGCTTTGTCCGACGCAACGGGTTATGCCCCACCCTGCAGGTTGTCCTTTTTCTAAAACTATAGTATTATAATATTCAAAAATAATCTTCATAAATTTTTTAACCTTAAACAATACTATCCAAAGATCAACTTAATCCACTCCAACCTTTATAGTTATCCAAAATACCTCTGTCCAGACTTTCTCTAAAATATCTCTTAATTCCAAAATCAATTTATCAGATTCCCCAAACAAAGTAAAGTTTCTCTTATTATCACATACTAAATATATAATTACCTTCATCATATTAAAACCTTACTGAAATCAACAAGTACTGCATTACAATCCTTATATATATATATATATATATCATATTATTCTAATAACCATAATATAATCCATGAGTCCAAAAGCACCAATACATTAGTTATTCTGCTTCAACTGTAGTAACAGCATAAGATTGTCCTTGATCCCTTGGCCTTTTCTGAGGTAAGTTTTCCTGACGCTTAGAACATTAATTTGCATAATTCCCCATTTCCCGACAATTGTAGCATTCAACATTGAGATCCTCTTTCTTTCCCTTGCAATCACGTGCCTCATGACCTTTTTCCCCACATTTATAACAAACCCTAATTCCTTTTAGGTAAGTACCAGGGTGATTCTTCCCACAATTATCACATAATGGAAAATCCTTCTTTCCCTTTTTCCCTTTATCTGTCTCTTGTTCCACCGTTCTCTTATTCTCTTGCTTTACTTTGTTGTCATAAGACTTAGAGAATTCCTTTTCTGTCTTGATAGCACATGAGACAATATCTTCGTATGTTGAGAACGATTGTGATACTGAAGCTCGACGGAGAAATGGTTTTAACCCATCAATGAAACGATCAATCTTACCTCTTGGGTTACGTATATAATCTGAAGCATACCTCGCTAACCTTGTAAAGTTGGCCTCATACTTTGCGACATTCTCATCCTCCTTTTGTCTCAGACTCAAAAATTGTCTTTCCATATCTGCTCGATGGTCACGAGGATAGTATTTTTCTAGGAAAATCTCTTTTAACTCCCTCCATTCCATATTCAATACGTCATCATCTTCCTTTGTGTTTTGAATCAATGACCACCATTGATCAGCATCTCCAGTGAGGTGGTAAACTTCCATGATAACTTTCTCCCTTTCGTTACTCCCCAATGCGTGGAATATTTTCTCTAAGCTGTTTATCCATTGCTTAGCTACTAATGGATTTGTACCCCCATTAAATGTTGGTGGTTGTTGCCTCATTAAGCGGTCTAACATTGATCCTCCATGTTGTGGATCAGGGTGATCCATATGAGTAAGGTTATTATTCATAACCTGAGTGGGTTGTCCCAGTATAGTAATAAGTTGATCATCACCAGTTGTATCTCCAGCTCCACAATAATTATCTTGAGCAGGAGGGAAATCCCTACACAGAGTGCGTGCATTGATACGGTTTCAATTCCTTCCACTAAGCGCCATTTCTAAATAATGGCATAAACTGGATTAGTTTATGAATCAAAATACATAATTCCATACTTGTAAAACACTTAACATAAATTGAACTAATTATGGATATAATCCATAATTATAAAATTGTTTTCTTTGAGGAAGTATATACTCGTAACCCTTCATAGTGGTTTGTAATGAAAATGGGAATTATCCTAAGCATATCCCCCGGGAGTGTCGTAACCAAGAGTGCAGCAAGGCCCGTTGTCGTGCACTAGTTCCCGTTCGAGTCTAGCTCAAAGCGGTGTTTTTGGGTTTTAACCCTAGGTACATCTGTGACAGAGCCGCCTCTACCTGCTCGTATCCAGAAAGGGATGTATTGCTCGGAAAACTCACAACATCTCTACAATACCAAAATTCTAGGAAGTTCTTCTATACTAATCCTCAAAGTCTATCTTTGGGCTATGTTCTCTAATCAAAGTTTATCTAAATCTAGCTTCAAATGTTAGTACTAAACTGCCTCTGATACCAACTGTAACGCCCTGACCCCAGCCACCCAGAGTCGGTGCATTACTTCATAACATTGGAATGATCACAAAAGATCATGTATCGAAAGACCGATTAGTTTAGTAGCCTTGGAAACACTAGATACATTCATAAATCTTACATTACATCATAAAAATGAAAACTACAATAACATTGTCTCCCTAGTCCACACTCATATCCTCACTGACTATTCTTGCAAGTCAGTCATAATACACCTCTTCACATCCTGGGAAAAATAAAACATTGAAAGGGGTGAGATCAAATGCTCCGTAAGGATAAAAATATAGCAGAAACTTTCATAAGAAAACATAAGCATTTAAGGCAATGAATAACTAAAACAAAAGCCTTATTGAACTTAAACTTCAGCATAATATGGCAAAAGTAAAATAAAATAATACCATTACTTTCTCACATGGATATTCTACTAGATGAATAATCACATGAAATATCAATAACCACTTTCATAATGAGGGAATGTATAATGCCAGACATTCTAAAACATTTTGTCAAGGCCTCGGACAAGACGTCTAAAACGATTAAGTCCTCGGCCAAAACCATAAATCAAATTGGGAAAGGGCCTCGGCCAATTCCACATCTAGTTGTCTAATGAGACCTACCGATGCAATTTTTTAAAAGATACTTATGTTTAAAATCGCTCAAATATACTCCAGTGTTTTTCTGAAAACATTATGCAAGATTCTAAAAACAAAATAACTAATTCTGAGACTGCTCAACTAATTACAGGCGATGAGGGGTCCACGCCCAATCCCTTCCTGTCTACCACACTTGAGAGTCGGGTTTTCTAAAAACATTTTTAAGGTTGCGTTAAATACGTATACATTTGCACTGGATTTTTATATATGGGATAGAAATATCACTTTTTTGAAATCATTTAAAAATCACATAATTATAAAAGAATAACTTTTGAATACATGTAAAAGTCGAAGGGGTTTATACACCGTATAAAAGAAATTTGTGTATAAAACAAAATATGCCTCAATGAAAGGAGATTGAGACAAAGTCCTTACAAAGATAATTTTAAAAATAAACTAGATCTATTATGTGTATCCACTATAAGTACACATAAAGAAAGTACAAATACAAGATATGACATAATAATATCATAACATAATTTGAAAGTAGGAGATTAACCCAGAGATGGGAAATTGGGTTAAGAAATCCCCTTACATCTTGTCTGACTTGAATCAACCATTCTTTAACCTCCTGAATAAAAAAATAGCGTTAATATATACCTTATTAAGAACCATTTTTAATTTCATTATCCTTTTTATATCACTTATTACAATGTTATGAACATTATGTAATTATTTATGTTAATAACGGTCGTTTTGTCGATCTTTGGTACTTGAGTCAACAATAAACTTCTTATAATTACAAGTTGTTTATGTGGTAGAATATCCATTATCTCCAGAGTTATATTCATGATTTATATGTCATATATATTATATATATCTAGTGTATACATTCATTTATAATATTACGTAACATTTAGAGGTAAGAAATGAAATGCACCGTTCATGGAGACGGTAAGCCGTACGTACGCATGAACGCTACTTTCATTTCTATTTCATATTTAATGGAATGAAATCATAATGATATAAATGTAAAATATAATTCCAGTATAATATAGTGTATATTACCATTTACTCCATCCTTTATACATCCCACATATGGCATTAACGATTCAAATCACTTTGAGGGGGCGATAGTCCGCACTTCCAAAAATGAAATTATCGCCTTTTACGCATAATGGAAATCATAAAGTATGCCATAAATGAGAAATACAGAAGCATAAGTAAAACATAAACATATTATATATCATATATAAATATAGTGACATCTTAATGGACACCTTTGAAGGTGTTATATGAGTGTTTAACAATCATCGTTTCGTGAGGCAGAAATTTGCCATCCACAGAAACTGTATGTTCTTTAACCATTAGATGTAGGTGTGTGTAAATGTAGCTCGAATCCTTCTTATAACAACATCCTAGTATATTGAGGTTACTGGTGTTGTTACAAAATAAATGAAAAAAAAGCGTTTAGGGGGTTGGAGAAGAAAAATAAAACAAATCAACATTAGAGACGACATTACCTCAAAATCGGGTAACTCTTTTTGATTTGAGCCAAAGGCTTCCTTGGGAAGAGCTCTGCCCAAATTGAGGCTTCTAGGAGTAAGAGGGGGAAGTTGGGAGAGTATTTAGGCAGAGTTTGGCCGAGCCAAATTGCTTGAAAGTGTGAATGAGGTGGTAGAGGTGGGGGCCTTTTATAAGAGGAGAGGATAGGCACTCTTGGGAAGTAAGTAAATTTTACATTATTATACAATTCTTTTCGGATTCTAAAGGTCCCAAACATATATAATTCGTGGATAAGGTGATAAGGGTTCTAAATCTACCCATACAATAGTCTTTTGACAAGTGTAAGCCTTGGATTTTACATTATCGTTTCATTTTATTAAAATCGTTAAATGATGAGGTCATCGCTGCATCATAATGATGTCATAAATAATTTAAATAATTTAATGTCTAAAAATTATAAAACAAATACTATGATTTAGGAAATCATTTTATCTTTCCAATGACTATTTATAGTCAAAAATATGACTTGTATAACCCCATTTAAAAATTGTTTTAGTAAAACATTTCATGTTTGTGTCATTTTTTTTACTTTAACCTTAAATAAAAGGTATTTATGTAATTTTCTAACTAATGTGGCTCCATGGGGTCCCCAAGTTGACCCATGGATCCTATTGGTCGCCCATGGCACATCCAATGAGGGTAGGACATGTGTCAAGCTCATCTCATATTATTAAAACATTATTTTTACCTTAAACTACACTAATTAACTCTAATCGCGATTAAGAACTTAAAAGTTACTATTCACCAAAAATTATTTTAATCTCATTGAACCACATTTTACTTCGTAATGACAACCATGTATGTTTTATTTTTGAAAATAAAATCACAGAAGTGGTAATATTTCATTTAAATGAAAAATCAGTTATTTAACTACCACTTAGTGGTTTCACTACTTATCAAAAATTAAAGTTTTTCAGAACAATGCCAAAAATTCACCCTAAGCTATAATTGATATTCCGAACTCAAAAATGATGTATATTTTACAAAATTCCAAACATATATGTTGCATTAATTAATTTTATAATTAATTCCCGCTGTCACAACAAATAGTGTGTTTTTATGAAACAATTTATATCAAAAGATTGGCAATTGTTTATGTCCAATTTCAATGTTAAATTAATTCTAATGACCACCATTGGATAAAATGGTAAAAATATATTCTAATTATACTTTAAAACCACTAAATAGTATAATTTATCATTATAATTTATTTGGATTAAAAAAGTTGTTTTTAAGTAATTTTCACTATTCATAAAAAATTGGAAGTTCTAAGAAAATTACAAAAAATCAAATTTGGATAATTTCGATATTACGAATACAAAAATGAAGTCTATTTTGAAATATAAAATTTCTATAAATTTAAAAAGTGGTTATTACTATTCATAATGGCTACATTGATTAGTTGCAGTGTGTTAGAACTCAAGGTTGCGTACAACACACGCTACTGCATTATTGAAAGAGAAGCATATCGTGGAAGCTCGGGGTGTTACATTAGGGATGTGATGTGGTAGATTTTTTTGGAATGATGTAGATTGTAGAGTATTGTCTGAAATAACCCACTAAATACCTAGTATTTCATGTGATCTAATAAAAAATAGCAGTGAAAATTTTACTATTATAACTATTTAAAAGTCACATTTAAAAAATTTATATTTCAATTAAAAAAAGAAAATGGCAATTTAATTTAATCATTCATTTTTTCAATATAAAAATAAAAATTTTCTATCAAACCACTATGATTGATTGTCAAAAATAAAAATTTGAAATCAATTTCATGAATATAATTTCGAAATTCAAGTCCCATAATTTATGTCATCAATTAATATTAAAAAAACACACAAATTTAATAAATTAAGTCTATCAATTTAAATTCCACTAAATTCCATAAATTTCACGATGATACCATAACGAGTTATGGAACAATGACAAAAAATCAATATGCATACAACAAAAATACACCATGAAAATTTTTCTACATGTAAAATTTATATATTCATCCAAAACTACTGTGATAAAGTACTAATACTATAATGGGATATTCCTCAACATGAACCTATAGTGGCATCAGAGAGTCAGATGGTTAAGACAATTCAGCTTATAATTTTTCAGATATGTCTTATCCATGGTGGACCCACAAAAAAGACTATGAATGACCATATTATGGATTTTCCAATCAAAATAACCCCATATTTCTAGTGTACTAGTGGACCATATGATGTAGAGGATTGGACAAATTCTATTGAGAGAATTGTTGAGACAATCTCTACTCCTGAAGAAGGGCGTTCAGTCATGGTGACCATCATGTTTTAGGGCCTCAAAATGATGGGATGGTCTACCACATTCCAATTAGGGAGATGAGAGGTACTAACATAGAAGGCCTTGATTGAGATTTTTATGGAGAATTATTTTTATGGAATGATAAATTTGGTTCGTTATCAAGATTTCATGGAATTATTTTTGGGGTCCCTTCTTGTCTCTCAATATTCTTCTTGTTTTACATTGTTACATCACATTTCTCCTCTATTTCAGAGGAATTTGGTGAATAAGGCTTGTATGTTTGACAAAGGGATTCGATTGAAACTCAAACATTAGGTCAAGGGATTTATCCATCGAAAATATACACAGGTCTTTTTCAAGACACAATCCATAGAAAATGGATTGGAGGAGGATCGGGTATTATGATTAATTCAATCCCATGTTAGGCTAGCAACCAAATTTTCTATCCCTACTATGGGATTTCCTACTATAAATAAGAATAGGAAGACTAGAGATATTCAATAGAGTATCCATTTGTAGGTGGAGTATAGTGTAGCCTTATCATCCCATTTGGAAGAAGATTCATAATGTTTTAAATATGGAATTGATACACACAATAATAGGTTCTTTACTACAACTCAGATCATGTGTAAATATTATGGGAATAAGGTAAATATTTAACAGTTACGTTATTTGATTTATAGGATAAGATCTCACAATGGTAGGGGTAAAAAATGAGGATATGGCCGAGTATCAAAATGGAAGACTCAGGCTAGACATGCACATTAGGACAGTGAAGAGGAGTTGATGGTGTTAACATTTACATTGTGATGAAAATAGTAATATTTGGTTGAGAGTGGATATCCAGTATTTGAGGTAAAGTCATCAATATCATTACTTTATCTATTATTATATTTGATACTAATAATTACCATTCATTCAAATCGACACATGTGGTTTCTGGATTTGTCACACCAGTCAATCTATCATCTAATTTATTCTCTCCCAATACACATTTGTGAATTAGAGTTGACCATCTTCACTGATATCCAAAGTGTCCAATAGTTATTTTCAGTTATGGACTTCTTTGGGAATTCATGAAGTTGGAGATGATGAATTTTAATGTGATTCTATGTATGAAGTAGCTGACCAACTTTCAAGATCACATTGAAGTATATCATAGAATGGTATGTTGTACTTGAATAAAGGGTGTGTAGCTCTTAATGGATAGATATTTGGAAATTGGATCAAGAAGAGTTGGATTTTACATGATCCATGTTGTAACAATCATAGAATAAATAGATGTCTTGGCCCTTTTTATAGAATTAGTGGAAACCCCTTCATCTTTTCTACTAATAGTGGATCTCTATTAGGACATTGTTCTTTATGAATTCACAAAACTCCATCCAAAAATGGGATTCAAATGTGTGGTAGATCCTATACTGGGTAAATAACACTTTTTGATATCTTTCTATCGTATGGATCCAATCGAGATGAAAGAGATCAAGGTACAACTCAGTAACTTTGAGAGGAATGGATTTATCAAACCTAGTACTTAGCTTTGGGGTGAACCTATTCTTTTATCCAAAAAGGGTGATCGATATCTTTGACTATGTGTTGATTTCCAGAAGCTAAACAAGGTGATAGTAAATAAACTATATCCATTTATAAGATTAAAAATATTTTAGACTGGCTATGGGGATCCCTATGTTTAACCCAGATTGTTCTTTGACTAGGCTACCACCAATTACAAGTTAAGGAGGATTAATTTATGAATATGGAATTTCATAGAAAATATTTATTGTATGTGTACATTGGGATGTTGTTTCTGATGATGAACATTCCAATGGTGTTCATCGACCTTATGAAAAAATTCATTAATCCATACTTGGATTCTATTATCACAGCGCTCATTTAGGATATCCTCATCTAATCAATATCTCTAGGTCAACAAAATTGGCACCTTAAAATAGTCCTTTGTACACATTGAGAACACATTCTTTATCAAAATATATCAATCTGTGAATTCATGATTGGGGAGGTGATTTACAAGTATATGGGGATTTAGATACCAATATACATGTTAAACCATAAAAGGGTGAGGTAGTAATGTCATGAATGTGTCCGCAAAACGTGTTTCAGATTAAGAGATTCTTGGGATTTGTAAGGTATTACCAGAGGATTATTAATGAAATAACTGGACAAAAATCATACATGAAAGCACATACAAAGAAGTTAATGATGTTCAAGCGGTCAGACCAATGTGAAGAGGATATCCTTGAGCTAAAGAGAATATTAAAGATTTCTCCAGTAATAACACTCAGAGAGCATGGTATTGGAAATGTGGTGTAATGTGATGTATTTGGTATTGGTTCGGGAGCTCTGATAATGAAAAGAGGGAATTTGGCTTCCTAGAGGTCTTTTTATCTATGAAGACATGAGATGAACTACCCAACACATGAATTGGAGTTAGAGGCATTGTTCCACTCTCTGAAATTTTAGAGACAATATCTCTTTAGTGATAGATTTATAATTTACACATACCAGAAGAGACTTCTCTATATCACCACATAGAGGGAAATAAATTATAGTTAGAGGCATTGGGTTAAGGGTTTATAGATGTTATACTTTTAGAAGGATAATTCACCTAGAAAGGCAAATGTAGTAGAAGATTCCATTTGAGAAAATACCAACGATGAGAAAGAAGTTGGTTATAGGTCCTAAGAGGAGTATGAGTGTTTGATGAGTTTACTAGATGATTGGAGAAGAGATTACTCTGAGGAACAAGGTTTTATGAATTTATTCCCCTTGATAGTAACATCTCAGTTGTTATCAGGTTAAAAGACGAATTGTATTCAGACACCGAGTGTGCTGTAATGAGGGAACAATTATCACTTGATGACTCTATTATCAGACTATTATTGGACAAAAATGACACTATTTTGGTATAATATAGAATAGTAGTCTCCAAATCCATTAAAGAGGATCTGATAAGATATTACAATACCACTATATGGTTAATACATCCTTTTGTTACTAAATTGTATAATTAATTCATGGGACTTTTCTGGTTCCTAGGATGAGTGAGATAACACCGGTATTGTCTCTCAATGACTCTTATGTCATATCGTGAAGGCTAATCACTACTATCTCCTCGAGATTCCACAACCACTATTGATAGATTTTTAGAAGTAACAAGGAATCATTATGGAATTTGGAATGGGATTTCCCCAGACATCATGGAGTCTTGATGTAGTTTGGCAGAATTTTTTTCAGTTAATGAAATATACTATCTTATTACCAATCATAGAGACTCAATAAGTGGATGATCTAGAGAAGCTCTATGTTTGAGAGATCATGAACCTGCATGAATTATATTTGAGAATTGATTCATATAGATATGAACATATTAAATCGCATATTTTTAAGGAATATAATAATACCTAGGGAGTCGATTAATATTAATAACAACATAACATCCTCATACTGACCAATAGTCGGTGTAGACTATACAAATATTGAAGGATAAGAATCAATCATGTGATTTGGGCCCTGATGGAGCATGGTATGATTAGATAGACTTGATTTATTTATCAACCGATAAATTCTACCATGATATTATTCAAATGGAACTATATAAGGTTCTTTATAGGGGCCACATCATTCCCCATTTTGCGGGCATGAGGCAGGTGAGGTGGCATTTGTTGGCCCATTATGGTTTAGGAGGAATCTAAGATTGTAAAGTTGATTGGGAAGAGATTGATAACCACTCAACATAGAATGAGATTATATTCTTACCATTGGAGGTGAACCTTAGAGTTTTATATTGGATATTATGTTTTATTGAGAGTGTCTCAATAGTTGGGTCACATACGTCTGGGGAAGATGGGAAATGTTACAACATGATTTTTGAGGACTCTTTAAGATCACCGAGTAGATTGGGGAACTGACGTATCTTCTATAACTCTGGTCTCTCTATTGAGTTAGAAACTACATGTTCCATGTATTATAACATCAATGTTGCATACCCAACCTTATGTTTGTTATTGATTGTAGTGATGTTGAGTTGGAGAAATTTGAATCTTATGAGGAGTTTCTAGTGCATATCATTGATCGAAGAGAGAATTATTTATGAGGAAAGATAATACAACTTGTCTAGATTCGATGGAAGCATGGGAGGATCCTTAAAGATACATCGGAAGAAGAGTAAGTTGTTCGTGCTTCAGGAACTATGTTGTTTTAGAAATACTACTAGATGTACTTCTTAAGGATCTAAAGTTGATAAATGCAGATAAATTTGACCCCATTATTTTTATAATGATAAAAAAATCCCACTTTTTGATATATTATATATTTTATATGTGAAAAAGAATTATCAGAAAAAAACCACACAAAATGTTTTAAAGGATTAACAAATGTGTAAAATCCCATTAAAAACATAAAATTATTTCATAAAATATTTTTGGTGTAAGAAACTGAGTTACTAAACGATGGGGGGCACATAATGGCACATCGAAGAATGAATAAAAATACGAAATATATTATATTAAGCTGATGAATGTTTTTTTGAAAAATGATAAATAAAAAATAGGTCATCTTAAGGGAAATACAAGACCAACATCAGGTCTGAAATGTAGTGTCTACCGGAGGAGGGGTATAACATTCAAAGGCATCAGTTGTTGGGATTCCTCACTTTTGAGAAAATTTTATTTATAAATATTTAATATATTATTATTTTAAATTAATTTTACATCTCTCACATGGTGTTCCATATAAGAAATATAATACCATTGATGGATTTTCCAAATGGTGTTTTCTAGGGATAGGGTTAAGTTTTTATATGAAATAGGTGTATTGGACATTTCAACTATAAAATTGATTTTTTATTTAAATAATTAATTTACTAAATTATCAAATAATTTTGTTGTTTTCATTATCATTTCATAATCTAGGAAACCACCATTTTCAAACATGGGAAGAAATAAGTCCTTTATTTTAACATGTTTTGACCTAATAAAAATTAAAACATCCATTTTTGATAAAATTTTAGTCTGCAAATTGATTTCTATTTTGAAAAACAAATTAAAAATTGGGTATTAATTTATTCGGTTTTGAAATAGTTATCCATACACAGTTTGGGATCTTATATATCCTTGGTGTATTTTCTACCTAGAAAACACACTCAAGAAGACCAATAATGATTTTTGGGGAAGTGTGAATGGATTCTAAGTGGTTTTTATCAATTTGGGTGAGTAACCTCCCTATACTGAGTGTGGAACACCCCCTCTCTATAATGTTCTTTATTTAATTATTTTTATTTTATTTTCTTATTTTCTTCCCCATAATAAATATTTTTCGAACTTTGAGTTATTATAAAAAATTAAAACATTTCTTTAATAAAAGAAAATTTATAAAATTATATAAATTTTTCAAATCATAAATTTTATATTATATATCAATATATATATATATATTGATAATCATATGAAAGGATAAATTTATTAAATTAAATTATCATTGTGTTTTTGAATTAATAATTGAAATTAATTATCAAAAGATAGTCACAACAAACATTAACAATGAGATTCTGAAATGATAATTTATAATAATTAATTATTAGAATTAAATTATTCATTTTAAAAAATGATATTTATAAAGTAATAATGGGGATTTATCACATAATAATAAAAATTTTAGTATTATAATATAATATAAGTGGATAATTAATTACCAGAAATTAATATAAAATAATTACAAAAGATAATTTCTAATAAAGATAGAAAAAAAGAATATTATAAACGATAATTTAAGGGAAATTATAAAAAAATAAATTATAAAGGATAATTTAAGAGAAATTATAAAAACATAAATATAAATAGATAATTGTAGATAAATTATAAAAATATTCTTATAAAAGGTTAATTTATAATAAATTCTCAAGGGATTATTATTAATGGATTATTTGTACTAAATAAATAGTATATAATTATATGTTATAACTTATAATAAATTAGTAATACATGACTATTCATGGAGGAGAATATTGAAAGCGCAATATTTGATCTATATGATAAATAAGAAATCATCATTTGGTAATTCTACAATATTACTTTACAATTATCACTTTACTTAAATGAATAATTATATTTTAATGATCATTTCTTAGGAATTTTCATTTCACTATCTCTTTATGATTATTTTGTTTGATTTTCACTTGATAATTATTTACAATTATTATTTCAAAGACACATTGATAATTTTATTTAACATAATTATTATTTCTTGTGGTTATCAATATATATATATATATATATGTGTGTTTTTCTAAATAAAATAAAATTTACCATTTCATAAATTTATATTATTTTTTTTTAATTTATTAAAGAATCCATTTTTATGATAATGAAATAAGGGAAAAAAAATAAAATATATTAAGGGAAAAGAAAATAATAAAAGAAAATAATATAGAAAATAATAAATAACATTACCGGAAGGTGGTACTCCACCCTCCAGGGAGAGAGGTTACTCAAGATGATCCTTGAAAACCACCTAGATTCAGCCCACAATCAACTTAATATTATTCTCTATCCTCCTTGGTGCGATTTGTGGGAAGAAAATTCACCTAGTATATATAGGATCCAAAACAACTTACAAGTCACCATTCTAAAACTGAGAAAATTAATACCCAATTTATAATTCGTTTATCTATATCTAAATGAATATAGATAACATATGATCACCTAATTAGGGCGTTGTAATAATTATTAGTTCTAAAAATAGTGAAATCGAAGGACTTAATTCATTATACATGTGGAAATAGAGGTTTCGAACCTTTTGGAAGGATAATGAATTGTCAAATTTTTTTAAATATAATATAAAAATTAATTAAAAAATCAAATTTGAATGGTGATCTGTCCAATACACTTTTTCTATATAAAAAATATATGTCATCTAGTTTAAACACCTCATTCGGGACTAAATGATGTTATGTGATTCTTCATAAGGAACACCATTTTAGAGATAACACGTTATATTAAAAAAAATATATTAAAGAGTATATATTAAATTTATATCATATGGAAGGCTTGAAAATGACCAAAACATTCAAATTTTATACCCCTCCTGGGGCAAATACATCATTTCAGACCTAGCGATGTTATCAGATTTCTTATATGGTGCCCCATTTATGAGTTTTTTTTAAAATTTTAGTGTGCTTAATAGAATATATTTAATATTTGATTTCTGTCATCAACTACCCTTTATGATCGTCATATTCTCTCACTAACTCATATTGATACTTCGAAAATATTTGATTGAATATTCTTATGTGTTAACTGGGATTTTACACTTCTAAAATAATTAACTCAATTTTAGTTATTTTTCACTAAAAACATTTTTTTTTCACATTTGACATTTATAATTTATCAAAAGGAGGTCTATTATTACAAATTTAATAATTTTAATTATAATTGTTTTATTTTAACCACATCGATATATAAACGACTGTTGGAGTTGGTTCCCTATATCTAACTTCTATTTAATTTATTATTACATGCATTTAGTATTTTGAATATTAATAATCCTTTTATTACAACATGATTATTCTTATTCATAACATAGAATGACATAATTTTCCATGAATAGATATCACAATAAAAGGTCATAAGAGTTCCCCACTATGATGAGACTCTAAAAGTTCTTTGAAACTATTCTTAAATATATGTCATACTGTTTGATGATATCATTTGAGGGACAAAAATTGAAACATGATATCAGGGGTGGAAACAAATAGGATATTTTGGATCCCTCTCATGAGGTACAACAAAAGTGATATCCAATCGGATATTATGAGAAGATGACCCGCTAGTTGGCAATCCACATTTTTCTATGTCATTGTATGTTCTTATATAAGAATGTGTGTATTGATCCTTAGACATTAAGTCTATTATTAATGAGAATTATAATCCCTGTACTTTGATGTATTGAAGAAATCTGTGCTGAAAGATGTTTGCAGCGAGGTGGGATACGTTGGGTTCATCGTGAGTATCATTAAATTAATGAATAATCAGTGAAACAAAATTTTCCTAATTTATTTAATGGATGTTCATATCTTAGGTTCCATGTTGAAAATAATATCGCATGAATAAATCTTGGTATATAGAGTTATATTTAAATTTTAAATTTTTGATAATTCCATTAAAGAGACTTTGAGAATATAGGATGATTTTATAAGTATAGAACCTTCTTGATAAAAAATATCATTATAAATTCATTATATTAAACATTAATCTTTATTATGATGTATTATATTTTTTTGGAATTAATTTATTTATTTTCGTACAATGGTGTCTTGCTAGACTCTAACCTTAGAATTTGTGTGGCATTAACCAATTCCACTAATAAAAAGGCCTATAGGGCCACTAACTAATGTGTATCAAATATCTCAATTAAATAATAATAATAATATTTATTATATAATAGGGGGAATATATATTATTACCATACATTGTCAAAAAATTATTCATGTTTTCCTAATCGTATATATTCTATTACCAGTTATTCCAGAAAATATAATGGGTGTACCATATATATTAATATATATATTTTCTATTTAATCATGGTTATATTTATTTATTTATTGGAGAACAATAATGACATATTTATTTAACAAATAAATAGTAATAATTCATGAAAGGATTAATATTTTGTTGGAATGTGGGGCCGAATATAATGGTATGGTATGAAATAATATATATTGATAATTATTTGATTAAAAAATATTTAATTTAATTCCCTAGTTATGCACATGTCTAGAAATAATAATAATATTATTATTATTTGACTTGGGATTTATGAGGGGTTTAGTAAATTGTAATGAATAATTTATCCATTATTTTTTAAGCCTATCAGCATATATACCAAATTGAATTATTTTCAAATATTTCAAATTATTTTTTTCTTTTTCCCAATAGATTTGGATAATCCTCTAAATTCCTAGAGATATCACTTATCTAATAAATCTTTCCAAAATGGGGCGCGACGAATATCTTCTCGCACCTCCCACTCACAAGTCAAGAGTTTTCATGGAGAATTTTTTGGAAGTGGTTCTCAAGGAGCTCAATGGTGGATGATGCATGTTTAGGGATCCTTCATGCTTGAACATAGAAAATTCTTTAGTAATATGTGGAAATTTATGGAATATGTTTGGATCATCACTGGAGGGAATATTCACTAGATTACTACAACAAAATGATGGTTCGTTATAGATCTGTTTCCAAATCCATCTTTAAAGAAATAATTCAATTAAGTTAAGTTAATTATTAAATAAATTATTTATAAATACCATATGAATATCCTCACCCTCTTTGGTTACATTGTGATTCTTGTAGTCTATCTTCATTGATTTCATTTTGTCAAATAGGATGTTTATCATATTGTTGATCTCAGATTTATTACTGAACGTAGAAAAATTCAAAGTTAGGCATCTCTGATCAAACATTTATGAAGCATCAAGATCCTGCATATGTCAATTTCTATACAAATCATGAAGTCACACAATCTAATGAAATTTCTTTATCACAATCATTAATATAAAATTTTTCCCAATTTTATAACATATACCATGTTTAAAATAATATGTATTTTTTCAATGTACAAACACACTCCAAACCAATATTTTCCAAAAAAAATGATGTAAAACAATACATAAATATATTCAGTGAGAACCCATACTAAAACAACCTCATTATATAAAAAAAGTTAATATATTTTAAAATCATCATTCTAAATATACACAATCAAATATTAATATTTTCAATCGTTTTATAAGTTCTTATCACAACATATTTTTCAAAAAATATACTTGAAATGAATAGTCAGTAATGATTTATCATTGATATTTAACATATAAATAATCATTGATCTTCAAACAAAATTAATATCAAGACACTAAAATATCTGGAGTATGTTAGAATACAACAACCCCAAACAAGGACACTAATATCACATAAGACTATTCCCAAATAAATCATTTATTTACGAACCAAAATTTAATGGTTTTTAAATACATTCTTATAAAAGAATACCATAACCAAAATATCAGGTCATGAAACTGGTATGGTAGTTTTTATACCAAAATATGATGATACCAGAAAATATTATATGGTATGAGGGAGTTATTACCTTTGATCTATGTGTGATATTCTACAAGAATCCATGAGAGAAGACTACTGACTAAAATGAACATACATCATCACCCAATTGATCCCTCGTATTTGTGATGTATATTTATAGTTTTGAGAATATATTTTTGGAAAATATCTATTTTAAAATATAATCATTGGAACTTTAATCTGTTTTCCATATTTTTGAAACATGATTGGGAAATTTCTGTACCAAAAATGTGAACCCCACAATCTTTAAATATATAGAAATTCTTGTTTTGGGCACATATCTTTTAAAAAAGTATTAAAACCATGTACCTACCAATTAAAAACATATTGGGTTACATGGTTAGTTTTTACCATTTTTAATAATAATGAATTAACTATTATCTTACCCCTACACCACTATTTATTTTTTTATGGTAACCTTGGGATCTCAAACAGATTCCCTAATGAGTGTGAAAACCCGATGCTCTTAGAAAACTCTCTATAATAATGTAATACACTCTAGAACATCCTAAGTCAAATTGAAAAAAAATTATAACATTACAATTTCCATATTAAAGAGTATAATACATTAATCTAGATATCTTATATTATCCCCACCATTGTGCATTCCATACATGTAATGTTAGAGGTTAGTAGTGTCTTGAATAACATGAGGACAATAAACCAAAAATAATGTTATCATAAAAACCATTCATTAAAAAAAATTGTGCATCATACTATTTTAATGTACCATTGATGTGAATTAGCATTAGAATATCTTAGTTTTATTGTCCCCATCATATGAATCCTTTTTTACAAAATGGTATATATGGAACAAAATTAACGTGTTACTAATTAAACATGTTTTTAGGTTTAGGGTTTTACTCAAAATTAAAAGTTTTATGAAAATAATCATGAAGTTAACTGAATCCAAATTTTTTTATTACCGGTAATAATTTTAACCGATATGACCCAAACTACTAAAATATCAAACTTATAGGGGTGCTAACTATCATCACATAAATGTGTGGAAAATTCATTATTGTTGGAAATAGATGAATATATACACGATTCCTCACTTATAATGATAAATAAAAATTTATATTATTTGAATAAGGTATATAATTTGTTTAATCCATTATAATTCTGTTCCATTATAATGTAATCTTCTCAGCTGTATCTCATAGAAGACATGGTCAACAAAAATCAGTTTCCCCAACCAGCACCCAGAAAAGTGTTGAATTAAATTGATGGACATATAATTCATTAAAATTGAATAGATGAATAATATCTAAGTAAATATAGTGTTATGAAATATTTACTAAGGTAAATTAACTTTTATTGAACCACAAAAGTATATCAGACATGCTCAAATATCCTCTTTCAATATTACAGATCGATCTAACTTCCCCTATGAATGTAGAAAATATACTTTACTATTGGGGAATTTGGACCGTAAGAGTTAATGTAGTATCCACAAAAACCACAAAGTATAATTATGTTCTCTATAATAGACAATTGAAATCATTACACAATTATACTTTAAAATTTCATAAATACTCATCATTGGAAAGTAATTTATGGAATTCATTCCCTATATTGGAAGAAAATGTCCTTTAATAGTGAGTTAGTCTACTATTTCCTTAATTTAAATATGATAATAATTTTTTTTTGAGAATATGATGTCAAATTATTTGAAAATTCACTCCCAATTTGGTATAGTTATTCATAGTAATCACAAGTTTCCCACAAAAACAGTGTGTTTAGAGTTCCGTTATTGATAGCCAAGGGGAATATCCATATTAATAGCCATAATTATTTAATAGATGGATATTAAATTCAGTCAATAAATACATTTTATTTTAATAGTACATGTATGGAATACATTATTGAGTTATGATGGGTCTGGAGTGATCATTTCGATATAATGTAGGAATCCAAATTTTATTTTAAAAAATGAAAGAGTGAATTAACATCATATGTCTTCCCATAATTGACCCTAAACCATTGATTATTAACCTAATTATATATCAATCATTGTAAAATTACATAGGTTACAAGGAATTTTTCAACCAATTTAGTAATGAGAGTCACCTGATAAAAAATGACATTATCTGGTTTTTTACAAATCATGTTATTGTTTGTGGTTAGACCCATGAATCATCATTAATATATAATTTCATTAACATAACAATATACTTGTGATTTATTTCATCCACTACCATATTTATTTTGAAAACTAATTCCTCATTTATGTATCCATTATTGTGGGAATACATAAGAAATCATGATAAAATCTCGGAAAATAACCCAATAAGTATAAAGGATAATGGTCAAAGAGATATATATATATATATATATGAATGATAGTATTAGTTTATGTGAATAGAACACCTCACAATTCGAAATGGTCTTAGAGTGTGACGATGTATTCGTTGTGATCATAGAAGCCTCTAAAATCCAACTTAGTAATAACATCATCTTCATCCAAATTATGTGATATCACAACCACATGGAAACATGTGTTATCTAAGTGTTTTTTTCTATTATTTATATAGACTGATGTGTATAATTAATAAAATATCCACCATAATTGTATTATTCTATAACAATATAAATATTCCACTTATTGATTTTATTAGTAACCCCCAATGTTATGATCAAAAACTAGTATGATACGCTTCCAACCACTTAAATTAATGGTCAAACTACCATCATACATAAGACCTAGTACCCCCAGAAAAGTTAAAAACTATAACGAGAGGCATTGAACCAACATAAATTAATAATAATAAATATAAGTATTGAATTAATTAATAAAATCTATCTCAAAAATTATATTATAAAAAATTCACCAACATCATGAACACCCATATAATAAGAACGTGGAAAAAATTGATGGTGGGGAATAATTTAACTCCCTTGTTATCTTGTTACCCATGATGTTCTCACACACTCATTATTTGAGGAATTATATCCACTTACATAACAAAATTTTAATTTTATTGTATCATATATAACAAAGGGAAAACAATTATGAAGTCATAAAAAATGGATCACTAGCATAACCAGCATAATAATTCCAATAAGAAAATGATTTTTAACATTACAAAAAAATTCAATTATAAATTCCAACATATTTTTATATTGTTTACATAATTTAATTCACCATATTAAAAATATTATATAATGGATTTACCAGATTAATGGAATTTGAAAAAATTTAAT
Organism: Viscum album; assembly: GCA_963277665.1. Lineage (NCBI taxonomy): Eukaryota > Viridiplantae > Streptophyta > Magnoliopsida > Santalales > Viscaceae > Viscum > Viscum album. The sequence continues at coordinate 1,284,541,063 of OY728141.1, forward strand.
GATTTTCTTTTATGAACTATTTCCACTAAAGATCCATATTAGGTGGACTCATTATGTATTTCCTTAAACCGAAATTATCAAAATAGTGGTATGAAAAATATCTTAATTTCTAAAAAATAAATTGATATTATAATAAAATATAATCATGTAAAAAAACCATCAATTTAATTATAATATTTATAAGAAACATTATCAAAAAATATATTCTCATAAAAAATCAATCAAAAACCAATATGATCCACATCCACCATATACTGACATTATTTTATACAAGTGAAATAGTTTAAAGTTCTTTTATAAATAGATTTTCAATATATTTTCTTAATATAATGATTCAAAAAAACATTTTTATGAAAATATTAATATTAATAATTTATTTTTAACAATAAAGAGTTTAAACTCATGTAACACATACATGGAATTCATATTTCTGGTTAGTGTATTTCAAATTTAAATTTTTTTAAAATATTTATTGTTACCAATAATGAATGCTCAATATTGAAATTAAAAAATAGATGGTAACATTTCATAGATTTCAGAATTCCCTTGTGACTAGGTTACTAACAAATTTTACATTCCCAAATCATATTAAACACTATAAGGGTTATCTCATTTAACATATTAATAATGTATCATGTTATACTACACCCTAAATTAGACATGTATAACTCGTTATATATATATATATCATTGAGTCGAAAAAATACATTTCATTATATAATTTATTTAAGAAAACTTCCATTTAGTGAAATATATAGCATTATTATTTTTGAATTATCGCCAATATCTACAAAATATTCAAAAAATCTAATTTAATTAAATACATGAAATGTTTTAAAAATAATAAAATTTAACACTAAAACAAAATCAATGAATCTATTTCAAAAGTTTTATAATATATAAACATGTCATGACATTTTATTAATGTAAAAATGTAAACATGTAGTCACACATTAATGCAATCATCTTAATGTTCATAACATGTTATTTGAAAAATTTGGATTCCACTTACAAATTAAACACTTAATATAATGGAGATTAGTTACTAATTTATGATATAATTTGATAATTTATTTTTGCATCTTTAAGTAAAACAAGTACATATAAGGAAAAGGCTTGGATCAATACTTAAAGTAATCATTTAATAATATAGATTAAACTATTAAATTACTATGTTTATTAATTAATTTCATCAAAACACCAAATTTTATCAACGGTCAAAATTTTTTTTAGAAAACAAGGTAATAATTCCTCATGTTACCAATACATAAGTAATGAAATATCACATGAATGTTGTAATCCATGTGATATGCCTATTTAAAAATTCTTGATAAATATATATCACCAGATAAACCATTAATAATAATGTGAAAACATTAATATATGTTTTTTTAGTATTTTTCATTCAATTAATATGTTATTTACACCGTGATCAATATAAATAGGATATATACTATATTTAATTTGTCTTATATTATATCTGTAAAAATCCAATTTCCATGAATACCATTCTAATTGATAATATTATTAAAACAGAAACAATTTCTAAAATAATAAATCAAACTGAATTCAACAGATTATATTAGAATTATTCTTGCTTTAGTTGAATCTCATAGACACCAAGGTAGGGAGATAAATTATTAAGAAATCACAAAATATTTTCTGGATGATTTTCCATTAAATGAATCAAAACATTCTATATACCAACTATAATAGAATAGTATAATTTAATGAATTATAAAACCCAAAAAACATTGAAAAATAATTTTATGATAATCTGAGTAATATTAGTCAATAATAATAATAAATGATATTATAAGAATTCAATTCCAAAAATTAAATATATGATTCCTACAAGGAAAAAGTATATGATTCATATAAAAACTACCTCTATTTCTACCCAAGATAAAATTTATGTAAATAAGAAAATTATATCATGGGTAAAATAAAACATCTAAGAACATTCCCTTATTACAAAGAAATATTGGTTTACTATCTCGAAAATTAGCTACATATACATATTTTTTACAAAACATGTGTTAATTTCTATATAATATAGACACAATAGTCCCTTTCCAGGATAAGTCATATGATTTAATCTTCATAACCTGGATATTGAAAACATAATAAAGGGGTAAAATTAGATACTTAATATTATTAAAATATTTCATTATATTTACTATAACATTAGAAAGAGATAAATATCTTAATAAATAATTATAAGATGTTTGAAGATATTTGTAGGACATGTTGGAGTAACACAATATCATAAAATCTTAATTAAATAATCATGAAATATATGAAACGGATCAAAACACATCTCAATAATCATATATAATTTTATCATGAAATGAATGAGAAAAATACTTGAAATATTTTGAATAGTCACGACAACATAACTTTTTAGAGAAATCAAATGCTTTATTAGTACTTTAAATAAGTTAATAATAATCATTTAAATGAGATGCAATCTAAATCATTGACTGTGTTGTGGAGAAATATTTCCATAAAATTTTCAAACAATAACTTTTCAAAAAATCTTCATGTGTCTCATTCACAAAAAACATTTCAAAAAATCATTATGTATATCATTCACATAAAACCCATGAAATTTGTTTTCCAACACCACATTGATGCAACATTTTATCATCCCATGTAATATAAATACTCATCTAATAAATTGTCGGAAGGGGATGATATTGGACCCCAAAAATACTAAATCATACATATTGTTTCCACTTAAAATCAAGAAAAATAAATATAATAATATAGAAATAGAAAATTACAGATTTACATAAATCCTTAAAAAAAGAAAAAATGATCTTAAGAAATAAAAATTTATTGAAAATATCATTTCGGATAAGTAATCATATCATTAGAACATAAATAATGAAATAAAAAATCTCATTCTAAAAAATAACTCGTGGAGGGTAAATAAAAGTTAAAATAAAACTTCTACATGAATCCATTTTTAAAATATATGTAAAAATTGTTTAAAAACTTTGATTTTTTAAAGGATGGAAACCCCATATGAAATTTTTGAAGTCACCTTGATGAAAATTCACAACATTAATGTTTTGATAAAACCAATGTTTAAAAATATATAACAGTTTGAAAGGATTGTTGGAGACAAAACAAATTTATTTCCAACTACTTAAAAGGGAATATTATTTTCAATAAAATTCATTGGTATAGATAAAAATCTATTATAAGAAATGATAATTTTTAATAAAAATGAATTTTAAAGAAACATTAGAATCATAAAGGATGAATATTATATTTTGGCACATGAATTCACCTCAATATAAGGTGGAAATACATCCTAAAATAAAATTATTTTATAATAGAATAATCATGAATTGTAAAAAATGAATAAGAGTAATTAGGACCTCATAGACAGAATTATGTGAGGAAAACACCTTATAAATTTTATAATTTTTGAAATAAAAATCATTTGAATATAGAAAGTTATATTGTTATATAAATTCCATGAATTAAATAATAGAATTTAGAAAATAATTATTTCAAAGTATATTAACCATATAAATGATAAATTTTTACATCACGTTAAAACATGTCTAAATGAGAATAAGTTATGATTAAAAAACCCTTATCGTATTTCTGTGCTTAGTTGATGAAACAATAAATTACTATAAAAAACATAGATAACTTAATCATCTATTTCATAATCATATTCATATATTTTACCTTTGTAATTGTTAATTAATAATTATTTACTATTTCTATATAGGTTAGTTGTATCTTATTCTCATTCATCTAGTGTCAAAAACATTAAACTTTTTTCATTCTATAATGTTGATATTATTTTCCGTTCATTGACACCAGGTTCATAATTAATAAATATTTAAATATATTGAAATTTATAAAAAATCATTATTTTTAAGTATATCATAAAATTGTATAAGTTTTTTTGTTACAATGTTTGAAATTGGACGGGATGCTGCCTTATATTAGTTATTTTAGCTAAAGAAAATGATACATAAAAAATATTTTACATAAAAAATATAATATTTCAATAAAAACAAGAATATTAGAATTTTATTATTATATTATAATTGTTTAAATTTTAATGTATACATCGTCCCCTATTAAATATTTTATATCACCAGTCATGTAGGTCATCAAATCTACCCAAATGAGAACACACTTTAACACCATTGATGTGTATGGTCTGAGAGGTGATTAATAAGACATAATACCATTAAAATATAATAGTTATGGTAAAATTATGATTTATTATGATGTTTGACCATCTTTTATTATTTTTTTGAATAAAAAAAATAATAACGGAAAAATGAAAAAATGATTTTTGATGGATGCAATAGCCCGAACACACAAACAATTATATCCCCTGGTTTTCATATGTAAATTTAAATGAATAAATAAGGGTCATGAAATTAATATGAAAAAATATAAGTATAATAATTATAATTAATTCATCACATTATTATGTTGATAGTATATTAGGAATATTTATACAAGGATGAATAAAAAAATTATACTTATACTCGAGACTAGAACATTCCCTAGAAGTCCTCTAGAAATTGAAGGGCATAAGATAAATATGAAATACCATGGAATTATTATCCTAAAAGTGTTTAAGAGGGAGAGAAAATTTTCATATTAGAAAGGTGTAATTAAAATTATCTATTATTCTTGATGTTTTATACATGTTACCTTTATACAGAAAATCATAAGGATTGTTTGGGAAATAATCATGGAATAAGAATAATTTATTTTAGCCATTAAATGGTCCAGATATTGAAAGGAAGAAAATGATAATGTTGGATGAGGTTTATTTGAGCCACATATTTACTATCCATTTGGAATGACATTCCTTACATCTTTTGTCCAAACCCATTAGTAAAATACTTATTACCATTTTTACATTTTACCAGCATAACTAATTTTTAATCATAGAAATAAATTTGAATGAATAAAATAAAAAATGACATGATTAAATAGTTTAAATATTATGATTTAATTTTTTATAACAATTTAATTCAATAAAATTTAAATATTTATATATATCGTTATTTTTAAAACAAAAATACATAAAATAGTAAGTCTATTTTCTAAAAAATAAAAATATTTATATTTAAAATTTACATATGATAATGTCATTAGGGTTTCTAAATTTATATCATTAAATTGAATTATTATTAGTTTATTAATATTTATTAGGCATCCAATTAAATAAAAAACTTATGCCCACCTCTAAAATAAATGATATTGAATAGAAATCCAAAAAAGTTCTTCCATTATATTGTAGTAATATTTTTATTTTGTTATAAATATTTTATGTAACTATTTTTAAAATATAAATGAATATTTAAAAATGGTAAGTGTAGTATAATAATTTTATATTTTATTTATTTAGTAGTTTTGAAATATTCAGGTTTACGGGTACATAGTGAATAAATCATAAAATCTATAATTTTCATAAATCCAAATTTTTAAAATTAAAATAAACCCTTTTCTAAAATACATAAAAATATTATTCTATATTAATATGGAAATGATAAATCCTAAAATGATGATTTTTTTAAGTAATACTATTAATTTTTTAAATGAAATTTATACATATAAACGTTTAATGATGTGAAAAAGGGTTTTTGTAGATACATAACTATATTAATATTTTTCATATATTAATTTATCTACTTTATATATAAATGATAATATTCAATGAATGTAATATAATTACACAGAAATAAAACTCTTATCTTAAAAAATTAATTTTTATGAGAAAATTGGATGCAGGGACTAATGAATTTTACAAATATTAGGACATTATTTTTAATATAAAAATTTTATTAACACATCTTAGTGATGTTGAGTCATAGTCTATTTGGATGACTATATTAATAAAACCAACAATACAAAAAAATATCTATTTTTCTCCACGATAACCTCAAAATTTTATTTGATATCCTAAAAATACATAAAATAACCTATAGAATACAAAAAAATAATATCGTGGGATATAAATCCCAGTTATGGAATAAATATGGAAAACTACAATAAAATATGATTATGGTTAAACATAATTATATCATAAAGGAAATGTTCATGAATAATCAAATGCAGGAATAAAATAATTAACCTGGAATCAAAATATCATGAAAACACTAGAATATGGTAACAACATAAAATATTTCATAAGTATAGCTACCCCACATATTCATACATTACTATTACATCATTTTTAATATAATAAATATAAAAGTGTTAAATAACAAGGATTAACTTGTTTAGTGTGTTGAGAAATTATCTCCAATCATAAAATTTACATAATAAAACATAAAAATTATTTAATTCCTTCTTCAATATATTTTTAGTGGGTATAATACACTCCTTTGTATAGGTAGTCACCTAATGATATACATCAATGGAGGGGGTGAGCAAAAATCCCAGTAAGGGGATAAACAATAACATGTATCAATAGAAAATGGGTAAGAAAATTTATCATCCTCATAAAATTTGTATGGAATCATTGTCGTAATAATGATAGTAATAATTATTAAATGGGATGGAATGTAAAAATTCATAAAAATGATACATTGTGTATTAGTGGTAAAATACCACACATAGTTCTAAACAAATATAGCATCATGTTAACACAGAACATATTTTCATAATCAGAACATAATAATTTTGATCAAATCTGGAATCATGTTAATGAATATTTCAATCAATATCATCAGATATATCAAATTACCTAACGCATTAGAGTGTTATATAACAACAGGTTCACTCATCACCTCATAACATTTATATAACCTTTTTTGACATAGAAGGTATATAAATAATATAAATAGAATAAACCATGATAAATTAATGTGTTTCATTTCATACATTAAGGAATAAATTTTTCTGATTCCAAAATAAGAAATGAAAAACATATTTTATGTTATATTCATCATTATTGAATGAAAAAAATCTACCTAATAGTTGTAAAAATGTGTCTTATAGAGATTTTTTTTATATAAAATCATTTTATTTTTCAAAAAACTATATTATAAACTTTTATATTACACAAAATAAAAGTTAATAACACTGAAATTATATTTTTGGAGTGTTAAATTCACATCCACAATAAAATTTGGCATAAAAGAGGAATATCCCATATAAGTAAAAGTGGGTTCATGAATACCCATAAAATACGTATAAATCATTTATTCACTTTTATAATCTTTTAAATCAGATTATTAATATTCATAAACAAATATAAAACAAATTATACTTGTATTTTATTTATTGTAGTTTTGTTAAGTTGATTTATGGTCATTATGACAAGTTATAGAGTTCAATCCTATCATACTGAGATTGTTTGTTTCATGGTATTCATAATTGGTTCAATTGTATATATGTATTGATGTTCATGTAAGATGAAGATAATTCTGCATAATTGAAATCATAAGTTATTAGTAAATATATATAACATTAATTGGCCTTATATATTGTTTTATCTATATTTGTGGATGATTCATTATATAAATATTAATTATAATAGTTTAGATTAATTTTCGTAGTTTTTGACCACAATGATCAAATTTTGTTTTATTATTTAATATTATGTATATTTGTTAGTTCTAGAATATAAAAAACAATATAAAATAACTTTTACAACATTATAAAAAAATTGTAATGGTTTTATGAATAGACACTAAGGAGATAAATTAAAATGAAAACTATTTAACTTTGATGGTGAGATATGAAAACCTAATAGATGACATTGTAATTTTTAGAATAAAAGGGAGAGGTTTATATGTTTAATGATGGATTATACCATTTACATAATAAGACTAATGTATAAATAAGATAATAGAGTTATAATTTTAGTTTGATGAGGGGAGTTGGGGGAGGTGAGAAGAGAATAATAAAATAAAACAATTTGAAAATAATTTAATAGAAAAAGATTGTAAATTTTACCTCTAGAACGCCTTGTCATTGAGAGACTAAATAATAGAATTTCATTTGGTATTTTTATGGAGAAAATGATATTAGACATGGGGAGGAGTTTTGGAATGGTTATTAGGATGAATTTGGACATGAATCATATCATAGATGGTGTGCAGAGAAGAGGAGGTGAGGGGTGGAATTTACATGGGAAGAGATTGGTGTATTTCCATTATTTTATTGGTTATTAAATTATTTTTTCTCAATGTTATAAATTGTTTGAATTTTTCTTATAAATATATTAAATAATTAAAGACTATTCAATATTACTGGAATACGTCATCTATACATCATCAATGATTCAATAATTCATGTATTTGTTATCTATTGTAAATTAAAAAAATATAACCATTAACAAAATATTAAACTATTTTATAAAAACAACAAAAATTAATAAAAACCATTAATCAATTTGTATAATTCAAAATTAAAATCCATTTTATAAAAATAATTTTCTAAATATTGGTAATTTAATCTTTAATTAATATCTTCATTTATTCAAAAAATATAGATTTTAAAATTTTAAATGATTTTACAACACTTGAAACACTAATTAAGATCACCTGAAATTATTTTAAATTCATAATTAAATAGAATATTAATTTCTGAGAATATTTTTTTATTTATATAATTATTTTAATTATAAAATTTTATTTAATCGTTTATTCTTTAGAAAAATATCAGCACATAATTTATCATTTTTAAATAATGTATTTACTTATAATATGATATAATTATATTATATTTTCATTTATTAGATTCCTAAATTTTATTTACACTTTCATATGTGATGTTATAATATTATTTTCTGGTATTCAATTCTTAATGGTCATGTTAGTATCCAAAGGTCAAGTAATTATTCCATACGAATATGTTTCTTAATATCTATGAATATAACTTATTTAATTATTTATTAAGAGAGTTCTATTTTAAATAGGGTCTATATATTATTTATGTGTTTTATACTATATAACCTAATTATAATAAGGGAAACAATTAAACTGGTAAATTTTTAGGTCATTACATTATTCCCCTCTTTTTAAAATTTCCCTCAAAATATCATTTCACATATATAGGTGAGGGTATTTCCCATTAATTGTATCCTCTAGCTCCCATGTTTCCTCTCATAATATATAGCTTCACTATTGTACTTTGACAAGGTGAGTATTCTTGTTGTGTATAACATTATTTATATGTTCTTTTATCATGATCGGCTCTTCCTCATAAGAGATGTATTTTTCCAACTATATCACTTCTTAATTTATTAAGTGTGGGGGATCTGTTATGTACATCCTTAAGAAGGAAGCATGGAATGAATTTTTTACATGAGACATGGTCATTCATAGTTCTATTCGATAGGCCATACCCCCAACATGATCATGAATATTGAAGGTGTCAGTGTACCATGGACTCATCATTCTGAACAAATCTCATGATCCTCTTACATGGAGATATGTGGAGTATTTCTCTTATCTTAAGCCTCAAAATTAGGGTTCTATCAATGATTTTATTTATAGTATGTATTTCATATTTACTATTACATAATGTTTTTGCTAAATATTTTTCACCATTTCCACTATTTCATCCACCATTTTATTTCTTACCATATTATGTTCTCTAACATTATCACAACATAGTAGTGTTTTGCTTATTTTCTCATAAAGGGATTTATTTTAATTGTTTTAGATACTTTAATGAGATCTACATTTGTATGTTAACTCACCTAGAGGCAGATGTTAGACCCTTCTTCTTTTGAATTCCACAGAAACTCCTCTCAATAATTCTTCTAGTGATTGAATTTTTTGCTCTAATTAGACAATAGTTTTAGGATGATAACTTGTAATGAAGTCCAATTTATTGATTAGAGAATGTTGGGGAAATTTTTAGAATATGGAGGAGAATATTAGATCTTGATCGGATACAATATAGAATGGTAATCTGAGATGCCTTACAACATATCATATGTATATACAAGAAAAATTGATCTCGTGAGAAGTCCTATAAAATTGTGATAATGTGAGAAATATTTTTGAGACGATCTAAAACAAACCATATAGAATTATTTCCACTCGATGTCCTCATATGTACAGTGATAATTCCATGGTGATTTTCTCAATTTCAATTTTGGTATGGGAAATTTTGGCATTATCCTCATTGACATTTTCCATTAATCATTCACTTCCTAGAATACATGTCACATTGATGTATATTAAGCAACCCCCTTCATCATATTATCCCACCAATGGATCTCTCATGTTCCAAATATTTATTTTTGATCCCTAAGTGAATTGATAATATTTTAATATGTGAATCACTAAGAAGATCATTCTTTATATCTGGATTGGGTGGTACATAATGTTGTGACGCATATATTGAATCTCATTCCTCATTATTTTTTAACATTATAGATGTCTTTCTTCCTCATGTCTTGATGCTAATTTTATACTTCCACATCACTTCATTGAGTATTTTTTAATATATGTACAAGGGATAGTTGATAAATCACATCCGAATGGATTTATGATGTTAATTTTTTTTTAAATTCCTTGGTTTTTACATTGAAAATATATGAATATTAGATAATTCAAAATTATTATCAGTAATAATGTTGCAGAATCCTTTTGACTAAGAGTAACATATACTCTATTTTATTTTTAGTATGGTATTGAAATAGGTTGTTATAATCTTCAACGAGCTCTAATCATCTTAACTAGTTCATATTAATATCATTCCATTTTAATGTTAATTGGAAGCTCTTATGATTAGTATATATTTCACAGTTCTCCCCTTAGAGATAATTCCACAATATCTTCAATGTGATGATCATAAATACCAACTATATATCATGAGTGGGATAGTTTTTCTCATGAATTTTCAACTGTCTTAAGGTGTAGGATATCACATTATAATTTTCAGTTGAAAAAACCCAATCCCTTCATGGAAAAATCATTTTATACAACAAAGAGTTCCATACATATCATATTTTTGAGTAATTTTATTATGAGAAGCCTCTATTTTAACTCATTGATGTTGTTGTCACATTCACTGGTATAAAAAACTATCTAATCCATATAAACATATATTAAAGGTTTTAAAATAATTATATGTTCTTCATAAATCATTAAAAACACCCAACTAGACAAAAAAAACTATGGATCGCTGTTACAAAGGCTTTCTTAGGCCACCGTTCAATTGGATTTATCTTCTAAGGGTCCAAAAAAAATTCATTGCTAGTTATAACATTCCAGTATAATGATACATCATCCTTATAGAACACATATTTACTATGATTTTCATATTGTTTCACCCTTTTCAAATTCATTAACACAATATTCCAATTCACCGCATTTCCCCCCTTTCTCTTAGAGTATATTAAAATATCATCTATAGAGACGACTAAATTTTTTCAGGTAATATCTTAAGACACTTTTAAATTTCTCCATGAATATTTATATATAAATAGTGATTCTAAATAGAATCACTATAAACTTATAGTTTACATTCCTCATTTAAAAGACTGTCTTCAGAATATCTTTCTTCATCACCTAAAATTTTTGATATCCCGATCGATGTCCATCCATAGAAAATTACTTAGCACCACACAATTTATCAAAGAATATACTTATCTGTCATAGGGTATGGATGTTCTTAATCATCATTTTTTTAGACCAGGACAATAAATTTAGAGATACATTCAACCATCATTATTTTTTATGAATGGGATCGATGTACCCCATGGTGAATAACTCAGGTGTATAAAACCCTTTTCCAGATCCTCTTGTAAGTGATTATATTGTTATCTCAAATCATTGTTAGCCATTCTATAAAAATTCATTGATATATTTAGAGGTCATTGAAGAAAATAATCTAAGAACATAAACTCTTTCTTAGGAGGAAGACAAGGAAATTCTTTAGGGAACAGATCAGTGTAGTCCCTCAGTTTGGGAATGTCTTTGATCATGATTACCTACTTTGTCTTTACCATTTGATCTATATAAGATTTTCCATAGATAATTAATAACATAAATTGAAATAATAAGTCTAATGGATATTCCTCAGATTCATTAAACATATAAACAAGAAGATTATATCACATAATTTGAATATTGATATATATTTCTAGAAATTTTATTCTTTATTTGTATAATGTTATCTAGTCTATGACCAAAATAGCATCAAACTACACAAACTAATGTATCAAAATATTTTATTTGAGTTTTGGTCCAAAAAAAGTAATTAGTGAGGAGTTATGTACATTTTATGAAATAATTTCACCATTTTCCATTCTCATCGATAAGTCAAAATCCATATTGTGAGGTGCTTCTTGGAATAGTTTTACTAAACATTTTTGATATGAAAGAATACATTGTACAAGAATGAAATAGTATGTTCTATGTTCTTGAATGAACAACCATCTTACTTTTCACTAAATATTTTTTGTGCTTCACCTCAAAAGTAGTGATAGAAAAATATATCCCTTGGTCTTTTGAATTAATAGGTTATTGATGCTGATTACCCTAAAAGTGTCTAGGATTACTGCATTGGCTTGTATAGTGTCATTCATCATTACAACATGGCATTGAACTATGGGTGGTGATATCCATTCCTCCATAATTTTTGTCAGATTTATTATGTATCTATGATATTCATGAATATATATTCTTCATCTCCCATGCATGAAGAAGTTTTCTATCCCTTTGATTAAATACCCATGATGTTTCTTCCCAGATTTTTTACATGTGACTGGTTGAGTTTTCTTTCATATTTGGATGTAGGTCCTCGATGTTAAAATTTCATCATTCATATCTTAACACCATAACCATGGGGCCAATCTCAATAATCTATCTCATCTTGGAGGGAAAATTTAAAAACATCTTCAGAACTCCGAATGTCGTGAATTTCTAGTTCTTTCCAAAGTTATCATTTTAAACCACTAATGAATCTATCTATTTTTCTGTCATTATGGATTACAAATACAATGCATACCTCACAAGGATTGTCTAATTTTTTTTCCAAATACATGATATATCCACCTTCCTAATTCATCAGCTCTATAAATTTTCCCTCCATCATTGTACAATGGTTTCATGGGAAATAATTGTTAAGATATATTTTCATAATGTCTTCCTACTCTATCTGTTGAATTCCATCATTTGGATTGGTGTTCATAATCAATGGTCATCACTGATCAGTGTCTCTTACTAAATAATAAATGGATCGAGTCACTTTCTCCACCTCTAATTATGAAACAATATAAAATATCATATTCATTAGGTTTACCCAGAGTTACATGGATAGTGGATCAAAAGGTCCACTAAATTTCAGTGGTCATTAACGTATATATATTTCGATATCCAATTAATCTATTATTGTTGTAAGAGGAAATTTAACATTATTTGGATTATTTTTCAAATCCTAAGACATTTGGGTAAGGATTGCTATAAAATTTTGAAACCCACATCCCAAGGCATTAGGGATTTCGGTCAGGAATTTAGTACATTGTTCCTAACATAGATAAATTGCTCGGTTTCCCCTGTTTCTAACAATATTCCAAAATAGGGTAGTTTTTTAACAAAACATAAGTCAACAATTTATGAATAAATAATTTATTCCTTTTAAAAAAACATTTTCTTTTATATATTCTAGGATCGCATTGATTATCATTATTCTATAACAAATATTTATGGGTATACATAAACTCAGTATAGTTCTAATGGTTTTCAGTACGGTTCTCTAATTCTAATACCATGATTAACAAAATCTTTCTAAAATTTTGACTATATCCACCCTTATTTTCCATATATTTCTTTTAAAACATTTTGATGAAAAAAAATTTAATATAGTATTGAACCAGGATAAAAACTTTTAATTTCATTGAAAATATGTGGATGAAAATTACATTTACATAATAAAAATGGAAAATTATTTAATTCATTATTCTCTATATTTTAGTGTCCCTCATATACTCTATAGTATAAACAGCTAAATGAGGATATACATTAAAGGAAGGTTGAGCTAAAATAATAGTAATAGGATAGGTAGTTACATGAATCAATATATCAAGGGGGAGCATAATCATCGTTATCTCAAAAAAATTATTGGATAATCATCTTAAAAATTAAAGGATGCATTAGATAAAGGGATGGAATATGGAAATTCCTTAAAATAAAACATCATGATTTAGTGGTCAAATACCACATATTATAGTGAGCAGAGGTAGAATCATATTCACAGATAACATATGTTCATAATTAGAACATAATCATTTTGAAAAGTTCTACTATCATGTTCATACATATTTTATATTAACCTATGAGATGGATCACATAACCCAATGAAATGGAGGGAAATATAATTCATGGAACACCCTTCACATCATAAAATTCCCATATACATTCTTAAAACATATAATGTTTATCAATCCATCACATAAAATTACCCACAAAAAATTAATGTGTTTTATTTCCTAAATTAATAAAAAACATTGGGCATTCTAAAATGAGAAAGAGAAAAACATATTTTTTATTATATTGATCATTCTTAAGAGAAGAGGGAACGACTAAAGAAGTGTCAAAATGTTTGTTTAAAAAAAAATTATTTTAGAAAATCATTTTATTTTTTATAATACCATATTAGAAACATGTATATCATTGAAAAAAATGAAAATAAGGAAATTATATTTTTTTGTTTTAAAATAACATCCACACAAATATTTTCCATGAAATTGGAATAAATGAAAAAATAAATTGGGTTTGAGAATCCCCTTACCTCAGGTCTGAATGATTTATTCATCTTAATATCATGGATAATAAAATAAGATTAATTAATTTTTAAATTAATAACTTCATATACATATATTTTATTTGTTATAATGTTGTTATGTTCATTAATATCCATTATGATGAGTTATAAAGATCAATTTCCTCATTCTGAATGCGTTCTTTTTTTGTATTCATGATTTCCTTTCTTGTATACAAGTATATATTTTCATGTAATATGAGAATAATTCTACAAAATTGATATAATATGTTATTAAGGAATTTTAATATGTTTAATTGGTTATATGTATACATATATAATGAGATGTGGGGATGATTCATTTGATAAAATTTTAATGATAATTGTTTAGATTAATTTTAGTTGTTTTTTATCACAGTGAACTCATTTAATTTTTTTATTTAATATTATTTATATATGTTACGTCTAGAAATGTAGTTATAAAATACATTTTATATGATATTTCTGCCATTATAATTGTTTTATGACCACCCTTGAAGTCAGTAATGTGAAATGAAAACATTTATTCCTTGATGGTGAGAAATAAAAACATAAGGGATGGTGTTTTAATTTTTAGAATAGAAGTCAGAGGGGAAGAGATTTTATGATAGATTACACTGTTAAATTAATAAAATTCCATTATATATTGCATATTGAGGTTATCATACAAAAATTAATAGGGGAAACAAGTAGATAATAAGAAACAAAAATAACCTGCAGAGAAAAAAATGGAGAGGATCTTACCATTTTAACTTCTTCTCCTTGAGATCCAACTTCGGGAAGTAGGATTCAGACTGTTGTTGATGGATCCAAAAAATATGGAAGATTGTTGGAAAATAGATTGGCTAGAATTTTTTCATGCTTCAAATATTGGAAGCTGTGAGGAGAAGAGGTTATGAGTTGTGGTGTTTATAAGGTAGGATATGAGTGTTTTTTATTGTTTTACTCATTATTTTTAAATTCTGAATCAGGAATATAAATTTTTTTAACATGATCATTAAATTTACTAAATAATTATTTATATTTATATTTTATAGGAATAAATTAGCTCTATATCATCTGTGAATCAATAATTCATATATTTGTTAAATACTGTAAATTTTCGTATCTGATAATTCATAAAAAATAATACTATTTTAGAAATATTTTAAAATTTTAACGTAATTTTTTTCTCTGTATAATTAAAATGACATCTCCAATTTTTTATAATAATTTTTTATATATGATAAATTTTATTTTTAATTAAAAAATTCATTTACTCATAAAATACCAATTTTAATATTATAATCAATTTTACAAAAACTGCAAAAAATAATTATGGTCTCACAAAATTATCTCATATTCATGGGAATAATAAATATAAATTTTTTAATACATTTTAAAAAAATTATTTTTTATATCATTTTATGAATTATAAAATTGTAAATAAAAATGTGTGCTTTATAAAAATTACAACACTTATTTTATCTTTTTATAACCAAATATATAATTATAATTTCATATAATATAATATTATTTTTATTTATAAGATGAAAATATTTTATTTATACTTTCATTATGGGGTTACTATTAAATTGACCTAATTTTTATTCATAATTGTCCTACTACTATTCTAAGGGTCATTTTATTGTTACATTGGAATTAGTCTATTAATTTATATAAATATTACTTATTTCATTATTAATTTTTGGGAATGATTATTTTATTGGAATAAAATTACAATTTATGTTTTTTATAAAATATAAAATAATTATAAGAAGAGAAACAATTACTTTGATTTTTTTTGTTATAATTAGTATAAGTGAAGATTATCTGGAATGGAAACATGAATTGGTGGAATGATTCCTCTAATTGATTAGGTACACTCCCAAATCCTATACAGAACATCTCATGACAAAAATAAAATACCAAGTGCATTTGAGTTCTATCTTGGTGAACAGATTATAACATATACATGAAAATGTGTGCCATAGGAGGAAATTAAATATATTTCAGAAACAAAATTTTTACGATGGAATGAAATGGGTTGAATAACAATATCCTAAAACACAAATAAATATAATATCATAATTTTTTCTATGAAATAATATATTCATTAATTCATGCATATTAATAGGAATAGTTTGGGAGAAATTATTTCCATGTTATGTGATGACCTTTAAAAGACTAGAGTTATTTCATTTGAAATATACCTCTAAAGTGGGGCTTTAGGAAAAAGTGAAACAAGATTTTACAGACGGGAGGGGAATAACAATTTAATTAGAAAAAAACTTATATAAAATGGCCTTCTAGGATAAAATTAAAAATATTAAAAAAATTGGTTTAATAAATTTTATAGAGGGGTACTTGTAATTTTGTAAGAAACATAAAAGGTAATGTATGTAGGATTTCCATTTAGAAAATTAATATAAAATCCATATAATAAATATAAAACCCCACCAATGAAATGTGAATTGTACTGGGTATATAAGTTGAGGGACATATATAGATCATATATGATAATTAAAAAATAAATATTTAGAGAAAAATGAGGTAATGATAGGGAAAGAATAACCCTTATAAAATTGGGTGGTGGGGAGATATACCTTGACTTAGGATCTAGAAACATTCTATAAATGAACTTAATGTATTGTAATATCAAATTAGTTTCATAAATTTCTTAATTAAATATCATTTCAATATATATCATAGTAACTATAACTTTATTTTGTTGATTTATAATTACTACAACGAGATAAAATGATTAATGTCCATATTATGTGAGCATTCATTTTCTGGTTATATGGATGGATAACATTAGGATAATTTTTTATGTTCTTATCAAGTGAAAAATATAAATTATAAGTGAAATGAAATGGTATTATTTTCTATCTATATATTGATATGGTCCAAAATAGAACTTTTTCCTCTCATACATGGATGATTTACTTAGTAAAAACTTGAATGTTGTACGTTTACATCAATTATACCATTTCATCGACCATCAAAATATCGATTTTTTTAAATAATAATATTTTACTATAACATTTAATAAAATTATATATATTAAAATATATTTATCACTAACATATATATAAAATTTATTTTTTATATAACCACACATGAAGCTTGTAGAGAAAAATGAAGAATGTAATTCTTGGAGGACTTGAAACAACCAATATCAGGAAAAAAAATTTCATTTTATAAATGAAATACTAGTGAGTATATGAAGGATATTATAAACTAAAAAAAGAAAAAATATTTATTTAGGATACAAATGTCATTATTTTTAGATGTATTAACATTAGATGGGGTTAGTAGAACAAAAATAAAATTTAATGATAATAAGTTTAGAGTTTCCATCATATTTTGGTTATATGCAGTTAGGTTACCCAATATGGATGTTTATAATGATATTCGAATGATTCGAGAAGCAATATGAAATGTGGGGTAGTATTTGTAGTGGAATTGGGTAGAAACCCAGAATGATCCAAGGATTAAAAGTAGTATAGAGAAGGTGGGATTTTGAATAATATAATCATGGGATTATTATTTTTTATGAATACTACCAATAATGATGATTCATGTGGCCATAAATATTAACTGGTTCTAGTGATTTATAATTAATGTTTCATTACACCATCCATTACTCAAAAATTAATTTTCGAAATTTTAAATGTTAATTATCTATTTTATCATATTTAATATTTTACAAAAAATCAACTATTTTTAAAAAAAAAACCTAACCATTTTTGTCAAATGTAGATTAAAAGAAACAAATTTGTGAATATAATTGTTTAAAAATGATAAATTTAATTTTAACTAAAATTCACTTTAACAAAACAACAACTTTAATATTATAATCAATTTCTTGAACCTTTGAAAAATAATATAGTGTTACCAAAAAATATTGTATTATTATAAAAAAATATAAAATTAATTTATAAATCCATTTTATGTATAATATTTTTTTAATAATTATATCTATTATAAAAATAAAGATAAAACATAAAAATTTTATAAAAATAAAAACACATATTTTATCATTTTTAAAACATTTATTTACACGTATCATTATAATAATATATAATATTTTTATTTAAAATGATTCCAAAATATTATATTACATTTTGATAGGTGAGTCCATTATTCTAATGGTTTTGTTACTATTCTTAATAGTCATATTACTATTCTTACAATATGATTATTATTTCAATGGATTTATTACATTTGAAATAGTCTAATTTTTAATGATCATGTGGGTTCCCTGCATTTTATAAATACAACATATATCATTCATTATTTATTAAATTCTATTTTATCTAAAGGTAATAAATGTTTTCAATTTCAATATTCACATTTCATTTCTAAAATTATAATTTATTTCTATATTTTTTTTGTTATTGGGGTTATCCTAGGGGATTGGGAATATCTTTATTTTCATTTTATTATTATAAAACATCCAATTGTTATCCAATTATAATACATTCAATTATTTAGGATTTATTTATTCAATAAATTTAATTTTTATCTTAATATAACAAAATGGATTTGGTTTTATAATTTTGTTTTTGTGAATTATATAATAATGCTTTTTAATGTATGAAAAAATTATATTATCAGACTGTAAATTCCATTGAAAAACTATAGGTTGTTAAATTCATCCACTAGTATGATATATCACTATCAAAATTTCATTATGCATACAATGTTGAAAACATTATAGAGTAATTATGCTCCATTACTTCATTTAATTAACATGTAACATCCTAGTACTTATAGTTTCAACATAAGTGACATATCTTAGGACAATGAACATTATATCTACAGTTCAATATTTTCACTGAGAGCTTTTTATAAGAGAGGTCATTTTCTAGTTGTACCACATCTGAAATCATGTCATGTGAAGGATATGTTATGTACTTCATAAATTGTGATACATTTAATATGTGAAGTAATTAGGATAGGGTTTGTGGGAGTTCAATTCGAAAGTTTATAGTGTCGATACATTCTTGAATCTCAAATAGAATGATGTACATTGGAATTATCCCTCAAATATTCCAAAAATCACATTACTCACATTCACATAGATCTATAGTGTGTAATTTTTCTATATTTTCAATCTTTTGGTCTCATTGATGATTGATATAATAGATCATCTATCAACTTTATTATATTGAAATGTTTTGTAGAGTTGTATTGGTATTTTTTTACCATTTCCAAAAAAACATTTAAGATGCAACATTTTTTGTTTTTAAAATTCTTCCCATCACACATGTTTCTAATTTATCTTCCCATATTGGGATTCATAAGGATCGATTTAAATTCTATAGTAGAAACTATTATTGTAATAGAACATATCTGTATTAATATGCTAATATTATCCTCCGTTTATGTCTATAAATCATGATCTCAACATTAAATTAATTTTATTTATACTCTGCTTAGGTTGAAAATTAGTTTAGTGAGATAGTCTATAACAATTTTCAAAATAGTGTTTATATAATGTTGATCACTTTTCACGATATGTGTTATAAATCTTGAAACACAATCAAATAAAATCAAATGTGGCATTCCATGTTTAATAACAACATCTTTGTTTTATATCCTTGCATGTATATCAAGTGATATTAACTCTCAAATTATATTATTTTTAATAGTCTTTATGTGGTGATCCAATGAAAACCATATGAAATTATTTCCACTTGGTATATTCTGAAGACTAGTGAAAAATTCAAGGGTGATGTTTTCCCATTTCAGTGTAGGTATGGGAATGAGTTTTAACCACCCCTTATATTTTAACTTTCATCATCAACTATCTAATATATGAGGAAATTTTATGTATATTCTATAGTCTCATATATTATATTATCTCACATATAGTTATCTTGGATATCTCAGTACATCTTTGTGCTCCCTGGGGGGATTGAGATGGTCATGATCTGTGAATCATTCAATATAAATTAATTAAAATCGCATTTAGTGGTATAAAAATTGATACCCTAATCTTTTAACAACTTCTTCATCATTTGATGAACTCTATATATTTCTATTTTTATATATCTCCAACATTTATTTAAATATAAAAAAAATCAATTTGAGCATCCATTATCTTCTATAAAAGGGATGGTTCACCAATCATTGGCAAAAATAATGGTAACATTCCATACCTTAGGATTTCATTATTTTCTATTACAATTATAAAAATATTGAATCCTATATAATTATTATCATTTATAATGTCTGGTGATCTATTATACATAGTGAATCTTCCAAATTTATTTAATTCCCCATGGTGGTTTTAGATCGAACAGTCATAATCCTTGAGCAGATCTAACCATATGTACTGGAATGAATTATTAACTTTTATTGAAAATATATTTCAAATGATCTTATAATTCAAATATATCTCAGACATCACCCATTAAAAGATAATGTAAAAGTTTCTCATAATGGTGAATTATATATTAAAATAGAGATTATACATTGGATTGTGAGTCTTCTGAAAATTTTATGTCTTTCATGGAAAGAATGTCACATTATCATTTATCATTAATAAAAAGCCAAATCCATTTTTTGTAGCATCATTATATAATATGAATAGTTCCCTACTTGAGGTCAACATGAGGACAGGTGAAATGATAAAACTATTTTTCCATTTCATGATTCCCTCATAATATTAAGAATTATTTAAATGATACATTTCATTCTATGATTTCTATTTTACTGTTTTTATAATCAAGAGAATTAATTAGTAATAAAAATCCATTATATGGAATTAATATATCTCCATTATAGTTTTGGATATAAAAAATAATTTCTATTGCCCTTATATTATAAGGGTCAACATACATTGTCACAACGCCAACCCCAGTAGCCTAGAGTTAGTGGTTATATTGTTTATTTTTAATTACATATAAGGAATTGGATACCAAAGGACATAATTTTTTGGAAGGCATGGTACAATTGATACATACTTAAAATTAACATCACATTATAAAATATAAAATATACAAAAAATATTTGTAGATATGACTATTATTCCCCTTAGTGTATCCATGTAAATCAATCACAATATACTTCCTCATTTCCTGAGGAATATGAAATGTAAGGAAAGGTTTATATCAATAGATTGGAAAGGGTAATGATAGAAAATAATTTATGAATAAATATTTTATAAACATTAGAGGATGATAAATGAAACATAATCCTTTTAATTAATATATTTTGAATAAAAACAGTGGACTAATTGTTTATTAAATAACTCCACATAAGTAGTCACATTGTAATGAAACTTACCATAGTCATTATATTAATTGAATAATCACATGAATGATCAGTAACTGAATTTATAATGATGGAACACATAATATTAGATATTTTAATAATGATGATCAATCATCAAGATAGTTATTGTCTAGATGTATCCTCATGATAGTAACAATCATGATATGTCAACAATATAGCTAACATCTATGGGTGTAAACCCTAAAACTATCAAGATCTGTCATCGAGATAGTAAATATCAATATATATTCTTAAGATAAGTTAAATATATTGGAAGAAACCAATATTATTTGGGAGAATAATATGACTCACGAGTCCTTGGGATTCATCGAGTTTAAATAGAAGGTTCCTTATATTTTAATTTATTATTTAAAAAAATAATGCAAATATAATAACCATTACTTAAGTACATTCAAAAAAACGAGACCCAATAGTTTTATCATAAGAATAAATAAAATGTATTTATTAATTTTCAAACATGATAATGCACAGATCTAGCCTTACACATTATTTACTATCCTAAGATAAAAAAAATCTATGATATAATATATTAATAGATTTATATTATTACACCTATTTATATCACTAATTTTCCCTTCAAAAATTAAACAATGGCTCTGAGACCATGAATCAGTATCAATATTTCAGCCTCATGAATACTGTTTTTATAAAATGACCTCCTAGACAATGCATAAGTTGAGTTTCACTATATTTCAGATAATGTAAACACAGAAAACAATAGAGTGATGTTTTTCATGGTAAGAATGGGAAATTTTTCAATATATATCTAAAAAACATCACTTATTTTCCTTCGAAATACTAATAGTGTCAGTGATTCCAATATAACTACTCAAACCCCATATATATTGGGAGAAGACTCTCATTTTATTTCCTTGAATAAATGAAAAATACCTTAATCAAAAATTCTAGTCCAAGTGGTATCCAATTCACATGGAATTGCCATAGAAAGGAAACACTATAATGGAGCAAGACTCCATGAAAATCATGCACAATTCATTTCCACCATTGGGACATTGATTTTTCTTATTATGAATATATGGTTTACTATAATCACAATTGATATGACTATGTAAAGGATATATAACCCTATAAAATTACTTGATAGTGGATTTATTATCATGTAAAGACATACCATAAATACCATCTACATTAACCTCATACAAGAGTATGTGGATGAGGACTTTGTAATTAAGGTTTTTTTCTGTGTAATTACAGTGAATCCATTCAACCAAAGATGAAAATAACATGTCCAGTGAAATGTATGAGATATTTATCTAACTGAAATCCACACTATGTTATTTTGATAGGCCAGCAGTTAGTTTATTGACATGTTGTATATCAGATTCCAGAGCATTGTTGGATTCCCTATAGGATGGCTTCTACTAATTCTTTTAGGGTATATAGTATCAATTTAGGATTCTCTTGAGAATAGATAAAGAGAAAAATTGAATATGACTGAGTTTTTACAGTTGGAGAAGGGTTAAGGATAAATGATTGAGAATTAGAATATAAGGGGAATGCAAAGAGTACAGTAACCACATTAGTTTTTCTCATGTTCATCTCTTTTCTTCTATATTAATTACATAATTCTATAGTGTTTTTGTTCCTGAGAATATAGTGTGGGGTGAATGGAAGGATACCATATCCTTCACCCTCATGATTCATATCGTGTCTCCATATGCTTGTCCTATTATCAGATACTAATTCCAATTCATTCACACATAAATAAATAATACAACTGAAATAACATCCCTTAACAAAATAAATAACTATCTACAATATAATAACTTTTTCTACGGAATATTAATACTTCACCAGTGAAACTAATAATAAACTATATTAATATGATGGGTGGTATTATTTTTATATGACATAATCAATTAATGATTAAAAAAGGATGTTGATATAGATGCAAATACTATCATGATATTAGATAAATATTTCTTCATGAAAATAAAATTTTAAAATAAAGTAAATTTTAAAAACTAAAAAACTATACACATAATATTGCAATGATTTAATTTTACAATAAAATTTTCTAATTGAAAATTAATCATCAATTCATTACGGTGACATGAGATAAGGAAATTTTTTTTATGATAGATATGTTAAAAACATTATTTTCAAAATTTAGTAAGAAAAATTAAAAATCACATTCTTCATAAAACGAAGTAAATATTTTTTTACAGAATTTTGTAAAAAAAATTAAAAGGTATAAAAATTAATTTAATCACTTTTTGGAATTTTAAAATAAAATTATGAATCATGGAGAGTGATGAGAAATATTCCTCAATTGAGAAAAAACCATTAAGCACCCATAATAATTACGAGATTGTGAATAAACCCTTATTATTTGGGTATCTTTTGAATCATAAGCCCCATGAAATAAATATCATCAAATGAAATATTTAATTCTATTATTTCAAATATATTGATGATATAACATATTTAGGAGACTGTATGTACATCAAAAAAGTAATAATTGATGAATAAGTCATATTTCTCACAAAAATAGTAGTGGGATGATAAACCCTTACCTCGTTCCTGACATACTTCATGCATATTCAAATATAATTTATAATGGGTTTAAACATATTATTAAATTTTAAGGTAAGTTTATCTTTATTTAAAATATATTATATTACAATTTAATAAGATATTATCAACTCTAAATTAATAATATTTTACTATTTTTATACTTTTGGGAGTTAAATTCTTTGTTTTCTCTCGCATACTTTTTTATGATTGTCACTTTTCATTTTCAGAGGTTATATATCCATAATATACATAGTGATATTAATTTTATAAATATCATCATTAGTAATTTTATTTATTTTTTATATCATTTTAAATTGTTTAAAATAGAAAAATAATTGCATCATGGCATTAAGACATTTGGCGGTATGTACTCACAAGAAATTGTATAATTTCATTAATTGTCAATAGGTAGGTAAATATATTATATATTATTTTTTAACAAAGAGTATCATGTTATAATTATCATATATATCCCTTATTTCAATAATTATAATTATTGTTGTCATGTGGTGATTAAAATAATTACACCATGGCGTGGAGGTGAAAATGAATTGACGGAATGTGTGACCTTTTGTAATTGATGTGTGGGGAACATTAGAAATTTATTAAAATATAAATTTATCATCAATTAATTTTCAATTAAATATTTATCCATACATATCAATTTTAAATATATCTTGATTAAGAAAAAAAATACATTCATACAATAAAATTTATATATTTAATTACTATATTTTCACCCTTGTCTTTTGGTTTTAATCCTAATTTAACCCCTTTAACACTTAACAAAACTTTGTTTTTTTCATTGAGGGTTAAAATATTTATTATAAAATAAAAATTTACCAGTAAATGAATCAAATATGAAATTTTACACCTCGTCCCAATTTTTTTTTGAATTTATGCTATTTATGTATATTATATCATTTAATTAAATATAATTTATTTTAATAAATAATTAAAATCAATTTTGAATGTATTCATTATTTTGACTATAAAAAACAACAAATAAGAAAAAATGGAAATGAATGTATAAATAAATCCCAAATATGTCAAAGTTGTCTCTAAAATTCATTTATGTCATTAAATATATAATATTATATTTCTTTTCATATTTTTAATATCAATTATTTTATTCCTATATTAATTAATTAACCAATGCATTAGCATTTTTAATGATTTCAAGGTAATTATATCTTCCCAAAAATCTAAAAATAAATTTCAAAAATGATTATACTTCCTTTATTATTAAAAATTCATTTTATAGTAATAGATATTTTATAGGTAACACGATATTAAAAATGTTATAATTATAAAAAACATGAATGTGGTGTCTTTTAATTTATAATAAATAAAATTTTGTAAACATCATAATCTTATTTTAATGTCAAAGATATTCATATATCCAAAACTCAAATTCATATAAATGAAAATTACTAAGTCAATAAATTTTCATCAAGTTATGTGATCATTTTATTGTCTCTATCTTTTCATTTTTGAGCCAAATCACCAAATTTACCATTTATCATAATTTTTTTAACCAAGGATACTATTCAATTTATTCAAAAATAAAAAAGTTATATTTTCTAAATTTCGACACTATAAACCCAATTATTGTATACATTTTTCAAAATTAAAAATACATAGGTCTTAGAAATTAATTAAAAATTAATTTCAATAAAGGGAATGGAAAATTATTTTACTAAAAAAATTAATATTTAACCCAAATGTTAACTTATGTCAAAATATAGTATAACGATGAATAAAATTAAATTAATAATATTTTTTATATTTACATTTTACAGAAGTAGAATTTAGGTAAAAATAAAATAATAAAGGTTTTTTTCATATAATTACTTTGATCATTTCATAAATATTAGTATTTTTCACTATTCACTAAAAATCAATGTTTTGAGAAAAAAAAACAGAAAATTTCACCGTAAGATAATTTTAGTAATCCCGTAGAAAAAATTTAGTTTATTTTATAATATTTATTTTATAAATATTTAAATAATAAATTGTTATTATTTTCTCATAGAATGAAAAATATTTTTTTTCTTGAAAAAACATATTAAATGAATAAAATTAATTTACTAATAATTAAGTTATTATCTCTCAATAATGAAAATTTATTATCTAAATAAAAAAATAATATATATTTAATTATATAATTTATTCAATTCCCATATTCTAATTTATGATCTATTTTATAATGATCTCATTATAATATTTCATTGCACATTGTTGATTTGTGTTGTGTGCAACGTTAACTATCAAAAAGATTAAATTTATTTAAAAATAGGGAAATCATTAAATGTAGGGGGTATATGTGTATCTCCTAAATCATTAAATATATTCATTTCACATTGAAATTGAACTTAGAAAATAAAATATTGATATAGGAAAATTCATTTTTGGAAAACCCACATCATAAAAAGTGTTAATAAAACATATTCATAAAATGTGGGAAAGGAAAAATGAGAAGGCCACAAAGATACTAGGATTGAGACTATTATATCATAAGTGGGAAGTGAAAATATTGACATGGAAGAGATATATAAATAAAAAATTTCCAATGGGTAGTTATAGAACACAAGGTCATTATAATGTTAACCATTAGAAAACCATAAATTAGTGATCAAGTAAAAGACCATTGATTTCATATAATTAAAAGTAAACAAAATATATTTACTTTTAAAATACCATTACTCATTTTGAGTTAATATTATTATATCCATATAACTACCATTATAAACCAATATTTCATAATTTAATTCTATAAACTAATAATTATCAAATCATTTATCTTTAGATTAATGAATTTCAACCTCACTTCAAACACATTAAGGGTGATATTGAAGGAATATTTTTATATTCCAAATGAAGATCTCTCAAAAGTTCCATAATTCATTCCTTGTGTTATAAAAAATTTACCAAAATAAAATTGGATATACCATGGTATCTAATAAAATAAATTATAATTTATCTATAAAGAATTTTTTTAGAAAATCTTAATCCATTCCACCTGTTGAATTTCTTAAGACTCATCCAATATATATCTCTCTAAATTCACATGTTAAAAATATAGAAGCAAGATTTATAGATTTCAAAAATAAACATAACAATATATTCCCCAAACAACGTTTTGTAAGTCATATCATCACATACAAAATTTAAAAATATCTTGGTCACATTAAAATAATAATGAAAAAAGTCATGCATCAAAAAATAAAATCTCAGGTTGTTTAATATATTCCACAGATCTAAATATGATGTAATCCCAACAACATAATAGAAACCATCATGTCACCAAACACTATATTTATCAACAAAATTGTACCATAAACATATCTTTATCATTATTATCTCAACATAAATCACATATTAAGGTCATCTTCCACATGTCATGTGTTTTCAAAAAGATCATCTTTCAATAGAATCTCTTCTTTTAGTTCCCATTACTATTCATCACAGTCATCAAAATAATTAATGACAATTTATTTTAGTAAAATCCATGTATATTTAATTATTTTTATAAACATATTAAATAAATTAAAACATAATTCTTCAATACAAATACACAATCACATTAATCATTCCACTATATTATTAAACATTTAATTTTTATTAATAATTCTTCATTTAACATCTGAATGTTATTAACTGCATTATCAGTAGTATAAAAAATTTCTCATCTGACCTAGATGATTTTATATATGAGTTTCCACTAATAGTGCATCAATTTACATTGAAATTTTAAAACATTCAACCATCGATGATACCAAAGAGAGTCCATTATTATCATCACATTTCATTAAAAAATCATTACATTTTTTCTGAGAAATTATATTCAGTGTGCCCTTATTTTCACTAACCAAAAATATATTCCCATCACTCTAATACATCCATAAGGTTTTTTCTTGTCACATTCTTAAAATATATATAACTAAACATTTTTTAATTATGATCTCCACCACCTAATACCGTAGTGAACATTATCCTTATACTGTATAGTGAGTCCAAGAGTTGGTTAATGTACATGTTATTAATAACATATCATGATTATAATATCTCTCACCCAATAATAATCCCATATTATTCTCATCAAGACATTTTATCATTTATTTGGCTTCAGCCCAGTTCTTTATAGATCAATTCATTGACTAAAACCATAAAATTACATTTCTAGAAACATTAATCATATATAGTCATGAAGAATCACGTATAGGAACTAAAAATAACAAAAAATTCTTCTCCGTCAATTATTCCATAGTTTTAAAGTAATTTTTTCACACTTATTAACAAATCAATAAAATGTTTTCATATGGATAGAATGATGATTGAAGGTATTCATAGGGATATGTTGCAGAATATATATTTCCCTAAATTCATTTCCTATGATTTCAACTATATTTTATCTGAAACAGACTATATTGATCTTGACCCTATTAACTGAGAGTTATAAATAAAATTACCACATTTCAATAATAAAAAATAAATATCATCACAAAATACTACATAATTTTTTAGACCTGGTAAAAATGGTGCATACAGGGAATAAACATTAACTTGTAAAACATAAAATACATAATTAACATAAATAGAGAATTAAATTATTATTATTAGTGTATACTTGAAAATTAATGGAAAACCACTTCCTCATATTCCCCGAAAATGTGAAATATATCCAAAGGGTGTTCTCAAATGCCCAGTAAGGGTAATCATATAATGGAATATATGAATAAACAATTCATAAACATTATTTGATGATAAATAATTGAGACAAATTCCATTTTAATATTACTGAAGTATAATATTGTTGGAATAAATGATGATACAATAAATGAATACAAATAATCTCATTATAATTAATCATAACCATGGATGCTCTAATAATCTAATAATCACATGAAATATCAATAACTTTATTCATAATGATGGAATGCATAATACCAAATTCCATAACAATAACAATATATCCTCAAGATATTTACTAGTAGGGTATATCCTCAAGAAAAATTAATATCTAGATATATCATCATGATTGTTAAATATATTGTTATATACACCCAAAACTATTATGATCAATCCCCAAGATAGTTAATATTATAATATATCCTCCTATAGGTTTAAATTGTTTGGTAGAAAACTATTTGACTTGGACAACTGATTTGCCTCATGGGTCATGTAGAATAATATATGTGGAATATTAAGACAACTTTATCACATAATCGTTTAAACATGTTCTTAATTTATAAATTAACATTATTTATATTTATAATATATTATATTATAATTTTTTAAGATGTAACAACCAATTCCAAATTAATATTTCTCTATTTATTCCTTATTCATGTGTTATTTTTCATATTTACTCTGACATGTTCTAACAAGGATGTATCAGTTCTTTTTCATAGGATATAAATCCATAATCTTAAAAATGGTATAAATTTCATAAATAAAATTTTAATAATAAAATATAGTTCTAAAATTATTATAAATTTTTTTTCGCAAAAAATCAATCATATTGGATCATAAATATAGAAGGTCGTACATAGACACGAGCGAATGAATAATTCCATTAATTTGGAATAGGACGAGAAATGAATGATATATTAATTTCGTAGACTTAATATAATGTCATAATCACGTTATATATCCAATATATCCATAATTATAGTTATCCATGTGATGTGGTGATAGAAAATAAATTTCACCATGATGTAGAGATGGAAAGTCGTATATACGCATCTGTGACGCTTTTATTTTTTAGTAGAAATAACATGTAAAATATCAATGTCTAATAATAATAATATAATATCATTATATATAATAAAATTAAGCTAAATAATTATTATATAAATAACTCATAAATTGGAAATAGAAGAGGAAATAATCTTGAAGGAGTCAGTTATGATGATTTCCCCTTCTTTTGAGGACTTCCTTTAGACATCTTCTTAAGTGATCCAGGATAGTAATTTGGAAGGAAGATAAAATTATAAACATGGTTAAGTATTTGGATAAGTGAAATTTGTATAGGGTTTCTTTTGATTCTTTCTTTGGGGCGCGTGCATCCTTCTCTAGAGGACATCCAGTTGTTGCCTCGTATTCCCTCTTTCCAATGTAGGGCGGCATCAACCACTTTTTCTGGGATGTTTGCTCCTTGATCGAAATAGGATTATGTGATGTCAGTTCAAACTTCCATGGATTCCTCCTTGGAAGTCGTCAACTAGTTAGGGTCTCCTTATAGATTTATGATGTTGTTCGTGAAACTCTTCTTAGTTCCATATCTTTATGGACACCAGTTAATTACAATGCTTCTGTTAGGACATTCTGAGGGGTTCGGTCAGGGCAGTAACCATCAGTCAGGGAAGTAGTCATGTTGGGCATCACTGGCGCATCTGGATGATGGGAAACTGGCGTGTCTCTATTCTATCCCTTATTATAGGGCCTTTCGAAGGCGCGGAAGCCCGAGGCATCCCACATTGAATGTGGGGAATCATATTCCATGGTCATGTATCTATGGTTATCCTCATCTTCCCGTGTTTAACACATGGTATGTCGCAATTTTAACGTTTAGCTGAGACCAATCGGACAGATCATAACACTAACTAGAGTGGATCAGATGGGTGAAACCCTTATAGGGAACACTGATATTGGGGCCAACGTGTATTTGGATTACAAAATTTTGTTAAATGGAATGGATAATGGGGTGGAATGATCCCATCGGGATGTGTCGGCCTGGGTAAGAATCAAGATGGATGACTGGAGGTTCCGTGAAGTAGATTGTGAATGTGATGGAACTCTCATGAGGATGACGATGGTTTTGGTCTTGAGCCTCAAAGAGGCTTCCTACGTATCCACATGGCAGGGAATCAATGTCCATTTAGTTCATCAGATGAAATATTAACGATGATTGAGGTTTTAAATGGCTTACTACTAGATGGGGTTAAATGGCTTACAGCTGGATAAGAGTACCAACGGCTTACCGAGGGATAGGGTCACAATGTATTACAGATATAGGGGGTCAAACCGATCTGAAGATGGTGGGGATGACTGGTGGATGGTGGTATCGAACCTCAAGGAGGATTTCTATGTACCATACCTTCTCAATGATCAAAGGCCTTGTAGTTCAGGATGGGTTTTGTGTGCGATGACTTACCACTGACTGGGGAAACAATGACTCATCACTGATCGAGGTCCACAGTTTAACGTCATACAGGATAGGGAGAACCAACGTGAAGGTGGTCGGAGTGACTGAGTGTTGGGATTAAACCTCATGGAGGCTTCCTAAGTACCGTACCTTGTCAAGGATCAAAGTACTTGTAGTTCTTATGGGGGCATGGAACAGATGTGAAGAAGGTTGGAATGACCGGGGTGGTTGGCTTGAACCTTGAAGAGGCTTCGTATGTACCTTTCCTTAGCAAGGATCAAAGACCTCATAGTTCTTGGTGAACCAATGCGAAGGGGGTCATAGAATCCAATGGATGGTGGGATTGAACCTTGTCGAGGATTCTTACATTCCTTGCCCTGTCAATGTTCAAAGACCGTGTTGTTTATGGTGGGGTGGTGGGGCTGACACTCTAGGAAGCTCAAGGTGTTGGTGAACCAATGTGATGGGGGTCAGAGCGACCAATATATGGTGGGCTTGTACCTCGTAGAGGCTTCCTACGTACATTTCCTTGTTAAGGATCGAAGAACTCATAGTTTAGGATGGGTTTTATGTACAATGGATTACCTCTGACTAGGGAAGCAATAGCTTACTGCTATTCGGGGACCACAGTTTAACGTCATGCAGGACGGAGGCGATCCGACATGAATGTGGTCAGAGTGACCGAGTGTGGGGCTTCAACCTTGATGTGGCTTCTTACGCACCCTACCTTGGCAAGGATCAAAGTCCACATTGTTCGGAAGGAGTTCATGGAACCGATGTGAAGATGGGCGGAACGATTGGGGTGGTGGGATTGAACATCATGGATACATCCTATGTACCAGGACATTGCATGGATCAATAACCTCATAGTTCATTGCTGGGGGTGGGGAATACACTCTAGGCTGCCCAGGGTGTTGGTGAACCGACGTGAAGGTTGTAAAAGAGACCACTGGATTGTGGGATTGAAACTTGTGAAGGCTTCCTACGAACCTTTCATAGGAAATATTCAAATCCTTCGTAGTTCATGTTTGGGGTGGGGCTTAAAATCGAGGCATCCCAAGGTGTTGAATAACTGATGTGAAGGGTGTCGGAGTGACCAATTGATGGTGGGCTTGAACGTCGTGGAGGATTCCTACGTTCCTTGCCTTGGCAGGGATCAAAGACCTCGTATTTCATGGTGGGAGGTGGGGATTACATTATGGACTACGCAAGGTGTATGTCACGTTCGATGCTTTCTCCAAGCCCATGTGAGTAATGCTCAGTGTAGGATACAAGACGCAGCAGAGACCTGACGATCACGTTACTAAAGGTGTGTCTGTGGGAAGTGGAGTTTGGGTTACACATAGTTAGCATCCCAAAGAGGAAACAAGGGGTTACATGTGGTTCGCAGCCGACTGATGATTGGGACTTACTCTAGGGTGGTGGACCGAATGGTGACAAAGACCAGTAGGAGAGGGATTGGGCATCTAGGGAGAGAGGAGGAGCTGGGGTGCTATGTAACACCCCGAACCTAGTTACCTTGAGTCAGTACATTATTACATAACATTTGAATGATCACAAAAGATAATGTCCTGAAAGACCTATTTGTTTAGTAGCCTTGGAAGTACTAGATACATTCATTAGGTTTACATTAAATCATGTAATGGAAAACTACAACAACATTGTTTCCATATAAAACATTGAGATCCCATAGACTTTCCCTATAGGTCAGTCATAATATACTTCTTCGCATCCTGGGAAAATTAAAACATATAAATTGGTGAGCTCAGATGCTTAGAAAGGATAACAATATAGAGGAAACATTCATAATTAAGCATAAAAATTTAAGGCAACTTATAAGACCAAAACAAAAGCATTTCAAAAATGAACTTATTCATATTATGGAAAAGGTAAAATCAAATAATTTCATATACATACTCATAGGATATTCTACTAGTCGAATAATCGCATGTAATATCAATAGCCACTTTTATAATGATGGAATGCCTAATGCAAGACTATCATAACCACATAGTCAAAGCTTTTTTCCAATACTACAAATATGATTATGTCAAGGACTTGTGAAAAAACACTAGTTTGCCTCATGAGACCTACCGATTCATTGAGAAGCAATTGCGGACTCCCCCAGTCAATTACTAAGTCCAATGGATTCCTCATATGAAAATGATTAAACATAATATAAACATTTGTATTAAAACTAGCATATGAAATGTCAATACTTTATCCATAAACCATCAATGGTATAAAAATATCACATCCATAGTCAAACATATCAATAAACCTTCAATAAAATATAGATGGTTGGTATCATAATAAATCAACTTCAAATAAGCTTATTGTCTATCAATGGATATTGACATAGATGAAATAAAAACAGTTTTTTGAGAAATATATCTTTCTATTTTATAATCATTTAAAAGTCATATAATTATAAAAGAAATCATTTAAATTTGAAAATATTTTTATAATCTTCTAAGGGATTCTTTGACGATGTTATAATGGTGGAAAATAGACGCACCCATCCTATAAGTTAAAAAACCAATCTTACCTTAATTTTGTTGAAAAGGTCAGAAAGTACATTGATTGGAAAATGATAAAAAGATTCCTTTAAAATCAATTAAGGTAAAATAAGGGTATTATTTAATTTAACCCATTGTTTGTTAAATAATAAAATGTTTTGAAATAAATTTTTAAGAAACATGGATGTGGATGATAAAGATGTCCCAGTAGATAATTACATATAAACAACCTTGAATAATGAAGAGGTTGTAGAATTAACCCTTACCTTGTACTTTTCCTTGGTTGAGGGTAGGTAAACCACTTTTATAATGGTGAAATAATTTTTATTAAATTATACAAGAATCATGTACATTAATATGATATCATATATGATCTTTTACCATTTCTTTGTTAATAATATCATAGTATTATCGTTGTTTCGGGTGTTAACAGATTTGTTTTCCTTTATATTCTTTGTCATGTGAGTCACATTTTTATGGTTGGGATGTATCTTATTCATATCCAGAATTACATAATGTCTTTTACCA
The DNA here is from genome assembly GCA_963277665.1 of Viscum album. Taxonomy (NCBI): domain Eukaryota; kingdom Viridiplantae; phylum Streptophyta; class Magnoliopsida; order Santalales; family Viscaceae; genus Viscum; species Viscum album. Next base: position 1,284,575,845 of record OY728141.1, read on the forward strand.
TTATTTTTTACCATCTAATGAAAATTTTTCTTACATGGATACGATGGGGAATGAATCTCATCGAGTTGGGGGAGATAGTAATCCATACGTATGCACGAGTGACAATATCATTATTTTCATATTAAAATAATATATAATTGGATGGTATATCATATATAAAGAATAATTATCATGTTATATTTATTATTTACATCAATTACACATCATTATTATACCCATCCAAATAATAATGTATTGAATAACTATTATACCCCAATGTAGAGACAGTAAGTCGTATGTACGCACGTATGGTAACATGTCATTCAAAGGATGGATAGAATAATTAATATGGTTGTACAATATTTATAATAACATAATATTATATATATGATACAAGAGTTATTATTTTAGAATGGAAACAACAATGAAAAAGGAATTGGAAGAAGAATGGAACATGAAAGAGGTGATGAAATATTTACCTCTTCTTCGGGTTCTTCTTTTTGAATTGATCAAAAGGGATCATTAGGTTAGCTTTTTTTTAAAAGTAATGACTCTAGGATGAAGGGAGGATAGTTGAGAGGGTATTTGGGCAGAGGATGGCTGAACCAAATGGCGTTGAAGGTGTGAATTAGAGAGAAGGGTAAGTGCCCTTTTATAAGAGTGGTGAGGGGCACCTTAGGAAAAGCTAGAAGTATTATTTTATAATAAAATAATTTTCTGTTTCTAATGGATCCAATGTAAATTATTTGAAGGATAAGGTTTTTATTGGTTGAAAACCACTCAACAAATAGGTTTTAGATATATTTGGGTCACTATATTACTTTATATTTTATATTTAACTCTTAGTTAAATAGTTTGACATTTTCCATGACTCTTTGTATTTTTATATAATATAGTTAATAAAGTTACAATATACTTCCAAGAGACCCCCAAGTGGTTCATTAATGATACACCTATCATTATATAAGTCCTTTCACCGAACCTTATATTTTTACAAATAGAATATCAATTAATAATATAATATTTGTTTTAAAAACTCTTTTATGTCAATTTAGACAATATTTGGTATTTTGTTTTTATTAAAAATTCAAAACAGCATTATCACTTTGAATAAAATTCATATAACTAACCATAAAATGTCATAGTAAACTAGAAAATTATTTTAATTCCAAAAAAGTTTCAAATTACATTTCTTCGGATATTTATAATGTCAATTATTTTAATATTTCATTAATTATTTAAATAGTTCATCATCATTGTGTCAAAAATAAATTAAATTATTTAATGTCTAAAAATTAAAATTAAAATACTATTATGTAGGAAATTTATTTATATTTCTAATTAATATTTATAGTCAAATTTAACTTATGTATAACTCTATATTAAAAATGTTTTAGTTATTAAACATTGATTTTAACTCTTTTAACACTTCGTTAATTAAAATAATAATAAGTGTAAAAATCTAAACCAAGTGGACCAAAGAGGTTCATATGTTATTACTATGGTTTTTTGGTTGAATAATACTTATCCAATAGAATTAGGATATGTGTTATTATAATAATAATATCATTTTTACACTTAATTACACTATTTTCTTTAAACCGTGTTAAATAAAAGTAAAAAGATACTTTTCACTAAAAATTATTTTTATCTTATTGAACCACATTTTACATACTGATGTCAACCATGTATCTTAGATTTTTGAAATTACACTCATAGAAGCGGTAAAATTATGTTTTAAGTGAACTTGTAAATTCTCCTAGAATGTGAGTAAAAGACGGCGAAAAGTTGAATTAAATTTTTATATACCTAAAATTATAATAAACTGAATCCAATGAATTACAATGATCTTAAATAGGTATTATGTATCTATTTGAACTAAATTAAATTTAAATAAAAATTTTAATTATTTAAATAAAAATTTTATTTTAAACAATTACTCAGTGGTTTTCACTATTCATAGAAATTGAAAGTTTTCAGAAAAATACCAAAAATTAACCCTAAGATAATTTCGATATTATGAATCCAAAAAATAAAGTCCATTTTGAAAGATAAAATTTATACAATTTCAAAAGGTGGGTATTACTATTAATAACAGCTCGTTTGATTGGTTGTGGTTTGTTAGAACTCAAAGTTGCGTACAATACACGCTAATGTATTTTTCAAAGAGAAGCATACCATGGAAGCATGGGGTGTTACATGCTACCTCCTACAAGAAATTATAGGGGATTACACCGGGATGGTTTTCCTTTCCCTGCATATGATGCATGGGGGAAGTCAGAGTTTAACATCTTGTATTGAGGATGAGCTAGCTTGGTAGCTTAACATCCTACAGCTCGGACGTGGTGGTTTCACTCTGCACCACTTGTGATTACATAACCGGTAACCTCTCCACCTTGGTGAGGGTAATGCACTGGAAATGTTGTGATAGGGGGTGTCGAGAGGTGATCCCATTGGGGGTCCACCTTTGCGTGGCTAGATGAAGAAGCAATAGTCGTTAGAATTTATGAGTGTTACTAAGGAGTGACGATGGTGCATGGGGAATAGACAAGGAAGATAACCGTAATTGCTTTCTCATTTTTGGCCATGAGGGAATCCCAACACCCTGGTGGGTTCAGGCATATAATTTTTGCCAACACCTATGTGCTAGTGCACAAGAGGGACAACGCCATGGGAATTGGAATCAATCTGAACAATGGGTGATGAAATGTGTGAATCACACGCCCGACATTCAGAATGCAATGAGGGTGGCGTGGAGATGGAAGATAAGTATTGACCTTATATGTAACACAACATCCATATCATGTTATCCTGAAATAGGGACAAATAGATGAGGGTCGACTGCTGACCGTGTTCGAAACAGAGGACCTAACTCGAATTTTTATTCAATGCCTTATGGGGCATTGGGCCAGGATAGTAGGTGAGATGATGCGGCATGGGACATGGCCATTAGGGAGTCCCTTTAGACATGGAAGAGTGTGAATATCATAATTAATGACATGAAATGCGTGAGGTGGAGTGATGTAATGTTTGAATGGATTCTAATATTCTTGAAATTATTCTATTGTAATCATGGAATTAGGAATCTTATGCTTGGATCATAAGACATCTCTTTTTTGGAACTAAAGTAGTCATATGATTGGAACATAGCGTGTACTACAATTTAATGTCATGTAGATATGACTATTGGAACCTTATGCTTGGAGTATAAGGCATCTCTTGTTTGGAGAAAGTGGTATCCTATGTTTGGAACATAGGGTAAACAACAGTTTATAGTCATGTAGATAAGACTGCCAGCATCTTTTTCTTGTAGCATAAGGCATCTCTAGTATAAGGCAACATGCATCCTATATTTGGAGCATAGTGTGATCTATAGTTTATAGTCATGTAGAGAGGATTATTAAGCATAAGAAGCCTAGAAATGGCTAGTGTTGGGACATACAAAAGGGCATCCCTTTCTAGTTCAACCTGTCATAGGATCCAAGTGATAGGGTTTGGAGGAGTTTCCTAAGAGTAGTTCGACTCAAGGTACTTAAAGAACTGATGATGAGAATCTCAATTGAAAACATGCTCATAATATGGGACATGTGCGCGTAATATGGGAGTTGTTCGTGCAATAGTGAAGAAATTGCATGTAATAGGATATATTTTCATGCAATAAAAGATATTTTCATGCAATATGGGAGTGTTTCACACAATAGGTCAATGTTGCATGCAATAGGGATTGGTTGTGAGAAATAAATAAGGATTGGACACAATAGGTAAGTGTTGTATGTAATAGGGATGAATTTTGCACAATAGTAGAGGGTTGTGTGAAATAGTGATGGCTTGTGCGCAAAATTGGGCATAGTGGCACTGTTGCTCTGAAAATTAATGTTTTTCATGAAAACTGGGTAGGTTGGACCTTTATGTGAAAAAATGATGTTTTTTGCGTGAGATATGGGGTTTTATGCGTGGGCGCAGAAAATTTAGTCTTACGCACATTAGAGGGGAGGATGACCTCTGGGGTCCTCCTGCGAAGAAGGGGTTGCACTCGTATTTATTTGTAGAAACTTGGGAGGCAATGTGCATAAAATTCCGCATACCCAATTGGTTTTCTGCATGAATGACTGTGTGTAATATCCCATACATGCTAGGGGTTTTCCATGTGAGGCATGGCGCATAAAATTCTGCGCGTTCAAGGCGGTGGGCAGAAAATTCCGCACGTGCCAGGAGGTGCACGTAAAATTGCACGCACGCAAGTGGTTTTACGGGCAAGATTCCCTTTTTACGCCCAAATCCATTTTATGCGCAAGATTTCATTTTTACACAGAAATCCAATTTTATGTGCAATTCCATACATTGCACCAAAACCGTCCTAGATGGCCATTTCTAGCAGCCCGACTTCGAACAACCATAACTTCTGATCCATAACTCTGTTTGGGCCCCATGACATATCAATTCAATGCTTTTGGAACGAGATACGCTCTAGGATCATATATGGAAGAATTCATAGAATTTAATCGATGAACGTTATAGTTCCAACAAGTGTTTTCAAGATAGAAGGATATGTGTTTTGAAAATAAGTTATGGTAGTCATTCCCTTTTCTATTTTATGTGAGGCACAGTTCAGGAATTTCATAAAATATTTATTTAATATAAATTAATTTTAGTTTTTAAATGGATCCAAACATATTAATTTATATTATAAGATGATTATCGGTTTAAATATCATCATCCACTAATATTTAGATAATGTTTTCCAAAATTTATACCCTTATCATTTGGTTTTAAACCATATTTAACCCCATTAACTCTTATAGTGACAACATTAATTTTTCCCCATTCATGATAAATATTGTTTTTATAAGTAAAAAATGCCTATAAAATGAAAATAGATGAACTTTTAAATCATATCCCAATAATTTCAATGAATTTATTATTTATTATGAATTATATTAAATTTAATATAATATTATTTATTTAAGAAATAAATAATGTAAAATTTTCACTATTCATTACATTGAATTTTTAAAATTTCAATAAAAAATATATCTTAAAAAAATAATTTACTACCTTCTAAATATTTCACATTCAAATATAAAATGAGTTTATGAATTTTATTAGCTAAAAATATATTTATTTTATTATTTTTCATATCATTTATTTAATTTTTCCATTAATTAAATAATTATGACTTTATTGTTGTGCATGATTTCAATGTAATTTTTTCATCCCTAAAATTTAAAAACATACTCCCTAATAAGTTAAATTTCGTAATATTTAAAAAAAAATTATTGTCAAATATTATTTCATGATAACACAATGTTAAAAATGTTAAATTTATCAAAATGATGAATGTGACATCTTTGACTATACTTTAAATATTATAGTATAAACCTTGTAATCTCATTAAAATGCACATAAATGGTCATATAACTAAACTAGAAATTATTATGGATGAAAATTTATTCAATAATAAGATTTGCGCATGTTTTAGGGTCATATTATAGATCGTATCATTTTAATTTTTATCTAAATATCCCAATTTACCATTTACCATGGTAAAAAATACAATGGTTACAATTAATATTGATCAAAAATAAAAGTGGTGCATTTAGTAAATTTTTACCTTATACAACAAAATATTGAAAACATTTTTATAAATTACAAATACATATATTTTATAATTTAAATGAAAATTTATTATTTAAAACAAAATGAAAAATAGTCTTCTTGAAAAAATGAATTTTTCATCCCAAAAATGTACTTATAAAAAAATAACATAGATAATAAATTAGAATGATGTTTTTTTTATTTATTATACAAAAATATTATTTGTTTTATATTTAGATAAAAATAAAATCATAAATTTTCTCCTATTTTAAATACGATGACAGTTTTATAAAAATCATTAATATTTTCTATTTACTAGAAAAATAATAATTAAAAAAACAAAAATAATAAAAATATAAAATTTTAATAATGTAGATTCAAAAATTATGTTCTTTTTATCAAATAATTTTTTTAAATGTTTCAAAAAAGAACTAGGTTTATATTCTCATAGAAATAAATAAATATAGTTTTATGAGGAAAGCATATATTTGAAGAAATAAAATATCTTTATTACAAAATATGTATTTTTTTCCAATGAATAAATAAATTTGATTTAAATATTACCATAATTATATTTTATAATATAGTTAATCATATTATCAATAACAAATTTAACTAATTGTTTCTTATTATCTCATAATAATATTTCAACATTTGGTTAAGCTATGTGTTGTGTGTAACACAAACTACCAAAGAGATTAAATTTATTTAAAAGGGACCTACCACAAAATCTGAAGGTGGTACATATATCAATTTGTTGGTAATAGAAATCCCCATGATTTATACTTCCTCTATATATAATTCAGATTTACTATATATTCCATATATATTTTACTTTTGTCATGACTTTAGCATACTGTGGAAAAGATCCCCATGATTCACATTACTGTTGGAGTATTTCAAAATATCATCTCTAAAGACTAAATTTTTTTCCCAGGTAATATATAAACATATTATTCATTATTTACATCAATATTATGGGGGGAATTAGTGAGTTTGAAGTGAATAGAAATTAACTCATGGAATCTATTAAATATTAAAAATGATGTCTCTGGAATATCTACCTACTTAATTTTTAATAGGTGATATCCTGACTGAAGGTTCATTATAAATAAATATTATACCTGACATATTTGATCAAACAATCTATCTTTCAGTTTTAGAGGATAAATTTTCTTTATCATGTTTTTTATTTAATTATATTCAATATAAAACAGAATTTCCTAATTCTTTTTTTATGAATAGAACCCAAACACCCTATATTGATGTACTTTGTAATATAAAAAAATTATATGTGTTCTCTAGCAATTTTTTAAAAAAAATATTAAAATCAATGGTGGCTATTATACAGTGAGTTTTTTATATTGTAATATTTCTATGTATAAGTTAAATTTCTAACTCAAACACCATGTCAAAGAGAACACCATAAAACTATTGATGGAATACATATGCGAATTTAATCATAATGGACATCTATTCAAGAATTATTTTCTCTTTAGTATGAATAATTTATGCTATAAATTTTTTCTATTATGGAAATAATAACCAAGTATGATAAGATGATACTAATGGAGATACATCTTCCTCTATATAATTATATATTCATAGGATAATGTCATATATAAAGAGTGATCTGCCTACCCCAACAGATGATGTTGGATTCATATAATTCAAACCCACTAAGCCAAATATATAATAAAACTCTAGTATATAATGCATGTGGTGGATATATATAGCTAATATAAAATATTTAAATTATTTAAATGGATATTAAAGGTGAGATTAAGAGTGAAAACATTGGTCCCAAAAAAAAATAGGGTGTTTCTGAGAGGTCCCTTACCTTTGGTTTGAGATTCATTCCTAAATAGCACACAATGTTAGCGATAATCAAATTAGATTCCTTAATTATATAATAATATTATTAAATATTTATTTTATTAACATTGTTTCATTTATTACAATTATAATTTGATATATTGTATAATTTCATTGTTCTCAAAGCATTCGTTTCACGGTTCCAATGTTAGACCACATATGGATAATTTTTGATTTGAATGTAAAATAGTACATGATTAATGAATTTAAATAGAGTTATTTATAAGGTTTTATATAAATTTAAATGGATTGAATTATGAATGAAATATTTTACATAGGGTAAATTGACAATGTTTAAACGTCAATGTGATGAGATTAGGTAATTTAGGACTTCTTACTGACCATTAAGAAGTAGATTCATATAATTTAATTAATTGTTTTTTTTAAAATATTATTGAAATTGAAATAAGTTATAATTTATATCTTATAATCACATTTTATTAAAAAATATTATTTATATAACCAATAGTAAATGTTTTGGTGAAAAATGTTGAATGTTTTTCATTGAGGCAGTTAACCAACCATACTATAAATAATGATTTCATTTTATAAATGAAATAAATGAGGGGATAATATTGATATTACAACATAATAATAACATATTAATCAGTATGTATACTTATGATAATATGTTTTTGTTGACATATATCATATGGGTGTGGCAATAGAAGAATTTTATTAATATTAAATTACATTAGAGTTTACCTATCACGTAATATATCACTATTTAGGATACCCCTTTAGGAAGAATGTGATGTTATTTAGATGAGAAAATCATCCCTAGGATCTAAGGGGATGTAATAGAAGAATGATTTGGTGAAATTTTGGCAAGAACCACGATTTACAAGGTTTGTTAAGATGGTGTGGTATATATAAGGGGTGGGGGTTGAATATTATAATCCTTAGTTAATATTATGGAAGAATACTACCAATAATGATGAAAACTGTTACCATATATAGAAAATGGTGTATGTGAGTTAATTATAATGGGTTTAGAATTCATCCTTAACATTAAAATTCATGTATATAACTTATAATTTAAATTACTTTATTTACCAAATTTCATATTTCACAAAAAATTAACAATTTTAGAATAAATTATAAATAATCACCCGTAATAATTTTGTTTTGTGGATAATTAATATTAAATAATTTTTAAGTTAATAAATTTAAAAACATATTAAATTTATATTTTTAATCAATTCTTCATTTAATTGAAAAATACCAAATTATATATTATTATCGGTTTTGTAGACATTTAATGAATAATTATATTGACATCAAATTAAATTACTATTATAATAAAACATAATATTAATTTATAAAACAATTTTATGAAAATAATTTTTTTAATAATTATAATTTCTTTAAAAAGAAAATAATACATAATTTTCTTACAAAAACAAGACCACGTATTTTTCAATTTTATAAATATTTTTTTAATTATACAGCAATATAAGAATATAAGTTATTATTTCATAAGATAAGTAAATATTATATTACATTTCAATACATAAGGTTACTATTACAACAATCATGTTACTATTCTAAATAATCAGATTACTATCCAATGATTATATAACTATTCCAACTATTAAATTACTATTCCTACTATATTATTTTTAACAGTAATAAAGGTTACCTAATTTTTATAAATAAATCTTATTTATGTCATTCCAAATTCACTTTTATTTTCCCTCTAATTAATATATATATTCATTATTAATATTTCAACTTCATTAATAATATTCTGAATCATTTCTATGGTGTTGTTCATGAGTGTGATTATTCTTGGTTGTCGAGCATATAAAAATTTTCATATTGTCTAAGTCATATTTTATGTTCATTTTCCCTTTATATTGATTTAAATTATCATGGACATATTTATACTTTAAATTTATTTTTTAAATTAATATAATAACATTTTTTATTTAATAATTTGGTTCATGGGGATTATTTTATAGTACAGTACTTTGAATGGGACAATTATATAATCATATGATAAATTTTATTTTCTGAATTTAGGGGGGTTATAGAAAATTCAGAAAAAATAAATATCTAAATGTATATAACATAATAATATATCTTTACATGTAAATATTTTATTGAATTTTTATATAATCATAATTTATACTTACATAACCCCTAATTATCTCCATGAAGAACAATGCTTCCAATAAGCTATAACTACTGTTTCAGGTGGATGATTATCTAGCATGGATTTGTTTATAAATATCTAAAATATTTACCATCTCTTTTATACGGATTTGAAAAAAACCATGATTTTCTATAATCTAATTTATGTTGGCCAAGAAAATACCATAGAGATGATACATTTTATATACATTCAGAAAAAGAGGATTATTTTGGAAGACAATTTTTTCTAGAATCTATTTTATCAAAATTTATTAATTTATTTTGTAATAAATGTACATCAATTTATACTTGTTCATTTAATGGATATGTTTTGATGGTATTATCTAATATTTAAAATATAATACAGTTATTTTTCCTTTATTAGTGTTTATCTGTGAAACATATTATTAAAAATAATATACTCGGGTATAATATATAGTTAAATATAGGGCTATTATATTCATACACCATTATATAAATTTCACCATCATAATTTTAATATTTTCCAAATTTCAATTATAGATAAGGGAATCTGTATGATGAATTAGGATTTATTTTTCTAATAAGGAATCCATATCATTTGTTTACATATAATTATAATTACAAATTTTTTATTTTTGTATAACCACTTGAGATAAATTTCCAAGATTGTTTATGGTTAAGAACTATATAATTTTCAATAGAGTTCATTTTTCGACATATGGAGACAAATTTTCAAAAATAACTATGAATGAATAGAATGTGTAACCGTGAATTCTAAATTTCTATAAAACACAAATATATTACATATCCCATGGTTCTTTAACACAATTGAGTATGCTTCATGTTGAGGTGGAATGATGATGTTGAAGAAGAATTATATGACTATTTAAAATGAACATTAAGATACTTTTTTAGAACCCTCTTTTACATTTTAATAGTATATTTTTAAAATGCATCTCTATGTTCCCTATCTATATTATAGCATTCAAATTTTTATTGATTCAAATTATAAACAAACCTCACATTTCCCTCATGTTGGAGTTCTACAACCACAAATCACTCCATAAAAACATCATAAATAAATATTTTATATATTTGGATTCTATTCCATAACCACTTGAAGTGTCTTTTTCATGTACCTAAAGAGGGTTTTATATTACCTGAATTATATCTCACACATATAACATTGGAACATGATGTTTGGTCCATTAATTATAATTTTGGAATTACCCCAACCATCTAGGCTGCTTGGTGGACTCCATTTTTTCATACCCATTGGGCCCATTAGAAATAATGTTAGTGGAAGGGGATTATACATTTTATCCTGCATTTTCATGGTTCATTCAACTTCTTTAGAAAAATCGAGACTAGCATAATGTAATGTTTAATTATTTTATGGTTGTGTAATGATTCATTGGTATTTTGTACTATTTTAGTTCCATTAATATCTGTATAGGGTGGATTCGAGTAATTTTAACATACCCCATACATTTTTCAATGGGGAAGATTTTATTGGTAATATTTTCAATATTAGGGAATATATAGTCTAAGATAAAATATATAATCCATTATCTAAAATATATATGAAAGTTCCATAAAAATAATTATATTCATATGAATTTAAACATGGAAATGTAATCATCTATAAGCATAAATTTTATTTGATAAATAGAAATTATATTGGTACACATTGAAGACAATATAAGAAATTTAGGGTGGCTAGAAAAAATACTCTATATACAGAATTCTAATATTTAGGATTTAGTCATCAGAATTTTCCTTAATAGTTCTCATTAAACATGCCCCGCCATTTTCCCTGGTTAATGTGTGTCACAACCTAAGCCATATAGATACACCTAGTCGATAATAGGATAAGTGTTAGTTTTCTAATCGCACCTTTAATATGAATGAGTCCTATGACCAGTCCCGAAAATGCATAACACGAATAGGGGTGACTATAGTGTAAGGTACTAGTATGCATACATGCATCTCCACACACATAAAATACTTAAATATAATGTAACTAAAATGAGTGATTGTGTACATATTAATACAAAAAAAAATGTATGAAAATAATACTAAAATTCTTAAAGGGATAAAAACAAGCCAACCAAAAACTATAATGAAGTCCCACCTACTATAAAGAAGGGAATATAATATAATGTGACATATTATTTGATTTATGGTTTTTAAAGTTCAATTTATTATCTATATTCTCTTAGTCTATTGAGAACCCTATCAAATGAAAATTCATCATCATAATACAAGACATGTGTGAGATGATCCCATTCTCAGTGACTATAACAACACATAGTTGAGGAAAAACAAATAATTAAGAGAATTGTATCGAGAATTTTCATTTTATCATTGGGATAAGTCAATCATATTATGAGATAGAAAATAAGGAAAAAACTATACTCAAAATATACATAAAATATATAGGTATGGTAAAAAACACATTTTTATCCTATGATTATACTCACAATACCATAACAACACTTACCTCAAATAACTTACTCTACAAGACACATATCACTAATGGAATCTATATGATATGTCATTCACATCAGGTCACTCCATAATGAATCAAACATTGTATGTTAGAAGATATTAATAGAGATATATAGATCACATTATGAGATATTATACATACCAACATCATTATCCGTATTGACATGCTCTGAAAGGGATCTATGCTGAGGCAATGTTTGTTAGAATGACTACAAGAACCCAACATATAGTAAAAGATGATAGAGGATCACTCCTATGAACATTGGGGGGTGAAGAACTCTATTAGTTAATAATCAATTATAGGTGATTACAATCCATTTTTCTAGGTAATTAGTGAAAAACTATACCCTCAAATGGATTGATAGAGATACTTCCCCCATGGGAAACTTTTCCTCGATGAAGAGAAAAAGGTCCTCAAAACACTATAAAAATTAAGTGGAATTTAATAGTGAAAAAATGTTTCTATTTAGTTCCTGGTATACCTGTGTTATCTATATGATTGACACCATTCTAGTGAACACGTGACCAATTGTTCGTATTCCAATCCGTGCCCCTGTACATGGTCATGTCAATGTATACAGCTCGGTCTTTGTACTCAAGACAGTTAAGCTCATGTAACTGATGGTATATAGAGAGTACTAGGTTAGGTCACATAGTGTATAACAAGTGTGACACAACCTGTGATCATATCCATACTAGGAAATTCCTTAGATCTATACCCAAGGACATACATGTAGTGTATCTTATAATTACATACTGTGTCATAAAGTGTCTTCCAAATTTCCATTCCATTAAAAACATCACCACCCAGACCTTAGACTATTGATTCATCAAAAAATCATTCCATATAATAGCGAATATGGTATAGAAAAAAAGCTTTGTCCCTATATATCTTTTTTTAGCTATCCAAATCGATTGGTAAAACATTATTGTTTCACATTCCATCATTATACCCCAAAGTTGGAAAATAAGAACATATGATCTAATCTTGATTCTTCATCACTATCATTAAATAAATATCTATCATTAGTACAACCCATAGATCCACAGAATTGATTTATCTAACCATATAATTATTGTAAAATTATTTATTACTACGAATTTTATTAATCCACGATTCTCACAAATCATGGGGATAGACACATGAAAAATGAGGAAAAAATGAACATACAAAAAAAGAGATAAAAAACATGGGGAATTTTTATGATGGCCTTGATTTTTTATTTTGATAATGATGAATGAATAAATATATGTAATAAATAATGAAAATACCCAAACTCTGGAAAAAAAACTATACCCGCAACGTGATCACCCAAAGAATAAATCCCTTAGTATAATGAATTGGGATATCATGAAGTAAGTCAAACATTGATAACTCTAGATAAATTAATAATAATACCTTATAATAGATCAATCATTTCCAAATCAATATTATATGTATATCTCAATGATGAGATCCATAGGAACTATTGGCGCATTGATATACAAAGAATGAAGCTTCAGTGATTTTTCCTGAGAGCTTCTCCACTGATTCCTATATACAATTACAAGATTATATGGAAAACTATGGATTTTTTACCTTATTTTTATAGAGTTTAATTAGGTCACTTCATCATCCCCAAATTATTTAATTAATTAAATTAATTTACTCATAATTTTTTCTTTGATTTTTTTTAACAAATACCATGAACCAATAAATATTTTATACTACACAGGGTAATTCCATTTTATAGAATCATCAATTGTCTTAGATTGGTAATATTAGAGTCTATTTTTGTTTTATTTCCATTATTAAAAAAAATTATATGTCCATCATATTAATAAATGTAATTTTTTTTCAAATATAAATTTTAAGCACACTGAGAATTGGAATCTCACTCCTTCTTTTCATGTGGACAAAAAAATATTACTTGATAAAATCAAATTCATTACATAAAAAAATAACGCATTACATGGTGTCTCTTCATGATAATAATTATTATCCTAAAAATATTTATAAAACTATCATGGATAATGTCAAATCATTCTTGACATAATGAATCCGACCATTAGTGGTGCCCTCAGATTCACATTTACCACTCTTATAGTACAATCCAATAAAATTATTTTCATATCATATTTTTTTATAGATAATTATGTATTCTAAAAGAAATGAATATTTAACCCCCTTAGTTCAATTCTTAGGGTTCATATTTAATATTTTTTTTATAAGATAAATTCGAAATATTTTTCCATAATCATCTTCATCACTCAATAATTCATGAGACTCCATCTCCAATTTCATTATTGTGTTTCGGACATGAACTATATTCACCTTGTTAATAATATTCCATGATGGATTGTTTTTAATATTCACTGGGATTCTCATTCAATCTCCCATTCTGATGGGTTGTATATTGAGGTAATCTAAACATCGTCCCTCAAAACCACTATTTTTTATAGTTTTAACAGTTATTTAATCCAAAAGGGTTTATATGAATATTGAATCATTCAGAATAAATAAATTTAAAAATAAAATTAAACCATTAGATGTATTGTTCAATTACATTTTCAAATTATCCAATTATTACATTAGTTCAAACTATATCAATACTTTTATCAATGTTACATTACATTGGATTATCATAAACCCATCAATGTATCTAGGAAATAAATCTGTTAGAGTAGTTCATAATGATCATATGATTATCCAAATCATATCCACTAAAAATCTAAAACCCAATGTCCAGTCAATCAAATTTTTCATGCACCACATAATAATTTTGTTAATAACCAACACACTATTTCAACAGAACCTACTCTTATGTACATCTATACCAGATACCATATCCACTTTTTCAATTGATATTGAGTTTTATATATATCAGTACAATTCTCAACTAAATTATATAACAATATTCAATGATTTAACCCAATATGTTGGATCAACTATATCTATTTGACTCATTCTCTTTAATGATTATTCCATTCAAAATTAAACAAATATCAATTTACAATGAACTAAATGATTATTTAAAATAACGAAACCACTCTCTGATACTAAAAATATAAACCTGATAGATTTTTTCCATAAATAATATATTAATATCAGGGTTTATGTAATAGATCCCATAACATCCACATTTCATATAGACAAAAAGTTTAAGTTTCTATAGAAAAATATACAGAAATTACATTTTTTTTACTAAAGGTTTGAATATTTATCCATAACCAAGATCCTATATAACCATTTCTATACAAGTGACATGATGTAATCATCTTCATAACCTATGGAATGTCAATAAATTAATGGGGGTGTTCTGATAATCATAATAATTGAAAGATATAGTATCACATTAATAATAAATTAGGAAATACAAAAATATGCATCTAAAAGACCATAATAAATTATAAAATAATCATAAAACAGAATATATTAATATAATATTATAAAATGTTCTTTATGGAAGAATAAGAGTTCTGAAATGGATCAAAACAGATCTGTATAATCATATAGCATGTGAGGGTGTTATAGAAGCGATAAATATTTAATAATATGGCATAATTATTAAACAAAACATTTCATAGAAATGAAATTCATTATGAAAATATCATATTACATGAAAAACATCATCCAAATGAGGGACAAAAATATGCATATAAATGTTTTGAAAAAAATTAAACATCACATTCACTTTAAAGCACATGAAAAAATATTCCTACAACTCAGTCACATATAATTTTTGTGAAAAAATATTCCCAATTATCATTCAAAAACAATATGTTAAAAAATAATCATAAATATCATTCAAGAAACATTCCATCACCATATGATATATGAAAAATTATCCAATGCATTGGAGGTGATATATGAACCGCCACCTCATCACCCATACATATGTGTGATATTAATATAAAAATCATATATATTTCATAATGGACTCATGTTAATATAATTTTGTTTAAATCTACCAGAAAACATAACATATCATAAACTTAAGAATTCATAAGATATTAAATGTTACAATATAAATAAGGAATAAAATCATAATATCATATATGGGGTGATAAAAACATTCATTCATAAAAAATAACCCATCGAGTGTATTTAAAAGGGAAAACACACGGATTTTCCTGAAACCAATTATAACATAGAATAAAAATTTAATTAAAAAACATATTTTAAACCATTATTTTTAAATGAATTAAATTGGATAATGATCATTGAATATAAATTATTTTTTCTACTAGATATTGACTTATGTTGGTTGGATTTAAAACATGTATATGAATTAAAAATTCATTAAAACAAATAAGAATTATTCATAAAAACAATTTAATGAAATAGTAGAATCACCCTAGAAGAATACTTTAGGGTGAAAACTGTCTTCTATGGAAATGAATGTGCAATTACATCCCAAAAAAAATATAAATTAAAAGAGATAAATCATGATAAATAATTGAAAAAGAAGAGCTATTATTGAAAAATAAATATAATTGGACCAGGAAATCCAATTAATGATTTATTACATTTTGGAAAAGTCACTAGATTCTTGAAAATAATATTGTTCCCTAGATAATGTAAATTTAAAAAATAATTGTTTGAAAATTAATTATTTTTGATTATATACATCATATAATTAATGAACTGGTTCATAACCTTACAAAATTTATTAATTAATAATCATGTAGTTAATAAAACATATAACATATTTCAGTAATTCTATTATGACACTTAACATTATATAAAAGAATCATAGATAACGTTGAATTATATATCATATACTTATTAATATATTTTACCTTTTATATCATTTTAAAAAAAATTGAATATATCAATATTTGTTAGATATAGCTTATTTTCAACTATCACATATTTATTCATTTATTCATTTTCACACATTATTTTATATTGGCATAATTGAATATTCCTTGATAACAAGTTCATAATTAATACATCATTAATGATTCTACCATATATAACTATATCAAAAAAATGATGAATTTTTTTTATTGAGGGTGAATGAGTGTTGTTGAAAAATCATTCACATTAGTTTTACCATGTTTTTCTCAAATAGAAACTCCTAAAGAATCTCACATATGTAATTAATTACGGATATTATTTCCAATGGATGGTTGAAATAGGGGTTTAAATTTCAATAAATCTTTGAAAAATATATTTATTGAGAGTTTTAGAGGTTTGTCCCACTAAACATATTGTGAGGGGAAGGGGATTAATTATTTAGGGAATATATTATAGATTTTTTATATATTCGTGAATCACTACCAAATCTGGATAGAGGACTCCTTAGCCTAATAATACAATTGGATATCTTATACTTATATATATGAGTGGGTGTTATATTAATGGGTCCATCTACATATATCTCAATTTTTTTACATTGTATTTCTATCATTACATTACCATGATAGAATGATTATGCTTTGAACCATTTTTCTAATAATAATGTAGTTTACTATCATTAAAACGGGGACTGATTATATAGAATTTAGATGGAATCATCAAGAGCCTTATCTTATATCCACTGAAAAAGTTATTCACAATAGACATGGTTAATTTTGGATCACATCGTTTAGATTTATGTCAGGTGGAAAATACATAAATCAGGGTACCTCATTATGGGGTATAGATCTCATGCTTTAAGAAAGAGTCATATGTATCATATTTATAACCGAAATTAGATTTGTCTTAGTTCACTTTTAATTCCATAGAATATAACATGGTTTGTTAAAAAAATTTACCATGTTGTTGACATGATCACTGCATATCACTAAGCCTCTGTGAGTCAAAATCGATGTGAAAAACAAGTGATAATAGGTGATTAAACATTATTTATAATATAGATGATTATAATTACACAAGGATTATATATTAAGGAAAAAATTAAATTTTTTAAATTCTTACCCACAATGTTATCCATAATATGGGGATTATAATTTTTTTAATGAAATTACCATTTTAAATCCCTAGTCACACATGATTCATTCTAACTATTAGATACAAGATTTATAAAAGGATAATACATGCATCATATATCTATAAGACATATAAAACAGAGAAAACCCTGATGAAATATGAATATAATCCTTTTAATGGATATATACCTATTGGATATTTATCACATCATTGTGTCTAGGGACATAAAAAAGAATCCAATGTATCCAGCTAATAACAAGATTATGGATTCTCATAGTTCACATTAGTTCTTAATCAATTGATGACCAAGTAAAATGTTATACCCACATGAGGTGTTTCCCATGTGCAATATTAAATTGAATTTTAAGGGACGTTAAAAAGGTATATTTTCCTAACAAATTTCCCCCATTCTTCATATAATAGAAAATGATTTTCTGGTTGAAAAGAGTGGATAACCACATAATTTCAATCAGATATGTTTAGATTCTATAGAGTTGCATTCAATAGCATGGATTGAATACAATGGGATGAGTGTATAACCATATTCTGTTATGGTAATTCTATACCCAAAGGGGGGACTCAACCAAAGTCTCATGCAATGGGATTCACATTGTTCAACGCTACATAAACAAGTATCTTCATGAGCTGGGAAACACATATGAGGGTTTCTTCCAGAAATGTCAAGGATCAATGTCTAAAAAGGGTGATTTTTTTCCACCTAACAAATATAAGGATATCTCTTTTAAAACATTGACATGACTAAGGATGTATGTCTGTCATGTCTGAAGATGTCTGACTAGTAAGGATGATATGTCTGAGGATGTGAATCAGACAAGTATGGGGTTGTCTTCCTGCCATGTCCAAGGGTATTCAAATTCCATAGTAAACATTCATTAAGAATTTTTAATTCATGTTAGGAAAAAAAACCATGGGTATCACATTTTAAAGATCAGATTCTATGGTTTATTCACATGAACATGGATGATATGTATAGAGGTCATCACATGATCTTCGTGATATGCACAAAGGGTGTCGTACAACAAGACTGATACATCTAAAAGTCATTGTCTGATATACTAAACATGTAAGGAGGTAATTTTTTAATTTAGATAATATTTATAATGGAATTTAGATGACCAATATAATGTATTTAAAGGTTGTCACATGATTAATGAATAGATCAGACAAAATGCATGAAACCTTCACATGAAAATAATCATATATTACATTTCAAATAGCATCCTCCAATATCATCCCATTTCATGTCAAGTCCTAGATATTTTTTTCTGAATCCACATCTTCATACTTCACATTATTTATCCAAAATGATGAATGTCTATCACATGATCTGGAAGACATGTCGAAGATCCTTCATTTGATAAGTGAATAGATCATGAAATGTGCATAAAGAAACATCAAAATACCTCTAGTTACTAATAAAATTTTGTCATGGGGATTAATCTTGAGATCAATAAATCATCCACTATAAAAAATTCCATTCTTTCATATGTGTGTCTATCCATGTGTGTCATTGTTAGATATTACATGAATCAACGTCCTACATTAATCAAAATTTTCATGGATATTATGGATAATATATTATATTATGTCAATAAAGGGAACTTCCATATAATAAGTAACATATACCTCAATTCACATTGTTGAAAAACATCTCACAAGTGATGTCATTATTTTGTTCCTTGATAAACAATAAACACTTGATTTATCTGTCATTACTAGATTTCTTGAAACCATGGAATGTAAAAGATGTTCTTCACGATCAAATTGACATTTTTGAGAGTAATCAAGGCCACGAAGACTTGTATTTGATAATTAATAAGACCAATACATCTATTAGATATCTTTAAAATGATATATATACTACTTATAATATCCTTCATAAGACAAAGATGATACATAGAATGGATTTTTAAAGATTGAAAAATTATTTTGGAGGGCCTTTCATTGACCAGACTGCATGTTGAATGAATTTCGTATTATCGACTTATCACATATGAGGGCCTATTGATGATTAATATGGCATGTTAGATAGAATTTTCATGGCCTATACCTCATCTTGGAGGACATTTTTTGATCATTTAGCTGATAATGTCAAGAACATAATCCTATCACATGAAAAAATTTAATATTCATCAAGTCTGTATCCTACTATTTTCATATTTCTATATCATTAACAACTCAAGAATCTTCGAAATTATTCAATTAATATGTTTCATGAGTAGCAAGGCTCTTATCTGGGTCTTATCTTGATAATGATGGATTGTATGATAGGGATATTCATGATAAATCCATGGATATCAAAGAGTGTGTAATTATTTTATGTGATTGTGCCACATGCCAGATAGATTTGTGAGATTAAGATAGAATATATGAGGATTTTCATGTTATACAGTAACTGGTCATGTGATATGTATAATCTCACCATATGATATTCGATGAGTAATGTGTAAATGTTTTTTTAAGGTTATATGACTTGTTTGACCTGAGAACATTATCTGAATAAATACATCATGATGTGTTCCATTGTGGAAAAATAATATTTGGGTATTGGGTTAATCATTGAGCCCAGTGTTATTGATTTTCATTTTCGAGAGTATCATAAAATCCCCCCCCATTATTGAATCAAAGAGGAAGGAATGGGGATTTAGTTTTAAGGAGTGAAATGGTTTCATAATTAATTTATAGTTCCATTAGGTATTATTTTGAGTGACTTTCAATCTTCTGATAAACCTTCAGTATTCCCCAACCTGGTATATAAAAAGGTTCATAAGGGGTGGTATAACTATTACAGACTTTTTAATATTTTCCTTTTAAATTAAATTTATTTTTTCCCAATATTTCCTTATACGAATCACCATGTTGTTATTATTTTACATGAAACATAATGATAATATTTCTTTACACAGAACAATGAGGTTATCTTGTGTATGTTGTCTGACAGCCTTTCCATTATGGTTTTTGAAACATGGAAGAACTAGTATTACTGAAAAATAATACATTTTAAAAAAATTTATTATATAATATTTTAAGATACAAAATTGATGTTTAATTTATTTTATTAATTGGAATAAATATCTAATGAAAATATATGGATGATTTCTTTGGTTATGAATTAATTATAATTTAATATGAGAACCAATTGAATAGAATGGACTTTTTTCTAAAAAAAAATTTTTATTATCACAATTAAATTTTATCCTCATACGTAAAATTACATAAAATTATTGATCGATGTTCATTTAATATATATATTATATATTTCACCATTTTTTTGGAAATTCACTTAATATATTTGATGGGCATAAGATAATAATTAACCAAATATTTTACATAAAACTTAATATTTTTCTAAAGGAGTTTTTCCTTCTTTTAATGGAGAACTTATTTCAAATAAAATTTTTGAACATTTATAAATTTTATATATCAAAATAAACTTCATTTTTAAAAACTAATCCTGAAAATTGGGTTATGTTTTTTTTATTTTTAGTGTTGTATCATTTTTTAATGATTAGAAAAAACACAAAAATTTATTCAAAAATATTTTATCATATAATTAAAGTATATTATAATTAATTTAAAATTACAATAAAATAAATTTTATATCATTAATTTCAATTTATATCATAGGAATCAGTTTCACAATGTATTTGGATATATATGCTTAGGAATCTTTTGAAAATATTATATTAAAAACCCTCTTTGTCATCACGTATGTGGGATTAATTTTAATATATGTTTTGCTTGTTGAATGATATAAATATGGAAAATATGGATTCCATATTTTTATTCAAAATCATTTGAACTTATTTTTTGAACTAGATTATTAGTTAAATTTATTTTAATTAATTTTAATGAGTAAGAGAAAATTTAGCATAACAAATGACTAAACCTTATTCATAATATCCATAATGACATTTATACATGTCCAAAATCATTTTTATGGCCATATATAGACCCTATACTCCATTTTATCTATTTTTTACCATTATTGGATCCAATATTTATAGATGAAACGTGGGTGGAAATCAATTTCCCAAAATTTAGAAGAATACCACTCCTCCTATACTATAAAAATGAACTCAAGCCTCCCACTGCATATAACAAATGAAGACACTTTTTATGCACCAATATCTACCCAAGTAGATCTTAAAAGTCCCTTATATAATCATATAATCGTCAACTTGTGTTCAAATCCATCCAACGAAGCCTTTTGGGGGAAACCAATAGGTGGTACCCAAAAAATAGGTAACATTCTTACTCAAACTCTTTTGTTTTATTTTAATTCTTCACCACCTCAAATATTATTTCTATATGATTATATAATAAAATAATTATCATAAAAATAATGATATCCATACTTTTAAATTTTCCTCATTTACTTACACGTACATACATTTTATGGATAATGAAACTACCGATTATGTGTACAGAGATGTACCACCTCACAAAATATTGATGGTTTGTTTATCCAGTATTCCCTCTCATGGTGTGAATAATGAGGGAAAAAATATTTAATTATATATATATATATATATTATTTATAGGTATGTTAATATTATTTAATTTATATATTAAACGTACCCATATGTTTTTTATTTTGTGTAAATACAATACTAAGGTCTCTAGAGGTGTGGACCACCGCCCCTCACAACGATGTGATAAATTCACACTATACATGAAATTTATAAAGGATGGTTTTATTAAACCTATGTGAAATTTATGATATAAATATAATTATGGATATATATATATTAATATATATATATATATATATTATTTACTATTTATTCTTTAAATATGAATAATAAATTAATGCAGCATTTTTCTGTACGTACAGTCTACAATCTCTATTAACAGTGCATTTCATTCTCTCCCTCCAAATAATATGAAGTATTATAAATACAAATTAGTCTAATATATATATATATATGATATTTACATCATTTTTCAAATTTTGGAGATGATTAACACATGATTTAATTAATAAGAACAAAAGTAACAAGTTAAAAGATACTCGACAAACTAGGTAATTAAAACCAAAAGAATGAAAATAATGAAAGGTTGTTACCAAAGAGGTAATAAGATATTATAAAAAATAATATATGATAGTATAAGAAACATGGTTCTGGTTTAGTTTCTTAACAATATAAAACCATTATACTATAGATTAATGATTGTTCGCATTAAAGGAAACAGAATGTAAGGGATTCTTGTCTCACATTTTCTTTATGTAAGGAATATGCCACATTCCCAACATACATATTTTGTGTGGTGTAGCTACTACCCAATTTGAAATAATATTTCATGAATTATTTTATATTCATGTTATTTAAAATTTTCATGTGATTATAATTACTTTTGGTCATCAAATTCTTGTGTTACTATAATAGTAAGGAATTTCATCTCAATTTACATTCCATTGAGACT
Source organism: Viscum album (assembly GCA_963277665.1). NCBI lineage: Eukaryota > Viridiplantae > Streptophyta > Magnoliopsida > Santalales > Viscaceae > Viscum > Viscum album. Next base: position 1,284,599,288 of record OY728141.1, read on the forward strand.
TATTTGTCATTATAAAACAATTCAATATTATATAGTGCATATAATACCTTTTGAAATGTTATATCATGAATATAATTATTCCTATGATATGAAATGTTTAATTAAATGTAATTACATCTTGGTTTTTATGGCTAAAATATTTTAATGTTATATAGGACACTTAAGAATATTTAATGATTATTTTCTTTAAGAGTTTTGTTTTTTATTATATTTCTAATATCACTTCCTTTTATGATTTCTAACATTATTTTGAAAAAATAAATTTCTTTTAATAAAATTTCCTTACAAATTTCTCCAAATATCAATATTCTTATATGATAGATATTATAATTTTCTAAACTATATTTCATTTTACAGAGAGTGGTTACATTGAATGTTAAAAGTCTATTTGAGTAAATATTGATAAATCCATATTCATTATTAAATAGAAATATTTGATAAGGAATATGGTAATTTAGTTACAATTATTATTCGATATGATGAATGATTTATATAGGAAATTATGTGTGGGCCACAAACATTATATATCCCCTTGATGCATCGATTGGTTCCCATGAGACCAAAATGTTGAAAAAAATTGAATAGTTTAAACCATTTATGGAAATGACATGAATGTATATTTTTTCATGTTCTTTAAACATTATGTCCATAAATTATGAATTTACATCATGAATATTCATTTATTATTCAACCATTACATTCTTTGATTGATATATAAATGGATTCATTCAATTGTCAGTTTATTTATTAAATGGCTTGTGTTTCAGTAACTTACCTTGACATATAGATATTTATATATCTATTTATTTTAATAGAGTTTATTTTCTTTTATTTACCTTGATACATTTATTATTATCATAATATTAATTTTTATTTCACATTACTTACTGTTAATAAGAACATGATCTCACCATTATTATGTTTCCTTTTCATAGGTTATGAAGAAGATTCCATTGAATGAGTTTCTAGGATTCTGATCTTTTACATATGTAATATTTTATTATAATTTACATTATATTGTGGATATGATCTATGTAATATTGTAATAAAAATCATATAATATTATTGGTCCTTCGTGATTTGACTCCTTATAATTATGAAGTTGAAAAAAAATTCCCCGGCTTAGGGCTTCTATAGTCGGGGAATTATAGTTTTTATGAAAGGATGCTTAATAAAACCTTGGAAACTATATTTAGAAAATGTATATTAGGGAACATAAAAGTAATATTTAATTTTAGGATAAGTATAGAATAACATCCTAAAATTTTGGTATCATAAATATTATATGTGTCCTCAAAGATATACATTGCTTTCTAGAGACTAAATTGGGTCTTGGTTCTTGTATATATGTACATAGGGTTAAAAAACCTAAAAAGTGTATTTGGAAAAACAATACATGAACTGGTACATGTAAATGAAATATATTATGCACTTGTTTTAACCTCCAATCATATACACATAGGATCATTTTCATATTCATTATAAACAATTTTGATGTATTTGAATGTAAAGATATCCCGCAAAGTAACCATGTTTATTATAATGTGATTAGTTTTGGAATGCATCTTCAATTTATGATTAATTTTTCCCTAGATTGAAGAATATACATTATGTTACATAATTTTATGATCTAATTATCTATGTGCTATTATTTAGAAATGGTACCTCGAAGGAAGAGTTGAATTATTACTCATAGAAAATGTAGAGATTACCCTGCTGCGGAAACCAATTCAGCGGTTATTGGAAGTAGGAATGTTATCTAAATATTAAGAACTAATAATTAGTTATGAAACCTAAAAATTCTAATATATGGAAACCTAAACCATGGATATATTCCCTGATTTTGGTTCAATAAATGTGATAGAGTCCCCCACAATTTAATGGGGTTACTTACCCAATTATGGCTGAGAAATCTAATAAGGCTCTAAATAATATATTCAAGGAATTGGAATGTTGTGTAAAGGAAATACTGAAAAATGAAAAATATTTTATGAATGGGGATTAAGATAAGTGGTGGCCATTTTTCTATAAAATTAGCTAGGGAGAATAATTATAACTCTAGGGATGGATAACTTTTTTGGAGACAGCCTTCGATAAATAATTCCCTCGTGAGAAACAATATGAGTTCAAGAGACTGATAAATAGTTTAAATCAAAATAAGAAAGAAGTTGTTGGGGACTATGAATATACCTTTACTATGTTATAAAGGTATGATATTAATTTCATACACAATATAGAATACATTAATGATCATTGTTTTTGAAGGACTTAATCCAAATCTCTGAATATCACTAGTGTCTCAAGCCTTTTATGCATACAATGATATTTTTTTATTCTATATCAAGAAATATAAATAATTCCTTAGTTAATATGGATAAAATTTAATAAAAGAGAATAATATAAAGGAAGAAAATATGGAATATAATTGCAAAAAGGGAAAAAGGTATTTTCCCAAAACTAATAACTATTGAAACAATATTTATGGAAAATTCTTGAAAGGATTGGTAGGTTTTTATATGTTCATAGAAAAGGGTCTCCAGGGAAACAATGAAAAAGGTATGAAGGAAGATTATGATATAATGTGTTATATTATAAAGGATATTGGGAATTATGAATACGAATTCCCCAAGTGTTAATAGAATATACCTCAAATAAAGCTAAGGGGTAATGTTCGAAAATATATTATTGACACAACAGAAGTGGAATAATTAATGTACTCTTATATTTGGAGAAAATAAATATATTTTAAATGTATGTTATTTAAAATGTTCTTTTTATATGATCTATGAATATATAAGGATTGAAATTTAGTACATTTTCATTAACAATTTGAGATCTTAAGATGAATCAAAACAGGAAATGATATGTACTAGTAAGTAAAACATTTTGAAAAGCACATGGTTGTGTGAAATAGAACTCCTAGTATGATAATATTTTAAGGAAAATTCTGTTTGGATAATTTAATAAGTTTTTAGAGAATATAAATTGGAATTTTTATTACTTCCATGGAACTGAGTAAGGATTTATTGACAAAGTGGTTAATGTTATCATTGATGGTGTTTACATCATTTTTGGATTTATGTAATATATTTTATATTCTATTTTATATTAATGGAATTATAGGTATTCATATTCTCAATAATGTCTTATGGTAATTAAAGTAATTAGAATCTTCACATGTTTGGAATAAGATGATTGGAATCCACTTCATATTGTTGGATATGTTTATTTTGGATATTCAGTAAGCTTCGTCAATTATGTCAGATTGTAATCTTTTGGAAAACATATCCATTTATAAAATGGTTTAATTTGATCATTTGAAATGGTTTAAGAGGTTAACATGTTACATCATTGTATGATGCATCTTATGCTATGAAATAAAATAGAAATAAGTAAAAGAAAAACCAATTTATAAGATAGATTTTATGAAATATAAACATATTGTTATTTATATTCATATAGTGTTGAGGAACTCATCAATTTTAGGAAAAATGGACTTAAAACAAAAATATTTCCCTATTATCAATGATTATAATGATATAAATCTCAGTTTCATAATATTTTATTAATGTTTTGTGGCCATTAACTTTTATCTGAATATGTTCCTTATCACTATCCAACAGATAAAAATATTTAGATTTTTTTTCATTATTAATGTTTCCATTTAAAACATATGATAACCTACTAGGGAACATGGATATGTGACCGTTGTACCTTCCATTCACTATTAATAATGAGATGTATTATTAAAACTATTCTTGATGTGGTTGTTTCAACAAATGTTTATTTTCAAATATTAATCCCATGATTAATGAGATTAATTATGAATTGTGAGGAGACAATTTATTTAATGTGGGGAGAATGTAACACCCGATGATGTTATTATATTTTAATTTTAAAATAAATTTATTTTTTGTTCCATGATTTCTTTATATGTAAATAACAGTTTATATTATGGTACATTCAACTTCAAGCGTATCTCTTTCTATAAGAAACACCGTGGATATCTTATAATACTCACAATATTGACTTTACTCAATGGATTTAATAACATGAAAAATTTAGTTTTACCAAATAAGAATATATTAATACAAATATAATTATTTTTAATTACAAAAGGCATACGAGTAATTTATTTGTTTTATTATGTTTACTGACAATGTTATGAAAATATATGGTTAAATTCATTGGTTACAAATTAATTTGACATGAATATAAGATCCAATTGAATATAATGGGAATGTGTTTATTAAAAATAATTTTTATGCTCACAAATTCATATTAGCCTAATAGATTAAATTAGTTTCAATTATTGAGTGATATTAATGTAACATATTAGTTATATAATATACCATATATTTTTTAAATACATCATATATCTTATATAAGAATAGGATATGAACAAACTAAATATTTCACATAATAATCAATATTTTGGATAAGGCACAATTACCACCTTTTGTTAGAAAACCTATTATAAATACAATTTTGGGAAATTTTATAAATTTTATATGTCAAAAATAAGTTCATTTTTTAAAATTGAATATCAAAATTAGGTTATTGTGTGTTTTTGTTATTTTTCTATGAAGTTATAATTTTTGAATAAATAGTAACAAAATACATAAATTTTATTTTAAGATGCTTTTCCATATAATTTAATTAACTTGAAAAATTATATTCTTAATTGGTTATAAATTCTAATTAGATAAATTATATACCATTAAATTCTACTTAGGACATTAGATTGGATTTCACCTTGAAATATGATTAAAAAACATTAAAATATTTTAAATGTTGTAACTTTAAAAACCCACTTTTGTCGCCCCTTCGTCAGTATTTATATCAAATTAATTTCATCCATTTAAATAATTAGAATTTCGAAAAATGGATACCATATTTTTATTCATAATAATTTATCATATAAAATATATTTTAAAATGTTTTTACAAAAAATAATAATGAAAATGGTTAAAATTAATAATATTGATTAAGAAAAATATTATCTTAAAAAGAAAATAAACGTTGATCTTATGGTTCATAATGACCTATGAAATTCTACGAAATTCATTTTAATGAAATTTTTAGACCCTATACTCTTTTTATATAATTTAAAAAATTATTGGATGAACATTTACAAGAAAAAACATTACTGGAATTCTAATTTCTAAAATATAAAATAATTCCATTCCTCCTCCGATTTGAAAAGGCATTCATATCTCCTAGTTCCTCAAACCTCTAACGATACACTGCGTAAATATTTATCCTCCAAAATAGTTTCCAAAAATGCATCACCTCAACCTATAATGTTAACAATTGAAATAAATCTATCCAAGGAATCCATTTGGAGGAAACCAAAGGAGTTACCCAATGAAAAATAATAACAATTCTCAATCTAATTAATTTTTTCATTATCCACCACATAAAATAATCTTAGTCCCTGATTATATAATAAAAAAATTATCCTAAATATATGTGTAAATTTTATGTTTTGGTTTTGACCTACACTTATGCACACATCCATATAACAGGAATAAATCGTATAGTTTCTTTTTACAACAAACTACCGCCTCACAAAATGATGATTGATTAGTTTTTTCTTTACCACCTCTAGTGGTTTTAATTATGATAGAGACTATATTTATATATGAAATATATTTTATTTTTAATATATTTATTTATTTTATTTTTTATATAAAATATACCCTTATTTGTTCAATTTAGTGTAAATTTTATAACATTGTTATTAGAAGTGTAGACTACCACCCCCTAAAGGTGATATGATATTTTCACACTATAAATGGAAGGTATAAAGTTTGTTTTTATCAATATGATTTTAGAAATATAAAATAATTATTATAAGGGTATTATTATGACTATATATATGTTACTTTTGGTTAATTATAATTTGACAAAGAAATGAAGGTAGTGTTCATGAATACATCAGGTCTACCGTCTCCATGAACAATTAATTTCATTCCCTATCTCCAAATATTATGAATTATTATCAATATATATATATATATGACATATATGTTGTTTAAATAATTTTTTGAAATTTTTTAGATGATGAAACCTTGATCTGATTCATAAGATCAATAGTTAACATGTTTAAACACATGCGACAAATAAGGAAATTAACACCATAGATAGTGAAAATAATTAATTATTATTATCAAACGATTAATAAGATAATATATGACACTATTAACATTAATATGATTCTTTAATTAGATATTAACATTCCTAAAACCATTATACAAGAGAATAAAGGATACTAATTCAAAAGGAAATGAATAGTATGGGATTCTTGTCTCACCTTTTCTTTTTGTGAGGCATACGCCACATTCACCTCATAATTAATTTGGGTGTTGTTCCTATTGAAATTGTTTCAATAATATATCTTTAAATTCTTTTAAAGTAAAGGTATTTAAATGTTTAATTTTATGATTATTATTGTTTGTTATTCCAATCCATATGCTACCATAGTAGTAAGGTGTTTCATGCCTATTTATATTCCATTTAAACATATGGGTTGTTACAAACCAATTTACAGTAATAAGGTGTATATATTCCCTTTGAAATATTATATCAAAAATCTAATTATTCTTAGATATTATAGGTTTAATTTAAATTTATTCATTTTTGGGGATTCTGATTCCACTATTTTAAAGTGGTATTGGACACCTTGGAATGTAAAAAGACCATTATCCTCCAAAGTGTTATTAATGATTATCTTTGCAATCTCACCCACATGTGTGTTTTTTTACATTTTTATTGATATAATAAATCTATTATAGGAATTTTCATTGTAAATATCAATTGAAATCCATTTTCTTTTTCAATTAACATTATTATTTTATAAAATATATATCATTTTACAATCAATGTTCACTTTGACAATTATTTGACAATCTAGGGAAATATTGAAAAATATAAATTCTTTATTCAATATAGATATTTGATAAGGTATATTTTATTTTAATTATATATATAATTTGATATGAGAAATTATTTTGATATGAAAATATCGGTGGGGCCCACATTATTTATCCCCTCGATTCATCAATATGTTCTCATGAGACAAATATGTTGGTCAAATTAGGCTATTTTAAACCATCTTGTAAAAGGTCTTGACATTACAGGATTATATGATCCTAAAACATGAGATCAACGAATTAATAATTTCCATCATTTAGATTCTTTTATTATTCATCCATTATATTTTATCATTAAATTATCTATATATTCATTCTATTCTCATTTTATTTATCAAATGGAATGTGTTATAGTTTCATATATTTCTATATTGATATTGCATTATCTATGAATTTGAATGGAATTTATTATCAATTAATTACATTTCCATTTTTATTATTCTTATTCCTTCATTATATCTTCTTCTTTACATATCCTTACTAATCATTTTAGAGCACCATTATTAAGTTTAATTTTCCCATGTTGAAAAAAATATTACATTGAATGACTATCACAGATGAAAATATTTTACATATGTTAAGGTATATTTTTTATACAATGTATTATATGAATCATGTATATAATTCGGTTTTTCAAAACTACTAAAATTATCATTAATTTTGGATATTATTCCATAAAATCATGAAGATCTATTAAAATAATTCACCCACTCTATGATTCTAATGTCAGGGCATTATATGTTTTCCATTACATCATCAAATGAAACATCTCTAGATATTGATTTTTTTTATTATCCATGATTGTTTCACAATAATATTGTTTCATGATCATTTCGTATTGAACTATTAATGTGATCCAAATACAGTATCTCAAAAGGTATCAAATTGTTTTATATAATTCATGCATTTGATATGCTTACTGCTTATCAGCAATTCACTTAAACTATATTTCATATCATTAGTCATATGGTTTATTCATATAATGTGTCTTGGATTAATACTGATTTATAATGATTTATGAATTTTTCCCCATACCACCCTCATGATATTACAATTATTAAATATAATCATGTGATTTTGAGACATTATATAGGCCACAAAATCACTAAATCTAGAAAAAATCCATTCTATGGGTGATGTTATCCAAGTCACAGTCCTTTCTTATTTAGTGTAACTTTGTTTGATTCCAACATTATTATAATGAATGATTTTCTTTTTATTTTCATAAATTTATATGATAATGTGTACTTCATCCATGTTGAATTTCTTAGGCTACGATCACTAGCAACCATAATAATAATCCCCAACATCGGGTCTCCTATGTCAAAATGATTATAAAGGGTATATTTTCAATTATTATATATATATGGTTTATTTCATAGACTGCCTCGGTATAGATTCATCTTTTTGGATGATGTATCCATACCTTCAGCCAAAAATACTCCTCCTACATGCTATTTTTTATCTTTTTTCCACTACATAGTGGTGATTGTATCTAAACACATACATTTGATTCTAGAACCATTCTAGTTGTCATAATAATCATTTATGAACTCCAATCTGTGATTATATATTTAAGATCTTACTCATCAACAAATTTCTTAGAGATAATCAAAGGTACATGTACCCTCTTTGGACAACCCAAAATATGATGGAGCTTGAAATGTGATATGTTCCCTGGATGAAACTTTTTTATTGAATATCCACGGACATTTGGGGTTATGAATATATGTATAGAATTTTCATATAAACATCACACTATCCACCCCAATAAGGATACATGCATTTATCATTTCATCATTTTAATCAACCATATATCCATAAAGATATGATCCATTGCATTTTTTTGTACATCGACTCCATTTTTTCCATAAAAATGTAGGAATCAAACTATAGGGAATCTATTAGTTTAGTCATAGAGATTTTCATTATGATATTTATGATGAATTCAGCCCTACCATAGACATTTAGTATTAAAGTAAATAGACTCAAAAAATTTCATAAGATATGCTAACTATTGTGAAAGAGAGTTTAACGAAGGGTTTGAACCTATAATCAATAATTTCGATCAAATATTTGATAAACATCATTCCTAGATGATTAAGGTCATGAAAATTTATTATAAGTCCACATTGATTACCTTCATGAGAATTAATTTACAAAATGAGATCCTATAGGGCCACTCTGTTGTCCATATAGTATACATCATAAGGCTGTAAGGTGACAGTTGATATTTTGTCAATTCTCTTATAAGCTGGATTTCTGGAGATATTTCTAATTGAGTCGATTTAGTTTGGTTGGGATGTTCATATTGGCATTAGATTTGGAATATTGGTGATGAAAACATGTCTAGAAGAAGGGAGGCCTCTCAATCTAACTCTATCAAACCATTATCATTTATTTTATCCCTTCAACCACATTCATCAAGGTTATACAACATATCATATTAGAAGGCCTTAATATTTTATATTTGGATGGATAGGTGAAAAAGGGGTATTATTGTTAAAAATATACAACTAAAATCCTTAATTTACTATTCTATAATAAACTACGAATTATCTATATCATCACCGTTACAATGTTAGACATCTATGATTCATCAAACATGATGAGAAAGCACAATTATTTTTTCATACCAAACACACACTAAGATGCTCATTTATAATGATAGTTTTTTCATTGATGATGGCATATATAAAATATCATTTAGGGATTTGTTTATTATATCCTATTTACATAGTCTAATCATCTTTGAATCATTATCTACATATATATATTCTCATCTATTCTGTTACACATATCAGGTGACTTCCCTCCATTTTTATTGCATGTGAGTGGAAAACATCGTAGTATAATCCATAAATTCAAGATTTTTTTAACATGAAACGATACTAATTAAATTGATACTTTAAACCCTATTAATGATTCAATTATATATCCCAGGACTATGCCTAATCATTAAAGTAATATTGTCTTACTATTGTGATATGTTAACAAATAAAAATGGTAGTTACCACTAATGACCCACTAAATAACATTTTCAACGCATCAATGGATGCATTTAACTAATTAGAAATCCCATAGAATAGTGTTCCTCATCCTAAAAATTTATCCTCAGATGAATTAAATTTTTTTTCTAGGGAAACCAACCCCTAAATAATTATATACAAACATGTTCTTATCGGAGGAGGGTATGAGAATGTCGTTGAAAAATGTAGTGGTCAATGAATTTTTTTTTAATTTTTCACCATATGATGTAGTACATATCATTATGGATCTAATATCTTAATATTTCTCAACCATTTAACCCCATTCAACTAAACCCTCTAAAACATCCACTTTGAGCCGGGTGTCCCAAAGCATAGTTTGGAACCAAATTCATGCCATAATTATCAAGGCTCCCATAGAATCTATTCATGTCCCATGGTATAATATATTAATTATTTTTTATATGATGTAGGTAGAATTCTTAAATTAATAGATATTATTCTAAAAACCCTTTCATGTAATCGTATATTGGCAAGAAATGTCTAAACATGAGAATAGAATTCATTACATTTTGAATAACAGTTTAATATATCAATTCATGAGGGAAGAATCGGGGAATTGGATATATAATTTAATATATATTATTATTTTCATTATTGGATAATAGAAATTGATTCATAGATAGCAGAACATGGTGAAATGATGACTCTTGTGAATGATGATTTCTATAAAGAATTTCCTTTATAATATTCCACTCTATAATAGGATATGTTATTATCCTCTTTGAATGATACCCATACCCAAATATTGTTAGTGGGGGATAGGGGTATGGTAACACTTAAACTGCTAATTGATTCCTCCCTCTAGCCTCTAGCTAATTTATAGAACTCACCAGGAATGTTTATATAATGATATTCTTGTATGTCATATTGAGAAATATGTGAGAGAATTAATACTATGGATTATCCTCACTCCTAATGTAAAATATAAATGAATTAATACTCCAAATAATATAATTTTCTATAAATATTTAATTATTTCATATTTTGTGTGACATTACATCTACCAGGAATTATACAGGCCATCAAATTCCTCATTTATTTAATATATCATTTGATCCTAAACATGAATACAAATGGTAAAAACACAATATACCATTAATTATAATTTATAAAGAATTATTAATTTAATATGAATCATTATTTATGTATCCACTCCAATAATTATATGAGTTTGTATTCAGAGAGGGATAACTTATACAAATAAGTACAAATGTGAGAGTTATCTAATTTTTTCTTACGTCAATAGAACTACTAACCAAGGATATTTTTATTTGTTTTCTAAATAATGGTAGCGACGTGACTTTTATTTCTTTTTTTACAGACATATATATTTCCAAATGTATTCAAGGAAATAAATAGTGGGATTGGAATTAGAATTTATGGGTTCTCAGAACATGGGTTTTCTTCTTGAAATGTTTTCACCTTAGTCATTTCATATTCCCTCAATATTGGATGTATCCCACAAGGTCTGTGACTAGGGAGTAGAGAATAATCCTTTTCATGGATTACCATTGTGTGTTTTCAACCTCAAGAGAATTGGTTCTCATTAAACTATAAATTTATGATTCTTCGGGTTTTACCAATGAAGTGCTATAGTTTATTGTCTTATAGCTCAAAATTAATCTTGATGCAGTTTATGATCTCATATTACAGATCTATTGGTCCTCTATTGTTTGATATTTTATCTCATACACACATTATCTATATTTTATTGTATTATATAGGGGACCTAGTATTTTAGTTACTTTGTTCATAAATATTTTTCCTAAAGTTGTATTAATTTTGGTTTCTCCAACGTAGATATTAATTTACTGTAGTTTTTTGGGACTTTTTGATTGGAAAATCTATTTCCATTAAATTTGGGTATTTTAGCTCGGACATTATGTTGTTATTTTTTGAAGAGTCCTTTATCAAAAACCATATATCACTTTTAGAAGATGAATACATGGAGATTATATATTCACAAAAGGTTCTAAAACCCTTCATCATACTTTTTGTTCTAACTAATGATTGTTGACAACAGATTTAGACACCCTACAATTTAAATGCAATTTTTCGAAATTAATATGTATGAAGGGTTCTGACACCATAAATTCTTGTATATGTTTTTAATGATGAGAATTAATGAAGCATTAATACACCCTATACTGTTCCTCAAAGGTTCTTCAAAGATGGTGACATAAAATTGGGGATTTAAAATCCACATAGAAAGTTGGAATGTGGGCTATATAAATAATGTTTTAAGGATTTTTAATAAAATATGATGATATGGGGAAGATTAAATAGGTTTGATCGCAATACACTATTAGTTGTTGAGTTCAACTAAAATATTTCCATGTATTGTGATTATTAGGGGTCATTTCCTTCAAGAAACATATAGAAATAGTTCATGGGTTATGCGACCATGTACATGGGCCTAGACGGGGTTTCATGAATGGCCATATATAGGGGGTCCCCAATACATTATAGTGGATGACATATTTTTTATATTTCAAACATTTGGGTGATGAAGTTGTATACTTAAGAAAGTATATCCAAGTGGGGATAGGTCATCTTCAGGGCAGTTGTAATTGTGATCATGAAGCTCAAGCCTTACATAATGTTGTTTCGAGTCACACTATGAGGTCAATAAATGGTGGAAGATTTATGTACCATATTCCTTCTTTGATAATGGGTACTATACATGGTGAGGTAAGGTCAATGAAGTAGAATACAAATGAATTTTTTTGTCTTGAAATAGGAATAGTATGCTACAAGAATTCCCTATCTAATTGGAAATGGAGGATAGTGGCTATAGTTTTACCATTATAAAAGTAGAGATGAATATAAATTATAGTCAGGGATATTAATCATGGATTAAAGTGTAAATTTCCTCCACGAAAAATACATCTACTGTCCACATGCTTTGAGGTATTTTTTTGTTCACAGTCACCCTTGTTGGGATCCCTTGTGATAAGTTATCCACAATTAAAAATATACTCTAAAGAAGGATAAGAGTAATGAAACTATTCTATGGGGTTCCTATATTTGTTAGAAATCAAATGGAATTTTTGGTATCATCTTATACCTCAATGAAATGATTGTGGTTCATATAAAATGCGATATTTGTAAAGGGTTAGAGCACCCTCAATGTTGTGTCACCACCTAATAAACATGTTATCAATGTGTGGGATTTAATAAATCATTCCACTAATTTTTTATTAAACCATAAGGTTATAGTTGTAATGGTTCAACTTCATGTAGGCCACAATGATGGTCCTTATAATCTTTGTTCTTTTTATTTATAGTGTAACTTCTTTCCAAACCACAACTATGATGAGTTTTGAATAGAGATAGATCAATTTTTCTTCTCAAAACACCCATTACATGTTTCCATAAAAACAATATGTTTGTCTCCTATCAATTAGATTAAGTAATCTTGATCTATACATTTTAGGGATAAAAATTATAGAACTATAAATTTTACTAAAGTGCATGTGGTTTATGTTAAGGATGATAATTGATATAGAATCGTGGGAGTGTTACACAAAAACCAAATTATTATTCAACAGGTAAAGAAAACTCCAAAACCTTATTCATAGGGAGATAAGAATGTGGTATATGATGGCTCAATTGTTATTGTATCATGAGTAATGTTATGAAATGATCACGTCAAGGATTATCATGGGTTATATATTTATTTAAAGAGATAAACTATGATGATTTAAATTCCATCAAAGATCAAATGGTCCATATTAAAAAAACAAAAATAACATTGGTTTATAGGTCTAGGGAACTTATGTGGATAATAACCCTACATAGTTAAATAGAGTGATCACTTCTCCTTTCCAAGGCCCATAAATGTTTTACAGTATACTGAGATTCTCATGAAATGAATAGTAATTTAGCGATTTAGGTATAAGAATGGTGATGGAGGAACCTATATCCTTGGTTGATCGTGCTATTTACCTTATGTTCATTTGATAATTATTGTGGATGAATTATTGTTGATTCCAGAAAAATAAGAACCAAATAAATAAAAAATGAAGAAATACCAGAATATGGGTTTTATTTCCCTCAAAAAAGAAAAGGAAGAAGGGGGTGTATGAGACTCCAAGCTCACATGAACCTCTGAAGGTCTCTAAATCAGGTGACTATTTAAAGGGAACATTAATTATCCATGAGTAGAACATAATATATTATTTTTTCCATGGAACCCCCTTTGATGGGTTTGTCCACCCATGTGAAGGCTCTCCAGACAAACATTGGCCACATGATGATAGTAGAATCAGCACCCCTAGTCTACATTATTTTTCATTAGAATGGTCTTAAAACACCTCTAATTCAAAAATAAATATAACAATATTTCAATGAAAGAGACCCTTAGTTGTCACAAAGCACATGTGCCAAATCATCATTGGTAAGAAACAAATTACCTGGTGATATCATTGAAAATTCATATGACCCCTGAACCATTGAGGAATAAAAAGATGGAGATAAAGAGGATGAGGTGAAGCGTGTTGTTGGTAGATGAAGGCCATACAAAATGCCCTTCCTGAGACAACCGGTCATTGGTTACACTCCCACATCACCATGAATAAGCCCTACTGCTTGTCAGGATTTCTACATAGAAGTCTTCTTGTACATCCAAACACCCCCTTCAGTTCTCGGAGGACAGATGAGTTGACCTTTCCCTGACATTCTTACACTAACCATGTATGAACTATAATGGACAAGTGATATATCGTCAAGAAATAGAGTGAAAAACCTAAATATTTATCATGAAATCATGAAAGACCTCCCAAACCATTGACACATAAAATATAGGAGATAAAATGTAGGATATGATAAGCGTTTGTTTCCACTGAAGCACATGTGACTTGCCCCCAATTATCCACAGGACTCTTCAAGATCACAGTGACATGCCCACCATGTATTATAGAAGTCCTATGGCTTATCATCCTCGCCACATGGGAGTCTATGAGCATATCAAAACCACCCCCAGCGCTTGAAGGAGAATTAGATTTATTTTTTCTTGAAATACTCACATACTCTCATAGTATTCATACAGGTCACTTGACACATCATCAAAAAATTGAAGATATATCCTCAAATTCACTCATAAAATCCCTCATGAATCCCTATCTTTCCATCATAAAACAAATGAAATAAAAAGGCAGTAGGTTGTAGGTACTCATGGACACTGAAAGGCATTTGGCGAACCAAGCAAACCCCCAACGTGGTACCACAGGACCCTTGGATAGACCATCCGTCTCCCGTGAGATTGCATGTCAAATCATTGATCATCACATGGATTCATAAAAAGAGGGACCTGTATTTTGCGAATGATGTTTATAATATGGTAGTTCTTCGACTTGTTCGTATAATAAAACAATTGTTAAACAATTGTTAATAATATGATAAGGGAAGATACCCGTGATAACTGAAAATCAGGAGATATGATCAGAGCAGTCCACAATGGAGACTTGTGATACTGTGTGGTGCCTGGCCACTTTTCTGACTATATTATGGACTCGCAGCATGTACAATACATGAACCAGAGAATATACAGGGTGGAAATTCCTATAAATCCCCTACCAGAGTACAAAAAATGGACCAACTACTATAGGAAGGGATTTCTCGAGTAGAAAAGTCTCGTGCATCAAAGCTGCTTTCATGGTGCCACTGATCACATGACCAATCAAACATCCATCAGGTAATAAACCAATGGGTATACAGAGTAGTCATGATATAGGAATAATGTACATCAAATGATCATTCATGTATCAAATGAAGGATATTTGGTAGGTTATATGAAATATATCTCATGAGGCTACTATACCATGCGAGACACAAGACATACTAACACTAAACCAATCCAAGATGTTCAAAATACACGAGTTATAACTCAGATCAAATAAAGAAGACATAAGAGGATGACATTACCACCATGAATTAAGTGTGTTTAATTAAAGGAAGGATATTAGATCCTGGACAAGTCACCCATATGTCACGAAATTCCTTCAACATCTCATCGGGGGCATGTGAAATACACTAGACGAGTCAGAAAAAATCACATGGTTCCAATGTAGATGAAAATTTTATCTTGTGAACGCTCTAGGTCTATCAAAAAAGACTTTTTTACATCCTCCAGACACATCACCAGACTCATATAATTTTGTTAACTAATATCATCCATGTCTCCTCAACTAACTTGGGCATGAAATCAAGTCTCTCACTACACCCTCTGGGAAACTCAATTGAGACTCACGATGTCGTCTATACATGTAGGCCTAACCTCATAGTGTTTTAGTAAATTTGAAGTTAGAATGCATGACATCATTCATGTTGTATCACAAAAGATCATGCGACACCCTACATATGTGTCAGGACAGTTCAGATGATGGCTCTTATGACATAAAAACTTTTCCATGTGATAATGTTAATATATGTCAGGCCATGTCATGCGATGGCTCCCAAGATATTCCAACTAGGTCATGTAATAACCTAAAGATAAGAGGAATATGGTACATGGAATTCCTAGTTTTTCTACACTGGCATCATATGAACTATGAAAACATTTTTACATCTGTATTCAAGATATGTATGCCACCTATTCTTGAGGTTTGTGCTCCCTATTGATTATCCATGAAGGATCTAACATATATGTCCCCTCCTCAATGTAATGAAATTATTTACATTATATCCCTTGTGTCTCCCAAAAGATCATGGATCACGTGAGATTGGGGAGTTTCAATGGTCATGTTATCTACACTATAATACCCACAATGGTACATGGAATCCTCAATGTGTATACCCCAATATAAACCGAACTATGATGACTTTGATTCATCCCACACTTAGGATACATATAATTATTTTTCAAGGACCAACATTTGTACCAAACATTTAATGGACTATCCTAGCACATAATCCCTATACATATATGCCACGATCATGATCATATATTCCTATTGTTTCTCACACCTACCATTGCTCACATGGGATTAAGGATATGAGAATTAACACCTCATTTGGAATTATAAATTAATACCCCTCATATAATGTCATATACGAAGGGGTAAACTCAAGAAAATCGGTGAACTATCTAGGTTTTTATTCCTACAATATCCAAGAAACATCGGACACCTCATAATGCCTCAATCACCTACTCATAATATTAACCATCTCCTCACATGGAAGAACATTAAAAAAACACATGGTCATATAGTTACAACACATAAAGAAGATATTATCTATTAAAGAAATGGATAAATAATCATAGATATATACAAATGATTCCATTAATGAGACTCATTCCACATCTACTAAGATAATTCATAGATAAACCATTTTGATAAGGTAACCATTATTCTATAGAGACTAGGAAGGGATCCATGGACATATAATAAATCTATAAGAGTGTTCAAAATTAGAAAATAATTCCACAAGAAAGGGTTCGATGAGCCCGATCTCTTATCCTCTAGATCAATGTGAGTCCACAAGAGCCATTGGTATGGAAAACCCATATGACCATTGGCCATTAGAATAAAGGACCACACCCATAGCGAGATGGGGGAACCATTGGGAGTTTCTAGGAAAACTAAAAATGGTAGCACGATGAGAAAACCCTTTTCGTGCCACAAAATATAGAAGAAACAAAAATGGTGAACCCGACATGAATCTCTCTAATGAAAAAATGATCAGTTATTACCCAGAAATCAATTTTTTAGACCGTACATAAAAACAAAACGATATAATTGATGTGAATATCTGTAACGATAGATCGATTGAGTTATAATGTGTCAGAACATTTATTTACAATCTCAATACAAAAAAATATATAATACATTCATAATATTACAAATACTCCTCTATACAGGGTATCCAATGAATCTATTTATTTTTTATAAGTAAAAATTAGAGGAATGTACGAATTAAGAATAAATGAACAAATGATTAAACCATGAATATTTTATTGACCATATTATGACTATGATACTGCACTAATCGTTAATATTTTTCATTATCCTATGTGTAATTATAGATACAACCTAATTATCCTGATTCAAGAGGATGCCAACATCATCTAGCATTCATCAGGTGAAATCGTTTGTGAATACAAATTCAATAGCTTGAAAAATAATTTCACCTTCACTATGAAACCAATGATAGGTAGAGTATACGATGTTTCTGGAGTAGCACAAATATGGTATCATCCCTACTATATTGAATACTCTTGAAGTTATGAAGACATGATGACCTAAAATTCCACATCGATCGGGGAAGGTTACTGATAAACCTGTGGATTTCATTACCATAACCAAAAGCTTCTTGTATTTAACCCTAAATTGAAAAAACAACACCTTCCAAATCTGATGAAGGTTGACCGAGAAGTTAGATTCTTCTCCATTTAGGTCCAAGATCTTCCCAGGATGGCTCCTATTAGAGTCTGTTAGTGACACCATCCTTTTAATACCCCTCAATTGCATGATGAGGGTTCCATCTGACACACATCCTCCTCTATCACACAAATATGTGATTCATGTAAGATTGATTATAGGAGAAAGGATTCCAATATCAAGTAGGGGTACATATTCCCACTCATGCCGAAAATGACTGCCTTCATACTCTGGAAAGCATCAGCCAACAGGTTCATGACCCATCTCCCTCTGGAAATGTCTATAGTTATATTCCCACAAGAATCATGGTGGAGGCTCATATTCCATCCCCTCATATATGAATCCCATCAGCATACTATGATTTTCAAATGTGGAAACAATTGGGGGAATATATATTCTCTAATAGAAGAAATCTTCAAGTTCATCATGGAGACAATAAATGTGCTGGTTCATATCCCGGCATACACTTTTCTAAAATTATAGTAAATTTTATCAAAGATGCAGAACTCCACCAGAATATTTTAGAACTATTGAAAATGAAGTCATAGGGTCATACTCAAATCCCCTTAGAAAGGACAACACAACACTCTGATCTCTGAAAACAAGTGGATGTACTAGAGGAATAACACACACTTTCCCCCACATCAGATGATTATCAACATAATCCAATGATGGGTGTGGCATCAGATTAAGATTATATCCCAATTCCAAATGGGGTGCACCATGTGATATTTTCACACACCTCAGAACATAGAGACATTCTTATCGAAGATGTCTATCAACATACTCCAAAGGTTGAGGATCAGGCATTTGACCCCTTTATAAATGAGGCTAAAATTTTTAAAATACAACAAATTTTGGGAAAGGATCATATTTTTTTTGAATTTAAATATCTTAATCATGTGGATCAAATATGAAATCTGCATATCCCTACTTCCCCTGATGAATAACTGCACCAACATATGACTACTAGAAGGCTCATATTCTAGACAAGAATGGCTGGTGGCATGTTTTAAAGGCTCAAGATCAGTTTTATATTCACATCCTGGCAGAGGCCCAATATGTGAGAATGGAACATACCTTAGGACAATATCACATTTATATTGTTTATGAGATATCTCATAATCATATAATTGAATATTCCAAGCTACATGATCATACCACTACGATTTTATATGATTATATTCATGTTTGATAAACTTTTACATAACATGCGCACACCCCTGCACAACTCCAAAATGATAGTTGTCCTATTATGACCACAACATAGAACATGGACCATAACCTTATTCTATAAAATGCTTGTGTAGTTGAGGGTTTTTTAGAGATATTCTCAACACCATAAGGGTATATCAAATCTTCTATTGAAGTAGAAGAATAAGTGGTTCAATAATATTATAGTCTTCCTTGTGGTTGTGTGGAGATAGATCATTAGGACTCTACTCCAAACATACACTATGGTAAACCTTCCCATTGTGATATCTCCCATGGATAAGGTAGTCCTCCGCTTGTCTAAACAACTCTTTATGGAAATGTGTTCCTATTATTGAAATCATTCTAGGTATTCGTGCTCAAATCATTTGGGTCGACTATATATGGTATCCCATTAACATCTAACAACACCCACTCCCATAAGTACACAACCATCAAAACCGTCTTCCATGGTTTGACATGATGGAGTTGTGTATTTATAATGAGGAGGATGCTATCATTGATATATAGAGTGTGTTATCCACAAACAAACTCCTCATCATGTCCTTCCCCCTCACTACCACAGAATATGAGTTCCCATATTTTCTAGAAAAACGTTCATACCTTATATATGCCAAAATATGTGGGGAACTCATTAGAAACATAATTATCAACATCTAAATTATCCTAGATATGAGTGTCACTTATTGAATATCAATATACAGTAATATTTTCTAGGAATTTCTCCTATCAACATGTCATGGGGTCTGAAACCAAAAAATTACTACACAAATATGCAACACGCTTGACTCAATGGAATCACAACTCTCTGGTAGTAGATATCCAAAACCGTATCATTCATGGGTATTGGAAGATAGAGGTAATACGTGGAGTTTGACATTATGGATCTCTTTGAACGACAAAGCTCTTTTGGGGTGGAATCTAGAAATTTTATTACTTCTGGTGAGATTAAGGGACTGGGAAATGCTCGGGGTAGTAGGTCACTACAACAGAATACCTGAACTCCAACAGTGCATAGAAATTATGAATATAGATGGAGGATACACCGTCGGATTCACATCTTGGCCCATCAAAAAAATAAGAATACATATCCAACATTGAGATCGATGTTATGATCACCCGAACAACATCACATGAGAGATTATTCTCATCACCCCACTCATACGTGAGCACAACTATGCCTCATCAAGAATGAAATGACTGCAGCTAAAATATTAGACATCTAGGATCAGAACATTCCTGGAAAACAAAAAAAATATCTACCACTACCTCAACCTCTCTAATCATCAATTCATAATAGGATTTTGGACACATCAATTATACCTAGAAGTGAAATCCAACTCATTGGGATGGTGGTATTTACATGTCAATCAAAATCCTCATGTCCATCATCCCATGAGAGAACCTTTTATTCATTATCAGTGATCCGATAATAACCCACCCCACAAGGATGGGGGAATTTGTACCTATGTATCAATCCATAGAATCATTTAATCCCCAACCAGAACCATTTAATCCTCAAAAATTAGACCAATAAATGCCTACAATGCCCTCAATGTTACCCTCACCCCATATGAAAGGGGAATTTTCATAATCAGCACCACCACCAAGGGAATTAAAATTCTCCAAGTTGTAAGGAATAAATTAATGGTCAGCATTCCTCCCACCCCTCTCACTAGAAGAAAAAAAATTATTGGTTGTGGATAATTCTTAAACCTCAAATAGAAACTCCCTTTGGGTCACTGTGTATACACAAGAATAGGAGGTACATTTTGTGAGGCCAAACAGAACCCACTAGCGATGCAATTCAAAATGGCCCAAAACTACTAAGGGTTCAAATAATACACCCAAATAGGATAATAAATAATCACACTGTTTCATTGAAATCAATGGCACAAACACCATTTCCCAATACGACTAAGTGAATATTTTCACTGTTAAAATGGAAAATATTTACCATGATGTAAATACAGAGGGTCTCAGCATAGAGAATGTTCCATGGGAGGAGGGTGATTTGAATACACTGAACGAGGATGGACACACTGGGAACAAAATATTGTTCAAAAATATAGAAATTCTAAATATTAATTTTCCACCTCCCTAATGGAATACATAAAAATAGAAATGTACATCCACAACCGTAACACCTCCTTGGAGATGCAAGGTTCCATCCCTAGTGGGATAATTGTCATAATATGAGAACTAAATGTAGTCTCTTAAGTATCTTATTATGGAGATAATATGGGGAAAATTTTCATAGGGTATCACCTCTATTCAGAGAAAAATATTGTACCTATCACTTCTGATCCAAAAACAAGGATAGATTATTAATATCATGTTTTATTTGGGTTTAGATAGCCATCCCACATATATGATGAAATCAAAAAACGATAGTGACTTCCTTCCATTATGGAAATAGCCTCCCCCCCACCATAATAATAATTCCATCAAATGATGACTCAAAAATTATAGTTATATAAATGTGGGGACACCATCTCAACCCCAAATGGACCCTCACATATGGGATATGGCTCTTGTAGTAGTTTCCATATATCTCTTTTTAAAACCATCGAGTCCATGGATACTTGAATGGATGCTGTGGAAGTTGTATATGTACCTGTGATCCCTAAAAGGAATCCATATCTCTATTGTTTCTATGATATTCCACATCCACATAGATTCAGTAACCCTAACTTCTCAATCATTGATTGGGAGGGTTACCATGAACAATATCTAACACACTTTTTGTCCTGATGTAGACCAATGATGGGCCTTCGAGATCAACTAGAGGAAACCAAGATATAATGCATTGTACAAACTCAGACAAGGCTAGCCTTTATTTGTTATAGCAATCTTCTAGAGTGATCTGTGTTAGGATGGGAGGACCTCCATCATTAATTTCATTATCAAATCAGTTTTACATTGAGGAAGACAATGATCATTGACCTAAAAAACTAAAAAAATTAAAATTAGATAGTGTGTGATTTCATAGAACGGTTTAAGGGTTTGAACTACTAACTCAACATCCCTCTCTCGAAAGAGAGATTTCAAGAACATAGTGAAAAATATAATTCATGAGTTCTAGACACCCCAAATTCCAATAAAATATATGTATGTACTTTAAAATATTTCTAAAATATCCAACCATTTTGAGGTTTCCATTTAGCATACCCAATCCAAAGCTCGACTCATACCCATAACATAGGGAAAATTCCATCGATAATGGTAATAGATATTTTCACTCACTATCTAGTACTGGCATCTATCCGAAAACCCTGGAAGGCACTGAACCACTTAGATTATCCTATAGAGCAGTTAAAACCACCAAACCTCCCTCGTTCAAAAACACATAGAAATCAAAGTCATCAAGGATTTGATGAATGAATGATTAACGTGTACTAATTATATAATGTAATTTCCCTATTTATATCTTAGAAACTATAGATGATATCATTCCAACACTTCTACAAACTAAGATATCTGATGAGGTCAACCTTACCCATAATTTGAATTACTACACTTTCCAAAGAAGTATGGGTCATTAAATCTATAACTGTTACATCTTCAAACAACTCCTTAACGGAATGATTGATTATGGGAAAGAGGGAAAGGTAATTACCCAGAGTTGTTGGATTCCATACCCATGGTACCACTATATGAAATGTGTAAAGACCTATAAAATTAAATGTAAATTTTTTCTTAATTTTCTTTGGAATTTTACAAGAGCGCGGTTTTTGACGGCACCTGATTCCGAGGCCCGGTGGGCATGGAATCAATTTCCGAAGTTTGGCTCGGGTACGTTCCGTGAACGAACGAGCGGGTTTTTCTAACTTTTGAACCGGTGCCCGGAATCGAATTCCGATGGCACCGATGAACTCGCAGCACCGGTAATTGCTTAGGAACTCATGTTTCGGAGTTGCGTTTACACGAGTGTTGAAAATAAAAAATTGTGGAAGTTTATTATATAATGACACTACAATTTTAATTATTTTACTCTAAGTGTAAACTCTTTATGGAAGTTGGGTAACCACCAAACCTCTCTTGGGAGGTTATGAGGGTGGTGGGGCCCACACAAACCCCACCCCTTCATATCCTCTAAACCCCCCACAACTCCCACTTTAATGTTTACAACTTGTTTAATTAATCAGGTGAGTTATGTGTGGTTAAATTGAATTTCAATCTTTTGAAATTCTTGCCAACACTTTGCATTTAATTAATTAAACCAACTTAATAAATTATTTGAGTGTTTGATTTCTTTTGAAATCATTTTGCCAACATTAAAATGAGAGATCCTATTCTTCTCTTTGGGTTGGAATAAACATTATAGGGAGGACTAAGGAGAGGAGAAGAACTTTTGGAAGACCTTCAACCTCTCGAAGAAGAACGTTCCATGTCTCTGAAGAACGTGAAGCAACACCTTCTACCTTCTTCAACCGGAGCAATGAAGGGAAGCACCGCTGCCCACAAAGTTTTCTAAGAGTGTCGACTCGACTCGACTCGACTCGACTTCACCGAGCGCTTCTTCCACCAACGTTGACGGAACGACGCCATTTCCACGACGCCCGACGTGCGACATCTTTTATCAAGTAGGGGATTGTTGTTGTTTTATTTTATTCCGTTATTGATTCTAGCATGTCGAACTTCAAGGATAACGAATAAATGTTATCGTTTAACGAGAGGGGGGCCGGACCGCACAAACACGGCCGAACCCCCCTCCTATGTTCATATTTGTTTCTTTGCGGATGGAACGGGATGGCGTGGTGTCGTCACACCATGCAGAAATCATACGGCAATTATTGGGCGGCGCCATTTCGCCGCGCTGTGGAAAGAAGTTCAAGAACGCGACGCCATCACACCACGTCAAAAGAAATCGAAGGAGCCATGGCCGGAGCGGGGCCGCGGCGGAGGGGCGCAGTGCAGTCCCACCGCACTGGACGACGAAGGCCGCGGCCGGTTCTGGGCCGCTGCGGAACAAGATGACCAGCGGCCAGCCGGGCCGCCGGTGTCGGAAGCTGGAAGGGGACCGACCTTTGCCGGTCCCATTGAGGAAGAACCGGCTGGCCAGGTCGGGCCGACCGGAAGGGAGAAGAACCGAGGGAATTTAATTCCCCCGGCCAGCAAACCGGCCCCCCATAATTGAGGGTGGTCGTGGCTTCACAAGGGGGGGGGGGGGGCAAGCGCCCCCCCCCCATTTTCCAACAGCTCGGCCTTCGGCTGAGCTGGCAGCGCGCCCAGCGCGCTGCCCCGGACCGGCTCCTGGGCGGTCCGCCAGGCCAGGCCGCGCCGCGCCGGGCCCGGTCGACGCTGTCCAGGGCGGGTCGACCCAGTTCGGGCCAACCGGGGGTCTCCGCCTGAGGTTTGGACGTAGGTGGAGTACGGTCGGGTTGGTTTTGCCTTAAAAACCAACCGGGTCCCTCGGACGAAAAAGCCAATAACTCTCATATCGAGCCTCCGATTGACGCGCCGTCTGTTGCGTTGAGTTCCTGTTGACGATACAGAAATTTTGGATACATCAACTCTGGACTTTGTGATAGTTGATTTATCAGTCTCTCGGCACGTGGAACGGACCCTCCTGAACGATCTTGCTGTGTGCGGGAACCCTAGAGCTGGCTGCGACTGCTACTATGACTACGACGACGACTGTGCAGAGATCCTTAGTGGATACGACGACGACGACTACAACACTCAGTGATCCTGTGTGGATCAGTGCTACCGATCCTGTGTGGGTCCGATCCTGTGTGGGTCACCGCTCAGCGGTCCTGTGTGAACTAACACCTACAGATTTTGTGTGGGTCCGATCCTGTGTGGTTCTTTGCGGGGGTTAGTACCTATTGATCCTTTGTGGGTCTGATGACTTAGATGGATCAGTGATCATCTCTATCGTCCTCGAAAAACTATACCTGTGTGAGCTGAATCCTGTTTACCTTCCTGTGTAGATTGTGTTGTGCTATCCTGTGTGGATTACGTTTTGCTTTCCTGTGTGGAATACGTATACTCTCATGTGTGGACTGAGTTGTACTTGGGCTCGGAGGTTGGAGCGTATTGAAATGATGACTTAGGTATATGTTTGGGCATATACCTAAGTAGTGTCGGTTGTTACTTCGTGATTGTATCTTTCCTTTGTGGTTTATCCTTTGTGGATTTTGGGAGACTTTCAGGGGTCTCGGGGTCCCTACTGAGTAGCTTATACTCACCCCTACACAGGCTATGCCCACACTACGTTGTGTTGGTTGTAGACGACGGACAATGTTGATCGTGGTTGAGGCTCGCAGAGCATGATGATACCTGGAGGTGGACCACCGGGCAGGACGTACTCAGAGCAGACGGCGGGACCCGTGGAGCAGTGGAGCTATCTGTACACATCCATCAGGTGGGATTTCCAGTGGACAGCTCGGTGTAGCAGCTTTTACAATACAATTGTTGTTTTCCCTATCGAGTTGTACTTTACTTTCAGTTTTGGGTTTGTATACTGGCCCATTTACTTTTCTGCACTTTCAGTTGTACTCTGTTTTTACTTAGTGTTTACTTTTCCGCTTGCTTACTCTGTGGTGCTTGTTTACTTTACAAAGTCAATGCCTTCCCTTTTTACCGGGATTTACACCTTGGTGCTAGTCACCAGCCCCTGGCCTATGGAAGGCGGTCTTGGGGTTGTCACGGCACGGGCCCCGAGGACGGGTCGTGACAAATTGGTATCAGAGGAGTTCGGTTCTACCGCGAACTCTGATCTTTTCTATGTGGAGCAATAGTGTTTAGAATATTGAGTGTGGTTATCAGTCCAGGGAGTCCAGTGTTGGTGTGGCGGCCGACGTATCCATACACCGGGACCCTGACTTCTGATTTGCGACTTAATGCACGAAAACATTGATTGCATGTGTGTTTCATGTTTTCTTTGTGATTACTTTATATCAGCTCACCAGGTATACTATTCTGACTGTGGCACACCTGTTTCCTTTTAAGGATGGCCCCACGATGGCAGCCAGCTAGGGTTTCGAGAGTAGAGCGTGATGACAACCCACCGAGCGACGAGGCCTCGGTGCAGGGACCTTTGTCAGCAGTGGCACCGGCTGTAGCACTACCCGCCGAGCCACCGATGCTTCTAGCACCAGCCACTGACGATGCACGTCACCTCTGCGCACTGCATGAGTTTCAGCGCTAGAGACCGCCCAGGATTCGTTGGGAGACGGACTCCCAGGAAGCCGAGGACTGGCTGGAGGTAGTCGTACGAGTTTTCAGGCTAGTGAGGACACCAGCAGACCTCATGGTGATCCTCGATGCGAGCCTACTGCACGCAGCAGCGGGCTGATGGCGGAGCATGATGCTCCAGGTGCACGATGAGGCATCTCTACTATGGACAGACATTGAGAGCCTCTTTCACTCGGAGTTCGTCTCAGCCACCCTCTGTGCAGTGCGCATTCAGGAGCTTCTTCAGCTGCGGCAGGGCGGCATGACGATCGCTCATTACTCGGCGAGATTTACCGATCTCTCGCGCTACTCGACCGACATGGTATGGGACCCATTCATCCAGGCCCGGACCTTCGAGCAGGGTTTGAGACACGAGATCAGGGCATCGCTGATCTACCTCAGCATACTGACTCAGACGAGAGTACTGGAGCGGGCCCTTTTGATCGAGATCTTTCTTGCTGAGTCTACACCATCGCCGCGAACCACCGCAGTGCGGCACGTGGTAGAGTCTTCTGCAGCTGCCAGTCGATGGATGACTCAGGGGTCCAGGCAGACCAGACCTTCAGGCAGACGATCTCAGGACACTAGCTCAGCAGTGCGGGGCACACAGCGCGGAGCCAGTCTTTCGAGAGGCAGACAGTGCTACTCGTGCGGCGGGTAGGGCCACATGACTCGTGATTGCCCGACCAGCCGTGCCGAGAAGCAGCAGATGGTTGAGGGACCATCGAGGTAGAGGCAGAGGGTCGACCATTGCGGTCTGCGGGGAGTAGGCGGACGAGGCAGAGGATTTGGCTGAGCAGTAGGTGGTGGGCGACGCTTTGAGGCTCTACCACCACCACCACCAGGAGGTCCACCCCGACCACAGGGAGCTGGCGGGCAGAGACAGGCACAGCTCCAGGCAGTGGAGGCCTACGACCATGGTGCGCCCGAGATGATTCAAGGTACTATCTGTGTCTACACCTCCCTTGTTGCAGTAGTTATAGACACAGGAGCAAGTCACTCTTTCATAGCCACTGCCCTTGTTCGGAGCTTGGAGATTTTGACAGAGCCGTTGGCTCGATCCTTACGGCTAGAGACTCCTACGGGAGCAGACTCGACGATTACGCACTGGTGCCGGCAGTGTGAGCTTACTCTAGGAGGCGAGAGTTTCGGCTGGAATCTTCTTTTAGCAGCGTTGAGGCCTTACGACGTCATCTTGGGCATGGATTGGTTATCTACGGTCCATGCACAGATTGGCTGTTTTGGGCGCAAGGTGCGATGTGTACGCACCGACGGGAGCATGTTCACCTTCACCGGCGAGAAGGGAGCCTGTGCAGCACATGATGGACTTCCGCGGAGGAGAGGATAGCCCATCACTCATCAGTTGGCTAGCCTCATCCTAGGAGCAGTTGACGTGCGGAGTTCTGGTTTTCCTGCAGTGGTGGATCAGTTTGCAGACGTTTTTCCCGACGACGTTCCAGGGCTACCTCCTCGCAGAGAGGTAGACTTTTATATTGACCTGTACCCCGGGACAGCCCCGATATCGACTCTAGCATATCGGATGGCCCCCGCCGAGCTTCGAGAGCTACGGGTACAGTTGGAGGACTTGCAGGGAAAGGGGTTCTTCCGACCCAGTGTTTCACCCTGGGCTTCCCCGATATTGTTCGCTAAGAAGGCGGACGGGAGCTTGAAACTTTGTGTTGACTATCGTCGCCTGAACCAGGTGATAGTGAGGAACAAGTATCCGCTACCGAGGATTGATGACCTCTTTGATCAGCTCAAGGGAGCGTGGTGGTTCTCGAAGTTAGACCTCAGGTCAGGCTATCATCAGCTCAGAGTTAGAGACGAGGACGTGTAGAAGACGGCCTTCAGATGACGGTATGGCCACTATGAGTTCTTGGTTATGACATTCGGCGTAACCAATGCTCCGGCATTGTTCATGGCCCTCATGAACAGGATCTATCAGCCATACCTCAATCAATTTGTCGTGGTCTTCATCGACGACATTTTGATTTACTCGACGACTGAGGAGGAGCACGCCTACCACTTGTGGGTTGTACTGGACACACTCCGAGAGCACTAGCTTTATGGTAAGCTCTCAAAGTGCCAGTTATGGATACGTGAGGTCCACTTCTTGAGGCACGTCATCTCTGAGGCGGGAGTTGCAGTGGATCCTGCGAAGATCGAGGAAGTGTTATCTTGGGAGCCACCCAGGAGCGTGACGGAGGTTCGGAGTTTCTTGGGATTAGTTGGATACTACCAGAGATTCGTTCCAGACTTCTCTAGAGTTGTGGCACCACTCTCAGCTTTGACGAAGAAGGGGAAACCTTTCGTGTGGTCAGACAGATGTCAGCAGAGCTTCCAGGAGCTGAGACAGAGATTGAACAGCGCGTCTATCTTGAGGTTTCCTGAGGAGGGAGTCAGATATGTAGTTTACTGCAATTCATCAGGGACCGGACTCGGATGTGTCCTGATGTAGGAGCGGGCAGTGATCGCCTATGGACCATGTCAGTTGATGCCGCATGAGCAGAACTACGTCACTCATGACCTGGAGTTAGCAGTAGTGGTCTTCGCTCTGAAAACATGGCGACACTACCTGATGGGAGAGCGCTTTACAGTCTTTTCTAATCATCATAGTCTCAGGTATATCTTCTCGCATAAGGACCTGAACCCGAGACAGCAACGATGGATCGAGTTCCTCCAGGACTATGACTTTAAGATAGTTTATACTCCTGGGAAGGGGAACATAGTAGTCGATGCCCTCAGTAGGAGGACGGGCATCCAGCTACTTGAGGAGGCGACAGAGCATCTAGCCTCTTTGCAGATATCCTTTGTGGATAGAGATGGAGCAGCCATCCTTCAGTCTCTTATAGTCACTCCTCCACTTCTACAGCGGGTCAGAGAGGCATAGCATGGGGATGCTGACTATGAGATGCGGCGTGCACAGATATCCTCAGGACAGGCACTTGATGGTTTCTCCTTTGGAGTAGAGCACAACATCCTTTTCAGAGGACGTACCTTGGTACCAGTCGCTTTACATGAGGAGGTGTTGAGAGAGTTTCACGCTTCTCCTTTGGCGGTACATCATGGAGTGGCGAAGATGTACCGAGACCTCAGACAACAGCACTGGTGGCCGGGCATGAAGAAGGATGTGGCAGAATTCGTTTCTGGATGCCTCACCTGCCAGCAGGTGAAGGCAGAGCATCAGGTACCAGCAGGCTTGGTACAAACCTTGGAGGTCCTGGAGTGGAAGTGGGACGAGATATCTATGGACTTCGTGATTGGACTTCAATGCACTTCCAGAGGTCACGACTCCATCTCGGTGATTGTCGACCGACTCACCAAGTCGGCACACTTTTTACCCATCAGAGAGCAGGGCTCAGTGGAGAGCTTGGGACGTCTCTACGTTCAAGAGATTGTACGGATTCATGGCGTGCCATCATCTATTGTCTCCGATCGAGATGCTCGCTTTACTTCCTGGCTTTGGAAGGGATTGCAGGAGGTGTTCGGGACGCAGCTACGTCTGAGCACAGCCTTTCACCCTCAGACGGATGGTCAGACGGAGAGGACCATTCAGACTCTCGAGGACATGCTCCGCGCATGTGTCCTCGACTTTGGTTATAGCTAGGAGGACCACCTACCCTTAGTAGAGTTTTCGTACAACAACAGCTACCACTCCACCATCGGAATGGCACCATATGAGGCGTTGTACGGCCGACCTTGTAGATCTCCTTTGTGCTGGATAGACCCTGGGGAGTCAGCACTTGTGGGACCGGAGATGGTCCAGGCCACGACAGAGAAGGTCCAGGTCATCCAAGAGCAGATGAGGACAGCTCAGAGCCGACAGAAGTCTTGTGCTGACAGGAGGCGGAGGCCACTGGAGTTTTATAATGGCAACCACGTCTTCTTGCGGGTCTCACCTCGACGAGGTATATGGATATTTGGCCGAGGCGGAAAGTTATCTCCGCGCTTCATCGGACCCTTCTAGGTCCTCAGCAGGATAGGCGAGGTGGATTATCGCATGGATCAACCACCTCAGTTGCACCCAGTGCACGATGTCTTCCACGTGTATCAGCTGAGGAGATACGTGCATGACTCGACGCACATCATTGACTATGGGGAGCTTGACGCTGACGATGGGGCGACTTTTATGGAGATCCCGGTGGAGATCGAGGATCGACAGGAGCGGGTCCTACGTGGACAATCGATTCCTCTAGTGCGCATCATATGGAAGCATGGAAATATCTAGGAGAGAACTTGGGAGCGGGAGGCTCAGATGCGTGCTCAGTACCCTCATTTGTTTCCCTAGTTTTGCTGTATCTTTACGAGGACGTAAAGCCCTGAGGTGGGAGTAATGTAAAGACCCGTAAAATTCAAAGGAAATTTTTTCTTAATTTTCTTTGGAATTTTACAAGAGTGCGGTTTCTAACGGCACCTGATTCCGAGGCCCGGTGTGCCCAGAATCAATTTCCGAAGATTGGCTCGGGTACGTTTAGTGAACGAACGAGCATGTTTTTTTAACTTTTGAACTGGTTCTCGGAATCGAATTCTGAGGGAACCGATGAACTCGCAGCGCCGGTAATTTCATAGGGACTCCTGTTCTGGAGTTTCATTTACACGAGTGTTGATAATAAAAAATTGTGGAAGTTTATTATATAATGACACTACAATTTTAATTATTTTAATCTAAGTGTAAACTCTTGATGGAAGTAGGGTAACCACCCAACCTCCCTTGGAAGGTTATGAGGGTGGTGGGGCCCACACGATCCCCACCCCTTCATATCCTCTAAACCGCCCACAACTCCCACATTAATTTTGACAACATGTTTAATTAATGAGGTGAGTTATGTGTGGTTAAATTGAATTTCAATCTTTTGAAATTCTTGCCAACACTTTGAATTTAATTAATTAAACCAACTTAATTAATTATTTTAGTGTTTGATTTCTTTTGAAATCATTTTTCCAACATTAAAATGAGAGATCCTATTCTTCTCTTTGGGTTGGCATAAACATTGTGTGGAAAACTAAGGAGAGGAGAAGAACTTTTGGAAGACCTTCGACCTCTCGAAGAAGAACGTTCCACATCTCCGAAGAACGTGAAGCAACACCTTCTACCTTCTTCAATCGGAGCAAAGAACGGAAGCACCGCCGCCCATAAAGTTTTCTGAGAGTGTCGACTCGACTCGACTCGACTCGACTTCACCAAGCGCTTCTTCCACCAACGTTGACGGAACGAAGCCGTTTCCACGATGCCCGACGTGCGACATCTTTTATCAAGTAGGGGATTGTTGTTGTTTTATCTTATTTCGTTCTTGATTATAGCATGTCGAACTTTGAGGATAACAAATAAATGTTATCGTTTAATGAGAGGGGGTCCAGACCGCACAAACATGGCCGAACCCCCCTCCTATGTTCATATTTGTTTCCTTGCGGATGGAACAGGATGGCGTGGTGTCGTCGCACCACGCGGAAATCATACGGCAGTTATTGCGCGGCGCAGTCGCGCCGCACCGTGGAATGAAATTCAAAAACGCGACGCCGTCGCACCGCATCAAAAGAAATCGAAGGCGCCGCGACCGGAGCGGGGCCGCGGCGGAGGGGCTTAGTGCCGTCGCACCGCGCCGGATGACGAATGTCGTGACCGGTTCCAGGCCGCGGCGGAACTAGATGACCGGCGGCCAGCCGGGCCGCCGGTGCCGGAAGCTGGAAGGGTACCGGACTTTGCCGGTCCCGTTGAGGATGAACCGGCTGGCCAGGTTGGGCCGTCCGGAAGGGAGAAGAACCGGGGGAATTTAATTCCCCCGGCCAGAAAACCGACCCCCCATCATTGAGGGGGGTAGCAGATTCACAGGGGGGGGTGGGCAAGGGCCCCCCCGTTTTCTGCCAGCTCGGCCGCCGGACCGGCTCCTGGCTGGTCCGCCAGGCCTGGCCGGGCCGGGATGGGTCGACCATGTCCAGGGCGGGTCGACCCGGTTCGGGCCAACCGGGGGGTCTCGGGCCTGGACGGCCTGGGCTCGAAACCCCCGTTACCGATCAGTTTGGAATCAAATTCCTATAACTCGGGCTACGGACCTCCAAACGACGCGTCGTTAGTGGAGATGCGATCCTCGGATCGAGACGGTCATTTTGGTATATCGAACTCAAGGATTCCGATTACTTTGTGTTCGGCCGGGTTGGTTCGTACACGAAACCAACCGGGCCCTCGGAGCGGAAACGCTCATATCTTGAGCTACGGATGTCCTATTGATGTGTCGTCAGCTTTGTTGAGTTTCTTTTAGTAAGACAGATCTTTTGGCATACTCCTCCTGAGTACTGGACGTAGGTGGAGTACGGTCAGGTTGGTTTTTCCTTAAAAACCAACCGGGCCCCTGGGACGAAAAAGCCAATAACTCTCAGACCGGGCGTCTGATAGACACGCCGTCTATTGCGTTGAGTTCCTGTTGACGATACGGAACTTTTGGATAATCAACTCTGGACTTTGTGACAGTTGATGTATCAGTCTCTCGGCTCGTGGAGCAGACCCTCCCGAACGAGCTTGTTGTGTGCAGGAACCGTAGAGCTGGTTGCGACTGCTACTGTTACTGCAACGACGACTGTGCAAAGATCCTTATTGGATACGACGACGACGACTACAACACTCCGCGATCCTTTGTGGATCAGTGCTACCGATCCTGTGTGGGTCTGATCCTATGTGGGTCAGTGCTCAGCGGTCCTGTGTGAACCAGCGCCTACAGATCCTCTGTGGGTTCGATCCTATGTGGGTCTTTGCAGGGGTTAGTACCTATCGATCCTTTGTGGGTCCGATGACTTAGATGGATCAAGGATCATCTCTATCGTCCTTGAAAAAGTATACCTCTGTGAGCTGAATCATGTTTACCTTCCTGTGTTGATTGTGTTGTGCTATACTGTGTGGATTACGTTTTCCTTTACTGTGTGGAATACGTATACTTTCCTGTGTGGACTGAGTTGTACTTGGGATCGGAGGTTTGAGCGTATTGAAATGATGACTTAGGTATATGTATGGGCATATACCTAAGCAGTGTCGGTTGTTACTTCGTGATTGTATCTTTCCTTTTTGGTTTATTCTTTGTGGATTTTGGGAGATCTTCAGGGGTCTCGGGGTCCCTACTAAGTAGCTTATACTCACCCCTGCACGAGCTATGCCCGCACTACGTTGTGTTGGTTGCAGACAACGGACATCGTTGATCGTGGTTGAGGCTCGCAGAGCAGGACGGTACCTGGAGGTGGACCACTGGGCGGGACATACTCGGAGCGGACGGCGGGACCCATGGTGCAGTGGAGCTATCTGTACCCACCCTTCAGGTGGGATTTCCAGTGGACTGCTCGGTGTATCAGCTTTTACTTTACAGTTGCTGTTTTCCCTTTTGAGTTGTACTTTACTTTCAGTTTTGGGTTTGTATACTGGCCCATTTACTTTTCCGCAATTTTAGTTGTACTCTGTTTTTACTTAGTGTTTACTTTTCCGCTTGCTGACTATGTGGTGCTTGTTTACATTACAAAGGCAATGCCTTACCTTTTTACCGGGATTTACGCCTTGGTGCTAGTCACCAGCCCCTGGTCTATTGAATGCGGGCTTGGGGTAGTCATGGCATGGGCCCCGAGGACGGGTTGTGACAAAATGGGTTATTGGTAGAAGGTCCATACCAAAACGTCATAAAAATTCAATAGCTGGATGGCTCTAAAAACTATTAATCAAGCCCATTCCAGTCTAAGAGAATATATGTAAAAACTAGGAATACATCCACCACCCAAGGAAGAGGTGTCATATTTACCTTCCAACGGTGGGCATGACTACTATAAATGAGTTAAAATAGTAGAAAAAGATTCATATTATCCTTCAAAACAAGAGTTCACTCTTGCTGATTTTTTTCCTGCGACATCTACAACATGGGAAAATCCCCAAAAAGGGAATCCTCATTGGATGAGGAACACATATTTGGTTTTGTCAATGTGATAATTTCTTTTACCTCTTATCCAATGAAGATGTTTCCCAGGATCAGGGGTTTCTCCCACATAACTCCGGAATGGATGGCCACATGTTAAAAAATCTAGGATATAGGGGGAAAAATGATAAGGAAAAACTCAATATTCTGGTCACACCTTTATGTATAGCACATATGAAGCTGAGACACATGGGAATGAAATCCAGTAAGACCAGTGGGGATGGGAGGTTTCTAGAACCCTCTTCTAGCTAGCTGTACCTGGTTATCTTGCATGACTGAATAACAAGAGCCCATCCATCAGCCTAGAATAAGGGAAGGATTGTATGACCTACACCGCAAGTAGTCTATGATCCCATAAACTTAAAACAAGATCCAGGTTCATCCTCCATGAGGACATCTAATCCTGATCCACAGTCCCAATAGTAACGCTGTATTTGGAGGCCCCAACCTTTTTCCCAAAAACATGTCATTCTAAAATAGAAGGTGATAGTACCATCCAATCTCTTTATCATAGATGATCTCCATATATCCAATGAATAAGGGAGGCACTTGTTGAATCCCAATTAGGCTCATAAGAATTCATAAAATAAGTCATTACAGCTAAGGCCTATCAGGTGGAGAGAGAAAAAAAAAATTAATGTCATTATCTTGTTTAATGATCATGATCAAGAAGAGGCACTCTAAGGTCACATTAGGCCTCTATATGTCTCAGGAAAACTCAAAAGTTTCTATGTCTAGAGGATCCAAATTTGTAATGATTCTTGGATAAATATTATTCCAGTTTTAACCAAGTGTTATTTATGATATAAGGAAGGGGATCTCTCTCCCATTATGCTAAACATCCAAGGGTATTATAAATGAGATGAATGACATCTCAGCTAAATTAATCTGACAACCGAGCTTGGTGATCTTACATTAGATGTAGTCTTTTTGGTAATAATGAAAAAAACTTCATATAATCTCTTTTTAAGAAGGACATAGTTTCATTGCCAACATGGGATACCTTCAACATTACATCCGTGTCTGAGGAATCCCATTAATGGAAGTGTCAATATAATGCATTGTGTTAGTGGACTCTTTGAGACCTATGGGGACACATGTGCCGAAGTACTATTTTTTTAAGTGGGAAAACAAACAATAATAGATGATGATATAATAGTTTCCTCTCCCAATGGCTTGTGACCACCCTTGTGAGTCCCTAGAACATGCTCAACAATGATTATGTAATCAACATAAATCTTATTGAGATAAGGGGTAAAATAATGGAATTCCAAACCCTTCATGTCCAATTTGATATCATTAAACACCATCACCCCAACATCTATATACAGTGAATTAGTTAATAGAGGATTTTAATGTCTCTATTCATGGAAAATATCATCTTGATAATTAATGTGATGCCCCCAGATTTATTTCTCCATAGTAGAATGACTCTATAGGCTCAGTGATGTGCAATGATGGGGATGCCCTCAGGAAGAATCCTCCAACATTCAAGGAAGGTTTATCTTCTAACATTGATGAAATATGGTAGATTAACATAGGAATAATAAATGATTTGTTTCTGTAAATGATCAGAGTAGCCATTCTACTCAAAGACCATGATATGAACATTGCATTTCTGAAGCAACATCAACATGTGTTCTCAAGAAACTACACATAAATGGAATGAATAAATTTGGATATTTCATCACACCATATCAGATTACCATAAGAGCATTGATGTTTTATAATGGAGGATAGGATGATTCTTCCCAATCATTCCACAAATACAGTGGTAGAATTCGACAAGTTGAGGGATGCCAACATTTTCCAGGAGGTGGAATACCCAAAATGGATTTCCAACATAATCCATATCAAGAATAATAATGGAAGAATTAGGGTCTAAATTTATTTTAGAGACCTTAATATACATTTTCCAAAGGATAAAATCCAATTAATGATCCCGAAACATTTAATTGATCCAACTACTTGCTTCTAACCCCTTTCATTCATGGATTGGTACTCGAGGTACAATCAGATAATGATGGCCTCTGAGGATGAAGAGACCAATTCATTTAGCGAACCCAAGGGATATTTTGTTATCAAATCATTAATTTTGGTTTGAATAATGATGGAACCACATATCACTGCACCATGCACCATATCCTTAAGCCATTTTAGGAAATAAAACTAAATTTTTTGTTGAAGATAAGGTTGTAAAATCCTGATGATGATGTGATAACTTCATGGACCATGATATCAATTTCAAATAAATTTCATAACATAATGTGAATATTAATCCATTAAAATGTGTATTGGGAGTAACATTATAAATTTTCCCTATCTTTTTGGTAAGATACTATAACATTGCAGTAAAATGAGAAAAGTTCTGTACTATCACTGCAATGTCACCCCCAAAAATCTCATAGAACTAAGTGGACTTCAAAGAAAACTCTCCTACATTTGGTGTTTCATTGGAATCCATGTCAATAAATCTATCCACTTTACTAGGTTAATAAAAAAAGTAATCATATACAAATACAATGATTACATCAAGAAACATCAAAAGTAACAAGAAATACCTATTTCACCAACTGTCCAGAAGTCCTATATGGAAGGGAGGTTACTAATATTATATGTGGTCTTAATGGTATTCTTATTTAGAGCCTCGTTGTGAAAATGAATGATAAGGGAAGATAAAATAATATCTATTACCTCAAATGGATGATTTTAGGTACTGAAACTAATTACTCTAATGTAGATAAGAACTACCTCACACTTATTTTTGAGTGAAAAAGCTAAGGAATTTCTTGTAGGATCATGGTGTCGAGTTAGTCTCTCGTGTTGATCGGCATAAGTAAATCCTTGTTTATCCAAAGATTATTATGCACTTGGCTGGATGTGCTATAATTTTTCAGCAATATAACATCTATTTCATATCCCAGATATCAGTAATAGTGAAATCCCTGATGATTTCTTCATAGCATATCTAGTATGGGAAAGTACGCTGGAAGACACTGAGCTCCAAGATAAAGAGTTCTTTTATTCCGAAGTCACTCCTTGGAAATAGGAGATATATTTTAGTGGTTCCATCCAGAGTCCTTCCAAGAAATGAATGGAGAACTCAAATCTCAAATGATTTGGATTGGGGATTTTATTCATCTCTCTAGATAAGGATATAAAGACCTATTCATTATTACTATCAGAAAGATGTACAATCAAAGGGATAGAATAAAAGTCTTTCATCGATTTCTTAGATATAGACATGTATATTTATGTAGAAAACCTAAACATAAAAGGGTATTTAGAGTTATTTATAAATATGATCAATGTGAAATATTACAAAAATAGGAGGAACTATCCCCCCCCCCCCCTCAGTCTCTCCATCGAGAGATTGATGGAAAAATTATCCTTTGAACCCACACAAAATTATTTTCCCTAATCAAAGAATGCACGTGTTGACACATTGTATAATTACACCACTAACATGGATACCGCTAATAAGGAAGAATAATCCTTCTATATTACACATCAAGGAATGGGGTCACTAATTATCATATGTGATATGTATGAAAAAACTGAGGTCATTATCACCCTATAGCATGACGAACAAGTAACCCCCACTGAATGGACATAGCCTATAAGTTTTTATGTTTCAACACATTTTTTTACAATCAATGATTACTTCATAAAATATTTTAACATTTACCCCTTTCAGCAAAATTATCATTTTTTAATCATTATAAATTTACATACATAAAAAATTTGAAAAAATTCTATTTATTCTTTATATTTTTGTTTTTCAGGGGTTTCATATTTTTTGAAGATAATATTAGATGTTTAATTTTATTAATTATTTTAATATACATAATTTAATTACTGACATACTATTATTATTATTTATAGTGTTTTAAAAAATTTAAATAAAGATAAATTTTTTTATTCATTGAGGCATGTTTATACAGTATGAATCTTTTAAAAATTATATTTAATTAATTTACGCAGTCTTATTGTTTTTTATTAATTTAACTTTAATATATTATATATTATTCATAAATATTTGTTAAATTTTTTGATCTATCTTTTATATTTTATTTTCTACAAATCTATATTTAATTTTTTGTATATTTTCGAATTATGATTTATAATCATTAAAATAAATGTAGTTATCATGTGTTGTATATGACTTATAGTTTAAGATAACTTTTTCAAGTTATTCTTAAGATAATTGATGTTATATTTAATTTTTAAAATATATTTAAATTCACATTATATTATATAGTGTAAAACATTGCATATCCTCGATAACTCTGACATTAATCATACTATGAATATTATTATTTTTATTTGAATTTCATAAAAAATTAGGTTTTGTTGATCAGTTTTTATTTTAATGTAATTTAGTATTATTTTTTGAGAGACTAATTGATACACATACTTCTATATTATTAAATAAATTCTTTAATTAGATCTTATATTTTTTAATGTAATTGATGATTATACAATCTTTTAAACCCAAACCTATCATTTGTTAGATTATATTTAATTTATTAGACATAATAATATTTAAATAATACCACTACCTTAACATGACTAATAAATAATATACTTAATGAACCAAAATATATCAATCATCTATATTGATTTTTATTGTTTTGTTTGAGCCTATAATAATTGTATATATGTATATAACAAATAATATATTCTTAGTGTATGATTTTCCTATGAAAATTTTTATTTATCTATCTCTCTCGTTTTTACTTGAGGATCTTATATTCAATATCACCCGTGTAATGAAACTATCTATATAAACTACTTTTTTATTGATTTTCCCACTAAAATTCATTTATTCTATAAGTGCCTCATGTATGAAAATTAATATTTCAATGAGTAAGGATTCCAAAAAATAATCAGGATCAAAGTACACAACAAATATCTCATAGAGTATATAGCTGTAAGAGGATTGGAGGATCTCTTTGGACTATACTATTATAAAAAAAATGCATTCATTAATTAGTTTTCTGTTAGATTTTAATATGGTGTGTTCACCCCAAGATGATCTATTATCATCACATGATACCTAAATTTTTTTTATCATATACATGTTATAATGCATATAGATTATTTTGTTTATATTTTATTATGTTTAAATTTTAATCATAGGATATATAGTCTACATAAAAAATATAATTTTATTATGGTATGTACGAATGTAAATGTTTCCTGAATTTCTATAAATCCATATCACGGTGAGTGAATCGATTTTGGTTATTGGTAATATATAGACGAGGAAAAACTAAATCTATTAATCATAGAAAAATATTATATTATTTAATAATCATTAAAAATAGCATAAGATAATCATAATACACTTTATTGTAAATTTTCATCAAAATTTATTCTGAATTCAAAATTAATAAATATTATATGATTATATTTTTCAAAATTATTTTTATTTAATGTATCTATGTTTATGAAGAAAAAGAAGTTTGATAGATTTTTCAATATACAACCATTTTATTAGATTATGTAAATTTAATAAAAATGGGTGTGATTTTATCTGTGTAGCAATATTTTAATATGGTTTATTATTAAAGTGTTAATGAAATGTACCACTTATTAACATGAATGTTCCATGGAATAAATTACCTTGGAGAAAATTTAAACAACGCATGGCTTTTTTATACATTCCTACAATATGTATGAAAAACTGAGTTGATAATATGGTGTTGATTGTGAAGATTAATAATATTTATAAATACACATAGGTTAAATTAATTACATCACTTATTCCTTATAAATATGAGTAATATAATATTGAATAAGAAATTAATCTGATGAATAAATGTATTTATTTAAAATATCATAAAAATTTTACTGCTAACTATTCATACTCGAATGCACATGAATGTGGAAAAAGATAAATATAGAATATAAGAAAAGGAATTAATTATACGATGAAAAAAATAAGGATTTTGAAAAAGTAACCTATAAAAGATTTAATTGATATTCGAATGGAATGAATAGCCCCAGAACAAAACATGATAATATTTCAAAATTAAACTATTATACATGTAAACAAAAGAGAGACATAAGATTAAATTTTAAAATTTATAAATAAATATAGAGGGATAGAAAATGAGCTATGTGAATCTTTTGGTGGGATCTATAACAACTAATCATATTACATTGACACATTAAGATAAAAAGAGTAAACAAACCTTTTTTGGGATGGAAATTAAAAATAAATTTTTAAGGGTTTCAATGGTAAATGGTACATGGATAATTACTTCCCCTGATATTTTATTGGGGATCCGGCATATTTTTTTCTTATAATAAATGTTATGGAAGATTTGTGTCATTTAGTGATAACTAAATTGGAATGATCAGAGGGTGCTTGAATTATGTAATTATATTGTTGTTGAAATTTATTAGGTATTAAAATTTTATGATATAGAACATAACATAAAAATATTTTCACTATTTTTTGTTGGATGAGTAAAAATTTATCATATAATAAATGAGTAGTTTTATAAAATGTAAATATTTTATTTTAAACAATTTAGAAAGAGAATTTTTTCTATAAATTATCTAACATGAATGTAATGATTCTTAATTCTATAGAAATTATTGATATATAAGTGGATTAGAGTCTAATACATGAAAATAAACTATTGGTACATATGTTATTAACGAAAGGGAAATTATATAGGCTACATGATTGGGATATTAGTAATAATATTACTTATTATTTGAGTTTATATGGTATACATCATAATATTAGTTTCAAATATACTAAAATAATTGAAAATAATATAACATTAGTGATTATTAATTTAGATTTATTTTTTATATATTATGTTTCCAATTTAGTAAGGAAGAAACATATTATTCTGATTTTTTGTAATTCATGTTAATTTATAATGATTTATTTTTTATCAGGAATGTTATACATTATATATAAATTAGAAAAATTAATCCACTAAAAAATAATATTGGTAATTTATTTGTTATTATTATATATGATAATGGAGGTGAATTTAGAATTTTATTTGAAATTGTTTTGTTAATACAAGTATTATTAATTTTTTTTTCTTCTCCAATAGCCTCATATAAAATTGTGTAAATGAATATAAAAAATTTAATTAATTGGATAAAACCATATTACATGAAAATATTTTAACTATATATTATTATGTTTAATCTATTAAGAATCATGTTATATTTTTTAAATTTTTTTATTACATTTTTTTAAAAATATAACCCTTTATTCAAAATTTAATGGAAAGAACCCTAGTGATAGTTATCTTAAATGCATTGAGTATAATGTCTTTATATAACATAATTTGGATAATTTGTATAAATGCATCTCAAAAAATGATTAATAGATTTTTCATGGATATTCTAATAAAATAAACGATAATCTTGTTTATAGAAAAAGAACTATGTTAATAAGAAGGATTTATTAATGTTAAATTTA
Organism: Viscum album; assembly: GCA_963277665.1. NCBI lineage: Eukaryota > Viridiplantae > Streptophyta > Magnoliopsida > Santalales > Viscaceae > Viscum > Viscum album. Next base: position 1,284,641,450 of record OY728141.1, read on the forward strand.
TTTATGATGTTTCTAAAAAGTATTGTATTTTAACGACAAGTTAAAATGATTTTAAGGAATTCAAATTTGTGAATTAAAACCACATGTTGAGACTATGATAATTGTTGGGGAGCTTAATACCCATTTTATTTTAATTCATGGAATGCTAATATGGAATAACTTATTGATAATATCATTGGTGATCACTATTCTCTTAAAAAAATACTAATTATATTTTATATTATTATGTGAATGAAGCATTCATTTCTGATTGTGTGTATAATAATGGTTTTGGTTCATCAAATGATTTAAATTTTATATTTTTTTATGCGATATAATATTAATCTGTTTTCCAAAAGTAATGTTTTTAATTTATTTGATATAATTATAGATAATAATTTTCATGGAATTAAATATATATTTTGGAATGAAATGGATGAATTTGGTCAATTTGTTATAAATTAACCATTTCATATATCTTAATGTTTTTTTTTCATTAAAATGATTTAGAATATGTTCTATATTTTTCACTTATATCTAGGATCCAATATTTTATGTTTTTGATATAATTTTTTTATTTAAAAAATGTTAATTAATATCAAATTGATGTAATAGTTTAACTTAAAAATCATTTTTTTTATAAAAAAATTTTGGAATTTCAAAAAACTATTATTTAAAATGGGAAATTTTGTTTTCAGGGTTTTAAATTTTTAGTGTATTTATTAATTTGTATGTAATAACTTCATAATTTATGTGATTGAATTATTATTTTTTTGATAAAAAATGTTTATGGTTAATTTAATGTGGAACCTACTTTTTTTTATAAAAACATATGTGAAATGATATATTTAGTATTTATATTTATATTTTTTATATTATTTAATATTAATGTTAATTTAATTATAATGAATTAACCAAATTGATAGAATGTTAATATTTTAATGTGAGAAGACGAGTTATTTTTAATTTTGGCTTATCTTATTCAAGATTGAATTATTTTTATTTTACATTTTAAAATATTTTTTATTTTAGAGGGTAGAACAATGATAAAAAATGTATATCAGCTATATATCATATTCTTAGTGAAATAATAGGTTTAGGGATTATAACAAAACAATATATTGTTGATTTATTTATAGCCAAGAGAGAATATACTTATTATGTATCTTGTTTTTCTCAATATTTATGGATTAAAAAACATTAGCAGATTTTTTTTTTTAATAATTAATATATTCTTATTTATTATATGGAATATTCTTAATCATAATTTTTAAAAATCCCATGATTATTTTTTGATAAATACATATTAAATTGTGTTTTTATTCTATTTGAGAATTTATTAATAATATGGATATTTTTCTGGAATATTTTTCAATAGAAATTATAAATTCTGAAGTCTATACCATTCCATCAAATTTGGTATGATTTTAGATATTTAAATTTTATATAATGTATTTTTATTTTTAGTTTTCAATTTCATTTATATAATTGACATAATATACAATTATGAAGGAACTTTTTTGATACTCTATAAAATTATTTATTTTAAAATTCATTTTTATTAATTTATTAAACATTTATTTTTTTTAAATGATATTTTTATATAAAATAATGATTCATATTTTTTATTATTGAAATAGGAGTGTTTTTATGGTAGTTTTTTATTTTTATTTTATTTAATTTAATTTGGTTTATTGAATATTAATAACCTTCAAATGTGTTTTAATATTTAAATTAATAATTATAATTTCACAAAAATTCATGTTTATTATGTATAATTTATCTTTTATGTTGTTATTAAACATAAATTTTGTGAAAAATTAATTTTATTATTTATTATTTTTTATTAATTAAGTTATAGTAAATAAATTTTATAGTTAAATTTTATAAATAATTTTTTAGTACACTTATATAAAATATGAAAATTTTATGAAATCAATTTTACAAGTATAATGTTTTCTACACATAGATAATATGCCGTAATTTTTTTCCTTCTATATAACATGTATGAATTTATATATTTCTATATATAACAGATATAAATATCTATTAATCATTAGTTAAAATTATTTAAATTCATATAACCTTTCTACCACAAAATATATTTCCAATTAATTTTGTAATATGAATTAATATTTAATCTTTTGTAACTCAATTAGTAAAAAAATTCAAATGAATTATGTGATTATAGATTAATATTTCTACTGTATTTTGATCATAAATCATGACAGAGTCTCAATTTTGTTACATTGATGGATAAATGTGAGTATATTCTAAATTATCTTTTATTTAAAATAAGGCTAAACTGATAGTTAGGATTTTTTAAATATGCTCTGAAGTCCAATTATGTTTTTATTATAATTAACATTTTCGGATGCAATTCTATAAATTTTTTAATTAATATAATGAGAAAAAATATTAATTTGGAGGATATTTTTTATACATTTATAATATAATTGAATTTTATAAATTTATTCTAACAAGATGAGAATCTAATAATGAAATTTTCTTGGTCAAATATTAGACAATTATTTTCTTTCTATAAAAAAATTATTTACTTTTACATTGGTTTTTCATAATACTTTTAAATAAACATTATAAATTTTATGTTAATTTCATTAACCTTATGTCAACCTAAATAATTTTTAAATACACATATTATAACTATTATAATGGAAATGTTAAATGTCCTTCACATGACCTTTAAAATTTACTATCAAAAATATTCTATGTAAATTATATTTAAGATAAATTTTTTATAAATTTATTATATTTCACATAATTGATAAAAAATTTGACTTTTAAATTCATTTAATAAAATCAAAAACATATATGGACTATATATAAACAGTTTGTAGTATTTTTATACTTTTTTAAATACATATAAATTAAAATTAAATATATTCATCATTCATGCAAATATATACTTGTTTACTATTTAAAAACATAATTTTTTATTTAATTATATTTATATGACTATAATATTTCAAAAATATTATTTAAGACTAATTATATTATTAAAAATTGTTTTATTTACATTAATAAATAGCTATTGATTCCTAATTTTTTATTTATCAATAAATATTTTACAACTATGTTCTTTTATTTTGAATTAAAATAAAAAAGTTGTATTTTATTATCAGGATATGTCATTAACCTATTATTTTGGAGATTATTTCATCATGTTATTCTTAAATTATTCAAAATCAATTTTCAATTGTACATATTTTTTATAATTTAATAGATTGATTTTACAAGGAAAATTACAAACTCTTTGATAAGTCTTACTTTAATCATGGAATATATATTATTAATTTGAATTATATATCTCTAATGAATAAATTCACTTTTCTATGTTGTTTTTTAAGGTAATTAATAATTTATTCAATATAGAGACTATTCAGTACACAAACTATAGTTTTAATACGCTATTTCATTTATGAAAACATTCGTGTTTTTAAGTGATCAGTGATTCTCTAATCCTATAAAAACAATTCCTTCATCTAATGTATAATAATCATAGTTCCAAAATAAATACCCTTCAACTACATCTACTAACATTACATGAAAATGTGATCCTCTACTCATTGAACCTGACTTTGATCCTTGTTTTTAATAATAATTTTAGTTTTATTTTATTATACTATTACTATATAATTCTATATCTCATATAACCTATCATTGTCTTTTTATTTTCAAAAATATATTATTTATCTCTCTAGTATTGTGATTATATTATTCTTAAAATAACTATTAGTGTTTTTACTTCATCCATCTAAATTAATTTTTTCGGGGTTCTGACTCCCCTCACAACCTTACATGAGTCAATATGTACCTATTTAATAAAAGAGTGGATTTTAATGAGTTATGTTTCCGAAAGAAATCTAGTTCACACTAAAAAAATTATCTCTAAAAGTTAATAAAGGTTCAAGATAATATTAGGTAAAAAATGGAAGAAACCACTATTAATATACAAATATTCATTAATTATTTTTCAACTTCATATTAGCAATTTGATAATTAACTCAAATAGTTAATTAATTAATCGCATTCAAAATTTAATATAGTATATTCATTATCACTATAGTGTATATGGTATCACCATCTAGGACACGACAATACATTTTTATTATTTACATATTCCATAATTAAATATGAACTTTTAATAATTATTACTATAAATATCTAACATATAGTAATGAATTAATTATATTTCTCATTACACACACTATGTTACATAATTTTCATTCTATCTTGGTGATGGATTGTGGGGATACAGACCAGGAGAATTTTTATTAGCTTTTATCATTATACATAAATAAACATTAGAATATGATATAATCATCAGGTAATTTTTTATTATTACATTAATTTCCTATTCATCTTTGTATATATATTGATTGTTTTAGTGGTAGAAATTCATTGGATGATGGAGTTTTAAATTGATATAAATACCATACTATAAAAATTCTTTCATCAATTGTAAAACAATATGTGTACTCAAATATCACCATAAATGGAAGATATTGGTATGAGGGATAATATATATTAGAAAATATTTTTGGTTTTTCATTTATAGATTCAATGAACGTCAATATATTGTTGAATTTTTTCCTTCGTACAAGTTGGGGATATGATGTTATTCTATAGGTCTCTATACTAGAATGATTCATTTTCGAATTTATTATTACTAATTACTTATATATGAATAAAAATATAATATAAATTATAATTTAAATTAATTATTTAATTTTAAGTATTAATTTATTGTGGTCTTTTTTTCCATTGTAAAATTTATAACAAAACAATCCTGATATAGGATACATTTCTAAACCTAAGGCTTCATCATTAGTTAGAGGGTGCACTTGAATGCTTCTAATAGTTTTCGCCAATTCTCATGTATGGATGGATGGAAGGTCATGATATATTTTATATTATATTTCAGTGTCTATATAAAACATTTTCTTGTATTCACACTCTATGATTATCATTTCATCAAATATATTTGGGATTTTTTTCCCAAGAATGAATATTACGAATGGTTTAAAAATATATAAATAACGTAAAAATTATTGTAAATTTACACACCAATTATTTATCTTATAACACCAAATTTATATTGAAGAAAAAATATTTCAAACATTATGGGTTTTTGAACCATAATAATTGGATGATAATAAAATATTTAAGGAATTGGATAAATGAAATCCTATCATTTTTTATTCTAGAAGCCTTTAGAAGGTTTAATATAAATAATTAACGTTATATAATTATATTATGGATAACGAAAGCATCAATTGGATATTTCTTCTCCTACTAATTTGGTTAATATGCTCAATTCTCCCCCATGACAATGGAAAGGGTGAATCTAACCATATATACTCTTATCATCCACTATGGAGATTTTTTAATCTCTTACTTGAGTTAAACTATCCCATTAAACTATTGATATATGTAAAATATTACTCTTCATTTAATCTATGATATTATATTAATATTCACTAATATTAATTTACAAATCTAGATGAAATAGAAGAAATAAGAAACATAATTTATCCGCATGGATTTTTTTAAGACATATAGTCATAAACCTGGGGAAGAAACTAATCGGTCACAATTATTTGGTAATGATGGAATATTAGAAGAATAAAATATCCCTCAAATAACCGAGATCATCAATATTTATCTGTAAATATATCCATGATAGAAATGTGGTTTTTGAATGGAGATATTTATTGGAAAAAAATTCTCTTATACTATTTTTAGATGTTTTATTATTGTATATAGGTAATAACATTATGTTTTATAGGTATGGTATCTCCATATTTTTTGGAATTTTATTGTTTTTAATTTTTGATAATTTTATTTATTCAACTAAAATAATTTACATTAAAAATAGCTTTTTTTTAAATATGGTCTTATATATCTTGTTATTGCTTCAATAAATGAAATATGACATGTGTATGGTCTAATTATTGAAAACATTCTCTTATTGGTCATTCCCAATAGATTATTTAATATGATAGTTGTTAATATTCTTGTCATCATAATTTATTATGATAATGGTACTATTTAGAGTGATAATGTGATGTTAAATATTTTAAATTATATATCGATGTTGATTTTTATGCTACCTATCGTGTGATATATAAAATTTATAATGAGCTAAAGAGTAATAATCCTATTTTGAATATTTTTTATTGGGATTTTGCTAAATAAATACATATAATTTATTTTATAAATCTAATGGTTATGTTTTTCCATTTATTTAATTTAATCATAATGCTTAAATTGTTTATTTTACACATGATACTAGATTTAACTTCTTTATTAATGTTGGTATTTATTTTCATCTGAATAGTGGTTTTGGAAACTAGATAGAAATATCTAATGAAAGATTTATTTTTATTTGAACTAGATCTTATTAGATACTAATTATCATATTTCAAAATTCAATTAGTTAATATCCTTAGAGAGGTATTCTATTTATTCAAAAATAAAATTAAGAGGAGCGATACATATCCCGATATTAATATAGATAATATTTTGGGGGTTAAAAATGAAATGATCCTTTAAAAATAGGAATCAAAATTAAATGATAGTTCAAAAAAGATTTCATTTTTAGAAAAATTATTTAACTTAGATGATAAAATTTTATTAACTTTAATGATAGTGATATTAACTATAAATGTTTCCATGCATTTATCAAATGTATAAGATCTATAATTTCCATTTCAAAAATTTAAAATTATATAGGTTGTTTGAGTCACAAAAATAAGTTAAAATTGAATTTCATACTAACATTAATACCTCATAGGTATACATTTAACTTATAGGAATTAAATGAAAATATGTTTTAACATAATAAATCATCAAATTAAGTAAATAATTACACACTATATAGGACCTTCTCTATTAATGAGACTATATGGGGTACATTTTTTTTTACAATGACAATTCCCTTAAACCTTATATATTTTTTTAAAATTTCTTTATGAGTACTCATAAGAGACTTAGGGGAGTATTATTAACCTATTAAAAAAATATAGTAATAAAAAAACAGAATGGGTAAATTATTATATTATTTTATAATTCCAAATAATTTTATCCACAAATCACTATATAATTATCAAATAATTTTTTAATATAATTTTCATTTAAAAAATTTTGCAAATTTTTAATAATAGTTTTTTATTAAATTTTAATCCTTTTATTTCTAATATTTTTAATGTCTCAAAACATTATTTTGATTGTTGGGGGACTTATATAATTTTAACATATTCCAAAGTGGGAAATATCATAAACACCAAGGGATCTGATGAATAAAACTTTTATCAGATGAGGGGGTGGGTGGTTAATTTATCAAAAAAGGGTTAAATTTTTTTACGTGATTATAAATCTCTTTTATATCCCAGATATTTTCATAAAATCATTCTTGGAAACAACACTAGCCAACATTTTTTGCAATTAATTGAAGGAAAGTGGAATTGAAGAATCATTATTCAACAAATAATTATATGATTAACTAAAAGGGTTACACTTTTTTACATTTCCATGATCATATATTTATTTAATTTAAGATAAAAATTTTCAAATTTTATAAGACCATATGAAAAATTTAACAAAATATATATTTGTTTCCATAAAAATTGATCTTTAGTTATAAATCCTTATTTCATTCGAGTGACATTTTCTCCATTTTTCAGGAGTCATGAGAGTGAGAATATATACATTACTAAAATTTATAATCACAATTATATAATGTGAAAAATTGAAATGGATAAAAAATTTCAACAAGGCATATAAAAATAAAGGAATCCAATTATCCAGGTAATAAACCCGTATACTAAAGTTAATATATACCATTAAAAAACATCAAGAACATAAATAAGAAATTCCACATTATAAAAATAACCAATCCTCAATGAAACCCTTTTAACCTATTATAAATAATAATTATACCATGAATTCATCATGAATAACATTAGAACTCATGAACGAATTTCATTTATTAATAAATCATTCATTATTAAATATTCATAATCATTACCTACATAATAAAATTTTATGATTTCTCTACAAATAATTTTCCTGTATGAACAATATAGGTATCATAGAGAATCATATTCATAACCTATGATAAAAAATTTTAACTTTTGTAATAATAAAAAAACCTAATAAATTCTATTTAAGTAACTACATAGTTATGTATCTCATTTTTCATCTTTAAAGGCTTTTCAATACCCATTGCATCATACAATTATAGAAACATCATCCATCATCATTAATTATATTGGGATCAACTATAATAATATATAATTCCCATGTACCATATTATGAAGGAAAAAATACTATTAAATTTTCTTCTAGAAAAATTAAAAACACCATTGAACCCATCAGAAAAACACTTTCATTTATATCTGAATGATGAGAAAATGGTTCAATTTCATCGTAATTTTTTTAAACTAAAAAAACCCCAAATTTATTGAAATTTTTTTCATTAAAATATTGTAGAATATATCCAAAGGTTTCTTGATAATGTACTGTAACTATTATGGATGAAACAAGTGGTAAAGATATATATATTAAACAACATACTTTTTTTTAAAAAATTACTATTGTATAAATTAACCCAGATGAATATCAGTAAAAAGATAATTTTTTATGACCTTGTAAAGAAAGTAAAATAGAGTCTAAAATTAATATTATTAAACATTGAAACAGAAATATGAACATTATTGAAACAATTAATTGAACATGGATATTGATGATTAATAGTTTAAAGAATTTAATATAATGTTTTCAACTAATATCAATTTAATTATGTCATTTTTAGCATTATAAAATTAATAACACTACAATAATAAAATTATATTTGTTTTAATCATATATAATAACCCTTTACATGAATATTTAACTATTATTATTAATTTTATATCAATTTTAATTTTATCTATTTATTTACTAAAAATGGTTATGTTAATGTTGTATGTTTTTCGGTCATTTATTTAATAACATCAAAACCAATTTGGTGTATTGAATGCAGTCAAATGGTTTATGCTCCCATTAACTATAGAAATTTTAAAAAATAATATTTTCCATATTTAAAAAATATAAATTTTATAAAAAACCATGTAATGTTGGAAATGACAAATGAACCATAGTATTTCATGGATACATTATTCAACACCTACATATAAACAACATTTTCTGTGTTCTAAATCATGTTAAATAAATATATTAGGTAATATTTTAATATTGTAGAATCAAAAAAAAATATTATTTACATATATATTTATTATTATCCTTTTTATGATCTTTCGTATGTTGTTGAAATAAAAAAAATGAATCACATCCCTTTGTGGATTCGATATTCCACATGTAAGAATAAGTGACGTTATCAATTTCAAATTGTCATAAAGGGTAATTATATAAGTAATATATTAAATATTTATAATCGTTATAATTACATTTATATATTATGTATTGATTTTATACATCATTTTAATTATCAACATGAAATGGGGTGAAAAGTGAAACACATCATTGTGAGAAGGTGGCAGTCTACATGAACACACAATCAAATATTTCAGTACTCGTATAATGGAAGAGACTTAACAATTCCTAATCTTCAATAAAAATAAAATCTATATAAATTAAAAATACTAATTTAGATTTTTCATAATTCATGAAATAAATTTTTAGGAGGAAGAAAATGAATTAAATTTGTAATATGTCAGTTTGAAGATACATGTTCTCCTTGGATGTGTCAAAATATATTACTCCTTAAGACTTCGAGGAATGGTATTTTGATAATTCCTAGAAAGCGTAGAAATGATATATAATTTTTGGAAGGGTTTTTCATAATGAATGGCCTAACTGGTGTTGTCAAAAATATTTTAGGGATGTTTTATACGAAGTTCCCTTTCGTAAGTGAGGGGAGTCACTCTCCATCACTGATTCTAAGATTTTTATTATTATAAACCCTTAATAATTGTAAATCGTATAAAAATAAATATTAATTAAATACTAATTTGTATGGGTGATTATAAATCATCCACTAAGAATTCATATATGATTATAGGTTCTTATGAGTTAGTTTATAGCTTAATTAACCCAATTTAATCTTTTATATTGAAACACATTTTTACCTTAGTTAATATTCAAAATGGGAAAATAACATTGGTCTTATTAATAGGTTTGGAAATAACAATTCTAATGTGGAATCAAATTTAAATTAATAAATTTGAATAAGGGTAATATATTATGTTTATTTAATGTTTTTAAAATTCAGTGATAAATCATTGTTTAGAATATTGTGTTTTTATGGATAAAAAATAACATATATTAGAATCAAATATATTTTTCTTTCCTATTTAATGATTAATAATATGTTTAATATAATAGATATAATTTAATAAATAAACAAAATCAAAAATATAATTTTAATTTTGATTTACTTTTTGTAATGATATTTTGTCTAAAAGTTTCATATTCAATATTCACTCAAAAAACAATCATCTCAAAAAATTCACAAAAACTCATCCCATTTTCTATTTGATATATTGATTAAAAAATGGAATAATTTTTTTAAATAAAAATTATAAAATTATTTAATTCACAATTCATATAAAACAAATAAATTCATTTAGAAATAATTTATTTGTATTGAACTATTCTTCTCTCAATTGAAAAATATAATCAATTTATTTTTAAATTAATGTTAAATCTAAATCCATAACATGAATTCCTCTAAAGCATACCATAGATTTATTACATGGATTACCTATGATATCACATTTTCTTCTCTATGGAAATTGGATCCTCTCTATTTTATTCATTATTTAATGAAGATAGAGCATGATTCCTTGATAGGATTTATAGATTCCCATATTGCTTTATCGATCTAGGGGTTCTTCCATAAACCCCTTACAAAGTTAATCAACTTCTATTATAGTGCCATATTATTTTGATCTAGAATTTGAGATGTATTTTATTAATATAGAATATTATTCTAAATCTAAAACACTTTTTCTCAATACATGAGATATGTCTTGTAAATACATTCCTATTAAATAAATATAAAATACCTTATATTATTAAGATAAAAGTAGAGGAAAATATAATATATTATAAAATATAGCTTTTTATTATAATTTCATACAGACCAATATACAGTGAACTTAACATTTATTTCATCCCTAATGGTTTAACACCTTTCCATATAAATAAATCAAAAAAAAACATGGTCACAACTCTCAAATGGTATATCTCTCCTCATGTGATATATATAACTACTCAAAATACTCTAGAAATTATTCATGTGCTGACATATCATATTTTGAGTCATTATCATTTCTTATAAAAGTTCAAGTTATAATAATATATTTTCCTCAAATTCATCAAAAAATGATGAAATTTTACATCACTTTCTGTATAATTCTCCAAAAGGATATATATATAATCAGATGAATAATACTATTACTATAAAATTACACCAATGAATGATGATGATACCAACCCCCATGATTACTAGAATATAAATTATGAAGAATATATTCCATTATCATTATTGATTATTTTGATGATCCATTATACTTATGAAGAAATGTTATATTGAAATTTATTTCAGTATAATATATTTTTTTCCCTTAAGTAATATTTGATGAAAATAAGGGATAATTTTTAGATACAATAGAGAGATATAATCCTTTCTATATTGTTATCACCTTTGTTTAATAATATAATATCGATCAAATTAAATAATATCATAAATATAATTAAAATTCAATAATTTTTTTAAAAAAATTACAATAACCAAAATAATATTATTTCCTTGAATTTTTTTTGGTAATTAAAATATAAAATCCAAGTACATTTTCTCACATTTCTACTTAGATGAAAAATGGTTAATGTATCCCCTTTTGTATTTTTTTGTATTAACCTATTAAAATTTCAACACTTCTTGTAAATATAAAAAATATCATTATTAAAACTTTCCAATAAATAACATTCTTAATGATCTATGTATAATGTGATTTATTTATAATGGAAAAAATAAAGAGATCTTTGAGATTAATATAACAATTCTTTCATCAATTGGAAATAAACTAGCGCACAAATACTCTTTAAAAATTTTGGAATAACGAATTTATAATTATAAAAAAAATAAAAAAAATCTTTTTAAAAGATTGAACTCAATCATATTGAATGATAATTATTTTTGAGCATCGTTTATTCTATAAAAAATATATGGTAGCACTGATTTAATTTCATATACATAAAAACCTTTTGTATGCATAATTACCAAAAAACATTATATAAACAACTAAATGAATTATTATATATTACTCATACCATAGTTTAGGCTGTCATTTAATTTTTTCATAATGAATTAGGTAAATTTCATTCATTTTTTGAATGATAGTTAATTGTACAATCACATTCATTAATTAGTTCTATACATAATCTATGAATCGTGTTCAACTAATATTTAGTTAATATCTACATAAATTTTTCATAATCAGTATGTATTTCACATTACTCACCATAAAAATGAGGCATTTAATTTTTCTAATAAAAAATTCATCATCCAACTCAATATCAAGTGTTAGATTGTTCACCCACATGGGTTTCAATTAATGACATGCATATGAGATAACATAATCAATATATATCATGAACAAAATATGTCCCTTAAAAGAATAATTATAGTAAATAAATTCCCCACTTCTTATTAGAATGTCTTACAATTGAGTATTAACCATTCCTTTGTAAATTTATAAAATCATTCATCTCATTTAATTTTCTATATGAATTTAAATTATTTTATTGTTATTTTTGATAGTATGGTATATTACTGAGAAAATATATAAACAAACCATCATTAGTGAACTTCTAATCTAAAAACATTTATTCTTTTTGATATTTGTAATTATTGGCCAATATTGCTCCAACTTTTTTTTATTTGGATCAATAATTAGGCCATATTTTGGTAAAACATTACCATGAAATGAAATCTATTACAACAGAAATTCACATTTAATTAATTTTCCATATATCTTAATTTTATAAGGATGAAAAACAATCCTTAGGTGTTCCTAACATTATTAATAAATTTTATAGTATACTATAATATCATATATATATATATATATATATAATAAAATTTATCTAAATAATCAAGGAACACTATATTAATATAATCCATACACGCAATAGGAACATTATTTAACATGAAAAACATAACCAAAAACTCATAATGACTATACCTAGTTATGAAATCCAACCTAAAAATTTCATCATCCATCACATTGAGATATTGGTACCCTAATCTTTGATAAATATTCAAAATCTTAAATTCCCCACAAAGTTGATAAAAAATTAAATGATATGAGGCAACATATACTTGTTCATCATAGTAATTTTATTGAGTGGACTATAATCAATTAAAAATCTCAACGAACAATTTTACTTTGTAATAAATAGAAAATTATTACACTAAGGATATATTATAAGGTGGATATAAATATTTTAATGAAACACATTTAAAAAAAATTCAATTTAATATTAATTGAATCCACTAGATAATATGGTTTTGATGTTGACTATGTATTTCATACTATATCAATTGGAAAATCAACCTCCTGAATTTGATTAATATTAAAAAATAACTTATAAATACATCCATATACACTATAATTATTTTTATATCAATAATTTGGATAGATTATTTATATTCAACCATATGTGAATGATAAATTTGATTCTCACATTTAATTAGATTAAAATCATCTTGATATATACTAAATGTTATGTACTCAATATTATATATGATTTCAAGTATAATTTGAAATTTTGATATGTAATTTCTTTTTCTTATATATATCATAGTGTGAGAGTAATAAATCCTATCTAAAACCAAAATAATAAAAAACTCAAAAATGAAAATGACAAAATTATTATTAGGAAAAATTATTCCCTTAATTATAATATATTGATTTATAAAAAATTTGTTTCCTTTTATACTACACTTATGATTTTTCATTAAAATTTTCCAACTTCATTTGATGAGATTATATTTTCTTTTTTAATAAAATTTACTTTTCTATAAAGGAATGCATAAATTAAAAATATAATAAAAAAAGAATAATATGAATAAATATATAGTGTAATGAACACCACATCATAAAAAGGTTCAACATAAGACAGTATAGATGAAATATAATTTTCCATAGTATTTCGATTTCAATCTTGATAACTCCAACTTTTAGAAACATCCATTATTCATGAAATAACAAAGGGACCAACTCATTATAGACAAATAATAACATTACTAGCATAATATTTCATTTAATATTCATTGTATTTTTTGAACTATTTTCCATTCATTTAAAAGAGATTTCATTGAGAATATGAATTCGATAATACTTTCTTAAACCTACCCAGCATTCTTTTAAATGTGTTTTACCATATATGAATCATTTTTGGGAATTTCATAAGGATTATTTTGATGAATTATACTCCATGAAATTCTACCATAAATTGTTATTACTTTTTTCATCATGAATAAAATAATTGATGGAAAATTCATATCCTATGAATTTATGGATAGGCTCATAAAATCAACCTCAAAACCAAATATTTATTTTTCATTATATTTTTTACTCCAAACCATCGATTTATATTCTCATCTAAATAAAAGAAGAAGAAAACGTCTCAAGGTAATGTTTTTGAATTTTTTTCCACTAAAGGCTATTAATATCATCACATTCATTATAATTATTAATCTAACTCCACCATAAATAGAGCACACCATTAAATGGACAATTTAATTAATTAAATTTTGATGTTAGGTACATCCAAATATATCTAAAATAAATTCTAGTTTATTAAAAATCATGTGATTATTCATTGTCTCTGATGACCTACAAAATGGCATTGGGTGATATTTCATGAAATATTCAACTATTGAGAGGTTTCCTGATGGAAAATCTAGTCACTTTATTTTTTGGTTTCCCCCATTAATAGAATATGTCAACTAATTCAATATTACGAGAAACTAGTCTATTTCTACCTTTTCAATTTTCTAATTTAGAAAGTTATAATCCTCTTGATGATTTCATTTTTCATCATAAATGATTCATATGTAGAAACCCATTTTGAATATACATTAATTTAATAAAAATTTATTGAAATGTTTTCACGAAAACTAATAATAATATTTCCACAATTTAGTGTATATTTAATCTTTATTTTATCAATATTTAGACATAAAAATGTATCGAGACCTGTTATATAAAACCAATTATATGAACTCATGCCTTATTCAACAAATAATTATACGATTATTGACACTGGGTGAGAATTCTTACATTTCCTAAATCATTTTTGTTTACTATTGTCGAGAATTATATAACACTACTATTTTTTAGAACATTTATCATATTATAGTATATTAAATACGAATAGAACATTATGTTTAAGAAAAACAATTATTTAGAACTCTTTATATTCATTTAAGGTGAGTGAGCGTACTGAAAATCATGAGATTTAAATAATTTATAATCATCCATATATCATGTGAAAAAATATTAAAAATTATTGATGATAAATTAAAATCATACTTAGTGATATAAAAAAAAAGTTCTTATTATTCTCATGAAAAACATGAAAAATAATGACACTGATTTCTACATTATAGTTTTCCCTCCATCCCATAAATAAAAAACAACCACATTAAAAAAAATTTGGTGAATATTTTTTTTTGGACCAATTTAAATAATAAGAAAATCATGAAGGGATCCCAATAAACATGAAAAATCAGGAAAAAATATAATAGATAGAAAAAAAATTATCATTTAAATGTTCATTAATTTTCATTACGTTATGGAATCAAAGTATTCTTTTCAAGTAAATTATATATCCAAAACAATATTTTCATATTAGTGCACCATATTTATATTGCATGACTAGTCATGTTTAAACCATTTATGAATATATGAATAAAGGTTGTTTTCATAGGTTTAACAAGCCTGGTTATCACCATTTTTTCACATTAGAAGAATATTAATTACCCATTGTATAGGTGAGCTATATTAGCCTCACATTTTACCCTGATACATATCGTTCACTCCCATAATTAGGATCTATGTTAGTCTAACCCATCATTTTTATAATGATAATGTTCTATATATGGAGAATAATGTAAAATCAATTAAATTTTTGTAAATAAAACATTTAAATACTAATTATAATACATAAGAAAAACACATTTGGTTATATTATAAAGACCATAACACTTTATTATTTCCATTAAAAAAACATTTATGAATACAAATTACTAAAATATTATTTTAAATGTAATAATACCATGAAATGAAACTATAATTTTTTTATATATGAATTCTGGAATCAATTGAAATGTAAAGACTACATTTATTAAAATTATTATTTGATTGCATATTTAGAGGACATATATTTTATTAAATTTCAAAAAAACATTTCAAAAAACCCTTTAACATTATCCAAATATTTCTAAATAAGTTATATAACACCAAAATAGTTTTTTTATATTTGTACTCTTTTAATATTAATTTTTATTTATTTTTATTTATTTTTATTATTATATTATTTATCACTATGTTTTCTTTAGTTACTAAAATGGTAATGTTTATATTTTACATTTTTCAATCAATAGATTTATAAAATAAAAACATTATTGCATTGACCATGACTGAAGGGGTTATTGTTCCATTATCTCCAAAACATTATACATTTTATATTTATCAGGTTTTTACATTATATAATCATTTTACTCTTAAAAAAATATAAATTGTAATGAAAAATAGACAATGTCATTCTAAGAGAGAGTATTTCGTATGTATGCATGATTTACAATATTAGTTTTCCAAATGAAGGGAAAAAATAAATTATAGAATATTTTTATTTTTTATAGTAGTTAGTATTTTATATATGAATTTTTATTCATTACATTAATTCTTATTACCATCCTTAATGTTTGAAAATACAATTGGATCCCAACACTTCTTGGAGGTTGTATTCCACAGGTATGCATTCACAACGTTATCAAAATTTAAAATTTATAATGGATAAGAAGGTATGTAATATATTAACATTAAATAATCTTAATGACTTCATAAATATCATATGTATTTATTTTATCCATTGTTTTTAACATATAAGTATCTAGTGATGAATAATAAAACACATTACTTCATGGAGGTGGTAGTACACACATACTCAATTTTGGTGTTTTCATTTCATAAAAGATTGAATATATGGTGAAAAATAGGATAACATAATAATAATTACATTTATGAATATGTATTATACATTACATATTATATCATTATGGTTCATGAACATTTGAAAGGAGTTAAATAATAAATAAGCATTATATAGGTTGTATAAGACTTGAACATCCACTTTTGGAAAAATTTCCTATACCCACGGTTCAATACCATGGGTATAGCCCCCAAAACCATGGGTATAGGCTATAACCCCAATTTGGGAAACCATGGGAAACCAAGGCATCGGGATATGTCCATAGACTATACCAACATATTTCCAAATCGTGGGAAAAGAGTTGTTTACCATGTCATGGCCTATTTTCCACTGTGTCATAGCCTTATTCCCACCGTTTTAAAACCATCAGTTTAAATACATTGAAAAAAATCAGGGCTGGAAATTGATAATGAAACCTGCACATTGCTCACCGAAAACCTATCCATCTAACCTACATGAATTTATTATATTTATATATATCAATTAATATAATTATATTAATATTTTACATCAGTTTTAGGAAGAAAACTCCAGCGGGGTTTGAACCCATGACCATTACTTCAAA
Organism: Viscum album; assembly: GCA_963277665.1. Lineage (NCBI taxonomy): Eukaryota > Viridiplantae > Streptophyta > Magnoliopsida > Santalales > Viscaceae > Viscum > Viscum album. The sequence continues at coordinate 1,284,659,301 of OY728141.1, forward strand.
TACTCTTCGCCTCACCACTTATTCTATGGGAGTTACGTTGATTTAATTCCACATATACGGAATAATAATAATTTTCAAAATCACATATAAAAATAAATTGTAGAAATTTTTATACCCGGAACACCGTTCAAGAAAAAGTCACGCTTCACCAACCAAGCTATGAGAATTTTTAGAATATGACTCTATTTTTTCATTAATATATTAATCTTAACTATGGTCATAGGATAAAGAACATTCGGTATGGGGTTTTCCCACATTCCCCCCCCCCACTTTCATGTTGAAAACATATACCCATGGATCCTTTAAACCGTCGGCATAGGGTTTTTCGCCAGGAGTTACACCATGGTTTTCATAGTAAACCGTCAGTATAGGTTTTCAACCGAGACCTATACCCATAGTTTTTTGAAAACCCAGGGTATAGTTTTGTAAGAGACCCTTATACCCATAGTTATGGGAAAACCATGGGTATAGGTTCAGACACAACCGTATATCCATGGTTTTTACAAAAAAGAGGGTATAGGGGGACTAATACATGCGATTTTTACCAAAATTGTGTGTATATGGTCTTTTTTTCAGTAATGATTCACAAAGGATACCCCCATTTGTTGTACACAATAAGATTTAAATGATATAAATTTTGGAATAGAAGGAGACAAGGGATGGGGGTAAAAAGAGTGGTCTGGGTATGGAATATATAAACTATATTTCATTAAAATTTTTGGGGATATGGGGATATGAGAATCCCTATAATTTTTAAATGGAGTGGAACATATGGGATTTATCTAAAATTTATAATATTAAAAAAATTTAATAAATGGGATGTGTCTTTAAAACAATAAAATTTACAATATAAAGAGACTTACTTCAAAATAATGTAACTATATATGAATTAAAATAATATTTTTGGGCTTTGTGACCTACATTTTAACATAATTAACTGAATCTTTATTTTCTATGGTAATGTAATTTTGACATGGACACTATTAATAGTTCAAAATAATTACCTAACTAATAATTTTTATCCTCCTAATTCAAAATATGGAATTGATTTTTCATGAAATAATGTTTATAATTATGATAAATTACATTTAATATAGGTTAAAAAATGAAAATAGAAAGCAACATTTTTTAAAATTGTGATTTGAGCATGAACATTAAGTTATAAAAGAATGAAATATAAAATTTATTCATATCGGATATTATATTATATTTTAATAAAATGGATACTATGTTACATTAGAAAAATAAAAATGAAAAGACATTTAAATTTGTCATTTTATAGAAATAATAGTTTCGTAAAAATTGTTAATTTTCACTATTTAAAAAAATATTATTTTCAATAAGTATGAAAAAATTTACAAATATGTATTTGATATTATTACTCAAAATATAATTTTTTTTATGAAAGTATGTTTTTAAAATGAGGAAAGTTATCTTTTAAATTAAACCATGTAATTAATAGAATCCAATTTAATTAAGAAAATTATGCCTCTTCAGATAAAAAGATTTAGAAAAATATTTATAAGACAGTGATTAATGTAAATCTATATAATGAATATATATGAATTAAATTACTTATTTATCAAAAATATTACATGGGTTTCATAGAAAATATTACTTTAAAAAGATAATACATTTAGTTATTATTTTATCTCTCATTTGATACAGATATCTTGTAACTATATCGTTTTCTATGCCATATATGATGAAACTCCATAATATTTCATTATATATAATGGAATAATGAAATTTTTAAATGATGTGATAAGTGTTGATGCATTATTATTATATAAATTAAATGGATTTCATGGGAATACCAATTATGGAAATTAGAACCAACGATTTTTAGTTCCATTAAATGAGACAAAACATGATATTTAAAGCTATTTGAGTTAGAATCTAGTCATTCTGTTTAGGTTCATGCATCCATAACTACATTGATGAAATTATAATACCCAAAAATTAGATTACGAGGTGATTTTAATCTCAAATTTTTTGTTGTGGGACCTAAAACAATTAATCCAATTTTTGTTTAATACGAAATATATGTTTGGTGAATGGATCATTGGGATATGAGGGTAGTATATTCACTCATGGAGTTGGATGAATAATGGAAGAGAACAAGATCTCAATTAATATGAATAAATAAATAGGGAAATATCATTGAATAGTGTTAAAAAAAGACACAGTCATTATTTAGGACATTTCAATGAAACTAAGTGGATTATATTGACTAAAGGTATTTGATGAAACCATGATAATAATCAAAACTCTAGTGTTTGAGAAAATAATACGTGTATATCAACCCAAAAAAAGTAGGGAACTAATAAAAGGACCATAACACAGTATATTCTTGGTATAATGGTATTGGATTTAGGTATCCTAACCAAAATCATATAAATTAAGAAAAAATATTATCATAGTATGGCTCATGATTTTTCGTATTGGTTTGTTATTGTGGGGTTGGGTTTCCAGGTTAGTCATTGGGTAGTAGTGTCACAAATGTTGATAACATAGGAATTTGGTTTCCAAATAAGTTGTCATGAATGAGTGGGAATATAATAAATTCATGAGTTAAGGGTATAGATCCATGGGATCGCAAGGGTGAATACATTAACTAGGCATTGATCAATGAGTTTACCCTAAAATAACACCAATTCTGAATAATTAGGCACAATGATGTTTTACCTATGTGAGATCAATGAATAGACTAGCATGGAATAAATCAAAAGGGGAAAAGATTCCCATGTCATATGAAATTCTATTCAATATAAATATCTTAGTATCTAATAAAATAATTAATTTTTTTAATCTATGTATGAATCTAGTTAGTATAGTAGTGTTCGTTGTACTTAGGTTTTTTGGCCATCATCTCTGTAATATCTTTATATTTTACTATATATATCTTTTATTTATGTAATACAATGTTTTATATCATCCATACCATGAACTAATAAAAAGGATATGAAAAATTATATAATTATTATCATAATAATTAAAATATCATTATCTTATCATATTTGATATATATAACTATGAAATACAATATTACATTTATTTAAATCATATGAAATAATATGAAATAACATTAGAAACAAATAATTTTGAGGATTGTTGTTTTATAAATAAATGAATGTTAGATATTTCGTTTATTTTTTAAATTAAATTATAAATATATAAATTCTATAAGAACAATTACAAATATTTTTAATTTATAATATTTATATTTTCGTAGTATTCATTTTGTAGTTCATTTTGAATATCGATTTTTCTTTCAAAAAGTTTTTAGTACAAAAAGTTTAGTATTATTGACACAATCAATTTTCAATAATTTCCTTGAATTTCACAAAACCATTCATGTGATCAAATATTTAATTAATTAATAATATTAAGAATTTTTTAAATTATTTCATATATAAAAAACCCTGGAACAACATTTATATAAATAAAGTAAGTGGTTACATTAATAAAGACAATTATAATATATAAATATGTATTTCGTTTTTAATTAATATTTTTTGTAAAATTTAAATATAAATTGAATATAATATCATATAAACATAACATTATTTATGATAAATAAATTAATATTTTGAAAATTCATAATTATGTTAAATTTATTTTACAAATGACTTTCAATTTTAACCACACAAGTTAATTTACAAAACATTTTTTATGAATAATGTGTACTTAATTTAAAATAATATTTTATAATATTTATGAAATGAGTTAGGTTATATTAATCCTAAATTAAGAATCATCATGTAACCATTTTTTAATAATAATCTACACATATTTTTTTATTAAATAAGCGTCGATAATTAATATTTATTTAATATTAATTAGTGTTTAAGAGAGTAATCAAATTTCACAGATATTTTAATATGCGTACAAAAACGATAGACCTTCTTTATGTGTTTTTTAGTTAATAAAATCTTATCTAAATTTATATCTAAACTTCTCTCACCTACCTCACTAATCATTCAACCCAATCCATTATATCACCTTACATAACATTCTATTCCATTGAATGTGAGTTTTTCTTAATTTATAAAAGGAAAAATTTACCCAATTGCATTACACATCCATCCATTCAAATTACAATAGGTAAATAATTTCATTTATTCATCCAATGTATCACCATGTTATAGTTTTATTGTATTTCTAAACACAAATCTAGATCATTCATTGGTAAGGTTTCATTTTGGGGTCCTTCGAGTGATAGTTTGGTTTTTTGAAGGGATCATAGTATATGCATGGTTGGAGAATGGCCTTACCAAATTGTGTCATATGCTAGTGAAAAATGTGATGTCCCAGAAAATGAATGTTATCATGGTTGGAGAATGGTTTTGAATTTTTTTTGATAGTGTAGAATAATGTATGAATACCCATAGTAGAGGGTGCGAGGTTAGTGCACACAAATTTTCTAACCATGAAACCCTGCCTATATAATAGTTTGTATGAGATTTTATTAATAGGAATATTATTTTTAATATCACCAATCACTTGTTTTATGGGTGTGATGGGGTTTAATGACCCAAATATTATTTTTTTCTCCTTGGTGTTAATGAACTATTTTTCACCTCTATAGCCCTATAGAAATGAATCAAAGATAAAAGAATGACGTTCAATCTCATTCCTAGTTTTTTTGCACTACCTATTCCATTTCACCCTATCACTCATCTATACTCCGATGGTTTTAGTATGTCTCCATATTATTAGTGGATCTAATACTAATTGTTTTAGATCTTGAATCTTTGTCTGATTCTTGGATCATTGTTTCAACATTCTTTGATGGAGTTTCCCTGATTAATGTATTGTGTTTCAAGATCATGTGATCTCAAGGTAAGTAGTTTAATTCTTAATAGTAAATTTTATTGACCCTTATTTTTTTTATTTAATTTACATCACTTGATTTATTTATAAATTTATATAATTTTATTTATTAAAATATCAATTCCAATGAGCATTATAATTAGATTTTAGTTGGAATAAATTTTGAAAAAAACCCAATTCCATTGAATTGGGATGTGTTCATGGAGTTTGATGGAAAATTATAGAAATTTAAACTCTTTGTAAAATATTATTGTAAAATTGATTTATAGAATTGATTTCAAATTTATATTTATGAATTAGAGAATATATTGTTTTGATATTGTACCATTGGTTTTATACTAGAAAATTTCATAATTTGATTATAACACTTTTTTATTATAAAATGGAAAATTTAATATTGAATTGAAAAAATTGTCTGAATTGAATTTTAAAATTTTATTAAATAAAAGTTCTGTTAGTGATCTTTTATTAAGGAACATGAAATGCCACATAGTTATTAATTTATTCAAGATAAAACTATATTAAAACATTACAAGTCTAAAAATACATATACACTAGGTCACATCCATGATGGGATAGATATGTGTTCCACTTTTACCAATGTTTTGTGGACGAGTGTATAAATATATTCATGATAGAAATTTTATTTTGATAAAATATGATAAACTAGAACTATTGTTCCTCATGGAATTTTCCTAGGTAGATCATTTTTAAATATTCCATATACATTCCATTCTCTATATACTATTACATAGATTGCTTATAAATTTATATATATTTATTTAAATATATTTTTTATTAAACCATTTCAATAAATATTTTCCATCAATTCAAATGTATATCATGACATATTTTAAAAGTAATTTTCAACTATCATTTAGGTTTATTTAAAATTTAAAGATTTATTTTATTAATTAATTTTTTCAACAAAGTATGGAATATTTTATGGGACTATACGTGGATTTAATCTATCAACATATATGTGCCTTTGGGTGTTTATTTAATATATCATTCTATGTTCGAGAAATGGTAAAGACCCACGTATATGTGGCTCTAGTTTTCTATTCATAGGCTAGGGTCTTTGTGTCTCCTATGAATTTGGTTGTTATTATTTTTTTATTAAATTGTGGCATCGATTTAGGTTTTTTTTCCTGGTTTGAATTTTGGTATTGTTATCCTTGTGAGGTTTTCTTGTATACATACAAACTTGTTTATCTTGATTCCATTGTGTTTGTGGAAAATTAATTCACCCATATATATTGTCTGATTCCAGGTGTTAGTCTCTAACCCATAGGGATTAGGTCTACACCTCAAGAAACTTCAATACTAGACTAGTAATCAGGGAACCGGTGTATTGATTCTAGTTCATGAAAAATTGGTATCAATGGTAGGTTGTGAATCATTCATTTATTTTATAATAAAATTGTGTAAAGTTTTCATGATATTGGAGGTAGATTTGACTGGGTTCATTTCTAGATCTTAGGAAAATGAGCCTTAAGTCCTGAGTTTGTTTTGGGAAAGACATATTAATAATTATTTATAGTATTTTCCCTACTTTTTTGTTATATATGATGAAATAAAAATATAATTATCTATTATTTGGGATTAATTTTCCATATTTAACATGTTAATGATTTGGTCTATGTAATTTTTAGTCATCTTACATGATGTATTTTTACATTGTCTTGATTCATTCTTATGAGTGGATATTTAATAAAATACTTAGGGAATCTGGTGATGAATAAAATCATGACAATTCTCTCATGGACCCTAGTCTGTTGGAGTATATTGTTCATACTATCAAATCACATAGAAATTTACTAACACAAGTTCCTCTTTAGGATTCTTTTATGGTACATTAGAGGTTTGTTATGAATAATTTTTAATAGGAGTATATTTCCTAGAAGCCACCAGTTTTTAATGAGTATAATTTACCCCAATATGCAATGGAATTGTTGAGAAGGATTGATGATTTTTTTACTTCATACAACACTCTAATTAGATCTATTTAATTTGTTACACCTTCATCCTAGAGGGACTGTGAAGGAAATGGTGGAACATAATTGTGGTAGAAAATAATTATAATTGATTAGAGTATAATGAAGATAAGGTTCATTTCATTGAAATATTATATCTATTGTCAATGGCATTGAAAATGATATTATGTTTTTCAAACTTGATCAAACCGAAATGAATGTGATAGAATAATTTAATCAATTCATTTAGTGTGTGTATTTTTTACATGAGTTTGTATCAAATGATATATTTACGACTTAATGTTTAGATATTGAGGTTAGATCTAATATTATATCTCAGGTTTTCTTACAAAATGTTCCGTATTATCCAAATGTGTTGTACAGAGCATTGACAGTCGAAATGGACTTAACTGGAATGTCAGAGGAAGCGGGAGTTCATTTTTTCTCCCCATGGTAGTTATATGATATTTTATTAATAGAAGATGTAGAGTAATGACTCTCATAGTGGTTCTAGAAATAAATTTTATTTTCTATAAATTATGAAATTCCTATAAGAGGCCCTTATATTTTACACCATTGTGGCCAAATAGGGCACTAAAATAGGGTTTTTGTTAGGGAATGCAAGGTATATGCTTCATTTGGACACTTAAGTCTCTTTTAAAACATAATAAATGTCTATTATATTCCATGTAGTGGAATGATACAATGAAAATATTTATAAAATATGGGGAAATCAATTGCTTTATAAAAAATTGGGTTCTAGCCAATGGAATCTAGAAAAAACATTCCTCGTGTAGTGGAATAGTTTATAAAGGAAGATGATACATGTCAATAGACAGTGACATGTACCATAGATAAATCTTACTCAATAGTGACTAATTTATTTTATAATGGTGCATCACATACATTTATTTCAATTGATATTGATATATTTATAAATAAACCTATGATGAATTTATCTAAGCTATTGGATTTTACTACACCCCTTAGAAAAAAGAGAGAAGGGTCTCCATAGTCCCTATTTTTTTTAATCTATATAATAATTTGAGATATTTTTTATTTTATACTTATTAAAATGAATCATCATGACATCATTTATGTTATGGGGTGTCTCATTTTCAAAAAACCCATGATTGATTGTTATATTTTATGGTTTACATTCATAGAACCAGTTAGGATTTTTCAAATCTTTCCAGGAAACATGGACCCTCGATTGAGTAGAGTCAGGCCTTATTATATTGATTTGGGAAATGTAATATTTATATTTTTTAACTGTAGATAGAATTTTTGATTGGTTATCACCCAAAAATTTTATCTATTTTCTTGATTTGTTTCTTTTTTACTTATGTAGATTTCCACTAGTAAGGGATATGGTGTTTTCTATCATTTTAGTGTCCTATAATGAACTAATATATATTAATTATTATATAATTGTTGCATCTCAATTAAAAATTATTAAGTCTTAGTTAGAAGATATTATATTCAATGTCTTTATAAGCTTGACTGCATCACCTTCATTGGTGTTTGTTCTCATTGTTAAGAAATATCATGGTTAACATCACCTCTGTGTTGATTTTCAAACACTCAATTGAGTAATGCTAAATAACAAGTCCAATGCTCCATATATTATTGATTTATTTGATCATATAAGTTGGGAAATATGTTCTTGATGATTGATCTTCGATATAGTAACCATTAGTGGAAACATAATAGAATATGATGTTATTGAAAATTCTTTTTGGAGTAGGTGCGGCCATAATGGGAACCTTGACATGACATTTGGTTTGACCAATGCTCGATATGTTTTTGTCGATTTAGTTAATATAATTTTCCATGAGTATTGTGATACTTTAATAGTATTCTTTGTGGAATAAATTACAATTTACACTATGCCAGATACAGATCATTTATGTAATTTGAGAGAAGATGTAAAATTATTTAGAAATCACTAACATAATGTGGACATATAAAAATATGATTTTTAGATATAAGATGTTATTTTACTGGGACACATGGTATTGGAACATAGTATATTAGTTGTTCCTTAAATGGTTATGGTTTCTTGGATATGGGAATAACCACAAAATGTTTTCAAGATACAGAGACTCTTGGGTTTATCTGGGTATTATCCACTGTTCATTATAGACTTTTCAAAGATGGATTCTCCTATGAATGATCTATCTCGGAAAGGATTAAATATAAATTTGCATGGTAAATGTCATATTTACATTTTTTACTTAAAAATTCTTTTGAAAACATTGTTGCTGTTGACTCCTCATGTTGAAAGATTTGAATATGCCCCCTTTTATGATTCATTGGATTCAGGTTATGGGTTGTGTCCTTATGGAATGCTATCTTTTCCTTTCTTATCGCTATTTTTTTATGATTCCACATGATAAAATATATCCAAACCATGTCTATTAAAATATATCTATAATTAAATCACTTATACAATTATACAATTAACGTTTCATTTAATAGTTTTTTTGAAACTTAAAATTTTTTAGTTATATATTCTTTCAAAAAGATCTTAACCTCACCTAGATGCATTGGGTGGAATAACTGCAATATTTCAACAATGACATCACTTATACCACGGGGAAAGGAAATGTCATTGGATATTTTTTTAGAAGGAAACATCCTTCCAAGGTCATGAATAAATCTTTAGAATAGGGGAACTTGATGGGTTTTTTTCAAAGTATCATATAAGAGTTTGGTATGAAGGGGATGAGTTTTCTATTCCTAGTATTTATATGAAATATAATCTTTTCAAAATGATCCTTATAGAATAGAATCATGATTATGAGCTCTGTAGATCTTGAGACTCTCTTTATAATGGTAAGACAATTTCTGATTGGTCATTACCCATGGGGGAATTTTATGATGTCAAAAGAATTTTGGGGAACCATTAGCGGCCTAGAATGATGTCATGGATATTTAAAAAATTCCAAGTGGGAGGTTCACCAAAAAATCAAAAATATGTTCTAAAACAAGTGGATATGATTTCTTAGGCCAAGTATGAGACTATGAAATACTTATTCTTTCCCTTATTGTTATACATACCAACATGTCAAGGCCGACAACCATTGACCTTCGAGTTATCTTTATCCAATTATAGTGTCTTCCTGAATGTGGGATGAGATATCATTGGAATTATTGGTTTGGTTTATATTTACTCAATTAATGAATAATGTGACCTGAGATGTGATTGACTATATTATTAAATATCCACAATTTATACCCATTCATGATATAACCAATTTTGAGGAGTTGGAAAATCTCTATGTGAAAGAGAATATTAATTGATATGGAGATCCATCTACTATAGTCTTCTATTGAGATACCTATATTACATATATTTCATTGAGAGTCCTTCATGTGTAACTGATATATCATGTCTATTTGAGTGTGGAATACCATTTGATATTGGATTTCCCGAAATAAACAACTATCCAGATTCTTGATGATATGCTCCATGCCTATGTTTGTGTCTTTTTGGGGGCTTGGAATGACTATATATTGATGGATTTGTTTTCCTATAATAAAAGTTACTAGAATATGATTAGAATGTATCTTTTTATGTTATTCTACTATTGAGATTATCGATATCTATTTTTTTGGTCATAGATTGGTGAATGATCAGTTGTTTTATTGAGAATGTTTCACAAGGTGATTGAAAGAAAATCATATGATTTTCTTGAGAATGTCAATGATATAAAGATATTGAAAACATCATGTTGATTATCATAATATACTATTGAAATTTTTACTCAGTGGTTAGTTTTTCAGGATGGTTTCACCACAATTGGGAAATATAAGACTTGGGAGGAAAGGTAAGATATCCCTTTGTTTTGTGTGACATTTTGAGTTTCTGGTCCAAGTGGGAAATGTATATTTCCATTTAGAACATTCTCCATAATAAACATCAATATGTAACATGTTCCATGTTCCAAATAAATGGAAGAAACATTTTGATCTATGAATGTTTCATAGAATCAGTGATCTCGATGTCCAGGATGATTTAACTGTGATTGGGAATCCATTTAGGATAGTTGAATCTGAATCCAAGGTTCTTCTACAGAGTATTATACATTTGGTCTATGTTCTATAGAAGCAATATTCAAATTCACATGAGATGTTGGATAGAGAGGAACCATTGTTAGAGTTGTGGACTCATATTTTATATCAAGAATATTCTTAAAATCAATTCTAATGATAGAAAGACATTATGGTGGGGTGGTTTTAACATCATGTTACTATTTATAAGAATTTTTAATCCCCGATTTTGGAAAATATTTGGTCGAGTTTAATTTGAGGGGTTCTTTGGGTTAAAATTTGTGTTTTCAATGGAATTTTGGTATGTTCATGTTTAATTCATGACTCTCCCAAACCATATCCCCTACTATAACAAACAATGAAAACCATGATAGTGAGGGTTTTCACGGTTAGTGCATGGTTTAATAAACCATGAAACCACAACAGAGATACCATTCATCCCGATAAAAGAGGGAACACAGTAAAACAAATTAATTTTGTAATAGTGCATGCCTACCCATCTAACCATTCATATAATAATTAACAAATCTGGAAATTATTTCCAGAATCCACAACCCCTTATTTTTTTACCCACTAGGATTGTACGACCCTATGATGATATATTGCTCTATAGGGGATCCCAAGAGGTGTTTTTTTATTTTGTACACACATTATGAGGAGAATAAATCATAATAAATAGTTGTTTGATCAATTTCATAGTATGTTTCATCTTCCCATTATATTTCTATGGCTCCCTCCTCCCTCCTCTCTAGGGTTTAATACATCTATATTTTTTTAGAGAATCTAATCCTTATGGTTTTATATCTTGAATATATGTTTTATTTTTGGATCATCATTTACAATGTTCTTTGATTGAGTTTCCTAATTTGGTATTTGTGTTTTGAGATCTTATGATCTCAAAGTAGGTGGATTCATTTATTATGGAAAATTTTATTAACCCTAGATTGATGGATTGAAATTAAATTTCATGAATTAAGTTAAAATTTATTACAATGGATTTATCAAAAAACTAATTACAAAGAAATCATGATTTGATTTTAATTTGGTATATTTTTGGGAAACACCGAGTATTCCATTGAGTTGGGATGTGTTTATGGAATTTGAGGAAAAATTATCAAAATTTAAATCATTTAATATATATTTTCAAATTGAATTTTGAAATTTATTTTTATAATTGATGTCAAATTTTTATTTTAGAAAATGGCTAAAATTGTATTTGTAGAAACCCAATGTTTTTATCTTGAAAAAGTTATGATTTGACCAAAAAAATCATTTGGGTTTGTAATGTGAAATTGGAATATGGAATTGGAAAAATGTGTTGAAATTATTTTTACCAATTTTGAAATAAATTTCCCATTATTGAAATGTATTATGGCTTCTGAAAGCCCAAGTAGTTAGTGAGTTATACAATAAAAAAACATTAGAATCATAACAATACTGACAATACATATGCATTAGTTCACATCTTCGACAAGATAATGATATTCTCCTATTTGACATCTGTCAGGGAATGTGTTTAGCCATATTTATAGGAAATCTATTCAAGTATAACGCAATCCAATAACATGGAACTATCATACCTCTTAGAATGTGACCCTATTTCTCATTTTGAATTATTTGATATATATGATATGTTTTGTACACATTTTTAACTATTACTTATGAATTTATATAAACTATTTTATAAAAATGATTATTAGAACATTGACAAAATGTCCCGAAGGCATTAATTTTATTTTTATTACGGATAATCCACTTTTTAAGGGTTTATGGTGAACCCGTACATGACCTGTAGGCCCAAGGAAGAAGGCATGACTAACCCACAATACATGACCAGAAGGCCCAGAGGCAAACCATGCCCATACCATGACTCATAGGTCCAACCCACTAGAACTTCCCCTCCCTAGGTTTTGGGTCATTGATCACCTAGCTCCCCACCCTGCATTGCTGATTTTTTAGCATTACCCCATACAGAGCTGCACGTTGCCTTGTCTAAATGGTGGCTTCCATACCCTCTAATTCTTCCAATCCAGTAAGATTTTCTTCTGGTGGATTCTACTATTGTTTCTCTGATCCAATTGTGGGGCATGTTCTATGTGAACTGGGCTACTCTATGGCATATGTGCTCCCGATGGCCCTATGGCCTGAAGGCCTTTGGAGACCCTAAGTCCCATGAGACCCATAGGCCCAAACCAGAGGCTCGAAGGCCCGAATATATTCAAGGACATTTATTTAAGATATTTCCATCAGATGAAATGTAAAGAATAATTTTATTAAATAAAAATTTTGAAATTCATTCCAAATTTATTGATATTGAAATATTTATTTGGTAAATTTAGTGTGCTGTCTTATTATGGAATAAATGTTAGGACACTGCTAGGAATTTATCTCTGACCATAAATATTCATTTAGTTGTTGGTATATTTTTTAATTCCATGTTTGAGGAAGGTTAAATCACTACTTTTGGGTTTCTCTAGTTTTGATCCTCTAGCATAGAGAATTATGTCTTCTAGGACTTGGGTTTTTATTCAATTTTATTGTACATTATTATTTCAAATTGGGTTATTTTTTCTTGTTTGACAAATGGTAAAATTATCATTTTCTCATATTTTCTGTATGACTATTTAATTGTTAATATTTCATTGGTAGAGCTTATAGGACTTATATTCCCACATTCATATTGTATGATTTGAGGTTCTAGTCTCAATTCCATGAGAATTTGGAACACCCCTTAGGCTATCTCAAGACCGGCCTGTTTATCAAGGTATCAAGGTATCCTGGATTGTTCATCTCATCCTAGAACCATATCACATTAACCAAATTCATTAGACTCATATATTATCCTTATTCCAACTATTTCCATGGAAAATTCCATTGTAAATCATAGTCCCCAACGTGGTAATTACATTCCAATTATAATTTATTTTTTAATTATCCTCTTCAAAATATTCCACTAACATTCAATATATATAATTAAATTTCATATTTATAAATAAATTTAATATAATATATATATATATATCAATTATTTATAATGTTTATAGAATTCACAGAGAAAAAAAATTATAATGAATTTGTGGAGATTGTTATTTTTATGACAGGACGTAGTTCAATTTTTCCTTATACACTTAATTAAGGTATTCGAATTTATTTTTGATGAATAATTATGTTATTTATTTCACTTATAAAATTATGAAACTCTAATATTTTTAATTTACCTTCTTTGCATCCATTTTTTATGGAATGTTATTCTTAATCATGAATATGTGTGGAATATCTCACACAAGATTGATGTGAGTCAATTTTGTAAACCAACTAACATAGATGGACCAAAAATTATTATTAGTAAAATATTAATATTTTTATAAAATTATTTTGATTATTATTTGATAAATTTTTATATATTTTCACATCATCCATTCATATAGAAATGGTTTTTTAATTGTTTGTACATGAAGACAACCGAGTCCATGAACAATGAATTTGAATTGTAAAAAATAATGGGTTTATGGAGGTATGTAAGGGAGATATAAGACATATATGAAATTATAATGATTCTAAAAATATTATATTAAAATTATGTAGTATCACTTTCTTACTTATTCGATCACTAATACATGTTTCTCTTTTAGTCAGTCTACTAACTAAGGTAATTTTATAATGATTAAAAATTGAAGGATTAATGAATTTAATATAATATTAATGATATATAATAATAATTTATTAAATATTACAAAATTACTATGGAATAATAATTTTAATAACGCATCATTTTAAAAATATATCTTATCTATTGATGAATTTTTTTGAAAACATGATTGTTTTCAGGTTCCTTTTTATGAGTAATAATTAAACCTCTAATGGGATGAAAGTGGAACATTATATATTAATTTTTGATGTATAAAAAACCATAGATAATATAGTAATTATAAAAATGGTATCAAATATCATGGATCAATGGTAATAATATAAATCTTGTACAAGACAATTAAAGTTGTTAACACTACAAGTTAAAAATAAAGAATAATGAATTGTTATATTCATTGTATATAATTATAAATTATTTATATAAATTTGATATATAGTTAAATTAGATTTTAAAAAAAAATTATTAATATAATATGTGTTGTTTTACTAAATTTTAAAGCATGATAAACTATTTATGGGAAATCGTAATGGATTTCCTCCAAACTCTATTTGTTGAGACATGGTTTACTTTTTTTACTAATTTACTGTATATAGTGAATATGCTACCAAATATGTATATTATAATAAAAACATTTATTCATGATATTTATTTATGATTTTATTGATATTACTCATTAAATGATAGATGATTGAGATAATATTTTTACTATTTACAATGTGTGTTTCATTGATTTAACCCCTACTAATTAATCAATATAATATGGTTTGTACCATTTTAGGGTTTTAGTGAATTATGGGATTTGTTGTGGAAATTGGTTAATACTGGATATTTATCAATTTTCTATATATTTTGTATTTTGGTCATACATTTTACATTTTTAATCAAAATTGTGATATTCCTTCATTAATGAATTTTCTGCCTGTGTGTTTTAACTTTGGTTTCTGGACCAAGGTCCAATTCGACAGATAATGGCCCTAAAAAATTCATCATGTGTAAAATATTTTCTGCATCATGGAATGGAACCCACCTTACTTAATGATGTAAATGTAGGCCTACATATGCCAAATGATATGAATGTACCTGGAATAGAAATAGGACTCTGCACTTCATTTCCACATTACATTTTATGATGAAATTTAGTCATTAAGTCCTCCATTTCATGCCACCAAAAAGAGGACTTTTAAGACTCACCTCGGGCATAAAACATTATCATTGGTAATTCAAGGATAAAACTTGTTACACTTGTCTTTATTCTCTAGGATTTTGATGGAACATGAAGAAGACCGATGGAAACAACATTTATGAATACACCTTCCCTATTTTCAGCCATTTATTATGCTCAACAGACTCAATATTTTGGTGGAGTAATTTTAGAGGGAAATTGTCTACACTACAAGCCTATAAATTAGAGTGTTCACTTCCATTCAATGGTGTTAATGAAGGTTAAAGAGGGGATGTGTTATAGGATTTAGTTCTTGATGTTATTTTTATTTTCTATTTTCACTTTACATTATTACATCATGATCCCTTTTTCCCCTTTTAAATCTACTACCCATCATATGAAGGGGTAAAACCTTTGAGTGATAGGCTAAGGGGGTGGTTCACTTTGGTAAAGTCAGAGTTTTCTTCTTAAATGTAAAAAACATCTTTTTCTTTTGAATGATTTCAATTCTCATCATTTCCAAATTATCATAATGTGACCATGTTTTTGGTTTGTTGTATTCTTCATTAATAGATCTGGTTTATGACTTTTAATCTCCCCTACCTAGTGAAATTTGTCTCGATCAAGCAGAATGTGTTAGGTAGTGAGTATATAATGATAGTTTTCTTTTGTGTGGAATTATTAAAAATTTCTGGAGTTCTAAGCAGCTAAAATTACCAATTGTGACATTCATTAGTTGTTTAAGATTTTTTAGGAACTTCAATGCACATATGAGTGAGTTCTATTTGATTCTTTAACCAAGAATGATGGATAACTCGATTGAGGAGTATTTTATTTATCATTCAACATGAAGAGAGGGGGTATAAGATTTATTATTATGATGGGTTTAAAAATGGTGAATCTACCATAACCCCATCACTCTCTTCATCTAGTGGTGTTAAATCATTATTTTTTACTACATGCTTTATTTTTTAACTCAAACAATTAAAAAAACATCCTATTTTTCATTATTTAGTTTCACTGAAAAAGGTCATTTTTGGGAAATCCACTCTAGATACAACTTAGGGTAACCAATTTACTTCATTTTTACATAGGTAATATTTTTGTCGACATCCCATGACAAGAACATGTCAAAACTTGGCACCATTTATGGGGAGGTTGTGCCAACGTTTTCATTTCACTATTTCTCTTCTCTTTTCTTATTTTCATTTAAATGTTTCATGACTAGAACCTCAAACACTAAAACATTATCCCTTGATCCTAAAATTTTATGATGTTTTTTATATACTGAGAAACCTCAATTTATAATATGAATTTGAGTATATTTTTTATACATACTTGATTGAATCATCCTGTGGTCACTCCAAACCTGTCAACATGGAAGGAATTCAAAATCCAACCCTTAGAGACCGTTGTGCCCCAAAATTCTTTAATCGGAATAATAAAATTATCATACCAGTGTTACAAAATGATTCGATATGAAACCGAATATTATACCATTACTCCCAATGTTTTATGTATTGGCAGGTGAATATCCAAACAAACATATTAAAGAGTTCACACATGTTGATCAAAAATCAGATCATGTGGAGTAGCTAAGGAATATGTAAAGTGGAAGGTGTTCCAATTTTCATTTTATGGATATTGTAAATAATTTTTGTGTGATATAAAAACTAGAGATGTTGATAATTGGAATGAATTAGTGAGATGATTCAAGCAAATATTCTTCCCCACCTCTAGAATCACAGCCATCAGAAAAGAGATCTATTCCATCATAAAATCATATGGATAAACTCTGTACGAGTACTAGGAATGATTTAAAAATATATTTTCTAGCTTCCCACATCAATCCATAGGGGAGAATAACTTTGCTGCCTTCTTCTATAAAGGCTTACTGGACAATGATAAGATCATTCCCAATGGATCAACTTGAGGTCATTGATTGACATGTCACCAGAAGAAAAAAATGGTTTGATCGAGAACATTTCGTGGAACTCGTTACAGTTTGGTATAATATGTACTAGTACAAGTTGTATTCCAGAGGTAACATCTTCACATCCATCACCCGAACTAGAAACTATGATTAAAGAGATAAATAGTTTAGTGTGACATATGGCCTTGAAACAAGCGGGTGACCAACATGCACCATCTATGGTATGTGGTTTGTGCTTATCACCTAATCATTTCACTGACCAATGTTCTGAAATACAGGGAAAGGAAACATGTGTAGAAAATTTTTAGATAATGAAATTTCATCAATAACAAGGATGGAGAGAGTCTAACCATGTTAAATACAGGTTTGGAAATCAACAAAATCAACCTACACCCTTGAACCGAAATAAATTCCAAAACCAACCATCATTCCAGTAATAATTCCAATACCCCCAACCATTTCATCAAAAGAAACCTTATACCAATTATTCACACCAACGTCAACCCACATTACCAAAACCCTATGATTATCTATCATCCAGTGCACTACTCGTAATTATTCCCAGTAATAGATATCTAATATTGAGGTGTTGAAAGACACTGTAAATGATTTGTCCAGCAATTTCGACAATCTCATGGACATAATAAGAAAAATATTGGGAAACATGCTTCATAATAAATCCCAAAAAAGGAGAATGTAGAAATGATAACAACATGAAGTGGGAATGAACCCTCACCACCAGTGTCCCATGAACATAAAACAAGACTACCTGAGTTTAGGAGGACTGAACTTGTAAACTCTTAAAATTCATTGAGAATGCATTGTGAATAAGAGAAGAAAAAATAAGGAGAGAGTAATAAGCCAAGGAAAAAAATACATTAAATACAATTGAGAAGGATCAAATAGAGAATAATGACTTAAACCCACTATTTCCATCAAGAATGATTGAATCAATGAAATTTTAGGAGGAAGAATATCAAAAACTAATTCTGAACACATTCTAAATAGTGGAAATCAATAATCCTATACTTGAAGCAGTTAAATAATTACAAAGTATGATAAATATTTTAATGATCATTGTACCAAGAAGATTAGACATGAAGGGAATGAAGGGATCAACTTGGGAATAAGGGTATCTTCCCTTATCATAACCTAATTGAAAACCAAATGTTAAGATCCAAAGACATTTTATATTCCATGAACTGTTGGTAAATTAAATTTATCTAATGATTTTTGTGACATAAATTATTAAATTAATTAATTTCCTTAATCAGTATAAATATATTTTCATATTGGGTACTTGAAGTCCACAAAAGTGGTGTTCTAGCTTGCAAAAATCTATAAATTTTATCCTACAAGAGTTTTGGAGGATGTCCTTGGGAAATTCAAAGATATCTTATTACTAGATAACATCAATGTTATAAATACGGAAGATGATAATAGCCTATCAAATTCAGCCCTAACTTTTGTGATAACATTCTTGATGATGACCAAAACCATCATCAATTTCCACAGGCGGTCACTCACCATAGAGTTTGGAGAGAGAAATGTCCACTTCAATATTTTTGAATCCATGAAAAACCCATCAGTTGATCACTCTGTATTTTCACTTTCCCATGAATTTGGGGAATAACCCATTGAAGAATATGGTATTTTATATGAATTCTTAGACTTATGGGAGTCTTATTCCACTAAAAATATCATTGAACCCGTGGATGCCCAAAATGATAGAGATTCCGATTTCATTTTGAAGGTAGATTTAAAATCAAATTTCATTGATGATTTGTTAAATGATGACAAAGATGATATGGTTTCTTATGTTTAGGAGGTCCATAAATTGGATGTGGGAAACAACAATTTATTTTCATTCCATGAGCATCCCCCTGGTCTGGAACACGAAACACTCACCACTGATTTAAAATATGTGTACTTTAGGGAGGGAGAGAATCTATCAATGGTAATTGATAATAACCTATATAAAACCCAAAAAACCCACTGATTGTTATTTTTAGATAAAATGTACAGGGGATAGGGTGGATTTTAGATGATATTCTATGAATCAATCCAAAAATATGGTTACATTGAATTTTTATTGAGGGTGATCCCAAACCTATCTGACAACCCCAAAGGAGGTTGAATACCATTTTAATTGAGGTTGTGGAGAAGGCGATTGAGAAGCTATTGGAAGCTGGGAACATCAATCCCATCTCATATTTACAGTGGGTTAGCCCTATTAATGTAGTTCCCAAAAAAACTAGCCTAACCACTATGAAGAATTAAATAAATGAATTAATCCCTATGAGAATTCCAAATAGCTATAGAGTGTGCATTGATTTTAGGATATTGAATCAGGTCACGTAGAAATATCATTTCCCCAATCCCTTCATTGATCATATGTAATATAGAGAGGCAATGAGAACTCATTATTGATATTTGGATGGATTTTCATGTTATTTCCTAGTACTCCATGCTCCTGAGGATCAAGAGAAGACAACCATTACAGGTCCCATTGGAACCATTTAAGATAAAAGGATTACATTAAGAATATGTATTGTTGAAGGTACATTTCATAAGTTCATGGTAAGTATATTTTTTTATCAAATTGAATATTTCAAAGAGGATTTACTGTATGATTTCACAGTTTTTTGGAACTCTTTTGACCATTGATTGAAAAATCAGAAAAATGATTTGAAAAAGTGCATTGAAAAGAATCTTGTTTTAAAATTTTAAAACAATAATTTCATGGTAGAGAGTGGGATTATTCTTAGGAAATTCATTTCCAAAAATGGTATTGAATTTGATAAATCGAAAATTGAAGTGATAAATTCATTACCTTACACAACTTGTGTGAAGCATATTAGATCTTATTTAGGACATTCAGGATTCTATGGGAGGTTTTTCAAAGATTTTAATAACATTTCTCTCATTATCAATATATTTCTTTTCAAAGATGATGATTTTGATTTCAATGGTGCGTATAGGGTATCCATTGATGAGAGAAATAAGAGATTGATTGAAAAACTTGGGATGTAGCCACCAAATTGGGATGATTCATTAGAATTAATTTTTGATGCTTCCAACCAAGAAGTTGGATCAGTATTTTCTAGTTTAATTAATGGCATGGAACAATCCATTATATATGCCACAAGAACATTTGATGTATCTCTTTTAAATTAAAAAACCATAGAAAAAGAGTTTTTGCATTTGTTTTTCCTTTAGAAATATTTAGACCATATCTACTTGGAAATAATGTCACTGTGTTTTCTTATCATGAATGTATATGGTACATTATAAAGAAGGTTGAAGCTATACCACATCTATTGAGATGGATGTTCCTGATGTAAGAGTTCATCATATAATTCAATGAAAAAAATGGATCTGAAAACCAACTGGATGATCATTTAAATAAAAATTATAACATTGTTGATGTTGAAATTCATGAAAAAAAACATTGAATGGTTACCTTCCAGAAGAGAAGCTATACATGGTTAAACGAATCGTTTATTTTGAATATTTTCGATTACCAAGTGATAAGAAAATGTTTTTATGAGAGTGAAATTGGTACTATCTTTGATTTGTGTCCCACATTTTCTTGTGGAGTGAAATTTAGACCTAAAAGGTTAAAAGTGATGGTTTTGGAATCTAGAAATTATTGTCCAACCATTTTAATGATTCTCTTTAATATTAAAAAAGGTGTATATTCCAACAAGCATGTACCCTAGTGGTAGAGGCTCCTGCTTGGCATCCAAAAGACCCAGGATCAAATCCGGGCAGGGGAGAATTTATGGGGTACTATAGCAGGGCACTGTAGCAGTACTATAACAGCGGCAGAACTGTAGCAGCGGCAAAACTATAGTGGTAGAGATACTGTAGTAGGTACTTTAGCGGCAGATGTACGGTAGTAGGTACTATAGCTGCACGGGTACTGTAGTAGGTACTGTAGTTGCGTGGGTATTGTAGCAGTACTATTCACCAAGGGGTCCTTTGGGCCAAAAAATGGGCTTCCAAGCCTTGTATTCAGGACACTTGGTATTAGGACTTCAGGCTTTATAATGGGTCTCCCTCTACCCAGTATAAAGAGGTCTTTGATTTAAATAATAAAATGAGACTTCGGCCCCAACCTTTAAAAAAATTAGTGCTAAAAAAATTAAGAAAAGGTATCTACAATGATAGTTTTTTAAAAATATTTAAATTAGACATGAAATGACCCGGCAACCACATAAACTTTTTGAGATTATTGAAGTCTAGGGGATAGATTTTATGGGCCCTTTCCCAAAGTCATTTGAAAATTCTTATATCTTCCTTTTGGTTGATTATGTTTCAAATGGGTGGAAGAAAAAGCCCTGAGGGCTGATGAATCTAATTTTGTTTGTGATTTTGCCGGGGATAACATATTTTGTAGGTTTGGAGTGCCTATATAAATCATAAGTTTTCACGGGACTCTTTTTTTAATAGGATTATGGAGGCTATACTAAATAATTATGAGTTTCAATATAAAACATCAACTCCCAATAACCCACAATCATTTAGTCTAGAGGAAGTGTCCAACAGGAAAATCAACAGAATATTGGAGAAGGATTTTAATCTAAACAGGAAGGATTTGACCAAGGGGTAAGAAGACACATTATAGAATTATAAAAAATCCTACAACGCAATGATTGGAATGAGTCTATATTGATTATTTATAGGAAAAGATGTAACCAACATGTGGAACTGGAGAAGAAGGCGTATTGGGTTGTGATGAATATGAATTTGGATCTATAGAGTGATAGGAAATGGATAAGGATGAAGTTGCATGATCTGGAGGAAATTAGAAGAAAAAATTTGATAATTCTAGGAATTACAAAGAGAGAATAAGAGTGGGTCATGAAAAGATAATCCATCTAAAAGACTTTAAACTTGGTGATAATGTGATATCATTTAACTCAAGACTGAAGCTAATTCCAGGTAAACTTTGTTCTAGATGGGAGGGTCGATTTATAGTTACTCATGTATATCCTTTCAGTTCTGTGTATATTGTTATGGAAGGAGAGCAGGATCCATTCAATATTAATGAGAACAGGTTGAATAAATTTCATGGGACCATTCCATCAAATCTAGTGGAGGATATCCTGCTCCCCTGCCTATTTATCAATTAGAGCCATCAGGTTATACCCCTCATTCACACTTTCTTGTTGTTTTGATTCATTTTAAAATCATTATATATGTAAAATCTACATGAATTAATTGAGGAAACTACATCACTTATTTGTGTGGGAGGTAACCTTTGTAGTTTAGGATTTTCAATTTATATTTTCTTTAAAAAACAAAAAAAACAAAAAAATGTGGGTTTTCAAATTTTTGTGTGTTTATTTTTCTTTTTTTGGTGTTTTTTTTGTAAATTTTGAGGTGAAATGATTATTATTTCCATTTTTGAAACACAATTCCCATATTGAACCAATTTATTCCATGAAACTTGGCTTAAATGAATGCTGGAAATGATTTTGTTTCATGTTCCAATTTTTTTGGAATTTCATGAAAATTGCTCTAATTTTGGAATCTCATACAACATTTCATTGATGATATCAATGAAATCACATTATTTTTCAGCTTATGAACCCTTTTTGATATATTATTTCTATTCTTCCAACTTCTTAATAGAACCATACCATGCATATTTTTACAAGAATTTGATTTATTCCATTCAAAACATGAGGGTTTAGGGTACTGGAATTTTAAATTTTTGAGGCATTTCATTGGTTTTAAAGCCCCATTTTCACGAGAATCCATTTCATTCATTTCTAGCTTGTACATTTAATAATTGTATCCCTTAGTAGATTGAAACAACATGTTAGGTTATCTACATTATAAGCTAATTTTCTTTATCCATTATGCTCTAAAAGTAAAATTTCATAATATAGTTGAACTTAAGTGTCGGGGAAGATGCCTTGTATTGTTATACCTCATTTGGTGTAATCATTTGGTGGAAAATTAAATTCTGAAGAGACATATGTGATGAAAAAAAATCATTCAGTTGAAACTTGTGCCTTTTTGGAGCTTTTATGATAAGAGAAGGTGTGTCATTTCTGGAGCTTCTAATGGAGGGAAAAATTTGTTCATTTTTTAGAGCTTTCCAGAAAAAAAATGTTTGAGAGGAATGAATTTTTTACTTCTGAAATGATAATATGTCTGAAAATTAATATATTTTTCATGATGATGGAGCTTTATTTCTACTAAGGGGAGGGAGAAGGAGACCATACATAAGTAAAAATTATAATTGTTTAATTTTGATTTAAAAATAGCAATTCTATCCTCATTTGTCCTCCTAATTTTTCACATAATAACTCTACCAACCGAATTCCACCAAACAAACCGGTAATGTTTTCATAATAAAAAATGTCCTTGACTCACATTGAGTGTGTAATTAAGAGTTTATGAAACCTATTCCAACCCTTTCATTGGATAGGATGAGAAAAAAATTTCCAAAAATTGATATATGTGAGATTATAGAAATTTCATGCGAGGTAGGTGTCTTGTGTGCATGTAAGGATATATTAAGTGAAAAATATTTATTGGTATGAGTAGATTCATTGGAATAATTATTTTTTATGATTCATGATATCATTTTGTTTCTTGGTATGTAATTTTTGATGGCCGATATAATGGTCCCTAAATTAATTAATGAGATACATCATGGCCAAAAAAAGGCCAATTTTTTTGATTATTGATGGAATAGAAATATGACTTTGAGAATCATTTTCAAGTTAAATTTCATGATGAAATTAGGTCATTAAGGCATCCATTTAATACATCAAGAATGATTAAGTTGAAGGGTCAACATTGAAAAAAAATATGTCATTTGTAATTAGAGGATAACATTTCTTAGACTTGTCCAATGTTTTTTAGAATTTGAGGGAACATGAAGAAGACAGAGAGGAATGACATTTAGGAATACACCTTCCAATTATTATGCAATTTATTATACAAACTAGACTCCATCTTTCTCTAGATTATTTATCGAGGGAATTTTTCAACTCCACAAGCCTATAAATAAGATTGTTCACTTCCATTCAAAAGAGTTAAAGACGGTGAATGATGGGATATTTTGGTGGATTGAGTTCTTGAAGTTCTTTTTATTTTTTATTTTCTCTTGGCTTTGTTTCATCATTCTCTGTTCTTCCCCTTTCAAAGATATTACCCTTCACATGGATGGGTAAAACCGTTGAGTGATCGGGGAAGAGAGAGTTTCATTTTTGTAATGTCGGAGTTATGTGATTAAATGTAAAACCTTTTTTTATTTTGAATGATTTATATTCGTTGATTTTACCAATTATCATATTGAATTATTGTATTTTTTGTGTATTCATCATTAATATCTTTGGTTAAAGGCTTTTAATTTCCCTTAACCTAGTGAAATTTGTTTCGATCGAGCAGATAGTGTTAAGTGGTAAGTGTCCAACGATTGTTGGAATGTGTGTGGAACTAGTAAAATTTTTTAGAGTTTGCTGAAGAAAAATTCCACCATTGGGATATTCCTTAGTTGGTTAAATTTTTTTAAGCACTTCCACAAACATAAGAGTGAGTTCTATTGGTTTCTTTGACCAATGGTGATTGAAAACATGATCGATGAGTCTTTGATTTATGATTCAATAGGAAGAGAGGGGGAATAATATTTATTAATATGATGATATTGAAAAAGGTGATACTACCCTGACCCCATCACTCTCTTAATCTATTAGTGTTAAATATTTATTTTTAACTGCTTGCCTTATTTTTCAACTCAATAAATTTCAAAAACAACCTCTTTTTTATTCTTTATTTTATATTACAAATGTAATTGTTGTGCACTCCTCTTTGGTGACAACCTAGGTTAACCACATTACCCAATTTTAACTTAGGTAATATTTTTTTGGCACACCCTAAAAAATCACGTTTAAATAGATTAAAATGTTACATAAATAATAATTATTTTATCACATCATGTCATTTTTTTCAGAAATCCATGAAATCTATTTTCGAATAAATATTTAAAGCATTTTTTTTCAACTAATATATATTCAAATTTTATATTTCACTTTTTCTATGGAAATAAAATATATTCATTAATATACTCCCCATTTTTAAAAATATTCCTTAAATAAAATATTAGTGTTGCAATGAATAACTATTATACATTCCACTGGTAATTGTTATTCCTTGTAAACATTTTACTGATAAAAATTATTTTACATAATATTCAATGTGATATTAACACTTCTATTCTCCACTGGTCATGGAATTATTTTGTCATTGTTTTTATAGTTTTGGATTCACTATATTTTTTTTACCAAAATGTAAAAATATCTATATTTTTTTGAATTTATTTTCTTCTAATGTAATGATTTCTAAAGTTAAAAATGGATTTGATAATTTTTTTTAAAAATGTAATTTAATTGTGCCAGGAATTGTTTTCAAAAACATTTTTAAAACAAACTAATTTAAAATTTTATGAATGGGACTTTTTTCAAAAAAAAATGAATAACTTCTACACGTTTCAATGACAATATATCTTTCAAATTCCTTTTTTATTTTCAATGAGGATTACCCTTATTGATTTTTTAAGAAAAATTAAAATTAATATTCTCATTGTTTCATCAAATTATACTTTTTAATGCTTTTGGAAAGAAAAAAAATATTATTTTTGATAAATTTCTATATGTTCATCAAATAGTGTTATCCATATTCTGTTTATTTTTGATCAAGGGTATTATTGAACTGATATCATTCACCTTGTTTATCTCTATATAATTTTAATGGTTTATGTGGTTCATATTAATTTTTATTTTTTCATAATTCTAATAATTGGGTTTATGTATGGTTTCCTCAGAGTATGGAAGGCCACATGGTTTTCCCAGGGATTTGGGATGAATATTAATGGTGATTAGGGGCTTATAGTGTTGGTAAAAGTTTGTATGTATTATTTTCCAAAACCATGAGGGTGACCGTGAGAACACATTCTTTCTAGGTCCCCATTAGATGGTTTGGGACCCATGGCTTCAACATGTGTTTTTAGAATATAGGGGTTCCTCTAGAAGATTATTGGGCTTAGTCCACTTAGATAGTTTTGAGCATATATGCCCCATATGGTTTGTCAAACCATTATTGTGTCCAATAAAACAATGTGGCACAATTTACTCTTAGGTAGAGGTAATAAAATAGTTAGTTCCCAGTTAAGAGTATTTTCCATCCAAATTTAGAGTATTATTAAATGTTATGTTTTACCATTTTTTCCACCTCTTGATATATATTTCTGGCCCTAAATATTAGCTTAATAGAATCCTTGTATCCTACAAAAAAATAGCATCTACCTCCTTCCCCATTAACGTTTCTCCATCAATTTTTTGGAATATTTTGTGAATTTTAGTGATAATAAAATCTTTGAGTATGTCTCAAACTCAATTTCATTTTTTTGGAAGAGTATTTTGTGGTTATCACCACACATTTGGATGTTTAGAATGACTATTTACAAGGGTGTGCTTATACATGGTGTATGAGTTTGTTCTAGTTCATATCAAGGGTTTTGATTATATTAGTGGTTGTATAAAATCTTGATTTATGTGTTCTATGATATTTTTCCATAGACTTGTTATTTTCATAATTTGTGTGTTCTTTTGTGTGAATTTTCATACATTTTGTTCTTGTCTATGGCTAT
Organism: Viscum album; assembly: GCA_963277665.1. Lineage (NCBI taxonomy): Eukaryota > Viridiplantae > Streptophyta > Magnoliopsida > Santalales > Viscaceae > Viscum > Viscum album. The sequence continues at coordinate 1,284,686,583 of OY728141.1, forward strand.
GTAATGTAAATTGGGCATGTAGTTAATGTTCATATCTCGTTAGTTTCCACAATCAGTCTATAGATAATTAGACAACAAAACCACCAATTCCATGAAAATAGTGGAATTAATTAATTATTGAGATATTTAGTTAATAAAGTTAACTTTTTGACATTTATAATTGGTATGGGGGCATGGATAAAGAAATAATTTAATTTTTTATATATGATAGAATTTATAAATGGCCTAAGAGGATTTTGAAAAGGATTAGATGATATGTTTTTTATTATTATCCATTTTATATTCCAGTGATATAAAATGTTTTTTTAAATGTGGGTAATATTATAGAAGTAGGTTATGACCACAACAAAACTATACAAGAGTTCTTATTTAATTTCAAAAGATGTTTTGAATTGTGTATGTGGTTTACCCCTTGAAAAATTCCATGGTGGTTTCTTCTACATAATGGAATAGAATTGATACAATTTGGTTCCTTTGTTTGGGAAAATAGAAATACCATTTTAAGGGAATTTTAGAATTTTTTCGATGAAGTTAGTGGGTTTTGAATTCTCTATAATAGTTTTAATTAGTTTTTTTGAAACTTTAAAAATGGGATGGCCCTTATTGTGATATGGTTTTTATTAATGGATTGATGGAAACTTGGTAAAAGATGAATGATTGATGATATTGAGTTTTTGATAAATGATATAATAAATATGGATACTAATGACAATGATATGGTTTTGGGGTGATTAACTAATGCTTGAATCTTTGGTTTTGGTAAGTCTAGATTGATGCTATAGGATCCCTAATTCACCATAGATTTTAGGGGATATAATGATTTTATAGACACAAATGGTACAGAAATTGAATTCCACATCTTGGTTGGGATGCATAGACATGATGTTTCGAGACCTGATTGGATACATTTGATGATTCTCCTTGTTTTGGACTTGTGAACGCAATAAAAAATGGTTGTGATATCCGAACATGATTTTTGGAATCCTGATTTGATAAATGTACCAAGGATCATTATTTTTTATAATCTAATACCACTGATAAAAGGTTTTTATTTTTGGGCATGATTTTTTGAATTTCAATTTTGATAAAGGGACTAACGCTCTTTGTTTTTAATCCTGAGACCCTTGTGACATATTGTTAAAATTACCTATATGGGAATAATTTGTTTTGATTGGTTTATAATCTCAGGAAACTGAGAATAATTTTGGAGAATTTGAATATTTTTTTAATTAATTAGTATTTATGAAGTGATTTTTTTACAACACCTCTACATTAATTGTTATTAAACTAGTTATCCCTTTATACACCATCAGTGGTGGCCTATTGAGTTATACTCACACCCTGATTAGTGTACCGTGGCACATGGGATTCCTATAAGATGATATTTCTTTTAAGGTGATGGTTCCATGATAAGGGCCAAACACCTATTTTATGAATATTTTTTAGGATGGCCTTAAATGTTAGGGTTTGAACTTAGGACGGAATTTAGTGTTTTCTATAGTTAATTATTTTACGTTTTTAAATATGAATTCTTAATATATAGAGTATACATTTCATTATTTCATCATGTTTCCATTTATTTAGTAATGAAAAATTATAATTTTTTCATTTTTTATTTATACTGGTTACTCTATCAATTGATATTATTTATGCTACTTTTTAATCGGATAAAAGGGTATAGCTTCCCATTTGTACCTTCATAGACCATTTAATATATGCCAAAGTCTCTATAATATGTGGAGGCACACTAGAGGTCATGAAAAAATCACTATCAAGACACTAATAATAGTGGCACACATGCCAAGAAATTTAAATATTGTATCATAGGTGGTGTATTTTCGCATAATATATTTCCATGGTAGGAAAATCACTAGGATCTTGTCAGGGATTAGTTATATGTGTGTTAATTGGTGACTAAATCCTCACTCGATGGGGGAAACCGAATTTTTTATTTGTGCGAATTGATGTTATGTTTTTTCTTTTATATTTCATTGTTATGTGCACCTCATGTGGTGCTCTTGGATGTGATGTTATCAATATATGATGTTTAATAACAAGTATCAATATGGAATGATATGTTTTATGATCTAATTAACTATTATTGGAATATTTGATTGACATTTCTAATGTATGTTCTCATGATTGACTTGTGAATGACAATTTTTGTGCATAATTGTTTAAAATAAGTAAAATATAATAAAGATAATAATTTTTATATTTCATCAAAATAGGAAATTTGAAATGATAATTTTTTTTAGAAGGTAATAGTAATTAAATATGAATTTTTAATTATGGGGCCTTTATGAAAATTAGTCTGAGTATAGCTACTATTGTGATAAGCCTTGTGAATATGTTGTTTGGTAAATTATAATTACCTTTTTTAGTCCTTAAGTAATTTATTATGTGACCATTATGGGGTTTGATGCGTTGGGTTAGGGAATATTGGTTGATGAACCCTCAGTTAGATTGTCGAATTATGATTTTGATTTGTCATCTATTAATATTGATATGGTGACCCTTATGATTTGAGACCATGAGAGTAGTTATTTGGAAGAAAACATTTAGTGTATGTATTGTAGTGATGATGTATGTAGGCACATATATTTATGGTATCTGACCTGAATTATATATTGTTTTTTGTAGATGTATGCATTTTATATTTCAGAGAATGGCTATGTTTGCAACCTTTGGGCAGAGTGTTGTCTAGGGTTTGATGTGTATGGATCTGTGGGAAATAAAATAGCATTGGTATAATTATATGTGTTAATTACATGAGTAAATGGAATTAATTATAATGGGTAACTATTTGGATGATTTTGATTTTTTTGTTCATTCTTTATAATTTAATGCACAAGGTATTCTTTAGATGTAGAGATGATACACGGAAAAAGACGTCATGTATTTGTGAAAGTTATAATCATGTATTACTTTATTTTCTAAACAACCCACCTTGAGTGATTGTGGATGAAAATAGAGCAGGGATCAAAGGGGGTATAATAATTTGGATTCCAAAACCTTCAACTTTTTAGTGCTTGATATGGTGGTCAATGTTTTCTTTAAATGGGTGAGCCTAAGATTCTGTAACAAGAGCTATTATAAAAAATTAATATATTTGAATGATTCTTGTCTCTATTTGAGGTAAATTAGATATATGTAACTTGTGGGAAAATACAAATTTTTATATGGAATCCTTAATTATTCATAAATACTAATAGGGATGATTTTATAAGATACGTGTTCTGTTATTTTAGTTTGCAATTGAGATTATTTTTTTTGATGTAAGACTAAAGGGGGGTTTTATCATGCTAATAGAATAGTTGAGGGAAATCATGAGACTGATGATTATGGAATGTTTAGGGAGATAATAAATTTCTTGTTATTTGTGGTTTAGTTTCAGATACATGATCATTTGGATCTGAAACATAAAAGATATTATTTTTAGTGAAAATCAAGGTGATACCCCTCAGCTATGTGTGAGACAGATGGGTAATGGATTAGTGTGATGGAATGTTTATGTTTATTAGTGTTTTTATATTTATGTTATAACAACTTATGTATTGATTTTTAATTAGTTCCCTAGTTAATGTGAATTTCACGACATCTGGTTTGAGATTTATGAGTAAATAATGAGTTATGGTTGATGAATATCTCTTGAATATTGGTGGCTTGTGGTCGTAGATATTCTTGCAGTTATAGTGTTTGTAGGACACTATATATAATTATGTCTCAAATTACTATGATGTGGTGTTAATAATTTATTAATTTCACTTGTATTCATCGATGAAAGATTACTCTATGCTCAAATTACAGATGATCACTTGTAAAATTATAAGATCATACTGAGAAACTAGAAGTTAGAATTGGCTATATGCTATGCTACATAATTATTTAAAATCATTCAAAATATGTATCATAAAAAATGATTCACCATTTATGAAATTTTTGATAAGAAGTATGGGGGTGGTGAGGCATTAACTATTTCTGTGTGTGGTTCTTGTGAAGGATAATATGTGAGAAAATGTAACATTTTACATTCTTGGAGGCTCGGATTCGGTGTAGACCCATGTTTTCTTTTTTTACTCATGTGAGGGAGATATGTTTGTATCCAGTTACTAGGATCTAAGGTTTTTTGAGTTTTAGACATTGATGATTTGAATCGCTTGATGAAAGTGGTGGTAATAAGGCATCTAAGGTGGGGAGTGATTTGTTATTCATGTGATTATGTCAAAAATCTTAGGAGGTTTACATATGTCTAAAGAAGACTACAACATAGATGCAATGGAATTGAGATTCCCATAAATAACCTATGAGGTTTTTTAATATATTCTTTGGGAAATATAGGTTGGACATGGATATGGTTGTTTAAAAATTCGGGGAGTTGATTCCGTCTCAATGTGGTTTGAAAAGGAAACTATGGTGTTTGTATTAATGAAGTGTTAATAGGTGTAGTATGTAATGATGATTGCTTGCTAAAAATGGATTATTTGATGGAGGATTTATATTGGGAGTCGTGGATAAAATTTCTTCTGTGTATTGGGAAATTGGTGGTGTGCCCTAGGTGAGAAGACATCATGGCCATGTAAAGTGGTAATGTTCTGATAATGGGAGTTTGGAATTCCTAATATAAGTCAGCTGGGGATGGTCTAAGACTGTGTGGTAAATTGAATTAGTGTGGTGAAAAATATGGCACTTTAGGTCAAATTTTGTCAAAATAAAATGTATTTGGAGAGAATGGGAACATGTACATATAAGATATGGATTTTTTTTGTGGTATATGGATGGATGATAAGTATTTTCACTTTTTTAGGATTTTGATATAATAATTGATATTGATATTAGATAGTCTTGTTATAGATACATGTGTGTGTGTCGATTTCTGAAACGTGTTTGGTATTTTTGAAAATCCTGAGTTTGATGTTCTAGTTGTATTTCCTTTTGGTGAATATTCCAAAAATTTGAAGAATGTGGTAGAAATATAAAAAAGATGGAGAGAACTCTAGTTGGTGAGTGATTGGATGAATAGTAGATCCTTATCATCAGTTGGATGGATTTTCATAGGAACCATCTTGGTTCATGGTTATAGAAATTGGTATTAGACTAACTATTCACTGGTTTAGTGTCTTCAGATAATTTTTTTCATTTTATGTATTTTAGGTGATCAGATATTTAATATGGATATTGTTTAAGGTGTTTTGTAATTTTATATCTTAGGGAATATGTATGGATATTTTTATATTCCATCATCTGATAACAAATCTGGGTTATCTTCAGGTTTAAAAACCCAATTTTTTGACCCCAATTGTGTTGGATTGTTGATTCTATGAAGGTAATCAAACCAGTGGTGTATTTATTACCTACCTCAAAGAGAAATTAATATTTTCAAGATTATTTTTTTCATAGTAGTTTAAATGGTGTTAGATAGAGCATTTTTTTGTGCTTTATTTTGTTAGTGATGTCCTTGAGTTTGATACATCCTTTGAGGAAAATCTAACATGTGTTTTGAATCATAGTGGTAGGGTTTATAGGGTATGACCATCATTTTGATCCTAATATTTTGAAAATCATTTTTTCTAGAGGGAATGTGGGAGAGGGATGTGGGTAATAGTCTGATCATCTTGAAACTTATTTATTAGGGGATTAGTGAAATTTAAAAGTGCTCTTGAATATCAGCTATTTAATAGTGGGGAGGTTGTATAGTAATTGTGTTTGACAAGGTTTTTTTTCATTCTAAAATGTGGTCAAACTCTTCCAATATATTTATTTTTTGGTTTCCCATGATTAGGTATGGTCTGTAGGGTGTCTCGTGAATTTTGGATGTAGAGATAGGGGGAATCGTTGCTTACAATGTAGGGAGAATGTTTTCTGAACAGTTCTCTAAATCCTTGTGTGTGGCTAAGTAGATTAAGTAAATCCTAGATTCCACATGGGTATTGTTTAGTAAATTGATTCTATGTGGTATATCAAACAAATTGGTTTCATCTATGAGACCATGTGTACTATTCCCCTCGGACAATGTCAACAATAGAGCCACCACACTATTTTTCAACCTATTCTTGTGTCCAATAAAAGTAATTGGCTTCGTTTCCTCTTGCATTTTGGAAACTACTTGTTTTCACATGGTTTTGTGAAATTTAACGCAAAAAATCCTCTAAATAAATGTAGTATTTTACCATTTTCTCTCTCCACCTAAAATGTCTCGTACACTTTTTATCCCCATTTCACCACAATAACCTTAGGGTGTGAACTAGTAAATTCCTCATTATCTTTGGATGCTTCTCACATGATTATTAAGCGATGATAGTACCATTTTGGAATAATCATAGATGTTAGTAAATCCCCAAATATGATTCATAATATTTTCTAAAAGTGTAATTTTTAATTCACTCCACTCTTTTATAATCTCAATAGAACTAAATTCAATGGTGTTATTCACCATGATGTTTATGGGAATTCGATATCAAATCATGGTATGTGTTTTGATGAGTGGTTTTCTATGAACAAGAGGTAAGTGGTAATAAATAAATTTCCAATAGTCCTAATATTTCTCATACGTAGGCGGTTGTTCACTTGAGTATTCTAATATATTTATTTATCCTTAGATAAGAAAATGTAATTATTAATTTAGGTGATGTGAGATACTCTTAACAGACCCCATTTTCTCTAGTAATAGTTTTCAAGAAATAAATAACATGTTTTGAATGTGGTTAATGTTATAAAATTTTGTTTTGATATCGATAGAATTATAAAGGTTTTCTTATTATATTTCAAATGATGATTTTAATTATGTGTTTTTTGTTTATCCCTTATGAAATACCATTGTGGATTTCTCTAATTAATTGAATGGAATGGATGGAGTTTAGACTATAATTTATTTCCAATGATATAAATCCTTATTCAATGTAATTATTTATTTTTTATGAATAATATTATTGGTTCTAAAGCCTCTCATGTTTTTTTTAAATTTCTCCTTAATGAAATTTTGAAATCGAGGATATGACTTATTGAGAAATGTTTTGTTTTAATTTTATATAGCGATATAAAAAAATGATGAATGATTAAGGGTATTTTATTTCTGATAAATAATGTGATGAATATTAAAATTATATATAATGACATGGCTTTAGGATGTTATAAATTTCTTTAGTCCTTGGTTTTGGGTGGGAAAGACTTATGCTCTAGGAACCAAGGTGCACTGTAGTTTTTAAAGGATGAAATGACGATCCTTAATACAAGGGTATAGACATGGAATTTTATATTGTGGTTGGGATGGGAAGATATGATATTTTGAGTCTTAGTTCATAACATGGACTGATTGTCCACATTTTTCAACAACTGAATCCTATATTAAATTGTTAGGATGTTCATAGAAACATTCCAAATCACATATGGATACATGGACTGGTGATCGTTATTTTACTACCTATGAAACCTTTAATAAATTGTTGTTACATAATTGAAATTCCAAATCATAGTTCGATTCATAAAATAATGATCATTATTTTTTGACATGTGAACACTGTGATCTTTGGGTTATAACATATGCATGGTCTCAAGAATGTATGATGGTCATGGGAATTATTCGAGATCGAAAATAATTTTGTTGAATTTGGATAGTGTAAAATAATGAAACTCTGTTCATATACTATTTAATCTTGATTAATGTTCCTCTACATGACATATTTTTAGATTTATTATTTATAAAAAACCCACTAATGATGGATTATTGAGTTGTAATCACATCTTACTCTGGCTGCCATAGAACTAGGTTACTTGGGAAGATGGTAAATGTTTTCTAGTTTAGGTTCTGGATTGGAACATGGATCCTTATTTATGCCTAGGATAATGTGTTAGAGCATGGGATTTCATGACCATGTTTGGAATCAGGGGAATGTTTTGGGTTTTTCATAGTTGAAAATTTGGGTTTTTTCAATATGACTTCCAGAAATGTAAGGTATCATATGATTTGTGTACCATGTTCCCAAATGGATATTATTTGAACATGTTATTTTTACTCCATTACCTATTTAAAATTGTTTTCATATATTTTTAAATTATTTTCACTTTGTTGGATTGTTATATTAGATTTAAAATTATTAGGATCAAAAGACTATATTCTATATGTATTAATTACAATGAGGGTGAATTGTAGATTCAAAATCAATTAGTTTAAAAAATATTAAACTAAACCAAATCCCAAGCATATTAATCTAAAATTAGTGATTCTTACTTTTTCGTTAGATTGATTACCTATATATCATAATTAGTGTGATTTATCAAAATCTGAGTAAAATTATTAAAATGATATGAAAAATTATTAGGTCATAAACAGAATGGTAACGATTATATTAGATTGAATGAATCATAATAATGATATATTTTATTATACCAAAGTAAACTGATAATATTATAAATATATTATGGTTTTAAATATGATTCCAACAATATTACAGATTTCATTTTATCATATTTGATATCATTATGATAAAATAAATTCAAATAATCACAGTGGAATATTGTAGTTATATTAAACAATTGTAATATTTTCCAATACAAAACTGTCATTTAGAACTGCTGGTATTTATTCATGCTACAAAAAAATGCTAATGAAGGGAATATTTATCTGTGTTAAGAAGAGCGCTAAAAAATTTAACCATTTATCAGTGCATTTTTTTAGCGCTGAAAAAGTGATCACTATACAATCACATTTTTTATCTCTAATAGATATTTATTTTAACCGCACTTTTTAGTATAGATAATGGTGTTAATAACTAAAAAAAGTTGTTTATAAAAAAATGTTTTCATTAAAAAAAAATTTAAGTAAATAATTATTGATAAAAACATAAAAATTGATTATACATTATTTAATATTATGAATTTTATAAATTATATAATTATGATTGTTAATGTTATTAAATTTTATATATTACATATATAGTTATATATTAATGTATATAATTATGATTTATATATTAAAAAATAATTATGCGCTATAAATTAAATAATTATATATTAATTGAATAATGGTTTATAATTAAAAATTAATATGATTTAAAAATATTGACTAATTGCGTTGTACTTGACATTTAATTGAATGTCATTTGATTTTTCACATTATTATAGATCAAATTTTTGTTACATTGATTTTACATAGACATAATTAATCCTTTTTTATATACAACGCAAACACATAAAACTTATCTATTTTTTTATATTGTTAAAGTGCACTTATTCATAATGTATTCAATTTCACTCATTTTTTACATATATCCATGCATATAAAATTAGTTATTCATTAATAATGTTAAAAATAAGTTTGTAAAAAAATAATTTAAAATAAATTTATAAATAAATGAACATTTTCATAATTGAACGTTTATATATTAGAAATTTTAGATAAATCAATATTTTTTAAAAATTATTTATAAAATGATAAATATATAAATATATATATATTTAAATAAATATTAAATTTATAATAAATTTATATAAATAATGAATATATTTACGTTATTGGTTAAATATATACATATATTATTATTTAAATATATATAATGATATATATATATATATATTTTAAATAATTTCTACAATTAAAAATAAATAATTATAAATATATATATATATAATTATAATAAATATTTTAAAAGGAATATAAGTACTATATTTATATTTATATATATTTATTGAATATATATAAATATTTATAATATTTTCATTTACAATTGTAATTATGAATCCTTTAAAACTGCTTATGTAAATTAAAGAATATTTATTAGTGCTAAACAAAGCTCTTATAAAATGAAAATTTATCAGGGGTATTTTTTTAGCACTAATAATGATTGGTTTCATTAGAAAATATTAGCATTGATAAACACCTACATTTATCAACACGTTTTTATAATAATTAATAAAATATTCCTAATCTCAATAAAAACCCCTGTCAATTTTCAAACCTATCATGATATCAGAATACTTCCATAGAAGGCACCTGCAATCAGCACTCCTTCTATGTGAATCAAACATCCAATAACACCACTCGACTGTCTCCAGTTGCTTGAACGCCTCATCCGACTTTTAGTGTTAAATTAGAATAAGATTTTTTGAATAGGGTCTTAGAATTTCTTCAACCTAGCTAGGTCATCCTTGAAATTTTCATTTATGTGTTTTTAATTCCGTTTTTGATTTCTTCATAAAAGATGTACATATTTTTGGTTTGGTGATTTTATACTAGTGGGTTTGGCCTTCCTAAATTCTATGTTTCCCATTTTTATTCAAGCCACGATTTCATATAGATATTTTATGGTTTTTGGGCTCGAGGTTGACCCATAGAGTCACTATGAGTTTAGTTAGTTGTTTTATTTTATATACATTTCCCAAATTCATCTCCCAATGTTATCATTCATATTTTAAATTCTTGATTTTATCAATGTATTCCATATATGTTGAATTTTAGAAATTGAAACAAGGTCTTTTGTGAGTGGGAGTTTAAGAATGGTTAAGTTATTTTCTATATTATACATCTTCATATCTTATTTTTTATAACTTATATGGGTTGGGGTGAAACTCCAATGTATGGAATAATCATGATTTTTTTTAATTTTCATTCTACCAGTTTTATTTATTTTTTGGGGCCAAATTATTTCCATTGTGTTGTTTTTAGGCCTTGGTTGTTGTTTCTAATCTGAGGGGAATTGATAATGTCCCTTGGGAACTATTAGGATATAGATTAATATTCCACCCACATCATTTGTAAATATTATTCAATTTTGATGGGGTGTCAACATGTGTTTTCAATATTCTCTTTTATAGTCCATAAAACACTTCACTCTCATACATAGATTGGGAAATAAATATCCCATGAATTCAAGGAGTCAACTATAAATAAAGAATATTCCCCACTCCGAAATCACAAACATTTAAAAATTCATAATTTTTAATGTATAAAATTATTTTCATTGTTCCGCTCTTGAACCTCAAAATACCATTTCATCCACAATGATAAACACTTTCAATCTATCCATAATATTAATTTCTATATAATTATTATGATCAATTCCTCATTTTTTAAATTAACTTTTATTTAATAATTCATATAACCTTCAATAACAATTTCTTTGTTCATGTGTCAATTCATACACAAATTTTTAAAATTTACAAACATTATTATTATATTACTAAATGAGAAAACTATATATTTATTTATTTTAATTCATTTTCATGTAATCCATTAGATAATGAATATACCCCAGCCAGTTACAGTGCCTTTAATTTCAATAAGATGTTTTTATGTAGTGATATGACATTCCAAGAATCTTGAGATGTGTTGAAATATTGATGTACAATTAGTTTTAATTTTATTAATTCCATATGGTGTTACATAACTTTTTCCAGTTAATTTTTTTATAATCTACTGGAATGAATGATAGTTTATTATTATTGTTTATCATATTTGACTTTTATATTTGTCTTTAATTGCATGTACTCTATTTTTATTTGTTTAGTGGATTGAAAATTGATTTAGTGTGAAGTATGTTTTATATAAATTCAATTACCCATTTTTTCACCATACCAAAATTATTTGAAACAATCAATTGTTGAGTTTCACTTATTTAAATACTTCATAACAATCACTTTTTATAAGTAACATATTATGAGTTTTTATTTAAATATTATATATAAATAATCTTTTATCAACCCAGTATTATGGATATGAATTTAAAATGGATGAATTTTTTTATTTTGACAAAAAATATGAAGATTGAGTTAAAGAGTTCATCAATTATGCAGAAGAGCATGAAAATAACCCTTCCAAAATCCTTTATATATGTTTATGTTGTTTTAATTCATGAAATATTAGCCCTAAGTTGTTGAAATAATACTTTTTTCTCTCTGGATTTACTAATCAATGAATCCAAAATAAGAAAATCCATTGGCTAAATGTTTTGGGAAAAAATATTATTAAGGAAGCATCATCAAGATTATAAAATTCTATGATGGAAAAATATTCCCACTTGTTTAAATAATGAATAAAATTATGATGAAGAGAAGGAAAATTGAATTCTGAATGGTGATATTATAGTGTCTCTGAATAGTTTTTTCGAGATGAGAGAATCATAATGATGTTGGACGACATGTTTGGGTTAGATTCTTTGCTCAGTGGTAGCTTGCCAACATAAATTTAAAACATAAATAATCCTTATTTTTGTTATTAACATTGTGAATGATGAACATCCAATCCATATTTTGCCTCTCTAGATTAATGAATCCAAATAGATATCAATATAAATAATTTTCTTAAGGTTAACTAACATCTATATTGACTTCTAATCTATAATGAAGTTCCTAGAGAATCCTTAGTTTTTTCATTAGCTTATATATGGACCAATGATACCCTTTAGAATGATATAAATTTAATTTTATGATATGCTTTATTTATTTTTTATTAAAAATAAAATTACGAAACAACTATTTTATTTTCATTATTCCTTATAGATTTCATTTATTTGTCAATATTTTTTCCCATCTGTCATGCACTTACAGGAAGAGCAATGACATTGTCTCCGCTCAATCGTAGTTGTTGTATTGATGTTCTCAAAATAAAATTTTTTTCCAAAAAATTGATTTTTTATTTCATATTGAATTATAATTTTTTTTCATTTTATAATTACTTACATAATAGTTGTTTTCTTATAAATGTGTATTCATTTGTTGGTGTTGTGGTGCTCTATCCAAATTCCATTATCCTTCTCCCTTAAATCATTTTCACCCTAGTAGTAGTGCATTTATCACATTCATTCATGTTTAATACAATACCTTTGCAAGATCTACAATGGAATTGTTTAAACTCAATAATAGATGTAATATTGATTTTCTCATAGTAAAATAATTTTCCATTGAATAAATATATGGTTTCATATTTATGGTTAATTTTTTTAGTATTACTGACATAATAATATTTTCCTTATATAGGTGGATTATTTATTTTTTGAGGTGGGGTGCTCTATCCAACATTTATGCATTTTCACCCATAAAAACTTTTCATCCCTAAAGTGGTTCAATTTTCACTTTTCTAATTACCACAACTTCCTTTGTAAGAAGATAAATGACGCCACCTTTAATAAATCACATAGGTAGTCTTGATGTCTTCATAGTAAAATCGTTGACTATTGACTTAATTTATTGTTTTATATTTATTTTTAAGTCATATCTTTTTAGTAGTACTCACAAAATAATTTATTTCTTATACAGGTGGATTATTTTATTTGAGTTGGGGTTCCATGTCCAACTTTCATGCTTCATTTCCCTAAAAACCCTTTCACCCATACTGAGATGCATTTATCCCATTCTTTCAATTAACCTCCATTGACTTTATAAGAAGATAAATAATGCATCCTCTACTATATAATAGTGGTAATATTGATTTTTAAATTGTAAAAACATTGTACATAATGTTAATGTATTGTTTCATATTTATGTTTAATTTATTTTTTAGTATTACTTATATAATAATTTTATTATTACATGAGTACAATCTTTTGATTGTTTTGGGGTGATCTGTTGATATTTCATCCTATTCTATGAAAAAACATCCACAGACATCCTCTCCCTAAAAACCATTCATCCATGAATTGTTTATATATATCACTTTCTTTTAGCTCCCCTTTATAGCACAATCATGGAGGTATTCTTTATATATTCACAGTAAAATCATTATACATAGAATTATTGTAATTTTTTCATATTTTTGTTTAATTTATTTATTTTTAGTAATACATATTTTTATTTTATTTCTTATAAAGGTGGATTTTTTTTGAGTTGATATTTTGGTAGAATATTCAAATGCAGTGTTTTCAGTTTGATAATGAAATTCAATGGAAGTCATGGTAACATTGTAAGTTAGGGTTGTTATAAAACATTGTGACATGAAATAATCAGCTGCATCACAATATGACACACGATTTTACTAGTATGACTATAGGTACTAAATTCTAATTTAAATTAACATTAATTGTATTAACAAGGTAGTAGACCCATTGTGTTCATTATCTTTTTAAAATCAATATTTGAATTTATAATGTTTCACTCACTAAAAACCAACATAATGCGATCGTATTTTCTTGATATTTTAGTGAATCCATTAACAATTCATGTGTGAAATTTAAGAATCAGTCACATGATAAACTAGTACATGGAGTGATCTATTTGAGAAAATTTTCTTCTCTCGTGTTTAAAATAGATTTTTTAGTAAAAAAGTGAAATTATGTACTAAAAAATGGAAAACGCATTCAGATTGTTTTGATGATATAGGAAACAATACTTATCTAATTTGTAACATGTACAATTAAAACGCACCTAAATTTGATGTACAATGTGACCAGTATAAATCTTAGTCCATCTTTATTTAAAATTGTCATCAATATTTGTAAAAAAATGAGCTTCTCAAAACTGAAAAAATACATTCATAATATTTATATACATTAGGAAAATGATTCATATGTTATTTGATATGTACATGAATCAGATTCACTACAATATGAGGAATGGTGTGACCTTTATGACTCAAATTATGAGTTCATATTTAAAATTGAAATCAATTTTATTAGGATGTCCATCTGACCTACTCAAAACCGAAGAAACCCATTCAAATTATTAAAATTCTTTATAAAAATGATATATAAGACATTTTTTCTATATAGGAATCTGGAAAACCTCAATATGTTAAACAAAGTGACAAAAATGATTCAAAGTGCTTGTTTAAATATTATAATTAAATTTTTGTAAATAAGAACCATGACATACTCAAAACCTTGAATACACATTCAAATATTTTTAATACATAATGACTACAATTCATAATTCATTTGGAAAATATTGAAATCAACCTCCCCTCAATTTTACTCACAGTATAACCGGTATGACACATTGTATAAGGAAGCGACCTAAAATCAATACATAATATTGGATAAATGAATAATTCGCATTTAGGATCTTTTCAGGTTTCGAGTTTCAAATAATTTAAAATAGTTATTACATCTCAAAAGATTACAATGCAGACACTTCTACTCAGTTTCCATTTTTTCATAAAATAAAAACTCATGAAAAAAATTATCATGTATAATTCCATGTTTTATACAACATGAATTTTCATTGATCCCATCGTTGACCCTATTCATCTTTATGTCCTGTGAAAAACATTTCCAAACATGGGATGATCATAAAAAGTTCAGTATGGGTTATAAAACAAAGAAAGAAAACATTTGTTTATCAATACATAAATCACATATGCACTTTAACATATCCCGTGAAAACATAATATTTATGAATAACACATAGTAATAACAAATCATAAAGGTAACTTTTGAAATCCATTTCATACATACATTGTAGCTATCACTGCTATGTAGGGAGTTACATTTGGAATACCCATCACAGTATATTCCCTAAATCTCTTAGAAAAAACATTCATGTTTTCCTCCGTCACTTTACCCCCAGCAATGGATAGCTATCTTGGGGTCACCTACCCTAGGTTATCATGGAACCACCTATATATGTAAAAAATTCCCAAGAACCATAACACATGAAACACACCTAAAGACAAGATAACATTTCCACATTTCAATCACAATATATAATTTAAATACATTAAAAGAAAAAACCCATTTGCAAAAACATTTTCAATACCAAAATATGTAAAAATGTATATTTTATTTATTTTCTATTTAAAAATATTGTGTCTTGTTAAGGTATCCAAATATCAAATAATACTCATGGCGGGGAAAAAGTCATTGTCACTTCATACGTTAAAAAGGAACATCGCTTTTTTTCGTTTAGAAAAATTATTTGTAGCAAAATATTACCATTGAATGAAATTAAAATTCAAAGGTTCTTATAGACCATATAAAATAAATTATTTTATAAAAGAAGTCATGACATAAATATGAAATATAAGATAAACCCAAATAATCTGAATTGGGTTAAAAAATTATCTTACCTCGTTTCCTACTTGACATGCTTGTTCTTTAATCTCTTGAATAATAAATTAAACTCAATTTCTACGTGATTAAGAACGTTTTTCAGGATTGTAATTTATTTTTTCACTTATTATCATGTTATAATCATTATTTAATCATTTGTGTTAATAACTTTCATTATTTTGATATTTGGTATTTTAGTCAAAAATGAACTTCTTATATTTACAAGTTAATCATGTGGTCAAAATTTCATTATATCCAGAATTATATTCATGATTTAGATATTATTTATATCATATATATCCATTATATAAATGTATTTATATTATTACATAAAATTTGGAGGTAAGAAATGAAATGCACCGTTCATGGAGACAGTAAGTCGTACGTACAATGAACGCTACTTTCATTTCTATTTCGTATTTTGATGGAATGAAAACATAATGATAAATAAATATATTATAATTACCGTATAATATCATATATAACTTCATTAAATACATCCTTTATACGTTCCACATATGCTATTAATGATTCATATAACTTTGAGTGGGTGATAGTCCACACTTCTCAAATGAAATTATCGCATTTACCCATCATGGAAACCATAAAGGAATAATATAAATGGAAAATACAGAAGCCTAGAAACAATATAAATATAATATATATCATTTATAAATAAATATCCATAATAATTTCCACCATTAAAGGTTCTAGGAGATAATTGAACAATCATTGTTTCGTGATGCAGTAGTTCACCATCCACAGAAACAGTATATTCTTACACATTTGATGGAGTTGTGTGTAAGTGTAGCTTGAATCCTTATCATAACAACATTCTAGTATATTTATGATACTGGTGTTGTTATAATATAAGTGAATAAAAACAGGTTAGGGGTTGGAGAAGTAAAATAGTAAAAAAGAACTTAAGAGAAGATGTTACCTTTAAATCGGGTAACTCCCTTTGGTTTGAATCAGTAGGGTTTCTTAAAGTGCTTTCTGTGTAAGGTAAGGCTTCTAGTATGAATAGGGGGATCTTGGGAGATTAATATAGTATATTTTTGGATGATCCAAATAGCTTGAGAAGTGTGAGAAATGGGTATGAAGTGAGGGTTTTTTATAAGAGACAGGAGGGGCTCTTTCGGAATGTTTGAAAATATTATTTTATTATATAATTGTTTTTAATTTCTAAAGCTCCCAAAATTATTAAACTCTAAGATAAGGTGGAACATGTTCTAAATAAAATCATCCAATAATAATAGGAAAAGTTTTTGATATTTTTTTATTTTTTATCATCTTATTTATTTAAATCATACATTAAGTGTGTAAACACTGCATCATAATTATGTCATAAATAATTTTATTTTTGTGATGTCTAAAAACTATAAAAAAATTTACATGATGTAGTAAATATTTTCATATTTCTATTGAATTATTATAGTCAACTATATCAATTTTATAACTCAACATTAATTTTTTTTAGTAAAACAATACATGTTTGTGACATATTTATTTTTACTTTAAAGAAAATCATTAATGTCATTATCTTACCCAAGTGGCTCAATGGGGTCCCAAAATTGACCCATAGATTTTTATGGTCGGCCATGACTCAACCAATAATGATAGGACAAGTGTAAAGGCAATTTTATATTATTATGACATTATATTTACCTTAAATTACCCTAATTACCTTTAACAGAGGTTAATAAAAGTCAAAAGTTACTATTCACCAAAAAATATTTTAATCCGATTGAACCACATTTTACTTAATAATGACAACCATGTATATTGTATTTTTTTTAAATTCAATTCACAGAAGTTGTAAAATTTTATTTAAATTAAAAATTTTGTTTTTTAACTACTTCTTTGTGGTTTCACTATTCATCAAAAATTGAATGTTTTCAGAAAAATTCCAAAAATTCACCCGATGAAAAATTTGATAAACCAAATTAAAAAAATGATTTATTTTTTACAAAATTAAAAACATGTAAGTTTCATTAAATAATTTTATAATTAGTTCTCGTTATGAAAACAAAAAACGTGGTTTTAAGAAATATTAATTATCAAAAGATTGATATATGTTAATGTCAAATATCAATGTGAAATTACTTACAATGAACAAAATTGTATTAAATGGTAAATATATAATCTATTTACACTTTAAAAACAATTAAAAATATAATCTATCCATTTAAATAAATTAGATTAAAAGGCGGTTTTGAATTAAAAAACAACATTTTTCACTATTCATTAAAAAATGATCTTTTCGGAAAAATACCAAAAATTTACACAGGTAAATTTTGATGTTCCAATAATAAAAAAGAATTTTATTTGGTCAAATTGAAAATATAAGAGTGAAACTGACTAGATTTATAAAGGGTTCCCATCCAAATGCGGTGAATCGTCCATTTAAAGAATATTACAGCATTTATGCTTAAAATTAGATTCTTTCTTATTTTAAGCCTCCAAAATATATTGGATAAATGTAAAACGATTTAAACAATATGTATAATCGTATTTTAGTTAGTCATGTCCATTCATCCCAAAAATGCGTCTAGGAATTAACTAACATTTAAAATAATAATATTATATTGTTAGTGGACAACGTAAGATTTCAAAGAAATGCGTTGTTGCATATCAGGTATGCCATCGAACATCAAAACCACTTTAAAGTAAAATTAATATTTAATTCAAAAATATTAATAAATATGAAAATATTTTATTCATTATTTTCCTGGGATGTTACATCCTTCCCCCCTTTTGGGAATTTCATCCTCGCAATTTTATTCAATTATCAAATAAATGAGGGTACATAACCCTCATATCATTTTCGGATTCCCACGTTGCCTCTTCAAGAATATGGTTCGTTTCACAAAACTATTGACTGATGAATTACATTATTCTTCAACACTTTCTCTCTTCGAGAAAGAATATTTATTTTTTATTCCTCATAAGATATATTATCTTCCAACTAAACTACCTCTAGACTCAAAACATGATATGGATCTAACATATACTTTCTCAACATTGGAACATGAAAAAGATTGTATACCTAGGATAAACATGGATGTAAAGCCACTCTGTACGCAATAGATCCAACATTCTCTAGGATTTAATAGGGCCCAATGAAGCTCGGACTCAACTTTATCATCTTACCAAAATTCATCACACTATTCCATGGAGAAAATTTGAGGAAGGCATGATGACCTACCACCAAAGAAAGATCCTTCCTCCAATTATCCGCATATATTGTGTGTCATCTTTGAGTTTTTCTCATGTGCTTCTGAATCAACTAAACTTTTGATTCCCATTATTCCACTAATTGTAGTCCCATCAGCTTCTATACCCATACTTCATCCCAAAAGCCGGAGTTTGACACCGCTTTCCATATAATGCCTCAAATGGAGCCATCTCTATAATGAAATGAAAACTGTTATTATATAGAAATTCAAACAATGAAATATGTTGATCCCAACTTCCCTAATAATCCTTCAAGAAATAACATAAAATATCTTCCAAGGTCTAAATTCTTCATTTTTAATTCCTATCTGATTGAGGTTGAGGAGGTGTACTAAAATTTAATTCAGTACCCAACGACTTCTGAAGGTCTTTCCAAAATTAAAAGTAATCATGGGATCACAATCATATACGATAGAGAGGGGAACACAGTGTAACCTGACTATCTCTTTAACATACAACTGAGAATGTAGATCTAGAGACAAAGTATCTAGAATAGGAAAGAAATATGAAGATTTAGTCAACCGATCAACAATAACCCAAATTTCATTATTACCTAAAGAAGACTTTGGTAATCCCACAACAAAGTTCATGGATATATTTTCCTATTTCCACTTTTGCACTGGAAAATACCGAGGCATCCCATTTGGTAACTGCCACTCTGCTTTAACATATTGTCAAGTTAAAGACTTCACAGTAAATTCAATAATATCTCATTTAATTCCATCCCACTAGTAATACACCAGATGATCTCTATAAGTCTTAGTATTTCCAGGATGAACTGATAATGGAGAACTATAAGCTTCACATAACAACTAAATCTTCAACTGTGAATCACATGGAACACATAATCTCTTCCCAAACCTCAAAACACAATCATTATCAATGATAAATTCATGCAACATACATTTATAAACCAACTCTACCTTTTTCAGCAACTCATTGTCTTCCTTCTGCCCTTCCATAATTTTGTGTGATACAAATGATCACACTAACAACTGAAACAAAACAGAAGAACTTACTACACCAAAAACATCTATGCCAAAGTTCACCAAATCAAAAACCAGAGTATCTCATTCAAAAATTATCATGGTTAATGAAACATTACTTTTTTGAACCAAAATCATCAACCACATTTTTTGATTTTCTTTGATGATAAAGGATCATGCAATCATAATCCTTGATTAATTCTAGCAGTATCCTCTGTATCATGTTCAATTCTTTCTGAGTGAATATATACTTTAAACATTTATATTCAGTATATATTTCACATTTTACTCCATACAGATGATGCCTCTAAATTTTTAAACAAAAAAACAACAGCTAAATCCTAGTAATGTGTAGGGTAATTTAACTCATGAAGTTTCAACTGACTTGAAGCATAATCAATTACATAATAATTCTACCTAAGGACACAGCCAAGCCCGTTCAATGAAGCATCAATGTAGATTACAAATTTACCCTCTCTAGAAGGCAGTGCCAAAACTGGATCATTCACCAATATTGTTTTCAATTCCTGAAAACATTCATAACATTCTTTTGTCCAAATAAACTTAACAGATTTTCGAGTTTAATTTTTCATTGGACTAGATAATCGGGAAAAATTATCAATAATCCTCTTTTAATAACCATCCAAACCATGACAACTATGGATCTCAATTATATTTGTGGGGATTTTCCATTTATCAACAACTTTTGTTTTCGAAGGATCAATAGTTATGCCATTTTTTGAAACAATGTGACCAGGGAAATAAATTTTTTATAACCAAAACTCACACTTTCTGAATTTCCTATACAGTTTCTTTTCTTTTAAGGGTTCTAATACAACCCCTAAATGATTTTCATGTACCTTTTTAATTTTGGAAGAAACAAAAATATCATCAATGAATACAACCACAATCATATCCTAAAACTCATGGAGAATTCTATACATAAGATCCTTAAATACATCAGGTGAATTGGTTAAACCCAAAGGCATAACTACAAATTCATAATGGCCATATCTACTATGATACATTGTCTTCAAAATGTCTGCTTCTTTTAATTTCAACTAATGGTACCCCGAACTCATGTGAATCTGTTAAAAATACAGAGCTCCCTAGATCTGATCAAACAAATCATCAATATGAGGGAAATGAAACTTGTTCTTAATAGTGATGTCATTTAATGCTCTATAATCAATGAAAAGTCTCATTGAACCAACTTTTTTTTAACAAACAATACAGGAGAACCCCATAGTGATGTTCTAGGTCGAATGAGACCATTATTTAATAACTCATGCAATTGCTTCTTTAACTCTAAAAGTTCAATTTTATCTATTCGATATTGGGGTTTTGAAATTGTCTTAGTATCAAGAACTATTTCAACAGTAAATTCAACATTCTGGTTAGGTATAATACCAAAAAACTCATCATGAAAAAATATCAAGGTACTCATTTACCACCGGTAAAACATTAATATAAATAGTTCTTTTGTTTTAAACAATATGTGCAAGGTAAAATTCATTTCCATCTTTTACCAGTTTCTCAGCTTCCTGATATGAAATCAAAATTAGTGGTTCACTGATGTACAAAAATTAAAAATCTTCTTGAAAAGAAACCTCTTTAGCTCTGCTGTCAATCTTATCATGATAAACAAAAATCCAATCCATACCCAGAATAACATCAAAATATACTAGAGGAAAAACAATATGGTTTACAGGTAGATTCTTTCCACATACAAGGACAATAAGGTTCTTATAATTCTTTTTGTCTCAGCATTAAATCTTGGTGTTTTTAC
This sequence comes from Viscum album, assembly GCA_963277665.1. Lineage (NCBI taxonomy): Eukaryota > Viridiplantae > Streptophyta > Magnoliopsida > Santalales > Viscaceae > Viscum > Viscum album. The sequence continues at coordinate 1,284,708,569 of OY728141.1, forward strand.
CATAATTTCATGATTCATATATTAGGATAAAATTTCCAATTTTCTAGAAAATTTCTCAGAAATGAAAAAGTGTGTAGACCCTGAATCAAACCACACATTTTTATAATCTGACCAAACAAAAATTGTACCAGATACTACTTCATTCGATGGCCTAACATATGCTAAATCATTTTCAATGGATTTCACCACCCTTTTTTACTGGTAGTCTGGTTGCTTTCCCTCAGTTGAGTTCTTCATCGGACACTCATTTGCATAATGACCCATTTCATTGCACTTAAAAACTATTACTTATTATATGTCAGATTTTGTCTTAGTATTACCCTGATCTTTTTTAGTACTATTGTGAGCCTTATGTTCCATTTTACTACATCAGTAGCACTTAACAGAATTCAAAATTCATTCCCCAGCATTCTTTTTACCACAATTTTCAATAACTATAAACTTAAGTTTCATACCATCAGACATTTTTGAATAGTTTTCCTTTCCACCATCCACCTTGACCTCTTATTATGTTGTTTTTCAAAGAACACATGATCATTGGAAAACTCCATTTTCACCTTCTTCGCACATCGAACAAGTTTTTCCAAACTTTTTAACTCACGAAAAGCTAAATCCATTCGTTATTTTGGCTTTAATCTTGAGTAAAAATGGATGATTTTTCTATCAATATATCATATGAAATTTGGAGCATACCTTCCCAATCGAGTACACATTGCTTCATAAGAAGCCACTGAGTCATCCTCCTACCTCAGTTCCAGGAATTGTTTTTCCATCCTGAGACGAACCACCTTAGGAAAATATTTCTCGAGAAACATACATTTGAATTCATCCCAACCAAGATCATAAATATCATCACTATATGTGATAATTTTCACCATCTCCCACCACTGATCAGCTACACCTTCAAAATGGTAAATAGAAAGACTAACCTTTTGATGTTTTGAGCACCCCATAACCTTGAAAATATGCTCTGGTGCTTTAATCCACGCTTCTGATAGCACGAGGTCAGATGATCCTCTAAATGACCAAGGATGTTGCCTCATGAAATGATCCGGTAGTGAAATGTTACTTTGTGGCTGAACTAGCTGATCTCATGCATGGATACCACCACCATTTATAGCCTGATTCAATTGTTCCATCACTGCAATAAACTATTTAGTTCTGATTCCGACCATTTCCAGTTGGGGATTAAGAATGTTTTCTTCCTCTTGATGTCTTCCCAACATAGTTTCTATGTTTCCTCTGTGGAAACCTATTCTGATCAAAAAAATACAATAGGCGAAGCAACATGGTAATCTATAAATACTATATTATATCAATATCAACATAAATTAATTTATGGATATTAATTTAACAATACCCTAAATCCTAAAGTTGTCTAACCCGACCTCTGATACCAAATATAAGGACATTGACTTAAATTATTACATAATATTGATTTAAATGAATAATTCACATTGAGGATGTTGTCAGGATTAGAGTTTCAAAGAATCATGAGATAACTATTAAATCTCAAAATATTACAAAGTAGACACTTCTACTCAGTTTCCATTTTTCTCATAAAATAAAAACTCTTGAAAAAAGTCATGTCTAGTTCCATGTTTTAGACAGAATGACTTTTCCTTGATCCCATCCTTGACCCAATTTATCTTTATGTCCTCTGAAAAACATTTCCAAACATGGGATGATCATAAAAATATCAGTAATGGTTATAAAACAAATAAAGAAATCATTAGTTCATCAATACACACATAACGTAAGTTGTTTGACATATCTCATAAAAACATAATATTTATGAATAAAACATATTCATCACAAATCATAAAGGTAACTTGTGGAATCCATATCATACATACATTGTAGATATTATAGCTATATACAATGTTACATTTAGAATACCCATCACCGTATATTCCGTAAATCTCTTAGGAGAAACATTCATGTTTACCTTGATCACATTACCACTTTCATTGGAGAGCTATCTCAGGATCACCCACCCAAGGTTTATCACAGAAAAACCCATATATGTAAACAATTTCCAATAACCATAACACATAAAACAAACATAAAGTAAGGATAACGTTTCCACATTTCAATAACAATATATATTTTAAATATGTTGAAATAAAAAAAACCATTATCAATACCATTATCAATACCAAAATATATAAAAAATTATATTGTATTTTTTTTCCTTTAAAAAACATTACAGCTTGTTAAGGAAGCCAAAGGTCAAATAATACTCAAGGTGGAGGAAATATCATTGTCACCGCGTACGTTAAGAAACATTCCTTCTTTTGTCCTTTAGTAAAATGATATGTAGAAATAAATTACCTTTGAATTAAAAAAAATTCAAATGTGTTTATAAACGTTATAAAATTAATTTGTGTATAATCCAAATAATTGCATAAATAAGAATGACAAGATCCATCCAAATAATTGAAATTGGGTTAAGAAGTTCCCTTACCTCGTGTCTGAATTGACCCATTCGTTCTTTAATCTTCGGAATAATAAATTAATGTCACTTTATACATGCTTAAGATCCTTTTCCAAGTTTACTATTCCTCTTATAGCCCTTATTACCATGTTGTAAACAATATGTAATCATTTATGTTAATAACGGTCATTTTGTCGATATTTGGTACTTGAGTCAAAAATGAACTTCTTATAATTTAAAGTTGTTCATGTGGTAAAAAGTGCATTATATCCAAAATTATATTCCTAATTTAGATATTATTTATATCATATATATACAGTATAGACATGTATTTATATTAGTACATAACATTTGGAGGTAAGAAATGAAATACAACGTTCATGGAGACAGAAAACAGTACGTATGCATGAACGTTACTTCCATTTCTATTTAGTATTATGATTGAATGAAAAAGTAATGATATATGTGTATATTATAATTATAGTATAATATCATATATAATTTCATTAACTATATCTTTTATAGGTTCCCTGTACGGTATGAACGAGTCTTATCACTTTGAGGGGGAGGTAGTCCACACTTACTCAAATGAAATTATTGCATTTACCCATACTGGATAACAAAAAGGTATACTATAAATGGAAGATAAAGAATAATAGAAATAATAGAAATATAATATTTATCACATATAAATAATGTTTTATCATAATTGCCACCATTAGAGGTTGTATGAGATGATTGATCAATCATCATTTCGCGAGGCAGTAGTTCATCGTCCACAGAAACAACATTTTCTTTACCAATTCGTTGGAGGTGTGTGTTTGTGTAACTTGAATCCTAAACATAAAAACATACTTGTATATTTAGGATATTGGTTTTGTTATAATATAATGGAATAAATAGAGTATATGGGGTTCGAGAAGTACAATAAAAGAAAATAACTTAAGAGAAGATGTTACCTTTAAATCGGGTAACTCCCTTTGGTTTGAACCAAAAGGGTTTCTTAATGTGCTTTTTTCCAAAGGTAAGGCTTCGAGGATGAAGAAAGGGATATCGGGAGATTTTTGGAGTAGAGTTTGTACTAGCCAAAGGCAATGAAAAAGTGTGTAAATGGGATGTAAGTGAGGGATGTTTATATGGGAGAGGAGGGGATCTTTTGGAATGTTTAAAAATATTATTTTATCATATAAATATTTTCTGTTTATAAACGTCAAAAAATCATTAAAGTCAAAGATAATGTGTCACATGTTAAAAATAAATTTATCCAATAATAATTGGACATGTTTTGGATATTGTTTTAATTATTATCTTCTTATTTATTTAAATCATCCATTAAAGACGTAAACACTTCATCATCATTTTGTCATAAATAATTTTATTTATTTGAGGTCTAGAAATTATAAAAATATTACCATGATGTAGGAAATATTTTTATCTTTATAATAATATTTATAGTCAAATATATCAATTATATAACACAAAATTTATTTTTTTTGGTAAAACAATACATGTTTACGAAATTTTTATTTTTAGTTTAAATAAAAAGTTACTAATGTCATTATCTTACCCAAGTGCCTCCATGGGATCCCAAAATTGACCCATGGATTTTATTGGTTGGCCATGATACAACCAATAAGGTTTTTACCCATGTCAATGTAATTTTATATCATTATAACATTATTTTAACCTTAAATTACCCTAATTGCCATTAATCGCGGTTAATAAAAGGCAGAAGTTACTATTCACAAGAAAATTATTTTAATCCCATTAAACCTAATTTTAAATACTAAGGACATACATGTATTTTTTATTTTTTAAATTCAATTTACATAAGTGGTAATTTTTCATTTAAATGTAAAAGTTACTTTTTTAACTACTACTTATTGGTTTAACTATTCATCAAAAATTGGGTGTTTTTAAGAAAAATCCAAAAATTCTCCCTGAGAAAAAATTTACATTATAAAATCAAATTTTTTTCTATTTTATCAAATTAAAATCAATTAAGTTACATTAATTAATATTATAATTAATTCATATTGTCAAAACCAAAGGCGTGTTTTTAAGAAATAGTAACTATCAAAAGATTGATACTTGTTAATGTCCAAATTCAAAGTGAAATTAATTCAAAAGGTAAAAATTCGATTAAAGTGTAAAAAGATAATATTTTTACATTTTGAAACCTATTAAAAATATAATCTAACAATATAAATAAATTATATTAAAAGGCGATTTTGAATTAAATTACAACATTTTTACTATTCATTAAAAAATAAACTTTATTAGAAAAATACCAAAAAATTACACAATGTAAATTTTGATGTTCCAATTCTAAAGAATAATTTTATTTTGTCAAAAATAACATATAAGAGTGAAAAAAATTAGATTAAAATAGGGTTCTTTATCAAAAGGTGGTAAATAGACCCTTTAAAGAAAATTATAGCATTTATGCTTAAAATCAGAATCTTTTTTATTTTTAGACTATAATAGTTATTGGATAAAGATAAGAAAATTTAGAATATTTATATAATCATTTTTTAGTTAGTTAATTCAATTTCCACCAATACAACGGGTAGTTGTTAACTCCCATTTAAAATAATAAAATTATATTGTTAGTGTGTAATGTAAGATTTCAAAGAAAATCATTATTGCGTAATGGGTACGCCATAGAACATAGAAACCCCTTTAATGTAAAATTAATATTTAATTCAAAAATATTAATAAATATGAAATTTTTTATTCTTTATTTACCTAGGATGTCACACATTCTCCTTATTTTTATTTAAAATTATAATTAATTTTAGTAAACTATAAAAATGTCTTTCTGAAAAATGATAGAACACATTTTTATTACTTTTATACTTTACACAAATGATATATAAGTCATTTTTTTATATGTAGGAATCCTTAAAACCTTAATTTGATACAGGATGTGACTATTTGAACTCAAAATGTTTGTTATCAATTTAAAATATCCATTTTTTCTCAAAAAAAGTAACTCAATAAAAACCGATCAAACATGCTCGGATTTCCTTTGTAGTTTAGGAGAGTAATTCATAAGTCCTTTGTGACATGTATGAATACGATTCAAATCAAACTGATTCATGACGAGATCATAATATGTCAAACTTGCATGTTTTTAGTTTAAAATTACATTTATGTTGAAAATACCATTAATGTACTCAAAACTGCGCAAACAAATTTAGATAATTTTGATACAAACAATGATCCACAAGTCATTTGAATAATTTTAGAACCACTTTCTCCTCAGACTGATGTATTATATGACTTTTATGACCCTAATTTCCTCTTCTTATTTAAAATTTACATCAATTTTAGTAAAAATAATAGGTTTAGTTATTTTAATTCTTTATATTAATTAAAACATAAGAATTATTTTCTTCTACAGTTGTGTTCATTTTCTCTAGTAGGGGAGGTTTGTTCAAAAAGATAATGAGTCTAGTAAATATTAAAAGACAAAGAAACACTAGAATTTTTTAACATATTTAATAATATTTATTTATGTTATTGTAGGATCCAATTGTTGAAATGTATATAATGTATTGTATTCATCATATATTTGTGTTGAGAATTTTATCATATCTAGACCCTGTATTGGGACATGTTTTTTTGATATTTTTTGTGTTTTTTTGGTGTTAAGATAATGGTCCCCTTTGTCAATTCTTTTTTAGCTCTCTTAAAAGACAAGAGATTTTAACATAACTCATTTGGTCAGTTCTTATCCAGCACTGATAATGTATATTTCTACTGTTGTTAAAGGATTTTTTTATTATATTGGTTGAAAACAATGTAATAACGTCTTTGTGTTATTTAAAAATAACAGTTCCCTTTTAATCGTAATAGTAAGGTCGCCACAAACTATGGGAAAATGTTTCCCTTATATAATACATACAATCATGCCTGTCTTTCCTTAGTTAGGAAACCCCTCGATATAAATATCGACATTGATATATGTACCAATATTTAGTAGGAATATATCTAATTGATTGACTCTTTCTTTCTATCCTTGCAAGTCATCGATCAATATGATGATGAGATTGTTTGACTTTCTATCCCCACAAGCCATTGATCATAATCACAGATCAGTTGAAAAAGTAATTTTCAATGGTTCTAAATAAAAAAATGAGATAGAGAATCATTTTTCATGAAATAACTATAAAACATTACAAATGTCTTAAAACAATTCGTTAATCATTTTGAAAATTATTAGAGATATTTCACATAAGAAAAATTAGAAATTCATTCCCAATGAAAAACATCTTCAACTCTTTGAATCAATATTTATTAATAGTAAAATTCCCAATAGTCACACATCCATTTAAATGATCATATTTCTCTCTATTTTATTCAACGAAACGAACACCTGGCACTTTAACTACTATTTTGTAATGGATTGACCAATATCATATTCAATTGTACCATCATAGTGTAAACTATGATCCATTATAATATAAATTCGTTTTACATATTACTCAATTACTCTAGTTGTTTCTTATGTTCCACTAAATCCACATTGGCCATTCTATAAGGGGACTTCAATTTAGGCCTTGAACCGGGAATTAAATCAATGGAAAACTCAATTTCTCTTTCTGGATGATGTCGGGGTAAATCCTCTGGAAACACATCAACATATTCTTACACAATAGGTACGCCCTCTATTTTAACATTATTTTCATAACCCATAGTTATTTAATTGTCTTCCTCCCTAAAAATTGGATTTTGTGGAGCTACAGGGGTGGATCTAGATAAGAATCAGTTGGTGACGTTTCTTCTCTAAAGATTTTTTACTTCTTAACATCATCGAGAATTGTAACCTCCTTCTAATACTAAATTTTCGCATCATGGTCTGAATTCCAATCAATACCAAAAATTATATCAGATTCAATAATTAGTATAACGATGAGATCAGCAAATAAGGAACATTTATATTCCCTATTGGGAACTGATTGAAAAAACCTTGTTGCAATGATGCTTCCCTTAATATTTTTGACTGACAAATACCTTGTTAAATCAAAATATAAATATCAATTTTTTATAGAAAACTAAGAATATATGAAACAATTCGATGATCCATAATAAAATAAAGCATTGGCTTAACTATAGGAAAACATTAAATTACCTTCCACCATGTCTTTATGAGCATCAACCTCAACAGAAGTGATCGCTCAAGCTTTTCCTTTCTCTCTTGGACTTTTCAAATTTATGTTCCCTTGGCACATAGAACATTCATTTTCATAATGCCCATTTTCTCTAAAATTGCTGCATTCAACATTGAGAGCCTCTTTCTTCCCCTTGCTATCACGAGCTTGGTGGCCTTTTTCACCACACTTTTAAAAGGCTCTCATTCCCTTCAGGCAAGTACCAGGGTGTTCCGTCCCACATTTACTATAGGATGGATATTCAAATTTTATCTTCTTCCCCTTATTTCCATTTCCAAAGTGTTCAATAGATCTCTTCTTCTCCTGGTTTTCTTTAAAGTTTTTAATATTAGACATTTTTTTTCTATTTTGATATCACATCAGAAAATATCTCTGTATGACAAGAAGGATTAGGATAATAATGCTAGCTGGAGAAATGGTTTTAACCCATCAAATAATCGATCAATATTACCCCTTGGGTTACATATATAGTTTGCTGAATGCCTTTCTAACCTTGTAATTTTAGCCTTATACTTTGGGGCATTCTCATCCTCTTTTTGCCTCAGACTCAAAAAAATTTCTTTCCATATCCACTTGATGGTCATGAGAAAAGTATATTTCTAATAAAATATCTTTAAACACCCTCCATTCCATGTTTGATACTTCTTCATCTTTATTTGTGTTTTGGATTAATGACCACCATTGATCTGCATCTCCCGTGAGGCGATAAACTACCATGACAACTTTTTCCCTTTCGCTACTCCCCAAATCATGAAATATTTTTTGTAAGGAATTTATCCATTTCATAGCTACTAATGGATTTGTACTCTCGTTGAATGTTGGTGGTTGTGGCCTCATGAAGAATTATATCATTGACCCTATACTTTTTGGATCTTGGTGTTCCTTATGGGTATGGTTGTCATTCATAACCTGAGTGAGTTGTCCATGTATGGTGATAAGATGATCAACACCAACTACATCACTAGCTCCACTATAATTATCTTCAGTAGGAAGGAAATCCCAACATGGATTACATGGGTTGAAACGGTTTCCATTTCAATACCATTAGGTACCATTTCTAAATAATGGAATACTCTTGATTAGTTTAAGAATCATAATACATAATTCCGAACTTATAAAACACATAACATAAATTGAACAGTTTAGGGATATAATCCATAATCAAACAAAAAAATTCATTGAGAAATTATTTATTCACAAACCCAATATAATGGTTTTTAAAGAAAATGAGAATTCTCCTAAGCATATCCCTAGAGAGTTTCATAACTAAGATTATAGAATGGCCCGTTTTCATGCACCAGTTCCCATTCGAGTCTAGCTCCGAGCACTGTTTTCAGGTTTCACCCCTTGGTACATCTGTGTCAGAGCTGCCTCTACCTGATCAGATCTAGAAAAAGATGTATTTCTTGGAAAACATCCAAAATATCTACTATACCAAAATTATACTATGTTATTCTATACTAATCCTGAAATTATATCTTAGGGTAATGTGTTTTAATCAGAGTTATTCTAAATCTAGTTTCTATGTTTTGTACTAAACTTCCTTTGATACCAACTATAATGCCTAGACCACAGTTACCCAGAGTCAATTCATTATTACATAACATTGAACTGATACAAGTAATCATTTCCTAAAAGAGAGATCAGCTTAGTTGCCTTAAAAGTAATAGATAAATTCATAAGTTTTACATTACATCATTATATAAAAACATCAACAAAATTTTTTCCCTTCTCAACACACTTATATCCTTAGCCTATCCCTACAGGTCAACCATAATATACTCCATCACATATTTGGAAAAATAAAACAAATAAAAGGTTAAGCTCAGATCATTAGTAAAGATAACAATATTAGGGAAACATTCTTAAATAAGCATAAACATTTATTGAAATGTATAATACTAAAACAAAACCCTTATAAACTAAAACATCATCATAATATGGAAATGATAAAATCAAATAATTCTATTTACTTATTCACATGGATATTCTACTAGTCGAATAATCAAATGTAAAATCAATATCCACATTCATTATTATGGAATGCATAATACCAGACTTCATAACCACATAGTCAAGCCCTTATGCCAAGAATACAATGAAAATTTTTTCAGGGCCTTATTCCAAGACACTAGTTTGTCTCATGAGACCTACTGATGCATCAAGGAGCTATAGCGGGCTCCACCCGTCACTTACTAAGTCCAATGCATTCCTCGTATGAAAAGGTTTAGGCATAACATAACCATTCATATTAAAACTAGCATATTAAGTGTCAATAATTTATCCATAAACCATGAATGGTTTAAAAATAGAACATCCATAGTCAAACATATCACAAAACCTTCATTGCAATATGGATGTTTTGTATCATAATAAATCAACATCAAACAATCTTAAAATCCATCAAAGGATGTTGACATTGATGAAATGATAAAATTTTTAGAGAAATATATATTTCTATTTTGAAATCATTTAAAATTCATATAATTATAAAGAGAAAAATTATTTTGAAAATATTCTGATAAGTTTGTATGGGATGCTTCAACGATGATATAACGGTGTAAAATATCCCCACCCGCTGTATAAGTTAAAATAAGACATTCATAACAAAATTTATTTGAAAAGTTCATAATGTACCTTGTTTGGTAAATGACAGAAATATTCCTTTAAAAAGATATAAGGTCAAATAAGAGTATAAATTAATTTAACTCATAGTCTAGTAAATAGTAAAAATGTTTTGAAATAAATTTTTAAGAAAAAATGGATGTGGATGATAAAGAGGTCCTAGTAAATACTTACGTAAAAACAACCTCAGATAATAAAGAGATTGTGATATTAACCATTACCTTGTATTTTTCTATAGATGATGGTATGTTAACCTCCTGTATAATAGTTAAAACATTGTTAATTAATTATAAATGAACTATATACATAAATATTATATAATATATGATCCTCTAATATTTCATGTTTAGAATATGTTAGTAGTATCATCGTTTTTAGGTGTTAACTGATTCATCTTCTTTTATATGCTTGGTTACGTAAGTCATGTTTTTTTGGATAGGATGTATTTGATTAATATACATAATGATATTATGTTCATAAACTTTATTGTTAATCATAAATTGAAAATTATTCTTGAATGATTACGATGGGGATTGAATCTTATCGCGTTCTTGGAGACAGTAATCCATACGTACGCACAAGCGACAATATCATTATATTGATTGAGAAATCATTTGTAATTATATGGTATATCATATATAAAGAATCATTAACATTTTGTATTTTTTGTTTACATCAGTTATACAAGATAGGTGAGGGTCACTTTAGGAAAACATTGAAATGTTATGTTATAATAAACTAATTTTCAGTTTCTAATGGCTCTAAAATTATTTATTTAGAGGATAAAGTGTGTATGGGTTGAACATCCCTCAACCAATTGGTTTTAGACAGGTTTAGATCACCATATTATCATTATATTTCAAATTTAACTCTTAGTTAAATAGTTTGTCATTTACCTTGTCTCTTGGTGTTTTTAAAATATATGGTTAATAAACATACTATAAACTAACAACAGAACCCGAAGTGATTCATTATTTTTATATATAACCTTATCTATGTCCTTTGGATGAACCATATATTTTTAGGTATATTATATCGATTAATATTATAGTATTTGTTTTAAAAAATCAATTATGTCAATTTTGACACTATTTAATATTTGATTTTCTTGAAAATCATAACAGCATGATTACTTCAAAAAAAAAGTATTTAACCGACCCTAAAATTTCATACTAACCGATAAAATTAGTGTAATTCATCAAAAATCTCAAATTACATTTAGTTGGATTTTTATAATAGCAATTATTTTAATCATTCTTTAATATAGTAATTAATGCATCATCATTGTGTCATAAATAAATTAAATAATTTAATGTATATAAATTATAAATAAAATACCATTAAGTAGGATATTATTTTAGATTTCTAATTAAAATATATAGTATATTTTATATTGTCTGTAACCCGGTATTAAAAATGGGTTAGTTATTAAACTTTGAATTTAACTCTTTTAACTCTTCTTTAAATAAAATAATAATAAATGTTTTATTCTAATCCAAATGGAACAAAGAGGATCATATATTATTTTTATTGTTTTTTAGTTCTAATTATTCTTATCCAATAGAATTAGGACATGTGTTAGGAAATTTTGATATCATTTTTACGCTTAATTACCCAATTTACTTGTAACCGTGGTAAATAAAAGTCAACAGTTACTATTCACTCAAAATTATTTTCATCTTATTAAAACTCATTTTACTTAATGATATTAACCATTTCTATCATATTTTTGATATTCAACTAATAGAAATAGTAAAATTATGTTTTATGCAAATTTGCAAATGCCCCTAGGGGGTGGGTAAATGACGTTAAAAATTTCAATAAAGTTATTATATATATAAACATATTATAAAATGAATCCAATGAATTACATTGAACTTATATAAAAATTATATATATACATTATTACCTAAAATATATTTAAATGAAATATATAATTATTTAAATAAAAAGTTTGTTTTAACCAATAACGTAGTGTTTTTCAATATTCATACAAAATTGAGTGTTTTCATAAAAATACGAAAAATTCACACTAAGCTATTATTGATATTTTAAATTCAAAAATGAATCCCATTTTGAAAAATAAAATTTAAAATATTTCAAAAAGTGGGTATTACTATTCATAACAGCTAATTTGATTGGTCCCAATGTGTTAGAATCTCGATGTTTTGTACAGTGCAAACTATTTCATTATTTAAAGCTAAATGTACTAAGGAAGCTTGGGGTGTTACAAACTAGCTCAAATCTTGTCTCTATAATTATTATAACCCTCAGATATGACCACAAATTGTTATTTTGGGCCATTTATCACTGTAAATTTTCTCTATTACCCAAGAATTCTTTCATTGCGTGTTTTAATCATCACCGTTTATTCATCATCTGAGTTATAAATATAAAACCAATATATAGTGGATCCTTGAACCCTGACAATTCCATATCTATTCATCACACAAAAAATCATTTTCATTTCGTTGATCTGTTACAAATCTAAGTACCCGTTCAAGCCCAGGATCCACAGAAACCATCGAAACATGAACTATAGGATTCCAACAACAAATAATGCGATAAATGTGAGGGATGTTTATACATCATCATCCATGTGTTCATGGAAGATAAAAAATAATAGGGAACCTTGGTCAGTTGAAGAGTTCATAAATAAATTATTGATTCTGTTATTGGGTTAATGAAAGGTTTCAATTGACAAGGATCCACTAAAATGGATATATTTACTCAATTAAAATAAATATAAGTTCATAAAACACCAAAGGACGAGTCTAACCTCAATTTGGGTCAATAACTATGGAAGGATTCACATTACAATTAGTTTGGAAGGATCCACTCTCAATATTTCACTTCGATTCACATTAATCCAATGATTCATCACTGATCAAAGGGATTCACCAAAGGGAGGAGGGGTGGAGAGCTTCCCTAGTGGTTGGATAATTATAAGACATCCCATGTTAATTCACCCTAATGACACATTTATAGGTTTCATTCTAGGTCATGGTTTAATTAATTAATCATCTTAAACATAAGATTGAAATGTGAGGTGTTTGAACATCCCATGACCACAGCTTTTATTTTCCCTATAGGTTAGACATCACATTATGAAAAAAATGGTGGTCTCAGATTTCTGATCTAATCAAATAATTTGGATTTATATTTATTTATTTAATTAAATGTGTGAATTGAAAAAATTATATAATTAATATTTTTATTAAAAAAATTATAGGCACATCAGGCTCATAATTGCACACAATCTCAATACCTAGCTCTATATATATCTATATATATATACATTTCAATGTTTTATAAGGAAAAAAGCTGGTTCTCTATTGTTGTGTTCAACATAACATGATTTCTTATTTTGAGTACTACATTATCTTTAGGAGAATAACATTCAAATGATTGAATATCATTTGGTAAAAATTTTTTTTATTTAAACTACCATCGTAGAACTGGTGTTTGTATCACTAATTTTCTCCTCCCATATTTTTCTATAATTTATATTGTATCCTTCAATATTCAATGGATTTTAAATAGTGAAATTTTTATTTCAATAATCAATGGTAACCTCCTATTGAGTGCTATTAGATTATTGATCGTATGATTATTTGAATAATACTCTATAAATATAATGTTCCTTACTAGGGTTAATACAATCTTCCAAAATTTCAACAGAAACATCCCTTTTTTAATCCTTATTATACCACTATTGTAATGTTGATGATCCTCAATTTTTACATCCAACTAATTTTTTTTATCTAAATTGTTTTTTTGATGTTCATGAAGTATTATTTTATTTATCAATCATTATTTTATGTTCTTCACCAATTCTTCATATATCATAAATAAATCATGAAAAAAATTATTACATTATTTTACTCATTTTTATTTTATTCCTAATTGAGAATTATTTAAATTGAAACCTGATTTATGGTTATGCTCAATTGAAAAAAAAATCCCTGACAACATCTATATATAAAACATTCCCAAAAAGATTATTTTTAATTTTTATTCAAAAATGATTTTTTTTCATTGGAAATTAAAATATATTTATTCCTTTTCATTATAATTTTTTTAGATTTACATATTTCTTATTTAATAAAAAATTAAATCAATATCTTATTGAATACCATTTCAACCTATATTGTTCCATAATGTTTTACCTAGATAAACACACAAAAACATATATGTATATTATAACATCAATTAAAAATTTATACATATAACACATTACATTAGATGGTAAATATTAAATTTATTTTTTAATACCAATTTTGTCAAACTATCAACATTTCATTCAAGATTTTTCATAACAACAAAAAATCATCAAATTTAACAGATGAAAAAATAACAATTTCATTATGTTTAATCAGTAGTGTAACCTCCTCTTATTTATTTATTGATGATAACTACCAAAACATCCTAGACTCATCATTCTTTATATTTTTATTGTTCTTGGGAAAAACACAACAACATAACTATTTGAAGTAAAAAGTCATTCCATAAACTATGGATTCTATGTTACCTTAAAACATCCCCATATCATATCAAAAAATAAAACAATGGATAAATTTTTTTATAACTAATTAGATAAAAAATCAATTAATGTGTTCAAGTGATTATTGTATAACAATAAGAGGGGTGATTTTGATTATTTTTAAAAAAAATTATTAATATATTTCAACATAAAAATTTATCACCTTTTTATATCACCCAAAATTCTATCTCAATGGATATTTTTGGATATTTTTATCAATTATAGATACACATTCCCAACAAATAAAATGTATGAATATAAATAAAGAATTCCACATGGTATTTACATGGGTCATCCTTAATGTGGGTCCCTACACTTTTTGTGTTCATTTGTTATCAAGATACATAGATATTCACTATTAAAACAAGTCCATTTAACTAAAATGACTCTGTAAATCAATTTATATATCTTTCTGTGTTCATTATACTGGATTTTACCAGTTCAAAATGAATCCTCCTCAAATATTGAAGAATATTATTCCCTTATATGTCTTAGTATCAAATGTTGATCTTCTTCATCTATAGAGGCATTGAATTAGTTACAAATAATCAACTTTAAATAAATGAAATTTAGTGTTTCACTATGTCATATATCAACATAACTTTTAAATACCTCACTTTAGTATGAACATTTATTTCTAGAACTAATTAGTTTTCTTGACACATTTAAGTATTTCTCACAAGAATTTTTAACCTATTATCTATAAATAATACAATACACTTGTAAAAAATGTGTATTTTTTGAAGGACCAACTATTCATCCGAATGAAACATATATTGTGAAGCCCAACTGGTGCCCTTCGTGGCCCGCCATAATCAATCAATGGGCCGGTTTTCGCCCCCCATGTCTCTCGTAACAGAACCGGCAAGCACCGGTTCCTTCACGACGGAACCCGCCGGGTTCTGCCCTGGCGCCCCCTCGCTGGCGGCCAACGCAGCTGGCCGCCCAGCTTCCTAACCGCCACGACACAACCATGGATTCCCTTCTGGAGTGGCGCGAAGACGCCGCACCATCTCCGACCGTCGTGGCCCTCATGGCCGCGACCATTCTACCGTGCGGCGGGACGACACCGCACTTTCCTCCGACAGCCGCGGCCCGCATGGCCGCGACCCTCCTACTCCTCTAGCGCAGTGCAATGGCACAACACCCCTTCGGCATTGCCGCGGCCCGTGGTGGCCACGACTCCATTCTTCGCGCAACTCTAGAGACCCAGTGAAAAATGTGCTTCCGGTCTCATCTATGGTACTCTTTACTGGTGGTGTCGTTGGGCCACCGCCATCGTCATTCATTCAAGAACCATTGGAGGGATGTCATGGCGTGTTTGTTTGGCCCTCACCCTCCGCATTAGATGATAACATTTGGAAAACAATGTACCACAATTAAAATATTAGGTATAAGTATTTAAAATTAATCAAGAATGAGGAACAGTTTTTATTCTAGCAAAAAAAATTCTTAACCCCCTACCTCGAATATGGTTCGCGGTTGACATGAATCGTGGATGACGGTGTCATTTCCATCGTCATAGGAGTGCACCCAAAGAATATTTTGTGTCTCCTCTCTTGTCGTGGAGAATAGAAATGAAGGCGTGGCATCATTCTTTGTGTAAGAGAGTATCGTTCTTCATTAGAAGAGAGTGTCTTTCTTCGTCGGAAGGTTGACATTCTTCAACAAAAGAGAAACTCCCTTCTTCTTTCACAAGAGCTCTCTCTAAAATATTTCCCCCAACACAACACGTGCCAACCCAATTAAAATAAGGCTACCCCTTATTTTAATTAAACATGCAAAGGATTCAAAATTCAAATCCCTTAATTAAATAATTGAAGAGTTTGACTGCATTGATTAACATGTGTTGGCAAATAATAAAGAGGTAGAGAGAAAGACGAAGAGATTACAAAATTTATGAGGAGTTAAGAAATGAATGTAGGGGGGTTTAATGATTTTAGGGGAAGGTGAAAGGTTGGGGCTTGTGTGGGCCCCACCATTCAAATATCCACATATGGGAAGTTGGATGGTTGTGGGCCCCACCAACAACCTCCCATGGAAGGGATTAACTTCCAAAGTTATAAAAAATTTGTTCTAACAATTTTATTTATTTTAAACTAATTCCCCAATTATTAATTCTCAACCCGCATAAAACGCAACTTCGGTAAAGATCCCCTTAAGCAATTATCGGCACTGTGAGTTCATCAGTGCCCTCAGATTTCAATTCCGAGCACTGGTTCAAAAGATATAAAAACTCGCTTGTTCTTTTACTGAACATGCCCGAGTTAAACTTTGGAAATAGATTCCGGGCACACCAGGCCTCAGAATCAAGTACCGTCATAAGCCACAGTCTCGTAACATTCCAAGGTATTTAAGGAAAAAAATTCCTTGAATTTTCCAAGTCTTTATATTACTCACACCTCAGGGATTTACATCTCTGTAAAGCTTCAACATACACTAGGGAAAACAAAAGTTGTACTGAGAATGCAATTGAGACTCACGCTTCCACGTTCTCTCTGGGAGGTTCCCGTGCTGCCAGTGAAAGCGCACAAGATAAATATACCGTCCCCATAGGACCCGCTTCTGTCGATCCTCACCCTCTCCTGGAACCTCATGAAAGTCACCCCATTATAGATGTCCAGCTCCCCGTGGTCGATGATGTGTGAAGGTCCGTGCACTTATCTCCTCAGCTGAGATATATGGATGATGTCCTGCCCATGTGGCAATTGAGGTGGAAGGGACAGACGGTAAGCCACCTCGCCTACTCTGCTGAGGACATGGAAATGTCCGAAGAATCGTGGAGATAACATGTCGCCCCGGCCAAAACTCTGTAGACCTCGTCTAGGTGAGACCCATAGGAAAACGTGGTTTTCACCCTCAAACTCCAGAAATCTTCATCTCCTATCATCATAGGACTTCTGTTTTCTCTGTGAAGTCTTCATCTGATCCAGGATGATCTGCACCTTCTCCGTTGTAACATGAACCATCTCTGGTTCTACAGGTTCTGACTCCATAACTATCCACAAAGGATATCTGAAATGTGGCCAGCTGCTGACTCGCCTCTCCTAAAAGTTGAATGCCTGATCTCTTACTAAGAGAATCTGCTACAACGTTCCCCTTCCCAGGAGTATGGACTATCTCGAAGTCATAGTCCTGGAGGAACTCAAGCCATTGCTGCTATCTTGGGATTAGTTCCTTCTGAGGGAAGTTACACCTGATATTGTTGAGATTAGAATAATCCATAAACTATTCACTCAACGAACAATGGTGAGACGATACAATTGTAAGAACTCATCTCCACTCTTCTTCGTCTACGTTCTACAAGAGCTGTTGAGGTTTATTCTCTTCGAAAAAAGAAATCTGGTCTCATCTCCTAGATGAACCACATTCTTCGCATAATATAGTCAATCCTAACATGAACAGTACAATTCATTTCTTAAATGACGTTGTAAGGCCTCAACGCTAGTACTAAGAGATCCAATCGTTACTCTCGCCTCCAAGGGTTTACTCACACTACCGGCATCAGTGTGTGGTTACTGTGTCTCCTCCAGAAGGAATCTCACAAGTGATGGTCATTTCAATAGTTTTAAATGGAACCTCTATGTATCAACCATACAAAAAGGTCAAGAAAGTAGATGTCCCCTAGATAAGTTCCTTTTATTACTACATCTTGAAGTACAAAGACACAAAGCAAACACAACAACAACAACACGGAAACTAGAACCACCAAGAACAAAGGCCTCCATGCATGAATCTAGTCTCTCTCATGTCCACCTGCTTCCATAGCTCCATAGTCATATGCTACAGCTTCCTGAAGTTGTTCTCTCTCTTATCCACCTGTTCCCTGTGGTCAGTGTGGACCTCCAGGTGGTGGTGGAGGCGACACCTCAAAGCATCGCACACCACCGGTTGTACTTCCAGCTCCTCTTCCCCGTTCTGGTAGGTTCCTGCACTATATACTACTCATCAGTTTGATAGGTTAGGCAGTCTCAAGCCATGTGACCCTGCTTGCCGCATGCATTTCACTTCCTACTCCTTGTATGACCGTCTCTGTTTCGTGTGCCTTGCACAACCAAACCTGTATCTCGAGGTCGACCACCTGTTGGACTAGTCCGCATGGACTCTTGTGTCATCTATCTACTGTCGACTGAAGAAGACTCAACTACGTTCAGAAAATCCTGTGGCAAGGGCAGCAGCTCCTGAGCACGCTCAGAGTGTATAGTTGCTGATATAAATTCCACCCTAAAAAATCTCGAAGTTTCCCCAGGTGAAGGTCGTCTCGTCGCAAAACTGGAGCATCTGGCTCCACCACATCTCAGCTTCCCCCTGAAAGAGACTAATAGCTAGGTACACCATCAAGTCTTCAGGTTTCCAAGCTATGTGGAAATCTCATGCTACAAACTCCAGCCCGTGCCAAACCATCGGAAAATCCGACTCGCCTCGAAACCTCGGAGGCCTATATCGCTGGAACTCGTGCAATGCGCTCAAGTGGCGTGAAATCTCTACTGGTGTGTCAACTGGGAGAGGGACCTGTACTGAGGCCTCACTGCTCGGTGGGCTATCATCGTGCTCTCCACTCGGTACCCACACTAACTGACTGGGTGAAGACATCATGAAAGAATAAGATGTGACACTGTCAAAAGACTATACCTAGTGAGTTGACCTAGTTTGAGCTGATTTAAAAGAAACTTTTGAAAATACACATGCAATTAGTGTTTTCATGAACTGAGTTCGAAGTCATAAGTCAGGGTCTTGGTGTATGGATATGTCGTCCGCCCGCACCAACACTGGACTCCAGGAACTGAAAACCACAATTAGTACCCCTAACACTATTGCTTCGCAGAAAGAAAATATCAGAGTCCTAGGTTCTGCGGTAGAACCAACTCCTCCGATACCAATTTGTCACGACCCATCCTCGAGACCCGTGTCGTGACTACCCCAATCCCGCCTTCCATTGGCCAGGTACTGGCGACTAGCACCAAAGGCGTAAATCCCGATAAAAATGGAAGGAATTGCCTTTATGAAACATAAATACACACAACCAGATTACGAGCAGAAGCAAACACTAAGTAATGTAGTATAACAAAAGTGCTGAAAGTACAAAGGGTCTTGGAATACAAGCCCAACAGAAAGGTACAGCTACAACTGAACAAAATTTCAACTGAAAAGACAAACAAAAAGAAGACGGAAGCAGATCATGGATCATCCTCCGGGTTCTTACTTGAAGGGTAGTTACAGATGTACCCCTCAGCACTCTGTGTCAATCGGTCCACTCTGTGTGATGTCACGCCGAGTGTCCACCTCCGGGTACTATCCAGTTCTCGTACTCTCGACATCGGACAACGTTGTCCATCATCTGTATCCATCACAACGAGGTGCGGGCACAGACTGTGCATGGGTGAGTATAGCGATACTCAGTAGGGACCCCGAGACCCTCAAGTTCTCACTAAATCCAACAAGGATAAACCACAAATAATGATCTCAACAGATAAACTTTACTTAGGTATATGCCCATACATATACCTAAGTTATCAAGTGACTCATCTCAATCATGAGGAAAACACAATGGTCCTTGCCTCAACTCAAACCATGATTTTATTCATGATGTCAAAACCACGGATGTTAGAGAACTACTACTCTGTCAAGTACAGTGGGCCTGCCACTACAACCAAGCGCTTCCCACTAACCTTGGACTACATAAGTTCTCTACCTATCGAGTACTGTGGGCCTGCTACTACAACCAAGCGCTTTCCACCATGGGTTTGCCGGTATAACCAAGCGCACCCCCTCATAGCCTACAGAGGTACTCCTTCTGTCGACTATCGGGGGTCTACCTCTACAACCAAGTTCTCCTCCACCATGGGTCATCTACTACAACCTAGCGCACCCCACTAGGCCATTCGAATCTCTCTGAGTCGATCGATCAACAGTCGTCAAGTCTCAGCCAGCTACTAGGCCTCTGCACTCCGTACGATCGTCTCTAGGAGGGTCCGCTCCAAGAGCTACCGGTCGATACTTCCAAGTCTCATGTAATCTCACGTGGTAGTATCTCAAAGGACTGACTCATCATAGGGGTCTCAACGCAACAGATGTTTCTTCAATCGGACGCCCAGTCTGTGAGTTATTAGCATTTCTATTCCAGGGGCCCAGTTAGATTTCGGGTAAATTCCAACCTGGACATGATCAAAGCACATCTAAAA
The DNA here is from genome assembly GCA_963277665.1 of Viscum album. Taxonomy (NCBI): domain Eukaryota; kingdom Viridiplantae; phylum Streptophyta; class Magnoliopsida; order Santalales; family Viscaceae; genus Viscum; species Viscum album. Next base: position 1,284,729,533 of record OY728141.1, read on the forward strand.
CTAGTTTATAATATTCCAAAGTAACCTTCTCATCAAAAGGATTCAATGTAGTAGACAGAACGTCAATCGGACGTCCGGTCCTTATGTTATAAGAGTTTCCGCTCTGAGGTCCCAGTTGGTTTCGGGTTCGAACCAACCCGGCCATACCAAAACATTACTGAAACCTTGAGTGTAATATTCCTAAACTAAATACTCAATCCATGTATTCCTACGCAACTGACGATGAATCAATCGGAGGTCCGTAGCTCATGTTGTGGCTATTTAACCGAAATCGTTCTGAAAAAGGAGGGTCTGGGCCCGATCCGACACAGCCCAACCCACCCCGGGTCGACACGACCCAGGCCTGGTTCCGGACTAGGAGGGCACGACATAGCCTGGATGGCATGGAAACCCGGTCCACGTGCCGCGGTGACCCAACTGCATGGCTATGGCGGTGAAGCCCGCCTCGTCATGTGGACCAGGCGGCGGCGGCGCCCTGCGTGGCCCACCATAATAAATCAAGGTGGCGGTTTTCGTCCCCCTTGTCTACCGTAATGGAATTAGAATGTGTTGTATCCTTCTCCACAGAACCCGCTAGGTTTGCCCTGGTGCCCCCTCACCGGCGGCCGGCTCAGCCAGCCCCCCTGCTGCCTAACCGCCGCAGTGCGACGACGCCGCACCGTCTCTGACCGCCACAGGCCGTATTGCCGCGTCCCTTCTACCGTGCGGCGTGAAGGCTCCGCGCATTCCTCCTCCAGCCATGTCAGTCCTCCTCCTCTGGTGCGGTGCAATGACAACAAGACCCTTTGTCATTGCCATGGATTGTGGTGGTCGTGACCCTGTTCTTCGTACAACTCCGGCGACCCGGTGACAAATGCACTACCGGTTTCTTCTATGGTACTCTCTACCGGTGGCGCCATGGCACCACCACCTTCCTTAATCATTAAAGAACCATTGGAGGAATGTCAGTACGTGTTTGTTCGGCCCGCTCCCTCCACGTTAGATGATATCATTCGATAAACCATGTACCATAATTAAAAGATGTGGTATGAGGATTTAAATTTAATCAAGAATGAGGCACAATTTTTATTCTAAAAAAAAATTCTTAACCCCCTACCTCGAATATGGTTCGTGGTTGACAGGATTCGTGGATGACGGTGTCATTTCTGTCATCATAGGAGTTCACCTGAAGAGGATTTGGCGTCTCATCTCTTTTTTTGGAGAAAAGAAAAGAAGGTGTGTCGTCGTTCTTTGCGGAAGAGAGTGTCGTTCTTCATCATAAGAGAGTGTCGTTATTCATCGGAAGGATGATGTTCATCAACAAAGGAGAAACTCTCTTCTTCTTTAACATGAGATATCTCTTAAATATTTCCCCCAACACAACATGTGCCAACCCAATTAAAACAAGGATACCCCTTATTTTAATGAAACTTGCCAAGCATTCAAAATTCAAATCCCTTTATTAAATAATTGAAGAGTTTCATTGCATTGATTAACATGTGTTGGAAAATAATAAAGAGTGGGAGAGGGGGATGAAGAATTTACACAATTTATGAGGAGTTTACAAATTAAATAAGGGGGGTTTAAAGAGTTTAAGGAAATGTGTAAGGTTGGGGCTCGTGTGGGCATCACCTTTCAAATATCCACACATGAGAAGTTTGATGGTTGTGGTCCCCATCAACAACTTCCCATGGGAGGTATTAACATCCAAATTTATAAATCAAAATTATTTTAACAATTTTATTTATTTTATAATAATTCCCCAATTATTAATTCACAACCCGCTTGAAACGCTACTGCGGTAAAGGTCCCCATAATCAATTACAGGCGCTGCGAGTTCATCGGTGTCTTCAGATTTCAATTTCGAGCACCGGTTCAAAAGATAGAAAAACCCGCTCGTTTGTTTACTGAACGTACACGATCTAAAATTTGTAAATTGATTCCGAGCACACCGGGCCTTAGAATCAAGTGCCTTCAGAAGCCACAGTCTCGTGAAATTCCAAGGAATTTAAGAAAAAAAATTCCCTTGAATTTTACGGGTCATTACATTATGTTTTACCAAACACATAAACAACCAAAGAATCTCTCAAACAATAAATCAAAAATTGTTCTAATCATTGGTAGCATTATGTTTTTATGAAAATATTCATGTTTAAGTGAATGATATTCCATTAAAAAAATATATACATTGATCTTATGTTTTTAACATAAAAAAATAATCAAAAAATACCATTATAACTATTAATAATGAACAAATATATATAGAGTTTTCAAAATGTCATACCATTTTTATGTCATCACCTCGCATCACCTACCAACTATCAATTGTGTACTCATTCATGTTCATGCACTATCGACGTTCTTCTTATTATCCTACAATCATATATAATTGAATACAAGTAACTAAAACTATTCAAATATTTAATATTATAAGCATGATCAGAAATTTATTTTGATCTTTTAATGACCCTCATGTATTGATTAAATTATTTGATGGATATAATTCTTAGAATATGATAAAAACTCAAAATTCCATATTTTTGTATCTGTGAAATAAAAATTATATAACTCTTATTATTTAACCACCACTTATAACAATGTTTCCTTTTCTACGAATACATTATCAATATCAACCTTCACAGATAACATTTACTTTAGGTATATACATCTCAATAATCATCCTAATAGTTCATTCCATTAGGTGAACAAATTATTCTGATGTAAATAATCATTCAGAATATCTCATTAAATTTATCAATAGAGACAAACTACATAAATAATTTAGACACATGTATAATTTATTTATATATTTTTCTCATTATCTATTAGATAATAATCTATAACACTTTTATCTGTAGTATTATCCAGTCACCATCATTTTTTTTCCTCTCAAGGTCATGACTTTGAGAAACAACATATTATGAACAAATTTAATAAACCAACCATTTCAGCCTCATTTACCCATGGCTAATTATTAAAAACATTGGTCCTCTATTTCTCATGATGAAATTTTGTATAGTCTCACATACATGTGATTCTACGAGGAATGGTTGATGAGAAAGATATAATCACAGAAAAACTATAATTTTTTTAAATAAGGAAAAATATAACATCATAATTTTTTAATTTATAATATTTCCATATCAAATTACATATTATTATCCCATACAATAGTGTTATTATCATCACATATTATCAGTGATCATTAACTAGTGTTTTGTGAAATATATTTTGGATTTATCCTCTTTGTTACAAATTATTAATGAAACAACATGACTTCATCAGGATCTACTATTATTGATCATGTGAATATTTCTAGCATGTCATGGAATAAGGGGATGTATAATAATCTCCCCATGTATACTCTATCGAATGGTTGGAGATGACTCGTGGTGATGTAGTTCCTCTGAAAGACACTATTTTTTGCTTTAGAGTAGTTCTTATTTATATCTTATACCAAATAATATTATCAATATTGGAGAGTGATTAATTATAACTCCATACACTCCTATATTGGGCATTGAAGTCCGATGGTACTGATCCATGCCATAAAATTAGTCATCTTATGCATGGAGTCACCTTTTAAAAGTCACTAATGAAACTCATTATCTAACCAACATGAATAAGACCTTTTCTCCTATAGCTTATATCATTTGGGAAAAATTTGAGGTACGTTGGCCTCTGTGATAGCTTTCTACTCATAATGGGCTTACATATTAGCTAATTTTAAAAATACACTAGAAAATGTAATCCATTACTAGGAATTACTCTAAAAAAATATTTAAACTCATTTATTCATCAACATAAAATATAATATTACATTCTATAAATTTTATAAATATGAAATAGTAAGTCATTGAAAATAATATCCTCATCTCCAACACATGGAATTGATTACAATTACGATACCAACCCCATGTTTTATAAATGGAATTTCCATCCTATAATTATGCCTAACAGTATAATGAGATTAGGATAAACAATGAAAAATTATGATACTAAATACTATGTGATCATTCAACATAATTTTTCCACTTCTATGTTATGAATTTTGAAATTTGAACAAACACGGTTGTGATCAGTAAGATGTCTAGATTTTGATAGGTCAAACATAACTTTGGGTGAATAGTAGCCTACCCATACGAATACACGTACGACACATATTAATATTATATCATCCAAAACAATAGTAACATTAATCTTGAATGATTATATAAAATTATGGCATCATATAATTGATAATTTGACATAGTAATAATATTGGTATTTTTGTATATCTTAAATAATTAATTATATTAATTAATTAATTCGATATAATATTTATTTTCCTTAAATGTTTTCATAAATTAAAAATTCTATGTATTTTTTGTTTTAATATATTTTTATAAGGACTTATGTAATATTTTAAAGCATTATGAAATATGTTTAAATTTTAAAACCAATATTATTAAGTAAATTATGATTATAATTAAATACTAAATTAATAATATATAGATTTATTTTTGGAAAATGGACTTCATTTTTTGATTCTAAATATTGAAAATTGGTTATGGATAATTTTTTTGTATTTTTCTGAAATACATGATTTTTTGATGAATTGTGAAATATGATAATTTACAAAATAAGTTAATTCATGAATTATAGAGTCATCGGTGATGTTATGCAGATGAAAGAACATATGGTTTGGATTCACATGATAATATTTCTGTAATTAGTCATATAACACTCACTATTAATTGTCTTTTGGATAAATAATAAATTAATGAATATTATATAAATAAAACCCCTCTCCCCTCAACTATAAATACCACCCTTCACACCCTCATTTCGTCACACCTAACAAGCTTCATAACATGTATAAACTCTGCTAAAAAATATTCCACAGACCCTCTACCACTTCCAAGATCATTTGGTATGATCAAAAGCCCCAGACTAGGTTCTTTAAGGAGGATCTCAAGTGGATGATTCCCGAGGTAATTCCTCTCTCTCTCTCTCTCTGTTTAATTTCCTTTCAATTTGATGTTGTTTAATTAATATCTCTCCACCAATCATCTTCTAAATGGTATGGTAACACTATTATTTCACATCAACAGGTATGTTATGATAAAAATGGGATAATATATCATCCAACCCCCTCTTCCTCCTCTTCTAATTTTAAAAATGAAAATGTTTATCGTGAGTTGTTAGTTTATCACCTTCAAGAATGACATGTTTTCTTTAGTCCATTACCTCCAACAAATATGTTCATATAACAATTTTAATGGTTGAAAAATATTATTTTATATGTATTATATACTATTTAATATATTTTAACTATCTTATGTACATATTACTAAATTATTAAACAAAACCATTTCGTTGTAGTCCAAAAACCACCCGAATTAAACATAGCTATATTCAATAAATTTTAACTAATGATTCACCCACATGGTATATAACATAAATAAATATAAGATCATTTATTTTCTTTTAATATAATTAATAACATTTACCATTAGTTTTTTTGTTTATCCATGATCTACACGAACATAAATTTGAGAATAAAAGTGAACCATTCAAGAAAACTATAAAAATGAACATTCTCAAAAAGTGGATTGAAAACATATAACTCATAGAAAAGCCCATAAAATAACCTAATGACCCAATAGTGAACCATATTAATTTAAAAACATTTCGTTATTTGTTTATTAATGAAACTATGATGGTTATACATTACATTAATGTGAATAAAGCATTCAAATACAAGGTAAGGGGAAAATCTGGAACCCAACATTCCTTCTCTGGGATCTTACTCTTTCACTCCATTTTTGGTATAGTGACTCCTTAAAAATACATTTAACAACATTATCATACCATTTATAGGGTATAAATTATTTCCATTGTAGTTTATATAAAACTATAGTTTTCTAAATTAACTATTCATTAAAAAAACAACATCAACTCTTCACAAAATAATGATGGTTCTTCTACCAAGTATGTTATTCCCTCATTTTTTGGGAACCCAATATTTGTGTATGTGTTCTTATGAGATGAAACTCATTCCTTTCCATGGGTTATTTATGTTAAATTTTTATATATTTTCTATGTTTCATGCATTATAATGGGAATGTTATGATGTGACAGGTGTGCTCGGAATTATGTAGTGAAAAATAAATGTTATGATGTGATGGGTGCGCCCGGAATTATACACCGTTCTAATGAATTGAGCACAGTGATGAATCTCATGAGTAAAATTGAAATGAAATGTGGAATTGATTTTATATTTTTCCCAACTATTTTTGGTAGATGAACACTAAGACATGATGTTTTATTTGATGCATTTACACATTTCAATTCATTTATTAATGTTTCCTCCACTGATTTTGATGATGATGGTATGATTATGCTCACCCCAGACTATATTTTTCTCATCTATCCTCTTACTGTACATTTAGATAACCCCTTTTTTATTTATATCATATGGTGATGAAATGGACTATGAATAGGTCATGTTTTTTTAAGAATATAGAGGAGAACAAATTAAATAAATGTTTATGCTTGATGTTGTTAATGTTATGTTTTGTCCAAATTTTCAAAGACACTAAACCTCTTGATCAATATAGTGTTATACTATTATGTTTTTTATCATTATAATGATGTAATGGTAATATATTAAATTATAGGGTCACTATAGTTGGTATCAATGTCAAGGTTTTTTTATTTTTGGAATTAGGATTAGTGAACCCTGGGGAAAACCTCTATCTTGAGACTATGTAAAAATATGCACACAAGATGCTTTATAGAGGGAACCCGTAAGTTATCATTTTAGAGTAACTAATAAACATGAAAAAGTTATTCAGTAATTTTTGACTTATTTTTTTAACCTTTTCTGGTTTTCAAAATGTTGGGAACCATGAGAAACCAGGCCCTCAACTTATGCGAGGGCCAATCAAACGATTCACCAAACAACATCCTCGATTCTTTCAGAGGTGGAGTTAAAATATTCATGGGGATACGTACCCTACTATCTCAGGTAATATATAATAACCAGAATAATATGAAATTTCCACTTGCACCAAAGAGAGAGCAATTATATATCGAGGGTTTGAGGCAGCAATGACCACCAACATTTAGTAGATCTTCATAACAACTAGTTGTGGAACAGAGGGTAAAATCTATAGAGAGGTTAATTTATATGTTACATTTTTCTAAGATGGAGAAGGTGACATGATGTAATTATCATCTTTATGGAGTGGACGATAAACTTTGGGCTCTAATTAAGAACAATAAGAAAGGGGATTAAATAGAAGAGATGTAATGAGAATAATTTAAGATCCTATTTATTAACAAGTATTCCCTATAAAATCTTCATACGAAGATGGTGAGATATTTCATTAGTCTCATGAAAAAAGAATTAGAATATATCAAAACCTATGAAAAAAATTGCACTATTCACTCAATGTTTGCTTCTGGTTTTTTATTCACAGTGATAGAAAAATTGATAGATTCTTTAGTGGATTAAAACCAAACCTTCTAAAGGCTATTGTAATTGTTGTCTTTGGGAGTTATGAATAATTTTTTATGTGATCTCAAATTGGAGATGGACATTAGAGAATGCTCCCATGGATATGTTGATAAGAAATGAAAGATGGAGTATTGAGAATGGGGATATAATGATAAAGGTGGGAAGAATTCTCAATGACCCAAATGCCAAAAATGTGGGAAGTTGCATCATGGGAACTCTCTCAAAGGGACATGGAAATAACTCAAGTGTGGGAATGAAGGACACCATGACCAAGAGTGTCGAAAATACATGATAAAGAAGGATAATATGGTGTATGAAAAGAGAGAACCAACATAGTTCAATACTGTAATTGTAGGGACAAAGGGAACTATGAAAACAAGAGTGAACAAAACCTTGAGTCCTCAAGGGTAATCTACATAAATAGCAACCAAAACCAATGAAACAATGAATGACATATTCCATCACTACTTCAGAAGTGGAGAAAGATAATAATGTGGTACAAGGTATACTTCATATTCACGAAAGAATGAAAAAAGTCTTATTTGATTATGGTTCTACGCATTCCTTTTAATCTTGAAAGATTTCTTGAACTATAGTATCAAAGCCTCGAAACATTGAAATAGAGATATATATAAAAACACCAAGTGGTGAAATCATTTCAACACAAGTGTTTGAATCTTCTCTTATTGGCATATGTGGGAATATTCTTCCTTCCAGAGAACTTCATATTATATCCCCAGTTGGAATTCAATTCTATAATGTGAATGGATTAGATCTCATTATATATTTCCTATATCAACTACCGAGAAAAGAAAATATCATTCAATATTCCAAACCATAAAATCCTCCTCTAAAAATGAAAATAATGTCATGAATCTCCTCTTAAAAATCCTTCAATGGCGTGGTTGTTGATACCATATAATGAATCATCCCTTGGCAAAATGGTTGGGTCAAAGGATAGTTATATCCTTGCAGAAATGCCCATCGTGAGGGAATATAGTGACATTTTTTTCTGAAGAGTTACCTAGACTTCACCAAGAACATTATGTGAATATCTCAAAAAACCCATAATAGGTGCTACTCAAATCTCAATGTGTCCCTATAGGATGGCTCCTATCAAACTGGGGGAGTTAAAGAAGCAACTGCAAAATAATTCAGACAAAGGTTTCACATTCCCTAGTGCATCACATTGGGGTGCACGAGTGCTATTTATGAAAAAGAATGATGGAAAAATACAGCGGTGTATCGATTATCAGGATCTCAAAAATATCACCGTAAGGAAAAATTATCCTCTTACAAGTATTGATGATGTGTTTTTTCAGATAAGAGGAGATTAATACATCTCAAAAGTCGATCTTATTTATAGATATCCTCAGCTAAAGGTGAATAAAGAAGGTATTCATAAGACTACCTTCTGTCCATGGTATGGTCACTGTGAGTTTTCGGTGATTCCCTTCAGACTTAATAATTCACTTAAAATATTCATGGATGTTATGATTAGAGTCTTTATACATTACCTTGAAAAATTTGTGGTAGTTTTCATTGATGATAGTTTCATATACTACAAGAGCAAGGAGGAACATGACGAACAAATAAGAATTGTGTTATAGACATTGATAAAAGATAAGTTGTATGCCAAGTTCAGAAATTGTGACTTTTGAATGATGCAAGTCTTGTTCGTGGGACGCGTGATTACAATTGAGGGAATTTCAATGGACCATTAAAAAAAGGTCATTGAGGAATGGAAAAGAACCTGAAGTGTCATAGAAATCCATATAATTCTTTGATTAGTTGTGTACTAACGATTTTTTTGAGAAATTTATCATTATTTTCTTGCCCGGTAACTATGTTTACATTGAAATGGGTAAATATTGTCTAGAAGAAAGAATGTGAGGGATGCTTCTAGGATATAAATAAAAGGATTATCACAACACCTGTACTTACACTAATGAAAGGTGCAGACAGTTTTTTGATATACAGTGATGCTTTAATGAATGGCTTGAGTTGCGTACTCATGAAAATGATAATGTGATAGCCTATGCCTTGAGGAAGTTGAAGATCAATCATCAGAACTACCTTACTCATGATCAGGAGTTGGAAGTTGTGATTTTTCCTTGAAATTCTTACGACACTACCTTTATGGTGAGAAGGGAGACATATACACCGACCACCGAAGCATAAAGTATATATTCACACACAAGGAGCTCAACATGTGTTAAAGGAGATGGTTAGAGCTAATTAAGGACTATTATTAATCTATTCACTGTCATCCTGGAATGGTGAATATAGCAGCGGATGCTCAAAAGAAAAAGGAACTTGTTAATCTATCCATTTTATGTGTTGAAAATGACCCTATATTCATGGATATGCAAAGTATGGATTTCGAAATCATATGGACAGGGGATACATCCTACCTTGTCCAAATGCTCATGAGACCATCAGTCTAAGAGATAATTAAGGATGCCAAAAATGCACAACCTAAATTTACAAAAGAAGGTTAATGAAGTAAAGTAAGGGTTGCAGCAAGAGTTCCATATCGATGATGATGATGGAGTGAATCGGTCTGGAACATAGCTTTGTGTTCCTTCATTACCCATGATATAGAAGGACATATAGGACAATACAGATATATCAACATTCTATATCTGCCCTAGTTACACCAAGATGTATCATGATCTCAAAGAAAACTTTTGGTAGGACAAGAAGAAGATAATTATTATAGAATATATATATCAATGTTCTTGGTATGTCAGTATGTTAAAACAGAGTGACAACTACACAACGAGATGATGCAACCATTGCCTATACCGACGTGAAAGAGAGAGAATCTTACTACGAACAATGTCACGGGTCTCCCGAATAATTCCAAGGGAAATAATGCAATATGGGTTGGGTTGACCGACTCATCAAGACTGCCAATTTTATCTCTATTCGGGAAGACCTCTCGCTTGAACAACATGCAACACTATATGAGAAATAAGTGGTGAGGCTACATTGTTTTCCACTATTAATTGTATTTGATCACGATCTAAGGTTCACAACTATATTATGGAGGAGCCTTCAAAATTCTTTGAGTCTTGAAATAAATTTCATAATGACCAATCACCTCCAAACTGATTTCCAACTGAAAGAACTATTTAGATGTATGAAGATATTCTACGATCCTACTCTCTAGAATTAAAAGGTTTATGGGATATGAATATTCCATTGGTTTAGTTTTCATACAACTATAGCTTCCAATCGACTACTCAGATGGCATGATATGAAGCTCTATATGAAAAGCGATGTAGAACTCCAACATGTTGGGATAATGTTGGGGAGAGAAAGCTACTTGGAACCGAGCTTGTTCAAAAGATTGTGGAGAGGGTTCAAGTCATCCAGAAACATATGAATGTTGTTTAGAGTTTCCAAAAGAGATTTAAAAACAAATGTTGAAGTAACATGGATTTTGGAATTGGAAATAAAGTCTTATTTTCGAATATCACCATGGAAGATATTCATGTAGTTTGGATTGAAAGGGAAGCTAAGCCCAAGGAAAATTACCCCCTTTGAGATCCTTAACTTCATAGGATCCATCACCAATAATCTTTCACTTCCACAAAATATAGATTATGTTCATGATGTGTTTTACGTTTCACCCCTGAAGATGTACATACCAGATCCCTCACATGTACTGAACTCATAGGTGGTACAACAGCGAAATGATCTCAACTATGATGAGGAACCAGTGAAGATTTTGGATGGGAGAGATAAGGTTCTACATAATAAAAAACCCAACTTTCCAATGTGTTGTGGAGGAACCATATGTTTGAAGAAGCATCTTGGGAATCGTAGGAGGTGATGAAGGAGATGTACCATCACCTATAAATGTAAATAAAAAATTCAAGGGAGAAATTTTATAATGGGGAATAATGTAACAACCCAAAGTATTATCAATGGAATTCCCCTATAATAATTATTAATTATAGTATAATAACATTAGAAATCAAAATTACATGTCATGGTACTAAATACTATGTGATCATTATGCATTATATTTCCACTTTTGTGTTCGAAATTTCGAAAATCCAACACACACGGTTGCGATCAATGTGATTTTTGGAGTCTGGTCAGACAAAAATAATTTTTGTTGAATAATAACCAACACTTATGAATAGTAGTGTGACCTTTATGAATAGTAAGTCATCCAAAACAATATTACCCTTACTCTTGAATGATTAAATAAAATATAGGCATCTTATAAGTGAAAATTTGACTATAGTAAAAATATTGGTATTTTTGTATGTCATAAATAAATAATTATAATTAATTAATTAATTCAATTGAAAATTTAATTTCCTAAATGTATTTATATATTTATAATTATATGTATTTTGGGTTTTTATTTAATTTTTTTTGAAATTTTTTAGTTTTTCGAAGCATAATGAAATCAATTTTAATTTTCAAAACTGTATTTTTCATATAAATTATGATTTGAAAGAAAAATTAAATTAATTATATTTAGAAATTTATTTTTAATAATTGGACTTCAATTTTGGATTTTATACATTAAAAAATGTTTAGGGTAATTTTTTTTTGTTTTTTCTAAAATACATGAATTTTTTAGAAATAGTGAAAATGATAATTTACAAAATAAGTTAAATTCATGAATTATAAGTCATGAGTGATGTTATGATGATGTAAACACTTATGGTTCTGATTCAAATGATAAGATTACTCTAATTAATCATGTATATCTCACTATTACATATCTTATAGGGAAATAATAAATCAACTAATTTTTTTTGAGAAAACCCCTCTATCTGCACTATAAATACCACCCTTCACACCCTCAGTTCCCCACACCTAACAAGATTATATTATTGTTTAAGCTCTATCCAATAATAATTTCTATCCCCACCCCTAGGTCCGATAGATTATGGTCTCATCAAAAGGAAAATCCTATGTTCTTTAAGGAGGTTATCAAGACAAGGATTCAAGATGTACTTCTTCTCTCTCTTTTTCTTTAATTTATTTTTCAATTCCATGTCCTTTTTTTAATCTATCCCCACCTATCCTCATCCACATGATATATTAACTACAATATCTCAAATATAATAAAGTTTAATTATATTAATGGTGTAATATATCATCCAATCCCCTTCTCCACTTCTTTGTATTTTTGAAAATAAAAAGTAGTTCGTGAGGTGTTAATTTATCACATTCAAGAACGACATGATTTCATTTTTCCATTACCTCATGTAGATCCGGTAATAAAAAAATTATGATATCACTAGAATTTTTTATATGTATTATATCCTATATAATGTTTTTTAACTACCTCATATACATATTACTAAATGATAAATCCAAACATGTTCGTGGTGGTAGAAAAATGACCTGAATTAACCCAAACCATTACCAATAAATTTTATCTGATGATTCATCCACATGGTATATAAAATAATTTGTTATAAGATAATTTAAACCCCTGTAATATAATTAATATCATTTATCATCAGTTCTGTCTATTTATCCATGTTCTACATGAACTTCAATTGATGAATACAAGTGAACCGTTAAAGAAAACCACAAAAATGAACATTCTCAAAAAATGGATTTAAACACAATAACTCATCCAAATGCCTATATAATAAAATAATGAAACCATAATGAACAATATTCATGTAAAATAAGTTTTTTATTGGTTAATTAATGACTCTAATGTGGTTATTTTGGACAATTAAATAATGGAATCATTCAGATATAGGGTAAGGGGAAATTCTAAAACCTAATTGTCATTCTTCGAGTACTTCCTCTTTCACTCCATTTTTGGTATGGCCAATCCTTAAAAATAATTTTTTCATAATTATATTACCTTTTATGAGATAGAAATGTTTTCCATTAGAGTTTTGTTCAAACAAAAGTTTTCAAAATGAAATCATCTTTAAAAAACACACCTTTTACTCCTCACTCATGGTTGATTGTTGATGTATCAAGTATTCTATTGCTTCTTTCTATTGGGAACCCAAAAAATATGAATGGGTTATTATGAGAAGAAACCCATTCATTTCCATGGGTCATTTATGATATATTTCAATATATGTTGTATGTTGAATGCATGATAATGAGAATTTTATGATGTGACTGGTGTGCATAGAATTATATATGGAAAAATGAATGTTATTGTGTGATGGGTGCGCCCTAATTATACAGTGCTCCAATGCATTAGGTAAAATGATTAATCTAATGAGTTAAAGAGGAATGATGTGTTATCATGATGCTAGATTATTTCAAAACCTTGTATGATTGATGACCACTAAGAAATGATGTTTCATTTTTATGTATTTCCACATTTCATGTATTTTATTAATGTTTGCACTCATGATTTTGATGATGATGTTATGATTTTGATCATCCCATACTATATTTTTCTTATCTATCCTCTTAATTGTCATTTAGTTTTCCCTTTGATGTTTTATATCCTTAGGTGACTACATGTTCTAAGGAGAGGTCAAGTGCCAATAATAATCTATAGAATATTTAAGTAATTAAATGTTAATTATTGATGTTGTAAATGTTATGTTTGGTCCTTATTTTGAATAAATGGAAACCTTTAGATCCTCGTGGTGTAATATTATAATGTTGTTTAAATTTAGAATGATGTAATAGTAATGTATGAAAAGTTATGGTATTTGTACTTCTTATTGATTATTTAGGAATATAATATAGATTTTCATATTCATTACATATAAAATTCATCTACTATATTATTTGAAAAAACATCCATCCAATTTATGTCTCTATATTATAGTATTAAATATGTTATCTACCATTATTTAATTTACTAATGTATTCTTATTTAGTGTGTGAACATCTAGAAAAACATTAGGCATGGAAATAATATTCAGTACACTTAAACAACTCATTCAGTAAATATTTGTTTTACATTTCTATAACTTATCATTGATAAAATACAACACTAATCCTCAAAATCCATTTATGATTTTCAATCAACTTATTATGGACTTCTTTATATTACCAAAATTAATTATATATTAAAAATTATTCACCCCATTAATGAAAATATATTCAATGTTTATTATACGATGAAAAACATAAAATATACTAAATCACATTTTCCCTCCTCCAATTATCTTTCATTATAAAAAATGTTTTCTTTAATCCCCTTAAGGAAAATGAAACCATATTATTCATGATAAATGACCATAAATTTAATCAAATCTATGTTTATATTAGACATGAATGGTGCAGAAATTTTTTTGACTCACTATAACCTTATAGTAATCCATAAAATTTCTTCAAAGTGATACCTATTCATAAATACTATTTTGGATATTTCAACAAAAAATATTTTTATTAAATTTTTTCCGGATACAATATCAAAAAATAAAGGAAAATTACTCAATCTAAAATAATAATACTCCCAATTTGATATTTTTTTATTTTTTATAAAATCATTTCATTAAATTTGGATAAGAATTGATTTTTGTAAGGATATTAAAAAATATCCATGTATCTCTTCCCTTATTTTTTTCAATTAATTGAATTAAAATTTCTAGAACATTATTATAATTTAAAATTTATTCAAATGGAATCACATAATCTAGATATATAATATTCAAATCATCATCCATTGGTGGTATGGAATTTATCTCTTACTCTCTAAATATATAATTCTAAAAAATGATTTATCTTCACTACACATATGGTAGTTGAACTACAACCATTAGTTGAAAATATTAATAATAAATAATGTTTTATTTAAATAAAAATACTTATAAATTGATTTATAACTTAATCATTATGCGATTTTGAGAGGAAACACTATGCTAAACAGCGTGAAAAATATACCACATTAAGCGTAAATGATCCAAATATTATTATTTAATATTACAACTATCTTTTATCAATAATATTGGTTGCTAAAAATAAGAATATATATATATATATAAATTATAAATGTTAATATAATTTATGGATATTCATATCATATATTTTATAGGAATAAAATAAGAAAAAATCCAATATTATGCATAAAGGATATATTATTCTAAAAAGGTTGTATTTCCACCTATAAATGGATGATGTGATTTAAATATAAAATTTCAAACTATTTAAAATATTCATTGAAAAAAACATCACATTTTAATTTATAAAATAAAAATTTATTTTGATGTTTTTTATTTTTCTAACATATATTCAATTGTTAATTAATAGTGAAAAATAATGAATTTTAACTCTAAAAAGAAATTTTATCTAAGAAATTTATAAAGCTATATTATATTTTTATTTGGATTTAATGTAAAATAATATATATTAAAAAAATAATATTCCAGTTATGGTCATTGTAAAATTTTTCATGTTCAATTTAATAGAAAAATATTTCAATCCTATGAGATATTTTACTTTAAATCCATGTATTCTTGCAAAGTCTATATGGTCAACTTGAAAATTAATTTTATAAAAATATTATTTTTTAATTTAAAAAAATGGATAATTTTTTTAATCATAATGGTAAAATTTAATAAGAATTTAACTTTTATTTTAAGACAATATGATTAGTGAACATAGTAATTTTTATTACCACGGATAATAGTAAATATTCAATTTGAAGGAAAAAATAAGGTAATAAGCATTAAAATATTACCATAAATCCTATATTAATATTATATTAATTTGGATTTTAGTACATAATAATCATTTTTCTGAATCTAAATCCTCTTAGAGAATCTATTATGATGTTAATCACCGTATATTATTTTATTTTAATGAAAAAGCAATTATTTATTACTTATGTTTTAATAACTAATAGATTTTAAATATAATGATATTAAAAAGGTATATTCATAAATAACTATTCATTAAAAATATAAAATTATTATCTAAATAGTTTTAAATTATTTATAAATTCTAGTGTTAAAATAATTACCTTAAACACTGAGACAAAATTGATTTAGTAATGATTCAATAGTTGGAAGAATTCTATAAATAATATTAGAATTATTAAAATATTTATAATATGAGATATTTAATTATAAAATTGGATTTTATAGAATATAATTTAAAATGTTTTATTTATTAAAAGTGTTTTATTGATGTTATATTTTTTTATGGATTATTTTATAAAATTCAATGTAATGAATAGTGTTAAAAATTTCTTTAATCATATTTAAAATAAACAATATATTATTAAATGGTAAAGAATAACTAATAACATAGAATTTGGAAAAAAGATTTTTATATATTTCAAAATGTCATATATGATTTATATTGGGTTTTTATTCATTTTATAGTAACTATATTGACCATCGATGAGTAAAAGTACTTGTTCTCATTGTAAAAAATAAAGTTGTCAAATAAGGGTAAAATCAATACGAAAAGGGAATAAAATTAGTCAAAAATAACTAATTTTTGTTTCATTGATTGATTTTGAGACAAAATAATACAATATTATAAATAAATAAATTTTTAACTATTCGGAATAGAAAATAAATTAATATTAGTTTAATATTTTGAAAAATTCCAAGAGTGTAATTCTCCTCTCTAATAAATTAGTTATATTGGTCTCTTTTATTCACACATAAAACCTTATTTTTATATTAAAATATCTTCCAAAATATATTAAAATAATATATTTTTAAGTTATAAAGATATTATATTATGCATAACTCTATCCATAGTGGACTTAAGAAGTTTTGAAAAGTGGTTTGTTTGAGGAAGATATATCGTGTATAATTGAACTTTTATATTTTGTATATTCATTAACATACCTAAAACCCTATTAAACAATGATAAAATAATAAATCTAGTTTCATACTTAGAACTAGATATTATTAATTCACTATCATTACTTAAATATTTCAACACATCCTTAAAATGGTAAAAGATATTATCATTGGGGAGTACTGTGGGATATCAAATCACAAACCCATGAAATTGACATTCCATCAACATTATTTTGAGTTTTCATAACGATGAAATTTATTTTTTATAGGATATTAATAAAATTTTTATCATTATGAAATGATAATATATCAGGCGATTTCATAAAATTCAATGATCATAAAAACGATCATGTCCTTCATGCATACGTGTGAACTATAACAACCACGGTGTTATGTGATTAATTTATCATCAATATCAAATAGAAAATAAATATAAGTATAAATATATAAATATATAAATGTATGTTATATATTTTTCATTAAATAAAATTAAAATAATTATAACCTTATGTTTATAATGGTCATTGATAAAAGCTTATTGTTCTCATGCGTACATATGTTCTATCATCTCCATGATCATAACATTGTTTAATTTTTTTAATTAAATAATACAAGATTGGTTTTAAATTCATAATTAATATATTAATATAGTTATCATTAACATATTATTCTTAAGAAGATGAAGAAGTAATGACCAATTTGAGGATAGAAATTATAAAAAAGAACTTTTGGAATCACGTACCGAATATCCTTAAAATGACCTATAAGATCTATATTTATTTAGTGTGATAATAAATGATATAAAATTAATAATAATATTGAGAAATGTTATAAATCATGTAAATAATTATCACATGTTTATTATTAATTAATATAATGATTGCACATGATTATTCAGACTCAATGTTAAAGACATTGTCTTAATTTCCTTCAACTGCTTAATATTTTTATGATATAAATGCACCTTATTTTATAAGATATATATATATATTCCATTTTAAATATCATATCACGAATTTAGTTAATCATATTTTATATAATTTTTTGTTAAATTTTATTCCCTTATGTGGATTATGATTCAAATATTTTAATGTGGTATTGGAGACTTGTATTTAAAAAGATACTTATAAATATTTGAATATTTGAATTATAAATATTTTCATTTATATGTTATTTTATTATTAGAAATGGGTTATGAAAATTTATTAATTAAATAAATAATATGAAATTTTTTCTATTAGTGAAATTAAAATTTTATATATTATATGGTGAAAATTGAATCCAATTTATGTCTTCATCATATAATTGTGCATGGAAATTTGACAAATTGTTATTTCATAACCCAATGATGGTTAGTTCTATGAAAAAATCAATACTGGGTGGGTCTATGGTATCTCTTCAATTCATTGGGTATGGAATTAGACCATATGATTATTCCATTTTTTTGAGTGAAATGTTTTTAAATATACCGCATGATAATTCCATTTGATTATAATTATGTTCCATGATACATTCATGTGTTATCAAGACATGTTATAGTTATTATTTTTGGATCTGAATCTACAGATTATACACAAGAGGGGGTGAATTGTGTATTTTTCAATTTTTCAGTAACCCTTTGATTTAATGAGTTTTTCCCTCTATACTTTATCAGATCTGATCGTGCAGTGGAATAAGTAAAAACAAGAACACAAATATGTATACTGGTTCAAGGAACAGAAGGCCCCTAGTCCACTCCACCAACGCTCAACTCCACGAGCATGGTGATTTTCACTATCTGGTCCTCTTTTCTACAGACCGGTTCACAACTGAGTACAGGCAGTGACACCATTACAATATTCAGGATAAGAAATCCTTCTCCATCAAACACAAACCCACACAGCTTAGAATGAGAAGCTGGTTACTAAAGAATAAAAAGAATTTCAGAAAGAATTTTTCCAATTGATCTTCACAATTGCTACAGAAAGCAATTGACAACAGATGGATCGTCGTCTCTAAAAATATGGATTTTCAAAACCAAGCAATTCTGAGTCGATCTGGATGCAGAAGATATAGAGATATAGTTCTCAACTTCAGAAGTAGTAGATCCACAGTAGATATTTGTTGTGGAACAAGTGAATCTTCTATCGAGTTCCTTCTTCTAAAACAAACAGAGCATTGACACTCTTTTTGGATAAGCATAATTGGATGCTTTTTTCAGTCTCTGTTTTCCACCTCTTTTATAAAAGATTGATCACTATACACGCTTGTACCTGGTGTTTCAGAGAGAACATATATAACGAAACTGAGCACATCTCCAGCACATTTAGATCCATAAAAGTCACCATTTTATTCACAATATTCATAAATTTTAATTTACATAGAAGTCGTAACATCCCTTAAGACTCGGCATAAAACGCTCATTTTAATTCGATCTTAAATCCATTGATAAAACGGCTTTGAATCATTCAAAGTCGTAGTTTAAAAAACTTTAAATATGGCTTGAAATCCTCCCATTAATCAGCTTGTTGACCACTGCATAAAAATATCGTCTTTTAAAATTTCTGACGCCAAACATAAGGTTGATGATGTGGCCTCCAAACGTAGGGTTGATGGCATAGTCTTTAAACGTAAGGTTGAAAACATAAGGTTGAATCATAAACATACGGTTGATCATCCATACTTTTTATTCAACTCTCAATCGTACGGTAAAAGATCCATACTTTTACTTGATCCATAGTTTTCCAAGAACGTATAGTTGTTTGCAAAAGTAAGGTTGATGAACCATACTTTTGAGAAAGAAACGTAACGTTTAGTACTTACGTATGGTTCTCCTTTCATACATTGCTGATAACCAAAACGTAAGGTTCCTTCCTAACATAAGGTTCTCCTTCCTTACTTTTCTGAAAACGTATGGTTGTTTAACCATAATTTTCTCTTATCATAAAAAGTATACACGCTTTTCATCCTTATGCTACGTTTATCCACGTAGGTTATGAACAGTGATTCCAGAACGTGCTAAAGCATATTCAGTACTACATTTATCCACCTATGGTATGAACAGTGATTCCAGGATGTGCTAAAGCAGATTATGAACAAGTAATAAATTCTCGTTATTTCAAGCATAAAATAAAATAATAAACTCCTACAAAATACTAAATAAAATCATTACAAAATAATTAATGGTATTTGTGAGCATCAAAATTATCACAAAGAGAGAGAGTATTATTTTCAATAATCTCCCCCTTTAAATAACATTTTTATGTATTGTTGAAAACAATACTTTGCTCAAAAATTTACCCCTTTTTGATGATCACAAAACCCATAAGACAATAAAATTATTTAAAGTAAATTAACATTCAAAATTAGTTACATAATGTTTTAGAATTTTTAAATAACGAAAAAATATTTAATTTTAGAAAAATAATTTTAAAATAACTCCCCTAGAAGAAAAAAAAATTCTTATCGAAATTTCTCATGTAAACATAAAATATAAAGAAAACCATTGAAATAGTTTTGTAAAATAAAATGTTGTGATTATCCAAATTTCCCATGTAATTCTCCCCCTAAATAAAAAAATGATGTTTTATATATCCAAATTCTCCCCCTTTTTTTGATTTCAAAAAGAATGATAAAGCATGGATTTGAACACATTTACTGTTGCACTGAACAATAGGTAAATGCTTATTATTAATTGTTTATCTATAATTAAATCTAGTATAATGGCATATATTAACATAAAATAGTAATAAACAAATAGAAAAATAAACAAATAAACAATGAAGGAAATTTTCATTCAAAAGAAGTAGTATATACATGACAATGATATATATAAGAATCAAGGTTTGGGTAAGATAGGCAACAGGTTCTATCTCCTCTAGATTACAGACCTGATTTCTGTAAACTATTCCCTGGGTCTCTTCATTATCCCATCTCCATGTTTGATAATGATCTCTCTATTATCTTGATTCATATTAATATCCTCAATTAAATTGACTCTGATACACTCATGCATCCTTTCCTATTTTTCATCAAACACTGACAACTTCTCTGACAACTAATTTAACTCGATTCTGATGGATGGATCACTAGATGTTAGTTGATCTACTAGAAACTTCTGATTTTCCAGCAACACTGACAAAGGAGCACTGTTACATTAAAGATCTTGTAACCTGTCATTCATATTGCTCATCACAGTTGTAATAGCTTGAAACCTTATGAATAAATCAGGTGATGTACCTAATCCACTAACAGCATTATATGCAACTGATGCAAATTGGTTCTCCATAAACAACTTTTAGCTCTGATAAATCTGACTTCAGAACCATTTCAGACTTCAATTGTGCAACAGTAGTCAACATTTCCTCTTTAATCATTTCAACTTCTTTCCTTAAGGATATACACTCCTTTAGATTTAGAAATTTAAAATGTTCTAAGTCTAAGGCATTTCTCAGAATGACATTCTCAGATTCCAAATAAGATACTTTTCTGTACAGTTCTTCAATTTCTTCTTTCCATGAATCAGAGGCACCTTGTGCTTGATTCATATTCTCATGCTCTGGATGATGCAGTAGTACCAAAGGTAATGATTTAGCATCAGATTTTTCTTTATCTCTGTCCTGAGAAGGTTGGTCCACAGATTTTTCCCTGGAGTTTTCAAACTCCTCCACAGAAAAATCCTCTTAAAGTAACCCTGTTGGAGCTTCGGAAGAATGCTCATCACTTTTATCTACAACTTTGTCTTCCATTGGAATTTCAGGAACAATATCTTCAGTATTTTCCTGACTTCTGGCCACTTCTTCACCAAGAACTGCCTCCGTATCTTGTTCCTGTTGAAGTGCAACTTCAACATCAGCAATAATTTGTTGTTGATTCTCCCCTTGAGCTTTTTCATGAACTCCTGATTCCTCTACTTCTGTTGTTCCTTCTATAACATCTTCCATGTTCTTATCAACAACAGCTTCTCTTACAAAAGAATAAGAAAATAAAGCTTCTGTTGTTGTTACCAATGGAGGGGAGGTAATTTCCTCATTGACAGGTCTCTTTATTTTTTATTGAAGTCCCTCCTGACTTCAATCTTCTTCAGCATCTTCCACTTAAATGCGAATTCTTCTTGCTACATTGCTAACTCTTGATTCAGCATGTCCCTCCTTGGACTTTGCAGGTTGATCCCGAGCACTCTATGAGTCTTCCTCAGCTTCTACTGGAAAAAGTTTTCCTTTAATGGTGCTATAGAAATATCCAAACTTCCTTAAAGTTCCATCATTAAACGTATTACAGTGATGATAGTTTAATCGAGCATCCACTAATCTCATCATGTCTTTCTGAAACAGCAGTTTAGAAATAAATTGACCGATATGGTAGAAATTCTTCTGGGCATCGCTTTGACAATAGTAATTGAGATACCTTATCATGTATCTTGTAAAGTTTAACTTAATATCGCTTAACATATGAAACATTATATACAAATTAGGGTAAAAAAATCTTTTCCATTTCTGCCAATCTTGGAGTTATTCCAGTGTGAATAAATTTGACCAAAATTTTCTGATCAAGATCCAAATCCTTGATAAACATTTTATTTATAGTCTTAGTACCAAAATGAAAAGACAAGTTGTCCTCATATTTTTGCACATAATCTCCAATATTTTTCAAATTGAAATGGAAAACTCCCTCATGAGGGCAGTTAAGAATCTGACCAATCTCTACTGCTGAGATTGAGAAATCCCTATTTTCTATCTTATCCATCATACTGTCCTCGGTATCTCCTAGACTAAACTTTACAGATTTGAAGAAGTATCTATGTTCTACATCATACAGAAATTCCATATTTTCACTGTTGAACATCTGTTCAAGATTCTGAAATGTTAGTGCTTGTTTCAACAACATATTTTTCTGAAATAACCAGTCGAGATCGATTACCTTTCCCTGTAAAATGTTTCTTCCCTCGGATTTTTTTATCATGGAATTTCTTGGATCAGCTTCCTTATCTCTTTTAGTCCTTACCATTTCTGCGAGAGTCTTTGACGGTTTGACGGGTAGGGTTTTAGAGGTTCGAAGATTAGGGTTTAGAAGCAGAAGTGCGGTTTTCGGAATTCGAAAGGGTTCCGATAGAAGTGAAGCGGTTTAGAAGTCGAAAAGGATCTGACAGCCTTGATTCCCATGTAATCACTAATCATTACATATATTGAAAACAAAAAAAAGTTTCATATGGCGAAAGAAAAAAATCATAAACAGTATTCAATAACAAAATTTACAAAAATAAACAAAAGTAAATAAAAATAATATTTATTTAAAATTAAATAAACCTAGATCCCCTTAATAAAATCAAACCTTGAAGTGGGAAGTGGTTTAGTAAAAATATTTTCTAATAGAATTTCAGTATTTATAAATTCTAAAAATATATCATTTTAATAACATGATCTCTTAAAAAGTGATGCCTTATATCAGTTTTTTTGTTCTAGAATGACTAATAGGATTTTCTGAAATATTAATTGCACTTTTATTATCACATAAAATATGTATGTTATTAAAATTCAATCCAAAGTCCATAATAGTTTTTTTCATCCACAACACTTGTGCACAGCAACTTCCAGCAGGCACATATTTTTCTTCGGCTATTGACATGACAACTGAATGTTGTTTATTACTAGACCATGATACAAAAGACTTTCCTAAAAAGTGACATGTTCTTGATGTTCTTTTTCTATCTAATATACAACTTCCAAAGTCAGCATATGAATATGAAATCAAATTGAAATCACATGTTTTAGGATAAATAATAGATTGAAAAATAGTTTCTTTTAACTACCTAAAAATTCTTTTAATATCAGTTAGATGAGATTCTTTAGGATTTCATTGAAAATGAGCACAAAGACATACTGAATACATTATATCTGGTCTGCTAGTAGTAAGATATAACAAACTACCAATCATACCTCTATATAACTTGTTGTCAACTGATTTCCCAGTTTCATCCAAATCAAGTTTTATATTAGTACACATAGGAGTAGTAAAAGGCTTGCTGTTTTCAATTCCAAATTTCTTAAGTAAATCAGTAATGTATTTGCTTTGATTTAAAACATTTCCAAAATCTTTTTGAAATATTTGAAGTCCTAATATGAAATTTAATTCTCCCATCATACTCATTTCAAATTCTTATTTCATTAACTTTGAAAACTCGTGAAAAATTGTTTTATTAGTTGATCCAATGATTACATCATCAACATAAATTTGAACCAATAAAACATTATTTTTCACATTTTTCATAAAGAGTGTTGGATATGCCAATCCAATAGTAAAGTCATTTCTCAAAAGAAAAGAACGTAATCTTTCATACCAAGCTATTGGTGCCTGTTTAAGGCCATAAAGGGCTTTAGTATGTTTAAATACAGAAACAGGTTTTTGAGAGTTTTCAAAACCAGGAGGTTTCTCAACATAAAATTCCTCCATTAAATAACCATTTAAAAAGGGAGATTTAACATCCCTCTGAAATAATATAAAATTCATATAAGATGCATAGGCTAAAAGGATTCTAATGGTTTCTAGCCTACCTATAGGTGAAAAATTCTCATCATAGTCTATTCCTTCTTCTTGATTATATCTTTTATCTACTAATCTTCCTTTATTTATAGTTATTGTGCCTTGGTCATCTTGTTTATTTCTAAAGAACCATTTGGTTTCTATTATAAGAAAATTCTTTGGTCATTCCACTAATTCCCAAAATTAATTTCTATTAATCTGGTTTAATTCATCTTGTATTGCTATTACCCAACATTCAACATCTAAATCTTCTTCTATAGACTTGGGTTCTTGTTGAGATAGGAAGGAAAGGAATTCTACTAGGTTTCTTATGTTTATTCTAGGTTGAACACCAGTTTCTAGGTCACCTATTACAATTTCTAAAGGGTGATTCTTTAGGGTTCTAGACTGTCTAGGTAATATATTTAAATGTTATTCAGTATCATGTTATTCTGAACTAGACTGAATTTCTTTTATATTATTTTTAAAATCATTCTTTAGGTTCTCATGTCTCATGTTATCATTTAAGTCATGTTCATCCATTTGATCTGTCCTTTTCTCAAAGGGATAATATTCATCAAATTTCACATGAACTGATTCTTAAACAATCCTTGACTTCTTATTGTAAACTCTATAAGCTTTAGAGGTAGTAGAATATCCTAAGAAAATACCTTTATCATATTTTGGATTGAACTTGCCAAGATTATCCTTAGTGTTTAAGATGTAAACATTGAATCCAAAAGCTTTAAATTAATTTACTTTAGGTTTTCTGTTATTCCATAGTTCATAGGGTGTCTTTTTCAAAATAGGTCTAATTAAAACTCTATTAATTATATAGCAAGTTGTATTCACAGATTCTGCCCAACAATATATAGGTAGGCTATATTCATTTAACATCGTTCTAGTCATTTCATGAATTGTTCTATTTCTCATTTCTACAATCCCATTCTGTTGAGGTGTTCTTAGTGCATAGAAGGTGTGTTTAATACCCATATTCGAGCAAAAGGAATTTAAATCCTGATTCTCAAATTCTCCCCCGTGATCACATCTCATTGAGATTATATTAAAACTTCTTCCATTTTGAACAGATTTTCAGAAACATTCAAATAAGGTAATAGATTTAGTTTTGAATTTCCAAAATAAAATCCATGTAAATCTAGAATAGTCACCAACTAAAACATATACATATAATTTACCAGCTAAGCTTGCTACTATTGAGGGTCCAATGAAATCGATATGAATATGTTCTAGAGGTTTAGATGTTGCAAATTTCTTAACATATTTGAGGGATGATTTATGTTGCTTGCCAAGTTGACATGTATCATAAAATCTGTTACTTTCAAATTTGAGACTAGGTAAATCAGAAACTAAATGTTTCTTAGATAATTTATGAAAAACATATACATTGCAATGTCCAATTCTCCAATTCCAGATCCAGGATTCACTTACATTATCAGTCATGACGTTTACATGTTGTTTACACAAGAAATTTAAATCCAAAGTATAGACATTATCAGGTCTTGGTGCTTTAAATTTAAACAGTTTATCATTAGAAATAGTACAACAATTGTCAGCAAAATCAACAGTATATACATCATCACAGAGTTGAGAGATACTTATCAGGTTGTGTTTTAATCCTTTTACATAAAGTACTTTGTTTATTGAGACTATTTTTGGATCTCAAATAGTTCCAATTCCAACGATTTTTCCTTTGGCACTGTCACCAAATGTTACAAGTCCTCCTTCCTTTTCAGTGATTGAAGAAAAAATCAATGATTTTCCACTCATATGTCATGACTAACCACTATCCATGTGCCATATATCTTTTCTTCTCTGGTGGCCTGCTACCTGAAAATACATTCAAACAAATTGCTTTGGTACCCATGTTCTGTTGGGTCCAGGTGTGTTATCTAGCAATGATCTGGGTATCCATATTTTCTTTGTTCTTTTAAAATCAGTTGAATCATATAAATCTTTTGAAACAAAGGCTTTCTTAATACCACAAATTTGAGGTTGTCTTACGAAATGTTTTTTAGCTATATGTCCCTTTGTCCCAAAAAAATAACAATTAACCTTTTTAGAGCCAGGAACAAAATAATTTTTATATAGTATAGGTTTTTCTCCTTTACTGCCAATTCCAAATATCTTCTTTTTAATGACAGTTTTTCCAAGAATTTTATTTAATGAATTTTCTCTTTTGGTAAAAACCAATGCAACTTTTTTGTAAGATTCTACTTCATCCTTCAGTGTTTTTATTCTTGACTCAAAATTAATATTGTTAGAGTTAATCGAATTGTATTTATCAGTTAATTATTTATGATGTTTCAGCATTGTATCTCTGTCATCTAAAATGGATTTATGTTTGTTTTTTTAGTGATTTATGTTTCTTAAATAGCGAGGCATATCTTTCCTCGAGCATATTGAAGTAGGCTACAAGTTTGTAATTTGTGTATCTTGATTCAGAATTTGATTCATTGTTTGAGTTAGAAGAGTAATATGAATGTACCTCATCAGTTTCTTCCATAAAACACATGTTTGCCTTTTGATTGACTTCTTATTTCTCAGAGCTTGATTCAGGAGAGCTATTGGAGTCTTCAGATACACTTCAGGTAGCTTTCATAGCTTTCTTGTCTTTCATATCAAAGTCATTTCTTTTGTAGAATTTCTTCTTCATCTTTGTATCTTTCAATTGTGGAAAATCTGGTCTGATATTCCCCATCTTCTTGCATTCATAACATCATACATCTTTATTATACCCCTTAAAGGATTTTTTGGAGCCTCTATTCTTGTTGTAGAACTTTCTAAATTTCTTGGCTAGCTGAGCCGGCTCTTCATCTGACTATGATGAGTCAGAACTCTCTGATTTAGCATTGACTTATCTATTTTTCAGATTTATATTATTTTGTCCTGAAGTAATTTTCAAGGTAGTATCTTCTCTTTTGATAAGCACTTTATGTTCATTAGCCTCATCATGGATTTAAGTTTCATTCCTCATCAGTGTACCAATCAGCTCTCTCACGGTTAGATCTTTGACATGAGTTGATTGTCTGATTGCAGTAGAGATACCATTCCATCGAGTAGGAAGTACCCTTAGAAAATTTAATGCTTGATCTTCATGCTTGATAGGTTCTCCTAGAGCTATTATATTTTTGAAAAATTTTGCCAATCTCCCATTCATTTGTGTAATGCTTTCACCTTCAAACTTTCTGAAAGAATCAAATTTCAGTTTTTTAGTTTCATATCTCATTTGTCTCACATTTTCTGTCTTTCATATTCCATAGATATTGTTTTCCACATATCATATGTGGTTGGGCACTAAGATACACTGTTAAATTCATCTGGTCCTAGACTGCAGATGATTGCATTCATAGCCTTCGAATTCATATCATACTCTACCTCTATAGCAGCACTCCATGATTTAGGATTTTCAAGAATTTCGTAAGGAGTTAAAATCATGGAATAGACTTTATATCCAAGGTTTTTTAGATATATTATCATGCGGGATTTCTAGCAGCCATTGTTGTCTCCATTGAAATATGGAGCTCTGACCATTGACATCCCTTCTCTTGTATCAGTTATGATGCTCTGTTGTATATAATCATTAAATGCTTCTTGCTTGCCAAGGCTCTATCAAAATATCCTCCTCTGATACCAATTATTAGATCTGAATCTACAGATTATACACAAGAGGATGGTGAATTGTGTTTTTTGAAATCTTACGGTAACCCATTAATTGAATAAGTTATGTCCTCTATACTTTATCAGATCTGATCATGCATCGGAATAAGTAAAAACAAGAACACACAGATGTATTGTGGTTCGGGGAACAGAAGGCCCCAGTCCACTCCACCAACGCTCAACTCCACGAGCATGGTGATTTCACTATCTTGTCCTCTTTTCCACAGACCAGTTCACAACTGAGTACAGGTAGTTGAAACCTTTACAATCATCAGGCTAACAAAGCCTTCTGGTTCATACACGGACATACACAGCATAGAACGAGAAGTTGGTTACTCAAGAATAAAAATATTTTCAGAAAAAAGTTTTCCAGTTGATCTTCACAATTGAAACAGAAAGCAATTGACAGCAGATGGATCTTCATCTCTAGAAATATTGATTTTCAAAACAAAGCAATTCTGAGTCGATCCGGCTGTAGTAGATATAGAGATACAGTTCATAACTTCAGCAGTAGTAGATCCACAGTAGATATTCGATGCAGAACAAGTGAATCTTCTACTGAGTTCCTTATTCTTAAAAAAACAGAGCATTGATGCTATTTTTGAATCAGCAGAACTGGATACTTTTTTCAGTCTCTGTTTTCCACCACTTTTATAAAATATTGGTCACCATACACGCTTGTACCTGGTTTTTTAGAGAGAACATATATAATGAACCGGAACACATATCCTGGACATTTATATCCATAAAAGTCTCCTTTTTATTTGCGATATTCAAAAATTTGAATTTACAGAGAAGTCGTAACTTCCCTTAAGACTCGGCATAAAAACCTCTTTTTAATTAAATCTTAAATCCATTGATAAATAGGCTTTGATCATTCAATTTCATAGTTTAGAAATGACTTTAAATCCATCTTGAAATCCACCCAATAATCACCTTATTGACCACTGCATAAAAATATCGTCTTTTAAAATTTCCGACTCCAAACGTATGGTTGATGACGTGGCCTCCAAACGTAGGGTTGATGACATAGTCTTCAAATGTATGGTTGACAATGTAAGGTTGAATCATAAATGTAGGGTTGATCATCCATAATTTTTCTTTAACTCTCAAACATACGGTAAAAGGTCCATACTTTTACTTGATTCATACTTTTCCAAGAACGTATGGTTGTTTACAAAAGTAAGGTTGATGAACCATAATTTTGAGAAACAAACGTAACATTTATTACTTACGTACAGTTCTCCTCTCATGCTTTTCTCATAACCAAAATGTAAGGTTCCGTCCTAACATAAGGTACTTCTTCCATACTTTGCTGAAAAGGTATCGTTGTTTAACCATACTTTTCTCTTATCTCAAAAATTATACACGCTTTTCATCCATATGATAAATTTATCCACGTAGGGTTTGAACAGTGATTCCAGAATGCACTAAAGCTGATTCCACGCTACATTTATCCACGTCAGATATGAACAGTGATTATAGGATGCGCTAAAGAAGATTCCGAACAAGTAGTAAATTCTCGTTATTTCAAGCATAAAATAAATTAATAAACTCATGTAAAATACTAAATCAAATTATTATAAAATAATTAAGGGTTTTTGTGAGCCTCAAAATTATCATAATGGGACCGAGTATTATTTTCAATAATATCCCCCTTTAAAAAAAATTATTATGTATTTTTGAAAACAATTCTTTTCTCAACACTTTTCATAATCTCATGAGTGTTACAAAGGTAAACAATGAGATAATTTCCAAATGAAAAATTTAAAACTTTTTAATAGTGAAAACATTACTTTATTATAATTTTTTTTGGTGTTAAATTTTTTCATTGGAAATAATTTTTTAATATGTTTTGTATCCCAAAATAAAATTATTTCACCCATACCTAGTTTTAATTTCTTTTTTCATATGATTAAAAATTGGTAAGGGTATAGAAGGATTAAAGATGAAATCAAATAATTTTTATTAAAAACAAATCATGATTTTTTTTGAAATTATTATATAATGTAAAAAAGACACTTATCATATGTTTCCACTTTTTATTATGTGGTTTTGAAATGTATAATCAATAATTTGATTATCAAGAACTCTAAACCTGAACACATCTTCAATGTGAGGGAATGTAAATTCTTTAATACAAACATGATTATATAAAGATTGTGTATGAGTAATTATAGAAGGTATAAATAGATGTTAAAGGACAACATTATAGGTTAGTATAGTGTAAATAAAAATCCCTTATTGTAACGCCTTGACCGCAGTTACCCAAAAACAGTGAATTATTTCATAACATTATCATGATACAAGGAATCATGTCCCAAATACTGATCAGTTTAGTATCCTTGGATGTACTAGATACATACATAAGTTTAACATTAAATCGTGAAATTAATAAAACATCATTTTGTCCCCTTTTAACACATTTATGTCCCTTAGCCTATTCCTACAGGTTGATCATAATATAATTCTTGCATCCTGAGAAAAATAAAACATAAGAAAGTGGTGAGCTCATATGCTTAGTAAGGATAAAAATATATCAAAAAATTTCATAAATAAGAATATACATTTAAGGAAATGTATAAGACTAGAACACAATCCTTTAAAACAAAATCTTCAACATAATATGGTGAAGATAAATCAAATAATTGTATTTAATAATTCACATGGATATTCTACTTGTCGAATATTCGCATTTAATATCAATAGAAAATTTCATAATTATGGAATGTATTATTTGAGACTTCATAACCACATAGTTAAGGCATAGTGCCAAGACTACAAATAAGATTTTGTCAAGGCGTTGTGCTAAGACAATAGTTTGACTCATGAGATATACCGATGCATCGAGTAGATATAGTGGGCTCCAACCATAACTTAATAGGTCCAATGCATCCCACATATTAAAAGGTGAAACATAATAAAAACATTCTTATTAAAACTAGCATACGAAATGTCAATATTATAACCACAAACCATGAATGGCCTAAAAATAGCACATGTGCAATCAAACATAACTCATTCAATACAATTTGGATGATTATATTATAATAAATAAACCTAAATAAAATATAAAATACACTATAGGATATTGACATAGAATTGAAATGTCATTAAAATTATTTGAGAGAAATATCCCTTTTTTCATGAAAATATTTAAATGTCACACTATTTATCAACGAAGTCGTTTAACACAAGATTTTTTAATCAATGTTTCCAATAACACATCGAAACTTTTGAAATGAATTTTATATTTAAATCATTCATTTCCATATTGATAAATATATAACACCATTTTTAAAACATTGACATTAATATGAAAGAATTATAAGAATAAATATTTAAATCATTTAAAATGATATTTTAGTTAAAGAGTTCATGTTCAAATAGGAGACGATTGAATAGAAGTCATTGAGGAATGAAATTAATTGAAACATTATAATATCATGATAATAGTGGGATGTATGATATAATATGTCAATGGATAATATTTACACCATATAAAAGGGAATTGGTGCATAACGACAAAGAGCTCTCAATGGAATGTAAATTGAGGCGAAATACCTTATAAAGACTGTATCCTCAGATAAAGGATAAATCAATGAAATAATCATATGTGAAAAATAAAAATACACTCAATATAATTGGATATTCAGGGTAGATCAATCATATTACATTCATACTTATTATTTTAAAAACAATACCAATGACTTGGAGGTTTAACTCAATGAATGGAAATTGAGTTAAGATTGCCCTTAACAAGTTCATATCAATGGAATGTGAAAATATCAATTGAGTTATTATATAAATCAAAGGTATATCCACAAAAAGGTGAGTGTAAATTGCAACATAAATAATAAATAGTGATTCCACACATAATCATGGAGTATAACAATCATTGAAGTATGCATAAATCCCAGTGAGTTGAAATTGAAATTTGAAAATCCATTACTGATTCCGAAACATTAAAAACATACAACCCATGAAATAAGTATCATATAATGAAGATTTAAATACAAATAACTAATTTTATATTGCACCAAGAATAAAATCATGGGCAGTACATACACAACACAAAAGGAAATAGGGGAAATATATCATGAATCTCACGGAAATAAGAAGTGAGATGAAAACCCCTTACCACATTGTAATCAATAGATTCATAATAAAAATGGTTAATAACAACCAAATGAATCACAAAATACCATGAATATAAATAGAATCATGATAATATAAATCAATTGGATGTACACAATACACCACAAGAAATAAAAATAAGTGGAGAACAATGGAAATCTAACGAAATTAAACATTAGATAAGAAGCCCCTTACCATGTAATTTTCTTTAGGATAAGGTACGTTAACATTCTTTATAGTGGTGAAATAATTTTTATTAAATTATACAGGAACCGTATAGATAAATATGATATCATATATGATTTTCTATTTTTTCTTTGTTAATAATATTTCAGTAGTATCAACATTTTGGGTGTTGACCGGTTCATTTTCATTTATATGATTGGTTATGCAAGACATGTTTGTTATGGATACGATTTAATTGATTCATCTACAGAATTATATTATGTTCATAAACATTATTTTTAATCATAAAATTAAAATTATTCTTTAATTATGATGATTGATAATGAATCTCATTTTGTTCGTGGAGACGATAATTCATACGTACGCACAGGCGACAATATCATTATATTGTTGGTGAAACCGCATTTAAAATGGATGGTATATCATATATAAAGAATAATTATCATGTTATATTTATTATTTAAATCATTTATACTTCTTATTATACCCATCCAAATAATTAAGTGTTTCAATAAAAAACTACTCCACGATATGGCGACGGTATGTCATACGTAGGCACGTATGGTGACATTGTAATTTACAGGATTGATAGAATAAATAATATGGTTGAACCATATTTATAAAAACAAAAATATATATAGAATTTACTGGAGTTATTATTTTGTTATGGAAACAAAAAAGAGTGAGGATCTGGAAGAAGAAAAGGACATGAAAGAGGTGGTGAAATTATTATCTCTTCCTCGATTGTTTCCTTTTGAGTTGATCAAAAGTGCTCCTTAGGTCGGCTTTCTGATCAAAGTAAGGACCCTCGGTTGATGTGAGAGAATTTGGGAGGATATTTGGGTAAGGATTTTAGAAGACCAATTTATTTGGAGGTGTGAAATTAAGAGAAGGGGAAGTATCCTTTTATAAGATATTTGAGGGTCACTCTAGGAAAACCTTGAAATATTATTTTATAATAAAAACATTTTTGGTTTCTAATGTAACAGAAATGATTTATTTAGAATGTATGGTGGGTATGGGATGAAAAATGCTCAACCAATAGGTTTTAGAGGAGTTTAGGTAACCATTTTAACCTTATGTTTTTTATTTAACTCTCAATTAAATTGTATAAATTTTACCATGTGTTCTTGTATTCTTACAATATATGGTTAGTAAACGTACACTAAACATCCAAGAGAACCTCACGTTTTTAATTAATGACATATATAATATTATTTAATCCTTTTTACTGAACCTTATATTTTTAGGAATATTATATCAACCATTAATAGGGTATTTGTTTTAAAAACCCAATTATGTCAATTTTGACATTATTTAGTATTTGTTTTTTTTTTGAAAATCACAACATCATGATTACATTAAAAAAGTTACTCAATAATTCCTAAAATTTCATGTTAACCTAGAAAAATATATTAATTCCTAAAAAGTATCAAATAAAATTTATTTGGATATTAATAATATCAATGATTTTAATATTTCGTTAATAAAGTATTTACTGCATCATCATTGAGTAATAAATAAATATAATTATATAATGTATAAATATTATAAATTAATTACCATAATGTAATAAATGTTTTCATCATTATAATTAATATTTATAGTTGAATTTATCATATGTAAAACCATATATTAAAATATGTTTAGTTATTTAACTTTCAATTTAACTCATTTAACTCTTCTTTTAAATAAAATAATAATAAATGTACTAATATAATCCAAGTTGAAAAAATAGGATAATATTTGATTATTATGGTTATTCTTTGTCTAAATAAACTAATCCAATAGAATTATAACATGTTTTAGGGTAATTATAATATCACTATTACCAGTAATTACCCGATTTACTTTCAAATGTGGTAAATAAAAGACAAAAGTTCATATTCACCAAAAATTATTTTCATCTTATTGAGAAACATTTTACATACTGATTTCAACCGTGTCTCACAAATTTTTTCCATTCAACTCAATGAATTGGTGTAATTTTGTGTTATGAAAATTTACTAATGCTTCTAGAAGGTGGGTAAAAGTAGGTAAAAAGTGCAACATAATTTAATACATTAAATTTTATTATAAAATGTGTCCAATAAAATAAATTCAACCTATATATGTATTATATATCTATTTTTACTAAAAATAAAATTAAATATAAAATTTAATTATTTAAATACGAAATCTTTTTTAATCTATAACGATGTGTTTTTCACAATTAATCAGAAATTGAATGTTTTTAGAGAAATATCAAAAATTCACTCTAAGATAATTTTAATATTCCGAATTAAAAAATGAATTATATTTTACAAAATTCAAAACATAGAAGTTTCATTAATTAATTTAAAATTAATTACCATTGTCGAAACCGAAGAGTGGGGTTTTAAAAGGAAAAAACAATCAATTGATTGACATGTGTTTATGTCAAAATTAAATGTGAAAGTACTTATAATGAACTAAATTCTTTTA
Source organism: Viscum album (assembly GCA_963277665.1). NCBI lineage: Eukaryota > Viridiplantae > Streptophyta > Magnoliopsida > Santalales > Viscaceae > Viscum > Viscum album. The sequence goes on from OY728141.1 coordinate 1,284,764,705, forward strand.
AATGATAAAAATATAATCTATTTATACATGAAAACTATTAAAATTCATAATATAATTCTATAAATTATTTTGAATAAAAAAGATGTTTTCAATTAAAATTTTGTATTTTTCAGTATTATCAAAATATGAATGTTTACAGAAAAGTACCAAAAATTTATTCAAAATAAATTTTTATATCCCTATTCTAATAAATAATTTAATTTCACAAAATTGAATATATAAAAGTGTCAAATATTGGGTTTAAAAAGGGTTTGTAATAAAAAGGTGGTAAAATTTCATTTTTTAAAAATTACTTCTTTAATCAGAAAAAAATGAATTTATTCTTATATTATGTCTATAAAACACATAATGTAGATTCTATAATTATATGGAGTATATAAAATTCAAAATTCAGTAAATACTATTCAAAACAACTTTTGAACGACTAGTTTGGTAAGTCGTGGTGTGATCAAACTCGGTGTTTCTTGTAGCGCAAGCTATTGAATTACATTAAATAAAATAACATACTATGAAATCCCGGGGTGTTACTTTCATCACCATTTGGAAATTGTGTCCTCAAAATTTTGAAATTCATATTGGGAACTTCATTGAAAGTCCCACATCAGAAAACGAGTCAATAAAACACTCACTTTAATAGAAAGAAAGTGAAGTAGAAATGTCACCCGAGATAACCCATACTAGGATTCCATTTAAAAAAACATGGATTTGGAAGAAAAAATAAGTGTCATGTTCTAATCAAAAGTGATAAAAAACATGATCTGGAAAAAGTTAACAAAAAAAAACCACAAACATGTGATGAGATAAATGGTCATTAGTTTCCCAGTAGGAAAATTAAACAGACAACATTTTTTTGTTTTATGTTTCATTTCATAAATTTGAGTAATTTATTAATGAGATTGACTAAAAACATAAAGATATATAGTTAGATTTTACGTATATCTTCATCCTTTAATAAATCTCTACCACTAACTCATCATTATTTCAAATGATGAGTATTCATGATTTCTTGGTCACACCTAATGTGATAGAATCAGCATCTATAAAATTACACGATCCACAAAAGATAAACTATATATTTACTTTGTATTTAGAGATTAACAAAATAAAAAATGGTTAGTACAAGATCATATGATCTCACAAAAATAATCTTTTAGAGAAAGAAATACTAATCTTAATTTCTAAAATTAAACCAACAATACCCAATTTTCAATAAATACCATTAAATAAAAAATTGTCCTTAAAATCATTCAATATAATCTAAACTAATATTGAAACCCAAACAAGGAATAATTAGATTATTTAGTCTTCCATGTTAATTGTTTTCTAGATATAAAATCAACTACTCTTAAAGTCAAATATATAATGTAATAATCCTAATCATATATTGTCTACGATAGGTTAATCATGTCTACAAATAACAGAAATCACTATAAATCAACAATGAAAACATAGATTAAAATCCACCATTACTCCTCAAATGAAATCTCATAGAATTTTATTTTCCTTAGGCATATAGTGTTCCAAACAGAACGAACACCTTCCGAAATAACATTTAACTCTTAATCACCAAATCATTTTCCTATATAAAAGATATACATTTGAAAAGACATAAGATCCCAAATAAACTTATTATTGATCAATAAATTCATTTAGCTAAAAATAATTAGTCATACTAAATAGGGACTTCACATAGTCTAGTTGTAGGTGATAAATCCCAATCTCACTCTGGTTGTGGGTTTTATTCTATCAACTTTTCTTGACATGACAGGTTGTCACATAGTTTGTGTGTCTTCCTATTTCATAACCTATATTTTATAACATTTTCAAACTGAAAAAAATTCTTCAAAATAACCAGAACATAATTTCACCACAAATGTTATCTCATACCTCACATTTTCATCCCATAATTTCATAACATGTAATTTCCTCAAATCCCAGGATCATATAAACTGAAATGGTTATTTATAACTATAATATAAAAGATAATTCATCCAAAAATATCTTTTTCACATAACAAACTGCAAGGATACACATACAAGTGAAAATTCGTCAAAAGTAATCCCATCAACAAAGAGAACTACAGTTTTTAAACATTTCTCCATCCATTTATTTCTCCATATGTTTTTACCTGGCCAAGAGGATATCCTAATGAATACAAAATTCCCTCGGGTATTGACAGGTCCCATAAATTTAAGGAAAAATAATGTAAATAGATTATGTGGATCATTTTTATTTTCATCCAAGGTACTCTTCCTTTTTCCTCAAAAATTATTTAATTTATTTCCTTCTTTCCCACACATAGAGAATTTAATTATTCCATTAAGACACTTTTCTAGGTGTCTCCTTAAAAATTTCCTACATTATGGAAATTTAGATTTCATTTATACATGGTCTCCACAGTTGGAGCTCTTATAATTCACTTCCTTACTCTTCTTTGTTGAGTCTAGCAGTTGGTAAATATATATGTTGTTGATCATATTTTTGGAAAATTGATTGGACATGAACACGATATATTTTACACCTATAAATAATCCATTTCGTTGCTCATTTCCACCACCATGTCCACCTTGTACATTATGATTAATGTTACTATGACTTCCATGGAATCCAGCAATTAACTAACACAAAAAATCATAATGTGACTCATAAAATCATTTAGAGAATATAATAACACAATATATTTAATCTAAAACACCATAGGATTATCCAAGTTTAATTATTATCATCTTATATTAAAATAATTCAATTCAAATTGTAATGAAATTTTGATTTATCCTATGTATATCCCCTAGAAGCGTCGTAACCAAGAGTGCAGCAAGGCTCATTTTAGTTTAATAGGATCTCCCGGGTCAAGCCTGAAACACCTTGTGAGAGCTTTCACTCCTTGGTACTTTTGTTCCAGAGCCGCCTCTATCTGCTCGTATCCATACAGGGATTCATTGTTTGGAAAACCCCCATAATATTTACATTACAAAAAATATTCGATGTTCTTTTATACTAATCCTCAATGTCTACCTTAGGGTAGTGTTACCATATCAGAGTTATTTTGCTAAATATAGCTTCCAAGGTTTGTACTAAACATCCATTGATACCAACTATAACAAGACAACCCTAGTTACCTTGAATCGGTGCATTATTTTATAACATTAAGATGATACAAGGAATTATGTCCCGAAAGACATATCAGTTTAGTAGCATTGGAAGTTATCGATACATTCATATGTTTTACAATACATCATGAAATAAAAAAACATTATATCCCCTTTGAACACTCCTATATCCCGTAGCCTATTCTTGTAGGTTAATCATAATATACTTCTTTGAATTCTAGTAAAAATAAAACATAATAAATGGGTGATTTCATATTCTCTGTAAGGATACAAATATAGAGGAAACTGTCATCAATAAGAACAAACATTTAAGGTAATGTATGAGACTAGAACCCAATTAAGCATAAAATTCAATATAATATGGAAAAGATAAATCAAATAATGAAATTTATGTTTTCACATGGATATTCAACTAGTAGAATAATCACATGTAATATCAGTATCCAATTTTATAATGATGGAATGCATTATTCAAGAATTCATAACCACATAGTGAAGGCATTTATTGAAGACTACAAATATGATTTTGACATGGTTATGTGCTAGGAAACTAGTTTGTCTCATGAGACCTACTGATGCATCAAGGATCTATAGTGGGATCCACCCATCACATACTAAGTCCAATTCATTCCTCATATGAATGGGTGAAACATAATCTAAACAATCGTATTTCAACTAGCATACAGAATTTCAATATTTTATACATAAACCATAAATGACATAAAATTAGCATATCCACAGTCAAACAAAACTCATTCAATACAATATGGATGACTGTATTATAATAAATCAACCTAAATAAAGAATAAAATATCCAAAGGATATTTATATAGATAGAAATAGTCACTAAAACTATTTGAGATAAATAACGCTTTTTTATTGAAAATATTTAAATGTGGCACTATTTATCAAAGAAGTTGTTTAAAAAAATATTTTTGAATCAAAGTGTCCCACAACACATTGAAACTTTTAAATGGAATTTTATTTTAAATACATTCATTTCCATATAGATAAATACATAAAACCTAATTTAAAAAATGTACATTAATGCGAATGATTTATAAGAATAAATATTGAAAACATTTAACACGATATTTTAGTTAAAGAGTTCCTAACCAAATATGAGACACTTGAAAACAAGTAATTGAGGAATGAAATTAATGAAAAAATTTTAATATCATGAAAATAAAAGGGTTTCATGATATAATATGTCAATGGATAGTATATACACCATATAAAAGTGAATTCGTGCATAACAACAAAGTAGACTCAATAGAATGTAAATTGAGACGAAATACCTTATAAAGTCTGTATCCTTAGATTAAGGAAAAATAAATGAAATAATTATGTGTAAAAAATATAAATAAACTCAATATAATTGGATATTCAGAGTAAATAAATTAGATTACATTCACACATATTCTGGTAAAAACAAAACCAATGACTTGGATGTTTAACTCAATGAATGGAATTTGAGTTAAGATTATGCTTAACAAGTTCATATCAATGGAATGTGAATTTATCAATGGAGTGATAATGTGTTTCAAAGTTATGTACATATAAAGGGGAGTTTAAATTACTATATAAATAATAAATTGATATTTCACACATAATCTTGGAGTAAAACAATCAATGAGTTTGTGTAAACCCCAATGACTGGAAACTGAAATTTGAAATTCCCTTACTGATTTGGTATCATACGAAACATACACCCCTTAAAAGAAGTATCATACAATGAAGATGTAAATATACACAAATTAATGTATATTACACAATGAATACAATCATGGGAAGTACATACACCACACATAAAGAAAATAGTAGTAATATAGCATGAATCTCACAGAAATAAGAAGTGGGATGAAAACCCCTAACCACATTGTAATCAATCAAGTCATAAGAAAAAAAAGTTAATAACCACTAAATTCATTACATAATAGAACGAATATAAGTAGAATCATGGTAATATATATCAATTTTCAGTACACAATACACTACATGACATAAATTAGTGGTGAACAATGGAAATATCATGAAATTAAAAGTGAGATAAAAAGCCCCTTACCATGTACTTTTCCACAGTATAGGTTAGGTTAACCTCATATATAATGGTGAAATAATATTCATTAGATTATAAAATAACCAAATACATAAATATGATATCATATATGTGCTGATTCAATAAGGTTTTCCTTCTGACTTTTCCATTTCTTTATACATGGGGGAGATTGATAAGTCATTAAGGATTTCCTTATGACTTAACCATTTATTCTTGTATTGAAAATATCAAACACCTTATATCAAGGAAAATGTATTTTTACCCTGTGTTTTACTTCTATAAGGAAAATTTCCTTCCCCAAGGAAATTTATCTTTACCAAGTTTTACACTGTTCTTATGATAATTTTTCAAAGTGTAAAATCCGGTTTTAAAACATAAACCTCGAAATCCAATAAATACCTAGATATGAAGCATTTAGTTCTATGGATCCAAATTCTATAAATTCTAGTTACGAACTATTTTGAGTTCTGACTCCGAATTTTGCCTATGAATTCTGGATACGAACTCTTCTGAGTTCTGACTCCGAATTCTGAATTAGAATTCTTGTTACAAACATTCTGAGTTCTAACTCTGAATTCTGATTACGAATTATGGTTATGAACTCTTATGATGTTCTGACTCTGAATTCTGATTACGAATTATGGATAAAAACTTTCTGAGTTCTGATTCTGAATTCTGATTATGAATTCTGGATACGGACTTTCTGAGTTCTGACTTTGAATTCTGATTACGAATTCGGGATATGAACTTTCTGAGTTTTGACTCTGAATTCTGATTACAAATTCTGGATACAAACATTCTATGTTTTGACTCCGAGTTCCCTGAATACAGACTCTCAGCTCTTATGAGTTCTAACTCTGAATTCTCATAAACTCCATCTCCGAACATTAAATGTCCTGGTTCCGAATTCTTCTGAATCCGAACTCTGAATTTTCTTGATATTAAGACTTTGGAATTCTATAGAAATCAGGTTCCGAATTCCTAGAAAATAGAATCTGAATATCCTTGTATTGTTGAATTGAAATTCAATTTTGGTTTGACTCAGAACATTCACTTTTTTATATTCTGAATATGAGATATTAGTTATGCTAACACTTTTTTTGTTATAAGATGATGTCGTGCTTTCAGATAATCACTAACCGTTGTTTGAGTGACACGTGTACAGGTCCCTTCAAAATTCAAGGAAAAATATGACCATTAGAGGAGGGAACCGACCATTGGAACTGTGCCTATAAATAGGAACTCATTTGAAAGAGCTCAAAACATTTGGAAATTATGGAATTTCTTGATCTCAGAACTTTCAGAAGTGATTTCTATAGAGGGAGTCTCTTATAAACTCTCACGCTTCATGCAGAATGTTTGAATGGCTTGTTCAAACTTTGCTTCATGGATAATTTATTAATTCAAAATGTAGGGCTTCTGGGGATAGGAAGACAGAGGTTCTAACTACCTTGAAGTTGAGGGATTCCTTACTGAGGAAGACAGAGGTAGAAACTTCCTTGATGTTGAGGGCTGGTAGGGATAACAAGACAGACTCCGATCTTCATATCGAGGGATTACCCTGGTGTGGGTAAGACAGACTTTCTTGAAATTATAAATCAAGGGACCTTTATCCAAGGTTGTTGGATACCCTTCTCTTTGGGTTAAAAGATTTGCTACTTGTTACTTGTTTGTTTCATGTTTTCCACTGCATTTTTATTGTTAAGGAAAGTATAACCTTCTGATACTTCCTTAGACTTTTACTCTGATTATATAGGATTATATATGCTTTATGGTATAATCTTATTTGTTGTAAACTTTTTTTAAGTTTCATTTCTGAAATCACTTTTCCATAATCAAGCTAGTTATTATACCTCAAAGGTGTTGTGAATTTTGGTTATGCAAAATTTCAATCGGGTTTTTTAAAGTATACAATTCACCCCCCGCTTGTATTTGATCATCTCATCTCTAAATATTCGATCCTACATTTGGTATTATAGAGTATATCATACTCAGACATACCATCCAACAATTGGTATCCGAGCAGCTGACCTTTAATCCTGAACCAATAAAACAATTGGATTCATAATTTTGGTTCAATCAGAGTTTTCTCACGATTAGATTCAGAAGATAATACTTCTTCTTATTACATTCAGAATTGAATTTCCAGATTCATATTTCTTTTTCAGAATCATACTTCTTAGACTCATATACTTCAGAATCATTTTTTTAGAGATACTCTTGTTGTATTTTGTCCCTTGCTTAGGAATATTTTCCTTGATTAAAATCTTTTTCTACTATCAAGTTTTGTGTGGAATGAATTTTCATTAAGATGGAATGAAACAATGTTGGTTCTATAGAAAATCTCAATCCAACTAGACCTCTTATCTTCGATGGAAATGATTATGAATATTGGAGAGATCACATGAAGACTTTCACTATCTATACGGGTGTTGATAATTTTTTGTGCTTACTGAAGGATATAAAATCCTTGAAAAACAAGTTAGTACCTTTAAAAATCAAGAAAATCATGAATATAAAGCGAATTATAAGGTACACAATACATTTCTTTTCTTCTTGACAAGTAATATATATATATATATCTAAATTTCATCTTGTGAAGCAGAAAATTCTATATGGAAGAATAGTGGAGTTACTAACTTTTGAACATCCAAAGTAATTAAGACTAGAAGAGAAATGCTTAAAGCTGAATATCATGGGTTTAACATTCCTTATGGAGAACCCATATGTAAGGTACAAAAAATATTCATGAATATTGTGAATATTTTACAATCAATTGGTGAGAAAGGATTAGATGATAGAAATCTTGTTCATAAGATCATAGAAATCATGCCCAATGAGTGGGAATCCATGAGGAATTCTATTGATGAGAACAGAAAGGTTTCTCATATTACCTTTGATGAACTCTTTCAAAGTCTTCTTCAACATGAAACTAGAATGAAGAGAGATGCTGATAATGTACCAAAAAAGAATGGAAACAAAAGAGTTTCTTTTACTACAAATTCTAATCATATGAAAGCTAAGACTCCTGAGAGAGGTACTAGATCCAAATCTATGAAAGTTGTTATCCAATCCAAATATAGTGAAACTGAATCCTTATAAAATGAATTATCAAATCTTGCTCGAAGGATGAACAAGATAGTAGGACAGATGAAATTTTAATCCCGATACAAGAAGATATAAAGGAAAGATAAGAAAGATTCAGAAGTTACATGTTATGAATTCAATAGAGCTGGACACATAAGACTTGATTTTTCTATGTGTAAGAGAAAAGAAAGAAAGTAAAGGGATTCAGAGAGAAACAGAAAGAAGTTTTACAAGGCTAAAACAATGAAAGTATTGAAAGCTAATGACACTTGTAGTGCCAGCGGTGGAGACTCTTCAAATAAATATTCGGATTATGAATCTTCTAGAAAGAAGAGTCTTGGTCTAATATCCAGACTACCTATTGAGGATCATTGCTTTATGGCTAATGTACACAATTCTAAATCATTGACCAATATTTCTTTGAATTCAAATAATAGTAAATATTATAAGTCTTCTGATGAAGAATATTCTTCTGATGAAGATAATACATTACCTTCTTATGAATAAGTTTATAGGTTTTCCAAACATCTTGATATTGAGAATTCAAAACTCAAGGAAAAACATGATAAAGAAAATTCTAAGAATACTATTCTTACTAAGGAAATATCAGATCTTTAAAAAGATCTAGCTAAGAAAAATACTGATTTTGAATGTATTTCAAAAAATCAAGAGGATGTATATTCTGAGAGGAATAAGATTTCTAATGATCTAGAAAATGTAATTTCAGGGAAATTTTTTTGTTCCTAACTCTAGTTCCAAATCAAATGTTTTGAATGAAAATAACCTGGTTATCAAACTCAAATCTAAAATATTTTCCTTAAGTATGTGTTCGTTCAACTTTACCTTAGGTAATGAAAATTTTGATAAAATGTATTCTCAAATCCAACCACTAAGTAATAGTTCTGGTTTTGGTTATACAAGTTCTAAAAAAATTTAGTAATAATTATTTTGTTCCTCAATGTGCTCAATTCTATACTAACTATCAGTGTGGTCGACATTGGGAAAATAATTGTTCTCTAAACAGAACCCAATCTTTAGGATATCATAAACCCAATTTTTCTAAAATGATGTGGGTGCCTAAAATTTTGCTTTCTATGAATTTTAGATCAAAGCATGTTTGGATTTTGAAAACCTAAATTTTCCTTATTTTCTGGAAAATAGAGATGTTACCAATAGCAATACATGGTACATAGATAGTTAATGTTCCTGACATATTATTAGTAACAAAAACTATTTTGAAACGTTTATCAAGAAGAAAGGAGGAAAAGTAACATTCAGAGATAATGCTCAAGGAGAAATTTTTGGTATAGGTAACATTGTTATTATTGGAAAAACATTGATTTCAAATGTTTTATTTTTTAAGGGACTGAAGCACAACCTTATTAGCATAGGAAAATTGTGGGATGATGGTTACCTTGTGAGTTTTAGGAATCACTATTGTTTAGCACATATTTCCAAGGAAGAGTACATTCATTCTGCCCATAGGGAAAAGAATTTATACACACTAAACTTAGAAGACCTTAGGATCCAAGATCTACCTTGACTTAGTGCAATGTAAGATCATTCATGGTTTTGGAAGAGGAGGTTAGGACACTCTAACATTAGGAACTTATGCAAACTTTCTAAGAAAAGATTAGTTAAGGATCTACCAGAGCTTATATTTGATTATTCAAAAGTCTATGACCCTTGACAATATGGAAAGAAACATAAATCTAGTTTTAAATCATTCAGTGAAGTCACAGCTATCGATGCATTATAGCTAGTTCATATGGATCTTTTCTGTCCAACAAAAACTCGAAGCATTGGAGGCATGTATTATGAATTTTTCGTGGTTGATGAATACACTAGATTTATGTGGGTCTATTTTCTAGAAAACATGTCTGAAGCATTTTGTAATTTCAAAAGTTTTAGAGCCCAAGTTAAAAACGAGAAAAACCTTCATTTTATTATTATTCATAGTGATCATGGAGGAGAAATTCCAAATTCTGATTTTGATTCTTTTTGTAGTAGAAAAGGAAATACTCATAACTTCTCAGCACCCAGAACACCTCCACAAAATTGTGTTGTCAAAAGAAGAAATAGAATTATTCAGAAGATAACTAGAACCATGTTGAGTGAGTATTCTGTAGCCAAACATTTTTTGGCAGAAGCTGTAATTACTTCTTGTTATACTATAAATCAAGTTTTGATTAGACGTTTTCTTAACAAAACTCCTTATGAGTTATAGAATGGTAAAAAACCTAGATTTTACAACATTAAGGATTTTGGTTACAATGTACTCATTATGAATATTAAAGATAATCTACATAAATTTGCACCAAAATATGATGAAGGAATTTTCTTAGGGTATTCCACAAATTCTTAGTTATATAGAGTTTTCAACAAAAACACTTGTACGTTTGAAGAGACAGTACATGTTATATTTGATGAAACTGATCGTTTTGTTTTAAAAACAACCCCAACCTACATCCTCAGATGTGTTTTCAACTATTATTTATGTCCTTCATCAATAGATACCACTCATGAAATTTAACTACTTTGATGGAGATGTCATATACCAACCTAATATAGATGTTGCATTCTTATATTGATTCCTTTTTGTATTCACGAATACATTGATAAATTAAAAAATTTATGGATTTCATGAATTTATAACTGATTTTCACTTCACTTCCACATAAAAAATAACTTATTGAGTTTTCAATGTTATGGTTACTTTTTAAGAGGTATGTTATTCTAGTTTACTTCAACTTCAATACACCCTACTATATAGGTGGGATTAATAATGGGTGATTTATCCAAACTTATATTTTTATCCCCATTAATGTATGAATTTTATAATTTATACCAGTTGACATATTATATATGTATTAAATAGAGATACGTATATTTTTGTTGATAGAGAAAATCTATAAGTTTAATTTTAGATTTGATATATTTATGGGCAGTATTCCTGCTTACAAAGAAATTATGATTTTCATGAAGTTGTTATTTTATTTTAAATATGTAGGGAACTTAAACTATTTCAATGATGATAGCTATAGTTAAATGAAATCATTTCATATTTAAATAAAATGTAATGGGAGTCAGTGAGTGCCATTAATGACTCTTAAATGGAATTTTTACTTTCATTTTATCACATGAGTTAATGTTGACACGTCTTGTGGAGCATCCTAAGGATTTAAATAATTATGTTTCTTGTGATTTCAATGTGGTGTGTGTATTTTATCACTTTTACTCTATTGGATACAAATATATCTTTCCTCGTTCTTATTTTCTCTATAAGAGGATTTCACATCATGGAGGATGTAGCATTTCACTCAAAATTTGAGTTATTCAAATCGACCTATAGATATTCACATAGGTGAAATGATTATTTTCCATTTTTGTTATCATTATCAAACTCATAAGATTCGTATCACAATTTTTTGGTGGAGCTCTGTTGTATGTTACCCCCATTTACAATTGTTATTAATTTCAGTTTTATATCATTTCTCTTTTATCTTCTGTGGGAGATCATCATATTTGGTTTCTAATTTCTTGTGTTATTTCTAATATGTATTATTATATTGAAATAAAACCTAATATTGTAATCAATATAAATGATTAAGAGTTCACTCATTTAGGGTAACTCTAAAACATTAATGGTTCCGATGTGTGGATCTCCACCATTGATATCCATTATGATGAAAAGAGTTTTGCGCCCAATGATTTAGGTAAATGGATTTCATTGATTGTTTCTTATAGATTTCACAATGGAAATGTTTGTATAAGTAATATATATTCTACCAATATTCTGGGGTATGAATAGAAATGTTGATATAGATTAATGAAATCAGGCTTCAAATAATGAGAAATAAATAATTAGTGTAGTTTTTTAGAGAGTAGATATCATAATACTATTTGACCATAATAGATGGGCCACAAAATAGTATCCAACACCCTACCCTTAAAAAAATTTGATGCATATGTGTAATAAAGGAATTAACATTATGTAGAGTGTTATATATAACTATAAGGAAAACACACACATTAGTATAAATAAATGCCTCCAAATGATAGTTTTTTTAAAAAATAGTTATGAAAATGTAACAGAGCTGTTAACCCTTATGTGATGATATTTTGAAAAAGTTTATTCACATACATTGAATGCCTTTGTAAGGGAAACATATTTTTTACCTCTAAAAAATGGTTATTGTAAAGGTGTTACCCATATATAGTGACGCCTAAAGTCCACATTAAGATAAATTGAGACCCACCACAATGTAAAGCATTCATATAAATGTAATATAATTTTGAACATTATATAGAATGTGTTGTGTGAAAGTAATATTTTTGTTACCATTATATAGTGAATTTATTATTAGGATTTATAATGAAAATTATTCATTTACATTATTCAATGGGATCCCGATATCATGTGTTAGGGTATAAGTCTTTTCCATTGGGGCCGAAAATTTATATTCAAAAGGGAAAACTAAAAATATTTTTTTTTCTTAAAATATTCTAAAGGATAAAAATATGTATAAAAATAATTATTAATTAGATTTTTATATATTATAATTTTAAAATTATTTAAAAAATAATTAATTACATATTTCTTATAATTATTTATTATTTATTAGAACATTTTATTCCAAAAATTATAAAAATTAATATTTGAAAATAAGGCAAGAATATAAAATTGCTATCATTTAATTATTAGTATTTCTTAATAATTAATTTTAAATTAATCAAAAGAAAAGGGGTCCTTATTTGAATATAATTTATGCCAAATCAATTTTATTTTGATTATTAATATCATCATGTTTTAAATAATGAATAATTTTATGATATTTTGATTTTGAAAAAAAATTGCATACTTTAAATTGGATGGAATGTTTTTTGTAATTAATGGAACATCATATAGTTAAATTCAGACTGATATATAATGAAAAGTATTAATTATTTCTAATAGAGATGAGTTTTAAATTATTATATAAAAATTATTGAATAACTATAATGTTAGAGATAAAATTATAAAATTCTTATATAGAACGTTTATTTATAAATTATTCATAATTTAATATCACATGCTTAAATAATTTAATTTCTCATTTATTTAAAATATATTATATTATTTTTTTCATTTCTATGTATTACTTATATTATTAATTAATATGTTTCCAGGTTTATATGATTTATTGACCCCCAAGATGATAATTTCATTTTTAATTTTAGGAATGACTCAATAATGAATTTAGAAATTCATCTACCTTGACCTTAGTTTGTAATTGAAGTTATTAGCTCTAATTTAAACATTGAATATGGTTTGGAAATATTAGTTATTATAGTTATTATTAATTGAATTATATATTGATTAAATTACTCATAGGTAGAGGGACATGAGGCCAGACTATCTATGTACCATGTAGCTTATGCCTCGTTTAGTATGGTTATAGGGATTAGCTATCTATCTATATTGGTGTACTCATAGAGATATTTTAAATATCATATAAACATAAACTATTCAATAAGTTTTCATGTACCTTAATCATTTTATTCATTCACATATGTTCTAATTTAATTGAATTATATTTTTCTGTTAATAAAAAAAATTGGGGTATCTAATGTGTTGCAAATCAACATGTTTTGAACATTTTTATTTGGTGGGTGAAAATGATCAAAAACAAATTAACAATCAAAATACAAACATAAATGTGTATAACATGAGATAATATGGGGCTATAAAATCATTTTTAATTACTATTTATGAAATTCATTCCATAGAAGTAATTTTAAAGTCTTTTTTTTATCAAATTAGGTAGGTTATGAAAAATCTAGATTGTCATGCATTATATTTTTATAATGATGAAAAGGATATTGTACACGTGAATGGCCTTGGGTAGGTTACTACAATTTTTTTTACCACTTTATTGGCTATTATACAATGTTTTTTTGTTTTTGGATTGGGATACACTATATTGGATACCGTAATAGATTTATGTTACTAGAAGAATATAGTTGAGTTTATTGATATAAACAACTGAAAAAATCGAAGACATCTAAAATATTAAACTATACTATATAATATTGTTGGTATAAATATCTACTTAGAATATCTAAATAATTTGAGTAACACTATGAGATATTGATATTAGTGAAAACGCCATATGGGACCACTAATATTTTTAGTATGAATTTAATGGGTTCCATCATTTAAGTGGAAGTATTTCTGAAAAAATTAAATATTATATAATTAATAAATTCTGCAACCACCTACTAAAATCTTTTATTATTGATAATATCATCATCATCATCATCATTAAGGTAACTATTATAAACAATCCCTAATAAAGGGAATATTTTGGAATACTACTCATTAGTATATTAACATATAAACACTTCTAATGAGATATTAGTTATTTGAAAAAACATCATAATGAAAATTTATGTGGGTAAGGATAGTTCCTTCCTTAGAAGACATGTGTTGATATTTTAAAGCAATAAAATCTAGATTCTTATGTATGTTTAGTGTGATTAATTCATTGTTTCAGAGTAATTAGATGATAAATGTTCAATGAAATATTTGACTCCACTGAAAAAATGAATTTGATTAGATGGAATATTTTTTAAAATAATTTTCATTCATATAATCAATTTTACCACCATTTAAAATGATATTAACGGAAATGAAAATGGGATCCATTTAATTATCATTATCAATGTTTCAAGAAGATTCTCGATGATCATTCTTGAGGAAACCCTAAGCGTCCTTTGCTTCAACGTCGATTCGAGGATTCCTGATCTCCTTACCTGATATCATCAATGGATTCTTTCAACCCAGAATGGGAAATGGCCTTCAAGGGCTATCGTCAAGCACCGAAGGAAATTTTTATACCTTCGGGTCTGCAGGATTCATCAGTTCTTCGAAAGAAGAATTTATCATTCGCAGAGGTGCTTTCTGGTTCTTCAAATCTAACAAAGGAGGATTCCTCTAAACCCACAAATATCACCAGGTTAGATAATGGTGGATTCTCAGTTGTTGCAGATCCGGATGCACTACAACAGCGGCTGGACCTTTGTATGTTTTCATTACTGGGTCGTGTTATTTATTCAAAGGGTGAAAAACCTTTGTCCTTTACTGATCTAAAAAATTGAATATCTCACTGCTGGAATTTACGAGATTGGAAATTCATTTCAATTGGAAAAGGGTATTTTCACATTGTTTTCAACTCCTCTGCCTCCTTGAATTCGGTTTGGAACCTAGGCAATATTCCACTATAGCCTGTTTTACTAAGGTTATCAGATTTGGATGTTAATTTTAATCCTTTCAATCTCAAACAATCTAATGCACAAATTTGGGTAAGGTTGCATGGTCTAAATTGGGTTTATTTGAAACCTAGAATCCTTAATGACATTGCTTCATGTATTGCCACCCCTTTGAGGTTGGATCAACATACCTTGGATGGAGAAAGTGGTTATTTTTCCAGAATTCATGTTGACATTAATTTGGAAATCAAAAGGCATACTTCTATCATGTTTACTACTAATGGTTTTAAATCTGATATTCGATTGGAATATGAGAATGTGCCCTACTTTTGTGATGTTTCTAAGATTGTGGGGCATAATGTATCAAACTGTAGGATGATCCAGAAGAATGACAAGGTTTAACCAAAGTTTCTGAATGGACTGCTGTTAAAAGAAATAAAAAGAGAAAGGATGTTTTTATTGAGAAAAAGGGAATTATAAAATCAATTGCCCCTCCTGTTAAAAATCAGGTTCATTCTTCCAGTGCAAATGTTTCTACTTCAAAGCATTCTGCTTCCTCCTCATCACAAAGAGTTTCATGGGCTGATATGGTTGAGGAGGATGATCCGAATTTACAATCTGTTCCTAAGGTGGTTCAACCAGTTATTGAATGGGTTTCAAAGGATGACCTTATTATATTCTATGAAATTTGCAATTCTGTTTGCAACATAGTGCATGATTTACAGACTGAGGAATCCGAATTCCAGTTTTCTCTGGATATTCAGAATGAAATACATGTTTTTATGTTATCTTTACAGGTTTACATTGAAGAGGAAACAAAGGATACAAACATGGACACTTTCTCAAAGGATGAAGCTGGGAAGAATTGTGGTCCTGCTTCAGCTATAGAATTGGACAGCTTCACTGCTCAGGAGAACTTGCAACTTCTTACACCTGTTTCTGCTACTATGTCAAATGCTGCCTTGGGGAGAAATTCTACTACTTCTGTTATGAAAAATGATGATCATTTTATTTTTTCTCCTTCTACTGTTAACAGTACTGTTAACAAATTAAACGTATCTACTTCATCTAAAAATAATGCTCAAAATGATGCTTCTCAAAGTATTTCTGCACATAGTTTTGTTCTATCTGTTTCTTCTGACAACGCATGCAGTATGATGAATCCTCTAAGAACTCAAATGAACTCTAATTCAGCATTGTATGATATGAATATCTCTACAGATGGCCCTTCTTATTCTGTAATGCATGTACCTCATTCTGGTCCCCATGGATTCTCACATACAATTTCAAAGGACAGTGGGATACCTGAAGCTGTAAACATTGATGACCTGCTTCAAGGATCCAAAGGCCCTAAAAGTTCAAAAAGGAAAGTAGGGAGACCCCCTAAAGCTGGAAAAATCATAGATACTGCTTTAATGGTAAGGAGTTCAAAGAATATCCCCATAATGTCTAATGCATATCTTGCAGAGCTGGCAGAATCTGGAAAATAAATCACCATGAGATTTCTCATGGGTGGTTCTTGCCACTTAATGGCAATGGCTTGGACAAAAAATGATTATAAGCTATCAAGCTATGCACAGACCCTAGTGAGGCATGCATGTATGGTGAGACCCTGATGAGCTTACCCCTAGGAGCAACAAAGGCGCTGCTTGATGGTTCAGTTTTGAGGATACTGTTTTAGATTCAAAGGAGTCGGCCAAAATGTTTCTGGCACTGGAGATGGATGAATTGTTCAACACAAGAGAAGAAAATACATCTTTATGAACTCCATCCCTTCTTGAGAAGGAGTAATGCACATGGGGCTTCCAGCTGGACAACAATGCCTGGTCTCAGGTGGGAACCCCTCAATCAGAATTTGGCATTTGAATGGGTTAAGGACCCTAGTTTTGGTTATCTGTATTTTTTGTGGTTCTTTGTTGTTCCTCTCCTGTTTTTTCTTTTTTTCATTTAATATAGAGGCCTTTGAGCCTCAATACTTTTAAAAAAATGATATTAACTATGGATAAATATGTTAATGAATTGACGAGACTACAAGGTTTTCTAAAATATTATTTTTTATAAATATTTTTTTTATTATTATAGAATATATAATGTATATATTTTATATTTTAAATGAGTTTAAATTTTACTTAAGGCATGATAAAAAATTAATGATTGGAGAATGAATGTTTCTATCTGGTAATGGATAAAATGGGTTTCTACATTGATATCATATATATTTTATATTTAGAAAAACATTGGATATGATGTGTATTTTAATCACATTTAGATCATGAGATGGTCTTCATTATATTATTTGTTTAAATAAAATGATAGTGGCTTAATATATAATGTTCATGATTTTAATAATTCTATAACATTATTTAGGGATAAAATAATAATTTATTAATTGAGTAAATAATTTAATATACTCTTATAAACATAATGATTATAACAATGTGATTGAATTAGAATAATATATAGGAAATATTAATTTTTTTGGGAATATATACAAACTAATAATATGATATCAAGAATCTAAAATTGCGTATTAATTGTATATGTAAGTAAATAATCAATATAGAAAAAGATATGTTGTTTAAATTTTTCAATAATGACTACTCACTGAGGCAATCATGTTCATTGAAACCTAATATTTTCATAATGTAAGTGTATAAATCCAATAACATTGGATTATACAATATATTACTAATGGATTTTTACAGACTCCACAGAATTACCATATTTAGTATGAATTCAATAGAAATTAATTCCATGATTTTAATGGTATTTTTTGTATAATTTATATTTAAAAAAGTAATATAAATATATTAGAGTTCCAAATAAAATGATGAGCAGATCGATCATGAAATATATATTAATGAGATGAAGTAAATAGTTACAACATATGGGTTTTAAATAAAAATTATTTTCTCAACATCAAATTAATTGATTTAAAATATTATTTTATTTGTATCACTTCTCTTATGTGATAAGTGAATTTTTTTTAAAATAGAATATTTATGTTAACAAGTTGAGATGATGAATTTCAAACACATGGTTCATGGTTTATGATTTTATATAACATTTTCTAGAATAATAATTTTATTAATATGTACAATGTATGATAAAATGAATATGCACGTACTCATTAAAAAATGTGGGAAATATTTCCCACCATTGATCAATGAGTTATTTTAATAAAATATAAACTTCAAAAAGAAAATATTTAAAACACATATAATAATAAATATTACTGGGAAACATTAATTTATTTGATTAATATTCCTATGAAAATTAAATAAATGTTACTTACTGAAATAAATGTTATCTTTATCTTAGAATGAATTTTTAAATAGTATATATGTATAAAAAATGCAGTGGAATTTTTTTTCCAATAGAGATGCTTAAAATTTAAAATTTGAAAGATAATTCCAATATTTAGATAATTTTTTTTTCACTAAATATCCCTTATTTTTTTAGATATGTAATGATAAAGAAAAGAATAAATATTTCCATAAATTATCATGAAAAATTTAGTACACTATTTCATAAATTATTTTACAAGTATATGTAAAATGTAAAGTACATATGATATGAACAAAATAATATATATTATGGTAGAAAAGAGAAACGTAAAAACAATATTTTTTTTATCATAAAAATGTTATTTTCATTTAATGATGTCAATGTTCAGAAAGACGATTAAACAATAATGTAGATTGATATAATATATAATGGAAATATATTTAATGAATTGTGTTACAAATATGATGATGATAAAAAAAATTGTCATAAGTTCAAAACATAATTCTCAATCATAACATATGATGTTTTGAATATATAATGATTTAATATGGAACATAAGTGAATGATTGTTGAATATGACTCTAGAATGAAACCCCTATTCAATTTGGAGTAATTTTTAAATGTCTCTCACTGAAGTGTTTGGTGAATTTTATATTATATGTTCACATAAAGACATGCCAAAGAATATATATGATAAAATGTATAAATTAATCCAAGAAGCATATATAAGTTATAAAAATTATATAATAGATAATCATATATGATATGAAAATTTTCTTCATTTATTGGTTTCGGATAATATTCTTATAGATTTTAATAATTTTCAATTATACCCTAATAAAGGGTAACTCTATTTTATCATTCATTCACATTGGAAACATATATTTATATATAAGGATATAAAGCTTTTAAAATGTTATAATACTTTCACTCCCTAATTTGGACATTGATTTTATCTATGAATGGTTTTCATAATAGAGTTTTAAATGTTCTGATGAGATGTTAAGTGTAGTATGAATAATATTATATTATGAAGATAAAAAATATTCATATTTGTCTTAAGAAAAAGAATTTTATTTCATTAATTCACTAAACGACCCACTAGATATACCACATGGATTTTTAGGTGGATTTATTTTGTATATCATATATGAATGGATTGTATTTGAGTCCCCATTACCTATTTTAGGTGAATTATTAAGAATACGTACTTTCATACATTGATACCCTACATAAACCTGTACACTTGTTTCCTTTTCTAATATTAGTGTTGTTGGGTATATAATGGATCTTGTCGTCTATTTTATTATAAAAAATATTGGTTATTTCCCCTCGTATAATGGGTATGTGATTTGTGCCCTTGATTAATATTGATTATAGGAGTGTGAAACCACAAATCATCACTATATATATATTTGATAAGGGGGCTATTATATGTTTATAAATATGGATGAATGAGGTATGGTATATTCATATATTATAAAAGTCTTCACTCAATGATATGAGAAAAATTGAGTTGGATATGTGGGGTTGACATGATCTGTGTCACATGAGGTCTAGTAAAATTGGAAAATTTGGGAATACATGATTACATGTGAATAATATTGGTGGAAAAAATTCTAGATATTCACGTTTTTATGGATAACATTCAAAATAAATAACATCCCTTCTAAAATAGTCATTAATATAGTACCCATAACCACTTCTGCACAAAGCCTCAAGGGGGGCTCCTCGTTGGCCAGACGTTGCTAAAAAGTAGTGAGGGTCAAAAGGTTGTGCGATTGGGAGACAAATCCTTCGATATTGACGTTTTATAATGGCTTAAAATGTAATTAATAGCAGAAGAAAAACTTTTAATTAGAAGAATATGAAAATTAATATAGGCAATCAATTTATATAATGAGTAAATTAACATGTATGAATGAGATGAGTTGATAAACAGTAAGAATATATATAATTTAGGAAATAAGAAAAATGGTGTATGACTAACAAATGTAATAAATAAATAAATGAATATAACTCTAGAAGTAGGTCCGATAACATTCTCAGTAACTACTCAGAGGATCACAAATCATGTACTAGAAAAAAATCAATAACAGTATAGAGCATAGTCATGATGAAGGCCATTAACCATGAAAATTATTCATGTTGCAATTAGTGGACCAAATATTGCAATGGATAAAATCAGTTGGTAACCACAAATGGTGTTTAATAAAATATGGTACATGATAATAAAATTAAATACTATTTAGGTATGGCAATAATGTAGTAAATTAAAAATGTAATTGAGTCAGGATCTGTTCTTCAAGGACAACTGGATGACCAGGTCTATATTAACGTAATCCAATATATCACTAGACATTAAATCATGTATATGTAAAAAAATTAGTAATCGTATGTATTTAGAGATATATATATGAATTGGATTTAATCATATTTTTAATCCCATGGAATCTACTTATTATAATAATACTACTAAATTTTTCATTGTTAAAATATGGGTACATGCTAACGAATATGAATAGAGGATGCAAAGTTCCATTCTTGGAAATCCAAATATTTAATGTGAAATGGGATGTTCAACATCAATCTATGTATGGATCATAAAAACATTCATATTTTATACTTTTTGGAAAGTAGACAAGGTGACAACCAACGAAAGTCTCATATGAAGAATCTTGTCAAGTACCTCTAAGGAATTTGATTATTATGTGAAACTAAATTTATAAAAATAAAATATATATGAAACTCAATGTCCAACAAACAATCCCATAAGGGTCTTAAACTTCATTTCCAAAAACTGTAATCATGTCTTCTCAGTTGTAATCATGCATAAATAATCTCACTCACCCTTTGATCCCTTAACCATGGAATTTTATATAGAAGAATATAGTGTCACATAATTTGTGGTGTAATTAAATTTGATCGTTGAGCCCATCCTTGGTATTCGTTCCTGTGAATATAATGGCTTGTTAAGGACTAATTAATATATATGGAGTTTGGATTTAATAATAAAAATAGTATGGGAGAAGTCATCCATTACAGAACTGAAATCATTATTCATTTTAGTTAATAAATTCATACAATTATTCAATAAAATTAATAAAAATTAAAAAGTTAATCAGAACAATCCATTGAACATCATGATAATTCAAAGTTTTAATATTTTTATCACAACCAAGTTGATTTAGGAAAATGTTCCGGGAAAAATTCATATTATCCAACCCTCCTATAAATTCATTTTATTTAATCTATAAATTCCCATTACAATTCTATTTTAGTATAGAATCAAATTTAATAATCTAAATATGTTTAAAATGATAAATTATGTAATGAATAATACATTTAATTCCTTTAAGACATGTGGTAGGAACAACTTTCAAAATGGGGTCACACGGTAACATAGAAAAAAATTATATCATTTATTCTATATCGCCTTAAGTGGTTGAATGCGTTTAGTTTGTCAACCTCCATCCATAAAACTATGTTCAATTTTATGGTCTTAGTGTTTATAGTATTTAATTTCACATATACGAAACGATGCATTGATTGTGTTTTGTGTGGCCTAATATACTTGGTATAAATTACTATATTTTTGTGAAGTAATATAGACAACATACCTAAAGCCTAGGAAACATTGCTATTCAATTATCATCCTTTGATTTAAACATGATAGAGATAAATCAGAGAAATAATCATAAACCCTACAAATAATGAACATGAGATAACACAATGATCACATCAATAACAAGAATAATATATGAAAAAATAAGAACTATTAGTTGAAGACTAACTACTACACATACAACACACTAGAAAATTCATGGGTTTGTGGTTGGATGGATGATATGTATCCTAACATAAGAGAGGTAGAGGAAGGGAGCCAAAAAAAGATTAGTGACTTGACTGAGTGGGAGAATAAATGTGGAGGGGAGGATAATAGTTGGAGTGTAAATATAGTAACCTTTATCACTTAAATGATCCAAAAAATTAGGCCACATAGATTTGAAAATCAAGTGCCTACCTTATTGTTCTATTGTCCAACAGAACACCCCAAACACGTCTATGAACACAATTTTCAAAACCATTTATAGACCATGTGGTCACCTCTTTAAATTTTTGTTGATAATATACATGGTAATTCTCCACCAATTATGATTTATTAATCCATTATCCTGTACTTAGGGGCTACACAGTTGCGTATCATGGTGGAGAAACATGGTATATACTAACCTTGGGATATCATACCCCTTATAATGCTATTTCCATAAATAATGATTCAATTAATTATACTACCAAAACTCATCCAATCTAATATGAAACATCTTGGGACATACAACCTATCTAAGAACATCACATTTATTTGATCCCACTCTCTAATTTTAATATTTAGGATCATTTAATATTTGTATTATCCTCAAAACTAGAAGATCAACATATCGTGGAATTTTCAACATATTCCAAATCCCAGGATATTACAACCTCCCTACACTATAAAATCTAGTCCTTTAGAATCCTTAGGGAATAAAAAAAATTAGTTGGCAATATCAGGTAATGAATTCCTAATCAAACAACTATGTTGTGTTTCTCATTCTCAACACACCAACAAGTGCTAAATTAGACTTATAGTAGGTAAGATGCAAAAAAATTAAAAAAATTATCATATTCAGAACATATAATCAAGATTAATTTTAATCAATCATGTATAATCTAGGAACCAATCACACTATTTAAAATTTCTTCTTCTGTACTATGGAACTGACAACCAAAGGATTTATATTTCCACATCCAATTACAAGCCTTGATACTCCCACCATTATAATTACCTATTGAAACCCTACCATCCAAACAAATTTTTTTCATAATTATCAAATCAAAACCCTGATTCCCTAACATAGACAATGATGCAGGTCCAAAAATATATTGGGATTGTTAAATACAAATCAAACCATGCATTAACTTTTCTGGTATTCTGTTCCATAAAATAACATGGATGATTCTTATAGTGGAATCATTTCACAAAATTATTTATTATGTTCATAAAATCCACATCAAGTTGTTGTCTTGGTGTTTGGGGTGGATGTATTTTCCCAAAAAACTCTGATGAACCCATTTTTGATTTGTGTGTCATGAACAAAGATGGGATTCCTTCCAACCCAACATCTGACCATGTTTAGGAAACAAACAGAAGGGAATTACATATCCCCATGAGTTGTAAACTAGTGTTGGGATAAACTATAATATAAATGAGAATGATTTCATCAGAATTAAACAATACCAAATTGAGATAAACTAATATGAAGCAAAGCCCGAAAATATTTCAATCTCAATAAATATAAAAACAAATCCATATATATGTACAAAAAAACTAGACTAGATCCAATGTAAAACAAAACTAAATATATAACAAAATGATATATATGTTACCTCATGGTTAGCATAATCCTCAAAACAACCTACTATAAAGAAAACTCGAACAAAAAAACTGAACATGCACAATATCTTCGGTCTAAAATCATTGAATGGTTCAAGTTCTATGTGTGCTTAATAACTTAGAAGGAAACCAACCAACAATCTATGAATTTCCATTTCTGAGAGATAGTCCATTAACATTAGTTTGAAATATGATTATAAAAATTAGTTTTTCTCATTTTGATAAACAAATCACACAGTTCCCTCTTTTGGTAAACAATACACACAACACCGCAACATTCAAACGGTCTAACATTAGAAAAATAAAACCCAAAAAAATTCAATACAAATCAATAGAAGTATATTCTTAAGAATAAACTATAAGAATAAATAATTAAACAATTGGAATATAATATAATAGGTAAGAATAGATAGTAAATCATGGAAATTTCTTAAACATCCTTTGAAAAATCCCTAGATGTGCTCGAAGTAGAATCATTTTCTGACATATGGAGATGATCCATAGTCAATACGAAACTGGTTACCATAAAAAGACCAATATAGTGTAACATCAAACCATTTCCTAACAAGTCTATGTGGTATCAACTGCTCTATCATGGACTATAAGAAACCAATACCCAACCCTCTAAATGATTCCTAGGAAACCCTTGGTAATAAAATAGTCTATGTAAAAGGACCATAAATGGGTGACTCACCTTACCTAACATCACCAAACAAGATTACCCAAAAAGTAACATCACCCATGAAATAACCCACATTGGGAAAGCCTCTATAGGGTTTCCCATTATATAGTAAACGATTCAAAAGTTCCAACCGGGAATTTGTATTTCCAAAACCACTAAAATTTCATAGGCATAATGAAAATTCTAAAAAAAAGTCAACAAATAAATTAAAATATATTAAAAAATGTTCCAAACTATTTCCAGGATAATATTAAACGCAACATTCATCTTAAAAATTCATCATAATCCTTATATTTCAAATCCAGTACAATAATTCAAACTATTTTGAAAGCCAAGTTGAAACATAAAAATTCCCTATAGCTACCAAACATGATTTCATAACATCTAAAAATCAACAAATTTTCAACGTACTAGGCATGATATATTTTCAAAAATAATATTAAAACCACATTTATGTCATTCGAGAACTATTTATCTATAAATAAATAATAAAATTTTTATATAATTAGTGGAGGATGGATAAATGTTTTGCAATATGGCTTTTAAGTGGAAAATATTTGTCTTTGACCATATTTATTTGTGTTCCAATCCACATGTTCATCCTGAGAACACATGTATGTGTCCACATTGAATGGTTCTCCATAAAAATCCATAAAGTTACCAAAAACCATATTTAATGAAAAAACGCATGTTTTAAAATGAACACGACTAGCCACTCATATGAGCCCCACCATAAAAATCACTAACTCAAGCACACGACACCTACATCAGAATTCCACAAGTATATAATATCATTAAAAGGCTAAACACTTCCCAAAAAACATAATTTCAACTTAAAATGATAGTTGATATTTATAACGACAACTCGTATTCATTACTTTGTTTCATAATCAATGAATACATTTTTAAAACCACTTCCACTATTCTTTACAACACAAAAACACCATTCAAATCCAAAAACATCTTAACCATTTCATGTAAAACAGACTTATATATAATTTAAAAATACCCAAGAATCAAATGGAATGCATCAAAAGAGAAATAGACACACAACCTACCTCAACATATTGTAGATGATAGGGAGATTTAGGGGAAGGGAGAACCAAGACCAATAAACCACACACACAATAGATCCAAATAAATCAAATCATATAGCTTCCCCGTAATTTAATGATTTTCAAAAATTAAACCCAAATAAGTAAGAACCATGAAATAAAATTAAGGGGGAAAATATAAAAAAACTGACCAAAAATGACATGATCCCACCTTAAGACCGTCAAAGAGCTTCAAATCTCGAAGAAGAGAAAAGGAGGAGGGGACTTGAGGACTACATGCTCTAACTAAGATGATCAAGGGATAATTACAATGATTAAGGTTTAAAAATAGATGGTAAAACATTTAATATTAAAAATTTAAGAATCATTATTGTTTTCACAGTTTTACAAACTATGTGTACACTGTGTGGTCACCATAGTCAAAATGGATAAACACTCACATAATGTTGTATCATTGTTTTCAAAACCATTCAAATCAAATAATACATCCTTTTAAACACCAAAAAATATGAATGGTTAACTGGACCACGATGCATGGTTTACCCAAACCATGTGCTAACCATGACCATGAATAAAGAAAACCCTTGACTTCAAAAAAAATGTCATTGTGGATAAACATGAATCAGGAACAATGGATTCAGGTTCAAGAATCAAATAAAATAAAATAATTTTTATGGTTGGGGTGTGAAAATTCATCCCACCAAAACACATTCTTCCACCAGAATGTCGCTCGGTCGAATGAGGACCCAAACATAAATCCAATCTCGATCAAATCTAAATGATAACATGAATCTCAGTGTGAACTTTCACTCCAAAAGTCACACCCAACTGATCAAGAAGAAACAACAACACAAGAATGAGTGGAGAACACAATAGGGTTCTTCACACAATAAGAACCCAACTAATTAAAGATCTTAAAAACTCCCAACACCATCAGAAATTAAGTGGGAAGAATCAAAATCTCCTCTATACCTACTAAGTATCATTACCACTATAGCTACGAACTCCCAACCCAACTAATGTGACCATATCACACACTCAAAACAACAACACCACTAGAGCTGAAAATTCCAACAAAAACCAAACCACCAATACAAGAGGATACCCATGAAAGGAAACCAAACAATACAAATAAAACCACAACCCATAAATTCCACAATATTTAATAATATCAAAAAAAATCCAAAAATGAGGCAAAACCACACATGGACTAAACACACATAATGAATAACAAATAATTCATAGATCCACATTCAGATAACAACAAATTACCAAAATACTATAAAACATGTATATCATAAATTTACAGTGAGAATATGAAATTACTACATTATTAAAAATAAAACATGTATGTTTTGAATTTCTCCACCCCATAATAGATGATTATGTTGGGCCAATGAAGATCCTTCATGAGTATCAACAGGAACTGAATTACTCCATGCACACCTCGCCCAATGAATGTCCTTCATGAGTATCAAGAGACACGGAATTACTTACTCCAGGCACTCTGGAAACCATGTTTCAAAAAAAATTTAACCACCAAAATTTACAAATGACGATCTTAGAGGAGATGAATCGCACCATGATCTATGGGAGAAGACCAAGAATTAAGTAGGTGGATTTAATTACATCCTATGACGTTATCACTAGACTAATAGAAACAAACTTCGCGAACTATTCAGAAAAAGCCCTCATAAATTTCTTTCCTTACTGAATGTTCATGATCTCATACCATTCTTTATATTCACCTCAACAGTTATAAACCACCATATGAACATTGACATAAGCACATAAATTGCCATCCCAAAATTAAATTGATGATTGATAAAACCTCATTCATTAATCCATGTCCAGGCTCTCAATATAACCCACAATAGAATGAACTTTTACAAATTTATGAGTTCCCAATTATATGAAGACACAATCAACTCCCTCAGCTCATCCCACTTCATCTAATAACCCTTAATTTAATTTATATTCATAAAAAACATGAGATGTAGCAGAAATTTTGCATGAATCAAAAAAAAATTAGGGCTCTTTACATGTGGAATATTCTAAATAACACAAGAATCACAAAACAAAATTAAACACCAAACCAAAACACAGTCAAAAATAATATTTTCAGCCAAAATAATTAGATCACAAGTGAAATATGAAAAAAAACAAAAATCTCTTTTCAAAAACTACATTATCATTTTAGTTTCAAAACACCATCCTACAAATCCACAGTCCAAATAAAGAAATATGTATTCTTTCCCAAATAAATCCGACCTCTCAACGTAGAAACATTTTTTAGAAATTGGTTTCAACTCAAAACCCATTTCAAAAAACCAATGTAAAACCATTAATTTCTATTACTCAACCCCAATATCTCATGAGAAATCATATATGTGTCCATCCATTTCCGTATTCTTCATTCATAAACTTGTTCCGAAATTATAATTCTATACATACACACACATACATAAACATCTATAAATAATACCATGGGTCACATTTACCATTTCATTATCAAGACCTAATAGAATACCAAATTTAAAATCCAAAATTGTTTCATTTAAAACCAATATTTCCAATCCAAAATCATTTCAATGAAATACTTACAATTTCAAAAACAATTTTCATTTTAAAAAATAACTTAGATCAACTGAGTCTTAGAAAAGTTAAAACTCATAAAAACTATTTCAACAAAGTACTAGATGACATTCATAACATGGTGATATGGTTTTGTGGAATTCCCTAAGAAATCATAAAAAATTAATATGAGTTTGAACTATGTACTCAAAATCCATTTGGTTCACTACTCCATGTGATATCACGAAATGAAACTAATTCTCCTCCATTTTCATCCCTCATTCCAAAAAAATACAACAGACTTAAATCCTTAACTACCTCTAGTTACTCAAGGATCAGAATGTTAATGAATTCACAATGCTATACCCACAACTACCTAACAATTCCCAACAATCATAATCTCTAATCTAAATGACATGTCAAATAATGAAGGCCATATTTGGTTCCATTTGTTGAAAAAACTTAACTAGTATTTCATCAAACTCAATATTTGATCTGGTCTAGGACAAGGCGCAAAGGGTCTTCCCGATCCCCAAGAGATGAATCATATTATAGGGAATAAAATATAAACAAAATTGAAACTTGTTTTTCCCAATAAACTAGGATTAAGTGAGATAAATAGATAGTTTGAAATGATCAATAGTAAATAAATCACATGAAATATAAAATCCAATCAAGTTACATATACTACCGAACATGACAACAACTGAAAACCAGAGAACTAAAACTCTACCAATGTGATCTCTATGTGACCTCATGGCTATCAACACCCATTAATAAAACTACTACAAATGATACTAGAACATGAAATCAAATCCTAATAAAGTACTAAGGTCAACCAACATCTAATATTAAAAGTAGGATGTGATCATAACAGCTCAGTAGGCCACCACCAAAGAGTCCATACATTTCCTTTCCAGAAGAAATTCCATTAACACATGTTTGAAATACATGTATAAAAATTTTGTTTTTATCATTTTATTAAAATAACGTAGATTTCCCTCTTTTTGAGAAAAATACACCCCATGTCAATTTTCAAAATGTTTATACATTTTAAAATCCAAACCCAAATAAAAATATTATGAAAACAATATTGGTCTGTAATGGGAAATAAACCACTAGTATAATCAAGGAACGAAGTGAAATAGAATATAATATGAACATACATATACAAAACCATGGAAATTTTCTAAACATCATTAGGGTGATCAATAGAAATATTCATATTATACTCACCTTCCAACATGTGTAACAGCTCTGCAGTCTATAACCATCTATCCACCCTAGACTAAACAATATAGTGGCAAGTATCACCAATCCCTAACAAGACAATGGTTGAATATACCGATGAAATCTATTTCAATATGAATCAATCAGTAGATCTTTTAAAATACAAATTGGATAGTCGTGTTTATAGTGTACTTTGTTAGTACAACGCCCTCACACATGAGAATCACCTCACCTTCCATCATTTCCCTTCCCTACCCAGAACACTAGCACCACCCTATATGATAAACCACATGGGGAAATGAAATATAAGGTTTGACATCATATAATAAACCATTCAAAAGTGAAAAATGGGCCATCACATCCCATGATCTTTACTACCACTTATCCAAACATGATAAAATTGTAATCAATCATTTATATTTCCAAAACCAAAATAATTCCCAATCACTGTGAAAATATAAATGGGGCCTTCAACACTATCAATTCAAATATATTAAAAAAAATTCCAAACCATTTTGAAATAAAATTCAAACACATATTTCATGATAACAATTAAAAATTATCCTTACATTTCAAATTCAATCCAACATTAAACACAATTTCAAATCTATTTTGAAACATAAAAAATTGTTAAGTGTACCAAATGGGATTTCAATGAATTTAAAAATCAACCACATTACATAATACAAAATGGGACAAGATTTCAAAGATAATATCAGATCCAATTTAATGTGATTTGGAAATTAATTGATTATAAATCGATAATTTCAATTTTATAGAAAAAGAAGAGGAGGATAGATGAATATTTTGAAATTCAGGTACGTATGTTGGGAAAATTTTTCTAAGGTCACTAACATTTGTGTTCCCATCCATGTGTCCATCTTGTTAACAAAATGATCTATCCACATGAAATGCTTCACCATAATCATATATGAAGGTACCCAATACCATATTTAAAGAAACACCAAATGTTTCCCAACCAACACAACAAGCCACATGTATGAGTGGAAACCTAAAATCACCAATTCACCGAAATGACAACAAATTCATAATCACAATATGATGTCATAACATAACCACGATTAAACACATCTCAAAACACACTATTTAATCATAAAATAAAAATTATAATTTAAAAAAACACTTAATGTTCATAAATATGTATTATAATAAAAGAACCCTTTTAGAACCACTTAATCTAATCATTTAATAAATAAAAATTTTAAGCCAAAAAATATTACCAAAAGAATAAAAAACACAATCATATAGTATTTACAAATACTGAATCATCATGGAATGATTCAAAAAGGAAATAAAAAAACACCTACCTAAATGGAGTTTTGATGTGACGAAGCTTCATGGGAGAGAATAATCGAGCCAAAACGTTAACCCACACACCATATATCAATTTAAATTTAACCACGCATCAACTCCATCATTGAGGGTTTGTCCAAAATGAATCTCCACCTTGTAAGAATGATGAAATCAATAGAGGAAGTAAAAGTTATGTGGAAATTGACCAAACACAATGACATCTCACTTTAGGGGCATTCAAGGGGAGTAAAAAATCAAAGGGGTGAAAAATAGGATGGAATTAGAGTCCCTCATGGTGTGGATAGGTCAAAAAAATAGAATAACACTGATTTATTATTAAGAACATGGAGGGTTAAAATATGGAATTTCAAAATTTTAATTATCGGTGAAGTGTGAACGGTTTGAAAAAATGTATGTATACCATGTTTTCATCACTATCTATATGGACATGACCTCAAAAATTATTTTTACATGTTTTTTTAAACCATTCAAAATGTTGGAACCCTCCTCTTGTACCCAAAAACAAGCTAAAAGGATACCAAGGTCTAGCTGCATGTTTCACAAAAACCATGTGCTAACTATGCAGAGACCAAAAATCTAACCTAATACATAAAAAATTAAAATATTTAAACTGGGTCACAACCCAATCCTTGATCAATTGATTAATTATAAGGAAATAAAAAAACTATTGAAATTTCCATATTTGGGGTATGACATGGATTGTGTTTATAATGTACATGATTATGGTGGCCTAATTTTATAGTGATTTTGAATATTTTGGGTTTCAATACAGGGAGTTTGATAAATGGAAAAAGAATGTTTTCTGTAAATAAGTTCTAAAAAAATAGATCATGGACTATGAATCATGAACATTATAGGGTGTATAATAGATCAGTTATTCTATTTTGACTAAAAAATTGCATTTTGTATTGTGGAGTTCATTATGAAAACTGCATATGAAAAGGAGTTCGTGGAAAGAAAATCATTCGTATAAGGATCCCCGGTTTACAAATTGAATTAGTCATTTAAGGAGTCACAAATGGTTTTATTGTAGTTCATAACAGCCATCGTAAAATATTGTGGTACATTGAGGTCAATATATCAGTTCATGGTGAAGGTTGTACTACATTAAATATGTGGTTATTATGGGTTAGTAGGTTTTGTGGAATTTATTTTCATATATTAAGTAACCTAATAACATCATTAGATGGAGTAAATTTCATTTGATAATATCATAACTAGATGAATTTGGGTATGTTTGAATTACTTGACATTTTATGATTCTATGAAGGAGGAAGTAGTTTGTTGGGATGAATTTGGTGAATGATACAATATATGGTGATAATTTTTAAAGATAGTTCATGGATATTGCATGCATTGATAGTTTATGATAATAGTTTGTGGGGATATTTTATGGAGATAGTTCACAAGGAAATTTCATCACGATTTATTGCAAGCACAATTGATGGAGACAATTCCTGACAGAGGTTTGTATTGCTAATTATCTTGCGATGAAAAATGATACCACAGTGCACTCAATCCACATGCAGAATTATAGTTCACAGATGTTTCAAAGTAGTTTATATAGGATGAAAGATAGTTCACTGAAGGATAATTAATTTTATCAAAGCCATTAATTGAGATCAATAATGAAATTTATGAATATTACTAGTACACTGAGAAATTGGAGTCATTTTCTGGGTGAAAACAAGACTTTGTAGAAGAATCACATATGCGTGAGAAAATTATGAGGAGATTCCAAACAATATAAAATTATTCTTGTAGGATCAATGATCACTAATTATTTGATAGAACATTGACCTTTAAATTTGTTATTGGTTGTAACCTAGGTGGGATATAGATTCCACTTCAGAAATTGTAATGATATTGGTCATATATGTGATCTTGAATAAACACTCTATTTTAGTAGGGATATCTTATGTATTTGGTACATCAGTACATTATCACTATTTTCTCATTGGATGAATCCTAGTGAGGGTGAACCATGTAAAACTTTTTTTTCTCATGCATGATTTCATTTATTCTCATACATTACTATATGAAAGGGAGAGAATATTGTTTTTTTACAACAAAAATCAATAGACGAGGAATTTGTTTTAATCTTTCATACCCAGATTCACCCCTCCCCTCAGAAAATATAACCTAGTTTGGATAACAATTGGTATTATAGTTATAGGTTAATATCATTGTTTCTCTCATGGGATACAATAAAGGTTGTTAGTAACAATGGGATTTTGATCTTCAATGGGAATAAATTTCTTTTATCTAAAAACCAGATAAAGATATACATTCAATATTTAGGAATGGATATATTTATTAATGTGATTCATGTAATTTAAGATAATATTGATAGTTGTTCTTTATGAAAATATTAACGAATGGAATTGGATTCCAACACTATAGTTATTAATTCTTTAGTGGGATCCCTATCCCCTGAGATATATACAAAGGTGATGTCGTGTAAAAAATCACATGATATTTGGGAAATATTGCTAAATATTTATGTGGGAGACTCAAAATCATAGAAAAAGAGTTTCAACTATAATTGATCAAGTATGAGGATCTCAACATGCAACCAAATGAGTCTGTTGATTCATTATTTGAGAGGGTAAATATTGTTGTGGAATATATGTGTGGTCTCAGAGAAATCATTAAAGATTTATTGATTCTTAAGTGCATCTTGAGAAGACATCCACAATGGTTCCATCCAAATGACTCTATATTGTATGAAAAATAACCAATGGTGATAACAATAGATATATTTCATATTATTGTTGTGGAATAAGATATATGAAATAATGATAATGAGTCTCAAGAAAAATAAAATTATTAATACTTAGAATTAAATTTCAGGAAGAAGCTCACCATTAAAGATGGACTCAAAGAATCAGAGACATATGGTCTTATTTCATTCTTTTCCTCAAATCTACAATGAGGAAAATGAATCATCAAAGTAAAACTCCCACATTCTATTTTTAATGTGTAATGATTGGACATCTCAGAGGATGTGTCGCTATAAATATTATTTACAGGTTTAATTAGAAGCCTCTCTTGAGGAGATAAATGTTTGGAGAGATAAAATGAATAAACCCAAACAAGTTTTTTATGATGAAAGACATTATATTTAGTAAAATGAATAATATATGTCTAGATAAAGAAGAAATAAAAAAACTTGTAAGATCTCAAATCTTTATTTTAGGTATGGATCTTGATTTCAATTATTTTTGAGAAAAAATTAGAGAATTTGAAAATTTTAGGAGTACACACTTTGTACATAGAAGTAAACTCTATGTACATTTTTTCTAGGGGTTGTATTGTGAAATATGTGTAACGACTGAGTACATGGTTGTGTGAGGTGACCTGGAGACTGCCTAAAGTGAGGGATAGTTAAGGTGTGTACATGCCATGTAAATTAAATGAACATGCCATGTATAATTTTTTATTTTACTAATCGAACCATGTTCATGTCTAATCCCTAGAAATTCCTTCTTCTAACCTCGTTTGGTCCATTAGAGACCTAGAGTGATGACTCCTCTCTAAGACACTGATCTTTCATCCGTTCTCAGAATAAAACATTGTCTATTGTGTTGGAATCATATCAATGAGTCATTCCTTATTCAAGATCATATCCTATTGATTTATATTCCTTGATGAGTTATTTGAGGTTGACTATTTTTAACTTTTTTGTAGATCTATTATATTATTAGCTGTTTCATGGAGAGAAGTTTAAGAGGGATCTTCATACAATTTTTAAGAAGTTTGTTTGTGCCTTTCTATAGACATCGTTGGATTATATGTGTGAAAGGTGCTGAATACCCTAGATTAGGGTACTGGGAGTTTTGTAAATTTAAACATGTTTGTGGCTTTATATGGTTTGGTTTTCTTGAGAAATGGTTTTTTATTAAGAATAATGTTATTACCTTTTTTATGTATGTTTTTCATATGTTTTTATGATACTGGCTCTTGGGTCTAGAACTACTTGTTAGGATATTTTTATTCATTCCTTGTGTTGTTTAGGATGGATTTGATATTATATGAAATGCATATGTTATGTTTTTTAGCTTCTTTGACTTATAATAGTTGATAGTAATTTTGTTCATGAATATTGTATTCAAATGATTATATTACCATGGGATGTGTGAACATGGTGTAGTTATACCATAGGGGGAATTGACATTGAGTGATTCTCCAGAGTGTAAATTATACTATTCATATTTTGAGACCATAGTGGGGATTGATAGTGAATGATTCCTCTGGGTTACTATAGTATATATTTGATAGACCACAAGGAAAATTGATGTTGATTTCTTCCTTAGATATTCTATATTATACCATTAAAATACCGTATGTG
The DNA here is from genome assembly GCA_963277665.1 of Viscum album. Taxonomy (NCBI): domain Eukaryota; kingdom Viridiplantae; phylum Streptophyta; class Magnoliopsida; order Santalales; family Viscaceae; genus Viscum; species Viscum album. The sequence continues at coordinate 1,284,800,161 of OY728141.1, forward strand.
GAATTGACAGTGAGTGCTTCATCATAGAGTCTTTGTCTTTGTGAGACTAAGGGGTCAGACCATGTGAGATTTCCCATATGGTATTTATATCATTATTGGTTTAATGATAATGTGAACCAGCGGGGATAGAATGTGAGAAATTTCCCTGAGGGTTACATGTAAATGATTGGTTGAATAATTAATAAATGTAAATGAATACAGCTTGAAATTGTTGGATTTTGTAGTTTTCAGTACTCCCTTGTTTATTACTACATTTTTCATATTGCAAGATATATACATTCAATGACTGTTAGGAATAGATATTTTGGTCGTTTCATACTGGGATTCATCTCACACCCTGTTTTGGTCATGATTTTGGGCCCAAACAGATTATACATATTCATGTATAGATAAGGGAAAGTACCCTTTGTCATCAGGTACATGATTTCTATGGAGATGAAGAGCATGGAACCAAGCTAATTCTTGCGATGCAACTATAGTTCATTTTTTTTATTTTTTTTACTTTGTTTTATTACTTTATTTATAGTATTATGAAATATTGGAAACGTTCCAAGACATATGTGACATGCATCATTTATATATGTGCTATAGTTTTATATAATTTCAGTCTTCCAATGTTTATTTTTTGTATGATATTACAGATTCATTATTAGTATAATATTTGTATTATTCTATGTTACTCTTCAAATGAGGGAATAGTTTCCCCATTACCACACCTAAGGCCCTCACTACTATTCGGAATCCTTTGGAGTTCGGGGAAATGCGCTTAAGGTCAATTGACCAACTGGGTATGGGGCACCTTTGGGTGGCACCTAGAACAGATACATTAGAAAATGGTATCAGAGCAATTATTTTCTTCATTGAAATACTATTCGGAGCCTATAGATAGGGATACTGAAAAATAGGTAGTCGGTAATAACTTGTTCCTAAGAGTAGCTAACCCGTGTATTGGGAAAATACAATATGCCTTGAATATTTCAATTTTATCTGGTTTTGTAATTATTACAGTTGATTTGAATTCACCATTGGGTTATTCATATGTTTTTATCTATTATGGTTGATATTATTGAGGTTCAATTTTTTCATGATACCTGATGAGATGACTGTATTCCATCTCATGCATCATATAGGCACATTCTAGGGATCACATGTCATGCATTGTTATCATTACATTTTGGGTGAATTTCAAATTGCATGTTCTTATGATAGATTTTGTGCTAAATATGCATGATGTTGTGATTGATTCTGTGAAAGAATACAATCTATTTTTATAGGTTATTGTAAATTTTTTGATTCATTTCAATGGGTACCAGACTTTGGTCCCTGTGGTGTTATGGGCCCTCGTGGATCAGAATTTGGTGGATCATATTGAAATTTAACTTAATTCTTCTATGACATTACATGAATATGATGGAATGCATTGATTCTCAATAATTATGGCCCCCCCACAAATCAAAATTGGCATATTAATATTTGTTTCAATGTTTTAAGGTTTTCTAGAGTAGTTTTTGATACTTACTGTCTAAAAAACCAGAATACACAATGTGTGAGGATGAATAAATGCCATGTATCATTCTTTTTTGGAATATAATAGGGTTCTTTATAAAAATTGTGTACTATATGTACAGATCGTGTAGTCCTTGAATGTGTCACTAATTTTGTGGGATGATAGATGGGGTTGGGAATTGTTGGTTGAACACGTCGTATACTCGTAGTACACATCGTGTTATAGAGACCATGTATCCAGCTATGCGACTAACAACATGGGTCTGTGAAATCATTCTAGTACACATTGTTTCTGGCATAAACATTCACTGTAGTTTTATTCTAATAAAACATTGTGATTTAGACGTGTAGGGAAACTCGAGAAAGGAAATGATTCCATTACACTCCTTGTCAAAAGGGAACATGTCGTGTGTATGGGGTGTTATACAGCCATGGTTGGAAGATGTAAACACCCAGGTAAGGTCTTAATGGAACACGTCATGTATGGTTCATATAGGCCATGTATCCTTGTTTTGAAAAATGTGATTTTTTTCTTTCTCGTGGTCTTTTCATTCACTTCTAAGTTAATGTCCTTGATAATCTTGAACTGAGGTGTGCTCTTGACCTTTTAGAGTCATTCCACTAAGACGCCCACTGTTTATATACCAGATACAGGGAAAAAATCAGACATCAAACATTGTATATCATGCACTTCCAATAGATCCTCTAATTATTTCTGTTTTGGCACCAGCTATTATACGAGACACAAATGTTGATGCACAATTCGTAATAGGGCTTCATGGGGTTTACATAGACCTTCGGGGGAGTACCACACCCTGCCCTATATATGGTAGAGTTGACATGGGTTTCATAGCAGCAACATCCCCCCATGTTTTCAGGGGATGGAGGATCTCAAGCAGCAGATTCATGGTCAGAAACCATGCTATCTAGCATTTAGCATCTTGAGACACTTTCAGATAGGAGGGTGAAGCTTGATACATACTTGCTTTAGGATTTTACCAAGAGATGATGGGATGAGATATAACAATTGGGATGCCAGTGGGTTATGGACTATGATGGGTTACAACGGACCTTCTATGAATACATTTACCCAGAGACATTGAGGGCCGACTGAACCCAATAGTTCATGAGTTTGGAGTAGGATACTCTCTCAGTCATGGAGTATTCTTCTTACTTCACAGATCTGTAGCACTTCCAATCCATTATGGTGGTGATGAGTTATTTTTTGGGAGGAAGTTTGACAATGGTCTCAGGAATGACATCTGATCATATGTGAACATCTTCATGTTGACTTAAATTACATATATAATCAACCGAAAGATAATAATCGAGTGCAACCTGAGGGATTATAGAGATATTATCCATAGTGGCTCAGCATCTGGAGTTGGTATTCCTCTTCCTGAAAATAGTACGCTCTGTAGGGAGTCTACGTGTGGAGATCTGAATAGGTGGGATACTCTTTCAGGTTGTCAAGTGGTATGTTACCTGTGCAAAAAGATTTGGAATAGATGGCCAAATTTCTCAAGAGAGAAATTTGAGTTACGATCATGCAGCAAGACTGTTCATCTTTAGTTTTTCGATAATTTTTTCTCACCATCAACTAGTGATAGGGGTTCTTCTATGACTCCATGTTCAGGAATAGTAACACTAGTTTCTCATCAGTTAGGGAACTGAATTTCTTCAGTCTGTTTAGTCCGATGTGGTTGTCATGTGCATAGTGGTCAGACACAGTATTTTGACACCTGTAGGGTATATCAGATTAGTGATCTCCGACATCTTCATAGGGCTATGGTGTAGGTCCAGAATATGATCTATAACAGACCTATCAGGAGTAGGATCTCACACCATCAATCGTTAGATGTACGATTTTGGTTTCCTCATTTTTAGATTCCGCACTTTTCGATATAGGGAATTCCAAAATCTCTATATATTTCCATGTTCTGGAGATCCTTGGGATTTTTATCTTTACTTATTCTGATATCTTGACAATGGAAACTCCATTGGGGACTATAATTTCATGTGTACATCCATGAAAGGAGTTCACTATTGTGGTTGGTGGGTGTCACTTCTTATGGGACCTTTATGTCATAGATATGATAGACTATGATGTCCTTCTTGGAATGTACTTTCTCGTTTCTTTCTAGGAAATTTTCGATTGCTATGGTTGTAGGTTGAGTTTCACATCAGCAGGGGTTGGTTTGTTTCTACATAACGTCGAATAGGGCATCCAGGTGAGCCGATCAAGACCCAAGCATCATTGGTTTGGAGAAGATACAGCCTAGATTGCAAGTTTATATCTGTATGACTATGGGACATCACATATATAATTTCTTCCAGTGGTGGATCATTTAAGGAATTCTGTTCCGGACAACATTGTAGCTTTACCTCTGGATCAAGTGGTAGATATATCTATTTATCTAGTTCTAGGAGTGGAAGTAGTGTTCATTCCTCTTTATATGATGGATGCACTAGATCTATAGAATCTCATGAATAAATTAGTGGAGTTACATTCAAAGGGTTTCATCAACCCAATACTTTTCCTTGGGGTTCGCATGTCCTTTTTGTGAAGATGAAATATGGTAGCCTCATACATTGTGTGGATTATAGTATGTTGAACTAGATACAGTCAAAACCGGTATCCCTTGCCGAGGATTGATGAAATCATTTGTCAACATCAAGGAGACCAGGTGTTGTTGAAGACTGAATTGAGATATGTTTATCATTAGTTGCGCATTAGAACATCTGATAAACCTCTTACAAACATTCAGAGCATGAATGGTCTATACAAGTACGAAGTTATGTCGTTCAGTACAACAAATGCGCCTACAGTTTCTATGGAACTGATGAACTGAGTGTTCCATCTATACATGGACTCCATTGTGGTTCTTTTTCTGGATGATATCATGGTGTACTACCACACTCGACACATCCATGGTACCGATCTTGAGATCTATTTGAGTACATTTATATATCGTCATTTATATTTTAAGCTCTAAAAATAACACTTTTGAATGGACCAAATTCATTTCATGGAAAATTTTGTCTCGGAGGAAGCAGTATATATAGACCTATAGAAAGTGATAGAAGTGGTTTCCAAGGTGAAGTTGAAGAATGTATTTATGGTATGGAGTATTCAAGGGCTAGCTTGTTACAAAAGACATTTTATAAAGGACATTTCATGCTTATCAGCGCCACTGACGGTCCTAATTGTGAAGGGTGTGAAGTACCTGTGGATAGATTTCTATGATTTATTTTTTGAAAAGCTGAATGCGAGGTGGAATTCGGAACCAAATATAGTTTTTCCAGATTTGGTAAAGATTTATTCTATTTATAGTGATTAATCAGTTATCGGGCAAGGAGAAGTGCTTATGCATGGGATGGGGTCATTAGGTACGGGTCTTGGCAGTTGAGGTCATAAGAGAAGAATTACTCAATGCACGATATTGATTTTTTTGTAGTTGTTCATTAATTGTGTTGTTGGAGACATTAACTTCTAGGATAGCATTTTGTGGTGTACACTGATAAAAAAGTATCAAGTATATCTTTACCCAGCATGACCTAAATTTGAGACAATGATGGTGGGTTGAGTAACTTAAGACCTTTGACATTGAACTTTCCTACACACTAGGGAAAGGAAACACATTGGTTGATGTATTTAGCAGAAGGACTCTGATACAGGCAGTTCCAGAGGATAGCAGTTAGTGTCATCTTATGACACAATTCATTGAGATGCATTTGGAGGTGAGTGACAGACATGGGAAGAAGTTATTTTATTATGTAGTTGTTACCTCTACTCTACTTGATCATGTGAAAATGACGTTGTTATTAGATTATTAATGCCTAGTTCAATGAGATAGTGTTTCAATAGGGGACCATATTCCTATATGAACCATATGTGAGGATGAGATCTTGTATTTTCATGGGCACATGTGGGTGTCAGATAACACACACATGGATATTTTTCTGGATTTTTATTTCTTAGTTTGGGCAGTTCATCTATGTGTCACAATGAAGTATCAAGAATTACAACATCAATATTGGTGGATCAGAATGAAGAGAGATGTTTCGTTTTTGTGATGAGGTGTTCCACCTATCAGTAGGTGGGGGAGGAGCATCAGCAACCAGCAGAGCTATTATAGTAGTTACCCATTTCTGAGTTGAAGTGCAATGATGTAAAGATGGATTTTGTTACAGGGTAGTCGAGGTCATCATGAATGAATGATGTAGTTTAATATTTCATTGATAGATCCAAGAGGGGCTCCCACTTCTTACTGATCAAGGAGACATTCAGTGTTGATGATCATGGAAGGTTGTACTTACGAGAGAGTGTATGTTTTCATGGGGTTCAACACTCCATCATTTCAGAAAGGGATTCCCATTTTACATCTCGTGTCTAGCAGGGACTACCAAGGGATTTGGGTATAAAATCACTTCTAAGTACAACATACCATCCCTATACAGTTGGTTAGTCCGATCATACAATTCAGGTGATAGATGACATACTTCAAGCCTACGTCTTGGATTTTGGAGGATCTTGGGTGAAGTATATACCTCTGGTGGAGTTTTCCTATATTAATATTTTTCAAGAAAGTATTTAGATGACACACATGATTATTTGTACGGTAGGCTATGCCTATCAACCCTTTGTTTGCTAGAGACATGAGAGGAAGCTATACTAGGACCTCGTCCTGTCTAAGAGACCATAGAGTATGTGGTGCTGATTCAAAATAGATTGGATACTGCACAGTCATGGATGAATTCTTATGTTCATCAATGGATATTTCTTCTGGAGATCAAGGTCAGAGATCAAGTTTTCATAAATGTCACAAAACGGTTGGTACACATTAGTATTAAGATATAGGGAATGCATTCACCGAGATATGATGGGCCTTTTGAGGATTTGGAGAGAGTCAGGCCGGTTGCCTATCAATTGTATTTACCTCAGATGTACCAGGATATGCACAATGTATTCCATATTTATCTGTTGTGGAATAACTAATCAGACATGTCTCATGTTTTTTAACCCATGGCGATTGAGTTGGTGGTGGACACATCATTCGAGCAGCATCCAATCCAGATTATTGATCACATCACAACAGCTCTTCATTGCCGTTCTGTTCCTCTTGTATAGGTGTTGTGGCAACATGATCGAGTAAAGGATGTGACTTGGGAGGGGGAGACCGATGTATGATTGCATTGGCCGGGTCTATTTGAGGATTCTTATGTGCCACCTAGTTAGGGAAATTCAGGGAATAATTTTTTTTATGGAGGGATGTTTGCAATAACCCGGATCACCATTTTAGTTATGAATCAATATTTCAGGTGTTTTGGAGAATAATGGGGAGAATTCAAAAAAAATTATAGAAATACATAACGTGTAACATGTTTCCATGGGTTTCCATGTACTACACATGTTACGGCCGAGTATATGGCCACGTGGGGTGACTATGAAAACACCTAAAGCGGGGTGCAGTTGAGGCCTCTACACAGTGTGTATATTTAATGAACACGCTCTGCACTTTTCTTTTTATTTGACTAATCGGACCGAGGCCATGTCTAATCCGTATAAATGTCTTCTTATAACCACTTTTCAGCCAAGAGTGACTGAGAGCGAATATTCTTCTCTGAGCCATCAATCATTCATCAATTATCTGATTCAAAAAACATCTATTATGTTGGAATCGCATTGGTGAGTCCTTAATTCTTCGAGAGACTATCCTATTGATTTCTCTTCCATATTAAGATTTTTGTGGATGAGAGTTTTAATCATTTTTATATATCAATGAAGTTATAGGCCAATTCAATAGTCTGTGTTTTAGATATTTCTTCTTACAATTCCATGGTAGGAGGTTAGTACCTTTCACTAGATGTCTTTGGATTATAAGTTAAAAATGTGTAGAATACCCTCGTTTTTGGTTTTTCATGTTTTGGAAATTTAACCATATTTGATGGCTGCTATGGATTATTTTATTGAGAAAGTATTTTTATTATGAATAAGGTTATTACCTTATTTACGGATGTGTTTTCTCATGTTTGTTTGATATTGGAAATTGGGTCTACAACTACTTGTTAGGCTGTTTTGTTTTCCATGCCTAGTGCTATTAGGATAGACTTGATATTATGTGAGATGCATGTGTTATAATTTTTAGATGCATATCCTTGTAGTAGTTGATATTAGTACTACTGAGGGATATCATTTGTGCACGAATTTATTACACATGGATGTGAGAACTTGGTGTAGTTATAACATAGGAGGTATTGACATTGAGGGCATCCCTAGAGTTTTTTTATACTTTTCACATTGTGAGACCATCAGGGAGATTGATGGTGAGTACTCCCTCAATGTTTCTAAAGAATCCCATTATAAGACAACATGGGGAATTTAAATTGATTGGTTTTTTTAGAGTCTATAATATACCATTAAACAACCAGAAGAGGAAATGATGGTGAGTGCTTCCTCAGGGAGTCATTGTCTTTGTGAGACAAAGGGTTTAGACCAAGTCATCTTTCTCGTTGTGTCTTTATATCTTTATTGATTTAATAACATGTTGAACAAGAGGGGTTATAATGTGAGAACATTCCCAGAGGGTTGCTTGGGAATAATTAGTTGAATAACTAATAAATTTAAATCAATACAATTTGAAACTGGATGATTAATTATTTTTGATTACTTATTTGTTTATTAATTTATCATTAATATTGCATTCTATATAAATTCACTTGTAGTTAGAAACAAATTGTTTGGTGTTTTTGTACTGGTATTCATCTCACACCATGTTTGGGTCATTATTTTGGGGCCAATCAGGTTATATTTTTACATGTATAGATAAGGGAAATCACCCTTAATCATCAGGTACTTGATTGATGTGGTGCTAGAGAGAAAGGGACCAGTATGAGGCTTGTGATGCTGCTAGAGTTTATTTGTTTTCTTTTTTTACTTTGGTTTTATACTACATTTACAGAATTTTAAAATTTTTTTTACTAGATATATGTGACATGCATAATTTATATATGTGCTCTATTGGTTATTTACTTTTTTAATACCATTTTTTACTTAAAAAAACATTCTACAACTTCTGCAGTAGTAGAATACTTGTATTCCACTATGTGACACTTCTAATGACAACATTGTTTTCCCATAACCACACCCAAGGCCCTTGCTTCTATTCAACAGCCTCTAGAGTTTATGGGAAATTCCCATGGGGCCATGTGACCAATCGGGTACGGGGCACCTTTGGGAGTTACTCGGAGCCAGGACATTAGAAAAATAAAGTCTTCATTGCTAGAGATCTTCGGAAAGGACATTGATTACACAATAAAAATAGATGAACAGAAAATGGAAATATATATTTTTAATAACACTAGGAAAGGTCAAATAAAATGTATAAAATAATATTAGGAGAATGTCATCATCCTACGTAGATGTCTTAGGGATCAAGAAAAACTTTTGACTCATAATACAACATTATAAAAAAATCATTCACGGAACGGAAAAGATGGAAGTAGATCACAGAGGTCCATCAGAACATTATCATGTAAAATTCGAATGATAATGATGTTATATTTCATTATTGAAAGAATAAACCAAATAATGGTCAAAGTAAAACCAAAATAACATACTCTTATGTTGATGATTTATTTGGGTACAAATCATAATAAGAAGATTTAAGGACCCTGGGTAAACCATTAGATAAGTAATGACACACATGAATGAACTCCACATGAGATTTTATTATTATGGAATTATGGTACACTCAAAAAATTTGTGTTCTATAGATAAGATATACCAAAGGTAACAAGATGAAAAATGGAATCCATATAAAGATCAATATCCATGTACATCGTTAGTTGGTCACTATTTTAGGTGTGGATGATTCTCGAATATGGAATAGATGTTGTTAAGAAAAAATGAAGAGAAATGTGCCAATAAAGATATAATTTTATCATATGTTTAAGTTCATTGCATCATAAATTAGATAAAAATATGAATCCATTTTATATCATTCAAAATACGAAGCATTTCTATCATAATATAATGAATATCAACAATATCAATCCATTTCATGTATGATGTTAAAAATGCGTGGTTTAAGTGGAAAAGAACTATGAAGGTTGTGGTATAAGTGGTTTCCCTTAAATAATTAAATCATTACAGTGTATGTATTCTTGAAAGTTGATGCACATCTGAAATGAATATTAATAAGGATCATTTTATTGGAAGAAAATTCGAAAAGGAAGGAGTTTTAAAAAGTTTAATTAATGATGTTCTAATGAATAATGGATCACGAAATGATAAAATTTGTTAAAAAGAGTTGAGATGTGCTGATGTATTAGTTTCTAAATGTCTCGATCACTAAATTCATAGTGTTAGTCAACTATGTCACTCGATAGGATTCTATAAAAATTACTCAGAGTATTGTATCATCAAAGGAAGATCTGGTTCAATTTTTCAATGGGGTAAAAGAATGAAGGGGAATATTTACCTTGTAAGTGGAAAATAGGATATGTTATTTTTATCTAGAGAGGTGGAAAAAAGGTTGTGGCATAAATGTTGTGGACATTAATTCAAACCATCCATGTAGGATCTAGTGAAATGTGATTCATTTCAAGATTTCAATAATATTTACATGATTTTTCTCATACATGTGACACTTGTCAATAAGGGAAGAGCAGCAAAAATAAGTAGAAGGAAAAAAGAAAAAAATTATACTAAAGTGGTTGAATTAGTTCATGCATGTGTATATGGACCTCCATCACTAAGATCCATTGAAGGGAAAATTTATTTCATTCTTTTAATTGATGATTTCATATGGATGGTGTGGATATTTTTCATTTCCTATATGTATTATGTGCTGAATAGAATGAAATATTATCAAAGAGAATAAGAAAAAATATTGGGGTCAAAGCTTATGATGATTTTTACTTATAAAGGTAAGGAATTAAAAATTAGTCAGTTGAAATATTATATTAAGAAACATTGGATAATGAATCATGTTTTAGTAGTATGATATTCTAAGAAATGGAGTTGTTGATAAGAGAAATAAGCCCATAAACAACATGGATATAACAATGATTATTAGAAAATAAATATAAGAGAAATTCTAGAAGGAATCCTTCTTAACATTGTTTTGTATATCTAATATGTCTTTGTTGTTTTTGAAGGAAGTAAAATATGTTTTACCAAATGTGGTATGATAAGAAGTCACCATTGAAATTATTTTAAATATATAGATATAAATGTTTTAATCTTAACAAGGTGAGACACAATAAATTTGTATCATAAAAAGATAAGGGTATATTTATAGATATTCAGGAAAACTAAATGCCTATAAATTATATAACATGCGGCTTTCAATGGTTGTTAAAAGCTATGATATCACTATTATAGAGAACATACATATTATTCAAAAACACAATGACCAATTACTTGATGAAATTAAATAGGAATTAATAACCTCCAAGTGATTTGAACTGGAAAATGATGATTAAAAAAGTTATTAATTTTGTATAGAATATAGAGAAATATATATCTACATGAAATCCAATGAGTCGGGCTAAAATTAACTGACCAAATATAATTGGTGATCCGGAAACACCAGTTCAAACACAAAGAATAAATCCATTATAGGGGAAATCATTCCAATTTCAAGTAGAGACTAAATGTTTTCAAGAATTAGATGGAGATGAATACTGGTTTCAGGTTTGGAATAAATATCATGATCAAATAGTGAAGAATTAGACATGGGAGATTGTTTTAAGATGAAAATATATGAATTAAATTAGTACCAATTTTTATTTCTTAATATGATGAGCGATTAAAAAATAGTTATTTGAAACAAAGAAGTATTCTTTTGAAAGGATACTCATAGATAGTGGGTATTGATTTTGATAAAAAAATTCAACGATGGTGAGGAAAAGGACTATCAGACTATTCTTGGACATAGTTATGCGAAACATGTTCATTGTTTTCTATATAGACGTCACGTCTTCAGTTTTGAATAGGACTGTGGAAAAAAACTTTTATATTTAGAATCCAAAAGGGTTTTTATCATTCATGAAGAAGAGAAAATTGTTTTTCGGCTGAGGTGGGTAGTATATAGCATGGAACAAGAACTGAGAGTATAGTATTCAAGTCATGATCAGTTTTTGAAGAAGCTCATTTTTCAATGTGGGGGAGGTATTTAAAATCTATATCTAAACAATGATAATAATTAGAGGATGATGGTTCATGTGTATATTGATGAAATAATTTTTGGTCGATAATACGAATAATTGTGTAGAGAGTTTTCTATATTAAAGAAAAATAAATTATAAATGTCAATGATTTTTGAACTGATGTTTTTTCATTTTATTATAGGTGACTATTTGAAATAATAGAAAACTCATTTCTCCATGTAAACCTTCATTGGTGGTTATGGGAGGATTTGAAATTGAAAATTCCTAGGTGGTTAAAACTTCAGTGTATACCTATAATAATATATAATGATATTATATGGCCCCAGCCTTAAACCTTACTTAATCTTGAGTTATTACAAGATTACACATTGAAGATCATTTCGGGTTTAGAGTTTTAGAGAATTAGATCATAAAACTTGCATTACATTCCACATATAAACAAAGTGGTTACATAAAGATAGTATTCTTCTTTCCCATCAATGGAAACATATTTAAAATAAATCATGGATTCTTACTTGACACTTCCTTGACACTATCACCATATCATGTACCTTTCCCTTGACCTGTGAAAAACATTTCGAAAAACATGGGATGAGCATAAAAAGCTCAGTAAGGGATATAAAAATATGGAAAGGAAAAATGGGTACTTATATACATAAGAATGAAATCATACATTACCCATAAAACATAATCACTTTAACATACCTCGTCAAATCATGAATAAATCATAGAAATCATAAGACATAAAGGTAAATTGAGGCATTCATAACATTCTTATGTAGGGAGTAACCCTCTTGGTTACGTTTGGAATACCCATCACAGTATATTCCCTAAATCTCTTCAGAGAAACCTTAACGTTTCACTCCTTCGCATTACCCAATGCATTGGAGAGATATATCGGGCTCACCCGCCCTTAGTTTATCACGGAACCACCCGTCTTCATAATAATTCCCAAGAACCTCAACATAATCGTATCACATAAAACATGCATAAAGGAAACATAACATTTCCACCTTTCATTCACAAGATATCAATACAACACATTTATATAAAAAAATTACGAAAACCATTTTCAATATCAAAATAAAAGAAATGTAAAACATGGTATTTATTTTTCTTATAAAAAAAGGTATGGCTTGTAGAGGAAGCCGAAACTAAAATAATGGTCACGGCGGTGGAGCAGTCATTGTCACCGCATACATATGACAAAAACATTCCCTTTTGTCATTTAGTAAACACTTCGTATATAAAAGATTCCTTTTGAATAAACGTAAAAGTAAAAGTGGTTTATACACCATTTAAAAGAAGGTTTTGTATAAAACAAAATATGCCTCAATGAAAGGAGATTGAGACGAAGTCCCATACCTCGGGTCCGACATGACTCGATCGTTCATTAATGTCCTGAATAATAAACTTGAGTTAATTTCTACTTGCTTAAAAACCTTTTTCAAGCTCATTATTCCTTTTATATCACTTATTTCCATGTTAGGAACACTATGTAATTATTTAAGTTAATAACGGTCGTTTTAACGATCATTGGTAATTGAGTCAAAAAAAACCCTTTATAATTACAATATGTTCATGTATCCATTATATCCAAAATTATAATAATGATGTATATATCATATATATCCAGTATATACATGCCTTTATAATATTAAATAATCATTTAGAGGTAAGAAATGAAATGCACCGTTCATGGAGACGGTAAGCCATACGTACTCATGAACGCTACATTCATTTCTATTTCGTATTTTATAGAATGGAATAATAATGATATAAAGGTATATTATAATTCAAATATAATATCATATATAATATCATAGTTCCATACTTTATACGTCCCACATATGGTATTTAACGAATCAAATCACTTTGAGGGGGCGGTAGTCCGCACTTCCTTAAATGAAGATATCGCGTTTAGCCATAATGGAAAACATAAAGGTATAACCAAAATGAAAAATACAGAAGCTTAAGGAAAAAATAAACATATTTTATATCATATATAAATATAGTGACATCTTAATGGCCACCTTTGAAGGTGTTAAAAGAATGTTTAACAATCATCGTTTCGGGAGGCATAAATTCACCATCCACAAAAACAGTATGACCTTTAACCATTAGATGTAGGTGTGTTTAAGTGTAGCTCTAATCCTTCTTATAACAACATACTAGTATATTGAAGATACTGGAGTTGTTACATAAGAAATGAGTAAAAAGAGTTTAGGGGGTTGGAGAGTCAAAATAAAACAAAATGACTCAAGTGAAGACATTAACTTAAAATCGGGTAACTCCCTTTGGTTTGAGCTCAAAGGCTTCCTTGGGAAAACATATGCCCAAAGTGAGGCTTCGAGGAGTAAGAGAGGGACGTGGAGAGACAAAATGGGCAGGGGTTGGCCGAGCCAAAGGCTTTGGTAGTGTGGGTAAGGAGGTAGAGGTGGGGGCCTTTTATAAGAGAAGAGGAGGGGCACTCTTGGAAAGTAAAGAAATGTTACTTTATTTGAAAATGATTTTTGGATTCAAAAGGTCCCACATTGATATAATTTGAGGGTAAAGTGATAAGGGTTCGAAATACACCCATCCAATTGTTTTTGGACATGTGTAGGTCATATATTTTACATTATCATTTCATTTTATTTAAATCATTTATTAATGAGGTAATCGCTGCGTCATCATGATGTCATAAATAATTTAATTTATTTAAAGTCTAAAAATTATGAATAAAAATACTATGATGTAGGAAATCATTTTAGATTTCTAATTAATATTTATAGTCTAAAATATAATCTACTTAGACAAAATTAATTTTTTTTTAATCAGGTGATACATTCTTGTTATATTTACTTTCTTAAAAAAAAATTAAAATGATAACAAGTCACTTTTCACAAAAGTGATTCCATGGGGTCCCCAAGTTTGGAACAAGACATCCCATGGTCGTCCATTAGACAACCAGTAGAATTAGGACACATTTTGGTGTCATTTTATTATTGTTATGATATTATTTTATTATCCTTAACTACCCGATTACTCATTAATCAAGATAATTAATGATAATTACCGTCGTTACTATTCATAATTTCCGAAAACAAAAGAGTCTTGATTACATAATTTAGATATTCTGATTCCAAATATGTAATCCATATTACCAAATTCCAAACACATAAATTTCAATAATTTATTTAAAAATAATTCTCGTTGTCAAAACAAATAGCGGGTTTTTTGAAACAATATCTATGAAAAGTTTGGCATTAGTTTATGCCCAATTCTAAATTGAAATTAATCCTAATGACCAAAATTGGATTAAATGGTAAAAATATATTATAATTTAACTTTAAAACAAATTCATAAGATAATATAATCATATAAATAAATTAGATTAAAAACAGTTTTGATGTAAAATGCAGTATTTTTCACTATTAATTAAAAAATGAACATTGTCAGAAAAATACCAAAAATTCACACAAAGTAAATTTTGATGTCCCAATCATAAAGAATAATTTTTTTTGACAAACATAAGTTATAAAATTTTAAAAAGATAGATATAAAAATGGTTTTCCATCAAAAGGCAGTAAAACAATCTTTTAAAAAATATTAGTGTATTTCATGCTTAAGATTGGATTTATTTTCATTTTAAGCCTCTCAAACACTATATAATTCATTAATAGACATAGATAAAAATATCTATTATTCATTTTATACATGGGATGTTACATCCTTCCCCCCTTTAGAAAATTTCGTCCCCGCACTTTATTTACTTATCGAATAAATGGGGGTACTTATCCCTCATTGCATTTTCATATTCCCATGTTGCCTCTTCCATCATGTGGTTTTTCTAAAAAACCTTTAGCTGATTAATCACCTTATTTCATAACACTTGCTCCCTGTGGTCAAGAATCTAGACCGGTTGTTCCTCATAAGATAGGTTCTCTTCCAGCTGAACTACCTCTGGACTCAATACATGAGATGGATCTGGAATATACTTTCTCAACATCGAAACGTGAAAAACATTGTCTACCTGAGATAAACTCAGAGGTAAAGCCACCCGGTATGCAACTAATCCAACTCTTTCCAGAATTTCATATGGTCCAATGAACCTTGGACTCAGATTTCTTTTCATACCAAATCTCATCACACTTTTCCATGGTGATACTTTGAAAAAAACATGATCACCTACCTCAAAAGTTAGATCCTTCCTCCTGTTGTCTGCATAACTCTTCTGCCTACTCTGAGCTGTTATCATGTGTTTCTGAATCAGCTGGAATTTTTCTGCCATCTCTTCTACCAATTCTGGTCCCATCAACTTCCATTCACCAACTTCATCCCAGAAATATGGAGTTCGACACCGCTTCCCATATAACGCCTCTAATGGTGCCATCTGTATAGTGGAATGAAAACTGTTATTATATGAAAATTCAACCAAAGAAAGATATTGGTCCCAACTTCCCTGTTAATCCATTGAACAAGCTCGTAGCATATCCTCAATGGTCTGAATTGTTCGTTCTGACTGCCCATCTGATTGAGGATGAAATGTTGTACTAAAATTTAAATCAGTACCCAATGACTTCTAAAGGCCTTTCTAAAAGTTATAAGTGAACCTGGGATCATGATCAGATACAATGGAGAGGGGAACTCGATGTAACCTAACTTTCTCTTTTAGATACAATAGGAAAAGTTGATCTAGGGAAAAACTTTCTCGTATAGCAAGGAAATGAGCAGATTTAGTCAAGTGATCAACAATAACCCAGATTGTATTATTACCTCGAGATGTATTCGGTAATCCCACAACAAAGTCCATCGATATATTCTCCCATTTCCACTCTAGCACTGGTAAAGGCTGAAGCATCCCTTTTGGTAACTGCCGCTCTGCTTTAACCTGTTGACATATCAAACACATCATAGTAAAATCAGCAATATCACTTTTCATTCCATCCCACCAGTAATACTCCCGAAGATCTCTGTACATCTTAGTACTACCAGGATGAAATGAAAATGGAGAACTATGAGCTTCACAAAACAACTCTCTCTTCAACTGTGAATCACAAGGCACACACAATCTCTTCCCAAATCTCAAAATGCAATCATTATCAATGTTGAATTCATGCAACTTACCCTTCTGAACCAGCTCTACCTTTTTCTGCAACTCATTGTCTTGCTTCTGTGCATGCTTGATTCAATCTGATAGAGATGATCTCACTGATACCTGAAACAAAACAGAAGAACTTCTACACCAACAACTTCTATGCCAAAGTTCATCAAATCCTTAACCAAAGGATCATGTTCCAAACACAACATTGCTAATCAAGCATTACTTTTTCGACTCAAAGCATCATCCACTTTATTTGCTTTTCCCGGATGGTAATGAATTGTACAATCATAATCCTTGATTAATTCTAGCCATCTCCTCTGTCTCATGTTTAACTCTTTCTGAGTGAATATATACTTTAAACTTTTGTGATCATTATATATTTCACACTTTACTCCATACAAATGATGCCTCCAAATTTTTAAAGCGAAAAAAATAGCAGCTAATTCCGAATCATGTGTACGGTAATTTACCTCATGAGTTTTCAACTGTCATGAAGCATAAGTAATTACCTGATCATTCTGCATTAGGACGCAACCAAGTCCTTTCAATGAAGCATCACTGTATATAACAAACTCACCATTCCTGGAAGGTAGTGCCAAAACTGGAGCATTCACCAATCTTCTTTTCAATTCCTAAAAACAATCATCACATTCTATTGTCCAGATAAATGTAACACCCTTCCTAGTTAGCTTAGTCATTGGACTAGATAACCGTGAAAAATTTCTAACAAACCTTCGGTGATAGCCTGCCAAACCAAGGAAGCTACGAATCTCATTTACATTTGTGGGTCTTTGCCAGTCTTCCACAACTTTTGTTTTTGCAGGATAACAGTTATTCCATCATTAGAAACAATGTCACCAAGGAAAGAAATTTGTTGTAACCAAAACTCACACATGCTGAATTTTCCATACAGTTTATTTTCATTTAAGTTTTGAAAGATAACCCTTAAATGTCTTCAGGCGCCTCTTTACTTTTAGAAAACACCAAAATATCATCAATGAAAACCACCATAGACTTATCCATGAACTCATGGAAAATTCTATTCATTATGTCCATGAATAAAGCAGGTGCATTGGTTAGCCCAAAAGGCATTACTACAAATTCAAAATGGCCATATCTTGTACGGAACACGGTCTTCGGAACATCTGCTTCTTTTACCTTCAGCTAATGGTACCCTGATCTTAAGTCAATCTTTGAAAAATACTGAGCTCCATGGAGCTGATCAATCAAATCATCGATATGAGTCAAATGATATTTGTTCCTAATAGTGATGTTATTCAAGGCTCTATAATCAATGAAAAATCTCATTGAACCATCTTTCTTTTTAACAAATAAAATTGGAGCACCCCATGGTTATGTGCTAGGTCGAATGAAATCATTCTCTAATAAATCTTGGAATTGCTCCTTCAACTCTAAAAGTTCAATTTGAGCCATTAGATAAGGGGGTTTTGAAATTGGCTTAGCATGAGGAACTAAGTCAATAGTAAACTCAACTTCCCGATCTGGTATTATTCCAGGAAACTCATCGGGAAAACATCAGGATACTCATTTACCACTGGAACATCACTAATCTGAACAGTTCCTTTATTTTCAACAATGTGTGCAAGGTAACATTCATTTCCATATTTTACAAGTTTCTTGGACTCTTGATAAGTTATCAATAGTAAGGGTTCATTCTTGTACACAAACTGAAAGTCTTTCTGAAAAGAAACTTTTTTAAATCTACAGTCAATCTTAGCATGGTAAATAGAGAGCCAATCCATACCCAGGATAACATCAAACTCTACTAGAGGTAGAACAATAAGGTTTGCAAGTAGGTTCATTCCACGGATAAGGATATGAAAATTCTTATAAATTATTTTTGCCTCAACATTTCCCCCAAGTGTTTTTACCAAAAGTTCAGGAGTTATTTCATGAGATGGTATTCCCATTTTATTGGAAATGGTTTCAGAGATGAAAGAATGTGTGGACCCCGAATCAAACAACACACTGGCATAATCTGAAAAAACAAACAATGTACCTGATACAACTTCATTTGATGGACCGACATCTGCTGAAGTAGTTGCAAAGGATTTAACCACCCCTTTCTGCTTGTATTCTAACTGATTCCCATCACTCAAGCTCTTTGTCGGACACTCGTTTGCATAGTGACCCATCTCATTGCACTTAAAACATTTCACTAACTATAAATCAAATTTGGTCTTACCTTCACCTTGATCTTTTTCAGTGCAATCACGAGCCTTATGTCCCATCTTACCACATCGGTAGAACTTTCCAGAATTCAGAAGACATTCCCCAACATGCCTTTTGCCACATTTATCACAAACTGGAAACTTATATTTCTTACCATCAGACTTTTTTGAAGAATTCTTCCCTTTCTCCTGCCACCTTGGTCTCTTCTTCTGCTGGTTGTTATAGAACACTTCATCATCAACAAACTCCATTTCCACCTTCTCAGCACATCGTACAAGATTTTCAAAACTTTTAAACTCACAAGAAGCTAATTCCCTTTGATATTTTGGCTTTAATCATGATTAAAAACGAATGATTTTACTATCAAGGTCTCAGATAAAATTTGGAGCATACCATTCCAATCGAGTTAACCTTTCTTCATAGGTAGCCACTGAGTCTTCCTCTTGCCTCAATTCCATGAATTTATTTTCCATCCTAAGTCAAACAGCCTTAGGAAAATACTTTTCAAGAAACATATCTTTTAATTCATCCCAGTCCAGAGAATCAATTTCATCAGTGTCCCTGATATTTTTAACCATCGACCACCACTGATCTGCTTCACCTTCCAAATGGTAAATAGAAAGACTAACCTTTTGATTGTCTGAACTCCCCATGACATCAAAAATCTTCTCCAGTGATTTAATCCACCCTTCAGATATCATAGGGTCAGATGATCCTCTAAATGATGGGGGATGTTGCCTCATGAAATGTTCCACCACTGACATGTTCCTCTGCGGTTGATCTAGTTGATCTCGTGCATGGATACCACCACCAATTATCGCTTGAGTCAACTACGCCATTACTACAACAAATTGTTCAGTTCCAATTCCGACCATCTCAGGATGCTGATTCAGAAGGTTATTTCCTTCTGCTTGCCTTCCTAGTACTGCTTCCCTATTTCCTCTCCGGAAAACCTTTCTGAACAAACATGTCTTAGATGAAGCAACATGGTAATCTCCAAATTCTATATCACCTCAATTTGACCATAAAAAAAATATTTTTGGATAATCATTTAATAGAATTCTAACTCCAAAATTTATCTAAACCGATCTATGATACCAACTATAAGGCCCCAGCCTTGAACCTTACTTAATCTTGAGTTATTACAAGATTACACATTGAGGATCTTTTCGGGTTTAGAGTTTTAGAGAATTAGATCATAAAACTTGCATTACATTCCACATATAAACCAAGTGGTTACATAAAGATAGTATTTTTCTTTCCCATCAATGGAAACATATTTAAAATAAAACATTGATTCTTTCTTGACACTTCCTTGACATTATAATCATATCATGTACCTTTCCTTTGACCTGTGAAAAACATTTCAAAAAACATGGGATGAGCATAAAAAGGTCAGTAAGGGATATAAAAATATGGAGAGGAAACATGGGTACATATATACATAAGAATGAAATCATACATTACCCATAAAACTTAAGCACTTTAACATACCTCATCAAATCATGAAAAAATCATAGAAATCATAAGACATAAAGGTAACGTGAGGAATTCATAACATTCTAACGTAGGGAGTAACCCTCTTGGTTATGTTTGGAATACCCATCACAGTATATTCCCTAAATATCTTCAGAGAAACCTTATCGTTTCACTCCTTCGCGTTACCCAATGCATTGGAGAGCTATATTGGGCTTACCCACCCTTAGTTTATAACGGAACCACCCGTCTTCATAATAATGCCCAAGAACCTCAACATAATTTTATCACATAAAACATGAATAAAGGAAACATAACATTTCCACCTTTCAATCACAAGATATCAATACAACACATTGATATAAAAACATTATGAAAACCATTTTCAATACCAAAATAAAAGAAAAGTAAAACATGGTATTTATTTTTCTTTTAAAAAAAGGTATGGCTTGTAGAGGAAGCTGAAACTCAAATAATGGTCACGGCGACGGAGAAGTCGTTGTCGCCGCATACGTACGAAAAAAACATTCCCTTTTGTCGTTTAGTAAACACTTCGTATAAAAAATATTCCTTTTGAATAAACGTAAAAGTCAATAGGGTTTATACACCATATAAAAGAAGTTAATGTATAAAACAAAATATTCCTCAATGAAAGGAGATTGAGACGAAGTCCCATACCTCGGGTCCGACTTGACTCGATCGTTCTTTAATGTCCGGAATAATAAACTTGAGTTATTTTCTACTTGCTTAATAACCTTTTTCAAGTTCATTATTCCTTTTATATCACTTATTTCCATGTCACGAACACTATGTAATTATTTAAGTTAATAACGGTCGTTTTAACAATCATTGGTACTTGAGTCAAAAATAAACCCTTTATAATTACAAGTTGTTCATGTATCCATTATATCCAGAATTATAATGATGATGTATATATCATATATATCCAGTATATACATGACTTTATAATATTACAAAATCATTTAGAGGTAAGAAATGAAATGCACCGTTCATGGAGACGGTAAGCCGTACGTACGCATGAACGCTTCTTTCATTTCTATTTCATATTTTATAGAATGGAATCATAATGATATAAAGGTATACTATAATTACATTATAATATCATATATAATATCATAGTTCCATCCTTTATACGTCCCACATACGGTATTTAATGAATCAAATCACTTTGAGGGGGTGATAGTCCACACTTCCTTAAATGAAGATATCGCGTTTACCCATAATGGAAACCATAAAGGTATGCCCAAAATGAAAAATACAGAAGCTTGAGGAAAACATAAACATATTATATATCATATATAAATATATTTACACCTTTTAAGGTGTTAAAAGAATGTTGAACAATCATCGTTTCGTTAGGCATAAATTCACCATCCACGAAAACAGTATGTCCTTTAACCATTAGATGTTGGTGTGTGTAAGTGGAGAACGAATCCTTCTTATAACAAAATTATAGTATATTGGAGATGATGTAGTTGTTACAAAAAAAATTAATAAAAAGAGTTTAGGGGGTTGTAGGTAGAGGTGGTAGCCTTATATTGGGAGTGTGGGTAAGGAGGTAGAGGTGGTAGCCTTATATAAGAGGAGAGGAGGGGCACTCTAGGATTGTAATGAAATGTTACTTTATTAGAAAATGATTTTCGGATTCAAAATGTCCCACATTGATATAATTTGAGGGTAAGGTGATAAGGGTTCGAAATCCACCCATCCAATAGGTTTTGGACATGTGTAGGTCATAGATTTTACATTATCATTTCATTTTATTTAAATCCTTTATTAATGAGGTAATCGCTGCATCATCATGATGTCATAAATAATTTAATTTATTTAAAGTCTAAGAATTATGAAAAAAATACTATGATGTAGGAAATATTTTTAGTCATCCAATGAATATTTATAGTCTAAAATATCATCTATGTAGACAAAAGTAAAAATGTTTTTATCAAGTGATACATTTTTGTTATATTTACTTTCTTTAAAAAAAAATAAAAAGATAACAAGTCACTTTCCACAAAAGTGATTCCATGGGGTCCCCAAGTTGGGCACAAGACATCCCATGGTCGTCCATGAGACAACCAGTAGAATTAGGACACATTTTGGTGTCATTTTTGTTATTATTATGATATTATTTTATTATCCTTAACTACCCGATTACTCATTAATCAAGATAATTAAAGATAATTACCGCTGTTACTATTCATAATGTCCAAAATCAAAAGAGTCTTGATTAGATAATTTGGAACTTCTGATTCCAAATATGTAATCCATTTTAACAAATTCCAATCACAGAAATTGCAATATTTTATTCTAAAATAATTCTCGTTGTCAAAACAAATAGCGAGTTTTTTTGAAACAATATCTATGAAAAGTTTGGCATTAGTTTATGCCCAATTCCAAAGTGAAATTAATCCTAATGACCACCATTGGATTAAATGGTAAAAATATATTCTAATTTAACTTTAAAACCAATTTAAAATATAATATAATAATATAAATAAATTAGATTAAAAACAGTTTTGATGTAAAATGCAGTATTTTTCACTATTCATTAAAAAATTAACATTGTAAGAAAAATACCAAAAATTCACACAAAGTAAATTTTTATGTCCCAATCATAATGAATAAGTTTATTTTGACAAACATAACTTATAAAATTGTCAAAAGATAGATTTAAAAATAGTTTTCCATCAAAAGGAAGTAAAACAATCTTTTAAAAATATATTAGTGTATTCCATGCCTAATATTGGATTTATTTTCATTTTAACCCTCTAAAACACAATATAATTCATTAAAAGACATAGTTAAAAATATCTATTATTCATTACCTACTTGGGATGTTACAAATATGATAATGGTAATACAGTAAATTATACAAAATATAGAAAAAACATTGGAAGTATATTGTACATGACATCAACATTATCTAATATTTTCTTTCAAAAGTTCAAATATGTATGAAATCAAGGTAATCCTAAAAAATTAATGTTATTATAGTTAAAATATGCATTCATATATTATGGGCATGGTGTATTTTGATTTTAAATTTAATGAAAAATCTAAAATGAAATTATTAGGCTATACATATGACTATTTTTCAGGATCAACATATGATATAAAATAATCATTTAGTGGAGAATTAATAATGGATGATTTTTAATTTCATTGATATGTGAGAAAAAAAATTTACATTTCAATAGGAACCATATGAGTTGAATATATTTGGGCCACTCATGATTTTATACAGTTATTTTAAAGAACCAGTAGCTTGCAGATGTTAGAGTTATAGTGGAGTATCTGATTAGAATCTGTGGAGATATTTCATATTCTATTAATCTACCCAAAAATAACATTTATCACTCTTAAAAGAATAACATTTAAGTAAAATATCATTTTATCAATGAAAAGGATGAACATGGGCTTTTGATGCTTGGGTATTTGCCTAAAAAATTATAGGTTGTGGTGATAATGAAGAAGGTGTCACCGCATGTTGTATTTGAGAGGCATCGACTATCTTTAGGAGTTTATTCAAATCTTATCATATGATAAATTTTGGATCAGGGTCCCCCTCTCCCTATGGTATGGTATTTTTTCCACTAAATATGTTCCTCTATGTTTCGTACCCTCTTTTAGACAATAAATATGTGACCATTAGGTTTGTTGAAAATTGGGGAGAAATATTTTATATAAAATGGGTGACACATGTCCTAACAAATACAATAAGGAATCAAATAAGGGGAGAAATTATATAGGGGAGTATAAACTATAATTATGCTATATATGATCGATCGGTGGTCAAATATCAAAATAGAAGGGTTTTACGATCCATGTAGTTGAGTTGTTTTGGATGAATTGATTCATTGATAAATATTTCATTATTATCTTACATCTCACACTAATCATGGATCAAATAGACTCAGAGTGTGTGTTATGAGAATATTTGTTCTATAACAGAATTGCAAGAATTGAATTTTGGTAGATGATTGACTAAACATAAATAATTTATGAAATTTTAAACTATTCTCAGAAAACCTAAAGGGGGATATAATTGGGTAAATCTCCATCAAGGTTTCATATCAGGGTTTTTTTTATGAATATGTTTTTTTGACAATGCGAGAATACTGATTTTTAGTATAATTTGTGTATGTTAATATTGTTTTGAAGGTGGAATAGATTCATGGTATTTACTAAATATTTGGGCCTCAAAATCAAGAGTTTGGTTTATAGAAATAAAATGATTTCTATAAAGGATTTCACATACCACAATTATGGAACTATTAATAATTTTTTTTGAAAAATACAAAGTAGCAAATCTACTCTCTGAAGACTGCAATGTAGGTATGAGAACCTCGAAGCATTATGTACAAAACACCTAGGAAAACCGGTAAGAAGAATTCTATTCATATGTGATACAAACCTTTTTCTTGGGAGGTCAACTATTTATAGAGTTGTAGTGGTGATTTATGGATCCATTAAATTTTGTTCATTGGTGGTTATAAATGGATTCCATAAATTATTAAGGATATATGAAAAAATCATAACCGTTCACTAAGAATGATGTACTGCAATTGGGTTTTGGAAATTTGTGATTAGTGGGTTTTCTAAATTTATTATTCAATATAAAATAATATAATCACATCACTAGATATTAGGGATTTTATTTGAGAATATCAACACTGTATGAATTTAGTTATGTCTAATTTAGTTCATTAGGTTGGATTATCCTAATGAATAATTAGTTCACGAGAATCAATTCTTAAAAGGAGACATTTTTTTGAAACTATTCCTGAGGAAAATTCATTAATATATTTCAAAATGAATGTTCTTGACGACATGTCATGGATTGTTCACGATGACAGGTAATTGGGATAGTTCATAGGGATAGTTTGTGAGGGAAGTTCATGGGTGCAGTTTTAGGGGACAAATCATAATGAATGTTCAAGGAAATATTCAAAAAAGGTTTTTGCAGGGCTAATTATCTCACAATGAAAAATGAAAATGCCAATAACACATAGAACGTAGTGCAACACATTTCATAGAGGATTCAAGGAAGTTCATATAAGATGAATGATATTTAATAGAGGGGGAATGGATGATTGGAAATGGACTAAAACATTTCATCAATGTAATTTTTGGAAGCTAAGAGTTTGTAGAATAGTGGGTTACATCTACAGGTTAAAAATGAGAATTTATGGAATGAAAATATTTTTGTGAAATAATTATGAGATAATTATGAATAACATGTGACTCTTCTTGAGAAGTAGTGATAACACTATAGTTGAGAGTTCAGTTAGCTTTCAAATATGTAATTTTTTAAACTATAGTGGATTGTGAGTCCACTCCAATCATTATAAAGCATGTGTTCTAGTAATTGAAGTGATATGGGGAGAAAATTGTATTTTTGTAGTGTTCCTTAGTGTATTTTTTACAATGGTACATTGTTGTTGTATGATCCTTGGACGTAGCCCAGTGAGGGTGAACCATGTAAAATTGATATGTCTCATGCAATATTTTTATGATGTTTATACATTTCTATGGTAATATAAGATAAGATTGTTTTGTTTAATGTTGAAACAATATCCGGAAGAGAAGTTGTGTTAATCATTCATACCATGATACACCACCTCTAAATGTATTTAACATAGTTAGTATAACATATTCCATATAGCTTCTATTTGTACACATTCATATACAGATGAATAATCATGTCGAACTACCTCTGTCCCACTATTCTCAAAATCACTTGGCCTTGACTGTCAATGTATTGAAAAACCATATTCTTCGATTTTTATTCCATGTTCTACTTGGATAACTTCGTGGAAGTACAACATTGTCTATAACTAACATCCTATGATGTATTTTAGATAAATCATCAACTATTCCATAATCTAATGGATGTATTGTGCCAAAAAAATATACAACACAACTATTCCGACACAAGTGTCCATACATCTAACTAGATGTTCATTTGATTAGCTCTAGGAAAGGTTGATTCTATCACAATAAGCCTGCTATGATGTCACGATAGTGTACATGGTGGTCACTGAACTATGTATACACTTAGATGTTGATGAGGGTTACTATCACCGATCATGTATATCAATCCCAATACATGACATATCAATATTTCCCACACTTTTGTTTGAATATCCCATAGAACCAGGTCTCCTGATGATGTATGGCATGGTATAATCTTGTGTCATTCATCCTGAACACATTTGTCGTATCAGTGACACATTAGTTCTCCCACTCTAGAATAACCTATCTAAGGTACGTGTAACTTACCAGATAATATTTTAATATAGAATCCCAATCACATATATTTAAATCCAAAGGTAACTTTGATCTTTCATGAGAAACCACCTATGTCTAATCTAGCCACATTTCATCCATCAATAGTAAGGTACATTACCGACCTCCTTATAGAATTGATTCTTGTAGAACAAATACCTACTACTAATCCATCAAAATACCTAGATAACATAATCTTATAAAGGAAAAATAAATTTCTTAGCATTGGTATAAACACTATAATTATGTATAAAACACATCATCACACACGTGGATTGAAGGTGCGAGTTTACCAGGTCACCATGTTCTACAAGTGAATCAAACCATTTACAAATGATCCATAATTGATTCTTTCCCACTTCTTGGGGGAAATTCTTAACACATTCAACATGATTCTCACCATATTTGGAGTAACCTAGTAATCATTGTTTTTACTAAAGAAGATCTCATCCCATGAAACAAAGCCTATCCACCACTAGACATGGGTGATTTATGTGAAAAAATCACTTAAAAAATGAATAAACAAATAGTCAATAATAAATGTATGCTTAAAATCATTATATATTAGGCATAAAATCCAAATCCAACTCTGATAAATGATGTCACGATACCCTCTCATTTAACAAATTTCATTCCCGAGTAGTAGACTTTCAAATTTTTTTAAATTCTTAGGTCACACTTCCATAGAGATCACATATGAATATAACATTAATGTATTGACGAGGCTTTCCAAAAAGTTGTTAAACCACACTATTTTAAGTATTACCCTACATTTTCACTCAAATCGTATGTGGTTTAATATAGTAGTTCTTAGATCGATGGGAACATTGTATAAAAATTATTACTAAAATAATAAAAAATAAATATAATGGGAAATAATAATTCTGGGAATGTGAGATAAAACACATTAATGGAATCTATAACATTGTTTCTATATAAAAATTAACATTATAACAACTCTCTATTCCTGAACCATCATGAAAGAGGAAATGTCACATGACTAAAAAACATTTCACATTATCCAAGGCATGTGTAACCCATATAAATAAAGAATTACAAAATACAACTAACTGAATCAAATATCAACTATTTCATGACCACCCATCCTACATAGGTGGTAATCTATAATCTAAAATTCTAAACCATCTCAAATTAGACCTTTAACAACACCTCTTATATGAAAAGTAAAATTAATCATTCACTAATTCTAATATACCTTAGTGGGTGATACATAAATTGTGATAACACATTTTTAAAGGGTAAGTGTCAACTATATAACGAGGTCATGATAAAAAGGCCATTATTCTTACCCTCCTTACTTCAAAGATGAAAGAAAAGGACAAATTTAAACTAATACCCAAGGGAAACATCCATATTCTCATAATCTGTATCATATAATTATATCCAATAGTTATGGGATAAAATATAGAACAAAACAATAAGGTTTTATTTAATCCATTACATCACATGAAATTGATTGTAAAATTAAAATGTTTCAGATATATAAAATAGAGAAGTTCATGTTATAATGGAAAATATTTTTTAGACTATATATAGCACGTTATTTAGAAGTCTCCATGTATCATAATTGAAAAAGAATATCTATTTATATTTAAATAATTAATCAATAATTATTTTAAACATGAAAGTTTTAAAACGTTATTAGTTAAAGTAAATTAAAATTCCATGTCCTAGTGGATAATGACCTTCAGGATGTTGCTAGCATTTTTATTATGTAATTACAAATAAAACAATCATAATCAGTATTTGGTTTTTTATTATTGTAAATGAAATTTGTAAATAAGATGCCACCATGTATTGAAATGTAACAAGTATAAGTGTCTATAAAAAAATTGAGGAGTAATCTAATACTAATCCTATAGATTTCCCACTTGGGTTATGTACAAAATATTTAATAATGTAAAGGTGACCCACACTGGTCTTTTCATTCCATCTAATGTCAATAATTGTGAAGCCAAACAATAGTTTTTGTTATCATGACTAATTAGACTCTTAAATGGATTATAACATAAGTAACCTTCCCCAACTCTCATAATTCTATCCAATGCGTATTTTTCTTCAATTAGTCATATGGTTCATAATTTATAAATAATAATTATACCAGACATTATATATACATACCATGGTTCTGTTATATTAGTAACTAATACCATATTATAAATGTACATTATCTATATGTTTTAATTGAAACATTAGGTAACTATAACCATTTGATTACATTAATTCACATAATATTTCATGTTTATATATTATGGTGTTATTATATTGTTTTATATTCAAAATTTATAATGTCCCAAACAATGTATATTGTTATTAGAGCTTATTTAAATACAAAAATATAAGTTTTAACCCATTAAACCAATAGTCTATTGATCAAACCTGAAATATTGGTAAAATAATGTTATACCATCAATTTATGTTGGAAAAATATTTATTTTGGTGATGAAACTATAATACCCATGCATTAATCACAGTTTAAAGTAGAATTATATCATAAAAATTAAGAAGTGCTGACATAGCCAGAAACCTCAAAAGAAACGAACAATGGTAAGGATAGAAAAAATTCAATAAAGCATTTCGTATAAGAAATAATTCTATAAAATCACCAAGTAAGGTATATGAATTAGAAATAATAAACACCCTAAAATCATGTCATATAAATTATATTCTAGTAATAAATCAATAGTGAAATCTATATTTCATGACATATGCAAGGAATGTGGAAATCATTGTGCCTATAATGATTCATGTAACAAAACTTCCTTTACTTACAGGTTAAAGGGTAAATCTCAAAAATAAATTTTAATTGAATTTAAATTAGTCACCAATGTTAAAATAATAATGAACATTAATAACTAGTCATCAAATAAATCCTTGGAAACATTATCATTCACCAATGGGTAGGTTGGTCAGACCTAGACATGAACTATATACCAATTAAAGACACATTCCTAGTCACTTGTATACCATCCCAAAACCACATATGTTAAAATGAAAAAGAAAAATCTCCTGAAACCACATTATAATATCCCAATGTTGGATTCACTAAAATATATCCCCAGTATCATTCAATAATAGATCTCAAACATGCTTCCCTATAAGAAAAATGATGCCAAATAGGATAATGAGTCTCAATGCAGTGTAGTTTTAATACAATTCAATTATGATTTGTGTAGAATAGTGGAATAAAATATGATAAATCCAGGTTTAAAATAATATAAATATCACATATATAATAATCTTTGTGTGTAATCAATAAAAATATTAAATAATCTACATGGCCTAAATATTTAAATTCATGATACTAGTATAAGAAATATATGATAAGTAATACATAAACCGAGATAAAATGACTAAAAAATAATTAAATAAAAGACACTATCATTGGTTTGCATCACCGGTACATCATCAATTAACAATATAAGGCTACCTTATCAAGTACATGACCACAATGAAAAATAGTTTGTAGCATTGTCTACATCCTGCCCTATAATTAGAAGTTCTCTTCAGGTTCTAATCAGTGCCCCATATAGCGTCCCACATAAAATCATTATTCCCCTACAAATAATTTCTGATTCAATCATATCAATGAGAATAAATGAAATTATTTTGTTGGAATAATAATAATATAGTGAATAAATATACACAATAGATTCAGGATCAGTTTTATCAAGGTGACCTGGCTGACCATAACTATATTGACCTAAGTTGAAATAACTCAGATCATGGATATATATATATATATATATTAATATATATATATATATAAATATAATCATATATATACCTTCACCATCTTGGACCTATGTCATTGGGAAAAGGAATCATAATATGGAAATAATAACATTAATAACCACACCAACAATAATAACAGTACTATAAATCTTCTTGTTTAAATATTAGTAAAATCCCAGTAATCTAAATAGGTGATGTAGAGAACCATGCCTGAAAATTACTATAACTGATTTAAAACATCATATACACCATTGTTACATGTAAGGATAATAAATATAATCCTATATAGTACTTCCTTAAAATATGAAAATATAACTTCCAATAAAGGGTTCAGAAGAAGAATCCCATATAGTAACATTAGGAAATATTATAAAGATGTAAAACACCACTAACAACATCCTAATGGATGTGAAATTACATATAAATCATCCTGAGATAAAGTCATATGAAACACTATGTTCAAAAAAATATTCCCAATGCCTCTTAGGTTTAATCATGAATAAATAATATCATTCTACCTATGTCAACATCACCAAGGTGTTTTGTAAAGAGTAAGCTAGTATTACCCACATAATAGTGTAATTTTATTTGACCTTTGAGCCCATACATGGAATTTTTATATGGTAATACATGGTTTTATAAGAGAATAATAATTCATATGTAGGGCGTTCAAATTTAAAAATTTACACAGGCCATGAGAATTCATTCATCCCATAAAAATTCATCATGAGTTATTTCGTTAATTCAATTCATACAATTGAATCATTTTATTTATAAAAAATTAGTAGGTCAAGGGAATAATCTATACCTGTATATTCTAATTCCTCATTTAGTTCATCCCATTAAAATAATCCTTATTGTTTTAAAATTATGAAGGACTAACATGTTTTATTAAACCCTCCAATCAATCCATTTTATTTATATTTATTTAATTTCAATTAAAAATGATTTGAGTCAATCATCGTGATTAATTTTATAATTATATTACACGTTTATAATTGTATCAATAATCATTCATGTAATTCCTCTATGGAATTCCACTATCATGTGGAAAGTAAAACTAACACAAAGAGGATGTATAGTAAATAAGAAAAAATATTCATTAATAAAATTTATTCAAATTCATCATATACGGAATATCAAGTTGATGTTATTGACATCCAACCATCTTATAAGGTTCTAGGATGTGTTCTAATATTTTAATTTCATTAATTTCAATTTTATGAATTCAAACATGGAACTTCCAATCTCTATAATAGTGGTAAATTTTATTAACGATGAATGATTATGGTAATTTATATAGAAAATCTACATATTTATTCAGGCAATTCACTCACCTAGTACCATGAATTGATTTGTGCCTGAACATAATAAATCATTAGAGTGTTTAGACTCCCAACAATTAGGGAATATTATATCGCACAATGGTCAGGTAAAAATTTAGAATATATATTTACTAATGAGTTAATATGTGTAGAAGACTAACCTCTATTCATCCATTTATACAATAATTAATTGAATTTGAGGCCGAATAAAGGTTTAAAAACCAATCATCAGATAGAAAGAGGATGAGAGAAACTTTGGGATATGGTTTTTTTGAGATTGCAAGACAAAAGGAGTAATAAATCATAATATGTTGAGGGGAAATAGTAATTTCTATCTCTATAATTAGAATATCATTTTTCAAATCGTTATCCAACTATGTGGTGATATTATCTAATGGAAGACCACCTCAAATAGATTGTTGCATGTTGTGAAAAACCATGTGCAGCCTCTCTGGTATCCTCAATAATTTTATATAGACAATTCTAATGGAAATATGACCTAAATATCATTATTTTTTATCCATGTTATTTCATTTATTGGATGGATGATTGATCTTCATGGTTAATAGTAACCATGCACCTACCATGTGGCTTAGCCTACTCCTTCCTTAGTAGATGTTTTGAAATATAGTTCTTTTGAAACTCAACAAAAATTATTATATAAATCTAATGAATTAAAACCCTTTATAAAACCACAAATTTATTGTATCTGACTGTTATATTTACAATACTACGATTACATTAATATTAATCATTCCATCAAAAAAGATTCAAAATATCTTGGAATTTTGAACCCATTCCAAAATAGAATACATTACTAGAACCATAACATCTTTAGTAGAATTTGAACATTTATAGGGGTCACTTATTGGTTATATATTTATATTAAGATATTCATGTTTCATAATAATGCTAAGAATAATTATCGGTCACACGTTATGGTTGATTGAATGAAGATATTGTTGGAATTGATGAGTGATTGTAAATGTTTTTAGAGTAAATTGTATTGTTATTTGGTTGGATATTCACAAGGAGTTTCTAATGATGTTTTAAATGATAATGATATATTTTTAAAAGATTAATTATATGATATAAGAATTTATTTTTAGATATAATTTTATGTGTTATTTAATCGATGTAATAGAATGTGAAACGAAATAGAGTTTATTATATTCTAATGATAGTGTGATAATGAAGGAGATGCTATTTAAATACATATTTAAAAATGTTACAATTATGATTTTTATAGATTTCATGAAAATAATTATTCTTATGTATTGGGTATCGTATTTCATATATGATAGAAAACAAAACCATTACACCCACACTAGATATCCTTAAATAAAATCAATACTTATTTATTTGAATCATACATTGAGTTAAGGAATACGAATCAATAATTATAAATTGAAATTATCCCTGAATTTTAATTCAATATTTAATATGGAAAACACATTTGGATCATTGACATGTGTTATATAACTAATGAACATGTCATAGAAGTGCGGTGTGTGTCGATATTCATCGAGTGGTTCTTAGGAAACCAAATCTCTCCTTAATTTTCATCTATTTCACTAGGATACATTTTCACTTGAAGGATGTAATATAATATTTATTTAACATTGAGTGATTGAGATTATCTAATAGATACCTATAGTGGTGGTTTTGTAACACCCAAAGATATTAAAATAATTTCCACATATAATAAATATAATTTTTTTCCTAAAATGATTTATTCGAACAACCATATTAAAATTTAAATACATGAAACATATATTTTATCTTTATCTATATTGGACATAGATGTAATCTTATGTTACGTGGAAGGATGACTTTCCTCGATGGCATGCATAACACAGAAATTATAGTATTACTAAATAATAATATATTATTAAAAAGAAATTATTCAATATAATATGTTATAAAATATCAATTAAATTGGTGGTTATGAATATGAATAACAATATTATGAAATTTCTTTTGAATTCAATTATATCATATAAATTATAAATGAATTTTGAAACCAAATAAATATAAAATAAAATAATTTTCTAAATGAAAATATTTTTGTGGAGAATATGATTTATTTTAATAAGTTTTGTCAAATAATATTAGTAAATGATATTTATTATATTTATATATTATATAATAAATCAAATATTTTAGATTTCTGTTTAATAGTATTTATATGAATACCATAATAACTAATCATTTTTTCACATATAAACTAATATTTGTATAAAGGCAATTTTACCTCCTTTAAATAGAGAAACATTTTTAAAAATTTATAATAGAAATTTAATAAATATAATGTAAAAAAATATATTTTTTGAAAAATAAAAAAAAATTATTATGATTTTTAATATTTTTTTAAGATGTTTCATATTTAATGAATAAAAAAATACTCTATTTTAATTCAAAAATAATTTTCATCTAATTTATTTAGAATTTATAATAATGTTAATAATTGGTTTTGACGTTCAAAAATATAAATTATATATTAATTAATATCATTTAGGACCTTGGAATACATTTCAATCTGAAATTGTATATAAAAAATAATCAAACGATTGAACATTTTTAATATAAAAACCCATGTTGTCGTCCCGTGTGTGAAATTAAATTTAAACAAACTTCTACAATTTAAGTGATAGGAATTTTTATAAATGGATTAATACTTGAAATATTATTAATATCTAATTCCCAATATGTTCAATGTAAATTTTTACCATAAATATTACTAAATGTTATTAAAATTAATTACCTTGATAAAGGAGTAAACCTTAACCATAATACCCCAATTTTCCTAAAAACAAGTGAAAAAGATATATTATTGACATATTTGGAAAATATAATCCCTTTTATAACATTTAGATAGTTATGGTAGATAATTTTAATAGAAAAAATATTGGGGGAATTCCATATTCTAAAATATTCCATAATTTCACACATCAGCCACTATAAAAACACACTCACCCCTCCAACTTATTCACACATATGAAGAAATTTTTATCTCAAAAATAATATAATATTTTCTCTAAAAATCAATAAACTAATCATATTATCTTAATTTGTACATAAATCAATCTTGGGAAGCTCTTTTCTAAAAACTAAATGGAGTTAAGCCTAGAAGAGGTAACATCCTTCTCGAGGCTATTTTGTTTTAACAACATTACCCACCCCCTAAAATATTCTGATATCTTAATTAAATAACAACCATAGTATAATAATATTTTTTAGAGTATTAATATTTATATTTTTGTCTACAATTATATCCACATCTATTAAATGGTTAATCAACTTACTGTTCATTTTTCAGGGGAACTACCACCTCCTGAAATGAAGTCATTTTTTTTGTTACCTCCATTAATATATGAGAATTATAATGAAAAGAATTATTTATTATATATATATATAAATTATAATTTCTTTATTATTACTTAAATATATATATATATTATTCTATAATGCTTTCCATTTTTTTAGGAATACAATAACATCGTTTGTGGAATTGAAGACTACTGCCTTCTCAATGTGATATAATTCGAACACCTAAAACATGGAATGTAAAATGATATTTTAAAAAATATTATATGTGAAATAAAAGAAATATATAATATATTACTAATATAATAACTTTTCAAGAGATAATTTATTTCATTTTCTGTATTATCCTTTTCACTTAATAAAAAGTGATAACATAGTTCATTGCTGGGTAGACTACAACCTCCTCGACATGATCTGATTCATTGTACATATGAAGAATTTTATATAAAAGTATATATGGTAAAATTACATAGTAATTATTATATATTTATCATTATGGATATATTTATTCACTAACATTCTTTCTACTATGATCATTGAAAAATTGGAATGTTACTCGTGCATATGTATGAGCTTTCATCTTTGTGATTGAAACATTGGTTCAATTATCCTAAAAATAATTCATTATAAGTTTTAAAAGAATAATATATGTATAAATATTAGGATTATGTTATTATTATTCTTTATATTTTTATATGTTGTCCCCTTTGACCATATTTGACAAACCAAAGTCATTTAGGATACAAGAACTGAATTAGGTCAAAAACCTGAAACGCAAGCATACCTGTCTACATAATTTTATAAAATATTATAATAAGTGAAGTAAAAGTAATTATGAAATTTAAAACATTATTATTTATTTACATAATTAAACTATTTTTTATTTTTAGTTATATAATTATAGACATGATAATTCAGAATCAATGTAAAGGATGCTTATCTAAATTTTCTTTTCTTGAGGCATATGTCATATTCCCTACATATTAATTTTGTATTGTTTATCGATTTAAAATATTGATATATTTTAAAATGAATTATTTTTTATTCATATAATATTATAATACACATTGAATTTCTTCACTCATAATTATTATCTTAAAAACGACCATGTGGTAAAAGTTAACATTCTCATCTCACTATCTTTTGTGATTAATAACTTTCACTTGATAAAATATTTTTAATGTAATATATTTTAATTGAATGTTTCATTAATTTTCAACATTATTGGGTTCCAGATATTATTATTTATTAAATAAAATATAGTTTTTATATCGGTTTTTAATATGACATTTATTTGATAAATGGGAAAATATTGATAAAACTGTATTCATTATTTAATATAAATAATTGATAAGGAATATTATTTATAATGATTATTCTATATGAGGAATTATATGAATAGAAATAATGGGTGGGTCACAATATCTATATTTCCCCTAAATTAACTGAGATTTCATTATGAGACAAATAAGTTTACCCAACTAAATAAGTTTCTTCCCACAGTTTTAAACATCCATGCGGAAGGTCTTGATAGTATAGGTTTTCATGTGCCTCAGACATCACATCTAATATTTAATATTTACATTGATAGATATTTTAGTGTTTATTTGTTTCATGTGGATTTCAATTTATGATATCTATGGATAAATTTAATTATCATTTAATTTATTAAATAGAATTTTTTTCAGTCTCATAGCTTGAGATAATGACTGTGCCATATCATGTTATGTAAATTCAATGTTATATTAGTTATTTAAATTCCTATATTGATTTATTAATTTAGATTCATTATTTATTAAATTTAATGTTCCCTTACTCTGATTTTGGCCAAACACATATCATATTTCCATCCCCATGTTGTGATGAATGTATCTATTAATATGCCTTCATGGATACAGTTTATTAGATTTTATTATGTGTTGTATATTATTTTTTAATCCACAATGTATTATAGGGATCATGTATATAATATATCATTCAAAAAATCTGAAGTATTCAATACTTTTGACATTTTATTCCCTATATCATATAAATTTATTAATGTAATGCACCAAATCTTAGTAGCAAGGGTTGGGGTGGTATAGTTGATATCAATGGACGTTTCGCAACTTCTTTTGAGACTAGCATTAAAAAAACATAGATAATGGAAAAAAACCAAATATTAACATTGAGTATATGTAAAGAATGTTTTACAATATTTTTGGTATTGTATAAATTATGTGGTAAATCCAAGAAAAACAGCCATGTCTAGAAAATACAAGTGGATATGGTTCTAAAATATATATATCTTGGTGTAACATATCTGAATATGAGGGTTGGGCCTGACTCAAGAGTAACCGTGAACAAGAATATAGGCATCACTGTGCACATGGGTTGGCACACTTTGGGGAAAAACTTAATAGAATTCATATTTTCTTTACAAAACATTATAATGGAGTGGAATGTAATGATATAAAATATACATGTTTATTATTTTGAAATTATAAATGAAAAATTATTTTCAATTTATGATATGTGTTTCACTAGTTTGGGATTATAAATTCATAATGTAGTGATCTAATCTATTATATTAAATTTTTTTAGAAACTTCCCCTTTAAGTATAAATAGTATCAGTACCTGTGGAAAATATTTGAGGTTACCCTACTGAGAAAGATAATATAGGTAGTATTGAATTAAGAATGTCATGGATATATTATGGCTTCATAATCAGGTCATGATAGATAACATTTCATTGACAGAGGAACCTATTCCAAAATGTGATTCTCTGATATTGGATCATATTATGTGGTAGAGTCACCTATCATTTAGTGGTACTACTGACCTAATGGTCTCCGATCAAATGATTATGTATTTATAGAAAATATTTATGGAATTAGGATATGACGAAAAGTGAATGGTTACCCTTGTAGGGTATTATATAAATGGAAATGCAGATAAATGGTGGTCAATGACCCATAATATTATGAGGGAAGAATAGATAATACTCATTTAATAGATATATTATAAGGACACATTGTATGGAAAATATTTCCCTTGTGACCCAAAAACTGACATGAATAGAAAGTTAATTAGATTAACAAAATGGAATAATAATGTTCTATAGTGTATTAATATTCTTTTACCATTTAATAATAGAATGTTATGTATTTCCTATGAAACACATAGTGGAATATTAACCATTTCTATATGGTTCTTATACAACATCTTTAAAGGGAATTAGGGTATCAAAATATTTATTTCTATGATGATATAATATTATTTTCTATCTAAAAAATTCAAGAATTATCCATGTATTTTGGCTTCAAATAGAATTATGTGAAGAAGGGGAACTAATAAAAAATTAGAGTAATAGGGAAAAGAGGAGTGAACTATTTTCCTAAATGTGATAACTATGGAAGACATGCTTTGGAAAATGATTGAAACAATTGGGAGTTTTTTATAAGTATGTAAAAAATGTTATCTAAGAAAAATAATTACTAGTAAATAAATAATAAATGGTTACTCAATGAAAAACTATATGGAGATGATGCACTATAAAAAACATTCCAAATAATCATGGGAATGTACCTCATTTGAATATAAGGGATAAAGTCCAAGAATATGTTATCGACATTAACAATGTGGAATAAATAATTTTATTTTTTATTTGAATCTGTGAAAGGTGTTGTAAATGTGTTTTTTATGATGTTTTATTCATATGATTTAGGATAAAAATAGGAGTTGTAGTGAAATAATTTTTCATTAATTATTTGAGATCAAATATTGAATGGAACCATCACAAGTGATTCAGTAAGATGTTGAAGAATTTGGAAAACAAGTTATTTTAGGAATGATAATTTTTATTGGGATTCTAGTTTTTAGGTAACAATAATTTATTAAATATATGATTTATTTAGATAATGTAAATTGGATAAGTTCTTACTATCTTGGAACGGATTATTGATTTTTAAACATATTTTCATATTCTATAATTCGTGGAATTTACAATAGTTTTGGAATGAATAAATTTATCCCAAAAAATGATTTTTACTTAAAGAATTACGAGGAATGAATATTTGGAATGATGTTTTACTATAATGATGTTATTAACATGTTTCTAGACAATTAATTATGATGGTATTTACATGTTTTGTATGTGATGATTAAAGGGATACATCAAGTTGAATAATGTTAATGATATAATTATATTTGGAACTCATTGACCATCCATCCAAGGCGTTGGATCATAATATTTTTTAAAAAATTAACCATTTATGAAATGTTTTTGTTTGATTTATGGAAGGTGTTTAATATGTTAATGTATTAGATCACCATATGAGGAAACATAAGACAATGTCTGAAAGAAAATCCAATGGTTAGTTTTGTACAAATGAAATATAATGTATCATGTAATCATATTTATTTACATTCATAATGTTTTAAATAATCCCTCACCTATAGTATTAATGGTATTTATACAAAATTTCATCATTTTAGATGATATCATTTGCATTTTTCATAACATTTGTTTAAATATTTTTGGTCATATTCATTTAGAAGAACATGTTATCTACCACTATCCATTAGAAAAATATTGTTAGATTTTTCATTTTTTTCGATATTTCCATTTTTCCCATATATTCTTCTACTACTTATGCTTGCTATATGGCCATTTTACTACAAATTATCTCTTATTAAGAAGATTTATTATTAATCCAGCTGATTATGTTGGTTTTTCAACAACAGTTTATATTAAAATATCAATCCCTTGTCCACTATGATTAATATTTAATTTCATGGTGTTATTTTATATAAAGTGGGGAGAATGTAACACCCATATAAAATAAAATATTTTTCTTTAAGAACAAATTTACTTTTTCTAATAATTGTTTATACAAAACAATAACTTAATATTAGGTTACAACTGTAATAATTATTATCTTTCTCTATACAAAACACTGAAATTAACTTTCATTATACGTATGACTAACTTTCCTCGATATGTTGTGTAACACGCAAGATTGAGTTTTACCAAACAAATATATATAATTATAAAACATATTATTTGAAATAGTAAGATATACCCATGTTGTAAAATTGGTGATTATTATTCATATTATCTAATCTCAAAAAATATATTTTTTAATTCATTGGTGACCTAAAAAATATAAATTAATATATAAACTAAATTAATATAAAGGGAATGATTTCATAGAAGAATATTTTATGATCAAAATGACATTTTCATAATATATAATATTAATAACTATTATTGAATGTTATTAGTTAATTTTATATATTATCTACTCAATTAATTATTTTTTTACCCCCATCTAGTTTCCTTTATATGAATAATATAAGAACAAACCCAATTTTACACCTAAAATCGATTATTTTTTAAGGGCGGCTTTATAGCCTTTTAATGGCACACCTATTTTATAAATAAATTTTATAATATTTAAAACATTAATATGTCAAAATAAAATACATTTATTACGAGAAGAAAATCATAATTTGTTCATGGTAAAGTTTTGGTATTTTCAAAGAAGTTTTATTTATTAATGAATTGTAAAACACTTAAGTTTAATTCCAAATATCTTATTCATCTAAATTATAATTAATATTAAAATATTTTTTATATATTTTTATCTAAAAATATATAAATGAAAATTAAATTATTATAATTTAGGAGATTATAATAAATTCCACTTTTAAAATACACATAAAAACAGACCAACCTCTTGAAATATTTTACGTTGAAAACAAATTTTTATTTCCCTGTATGTGCCATTAAATTCTAAATTTATTATTTCCAATTATATGCATGAAATTTTTAAAAATGATTTCCAAAATATGAATCATGAATGTTTATAATTTATTATATGGTCAACTTTTTTTATAATAAAATATTTGTGAAAGTGATTAAAATTAATTACGGCGATGAAGAGGGAAATTAGCTTTATAAGGGACTAAACATACTATTAATGGTTTAAATTACCTAGAAAATTCATAAATATATATTTAACGGCCATATTTGGACCATATAATCCATTTTTATTGTATGGGGAAATTATTGATTCCACTATTCATAAGAAAACCTTGGTGGAATTCACATTTAAAAAATTTACCATAACCAAATTGCACCTTCAATATATAAGGGTACTCAACCATACCAATTAGTCA
Source organism: Viscum album (assembly GCA_963277665.1). Lineage (NCBI taxonomy): Eukaryota > Viridiplantae > Streptophyta > Magnoliopsida > Santalales > Viscaceae > Viscum > Viscum album. The sequence continues at coordinate 1,284,841,478 of OY728141.1, forward strand.
CACCTTTAAAGCCATTTGGATAACAAAAAATATTCTCTTATAAAAACCCTAAATCTATAACTTCATCATGTAATCCTTGTTTTGGAAATAATTCCATCCAAGGATTCCCTTCGGAAAAAACCAAATGGAGTTACCCAACAAAGACGTGTTATGCTTCCTCAGGATCTTTTTTTACATTCTAAATCCCTAAAATAATGTCATTATATAATTACATATTAAAATTAGTATCATAAATATTCTGAGATTTTTTTATATTAATTTTTTTTACTAATCATAGGAACACTTCCATAAAATGTTTGATGAACATTCTCTTCATGTGTCCGGTGAACTACCGCCTCACGAAACATTGTCGTTAGTTGTTCTCTTAGAACCTTTTATGGGTTTGAAGTATGAATGAAATTGTATTTATATATGATATTTATAATATTTATAATCTATTTATGGTCCTATTATTTTTATATAGAACATTCATTTATTCTTTTATTTTGTGGGAGTACTATAAAATCTCTTTTGGAAGGGTGGAAAACATCTTCCTCAATGCGATTCGATTCGTTCATGTGATACATGGAATTTTTGAAGGATTGTCTAAATAAAACACATGTGATAGAAATTAAATCCTAAATATATTTATAAAATTATTAAATTTCTATAAATATAATATATTATTTTATTTATTACACTTTTAAAATGATAAGAAGTTATAACATTGGTATTGGTAGTTTGGACTACCACCTCATCGACATGATGTTATTCATTTAACATCAAAATAATTTTATTTATATCGATATATTACTAAAAAATATGTATTTAATAATTATAATTTTTTAATACATATTGTCACTATATATCCACAATGATCATTATAAAATGGGAACGTTACTCATTAGTATGTATGGAATAAAAATCCATCATTAATATGTTTGTTTATGTTTCATATCCATATTTCATAATTTTTTTAAAATTCTAAATTATGATAAAATATAGTAACTATGTAATAATTAATATTATGTAGATTCTTATATAATGACCTATTGGACCATAGTCAACATACCAAAGTTGTTTTTGGGACACGTAATGAATTTAGTTACTAACATCAAACATATACTTAATTGTTTATTTAGTTTTAATAGAAATTGAAATAAGTAAAGTACAATTTTAATAAACAGTAAAAATATTCTGAATAAGTTAAATTATTTCCATATGTTAATTATTATATAATATAAATACATAAATGAAAAATTGGGATCAAGATATGGGACCCATGTGTTAGCTTTATATCCATGAGACATACATCATTATCACCGCTTACTAATTTGGTGTGGTGTATCAACTACCCATGTTGATGTATTGCATCCTGAATTAAATTTTTTATTGTATTTTTTGTTTCTCGTTGAATTAATTCTTCAAGGGATCATAGATTTAAAACCACCAATTAGTAAAACTTATCATTTTAAGATCACATTCATTTTTTATTGTTAACATTATCTTGATGTAGTCGCTTTATTATATTCATTTTTCATTTGATATTTCATTAAATATCCACATTATTGGGTGAAATATATTATAATTACCTAAAACACATACAATATTTTCATATAGTGTTTACATTGATGGATAAATCAATATGTGGGGAATGATTGATAAAGCCTTATTATTTATTCAATATGAATATTTGATAAGAAATATTTTTTTATCTCAACTATTTGTTATGAGGAATTATTTGGAATGTAAATTATGGGAGGAACCTGGTATTTATATATCCCCTCAATGAATTTAAATGTTCTCATGAGACTAGAAGGCTGGAAAAATTAAATAGGTTTTTACCATTACTTTTAAACTGTATCGTGAAAGGTATTTATGGTATAGGTTTTCATGTTCCTCATACATGACGTACAATAATTAAAAATTTAATTCATATAAATTTTGGTTATCATTGTTATTATCCGTGTGTTTTTCATATGATAAACAATGGATTAATTTCATTCTCAATTTTTTGATTAAATCCAATGTATTTAATTTTATTACACTTCCATATTGATTATGCAATATCTAGTTATTTAAATTAACGATTTTCTTAGTTATTTTCAATGAAATGTTCATTCATTCATACTTATTCATTGTATTGTATAATTTTCATTACATTAATTATAATTTTATCTCATTATTATTATGTTTCTTTTCCCTAGGATATGATGTATATATATTTTAATAAGATTTCAAGGATAAATATTGTTATATTTTGTAATTTATTTTGTTATATTTTATATTTAAAAATATATAATGGGTATCATGTATGTAATATAGCCTTCCAAAAATGAAAAACTATTAGGTCCTTTTGTAATTTTATTCCATGTAATGATTCAGATGTAATAATGTAATGCATCAGAACTAGGATTATAAGGTCTAGGAGCCATAGTTAAGGTTTTATTTACCCTTTTGTGATCATTATAAAACCCATCAGAAAAATATATAAAAGTTTCAGGTGCTCATTAATATAGAGTACATACATTTAGAGTATTTCTAAAATTCTTTTTTATCACATAATACATTTATTTTTCATTGGTGATCTTCTAAATTTGGTTTCAAATTTCTTATCATATTTATAATAATTGTTGTTATATTTTAATTTAAACTTACAATTTTCACAATACCAATGGTTTCCAATAATTATTTATTCTTTCCGTTGAGTTTAACAATTATTATATTTGAATCATTATATAATTAGAGTATAAAATTATTTTTTGGACATCATTTTGGAAATAATTATATTCAACTATTCCTTTCTCCACTATTAAGGAATTAATAGGTGTATCACATGATTTATCCTACTATATTTTCTTTAAATATAAATTGTGTACCACACTATTCAATGGATTCAAAATAGTGAAATAAATATATTAGATACATACTGTATACTGCTTTCAGGAAATTATAGATGATTTATCTTGTAATAGTATAAATCTTATTTGACAACTTTATTGAGTCTTCCCTAATATAATAATATTTTTATAAATTTAATCATCAACATCCCTTTTCTATATTCATCTTATTATATAACATGAAAAGATTCCACGTTTCTCTATTTTACATCCAACTCATGATACAATAAATATTATTTTTCATTGAACCATTATGATATTTCATTTCATATTCACATTCAAATTTCATCATATAATTATTTTCCCCATAAAATATACTCAACACTTCCAATATATGTTTATGTTTTTTTACACATTTTCCTTCATATATAATTAATAATTGATATAATTAAATTTTTATTTCTTTTTATCATCCATTGAATGGAAGATATACTCAAAAACATATTTTGGATGAACATTCTTAAGAAAATGCATTTAAATTAATCTCCAAATTTTGGTAATTTTACATTGTAATGTAAATTTTATCTTTCATTTTTTTCAAAAAAATAGGAAGATTTTGGACTAGGTAATTTTATATCCAACAAATTCTCTATATCATTGTATTTTTTTACCTTAATATTTTCTCAGTATTTATGTCTGAGATTAAATCAGACAAAAAAATTATTACTTTTGGTAAAACATTATTCATTTACCACTTCCACTCATATTTTATATATTAAAAAGTTTTGGAAATATCACCATTATTATACACTCCACAACTTGAATAGAACCATTCATCGGGATTGTAACCAAAAGATTTAATATATGAACAATTAAAACTTTGATTTCTATAAAATAGTATTGTTCCCTCCACTATAATATTTTATGAACGTAACTTAAAAAACATTCTTGAGTCCTTCTTCTTGCTATTTTCCAATTTTCATTCTAAAACCTCCATAGGAGTATATAAAAGGTTAAATTCCATTTACATGAACTATGATATATGAGTTTCTCTTTAAAATTGAAAATCCCCAATATACTATTGACACTAAAATAGATAATTTCTAGTTCCAATCAATTAGAACCACTTCCCATAATCTATATTGACTCACCCAATGTGTCATGTAGTTACATTGAGAGTGGTTCAATAAAGTGTGACCTATTTTTCCAATTTTATTAACATAATATTTTACACATTTTTTATATATAAATCCAAAATAATAATTAATATTATGCATTTTTATATGATTCTACAAAAAAACTCACACAACATGAATCTGAATAATAAAAATATAGTACAACACATAGTATTTACAGGGTTTGGTCCCAATGTTGGTACATACACCATTTTGTGTTCGGGTTTATCCATATGCATATATATTAAATATATAGGAAATGTAAATACAATTATCTTAATTCATGAAATAAAGTTTTATCTATTAATATTTATATAATACTAGATCCACCAACAATATAATTAATAATCCTCAAAAATTGAAAAGGGTCATCATTTTCCTTTAAGATGTCTCTTTGACAACTATATATTATATTCCACAAGATTGTTTTTTGAATGAAACATAATATTATAATATTAACTAAATGAAAACCCATCATGAACCTTATCAAATGGTAAAATATTTATACAAAACAATCACTTGTTTTGGAATATAAATTTCTAGATCCTATTAGGGATTTCACATGACATCAGACATGCCAAAAAATTTGGTTTTATATTGTTATGAAAGCTCTCTCTTGTCTCATTAAATCCCTGAATTATGAAAAATAAAATATTATAACCATATAAACATTTTTATGATTAGCTTAATTAATCATTTTCATCTCTTCTTCTCAATTTTAAATCAACCATTATATGCACAATGTATTAAATGGAAAATATATTTTATAATAATAAATTTTCCAAATAGTTTAGTGTTTCATTATCTCAAAATTTCAGTATTTAAATTCTTTATTATTACATATGAAAAGCCTTAAAATTACTTAATGATATAATATTTGGTGATCTGTATCAATTTTTCTTGGAATGTATGGTTCAATTTCCATAAAATATCATGCAATTATCATCCTGATTTAGAAAAATTAATTTATTATTATAAATATTGGAAAATAAATCTCATATTCATATCGATTTTTTATGTTTATTTTACATACTTTTGATTCACTCAACTATAATACAATTGGAAAAATCCCATTAATCATTATCAATAATTCTCCTAATTCTCATGTTCCTTAAATATCTACAGAACAGAAATAGCATGTGTATCTACATTTTAGCATGAATTTTGTTTGTTAGATCCAAACTCAACATTGAGATTAGTATTCTATAATATAGATCATTCCATGCCTGAACTATCACATCTTCTAAAATTGTGGTTAACTAGTGAGGATCACATTATTCAAATATTTGAACTTCATTATTCCATCAATTCAAATCATCTTCCAAATCTCATAAAAAAACTCAAGCAAGGAAACCTTTTAGTTCCCACGTATGATCATCTAATAATCATCCATTGAATCAACTTCTCTAAAACTACTACATCAATAAAAATAAATTTTTTCCACACATTTATTTTGAGATTTTAGTGATCATATGAAACTAAATTGATTTTTTGTTCATGTATTAGAATATAGTTTCCAAAAATAAATTTCAATGTAACTGTATATGATATTTTTAAATTATATGATCACCATATTGTCACCATAACAAGTAATATTGTGTCATGACATATAGTTACATCATATTCTATACTCATCATAGTTTACATCTACTATAAAGACAAATTTATCAAAATTATTCATGATTTTATGTTTTATTGAATTTGATTTTCAGAAAATTTTCTATTTGTATTACTAATAATATAAAAAGTCTCACCAAAATGATCAACTAAACTCACAAACATAATATATCTAGGCATGAAAATGATCTTGTCTTTTTTTTATATTTGGTCATAGGCTTTCAATCTTTTTCACTTACTTCTATTAATATTGTCTTATAACCATTATACCGGGCTATCATAATGTTCACAAATATATAAATTTTCAACTCTTAATATTTATAATACCATAACCACACTCATATGATTCACCATTTTAATATTATTTAATATTTCATCATATGTTACTAATCTAATGGTTATGTAAAATCATGCATGCATGAGCATCTTTAAGAACTAAATAAAGATGTAACTTGAATTAAATTGGTACTATCACGTTAGAGTATTCAAATTACTATAAAAAACCCTTAATTTTATTATTAATATTTTTATCAAAAAGTTTTTCTATATACATATCAAATACAAATTTTTTATTCAAATCAAATAGTATTATCAGAAATTATATATTGTGTGGTGAAGTGTCATATGTAATTCACATAATCCTATGAAAATTACCCAACATGCTGGGACATTACCTTGATCTCACATATTGAATCTCTATTTTTTTACATACTATTTTTGGAACATTGTTATGTAGCATGATCTACCCATGAACACCCTTATAGGAGGTAGAAGAAAAAATAAGACAATTTTGCTCCTCCCAAAAACAAAAATATTTAGTTTGTAAAAAAAATTTATATATCTTATACTAAATTAGTTTATTTTGTTGGGATTTCTATTCTTAAAATATTTTTACAGTCTTATGTCTATCATTGAACATCAATGGAACAACCCATCTCATGGAAACCATCCAGTGTCTATAGAGCACTCCATTGTGCTATATTATCACACTACACATGTTATTTCTAAAATGAATTAGTTTTTTTCTCCATTGTAAAACCACACTAGAAAACCATTGATAATGTAAATTATATATGGTTTATGGATTCTTCAAAGAGTTTTTGGGTGGGATAAATTTATTTTCAAGTATAACATGTTGGAACTATAGTGATCCATGAAATATTTATTACTGTGTTACGTTTTTATCTATTACATTATGGGGGGATTTTTGTATGTTTTTTGTTGAGTATAAAATTTATTCATGTTAATTTAATGGAATATATATCTTTGATATATAGTCTATGTGGTAGGTTAGTGGCTAGGGAAGGGTATGTGTGCCTCATTTACATGACATCCAGATCGTGGTGGTTTCAGATAACCCATGGAAAATGATTAATATCACACAAAATTATGGAAGTGGAAATAAGGTGATATTGAGAGTTATATATTAGAAAAATTTCAACTAAAAGATATTATATTGATTAGAAGACAGTAATACAATGTTTTCGAAATGGTTGTTTGTTTGTGAAATTTTTTCTTACTTTTATTTGAAAATGAATGAATTCTAATCATTTTGATTAGTAAGATTTTCAATTGTATATTACTAAAAATAAACAATTGTTAATAAAATTAGGGGTATATAGAAATTGAAAAATATGAATACATTTATGATATTATGAGTTTTATGAAATTTATAGAGTGTGGGTGGTGTATGGTAGTTAGGTTACATTTATTAAAACAATCGACAATGTATCTATGAATATAATGCCCAATAATGATAAATATGTGGGTGATTTTTGTGTTTAGTGCCACAGAAATAAGTTAATTAGTTAGTTGTGGGAAAACAAATTGAACATAGGATTTACACAGTAGTAAAATATTATGTAGTTTATCACATTTTTAGTTTCCATGGTTAGTTTATTGTGTATTTATGAACCCACATTTTGGTTACATTGAATTTTTTTTCAATAAGTTTGTTTTATTAGGTTCTCATAACATGATACTTTTATGTGGGTATAATAGATATGATCATATAAATAAGATCATTAATAATTGGAAATTATGTTTCAAATAAGAACATATATTTCTATTGATATGGAATTGAACATCATGCTGATAATATTAGGAGACAATCATCCACAGTGTTATACAAGGGAATTTTTTGGATGTAATATAAGGGTTGATGTCTAAAATTAATTAAAATCTAATATAAGTATTCATCCTTTAATATAGTTACAATTTATTATCTATAGTCACCCAAAAAATACATTTAACCATAATGGATTTTATTACAACTGGAACATCAATAATGTATTATCCATTAACAACCCCAATAGGGGGAATGAAAAATTGATGTGTGATGTTTTATATACGACTAGATGTGTTTGGTTAATGAAAAATTAAATTATATTGGATGATTATGTTTCTAATAATGTGTATATAATATCCATAAAAAACCATGGAAAATTTACCATTTATGGTCACACATCCCCTCAGAGTGTCCCCCGAAGAATAATAGAATATATATTCATTTTACAATAATAAGGATAAAATATATTTCATCTCAAATAATCAATAGTATCCAAAAATATTATTTCCATGTATTTATGATCCCAAACCAAAATATCCATATCTTAAAAAACATCACTTCCCTTCCACTCTTTACATTATTTACATTTAATACTTTCCATCCATGCATCTGATGTTAAAAATACTCTTTATTACAACCACACATTAGAAATTTTAATCTATAAAAATATCATTTACACACTTTTATTGAGTATCAGGCTATTGTTCATATAGTATTAATAAATAAATATTGTTTTGATGTATTATCAAATAAGGTGTTAAAATCCATAACCCCGTTAAACAACAACATATTCTTTTTACTATTTTTCTCTTATTTCAATGAATAATGAATTTATATCTTTCCGAAACCATGATGAAAAATTCAAAAATACTCATCGAAATCTATATAGGAACACTAGCTCAAAAGAAACACATGAATTTTTGAGTACATCATAACACATGTAAGTAACAACCACACCTCAACCAATTTGTTAAAAAACATGTGTGAAAAGAAGGTATACAATGTATTAATGTAACAAAAACTAATAAATTATCAATCTAATATCATAATAGTTAATCATGAAATGATTATTTATAAGTAAATTTTTATAATAATTATTCATGATATACAAGTATTTTTTTATTTCATTATAAATTAAAAATGAGTATCCCTCAATGATACATTGTTAACGTTTCACCATATCTTCATAATTAGCATCAAGACATGTTCGTAAGTCATGTAAGATTCATGTATACCATGAGGAACCTGAGGAAACCCAATCAGAATATAAATAAATATTATATCTTATTTTATTCATATATAATACACATCACTATAAAAAATGGATGAGGACCGTAATTTTTTAGTGACTATGTAAACTAGATACATATCAAATTTGACTCAAAAAAATCATCAATGTATAATTAGAATATATCATAATAAAATATGAGAAAAAATTCTTATTATGTGAAAACATGAGACTTATCAATCATAAGAGGGAATAAGATGATCATAATAATATGATAAAAAAATATATGGAATGTTTCAATAGGAAAAACTATTAACAATAAAATCATAAACCGTAAACAGAAAAATAAAATCATATTAAAAAAGTTGATTAAAAATAGTTTAATTATAGTAATCATCTTTCTTTAGTCACAACATTGAAATTTAACATCATGATCATAAGAATTCATAATCTTGTGAACATACCAATTCAAAATCATGCCTATTAATATAATTCTATAATAGATATGAAAAACTATTATCATTGAAAAAAATGTAAACATAGCCATTATAATTTGTTTCCATTCATAATACTATCATTATTTCTTTAAGTAATCATATGTATTCATCAAAATGATAATATAAATATTTATAATCATACCCACACAAAATCTAATGAGTATAAATTTATGCAATCATAATCATCCATGTAAATTTGAACATATCCATTCAAATAAAATTTATTTTGTATCCAAATTTTGTAATGATATATAAATTTCACATAACATAATGAATTTTAGGGAATTAACAAGCCCAATATTTACATAATGAACACCAGACACATGTGTTCCATAATATCATTAAAAATATTTATCAATTCATTGTAGTGTATTCCTTTGAAAATAAATCGGTTTAGATAATATGACATTATCTTAAAATCATTATCTATAGTGAGTAGAAACATGGATGGTATTATTATATCATAACCAAAAAAATCACAAGAAATGTAAAAGCACATTGACATATAAGAAAAAATGAATTTAAAAGAGTATTTTAAATTTTATTATAAAATTATGAAAATACCAATTTTCATTGGTATAATTAAACAAAAGATATTCTAAAATTTTTAGAAAAAATAAAATTGAAATAAAAATTAAAAATAGATATAGAATATTCAATAAATATAATATTCATGATGGACATAAAATTAATACATTCTGTAAAAGTTAAAATACAAATTTATTTCACACTTTTTTATATAATATTCCAAAGGTACTTCATTGGAAAAAAACAAGAAGATTCATTTAAAAAGTTAGGAAGTAAAATATGTGTTAAATTAATTAAATATTTCATTTTGGTTTAGTATAAATTATCATCAAAATATTTTAAAGAGAATACATACATTGAGGGAAAATATTTCTAGTAAAAGAAGAAATAAAATCATCAATTCTTAAGAAATATTTCAAAAACAAAGTTTGTAAAAAAATATTGGAAAATGAAATAAAAACATTAAAAATCATAAATAAAAATAGGTTAAGAAAATATATATGGCTTCAAGGATAAGATCCCAATTATTTTTCTCAATGTAAATTTAACAAAGATAATACTAAAAACACATGGGATTATTAAAAAATCCATTAAATGAAGTATGACATTTCATTATAAATCTTAATATTTTATATAATCTATATATTTACATATTTTATGTTTATTAATGAAAAATATTCATATATAAATTAATATTTATTTTTCTTTATAATTTTATATTAGTCATTTATTAAAAGTTGCTTCATTAAATTGCGAGTTCTGATGAAAATTCTAATTCTTCCATGTTTTGGTCAGATATTTTTGATATATTCATCCTCTATCTTGGTTTATATATAAAAGCCATATTAATATATACACATGTATAATATTTATTAAATATATAATATTTTATTACAAAATATATAACTATTGATTAATTATTAATTACATCATTTTGTGGATCAGGTAGTCAATACATATGCATATATGTTGTTTTCACATTATGATAAATGTGAAGAAATAATGGTAAATAATAAATCACCATTAAATTTTAATTATTATATCATAATTATCAAATATATTCATTAAATATACCCTTATTACTATCCCTAAAAGGGGAAAATTAATAGTTTATTGTATCACTTCAAAGATGCAGTCTCTAGACGTACACATGTGAAACATTATTATTTCCTAATGGATGTGAAGATAAGAAGTTTGAATATATATATATTAATTAAATATAAATATTAACGTAATAGAGAAATAAATACATAATTATAATCAATCTTGAAATATGGTGATGGAATATAAATCAGTTCACTACATGGATGTGGTAGCACATATGTACTTCTAGCAAATACGTTGATTTGAAATTGATGAAAATTAGTTGAATAATGGTTTTCCTATTATAATATTTATAATAATGTACATGTGTTTTTATTATATTATAGTAATCATTTTATGATGGTTAAATCATATTTACATGAACTTGAAGAAGGGATGATCTTTCGAAGAGTTGGGTAAGGAAATTAAATCCTCATTGAGAAAACTCCTTTGACATGTTACATATGAATTCATATGATATTTACAGGGTAAGAGAAATATCATAATAATTATCAAAATGAATCTAGGAAATTTTTTTGGGGTATTTTTTGATATATTGGTATCATTATTTGACTATAATGGTGGAGAAAATGTTTAATTTATATGTGTTGGGAGAGACAAACCTGGAATTACATATAATATTTATATAATATATGTCCACATTATTGTGAAATGTAGGTAAAATGTTTGAGACACAAAATTGAGGATAATATAATTTTGAAATATAATAATCGAATATTATGTATACAAGTTCATGCTTCAATTTTTACCCATACCTCTTTGTGTAGCCCCCACCCATGTAAACCCATTTAAATTCGAACTGTTGTAATTTTATTAGAATTTTTAATATTAATTATGAACCCAAATTAATATGTAATTGTTTTAAAAAAATGAATTATAAATAAGAAAAGGAATAAAAAATACCGAATTAAATTCATACAATATAAATAAACATATTTTAGTAAAAGTATTAAAATTACCCTGAAAATATTTTTAAAATGTTTTTATGTATAAAACTAGATTTATTATTTTTCAATGTCTAGTAAAAACCATTAGATGAATGTTAAAACATTTTATTTAATATTTAATGTAAATAATACTTTATTATGAAAAATTTATAGTGAATAATTTAATTTATTAGGATAAAACACAATTCTCGTATAAAAACTATTTTTTTAATTCCCACTATTTTTTAAATTTGAATCTATATATTTTAATTCTTTAAAAATTAATAACCGATTAAATAGTTATAAATTTTTTTATAACATAATGAATATTATTTTTTTTCAATAATTTTAAAATAAAATTTAAAAAATCATACATTCCAAAATATTGGTCATAATAAATATTTCTAGTTAGTTTTTATGGTCCATAGTACTAACTAATAGAATAAGAAATTATTTTCAATAATTATATTTTCTCTAAATACTATAGAATTAAATTCATATTAATATATAAATATATTTTTGTTAAATCATGAGTATTGAGTTTAAATAATTCTCTAAAATCATCAAATTATTTTAGGTCAAATTTTCTTAAAATAATTTGGTGTTACATTCCAACCATTATATTAATTTATCCATAAAAATCTATTAACTATAATATAAAAAATTATATATACTTATCTCCAATTATTTAATCATGGTCTTATATATATTTTTGAATATTTGGGTTTTCTATAAAAATACTCCTTTGATAATAATCCTATTTTCTAATTCATTCTCTTTTAAATGAAAAATCATCTCTTTTTTCCAAATAAGACAGATCACACTCTAGTGATACATCCTCTTATTTCATTTGATGAAGTATTTGGTATATATATCCTCATGAGATATACATGGATCAACTTGTGATCATGTGATAGATTTAGTGAAACTGTAAAGTGACAAACAACTGTCATAGTCCAATCAAAAAATTTCTTCATAAAAAATCATATAACTTTATTCTCTATAGATAAGAATATGAAAAAACATGTCATCATAATTTAACTCTAGATCCAATTTATAGTTTATTGAATTAAATTTAAATTCACAAGACATTGTGATGATGCAATTTTGAATGGCTCTAACCTTGTCATCTAATGAATCACCTATCTATGGTCCAATTATATTTCATACTGTAACTTTTATCCAATAGTTTTGGAGCTTTACACTTCCTACCACATCATGATTCGTGAGGAACCTTTTGAATTCTCTAGTGAAAGATTATTTTGTTTTACAATTCCACCAATTGATTGTGTTGGTCCAAAAAAACAATTAAAATCCATAGAACATAATCTTCCCATATCTCTTATGGTTTTAATAGTCCTATCAGGATTTTTTTGAATTTTATATGTAGTTTTAATGATCAATCCATTATTCACCATTAGCTAAATACTTCTCTATAACATCGAGGTATACCTGAAATTCTGGTAAGATATAGTAAAATGTTCTACACCATGAAAACCTACAACTTATTTAATGCATATTCAGGATTTTTTTTATAATATTAAGATAATATTTGATTAAAATGAAATCTGTTCACTATTTGTGGTGATTGACTATAACCCATATAGTCTTGTGGCATTTTTTTGGAGTTTTATGATGTAATCCAATGTGATGTTTTCCTATTTCCATTTTGATATCATAAATAGATATATCAACCCCATTGTGTTTTTTATCTTCACCTCAACATTAATATATATGAGGTATTGATATATATACTCTATAATATCCCATTTCATTTTACCCCAAAATTAATATTCTTTTAGAAATATCTATATCTTTATATACCTGATATGAATAGATAATGATGAGTTATGAGCTTCATCTAATAGATCATTAAAATTTGGATTCAATGGGTCACACAATATATTCCTAAAAAACATTATTCAATAAAAAAACTATTAGAATAGAGAATACATTTATTTCTATTATAGAGTTAAACATCTCACAAATATTCCTCCTTAATCCTCACAAGAATGGATGGTGGAACAATAATCAGATAAAGAAATAAGTTGTCTCATTTCATTAAGAATCCATTGTCTATCATTAATAAATACATATATATGTGTGTGTTTGTGTGTGTCTGTGTGTTGCATATATTTCAATCTTGTTCATGGAAAATACTAAATGGTCTTTCTAACTCAGAGTATCATCTTCCATGTTCTCTTTCTAATAGTGGTAATAAATTGAGAATTCATAATATATAATCAATTATAACCATCTATACTGATGCATATTTAATTATACCTCGAATAATGTATCCTCTATGATTTTATTATGAGTATATATATCACAAGTTAACTATAATTATAATTTAACCCAATTTTCAATGTTAAATTAAGCATTATGTTATTGATATCATGAGTTGGAAAATGTTTATCAACATTTTTTATTTCTTTGTGGAATTTATGATCACAATTAAATTTTCCATATGTAAGAATAAAAATATCTTATTCTATGAAATAAAATCGATGACAAAGCTTTCTACACTATAGGATTGTGATAAAATTGTTTTTCTTACAATCCTTTTCATCAACTCCTTTAAATTATCCTTACATTTATATATCCAACTTATCATTGATACCTATCATATCAATAAGGTTAGTGAGTTAGATAATCATGGTAAATCACTCATATTGTATTTATTGTATACATCCAATCATTTTGAATTATGGATATTAGTTATTATGATTAATATAATACAGTCTTCAATAAATTGTATTTTTGGTGGTTCAACTGATATATTGTAACTTGAGATTATTCAAGTGAAGAACTAATCTAACTATATAGGGAATTAATTTTTTAAAATTTAAATTAATACATCTTGGTAATTATTTTCTTTCATGAAATACTCAAATAATCACTGCTCTCTAATAATTTAATATATATGAATACCATATATGATAGAAAGGAAAAAATAATCTGGGTTACCTATAAATAAAATATTGATTAAATTAATAATTATACTAGATGAATTGGTATGTATAAATGGAATAACTATAATTTATTATGGGATTACCTCATATAGAAGGATATATTTGGTATATCCTCATTTTACTATCAATTTATTTTATGAAAAATACTGGTGAATCATTGAAATGTAATGAGATCCTAAAAATTTGAACAACCACCAAACAATGTGGCATAAATGATACATTTTCATGACACAGATATGATTATTATATTAATAAATTATTCATTTACAGATTTCCCAACAATAATTATTTGTAAAATTAATCGATACACCCCATATTAATACATCCCATTGTAGAAATACTATTTATAGAATCTCTTGGACTTTTATCTTAAATTTATATATTTATATTTGGTAAATTATTTAAGTTTTTTCCCAAAAATATATAGAAACATCTATGAGTTCTATTTAAAATTGATCTTCTTGATTCGGAAGAAGAAAAAAAATCAACTACAAATACATCAAGAAAACATCATATAATTGGAATACCTTTGATGTTATATATCACCCAAACCATTTATCATAGATAATCATTATAAATAATAATCAGGACACATAAAATTGAAGTAATCTATATTATAAGATCATGTTTATCTTCACCACAATATATGATTAGGGGTATATTCTAAATATAAAATATGTTTTACTTAATCATGTATTTTATAAGTGATATATGTAAATAGAGTGGATAAATTCTAAAAATCACACAAAAAAATAAAAAATTAATAATCTGATTTTAATTGGGAACAATATTATTAACATTAACATTAAATCCCCCAATATTGAGAAGAGTAGAACTAATACATAACCAAATTAATTCACTTCAATGATTTTCATAATTTAGGACCTCCTTAGATTAGATGTTATCCTTCATATTGGATAACTGAATTTTATAATTCCAACATTAATAACACATATGATATTTTAATATAAATATTACAATAGGATTCAATGTTGTTTCCTCCATTAAAATGTTCATTGTTTTATTTGGTAATTTCATTTCCTATTTTTTGATTTCTATAAAATTAAACAATCTTCAAATTCCATTAAAACTTTTAACTAGGTTCTTTATTCCATATAATTAACATTGAAAATGATTAATCTAAATTATTTTGTTATCTAAATCACATTCAATTTCAAAAAAATCATTTTCTCTTATAATTGACTTAGTAAATTCCAAGATGTAGTTGTTTCTTATCATATATCGATTTAGATTGCTAGGAATTATAAAAATATTTTATGTTTCATATTCCATTTTATTTGGTTACTAATGAGGGAATTAATTTCATTTTTCACCGCATTCCTTATGAATAAAACTCCAATTAGAACAATCTATTTTATAAAACAGAAAAGAATATTCTAAAAAAATCATAGTGATTAATGTGTAATATTCCCCAAGATTTTAAATTAATGAAACATTATTTTCAATCAACAAGTCCTTAATTTTAATAAGGGTCATCCATAGTCATCATCCCTTAAAATGATTTATAATGTTTATAGAAGACAATGTTAAATAACGCAAACATATTTCTTGGATGATTCTATGTCAGTGTCAAATCATATGAACACTCACCATGAACTGTCGCCATGTATGGGAATTCAAAATTCAAAACATTAAAGATCATAACCCTAGGTGAATCTATTCTATAGTCGAATCCAATTTCTATTATCTATATATGGATTTATTTTTTAAGAAAATAAGACAATATATACATTAAAAATACATCATGATGTTTTCCTATACATATAAATATTCCCATGATGATCAATAAATATGTTTCGTAACAATATAAAAAAATAACTAAACATAAATCTAATATAAATTAACACTCACTGGGAATAAAATGCATAAATATTACACCATATTATATGAATATTAAAAGTATATCACAATTATACATTTCCTTGGATTAAAATTGTTTAATTTATTTATGAAATACGTACAAACTCAATTTTTTTAAATGATCTTCAATATCTCAAAAAATGTTATTATGATTAATACCCTAAAAATCATACTATAATATGAACCCTCCATAATAACATGGAGAATGAAATCATATAAAATATTTGCCTTTGATGCTCAATAAGAGAAATCATAATAGACATAAATCATAAAAGATTATCAGTTTATCATAAGGGTATCATGAAAAAATCAAGACCATGTTCCCAATATAAATGATTTGAACATATAAAATATTAGATCCCAAACTCCAAAATGAAGTGATAATTAGAAGAATGATTAATAAGCCTTTCATATAATTAATCATCATTTATGATTCATAACATAACATTTTTTCATCACAATCAAATCATATCAAAATCATGTCAACTAAACCATTCAAAATCATGTCAATGAATAATCATTTGATAATATCTAGATGAAATCGTACTCATGAATAAAAATGAGAAAATTTATATTTAAGATCATGTAGAATCATAATATTATGAAAATTTCAAGATTTTATATTTTCCACACATCAAAATTTCATCATATATATTCATAATAATTTCCAATAATAATATTGAGAGGATAGATTGATGAAATCATAATTATACAACAAAATTTGAACATAGAAATTTGAAACCATTCTATATCATATCATCATAATATCAGTAGATATCAATATAGAATTACTCAATGCATTTTTTGGATTGAAAGGAACTATCATCCACATAATGAAATCCATATATATTTATACTATATTATCATGAAAAAATTCATCAATTCATCATAGCATTACCAATAGAAAATAAAAGGATTTAAATGTCCTTCATCATCTCATATTGTTATGTAATTCGTGAAAATAACATGGATTGAATTATTATATCATATCCCATATCATAAATAATTAACATAAAAGGAAATTGATGGGCATGGAATATTACTATAAAATATATTTTGAACAATTAATTCAATTTATTAAAAATTATAGTTTCATTTAGTCTATTTGAAATTAAAAATATTAAAAATATTTATAAAATCATTTCAATAAATACAAAACATTTAAACATCTGAATAATAAATAAAATATGATTATTACGAGGGGAATTTAATTATCACCATAATATTAAAATAAGTATTATATTCAAAATATTTTTAAAAAAGTATAATATTAATTCAGTTATAATAATGACAAGATGATTTAATTTAAATAATTATATTTCATGTAATACATAAATAAAATTTTATCTAATCAATCATTATAGAATTTTAAACCTATTTGTGATGTTATTTTGATAAATAAGGACATTAATGAAAAAAATTACTTAAAATGAGAAAATAATTTCAACATTTGATAAAAAATTCACATCATTCCATTTATATAATAATTTTTGGATAAAGAAAGTATATCATGAAAAAAATATCATAGATATACGAAAATAGATTGGGTTTAATGGGAAAATTCAATATAATATCCCTCAAAATAAATTTACCATGGAAAATTCCGATAATAAATAACATTGAATCTTTATATCATACCTATTTTACCATTTTTAATCATATTCATTCTAAAATAAAGTATAATAATTATATATTTCATATAAATATATAAAAACCTCATATTAATACATAACACTCTATGTTTTATTCCTTTATAATTTCTAATTATTCTTTTGTTAACAATTTCTTCATTAAAATGATTATTCGGGCGAAGGTTTTCAATTTTCCTAGAATGTTTTGATTCAATTATATAAGTACAAACACCTCTTTAATGGTTTAACCATCTCAAAAATCATAATAAAATTATTCATATAGCTATATGGACGTAATTGTGCTCACATACACATGAGAGAAAATTTGATTTCCAATTTTATGGAATAATGGAGGAAAATAGGTTTCCCAAAATCATAATAAAAACTCAGTATATTTATGATTCTAGATTCATTTAGATAGATAAAATACATGTATTTTTATAAAAAAGTAAAATGTATAAAATCTTATTGATTTGTGTAATGTGATTTTACCTTACTTAAGTGAACACTTTTAGCATAGGACTTACTCCATGTTAGGATAATATTTGGGAAAGGACATGGGATCTAGAATAAAGGGAGGTAACATATGAAAGTATTTGGATAGTCATTGGTTGATCTGAATGTTTCAATTTTTTAAATAAGGATGGATATGAGGTTCCCATTTATACATGTAGGAGGGACACACCAGGAATTATATTAAATATTTAAAATAGTTAAGAACAAATTTTTGTGAATGTGGAATAAAATGTCTAATGGATAAATCCAAAATAATAAAATGCCTAATAATCATCAAAAGTAACATTTAGAATATTTAATGTTCCATTTGTACACATATCTCTCTAATTAATTCCCCCATATACCAGTTTTATCCATAAACATAATAATAAATTTTTACTATTTTACTATTTTTTATGTAAAAAATGAAACACACACCATTAATTTTTTTTGGAATTATTAATCCAAATTTTTAATCAATTTTAAAAAAATTAATTCCAATTGTTTTTGAATTTTTTTTCAAAATAATAACAAAAAAAACTTAGTGAAAACAACTTTTTGATAAATGTTTTTAAAAATAAATCTATATTTATATTAATCAAATCCCTTATTAAATTTATGAGATTAATTTAAAAAACTTTAATGAATATATAACAAATAAATTTCACTAAAATAATTCAGAAGTATTTAAACACCTTTAATATCTATATGATAAATTCCCAAAAAAACTCATTTTACTAATAAATTAATAATTTTTAGTTTTTAAAAAATGAAAAACCATTTAATTTTATATATATATTTCTAATTTCTTATGTTCATAATTATGAATTTATTTTATAATTAAAATAAAACATCCTTGAAAAAATGTATCTACCATTACAATACCCATAAAAAATATTTAAAAAAAAATATTTTCTATTAGTAGTATTTTCTATATAAATTAGAAATTATTTCATTTATTAAATTACATTTAAATAATAAATAATTTTATTCTTCTCATAATTTATATATAATATTCAATTAAGTTAACTTTTTCATGTAAATCAATATATTGGAGGCTTTAAATTTATAAATTTTAAATAAACCATAAAATCATGATGTGTTACAACCTATTCCATTATAAATATATTATAGATTCCACCATATAAAAATAGAAATAAGTATATATATAGCTATTTTTAATTATTTGGAAGATACCATATATAAATATTACAATACGAAGAAGTACCCATTTATCAAATGAATGAATGAGTGTTTGTGTGTGGGTGTGGGTAGTAATAAAAATATACATGATACTTATTCTTAATGGGGCCCCTCTCCTCTTAGGGAAAAATAAATCATATGTATATTTATAATTCCAATTTAAACAATAAAAAATTAAATAAGGAAAGTACAATACATCAATTTTGAACAAAAACACAATCAATGTACAATAAATTTGACAATATTTGTATAATATCACCATGAAGTCTTGAAATTTTTGTTTATAGACTAATAACACAAAATACTATTATATCATTATAAAAAAAATAAAAACCAAATAATTTTTTGGTTTTTTCAAGAATAAAAATGTCATATATAACATATAGTTCAATGAAGTTACACAATAACTAAAATTAAATAATGGGAGAATTAAAATTGTAAATATAAGAATGAGTTATTAGATATAATGAATTTAAATAGTTTTTTATGTGTGGTATATAGAGATTCCACAAATAAAATATCATTTATTAGTAAAATTGATAACAATTTTCATGTTATTTAATATCAATTAAATGTAATCTATGGATTCATGGGATGATGTTTGTGAGAAATCATTTCATATTGAACACCAATTACTCCATATGAATGGGGTTATAATCATTTAACATATCAAAACAATATAATACAAAATAATACATTAAAGGTCCCATAAAATCTATATTATTCCTATTTAAAGTATATTTGTGATATTATTTGAGAATAAACAACTAATTGGTATGATCTAAGGAATTGGTGTAACCAATTACAGTTGAAATTAAGTGAAAACTAATTTTTATTGATTGTTTTTTGATCAAAACCCATAGTATAGTTATCCAACAAATAGCCTCATTCAACTATAATATACACATTTTAGGATTATGAGAGATGTATAATATGGTCGCCACATTATCCTATTAATATGTTAATCGTTGTGTCTTAATCCAGTTATGCATCAACTAAGACATATAGAATTTTATTTAACCATTTAGAAATCATTTAGTAGATATGTAAGAGGAAAAATTAATTAATTGTATGATATAATAATACCTAAATCAAAAAATCATGATAATACAATTTTAATTTTTAAAAAACTAATAATTATAGAAGATTGTCGGAAAAATTAGAATTATTATATTAATTATGATCTCTAATTATATATTTAGAAGATCATAAGGATCCCTGAGGAAGTGTTTTATGAAGAGGTAAGTAAGAGATTAGGGACCCCACCAGGTATTAAAAACCTTATTATATGAATGAAATCCAAATCCAACATGTACATAGGGTTATTAATTTGGATTTTAATTTTAAAATTAAATTCATTTATTTATTTTTCTGAGGATTATTTATGGTACATGGTATAAGACCAATATGTACCTGATGGATCTAATATAACTACCTTCACCCATCTGAGACTAAATAGGTAATGGGTACAATATCCTAGATTTCTTAGAACATTATACAATAATCCAAATTTTATACCATATTTTAAATCTCCCCCCCCCCATTCCCCCAATCCCTATTAAATTCACAGATCATCAATTAAAAATCTCTATGTTCATGATATTTTGGTAAAATGGTGCCTCTAAAAATATGGGTCATTTCAAACTCACTATATTTTGAATTATTATCCATGAGTACCATCTACCGACATCAAACTCCATATAAAACAACAAACAAAATGATACCCAAATCTCGAATCAAGAAATAATTCTCTTCTAAAATAGATTAATTATGATTACCAGCTATTAATTCACCCCTTATATATAGAAAACATTCAGTAATCGGTAATTTCTTAGAAGAGGTTTACAGAACCATTTGATCTAAGAAAATCAATTCTTCTAATACACCATATTAGAACAATTCAATATTAACATCCCAAAAAATCATCAATATAACCGTATTGATAGCCTTAGAACATTCATAAGATATGGAAAACCATATAACAGATGCATAATGTTTGTATTGATACAAAAAATAATAGACAGAAAAATGGTTTTTTGTAATTATTTCTTTATTCAATACATGTGGTTAAGGGAATAATTATTTTAAAGTGACATTAGATTAGGTTTAAAATTACCACTAATTGTACTACATTTTTTAATAATATTTTTGAAAAGAACCAAAATATTATTCAATTATTTCATCTGTAAAATAAAAATTATTATTAATTAGAATTTTTTTATAAAATGATTACTAAAAAATTTATTTATAATTTGACTTTATGGATAATAATATAATTATAAACTAATTAATAATATTAAATTTAAAAGAACTATCTATATGACCTAGTAAAAAATAATTAAACTAAAAAACATGTTATTTCATACTATTATACGAAAATAAATAAATGAAAATTGTTTAATGTATTAAAATGTTAGGAAAAAATTTAATAGAACCAATACTATTATCTTAAAAATATAAATAATTAAAAACAATAAAATTAATAATTTTTTAAATTAATTCTCAGAAACACCTTAAAATTGTACATTTTTCAAACACATTAATTCATGTTAGCCAAAAAGAAAAATAAAAACTACAATACACAAATAAAAAAAATCCCTTAATCAAAGAAATGATACATTAATCTATGTAGAAATAATGGTTTTATATATTTTGAATGTATCCATGTATCAATTTTTTCTCAAATAAATAAAATATTCTCTAACTCATTTTTGTACCAATTTTTTAAAGTATGGAATCATTTTCCCAAAAATAAAAAATTCAATGATTTACAATGCCAATAAATTTTTTAAAAATTTACATTATAATAACAATTATGTCTAAGTATGATTATTTTCCAAATATTATTTCCATAAATACAAGAAACTTGTTTAACTAAGTTGGTAATGTAATAAAGAATAATATTAAAAATCATGAATTTATTATTTTCCAAAACCATTAATATAAAAAGAAGTTGTGATATACACTTAATTAAAATTTATATATTTAATAAAATAATTATCATTTGATAATTACACATGAAAGATTAATTTTTTATTAATTCAAATTTGATAATGTTATGTACATAATAAAAGCATAAAATTCATTTTATTTGATGTTACTAAATGATGAATTACAATGTTCTAACTAAAACAACAACCATATTCTTATAAATATTTCATGTTAGTTTATAAAAATAATAATAACATTAGTATAGGAAAAAAATAAAATATCCTTTCATCTTTGTAAAATATATAAAATGTATGTAGTACTAACAAAATGTAAAGACATGTGTTTTTGTACAAGGCTAAAATACGAATTTTTTTTAACTTTTTCATTTATTACATGGGTAAATTTTAAAACCAAGCATCGAGATGATGTTTTGTGTGTTATTATTGTTTAATATATTGATATCGGGCTTGGGTAAAGGCTTGATGGGTTTCTCAGGTGGATAAATGGGTTTCATGAGCACCAGACTAGGTAGTGATGATTATACAGGTTGCACATAGTTAGTCAAACTGTGCAGGTCATCGTTGAATGATGAACCAGGTAAACAGTATAGGACACATGGTCTGTGCACACTCAATCAGAATGTACGAGTTAAACTGTGTGGTTTACCATTTTTTGAGTCTTACAAGAAATTATTTAATTATATTCTTGGTTAAAAGTGACTTAATATTTTTTTTGAAATGTGTGTTTATTGAATTAAATTTGTTGTTAAGATAAATTTACTTAACTAATGAAAAATTTGGGTTTTATTTAATTAAATTGAGATTGGCGGAATTTAGTTAAATGACGTTTAAATGGGGAGTTTCGGGTTTATTATAGAAGTGCCGTATTAAATATAAATAATCATAATATAATGGTGATATTTATTATTATATTAATATTTTATTTTATTTTGGATTTTAATTTAATTTGATGGATAAAAGAAGGGAGAAGAGCACCTCTCCTACCGCCTATGTGAAGAAAGGCCCCTCTTTTATTATATTGTGGTGTGCAACCCCCTCCACATAGAAACTCTTCATTCAACTAACTCCTACAGATCATTTCACAATATTCATACATCTCGGTGAGGTAAGTCCTTCTCCATTCATTTCATTATTCACATCGACCAATTTGACTCTCTATCGCCCAATTTCTATTCGGACGAAATCCTAGATTTGAGTATAATTAGGTTTATTCAATTATTTTGATTCTAAGAGGTGCATAAGGTGTCTCGAGACCCATTAGTCTATATTCTAATGGCCACTGCTGAAGGCGTGGTGGTTCGACTCATTTTGGTTGAACACTCTCATATTCATATATGGATAAATATATGTTAATTGGTTGCCCAACCCTTTAAATAGTTCTTTATTGTTTAATTGAGTTGTGGCAAATTAATTTGGTGCATTTTGGTCCCATCAGCATTAATATCAGGTTTTGATTATTTTTATTCAGTGTTGCGATCAATTCCAAGTGCACATGCACATTTTTTAAGTTCATCTATATTAGAAAATAGAGGTTTGATTTAAAAATCAGTCTCTTGGACAATTCATTGAGGTAGGGTTCTCATCTTTTCTTAATTGATAAAATGTCATAGTTTTATATTTATCATTCTTGATAAATTTGTCTATAATATCTATACTGAATTTATAGTTGTATTAAATGCATCTTCATATTACAAAATCACATTTTTGTAAAAACAACCCTCTAATATATGTGTATTTCCTTCAATATAGAAACACAATTATTAGATTAATAGTTTTTCATAGACTTATGATATGTGTTTTCCAAAGAATGCCTTGTGAGAGGAAGCTATTCAAATGAAGGTAATACAGCTTCTTATTTATGAGATTTATTTCATCCATTACATGGTGACCCACTTGGGTTAATTGGTAATTATGAGTTATTATGTATGAAATATTGATATAATTATTTGTGAGATAATTGTGTTACATGATATTGCAATGTAGATAATTAATCACTGGATTAATTATGAGTTTTTGTGTGTGATGAGTTTGGATAATTAATTTTTAATTAATTATGTTATTTGATATTGTAATATAGATAAATAATCTGTGGATTTTTTAAGAGATATTGGATTTAATAGTTTGATAATTTTTTAATTAATTACGATACATTTATAATATGGTCTAGAAAATTAATTTTGGATGTAATTACGAAAATTTGAGATTGTAATGAGAAAATAAATTTAGGAAAATTAATTATGGAATATAAAATGTAGTATTGATTAATTAATTGATTAAATAATTAATGGTTTAATGAACTTAGTTAAATTTTGAGTTAACTAATGGAATGGATTTTTTTAACAAATTGTTGAATTATTAATGGGAACGGGGTGGATAATTAATTTGTAAATTAATCTTGTAATAAAGAATGGAAAAAATTTCATACAAAATTTAGAAGTAAAAATGGTAACATGGACATCATACTTATGAGTAAATAGAATGGGAATACAATCATTATAAATTGAGAAGTGTAAATTATAACATGGTCTTCATACATTTCAGAAATGAGATGGGGAGAATGGTCATTCTAAATTGAGAAGTATGCATGCTAACATTGAAATTATACTTTCGAGTAAACAGAATGGGAACATGTTCATTATATTAACGATTATGCATGATAACATGGTCATCTTACTAACATTTTTGAAAATTGTAACATTGAATTTAATGTGTGAATTTACAGAATGAAAATAATGTACTCCGAGAAAATGCCTCAATTTAGAATATTTCAATCTTTGACATGAGTCAAACCGGGTATTGATATATGATATCACATTTCAGTAATTTAGAATATAACATTAAAAAAATAATTAATAATGATATAATATAATCGTTACATACTTTGGACTCACCCATGAGCAAAATTAGGAATTGAAATATAATATCACATTCAATATTTCAGTCACTTTCATGACCTGAAGTAGGTATTAAGTTATCATATTAACAAGGGAACTCTTCATTCTCTGGTATAATAAGAACTTAGTATTAAGGTACAGATGTCCAAGCGACCCATGGAGTTAACAATTGATTAAATATAGAAAAAATTAAAAGGTTACCACAATTATTTATGCTTTGTGAGAATACATATATAGATTCTATTTAGAATATTAGTCCAGCTATGATCTGATAAAGGTAATGTCGTATGTTCTCCCATTTGAACCTTGATGGGAAGTTGGTTATTTATTCAATTATGGTATTTCATTGATATACCTTCACAAAGTTGTGTTATATTTCATTGTCTAGATTGATCTTGTCAACTGGTGGTCCCGACATAATGAGATTTATATCTCACACCCTATTCTAACTGCCATTTAACTAGGGTACTAGATTTGTCTATCTTGTTTTCAGGCCTTTGTAACATTCAATTACTATTTTTTGCATAGGAGTCAGGATAAAAGTACCAAGAAGAGTCTATAGATTCTCAAGGAGATTTCTTGTGTGGATTTGAGTATTTTTTTTATTTCTATACTGAGGTGTAAATCATGTTGTTATTTAATTCATTTAGATATGTATCACGATGACATGAAATCATTTCATAAACTGTAATTAGAAATTTTTTATTTAGTTGATAATGAAATTGTCTTCCATTATTTCCATATATATTTATATTGTAATAATATTGTGAAAACACTGACTTGAGTTTATATTCACCCCACTAAAAATCAATACACCATCATTTCTTGTCGGTATCCTTTGGTGTATGGGGAGGTTCTCTTGATATCTTGTGTTGATCAGTCTGGATACCGATTCAAGGGTAATCCAGGTTGGGATGTTACAAAGGGAAATCATATGTTCAGTTTTCATTCATTTTCCTCTTTCCTTTTTGGGTTGATAGATAATAGATGATGAATGTTTCAGCACTTGGTTAATATTAATGAATAAGACTAATCCCCCACAAATGTTAAATGATCATGTGGCCAAGTTGGTAATTTATATTTAGGTTATTTTCTATTACAATTGATTTGAGTTAACCATGGGTGACTGGTGTATTTTTTGATATTAATGGATGTTAGAATTTTGGATATTTTTCTTGGTGTGATGTGGTATGTATGTTACATTACACACATTATATAAAAACATAGAATTCACATGACATGGATGAAACACACCATGTAGTTTCATTACTAGAATGCCAAGTAATTTTTATTGTGTTCCTTGGGTGGAAGTCCATGTTGTGTTCTTCATTATCATGCATGCATGTATAACATGTTTAGATGATTATATGAAATGGTACCTCTATTATTGGAATTTTTTGTTCATATTTTATGATTATATGTTATAGAATGTTTCTGTGTATCATCTTATGATAACATGCTAGATATGTTTTAATATGTAAATAACGTCATCAAATGGAAAATTGGTTATTGTGTTTATTACTAGAGCCAGTTTCAGTTTTAAGGTGTATGTGTGTTTTATTACTAGAAAAAGGGTAACCTAGGTATTTGAACCTTTGAAAAAGTGGTTTGTAAGATAAAATGTTAAATGGATACTAATTTGATCAAATGGGAGATGAATTCCACATATAAAGTGTATAAAATCATAATGGATTTGCATATGGCCACTCATATCAATTCTGTGATTTCTTTTTAAATAACATAGATTTAAATAAATCGGACCCTCAAAGGTAAACTCTTTGTTAAAAGGAATATATATTCTAAATTTATCATTTAAAATGAAACAAAATTAAATGTTAAATGTTTAGAGGTGATGTTTATTATACTCACCTTTTTTCCCATGGGGCAATTTTTTGAGAAAAAATGTGCCTTGTTGTGAAATATTAATTCTAAATTATCTAAAATTCCTTGAAATATTTAGAGGATGATTCGACTTAATGAAATGGATAAAATGAAAAAAATGGATTTTAATCTTAGTAAATTATGATTTTTCATGACCCGACGATAAGGGTCGACAAATATACTTCATAAGGGACTAGACCATGGTAGGAATCACCCTAATTGAATGATATTCATTGTTTCTTATGTTATGTTTTTATGTTGAAACCATTTGGGTGGAATTGTCTCTATTATGAATATTTTGTTTTAAAAGACACCGTTGTTTGAATGGGTGGTCATAGTACATTATCAATTTTGTGGGAATAATCATTAAGTAAACTGTGGTTCAGCATGTTAAATGAATCTGTATTTTGGAACCCATGTAATGGTTGTTTGAGATGATGTACTGTTGGTTTTTGTCAACTCAGGTTATTCTATGTTAACACAAGCAATACATTTGGTTGTCTAGTGATATAAAGATACAATTGAGTTTGATGTGATCGTGGATGCTTGTAATGATATGTACTTTATTAGGCTAACTTCATAGTAGTTTTATTGTGGCTTTATAGTAGTTCATGTAATTTCACACACATGTTTAAAGTGTTTCTTAACTAGTGTACTTGTGAGAGAAGTGTATTTTCATTCAATAACATGGAATATCCTATGGAAGGTAGTCACATAAAATCTGATATACATGGAAGTGATTTCTTGGTAGCACGACATCAATAAGGATGGTGGTGTGCACAAATAATTGGAAACTCCATCAGTTTTGAATTGTATTAGTGGTTAGATTTGAAAGAAAATTGATTCCTCGGGTGATAGAGGAATCAAAGATTGCTTTATAATGCACAGTATGGTAAAGCCAATCATTTTGTAAACAGTAGACATGTAATAGATCGATATATATTTTAGTTGAAATGGATTTAAACTTTGTGTGCTCAATTAAATGAGTTTTGTGTGCCCCCTATCTTAGACTAATCCTAGAAAGACCATGACAGTGTCCATATTATGCGACAATAAATATTTATAAGTTGTTTGGTTTGATAAGTGGTTGGCATCAAGGTTTTATGAAAGAATAATGTATCTTTAGGTTACACCTTTATTCATCCTAGGAATGGAAAATTTTAAAATATTTTGGAGTTGAATTGACTAGGTAATTTCACTAGAGTTCATATAAGGACATCTATATACATTTGGTTGGTGATGATATCATTTTAAAATCATGTAGTCAGTTTAAGGGTTAGTGTGGGTTTAGGTGTCTGTGATGCCTTTCAAGGAAATATTCACGGATTGGTAGATTGACTATTATGTGCTTAGACCATCGGTGGAAAGCCCCATCAGGAATATGGTTGAGGATACAATGTCATGACCATGTATTTGGTTTTGTGGATTTAATTAAACACTGATTCGATGGTTTGGGATTGATTTTAATATTTCTCATGGGTTTTTAAAGGCTTAATTTATTGCGCATGTCAAATTGTTAATGGTTTTTTTTGGTGTTTGTGAATGATACATGACCATTCAAAAAAAACATCATAACTATGGTGGGTTTTGTTAGTGTAGTAGTAATTCCCACTGACTTCTTGAGGATGAGAAGATTTTATGGTTGGAAGATTGTAGATTTTTTATGTTTTTAAATAGCGATAAAATTAAAATTATTTTGATGTTCCTAATTTACTAGGTCAGTTTTAAAAACATGCTTCATGATTAATTTTCAATAGTTGGAATCATTAATTGTGTTGATATCATCCTTGGGTAAAGGCTCAAAGAGTTTCTTGGGTTGCACAATGGGTTTTGGGAGCACCATTCTAGGTAGTGACATTTGTAAGAGCTACGTAGGGTTAGTCAAACCATGCGGGTCATCATTGCATGTTAAACCACATAACCCATAGTTGATGTATGATATGTGCACGTTCTATCAGACTGTGTGAGTTAAAACCTAAATTTTATAAAGTTTCAAGTTTCATGATAAATTATTTAGTTAAATTCAAGTTTAAAAAGGAATTTAATTAAATGTTGTGAAATGGGGGTTTTATTTAATTGAATGTAGGTTTAAGAGTAATTAGATTAATTGATGAAAATTGGGGTTTTATTTAATTAAATTTAGATTGATATAATTTAATTAAATATTGATGAATTAGATAATTTATATAACTAATGTTGTTTTAAGACAATTTAATTAATGGATTTGTAAATTTTTGAGTTTTGTGTTTATCAATGAAATTTAATATAAAATGGTAATAATAATATGATAGTTATTATTAATAATATTAACATTATATTATCCATTTAATTTAATTAGGGGTATTAATTAAATTTTAGGGAATAAAAAGAGGGTGGTGAACTACACCAACCTCATATGTAAAACATGACCACCCCACCCATTCTCCCAAGGTGAGGCACACTACCACCTCCTCATGACACCTCTTTCCACAGATATCTCCTCCTGATATCTTCGGAAAATCCATCCATCTCAACGAGGTAAGGCCTTATTCATGATTTTAGTTATTCACATCCTCTGTTTTGTCTCTATGATGCCCTATTTTCTTTAGGTCGACACCCCATAATTGGGATTAATTAAGTTTCTTTGAATCATCCAATTCATGGTGGTTCAGAAGTTGTCTCAAGACTTGTTGGTCAATATTTTGTTGTCTTCAACCAAAGGCAAGGATGTTCAGAAAAATTCTAAACATCTCCATCATATTTGTTCTAGGATATATAACTGTTAATTATTTTTGTACACCTTGAATTATGAGCTTCTGGTTTATTTGAGTTGGGGTTAATTCATTGGTAGTGTATTGGTCCTTAAACCACTAATTTTTTGTACTGATAATTGTTATAATATGTTGTGATCAATTCCAAGTGTGTGAAAAAAATTAGATGTGTGTGTATGTAAGTAGATATCAGTTTTAGTTAAAAATCATTAGATAGATCAATTCATTAAGGTATGGTTCCCATCATTTCTTAATTGTTAAAATGATGTAGTTGTTTATTTATCCTTGTTGATAAATTTGATTGAAATATATGGAATTATTTTATTGTTGTGTATTTTTTTTTAGATTAAAAATTCACATTTTCGTAATAGAACCCTTCCAATGGAGGTGTGCTACCTTCAAGAGAAAAACATAGTGATTTGACTGATATGTTTTATCATCTTATAAAGATATTTTTTCCAATGCATTCCCAGTTAGAGGAAGCTGTTTAAAATTCGGTAATATGATTTCTTATTGAAATGATATACCACATACTTTACACAGTAAATCATATGGGATAATTAGTAATTTGGATTTATTGAGTGGGAAATAGTGAGATAATTAGTTGTAAAATAATTTAGTTCATTGAGATTATAATGTAGATAATTAATCAGGGGATTAATTATGAGTTATGGAGTGGGATGAGTTGGGATAATTAATTGAGAAATAATTATGTGATTTGATATTGTAATATTGATAATTAAATCAGGTTATTTTTATGGTATATTTTATTGGATAAATTGAGATAATTATTTGTGAATTAATTATCTTATTTTGATAATATGATCTTGATAATTAGTTTCGGGATTAATTATGATAAGTTGATAATTAAATGAGTAATTTAATTCTGGAAAATTATTTATGGAATATTAATTGTGATATTTATTGATTAATAAATGATTTAATTAATGGTTTAAATCACTTAATTAATGATTGAGTTATGTAATCAAATGAATGTGTTTAGCTAATTTTAGAATTAGAAATGGGATTTAGGTGGATAATTAATTGGTAAATTAATTATGTGATAAATAATGGGAACATGGTAATTATAAATTGAGAAATACAAATGGTAACATGGTCATTATAATTAGGAGTAATGATAATGGGAACATGATAAATCTAAATTGAGAAGTACAAATGGTTACATGGTCACCATACTTACGAGTAAAGAGAACGGGAACATGGTCATTCTAAATTAAGATGTATACATAGATACTAGGTCATTATACTTATGAGTCACTAGAATGGGAACATGGTCATTCTAATGAGAAGTAAGCATGGAAACATGGTCATCTTAAAAATGTTTTTTATAATGGTAATTTTGGATTTAATCTGTGAATTTGATGAATATAAATAATGGTTATACGAAATATGGCCTCACATTATAATATTTAGATCTCTATCATAATTCAGAATATCTATTGTGATATGATATTACAAACAAAAACTTTGGACTCTTACTTGAACTGATAAAGGAACTATGATTAATATCATCTTTACATTATTCAGACTCATGAATTAGACAATGTAGGTATTGATACATGATATCACCTTCAATAAATCATACTATTCCTTGAGCCAAACCGTTATTAAGATATCATATTACCTAGGGATGGCATCGGACTTGGATATGAGAAGGTGTTTATAAAGGGGTATGGGTGTGAACGAGACCCATGCAGTTAAAATAATAATTAAATAGATAATAAATGAAAAAAATCAACAATTTTTTATGATTGATGAGAATTAATAAATAGTTTATATTTAGACTTTTATTTCATCTACGATTAGAATCAAGATTCATTGTTGGGTGTCCTATTGAAACCTAGGTGGGTTTTTAGTTATTTCTTCAATTTTCTTATTACATTGATATACCTGCACACTATTCTATTATATTGAATTGTCTGTATTATTCTAGAAAACAATTTTCCTAGCCTACTAATATTTATATCTCACACCCTATTCAGGCCTCTGCTTAACTGGGTTACCCGATTAGAGGTTCTTGTTCTCAGAACCTTGGACCTTGATCTTACTATTTAGTTATACCTATGATTTAGGATCAAAGGTCCAAACAGAAGCTCAGGATACATGCAGATATTTCCTGTCGGGCTTTGAGTCTTTTAGTTTTTCTGCACTGATATAAAAAGAATGATTTTTGATCAATTCATTAATATAAGTATCATAATGATATGGATGCATTTTGTAAACAAGAATTGTCCGTTTTATTTATTCAATTGATATTACAATTTTTGTCTCGTGTATTCATATATTATAATTTTTTACACTGCTGTGTCAACTCTGATTTGAGGGTATAATATCCCCACTGACTATCCATACATCGTTGTTGCTAGTCGACAACCTCGGGAAAAAGAGAAGGCATCCTTGAGGTCATGTGGTGACCAATCCGGCTACCGATTAGAGGGTAATCTTGGTCTGAATGTTACAAAAAACTATTTTAATCATGGAGAGATTATACAATAAAAATTAATTATTTTAAAAATATATTTGATATAAACAATAATATATATTTATTACGGAAAACACCATACCTAAAACCGAGATGTGCCTTAAATACCTCACTCTTCATGTATTAAATCATATATATATTCATGATTAATTATAAAATGTATATAAGACAGAATTATGTGATATAAAAATAGAGATTAATTTATTTCTAATTTCTAACGCAGTAATTTCTTTACCCAAATGAATAAATGAAAAATCCCACAAATGAGAACTCTGATTCCCATGAAAAAAATTCATAGAAAATACACAGCTAATATAAATTTAAAAATACATCAACATATGATTAACAAAAGGATTTAATCATAAACAATGAGTGTTCATTTTTTCAAAAGTAAAACAATCGTACACCCTATAGGTGTTTGAATAATACAAAGAAAAGAAATAACTACAATAATCTATATGAGATTGACGAGATAATATATATGGAATATTAAATAATGTATATAATTAAAAGAATGAATAATGTGGAAGAGATAGACCTACACATTTTAAATTATAAATGGAATGGATAAGAGTTATGAAAACCATAAGTGGTCCCAATATAAATGAGTGGATGATACCAATTCTTCCATCTTTTTTAATAATCTATAAACATTCCACCAACAGTATAGTGATATGATAGTAGAATCTACCCCACTTGTGTTTATATTAGATAGTAGGTGATATAATTCTATCCACCCAATGGCCACCTATTTCCACATCCTTTGTTTTTTCTCTCCAACCCTTCAATCCCATGAATCCTTCAGCAGCCCCCTATACCCTCCAAAAGAGTAAAAAATAATTACTCAGAACATCCAAAAAACATGAAACCATGAATTTGCAGTAAAATTATAGAACCAAATTAAATTAAAATATATATTTATTATTTATTTACATTTATAATGAAACAAAATATATATGTTTGGATAACAACATTAATGTGTCATTCAAAAAACAATGAAATTAACTTCAATCTCATTTACTATAACACCTAATGATTTTTAATATATATTTTCCAATTATTTCTATATTCTATAGATTTCTACACATAAAATGAAAAACTGAAATAAGCTAAGACATATTTGATGATAATTATCAACAAAATTATATAAATAATTAAAAAAATAGTATTAAAAAATATATTAAAAAAATTGAAAAGTCTTCCATATAGAGAATATATAATTAATATGATTTAATATCTCAAAGGATTGTCCATTCTCAAATAATAGATTAATATTTTAATCAGTAAAAATAAAGCACTATAAAATGATTATTTTGATAAAATATAATACATTAATATTTTATGTAAAATATTATTATTATTTAAAATTGGAACTATTACAAAATAATATTAAGAACACATAATTACAAAAAAAGATATTTTCAATAAAAATTGTTTTCCTGTTGTATTTTGATTTTATATTTAAATTAAATTTTTTAAATTTTAGAAAATTAACTAAAAAATAAGAGCCCGTTTTTTAAATTAACATATCAATATTACCTTTAGGATAATTTATTTATTTTTTCTGAAATAACTATTTTGATGTGAATAGTGAAATATACATTATCTGCAAAATATTAAAATACATAGACATTATCAATATAGGATCTCAAACTAGAAGTATAGAATACATATTTATTTATTAAATAATTATTTATTAATTATAAATATGTTACCCAACATGTCATTCTTAACATAGAAATCTTGTTTTATTTATTTTAGAGACTAAGTATCATTTTACTCGAATTTTAAAATTATTTTCAATTTATTATTTTAATTATTATTTAGTGGTAAGATTTGGTTTTGGGTTATTTGGAAGTTACATAACTCATATATTTTAAAAAGTAAAACTTTTTATATCATATAGTTCAATTATAGTGACTAATTAATTTTACACATTTGTTTAACCATTGAATTATGTTTTTTAATAGTTTTTATGCATCACGTGTGATAATATTTTAATTATACATTATAAATCTATATATTTTTTATTTCATAATTTTTTTTAAATATTATATATATAAAATTATGTTATTATTTAATTTTTAAGCATAAAATTATTTTACCCAGCTAAATATTTGTTACCTTGATAGAATAGATATTTTTCAATGATTGATGATTTTAGAAATATTGTGATATTCAAATTAAATGGAAAAAATTTAAATTATGATTATATTATTTTTTATAAACATATACAAATAAATTATAAAATATTTTCTTGGTAATAAATTATAAATAATATTATGAATACTTATTCGATAAAATGACTATTTCTAAATAATATTTTCCCAACATATTATATGTATTATTTTAGAATTTAATATAATTTTATTTATAATTATAATTAAATTAAATGAAGTTTAAAATAAAATTTATAACATAATATTTTGTTAATAAGGTATATTTTATAATCTTAAAGAAAAAATAATGTACATGAAAAATATTAAATATTTATTAATAAGTGCTAAAATGGGTAATGTAATATTGATGAAATTTTACTTAATAAATTTTACATGTATAGCTTATAGAATGGATTTTTTTTGAATGAATTTTATACAAACATATCTCACAATTAAATTTTCACAATAATTTCATAACACTCATTCAATCCCAATATTTCTGCTTACCTAACATTTATTTCAATGGATTTTATTCTATTTTTCACATATAAAAATAGATCACTTCCACCCTTTTGAAGACCAATTCATGTTTAAAATTCCAATGAAACACCACCAGATTGACCTCTTCTTGATCCAATATACACATTCTGAAAACCCCATCCTCAAAAATTTATCTCAATACCTTCATTTCAAAAGAATAATGAAATAGAAGATCCAATTTCTCAAAGTAAGTATTACTTACCCTTTAATTTCCTTTCATTATCCTTCACATCCAGACTCTTCCAAACAGACTATAACAATATTTATAGAATTCAAACAATATATTTAATTTTATCATATGCTATTATGTTCATGTTGTAACAATTATTTATTCCCTCCCCCCATTCAATTGAATAAATTGAAAATTTTACTCAATTGTGTGTGCATACTACCACAACCTTGAATAAAATGTATCATTTCCCCATAGAAAAAACAAAATATGGTTTTAGATATTAGGTTTGGTAAAATTTCTGATAATTTTTCTATGCATTATATTTTTAAATATAAATAGTAAATTTTTTATGTAATATAATCCTCGAATGATCATTGTAAAATTAACCTCTTAAAATTAACATAACAAATGGGAAAAACATTCTTTGTACGGATGAAAAATAATTTCTTCCATTAAATTATTCATATAAATCATACATGTTTTTATTATTAAAATTAATAAAATAAATAGAATAAAATTATTATTTTTTGATATTTATAAACTAAAAAAGGAATATCATTCAAATTCATATATATACACAGATTATAGCATATTATTATTTTGTAAGTTTAACCCCCTATAAAGAGAATAATATTAATTTAATTCATGAATTATATATAAAAATTAACTTTGGATAGTTAACGAAATAATTTATTTCATTATTGGTAATATAAATATTAAATTCATGTATAAATTAACCACCCATCATTTTATAAAAATTACAGAAACTAGATCATTGCAAACTTTTTCTATAATAACCATAACTAAAACAGTAATATAACGAAATTATGAGTTAAAAAACTATCCTAAAACATTTATCCATATAAATTTTTTGATATATAAATTTTCAAAGTTATGATAAAAATGAATAAAAACACCTATATTAAAAAAAATGGTTCAAAACTGTCCCTATTTTTCAAAACCAATACTAAAAATAGATAATGAAAAACCATTATAAATTTACTAAATAATTACTAAATATGTTTAATACTGTTCATAAAAATGGGTGATATTTTTAGTTTCTAAATAAATATGGATATACTCTTTATTCTGGCGTTTTGAGTGTCATATTTTATGAAATATTGCACGACAACAGTTTCAGGTCTCAAATATAATTACAATCGAACTATTAAATTCTATTCTACTTGATATAGTTTATAGGTTTTGATCAATTCATAATTAATTTATATTACATATTAATTTTATTAAAGTGGATTAAAATTAATATAATTTTTCATCATTAACAGTAATTCTATTTATAAGATACCAATTTTGAAAGGATTTTTGTTATCTCAACAACCTTCATTGAGGTATAATTTCTCTTCATAGACATCATTGATAAAATATTCATCTATTGCATACTAGTATTTTATTTCTTTCTATTATCTATTTAACTATCGGTAAAATGAAACTTTTGATTCAAATTTACCTCCTGAATGAATTTCAAACATATAAAAATGTATATCATTATTGAGAAAAATTTAAATCTTCTTTAATGACGATATCTCAAAATCATCCATATTTTACATTATTTTAAATGTGATAATTTATACTGTTAAAATAATATCTTTCACATCATGTAACTTTAATATCTCTCTTATCCTCTTTAATATATATCATTTTGGTTATTCTCTTTTAACACTGGTTTTCAATAATGGTACATCCAAATGATGAAAATAAATATCCATATTTCAAAAATAAAATACTTTATCATAACCTCAGAATTATAATTGAATACCTCTATATTTTTTCTATTAATTATTTTTTGTTACTATTATATAATTTAAATGTATTCTATTTTTTAGTTGACCATTATAAAACCGATAACTTATTTTTCACAATCTGTATGTGAATATTATTTTCGAAATTAAATTTTTGGACTTTTATTCAAATAAAAATTTCAGAAACGAATACATATTCTTAAAAGAACCTATATTCAAAATATATATCTAAAATTAATTAATATTCAAATTTTTTCACTTCACATTTTGAAAAAATTCTTTTTTAACTAATCATAAATGAATTTTCACTGATGATAGATTTATTTTATAAAACAAATTACCATATCAAAAATATTTTACTTTTAATCTCTAATTTAATTTTTTTCTTTCAAATTATATTTTATTAATAAACTAATATATATTATCATGATATATAATTTTAGTTTGATCATGTTTTTTCTATCAATATTTTTCATTAATGTGATAAATTGTTTTGGATTCCATCTAAAAATTTGGTGAAACCCATTTTTCATTCCATATATTTATTATGATGTGATTGATTATTTTTAAAATGTTGAAAAACAATATATGAATCATTTATAACATTTGTCTAAAAAATATTTACTGTAGTTTGTGTATGACAAATCTTGATGACAGTTTGGGTCTATTAAAGACCACCAATGAATTAGTTTTAGAATTATACCTCAATAGGTATTGATATTAAATGTGGAAATTTGTTTTTTAAATTACATAATGTGTGGAAATATTTTTTATTCACAATATCAAGCATCAATAATAAATTTATTATTAACATTATATGTGTATAATGTTTTCAGAAAAAGAAGAAAATTTCTTCCTTTTTTCACTACATGAATTGTGGATATATTTTTTCCAATATTTTATATTATATGTGATCATTTTTTTCCAAATATTGACATTATGATATTACTATATGTAAATTTACGTTTCAATTCTATAATACTATGATTATTATCTATGGGTCATGAATATTTTATCATGTTTTCTCTCTTTTATGAAATAGTATATGTTTTCTATTTACAGATTACTTGTATTGTTATCACGGAACATAGAAAACTATTATTTTACTATTTTATTTTAATATGATGTGTCTACCCTATTTTTATATTTTATTATTCTTATAATTAGACTGCTGATGTTATTTTTTAGATTTTTCCCTTATTGGTTATATGACCTCACCCATTTCTAATATTTATATTCCACATGTTATACAGATGATTATAAATAATGAAATGCTTATAAGGGAGTATATTGGTGATACATTTTAGAGGATATTATTGATGTGTTGCGGAAATATTTTCCTATATTTCAAGTCCTCAATGATGATAAATATTTTGGACTATTGGTTTCCTGAATGTTATGAACATGTATTATACAAATCCTGAAATTATTGCAATATTATATTATGTTCATTATGGCTCCCTATAGTTGTTATCATTGTTGGGTGTATTAAATTTTTAGTATTACTTTATTTATTTTGGATGTATAACTAGAGAACATATAAATAATTCCATAGGGATAATTCTAGGTGTAATTATATGTATAGGATAAAATATTTTTTGGAAATGTAAATATTGTGTGGTTTCAATATAATTTTTTTCTTTTCATGGATACTGGAATGTGGATGTATTTTTTTAAAATATTTACATATGTGAAATACCAAAAATAATGATTCATGAGTATTTATTCAATCATAATTATGGATAATGATTAGTGTTCCAGTGATAGTAGATATAACTATACACCCCCTAGGGAAAATCATTTTTTAATCACAAGCATATTACAATGAATTATGAATGATTAATTGTCTTACAGATTTGGGTCATGAAGTATAATAGATTCCATCATAATTAATCCTACATTGAAAAATATTTGTTTCGAGTAAAACTGGTATCTTGTTAAATAATACTCATGAGTAAGATATTATGAGTTTTATTTTTTCGAGTAATCATCAT
The DNA here is from genome assembly GCA_963277665.1 of Viscum album. Lineage (NCBI taxonomy): Eukaryota > Viridiplantae > Streptophyta > Magnoliopsida > Santalales > Viscaceae > Viscum > Viscum album. The sequence continues at coordinate 1,284,881,226 of OY728141.1, forward strand.
GAAAAATTTCTCTTTGTATGGTAGTTTTCAAACTTTTATAACTAACCCTTTTTGGTTATAGAGATATTTTAAACATATAGAGACAATATAAATAATTTATGTAACGGAAAACAATAAATTTTCTCAAATCATTTAAAAAATGGGATAAAATCTTGTGGTGAAAACCCATATACTTATTTTTACCAAACTATCTCAAGATATTTGTAATAATTTCAATCTTTAAACAAACCTAATCACATAAAATTAAAAAACGATCATATATCATAAAAAATATTTTATGAAAATGATGATAGAAGGAATATTCAACTTCATTCAGATCATAAATATTAGAATAAGAATCCAAGGGAGTGTCTCAATGGAATAATAAAATGTTACTTGTGTGGAAGGAATGAAAATCGATATCTAAACAATAAAAGAGGGTAAAAGTGGTCACCCATTACAATTTAGTTTGATGTAGATCCTACAAATAGATGATCTACATAAAAAACATTAAATACAAGAAGTTTGGAAATTATAAAAATTCATGACCTAATAAAATAATTAAAAGGATTATAGGTACAAATAACCTCCTAAAATAATGGTATAATAGAATAAGTATACAATTAAAACATCTGATGTGGATAATGTAAATCAAGGTACCACTAAACTTTACACTATATTTTTGAATGAAATATTGTATTCTTGTATATTGTATTTAATAAGATATATAGGAACTCTAAATCACTATCCCAATGACATCATTATTGATGAAAACTCTTTATTATGTTGTATAAAATGTGTTTGTATTAGGGAAAATTTCTTTTGATAAATATGATACCCTTTCTTTAGAATATGTTTTCAGATTTTAGAATTATATTTATTTCCTTTACCTATATAAAAAAAATTTAAATAATAAAATAACAATTCTTTTAAACCTATGGTATTATATTTATGTAATGGTTGGTATGGACACTATTTAGAAGAAAATTATGCAATGTGCGTCCTAATATAAAACAAAAATATACTCTTCGTTCAAATGGTTGGATACAAAATCAATAATAGGGATAATACTATTATATGGAAAAAGATTTGATTTATATGTTTTAGAGGTTAATACGTGTCTAGAAATTGAATCTCGTATCATGTTTATATACCATTATATATTTTCATTACCGATCGATATCTAAAACATGAATGTTTTCATTTATTTTAAGGGGAATATAAGATCCCATTATATTAGAATATATGTTTCTAAATTAATAATATGTTTGAAATATAACATCCTAAAAAGTAGAAAAAAATTAAAACATAATTAAGGAATATTAGTGAAAAAATTATATGATTAATTAACCTACATGAAAAAAAATCATCTATTTAATAAAGCATACAGTTAGAGAAAAAATCACTAATTCGATTTAAATTTTTATTGGATTCTTCAATCTATAATATTTGACTAATGCATTACTAACTCAGTATAAACCAAAATTGAATGATTATTATGATAAGATATAATATTTTACAACAATAAATAACATATTATCATTATATAAATTATAAATTGGAATTACTTAATATTAATATCATAAACTGGTTCTTTTTTTTTTGAAAAAAGTTGTTTATCATTACAATATGAATTATTTTTACTTTTCATAAATTTTAAAATTAAAAAAATAAACTACATTTTTAAATTACACGTATCAATATTATCCTATGGTGAATTTTAGAAATATTCAAAAAATAATTGTTTTTTAATTTATTGACAACAATATTGTTTTTAATCAAATTTGTATATTTTATCAGTTTATGAGTATATTAAAATGACATAAATGATTATACAAACATTAAATAAAATAATAATTATTTATTTTTAAGTAAATATGTTATAAAATATCATTTTGAACTTATAAAACTTATATTCAGCATATTAGAACATAAATATCAATTTACTATAATTTTAATAATATTTCCATCGTTTATTTTAGCCATACATTTTAATTTTATTATTTAATATTTAATATTTTTAGAAGAAACATTAATCATATTTATGGGTTAGAAACAAATTTATATATTTTATATCAATGAAATTAATAACGTTACAAATATAATATTTTGTAATCTTAAAAAAACACTTTTTATAAAACTGGTTTTAATGTGTCATGTGTGATTACATTAAATTTAACTTATCTAACACTTAGTGGTCCTGTTTGATAAATTTACTTTCATATTTGTTATAGAATTCGTAATATTATATAATTATTAAAATATTATTTATTCAGAATATAATTAATTTACCCAGATAAATATCAGTTTCTACGACAAAACAATTGTTTTAAAAAAGGAAATAATTTTATAAATATTATATATTTTTTATATTGTGAATATATTTTATTCTTTCACTAAAATAGGATGTTTTAAAATGTTTATATAAAAATTAAAACTCATTATATTTAATATAATTAATAAATAATTTTATGAACACTTTATGATCAAAATGAAATCATCAATAACAGTTTTCAATACATTATATATTTTAATAAAAAAATTAATTATATAATATCATGAAATTGAATTGTATTAAATTAAGTGATAAATTCAGATTCATCACATCTTGTCACATAAATAACATATTTTAATGTTATTTTTAATTTAATTTCTTTTATTTTTTTTGTTTTGGGGGTTTCCCATGCATTTTTGGAGGAATGGGTGAGTTTTCATGATTTGGGCCAAACTGTGAGCCCAATTCCAGAATAAAAAATAAATTTTGATTCCTTTATAACTCATTAATTTTTGAATATTATTCATCCATTACAATTCCTACATGGCACTTCCTAACCTATGAATACTAACAAATTAATTTGGACCTTTTAGAAATTTATAATCGTGGTGGATTTGAGTTTTTATATTAGGGACTGTGCCTGCCTGAAATTCCATTTCCTACACTAAAAATATTTTTTAAATATTTAATAACTCAATCAATTTTTATTTTTTTTCAGTGATTCCAACTCTCACCCGAGACCACATACATAAGGAGCTCCTCCATTCTCTCATCCCCAATGTGGAGCTCCATAGAATCGCAAAATTGGGAGAAACATCAATGGATTTCAAAAATAGCCCACATTTGAAGAGGTAAATTGACCTTTTTGTAAGTCCCTATATTTTTAATTTTTTTCCACCATTATAGTTCATACATGATATCCTCATCCTTGTTTGAACCTACCTTAAATTTTTTTTATATTTTAAAATTCAGATACTGGTGGAATTTTGGTTATGTTCTTCAATACTGTTTTGGAAAAGTGTTTCTCTCTTCAATTTATTCCATCTTTTTAGTATTTCCTCCCCTTTTTAGTAACAAATATAGTGTATAAAAGTTAGGGTTCTTACCTCTAGTTTTTTTGTGGTATTTTTGGCGAAATATTATCATTTAGGGTTCATTTTTACTTCCTTGTGGTGTAGCGAAGGTGCGATTGAGGTTTCACACTAGGATTCAAGGCTTCTGACTCAAAAGGTAAGTGAGACCATGTATAACCATTTTAGGATGAGTTAAAATTCTTGGTTTAATAATTTAGTATGTTTCAAATTTTTTGTGTGTGGTGCGAAAACTATTTTTGATGGATTTTGTTATGTGTATAATTTTATAGTTTCATATTTTCATGGAATTGGGTGCCTTTAATGCGGAGCTCTTGGGGAGATGGTTGGGTGTATTTTATAACATATGAAAGTGATTTATTAGTGTTTAAAGGGGATGAAAATTCTGGTTTGTTAATGTCGTAATGTCTTGTGGGCCTTGTAATGGGTTTTTTGGAATGGTTTTAATGTGTGAAACTATGTTGTACTCCTTGAACATTATTTGTGAAAACATGTATTTTTCATGTGTACATTTTGTGGAATTATTTGAGGTATTTGTATAAAACTTGGGGTTGGTTTAATAAATGTTTTTAGGGATGAAAAATATGTTTTGGAATGTTATTGTTATGGTTTTGGTCTTTAATGAGGGTTTTGAAATGGGTTTTGTTTGCAAACCATGGTTATACCTCTTGGGTAGGTTATATATAAATTGTAAATTATTTAATGAGTAACAAAAATTGTTAAATGGTTTCTTATGTACTATTTTATTGATAGTATATTCCTAAAATTATTTTATGAAATAGAATGTGTTCAGTTATGTTGTAAATAATTTTGTTATTGTATTGTAATTTGTCGAGTTGATTTATGAAACTGTGATGTGATTGAAAAGCATGTTTTCGGGCTGTTTTGTGTGAGTGTGATATGAAAAATTGACTTTGATTATGAAAATGATATTCTGTAACATGTGATTAGGTTGTTATGTGATGTTTAGTATATTGGGAAAGCTTTTTTAAAATGTTTATCATATTTTTTGAATCGTAAAAGATGTGAAAAATGTGTTGTGGGTAATTTTTGGTGTGAGTATGATTTCAAAATTCATTTGAATGAAAAAATGAATTTTTAGACTTGTGTGGTATACATGTGGGCTGTTTGGTTAATTTGTGATGTGAAAATTTAACTTCCATGTGAAAAGTATATTTATTGACTTGTTGAACTTGTCTGAGCATAAGGGGAAAACCCAAGTATCTAGGTGGGTGGACTTATACTAGTATGCTAGTGATTCCGTGGGGTTTGTCCTCAGTTTCACTTAGCAAGAATGACACTTACAACTCTAACTAAACTATGATAATGATTATTGGGGACCACTTTGTTATGGGTATGTTCCCTACTAGTGGCTCTTGTATGAGAACATATATTATAATGCATACACTCACCAAGATATGAGGTACATTGGACCCACAACGAGCTAGTTCCTAGGGGTTATTTTCAATTTCCCGTGGTCATTGGTTACTTTGTGATTACCATCGGCATATGGTATGGATGGCTAGTAAATTCAGTAGTTTTTACATTATTTTTAAAACTATTTTTTCCTAATGATATCCCACTTGAAAATGTTTTAATTTTTAAGTTTCATATTTTATAAATTATAACTAGCATTTCTTATTTATGAAAACATGCAAACTATTTATCTTTGTATATTTATCACATGGAATCTCATAGTGGTGGTATCCTACTATGAATTGTCTCACACCCAACATACACCCTTGGGTGTATGTAGACTTGGTTATTTTTTGTTGTCGCTAGTTGTGTACATTTTTTTGTGCTAGTGGTTCGGGTTTCTAGCAGGTCCATGGTGGTGAAATCTAGGGGAGATGGCTTGAGGGTGGTGCCCATTGCCATGTGGGTTATTGGAATGTTTCTTTTTAGTTTTATACCTTTGTTATAGTCATGGTGAGTTTCTTTATACTATGTAATTGAGTTCTGAATATTTTTTGTAGGATGGTTTTTTTTTGAAAAAATCCTGAGTTGTTTTATTGAAATCATTTGTTGATTTAAGTTTATATAGTCGGGTAAATCATTCCCAATTCTCATTCGATGATACCCAATCACTTATGCTAGCCCGCGGGGATCAATAACACCCTCAGAACCTTGTCACATGCTGATTTTGGCACCAATTTTGGTGGCGACTAGATTCAGTTCATGACAAAATGGTATTAGAGGTGCTTCAGGTTAATTCATTGGGTCATGTTATTTGGGGAAGAGTTGAGCTAGTCCGGAGTTAAGATTTTCGGGACATGGTATTCTAGTTTTGGGTAGTGTTCTTGATCACCACACCTCATTATGGGATTCAAGTTTCTATTTGAAGTAATTATTTATCTAATTCCTTCGGTTTTATTGGTTTGATGATGATTAGAGGAAATGGAAAGAGAGTTTGGTTAATGGTATCTGTGAGCTCGCAGGGCCTAAGAAGCCATATAGAGCTTGGTATATTCCCTAGAACACACTCTCTGATGGTGAAAGTGATTGGAATATGGTCATCAACCATATGTCCAAGTCACCCACTAAAACTAGTTTCCTCTCACATTGTTTTGTGATTTAGTTTTGAAATCAGGGATCATTGGTTTTAAAGTGACTTGGTTTTAAGAAGCATAATGTTTTTGTGAAATGACTTTAAAATAAAGAGGGAATGGTTTGGTATATGAAATTGTGGAACTGAATTTTTATAAATATTTTGAAAAGGGAATTGGAGTTCTTACACCTCTTTGGAATGTAGGAACTATATTGAGTTTGGATTTGAAAAGTGTTTCTAATAGATTTTTATAAACAATCAAAGGGTGTTTTAATGGGATGATATTTTTTGAAATAGATGTGAATATCCTTAAAGTGATTTCTCTTCTAAATGGTTTTTTCTTTCTGAAAAGTATTGTAAGATGTGAGTTGGTATTTTTGATTTTGTGGTTAGTGGTTTTGAGAAAACGGATGTGTTGGTTGACCATTTTGGTTTTTGAAAAGTGGAAATACTTTTTGTTTTAACCGTTGGTATATTTTAGAAAAACCACATGCATGGGGTTATATGGTATGATGGATGGTTTATGGAAAGACTGGATGAGTGTTAGTATGGATATGAGGAGTGAGCCTAGTGTGGCACATAAACATGCATGTGTAAGGCCCATGGGGTACCATTGGTGGATGCGCTAACAGCTAAACTATTTGTTTTCAGAGAAATGTTTTTCAAGAAAAAAATGATGTCTTGATGAATTGTTTGGGATGAATTATAATATGTTTTTTTGGAAAATTTTGATGTTGTGGGATTTTTTGAGTCTAAGAACCCCTCCTGTTCGAACTGTGTTTTGGGTTTGTGTTTGGTCGGTAAGCTGGTAGAAGGACCCGTTAGCAGTCTCCTCTGAGATAAGTTTCGAGACACCTTTATTATGGTTTCCATCATGTGTTTGGATCTGGTTTTTCATACTCTTTGAACAATGGACCTTCTTGGTTGGGTCCTTAGGTTCTCTCATTGGATAAGGTACAAACCCATTAAGGGTTAATGCATAACTGAAGTGTATCCCGGATTGTTTCTCCATTGGAAAATCCTCCATTTGATCAATAAAAGAAATATTTTTTTCTTGAACTCTATAGATTGAGCCTATACCCATTCCATTCATTGTTTTATTGATCCTATTGTAGCGGGAGAGTGATCATGGAAGGTTGAAAGAGACTGTAGATTCTTAAGTTTCCAGATTTGTCTAAGGTGGAAGTGGTCTCATGTTATTAGTGTGGATGACTGTCTCTATGTTGTCTAAGAGGGCCTTTAGGTTCCTCACAGTTTCCATGAAGCATGATGTCATGTTAAACCTCTAGTGTGGGAAATACGATAATGATAGGATATTGTGGACACATTCTAGAATTGTGTGTTGTTTGGGGATGTTGTATAAGGTCCCTCTCCCAGCATTGTTTATATCAGTCATAGTGGTCATGTTCGGTGAAACCTTATGATGTCATGTGCTCTATTGACCATAATGGTGAATATCAAGAAAGAATCTGAGGTTCTTTGTTATGTTGGGATAATTTCTCCCTTGAAAAAGCATAAAAATATTCCATTTTAGATGAAGTTGAGTATAGGTGTTATTTACTTATATTGTTTCTCACCCGAACAAACAATACATTTTGTGTGTGCATCTTCTATGCCCCTGTTTCAGTCAAATATTGGGTTAGGGTAAAGTGAGTTTGGAATGTTTTACGTCTTGTCAAACATATCAGGAAATGTGGTGTAGTTGTTGGTTGAACCGAAAGAAGAATTCTCATTCAGGGGTTTCCAAAGCCTAATTGTGAGGCCAAAGATGCTTCAATCATTAGAGCTCCATCCATAGGTCACGAAGAGAAGTTGGCTCATAGTCAGGGGAAATCCTAGGATCATTTAAACCACTGTACAAATTCCAATCCTTAGTATGAAATATATAATGATTTTAAACCAATGGTGTCATCATCATTGTTATGTTGTACCTGTTCATTGGAAATAGGTGGAGGGACTTGTACCCATGTCATCGCCAAATGTTATTCCTTCCCCCATTGGTTTATATTAATTCACTGGAGAAAGGTTTGAAGATTGGATAGATAGGTTGAGAACATGGTTTGTACTTGGTTTTTAGTGACCATTCTTTAGAAAACCATATGGATATAAGGATCCCCAATCTTAGAGAATGGTTTCCCAAACCGTGCGGACTAACCATGTGGCCATCAAAACTCTTTAAATTATGGGGTCTTTCTTTACCAAGCCATACTGCTCAGTTAATATGGTTGGTTCCTATGGTGGGATGAGCCACTATGAGTTTTATATAAGTTCTTTTGTAAAGGTCCGATGGAATTATATCATTTGTACTGGGGAGTCTGTTCAGGCCTCCCCCTATTAGTGTCCTAATTCTATCGGAGGAAAAATATATGTTGTCTCTTATAGTAGGGATATTATTTTTCTTCCCCCATACCAGTAACTCATGGAAATCCACGGTCTGGGATTGGTGGTAGGTAGTCTCATTCGGAGCTATCAAAATACAAATGTCTTCCTTGGGTAAACCTTGATATTGGATATTTCCCAATGGTTTAGTTATAGAAATGTAAGTGTAACTTTGTTCGATGGTGTTGTTTGTTTGGGTAAATTTCTTGAGTCTTGTTCAGATTTCAATTAAGGGTTTTTATTTTAGGATAATTCTTTAATGTGATTGATTGTTTCAGGAAAGTGGGGTATGTTTAGTTTTTGAGGGTATTCTTTCCTTAATTTATCACTTGATGTGTTTTGGCCTTAGGGGGTGAAACCTGGCAAGGGAGTACCTCTTGGTTTCAAAGTTGGGTTTGGTTGTTGCTTTGGCCTTGCTATGACTTTTTGGGGAAAAAAGTTTTCATGGTGGGGATAATTTTCACATACATAACTTATTTTATAGTTATTTTTAATTTAATTTCTATTATTTCTTTGTTTTGGGGGTTTCTCATGCATTTTGGAGGAATAAGTGAGTTTTCATGATTTGGGTGAAAATGTGAGCCCAATTCCAGATTTAAAAACAAATATTGATTCCCTTATAACTTATAACGTTTTCAAAATATTTCAACCATAACAATTTATAAATGGAATCCCCAGACGTATGAACACCACCCAATTAATTTGGATAATTTATAAATCTATAATCATGGTGAATTTGAGTTTTCATATAAGGGATTGGGCCTGCCCAAAAGCCCATTTCCTGCATTAAAAATATTTTTAATTATTTAATAACACATTAAATTTTTATGTTTTTTGGTGATTCCTACTATATCTCGAGCCCACCCACCTAAGGCGATTCCTCATTTTCTCCTTCCCCAATTTGGAGCTCTATTGAAGCGCGAAATTGGGTGAAACTTCTCTGGATTTCCAAAATCAACCATATTTGAAGAGGTAAATTGATCCTTTCATAACTCCTTCTATTTTTTATATTTTCCCCCATTCCAATTAATACATGATATCTTAATGCTTTTTATAACCTACATTAATTGTGTAGTTGTGTTAAAATTCATATACTGGTAGATTTTGGGTCGTTTTCTTCAAGAGTGTTTTGGGTAAGTGTTTATCTCTTCAATTTCATCCTTCTCCTTAGGGTTTCCTCCCTCATTCATGAATTTATAGAGTTTCCCGAATATATGGTTCATGCATAGGCTTTTATTTGGGGTATTTTTGGTGAAATATTATGTGTTAGGGTTCGTTTTCACTTACTTGTGGTGCGGCGAAGCTCTGGTTGAGGTTTCGCACTAGGATTCAAGGGTTTTGACTCAAACGGTAGGTGATTCCTTGTATAACTATTTTATGATGAGAAATCAATCATGGTTTGTTAATATAATAAGTTTCAAATCTGTTGTGTTTGGTGTAAAAACTATTTTTTATGTATTTGGTTTAGTGTTTAATTTTGTTGTTGCATTTTTCCTTCAAATTGGGTGCTTTTCCTGCATAGCTCTTGGGTAAATGATTGGGTGAATTTTAATAACACATGAAAGAGATTTATTTTTGTTGAAAGGGGATGAAAATTATAGTTTGTTAATGCCTTATTGTCATTTGGACCTTGTAATGGGTTTTTTTTGAATGGTTTTAATGTGTGAAACCATGTTTTACTTCTTGAACGTGATTTGTAAAAACATGTGTTTTTCATGTGTACCTTTTGTGGTATTGTTTGAGTTGTTTTTATAAAACATGGGGGAGGTTTAATAAATGTTGGTAGGGATTCCAAATATGTTTTGGAACGTTATTGTTATGGTTTTGGTCTGGAATGAGGGTTTTGAAATGGGTTTTGTATGCAAACCATGGTCGTACCTCTTGGGTTGGTTTTATAGAAATTGTAGATTATTTAATGAGTTACATAATGTGTGAAATGTTTTCTTATGTACTGTTTTGGTGATAGTATCTTCCTAAAATGAGTTTTTGAAATATAAAGTGCTAATTTATGTTGTCAAACATTTTGGTAATGTTTTTTAATTTGTCGAGGTGATTTATGAAACGATCATGTGGGCGTGAAACATGTTTTCAGGCTGATTTGTGTGACTGTGATGTGAAAAATGGACTTTTTTTGAAAAGGGTATTATGTAACTTATGAGTGGGCTGTTATGTGAGGTTTATCGTCTTGGGAATGGTTTTATAAAATTTTTAATGGATTTTTTGAATTGTGAAAGATGTGAAAATTGTGTTGTGGGCTATTTTTTCTATGAGTATGATTTCAAAATTCATTTGAATGAAAACCTGAATTTTTAGACTTCTGTGGTATACATGTGGGATTTTTCATGAATTTTTTTTGTGAAAATGAAACTTGCATGTGAAAATTATATTTATTTACTTGTTTAACTTGTCTGAGCACAAGGGGAGAACCGAGTATCTATGTGGGTGGACGTGTAGTAGTATACTATTGAATCTATGGGGTTTGGCCTCAGTTTCATGTAGCAAGATTGACGCTTACAACTCTATCTAAACTATGATGATGATAATTGGGGACTGCAATATTATGGGTATGTTCCCTACTAGTGTCTCGTGCCCGGGAATAGATATTGTGATGGTTACTGTCCCCTAGATACGAGGTTCCTGGGACCCACAACGAGCTTGTGCATAGGGTTATTTCTTATTGATTGTGCTCATTAGTTACATTGTGATTACTGTCGACATATGGTATGGTTGGCTGGAAAATTCAGTAGTGTTGAAATTATTTTTAATAGTGTTGATTCTTAATGATATCCGACTTGAAAACTATTTTAATTTTTACGTTGCATTTTTTTGAAATTGTAACTAAATTTTGTTTATGAAAACATGAAATCATTTCATCATTGAATTTTTATCACACGGAATCTATTAGTGGTGGTATCATACTGGGAATTAGATCACACCCTATGTAAAACCTTGGGTGTATGTAGACTTGGATAATTTTTTTTGTCATGGGTTGGCTACATTTTTGTGTTCCAGTGGTTCGGGTTTCTAGCATGTTCATGGTGGTGAAGTCTTGTGGAGATGGCTTGAGGGTGGATCCCCTTACCATGTGGGTCATTGGAATGTTTCATTTTAGTTATGTACCTTTGTTATAGTCTTGGTGAGTTTTTTTATACTATGTATTCAAGTTCTGAATTTTTTTAAAAGATATTTTGTTTTGAAAAAATGCATATTTGATTTATTGGAATCATTTGTTGTTTTAAGTTTATAAACTCGGGTAAATTGTTCCCAATTCTTATTTTAAGATACCTCAGAACTTGTGCCAGCCTATATGGATCGATAATGCCTTTCGAGCCTTGTCATAGGCCTATTTTGGTGATGGTTTCAATGGTGTCTAGATTCGGTTTGTGACACATCTAAGTCTATTAATAATTTCCTATCATATTTTTTTATAAAATTATATCAATGATAATATTTAATCATTATTGATAAGTGTTGGGTATTCTAATGTTGACCAAATTTTTCTAGATAAATAGGAAAAATAAGCATAATAGAATATATTTTCAACATTTTAATATCATATATACATATCACTCAAAACATTTTCCCACATAACTCACTCATCTACAATGAAATTTGATGCTTACCCCTTGCAAAACATTCTTATCAAAATAAATGTCCCCTGTTTTTACCTATAAAAGGAGATCACTTCAACCAATTTTAAACAATACCCATACTTAAAATTTTCAATTAAAAACTTCCCAATTTAATTCTTATATATCCCTAAACACTTTTTCCATTCTCAATCATCATCATTATTCCTCAATTCATTCATTTACAAATTATACATTAATAGAAGATCCAAATTCTCAAAGTGTTATATAACCCCTTAAACATCATAATTTATCATTCTTTTCGTCCTATAATAAGATTTCACTTTATAATCAATGTGGTTCATTATATTTTGAAATATAATTATTTATTATCACATTAGTATAACATATTTTTCTTTTACAATTTTAAAAATGATTTATCTCTATTTTTTTCAATGTATGATTTTAAAAATGAAATATCACAATGTTTATATATTTTTTCATCCTAATGAAATGTAATTGTTTATCATACCTAAAAAATTCCATTTGATATGTTGATTTCTATTTAAATATCTATTACTTACAATTATTTAAATTAAGATGTTTCAAAATAGTCCACTTAACCATTATAATGATGTTGTTCAATTTTCAATGATATATTATTAAATATATTTTTTTTAAATCTAACTATTATATATGTGTTTTTAAAAACCATTTTTGAATACATTATATAATCTTTATGGTCCAAATAATGAATTTTTTTGAGTAATCAATTTTAAACAAAATCACTTCAAATCTCCAAAAAAAATCTGAAAGTGTTCATAAATTCAACTTTTCTGTCAAATAACATCCATTTTCAAAATACTATTTTATGATTTCAATACCATTTTACTCTTTATATCTCGAGTATTTATATGCATATAAATTTCATTGATGATTTACATTGAAAATATTATTATGAAATATTCTTTTAGGGTGATTTATTTTTGGGAATGAAGCATTTTTATATTTGTTGTCAATTTTGGTGATGCCATCATCATATAGTGTAGACCACATTTTACTTTCCATGCATTTTTATTATTTTGGCGGATGATTATTATGAACATACCCATATTTGTACATATTATTTATAATATGATTTTTATAAATTAATAAGATAGTTTTGGACTAATAATATATTGAGATGGTTTGGGATGGATAATTCCCTAAGATGGTATGGTACCATTAAATCCATCAAAATCATGGTAATTTAAATTTTTCAAAAAAAGATGTATATAACTTTTTTCATAAAAATCATCATCATATGATTTATTAAAAACTGTGACTAAATATTACAGAAAAAATATGACAATATAAAATACTATAATTTAATATCCAGTATTTCCTAGTTCTATGATATAGTAAACTAGATGTTACATAATCATCTAATTCCCTGGATTACATTCAAACACACTTCGCTAATAATAGGTGTTAATATTATTGATGTAACACGTGGAATATTAATTTTATCATATATTCCCATCATTGAGACCATTATAAAACTATTTCATTTAAATTGATTTTAAATATTCAAATAATTTTTTTAGAATATTATTTCACAATTATTATATGCACCGATGATAGAATAACCCTATATCCCATTTTATAAATAAATATTATGACATAATACCCATAAATATCAAAACCAAATTCAAAAATGATTAAACATTTTCAGAAAATTATATAGATTATATAAGGGTCACATGTGTCATGGAAAACAAATTAATTACTGAGACATTAATTATTTAACAAATATTCCAAAGCTCAAGATTCATGATCATTTCTTGATATGATAAATAAAACATAAAAAGAGTGTTTACCTTGAATTTACATGGCTCATAATATCCTTGATTGAACTATATAATATTATTGTCCATGTTTTCCCCATATATTATCTACCATATTTTTATTTTAAAAGAGATCATACATATTAGAACACAATCCGATGAATTTTTAATACATACAAATATATATATATATATATATATTTAATTTTTTATGTATTAAACACTAATACTTATAACTCGATTTTATAAAATTTTATAATTCACTAAATTAATATTTAAATAATTTTTATTAAATAACTAAATTATATAAATTTAATTACTAGATTTCATTACATTTTATGTAATACTTTCTCAACTACAAAAATAAGTTATATGATTATTTTAAAATAATTATGAATGGAAAATTTATAATAATAAAATATTTATTTATTTTTTATGATTCAGTTTTTATAAAACAATAATTTTTCTAATGAAATATTGTGTATTGAACTATTGTCAGGAATGTGAAATTTTATAAAAACCAACATTGGGTAACTTATCAAAAAATATCATGATGCATGAGACTCAAATATTAAAAAACCCATAGGATAGGAAAAATGGATTATATATTACCCTAAAAACAAAATCCTAACCAATAATTATATTGGAAAGGCATATTAATGTGTTTTGTCCAATGACATGATAGTTAATATTGCTTACTAATATCATGTCTCTTAATTAGAAGGTCTTTGTTTTCCCAAATATAATTTTTTAATGACCCAATTTGGATACTCTTATAGACCCCATCCAGTTTCCCACAAAACCACAAGTGATCCTCTCAGTCATTGGAGGATCTGATAAATGAAAAGGGATATCAATAGATCAATTCGGAAATGATTTATCATCATTTGAAATATTTGCAATAATGACCTGAACATTTACATATAAAATTATATTTGATATTGAATTAAATTTCTTATTACGTAGTATGGTTATAAAAACACATTAAAATATTATGTTTTTCAGTAATAATATATATTTTTTATTTTAAATTACTACTAGGAGTCATAATCATTGATAATATAGTCATTGAACATTTATCTTATAAATAGTATATATTAAGGTCCAGGAAAATCTAATTGGCACATGCAATGGAATTGGTGGCCTCAACCAGTAGGGTTATACTATTTGAAACCCATTTATCAAATCTACTTATAGGGATACATTCTATTGGATTATACTTTGAATAATACCATGTTTAGGTTCAAAAATAATGTATTGATGAATTATTTACGTCTGATTTTCAATAGAATTTGGGTCACGACCGAAACCAAATTTGTCGAGCCCCTAAAATGAAATATCACCACCACACACCTTCATTTTTTGGTGTTTCCTAGTAAAATAAAGGACTACCTATCTCAATAGAATCCACATTAATATTTATATTTTATTTTCATCAAATAATGATGATATTTATTGATTATTTGTTTCCTTTAAAATGAATAAATAATGATATTGATAAAAATTAGATTTCAATATGAAAAAATAAAATTGTTTTATGCAGTAGTATGTACTTTCCAATATGAAAATTATTATTATAATATCATTAATATTCAAATTTAATTATTTTTAAAAAATATTATTATTAAATATTATTTTCTAGGTATAACTAATAATATAATTTTATGAAGTCAGAAATAATTATTATAAGGGTCAGAAAATGGTTGCCTAAAAAATCAATAATTTTGGGATTTTAATTTGAAAATTTAGATTTTCATATTTATTTAAATATTTTCAAAAATAAATATAATTTTTTTATTCATCATGTGAGAATTATTCAATGGTTATTTTTTTATAATTTGCTATGAATATGGATTTTTTGGGTAAAAACAGAATATAGTAAAAATATATTGTATGTATTATTACATCTAAATGACCCAAAATATATGTAATATTGTAAATTAAAGGTATATATGAAAAATTATATATTTACCCGTTATTTTATTGTGTTTTTTTGGTAAAATTATTAAAATTATAAGCCCATTTTCATTCTTTAAAACGTGATATTATATATTATGAATTTAAAATAAATTCTCTGTAAATATGACTCTCTTACAAAAAGTCAAGGAAAATATGTTTATGAGATATATTATTTTTATTATATAAGAAGAAAACAGACCCCCCCCCTTGTAATAAACAATATGAAAATGGTGGAAAATGTTCTTTGATTTAAATACATTATTGTATGGAGTCCAAAACCTATGTTTGATAAAAATAATCAACTACCATCTCCTTCCCTATAAAAACCGACTGAATATTCAATATTCTATCCACACAAGAAAATTAGGATCACATCCTTACTATAACCTTCCTTCTATATATACCTTCTATATAAATCACATGATCTTAAGAAGATCCTCCCATGCTTTTGGAAACAACCTATCATGGTAAGGGATCTTATCCTACCCCAAAACATCATTATCTATTGCCTTCAAATTTCAAAAAACTTATGTTAGTATATGTTATTTCACATCCCTAATACTATACGTTTTATATGAAATTTTTTAGAGACCTATTTCACACTCATTAAACAGTTTTATTAATCATTTGGTACTATCATTTTGCTGCATAAATTTCATGGCAATTTTTTATTTCAAATGACTGTGAAGTGATTTCCAATACCAATTTCTACTTAGGGGTATTCACCAATATGTACATATACAAATTAAATTGGAAAATATATGTATTTAAATCAATATCCTCACTCTTTGGGTGATGAGAGGTGAAACACATTCATATGTTATGGGATCTGTGTTGAACAATTAGGTATGTACAAGATATGATTATGATGGTTGGGTCCAGATAGTGATCAAATGCATTGGATAAAGTTTTAGTCTTGTGATATTTCATTTATGGTTCATGTTAGGTTATCCTAAGAACCCTAATTATTAATTTATTGTTTTTTGACCTTGAATTATACATATTGTAAGGACCCGGCCTTAAACATTACAGATTCTTGAATTAAATGGATAATTAACATTGATTATCTTATCAGGTTTAGAGTTTTAGATAATTATGTCATAACATTTACATAACAATTTAAATATTACATGTAGAAAATTATATTCATTATCCATTTTTTCATAAAATAAAAACACTTGAAAAAAAAAGAGTCATGTCTGCTTCCATGTTTTAGACAACATGAATTTTCCTTGATCTAATCATTGACCTTTATTCATATTTATGTCCTCAGGAAAACATTTAAAAAACATTGTATGAGCATAAAAATCTCAGTATGGGATATAAAATAATGAATCAAAGCATTATACCATCAATAAATACAAAACAATGAACCAATACTTTTCAATCATAACATACCTCATGAAATCATAAGATTTATGAATAACACACAAAAATCATAAATCATAAAGGTAACATGTGGAATCCATATCAAACATACATTGTATCTATCACATAGGCATAGGGAGTCACATTTGGAATACCCATCATAATATATTCCCTAAATCTCTTAGGACAAACATTCATGTTTACCTCCGTCACGTTACCCAATGCATTGGAGAGCTATCTCAGGCTCACCCGCACAAGGATTATCAAAGAACCACCCATAAACGTAAACAATTCCCAATATACGTAACATATTTATAGCCCATAAAAAAAACATAATGTAATTATTACATTTCCATAGTGCAATCACAATATATCATTTCAAAACATTGGAAAAATCAAAGCTTTTATCAAACCATTTTCCAAACCATTTAAAGTATTAAATTAAGATATTTTTGAATCAAAGTGTCCCATAACACTTTGATGCTTTAAAAATAAATTTAAATTTCAAAACATTCATATCCATATGAATAAATAATTAAAACCATTTAAAAACATGGATATTAATGTGAATGATTTAGAATAATAATCCTTTAAAAAAATTTAAAATGATATTTTAGATAAAGAGTTTATAACAATTTGAGAGACCCTGGAATACAAATAATTGAGGAATAGCATTTAATCATAACTTAATAATATTAGTAGAATAAATTTATTCATGATTTAATATTCCAAAGGACAGTACATACACCATATAAAAGTGAATTGGTTCATATCAACAAAGAAGACTCAATGGAAATGTAAATTGAGTCGAAATCCCTTCTAAAGACGGTATCCTTAGATTAAGGATAAATCAATTAAATAATTATTTTTGGAAAATATAATTACACCCAAAATAATTGGATATTAATTTTAAATCAATCAGAGTTTATATTCATAGGACATAATCACGAAGTGGATGTTTAACCGAAAAATTGAAGTTGGGTTAAGAAGTTTTCTTACAGAAATTTGACAGCCTAACAGTGTCACATTAAAATTCAGAAAATAAGTTGATGACAGATATATCATCACTTGGAAATACAATTTACATCAATAAGGATATATAAGAATATATCCCAACATAAAAATATGTAAATTAAAGTAAATAACAAAGAAGTCTTTTAAAAAGAAGAGTGTGAAAGGTTCCCTTACCGATTTGGTAACATACGAAACATACACACCATGAAAGAAATATCACACAATGAATATGTAAATATTCTTAAATTAATTTATATTAAACAAATAATACAATCATGGGATGTACATTCACCACACAAAATTAATTAGTGGCTAATATAGCATGAATCTCACGGAAACCAAATTGAGATGAAAAACCAACACCATGTTGTAATCAATCGAGTCATATGAGAAAAAGTTAATAACCACAAAATGAATCAAAAAATACCATGAATATAAATAGAATAATGATAATATATATCATATGTAAGTACACAATACAACACATACAGTAAATAAGTGAGGAATAATGTAATTCTCACTGAATAAAAAGTGAGATAAGAAATCACTTACATCATGTCCGACTTGACTCAATCGTTCTTTAATATGAAAAATATGAAGCTAAAGTTATTTTATACCTTAATAAGACAATTTTTCAAGTTTATTATTCATTTTATATCACTTACTAAAATTTTATAAACATTATTTAATCATTAATGTTATTAACAGTTGTTTCGTCGATATTTGGTACTTGAGTAAAAATGAACACATTATAATTACAAGTTGTCCATGTAGTCAACAATATATTATATACAGAATGATATTAATTATTTAGATATCATATAAATATTATATATCAAGTATATTAATGTGTTTATAACATTACATAACATTTGGAGATAATAAATTAAATGCATCGTTAATAGAGATAGTAAGTTGTACGTACGCATGAATGCTACATTCATTTCTTTTTCATTAATTATTGGAATTAAAACATAATTTTACATAGGATTTTAATAAATATAGTATAATATCATATAAAATATTATTAAATCTATTCTTTATACATCTCACATATTGCATTAACGAGTATTATCACTTTAAGAGGGTTGTAGTATGCACTTCCTAAAATGAAATTATCACATTTACCCATTATGAAAAACCATAAAGGTATGCTATAAATGAAAAATACAGAAGCTTGAAGGAAAAATAAACATAATATATACCATATATAAATACAGTACCATCATAATGTCCCCATGAGAGGTGGTAGGAGTTAATTGAACAATCATTGTTTCGTGATGCGTTAATTTTCCATCCACAGAAACATTGTGTTCTTTAGCCATTAGATAAAGGTGTGTGTAAGTTTATTTCTAATACTTCTCATAACAACATCCTACTATATTTAAGATACTGGTGTGGTTATGAAATAAAGTAATAATGAGATTTTAGGTGGTTGGAGAAGTAAAATAAAACAAATGAACTTAAATAAAAGATATTACGTTAAAATCAGGTAACTCAATTTGGTTTGAACCAAAATGATTTTTGAAGTGTTTTCTGCCTAAGGTAAGGCTTCCAGGATAAAGAGACAGATCCTGGGAGCTTATTGAAAAAATTTTTACTCGATAAAAAGGCTTGAGAAGTGTTAGAAATGGGTAGGAAGTGATGGATTTTTATAAGGGAGAGGAGTGGCTCTTTAGAAAAGTTTGGAACAATTATTTTATTATAACCTCATCTTCAGTTTCAAAAGGTCAACAGATCATTAAAGTCAAAGTTAAGATGAATCATGGTTGAAATAAAATCAACCAATAAAAATTGGACTCGTTTTTTATATTGTTTTAATATTTACAATCTTATTTATTTAAATCATTTATTAATGAGGTAAATATTGCATCATTATTGTATCATAATTAATTTAATTTGTTTTATTTTCACAATTTATAAACAAAATACCTTGATGTAGGGAATATTTTTAGATTTCAAATGAATATTTATAGTTGAAAAGACAACTTATAAAACCTCATGTAAACATTTATTTACTAAAAGATATTTGTTTATGTCATTTTGTCTTTACATTAAAGTAATTAATATATAATGTCATTATTACCCACATGTGGCTCCATGGGGTCCCAAATTCCACCAAATGATCCCCATGTTCGGAAATATGTCCTAAAATAGGATTAAGACACATGTTTGGGTAATTTAACAATATTATAACATTATAGTTTAACCTTATTTACTATATTTACCCCTTAATAATGGTAAATAAAATATTTACTAAAATATATATTTTAAATGTCTAAAAATAAAAGTTACCAATTTAAAAAATTTGGACCTACTGATTCCAAATATGGAATCCATTTTTCATAATTCAAAACACATAAGTGAAATAAATTAATTTAAAATTAATTCCCGCTGTCAAAACAAAAAGCGTGTTTTTAAGAAATAATAACTATCAAAAGATTGACACTTATTTATGTCCAATTTCGAAGTGAAATTAATTCCAATGTCCAACATTGGATTAGCTGGTAAAAATATATTTTTATTAAACATTATAACCAATTTAAAATATATTTTAACCATATAAATAATTTATATTAAAAGTCAATTTTGAACTAAAATACTGTATTCTTCACTATTCATTATAAAATGAACTTTATCCGCAAAAGACCAAAAATTTACCGAAAGTAAATTTTTTATGTCCTAAATCTAAAGAAGATTTTTTTTGTAAAACTGAACATATAAAAATGACCAAAACTAGCTTTAATGCGGGTTCGCCATCAAAATGTGGTAAATCGACCATTTAAAGAATATTAGAGTATTTATGCTTAGATTCATTCATGTTTTAAGCCTCTAACATTAATTGGGTAAAAGTAAAAATATTAAAAAAACATGTATAATATTATTGTTGTTAGTTCTATTCATTATTGTTAATACAATGGCTATGAGTTATCTACCATTAAAAATAATAATATTATATTATTAGTGTGCAGTGTAAGATTCCAATGAAACCCATTGTTGTGTATTGGGTACGCCACCGAACATAGCTTCCCCATTAAAGTAGAATTAATATTTAATTCACAAATATTAATTATTATGAAAAATTACATGTTCTTTATTTACCTAGGATGTTACATCCTTCCCCCTTTTTGGAAATTGCATCCTAGCAATTTTATAGTTGGGCTCGAAAACATAATTGATAGTCCCACATCAGGAAAATAGTCAATTATACTATCGCATTAAAATAAAGGAAAAAAGTACAAAGGTTACCTAAGACAAACGATAATAGGATTCCCTGAAAACATGGATATGGAGGAGAAAACAGACCATCATATTTTCATTGAGAGTGATAGAAAACATTATTAGGAGAAGTTAACCACCAGAATATCACAAGCATGTGATGGGTTAAACAGTCCTTGATTCACCAGTTAGAAAAGATAACCGAAAACGTATATTTTTTATGTTACATATCACTAGGTAATTTAGTTAAGAGATTAACTAAAAACATAAGAAATCATACTTACTTGTCATATAGACATTCATATATTACCAAATTCTACCACAAACACATCTATTCTCCAAACGATGTGTATTCAAACTGACTTGGTCACATTAAAGGCGCTAGAATCAACTTCTAGAGAATTACATCATCCCCAAAAGAAAAACAACATATTTCTCTTCTCTTTATACATCAACTAAAACCAAAACGGTTTGTACGAGATCATATAATCCCCAAAAAGGAAATTCCTTTATAAGAAGAAATACTACTCTTAATCTCCAAAATTCAACAAAAAGTACCCAATGTTAATGAAAAACTATTCAATACACAAATGCCCTTAAATTTTTTCCAAATAATCCAAACTAAGATTGAAACCCAAAACATATAAGGATTTAATCCTACAGTATTCCACTGTAAATCTTAAGTTTTATCTCCAAATAGTATCGGCTACTCTTATAGTCACATACTAAAGTGTAATTATCCAAATCACATACTCTCTATGATAGGTTAATCATTTCCATAAAAAACCCAAATCACCATATGTCCACAATACAATCATAGATTCTCCAAAAATAAAATTTCACCATTACTAATCAGAAGAAAAGATCATCATTCCTTGAATAACATTTTCATATTTCAAGCTTCAGGGTTACACATACTATAAAAAGTCTTCCAATGTATTCCCATCATGAAATGTTCCTTAATAATTTTAAGCATTTCACTATCCTAAAATCATCTGTAACTCTTGAATCCCTTATATGTTGACTTCATACTCATTCAACATTCTTCATGACCCATTACACGTTCTTTACCAAATAATTCTGAAATACTTCTTTTTTACAACCAAAATCCTGAATCATATTCTATGATTAAATAATGTCAAAACTGATGTTAATAAATAATCTACACCTTTCATTGGTAATTGTCTGTTTCTTAATCCTCAATTGGATTGGAATTAGGTGTTGGTAAACATATATATGTATGATCATGGTGATCCCACTACCGAAACATCTTCATAGGAAAACTATTTTCATAATGAACATGCACAATAGATTTAAAACATTCAATTGATCCCTAAGAAAAAAAATATTTCCCTTTCCTAGAGTCTACTAGATTATACTTTTTTCTATGGAAGTTTCTTTCTTTATGACCTTCACTTCCACATCTATACCATATTCTCAAACCCTTTGAAAAATTTTCCTATGTGTTTCTTTCCACATCCTTGACACAACGATTTTTGAATATACAGACCTTTATGATTATTATCTGATCATCTTCGCAGATTTGTTTCTCACATATACGATGCCTTATAAAAATCACCAAGTTTTAGGTGGTCAATCATGACTCCAGATAGTTGGTTTAGAATAACCACAATAGTTCTAATTGCATCTCCCATTTCATTTATTTTCTCATTCTAAAAACCATCACAGTTTTCATGACATCAATTGTTACTTTGGTTCTTCTTGATCCAGTGATTTATTAAAAACAAAAAGGTAAGTGTGAGTATATCTGTAAAATCATCATATAATATATTATGAGGAGGATATATAAAAAGATATACATATTCATGTTATCTTAAACCCATTTACTTCATCTAAAATAAATATGACTTTTTCATAAATCTTAACCATTATGTTAATGTCATGTATGCTTAAATAAATGCCTAACCTCTAAAGTTATCAAAATTGATAATTGATACAAACTATAAGGACCAGGCCTTAAACATTACAAAATCATGAATTAAATGGATAATTCACATTGAGGATATTTTTAGGTTTAGAGTTTTAGAAAATTAGGTAATAACAATTACATAACAACATGAGTATTACATGTAGACAATTCTACTGATTATCCATTTTTTCATAAAATAAAAATGAATGAAAAAAGTGACATGTCTAGTTCCATGTTTTAGACAACATGACTATTCCTTGATCACATCCTTGAACCTTATTCATCTTTATGTATTTTGAAAAACATTTCAAAAACATGGGTTGAGCATAAAAAGCTCGGTAAGAGATATAAAATAATGAATGAAAACATTAGACCTTAAATAAATACAAAACAATGAAACCATAATTTTCAATCATAACATACCTCATGAAATCATAATATTTATGAATAATAAAAAGAAATCATAAATCATTAAGGTAAATTGTTGAATAAATAACAATTCCTAATATCCATAACATATTCATTGCCCATAAAACAAACATAATGTAATAATATCATTTCCACAATGCAATTACAATATATCATTTCAAAAAATTGACAAAATCAAAGATTTTATCAAACCATTTTTAAAAACGATGTAAAATATTAGTAAAGAGGTTTTTGAATCAATGTTTCCATACCACATTAAAGCATTTGAACAAAATTTAAATTTATAAAAATCAATATCCATATGAATAAATCCTGAAAACAATTTTTTAGAACATGGAAAGTAATGTGAATGATTTAGAAAAATAAACCTTTAAAACATTTAAAACGATATTTTAGTTAAAGAGTTTTTAAAAAAATGACAGTCCCTGGAATACAAATAATTGACGAATAACATTTAATCAGAACTTAGTAAAATCATGAGAATAATGTTATTCTTAATATAACATTACAAAGGACAATATATATACTATATAAGAGTGAATTTTTTCATATCAATAATGAAGTCTCAATAGAAATGTAAATTGAGAAGAAACCCGTTAGAAAGATGATATCCTTAGATTAAAAATAAATCAATTACATAATTATGTGTAAAAAATATAAATTCAACCAATATAAGTGGATATTAAGTGTAAAAAAATAAGTGGTTATATTCATATCATGACAAAATCGAGAGGTAGATGTCTAACCCAAAAATTGAAATTGGGTTAAGAAGTTTTCAAACAGAAATTTGACATCCAAACGGTGTCACTTCAAAATTTAGAAAGTATGTTGATGAGAGAGAAAAGGATATCTCATCACTTGGACATGAAATTTATGTCAATAAGGATATAGAATAACATATCCCAATATAATATGAAGTAAATTAAAAGATATAACAAAGAAGTCTTTCAAAAAGAGGATGGTGAAATGTTCCCTTACAAATTTGGTATCTTACGAAACATACTCCCCATCAAAGAAAGAACACACAATGAATACTTAAATATCAATAAATTATAATATATTAAACAAATAATACAATCATGGGCAGTAAATAAACAACACAAAATGAAATAGTGGCTAATAAAACATGAATCTCATGGGAATAAAAAGTGAGCTGAAAACCCTCACCATGTTGTAATCAATCGAGTCATATGAGAAAAATTTAATAACCACCATATGAATCACAGAATAACATGAATATAAATAGAATAATGATAATATATATCAAATGGTTGTACACAATACACCACATGCAATAAATAATTTGTGAGCAATGGAAATCTCACAGAATTAAAAGTGAGATATGAAATCACTTACATCATGTCCAAATGGACTTGATCATTCTTTAATCACATAGATAAGAAAATAATGTTAATTTATACTTTCATAGGATTATTTTTCAAGTATATTATTCCTTTATTTCACCTATTACCATGTTATAAATATTAATTAATAATTTATGCTATTAACGGTTGTTTCGTTGATATTTGGTACCTGAATAAAAATGAACACCTTATAATTACAATTTGTCCATGTCGTCAAAAATCCATTATCAGAAGAATGATATTCCAGATTTAGATATCATATAAATCATATATATCCAGTATATATATGTATTTTTAATAGTACATATCATTTTGAGATAATAAATGAATTGCATTGTTCATAGAGACGGTAAGCCGTACATACGCATGAATGTTAATTTCCTTTCTATTTTATACTTTAATGGACGTAAAACATAATTTTACATAGGTATATAATAATTAAAATATAATATCATACATAATATCATTAAATACATCTTACATACATCTCACATAAGGCATTAACGTGTCATATCACTTTCAGGGGTCTGTAGTCCGCACTTCCTAAAATGAAATTATCACGTTTACCCATTATGGAAACCATAAAGGTATGATATAAATGAAAAATATAGAAGAATTCAGAAAAAATAAACATAATAGATATCATATATAAATATAGTTCAATCATAATGGCCACCATGAGATGCGGTAGGAGTTAATTGAACAATCATTGTTTCGTGAGGCGTTTGTTTTCATCCACTTAAACATTATGTTCTTTACCCATTAGATAGAGGGGAGTGTAAGTGTATTTAGAATAATTATCATAAAGACATCCTAGTATATTTATTATATTGGTGTGGTTATAAAATACATAAATAAAAAGATTTTAGGGGTTTGGATAAGTAAAATAAAAAAATAAAACATAAGGGAAGACGTTACCTTTAAAACAGTTAACTCCCTTTAGTTTGAACCATAAAGGGTTTATTGAAGTGTTTTATGCATAAGGTAAGGATTCTAGGATAAATATTGTGTTATTTGGAACTTATTGGAGAAGAGGTTTCATGATCCAAGGGATTGAGATGTGTGGGCAATGGGTAAGAAGTAAGGGATTTTTAAAAGGGAGAGAAAGAGCTCTTTAGGAAAGTTTGAATCATTTATTTTATTATAACAGCATCATCAGATTGAAAAGGTCAAATAATCGTTAAAGTCAAAGTTAAGATGACTCATTGTAGAAATAAAATCATCCAATAATAATTGGATAGGTTTTTGATATTGTTTTAATACTTATAACTTTATTTATTTAAATTATTTATTAATGAGGTCAATATTTCATCATTATTGTGTAATAACTAATTTCATTTATATGATGTCCAAAATTTATAAAATACCCTGATGTATGAAATCTTTTTATCTATACAAAAAATATTCATAGTTTACATTATAACATATATAAACCCATTTAAAAATTTATTTACTAAAAGATATTTGTTTATTTAATTTTTTGATTACTTCAAATTAATTAATATAAAGTGTCATTATTACTCCAATATGGCTCCATGGGGTCCCAAATTCTACCCAAGGATGAAAATGGTCATAACTTTATCATCCAATAGTATTATGACACATTTTAGTGCAATTTAATATTATTATAATATTATATTTTACACTTATTTATTATATTTACCCTTTAATCATTGTAAATAAAATATTTACTAGAGTAAATATTTAAAATATCTAAATATAAAAGTTACCTATTTGCAAAATTTGGACCTACTAATTCCAAATTATGTTTGCATTTTTCCAAATTCAAAACACTGATGTGGCAGAAATTAATTTAAAAATAATTCTCACTGTCAAAACAAAAAAGTTGTTTTTAAGAAATAATAACTATCAAAAGATTGACACATGTTTTTGTCCATTTTCAAGGATAAATTAATTCCAATGTCAATACATGGATTAAATGGTATAAATATATTGTAATTAAACTTTATAACCAATTAAAAAGATATTCTAACCATATAAATAAATTAAATTAAAAGGCAATTTTGAATTAAAATACAATATTTTTCTTTGTTCATTAAAAAATGAACTTTATCAGCAAAATACCAAAAAATTTCCCATAGTAAATCTTGATGTCCCAAATATAAAGGGGAATTTATTATGACAAATAAGACATATAAAAATGACCAAAACAATATTTAATGTGTGTTCACCATCAAAAGGTTATAAATAAACCTTTTAAAGAATATTATAGTACTTGTGCTTAGATTCATTCTTGTTTTAAGCCTCTAACATTTATTGGATAAATGTAAAAATATTCACCAAACTGGTATAATCATATTTTATTTAGTTCTATTCATTACCACCAATACAACATCTAGGCATTAACTACCATTTAAAATAATAATATTAAATTATTAGTGTGCGACGTAAGATTCTAAAGAAACCCATTATTGCATATCGGGTATGTCATCGAACATAGAATACCCATTATAATAGAATTAATATTTAATTCAAAAATATTAAAAAATATGAAAAATTTCATGTTATTTATTTACCAGTGATGTTACACAAATTATGTCATGATAAAAGATTATATGAAATTCCTATATTGACTTTATGTTGTCATGTCATACCATGCCTCATTGTTCATGATTAATATTATCGCCTATTATTTTACATTGTTATTAATCATGGATCACATTTAGTTCTTCCACCTTGGACAATATTTTTTCACTTATAGGGTTTTATAGATTACATCTTTCTTGTGCATTTCCCTATGATATCATATTCTATTTTATAAGAGTTGGGTAATGTAAATTTAATGTTAATGATTGTTTCAAAAAACTCACTATATCACAGAGTTATGTTAATATTTTGTATACCTAATATATTAATAAAACTATAAATATCATTAATATTGGTTGTGTTTACTATTTTATGTAGTTAATTATTAATTAATGTTTAATAATGAAACCCCATTATATTTTGTATCCCATGAATTCCTAATTATTTTTTGGTTTAGGATTAAAAACTATTGTGAATGACTTCAGTATAAGAATGAACATAGAATAACTTCTATAATTTTTTTATTTTATATAGTATGTGGTTTATATGAATATAAATCATTGTTTGGATACAAAAAGATAATGTGGCTTTGATAAAGATGTACCTAGGGCTATAAACCTCAAAAAAACTATATTCAACTATAATTGATTGTGAACTGGTGAATGACAATGTTCTTTTTTGATGAATTTGTTTAACACTTTTAGGGGACATGGTTTGGTAAATTTACAAGCTCAATATAAAAAAATTAATGTAAAAAAAGATACATATAGTATTTTATATTAGGAAACATACCATAGGTATCTTAGATTGAATCTTTGAAATTTATAGTATGTGTACTATATGTCATTTATCAATTTTACATTCATATATTTATATATTATTTTTATATAAATAAAGAATTAACATCCATAATTTTCTATTACTTCTAGTCAATGGATAGAAATCGAGGAACCAAGTCAATAACCAATGTGAGGGGAAATTTAATGACCACACCACATGGATACCTTACCCAGTAGGATAAAGAATAAAAAAAATTTATGACTACAAATTCTCAACTGACACAATTTTAAAACAAAAACCAGAATTAAGAGGAATTACTAAACACCCAAAACAAAGTCCATGTTGTTTTTGAGGCAGTAATGAATAAATTGATTCTAAAATTTATGGGATCATATGATAAACTATTTGAAAAATAATTAATTATTTAGATTGAAATTATATTCTTTTTTCATTAAGGGTCTGAGAAAGAGAAGGTCGTACTGGTTGTTAAACATATGGATGTTTAAGTTGATTAATGGTGGATTATGTTTGATAATTATAATCTAGAATATGAGATAAAAGAGATGAATTGGAAGAAAAATTAAAAATAGTTATTTTGACAAATTTTTTCATCACCCTATACAAATTAATGTTATGTAAGACCTCAAAATACTCATGTGAATCGACGATAAATCTATGACATCATACAAGGAAAAATCCCAGTACTTTAAGGGTACACCTGTATATTTTTTTCTACCATTAAGTGTAAAATTTATCATATATTTGGTTTACTAAATGTGATTCAAAAATACTCATATTATATTCCGGTCATTAATAATTATATGTAAATAGTCTAGTATACCCTCAAAGAAAATATTATGATCAACGAATATATTGTTTCTCAAACTATTATGAAGTTGAAAGAATAGATTATTTTTGCTTGTGTATTAGGGAGATAAAATTGTAGAATGATATTTCCACATCCTACTTGTAAAATGTATGAGAAGAAGAACCCTGTTAATTTGCTAAACGGGATGAGGAAATTCTTGATTTATGGAAAGGAAGGGAACCTAGCGCAATCAAATATGATGGAAGAGGGGAAGTATACAATTAACCCTCATCCATGTTTATAATGTTTCAATTGTGTGGAAAAAAGAATCTATGTGAACTACTTCTCTATGAAATTTTTTCCACATATAAATAATTCTAACAACCACAGTAGCAAGGGGAAGCATATAAAAACTCAACCACATCAGTGGATCTTAAAACGAACTAGATGATAAATATAATTTTCCTTCATTCAAGAATAGGGAATGCAATTTTTTATTCTATATCAATGGATTCATTGATCCCTCACCATTTTAGTTGAACATTTCAACCACTAAAATAAATCAATGATGTACATCTATCTATAAAAATTGAAAATTGTTGAATTATTACATCACATGTATATAAATCTTTCTCTATCCACATATTAGGGATGTATTTCCTAGATAACCTTTTGATACTACCATTAGTGGAATTCGATTATATTATTTTTATGAAATCTCTTTCATTATTCAAATACCGCATAAATTTCTATGTGATAGAAATCACCCAACGTATTGACAATCACCCTCGGATTTAACGAATGTTAATGGAGGAGGATAAATATAAATTATTACTAACATATATATAGTTTATATAATTTTCCTTGGAAAATGTGTATCACTGTCAAATGATTGAGAATATAGAAAATACAATCATTGAATACCTACCCATTGTTATTGAATATGCTGATGTGGTTCATGAGGAATTGAATTTTCTTCCTCATGACTAAGAGGATTAATTCTCAACCAATATTATAACTCAATATTTTATAATATCAAATACTCTAATTGTAATGGCCTTTATGGAACTTAATGATATGATGAAACAACTATAGGGAATCAAGATAATGGGTATATATACCCATGTGTTTAACTATGGGTAACACCATTCCTCTACATCAAGAAAAATGATGGGTGGATGAGGCTTTGAATTGATTATCATCATCTCAGAAAAGATATCAATAAGGAAAAAGTATCATATAAAAAAATTGATAACATATTCAATCACATATTGGGAGACCAATATTAATCAATGATAGATCTTCAGTCAGGATATTATCAATTAACAATGAAGATGGATGATATCCAAAATACTAATTATAATACAAGGTTTGGGCACAATACATTCATTGTGATTCTATTCATAAACAAAAAATACTCTAAAAATTACCATGATTCATATACATATAGTTTTTAGGTATTCCCATTACAAGGTTTGGGAAGCATTTATTGATGTTGTTCTTATATACACTGAATGAATGGATGAATATTAAAGGCCATTTAATATAGTACTGAGGGATATGTGAAAATAACAGATTTAGGAAATGTATAATTATTATAACTTTCATTAGATAAAGTAACATTCATAATTCATTTCATCACTAATAAAAGGATATTTGTTGATCCTTAAAAATAGGGAAAATTAATTGGTGAAAACCCATCCTTTTTTATTGAAATATCTAGATTACTTGGGAAATTTTTAGACTTTTTCATTGTGTGATTAATGACTCATTTTTTTCAATCCCACTAACTTTTTTACATAGAATTTAGATATGTTTTCATAGAATGATTAATGTGAGGAATATTTTAATCAGGTGAATAAGATTCTAATCACTACACTTGTGCTCAAATTACGCACTATTGGGTTTTGAAATGTGATATAAAATGATAGATATAAATATAGATTTTATTTTATTGTAATGGAAAAATTAATTTGGATGTCGATTCGTCACACTATAAAATTATCAATGAGAAAAAATAACGAACTCATGATTTAGAATTAGAAGTGTATATTAATACATTAAAATTTCCCACATTATCTTTATGGGGAGATGTTTGTTATATATTTATACCATAAGAGCTTCTATTATATACTAACACAAACGGAATATAATATGATCTAATAGAGTTGGTTAGATTTGGTAAATGATTATTTTATTTAATCCATTACCATTATGGGATAGAAACATCGTGGTAGATTATCTAAGTAGAAAGGATCATATAACTCTATATTAGACAAGGATTACAAGGGTTTAAATAATCTTAAAAAATAAACAAATATTTATTAGGATAAAAAAAGGAACATAACCCTAAATTTCTCAAATAATATCTCAAATATATATCCTTGAGAGATTCTTATAGTATCATAATGATGATACTTTTCAATAGAAGAAGGTATCAAATATTTTAGAGTTTAAATTTTCTAAACATGGAGTAAAAAGGAATGGAACCCTAATATGTGTCCCATATAATTGATAAATGAAGAGTGAATATAGAGTTGATACTAATAGATCATCTTTCTCTATTCATCTAGGAATCACTAAAATATATATAAATTTTATGAAAATGTTTATGGTGGGATAACATGAAGAGACAGAATATGTAGTTTTTATCATGATGAATAGTATACTAGAAAATCATGGTTAAATGAATGTATAAAAAGGGTAGGATGGAATAATATCCTATAAAAATTTGGAAATTTTAATATATGAACCTATATTTTGTAATTGGAATCCCCAATAAAACTGAAGGTAAGATTCTCTTTTGGGTAGTAGTTAATTTCCATAAAAGTTATACAGTTTACATTATTTTATAGGAATATATCAATCAGGAAAAAATCTCCTTGAAATACATAATAGAAGTGGTAAGACTGTATGGTGTGACAATCACTATTATATCCAATCGAGATTTGTGGTTTACATTGCTCTTTTGTAGAATACATCACCAAGAATTGAATAAAGAAATGAGCTTCAGTAAATCATATCTCCTTTAGATGGATGGTAAGTTTGAGAATACCATTTATACTAAGGAATATATGTCTAGGTCATTTACAATGTATTTTTGAGGATATTGGGGCTAACACATCCACTTAAATATCACGTAGAGGTTCTTAATTACCATACTTTGTTTAAAATCCTCTTTGGGTTCTTGGCTTTCTCTTTTGTTTCGGGTGTTACGAGTTTGAAAATTTGGTTCTTGTTGTGTTTTTAATCTATGACATGAGTATTGAAGGGATTTAATAGTATGTGTACTTCTCCTTTTTCATATGTGTATTGTGAGGTTATGGTGTTTTGTAGAAGGATTTGTAAAACTACTGGTGACACCCTATGTGGGGTCAGTTGTTGGTGTGGTTTATACCATTGAGTTGATTGAGTCTTGGAATAGAATTTTTGTTTTAATTTCAGTATTATTTCCCAAAAATATTTGTCCAATCGTCCCCCTAGGTTTCCACTATGGAGCTCCATTACATTGGGGGGGACTATTTGGGAGTCCAGAACATGCCTCATGGTTTCGCCGCATGGTTTAATAAACCGTGTAGCCAAACGTTGCAGGGTATTCATCTCATTATAAATATTCTTGAAATTTCATGTTTTACCTCATATGATACATTAAAACTCACCCATTTTGTCCCCCATTTTAAAATTTCACCAATGGAAGCCTCCCATTCTCCCCAAACCTCCCCTAGAACTCATTTTTATTGGGGTTTTGAGGGGGAAGCTTCCAGTTCTCTTCATGTAAGTGATTATATCAATTATTTCTCTCCATTTTTTAGATTGTATTCCCATATACTTGAGGTTCATTGTGTCCAGTTGGTAGGGTTTTGAAACTATGGTTTAACTTGTTTTATAATTAGACTATTATTTCGGTTTTTGGCTCGATTTACCTTCCTTGAGGTGTGGTAGTGGTGGGATTGGATTTTCATACAAAGATTCAAGGGTTTTCATTATTTTGGTAGGTGATTCAAAGTGTATAAAATACATGTTACATAGCTTGTCATGTTCATAATATTTAAATGTTAATATCTTTTAATTATCGGTTAAAAATTTTTTTTATGTTTTATTTTTAAAGAAAATGAGGTTTGTGTTCCATTTTTATGTTAAATTGGGTGGTTTTCATAGAAATATATTATTGGTTCATTTGGGGATACCCTATAACAATTTATTTCATTTTATTAAAATTAAATAATTCTGAAAACCATTTTTTTGGATGTTTATCATCATTTATTTTTTGCTAAGAATATTTTTTATAATGATTCTTGGGGGACATATGAACTTTAAGTGCCATTTTTGTGTGAAAATAAAGGTTTTACAAATATAACACTTCGTGGTTCGTATGGGGCTGCACTATAAATTATTTTTTCTGGCTAATTTAAAGGTATTGACACATCAATTTTGATTTTATTAACTTATATGTGAGCACATAGTGTTCAACATTTTATTTTCAAGGGGTTATGGTAAATTAGGGTAAAAATTCTCTATTAAATTGGTTTTATTATATGTTATTCTAGAAGAGTTGTTTTATAAATTATGTAATGGGTTTATATAAAGGATTTGGAATCTTAAAATTATTTTTTTATGAATATGGGTATGCAAATGGTGTTCAGGGTGTCATATTAAGGGATTGTGTGTGCAAAACGTTGTTATGTTTTGTGAAGATATTTTATTGAAATCCTAAAGGTTCTATTGGGTGGTGTAAGTGTTGAAAATCGTGTTTCTCCTTTTTTGGGGTTTAATATGAAAATAATTTATTATAGGTTATAATTTATTTTCTTATTATGAGATAATGGTTTGAGAAAAAAGGAGGCAGCCTCGCTTCCGAGGAGGGTCGATATATACTAGTTCGCCAATGATACATATGGGTTTTGTCCATGTTTCACTGGAAAAAATGGATAAAGAAAACACTAATAAAACAATATTTATTATGATTTGGGACCACTAGTTTATAATTATGTTCTCTACTAGTGGCTCATATATGAGAAATGATTTTTCTAATGTTACTTTAAACTGAGGTACAAGGTACTGGGGGCCCAAGACTACCTATTGCTTAGGGGTGTTCCTGGTTTTGGTAATCATTACATTTGTGTTATTTAACCTTTTAAAAGGGTGTGTTTGGAAGTAAATTATATAATAAAAAGTTTATATTTAAAATATTTTAACATTATGAATGTTTTATTTTGAAAACTGTTTACAATTGAAAGTTTCATTTCTGGAAATGTTTTTCTATTTTACCTTCCATAGTAAAACAATGTGCTTTTTCACCTTGAATTGCATACTCTTTTGAATGTTTGTGTGGTATACTGTTATGATTTAGATAAAAACATACTTACACCCCTTGTGTGTCTGTATTCTCAGTTGTGTTCGACAAAACTAATTGCAATGCCTCAGGTGGAGATGGTTTGCCCTGTTAGTCCCCTCCTATGTTGTGGTGTGGTGGAGACGGATTGGGGGTAATGACCCATTGTCCTGTGTAGTTTTTGTGGCTGATTTTATGAAAAAAAATTATCTCTGGACCAATTTAACAATTATTATACCAATATATTCAGTTCTAGATCTTTTATAAACATCTTTTGGTATGAACATTATAGATTCATTTTAACGAATGTTTTTTGAGGATTTATGTATCCATATTTAGTTAAATCATTCCCAAACCAAAACAAATGATGCTAGAGAACTTTTTCTAGACCTTGGGGATAGGTAACACCCATAACAACTTATCATGGGCCTGTTTTGGCACCGATTTGGATGGTGACCTGATTTAGTTCATGACATAATAGAATCAAAGGAGGTTTTCTCTTTGGGTAATGTTATTTGGAGATGATTAGAGATAGTATAAAGCTATGATTATCGGGACTTGAAAAACTATTTCTGGGTGGTGTGCCTATCCAAAACACCTTAGTATGGAATTTAAGTCTCCATGGAAGTTTTGGTTTTATCTGAGTTCATTATTTCTCAAGGTTCATTAATGATTGGAGGGGGTGAAAAGAGAGTTGTATCAATAGTATCTGGGAGCTCATAGGGCCTGGAAAGCCATTTAGAACTCGAGATATATCCCAAAAACACTCTTTGTGATAGTTAAGGGATTGGAATATGTCCACCAACCATATGTTCAATTCACTCACTAACACTAGTTTTATCTCACATTTTATTATGTCTATTTTTTTGGAATCCTAGATATTTTTTTCCTAATCCAAAAAATACATGATTTAAATTAGTGTGAATTTTTGTAAAGTGATTTTCTAGTAAAGTAAAAATGGTTTTATTTTTGAATGTATAGAAATAAAATTTTAGGATTATTTCTAATGGGTAAATTATGTGTTTACACCTCTTTTGAAAGCATGAATTATGTTTAAGGGTGTTTTGAAAATGAATTTCCAATAGAATTTTATAAACCATGGAAATGTGTTTTGAATTGAACTATGTGTTCTAGAATTTATGTGTGGGGGTTGAAGATGGATTTTTATTTTGTAAATACTAGTAATTTAATTAGTTTTATGAAAATTTAGAACATTATTTTGAAATAAGAATAGTTGAGTTAGTAAATAAATGAATATTTCTGAAATTATTTTTTTCATGAAATTAGAAGTGTTTTGAAATTGGCTGAAATGTATTGAAATTTTTGTGCACGACATGAAAGTGGATTTTTATTGAATTATGGGTTATTTTATAAATTTATTTTTAATATTTAAATAGGTTCATTATTTTATGGTTTGTAGTTTTGAAAAAGGGATAGTGTGGTTAAAATGTTTTTGATTTTGAAAGAATGAACAATTTGGTTTTGGTATTTGGTGTTCTCAAGGGTGACCTCAGGCATGGGGTCATATTGGAATATGGATGGTTAATGGCACAGATGGATGACTTTCATGATGGATATGAGGTGGGTGCCCAGTGTGGCATGTGGAAATGCATGTGTGATGCTAATGAGATACCATTGGAACATTCACAAAACACTAACAACTGCTTTTTTAGAATTCTTGTGTGGGAAAGTGTTTTGTTTTGATAATGTGTGATTTGGAGTTGTGGATTATGTGTTTTTGGGATTTTTATTGTGGGATGTTTAGAGTTCAATAAAAAATCTGGTCTCAACGATGTTCTGGGTTGGTGTTTTTTGGATATGTTGGAATGAAGCTTAGGTCAGTAATCTCTTTGAAGGAAAGTTTGGTAGGCCAATTTTGTGGCTCTCCTCATGTGTTCAGTTTAGGTTTGTGGATTGTTGTGACCAAAAATACTATATTGGTTGGGTCCTTGGGTTTTCTTGTTGGCCAGGGTATTCCCCCATAAGGAGTCAATGCATGATTCACAAATATCCCATGGTGATTCACCATTGGATGATCCTCCAGTTGATCAACATAAGGATTTTATTCTAGAGCATTAGATATTGAGTAAACCCCTCTTCTTTTTCGGTTATGTGTATTCTCTAATAGTGGGGGACTGGTTATGGAATGTTGAATTAAACCATAGATTTTATGTTTCTCGAGTCATAGAATGTGGATGCAGTTCTAGTTTTTCAATGTAGAATCATGTCTTCAAGGGATATTGGGACTTTTGTCAGCCTCATCGAAACTAGAGTTCATGTTAGGCCACCATTATAGAATATCTGGACATGAGAGGCAATTATGGCCAGTTTTAGGAATTTCGTGATATTTGGGGACATGGAATAAGATCCCATTCCATGTATTGTGTCTATCAGTCACAATTTTCATGTTTAGTGATGCATTTTGATGTTGTGTTCTTATTTCACTTGAATGATTAAGGTTGCACAGTCCTATGAGATACTCTGTTATGTTGGGAGAAGTTCTCCATTAAAAAACATCAAAATCCTCTATTTTAGATGAAGGTGTTTATATGTGTCATTTGATTCTATTTTTATCATCTAAAGAAACAAGGTGTATTGTTTCTGAATCTTTTAAACCCTCGTTTAAGTGAAATTATGGGTTAGGGTATTGTGATTTTGGAAAGTGTTTTGTATTGGTAAACCTATCGCGGTTTATGGTGTATTTTTTTATAGCACCGGAAGAAGAAGATCCATTTATGGGTTTTACAAACCTCTAGTGTCGCCATCTCTCTTTTTCTTATAGTTTTATGGAAATAGGTGGGGGACCTTGTTTCCATTCTATTGCCTAATGGAATTATTTCCCCCATTAGATTTCCATTGGGTTTTTTGAGAAAGGTTTGAAATTTTGCGAGATAGGATGATTACATTGTTTGTTCACAATTAGTAGTGACCATGTTCCTGGAAGACGGGAAGATAGAATTTTTAGTGTGGTTAGCACACAACATTCCAAACTGTGCGGACTAACCATTCAGTCGTCCCAACACATTAAATTCTAGTGTCTTCCATTATAGGCCCATGCTGACCAGTTAAGGTGGTTGGGTATTATGGTGGGGAGACCCACTATGATTTTCATGTAATTTTTCCTATAATATTTTAATTTTTTTTACCCCTTATGTTGGGGAGACTGTTCGGGCCTCCCCTAATTGGTTTCTTCATTATGTCTCAAAAGTTAAGTTGTCCCATATGGTTGGATGTCCATTTAAGTCCCCCTGTATTTGTGACTTAGTATTCTCTTTGTTTTTTTTGTTTTGAGGTAGTCTCATTCAATTATGATATAGCCACAAAATTACTACTTAGGTAAATTTTGGATTGTAGCAAGCCTAATGGTTTTGTTTAAGTAAGGTTTTGGAAGTGTTATTTAGGTTTTTTGTTCTTTTTAGGTGGATTTATTTAACATCGTCTGTTTGTGTTTGAGGTGTTTTGTTTGGAATTTATTTTGACTATTTTTTATCATTTCTAGTATGTGGGGGTAGGTTTCGGATAGAGAGAGTATTATCGTATTTTGTTTGATCAACATGAGGTTTTTAGCCTTTTTGGATGCAGGTGAAATGTTGCAAGGGAGTTTGTCTAGGTCTATCATTTGGGATTTTTTTCACAACGAGTGTTGTTTTGGATTTCTGGGGTTTGATATATTTATGGTGGGTAAATGTTTTACTCTAGATTTTTCAATTTCCATCCTTTGTTTCAAATCCTCTTTTGTTTATTGGATTTCTATTGTATTCCAAGTGTTCCGAGATTGAAATTTTGGTTCAGGTTGTGTTTTTTATATATGAAATTAGTCATGGGGTATGGTATGGTACATGGAATCTTCCTTTGTCAAAGGGGTTGTGAGAGGTTATGGTGTTTTGGAGTTATATCTGCGACACTCTGACTGGCACCCCATGTGGGGTAAGATGTGGGGGTGGTTTAAATCTTTCAGTTGGTTGAGTCTTGGGGTGGAAATTTGGTTTTATTTTGGGTGTTATTTTCTCTCTATCCATGGACTATATTCTCCCAAGGTTTACCCCAAAGTGAACCATGAAATTGATGTCAAAACAGCACATTTTGGGTGTTCAAACAGGCTACACTGTTTGGCCGCACAATTTTCCAAGTCGTGTAGCCAAACTGTGTAGGGTGTTCACCTCATTAAAAATCTTCTTGAAATTTAAATTTTTCTATCCTAGTATTTATCCAAACTCTACCTTTTCATCCCTCATTCGACCATTTCAGCCATGGAAGCCCCCCAATATCCCAACCCTCCCTTGGAACTCATGGTTGAATGGGTTTTGAGGGGGAAACATCAGGTTCTCTTCAAATATTTGATTAAATATTTGATTTATCTCCATTTATTTACGATTTCTTCCCCTGCCCTTGAGTTTCATTTTGACCAGAAGGTAGGGTTTCAAACCTATGGATTAAATTTTGGGTTTCTTGGTCCATTATTTTGGTATTAGGCTTGATTTCCCTTCATTGAGGTGCGTTGGTGGTAGAATTGGATTTCCGCACAATGATTCAAGGGATTTCATTATTTCAGAAGATGATTCCATGTGTATGAAATATTTGTGACTTGTCATGCTATTTTCTTAATATTTTAATTTTTATGTCATTTAATTATTGGTGCACAAATTTGTTTTTGTGGTATTTTTAATGAAAATGATGTTGAAGTGCCATTTTATGTGAAATTAATTGTTTTTTCAAAGAAATATTTTATTGGTTCACTTTGGGATGCCCTATAAATACATAGTTGATTTTATTGAATATAATTAGGGCTGAAAACCATGTTTTGGGATGTTTATAACCATTTTTTGTTGCTTCAAAAAATTGTTCTAATGGTCTTGGTGGAGCATACGAACATTAACTGTCATGATTGTATGATAATTGTGGTTTTACAACTGATTTTTATTCTTAATTGAAAGCAATTGGTCCTCCATATTTGTTTTGGTAACTTATAATAGAGAACATAGTATTCAAATTGGTAATTTAAAGGGATTTTGGTAAATTGGGTGGTTTACATATCTATATTACATTATTCCAATTGAGTACTTTTATAAATCATGTAAAGTGTTTATAGAAATTCTTCGGATGCAGAAAATTCTGTTTCGATGAATATGGGTGTTGACGTCGTGTTAAATGTGGGGTTTTTATGGGAGTTTGTGTGTAGAATATTGTTATGTTTTGTGAAGTTATTTTATTGAAATCCTAAAGTGTATACTGTAACACCCCTAGATTTTATGAAAAATATTATTTTTAATTTCATTAATGTCTTGTGTTGTACGCTACACCAAAAGGAGCTTCCATAACATGCATCACTGACATGGCTTGCATTACACGCAATCACGACCTTCCACGATAGTGTGTGTTGTACGCAATACTATGTTTCGCTAAACAACGATATGTTATATAAACTATCCGTTATGAATAGTAATAACCACTTTTTGAAATTTTATAAATTTTATCTTTAAAAATGGACTTAATTTTTGGATTTAGAGTATCTAAATTAGCTTAGGGTGAATTTTTGGTATTTTTCTAAAAACTTTCAATTTTTGATGATTAGTGAAAACACTGGGTTACTATTCAAAAACCGACTTTTTATTTAAATAATTATTTATATTATTTAAATTTATTTTAGGTAAAAAATTGATACATAATACCTATATATGTTCAATTTAAGTCATTAGAGTCATTTTATAAGAATTTTATATATATATAAATTTTATTGAACTTTTCACCGTCTTTTACCCACCTCCTAAGAGAATTTGCAAATTCACATAAAAATTAATATTACCACTTCTGTGAGTGGAATTTCGAAAATATGAGAGATATGTTTAATATCAAGGACTAAAATGTGGTTCAATGATATGAAAATAATTTTTGGTGAATAGTAACTTTTTACTTTTTTTTACCACGGTTAAATGTAAATAGGTTAATTAAGGGTAAAAATTGTATTATTATTACCCTAACACATGTATTAATTTTATTGGATAAGATTAATTCGACTAAAAAAACCTTAGAAATAAAATATGACCATTTAGGCCCACTTGGATTATATTAGGACATTTATTATTAATTTATTTAAAGAAGGGTTAAAATAGTTAAAATCAATGTTTAATAACTAAATCATTTTTAATATAGGGTTATAAATAAGATAAATTCGACTATAAATATTCATTAAAAAGATATAAATATTTCCTACATAATTGTGTTTTATATATAATTTTTAGACATTAAATAATTTAATTTATTTATGATACAATGATGATGCAGTAATTATCTTATTAATGAAATATTGACATAATTGATGTTATAAATACCCAAATAAATGTAATTTGAGACTTTTTATGATTTCAATTAATTTTATAGTTTAACATGACATGTTATTATTTATTTAGTTAACTTTTTTCTAACTAATCATGCTGTTATGAGTTTCACAAAAATCAATTACCAAATAGTGTCAAAATTAAAATAAAATAGTTTTTAGAAAAAATATTATATTATTTATTGTTATTTTATTCCTCAAAATAAAACTTTCCGCCAAATGACTTAGATAAGGTTATATATATTAATAAGAATCATCTTGGGGTTCTTTTGGTTTTTCATAGTATGTTTATTAACCTTATAGTGTAAGAAAACAAGAAGACACGATAAAAGAAAAATTATTTAACTTAAAGTTAAATCTAAATGATAAGGTTAAAATATAAACTTAAACATGTCTAAATTCAATTGGATGATAGGATGTAGACCCATACCCACCTTAGCTTCTAAAGAACTCAATTTTGAGCTACTAAAAAACGAATATGACTTTATAATAAAATAACTTTTTTAGTTATTCAAAAGGTGCCCCTCTCCTCCCTTATAAAAGGGCACCTCCTCCCTATCTTCCTCACACCACGTTGAGCCTTCAAGCTCGGCCAAACCATTATAATTTCTCTTCTCCACTTCCCTAGAATCATCCTAGAGGTTCTGGTCTTCTTTAAAAACCAATCTTAGTGCCATAAGAGGAGGTTTCAAAAAGGTGTGTCAAAAGAAGAGGTAATATCTATTACCGATTCTCTCAACATTATTTCTTCTTCTACTTAATCTTATTTAATTGTTTCATTATGAAGTAATAACATCAGTACCAATCATATATTGATATGTTTATGAAACAACCCTATTTCACCATCTATCCATCCTACGGAAAATGAAATCACAGCGCGTGCGTACGT
Organism: Viscum album; assembly: GCA_963277665.1. Taxonomy (NCBI): domain Eukaryota; kingdom Viridiplantae; phylum Streptophyta; class Magnoliopsida; order Santalales; family Viscaceae; genus Viscum; species Viscum album. Next base: position 1,284,922,866 of record OY728141.1, read on the forward strand.
ACAGAATACCGTCTCCACGCCGTGGTGTAATCTGTTTTCGAACACCACCTTACTTGGAAGGGTATAATGGTGTAAATAAATAACTATACATGATTATTGCAAAGTTATATTGATTCTGAAATATTATACATACACTTAAATGCAATTCAACGATCATTGAAATGATATCATCGCTTGTGCGTACATACGTACTACCGTCTCCACGACGTGATGAGATTTATTCTCCATGTTAACCATTAATGAATGATTATAAAGTATATATAATAAGTAATCATGGAACATATGACAAAATAATGATACTGGATCTATGTTTATATATATTTATGTCATCTACTTAATTTCATTCAATTCAATAATGAAACAAAAACAGCGTTCATGCGTACGTATGACCTACCATCTCCATGAACGGTGTATTTCATTCCATTTAATTGATCTATCATATATATATGTATATACTGAATATATATTATATATAAATCATGTTATACATTTTGGAATTAAGTTAATCAGGATATAAGTAATAATATCAAGAACAAAAATTTCAATCACGTGCGAGAAATAAAATGATTTAACCCAAAACGTTGCTTTAACATGGATCTTACAAAATAAAGGGTAATATAAAGTCATAATTGAATGATATATGATATCATAACAATGAATATTATTCTTTAATAAGTCAATGACATTATTTAAATCATTATACAGGAGGTTCGGAAACGTATGAAATAGATCAGACATAAGGTAAGGGATAATTTATCAATCTCATTTTTATCCGAGATTGTTTATTCGTATGTATTTACTGGGGTTATCTTTATCATCCAAGCCCATGTTTTCAAAAATGTTTTCATGTATGTTTAATGTCCTTTTTACCCATTTTTGAATTGTACTACATGGTATTTTAGGAATCTTTTTTTGTTTACCATACGACGTACTTTTTGCCTTTCCGACAGAAGTATGAGAAGAATGTTATTTTTAACTTATACTGTGTGAACGAATGTTTATGGTTTCATAACGCATCATTTTCATGAAGCATACTCTACAAGGTTTCATGAATATTTTTAACAAATTACGTTTCTTTTAAAATTTCATGTCATTTTGTGAAAAGAAAATGATTTTGAAAAAGAAAGGATATTTTCCTCAGGAATTCATTTCAAGTGTTTTATCAAAACCATTTTTCCATGTAAGATGGCATTATTTCATATTTGTATGTTTCAAGTATAATTCCTCTATGATTTACATGGTTTAACTTTTCGTATTATGAAATGATATCCATTTATTTTATATGGATTATGTGATGATGGAATGATGTTAATGGAACACATTTTATTCTTTGGGTTATGATGAATGATTTATATTTATGTTGTGGCACAAGTAATAATGATTTCATTGTGAGATGGGTGGGACCTATATCTCCCTCTAATGCATTGGGTAAAGAATTTTATCTCATGAGATAGACATGGCTGGAACGGTATGTTAATCTGGTTCAGTGTTACAGGACTGCAATAAGGAGTGAAATCGACTCAGAAAGGAACTTTGTCCACTAAGATGGTCTTGGCAGAAATGCCTTGGCTACTATGGAAATCATAACATGTGCTTAATGGTTTCCACAATTACATGTTTTATTCATGTGCTATTTTATCATAATGGATGTTCCCTTATGATATATGCCTTACGTACTTCCATGATTCATGTCTTTGCTCATGATTTTGATGTTTAGATTTTATGTTCATGTTTTTGCATACAAATATTTACAGATTGTTTTATGGTATCTATATTTACCCTTACTGGGCATTTGAGGTCACCCCTTTTATGTTTTCTTTTCCAAATGATTTAAAGAATGGATTTAGGTAAGAAAAAGGGGAAGATTTTTATGGGAGATGTAGAAGATCCTTTACCATGATTAGAAGATTATATTCCGAGTTTTTGAAGACACTAAACTATTACGGTCCTTGTGTGTCTGTTTTTGTTATATACTAAGTATTCCGCAAAAGTAATGTAATGTCCATGTACGTAAAGATTTGGGTCTCCACAGTTGGTATCAGAGGAAAGGTTTAGTCATCATTTGGAAACAAGGATGCAAGAACTTTAGTGAGATCCCTAGAGATATTTCTACGGTATGTTTAGGGATGTCCCTAAGGTTAAGTATAAGTATAGATTATAGTCCTAGAATTACGGTAATGATCATAGAATTAAACCCAATATGTTAGATGTTGAAGGCACTCCCCCTTTATTATGTTGTTTTCCCTAGAATGATTTTTGCCTCTCACACTATTCTTTTTGGGTTTTAGACGATGGATGGAACCCAAAGGAACCGTGTTGATCAATGTAATGGACAATGCAATGATTGTCCTCGTGAACAAACAAATGTTATAGGAGATAGAGTGAAAAATCATATTTCTATACTTACACAAGCTATGAATCATTCTGGACTTCCAAATGAGCAGAGAATGGAACAATATTCTATTGAGTCCTTCATGAGGCAACGCCCACCTTCTTTCAGTGGGTCTTCTGATCCACTTGTTGCTGAACAATCGATCAGTACCACTAAAAAGATATTTTCAGTTCTTCAATGTTCTGAGCATGATAAATTCATCTTAACAGTATATCGTTTGGAAGGTGAAGCTGATCAATGGTGGAATCTGATCAAGAATACAGGCCAAGATATGAAATTGAGTCCATGGAATGGTACAAGTTCAATAACTTATTTTTCAATAAGTACTTCCCTCGTATTCTTTGAACAAAGATAGAGAAGGAATTTCTTGAACTAAAGCAGAAGGATGATGATTCTTTTGGTATATATGAAGCGAATTTTACATGGCTTGCAAGGTATGCATCTGGCTTTATCATCCAACCTGAATGAAAAGTTGATCGATTCTTCAGTGGCTTAAAACCAAATCTTCGAAGGGAATTAGCTATAATAGGCTTCAGTAGCTATGAAGAAATTGTGTGTTGTGCTATAATGGTAGAAATGGAAGTTGGTGTTATAGATCCATCTCATGGTTTTGAAAAGAAACGAAAGATGGACTTCAAGGAGAAATCTCAGAATAATGGTGAAAAGAAGATGAATGTTTCCTTATACTCAATGTGTGGAAAGAAGCATGGTGGAGATTGTCTTAAAGGGACTAGAAAATGTTTTAAGTGTTGAAAAGAAGGTCATCGAGCAGCTGAGTGTCAAAGTAATGGAAAAAGGGTTGTTAATGATGTGAATAAAGAAAAGGCTTCATAGAAAGAACCACCAACACTTCAATGCTTCAAGTGAAATGAAATGGGGCATTATGATAATCAATGCCCTAATCCAATGGTTAATGATGATCGATATGAGGAACCACTTAAGGAAAAGAAAAAAGGGAAGTCACATGGGATCACTATTTGTGATGTTGAATATGACAACGATGTGGTGGAATGAATAATTGTTTATGTAATGGGATTCCAAAATAATGTTGTATATAGTATCGTGGAATATTAGAATATTTATGTATTAGTCTATTGTGGTTTTCAATAATTTTATGGTATCGGTAACCATGGAAAGTGATTGAGATATTTTTGGAAATAATATGATATGCACATAATGAAGGGATAAGGATAAAATGAAATGTTTGACAGTATTCATGAGATCATGACTGATATAAGGAAATAGTTATATCATGGTTTTAGTATATAGAATTTTGGGGTTTTGGTATGTGGAAAGAGTTTACTTTTGATATCACTCATGTTTTCACTAATATTCAAAGGGTATTCATTTTTCAAATGAATACATGATTAAGGCCTTCAAATGTTTAGAATGTGACCAACAAGACATATCTTATGATATACAGGGATCAACGATGGTATTAACATGCTTGTTATATGAAATCTCTGGTAATAATTTTCACTATAATATGAGAATGGACTGCAATATTAAGGATAAGCCTAAAGATTGGAATGGATTATGTTGGACATAAGTTAGTATTGTATTTTTTTACAAAAAAAGGATAACCTGCAGAACGAGCAACAACCTGTCACGTCGGACAAGGCTGTGGGAATCGAACCCACAACAGAAGTGCGACAGGCCTTTATTTCCTACCACTAGCCTACAGGAAGTCCCTAGTTAGTAAAAACTAGTTTTATTTTATTATACAAGATGATAGATGAAGTATAAGTCCATTTTGGAACCATATATGATTAATATCACCAAAGATGAAATTATGTATATAAAGTTTTCTAACTTATGTTTGTGACAGATGGAATGACCTATCATTATATCACATGATCTGCTAAAACTTCACGAAAGAAAAATTCAACTTCATTTCTTAAAGAGATGAAGTGGAAATTGTTCAAGTCCCGAACAATGGTGAGATTATACCAAAATAAGGTAAGTATTCATTCTAATTCAAATTCTTCAACTTTAGGGAAATGATTTTGAAAACCATAAATGATGTCCTAGTACCCTTATATCCGATAAATCAGATGGTACCCTTGATCATCACAAATATATGGTTTTGTGATTTTTGGATTTTTCATAGCCATGTTCTCTACCACTCTCCATCAGAACATGACAGTTAGATTTCTCTTCCATATCCATATTTTCACCTATGTTCCCCTATGTGGAAACCCAGTGATTAGTTAATTTGGGTAACCATAACGTTTCATACTTTTGTTTTTAAAGCCATGGTTTGGTATTCCTTTTTACGATGTGGGTTTCTATTAAAGAAACTTTCGAGTAGTAAACCATTTATAACCCCGATGAATTTCGAGGGAGAAATTCATTTTAAGGGGCGTAGAATGTAACACCCTGAGATTTTATGAAAAATATTCTTTTTAACTTCATTAATGTCTTGTGTTGTACGCTACACCAAAAGGATCTTGAACAACACACATCCCTGACTTGGCTTGCGTTACACACAATCACAACCTTCCACGATAGCGTGTGTTGTACGCAATACCGAGTTTCGCTAAACAATGATATGTTATATAAACTAGCCATTATTAATAGTAATACCCACTTTTTGAAATTTTATAAATATTATCTTTCAAAATGGACATCATTTTTGGATTCAGAATATCGAAATTAGCCTAGGGTGAATTTTTGGTATTTTTCTGAAAACGTTCAATTTTTTATGAATAGTGAAAACACTGGGTTACTATTCAAAAACAGACTTTTTATTTAAATAATTATTTATTTTATTTAAATTTATTTTAGGTAAAAATTGATACATAATACCTATATATTTTCAATTTAAGTCATTGGAGTCATTTTATAATAATTTTAAATATATAAAAATTTTATTGAACTTTTCACCGTCTTTTACCCACCTCCTAGGAGAATTTGCAAATTCACATAAAAGTTAATTTTACTGCTTCTGTGAGTGGAATTTTGAAAATCCGAGAGACATGGTTAATATCAAGGACTAAAATTTGGTTTAATGAGATGAAAATAATTTTTTTGAATAGTAACTTTTTACTTTTTTACCACGGCTAAATATAAATAGGTTAATTAAGGGTAAAAATGATATTATTATTACCCTAACACGTGTCCTAATTCTATTGGATAAGTGTAATTCGACCTAAAACAACCTTAGGGAAAACATATGACCATTTAGGCCCACTTGGATTAGATTAGGTCATTTATTATTAATTTATTTAAAAAAGGGTTAAAGTATTTAAAATCAATGTTTAATAACTAAACCATTTTTAATATAGGATTATAAATAAGATAAATTCAACTATAAATATTCATTAGAAAGATAAAAATATTTGTTACATAATGGTGTCTTATTTATAATTTTTGGATAGTAAATAATTTAATTTATTTATGATACAATGATGATGCAGTAATTATTTTATTAATGAAATATTGACATAATTGCTGTTATAAATACCCAAATAAATGTAATTTGAGTCGTTTTATGATTTAAATTAATTTTTTAGGTTAATATGACATGTTAATATTGATTTAGTAATCTTTTTTCTAACTAATAATTCTGTTATTACTTTCACAAAAATCAATTACCAAATAGTGTCAAAATTGACATAAAATAGTTGTTAAAACAAATATTATATTATTAATTGTTATTTATTCCTAAAAATCCAAGGGTCAGCCAAATGACTTATATAAGGTTATATATATTAATAATAAACATCTTGGGGTTCTTTTGGATATTCATTTTATGTTTATTAACCTTATAGTGTAAGAAAACATGAAGACACGGTAAAAGAAAAATTATTTAACATAAAGTTAAATCTAATTGATCAGGTTAAAATAGAAACCTAAACTCGTCTAAATTCAATTGGATGAGTGTATATCGACCCATACCCACCTTAGCTTCTAAATAACTCAATTTGGAGCTATTAAAAACCGAATATTACTTTAAAATAAAATAATATTTTTAGTTATTCCAAAGATGCACCTCTCCTCCCTTATAAAAGGGCACATCCTCCCTCTCTTCCTCACAACACTTTGAGCCTTCATGCTCGGACAACCCCGACGAATTTCTCTTATCCCCTTACCTAGAAAAATACTATAAGTTCTGGTCTTCTTCAAAGACCAATCTTAGTGCCATAACAGGAGGTTTCAAAAAGTCGTGTCGAAAGAAGAGATAATATCCGTTACCGATTCTTTCAACTTTATTTCTTATTCTACTTATTCGTATTTAGTTGTTTTATTATTAAGTAATAACATAAGTATCAATAATATACTGATGTGTTATTATATTAATTAAACAACCCTATTTCACCATCTATCCATTCTACGAAAAAAAGAATCACTGCCCGTGCGTACGTACGAAATACCGTCTCCACGCTGTGGTGTAATTTGTTTTCGACCACCGCCTTACTTGGATGGGTATAATGGTGTAAATAAATAACTATATATGATTATTGAAAAGTGATATTGATTATGAAATATTTTACATACACTTCAATGAAATTCCACGATCATGGGAATGATATCATCGCTCGTGCGTACATACGGACTAACGTCTCCAAGACGCGATAAGATTCATTCTCCATGTTAACCATTCATGAATGATTATAAAGTATATATAATAAGTAATCATGAAATATATAACATAATAATGATACTAGATTTATGTGTATATATATGTATTTCATCTACTTAATTTCATTCAATTCAATAAGGAAACGAAAACTGCGTTCATGCGTACGTACGGCCTACCGTCTCCATGAACGGTGTATTTCGTTCCATTTAATCGGTCTATCAAATATATATGTATATACTGAATATAAATTATATATAAATCATGTTTTACATTCTGTAATTAAGTAAATCAGGATATAAGTAATAATATCAAGAACAACAAGTCCAAACACGTACGATAAATAAAACGATTTAACCAAAAATGTTGCTTTAACATGGAACTTACAAAAGAACGGGTAATATAAAGTCATAGGTGAACCATATATGATATCATAACAATGAATATTATTCTGTAATAAGTAAATGAAATTATTTAAATTGTTATACAGGAGTTTCAGAAACGTACGAAGCATGTCGGACCTAAGGTAAGGGATAATTTATCAATCTCATTTTTATCCGAGATTGTTTATTCGTAAGTATTTATTGGGGTTATCATTATCATCCAAGCCTATGTTTTCTAAAAAAAATTTCATGTATGTTTAAAGTCCTTTTTACCCATTTTTTACTTTTACTACATGGTATGTAAGGAATCTTTTTTTGTTTACCATACGAGGTACTTTTTGACTTTTCTGACAAAAGTATGAGAAGAATATTATTTTTAACTTATACGGAATGAACGGATTTTTACGATTTCATAATGCCTAATTTTCATGAAGCATACTCTAAAAGTTTTTATGAATATTTTCAAAAAAATCCTTTTTTTTTAAAATTTCATGACATTGTGTGAAAAGAAAATGATTTTGAAGAAGAAAGGATATTTTCCTCAAGAATTCATTTCAAGTGTTTTATCAAAACCATTGTTCCATCTAAGAAGACATTATTTCATATGTGTATGTTTCATGTATAATATCTATATGATTTACATGGTTTAACATTTCATATTATGAAATGATATCCATTTTTTATCAGGATTATGTGATGATGGAATGAAGTTTATGAAACCCATTTTATTATTTGGGTTATGATGAATGATTTATGTTTATATTGTGTCACAAGTAAGAATGATTTCATTATGATATTGGTGGGACCTATATCTCCCTCCAATGCATTGGGTAAAGATTTATATCTCATGAGATAGACATGGATGGAACGGTAAGTTAATCTGGTTCAGTGTTACAGGACTGAAACGAGGAGTGAACATGATTTAGAAATTGAGTTTTTCCACTAAGATAGTCTTGGAAGCAATGCCTTAGCTACTATGGAAATCAAAACATGTGCTTAATTGTTTCCAAAATTACATGTTTTATTCCCATGCTATTTTATCATGATTGATGTTACCTTATGATATATGCCTTACGTACTTCCTCGATTCATGTCTTTGCTCAAGATATTGATGTTTAGATTTTATGTTCAAGTTTTTGCTTTCAAATATTTATTGATTGTTTTATGATCTCTATGTTTACCCTTACTGGGCATTAGAGCTCTCCCTTTTTATGTTTTATTTTCCCCAGGATATAAAGAAATGTTTTGGGTAAAAACGGGGAGATGTTTATGAGAGATTTTGAAGAACTTTCACCACTATTAGAAGATTATATTCTGAGTTTCCAAAGACACTAAACTATTACGGTCCTTGTGTGTCTGTTTTTGTTTTGTACTATGTATTCTGCAAAAGTAATTTATTGTCCATATATGTCAAGCTTTGGGTCTCTATAGTTTGTATTAGAGGAAAGGTTTAGTCAACCTTTGGAAACTAGGATGCGAGAACTTTAGTGAGATATCTAGAGATATTTCTAAGGTATGTCTAGAGATGTCCCTAAGGTTAAGTATAAGTATAGGTTATAGTACTAGAATTACGGTAACAATATTAGAATTAAACCTAAGATGTTAGATGTTGATGTTACTCCCCCTTTATTATGTTTTTTCCCTAAATTGATTTTTGCCTCTCACACTATTCTTTTTGGGTTTTAGACGATGGCTGGAACCCGAAAGAACAGTGTTGATCAATGTAATGGACAATGCATTTATTGTCCTCCTGAACAAACAAATGTTATGGGAGATGGAGTGAAAAATATTATTTCTAGACTTACAGAAGCTATGAATCATTTTTGACTTCCAAATGAGCAGATAAGGGAGCAATATTATATTGAGTCCTTCATAAGGCAATGTCCACCTTCTTTCAGTGGGTCTTCTGATCCACTTGTTTCTGAACAAAGGATCAGTACCACTGAGAAGATATTTTCAGTTCTTCAATGTTCTGAACATGATAATGTCATCTTAACAGTATATCATTTGGAAGGTGAATCTGATCAATGGTGGAATCTTATCAAGAATACAATGCCAAGAGATGAAATTGAGTCCATGGAATTGTACAAGTTCAAGCACATATTTATCAATAATTACTTCCCTCGTATTCTTCTAACAAATATGGAGAAGGATTTTCCTGAACTAAAGAAAAAGGATAATGAATCTGTTGGTATAGACGAAGTGAATTTTACAAGGATTGCAAGGTATGCATCTAGATTTATCATCCATCCTGAAAGAAAAGTTGATCGATTCTTTAGTGGCATAAAACCAAATCTTTGAAGGGAATTAGCTATAAGAGACTTCAGTAGCTATGAAGAAATTGTGCGTTGTGCTATCAAGGTAGAAATTGATTTTGGTGTTATATATTCATCTCACAGTTTTAAAAATAAATAAAAGATGGAGTTCAAGGAGAAATCTTAGAATAATGGTGAAAAAAAGATGAATGTTTCCATATGCTCAAAGTGTGGAAAGAAGTATGGTGGATATTGACTTAAAAGGACAAGAAAATGTTTTAAGTGTGGAAAAGAAGGTCATCGAGCAGCTGAGTGTCGAAGTAATGGAAAAAGGGTTGTTAATGATGTGATTAAAGAAAAGACTGCAGAGAATGCCCCACCAACACTTCAATGCTTCAAGTGCAATGAAATGGGGAATAATGATAATCAATGCCCTAATCCAAGGGTTAATGATGATCGACATGAGCAACCACTTAAGGAAAAGTACAATGGGAAGTCACATGCGATCACTATTGGCGATGTTGATTATTACAACGATGTGGTGGAGTGATTAATTGATTATGTAATGGGATTCCAAAATAATGTTGTATATAGTATCGTGGATTATTATAATATTTATGTATTGGTCTATTGTGTTTTTCAATAATTTTATTGTACCGGTAACCATGGAAAGTGATTGAGATATTTTTGGAAAGAAGATGATATGTGCATAATGAAGGGATAAGGATAAAATGAAATGTTTGACAGTATTCATGAGCTCATGACTGATATAAGGAAATAGTTATATCATGGTTTGAGTATATAGAATTTAGGGATTTCGGTATGTGGAAATAGTTAACTTTTGACAGCACTGATGTTTTCACTAAGATTAAATGGGTATTCATTTTTTAAGATAATACATGATTAAGGCCTTCGAATGTTTGGAATATGACCAACAAGACATATCTTATTATATATGTGGATCAACGATGGTATTAACATGCTTGTTATATGAAATCTCTAGTAATCGTTTTCACTATAATATGAGAATGGAATTCAATATTATGGATAAGCCTAAAGATTGGAATGGATTATGTTGGACATAAGTTAGAATTGTATTTATTTAGGAAAAAAAGGACAACCCGCAGAACGAGCGACAACCCATCACGTCGGACAAGGCTGTGGGAATCGAACTCACAACAGAAGTGAGACATGCCTTTATTTCCTACCACTGGCCTACAGGAATTTCCTGGTTAGTAGAAACTAGTTTTATTTTATTATACAGGATGATAGATGAAGTATAAGTCCATTTTGGAACCATATATGATTAATCTCACCATAGATGAAATTATTTATATAACTTTTGCTAACTTATGTTTCTGACAGATGGAATGACCTACCATTCTATCACATGATCTGCTAAAACTTCGTGAAAGACAAATTCAACTTTATTTCATAAAGAGATGAAGTGGAAATTGATCAAGGCACAAACAATGGTGAGATTATACCAAAATAAAGTAAGTATTTATTCTAATTCAAATTCTTCAACTTTAAGGAAATGATCTTGAAAACCAAAAATGTTTTCCTGGTACCCTTATATCCGATGAATCAGATGGTACCCTTGATCATCACAAATATATGAATTTTTGATTGTTGGATTTTTCATAGCCATGTTCTCTACCACTCTCCATCAGATCATGACGGTTAGATTTCTCTTCCATATCCATATTTTCACCTATGTTCTCCTATGTGGAAACCTAGTTATTAGTTAATTTGGGTAACCATTACATTTCATACATTAGTTTATAAAGCCATTTTTTGGTATTCCTTTTTACGATGTGGGTTTCTATTAAAGAAACATTCGAGTAGTAAACCATTTATAACCCCGATGAATTTCGAGGGCGAAATTCATTTTAAGGGGGGTAAAATGTAACACCCCGAGATTTTATGAAAAACATTTTTTTAACTTCATTAATGTCTTGTGTCGTACGCTATACCAAAAGGAGCTTGCACAACATGAATCCATGACTTGGCTTGCATTACACTCAATCGCGACCTTCCACGATAGCGTGTGTTGTACGCAATATCGAGTTTCGCTAAACAACGATATGTTATATAAACTAGCTATTATGAATAGTAATAACCACTTTTTGAAATTTTATAAATTTTATCATTCAAAATGGACTTCATTTTTGGATTCAGAATATCGAAATTAGCCTAGGGTGAATTTTTGGTATTTTTCTGAAAACTTTCAATTTTTGATGAATAGTGAAAACACTAGGTTACTATTCAAAACCCGACTTTTTATTTAAATAATTATTTATTTTATTTAAATTTATTTTAGGTCCAAATTGATACATAATACCTATATAAGTTCAATTTAAGTTATTGGAGTCATTTTATAATAATTTTAGATATATAAAAATTTTATTGAACTTTTCATCGTCTTTTATCCACCTCCTATGAGAACTTGCAAATTCACATAAAACTTAATTTTACCTCTTCTGTGAGTGGAATTTCGAAAATTTGAGAGACATGGTTAATATCAAGGACTAAAATGTGGTTAAATGAGATGAAAATAATTTTTGATGAATAGTAACTTTTTACTTGTTTTTACCACAGTTAAATGTAAATATGGTAATTAAGGGTAAAAAAGATATTATTATTACCATAACACATGTCCTAATTCTATTGGATAAGTGTAATTCGACCAAAAACAACATTAGGAATAAAATATGACCATTTACTCACACGTGTATTACATTAGGACATTTATTATTAATTTATTTAATGAAGCGTTAAAATAGTTAAAATCAATGTTTAATAACTAAATCATTTTTAATACAGGGTTATCCATAAGATAAATTCGACTATAAATATTCATTAGAAAGATAAAATGATTTCCTAAATAATGGTGGTTTATTTATAAATTTTAGACATTATATAATTTAATTTATTTATGATACAATGATGATGTAGTAATTATCTTATTAATGCAATATTGACATAATTGATGTTATAAATACCCAATAAATGTAATTTTAGACTTTTAATGATTTAAATTAATTTTATAGGTTAATATGACATGTTATTATTGATTTAGTTATCTTTTCTCTAACTAATCATTCTGTTATTATTTTCACAAAAATTAATTACCAAATAGTGTCAAAATTGACATAAAATAGTTTTTAAAACAAATATTATATTATTAATTGTTATTTTATTCCTAAAAATATAAGGGTCAGCCAAATGACTTAGATAAGGTTATATATATTAATAATAAACATTTTGGGGTTCGTTTGGCTTGTTATAGTATGTTTATTAACCTTATAGTTTAAGAAAAGAGTAAGACATTGTAAAAGAAGAATTATTTAACATAATGTTAAATATAAATTATCAGGTTAAAATAGAAACCTAAACTTGTCTAAATTAAATTGGATGAGAGGATTTCGACCCATACCCACCTTAGATTCAAAATAACTCAATTTTGAGTTATTAATAACCTAATATGACTTTATAATAAAATAATATTTTTTGTTTTTCCAAAGGTGCCCCTCTCCTCCCTTATAAAACGGTACCTCTACCCTCTCTTCCTCACACCACTTTGAGCCTTCATGCTCGGCCTACCCCTGAAACGTTTTCTTCTCCACTTCCCTAGAAACATCCTATAGGTTCTGGTATTCTTCAAAGACCAATATTAGTGCCATAAATGGAGGTTACAAAAAGTGTGTTGAAAGAAGAGGTAATATCTGTTACCGATTCTTTCAACTTTATTTCTTCTTATACTTCTTCTTCTTTAGTTGTTTCATTATGAATTAATAACATCAGTATCACTCATATAATGATGTGTAATTATAAGTATGAAATAACCATATTTCACCATCTATCCATCCTACGGAAAACGAAATCACCGCGCATGCGTACGTACGAAATATCATCTCCACGATGTGGTGTAATCTGTTTTTGACAACCACCTTAATTGGATGGGTATAATGGTGTAAATAAATAACTATATATGATTATTGTAAATTTATAATGATTTTTAAATATTATACATACACTTGAATGGAATTCCATGATCGTTGGAATGATATCATCCCTCGTGTGTACGTACGGACTACCATCTCCACGACGCGATGAGATTCATTATCCATATTAACCATTCATGAATTATTATAAATTATATATAATAAGTAATAATGAAATATATGAAATAATAATGATACTGTATTTATTTGTATATATATGTATGTAATCTACTTAATTTCATTCAATTCAATAAGGAAACGAAAACAACGTTCATGCGTACGTACGACCTCCCGTCTCCATGAACGGTGTATTTCATTCCATTTAATCGATCTATAAAATATATATTTATATACTGAATATAAATTAAATATAAATCATGTTTTTTATTCTCTAATTATGTAAATCATGATATATGTAATAATATCATGAACAACAAGTCCAAACACGTATGATAAATAAAACGATTTAACCCAAAACGTTGCTTTAACATGGGACTTGCAAAAGAACGAGTAATATAAAGTCATAAGTGAACCATATATTATATCATAACAATGAATATTATTCTTTAATAAGTCAATGACATTATTTAAATCGTTATACATGAGGTTCGGAAACATACAAAGCATATAAGACCTAAGGTAAAAGATAATTTATCAATCTCATTTTTATTCAAGATTGTTTATTCGTAAGTATTTACCAGGGTTATCTTAATCATCCAAGCCCATGTTTACTAAAAATGTTTTCATGTATGTTTAAAGTCATTTTTACCCATTTTTTACTTTTACTACATGGTATTTAAGGCTATTTTTTTTACCATACGAGAAACTTTTTGACTTTTCCGACAAAAGTACGAGAATAATGTTATTTTTAACTTATACGACATGAATGGATTTTTACGGTTTCATAACTCATAATTTTCATGGAGCATACTCTACAAGGTTTTATGAATATTTTCAACAAAATACTTTTCTTTTAAAATTTCATGGCATTTTGTGAAAGGAAAATGATTTTGAAGAAAAAAGGATATTTTCCTCAAAAATTCATTTCAAGTGTTTTATCAAAACCATTTTTCTATCTAAGATGACATTATTTCATATGTGTATGTTTCAAGTATAATGTCTCTATGATTTAAATGTTTTCACTTTTATTATTATGAAATGATATCCATTTCTTTTATATGGATTATGTGATGACGGAATGATTTTTATGAAACCCATTTTATTCTTTGTGTTATGATGAATGACTTATGTTTATGTTGTGGCACAAGTAAGAATGATTTCCTTATGTGATGGGTGGGACATATATCTCCCTCCAATTCATTGGGTAAATATTTATATCTCATCAGACAGACATGGCTGGAATGGTAAGTTAATCTAGTTCAGTGTTATAGGACTGAAACGAGGAGTGAACTCGATTCAGAAAGGGACTTTGTCCACTAAGATGGTCTTGCAGCAATTCCTTGGCTACTATGGAAACCATAACATGTGCTTAATGGTTTCCACAATTACATGTTTTATTCCCATGCTATTTTATCATGATTGATGTTCCCTTATGATATATTCCTTACGTACTTCCAAGATTCATGTCTTTGCTCACGTTTTTGATGTTTAGATTTTATGATTAGGTTTTTGCATTCAAATATTTCTGGATTGTTTTATGTTCTCTATGTTTACCCTTACTGGGCATTTGAGCTCACCCATATTATGTTTTCTTTTCCCCAGGATATAAAGAATGGTTTTAGGTAAAAAAAAGGGATGATCCTTATGGGAGATGTTGAAGATATTTCACCAGGATTAGAAGATTAGATTCCGAGTTTCCAAAGACACTATACTATTACGGTCCTTGTGTGTCTATTTTTGTTATGTACTAAGTATTCCGTAAAAGTAATGTAATGTCCGTGTATGTCAAGCTTTGGGTTTCTACATATATTGGGCTGCGTATGTGTTTAAATGAATGTATAATTACTGTTTAGAGTTGAATATGAAACTATATTATGTGATTATGTGTTAATGGGTTTTGGTATCATGAGATGATGGTTTTAACACTAAGGGGAAATCTCTGGTACCAAGGAGGGAGGAAATGTACTAGTCCCATAGGGATCCAGAAGGGATTTTTCCCTATTTTCACTGAAAAAAATGGATAAAGATGACACTAAAAGAGGATATTGATGATTATTAGGGATCACTAGATTATGGTAATGTTATCTAATAGTGGCTTGTGTAGGAGAACAGATTTCTCTATGATAACTGTACATCGTGGTACGAGGTACATGGGGCCCGAGACTACCTAGTGCCTAGGGGTTTTCCCGGTTTTGGTTCTCATTGGATTTTTTGTATTTGTCGGTGTATTAGGGTTTATTTTGATGTACATAACAGAAGCTAATATTTTTATATAAAATGGATTAACATTATGAAAGTTATCTTTTGAAAACTATAAAAAATTGAAAGTTGCATTTCGTGAAATTTATCACCATTTTCCTTATATATTAAAATTGAATGTTTTTTCACATTGTATTGCATACTTTTTGAAATGATTAGGTTGTATTTTATTTGGGAATAGGATAAAACCCTAATTACACTCTTTGGGTGTAATTAGTCTCATTTTTGTTTCACATAGGTAAATATAATGGCTTGGGTGAAGGAAGATTGGTTTGTTAATCCCCCCTATGGTGCGATGTGGTGATGAAAACTCGGGGTGATGACCTCTGGACATGAGGAGTCTTTGGCTTAGATTTTATACTATTTTTATTTTTCTCTGTCCCTCTTGTACTATTATTAGACCTGTGTATTCTGTTTTGGATCTTTTATAAGCATTGTTTTCTATCAATTTTTTCAGATTCATCTTATCAAATTTCATTGATGTTTTGTGTATCCAAATTCAAGTAAATCATTCCCAACCCAAAATAAATGATACTCGATAACTTAAGCCATCCTGTGAGGATAGGTAAAACTCTTTAGGAATTTTCATGGGCCTGGTTTCACACCGGTTTTGATGGAAACCAGATTTGGTTCGTGACATAAATGGTTTTCATATAACAATTGCTTCCATTCAAGAATTGAAATGGAATCTTATGAGGATATTTATAGGAATATGTATCAGAATACAAAATGATGGTACATATTGATGAGTGTTAGATGAAGGGATGTTATCTTATACAATATATGATTGAAAATTTTCAACCCATTTAGTATCATATGAAATACAAAAAATGTATTTATAAAATATATAAAGACAATCTTTATTGAGATCTAGATTTTGTTGTTCAAGACAATGTGTTCATTTATATATCACCATGGAAACAAATTTATGCGATTTTAGAAGAAGGTATTTCTTACACCAAGATACATTAGACCCTTGGATATCCATGATTTCATCGGTGTAGTGAATTATTGAATAAGACATGTACGTAACATATATAAAATAAATGATTTGTTTTATGTATCCATATTTTAAAACTCTCACATGTACGAAACAAAGAGGTTGTTCTATTGGAGAAAAATCAGTTATTTGAGGAGTAGTATGTGAATATCATAGATAATATAGAAACATTTCTTGGGTATAAGAGAACACCCCTTATCAAAGTAGTCTTGTAGAACCACATGTTTGAGAAACAAACTAATGGAATTAAAAAAAGTGATAAAGAAAAAGTACCTTAATATATTATAGTGTATAACTGAATATTTTGAGGGGAAATTTATAAAGGGGGAATACTTAAATTAAATGAACATTTAGAAATAAAATTCCTTTTATGATAGAATTAAATTCCATTTTATATATTATTGTTATGTAAAATACAAGTACATATTTAGTGATTTTTGAAATATTATATCATATCAGATTTAAAATAACAATAATCAATATAAAATTTGATAATATATATTTTTAAATGGCATGTTATGGATAGTATATATTACAGGTGATGGAAAATCTAATAGAAGCTGGAAAATATATTTTTGGCCTTAACCATTAGGATATTACTATATGAAACCAATATATTTGAGAATATGAGGGAGTTATCATCTCTATGATATTCAATTGACTAATCCCATGATGAGATTCAAAAAAATAGCATGAAGAAAACTATTTATGAGATAATATCAAGGTCATATAAATCATAACCCAAACTATGTTCATAAAACCTCCCCAACGAAACATCACAGTCACACACCATACCTTAAGTCAGTTATCTGGTTAAATAAATGGATATTCATCTCAAACAAAATATAATGAATATTTATATTTTATTTTCTATGAATAATTATTTTTTTATTTCTTTATTTTACAATATAAATTATGAAATAATTATTATGTTAGAAAAAATATTCCAAAAAGATATAATAGAAATGTATTTTTTTGTAAAAAATTTAAACTAAGAAATTCACATTAAATAATTAATTAATTTTCAAAATTAAATGTATTTAAATAAAATATTAATATTAAATAATATTCATTATGTCTACTTTATAACAAAATTTTATCAATTTTAAAATAAATATTTTAAGGTTAAGAATACTATTATTATAAACAACCAGTATCTTTCAATAAAAAGGACTTTTTATTTTAAATTACTAATTCTACTATTTATATATTTATCTACATAAAATAAATATTATTTGAGATTCATCATGTTAATAATTATCCAATGGATAATTTTTAAATTTTTTATTGAGGAAAACAAATTATGAGGTATTATTGAATTAATTACACACATATCGTATGAATTATGACATCATAGCATCCCGGTAGCGATGTAAAATATTCCAAAAAATATATTAAAGATAAAATAGGTATTTAAAAATTTGAATAATTTTTATTGTGATTATTTATATTTTTTATAAATGATTTATGAATCCTCAAAATGATATATTATATTTGAAGTATTTGAATTCAATTATTTTTTTACATGACAGGCTTCCACATTACCAAGGATTATATATTAATGTTTTATATACATGTAATTATAACATAATAAATAAAAACATTCATTTTCCAAAAACTAATCTAAAAAACCAAGGTAATGTTTTTGTATTACATTATGGTAATGATACTAAAACCTATATTTTTGAAATAATAATGAACTCCCATATCATTTCCTACATATTCCAACAAAATAACCCTTTCCTACTATACTAAAAAAACACTATAATATTTCTTTACTCTTCCCATACCTCCAAAGATCCCTTATAAGGCACTGCCATTCTCTCATGTAGATCCTTCCATGATTATGGAAAAAACCACTCAAAAAGATCCTCTCATTATCCTCATTATTCAATAAATATATTGATTTTCTGCCATTTAATTTCCAAAAATAAATGCAGGGATATGTTTTTCAAAATACCTCATGCCACCCATTTTAATTAAAAATATACTTATTCCGCAATTTTATCTCATTAAATCAATTTCTTGATTCACCATGTGTCGTTGTTATGCTGTCAAATTTTAATTCCAAATTTTAATTACAATATATTGTGTTGTTAATTCTAGTAACCATTTCCATTATAGTGGATTCCTCTATATGTACATATGCTTCCTTGATTGGGTAATTCAATGTATTTAATAAAAAATATATTATCATGGGATTAATATTTCTTAAATAAATTCTTATGATAAATTAATTATATAGAAAATGTATCTATATACCTGATATGATTATGATGGGTGAACCCAGATAGATCTCCAATGAGTTATTAATATTTTGGTCTAATTAGTTTCTATGTATGGTTATCTAAAGAACATTATGTAATTATGTCGTTGTTATTAACCTTCACTAGTTCTTATGATATCATATTTAATGTTATGGCCAAATTATTTTATTTCTATTTTACTATCACATCATACCATAAATCATTAATAATATTTATTATGATCACCTATTTTGTTACATTTTTATGGCACTTGGATTTTCCTAAAAAATTATTTTTTTATTAAATTATAGTAATTTATCTCACCACTTCTAATGATTATCCTCAGATTATCCCGTGAAATTTTAAAAGACTGGTGAAATTTTTAGAGAATGTTATAGAAGTCTCTAATAATATCATTGTGAGCCCATTTTAAGATGTTATGTTCTATACCTAATCTACTAAATAAACTATGTATACAAAAAATTCTGGGTCTACAATGTGTTTTTATGTAATATATCATTATTTAATATTAATTAATGACAATTAATGTTATATGACCATTGTCTAATAATATAATAATCATTTAACATGGCATTTCATCATGTACCATAGGACTATAGAAATTAGGAGAAAAACGTAATAATATTGAATTGGAAGACCTATTTTAACACTACCTGATCAAAAATGATACGGTTACTATATGAATAGTCATTTACATTACAATCTATTTTAAAATATACATAAAATAAATTTGAATTGAGAGTTCAGACATGTATAATAGAATTTGTGATGTATATCAACCAAAAACTGGTTAATGTGTAAATATGTGAATATATAAGGTTAAACACATTATTAGGAAATAGAAATATAACACAAAATAGTATATTAAACATGTCCAAAAAATCAACAACTGTGTCCATAAGAACTATATATTCTATTTGAAAAGACTGATAATTTTCTAGTATAATCATCCCATATGTGTTGCTTCAATGTTGTTATATAAATTACAGAAAACAATTTATTCACACATTCTCAAGGAACATGGTTATATTGTGATTATAACAAACCCCCATGATGTTTCCACCTTATATAATTCATTCTTTAATTAATTCATGTGCATGATGAAAAATTACAATATATATTGTTAATAATAAATTAGAAGTCAATGGAAAATGGTACTAGGAATACATTTAGTCAGGATAGACGAGAAATCAAGACACATTAACAATCATTATATGGATATTAACATAGTATTCAATTAAAAAAAAATTAAAATACCATAATGATATGTTATAAATTTTCATCCCTACTATCTACATTTTGTATGATCAATTATGGGAATCAAGCAAGGGTACCTATCTTGAATGTTGGTCACATCCTTTAAAAAATATAACTAATTACATATTCAATGGGAGTGAATGAATATATATATATATATTAAACATACATATAAACTTATATTAATTGAACAATTTTTTTATAATTTCATGGAGGATGTATATATTAATCAATCTATCGTATGAGACAAATATCACCCCATTGGAGACAATAAATAAAAATTATACACACATATGTTGTGTCCATAATATCACAGGTTCTGTTGTGTGTTTTTTCAATCATATACATATACATGTTCCATTATTTAAATAAACCCTCACTCCTAATTGGGAGTATTTTGTCATATGTATATACAAAATTTCAATATTTAACTAGAATAAATATACTTTGACAAGTCCAATTAAACAAGACTCCAACTAACATATGGAATACTTATTTGATAATTTTGTATACAGGAAATATCACCATCATGTCTATAAATATTATGATGGATAGATAATCCTTACATGTTCTGTGTTCATATGTTTATCAATTCAAAATTTGTACTAATCTACAAAATTGGACCAATTAATTCTTAAAAATTTCATATAAAAATTTTTCTATAGGGAACACTATAATTTAAATTATATTAAAGAAAACCAAGTCATGTTATTTTTAGAATTAGTTATCACATTAAGGACCCTAACAAAATCAAAAAAAATATATGTGGTCTATAGTGAAACCCATAATAAGTTTTTAATTCATGATGAAACTTTTTATTAATTTCAACAGAATTTTAATACCAAATGGATGGAAAACAAAAGGTTAAAGGGAACATTTTCATTAGTAATTTTGATAAAGTGACAAAAAATACACCATAAGCATGGATTCATAATTAAATAGCACATAAAAAAGCTATAGACAAAATCAATGCTTAGTCATTAAATACATATATGTATTTTTCAAATAGAATATATATAGGTGCATATAATGTGTATAATATCTGACATAAAGGAAAAAATTATAAATAATGATTAAATAATTATTATTTTTATAGAAGTGCGTCTGAGAAAAAAAATTGTTTAGTAATACCTCTCTCAACACCATGCCCATGAAATAATGAAAATTTTATTATTTCAGAGGAAAATAATATGATCACACTCCAAAATAGTATGACAGGATGAAATCTAGTTAATATAAATCTCTCACAAAAAATATAAATATATAAGAATGTTGGGGTTTTTTTAAATGTATAATATTATTATATTTTAATAGATTGTCCTAGGATTGTCTTGAAAATTAATATGTTCCAAAATTCATAAGTGGATATCTGAACGTAGCATCTAAGAGGGATGTATTAAGAGAAAATAATGTGTTTAGGGTCTCTCTATGGGTTAAATAATTCACAAAATGAATTAATTCAAATGAAAAGTGTGTTCAGGGTAATTATTTAGTATATGAAATGAAAAAAATTATTATTTTTCAAAGGGAATTTAAAATAAATCTTTTTTTGGAAATGGTTCATGGACACTAGGAACCCAAAGGAACTATCAATACCACCGACCACCATTAGACCCCCTAGATATTTCATACAAGATAACCAATTACCCGATGCCTTCAACAAACTCTCTCCATTATCTTCTTTGTAGAAACACTCATTATATTGCCTCTAACACATTTAAACTTGTAGTTTAACAAATAAAAATTTACAATCCCCTAATATATGGGAAAATAATGACCTAGTGAAATATATGTAACTAAAACATCCACCCTTTCTTTAACATCCCATTTAGTAAGGTGAATAAAATAATTATGGTCACTCAAATGTCAAATCACAATTTGATGAGAAAATATTTATATTAATGTTTCTATACATGTAGAAAATAGTGTTACTACTATAAAATGATACTAAAGCATTGGTAAACCAGGTATAAAATCTATTTTTGTCAAATAATGACACAATATCTTTAATTAGTAGGATTTTTTGGATGTTTTTAGCTGATAGATACTTCATGTTTGGGACTCTCTTATGAAAATTATCATAATAAAATTTGGCACGGTCATAACATTATGATGTGGTAAACCGATCAATTTACCAAAACTATTCCCTGATATAATTTTCCATGAACATATCATATTATTTTAGGAAATTTAGAATATTATTTGGGCCCCATTCATTTTTATCTCACTTTATCTCTCTTTATTGGAAAATCAACTCTTGTGAGAGTTAGTTTACTTTGTACAATTGGAAGAGTAAGGGTTTCACATCATCTCTTATGTCAAGAGGTTTATGATGTAAAGTGAGTACATGTATGAAAAATAGTGATTGGTGGATACAAAGAAATATATTAATATGATGAAAATATTTTTTATACACATTGGAGGGGGGATTTTCAAAGTAAATTTCAAAGGGAATGGTAAAAAATGTTTCTTCTACTATTTTTGCAATTTTGGAAATGGGTTAGCACCCAAAAAATCACATAAGTATAAATAATCCTCCATTTCAGTTGGTTATTCAATGTCACATAATATTTTATTCCAAATAGGGTGAATGAGATTCCTTGGAAGGATACCATACCCAAGAGACCTATTTGATTATATATATGACCGGGATAATATTTTTTGAATCGATATTTTGGTCTCTCTAAATTGAATTGAATTCAACTCTTATTTGGTGGATTTTCCCACCTACATAAATTAATTATACATCATTATTTGTTTCTATAGATATTATTGAATTTTCACATTAAAAGTTACAATTGTCAATAAAAAGTTAAAATTGTATGATGTTTAATACGTGGTAAATAAAAAGAACTAATAATATACAGTAGGGTTTGTGGTATAATATTATGGGGAATAAGACATTGAACAAGGATAAATTGTTGTGGCAACTTAGGAAAAACCTTTAAATGTAGAAATGATCTTGTTTTCAATTCAATTATTATATTTTCAATCAAAACTAAATGAATTATTTCATTCCTTTATAACAAGTAGTTCATGTACAACTATTGAGTTGGTCTGTGTTCTATGATCAATAAAAATGGGAAAAAGTTACATTAAAGGAGAGATATAGTATTTTAGTGAGACTATGCTAAATAAAAGGGTATTTTCCCAATATATCACTGACGTACTGACATGATCAATCTGTGATAAAAGGATTGAATCTATGTGTGGGGGAAATGAGTAGTGAATATAGGCCAATGATTTTTTTTTATTTTAATAGAATGATATTTAATTTACTTCCATTGATATTCGATTTGGGTTTCTACTAATATCACATTAAATATTGTGGAAATGGGGGGTATTGGTGAGTCCTATAATGTTGGTGTGAGGACTATTTTTAATAATTGGGAAGAAACTATAACAAAATAGACTATCATGGAAGAGGTTGGGTCATGTAAGGTGATAATTTTTATTAATAATAATTTTTATATGTATTTGATTAATTTCAAAGCCACTAAAATATAAACTACACTAATATAGGCTAATATCTAGTAGAGAAGGAATGTGTTTTGAAGTAGATATATGATCATGATAATAAAAGATCTATTTTTACTTCTTAGGGAGATTCTTAACAATATATGATCCATAATATATATATATATATATATATATTGCTAAAATATATTCTAATCATGTTTTATATAGACATGGGATCAATTTTATAGATTATTAACCTCTTAAATTGAGATAACAATATGGATAATGTCAATGGTATGAAATTTTGACAAATGTTGTTGGGTTATATCACAAATAAAGTTGAAATATATCTATGGGTGATTACTTTTTGATGATGGTTATATTTAATAGTATGTTTTCAATATTATACTAATATAAATACATTCAGTGGAACATGACATGGATTCATTATAAAATAAATGATGGTTCCCCCATCATTTAAGGATAAGTTTATAATCATATTAAAATAATGAAATTCAGTGAAGAAGAATCTTACCCTAAAAATAAAACCATCATCGAGGCTTGAATGTGTGAAATAAGGAATGATACAAATCAATACTATAGACCACAACATTAACTATGTTGATGATAATATAATTTTATCACTTATATTATCATTAAAAATACCTATTTTTTAAAAAAATTATGTATTCCAATGTAAATTTAATGTGCAATACAATTAGATTCCTTCCATAAAAGTCATTTATTGAGGAACAATGATGAAATATACAATGTATAGTTATTGGTGTTTCTTTGAAATATGATTCAGTGATTGAGAGTGGTACTTACATGACAAATTGGATCTATAAATAAATTATACCTCATCTGAATGATTATAATTTTGATCGATAGTTTGTTTATTAACATTTGGGATTGAAAAATAGTCTAAAGTGCATCATCCCCACATTGATAATGAAAAGACACATTGGGAAAATGAATGGTATGGTGGAGTACCTACCCTATTTCCCTATAATACCTTCCATGTATTGTTTTGAATTGCATGTGTTATATTGAATTTTCATAATGAAAACAATCAATCGAGAGAAACTGGTGGTTAATAAAAAATAATTGTGAGATATATTTTATGGGTCAATATTATGATTTCTTAAAGTATGCTACAATAGAGATTTATTAGCAGTGGGAATCTCATCATCAATATAGTATTACAATCATGATAGGCACGATATCGAAAAACAACTAAATTTGGTGTTTTCCATACCATACTTTAGTGCCTCAAGTATGTGCAACAAAAAAAGAATATTGGTAAATTGAATGTGTGACCCAAACTAAATGGTAAATAGTAAATATTAGTAAAAATAATATTTAGGCCACCAAAAGATCTTATTGGACCCGTTGGATATGAGACTAGACATTATTCCACAAAATGGATGTTCCTACCGTTAAAAAAATTAAATTGGGAATTACTAATATTACATTGGGAAACTAGTGAAGAAAACATTTACCACATCAGCATTTAGAACATTGGTTATAAATAATTGATGTGAAAAACTGTAAATGTTGATTTCTTATGTCGGTAATAATATCACCGACAAAAAAATGCCAATATTTGATTTATCAATCTGGTTATATAAAAAACGACATGATAAATCTATTTTTTACATCAATTATATTATAAAAGACATTAAAAAACTACATTCGTGCTTTATCACATTGTTTATTACATAACTAATTTAATAGATTGGCATGATCACGTCGGTTTTAAAATTACCGACCTGATAATTGTAATAAAAAAATTATCACATTTTTTTTAATAACTTATGTGATAAACCATTTAATAAATTAATCAAGCATTGTGTTTTGTCATTCTATATTTCTTGATTGGGAGATGTGTAACTTGTCTCTCTCAGTTAGAAAATATAGAAATGTTATTTCAAACTTGGGGCTTCTAACCTTGTTTTT
Source organism: Viscum album (assembly GCA_963277665.1). NCBI lineage: Eukaryota > Viridiplantae > Streptophyta > Magnoliopsida > Santalales > Viscaceae > Viscum > Viscum album. Next base: position 1,284,948,806 of record OY728141.1, read on the forward strand.
TTAGTATCATTTATCATATTTGTTATCAATAGATATATCATATCAACTTATGACATTCTAATAGGCCTTTCACATCTTGATTTGATTATTTATTTTTCATAGATGGCCTACATTTACGGTTTTCAATTTCTATTTTTAAAATATCACAATATCATGCACTATTTCATAATGTTGTCATTATTTGACATAGTTTTTCTTATCCTAGATCTAAAAGAACTTGGATTTATGATCTATATTACTTGGGCAAGAATATTCTATATTTAAATATGAAATCCCCATATAGATCTATTGGAGACATTGGTTATATAACATAGCACACTTGTCATTTTATATACACATCAAATTTATTGGTAATTCTTGATTATAAAAAAAAGAAGTTATATTTTCCTAGGTGTTTTTTGATGAATATGTACTATGTATTGCTATAGAATATTGGTCATTTGTTAATTTAATTATTTTACTATATTTTCATGTTAAATGCAGAACAAATTTTATACTTACTACTAGTTTATATTACAACACAGTATGATAGTCCATGGTTTCTTATTTGTCTAGCATTGCATTCATTTACTATTTATTATTAGAAAAATATACCCAAAAAACTATCAACATATATTACACGGGATATTTTTACCACCTTCCCAACACAATAAAGGTTCCTCCCAAGGCCTGTAATTAGAGTCTAATTTGAATCCATTTCAAAATGTAACTCAGAACCTAAAAATATTAACAAACCACCCAAATCAATTACAACCATAAACAAAACCATTTTCGACAAAAGAACTATATAAGAATGATTAAATTCATATATGTGACCATCATAATTATAGAAAATAAAGAAAATATTTTATCCCTCAAAAAAATATCTTTATATTTTTCAAATACGAATATTTTTGTTTTATATTATTTTCTAAAATATTGGTACTTTCAAAAAATGACATATTTAAAATAAATATATAACATTAATATCTAAATATATTTTCATTTAAATTTTTTTCAATGAATATTTTTATTACTATCCATATAATTGTTTTAAATTCCAAAAAAAATTACATTAAAAATATGATATATTTTATATAAATATAAAATTGGCTTATTTTTACAGGATGTATAATTTTGATATTTGTTATAGGAATTAATGATTCAAAGATGGATTATAAAAGATAGAATCGATAAGGAATATGGGAAATGTGTTGATTCCTTTTTGGAATTTTCTAAATGAAATGTTCCAAGAAACCAAATGTTTTTCTATCCATGCCTAAATTTTTTGAATATGATGAAGTTGAAAATTATAGGGATCAGATAGCATCATATTTTTCAAGGTTTTATTCTGTGTTACAGCTTGTGCATTTGGAATTGTGAAACTCGAAAGATTGTCAGATCTACTAATAATGATGATTTTTAAGATGGTAACTCCAATGAAATTGATGAAAAGATTCATGATATTGTAGGAGAAAAAATTGAGAAAGATTCAATAGTTGAGTGTCTATATGTTGATGATGAAAAATAGTTGTATCCTTGTTTTACGAATTATATGGTTTTATTGGTGGTGTAAAGATTGATTGACCAGAAGTAGAAACATGGATGGAATGACAGGATTTTTACATAGCTGATATAATTGTTAAAATATATTCTTCAAAAATACAACGATCTTCAAGATTCACATTATAAGGTCAATAAAATATTTTTCCCAATGGGATTGGAATGCATAAAAATACATGATTTTTCAAATGAATGTATGATATATATTATGGAATATGAATTTATGTCATAGTGCCCTAAATTTGGGACATCATTGAATAAGTTGAATGAAAATTCATAGGAAAATGTAGAGATTATAGGGATCCCTACCAAGTTATTTTGGTAACTTCCTATAATTTCTCATTTGAAACATTTATTTTCTAATTAACATGATGAAAAAAGTTTAATATGGAATTATAATGAGCAGAAATGTAATGGAAAAATATGTTATCCACCTGATTGTCCACAATAGAAGAAAATTGATGAGCAGTATCTTATATTCAGAAATGAAATTAGAAATCACATATTTTGGTTATGCATAGATGAAATAAATCCCTATCGAATACTCAGTAGCACAAATTGTTTATAGCCTATTTTATTGGTAATTTATAACCTATCTCTTGAATTTTGTATGAAGTGAAAATATGTCATGTTGAGTACAATGATTTCTATCCCAAAGAAACCCAAAATTGATAGTGATGTATTCCTGTAACAATTGATTGTTGATTTGAATGTTTTATAAGAGGATTGTATTGGTGTGTATTATTATTATAAAATGGAATATTATCAATTGCATGTTGTGCATATGTTCATTATAAATAACTTCCTAGTATAGGGAAATTTGTATGGATACACTATTAAGGGGAGACAAGGGTGTCCAATTTGTAAATAACAGACTTCATATCGTAAATTACATCCTAGAATGAAAATAGTATTCATGGGTCATCAAATGTTTTCTACTATAGATGAGTCTTATAGAAGACTAAAAAAAGCCTTAAAAGGATCAGAAGAAACAAATATTACTCCAAAACCATTATCCACTGATGAGTATTTTGAGATGGTAGAAAACCATTATGTCAGATTGGGAATATCAAATAAATCTGGTAATGATATAAATATTTGGAAGAAAAGGTCAATATTTTTTAAGATACCCTATTCTAGATAACATGAAGTGAGACATAATATTTATGTCATTCATGCGGAGAAGAATATATGTGATAGTTTTATTAGAATATTATTAGATATTAATTGATTGTCTAAATATGGGATGAATGCAAGATTAGACATACTATCGATGGGAATATGTTTAGAGTTAACTCCCACTATTGATGAAAGGTGGATATTTATTCCCACAGCATGTCGTAAATTATCTAAGGGGGAGAACATTATCTTTTTTAGTGTCTTCATGCTATCAACGTTCCATAAGGATATTCTTCCAATGGAAACAAATTATATTAGAAGGATTTGAAGTTCACAGGTATGAAATCTCATGATTGCCACGTCATGATGCAACAACTTCTACCAGTTTAATTGCATTGAATATTTCAAATATGTGTAAGAAAGACTATCATGAAGGTGTTCCATTTCTTCAATTCCATTTGTAATAAGGTGATTGATGTGGTTGTTTTGATTTTTTTTAAAAACATAAAATTTTTATACATTTCAAATTTTAAATGTATTTTCCCCAATAATTTTTTTATAATCATGCATTAAATGGTTTATCAGTATCGATAAATAAAGCATTTTAAACCTATATATATTCATTGGATGTATCCTTTTGAAAGTTATATGAAAATATTGAAGATTTATGTTAAGAATCCATATCTACTTGAATCCATAATAATATAATAGTATATTTCTATGAAGGTTTTAGAGTTTTATACGAGCTACATGTTTGTGGTAAAGCACATTAGTTTGCCTTCATAATTCCATGAACGAGTTAATAATGAGAGAAAGGCAATCCATGGCATCAAAATAAAATCATTTTCAGTTGAACAGATGAAGAATGTAACTTTATACATATAGAAAGATGTATCTCATGCTCAACCATATATCACATTTCATACTAATGAGTAGAAAAAAAGTTATCCAAAGTAAAAAAGAAATGTTTATTTTGAATGATCATATCAAAAAAAATTCACATGGATTAAAAAGACCATGCTTGATAGATCATATGAATCAGAGACATTAATATGGTTAGTGGGTAGTCTATGTTAAAATGTCATATCATAGTCTGCATATGACATTAATAACTATATATTTCCTAAAAAAATCCCATGACAAAAAACATTCTGTTTAGAATAGTGGGGTATTAGAGATTTCATAAGTATTTCATTTTCTGAGTTCTAATGAAAAAAACCAATTTTTGCATCAAGTGCATATTATGGAGTTATTGATGAAATATGGAAGGTTAATTAATTTATAATTAATGTTCATCTTTCTAACTATGAATGGTTAATCAGTAACAATAGTTTCAAACATGATTAAGTTGGAATGAACATTAATAATATGAATAAGTTGTAAGATACAACTGATTATTTAATAATGAAAACACTTGAAAAAATGATTTTCTATGTTGTTGATCAATATGTTATGAAGTGGTATATTTTTTTAGAAAGAAAAAATTATGTTTGTGAGGATCAACTTGATAAGATGATGATTTATGTGAGATCCCTACTTTTATAGAAATATAAGAAGAAAATAATAGTGAACATGTTGTTGAAATTTTTTGTGCCATAAGAAATGATCATGACGAATGAATTTAGGTAAACAATCCATTTGTGAATTCATAATATTATATGTAACATATATTAATTTCGCATTTACATTTATTAATTTCATAAAATGATAAGTATTATAATTTTTTCATTATTAAAACTCGTATTAAAACTAATAAGTCTGAAAGATTGTTTATTTTAGTTTTTCATTCATTACATTACCAAGTTTACAATTATTTAATAAATATATTTAATGATTTCATTGAATGAAAATTAATTTACCATGTTTAACATAGTATAATATTTTTACCCTTATGTAACTTATATATTTATCATTTTTTTGAATGAAAATTACATTACGATGTTTAACATGTTCACCATTTACTATGCTTACCATTTACCTTGCTTTACCTGTATTTCCATGTTTTACATGGTCAATATTACATATCATAGTTCAGTTTAAATTTTTTTGTTAACATTAGTAATATAATATTTATATTTTTATATTTTTGAACTAATTTTTTCTTTTACTATTTGATGGATAATGACATATCAATCAACAGATCAACCAAAAAAATTATATAGATGAGCATGATGATTATAAATATAGGGAAGAACATTCACAAGAATTTCCTGATGTTCTTTAATATTCTTCATGTTCTTCCACAACGACAATGAATAGTTCAAGTGTTGGTAAACGTGGTTTCACACGTTTACCAAAACTATCACTTGCCCTTAGTCAGGACCAGAGGAAAGTTGTAGTGTTTGATTTGTATGATACTTTTAGAGGACCAAATGCAAAATATTTTAACAGTTTATATTTACTCAAGGTAAAAAAATTATTATTTTTATATAATGATTGGAAAAGTGTAGACAAAGCGACACTATCTCAATTTTAGGAGGTAATTTTGTTCAAATATTTATCTATTGTTGGAAAAATAATTAAATTTTTATAGTTTAATATTTTTTTCTTTATTCATTATCAGGATACATTTGATATTCCTAACACTGGAGGAGTTAGGAAGAAAATTTTTTCGATGTTTTCTAGGAAATGGAGGGATTTCAAATCAACCCTCATGTCTGAATTCATTTTTAGTCATATGAGACATGAAAATACATGTGATATATATACTTTATAGATGATGACACATGGAAATAATTTGTTTAAAGTAGATGAAAATAATCATTTTTGGTATGTTTAGTGTAAATATATATAATTTTTCTGAAATTATTGATCTTATTAGTGATTTTTTTGATTTCTTATTCCTAATTTACAAAAAACAAAGATATATCATCAAGAGATCTAATCTAAAAATGTTTACCTTCATAATTTCTATCGGTTAGGGTATACTTTATTGGAATGTAAAATGATAAAGGATAAATTAAAAACACATATGGATGAGTCTTCAATCTCTTGAGAGTTTTCCCCTTCATACCCTTCATCTAGACATGAAAAATTAAAGAGGGATCAGGTTGGAAAAACAGGAAATATCTTAATGAAGAATGAAGGATCCTAGCTGAGAAGATTGTAAGATATTTCTTTTATTTATTTATGTTAATTATCTTTTTCAAATAAATTGAAAAATTAAAAAGTATCAATTAATAAATAATGTATTTTCATGGGGAGTAGATAACAAAGGGTTATTTATAGTTTCTAGGAGGCATGATATTTTATATGCAGCATTCGGAAAGCCCAAACACCTTGGTCATGTCCGAGGATACCCAATAGGTGAATCGGTTAGAAAATTGTTTCCACATTATTAATTTTATTCAACTAAGGTTATTTATAAAAAATTAAAATATTTGGAGTCTAAAGTTTATAATTTTAATGTGACAATGGATGAAATGTTTAGAGCATTGGTGAATTCTATGTTTGCAGACATGAAAAGACAATTTCAAACTACAACTCCCACTCCTCCACCTCCACCTTCAGAATCCATTTGTTATCCTCCACCTCTGCCAACAACCCTAAATCCCCCACCACTAGATCTCATTATTTTTCCTCCAATAATGCATGTAGACAATATTTGTTTTCCTACTAATAAAGCCCCTCCTTTAAAACATCTTATTTATTGTTAGTTGTATGTTGATGATCCTCACCATAATATATTTGCATATGGGATGATATATTATATATGAAATGTAGTTCATCATGAATTGTTAGATGTTGATTGAAATAGTTTCTTTGTACAAGATATTATAGATTTATCATATGAAGTTCTGTTAGCTAAATAATAGGTGGCCATTGTTGAAAAATTTGTCATCCACTTTTTAGTTTGGACTTCCATACATCTACATCCCATTACCATAGAGGTGTGTGTATATAATATATTTTATTTTATTTTTTATTAATTCTTTCATAAAATTTTAACAATAATAAATTCATCTATTAATTTACCGGAATACATTAAAGGTAAAGAAATACCGTATAGGCAACAACAAAGACAAATGACTATGACATGAGATATAGATTCTAGCAGTCTTGACAGATTGTCAAGATATTCTATTTTTATGGTGGGTCATTATAAGATCCCAGTGGAAGATCATGTTTTTGTATGTTCAATAGATGTGTGGATTATAAATACTGATATCATAGAGATTATTACTAGAGATATGTTGGGCATCGATGTAGTGAAAATTTTCTCCATGTATGTGTTAACCCAATTATTTCCCTCTGTTAAATTTTTTAAAATGTATACTTATGTCTATTTTGTATTAGGTATCTTTATAAAATTGTGACAAGTGTGAGTAGATAGATGTTTATGGGTCCATTTACCCATAGTTTCATTCCCCTGAAGCACATTCATTTGATGAGTAACAATGAAAAATTTATTTTACATAAATATTTGAACATAATATAATCACGCAGTGTTGGTGGATTCCTTTCAATGAGAGTTATAAAACATATATATATCCCAAAGTGTTCTTTATTTTTTAACATAACAACCACTAACTATATAATTTCATTTATATCAAAGACCATTAGATGTTAGGTGTTTTTTTGATGAGAGAAAACACAATATTTGACATGCTCACTCCATGGAAATGTGTGAGATAATTTTAAGAACATGTTGGAAAATTAGGTGTTAAATTTTTAATAGTTTTTTAAAATATAATTAAATTAATATTTATATCATTAATATTATTTTATAATAGGGGATGGGACTAATTTGTAAAAACCGTAATATAAAAGAGTACCAAGATCAAATATTTAATAGCAAAGGTAAATATCAATTTATAATTTATACATTTTGTAAGAATTACAAAAAAAATTATTATTAATTGAAAAACTAATTTAAACATAAATTTAATAAGAAAATAAATTCATCAATTGAAGATATTATATTTAAGATTTATATATGAAATAATTACAACTAAAACAATTTTAAAGTTTGAGGAGGTTATATTTCTTAATAAACTATTCCATAAAATTTCATCTGATTAATTCATTATACATGCTGACTACGTTCTTTATAATTTGTAACTATTTGATTACCCTCAACCATATAGTTCTCATGTGTTCAAATACTTACAAGTGGAATTATCAAATTATTTAATATCATTGATTGGATTTTAGATTATTACTAGTGTAAAATGTAATTTTGAAAGTTGTAATTGAAAATATGTATTTGGTAGTTGTTTGGATTAATTTATGTTTGCTTTTAGTTAATATTGTATGTTTTAAATGTCATAAAAGTGAATGTTTAATTATTATCTTGGTTCCTATTGTTTCAATCATGTTCAGATTGTATTTATGGTCTGGTTTGGTACTGGTTTTCCTTGTTCCAGGTCTGCTTCGACAGTGCAGAGAAATTGTTTCATGATTTTTCCAAAAATGGTTTTTACATCCGTTATTTTACAACGAATGTAAAAAATAATTGTATAATGGTTTTCTAGTTAATTTAGCTAAGAAACAACATTTTATATTTTTTTACATCAGTTATTCAATATCTGATGTACAAAATTCTTTAGAATCATTTTTTTTAGGTAGGTTATTGAATAACAGACGTAGTATATTGTTTATTTTGTTTGTTATTTAATAACAAACATAAAAAATCTACACCAGGAATCTTTTTTAATGTTGGTTATTTTTTAACCAAAGTAATAAAAAATATAACATGTTGGTTATAAAATAACTGATGTAAAAAATTTGTTCCACTATAGATTTACAATTTTGATTCTTTAAACAATGTAAAAAAACAATATTTGTAACATCAGCCTTAATAATGTCGGATAAAACCCAACGTAAAAAATATAAAAACCTGATGCTAAAAATTTATTCTACATTAGTGGGAATAATAATAATTATATTAATATGTTAATTAAATTATTTTTTAGATATTGAATTGAATATCCTTTATTAATTTTTATATAAATGGTTCATGTATGGAAGACTGATATAATAAGTATAAAATTTCTTGAATATTATAAATTGTCACAATTTATACATAAAAAATATGTGTATCTATTATGAAAATAATGGTTATAATTGCTCAACATAATCAATGGTTTCAAAATTATTAATAGATTAACTAACTAATGTAGCATTTAGTGATATATCTATTTTCCTTGGTTCATGGTCATGTGAATTTAATAAATATGACTTTTTCATGATATTAAACTATTTTCATTTGAATCATGTGGGAGCATTGTTATGTGTAATATTGTGATATTGCCTTTTTAGAAATTATTTTTTTGATTACTTCATAAGGGTTCCATATTCGATACCCACTGGTAAGGGTCAAGGATTCATCCCAACCATAGAGTACGATGCATGGTATTTGATACCTCATGAGGGTAAGATACATGGGGTACAGATTACATAAAGTTTATATGCACTATCATGATATTCATGAGGGTGAGATACTTGATTTCTTTTGGGAATTTTTCACTGGATCATGCTACGATATGTGATATTAACCATTGAAAGGAAAATTTTATAATGATAGGGGTGATTCATCCTATCTAGGGGAATTCACCAAATCACATAGATATTTTTTATGGGACAAAGTAACTTTGCCTAACCGTGTACATCTTCTTAGAGATCATGGGTTATCATGATTACAAGATGTTCTATTTTAATGAAACAATTAATTCTTTATTGTTGAAATATATCATGGAGTAATTATGCATGTCAGATATGTTTAAATAGTATGGCTGTCGGCCAACTAATTTTTACTGACACACTATTTGGGAAATAATTAGTAGTCAAATATATCTCATGGTTGCTATTATGGATAAGTGAAAGTGACCCAATGTTGATTGATTTTATGTAGGATGGATTCGATATTGAAAATAGGATAGACATGGTGTTTGAGACCTATTATTTAGTTTCCATTTCATTTGATTACTTAATTATTTTAATTTGTTGAATTTTGTAAAATTAATTTTTTATAGTCACCCTTTCTATACATAAATTCTTTCATTTTTTGTATTATTCAGTTTTACCTTTTTTCTTACTTCATTACATATTTATCATTCATATTATTTTAATTAATAATTTCAACTATATACTTATGGTTATAATCTTCCTAAATTTTTTCTTAAACCATCATTACCAGTCGGTAGACTCTTGTATATGTGGAGTCACATGAGAGGTCTAGTAGTGACTTGGATCGATTATGTGAGGGACCACCATATCCGTGACATTAAAAATTTATATCAGTGCCTAGTTATTTTCTATTTAATTAATATCATGTAGGGTTATGTGTGGGAAAACGTTATTTTGGGGTATTATAATGAGATCATTTAGTGAATAATCTAAAAAATGATAGAGGGAAGCACATGAGTTTATAGGGGTGGTATTGTTTCTTAAACTATTCTATTGTTATAATTTTGATTTTAATTCTCCATGGGAAATTCAATTTTTGTGTGATATTACTTTTTATTGATATTATACTCTAGGGAAGGAATGGAATGGGATTTTTATTCCTGAATCGTTGAAGGAATGTATGGATATATGTTGACATGGGTAATTCCTTTCGGGGACAGAATTATCGAGCGTGATATATTAGCCACCCTATAGTGTGAAAACTGATTATCATATATTATATATAATTAAAGTAATATATGTAACTATTAGGGAATTCCAATTCAATTATTACTACTTGTGCAGATTAAATATAAGATAGCAGTTCTCTATCATTTTAATATCTTTTTTCTGGTAACCAGTAGTCAAAACCATGTCTTATAAAATATTTGGACCTTGTAAATAAAAATCCTCCAATCCATTTTCAATTTTTGTTCTATAGTAATGTTAATAGGAACACAAATAACATCGATGAGAAAAAAATTCATATATATCATGGATATCAAATAGATTATATTTTTTTTAATATCTTCCTTTGAGGGATTCAATCCATATAGAGGGATATGTCTCATACTTTTTCGTTGATGTCTAATTATATGAGAGTTTTTCACCTACCACATCACTCTATGTTCACAATATTGGGAGGCCCTCAGAATCGAATTTTTGGATTTATTCCATATTTAAAATCATCATGTATATTGAGTAACCCATAATTATGGGGATTAAGCAAAGATTATATATTATACAATGACCATATATGCAGTAGATGATCATCATGTTGAAATTTGTTTTATAAGATGAAAAATATGGATGTACATCAGGGATAAGTTTAGGATCCACCTTTTACCTTATAAATTCAAGTATAAATGTGATAATGAGTCCATTAAAACAAATCACAAAATTATTCATATGATGTATTATGTTTGATTCTTCACCGACCTAAAATAATTTTCACTAACATTGGATGTTGATGATACCAGAAAGGATAAATGTTTCTAGGACTAGATTATATATGAAATTCGTTCATAGGTGAATGTATTTATCTTGAAAAAATTCATGGATGTGAATAATTAAGATATAATTTATTATACAAACCCTAGGTAGGCCCCAATTAGATTCTAGGATGTCTCAAGTGGATGGTCTAAGAAGTCTTTTTATTGTAATAAGAATCAGTACTATAATAGATACCACAAGGTAAAAGGAGACGAGAAAAAACATTGTAGTGGTTATATATATCAGGACCTTAGCACGATGAAGCTATTTCCCTGAGTTAAGGATTGACACAAGAACCTTTAGTTTCCATACACCATAGTGGAGTTTCATTATTTTAGAATGATTAGCCGCTTTGGATATTTTTTATGGTTATGAAGCAATAAATTAATTTTTGTGGATTAGGATATGTACTAGAGTCTGTTAACGATGAAAATACCCATTAGTAGGCTAGTAGTGATAGTTCCTCCAGATTATTAGGTTAAGGAATGGGATGTGGTACCCTATACTAAGAGTACAAACACTATTAAGAGTATTATCATAGGGGAGTCATACTAGAGCCTAGATAATATAGGATAATTAGAAGCATGATTTCAACTCTACTCTAACTAGTTTGGGTGTGGGGAAATCCTCTATCAAGTGTTTGATTTTCTAGTGATCCACACCGTTCAATATGTTTTGGATACATTGGAATCATATTAGGTTATATCTATAAAATTTTCTATTAATTAGTGTTTCATGTGGAATTTTTGGATGCAATTATTACCATTGATACAATGTTGTGAGCGTAACCATAAGATATCCATTTTATTATGATTTTTCTATTAAAGTGAATGGATTCCATTTACCTTTAGTACAATTTTTTCTCAGAATGATATCCTTTGATTGGAAATTAGGTACAAGATTTCTATTCTGTACAAGGCTGGTATTAATAACTATTCGAGGATAGTTACCTTTTTATCTTTGAAATGGTAAATAATTCTCAAGGGGGTGAGTGATTTTTTCTGTTCATGAAAGACCAATTTAGCCATGTTTTGATTATATCACTTCTAAGATATGAAAATTGTTCTAGATGGTATATAGTTGATGTAGTAAAATTTTCATACTGAAGTGTACCATTTTTATGATGAATTTGTAACCTGAAATATACGTTTATAAAAAGTCATGAAAATAGAAAATAGACATAGTTTATACTTGAAATAGATTTTTAAAATTATGTTAGAAATATGTAACATGAAACCACTAAATGAATTGTTACTAAATTTTAGTTTTTTAGTTGTCTAATTTTTCATTTAATGGAATATCATATATTAAAGGTTCTAGGTCATGTGAATAGCCTCTATAAATTTTTTTTCATGATATGCCACTTTTCGTGATTGACAGATTCATAAGGAATGTTACGTGGAATGTTGAGTTATTGACTTGTCCTGACTTTTGATTGAGATTAGATATTTAGGGAAACACATGTGAGAAATGATATTGAGATTTCTGGTGTGTACACCATCTAAGGGTATGATTCACTATCTTCAATGTCTCCTAAGTATAATATATATTGGGTAAGAACCACATATGCATAACGTGTACTATCAATAGATCCCTATGGGTGACATGATTGATAGTTGAGGGAGGGGTTTTTTTTACGATAAGATAATTTTGATTCATCCATGATTTTAAAATATTCAAATAATTTGATTTATTCATTTACATAAGGATAACTCACCACTTTATAGATACATTTAATAATGGAAAATGTACATTGGAAAACCCCTGAGTGCCACCCTCGATATAAATAGTCAAAATGTTTAATAGTGGTTTAATTGTAATCTAAGGACTAAATTTCCATTGGTGTTCTATTTAATTCTATAATTATAATGTATATATAAGATTAGATGCCCTGTATTTCATCCTATTGACTTGTACTATTACATATTCTGGGAACTATTTTGTACTTAGGTATGATTCATGGTTATGTGTATAGATAATATTGTTGGGCCCTATTTGAATGATTTCTGGAAATAATGTTTAGATCATTGATATTGGACTGGAATGGGTTCCATGACTAGGTATTTAGGGTCTTTTTCGGTTGAGCCTATTATCCTATTTTCAAGGATGTCTTTTACAACCCCATTTACTTACATTCAACATGTAATTATATAGTTTGTTTTATTATTAAGATTGGTTATTTTTTCTTTGTAATCTTCTTAGTTTCCATGTTTATTGTCCATATTATTTACTCAATTTTTTATACTATAATTAAAATGGAATATTATACCTCTTATGTTCCATAAACCATTACTTCTAGTTGATATCCTTTTTTATATGGGGAGACATGCCTAAGGTCTAGTAGCATCTCATATTGCTGATGTAATTGAACCCATGTTTATGGATGTTACATTTTTTATGGAACCCATATATATGGTTAATATTTATGTGATATGGTGTCCCTATATATCAATAAAATACATTCATTAATGATTTATAACTCTTGGGGAAAAGTCTTATGGTGTAATGGTTTTCATTATACAATGGGAAATAAATTCTAAGGAATGTTCATCTATTGGAAATAGGTTATCATGATTAATCCTTTATGGGAATGAGTTTGGTATTCGTGATCAAAATAAAAAACATGTTCTTAAGATTGGTCAAAAATATTTTTTATATGCTTATTTTTATGTGTCAGTCCATTGAAATGAGACTATGCCTTTCTCCCGAGCTCACAGTTTATATCCAACGTTTTCCCTTTATTTATAAAATTTTATGTGTTACATCATATTAGACAATTTATTTGAAAAGATTATCACATGAAATTTTTTTATGATTTCTTGTTGAAAAAAAAAATTATTTATATTCTATTTATATTTCATCTTATTTATTTCATCAAACCATTGGAATCATTTTGATATGATAATTTTCCATTACAGATAATTTCATCTCATTTGATTCTTATGTTTCTATTTCCTATGGAATTAGGATGAGCTTGACGTCAATGATTTGTAGACAAAAATATTTTATAATGAAATTATGTATATATTTTCATATGTATTATAATATAATAATCTAATGTAGATTTTTTGTATAGAAACTAAACCTCTTGATTTATGATATTTTGAGATTATTATTTACATTAATGTATAAATATATAAATATTATAGAATAATGAAATGTTTTTTCCAGGTTACTTCATTTGGACATCTTGATTATAAAGTTATATATTATCATTGAATTTGGTTTGAAGTGTAAATAATAATAGAGGATCACATTGATATTGATGTTTTCATCCTTGATACATATTTTTTTTGATGTATAAGTATCAACCAATGAGTTGAAAAATATTTATTTATTTATTAATTTTATGATGTTATTTAATCATTATTATTTTCTTTTTTCAATTAATAATTCTTTTTTTGATTTCATACTATTAATGAATGATTAATTATTGATTTTCTCAGCTTCATATAATAGATGATGTTATTCCCATTAATTATTCTTCGATACCATATCACTAGTATCATGATCGGGGTCATTGAGAACATGCCACATACATGTCATGATATGGTTGATATATTTAATGGGTGGATAACCTAGGTATAATCTTGAATAGTTGAATTAAGTTTAGATAATATCATATATTTTGTGTTAGAGAATATATAATAGTGATTTTAGGATTCATTACAGTTATATTTTCTTCGGAGCACTCAGTATAAAAAAATTTAATAGCCAAGTTATGCTGGAAGACAAACTCTCCATTTGTACAAAAAATGTGAAGGGATGATCCAATTTATTATTTTTTCTCATATGATTAATTAATAGTTTCTTATAATTTTCCCCACTTTTTCATAATTGTACACACTAATATATTTCATTTGGGATTAGGATTGTGATGTAGTATCATTTTACAATAATAATGACCATTATACCCAAATTTAATATATTAATATTATTATATTATTCTTGAACCATATAGATATAAAATTTTAAATCAAATAATTATATATATTTAATTTAGTATATGGTTTTATGGGAATTATAGTGTAATATACTTCCTTGATGGATACTGTAGAGAAATACAAACATTTAATTTAACCAATCCAATGTGATAGAACAATAGGTGTTATAAATATATAAACTGGAGGTATGTTTCATGAATTGATATTTATTTTTCAAATGCACATACATTTTATAAATATCTAGTATTGCAATGTATAGAATTGGATATAATATTTTTTTGGGACGTCTTCAATAAATAGCTAATGATAGTTAATACTCACATAAAATTTATTTTTATGAAAGGGTTTCCCATAGGGAATTGTAATATTTTTCCAATGGTATATGTTCCATGGATGAGTATTGTATTGTTCGATACACGTAATCCATCATTGTTCCTAGGGTTATTCTATTCAGATTTGTGGAAAAAATATTTAGTCAATAAATCACGAAAATATATAATGTTTAATTTTTCAAAGTGTAAATGATCAAGGGGTGTTAAAAAACAATTAATGATAGAACATTTGACATTAATGATATTATTTAAATTCTTTTTTAATATGTAAGGGTATAGATATTTTATAACTAAAATCTATAATGAAAAAATTAAAAAGTATGTGGAGATTCTTAGATTGTATATAAATGGAAAATTATAATATATGTAGTCATGAATTAAATGATGGGACCACTCAATATAATATAGTGATCACAATAAAATGTTATTGAACATTTTGACGCTCCTTTAACAATGATTGATCTCATGATTATATAGAGGGATGTTATTTCTCTAACATTGTACTATCCCAATATATAAACTGATAATATCCTAACATCTTTTGGGGGTAAATATTAGTCATTCAATCATTACATCTCTTTTCATTCATACATGAGAAAGTTTTTTGACATCAAATGATATATGAATAGTGATATATGACTAGTCATTTTATTAGGTTGAGCATTATGGGTTATCAACTTTTAAATATTATATATCCATCATTATACAATAGGTTCAGTATATTTTTTTTGGGGGGATTTGTTTTAATGTCATAAAACATATAAAAATATATATTTAGAATATTGAGGTAGTATAAAGTTTACCCATGGGTTGCCTCATTTTTAAATTTAATCAATCATAAACCCTTATGGTTTGGATTATTTTTGGATCAACATTGTTTTAAAATATTCAATTAATTTACACACATTAAAAACATAGTATCCCTTATTGTAGGGTCAGAAAAATGAAATAAAATATATTTATCCAAAATTAATTATTTGTGTATCTAACACAAGTAAAAACGACTAGTCATGATATTCTAACCTTAAAGTAGAGAAAACATTGACATATATATAATAATAGGTAAAACGGATTGATTTTTTTATTATTAATGTTGGGTCAAAATGATTCATATCACATTTTATTTTTTCCCAATAATTTTCCTAATACATGGTTTTATGAGATTATTATTTAACTAAATGAATTTTAAAGATATAAACCTATTAAAATATCCATATTAATTCATGAATTGTAAGGATGAAGCTAATGAATTTATTTCTTCGTTATTTATCTACATATATCTCATTCCCATGTTTCATCCATTTTATGATCGTAAAACATGGTGGGTTGGCCTCTATTTCCTGAAAAAATATAATATAATATTATTATTGAATCAAATAATATTTCAAAAGTGGTTTCTTTAAGAATAATTTTTGTGATATAGTTATATTTTTAGGTTTTTATAATCATAAAAAAGGTATAATTTCATCCTTAAAATCATATATCTTTAATAAAAATAGTGCATAAATATTTAATTTCTTTTAAAATATACTAATGGATGCATTTGTGTTTAATATATTGAATAATATTATAATGTGATCATCGTTTGTTATGGTCTTAGAGACTATTGTAATGTTATCATAAATGTATATGGTCTTAGAGTTTGAAATATAATTATACCTCGCAGTCAAAGATTTTTTATTGTTGACAAAATTTTTAATTCATATTTAAATTCCGTAGAGTATGCCCAAAAAATGAAAATTATAAATTAATATATTGGATTATATAATATTTTATTTTAGATTTTTCTATGTGTTCATGGTGTACCATTAAATGGGGACAGTTAATTATCTTAGTTTGTAATGTAATATAACCTGATTTGAATGTGGACTGAATTCCATGTAATGGTTTAGAACTATTCACAATAGTGAGTAAAATTATTATGTGAAATACAATACAAATTCAATGGTGGTAATTATATCTCAACATTATTTGGAAAAAAATATTCTTCCAATTATTGAATTAAAGAAAATAATATAAATAATTATGATATATTCTCTATTTGAACAATGCAATGTCAACGGATGTAAAGCATGACATGATATGTTGGAATAAATCTTTATAGAGTGATGATTTGTTTGGATAGGTGGAAAATAATTAATATTTATTCCACCACATAACGATTATGATTTTTTTTATTGAATTATGTGTACATTATTTTGAGACCATGAAAATTAAATGGGTGTTAAATTTGTGGCATCAAAGATATAATTACATTCAACCCACAAAGAATGGTCCATTCAGATATGTCATGGAGAATATTTATTATTGTTGTAAAGAATTTATAATGAACTATATATTAAATAGATGAATTATTATTTATGTAAAAGAAACATTAGAAAAGTTTAATTGATTATTATAAGGTTGTATCCTTATATATTCTATAAACTATTCGGGATGTCATGAAAATAAACACAAAAAGTTTTAAAATGTAAAAATAATAATTAAATAATGAGAAAATTCTATGAAATTTTAATTGGAATGACTTCTTGTGTTGAGTGATATCCCATTGATATTGAGATGATACATCAACTTGTGTAAATACACTTGGTACATATTTGTATGAGTGATAACCATTATTTTTTTTTTATTTAGCATCATCCTCCAGGTTGAAATGAAAAATTTTATTTTTGGTAATCCTAAGATATGGTATCTAATAAATACTATTTATCGTAGTAAAATTTGAATCAAAACATATGTAGTTTCTGATAAGGGTTAACCACAAAAATGAGAGGAAGGATACTGTGGAACAAGAGTGATAGTTTAAACTTAAATTTAATGAGTGGATGTTAAAATATATGGGTAATATAAGAATTGAAATAGAGTAAATTTTACTTTATTCCATTTATATGATCTCTATTCTTTACCACAAATCACATTTGGATATGAATCAAGTCATAAATTTTTCATAGTAGAGATATTTTTTCAAATAGTTTCTTTGAACCATGATTTTGGTGAGAGAAATATGATACGAAGATAAAAATATAAAACTCTTATAAAAAGGGTTTCCAAAATAGTTTGGTCTCTTATGAGAAGAAGTATCATGTAACATATGATAAATAAAAGGACCCAATATTATGTAGTTATTTTTATGTTAACAAAAAAGAGATGATCCTCATACATTGATGTCTTATATATTAGAAGAATAATTTATATTGACTATTCTATTATCCCGAGGATAAATATTATGTAACATAACATTATATGAAAAATGTAAAATAAATTATAAAATGGGGAATTAATATTATCTGTAAATCTTTCCTTGATGCATTGAACATGAAATAAGTACTCAGGTTTTGTTTAAATAATGAGTCAATCCCTATGAGATTTACTTCACATTATTTAGGTACTAAAATATTTTTCCAATCATTTTAGATATATAAATGATTGTGATGGATTGAATTTCATCCAATCCTATAATTATTGGTTTTCATCATCAGATGTATATTCACTTTTATCAGTAGTGAAGTGGGAATCATGGAAGCGTTGTGTTTTCCAATTTATTATAAATCAATAGGTACCATATAAGGAATAATAATTTGATTTCATAAAGATAACAATAATAATAATTAATTTTATTTTAGGTTAAATATTTTTTAGAAAAATTAGGTCTCCAGTTTATGTTGATAGACTATTAACCAAAACCTTATTCAATTACAATCCTTTAATATATACTTTTTTACAATTGTATGTTCATTATTCATTCATATGATGAATATGGACAAAATTTATTACATAAATGAACACCATAATCAAATGAATGACCAGTTATGACAGAGAAAAAAAAGAAACATTAATAATCCTGTTTTTTAGGGGAAAGGTGAATTTTAGATATTAATTTTTATAGTGGTTGAGATAGAATGTATGGTTAGAAAAGACATGTTAAAACAATGTAAATATATCTTTCAATTTAAATTTGAATTAATTCACATATATTTATTCGAAGGTTTTGTAAAGCAATAAATAAGTATTTTAAACCAAAAACAATAATATTATGTTTACCAATATCCTATATGGTGAAACATTGAATAATAATATATTGAATAATTGTTTCTATTACTTTTACAGAAGATATAATAGTAACTATGAATCTAATATGATTAAAATTGACCAAATAGACAATTCCAGAAAATAGAACACACCATGGTGTTGAATTGTTTAAGGAATCCTAACATGAAATGTATTAGGGTATTCAATAAGTTTTAATTAATATTAAAAATATCATGGAAACCCCATTTTCAATGTATCAAATGTTGAATGAAATGTTTTGATGAGATAAATTATTGTTAGTATAAGAAAAAAATTAATTACGTAGAAAGATTTATGTTAGGTTTAGGATTAAAAAGGAGTTCTTCATAGACTAATCACATATTAATGATGAGTTAATTATTTTTATTTATAATGATAACATGAGGAAAATATGTCATAATGATTAATTTCTTAAAACAATAATGATATTGTTTTAATTAACAACAATAGGGATGGATATCATCTAATTAGTATAAATTGATGAAATAATGACCAAAAAATTCCTAGAATAATGTCATTCTATGAGGACTATGTTCCATGAAATGTATGGTCATATGGTATATAAAAGTGAATAAAAATGTATTTTATGTGTATAACAACTTTAAATACCCTGTTACTGTGTAAGGGTGAGTGTAATGGTATTATTCCCCCATATAGAGTAAATGAGATTATCAACCCATGTATTCATGTATGTTCCTCCTTTTTTACAATATTATATCTATTCCTATTTGAAGCCATAATATTTCCATTGGAACACACATCAGTAAGAATAGTTTTTTAACTATATATTGCATTTTTAATATATATGTATATATATATAACAACATATACACATATAATAGTTCAAATTTTTGCAGGATGATTGAATGAGGAATATAAATCATTTAATGATATCATATTTCAAGAAAAAATAATGATTTTTTTTCAGGCCCACAATTAATGAAACTATATTAGGGGATTTGAAAAATAGTTCACTAGTATTTTGGATTAATGTTGCTCCCTATCATTCCTCAATATGAACCAATTACATCTACTACAGTTCTAGAAAATGTCCAGTGTATAATTTTATACTTTATTAATAAAAGTGATTAATAATTTAATATGATATATATTTATAAAATGTAACTATTTATTACGAAATATATATAGTTTTGTACCATTGAATGTCAAAATATACCTTGTATCATCATGTAGTGAAAGATATTCATTTATATTTTCTTTGAACCACGTTTACATTGATGGGCCTCATTATATTATTAGAGGCCTCTCTCACCTTTCATTTAATTTGAGAAGACCCCTTCAAAACCACATTCATTGATTTAATTTTTGAAAATGGAATCGTTTTGGAGGATGGGAAATTAATATAAATCCATTAATACATTTATTTTTACGGTTCCTAATATGTATGTATTAAATATTAACATCTATAAGTATGGGCCTCCACATGTTCCAACCCATGGACATATAGTAGTCTCAATATCATGGAAGCACACATTTTATTTTTTTCAAGTTATATAACTATTGGTTTCGAGTTACAATGTGAATCATAGTATTATGACATATTTTTCAGGGTAAAAAACATTTTCATGGAACATTTTGGATTTACAGGAATCGTGGAATTCATGGGTGAAAATTGGTGGGTGTAGCAAAACATGGAATAAATATCATTCAGGCATCTACGATGGTAATTTTCCGAAACATTTCTAATCAATGCAAAGATAAGGAATTTTATATATGGAATGATGAAGTTAGGTATGTATTATGTTTTCTACCATGGTTAATAGGAATATGTTAATGTTGGATATAAGAGTATAATGATTGATAGAAAGAGGTATGCATAATTTTAGAATGTTGCATACATAGAATCCCTCACCTCCATTATTTCATAATAATCTTCCAAATCACCATGTTTTGAACTCAAGAAACTTTTTAGATTCGATAGTAATAAAATCATTAATCGATGTCATCACGATTGATATTACCCATTTTCCTCCATGGCCATTATTTTATTTCTGAATATAACTAAATTTAATAACATCTCTAATATCAAATGTTCCTTATGAGATGGAAAGCATTGAGATTTTTTATTTGGATGTTCATATTGAAGATATATTTTAGTCAGATATCAATTACCAAAGGGTATATTAGCAAAAAACAATGAATTATTTCTATGAATCATCATTATAGTTTGAGGTTGTGTATTGATTAAGTTTGATAAAATCTTGTGAGGATAAAGAATAAATATGTATTATTGATGAATTAGGACATTCTAGACCAAAAAAGGATGAAAGTTGGGTCTTAAAGGTACACATGTTGTTAAGATACAATTAGGTGATATTATATAACCATAATATTCAAGGAGTCACATTATTGGGTTGGCATAAACATTTACACATCATAATGGTTTATTTTGATGTTGAAAATGTAGTCACATTGTTCATGAGACTCTGTTATTGATTGTATCATTTTAGATTTTGTAAACTATATGGTTATTCATGAAAATGAACACACAAATTTTGAGAACATAAAGATAATAATGAAATAATGGTTAAATTCTTCCAAATGTAAATTTGTATGACTTCCTTAGTGGAGTAATATCCCATTGATATTGATATGACACATCAACATGTGTTAATACACTTGGTTACTAAGTGTATGAGTGAAAAAAAACAATGTTTTCTGATTTATCATAAAACACCTGGGTGAAATGAATTTTTTTGTTTTAGATGATCCCATGATATGATATCTATTCAATACTATTTATCCTAGTGAAATAGGAATCAAAACTTTATATTGGTTCTGAAGTTGGATACCCATAAAAGTTATAGGAAGGATACTCTAGAACAAGAGTGATATTTTTAACCTAAATTAATTTTGTGGATGTTAAATTGTGGTTCAATATAAGCACTGAAATAGAGTAAAATCTCATTTATTCCATGGATATTATATCTATTCTTCACCACAAAACCCATTGGGATATAAATCAAGTCATGCATATCTCATAGTAGAAAGATTTTTTCTAATTGTTTCTTTGAACCATTAATTTTGTGAGAGAAACAAGAAACAACGATAAAAAAACAAAACTCTTATAAAAGAGGTTTCCTGTATATAGATATATCTCTTATAAGAACTAGTATCATATAACATATGATCCTTAAAAGGACCTTATATGATATAGTTATTGTTATTTCAAGAAAAAAAATATGATCCAGAAACATTGATGTATTATATATTAGAAAAGTATTTATATGTACTATTCTATTAGCACAAGGAGACATATGATGTGGCATACCATTTTATGAAAAATATAATCTATGTTATAAAATGGGGAAATAATATTTTCAATAAATTTTTTGTAGAACAATTGACCTAGAAATAATTACTCGATTTTTGTTAGAAGAATGTTTTTATCCCTCTAAGATTTGTGTCTATTTATTTGGGTACTATAATATTTTTCAAATCCGGATTGAATTTCTTCCAATCCTAACATTAGTGGTTTTAATCATCAATTTGTTTCCCAAATTTATCACTAGTGAAGTGGGAATCATGGAACTGGTGTGTCATGTAGTTTATTATAATTCAATAGTTATTTTATAAGGAATAATAGTTTGAGTTCATAAATTTAACAATAATAAAAATGAATGTTATTTTAGGTTCTATATATTTAAAAAAAGGTCTACTGTTTATATTGATAGACTATTCACCAAAACATTATTCAATTAAAATCCTATAACATACAATATTTTCTAATTTTATGTTCATTCAAAATTCATATCTTGATGATGGAAAAAAATGAATACATAAATGAACCTCATGAATAGATGAATGACCAGTTATGATTGGGAAAATAGAGAAACAATAACAATAATAAGTTGTTTTTGGGAAATGCTACATTAGGTTGTTAATTTTTATTGTGGTTGAGATACAAAGTATGATTATAAATGACATATAATTACAATGTTCTACAATATATATTTCAATTTAAATTTGAATAATGTCACATATAGTTCTGAGAGGGGATGTAAACCTATATATAATGATTTTAAACAAAACCCACTAAAATTTAGTTTTCCCTTAAACTCTAATGTGAAACTATGAATAATGGTATATAGAATCATTGTTTGTATCTGCTTTATAACAGATATAAGAATAAATATGTATTATTCATGATTAAAATTGACCAAAAAGAAGATTATAAAAAATAGAATAGACCATGATTTATAATTGTTTGAGGAAACATAACATGAAATGGTTTAGGATAAAACACTAAATTTTAGGTAATTATAAAACAATCATGGAAACCCCAGTGTCAATGTATCAAATGTTGAAGGAAATAATTTTAATTATAAAAATTGGTTTTGGCCTAAGGGAAAAATATTAATTCATGAAAAATACTTATGTTAGGTTTTGGATTATAAAGGACTACTTCATGGACTAATACCATATTAATTATGAGTAAGTTATTGTTATTTTTGATCATAACATTAAAAAAATATTTCATATATTTTAATGTCTTAAAATTATAAAGAAATTGTGTAAATTTACAACAATAAAGATGGTGTCATCTCATTAGTTTAAATTTATAAAATAATGACCAAAATATTCCTAGAATAATGACATGCTATAAGGACCATGTTCCATGAAATTTATGGTAATATGGTATAACTAAGTGAATAAAAAATGTATTTTTTATGAATAATTTAATTAAAGAGCATATTATAGGGAAAGTGTGAGTGTAATGGAATTATTCCCCCAAATAGAGTAAATTAGATTATCCACCCATGTTTTCATGTATGATCCTCCATTTTTATGATAGTTGATCTAGTACTATTTGAGGCCATAATATGTACACTAAAACACGCATTAGTGAGAAAAGTTTTTAGACCAGATATTGCATTTTGAATATATATATATATATATAACAACATAAATACATAGAATAGTTAAAAATTATGCATGAAGATTGTATGAGGAAGAAAAAATATTTTAGTGATATCATATTTCTGGAAATAAATAATAATTTTTTTCCTACCCTCAATTAAAGAAACTATATTAGAGGATTTTAGAAATATACCATAGATATTTTTGATTAAATTTACTCCCTATCATTTCTCAATACGTACCCATTACATCTACTCTAATTATATTATTTTTCAAATAGTAACTTTTATACTACAACAATGAAAGTTATTATTAATGGAATCTAATAAGTATTTTGAAAATATAGATATTCATTATGTAATATGTATAGTTTTCTACCATGTAATGTCAAAAAATACCATGTATCAGGATATAGTGAAAGGGATTAATTTGTATTTTCATTGAACTACAATTACATTAATGGACCACATTCAACTATTTGAGGTATCTCACCTTTAATTAAATTTGATAAGTCCCCATAAAACCCATTTTTGTAGATATCATTATTGAAATTAAAATCGTTTTGGGGGATGATAAAATTATATAATTCACTTGATACATTTATTTTTAGGGTCCAAAATATGAATTTATTAAATGTTGACTTCTATATGGTTGGGGCACTATATCTTCCTTCCAATTGACTTATAGATGACTCACTATCATTGAAGCTAACTTTTTATTTTTTTAAGCTATACAACTATTGGAGTCGAATTACTACATGGATCATACAGTTTTGAAAAAAATTTATGGTAAAACACATCTTCAGGGAACATTGTGGATTTACACGGAACATGAAATTTTTGGGTGAAATGGGTGGGTCAAGACAAATACGGAATAATAATCATTCATTCTTGTGAGAGGGTAACTTTCAGAAACATTTCTAATCAATGTGAACATAAAATTTTTTATAAATGTAATGATGGAGTTATGAACGTATTTGGTTTTCTACCATCTGGAATTGGTCTATGTTAACGTTGGATGTAAGAGTATAATTACTAATGGTTAAATGTATGCAAACTTTTAGAATGTTTCATACATTGAATACTTTACATCTATTATTCAATAATTATCTTCCAAATCATCATGTTTTGAACTCAGGAACCTTTTTAGATTCCTTATTAATTAAATCATTCCATGATGTCTTCAAATATGAAATTACCCAGTTTCCTCCATGAACATAGATTAATTTTATAATAAAACTAAATGTATGTACATCTCTAACAGAAACTTTTCCATATAATAAGGAACACATTGAGATTATTTATCTGTATGTTCATTCTGGAGACATATTTTTGTCAAATATCATTAACCCAATGATATATCTGTAGGTTACAGTGGATTATTTCTATGAAAAATCATTAGAGTTTGATGTTGTGTATTAATTAAGGTTAATTAAATCTTGTGAGGACGATGTATCAATATCTATTATGGATTAATTAGGACATTCTAGACTAAAAAATATTTAATTGTTTTTATTAAATTTACACATGTTATTTGGATACAAATAGGTGATATTATAAAACAATAATATTAATGGAATCATATATTCGCATATTCATCATAATTTACACAATATAATGGATGATTTTGATGTTTCAAATGTAGTTGCATTCTTCATGGGACTCAGTTAATGTTTTTATCCTTATTTATTTTGTAAACTATTTGGGATGTCTTGTAAATTAACACAAAAGAGTTTGAAATCATAATGATAATAATGAAATAATGTGTAAATTTGGCAAAATGTTAATTGGGATGACTTACTAGGTAGAGTAGTATCCCATTGATATTTAGATAATACATCCACTTGTGTAAATATGGATGGTACCAATGTGTTTGAGTGAAAAAACATTATGTATTTTAGTTAACATCAATCAACTGGGAGAAAAGAATAATTTTATTTTAGGTGATCACAAGATATGATATGTAATCAATACTATTTATCCTAGAGAAATTAGAATCAAAACATATATAGTTTCTAAAAAGGGGCTCCCATTAAAATTAGAGGACAGATACTCTAGAAAAAGAGTGACAGTTGGAACAAAAATTATATGTGTGGAAGTTAATTATGGGGTAATATAAGCATTGAAAAAGAGTAAAATTTAATTTAGTCCATGGATGTGATATCTATTCAACACCACAAAACCCATCGGGATATGAATCATGTTATCCCTATTTTATAGAAGATAGAATATTTATAATAGCTTCATTGATACATGTTTTTTCTGAGTGAACCCTGATATGAAGAAAAAAATAAAACTATTATAAAAATGGGTTTCTATGTAGTTTGATCACTTATAAGAAAGAGTATCATGTAACTTAGGATCATGAAAAGGACCCTATATGCTGAAGTTTTTATTATGTGAAAAATAGACAATCCTCATACATTGATGGCTTATATATTAGAATAATTATTTATACGGACTATTCTATTATCACAAGGAGACATTTGATGTAGCATACCATTATATGAATAATATAATATAAATTATAAAATAGGTTATTAATAATATCTTTATAATTTTCCTCAAACCATTGACCATGACATTAAAACATGAGTTTTTTTCAAATAAGGTGTATATTCCAATGAGATTTGGGACTATTTATTAGGGTAATATAATATTTTTCAAAACATTTAATATATGTAAATGATTGTGAGGGATTGAATTTTTCTAAATCCTATCATTACTGGTTTTTATCATCAAAATTAGTTGAATCTTTTATCACTAGTGTAGTGGGACTCAAGGAAATGGCATGTCTTATAGTTTATTATAATTCAATAAGTATCATATACAGAATAATAGTTTGAATTAATAAAGATTACAATAATAATAATGTAAGTTATTTTAGTTTATATATATTGTAGAATAAATAGGTCTCCGGTTTATGTTGAGAGACCATTGACAAAAATATTATTCAATTACAATTGTATAACATATTATATTTTCCAATTTAATATTCATTATTCATTCATATGTTGAAGACGGACAAAATTGGATACATAAGTGCACACCATGATGAGATGAATGACCAGTTATGAATGAGAAAAAAGATAGACATTAATTATCATAATTGTTTTTTTAGAAAATGTGACTTTTGGATGTTAATTTTTATATTGGTTGAGACATGATTTATGATGAGAAATGGCATGTAAAAAAAATTTCAACAATATATCATTCAATTTAAATTTAAACCAAGTCACATATAGTTAAGGTAAGGGGATATAAACAAATATATAGGGACTTTAAACAAGTACCACTATAATTTAGTTTTCCCTTAAACTCTAAGGTGAAAATATGAATAATTGTTTATAGAATAATTGTGTATACATATTTTATAGAAGATATAAGAATTAATATATATCTATCATGATAAAAATTGACCAAAAATACTATTCCAAAAAATTTAATACACCTTGATGTATAATTCTTTGAGGAATCCGAAAATGAAATGGTGTTGGATATAACAATATGTCTTAATTAATAATAAAACTATCATGGAAACCCCATTACCAATGTATCCAAGGTTTTATGACAGGTTTTGATGATAAAATTTGGGGTTGGGATAAGAAAAATACATTAATTGAGGAGAAATACTTGTGATTGATTTTGGATTATAAAGGACTTCTTCAAATAGTAATATCATATTAATGATGAGTAAATTATTATTATTTATAATCATAACATCAGGAAAATATGTCATATAGTATAAATCCATATGTCTATAATTATATTGGGTAAATTAACAACAATAATGATGGATTTCATAACATTAGTTTAAAATAATGAAATAATGACAAAAAATTCCTACATAAATGTCATGCTATGAGGACCGTGTAGCCTGAAATTTTTGGTAATATGGTATAAAATATTGAATAAAAAATTTATTTTCATATGCATAATTAAATTAAATACCCTCTTATTGGGTAATGGTAAATTTAATGGTATTATTCCCCCAAATATAGTAAATGACATTATCAACCCATGTATTAATATATCTTCCTCCTTTTTTAAGATATTTTATTTATTCTCATTTGAGGATTTAATATTTCCATTGGAACACACATTAGTAAGAATAGTTTTTAGACTAGATATTGTATTTTTAATATATATATATATATATATATATATATCCAATAAGTATATAAGACTTCACAATTATGCATGAGGATTGTATAAGGAAGAAAAAATATTTTAATGATTTAATATTTCTCGAATGGAATCAGGAATTTTTTTCCTACTCTTAATTAAATAAACTACATTATTGGAATTTAAAAACATACCACTAATATTGGGGATTACATTTTCTCCCTATCATTCCTCAATATGCACCCATTACATCTATTCTACTTCTAGAATATGTCCAATAAAAATTTACACTACAGTTATGGAATTATTAATAAGTGAATCTGAAAAGTATTAGGAAAATATAACTCTTTATTATAAAATATATAGAGTTTTGTACCATTCAATGTAAAAATATACTATGCATAATGATGTAGGGAAGGGGATTCAATTATATTTTCTTTAAATCAGATTTACATTGATGGGCTTCATTCGATTATTTGAGGTATTTCACCATTAATTGAATTTGAGAAGACCACATCAAAACTATATTCATAGATTTTCTTTTGGAAATTAGAATCATTTTTTAGGATGAGAAAATAATAAAATTCCCTTGATAAATTATTTTTTAGTGTTCTAAATATGTATGTATTAAATTAGAACTTTTAGAAGGATGGGCATCCTTATGTTCTAACCCATAGACATATGGAAGTATCGCTATCATAAAAGCACACTTTTTTATTTTATCATGTTATAAATATATTGGAATCGAGATACTATGTGAATCATAGTCTTAAGAAATATATTTTTAAGAAAAAACACATGTTCAGGGAACATTGTGGATTTACATGAAACATAAAATTTTTGGGAGAAAATGGGTGGGTCTAGCAAAATATGGGTTAATTATGATTCATTCATGTGTGATGGTAAATTTCTAAAACATTTCTAATCAATGGAAACATAAAGAGTTTTATATATAGAATTATGGAGTTATGCCTTTTTCAGGTCTTATACAATGGTGAATATGACTATGTTAATGTTGGATGCAAGAGTATAATGACTAATAGAAAAATGTATCCACAATTTTAGAATTTTTCATACATAGAATCCCTTACCTCCACTATTTAGTAATAATATTCCAAATCATCACGTTTTGAAGTCTGGAACATTTTTAGATTCAATATTAATAAAACATTTCATTAATTTCATCTCCTAGGATATTACCCATTTTATAGGATGAGCATAGTTTTATTTTTGAATATAATTAAATTTAATTGCATCTCAAATATCAACTATTTATTACGTGATAGAACACATTGAGATTTTTAATTTTTATATTCATATTGAAGAAATATTATAGTCAGATTTCATTAAAAGAAGGGTATATCTACTAAGAGAAATTGATCATTTCTATGAAATATGATTATATTTTGATGTTCTGTATTGATTAAGTTTGATTGAACCTTGTGAGGATGAAGAATCAGTTACTATTATTTATGAATTAAGACTTTCTAGACAAAAAAAAAGAATTAAATTTGGTTCTTAATGGTATAAATATTGTTGTGATACAATTAGTGGATATTATAAAACAAGGATATTCATAGAATCATATTATCGTGTCACTATCATCATTTTTAAATCAAATGGTTGATTTTTATGTTTAAAATGTAGTCATGTGGTTCATGGGACTAAGTTATTGTTTGTATTCTTTTATATTTATTAACATATTTTGGATTTCATGAAAATAAACAAAAAAAGTTTTAAAACATTAAGAAAATAATGAAATAATTGGTAAACTCATCCAAATGTTAATTAGGATGAATTCTGGTGTGGAGTGATATCCCATTGATTTTGGGATGATACATCCCCTTGTGTAAATACACATGGTACATAGGTGTATGAGTGAAAAAACAATTTTTTTATTTAACATCAACCACTATGGTGAAATGAAAAATTTTATTTTAGGTGATCTCAGGATATGATATCTAATCAATAATATTTATCCTAGTGAAATAAAAATCAAAACATATATAGTTTCTAAAAAGGGATACCCACAGAAATGAGAGGAAGGATACTCTAAAACAAGAGTGATAGTTTGAACCTAAATTGAATGTGTGGAAGTTAAATTAAGTTGTAATATAATACTTTAAATAGAGTAAAATATCATTTAGTCCATGGATATGATTTCTATTCTTCACCACAAACCTTTTGGGATATGAATCATGTCATACATATTTCATAGTAGATAATTTTTCTAATAGTTTCTTTGAACCATGATTTTGGGGAGATAAAAATGATACAAATATAAAAAAACTAAGAAAGATACAAAAAGGGTTTCCTATATAGTTCGATCTTTTATAATAAAGAGTATTATGTAACTTAGGATCAGGAAAAGGATCCTATATGATGTAGTTATTTTTTTGTGAACACAAAATAGATGATACTCATACATTGATGTCCTATATTTTAGAAGAAGTATTTATATGGACTACTCTATTTTCACAACAAGACATATGATGTACTGTACCATTATATGAAAAATATAATCTAAATTATAAAATTCTTAATTAGTATTATCTATAAATTTTTCATTGGCCCATTGAACATGAAATAATAACTAGGGTTTTGTTCGAATAAGGTGTCAATCCCTATGAGATTTTTATCTCGTTATTTTGGTAAAAAAATATTTTTCAAATCATTTAAGATATATAAATGATTGTGGGGGATTGAATTTTTCCAAATCCTATCATTAGTGGTTTTCATCATCCAAAGTATTTTCCACTTTTATCACTAATGAAGGTGGAATCAAGGAAGTAGTGTGTCATATTGTTTATTATAATTCAATAAGTACTGTATAAGGAATAATAGTTTTAGTTCATAATGATCACAACATTAAAAAAAATGTTATTTTAGGTAACATATATTGTAGAAAAATTCGGTCTCCAATTTATGTTAATATACTATTAAACAAAACATTATTCTATTAAAATCCTCTTAAATATAATATTTTCAAATTTTCTGTTAATTCTTCATTAATATGATTAATATGGACAAAAAGGAATACCTAAATGAAACTCATGATGATATGAATGACCAATTATGATAGATAAAAAAGAGAAACATTAATAATCATAATTGTTTTTGGAAAATGTGACTTCAGAATGTTAAATTATATAGTGGATGGGATAGAATTTATGATTGTAAATGACATTTAAAAGTAATTATTTATAATATATCATTGAATTTTAATTTAAATCAAGCCACATATTGTTGGGAAAAAATCCCTCAAGGCATCATTGAAGTATTTTTGAGGTGATTGTGTTTGTTGACAAAGTGAACATATGTGTTGTGCTTGTTGACAATGCAAACCATGACATACAAATTTGTTGACAAAGAAGATTTCATGGTGGAATGTCGAGTTCAAGAGCTGTGGTCAACGATACATGATTGATTCAAGAACATTGACAAATAGATGGATGATCTTGAGATGGTACAAAAAGAACAGATACAAGGTGGCAACGTTTTCCAGTGTTTGCCAAATTTTTGGGCCTGAAAATCGACAAATTTAGAGGACTGGTTTTTGGCAAAGGGAATTGCGCGCTGTATACTTGAAGGCTTGGAAACTTGCGCACCATATGATTTTGAAGATCAAATCATCATAATATGGCAAAAGGATAAGGATTACGCAAGTATTGAGTTGGTCGCACAGGTGACTTGCGCGCCGAAGAAAGGACTTGCGCGCCGGTGCCTAGGAGGCTTTGAAACTTGTGCACCTGTGGTTTTTCAAGATCAAAATATCAAAATATGGCAAAGGAAAGAGGTTCGCGCCATTTTGGAAGTGGGTCACGCAAGTGTCTTGCAGTGGCAGAGACCTGCGCGTCGAGACTTGGTCGCGCAGGTGACTTGCACAACATCGCGTAGGGTGGTCAAATTGCCTATAAATACTGGACCATCCCTCTTCATTTCTCACCGGAGTTCAACACTTTGAAGATTCAGAGCTCCCTTCGTGCATGTGTGGTGTTCATGCAAGTGGTGGTGTGCCGCGCAAGTGGGACTTGCGTGCTAGTGTAGGAAGTTGCGCGCCAAGTTATAGTTGCGCGCCTAAGGTGGTTTAGGTGGGGAAGGAAGTGAGTCGCGCAGGTTTGGAGTTACAGAGATTTGTGTCGCGCAAGTGTGAAGGAAGACTTGCGTTCCAGTTGTGACTTACTCTCTGATACTTTCACGCCAGATTAGACTTGCGCGCCAAGTAAGGTTAATTTTCTAGCATTGTTTTCAGACTACGTGGAACCTGGAAGTATGCCTGATACCTTCGGTGCAAAGAGATAATCATCTACGGGTGAAAGATGGACTTCAACAGAGCATCTACATATAGAGGAAGATGCATTCCATCATGAAAATGAAGAGACCTAGAGGTCTATAAACTGTGAGGGTATTCCTTCCAGAGCAGTGAGCAAAGGAACAGAATGAAGGTGATCCTCTTCACAGGCAGTGAGCCAGAAAAAGAGAAAAAGGGAGTGACCTTTGGGAAAGTAGTGAGCTGACCCTAAACATTGTAAAGGTAGTGATCCTGGGTATAGAAGTGATCTATCCAGAACATTGTAATCCACAGCTAGTGATGTTTACTTGAATTTGGTACGACCAACAACCTGCCGGTGTATGCTCCTTGAACGTATCACTTAGCGGTGAACCAAGTAAAATTGTAGTGTCCTATGCATGATTTACTTTCTGCATATATTGTGCAACATGAAAGATTGAGAAGAGTGGTTTGCTTAAAAGCGAAACAAGATCATAACGGGATTTAATTTTAAATTAGTCATAACCTGATTCACCCCCCCCCCCCTCTCAGGGTATTCACCCTTGTGGACCTAACAATTGGTATTAGAGGGAAAGGTTGATATTTTTTCTTCTCTCAATGGAGGTCACTAATCATAGAGGGATTCTTATCTTTGATGAATGTAATTTTCAAATATGGAGGAATCGAATGCAACACTATTTCTGATCTTTGCGAATGGATGTGTTTTCCGCAGCTATGCATGGTATCACAACTGATATAACTACTGGGGCATTATCAGAAGATGAGCATAGAGAGTTGGATGCTGATGCCAATGAAATAACTGCCTTAGGGGGATCCCTTTCCAATACCATCTATACAAAGGTGATGTCATGATAAATGTCACATTCCATTTGGGAAAAGCTTTTGAATATTTATGAAGGGGATACATAGGTCAGAGAGAAAAATTAGCAAGTGTTGTGGAACAAGTATGAAGATCTGAGAATGAACTCAAATAAGTTTGTCATTCTTTGACAGGGTAAATGCTGTGGTAGAAGACATGCGAGGTCTTGGTGACATTATTGAAGACCTTAAAATTGTAAAGTGCATCTTGAGAAAACGTCCACCTCAGTTCAATCCGAATTTTTCTATTTTGGAAGATAAAGACCTGAAAGAGCTGACATTGTATAACCTGCACAACACTCTTGTTTCATATGAAATGAGAAATGATGATAATGGCACTGTGGAAAAGGTTAAATCCAAAGAGGTGGCATTTAAGGCCATAAAGAAGATAACTATTGACGATTCTCAGGAGGATGAAGAGACAGATGAGGTGATATCATTATTTTCGTCAAATCTACAAAGAGGAAAAAGCATGTTTAAAGGGAAACTTCCTCTAGCATTTTTTCGATGTGGAAAGGTTGGTCATCTTACTGCACGATTCCCCAAATAGATTCAAAAATAAAATGATGAAGATGAAGTTCAAAATACCAAGAAGAAATCGTTGGACTTTGTGAAAGGAAAGAACCAGTTCAAGAGAAATTTCATCAAGAAGAAGAATCCTCTTACACAAGAAATAGACAGTTCAGATGAGTCTGAGGATGAAGAGGTTGAGGAGTTTGGAAATTGTAAAGATCATAGAAAAAATTCTATGGTGGCGGTCATCAGTAGTTCTCAGGAAAAGGAAGAAACTGACATTGGAGAAGAAGAAGAAGAAGTTGAAGGAAGAGTTGATATGGAAGCCGAATTGGAAGCAGCTCTCGAGGAGATAGATGTTTGGAGTGAAAATGAAGAAATCCAATAAAGTTGTTCATTATGCCAAACTCTATATGAAGCAGCAGGAAGATTAGATGTCTGAGTTGATGGAAGAAATTGAAAAACTCAAATTATCAACACCAGAGAACTCAGAATCAGTTAGTGAGTATAAATTGGAGATTGAAGAATAGAAAATGGAGATCAATGGATTAAACTGAAAAGTGAAATATCACGTCAAGAATATCGAGGATATTGAAGAAGAAGTTTTTGGTTTAAGGAGAAAAGTTATAGACCAGGAAAAACACTTGATTTCCAATAAATTCTTGGGAAAGCATATCATTCCGAAGACTAAAAATATGAAAGATGATCCTAGTAGTTCAGCAGGAATGAAACAACAATTGAGCTCAAATGTTATGTCTTATTCAAGGCTTGATCAGAAGAAAAAAATATGTGGCAATTGAAGTCAGACTGCATGTACCCGTCTTGAGATTGAAGGTTGATTTGGTCACAAACCAAAATTAGAACATTAAAAGATCCCATGGGGAAACTTGTACTGCTGAAGTACCATGAAGGAATGCACCATATATCTTGTGTTATTGTTACAGGAACATGGGACATTCACATTATGTGTGTTCCATAGACAAGATATTTCAAAGGGAACATGAACAGAGGAGGAATCCAAACATAGAACTGTTTTCCAGAACATATTTTGAAGGACACCGTTTTTGGTGCGAAGGATTTGGGCACCTGGCTATGTACTGCACTTCAACCATTCAAATAAATGTGCCAGAGAAGAATCAAGACGTTCGCAAGCAGCAGATCAATAAACAGACAGTTGAGTTAAAAATGCAGAATATATTTGTGGCTTTGCAAGATGAAGCTGGTCCATCATACTCTGAGAAAGAACAGAAGTCTCAATCCACGCCGAGTGTGAATGACAAAGTATGGACCAAGAAGAAGAAAAATGAGAAGGCTATGGTGGAAGAGATTTCCATTAAAGAATCAGATCGTTCTAGTGTATGGATCCTTGATAGTTGTTGCACATCACACATGATAGTCAATAAGGATCTTGTTACAGGCATAAAATATGACAAAGAAGGAGTTTTCAAATTTGGATACCATGAAGGCCTGAAGATTGTTGGCTCAGGGAATGTGATGTTTGGGGGAAAAGAAATGAAATGTGATGATGTCTTGGTAGTAGAGGGTCTTAGTCATAACATGCTCAGTGTCAGTCAACGGTGTGACTCTGAGCATTCTATTCAATTTACCAAGAAGATGTGTGTTGTGAATGGAAAAGATGGAGCAGTTGTTCTATAGGGAAAAATGACAAAGGGAAATATTTATCTTTTCAGTGGGGAAGATGATATGTTCCTTTTACCTAGAGAGGAAGAAAACCAGATATGGAATAAGTTACTTGGTAATCTATGCCAACTATACATGGAAGATTTGGTGAAGTGTGATTTTGTTAGAGACCATCCCAAACTATCACGTGATCGCACCCATATGTGTGATGCCTGCCCACAAGGGAAAATCTTCAGAATAAGATACATGCCAATGGAACAGAAATCATCTGGAGTGCTCAAATTGGTGCATGCTGATGTATGTGGACCTATCTCACCATGAGCTATAGATGGCCAAAGGTACTATGTTGTTTTCATTGATGATTATAGCATAATAGCCTGGGTATTTGTTATTACCCAGAAGACAGAAGTGTTTTGTTGTATAAAGCCGTACAGGAGGGAATCAGAAAAGATGGTTGGGAAGAAAATTCATAGAGTTTTGTACTGATAATGGTACAACATTCACAAACAGTCAAGTTGAAGACTATCTCAAGAAACACAGGATAAGCCATCAAGTCTCATCAGTGAGAACTCCCCAACCGAATTGAGTGGTTGAGGGGATAAATCAAATCATCAACAATATGGCCAGAACAATGCTTATTGAAAAGGACCTACCGGAGAAATTTTGGAAGGAAAAAGTTTTAACATCGGTCTATATTTCAAACAGGTCTCTATTGTGTCCAAAGCAAGGAAAGACTCTATATGAACATTAGTACGGAAAGAAGCCCATGCTGAAATACTTTCGAATATTTGGGAGTAAGTGTGTCATTCTCAATAAAGAAAATCACAGGAAGATTGAGTCAAGAGAAGATGAGGGGGTCTTTCGTGGCTACTCAGGGAAAAGAAAATCATATAAATGTTTCAACAAGAGGTTGGGAAAAAATTTTGAGAGAAATGATGTCACTATTGGTGAAATTAAACAGAATACTCAACGACCCAGTGAACAGTTTCTGAATGAAAGTGATGATGAGGTAAGCAACACATGGGGACCAGAAGTGGCAGAGGCTGACTCAGAAGAAGATACTGATGATGAACAAGAATGTGTCAAGTCTGTGACTACAAGGAAGCAAAAGAGTCGAGCTGAAATT
Organism: Viscum album; assembly: GCA_963277665.1. NCBI lineage: Eukaryota > Viridiplantae > Streptophyta > Magnoliopsida > Santalales > Viscaceae > Viscum > Viscum album. The sequence goes on from OY728141.1 coordinate 1,284,985,624, forward strand.
GACAAGTAGAATATCATTGGTGACCAGACAGCTCCAGTTCAGACTCGAAGAATTAAATCATTACAAAAAACATCATTTTTATCTCAGGTGGAGACAAAATGTTTTTCTGATGTAGCTAAAGATGAAAACTGGGTTCAGGCTTTGAATGAAGAGCTTGATTAGAATGAGATGAACCAGACATGGGAGATTGTTTCGAGGCCAGTAGACAAGAATGTCATCGAGACTAAATGGGTCTATCACAAGAAGATGAACGAAGATGCCACAGTGATTTGGAACAAAGAACGACTAGTGTGCAAGGGATACTCCCAGATATAGGGAATAGATGTTGATGAGACATTTTCACCGGTTGCAAGGCTGCAGACAATCCGATTATTTTTGGCCATATCAGTGAAAATAAAGCTTATTGTGTTCTAGATGGATGTCAAATCCACATTCATGAAAGGAGTTCTGGAAGAGGGGTGTATATTGAGCAGCCAGATGGTTTTCTAATAATGAGGATGAGAAAAAAGTTTGTAGGCTGAGAAAGGCATTGTATGGGTGGAAACAAGCATCAAGAGCACGGTACTCAAGGCTAGATCAGTACTTGAAGAAGTTTGGTTTCCATCATGGAGGAGTTGATTACAATCTTTATTTGAGAAATGATAGTAATCAAAGGATGATGGTGTCGGTGTATGTCGATGACATAATTATTTGCGGATCAGATGAAGCTCAGTGTAGATAGTTTTCCGACGTCATGAAGAATGAGTTTGAGATGTCAATGATTGGAGAGCTAACATTTTTCCTTGGTCTACAGGTGACACAAGGATGGAATGGAACATTCATTTATCAATCTAAATATACCAAGGAGGTTTTGAGAAGGTTTGTAATGGATAATTCCAACGAAATGAAGACTTCGGTTTATACCCGGATGAAATTAACAAAATATGAAAATGGAAAGGCAGTTAATATCACAGAATACAGGCAAATTATTTGAAGTCTATTATACTTAACTGCAACAAGGATTGATATTGTTTTCACCACATGCCAAGCTGAGAGATATCAGAATAATCCCAAGGAAAGCCACATGCTTCCAGTGAAAAGAATACTTTGGTATATCCAGGGCATAGTGGATTTCATCTTCACATATAATGACAAATCTTATGTAACACCCCAAGCTTCTACGGTATGGTCTCTTTGAATAATGCGATAGCGTGTGTTGTACGCAACATCGAGTTCTAACAACCAATCAAACTAGCCATTATGAATAGTAATACCTACTTTTTAAAATTATATATATTTTATATTTCAAAATGGACTTCATTTTTGGATTCGGAATATCTAATTTAGCCTAAGGTGAAAATTTGGTACTTTTCGGATAACTTTCATATTTTGATGAATAGTGAAAATTACTAAATTTTCATTAAAAACAACTTTTTTTAATCAAAATAATTAATAGTGATAAATTATGAATTTTTGTAGTTTTAAAGTATATTTAGAATATATTTTTACCATTTAATATACTGTTGGTCATTGGACATAGTTTTACTATTAAACTGAACATAAACAAGTGTCAATCTTTTGATAGTTATTATCTCTTAAAAACACGCTTTTTGTTTTGACAGAGGGAATTAATTTTAAATTAATTTCTGCCACTTCTGTGTTTCGAATTTAGGAAAATGGATTCCATATTTGGAATCAGGATGTTCAAATTGTGTAAATAGGTAACTTTTATTTTTAGACATTTTGAATAATTACTGCGGTAAATATTTTATTTACCATGGTTAAGGGTAAATCCGGTAAATAAGGGTTATAAAATAATATTATAATAATACTAAATTACCCTAAAACGTGTCTTAACCCTATTGGATGATACATGGTCGACCATGGGCACCTTTGGGTCGATTTTGGGACCCCATGGATCCACTTGTAAGTGATAATGACACTTTATTTTAATTAAGTTAAAATGAATACAAAAATGACACAAGCATATATCTTTTAGCAAAACAATTGTTACATAGGGTTATATATGTTTGATTTTAGATTATAAATATTTATTAGAAAGATAAAAACATTTCCTACATAATGATATTTTATTTATAATTTTTAGACATTAAATAATTTTTTTATTTATGACACAATGATGATGCAGCAATTACTATAATAGTGAAAAATTAAAATAATTGATATTATAAATACCCAAATAAAAATAATATGAAACTTTTAATGAATTAAACTAATTTTATAGGATAATATGATATATTAGGATTGATTTAATTAACTTCGAAGTAATCAATCTGTTATGAGTTTCACAAAAATCAACTATTGAATAGTGTCAAAATTGACATAAAAGAGTTCTTAAAACAAATATTATATTATTAATTGATATTAAATTCCTAAAAATCTAAGGTTCGGCCAAGAGACTTATATCATGATAGGTTCATAATTAATGGACCACTTGTGGGTCTCTTGGATGTATTTAGTAAGTTTATTAACCATATTATATAAAAATACAAAGAGACATTGTAAAAGTGAAACTAATTAACTTAGAGTTAATACTTAACGATAAGGTTAATATAAGTACCCAAACCTGTCTAAATTCTATTGGTTGAGTTGTTTTCGACCCATCCCCACCTTAACCTTTGAATAATCAACTTTGGATCCATTAGAAACAGAATATGAATTTATTATAAATTAATATTTCTAGCTTTTCCAGAGGTGCCCCTCACCCCTCTTATAAAAGGGCACTTCTCCTTCTCATTTCTTCACACCTTAAAAGCCTTTTGGTTCGGCCAAACTCTGGCCAAATACTCTCCCAACTTCCCTCACTACAACCTAGGGGCCTTAGTTTGATCAGAAAGCCAACCTATGGAGCCATTTTGATCAAATCAAAAGGAAGAACCCAAAGAAGAGGTAATGATTTCACCACCCTTTTCTAAGTTCATTTCTTCTTACACTTCTTCTTCCTTTGTTGTTACCATTCTAAAATAATAAATCCAGTATCATATATATACTGTGATGTTATTATAAATATGGTACAACCATATTCAGTATTCTATCCACCCTTTTAATAACATGTCACCATACGTGCGTACGTACGGCTTACCGTCTCCACGTCGTGGTGTAATTGTTATTCAATATAATATTATTTGGATGGGTATAATAATGATGTGTAACTCATGTAAATAATAAATATAACATATTAATGATTCTGTATATATGATATACCATCCATTTATATATTATTTTAATATCAAAAGAATGATATTGTCGCTCGTGCGTACGTACGGACTACCGTCTCCACGAACGCGATGAGATTCATTCTCCATCGTATCCATTCAAGTATATTTATCATTTGATGATTTAAAAAATGATGTTTAAGGACTTTATATCATTCCGGATATGAATAATATAAAACCTATCCTTTACAAACATGTCTTACGTAACAAAACATATAAAATAAAACAAGTAAGTTAACACCCGAAACAACGATAATACTAAGATATTATTATCAAATCAATATTAAAAGATCATATATGTTATCATATTAATGTATATGATTATTTTATAATTTAATAAAAATTATTTCACCATTATACAGGATGTTAACCTACCCCAACCATGGAAAAGTACAAGGTAAGGGTTATTTCCAATCTCTTCATTATCCGAGGTTGTTTATATGTAATAATCTACTGGGATCTCTTTATCAGCCACATCCATGTTTTCTTAATAATGTATTTCAAAACATTTTTTATTATTTACTAGAATATGGTTTAAAGTCATTTATACCCTTGGTTGACTTGTTATAAGATGTTTATAAAGGAATCTTTCCGTCATTTTCAAAACAAGGTCCTTTTTAACCTTTTCGACAGAATTAAGGTAAGAATGTTTTTTTAACTTATACGGTGGGTGCGGCTATTTTCCGCTGTTAAAAAATCTTCAAAGCTTCCCTTACAAGCTTATAAGAATATTTTCAAAGAAAATGTTTTATTTTATATGGATCTTAAATGATTTCAGAATAAAAGGAGATATTTCTTTAAAAAGAATTTTGATTTCATCTATGTCAACATCCTTTGGTGGATTTTAAGATTATTTGAAGTTGATTTATTATGATACAAAACTTCTATATTGTATTGAAGGTTTTGTGATATTTTTGACTGTGGATGTTCTATTTTTATACCATTCATAGTTTATGGTGAAATTATTGACATTTCGTATGCTAGTTTTAATACGAATGTTTATGTTATGTTTAAACCTTTTCATATAGGAATGCATTGGACATAGTAAGTGATGGGTGGAGCCCGCTATAGCTCCTAGATGCATCGGTAGGTCTCATGAGACAAACTAGTGTCTTGGCATAAGGCCTTGACAAAATCTTATTTGTAGTCCTGGCACGAGGCCTTGACTATGTGGTTATGATAGTCTGGCATTATGCATTACAACATTATGAAAGTGGTTATTGATTTTTTCATGTGATTATTAGATTAGTAGAATATCCATATGAATAAGTAAACGGCATTATTTCATTTTATTTATGCCATACCATGTTGAATTTTCATGTTTGAAAGGCTTTTGTTTTAGCTATACATTGCCTTAAATGTTTATTCTTATTTATGAAAGTTTCCGCTATATTGTTATCCTTACTGGGCATTTGAGCTCACCCATTTTTTATGTTTTATTTTTTCCCAGGAAGTGAAGAAGTAAATTATGAATGACATGCAGGGATATTATGTGGGGATATGAGTGTGGATTATGGAGACATTATGTTGTTGTAGTAGTTTTTCATTTTATGATGTAATGTAAAACTTATGAATATATCTAGTGTTTCCAAGGCTACTAAACCAATCGGTCTTTCGAGATTTGATCTTTCTTGTGATCATGCCAATGTTATGTAATAATGCACTGACTCTGGGTAACTAGGGTCGGGGCGTTACATCTTAGATAGAGTTATTGGGATATACTAATGCAGACTGGGCCGGATCAGCAGATGACTGAATGTCAACGTCAGGAGGTTCATTCTATCTTGGTTGATTTTGTATTTCATGGCTTAGAAAGAAGCCATATTTCATTTCATTGAGCACCGCAGAAGCTGAGTATATTGTGGCCACTCAAGCATGGACATGGTTATTGTGGATGAAGCAGTAGCTTGAAGATATGGGAGTTGAAGTGAAGTCTCCGATCGGAATCTATTGTGATAACTCGAGTGCTATAAATATCAAAAAAATATCTTCCATCACTCAAGGAAAAAGCACATTGAGATAAAGTCTCATTTTATCAAGGATAAAGTTGATCAGGGAATCGTGAAGTTGGATTATGTGCCTATCGAGCTACAAGCTGCAGACATTCTGATAAAGGCCTTACCCAAGGAAGCATTTGAAAAGCATCGACTGGTTCTTAGAGTTCTGTCGACTCCCCACACTTGAAATACTGTGGATGTGGATCCCCCACCCCCTCTTCCCGAGGTATGATGTGTTTTTCCCTAATGTACTCATATGTGTTCTCTACTCTGTTATAGATAGCAAAGGCATGACCTTTGGGTTCATTGACAAAGGGGGAGAAAATAGTGATTGTTCAAGGGGGAGACAGTGTGTCAATTTGATAAATCATGAATGATATGAGGAGAAGCTGACAGGTGGAGCATCCAGATAGGGTGAGAGTAATGATAAAGGGGTAGCATATTAAATATGACGATGCTAGAAGTGATTGATCAAAGACTAGATATCACGACAGCTGAGGATCGTGATAAAATCAGATGAGTGGTGTTGGAATAATACTTCCAAAAATTGGTATCAGTTTGGTACAAATTGGTATCAGTTTTTTGTAAAAAATGGGTGTAAGAGATGAATTGATTCATTGATAAACTTTTCATTTACTCTTGTTTCTCACGCCGAGCATTGCTCATGTGGGCTTAGAGTATGTGTTAAGTAAATCCTTGCTCACTATCAGAATTGCAAAAGGCGAATGGAGGATGAAGAATTAACGATGTATCCTTTTATGGAAGTGTTGTCAACAAACCCAAAGGGGGGGATTTTTGGGCAAAAATCACTCAAGGCATCATTGAAGTATTTTTGAGGTGATTGTGTTTGTTGACAAAGTGAACATCTGTGTTGTGATTGTTTACAATGCAACCCATGACATAAAAATTTGTTGACAAAGGATATTTCATGGTGGAATTTTGAGTTAAAGAGCTATGGTCAATGATCCATGATTGACTCAAGAACTTCGATAAAGTGATGGATGATCTGGAGGTGGTGCAAAATGAAAAAATACAAGGAGGGGCTGAGACTTGGTCGCGTAGGTGACTTGCGCGTCGTCGCGTAGGGTGGTCAAGTTGCCTATAAATACTGGACCACCCCTCTTCATTTCTCACCATAGTTGAACACATTGAAGATTTAGAGCTCCCGTCACGCAGGTTTGGTGGTCGCGCAAGTGGTGGTGTGTCGCGCAAGTGGGACTTGCGCGCCAGTGTAGGATGTTGCTCACCAAGTATTAGTTGCGCGCCTGAGGTGGTTTAGGCGTGGAAGGAAGTGAGTCGCGTAAGTTTGGAGTTACAGAGAGTTGTGTCGCGCAAGTGAAACGGAATACTTGCGCGCCAATTGTGACTTTCTCACCAATACTTGCGCGCCGGATTATACTTGCATGCCAAGTAAGGTTGATATTCCAGTAGTGTTTTCAGACTATGTGGAACCTGTATGTTTGCCTGATAACTTCGGTGCTAAGAGATATTCATCTACGGGTGAATGTTGGACTTCAACAGAGCATCTACATACAGAGGAAGATGCATTCCATCATGAAAATGAAGAGACCTATAGGTCTAGAAACTGTGAGTGGATTCCTTCCAGAGCAGTGATAAAAGGAAGAGAATGTAGGTGATCCTCTTCACAGGCAGTGAGCCAAAAAGAGAGAAACAGGGAGTGACCCATGGGAAAGGAGTGATCTGACCCTAAACATTGTAAAGGCAGTGAGCCTGGGCATAGAAGTGATCTAGCCCGAACCTTGTAATCCACATCTAGTGAAGTTTAGTGGAATTTGGTACGGCAAACAACCTATCGGCATATGCTCCTTGGACATAGCCCTTAGTAGTGATCCATGTAAAATTGTTGTGTCATGTGCATGCTTTTCATTCTCCTTATATTGTGAAACAGGAAAGGGAGAGAAGAGTGTTTTTCTTAATAGAAAAACAAGATCATAACAGGCTTTAATTTTAAATTATTTATACCCTGATTTACCCCCCTCTTAGGGTATTCAGCCTTTTGGACTTAACAATTGGTATCAGAGGAAAATGTTGATTTTTTTTCTCTTAATGGAGGTCACTAATCATAGAGGGATTCTGATCTTCGACAGATTTAATTTTCAAATATGGAAGAATCAAATGCCACACTATTTCCGATCTTTGGTAATGGATGTGTTTTCAGCAGCTATGCATGGTATGACATCTGATATTACTAGGGGTGCATTATCGGAATATGAGCATAGTGAGTTGGATGCGGATGCCAAAGAAATCAATGCCTTAGGGAGAGCCCTTTCCAATCCCATCTATAAAAAGGTGATGTCATGCAAAATTTCACATTCCATTTGGGAAAAACATTTGAATATTTATGAAGGGGATACAAAGTTCAAAGAGGAAAGGTTGAAAGTGTTGTGGAACAAGTATGAAGATCTGAGAATGAACCTGAATGAGTCTTTTGATGCATTCTTTGACAGGGTAAATGCTGTGGTAGAAGACATGTGAGGACATGGTGAGATTATCGAAGACATAAAAATTGTAAAGCGCATCTTGAGAAAATGTCCACCTCTGTTCAATCCGAATGTTTCAATTTAGGAATATAAAAACATGAATTATATGACATTGGATAACCTTCACAATACTCTTGATGCATATGAAATGAGAAATGATGATAATGGCGCTGTGGGAAAGGGGAAATCCAAATTGGTGGCATTTAAGTCCATGAAGAAGTTAATTATTGAAGATTCTTAAGAGGAAGAAGAGACAAATGAGGTGATTTTATTATTTTCTTCAAATCTGCAAAGAGGAAAATGAATTTTTAAAGGGAAACTTCTACTAGCATGCTTTCGATGTGGAATGGTTGGTCATCATGCTGCAAGATGACCCAAAAAGTTTCAAGAAGAAAATGATGAAGATGAAGATGAAAATCCCAAGAAGAAATCGTCAACCTACATGAAAGGGAAGAAGTAGTTCAAGAGAAATTTCTTCAAGAAGAAGAATATTATTTCACAAGAAATAGACAGTTAAGATGAGTCTGAGGATGAAGAGGTTGAGGAGTTTGAAAGCTGTAAAGATCATAGACAAAATGTTATGGTGTCAATCATCAGTTTTTCTCAAGAAAAGGAAGAAACTGACATTGGAGAAGAAGAAGAAGAAGTTGAAGGAAAAGTTAATATGGAATCCAAATTGGAAGCAGCTCTTGAGGAGATAGACTTTTGGACAGAAAAAAGAAGAAAGCCAATAAATTTTTTTGTGATGCCAAACTCTATATGCAGCAGCAGGAAGATGAGACGTCTGAGTTTATGGAAGAAATTGAAATACTCAAATTATCAACACCAGAGAACTCAGAATCAGTTAGTGAGTATAAACAGAAGATTGAAGAATAGGAAAGGGAGATCGATGTCTTGAATAGAAAAGTGAACGTTCACGTCAAGTGTATCGAAGATCGTGAAGAATAAGTTTTTTGTTTACGGAGAAAAGTTATAGACCATGAAAAACCCTTGATTCCTAATACATTCTTGGTAAATCTGATCATTCCGAAGACTAAAAGGATGAAAGATGAGCCTAGTAGTTCTGCTGAAATGAAACAACAATTGAGCTCAAATGTTTAGGCTGATTCAGGGCTTGATCAGAAGAAAAAATATGTGGTAATTGAAGTCAGACCGCAAGTACCTGTCCTGAGATTGAAGGTTGATTTGGGCACAAACCAAAATCAGAACATTGAATGATCCCAAGGTGAAACTCGTAGTTTTGAAGTACCATGACGGAATGCACCATATATCAGGTGTTATTTTTCCGAGAAGATGGGACATTAAAATTATGTGTGTCCCATAGCCAAGAGATATCAAAGGGAACAAGAATAGTGGAGGAATCCAAACAGAGAACGGTTTACCATAACATATTTTGAAGGACACTGTTTTTGGTGTGGAGGATTTGGGCACATGGCTTGGTACTGCACTTCGACCATTCAAAGAAATGTGCCAAACCAGAATCAAAACATTCGCAAGAAGCAGATCAATAAATCAATAGGTGAGTTAAAAATGAAGAATAGATTTTTGGCTTTGCAAGATGAAGTAGGTCCATCATACTATGAGAAAGAACAGAAGTCACAATCATTGCCGAGTGTTGAAGAAAAAGTATGGACGAAGAAGAATAAAAATGAGAATGTTGTGGTGGTGGAGATTTCCCTTAAAGTATCAGATCTTTCTGGAGTATGGATCCTTGATAGTGGTTTCACATCACACATGATAGGTAATAAGGATATTGTTTCAAGCATAAAATATGACACAGAAGAAGTTGAAAAATTTGGAAACGATGAAGGCCTGAAGATTGTTGGCTCAGGGAATGCAATGTTTGGGGGAAAAGAAATGAAATGTGCTGATGTCTTGGTAGTAGAGGGTCTTAGTAATAACTTGCTCAGTGTCAGTCAATTGTGTGACTATGGGCATTCTATTTGATTTACCAAGAAGATGTGTGTCGTGAAAGTAAAAGATGGACCAGTTGTTCTTCAGGGAAAAAGGACAAAGGGAAATCTTTATCTTATAAGTGGGGAAGAAGATACGTTTCTTTTATCCAGAGAGGAAGAAAACCAGCTGTGGAATAAGTGGCTTGGTAAACTATTCCAACCATCCATTGAAGATACGGTGATGTGTGGTGCTGCTAGAGACCTTCCCAAACTATTACGTGATCGCACTCATACGTGTGATTCCTGCCAACAAGAGAAAATCATCAGTAAAAGATACAGTACAAAGGAATAGAAGTAAACTGGAGTGCTCGAATTGGTGCATGCTGATGTATGTGGACCTATCTCACCACGATCTATAGATGGGAAACGGTACTATGTTCTTTTCATTAATGATTATATTATAATACCCTGGGTATTTCTTATTACCCATAAGACAGAAGCGTTCAATTGTATAAAGCAGTACAAGAGGGAATCATAAAAGATTCTTGGGTAGAAAATTCTAAAGTTTCGTACTGGAAACGGTACAAAATTCACAAATAGTCAAGTAGAAGACTATCTCAAGAAACACGAGATAAGGAATCAAGTTTCATCAGTGAGAACTTCCCAACAAAATTGAGTTGTTTAGAGGAGAAATCAGATCATCAAAAACATGGCCAGAACAATGCTTATTGAAAAGGACCTACCAGAGAAATTTTGGAAGGAAGCATGTTTAACGTCTGTCTATATTTCAAACAGGTCTCTATTATGTCTAAAGCAAGGACAGGATTCGTATGAACATTGGTATGGAAAGAATAAAACTCTAAAATACTTTCGAATCTATGGGTGTAAGTGCATCATTCTCAACAAAGAAAATCACAGGAAGTTTGAGTCACGAGGATACGAGGAGATATTCCTGGGCTACAGAGGGAAAAGCAAAGCAGATAAATGATTCAACAAGAGGCTGGGAAAAAATGTTGAGAGAAATGATGTCACTATTGTTGAAAATGAACAGAATACTCAATAACCCAGTGGACAGTTTATGGATGAAAGTGGTGATGAGGTAAGCAACACAGGGGGAGAAAAAGTGGCAGAGGCTGACTCAGAAGAAGATACTGATGATGAACAAGAAAGTGTTAAGTCTGTTACTACAAGGAATCCAATGAGTCGGGCTGAAATTGATAGGAAGAATATCGTTGGTGATCAGACAGCTCTAGTTCAGACTCTAAGAATGAAATCATTACAGCAAAAATCATTTTTATCTCAGGTGGAGCCAAAATGTTTGTTTGATGTAGCTAAAGATGAAAACTGGGTTCAGGCTATGAATGAAGAGCTTGATTAGATTGAGAAAAACCAGACATGGCAGATTGTTTCAAGTCCAGCAGACAAGAATATCATCGGGACTAACTGGGTCTATCGCAATAAGATGAATGAAGATGGCATATTTATTCAGAACAAATCACGACTACTGTGCAAGGGATACTCCCAGATATAGAGAGTAGATATTGATGAGACATTTTCACCGGTTACAAGGCTGGAGACAATTATATTATTTTTGGCCATAGCAGTGCAAAGAAAGTTTAAAGTATTCAAGATGGATGTCAAATCTGCATTTTTGAATGGAGTTCTGGAAGAGGAGGTGTATATTGAGCATCTAGATGGTTTTCTAATTCATGAGGATGAGAACAAAGCTTGATGGCTGAGAAAGGCGTTGTATGGGCTGAAACAAGCACCAAGAGCATGGTACTCATGTCTTGATTAGTACTTGATGATTCTTGGTTTCCAGCAAGGAGGAGATGATTACAATATTTATTTGAGAAATGATAGTAATCAAAGGATAATGGTGTTGGTGTATGTCGATGACATAATTTTTGGCGGATCAGATGAAGCTCAGTGTAGACAGTTTTCCGATTTCATGAAGAATGAGTTTGAGATGTCAATGATTGGAGATCTAACGTTTTCCCTTGGTCTACAGGTGAGACAAAGAAGGAATAGAACATTCATTTATCCATCTAAATATGCCAAGGAGGTTCTGAGAAGGTTTGGAATGGGGAATTCCAAGTAAATGAAGACTCTGGTTGCTACCCAGATGAAATTATTAAAAGATGAGAATGGAAAGGAAATTAATATCACAGAATATAGGAAAATTATTGGAAGTCTATTGTACTTAACCGCAACAAGGCCTGATATTGTTTTTTCCACTTTCCAAGTGGTGAGAAATCAGAGTAATCCCAAGGAAAGCCACATGATTTCAGTGAAAAGAATACTTCATTATATCCAGGTAAAAGTGGATTTCATCTTGACATATAATGAAAAATTTTAGACAGAGTTATTGGGATATACTGATGAAGACTGACCCTATAGAGACCCAAAGCTTGACGTACATGGACATTACATTACTTTTGCAGAATACTTAGTACATAACCAAAACAGACACACAAGGACCGTAATAGTATAGTGTCTTTGGAAACTCGGAATATAATCTTCTAATCGTGGTGAAAGATCGCCAACATCACCAATAAAGATCTTCCCATTTTTTTCTTACCTAAAACCTTTCTTTATATCCTGGGGAAAAGAAAACATAAAAGGGGTGAGATCAAATTCCCAGTAAGGGTAAACATAGAGAACATAAAACAATCCATAAAAATTTGAATGCAAAAACATGAACATAAAATCTAAACATCAAAATCCTGAGAAAAGACATGAATCTCGGAATTACATAAGGCATATATCATAAGGGAACATCAATCATGATAAAATAGCATGGGAATAAAACATGTATTTGTGGAAACCATTAAGAACATGTTATGATTTCCATAGTATCCAAGGCATTGCTGCCAAGACCATCTTATTGGACAAAGCCCCTTTCTGAATCGAGTTCACTCCTCGTTTCAGTACTGTAACACTAAACCGGATTATCTTACTGTTCCAGCCATGTCAATCTCATGAGATATAAATCTTTGCACAAAGCATTGGAGGGAGATATAGGTCCCACCCATCTCATAATGAAATCATTTTTTGTTGTGCCACAAAATAAACATACATCAATCATAATAACCCAACGAATAAAATGGGTTTCATAAACATCATCCCATTATCACATAATCCATATAAAAGTTATACATATAATTTCATAATAATAAAAGTGATACCATGTAAATCATAGAGACATTATACTGGAAACATACACATATGAAATAATGTCATCTTAGATAGAAAAATGGTTTTGATAAAACACTTGAAATGAATTCTTTAGGAAAATATCCTTTCTTCTTCAAAATCATTTTCTTTTATCAAAATGCCATGAACTTTTAAAATAAAAGTATTTTGTTGAAAATAGTCATAAAATCTTGTAAATTAAGAATCATGAAAATGAGGTGTTATGAAGCTTTAAAAATCCCTTCACACCGTATAAGTTAAAAATAACATTCTTCTCCTACTTTTGTCGGAAAAGTCAAAACGTATCTCGTATGGTAAAAAAAAGATTCCTTACATACCATGTAGTAAAATTCAAAAATGGGTTAAAAGGACTCTAAACATACATGAAATAATTTTTAGAAAACATGGTCTTGTATGATAAAGATAACCCCAGTAAATACTTACGAATAAACAATCTCAGATAAAAATGAGATTGATAATTATCCCTTACCATAGTCTGATATGCTTCGTACATTTCTGAACCTCCTGTATAATGATTTAAATAATGTCATTGACTTGTTACAGAATAATATTCATTGTTATGATGTCATATATGGTTCACTTGTGACTTTATATTACACATTCTTTTGTAAGTTCCATGATAAAGCAATGTTTTGGGTTAAATCGTTTTATTTATCGTACGTGTTTGGACTTGTTGTTCATGATATTATTACTTATATCCTGATTTACTTAATTACAAAATGTAAAACATGATTTATATATAATATATATTCATTATATAAATATATATATGATAGATCGATGAAACACACCGTTCATGGAGACGGTTGGTCGTACGTACGCATGAACGCTGTTTTCGTTTCCTTATTGAATTGAATGAAATTAAGTAGATGACATACATATATAAACACATAAATATTGTATCATTATTATTTCATATATTTCATGATTACTTATTATATATACGTTATAATCATTCATGAATGGTTAACATGGAGAATGAATCTCATCGCGTTGTGGAGACGGTAGTCCGTACGTACGCACGAGCGATGATATCATTCCCATGATCGTGGAATTGCATTGAAGTGCATGTATGATATTTCAAAATCAACATCACTTTGAAATAATCCTATATAGTTATTTATTTACACCATTATACCCATCCAAGTATGGTGGTGGTTGAAAACATATTACACCACGGCATGGAGATGGTATTCCATACGTACGCACGCGCGGTGATTTCGTTTTCCGTAGGATGGATAGATGGTGAAATAGGGTTGTTTCATTCTTATAATAACATATCAGTATATGAGTTATACTGATTTTATTACTTCATAATGAAACAACTAAAGGATAATATGTAGAAGAAGAAAGAAAGTTTAATGAATCGGTAACGGATATTACCTCCTCTTTCGACAAGCCTTTTTGAAACCTCCTCTTAGGGCACTAAGATTGGTATTTGAAGAAGACCAGAACCTCTAGGATGTTTCTAGGGAAGTGGAGAAGGGAAATTTTCAGGTTTTGTCTGATCTTGAAGGCTCAAATTGGTGTGAGGAATAGAGGGAGAAAGTTCACTTTTATAAGGGAGGAGAGGGGCACTTTTGGAATAACAAAAAATATTATTTTATTATAAAGTCATATTCAGTTTTTAATAGCTAAAATTGAGTTATATCGAAGATAAGGTAGATATGGGTCTAAATACTCTCATACAAGAGAATTTATAAATGTTTAGGTTTCTATTTTATCCTTTTCTTTTAGATTTAACTTTAAGTTAAATAATTTTTCTTTTACCATATCTTCTTGTTTTCTTACACTATAAGGTTGATAATCTTACTATAACAAGCCAAACGAACCCCATGTTCTTTGTAATTAATATATATATCCTTATATAAGTCATTTTGATGAACCATAGATTTTTAGAAAAAAACTAAAAATTAATAATATAATATTTTTTTAAAAAACTATTTTATTTCAATTTTGACATTATTTGGTAATTTATTTTTGTGAAAATCATAACAGAATGATTAGTTCTAAAAAAGTTAACTAAATAAATACTAACATGTCATATTAACCTATAAAATTAGTGTAATTCATAAAAACTCTCAAATTACATTTATTTGGGTATGTATAACATCAATTATATCAGTATTTCATTAATAAGATAATTACTACGTCATCATCGTGTCATAAATAAATTTAATTATTTAATGTCTAAAAATTATAAATAAAACAACATCATGTAGGAAATACTTTTATCATTCTAATGAATATTTATAGTCGAATTTATCTTATTTATAACCCTATATTAAAATTTATTTAGTTATTAAACATTGATTTTAACTATTTTAACCCTTCTTTAAATAAATTAAGAATAAATGTCCTAATCTAATCCATGTGGCCCTAAATGGTCATATTTTATTTGTAAGGTTGTTCTTGGTCGAATTACACTTATCCAATAGAATTAGGACATGTGTTAGTGTAATAATAATATCATTTTTATCCTTAATTACCCTATTTACTTATAACCGTGAAAAAAAGTAAAAAGTTACTATTCACTAAAAATTATTTTCACTTCATTGAACCACATTTTAGTCCTTGATATTAACCATGTCTCTCAGATTTTAGAAATTCCACTCACATAAGCGGTTAAATTATGTTTTATGTGAATTTACAAATTCTCCTAGGAGGTGGGTAAAAGATGGTGAAAAGTTAAAAAAAATTATATATCTAAAATTATTATAAAATGACTCCAATGACTTAAATTTAACTTATTTAGGTATTATGTATAAATTTTGACCTAAAATAAATTTAAATAAAATAAATAATTATTTAAATAAAAAGTCGGTTTTTGTATAGTAACGAAGTGTTTTCACTATTCATCAAAAATTGAAAGTTTTCAGAAAAATACCAAAAACTCTCCCTAGGATAATTTCGATATTATGAATCCAAAAACGAAGTCCATTTAAAAAGATCAAATTTATAAAATTATAAAAAGTGGGTATTATTATTCACAACGGCTAGTTTTAATAATATTTTAATAGCATATCGTTGTTTAGAAAAATCCAGTATTGCGTAAAACACACGCTATCGAAGAAGGTCACAATTCCGTGAAATTAAATCCAAGTCAGGGTTACATGTAGTGCACGACTCCTTTTTTGTTGCGTATAAAAAATTAAATTGAATATATATACATATATACTCAATGTTTCGTAGAATAACTACTGTAAAAAAACATGAAATTGTGTGTAACACGATCCAAGATTAGTGTTTTATATACTGCAAGCTAATACGGTGTTGTGTATAGCACAAGATAATCTTGGTGTAGCGTACAAAAAAAGATATGAAAGAAAATGAATATATCTTTTAAAATATTAGGTTGTTACATTCTACCCCCCTTTAAATGAATTTCTCCCTCAAAATTCATCGGGGTTATAAATCGTTTACTATTCATAGAAACCCACATCGTAAAAAAGAACACAAAAACATAATTTTAAAAAATAAAGTAAGAAATGTAACGATTACCCAAAGTAACCCATCACTGGGTTTCCATATAGGAGAACATAGGTGAAATTATGGATATGGAAGAAAAATCTAACCATCAGGTTCTGATGGAGAGTGGTAGAGAACATGGCTATGGAAAATCCAGCAATCACAAAGCCATAGATTTGTGATGATCTATGGTACCATCTGATTCATCGGATCTAAGGGCACTAGGACAACATTTTTGGTTTTCATGATCACTTCCGTAAAGTTGAATAAATTGGAATTAGAAAAAATACTTTCTTGATTTCGGTACAACATCATCGTTGGTCGTTCCTTGGACAATTTCCACTTCATCTCTTAAAGAAATGAAGTTGAATTTTTCATTCGTGAAGTGTTAGCAGATCATGTGATAGAATGATGGGTCATTCCATCTGTCTCAAAAAAAAGGTTAGAATAAAGTTATCAAAAATACATAATTCCATACATAGTGAGATTAATCATATATGGTTCCTAAAATAGACTTATACTTCTGATATCACAGTGCTTAATATAATGAAACTTGTTTCTAATAAACAGAGACTTCCTGTAGGCCAGTTGTAGGCAATAAAGGTATGTCGCACATTAGTTGTGGGTTCGATTCCCACAGCCTTTTCTGATGCAATGGGTTGCCGCCAGTCCTGCAGGTTGTCCTTTTTCTAAAACACATTATTATAACATTCCATCAATCATATCAAAATATTTTTAGCCTTAAACAATATGAAATTATGTCCAACATAATCCATTCCAATCTTTAGGCTTATCCAAAATACTGTTGTCCAATGTCATATTATAGTGAAAACGATTACCAGATAGTTCATATATCAAGCATGTTAATACCATCGTTGCTCCCCATATATCATATGATGTGTCTTGTTGGTCACATTCCAAACATTCGAAGGCCTTAATCATGTATTCTCTTGAAAAATGAATTCATAATGAACCTTATTGAAAACATGAGTACTGTCAAAATTTAACTCTTTCCACATACCAAAATCTCAAAATTATTTATACTCAAACCATGATATAACTATTTCCTTATATCAGTCATGAACTCATGAATACTGTCAAACATTTCATTTTCTTCTTATCCCTTCATTATGCACATATCTTCTTCTTTCCAAAAATATCTCAATAACTTTCCATGGTTAGCGGTACCATAAAATTATTGAAAACCACAATAGACCAATACATAAATATTCCAATATTCCACGATATTATATACAACATTATTTTGGAATCCCATTACATAAACACTTAATCATTCCACCACATCGTTGTCATATTCAACATCACCAATAGTGAACGCATGTGACTTCCTTTTGTCATTTTCCTTAATTGGTTTCTCATGTCGATCATCATTAACCATTGGATTAGGGAATTGATTAGCATAATGGCCCTTTTCATTACACTTGATGCATTGAAGTTTTGGTGGTGCGTTCTCGGTAGTCTTTTCATTATTCACATCATTCGGAAACCTTTTTCAATTACTTCGACACTCAGCTGCTCGATGACCTTCTTTTCCACACTTAAAACATTTTCTAGTCCCTTTAAGACAATATCCACCATGCTTCTTTCCACACTTTGAGCATACGAAAGAATTCATCTTTTTTTCACCATTATTCTGAGATTTCTCCTTGAACTCCATCTTTTATTTATTCTCAAAACCATGAGATGGATATGGAACACTAACTTCTATTTCTACCTGGATACCACAACTCATAATTTCTTCATAGCTACGGGAGTCTCTTATAGATAATGCCCTTCGAAGATTTGGTTTTAATCCACTGAAGAATCGATTCACTTTACCTTCAGGTTGGATGATAAAGCCAGATGCATACCTTTCATGCCTTGTAAAATTCACTTCATTTATACCAATAGATTCATCATCCTTTTTCTTTAGTTCAAGAAATTCCTTCTCCAGCTTTGTTTGAAGAATACGAGGGAAGTACTTATTGAAAAATAAATTCTTGAACTCATCCCATTCCCTGGACTCAATTTCATATCTTGGCCTCGTATTCTTGATAAGATTCCACCATTGATCTGCTTCACCTTCCAAACGATATACTGCTAAGATGACTTTATCATGTTCAGAACATTGAATAACTGAAAATATCTTTTCAGTGGTACTGATCCATTGTTCAGCAACAAGTGGATCTGAAGACCCACTGAAAGAAGGTGGACATTTCCTCATGAAGGACTTAATAGGATATTGTTCCCTTATCTTCTCATTTGGAAGTCCAGAATAATTCATATCTTGTGTAAGTATAGAAATAATATTTTTCACTCCATCTCCCATAACAATGGTTTGTTCAGGAGGAAAATCATTGCATTTTCTATTACAGTGATCAACACGGCTCCTTCAGGTTCCTGCCATCATCTAAAACCCAAAAATGATAGTGTGAGAGGAAAAAATCATGCTAGGGAAAACAACATAATAAAGGGGGAGTACCTTCAATATATTACGTTTAATACTAAGATCGTTACCGTAATTCTAACACTATAACCTATACTTATACTTAACCTTAGGGATATCCCTAGACATACCTTAGAAATATCTCTAGGGATCTCACTAAAGTTCTCGCATCCTAGTTTCCAAATGTTAACTACAACTTTCCTTTGATACGAACTGTAGAGACCCGAATCATGACGTACATGGACATTACATTACTTTTGCGGAATACTTAGAACATAACACAAACAGACAAACAAGGACCATAATAGTTTACTATCTTTGGAAACTCGGAATATAATCTTATAATCGTGGTGAAAGATCTTAAAAATAACCCATAAAGATCTTCCAATTATTTTATTACCTAATACATTTATTTATATCCTAGGGAAAAGAAAAAATAAAAGGGGTGAGCTCAAATTATTAGAAAGGGTAAACATAGAGAACATATAACAATCCATAAACATTTGAATGAAAAAACTTGAACATAAAATCTAAACATCAAAATCGTGAGCAAAGACATGAATCTTGGAAGTACGTAAGGCATATATCATAAGGGAACATCAATAATGATTAAATAGAATTGGAATAAAACATTTATTTGTGGCAACCATTAAGCACATGTTATGATTTCCATAGTAGCCAAGGCATTTCGTCCAAGACCATCTTAGTGAACAAAGTCCCTTTCTGAATTGAGTTCACTCCTCGTTTCAGCCCTGTAACACTAAACCACATTAACTTACTGTTCCAGCCATGTCTATCACATTAGATATAAATCTTTACATAATGCATTGGAGGGAGATATAAGTCCCACCCATCTCATAATGAAATCATTCTTACTTGTGCCACAAAATAAACATACCTCATTCATAATAACCCAACGAATTAAATGGGTTTCCTAAAACTCATCCCATCATCACATAATCCATATAAAAGTAATGGATATCATTTCATAATAATAAAAGTGAAACCATGTAAATCATAGAGACATTATACTTGAGACATACACATATGAAATAATGTCATCTTAGATGGAAAACTGGTTTTGATAAACACTTGACATGAATTCTTGAGGAAAATATCCTTTCTTCTTCAAAATAAATTTATTTTCTCAAAATGCCATGCACTATTAAAATAAAAGTATTTTGTTGAAAATAGTCATAAAATATTGTAGAGTAAGCTTCATGAAAATTAGGTGTCATGAAACCGTAAAAATCAGTTCACGCCGTATAAGTTAAAAATAACATTCTTCTCGTACTTTTTTCGGAAAATTCAAAATGTACCTCGTATGGTAAACAAAAAAAGATTCCATACATACCATGTAGAAAAAGTCAAAATGGGTAAAAAGGAGTTTAAACATTCATGAAAACATTTTTAGAAAACATGGGTTTGGATGATAAAGATAACCCCAGTAAATGCTTACGAATAAACAATCTCGGATAAAAATGAGATTCATAAATTATCCCTTACCTTAAGACCAATATGCTTCGTACATTTCCGAACCACCTGTATAATTATTTAAATAATTCCATTGACTTGTTACAAAATAATATTCATTGTTATGATATCATATATGGTTCACCTATGACTTTACATTACTCGTTCTTTTGTAAGTTCCATGTCAAAGCAACATTTTGGGTTAAATATTTTTGTTTATCGTATGTGTTTGGACTTGTTGTTCTTGATATTAGGACTTATATCCTGATTTAATTAATTCCAGAATGTAAAACATGATTTATATATATTATATATTCAGTATTTACATATATATATCATAGATCTATGAAATACACCGTTCATGGAGACGGTAGGTCGTACATACGCATGAACACTGTTTTCATTTCCTTATTGAATTGAATGAAATTAAGTAGATGACATACATATATATAAAAATAAATACAGTATCATTATTATGACATATATTTCATGATTACTTATTATATATACTTTATAATCATTCATGCATGGTGAACATGGAGAATGAATATCATCTCGTTTTGGAGACGATAGTCCGTACGTACGCACGAGCGATGATATCATTATCGTGATCGTTGAATTGCATTGAAGTGCATGAATGATATTTCAGAATAAATATCACTTTGCAATAATCATATATAGTTTTTTATTTATAACACTATACCCATCCAAGTAAGGTGTTGGTCGAAAACAGTTTACACCACGGCGTGTAGACGGTATTCCGTACGTACGCACGCGCGGTGATTTCGTTTTCCATAGGATGGATAGATGGTGAAATAGGGTTTTTTAATTCTTATAATAACATATCATTATATGAGTGATACTGATGTTATTACTTCATAATGAAACAACTAAAGAAGAAGAAGTAGAAGAAGAAATAAAGTTGATAGAATCGGTAACGGATATTACCTCTTCTTTCGACACACCTTTTTGAAAACTCTTTTTAGGGAACTAAGATTGGTGTTCGAAGAAGACCAGAACCTCTAGAATGTATCTAGGGAAGCGTAGAAGAGAAATTGTCAAGGGTTGTCCAAGCTTGACGGCTCAATGTGGTGTGAGGAAGAGAGGGAGGAAGTTCCATTTTAAAAGGGAGGAGAGGGGCACCTTTGGGAAAAAAATATTATTTTATTATAAAGTCATATTCAGTTTTTAATAGCTCCAAATTGAGTAATTTAGAATATAATGTATTTATGGGTCGAAATCATCTTATAAAATATAATTTAGACAAGTTTAGGTTTCTATTTTAACCTTATCATTTAGATTTAACTTTATATTAAATAATTTTTCTTTTACCGTGTCTTCTTGTTTTCTTACACTATAAGGTTAATAAACTTACTATAACAATCCAAAAGAACTCCAAGTTGTTTATCATTATTATATATAACCTTATCTAAGTAATTTTGCCAAAACTTATATTTTTAGGAATGAAATAACAATTAATAATATAATATTTGTTTTAAAAACTATTTTATATCAATTTTGATACTATTTGGTAATTGATTTTTGTGAAAATCATTACAAAATGATTAGTTAGAAAAGATTTAACTAAATCAATACTAACATGTCATATTAATAGAGAAAATTATTTTAATTCATAAAAAGTCTCAAATTACATTTATTTCGGTATTTATAACATCAATTATGTCAATATTTCATTAATAAGATAATTACTACATCATCATTGTGGCATAAATAAATTAAATAATTTAATGTCTAAAATTTTTAAATAAAACACCATTATTTAGGAAATATTTTTATCTTTCTAATAAATATTTATAGTCGAATTTATCTTATGTATAACCCTATTTTAAAAATGATTTAGTTATTAAAATTTGATTTTAACTATTTTAACCCTTCATTAAATAAATTAATAATAAATGTCCTAATCTAATCCAAGTGGGCCTAACTGGTCATATTTTATTTCTAAGGTTGTTTTTGGTCGAATTAAACTTATCCAATATAATTAGGACATGTGTTAGTGTAATAATAATATCATTTTTACCCTTAATTAACCTATTTACATTTAACTGTGGTAAAAAAGTAAAAAGTTACTATTCACCCTAAATTATTTTCATCTCATTGAACCACATTTAAGTCCTTTATATTAACCTATTTTCAAGGATTTTCTAAATTCCACTCAAAGAAGCGGTAAATTTATGTTTTATGTGAATTTGTAAATTCTCCTAGGAGGTGCGTAAAAGACGGTGAAAAGTTTAATAAAATTTTTATATATCTAAAATTATTATAAAATGACTTCAATGACTTAAATTGAACATATATAGGTATTATGTATCAATTTTTACCTAAAGTAAATTTAAATAAAATAAATAATTATTTAAATAAAAAGTCGGTTTTTGAATAGTAACCTAGTGTTTTCACTATTCATCAAAAATTGAAAGTTTTTAGAAAAATACCAAAAATTCACCCTAGGGTAATTTCGATATTCTAAATCCAAAAATGAAGTCCATTTAAAAAGATAAATTTTATCAAATTTTAAAAAGTGGGTATTACTATTCATAACGGCTGGTTTTAATAATATTTTAATAGCATATAGTATTTTAGTAAAACCCGGTATTGCGTACATCACATGCTATCGAGGAAGGTCATGTTTGCGTGTAATGAAAGCCAAGTCATGGTTGCGTGTAGTGCATGACTCCTTTGTTGTTGCGTATAACAAAACACATTGAATATATATATATATACTCAATGTTTTGTAGAATAACAATTATCAAACAAACACGAAATTGTGTGTAACAAGATCCAAGATTACTGTTGCATATACTGCAAGATAATACTATGTTGTGTATAGAAAAAGATAATCTTGGTGTAGCGTACAAGAAAAGATATGAAAGAAAACGAATATATCTTATAAAATCTCAGGTTGTTAAAGGGCCGGATCGGCAGATGACAGAAAATCAACGTCAGGAGGTGCATTCTATCTAGGCTAATTGTGTATTTCTTGGCTAAGCAAGAAGCAAGATTTCATTTCATTGAGCACCGCAGAAGCTGATTATATTGCGGCTACTCAGGCATTCACACAGTTATTGTGGATGAAGCAGCATCTTGAATATATGGGAGTTGGAGTAAAGTCTCTGATCGGAATCCAGTGTGATAACTTAAGTGCTATAAATCTCAGCAAAAATCTCATCCATCACAAAATGACAAAGCACATTGAGATAAAGTATCATTTTATCAAGGAGAAAGTTGAGAAGGGAATCGTGAAGTTGGAGTATGTGCCTATAGAGCTACAGGTTTCAGACATTCTGACAAAGGCCATACCCAAGGAAGCATTTGAAAAGCATCGACTGGCTCTGGGAGTTCAGTCGACTCCCGGCACTTGAAATAGTGTGGATGTGGAACCCCCCCCCCCCTCTCCCCGAGGTATGATGTGTTTTTCCCTAATGTACTCATATGTGTTCTCTACTCTGTTACAGACTGGAAAGGTGTGACCTTTGGGTTCGTTGGCAAATGGGGAGAAAATAGTGATTGTTCAAGGGGGAGATAGGGTGACAATTTGTGAAATCATGAATGATATGGGGAGAAGTTAACAGGTG
The DNA here is from genome assembly GCA_963277665.1 of Viscum album. Taxonomy (NCBI): domain Eukaryota; kingdom Viridiplantae; phylum Streptophyta; class Magnoliopsida; order Santalales; family Viscaceae; genus Viscum; species Viscum album. The sequence continues at coordinate 1,285,009,428 of OY728141.1, forward strand.
GAGTAGCCAGATAGGGGGAGAGCAATTAGAAAGGGGGAGCATATTATATATGACGATGCTAGAAGTGATCGAGAAAAAAATAGATATCACGAAAGCTGAGGATCGTGATAAAAGCAGATGAGTGGTGTTGGAAGAATATTTCCAATAATTGGTATCAGTTTGGTAAAAATTGGTATCAGATTGGTGTCAACAATAGGTGTAAGAAATGAAGTGATTACTTGATGAACTTTTCATTTACTCTTGTTTCTCACACCGAGAATTGCTCATGTGGGCTTAGAGTATGTGTTGAGTAAATCCTTGATCGCTATCAGAATTGCAAAAGGCGAATGGCGGCTGAAGAATTAACGATGTATCTTTTTATGGAAGAGTTGTCAACAAACCCGGAGGGGGCGATTGTTGGGAAAAACTATCATGGAATCATTGAAGTATTTTTTAGGTGATTCTGTTTGTTGACAAAGTGAACATCTGTGTTGTGATTGTTGAAAATGTAAACCATGACATACAAATATGTTGACAAAGGGGATTTCATGGTGGAATGTCAAGTTCAAGAGCTATGGTCAACGATCCATTATTGATTCAAGAACTTTGACAAAGAAATTGATGATTTAGAGCTGGTACAAAATGAATAGATACAAGCTGGTGCTGAGACTTGGTCGCGCAGGTGACGTGCGCGTCGTCGCATAGGGTGGTCAAATTTCATATAAATACTGGACCACTCCTCTTCATTTATCACCGGAGTTCAACACTTTGATGATTCAGAGCTCCCGTCGCACAGGTGTGGTGGTCACGCAAGTGGTGGTGTGTCGCCCAAGTGGGACTTGCACACCAGTGTAGGAAGTTTCATGCCAAGTGTTAGTTGCGTGCCTAAGGTGGTTTATGTGAGGAAGGAAGTGAGTCGCGCAAGTTTGGAGTTGCAGAGAGTTGTGTCGTGCAAGTTCGACGGAAGACTTGTGCGCCAGTTGTGACTTGCTCTCCAATATGTGCACGCAATATTAGACTTGCGCACCAAGTATGTTTGATTTTCTAGTAGTGTTTTCGGACTATGTAGAACCTGGATGTTTGCTCGATACCTTCAGTGCAAAGAGATATTCATCTATAGGTGAATGTTGGACATCAACAGAGCATCTACATACAAGGGAAGATGAATTCCATCATGCAAATGAAGAGACCTACAGGTCTATAGACTGTGAGTGGATTCCTTCCAGAGTAGTGAGAAAAGGAAGAGAATGAAGGTGATCTTCTTCAAAGGCAGTGAGCCAGAAAGAGAGAAACAGGGAGTGACCCTTGGGAAAGCAGTGAGCTGACCCTAAACATTGTAATGGCAGTGAGCCTGGGCATAAAAGTTATCTATCCCAAACCTTGTAATCCACAGCTGGTAATGTTTAGTGGAATTTGGAAACACCGACAACCTGTCGGTGTATGCTCCTTCGACGTAGCACATAGCGGTGAACCAAGTAAAATTTTGGTGTCATGTGCATTCTTTACATTCTGCTTATATTGTGCAATAGGAAAAAGAGAGATTAGTGTTTAGGTTAACAGCGAAACAATATCATAACGGGCTTTAATTTTAAATTAGTCATACCATGATTCAGCCCCCTCTCATGGTATTCATCCTTGTGGACCTAACACATATAGTTATTGGAATGGGATGTAAACCTATCTATAGGGATTTAAAAAAATTTACTAAAATTTAGTTTTCCCTTAAACTCTATGGTGCAACTATGAATAATGGTATATAGAATAATTTTTTATATGCCATTTATATAATATATAAGAATCACTATATATCCATCATGATTAAAATTCACCAAAAATACTATTATAGAAAATGTAATACACCATGATGTAGAATTGTTTGAGGTAACCAAACATGAAATGGTTTAGGATATAATAATAAGTTTTAATTAATAAAAAGTCATTCATGGAAACCACATAGTCAATTTATCAAAGGTTGAATGAAAGGTTTTGATCAGAAAAATTGGTGTTGGGATAAGAAAAAAAACATTATTTAATGAGAAATACATATGTTAGGTTTTACATTATAAAGGACTTATTCATAAGGTAAATATCATATTAATGATGAGTAAATTATTTTTATTTATAATAATAACATGAGGAAAATATGTCATATAGTTTAATGTCTTAAAACAATAATGAAACTATGTGAATTAACAATAAAAGGATAGATGCCATATCATAGGTCTAAATTGATGAAATAATGAGAAATAAATTCATAGAATAATGTCATGATATGAGGACCATGTACCATGAAATTTATGGTCATATGTTTTAGAAACATGAATAAATAATGTATTTTCATGGGTAAAATTACATTTAATACCATTTTATTTCGTAAGGGTTGGTGTAATATTATTATTCTCCCAAAGAGAGTAAATGAGATTATCAACCATTGTATTCATGTATGTTCCTCCCTTTTTACGATATTTGATCTAGTCCAATTTGAGGCATTAATATTCCCATTGGATCACACATTATTAAGAATAGTTGTTAGACTAGATACTGTATTTTGAATAAACATGTATATATATAAGGACACATACACATATAAGAGTTTATAATTATGCATGATGATTTTATGAGGAACCAAAAATCATATAATGATATCATATTTCAAGAAAGAAATAATAAATTTTTTCATACCCCCAATTAATGAAACTACATTGAAGGATTTTAAAAATATACCACTAGTATTGTGGATTAAATTTACTCCCTATAATTCATCAATACGTACACATTATATCTATTCAAAATCTAGAAAATGTCCAATAGTAAATTTTGTACTGCGGTAATGAATGTTAATAACAATTGAATCGAATAATTATTCAGAAAATATATCTATTTATTGTGAAATATATATATGTTTGTACCATGTAATCTCAATATATCCCACAAATCATGATGTAGTGAAAGAAATTAATTTATATTTTTTTGAACCATGATTACTTTGATGGGCCTCAATCAATTATTTGAGTTATATCACCTTTCATTTAATTTGTGAAGGACCCATCAAAACCATATTCATAGATTTCATTTTTAAAATTAGAATTATTTTGGAGGATGAGAAAATAATATAATTCCATTTATACGTTTATTTTTAGGGTGAAAAATCTCTATGTATTAAGTATTAACTTCTATAGGGATGGGCCACCATATGTTCCAAAAGATGGACTTATAGAAGATTCACTGTTATAGAAGCAGAAATTTTATTTTTTCAAGCTATACACCTATGGGAGACATGTAACTATGTGAATCTTAGTCTTATGAAATATTTTTCTATGTAAAACACATGTTCAAGGAATGTTATTGATTTATACTAATCATGGAATTTTTGGGTGAAAATGGGTGGGTCTAGAAAATATTATATAATTATCATTCCTGCATGTGCGATGCTAAATTTCAGAGACATTTCTAATCAATGCGAACAAAAGAAATTTTATATACTAAATAATGGATTTATGCATGTCTTATGATTTCTACCACGTTTAATATGACTATATAATGTTAGATGTAAGAGTATAATGACTAATAAAAAATGTACGCATAATTTTTAGATTTTTTCATAAATAGAATTCCTTACCTCCATTATTCAATAAAAATCATCCAAATTATTATGTTTATAACTCATGATCCTTTTTATATTCAATAGTAAAAAATATTTCCACTACAAGAATAAGACCATTTCTCTATGGTTTTTTTTGGAAATTTCGGCTTTTTAAACAGCCGCCATATGGTTCTGCGGTGATTTTTTTAAACTATCTCTAAAATCTGTGTGATCATAAAGTAGGTGGCTATTTCCTATATTTAGTGGTAGTTTTTGGTAACTATCGTAGTGGGTGAATTTCATAGTGGTTATAATTGTCATAGTGATCATTCTCCCAGTGAAACTGGTTTGTTTTCAAAGCAGTTATAGACACTGTGAAAAGAAACCACTTTCACCCAGGGGAACCCCCTCTTAATCCATTAATAGTGACCTGATATATAAATATAATATGAAAACTATTTAGCGATGGTTAAAACTGTAGCTAAAAAATTATCAGTTTCTTTAGGGAAACCCGAAACTAAAACAATTATGACCACTACGATATAATAATGGAATACAAAAACTATTCAGCGACAGTTTCAAGTATTTCTATATTATTGTCCAAAGAAACTATTTCAACATCCACATAGATAAAGATACCATAATTTTAGTGGTGGTTAAAAATGCCACTAATTATATTATATTTATTTTTTGGTAGTTAAAACCACCTCTAAAGACATATTTAGAAAAAAAATAACTGATACTGCAGGCCCATTAGCAATGCCCTGAAAAATAAAATTCCAATAGATATAACATATAACACATCTTAACCACAACACATTGCAACAATTGATCTCAAATGAATCACTATTGAATCCAATGAATAATAAAATTCCTAAAAAAGAACCCAAAAAAGAGGATAATTACCACAATAATGAACTCTTGAATATAATAGAAAAATAATATAGGAGTGATGGGGAACGATATGGCTACCATGAATTAAATAACATCAATATTAATGATCTAATATGATCCAAGTGGTTGGGAACACCAAGGGAGGTGACTGGGGTAGGGTAGTATGATTAAGGGTTAATTATGGATTGAGGGGAAGTCTAAAATTCAAAATAAGGAGGTAATAAAACTCTTATTTATAAGAGAATCACACTGGACTCTACCAAAACATGGTAAATATCAATAACTCATGTGGTAGGATTGGTAAAAATGTAATGTAGATCCCGCATTGTTGTTTTAACTTTTTTTTCTATTTTATAAAGGAATTTGGCCACCCACAAATCTTAGAACATGGAGTATTGTAATCCATAGTGGTTTTACAATATTCTTCCATGTATAGAATCGATGATCTTCTTCCCATTTCCCAACCATTTTACCCTCACCATGTCCAAGGCTACTATGTGGTGAGCTTTTGTTTCCAATTTTGGATTCCTGGTCCTCCGATATTCCATGCCCACCCAATGGCATTTCGAGATTCTCATGGTGCAAAAGAATGCCAATAAGAAAAAATACATAACACCATGTCATCCCCATGTCACGGTTTTATATCCCATTTTACAAAATATAACACCCATCATAAAACTACCACCTCCATATCCATACATGTCATTGAACAAGTTGTGTTGGCCTTCAAAATGCTAAAACACCACCTCATGCCTCAAAAACTATAACAAAACACTTCTTAAACAACCCCAAGACCTGATAACGCACAAAGGGATGATCATTAAGGGTATGTACCATTAAAATCATAATATTTATTTTGGATTCCATGTTATTTTTCAATTATAAGTAAATATGATCATATTTTCCCCAAAATTATAAGAACTATGTTTGGATTGATTCATATTTTCATGGAATGCATAGTGATTCCTAGATCTCTTCTAATGTCCCGGACTTATCCGGTCTATTCCTTTATGAAAATGTGGTGTTAGAGGTGTTTTGGAAGGTTAAGGTGGCTTGGGGTGTGTTTGGGTGGACTTTTAAGGAATACTAAAGTGTAATAGCTTTCGCACGGTTGGCACACGGTTTGCCTAATCCTTGCGGCCAAACCATACAAAGCTGGTCTTGGAGGTAGTGTCTAACGCACGGTTATCACACAGTTTGTCTAACCATGCAGACTAGCTATGTGAGGAGTGTTTAACGAGGTAGAACCTAACGCAGTGTTAGAGAACTGTTTGTTAAACCATGCAGACTAACCATGCGAGCACTTACAGTTAGATCCTAAAATTGTGGATCTAACTCGTTTTTCCTTTAATCACCTCGTTTAAGCCCCTAAGCGGCCATAAATCGGTATTACTCTCCCTTGAAGGTTATAAAATCTCTCCAAAGCATTCTGGAGGTGATGCGGAGGCTTCTCATCATGAATCATAGCCAGTTTCTTGAGGTATGTGATCATTCTTGGGTGGTTTCACAGATCTACATAGATCCACTCGTCCTCTTCTCTCTGTTTCATAGATATACGCCCGTTATGGGTAGATCTAATTGTGTGGATTCCATATATAATGAGAATTGGTCTTGATCTTTCTAGGATGAGATATCTAAGGAGGGGTTTTGGAGAATCTTCCCGGGTTCATTGAGCATTCCTTGGCCATTGTAGTTTTCGTCAAAAACCATTGTGGTAGGGGATTCATGGTTTCTCTAATTGTTTATGTGAAATCGTAGAGTTAGCATGATTTATCCCTTTTGGATCACAATTAAATTAACCTAATTAAATACTTGAACTGGATTAAAAGAATTTGTTTGATTGAATGTTGTTTCTTTGTACCGTGATAAAAGTCTGCCTCTTGATTTTCTAGATAGTGTGATATCTATGCCTTGCTTGTTAGCATGTTGTTCTTGATGAAATTGATAAAGAATATAAATCCTGAATTCATTGATAATTAATTTTCTAAAGATAAAGAGGCATGTAAACGAATCCTGTTGTTGTTTTTGTGGTTGTTGTTCCCATTTGATGTAAATAAAATTGATGTCGATGTACGTGTTTAATTCAGTTGGTTGGTAAAACTGAAATCTGCTGGTAGTTTTTGTTTGAAGGTTGGATGCCTTGTAAAAGGGCCAAGAGCCCAATTTGATGTGATGTTTATTTTAACTGTTACTTGTGTTGTAATGTGACCCTGGAGGGGTGTTGTGATATGTAAAGGCATATATGACTTTTTTTTGTGGCAGCGGATGACACCTAGAGTGGCAAGATGGAACGGTTTGTGCATGATGATGTCGGGGAAGACACTAGAGATGATGAAATGAGATGGATGTGGTTGTTGGAGGCTTGTCAATTATTTGGTTGATTATCTGGTTTACTTTTCCCCACTGTTCAAGGTAGCTGGTCTTGCTTACCCTTCTTCCGAAAGAGGAAATGACATTCAAGGTATGCCACGTGCTTTATGTGTTTAGCCTATGAAGGGAGAATGGGTCTACGCTCTTGCTATAGGCAACAATGACTCGATGGTTAGTACATCTACACCCCGTGTTGAGCCCCCTTGTGTTTAGTAGCATAGGATTGTTTTCTAGAATGCCTGGGAATATGGGAAATTAATTCTTTAATGAATGATTGAATAAATGATGTTAACCCATGGGGATAGTGTTTGTTGAAACATAATGATGAGTTTGAGAACTTTTGAAAGGATAGTGGAATTTTTGGATGTGGTGCTAATATAATTTAATGTGTAATTGTTCATGGTTAATTACAGTTTGAAGAATTAATTTACGTATAGTAGAATTGATAAAAATTGAATAAATTAATCTATTAAATACCTTAAATGGTTGTGTGCTTATAGGATACCTAGTCTTAGAAGTGGCAGCCCAGAGTTCGAGAGACGTTAGCTACAGTTGTGTCTAAGACTAGGTTATGCCCATATTGTGGTTGTGAGTTATAGTATATTCTGTACATATTGTGTTTCTATACGCTACTCGACCCTTTATGTAAGGGAAACAGACACCCCAGGGATTCTGAGACCTGGAGGTGTTTTCCCCAACATTCCAGTGGGAGGATGAATGGCTGACTACCCCCTTTGACCCCGCTCTCTTCTCTTGGTAGATACTAGTTCTATTTGGCACACGGTTAGTTTTCCCCATATATGTGTGTAGAGGGTTTTAATGGATTGTGGTTATTCACACACATATATTCTGGATATTGTATCCTATGGACTACTATAGATGTAACGTGTATAGGCTGTGGTGGTTTGAGGATCCATACTCAGTGTATGGGTTGTAATGGCATGAGGTATAATGCCTGACGTATGATACAAATTAAGCGAGCTGTTTCGGCTCCCAGAAACTACATGGTTACTTTTGGTTGTGAGGATGGTGTAGTGTTTCAACCAGGAGTCTGTGGGAAATCCTTTGTGGTGCACATGGTGTAGATTGTGAAGCTTAGCCCAGGTGTCTGCAGGCAAGCCTTTGGTTAGAGATGCACATGACGTATGTAATTGGAGAAAAGCGGAAAACCAGTGGGGAAGTAGTAGCGGGGTACCATTGATATTCATTATTATATGTTATATTCTTGTATGCGTTATATGGCGAGGGTATCCATGGTGAGGTTGGAAACATAGTATACCTATTTAGGGGAAGAGTTAGTTTCACTTTTTGTTCACTGTGCTTTAGCATGCTTTCATTACCTTTGCATGAGAGGCTCGGGGAGGATCCTACTGCGTATACTGTTATACTCACCCTATGTATATATAAATTTTTTTTCAAGTCACTTGTAGTAGGTTGGGGATCAAGCTAGTTTCTACTAGCTTGGGGTTTCAGGAGCTGTTCGGGCTTGTGGGATCAGCTGTTTTTACTTTCTTTTGGGTACTTGCAGTTTTCCCTTTTAGTTGTAGTACATTTGCATGACATTAAATATGTGCACTTGGGTTTTCTTTTATATTTCTAGTTTTGAGTTGGAGTTGATTGGGGACTATCTTATCTCTCTCTTCCGCATGTGTTCTCATAGAGGGTAATGCCTACCATATGAGTGTTACTATACCATCAGGGCTAGTCGCCAACCTAGGGCCTACTAGAGACGGGACTCGGGGGTCATTATCTCCCTTCTCACATTGTCGTTCCATGATGGGTACACTTTGTGGGGAGGGGATCATGACAGAGTGGTATCAGAGGTTCTGTTTGAGGGATAGGATCGAGTTTTGAGTTAGGCACAGGTGAGGTTGCATGGGTTGGTATGGAAATAGTGTCAATCATGTTTGGAAAGTGTGGTAAACACTAGAGACCATCAGAGACATAGGTATTTATGGCCCCCTATAATCTGATGTACGAACCATTAAGTTTAAAATGGATATTAAATAAGGTGATACTGGTTTCAAGGTAGATACCTCGGAAAGGATCATGCATCATTCTTTTTTGTGCCTGTTTTTGAATGGGTAGACCTTGGGATAGGTTAACATAAAATGAATAAATGTAAAAAATTTATTAATTGACATTCAGTATTCCATATTCCAGTTTTAGGAACTCTAAGGGTTTTTTATTTTGTAGGTATGGATCCAGGTCGACGTCCTCATCAGGCTCGCATAGAAGATGTCCAGTAGGCTGTTCTAGAAGATCGTCGTAGGGTAGAGGTTGACGATGAAGACACTTGGAGGAAGACACTCCGAGAGATTCAACGACAGAGTCTACAGAAGTACAGGGGCTCTGTTTCAGATGTATTCATGGATGACTGGTTGGAGGAGGTCGAGATAGGCTTCAGTTTGATTCTTTCTCAAAAGGAGCATTGGGTGTCCTTAGCTGCGACGATGCTGCGTAGAGCAGCAAGGCAGTGGTGGTTCTTGTTCCTCGGGGATTAGGAGGAGTCTGCGATCTCATGGGAGGAGTTTCGAGACAATTTTAGGGTCGAGTTTCATTCCTTGACTACAAAGGCATCTAGTCGGTATGAGCTTCTTACCCTTCGATAGAGGAGCTCTACTGATCGGGAGTTTGGAATCTTTTTCTGGATCCTTTTATGATATGCTTCAGACCTGTTACTAGATGAGGAGGACAGGGCGAGGCATTTTGATGGAGGATTTGCATCCAGTGATCAAGCACCAGGTCACCCCATTTATGCTGAAGACATATCTTGAGGTGTTAGCGGGGGTAGAGGTTGTCGAGAGGAGTTTGGCTAGGATAGGATCATCACGAGATGGGGATCTTAATGATCCCTCACGAAGCAAGGTTGTGGTTCGGGGTTCCCAGTTTTCAGGATAGAAGAGTTTTTGTTCAGCCGACGGCAGGTCCCAACCCTTCACATCTCATTTCTCCAGAGGCAATAACTCTCTGACCTATGCCAAGGGAATATGCAATTGTTTTTCTTGTGGTGGACGTGGCCATAAGCAGTGGGAGAGCCTGACCATTCAGAGGGGTAATCCTGCACCGGGTGTTAGGTTCCAGGTTCCTCCATTGAGGTAGTTCCAGCCGAGGCAACAGTAGCTAGTTTCACCAGCTTTAGATCAGTGGAGGGTAGATGGGGCAGGTAGAGGATAGCCCCATGATGCTCCACATACTCAAAGAGAAGAGTGAGGTCATGGTGGTGGTCGTCATCAGGGTCAGAGAGGCCGTGGAGGAGGTTGTGGTCAGCATTATGCTGTAGTGTTGCCAGTGCCAAACGAGTCAGATGTCGTTCAAGGTACCCATTTTTTGTTTTCTACCTTGGTGTATTCCTTGTTTGATTCAGGAGTGACACACTCCGTCATATCACCTACCCTTGTCCATTATTTGGAACTTGAGGTGGAGAGGCTTCCAATGCCCTTGGTGTTGACAACACCAGTCGGAGGTCGAGCTAGCTTGTTTGAAATATGTAGAGACTGTGAGCTAGTGTTGGGGAAACACCTCTCTTGGGGAGATTTACTATGTTTACGGATACAACACTATGATGTCATCCTCGACATTGATTGGTTGTATTCGGTGCTGGCTATTGTGGATTGATTGAGGAAGAAGGTCATTTTCATTGGTTCCAATGGAGAGAAAGTGGTGTTTTTTGGTGATCGGGATCCTCGGATGGGTAATAGGTGCATTACATCCTTATCGCCCATAATGACTGAGATGATGCTGAGTCCCTCCAAGGTTCATTAGTTGGTGTTTCCTCAGGTCATAGAGGAGTACCCTGATGTCTTTCCAAAAGAGGTTGTAGCCTTACCCCCTCGACGAGAGATCGAATTCGGGTTCGAGCTACATCCAGGAGCGTCTCTTATCTCTATGTCTCCCTATAGGATGGCCCCTTCTGAGTTGTGAGAGCTACGTATAATGCTTGATGGTCTGTTGCAGTGCGGTTTTGTTTGACCAAGTGTGTCACCTTGGGGTGCACCAGTTTGGATTGTGAAGAAGACCGATATCATTTTGCTGTTATGTGTCGATTATTGTCGCTTAAAAAAAGTAACAATAAAGAATATCTATCCTCTTCCATGGATTGATGAATTTTTCAATCAACTAAAGAGTGAAATTTCATTCTCAAAGATCGACTTGTGGTCAGGATATCATTAGATGCGTGTGAAGGATGAGGATATTCCAAAGACTTGTTTCTATTGTCATCATGGGCATTATGAGTTCGTTGTAATGCCATTTGGAATGACGATTTCTCCAGAGGTGTTCATGGGATTGATGAATTCTGTGTTCATTGAGTTCCTTGACAAGTTCATAGTAGTTTTCATCGACGACATCCTTATGTACTCCACATCTGAAGAGGAGCATTCAGAGAATCTACGAGCCATTTTGGGAGTTCATCGCCAACATCAGTTGTTTGGGAAGTTGTCGAAGTGTGATTTTTGGGTTCATGAATTCATTTTATTGGGGCATGTTGTGTCCCAACAGAGAGTACCTATGGATCCATTGAAGATTGTAGCAGTTGTGTCTTGGGATGCCCCTAAGATAGTGTTAGAGGTGCGATGTTTTCCTGGTCTTGCAGGCTACTACAAGAGGTTTGTAGAAAATTTCTCACGAGTTGCGACTCCTCTAACAGCTTTAAATAGGAAGGATCAGGCATTCATATAGAATGTTCAGTGTCAGGTAGCTTTCGAGTTTCTAATGGAGAAGTTAGTAAGTGCTCCAGTCCTTTTTCTTCCAGCAGCGGGAGTTCAGTTTGATGTTTTCTACGATGCTTCACATCTGGGGTTAGGCTGCATTCTCATGCAGTAGAGGTCAGTTTCTTTTTATGGGTCTCGGAAGTTGAGTCTCCATTAACGCAACTATACCACCCACGATGTTGAGTTGGCATCCATGGTGTTTGCTCTGAAGTTGTGGAGACATTACCTCATTGGTGAGTGCTTCGTGGTTTTCACCGATCATAAGAGATTGAGGTATGTTTTCTCCCAGCGTGACTTGAACTTGCAACAACATTAGTAGATGGATTTCTTATTGTAATATGACATTGAAATATCATATACACCTAGAAAATGAAATGTTGTAGCTAATACATTGAGCCGAAATTCACGTAGTGATGCTGTGCGTGAATCAGGATATTCTTGGAGAGTGATGAAAGAACTATCAGCATTATATATTGATATGGGAGAATTTGGGGTTAGAGAATATCTTTTTCAGATGACGGTATAGTCATCCCTGATGCAGAAGGTAGAAGAGTCCTAGTTGGGAGATCTTGAGGTAGAGGTCTGGAGAGACCAAGTTGTTTGTGGTGAGGCCTCTGATGGTTGGTCTGAGGATGAACAACACCGACTGTTGTATCGTGGAAGTCATTTTATTCAATTGATGATGTGTGATACGGTCCTTAGAGAGTTACATAGTTCACCTTTAGAGTTACATCCTAGCGTGAAAAAGATGTACCGATCCTTGAGGAGTCAGTTTTGGTGGCCTGGGCTGAAGTGTGTGGTTGTGAGTTTGGGTCTCGATGTTTACTCTGCTAGAAGGTGAAGGCTGAACACCATGTTCCAGGTGGTATTCTCCAGCCATTAGAGATTCCTTAGTGGAAGTGGCAGGACATCTCAATGGACTTCATTACTGGATTTTCTCGAGCTCCAGGAGTACATGATGCTATTAGGGTGGTAGTGGATCGTTTAACAAAATCGGCCCACATTATAGCAATCAAGGAGTCAAGCTCAGTGGATGTATTGTTGAGGCAGTATCAAGAGGAGGTGGTGAGACTTCATGGAGTCCCAATGATGATCATTTATAATTGAGAACCTCATTTTAACTACAGAGTGTAGAGAGGTCTCCAACATGCTTTCAGTTCTCAACGATGACTTTGCACTACTTTTCATCCTCAAACGGATGGTCAAACAGAGTGAACCATCTAGACTGTTGAAGACATGGTACACTCTTGTGTTATAGATTTTGGAGGCTCATGGATAAGACACTTATACTCGGAGGTGTTCTCTTACAATAATAGTTTTCACTCCACCATCGGAATGGCACCGTTTGAAGAATTCTATGGCCGGCCTTGCCGTTCTCTGTTGGGTTGGACTAGGGTCGGAGAGTCATCAATTCTTAGACCCAAACCACTACAGCATACAACAGAGATGGTTCAAGTTATTTTTGAGAGGATGAAGGTAGCGCAAGATCATCATAAATCCTATTCCAAACAAAGAAAGAGACCCTTAGAGATTAATGATGGGGATCGTGTTTTTCTGAATGCGACTCCCCATCATGGGCAGTGAAGGTTTGGTGATGGGAGTAATCCTTCTCCTCGGTTTGTTGGGCCTTTCGAGGTGTTATCTCGTGTTGGGGTTGTGGTGTATCGAGTAGCACTTTCCCTGAAGATGAGTCGGATACATGATGTTTTCCATGTATCGTCGCTCCGACGATATCATCATGATGACTCTCACATCATCGATTGAGGAGAGATCAATGTTGATGGTGATGCAACCTTTGAGGAGTGACCTCTGGAGATCCAAGACCACAAGGAGAAGGTGTTTCGTGGGCGTTCTATCCCCTTAGTCCGAGTCCTGTAGAGACACAGTGGCTTTAAAGAGAGTACCTGGGAACGTGAGTCATAGATGCATTTCCAGTACCAAGAGTTGTTTGATGTTTGACTATTTTCATGTATCATTGTAACTTTTGTGGTTATGAAACTCCCATGTTTATGAGATGGCTCCCTTTTTTGCTTTTGTAGCTTTCTCTCTATTGAGAGGTATCTCTAGGGGTGGTTGTTCAGACCCTGATTCATTTTCACTTTAGGTGGGTTTTGGATTCTCGAGGACGATAATGTATTAAGAGGCATCTAATGTAATGTCCCGGACCTCTCCGGACCATTCCTTTGTGAAAATGTGGTGTTAGAGGTGTTATGGAAGGTTAAGGTGTCTTGGGGTGAATTTGGGTGGACTTATATAGAAAGATAAAGGGTAATAGCTTTCACACGGTTGGCGCACGATTTGCCTAAACTGTGCGGCCAAACCGTGCAAGGCTGGTCTTGGAGGCAGTGGCTAATGCATGGTTAGTGCACGGTTTGTCTAATCATGCGGAATAACCGTGCGATGAGTGTTTGATGAGGTTGAAGCTAATTCACGGTTAGCGCATGGTTTGTTAAACCATGCGGACTAACCGTGTGGGCACTTAAAGGTAGATCCTAAAATTGTGGATATAAATCATTTTGCCTTTGATCACATTGTTTAAGCCCCTAAGAGGCCATAAATTTTGATTACTCTTCCTTGAAGGTTATAAAATCTCTCCTAAGCGTTTCGGAGGTGATCTGGAGGTTCTCTTCGTGAATCAAAGCCGGTTTCTTGAGGTATGTGATCGTTCTTGGTTGGTTTCATAGATCAAATTAGATCTACTCCTCCTCTCCTCTCGGTTTCTTAGATATACTCTAGTAATGGGTAGATCAAAGTGTGTGGATGCCAAATATGATGGGAATTGGTCTTGATCATTCTAGGAGGGGAGATCTAAGGCGAGGTTTTGGAGAATCGGCCATGGTTCCTTGAGAGTTCCTCGTCCATTGTGGTTTTCATCAAAAACCATTGAGGTAGGAGATTCGTGGCTTCTCTAATTGTTTATGTGCAATAATAGAGTTAGCATGATTTAGCCCTTTTGGATTAAAATGAAATTGACATAATTAAATACTTGAACAAGATTAAAAGAATTGGTTTGATCGCATGTTGATGCTTTGTACCGTGATAACGGTTTGCCTCTTGATTTTCTAGATAGTTTGATATTTATGTCTTGCTTGTTAGCATGTTGTTCTTGATGAAATTGATAAAGAACGTAAGGCCATAATTAATCGATAATTAATTGGATAAAGATAAAAAGGCATGTAAACGAATACAGTTGTTGTTTTTGTGGTTGTTGTTCCCATTTGATGTTAATAAAATTGATGCCGATGTACGGGTTTAATTCAGTTGGTTGGTAAACCTGAAATCTATTGGTACTTGTTGTTTGAAGGCTAGATGCCTTGTAAAAGGGCCAAGAGCCCAATTTGATGTGTTGTTTGTTTTTCCTGCTTTTGGTTCTATAATGTGACCATGGAGGGGTGTTGTGATATGTGGAGGCATAGAGGAATTTTTGGTTGTGGAAGAGGATAATGCCTAGAGTGGCGAGATGCATCGGTTTATGCCTGTGGGTGTCGGGGAGGACACCAGGGATGATGAAATGGGATAGATGTGGTTGTTGGATGCTTGTCGATTCATTGGTTGATTATCTGCTTTACTTTTCCCCACTGATCAAGCTAGCAGGTCTTGATTACCCTTTATCCAAAAGAGGCGAAGACACGCTGGGTATGCCACATGCTTTCCATGTTTATCCCCTAAAGGTAGAATGGGTCTACGCTCGTGCTACAGGTAGTAAAGACTCGACGGGAAGTACATCAACTCACCGTGTTGAGCCCCCTTGTGTTTAGTAGCATATGATGCTTTTCTAGAATTCCTGGGAATATGGGAAAGTAATTCTGTAATGAATGTATGAATAAATGATGTTAACCCATGGGGATGGAGTTTGTTGAAACTTAATGATGAGGTTGAGAACTTTTGAAAGGACAATGGAATTTTTGGATGTGGTGATAATATAATTTAATGTGGAATTTATCATTGGTAATTAATTTTTGAATAATTAATTAACGTACAGTGGAATTGATAAAAATGGAATAATTAAATCTAATAAATCCCTTAAATGGTTTTGTGCTTATAGGATACCTAGTCATAGAAGTGACAGCCTAGAGTTCAAGAGAGGTTAGCTGCAGTTCTATCTAAGACTAGGCTATTCCCATAGTGTGGTTGTGAGTTACAGTATATTCTTTACAATTTGTGTTGCTATACGCTTCTCCACCCTATCAGTAAGGGCAACTAACACCCCAGGGATTCGGAGCCCTAGGGGGTGTTTTCCCCATCATTCTGGTGGGAGGATGAATGGCTGACTACCCCTTTTGACCCAGCTATCTTCTCTTGGTAGATACTAGTTCCATTATGCACAACTATTAGTTTTCCCCATATATAACTGTAGAGGGTGGTAATGTCTTGTGGTTATTCACACACACATATTCCGGATATTGTATCATATGGACTACTATAGGTGTAACCTGTATAGGTTGTGATGGCTTGAGGATCCTTACTCGGTGTATGGACTGTAATGGCTTGATGTATAATATATGATGTATGATATACGTTATATGAGCTGTGGTGGCTCCCAAAAACTACCTGGTTAATTGGGGATATGAGGATGGTGTGGTGCTTCGCCTAGGTGTCAGCGAGAAAGCATTTGTGGTGCACGTGGTGCAGATTGTGAAGCTTAGCCTAGGTGTCTGCGGGCTAGCCTTAGGAGAGATATCCACATGACGTATGTCGTTGGGGAAAAGCGGAAAACTAGGGGGGAAGTATTAGCGAGGAACCCTTGATATTCTTTATTATATGCTATATTCTTGTATGCATTACTTGGCGAGGGTAGCCATGGTGAGGTTGGGAACTTAGTTTACCTGTTTAGGTGATGAGTTAGTTTCACTTGTTGTTCATTGTACTTTAGCATTCATTCTTTACCTTTGAAAGAGAGGCTTTGGGGAGGATCATACTGAGTATACTGTTATACTCACCCTACATATATATAAATTTTTTTCAGGTCACTTGGAGCAGGTTGGTGATCAAGATGGTTTCTACTAGCTTGGGGTTGCAGGAGCAGTTCGGGCTTGTGGAATTGGTTGTTTTTACTTTCCATTGGGTACTTGCTGTTTTGCCTTTCAGCTTCTGCAAGACATTACATATGTGCACTTGGGTTTTCTCTTATACTTCCATTTCTGAGTTGGATTTGATTGGTTTCTATCTTTTCTCTCTCTTTCGAATGTGTTCTCTTAGAGGATAATTCCTCCCATTTGTGTGTTACTATACCCTCGGTGATAGTCGCCAACCCAGGGCCTATTGGAGGCGGGACTCAGGGGTCATTATCACCCTTCTCACATTGCCTTCCCAGGAGGGTACTCTTTGTGGGGAGGGGGTCATGACATCTCTTATCTTGAACACAACAAAAAAAACAGATCTCAAATCCCCCACTTTATCTTAGTGACTGGGTTTCTTCGTTCACATTTGGTTTCCATCCATAGGGTTGGCATCAATACAAGATCATTAGATTTTAAAAATCAGTTTAAACTACATTAAACATCATATAATATGGTATTATTCATATGATCTTAAAGAATATATTATTTTATTCATTTTCACATGTTTTTAAACTATATGATGCATGGTCCATCTTGTATGACATGAAACATCAAAGAGCAGTCAACCTAGTATGACATGTCTTCCTCTACATACTATCAAAATCTTCATAAGGATCCTTAGCATGGGGTTCTTTACTAATATACAATGTTATGAAATAAATGACTCTTACCCTAGGAAGGAGCCTAATTTGCATAGGGCTATTGTATAAAAAATATGTGTGGATTGATTCATGATGATTCAATATATGTAATGATTTTGGGATGTCCTATAATAGGCCTTAGTGAAAATTTTAATCACATTGGTTATACTCGAAAGGAGAGACCCTTCTTATTCATATCAATTTGTTTATTTTTTTCTCACATTTTGGATCACATACATCTCATCCTTCTCCACCTACAAAGGTGAGAAATTTTTATAGAGGAACATTTCCAAGAACTATGAATGGATTGATTCCTATTACTATATGATATGATTTTGATTGTTCATCCTTGGGTAAAAAACCTAATAAATTTATGAAATTTAAAATAATCAACATATACGGTGATTTACAAACTCAATAAATGAACACATAAAAAGAAAACATTAGAAAAAAATAAAATAAATAAAAGGAAAAAAAATTAAAACAATTCTTGGTTTTGAAAATGATTGGTGGAAACTATTTGAAACACATGATACATATACAAACTGACTGTTACCATATTCTTCCGACATTGAAAAACCTAATCATGGTCCGATGATGTACAAATCTCGTTACCCTCTCCACCTCCATCTCTACACCTTCTACTATATTAAAGAATAATATATTGAAAATTAAATACTATTGTATATAAATATATATTTAAACATAAAACCAATAAAGGTTTTCAAGATAAATGATTTTTTAATTTTGTAATTTACCTTCTCACCACCAATTTATGCAATACCCCCAGGGGTAGATCCGGTCGCCTTCTGATATAAATCAATAAATTCTATCTAAAAATTAGATATAGGAGCCCCCAGGTCGTGAACCATGTTTCGTAGAGAAACAATCTATCTCTGAGTCTCTCAGCGTATGGAATAAATACAACCAAGAGTATATGTAGCTGCAATACCCAGTGGCCTGCCAAAGTCCTCAGATTATATGAGTCCCAAACTCATCCCGCACACTCTACCAGGATGATCATTCGAAAGGACTTTACCAACCAGGTCATCCTGGGAGAAGGAGTATGACTGCATAAGATTGGAATCCCAAAGTTCATTAATTTTTACGTATAAATCAAATAGTAGTTATATTAGAAGAAATATATATTATCATAATAAAAAATAGTAATAAGTTATTAAAATGAAAAATGATTTCATATACCAACTTCTTTGGCAGGATCATTATCAAAACTTGCATCAGATTTTTTGTGAACATTCAACCACCCTTATTTTCGGGATGCTTCATGCCCTAAACTATGTGACTGCGTTAAACAAAAATAAATAAAAAATTAAATATATTTAAAAAATAGTATTGTCTTATAAATATTTAAACTAATGAAATTATTAACAGAGCATATCAGTACCTTGAAGAATTCATTGACCCCGTAGTGTAAGGGATGAACTGCCAAGCCCGACATGATGCATTCATTCATGAATGATCCTAAAATTTATAAAATGAATTTTTATAGTAATTTATTCAATTTCATATCATATTAATATACTTGTATAAATGTAAAATGAGATTATTATAGTAATATTTATTTAAATACCATCTACTTTCCATCACGATGTCTGTCATCAAGAACATTCCACTGATCTTTGGGTACCCCATCAGTTATCATGTCATACATATATTGGTCGGTCAATGATGTATCATTGACATCACGCCACAATTTCTATTTAATGTATTTCTATTTGTTCCCCGGATTTTTCAATGTCCACTTTCATGATATCACAAAAGCAACTGTAATGTGGAAAAACATCTGTACATAGAAATTAATTTGGAAACTATTAATAACATTACATTAAACTACACCATAATGCAGTAAAATTACCTTTATAAGGGAATCAAAAACATCATTTTTCCAACTTGAAGGAATAGTTGTCCAATAATCATATGAAATAAGAAGGGAAATGGGATTTTCAGCTAGATTCCCTAAAATCTAGCTGTGTAATCCCATGGTGTAATCTGTGGGGACCACATGTGAATCCAATGGGACAAAAATCTTCTCTCCGGTCGGATTACATACATCTGAACTTTTAATATTTTTTTCCATAGTTGCATTGTTTCTCTATTTAATGAACAAATAGTTAGTATAAAAAAGTTCAAAAAATTTATTCATATTAAAATTTGAACCTATAACAGCCACACTCTAGTATCACATTGAAGAACTAGAAGTGGTGCGCTTCTCCCCCTCTACTGAGGCTTTGGAAGCAGGAGATGACGATTGACCTACTTAAAGGCCCCTCAAAGATGGTGTGAGAGATGGTGCATGTGGAGATGGTGTAGGGGGGAGGTAGTTTGTGGCTCAGATGTTGTATGGAGGGAGACATATGGATCTTAATTTATCGCACTGGTCGTCAAAATAGTATATTGCTTTTTCCATGGAATTCCTACCATTTAATCAAAAAAAATATGAACATATATTTCAAAAAAATTATGCATAAATTTTTTTAAAAATATAAAAGATGCACATTAGAGAAAAAAATGTATACATAATAATGATAATGAATGATTGTACAAATGAAATAATTGGCTTCTAAATGAAATCATGACAATACATATAATCATTTTCTCTTTCAATCATGTCAGTTTCCTGCTTCATTACTTCATCAACTTCATAAATCCATGCTATACTAATATTTTCAATATCATAGTGGAAAAATAATTCTTATTCATTTTTTAATGACATTCATTTTTAGAGATCAAATTGGTTGCTTCATCAACCATATCATACAAATCACATTATTTTACATGAGAAACTACAATCCACCCTTCATCCACATCATCATCCACATTATATTCCATTTATGTGTGATGATAATATATATGGATCATACAGTTCACGATCATGAACATCCATCAAGCAATAGAAGTTCACAAAATTAAATTACAAGGAATCACTTTTAACACCACTAATAATATCCCCCCAATTCCATTTGAATAAAACAACTGAAAAATTCTTGTGTTAGTTTAATTAAATAATATTTTTCATCGTTCCAAAGTATCCCACTTTGGAAAATGTAAATATAAAACTATTCTATGTTTTAAAACCTTTTTCTCAACGTACTGTACAAAATCTAACACCATTCTTGTTGTATACGTCGAACATTCTAACTTATTTTAGAGGACCTCGAGCAAGAAACATCAAATCTATTGACCACTCTACTCGTGTATAAGTATTCATGATCTGGAAATAATATACTTTATTGTAATTTAAAAATATATGTGTCAACCTTATATACTTATTTATTGCAATATTTATGAACTTACACGTCGTGAAATCCATTCTAAAATATCTTATATAATAGCTTTTGTTACATATTTCTCAATTCATGTTTGGCCTATAATTTGTCCCTTTGATTGAATCCTCAACTCTTCAATAAATGGATATGCATTTTCACTATTTTTCAGCACATATCTATGTGCTTGTAATAATTCCATTTTTGTCAGTGTAACATTATATGTCCTCCCAACTGATAAGCCAATACCAGGAAATATTTCTGATTTCCCATATATTTGAGATTGAGTTGATGTGTCGTTAACACATCCAACTCGATTAAATCTTGTCTCAATATAATCCAAATATCTATAACAAATGTTAATACACTCTTATGCTAAAAATCATCCAGTAATAGAGCCTTATAGTTGAGCTTTATTTCTCATGTGTAATTTTAAATGCCCAAGATGTCTGTAAAATAAAAAAACTAAATTATGCATTTAATTAAGTTCCAAAAATTATTTACATAACTAAAAAACATATAAATAATGTACCTATCAATGGGATACAACCATCAATAATGAACGGGGCCTCCAAATTTATCATCCTCAACGAAATAAATTGTTAAATGAATCATGATAGTAAAAAATGACAGAGGAAAGGTAATCTCCATTGCACAACATGTTAATACAAACCTCTCCTGACGGTTTTCAAGCTAAGATAGATGTATAGATTTCTGACATTGTTTCCTAAAAAATGTTCTGAATAGGAGTTCAACAAAAGTAACATTTTTAGGTAATAATTTACTCAATTCAAATTGTTGTAACAATTGTAACAAAATATGTGAATCGTGACATTTCATTCCATGTAACATACAATTCCTTATGTCAACACACATCGAGATGTTACTTGAATACCCATCTGATAATTTCACATATTTTATAATTCAAATGAATATATATTTATACCTATTTTTCATTGCATTTATTATCAGAGAATACTTTTCTTTCTAATCTAGAAAGAGATCGTGTTTTATGTTCATTACATGTAGGTCTTTCGGATCATTGAGATAGTCCTTCGATATTCCAAGCTCATTAGAAATGTAAAGATAATATTGTAACAAAAATTATTCTATTTATGAATCAAATCAAGATTATGACCCAAAAAATTAAATTCCCAATATGGATGTTTGAAGAATATACTTTTTTTCTTCCATTGTTGTGTTCTGATTTCACTTGAATATACAATTCAAATTTGTTTCCTGCTATCATTCAAATGAAAAACCTTCCCAAATTATGTTTCAACTTTTTCAAGTAGTGTAAATATATTAGAAAAAGTTAACAACTTTGGAGGTGGTCTACGATAAATTAAATCGTTAAATTTTGATCTGTTCAGCTGAAATCTATGTGATGCATCATGAAATCTTCGATGGCCCAAGAAGCACCATTTTCTACATTGAGGTATATGTTTCGATCAAAACCAATGTTAAAAATATGACAATCCAAAGTAATTTATTTTTTCCATCCAGATAAATTCCCAAGCCCAGGGAAGTAACTAATATCAAAATTATGATGCATGCATTTTGATCATTGTTCTAGAAGAAGAATCAAATTTTCCAACATCGTTGCTTCATAACTCCTGTAATTATTTAATTAAAGGATGAATGTATACATAAATATCATTTCCAAGCATTTTTTTACAAGAATAATAATTGAAATGATAAATGAAATTTGTTGCATACACATCTATTGAGGCAGATTGTACGGGATCAAAACAACAAGCCAAATACTATAACTGGTACTCAAAGTCCCAAATCAGTTGAATCCATCGGTATCCAATCCCAATCGAACATTCCTAGTATTAGCTGATAAATATAGATGTAATGAATCAAATGTCTTCCATGATTTTGAATCTCATTGTTGTCACATTACCCCATCATTGTTATTGTCTACAGAATGCCACTTCACGTGTTCAGCGGTTTTCGATGACATGAAATATCTTTTCAATCTATGCTTTAAAGGAATGTAACCCAATTACTTCACATGTGTGTTACATTTCTTCTTCTTCATGGTAGTATGTTGATTCAAACTTCTAACATCACCCACTGAATTCCATCTAAAAGAAGAACATTTTTCACAATCCTGTCTACTTGAATCCTCTCCCCAATAAAGCATACAATCATTGGGACATGCATGTATTTTTGTATAATTCAATCCAATACCGATAAAATATTTTTTCATATCATAAAAAGGCTTGGTTATTTTTTCTTTTGGAAATTATTTGTGAAATAATTCCAATTTCCTAGACATTTCCATATTTGTAATTCCCCATAGACATTTGATATGGTACAACTTTAGAAAAAAATGAATGTATTGACTATTTCAAACATCCACTATAAAACTATTTATTTATATCATCAACTAAGTAATGAATATTATTTTCCTCAGTGATATTTTCTCTTATATTAATATCCACATAATCAAGAAGAGGATTCACTGATATTTTTTAATCTATATCTGGTTGTCCTAAAGTCTCCAAAACATCACTTTTCATGTTGCTATTTGTAGCACCCTAATATGGTTGTTCTTATACATTGTGATGTTGGTGGTGGTGCGTTGCAGTCACAAAATGCATCAATTATAAGGTTTTTCATTTCATTTCATATTGTTGATTAAGTTGGAAGCTCATTTTGAGGATTGGCATTAGTGCTCAACCTTTCTGTAACGTTTTGTTCTCCATGCCATATGAAAGAAAAATATATACTAGGTAATTGCTTCAAAATTATATGTTCATAAACATTATCTGTCTTCAACCATACTCTAAATTTACTTTTAGGATGTGGACATATTTTTCTTCATTCAACAGATCGATTAGAAATTTCAAAATCTAAAAAATCCTTCAAAACCTTAACATACAAAGGTGTGTTCCTCGATAATGTGATTTAGCTTTTATCCTTGTATATCACAAGGTGCCTACACAATATTAAAAAATTGAAACACCTAACTATTAATAAATAGGGGAAGAGATTCATATAAACCAGTTAAAAATATTTAAATATTTTAACATTTAGGAAAAGTCTAGGATTAGATAAAAATCTTGAAGACACTTTTCCCAAATTGCCCATAGTGGTTACCAAGGTAGAAATAATCAGATATAGAAATAGAACATCTAATAAAATCGAAGGATCCAGACAATATATCAGAAAAAATGAGTGGAAATATCTATAATATATGTGATATACAAAGGATTTAATTTTTATGATGAACCTCATCATTAATAGTAGAATGCTCCATAATCCTATTGAATAGAGGTTTGTTTGATAATTCCCTCTGCCGAGTCTGTGCACTAGAACATAGAAGTGATATCGCCAAATTACTACAAAAAACACTATTAACACACTTCACAACAAATAGAACCAAATAGAAAATAAATATTTATGTGGATTGGATAATTCTATACATCTAAGGGGGAATAATAATCACATTTTCATTGTAAAAGATACAAGAAAATAAAAAACTCATCACTCACATCCAATCTATTATAAATTCTCAAAAAATTAATCTAGAAACTATCATTATTCTGAAAAATCTAACATACAATCTAATTTGGAAGGAGTAATTTTTTAAACTAATATGGATGGAAAAATAACCTCAAATATGACTATATATATTTAAATCCATAATATCATCAATTTAAATGAAAAAACAATAATTAATTTCTATAAATGGTTGATATGGATTAAGAGGAAAGGATCTTAAACCAATTGATATAAGGGATAAAGGTACAAGTAGAAACAACAACCTCATTGATTCGTGATCTTATGTAAGAAAATAAGTACATGTGGTGAAGTGATGGTGATCGAGATACCTAAAGAGTACTTGGATAGAGCACTACATGACCCCATTTTCACCTCTCGATCACCAAAGGTTGGAGAATAGCATTGGGGTTCTAAGAAGACCATTAATATTTGGTTTTCCCAATTTTATTAATAAACTAAAATATAAGATAACTAACATGATCCAAATAGAATTAATTCAATATGATAAATATTTACATATCATATAAAGGTAAATATTATAAAATTGGATGAACCCAGACCTTCTTTTAAGGTATGTTTTACCTTTTTCTGGTGTTTTTGAGAAAATATAAGTTTCTAGAAATTTTACAAGTACACACTGTGTACTTTCTGAGAACACACCATGTACTTCATTACTACTCGAGGTCGTGTGTTTGCCGTGTCATGGACACACACACGGCCATGTAGTGGTGACATAGAGGCCGCCTAAAACAAAGTACGGAAAATCCTAGTACACTCCATATACTCCAAAAGTACACGCCATGTAAATTTTTTTATTAAATAGAACAGGGTTGAGTCTTAACCATGGAAACAACTTCTTCTATAGCTTCTTCGGCTAAGGGAATCTCGTACTGCCGTGAACCTCCTCCGAGCCCCCGAGCCTCCGTCTGTTCTCCGAATCGACCACCGCTGATTACGTTGCAACAACAGTGATCTATGACGTTCTGAAGAGAATCATGGTTTGACGCTCAAGTATATCAATCTCCTAATGTCGAGGTAGGTGGTTTATGCCTTTCTGTAGAATTTATTTTAGTATTTTGTGAAAATTCCACCAATACCCTTGATCGGGGTATTTTGTGTTTCTTGTTTTCCCTTTTTTGTTTGCCTGCTTTGCTTATATACATGAATAGATGTTATTGTTTCTGAATAGGGTAATTTACTATTCTTTGGATGCTTTTCCCATGCATGTTTCCCTATTTATGACCGTTTGGTCCAGTTTTCCTACTAGTCTACTGCCACTTCAATGCCTAGTTGAAGGATTGTATGACTATTCTTCCATGATGAGATGGTGTAGAATCTAGCCAAGTAGTTCTTAAGGATACTTTGGTCATTACATGATGCGATACTTACTGACATTACACAGGACTGTAAGAACCTAGTGTAGTAGACCATAGATAGAATGGATGTAAGGGCTTCTCCAGAGTGTCTTTAATTTATGATGCGAGACCATAGAGGGAATTGACGTTGAGTGCTTCCTCATAGTGTCTGTAGTTCCTCGACGTGGGCCACAAGTCGAATTAGACGTTGAGTGCTTCCCCAGATCACCTTCAGTACGATACGTGAGTATAAGGGAAATTGACAGTGAGTGGTTCCCCAGAGAGTCTATTCTTTAGCTGAACTAGAGGGGTGAGATTGTGTGTGCCTCCTAGAGGGATTCTAGTACTTGTAGGTTGACCCACAGGGGTTAGGCTGTGAGAACTACCTAGAGGTTACCTGTTTGTTTTACTTTCCTGAGTGACTATTTACTTTCTTGTAATTATGTGCTAGAAACTGTCGATTGTTTTCTATTTAGTACATCCCTGTTTATTTCATTCTGTACTTTTACCGTCCATATATTCACT
Organism: Viscum album; assembly: GCA_963277665.1. Classification (NCBI taxonomy): domain Eukaryota; kingdom Viridiplantae; phylum Streptophyta; class Magnoliopsida; order Santalales; family Viscaceae; genus Viscum; species Viscum album. The sequence continues at coordinate 1,285,035,347 of OY728141.1, forward strand.
GACTGTTAGGCACAGATATTTGGGTGGTTTCCTAATGGGACATTGACTCACACCCTATTTGGGTCATGATTTTGGGCCCAAACAGATTATATTGTTGCAAATATAGATACGGTCAAGTTCCCCTCTACTTCAGGTTCTTGATTACACTGGATCTGGAGAGCATGGGACCATGTCGAGGCTTGGGATACTGAGGAGTTGCTCAGCTATTTTTATTTTGTAGTTTGGTTTAGTACTGTATTCGGCATTGAGACTTGTTTGGATGTTTTCCTAGATATATATGTATGATGCATCATTTTCATATATTTTTGCTCCAGTTGTTTATTTATCAGTCATCCGCTATTACTGCTGTTTGGTATTTACTGCATTTACTTTTGTATGATTGTTAATCTTCTGCTGTGTTACATTTCCAATGAGGGAATATTTTCCCCAATATCACACCCAAGGCCCTCGCAACTAGTCGGCAGCCTCTAGTATTCAGGGAAATGTGCTTGAGGCCATGTGACCAACCATGTATGGGGCGCCTCTGGGCTGCTTCCGGAACTGGGGTGTTACAAAGTGGTATCAGAGGGTTTCTTTTCTCTTGACTTACTGTTTGGAGCCTACAGCCAGGGATAGGATAGAATATGTACTTGGTAATAATCTATGTCTGGGAGTAGCTCCCCGTGTAAAGTAAAAATCCACACAACCTTGTTTATTGTGATTTTAATGGTTTTCAATTTTATAGTAGATTTGATTTCACTGTTGTGTGATTCACATGCTTTGTGTTGTTACCGTTATTGTTATTTCAGTTCTAGTTATGTCGCAACCCAATTAAATGAGGGTATTCCATCTCAGGCATCATATTGGAACTTGCTAGAAATCACACGCCATGCATTATTTCCATGCCATCTAGGATGAATTAGTGATTTCATGTTATTGTGATAGATGTTGTGTAGAATATGCATGTTGTTGTGATAAATGCTTTGATATAATCTCTGCTGTTTGATTGGGAATTTGTTTATATAGTGGCTTGCTTAGATGGTCACAAAATATTTGTTCTTGAGGTGTTATGGACCCTCTTGGACCGGAATTTGGTGGATCATTAACCTGTTTACTTTGTTTGTAACTTGTATAAGATGCCAAACATTGATTCGCGGGGAGTATGGGCCCTCACTGATCATAATTTGGCACCTTAACGCTGGTTTTCTGTGTTTTCTATGCTCCAGAGCAGTTTCTGAGGCTACTGTCTGGAAAAACCCAGAATACATGGCATGTAATTTATGGTTACATGCCATGTAGTCTATAGTCGGGTCACTGACTGCACGAGCAGGGACACAGGGTTGTGAAAAATCACATAGGAACACGTTGTGTCCTAGTTTAGCACACTGTGTAGTATGAAATTGGTACCCCGGTTGTGTCACAAGAAACACGGGCCATATTATCATTTCACATACATGTCGTGTCTGAATCTATCAGGTCGTGTAGTCTGATCTATGTACCCGGTCGTGTCACGAACAAAACAGGTCAGTGTTACCCTCTATCGTACATGCCATGTCCTTCAGGAACACACCGTGTAGTGTTATCCATGTGTCAGGCCATGTCTCTAACAACACAGGCCAGGTAAGGCATGTCTAGTACACATCGTGTCTACCTTGAACACACCGTGTAGTTTTTTCTTAGAGGACCCGTGTGGCTTAACTGTGTAGAAGGACTCAGGCAGGGAAGAGGATTCATGTACATGCCGTGTGTTAGGACAACACGTCGTCTATTTGGGGTGTTACACGACCATTTTAGGTAGTAGTAAACACCCATGTGAATGACTTAAGGGAACACACCATGTAGGGAAAGAACATGCCATGTAGTCATGTTTTTCATTACTCGAATGCCTTATTTCCAAGTTCCTTCTTGTGCCTTCAGTTTTTCAATCCTTGTTAATCATGAATCTAAGGTGTGCATTTGACCATGCAGAGTCATGGCACCAAGTCATCCCCCAATTGTACACCAGTTTCCAAGTGGTGATTAGTCACCGGATATGGCTGATCAGGGGCTTCCTATAGCTTTATATTTATCGCTATTGTGGAGAGTCTTGGTCTCTGCATCTTTTCCCCTACCGATACTCTGACTCTAGACACACTATTGGGAACTAGAATAGTTAGTGTATGTGAGTGCAGAGAGTTCCCTATTGAGGTTATATGGTGTCACTTCTTATGGGACCTCAATTTCCTAGAGATGACAGGCTATGATGTCATTCTCAAAATGGACTAGCTTATTCTCTTCCAGGCAGTTGTCGACTGTTATCAATGTAGGGTGAGTTTCATATCACCAGAGGGAGGATCTTTTCTTCATCAGGGCGAGTGGAATGTCTAGGCGAGTCGAGCAGGACCCAAGCATCATGGACTAAGAGGAGTTACAACTCCGATTGCTACTATATATCTGGATGACCATGGGACATCATAGTTAGATGTTCCTCCTGTGGTAAATCATTTCAGAGATTTCTTTCCAAAGGACTTTTTGGGGTTTCCTTCAGAGCGGGAGGTATACTTCTAAATGGAGCTCGTGCCAGGAGCGACACTGGTGTCCATTCCTCCTTATAATATGGTGACACTTGAGCTGCAGGAGCTCATGAAACAGTCGGAGGAGTTATAGGAGAAGGGTTTCATCCAACCCAGTACTTCTCGTTAGGGTTCTCCTGTCCTGTTTGCAAAGAAGGAAGACCACGCCCTTAGTCTTTGTGTGGATTATTGGAAGCTGAACCAGTTGATGGTCAAGAACTGATATCCCGTTCATAGGATTGATGAACTCTTTGACCATCTTCAAGAAGCCTGGGTGTTCTTCAAGATCAATTTGAGGTCGGGTTATCATAAGTTTCTCGTTAGACCATCAGATATACCTTTTACAGCCTTGGAGAGTAGGTATGGTCTATACGAGTATATGGTTATGCCATTTGGCTTCACAAACGCGCCTGCAGTTTTCATGGAATTGATGAACCGATTGTTCCACCCATAATTATATTCCTTCGGAGTAGTTTTCGTGGACGATATCTTGGTGTACTCTCACACTCGTTACGACCATGCTACCCATATGGCGATCGTATAGTGTACACTGAGAGATCATTAGTTATATTATAAGATCTCAAAATTCCACTTTTGGATGGATCAGATTCACTTTTTGGGTCATGTTATCTCAGAGAAAAGATTATCAATAGACCATGATAAAGTGATACCAATAGTTTCCTAGGAGCAGAAGAAGAATGTATTTGATTTGAGGAGTTTTCTAGGGCTGGCTAGATACTATAGATTCTTTATACAAGACTTTTCACGCATAGCAGCACCGTTGATAGGTCTGTCCAAGAAAGTGGTGAAGTTTTTTTGGTCTGATTCTGGTGAGTCAGCCTTTCAAGAGCTGAAATGGATGTTGAATTCAGCACTGATACTAGTCTTTCCAAAGCTGGGAAAGAGCTAAAATGTTTACTGTGATGCTTCAGGAATCATTCTTGGAGATGTAATTATGTTGGGAGATAGAGTCACTGCATACGGGTCTCGGCAATTGATGCCACATGAGATGAACTACCAGACGCACGATCTCGAGCCGGTGGAATTTGTTCATGCCATACGTTGTTGGAGACATTATCATTCGGGAGAGAAATTTGTGATTTTTACCGACCACAAGAGTCTCAAGTACATCTTCACTCAGCGTGATCTGAATTTGAGACAGTGCAGGTGGGTTGAGTACCTACAGACATTTGACTTAGAGCTTGCCTATTCACCGGGAAAGGGAAACACAGTGGCTGATGCGTTGCGTAGGGGGACTCAGATACAGGCAGTTCAAGAGGCTAGTAGTGAGTGGCAGCTTATGGTTCTATTCTCTGAGATGCATTTAGAGGTGCATGATAGAGATGGGCATACTTTTTTATCTTCTGTTGATGTTACCACTACACTTCTTGATTGGGTACGAATGAGGCAGCTATTAGATTCTGAAGGCTGAGTCCTATGAGAAATTGTGTCTGGAGAGGAACCTATTCATGGATGGACAGTAGGTGAGGATGAGATATTACATTTCCAAGGATGCGCATGGGTGCCAGCAGACATACGCGAGGAGCTGATGCGGGACTTTCATTCCTCAATTTTGGCAGTTCATCCTAGCATCACCAAGATGTATCATGATCTACACCGTCAGTATTGGTGGCCAGGTATGAAGAGGGATATTTCTGGTTTTTTCATGAGGTGTTGCACTTTTCAATATGTGAATGTAGAACATCAGTAAATAGCAGGTATTTTACACCCGTTACCCATTCCTGAGTGGAAGTGGAATGATGTCGTGATGGACTTGGTGACCGGTTGGTGGAGATCACCTCAAAGTAATGATGATGTTTGTGTTTTCATTGACAGGCTCACGAAGGTCTCTCACTTCTTACCAATCAAGTAGACCTTCAGTGTTGACGAGTTGGGATGGTTTTACATCCATGATATTGTACTTCTACATTGAGTTCCACACTCCATAGTTTTAGACAAGGATGTGCGTTTTACTTCTTGGGTCTGGCAGGGGATTTAGAAGGCATTGGGTACACAGGTACTTTTCAATAAGGCATACCATCCCCAGGTAAATGGACAGTCTGAGCGCATGATTCAAGTTCTTGAGGATATGCTCAGAGCTTGAATTCTAGACATTGGAGGTTCTTGGGAGAAGCATATACCTCTTGTGGAGTTCACCCACAACAACATTTTTCAGGCAACTATTCAGATTGAACCTTTTTAGGCTTTGTACGGTAGGCAATTACAATCACCAATATGCTGGATGGAGGTAGGAGAGGCAGATTTTCTGGGACCTCATCTTGTTCATAAGACCTCAGAGAAGATAGAGTTGATTCGGAAGAGGATGTCAATAGCACAGTATCGACAGAAGACTTATGCTGATAAGTGGAGATGACCTCTGGAGTTCGAGGTCGGGGATCAGGTTTTCATGCATGTCGCACCGAGGTTGGGACATAAGATGATTCAGAGACAAGGTAAGCTTTCACCGTGGTACGTCGGGCCATTTGAGGTGTTTGATAGAGTTGGACCGGCTGCCTATCGGCTACAGTTACCTCAGAGTTACCAGTCTATGCACAACGTCTTCCACGTTTCTCAGCTTCGATGTTACTTTTAAGACATGTATCATGCTTTTCAACCTGAGGAGGTTTAGCTCGAAGCGAATGCATCGTTTGAGGAGAATCCTATCCGGATTGTTGATCATAGGACAATGGTTCTCTGTGGTTGGTATGTTCCTCTGATACGGGTGCTATGGCAGCATGGGCGAGTATAGGATAAGACTTGGGAGAGGGAGGCCGATGTACGATCATAGTGGCTGGAGCTATTTGGGATTTCTTCTTCTACGCCTTACTAGGGAAATTCGTGGATGAATTTCAATAAGGGTGAAGTTTTTAAGAACCCATAACTTCTTTTCATGTATGTTTTTCCTTTTTTTGTTGTTTTTGAGAGAATATGAGTTTCTATAAATTTTTTATGTACACATAGTGTACTTTATGAGTACATGTCATGTACTTCGTTGTTGCTCGAGGCCATGTGTTGGTCGTGTCATGGCCACAGACACGACTATCTAGGGGTGAAATGGAGGCTGCCTAAATCAGAGTACGGAATAGCCTAGTACATGCCATGTACATTCTTTTTTTTTCATTAAACGGACCGGGGTCATGTCTTAACCTCCGAAACATCTTCTTCTCCAGCTTCTTCAATCGAGGGCATCTCGTACGGCTGTGAACCTCCTACAAAACCCCCCATCCTCCCTCCATTCTTCGAATCAACCATTATCGATTACATTGGTACCAAAATAATCTATGATGTTCTAAGGAGAATCATGCTTCGAGGTTCAAGTATATTGATCTCCTAACATCGAGGTAGGTGGTTTGTTCCTTTCTGTAGAAAGTCTTTGAGTATTTTGTGCAAATTCAACCAATACCCTTGATCAGGGTATTGTGTGATTCCTATTTTTCCCTTGTTAGTTTTCCTTCTTTTCATATATGCATGAATAGAGGTTATTGGTTGTGAATAGGGTAATTTACTGTGCATTGGATGCTTTTCCCAAGCATGTTTTCCTGTTTATGACCATTTGGTCATGTTTTTCTTGTTAGGCTATTGCTAGTTCCATGCCTAATTATAGGATGGTATGGATTTTCTTATATGTTGAGATATTGTAGATGCTAGCCAAAAAGTTCTTGAGCATACTTTGGCCATTACGCAATGCAATACTTGCGGGCATTATATAGGGCTGTGAGAACCTAGTGTAGTATACCATAGAGATAATGGACATAATGGCTTTTCCAGAGTGTCTCTAATTTACGATGCGAGACCACAAGGGGAATTTAATTTGAGTGATTCATCAGAGTGTATGTAGTTCCTCAACACAATCCACAGGGGTAATGAGACATTGAGTGCTTCCCCAGAGCGCCTTTAGTACGATACGAGACTATAGGGGGAATTGATGGAGAGTGCTTCCCCAGAGAGTTTATTATTTAGCTGAACCAGAGGGGTGAAACTTTGTGTGCCTCCCACAGGGTTTCTAGTACATGTAGGTTAAACCATAGGGGTTAGGCATTGAGAACTACCCATAGGTTACTGGTTTGATCTACTTGCTTGAGTGACTATTTTGTTGCTTGTAATTATGTGCTAGAAATGTGGATTGTTTGCTGTTTAGTACTTCCCTATTTATTACTTTCTGTACTTTTACCTACTATATACTCACTGACTATTAGGAACAGATCGTTGGGTGGTTTCCTACTAGGACATTGTCTCACACCCTGTTTGAGTCATTCTTTAGGTCCCAAATAGATTATATTGTTGCAGGTATAGATAAAGTCACACACCCTTCTACTTCAGGTTCTTGATTACACTGGAGCTGGAGAGCATGGGACCAAGACGAGGCTTGTGATGATAAGGATTTGATCATATATTTTTCTTTTGTACTTTGGTATAATATTGTATTGAGCATTGTGACTTGTTTGGCTATTTTTCTAGACATATATGCATCATGCATCATTTACATATATTTCTGCAGCAGTTGTTTATTTATCATTCTTCCGTTGTTACTGCTATTTGGTATTTACTAATTCCGCTGTTGTATGATTTTTATCTTCTACAGTGATAATCTGCCAAGGAGATCATGGTTTCCCCAATATCACACCCACGACCCTCGCTTCTAGTCGGTAGCCTCTAGCGTTCGAGGAAATTCCCTTAAGGCCATGTGGCCAACTGGGTACGAGGTGCCTTTGTGCGGCTTCTGGAACCATGGTGTTACAAAAATGATCCCTGAAACCTAAGGCTAAATGAAAAAATAAATCTCTTATATCCATTTACTACACTAAATGGAACACATGTCATATCTAAAATCTACCATTCTGAGAAAAAAAAATTCACCCAAACATGTACTTAAACCTATAGGTACCAGAAAAATAGATCATGAAATTTCTTGTCCCCCTAAGTGTATATGCAGGGTGTGAGCATATAATACCCTATAATGAACCACATAGTACCTCACTTATATGTAATATACTTACATATTTTCTATATATCAATATAAACATTTATATATATTTATATAAAAAGGACATTACAAATGGTTATTTATAAAAACATGGAAGCATCAGATAATAGAAAACATCATAAAATAGATTCAATTATAACCAATAAATCCCTATAATGGGAGGGTCTATACCAAATAAAATTTATTTCATCCTAGACATGGATATGAGACATCAGGTCTATGATACCATGATTCCATTCCCATTGAACTAAGATTATAACCATACTTCACATGGTTGAGTCATGTAAAATCCTATTATTTTTTAAAGAGGATGGTTTATACAATAATCAAGGAACAATCATCACATGAATTTATGGATAGGTGAAAAAGATATAAAAATTCATGTCATTTTGATCCCATCTCATTAATCAATATCTATATAATATAAACCAACAAAAAAGTTATACAATAAAAAATACCCCTTCTAACATACTCATTATTTATCAAAACAATATCCATGGTCAAGGTATCATTATTTTTTATATTAATACACATTCTTGGAATAAAAAAGTCAAAACAATATCAAAATATAAAATTAATAGTCATTCATAAGAAATAATTCTATTTTAATGAATCTCATGCTGAAAAAAACAAAAGGTAAAGATGCTTGAATATGATACATTAAATATAAAATCTATAAAACATAATTCCATGTCACGTGATGACAACATAAAACATGAATACATAATGAATATTATATTTTGGAATAAAACATGTATAAAAATATCAAGCCAAACATAAATTATGTTATAAGGATACATTCTATTCATTATACTATAAATTCCAAATATATTAGTTATAAATTATTGGCTGAAGAGTAATTCATGGTTCACTAAAATATATCCAATAAAGGTTCTAGCTTTATCATGGGATGTAAAATGTGTGAACGTGTAAAATATAACCTAAGATCAAATATTTTATTTGTCATAACCAATTTGATAAACTGCATTTTAAATGAGAGAGGCAGTGAGGCGCGGTGAGGTGGTGCAGCAGCAGGAAGGCAAGGCAAGACGATGTGGTGAGTGGAAAGGTGGCGAGGTGGAGGGGCGGTGAGGGTGTCGGTGGACACGGGGGGGGGGGGGGGTCTCGCAGGGATCAAGGGGAGAAGTGGGGTCACAGGGGGGGGGGGTTGGGGATGAAAAAAATGTTTTAGTGATGGTTTATAAAAAAACTACTGCTAAAATATTAATAAATAATTTAGCCGTGGTTTAGTAAACCATTGCAAAAAAACAGCTGTAAACAGCTATGAATGATGTAGTGTTCATAGATGTTATAACCTAGGATATTACCAATTTTCTTCCATGACCATAGATTGATTATAGAATTAAACTTAATTTATGTACATCTCTAATATCAAAGGTTCTTTATGAGATGGTACACATTGAGATTTTTTATTTGAATGTTCATATTGAAGATATATTATAGTTTGATACCATTAATCCAAGGGTAAATCTACTGAGAGAAATGGATTATATCTATGAAATGTCATTAGAGTTTGATGTTTTATATTGATTAAGTTTGATTGAATCATGTGAGGATAAGGAATAAATATCTACTTTTGATGAATTAGGACATTATTGACCAAGAATGATTTAAAATTGGTTCTTATTGGTAGACATGTTGCTGTGATACAATTAGGTGATATTATAAAACATGGATATTCAATGAATCATAATATTGTCTCTTCATCATCATTTATACATCATAATGGTTTATTTTGATATTGAATATGTAGTCACATTGTTCATGGGATTAAGTTATTGATTTCTCAAAAGATATAAATAAAATATATTTTCAATTGAACTAGGTAAATGTATCCTATCAATTTGTTTATTTAATTAAATCTCATTTTCTAGTTTCACTAATATTGTATGATTTCAATGTATATATTATTGGAATTATTTTTTATATTTCTTTTATAGATTATTTCACATTAACATGTAGTTTATTTTCTATATACGATCAAGGTGGTTGTTTCTTAGAGATTATCAAGTAATTATCAATGTTGTGTAGATGTAATATTTTAACGAGATAGTATTAAAGAATTCATCTATATTATTCATAGATTCATAAACCATCTCTACATTTATAAATAAGAGTCTTATCATCATTTGGATGTCATGGTTCAAACTATAAATTTACATATTGGAGAAAAAATTATCAAAATACACTATTTTATACCTACTATTAGAATAATTTATAATGACGGTTTATCATAATTCTTTTCTTAGAGGTTTTGGATATAAAATAATGGTTATATGAACAAGGTTTTGTAGTTTCTACATTATATATGAAATTATGTAATTCATGATTAATAGTTGGTAGATGTGTTTCATCCAAAATAATTACGGAGACATTGCCTATATATAGAATGATATGTCATCTTCAATAAGCATAAGTAATTAAATTAGATTTTTTTCAAAGAGAGAGAATCATTATTTTTTAAAAGTATATATATTTTCTCTATTATTTTAGTTTCGATATTACAACAATTCAAGGATGATATTTTATTAATTGATGTATTGAGATTGAAGGACAATGATGACATTTATAATGTTGTGATTCATGAATTATAGTTAATTTTATAAATGAGAACATTATAATTTGATTGGTATAAGGTTATTAGTGGGGGGTTTTTGTCTCTAATGATATTGCATTATGATTTGTTTTAGTGGGTGGATGACTCTCTCTTGGCAAAATATGAGGAAAATATTTGCGCGGATTTGATAGATAATGGTGATTATATTGATTCTTCGACAAAATATGAGATACATCTGGATTTTTTAATGGGAGTTTTTATATTTCTTATTACATCTGTAACACTATTTAATATGAGTTTAATAATTATGATAAATTGAAATTTCTCATTGTTTTGATGAATTATCAATAAATAAATAATTATTTGAAGTGGATAGGGAATAAAAAATAGATGTATGAGTTCATTTTAAAAATTATACCAACCATTAAGTGATGGTTCATCATCAGTTTATTGAAAGGTTTTCATGATACTTTAGAAAATTATGATGTGTATGTGACGAGATATATCTAAATATTTTGTTATGATATTCCTTTATTAATTAATTTTATATGATTTTATTTGGGAAATTTTACACAAATTTTTAATGAAATATCATTACATGATAATTAAGTTACTAATACGGGTATTTGTTTTAGTTAGTAAATATATGGTTGATTTAATAGTTTCAAATGAGATTTAAAAATAATTATTCTTGAACATATTTATCCATTTATATTCGGGATGTGGATGGTATTGAAACATACATTTTTACACATTTGTGTTTTATAGACCTTTTCATCTAATAAACATACAATCAAATCTAGTGATAAATTTGGACATAAGAGAATATATTAAATGTGTACATTAGTAATTTCAATGGAATTAGGAATAAAATTCACCACTAATTGAGAAAATATATAATAATACCTATCCATAAACTATTATAATATTTATTTCTAAAGAATTGTATTGGTGATATTTTAGAAAATTGTAGTGTCATGAAATAGTGCGGGTCAACTATAGGCCACCACATCCTGTTGGGAAGCCAGACAAGTGTTCAATCATAGAGGGATTAAATTTTCACAACCAATACTAAGGGAGATGTATTTTATCCCTTTTGAATCACATAAGTGATTGTTAATGTATTTGATTCTTGACTAGGGCTACTTATATTTTCCATGTATGTGGTATATACGAGATAATGAAAATGGTATGTTTATAGAATCACTTTCTCTATTAGAGGATAATATAACATGAATGGTTTCAGTTCCCATAACTTTTAGTAGGATTAGCGGGTGATGAATTTGACATTATTCCCCTCTCAGAGTCAATTTGTGCAATGATTTTGGCCTAGGAATGGTCATGAAATGGTTATGGGGATATGGGTAACTATTTTGTCGTTTAGAACCACCCTGTTGGGCCATTGTGAACCATGTAAATTTTCCCTGCTAAACCTAATTAAAATAGATTGTATTTATATAAAATATTAATAAATAAATGATTTGGATAATTATCCATCATATATCCCTTAAATTATGTCAAATTTGGAAAAAATTTAATCTTTTTACCAAACAAGGTAGATGCTATAAAAATTCACATAAAATAAATTTGAATTAGGGTGGAATATATAAGATGATTAAAAAATTACACTAATCAGTGGAGGATACCATAAAATATAATTATTAGTGAACATGTTTTATATTAATTTTTATCTTTCTTATAGACAATGAATATTTTTTTGACACAGATTGTTTTATTCAATTGTTATAAGTCACATAGTGGCGGGATATAATGATACTGATGGGGGTGTATAAGTTATTAATTTCACCTAACACGGATGGAGTTTAAAAATAATTCCATTTATCTAATCATTTAAACTATATTAATTATATTTATCACATAATTTATTGGGTTATGGTTGATATTAAATTAAATGAGTCTTTTGATGAGTATAAATTGGAAACACTATATCTTTGAGAGATTTAAATTCATGGATTAGTTAATCCCACATTAAGTGTTTAAATTAATAATGGGTGATTGGAGAAAATTACATTTCATCCGAAGCTATATATGAAAATTTAATATCTATAGTTGTTTTAAATGTTATAAATTATAATATGAAACATATTATTATTCTCATATTTACATCATGGTTTGGAATTTCAAGGAAAAAAAGAAAATTTCTTATATAAAATATGATTGTTTTAATTTTTAGTATTCCCTTATTATTTTCGACAGTATGTTTTAGATTTTTTAGGATGAAATTAACTGGATTGGTATCTAATATTGGTTCATGGATTTTCAATTCAGTATTTATAATATTTATTCTAATGTGAATATAGAAATAACTGGATAGATAAATATTTTGGAATGGAAAAATATATGAACATATATGATATCCATGTTATTTTAGATTAATAAAAATTCATTTTAGATATAGTGAAACATAAATATTTTTTAGATATCAGAATTTACAAAATGAAGAAACTAATCATTTTATTGGATAAAATTGGATTTCATAAAATGTAATGATTTGAGAAGCAAACAAATTTTAGTAAAAATACAATATATTATCTATATGTTTTTAAAATGATTATAGTGAATCCACTCAATTCTTAAATGGATAAATAATTTCACGAATATAAAAAAAACATATCATGATGAATTATCATTATCATTAGGGGATTATTTTAGTTGACATGTGGAATATGAGATGTTGTGGTGATTTGACATATGTATAATTAAACTGTTAATCACATTCATGGTTTAATTAAACAAAACAAATTTAATTGAATAATTCTTTATAAATATTAAGTTTGTGTGAATTTTATTTGTCATTTGGTTTGAAATTATATGTAAATATTTTAAAACACATTGTTATATATAGGTATTGAATAACAAATCATTTCATTTTTTATGATGTAAAATTATTACTTTATAGATTGTATATTTAGTGAATAAGAAAACAAAAATATCATTATAATTTTAATTTGAAACAACTCTATTGATATAGGATGGACTATAGGATAAATTGGGGGATTCTATCATATATTTTTTGAATTCATCGATTAATTTATCCTATGGGAGATAAAATATAATATCTAATCAATGGTATGTCATATTCATGATATATATCCTTATGGTTCATTGGTAGAATATTATAATTCTCTCTAATCATCATTATTATCAAATAGATGGATAAATACACGACTTAATTATCAATGATTATTAAATTTGGTTTTAGAGTGTAAATTTGGATTCCAATTTTCAAAAGGATGTGACTTTGAGAAGGAAGGGGTTTCTAACCTATCATTTCATTCATTTACAGAATATATATAGCATTGTTTATATGGTCATGGAAAATATTTTATAAATCACATTTATTTGGTAAAATATAATTTAAGTAATGTGGATGGTGTTCATGTGGAAAATAAAGAAATATAGATTAATGAATCAATTGAAATGATATGAATTTTGGTAATAAAAATGGGGGATTATCCTTAATTGTTCATGTGAATCAGGTGAGTTAAAACAAATAAATTTTAATAGGTATGTAATAAAACTATTACATTGTTTTCATATATATATAAGAAATCATTATGTGATTTGAACCAATAAGTGGTTTTATGATGTTATTGTTCATGATATGTGATATATATTGAATTATTGAAAACTATAATGTGTGAGAGTTATGTGATTATAGGATAAATTGAATAGTATAAGTAAAATTGGGATTGATAATTTATTATTGAGGTAGGTATCCATGAAAATTTGATGTTTTAAAGTATTCTAGGATATGAATTTTTTGGATAGAGGATGATAATTTTTTTATGTGTTCTGATTCATCTAGTGTTATGCATTAAAATCATACATTGTGTTTTATTTTTCATGATTCATTTAGTGTTATGAAATTTGGTCATATGATATATTTGATGATATGATTTAGTAAATTTTTTATTTATATAATGTTGAAGTTTGTGATGTTATTTTTGATAATGTGACACCCAAAATTTTAGAAGAATTGTTTTAAATTAATATCTTGTACAGTTATGTGTACCACAAAAAATATCGAGATTGAAATTCATGAGGATATACCATTAAAATAATATAATTTTAATATGAATCTTATGGCCTAGATATAGTTTTGGGGGGTATGAATAGAAATAACCATATTATGAAATGTATGTAGAAATTGTATCCTTAATAAATATATAATCATTCATACATAGACAACTATTTGGTAGAAAATAATGATAACATCTTTTGAAGTTAGAAGATGTGTTTTTAATAAACTCATTTTTATATTTTCATTATATTTTTATCATAATATATTAAATTAATAAATATAGATAAATTATAATAAAAACTAATTTGATTATATATTCAATTAAATTAAATGATATTAATTTATTTATTTTAATTAATAAAGGACTGGTGAAAAAATTTATGCTCCAAAAATAAATTTTCCAAAAATTTGTTATCTTTTTCATTGGGACAACAAGTATTCAAATTTAATTATTCAACTATTAGACATTATCTTACAAAAAATTTAAATCAATTTTTATAATACCCCAAAATTTCTTATTAAATATCATTGGATAATAAATTTCAACCCTTATAACCATATATTTTAAATTGGATACTTTTCAAGTCACATGGATTTGAGTATGATATTTATAATATATAATTGTTTTAAAACATCCAAGGGTTATAATCCCCTAAATTTTAAAATAAAACCTCATATCCTATATTAATAACCTGTTTGGATCACTCTTTCATATGATTTATTTCCCAAATCTCTACACATAATTCCACCCAGCATGTTAGAGGTCCTGGTCTAACCAAAAAAACTAATAAGAATTCTTTTGTACACCAAATGGTGGTTTCCAATGAATAGGAGATAAAGAATTTATGATGCTAAAATATATTTTAGGTATGTAATTTATCATCTAAAATTATTTCATAAATACTCATACTATTTTGACAACATTTTTTGGTGGTATATAAACCTACATAAATTTATTTTCTCATTAAATTATTAAATATTATAGTTTTTTACATATAATTATCATGTCATAAACATTAATGATCTTAGATTTTGAATGTTATTAAAGACATATCAGGTTTTTATTTTAATACTTATTTGAAATTATTCTATTAAAATCATTTTTGTCTATATACGTATTCTGAACATTGTTCCATGTTTGTTAGTATTTATACCTAAATATTATTTAATTTAATTTTCAGAATACTTTTTCCCTTTTTAATGAGTTTAAATAAGATATCATTTTAAAATTATCCTTATGGGTTTATTTGAATTTTTTTATAAAAAGTTCATAAAATTTTGTTTTAACATATACTGATTGAACACAACACCCAATCAATGTATCAATTATTCAATAAAAGATTCCTAAATATGTTTTTTTAATCAAATGAAATGAAACTTCTACTTACCTTAGGAAATTTTTTATTTTATTTATATTTAAAATGAGGGATTATTTCTACATATTTTTCTATGAGATGAATGTTCACTTATTATGTGTTTTAATGAGTTTTTCATGGTTTTTATTAAAAAAATGATCAATAGTAATAATGTTTTCTCATGGTATTGTATAGGAAAAATATAAAGTATTTTGGGGGAGTCAATATAGTACATGATGATTAGTGATCCAAATATAGGTTTCCCATTCTATGAGTAATTAATATTTGTTAATGGAGAAAATTGAGTGTGAAAATCAGGTAAGGTATTTAATTATAATTCATATGGTTTTAGTTGTTTCTATCACGGGATCAATACTATTGATTATAGGTTAAAAATATTATTATCTTAGATATTAAATCTATACATGATAAATATTTTTATTAAGATATGTTTACATCAATAGTGATCAAAATTTATGAAATTATTTAGGTGAAGGGTTTGGTTTTCAAAGAATTTTGTTTGATTTCATGTATTGTTGATATTTTTTCATGGTTTTATAATATACTAATGAAATATAATGGTCTATTTATATAGAAGTTTATTTTATAATGTAATTAATTTTTTATTCATGAGATAAATGTTCTATTATGAATATGGTAAAAACATTCTTGCGTTTTCATGTTTTCTACATGTCAAAAAAGGATCTTGTATTTTTTATCATTTGCGAGGATTTAATGCTAATTATAAAATTTCAATTTTTTTTATAATGACTTATTATGAGTAATGAATATCAAAAAATATACATATGAATAATGACAATTTTCCATCAACAAGAAATGAGTGTCATGACCAAAACTAGACTATGAACATAAGAATACAATTTTATGGGAAAAATAGACATGGTGTGTCATTGTTCACTGTGATTATAATGGTTTCCTAATTTTCTATAAATAAAACCTATAATATAATGTTAATGAAAAAAGAATATAAATCATTGAAATAATTCATGTATTTGAGGATTTATTATGATATTGGTTTATATATTATGTATCATATAAAACTATTTGATAAAATTAGTGGTTCATATTATTTATTTGAGGAGTGTTTATGATTTTCACATACCATAATGGGATAATATATTTATGGTTGATAATATTATTAAATTACTATATGTTGATATATTTTTTTACATGATGTGTGTAAATTGGGAGAAATTTTTTTAGTTTTATTAAATGTTTGAAATATATGTTGCCATTTTTTTGAATTGTTTTATAATGAAATTTTTATTAGTTGAAAAATTATTTTATATTTTGTGGACATATGTTAAATGATATTAAAATTGATTATGGTTGATATTATCATAAGGTAATTATGGTTTATTGGGATAAATTTGTTATAATGTTTTGGGTTCATATGTTTTATTATATATATAATAATGGGATTGGAATGTGGTTATGTGATTAAGTGGTAAATGTTTTTGGTAAATAATTTCATTATATTGGAAACATTATACGATTATGGTAAATGTATTTTTTTTATATTGTAATGTATTTTGAGAAATAATTTTAATGGTATCTATTTGATGAATAAATCACTTTTATTTGGGTATTTATTGTAATTATAGTTATTTAATTAATTATTTAACAAATTTAGAGAACATATGAATATGGAATATTATTTTTTTGTTATATGAATTTATGAGGGATTAAGATTGATTAGAGACAAATGTTAAATCGATGACAGAATAATACGTGATCAAATTTTTTTATAATTAATAATTAATATTTTTTTACTTTTTTTTATTTGATATATTATTTAAGGTACTTTTGGTGTTATTGTTTCATCACTTGATATTATAATTGAATTTTTTTAACATTAGTTACATTAATATATGAAATTATCATTATTGTGATGTGAATTTTTTTTTTCAAGGGGACAGAAATAGAAGAATAAAATTTTAGTATTGTTATGGATTTTGTGACCCGTTATATGATAATTTCACTGATTCATACATGAAAAATTCTTCATGAATATTCATTTTCTAGAGTACTATTTGATATATAAGTGGAAATAATTCTATAATCACATTGAATGAAATAAATTGGGTAATGGAAAAGAAATATACAATTTAAGTATAATTCTCTTATTCTCTACCATAATGGTAAATTAATCCATCAAACCTAAAAAATAATATTTTAAATAATGGCCTTATTAATTAACAAAAAAAAAATAATAAATTTATTCTATTTTTAATTCTTATGAAATTGTATTTTTACGTTCTAAATAAGACTTCTTTCCTTGTCCTTATTTTCACATATGACAAATATTATTCTTATCTAGCAACCCAACTATATTTTTTGGTGACTATTATCTTCTCTTTTCCTCTATATGGGAATTTAAAAAATATATTGTAAAATATAAAATTTCTTTTTCATTCATGATACAATGTTTTATCTTCTATAACAGAAAATTGTTTTTATAAAAAAAGTGTTTGATACATTTTATAAATCACAAAAAAAATTTATTAACGATAAAGTTTCTTTTATGTGGTGAAATTCAATAAAAAATATTTTTACTTATTTTCATTTTAAGGAATACTATGTTCTACTATATGCACAATACATAATACAAAGTTGAAAAGAACTATGATGTACTCTGAAATTATTATTAGTTAAATATAACTATTATAACTTAGTAGTCGGTTGGGTGGGGATAAATAGAAATATCCATATTATGAAATATATAAATAAATTTTAACCATAATAAATTAACAATTAATTTTACATTTATTTTCAATTTGATTGAAATAAGCATAAACTAATTTTAAGGTATACAAAAAAATTTTTAAAAACTTTTTCTATTAGTGTAATGTATTTTTATCAAAATACATTAACATAAGTATATAAATAAAAGATTAAAGTGAAATAATTAATTTATATTTTAAATTTAATTAAATAACTATCATTTAAATATTTTTATTATGAATTTAATTAAAAAGTCATTTCATGTTTCAAAAAATAATTTTTTTAAAAAAATCAGTTTCATTTTATACATAAATATTGTCAATAATCTCAATGATATTAAGAAATTAAATATGAAAATTTGTTTTTTTAATAATAAATTCTTAATATTATTAGTGTGAAATTTTATTTTTATTATTAAAATATTAATTTTTTATTAAATATTAAAAAATATTGATTTGTTCAAAATGGTCAATTTTATACCTAATATAAAATAACTTTAAAGTCTCATTATATATTGGATTTTGTTTTAATGAAAAATAATATATATTTTTTTATAAATAATACAAATAATTCATTAATTTTTATAAATTAATTTTACTTTCGTATACATTTATTATTAACCCTAAAAATATATTTATCAAATGACATCATTTCATTGCATTTTAAAGAATTTTATAAAATGTAATTATTTCCACTTATATAAATTGAATATAGAAAATTTTATTTCATATATTGAATTAGAATGTATAAATTTAACAATGATACCATTTTCATTATTATTAATTATTAAAAATAACTGAGGTAAATATATTTTGTCATGGTAAATGGGAAATCAGTTTAGTTACAATAAATTCTTTTTGATAAGGCCACAAAATTTCAAATTAAATCTTATTGGATTATATATTTCAACCTTGTCACCATATATTATATGTTTTATTGTTTTTTTAAAACATAACATTGAGTAATAAATTTATATTATTTAAATATTAGAAAAAATCATAATCGTATCACTCCCCTCACTTATAATAGGGAAACTCCTCCCCTATATTCCAAATAATTTTTGATCACTTTATACAAGAAATGACCTACCCAAATATCTCAACAACATCCATCTCCACATATAAAAGGGCTTTGTATCCTAAAATTAAGAAACCTATCATGTATACGGTGTAATTCAATATATATTATTCTAATGGATAGGACCTAATGTGCTTCTAATGCTAGCCAGTATTTAAGGGAGTGGACTTCTCATCTAAAATACCATCCATTGAGAATAATATAATTTTCAAGTCATGTTTTTGTCCATATACTTCCATATTGTTTTAATTTATATTTATTTTAATTATATTATGGTTTGTTAAAATTAAATTAACCCATTTATGTTTTTTGACTCAAAATTTACTAAATATGAATGGTGTTTTTCTATAAAACATTAATGTATTAATATAAACTATTTTCCCCCCATGTTCATGTCTAAAAAAATATTATTATTTATATATTTAGAGAACAATTATTTTAGGTTTTTAAAATAATATTAATGTTCTTTTAAAAAAAATTAGAAGGATAATTTTTAACATTTTTCATACTAGTATTTTTTACTTTTTTCACAAAGATCAGAATAATGTTTTATTATGTAAATTAATTGAATCCAATTTCTTGAAATTATATGTATTATTTTTTATAGAAATTACACTACAATTTATCAACTATTTCAAATGTATATTCAATTTAAAATGATATTAATGATTCATTCATTTTAATGATATGTCAAATTAAATGGCTATTGCAACCTATGTTAATATTAAAATGGAATGATATATTATTCTGTTTAAAAAAAGTATTTCAATGGTTTTGTGATGAAAAGTTAATATAGTTTTGTTCAACATATGGTACATGATCATTGTAGAAGACAATGTGTGAGCCTTATATAGATCATAATGATAGGAGAGCCTGATATGGTTCTCTAATAATTTACTTAATGGGAAGTATTTAAAGGTGAAAATGAGGTGGATAATTAGGTATTATACTGCTATAGAATTAACGGGGCTTCAATTATTTCTGACATGGGCTAAAATAATGTGTACACAATTTAGCAATAGGAACAACCAATATATCTAATATATAATATCAAAATGTTTTTATGGAAATAATTTAATATTATTATGATAATAATATAATGTCCGGAACATAAAAAACCTAATCTTGATTTATGTAAGGAATTTTATGTTCTTTCGCATTTTGGATCATTTTAGGTTTAGTATTTTAGATAATTATTCCTCAAATCATACATAACAAAACCATAAAATTCAACATGGACACTTTCGATCAGTATTTATTTTTCCATCATATAAAACTTTTAATAATATAGAATGATATCCTATTTAGAAACTCTTGATAACGTTAATCATGAATTCTTCTAGTCCCTCAAAAAATCCTTATATCCTATTAAAAAATATAAAAATATTTGATGAGCACAAAAATCAAAGAAAAAAATATAAAAAGATAAAATGCATTAATCCATTGATATACATTAATATCTAGGAAAATATTACCATAAATTATTAATTTTCACCATTGATATGTATTAAATATATTACATTAAAAATAATCTCATTTCATACTATTTATTAATAACCAGATTATCCTAAATCCCATATAAATTATAGAAAATACGTAAATTTATATTTATACCTTACTATAATTTTAACTAATATAAATATAATAATCATATGTTCGGAATCCATACATGTCAATATTATAATTTTAATAGTCATATGGCCAACTTTCATTCCAAATTCAATGGATAGAAATCATAAACCCATATATAATTGGATTATCAAGAAACCACCCATCACTCATTTTTCATAGTTCTCCCAATGAAATTTATGACAACCATTATCTAATAATATTGCATAAATGATTTCAATTTTTTATATTTTAGTCAAAAAATAATTTTAAACAATAATAAATCATTCCTTGATATTTATATATTTAATACATTATTGAATCCTAATTTTAATAACAAAATACCCAAGAATAGGGAGAGAATGGTTTATTTTTTTTATAAAAACATGAAGGATTGTAGCTGAATCCAATCAATAAAATAGAAATAAAATGAAATTTATGTTAACTTTATATCCTTATAAATAATTATGTTAAATATTATCAATAACATTTAAATGGAGGAAATTATTAAATCATTTATAATTTAAATAATCACATAAGACTATTAATATTTAAATAATAATCCCCAAGAAAGGATAAAATTTAATAAAACATTAAATTAAATAAAAATAGATAAAATATGGATCTATAATTTAAAATTGGATGTATATACCACTTATAAAATAATAATGTTCCTTATCATCATGAATTGTCTCGATGAAAGGAGATTAAGTTGCAATCCTTTACCTTAAGTCTAACTTGGAATGATTGTATTTATTTTCTTGAATAATAAGATTATGTTATGTATTTATTTTCATCAAAAAAAATATTCATTCTTATTATTAAAATTATTCCACCATTTTCAAAAAATTTATCAACTACTTAAATAATTATGTTTTTGACGGTGTTTTGACAATGTTCGGTTTATGTGTCAAAAATTACTTAGGTAGGTCAGTAATAGTCGAAGGGGTTTTTATATAAAAATATCAATAAAAATATTCATGAAATAACTAACATTATTATATATCAATTATATTTCCAAAACTAATCATGTAATATGGTTACGAAAATAAACAAATGATTCAATCATGATGATAAAAAGGTCTTAAATACAAATGAGAAACATCCCCATTTATAAATGATCATTATTGAAAAAAGGTAAGTAACATTTATCCTTCTGAAATATTAATTATATCATAAGTACCCAATTAGTTAATCATATATACTTATAGATGTATTTATGATGTTGAAAAAGGAATCACATCGCACTAGGGAGGTGGTAGTCCAGACATCCGAAAATGACATTTTCACTTTTCTTTCCTGTAAAAAGGTAATAAGGAAAATGATATATTATATTTCCTAAAATTTAATTATTTCACAAATATGATGAATATTTTCAATATGTCATATATTATTAATTAATAAATTCATTAATTCATTCCATGTAATATGGGAACATTTTACTTCTCATTAAGAATGAAGCATTCCACACATTCATAGACGATGTTATCATATTTAAAAAATTGGAAACCATGAAGGTATATGTTATATAAAATATAAAAATTAATTTAGAAAACCTTAATATCATATATATCATATTGAAATAGTGTTTACATCCTAATTTTAAACCATGATAGGTGTTAATGTTAAAAAAATACAGCATTTGGTGACACGGTACTTCACTGTACAAAAGAATGATCATTTAGTTACCCCTAATGTGGAATTGTATTTAGCTGTTGGTAGAGATATTAACCTAAAATAATATAATATACTTAGGATACTGAATTTATTATGTAATAAAGTAATAATAAATTATTAAGGGGTGGGGAAATAGATAAAACATAAATGAACAATTATTAATGTTACAAGTTTTATGGTATCTCCATTCAGTTTCTACCATAGGGATTAAGAGGATGGGATTATTCCCAATTTGATGACTCTTTTTTGAGGGAGTGATGTTGGGAGATTATTTTTTCTAGGTTTGGAGGATCCGAATGTTATTGAGAGATTTAATTAAATTGGGAGGGTGAATTTCTTTTTATACTGGAGGGGGAGTGTAATTATTGTAATGATATAAAGGTAAACACTATTATGAAATCTCCCTAACCTCATGTGCCTCCAATAATGATTCAAATTATCAATAATATGTTATATGGTGGAATTATATTTAGAGTATGTGGTTAAGACATGTTTTGAGTTCAATTAGACTTTTATGATTAATGTTAAACCACTAAGTATTCATATTTTTTAATTTATCAATATAATTAATTTTAATCACATTCCCTAATATTTTATAAAAAATAAAATATTTACTAAAATAGAAATTAAAACTTATCCCAATTAAATTTATGTAATCCATTTTCTATATTATAATCATAGATTTTCTAGAAATTAATTTAAAATTAGTCCCACAGATTAGATAAAAAACCATTTTTTAATGTAAAAAATTTCAAAATATTTTCATGTTTCTTATATTTATATTCAATGTGAAATTGGTTCTAATGAACTAAAGATGAATAAATGATATAAAATTTATTTATTTTTACATTAAATACAATTATAAGATATTTCATTTTTTAAATTATTTGAATGAAAAATATATTTTAAATTAAAAGTTTTCGTTGTTTATTATTCATAAAATTATGAAAGAACCCACAAAAATACAAAAAAAATATTCCCAATCTAAATTCTAATATTTTTATTTAAAAATCAATATTAATTTTTTATATTTAAAATATAATTTTTTTTAAATTAAATTTGAAATATATGCACAAAATAAAGGCTGTATAATAGTTTTTTAGAGAAAAATAGATTTTAAGCATAAAAACTATTACATTTTTGTCTTATACCAATAAAATCTTTTGTATCAATGTCAAAAAAAATATATGCTTCTATAAAACTAATATACTTAAACCTATTTATTCACACCAATAAAACAATATGGACATAAATACCATATCAAAAAATTTATTAACTATATATTATTTGACCATATAACTCATTCTTCTATGTAATGGATGTTTTTAGAGAAACCCATTGTTGAGTTTCATTAATACTATTTGACATAACACCTTGTTTAAGGTTAAATTATTATTTCATTGATAAATATTGATAAATATGAAAAATAATTTTTCTATAATCCCATGGGATGTTACATCCTTCCAATATTTTACAAATTTCAACCTCACAATTTTGATCAATTTTCAAATAATTTGGGATATTTTATCTTCGTAGAATTTTCATATTCCAATGATTCTTCTTCATAAATATAATTTTCCATACAACCTTATCCAAAAAAATTACCATATACAACAAAAAATCCTATCCGTGTTCAAGAACCTTAACTGAATGTTCCTTATTATAAATAATCCTTTACAATTGAACTACATCGGGGCTCAAATCATGCGATGAATCTTATATGTACTTACTTTATATTAAAACATGAAATAAATTTGGTACTATGGATAAAAACATATTGAGATTCAATCTGTTATAAACTAATATAAAATTATAATTTATTTCATATTGTTTAATTATTAGTGTACTTAACTTACCATTCTTAGGAAAACACTTGACTCTTTTCCATGGATAAACATTTACAATGAAATTATCACCTACCTCAAAACAATGATATTCATTCAGTTATCCACATAAGTTTTCTTCCTTCTCTAAGCTATAATCTTGTTTCATTGAATAAATTAATCATTATATTCCATATCATTTAACAACCGTTATCCGATGAACATCATTTCACCTCTAACAACACAAAAACTATAGTGTTTGACACTACATTACATATAATTTATTGAAAGGTGCCATATGTATATTGGAGTAAAAATATTAATTATATGAAAAATAAGATGAAGAAATATATTAATAAAAAATTACCAAGTAATATAGTAAGAATGAATTAATCATATATTCAAAATACTGAATCTCTTGATTTGATTATCTATCAAATTGAGGACGAAAAGATGTACTAAAATATAATTCATTCGCAACGAAGGTTTGTTAAGAATTAACATTCATTGGGATTTTCTTACTTGAAATTTGTTAAACCTCAATTATAATGGTTAAAAGAGAGTTATAAATATTTTAGAGAATAATATTAATGTTTATAACACCTTATATGATCATGTTATTACATTATTATACCAATTAATTTTATATATTTTGTTATTTCCATTGTTTCGTGTGCGTGCTTCACATGATTTTTGTGGCTGGTTGGTAAATTGTTTTCTTTTTGAATGGAAGAAAAAACTCCAGAAGTGGAATGAAATGGTGTTAATACGATTCCATTAAATTAAATTATTCCATAAATCATATTGGTTATATTGTATGAGGATGAATCATTAGATAAATTAGTAGTGATGTTTGTTTAGATCATTTTGTTAGTTCGTCTCTTATCATGAACTAGTTTCATTATATAGTATAATAATATATCTGCATGGTAAAAAAATAACATTAAATATGATATATAATACACTTTAGAATCTTTTTCATCCATTAAAATCGTTTTGTAATAAATTTTAAAGGAATTAATAGAAATTAAAAACAAATCATTCACAATTTTGGTAAATCGACACATCATCAACAATGTTTTTATATTTAGAAAAACATGAATTGGAGAGAAGGAATGATGATAATCCTTTTCCATAAAATTTATAAAATAAATAATAGATTATATTATTGAAAATTAATTCCCCATGGATAAGGGGAGGGGAATGGAGTATATTAAATGAAAAGGAATTGAAAAGAAAACACACAAAATCAAAGAGGATTCTTGCCTCATTATCTCAATTCACTAAGATCCTTCTTAAGGCCATTGGTTTTGGTCGTTTGGTGGGACCAGTATATCATGAATGTGGTGAAGGTCCTTAGTAAAGATAAACAATATAATTTAGGAAATTAATATAAGCATGATATGTGTGAGTGTAAGAGGGGGTGAGGGTGGTATTTATAATAGAGGATAGGAGGGGTTTCTATTATTTTAATCATTGGATTAACATTGTTTTCTCAATACTATGAATATTATTGATTCATGGGACCCAAAAAATATATATATTCATATGAGATTAAAAACATCAAAATTTACGTCATCCATGACTCAATCATAATCCGTAAATTCTTTTATTTAGAATATTTCGTATGTATCAATTTTTACTATTCACAACAAATTGCAGTATTTCAGAATTTTCCCAAAAATTCACCTCAATACTTTTTAAATGTTAATAATTAAAAAATGAACTCTATTATTTGAAATTAATTTCTTAAATATGATAACATTAATTTTGTAACAAAATCATATTTTATTCCAAAAATAAGAATGGTTAGAAATATATATGGTTTTATATCACCTTGGAAAATTCACCAAGATCACACTATCATATAACCTTAAGAAAATAAAATAACATTTTTTTTACTACTCATAAGGGAAATATTACTAGTCATGCTACTATTCATATGGGTATGTTAATATTCACAAAATAAACAATTTAGTTCTATAAGACTCAATTAACATACTGATCCAAACTCTAGTTGACCATTGTTTGGAAATTCTAATCATAGAAGCTTACAATATATTTTTAATTCCTAATTTAAAACTATCTATGTACAAAAAAAATTTCTTAGATTTATCCTTTTTTTTAAACCTTGGTGTGTTACATTCTCCGCACATTCTATAAATTTCATCCTTGTAATTTTATTTGCTTATTAAATAATTGAGGGTATCATTCCCGCATATCATTTTCAGATTACTATGTTTATTCTTCAACCATGTGGTTTCTCAACAAAATAATTATCTGGTGGACTACCTTATTCGGAAATACTTGTTCTCTTCGATCAATAATTTTAACATATTTCTCTTCATACGAAAGGAGATCTTATAACTGAACTACATCAGGAATAAAAAAATGAGTTCTATCTAGAACATACCTTCTCAACATCAAACCAATAACAACATTGTTGACCTTATATAAAATCAGAGGTAAAGCTAATAGTCAGACCACTGGAAAAATATTCTCTAGGATTTCGTAAGGTCCAATGAACAAAGGACATATCTTTCCTTTCTTACTAAAACACATAACACATTGTCATGGTCATATTCTAAGAAAGTTATGATCACATACCTCAAAATAATAGTATTCATTCTAATTATCAACATAACTTTTCCACATGAAATGTGTTATGTTCATGTTTTGCTGGATTATCTTTACATTCCCATCCACTTACTCTACTAATTCAGGTCCCATCAAATTCCCTTCCCTGACATCATCCCATAATTTTGGAGATCAACACCACTTCAAATAAAATGCATCAAAATTTTACATCATTACATTGGAATGAAAACTATTATAAATATAAAATTCAAATAATGAAATATGTTGATTCCAATTTCCCTTGTAATTTATTGAATTGGTTTGAAACATATCCTAAAATGTATGAAATGTCGATTCAGAAAGCCTATCTGATTGAGGATGAAATGTTTTATTTAAATTTAATTTTATTGCCATTGACTTTTTATGTCCTTTTCAATGATTAGAAGTGATCTTTGGATAATAGTCCAATACAATTGAATGAGAAAATTTATCTTACTGGAAAATATATTTGAGTGATATTTGCGAAAATTGGTCCAAATACATTGTATATAGAATAGGTTTTCAATGAGCAGGTTTTAACAGTAGATCAACAATAATCTAGATTTCATTATTACCTAGGGATATCCTTGGTAGCCCCATAATAAATTACATGGATATATTTTTAATTTCCCAATATATTAATAGTAAAGGCTGAAGGATCCCCTTCAGTATATATTGATATTATTTAACCTGTTGACATGTCAAACATTTTATAGTAAAATCTACAGTATCTTTTTTTTCTCCAATCCCACTGGCAATACTCTGAAAGGTCTCTATAAATTTTTCTACTGCAATACTGCTCTTAGAATTGAGAACTATGATCTTCTCAAAAAAAATTCTTCCACTGAGAATCACAAGAAACACACTCTCTTATTCCAAACATCAAAACACAATTTTATGAATTTTAATTCTAGAAACATAACACTTTTATCCAATTCAACCTTTTTATATAGCTTCCCATCTCACATATATGATTTTTTAATTCTATCTAAAAAAATTTGTGCACTAAAACATGAAACAATATTGAAGAATTTCCTAACAAAACCATCCAAGCCAATATTTAACACATCATTATTCAAAGGGTCATGTTCCAATAGTAACATGGCTAATTATGAATTATGTTTTTGACTCATTGCATCCTCCACATTTAATTTGTTACATAGATTGTAATAGATCATGTAATAATAATCCTTTATAAATTCACGAAAACTTATTTTCCTCAAGTCTAGTTCATTATATGTGAATATATACTTTAGATATTTATGGTAAGTATTTATTTCACATTTAGATCTATATAAATTATGCTTCAATGTTTTCAAAGAATAAACTGTATCTTCTAATTCCAAATCATGTTTGGGACAATTTAACTCATGCAGTTTTATTTTTCCTGAAGCATAAGCTATTACTCGATCATTCTACATCCGAACACAACCATGAACCACCATTGAAGCATCTCTGTATATGGAAAATACAACATTTATGGTTATCAGGGACAAAACAAGAGAATTCACCAATCTCATTTTACTTCCTGAAAACAAACATCACATTCTTCTATCTAAAAAAATATATAACCCTTTTTCATGTTATATTTATTAGTGTGTGTGATAATTATGAAATTTCTTTAATAGACCATCAGTAATAAACTTTTAAAACAAAAAGAATTTTATTATCTATAAAATTTGTAGTTATTGGACACTCATAAACCACATTTGTTTTGTAAGGATCAATTTTTATTCCATCCTTATTTACAATATTCCCTGTAAAAGAAATCTGTCGCACCAAAATTCACATATTCAAAATTTTACAAATATCATCATTTCTTTTACGGTTTAAAAAACAACCCTTAGATTCTTTTCATGCTCCTATTTAATTTTACAATATACAAAAATTTCACCAATTAACACAACTATAAACATATCCAAGAACTCATGAATTATTATATTTACAATATCTATGTATACTGTAGGTTCATTAGCTAACCCATTGGCATGAAAAAAAATCACAATCCTCATATCGAGTACAAAACACAGTGTTTGGTAAGTATTCCAACTTTACCTTCAACTCTTGGTAACCAGACCATAGGTCAACCTTCATGAAATATTGTGCTCCCTAGTTCTGATCAAACAAATCATCGATATGAGGCAAAGGAATCTTTTTTAAACAGTGATATTATTCCACCATCTATAATCAATGTAGTGTCTCATTGAAGCATTATTATGTTTATTAGAAAAACCAGATATCCCCATAGTGAAGTGATATGACAAATTAATATTTTATAAAGAAACTATTGTAACAAATTTTTCAATTCAGGAAGTTCTACTAAAGTCATGGGATAAGGGTGTTTTGAAATTGTCTTAGAATCAAGATCTAAGACAATTATGAATTCATCTTACCACTCAGTTATAACACTGGTTAATTGATCCGGAAAAAAATAAATGTATTCATTTCCCATTGGGAAATCATTAATCTGAATAGTTCACTGTTTTTCAACAATAAGTTAAAGATAACCATCATTTCTATATTTCCATAGTTTCTTAGCAACCTGAAATGTAATCAATTATACGGGTTCATTCTTGTATAAAAACTGAAATTTTTATTGATAAACAACTTCTTTAGCTTTACAATCAATCATATCATTATAGAAATAAAGCCTTTCCATAAATAGAATGAAATCAATATCTTCTAAGGTGAAAAAAGGTTTGCAAGTAAAGTCTTTTCATAGAACTTATTTTAATCATTCTTATAATTCCTATTTACAATAAAATTTCCCACTGCTATTTTAATAAATATGTTACAACTCCATTTGATGAGCTGGTATTTCCAATTATCCAGAAAATTCCTCTAATATAAAAAAATGTTTAGGCCCCATGTCAAATAAAAACATTAGACAATATGAGTAAACAAATATGTTACCTGATAAAACTTCATTGGATGTACTTATATCTACTAATATAGTCATATAAGATCTCACTACATCATTCTAACTGTAGTATGGATTCTTTACATCATTCATATCTCTCTTTGGAAAGGCATTTTCATTATGACCTATCTGGCCACATTTAAAAAACATTATAGTTTACATATCAATATTAGACTTTTGATCATTTTCATTACAATCAATGGCCATATGTCCAAACATACCAAATTAGAAGCACATCATGGTTTCAGTAAAGCATTCCCATGGGTGATTTTTACCACAATTTTCAATAACTAGAAACAATACTTTATTACCATTAGATATCAATGACTAGTTGTTATCCATTGCTTTCCATATGGACTACATCTTCTATTTATAGTGAAGGTACATGTGGTCATCAAAAAAATTAATTTCTACCCTCTATGCACATTAGACAGCTTTCTCATAACTGTTGAACTCATGGGAAGCCAATGCCCTTCGATATCTTGGCTTCAATCCAGAGCACAAGCAGTTGATTTTTTCTATCAATATCCAGAATAATATTTGGATCATACCTCACCAGTCAGTTAATGTTAGCTTCATAACTGTCCACCGAATCCTCATCATTTAACATAAATTCATGTAATTTATTCCCTATCCAAATTCAAACCATCATTTGAAAATATTTTTCAAGGAAAATAGTTTTAAATTAACTGCACTCTATATAATCAATCTCCGCTCAATCTCTAATATTATTGAACATTGACCACCACTAATCTTCTTCACCTTCAAAATGATAGTGTAAATACTTAACATTTGATTATCTGAACATCCCATAACTTAGAATATAATTTAATGTGATATAATCCATTCTCCAACTTCTACTAGGCCAGAAGATCCAATAAAACATGAAGGTGTTACCTCATAAAATGTTTTACTATTTATATGATATGTTATAGAAACACTATTTGTTCTCTTGAATGGATGCCACTGCCATTGATTTCCTCTTTCAATTGATAATTTTCTATATAAAACAGCTCGGTTCCGATTCCAAAATTTCATTGTAACTTATTCGCAAAGATATCAGCCTCTCTGTTCCATCTAACATTAGCTTCCCTGTTTATTCTATAGAAAAACATTCTGAACAGATGTATCATAGATGAATAAGAGAAGTAATCATTAAATTATATATCAATTCATTATAATCCTAAGGTAATAATAATTTATGGTATTTTGTTAACATCATCCTAACCCTTAACATTATCTAAATCTGGCTCTAACAACAATTATAAGGACCCGGCCTTAAACATTACCTAATCTAGATATTTTAACTAGATTTCGATTCTTTAAAATTTCAAAGAACATGTAAGTTTAACTTTTTATAAAATTAGGGCATAACTCGTACATATTATCCCAAAATCATACAATGTGGGTAGCACTAATATAGTTTCCATTTCATCCAAAACAAAAAAAACATTATCACAATACAACAACAACAACAACATGATTTCATCAAAAAGTATTCATTATAATTATTGTGACTTATTTCTACCAATTAAACATCCATATAACCCTTGAATTTTTTTAGAAACATGGGATTATTATATAAATCTCATTGAGGTACATAAAAGGTGGGAAATAAACAATTAGTATGTGAATACTTAGAATCATATGAAATCATTTTCACAAAGACATACTTCTCACCCATATATACATACCTTGTGGAATATGATATTTCTATAAAAAAATATATAAAATATATTAAACCATTATGGATTATTATAGAATTAAATTATTATATTGAAACCATCAAAACTACCTTATTATTTTGAACCCTTACGTTTACCTTACAATGTAACCCTTATGGCTACTATATGGTGTAACCATCCCAGTTAGACATGGAGTAACCATAATGACAGCCTCAAAAATACACATAACCAATACATTTGAGGGTGATATAGATCCCACCCTACATCATAAAAATATACAATAACCAAAATATAATACTAAAACATTAATAATTTCATAAAAAAATTGGATTAGAATTTAGAAAAATAGAATTTTAAAAGAAGATTTTTTAATGAAATGTTTCTTACAAATATCATATAATTGAAGTGAGAATTGATAGAATGAAAAGAATATTTTTATACCCTATAATTACAGATAATTATACATAGTATAAAATAAATTCATTATCTTAATTATCATAGTACCATATAATTAATGAAATAGAAGGTAATATTGAAAAATGAAAAGTGCGCTAAAAATTTTCTTACCTCGGGTTTATCCTACTATAAACATGTTTAATCCTATTGTATACTTGTTAAAATAGTCTTATTAATATTTTTTAAAAATGTATTGGTTTTTATAGCGACATATATGATCATTTTGTAACATACGTCAACCCATTAATTAATAATATTTTTTTCTTTCCATTGTTTCATATACATGCTTCACATGAATTCCATGGATGGTTCATAAAAGAATTTCTGGTTGAATTATAATGAAACTTTAGATGTGGAATGAAATGGTGTAAATATGTTTTCAAAATATTAAATTATTCCATAATTATTTTTGGGTATATATTTTTAGGATTAATCGTTTGATAAATCATTAGTGATATTGTTTTAGGTTAATTTTTTGTCTCTTCGATAATCAGGAACTATTTTAATTATACAACAAAATATTATGTATATATGTTAACTAAAAAACATTAAATACGATATATCATACAGATTATAATCTTTTAGAACCATTAAAAAGGTTATATATATATTTTTAAAGGATGTAAGGAAAATTGAATACAAATGGTCCACCATTTTTGTAAATCATCACATTGCAGGTGGTATTTTTAATTTTAGAGTAAGTGGAAGTTGAGAGCAAGAATAATGATTTATTTTTTCCACAAAATGATAAAATAAAGATATATAATATTATATATTTTTCATTCCTCATGGATAATGGTATGGGAAGGTAGTATAATATAGAAAAATAAATTCAAAAGAAAACACAAGAAAATGAAAATGGATTCTTACCTCTTGATCCCTTGTCCTTGAGATCCCTCATACCGCTTTGGGTTTTGGCCTTTTGGGGCGACCTGAAGGTCCTAGACGTGGGGATGGGCCTTGGGAAGGTGATTTGAAAGAATTTAGGAAATTGTAAAATATTTAAATGTGTGAGATCAATAGGTGGATGAGGGGGGGGGGGGTGGTGGGGGTATACAGTGGAGGAGAAGAAATAGTTGTTGTTATTTTAGTCATTAGTTAAATATTTTTCTCAAGATAATGAATAGAATTGATTCAAGTGACCTAATATTGTAATAATAGAATGTGAGTTTAAACCATTGTAAATTTACATTAGGCATGAATTAGGCATGAAGCAAAAATTTATTTATTTACTATATTTCATTATTATAAAAATGAAATATTCAAAAAAAATCATGTATTTTATAAAAACACCCAAAATTCATCGCAACAATTTTTTGATGTGTAGAATTAAAAAATGTCCTCGATTTATTGAATTTTATTTCTTAATATGATTAAATTAATTTTATAATAAAAACTTATTTTATTCAATAAATAGTAATTTTAAATCTATAAATGATCTTATATAACCTTTAAAATTTAATAATGGTCCTATTATCATATAATATTATGAAAATTAAAAAATTATATGTTTTATTACTCATAAAGGTCAAATTATTATTTAGAAAAAATTTAATTTTGTTATATCGAAATCAAAATACTCACTGATCACAACCATAGAAGGCAATTTTTTTAATTCCAATCATAGATGTGGAAAAATTATTTTTAAATGCTAGTTTATAATAATTTACATAGAAAAAGTTTCTTGTATATCAATTTATTTTAAAAACATTCGGTGTTCCATTAGTATTCCTACAACATGTGTAAATATATTTTTATTAGTTTTTAAAATTTATTTTTATTATTACTAGTGTTCAATTGTTTTAAATATTTGTAAAAGACATTTTTCTAGTTATATTTATAATATCATTGAAATTTATATATTGAATTTTTATTTGTTAAATTTAGTTATTAAGTTGTTGTAGATATGGTGATGTCGATGAGATGGTAGATTACATGTAATAATTGTTTTAAAATATAGATTTATATACTTATTTTTGAATATATATTAATATATATATATATCATTAATTTACTTTTTTTTGGTTTTTGTTCACTTGAAACATTATAAGATTATATATATTCATAAAAAATATAATTCAAAACATAAACTACCATGTTTTATTAATTTTCATTTTTATAGGATTACACATGTATATGTTCACTTGAAAAATGAATTTTTATTTATTAATGTTTTTTAAAATTTATGTAACATTTTGGTTTTATTTTATAAAATAAACATGTATATGTTTATGATGAGATTATATGGTGGTATTTTTGGTTTTTACATTATATAGAAGTATTATACATAATCTAATGGTGATACTTCATATAATTTTAAATTCAAATCTTGGTGTTATTTACCAATATATGGAGTATTTATGGTTTTATATATAAGTCAATATTTATATCATTTCTAGATTTATAGCAGTCGTGATTGTTTCACCACATGAATAACTAGTTCCAGGAGAGTAGTTATTGTAACGCCCTGGTTCTGGAAGCCACCTAGAGGAGCCCGGTACCTGGTTAGTCACATGGCCTCAAGTGCATTTCCCCGAATGCCTAAGGCTATCGACTAGCAACAAGGGACTTGGGTGTGATAATGGGAAAACTATTCCCTCATTGGAAGTGTACACAGTGGAAGTAATAACACATAAATCACATATAATAGAGAAAGTAGTAAATATCCAACAACAATAATAGCGAAAAACTGGTAAATAAACAACTAGAGAGGAAATATATGTAGATGAGGCATGATATGTATATGTATTTGAAAACATCCAAACAAATCACAATGCTGAAAACAACACTAAACTAAAGTACAAAAGAAAAACAGACGAGAAACCCCTCAGCATCGCAAGACTCATCTTGGTCCCATGCTCCCAGCTCTAGTGCAATCAAGAACCGGAAGTAGAACGACGCTTTCCCTTACCTATAACTGCAACAATATAATATGTTTGGTCCCAAAAGCATGGCCCAGACATGGTGTGAGACAAAGTACCAGTAGGTAACCACCCAAAGATCTGTGCCTAACAGTCAATGAATAAATGGTAGGTAAAAGAACAGAAACAGTAAATAGGAAAATACTCTGCAGCAAGAAATCCATAGTCTCTAGCATATAATGTACAAACAACAAAGTAGCCACTTAAGCAAGTAAAACAAATAGGTAACCCTCTGGGTAGTTCTCACATCCTAACCACTATGGTTCAACCTAAAAGTACAAGGAACCCTCTGGGAGGCACACACAGTCTCACCCCTCTGGTTCAGCTATAGAATAGACTCCCTAGGGAATCACTCACTGTTGATTCCCCCTATAGTATCGTATCATACTAAAGGTGCACCTGGGAAGCACTCAAAGTCCATTCCCCCTATGGTCTCACATCGTAAATTAAAGACACTCTAGAGAATCCCTTACATCCATTCTCCCTATGGTCTACTAAATTAGGTTCTCACATCCCTGTGTAATGTCATCAAGTATTGCATCGTGTAATGGCCAAAGTATCCTCAAGAACTACTTGGCTATCATCTACAACATCTCATCATGGAAGAATAGTCATACCATCCTACGACTAGGCATGGAACTGATAATAGCCTAACAAGATAAACTATACCAAACGGTCATAAACAGAAAAACATGCATGGGAAAAGCATCCAAATCATAGTAAAATTACCCTATTCACAAACAATTACCTCTACTCAAGAATATAAGAAACGTAGGCAAAAAACAAGGGAAAAACAAGAAAAACGCAATACACCTTTCATGGGTATTGGAGGAATTTTCACAAAATACTCAAATACATCATACAAAAAGGCACAAACCACCTACTTCGATGTTAGGAGATTGATTTACTCGAACCTCGAAACATGAATCTACTTGGAATGTCGTGGACTAAGAAAACATCCATAACTCTCAACCCACAATATCTTTATAATGAGGAGGAATTTGGAAATGAAGCTACAGGATAAGGAAGAGCTTACTGCTGTTGTCCCAACGAAATCGATGGTGGTCGATTCGGAGAATGGACGGAGGCTCTGGGGGCCTTATAAGATTCGCGGTTTTACAGAACGATCTTGGTCGAAGAAGCTTGAGAAGAAGTCAAAATTGGGGTTAAGACGTGACCCCAGTGCATTTAGTGAAAAAAAGTACATGATGTGTACTTTTGGAGTACACGGAATGTAATTTTGTTGTACACGGCATGTACTAGGCTTTTCTGTACCTCGCTTTAGGCGGCCTCTATATCACCCCTACATGGTCGTGTGTGTGTCCATGACACGACCAACACACAGCCTTGAGCGGAAACAAAGTACATGGTGTGTACTTAGAAAGTGCATGACGTGTACTTCAGAAATTTGAAAAAACTCCTCCTTTCTCAAAAACTCCAGAAAGATGAGAAAAATACCAGAAAAGAAGGATCGGGTTCTTACAAACTTCCCCCCTTAAATAAATTCATCCCTGAATTTCCCTTTCGAGGTGTAGAAGAAGAAAACCCAAACATCTCTGGCCACTGTGATTGAATAAGAGCCTTCCTCTCCCAAGTCTCATCATGTACTCGCTATGCTTCCATAGCACCCATACCATAGGAACAAAACGGCCATGAAGAACCTTCACACTGTGAGAGACAATCGAGATAGGATGCTCCTCAAATGATGCATCCTCTTCGAGCTCAACCTCATCAGGTTGAAGGAAATGAGAGGAGTCCGAAAAGTAACATTAGAGATGACAGACGTGGAAGACGTCATGCATATCCCGGTACCTCTGAGGTAATTGTAGCTGATAGGAAATCGGCCCAACTCCCTCCAACACCTCAAACAGCACGATGCACCTGGGTGAAAGATTACCATGTCCTTGAATCCTCTTATGTCCAAACCTTGGTGCGACACATAGGAAAACCTGATCCTAGACGTCAGACTCCAGTGGTCGTATCCACATATCAGCAAAAGACTTCTGGCGAAATTGTGTTGTAGCCATCCTCTTCTGAATCACCTCTATCTTCTCCGAGATCTATTGAACAGGACAAGGTCCCAACAAAGCAGCCTCTACTACCTCCATCCAGCACAAAGGTGATAGAAATGTCCTACCATAAGAAGCCACATAAGGTGCCATCTCAATAGTTGCTCGAAAACAATTATAGTTGGAAGACTCCACAAGTGGTAGTTGCTTCTCCCAAGAAACTCCAAAGTCTAGAATGCAAGCTCGAAGCATATCTTCAAGCACCTAAATCGTACGCTTGGGCTATCCATCTGTCTGGGGATGGTATGCTATACTCAAAAGTACATGTGTACCCAAAGCCTTTAGAAGACCCTTCCAGAACCAAAAAGTAAAACTCACATCCCTGTCTGAAATGATGGAGTGTGGAACTCCATGAATAAGCACAATCTCTCAGATGTACAACCGTCCCAGATCATCAACACCGAAGGTCTCCTTGATCTTTAAGAAGTGACCAACATTCATAACCCAGTCGATGACAACCCAATCAACATCATTCTCTCGAGGTGAACTCGACAAACCGGCCACGAATTCCATCGTGACATCGTTCCACTTCCACTCAGGAATGGGTAACGACTAAAAAATACATCCTAGTCGCTAATGCTCCACTTTAACCTTTTGACAAGTGGAACACCTCGGGACAAAACTAGAAACATCCCTCTTCATACCTAGCCACCAATACTGATATTGAATATCAAGATACATCTTGGTGACAACCGGATGAACAGCCCAAACTAAGGAATGAAAATCCCGCACCAGCTCCTCACGTATGTCTGCTGGCACCCATATGCGCCCCTGGAAACTCAAGACCTCGTCCTCTCCTACTATACATCTAGGAAGAGGGTCCTCTCCTGACACACTCTTCCGCAGGGCTAGGCCTTCAGAGTCTGATAATTTCTTCATCTTTACTCGATCAAGAAGAGTAGAGGTAATAGTTATAGAAGATAGAAAAGTCTACATTTGTCTGTCATGAACCTCCAAATGCATCTTAGAGAACAGAGCCGTAATCTACCACTCACTGCTGGCCTTTTGAACATCCGGTATCTGATTCCTCATGCTCAATGCATCAACCACTGTGTTTCCCTTTCCCGGTGTATAGGCATGCTCAAAGTCAAAGGACTGAAGATACTCAACCCACCTATGATGTATCAGATTCAGATCACGCTGGGTGAGGATATACTTGAGACTCTTGTGGTTGGTGAAAACCACAATGTGCTCTCCCAGAAGATAATGTCTCCAACAGCGTGGGGTATGAACAACTGATGCCACCTCGAGATCGTGTGTCGGGTAGTTCTTCTCATGTGGCCTCAACTACCTAGACCCATACACAATGACTCCATATCCCTACATAAGTACAACTCTCAGCCCGATACCTGAAGCATAATAGTAAATAGTGTCACTCTTTCCCGGCTCTGGAAAGACTTGTATCGATGGTGAAGTCAACGTACCTTTCGGCTCCTGAAAGGATGACTCACAAGAATCTGACCATAAGAACCTCTCCCCTTTCATGGTCAGACATGTCAACGGTGCTGATAAGTGTGAAAATTCACATATAGAGCATCTATAATATCAATCCAGCCCTAGGAAACTCTGCACCTCAAAGAAATTCTTCGACCGCTCCTAGGAAACAATTTCTCTCACTTTCTCTGGGTCTACTGATACTCCTGTCTTTGAGATAACATGACCCAAAAAGTGAATCTGAGCCATCCAAATGTGGAATTCTGAGAGCTCATCATATAACGGATTATATCTCAGTGAACTGAGAACGATCTCAAGATTAGTATCATGGTCGGGTTGAGTGTGAGAGTACACCATGATATCGTCCACAAAGACCACTAGGAAAGAGACTAGGTACAATTAAACACTCGGTTCATCAGTGCCATCAAAACTATAGGTGCGTTCGTGAGGCCGAACGGCATAACCATATAATCGTTTAAACCATACCTTCTCTTGAGGGCTGTAAGATGTATATATGATGGTCTAATGCACAACTGATGATAAACCGACCTCAAATTGATCTTTGAGAACACCTGGGATCCTCTAAGCTGATCAAAGAGGTCACCAATATTGGTCAAGGGATATCAGTTCTTGACCGTCAACTCGTTCAACTTTCGATAATCCACACAATGCCTAAGGGTGTCATCTGCCTTCTTCGCAAAAAGGATAAGAGAACCCCAAGTAGAAGTACTGGGTCAGATGAAAGTATTTGTCGGTAACTCCTCCAACTACTTTTTGAGCTCTTGTAGCTTAGGTTTCACCATCCTATAAGGATGAATGTACACTGGTGTCACTCCTAGAATTAGCTCAATCGAGAAGTCTACCTCACGCTCTGGAGGCAAACCCGAAAATTCCTATGGAAAGACATCTAGGAAATGGTCCACCCCTGGAGGAAAGTCTAAATGTGAAATCCCCTAGTAATCCAGATATAGACTATAAATATGGGCTGTAAATCCTCTTAGTCCATGATTCTCAGGTCCTGCTCTACCCGCATGTACATCCCACTCGCCCTGATGAAGAAAATATCCACCCTCTAGTGATATGAAACTCACCCTTCAGCGATAACAGTTGACGACTTCTTGGAAGGGAATTAGCCAATCCATTCTGAGAATGACATAATAGCCTTTCATTTCTTAGAAATAGATGTCCCATAAGAAGTGACACCTATAAACCTCAAGGTTGCACTCTCTACACTGACATACACTAACCGTTCTATTCCTTAATGGTGTGTTTAGAGTTAAAGTATCGATAGAGGAAAATATGCAGAGCCCAAGTCTCTCAACAATCAAAATAGAGATAAAGCTATGGGAAAACCCTGTATCGAAAAGAGCAGAAGATAAAACAGAGGCTAAAAAGATCATTCCTCAAACTGTAGAGGGTCTAAGATCCTGCTCTGGCTCGGTCAGCATCACTGCAAAAGCCTGACTTGTACCACGACCCTGT
This sequence comes from Viscum album, assembly GCA_963277665.1. Taxonomy (NCBI): domain Eukaryota; kingdom Viridiplantae; phylum Streptophyta; class Magnoliopsida; order Santalales; family Viscaceae; genus Viscum; species Viscum album. The sequence continues at coordinate 1,285,075,353 of OY728141.1, forward strand.
GGCCCTGCCTGACTGCTCCAACCTGATCTGCCCTACTATCGTTGATAGACCGGCGACTGACCACCCCGTCCTCGACCTCCACATCTTCCTGAACTGCCAAAATAACTCCATTTCCCAGACTGGTGAGAAACTGGTTGTGTTTCTCCTAAACAAGGAGTCATGGATGAACACATGTCACTAGCTGCTAGTGAGAAAACCTGACAAGAGCATTGAAGGTGAATCACCATGCAACAAGATCGGAACTCCACTAGGTCTCTCTGACACTGTGGTCTCGTATGTCCAACACTTCAACACTTGTAGCATACCACCTGGCTACCTGAAGAGGCGTTTCGCCGCCTCGGTTCACCACCCGTAGACTTCCTACGGCGCTTCCTACTATCAGCTGGTGAAGCACTAACCCTGGATGTGGAATAGCCTAGGCTCCCCACTCTAGAATCTCTCATATCTCGCTCTGTAATCAGTGCCTAGTTAACTATGGAAGCGATGGAAGTCAGCCTGAAGATATTCACCTGTGAGCGGATCTCCCGTCTGAGGCCATCCTCAAAATTCATTAATAAGAACAACCCATCTGCACTCTGTAGGGGTGTGAAACACTGATTCTCGGTGAAAAAAGTGGAATATGTCATGACAGGAAGAGTACCATGCTCTATGATCATGAACTCTCAGGCTCAGTGGGCCCTCAGGGTCTCCAGATTGATGTAGTCGTAAAAGACGCACTGATACTCTTCCCATGCCATAACCGCTGATGACCCTCCTATGAGATCACATCCCACCACCTCTTGGAGGAGTCTCATAACATATAGGTATCATGCTTCAAACACCTTTCTGGGGGTGTCTCTAGATGCTCAAATATCATCATCCTGGCTTTTATCCATGACTCTGCAACCTGAGCTCCTCCTTCCCCTGAGAAGGTGGGAGGATGCAGCTGTTGGAAAACCCGAGTCATGTCTCCCTCAGTCAAGGTAGGAGGCAGTGCTCCATGGAAGGTATGCATCATCCTCAGAAATCCATCCATAAATTGTGCATCAGTGGCTGCAACCAGTATCGTTGCTGGTGCCAAGGCTGAAAAAACAGGAAGATCTGCGGGAAGTCCCTGGTCAGATATATCTGGCGTCTGATCACCGCCTGGAAACTGGCGTGAAACCAGAGGATGTCTCGGTGCCATGACTCTGCAAGTTCAAAAGAAAACTTAATATCACATTACCAGGGACTGGGATCTAGGATCATAATAAATAAACAAGGGAATGAAATCATTCAGAATTTACACAACATGACTACACGACGTATTCCCTTAATTCATTTTCATGGGGATGTAGTTTTACAAAAACTAGTCGTGTAACACCCCAAACACATGGCGTGTTATCCTAACACACTGAGTGTATCTGAATCCTCTTCCTCAGCCCATGTCCTTTTACACATTATGCCTCCGGTCTCTCCTAAGAAAAACTACATGGCGTGTTTGGGTCAGACATGGCGTGTAATAGACATGCCTTACATGTCCCATATTGTTAGCGACACGGCCTGAAACATGTATGACACTACACGACGTGTTCCATATGGACACAACATGTACGAGAAAGGGTAACACCGACCTGTGTTGTTGGTGACATGGCTGGGGCACCTATTTCATACTACACTGTGTTCTAAACTAGTACACAACGTGTTCCTACAAGATTTTTCACAACCCCATGTCTCTGCCCACATAGTCATTGCCGTGGTTAAAAACAACACAGCGTGTATTGATAAAGTACACACCCTGTATTCTGGTTTTTTTGGATAGTAGCCTGAGAAACTGCTCTGGAGCCCAGAAAACACAAAAACCCAGAAAACCAGTGTCAAGGTGCCAAATTCTGATATGTGAGGGCCCATACTCCACGCAAATCAAATATTGGAATCTTATACATGTTATAAACAATGTAAACAAGTCAATGATCCACCAAATTCTGGTCCACGAGGGCACATAACACCTCAAGAACCAAAATTTGGCGTTCAATCTTGTAAAACCTTACACAATCTATGCTCTAACAAGAATATGAAATTTTTATCAAGGCAAATATCACAATAGTATGAATATTATACATAAAATCTATCAAAACAATATGCAATTACTAATGCATCCTAGATGACATGGAAAAAATGCATGACATGTGATTTCTAGAAAGTGCATATATGATGAATTAGATGGAACACCCTCATCTCATCGGGTTGCGATAGAAATAGAACTGCAATAACAATAACTGTAACAACACAAGAATGTGAATCACCCAATAGTAAAATCAAATCAACTGTAAAAGATCAAACTAGTAAAACTATGATAAATAAGGTAGTATTGCTTTTACCTATACACGGGTTAGCTACTCTCAGGAACATCTTATTCCCAAGTACATATTCCATCTTACCTCTAGATAAAGGATCGAAACAGTACGTCAAGATAAAAGAAACCCTTTAATACCACATTGTAATGCCCCGGTTCCGTAAGCCACCCAGAGGCACCCCGTACCCGGTTGGACACATGGCATGAAGCACATTTCCCCGAATGCCAGAGGCTGCCAACTAGCAGCAAGGGCCTTGGGTGTGATAGTGGGGAAACTATGCCTCTAACGCCCCGACCCCAGTTACCCAGAGTCGGTGCATTATTACATAACATTGGCATGAACAAAAGAAATATAAAATCCCGAAATACCGATTAGTTTAGAATCCTTCTAAACACTAGATATATTCATAAAGTTTTACATTTCATCATAAAAATAAAAACTACAACAACATAGTCTCCATAGTCTACACTCTTATCCCCTCATACTATCCCTGCAGGTCATTCATAATTTACTTCCACACGTCATGGGAAAAATAAAATATTGAAAAGGGGTGAGCTCGTATATCATCGCTCGAGTGGTAATTTCAATCAACTTCCACTTTTCCTGTAGACGGTCACATTCGATCTTGACAAGATGAAGCTCAGCTTGGGCTTGGTCATGGGCGGAGCTCAAAGATGCCACCACTTTTCCGAGATCTGACAAATGGGCTTCGTATGGGGAAATTCTACTGGACAAGGACATCGCTTCTTTTGTCTGAGTAAATTGGATTTGTTAAAGTCCTATATTTATACTATTCATGTGATCACTGTTCAACAGCTATATTAACAATGGTCAAAACTCATAACATAAAACCAATGAATTTGACATTTTATATAAACATAAAGAGACATTTAACTAGATCAAGATGGATTTCCATTAATGAAACTTTTGGTTGTTATAATATTCCCCCCTTAAGAAATTTTGCCCTCGAAATTTTCCTTTTCCCACACTAGAACAAATGTGGGTAACTGAGCTTCATCATATCCTCTGATTCCCAAGATTCTTCTTCAAACATGTGGTTTCTTCACAGCACCTTGACGAGGGGCATTGTCTAATTTCGTAGAACTTTTTATCTACGATCTAAGATCTTCACTGGTTGCTCCTTATAAGAAAGATCATCTTCCAATTGTACCACCTCAGATGAGAGTACATGTGAAGGGTCTGGTATGCACTTCCTTAAAAGGGATACATGAAATACATCATGTACTTTGGCCATAGTAGGTGGAAGTGCTAGTCGATAGGACACAACCCTGACATGATCAAGAATCTCAAAGGGGATGATGTACCTTGGACTTAACTTCCCTTTCTTTCCAAACCTCACGACCTTATTCCATGGAGATATGCATAGAAAAAACATGTCTCCAACATTAAATTCATTTTCTCGTCGACGGTTATCTGCATAACTCTTCTATCGACTCTGAGCTGCCTTAATATGCTGCTGAATGGTTTTCACCTTCTCCACCATTTCCTCGACCATTTCTGGTCCATGCAGCTTATGTTCACTGACCTCATCCCAACCTTCCAGTGTTCTGTACCTTTTCCCATACAGGGCTTCATATGGTGCCATTTGGATGCTCGAGTAGAAACTGTTATTATAAGAGAACTCAATAAGAGGAAGATGTTGATATCATCCTCCTTTAAAGTCCATTGAGCTGGATCTCAACTTATCCTCAAGTATCTGGATAGTTCGCTCGGATTGGCCATCAGTTTTAGGATGATAGGTCGTACTGAAGTTCAGTTCAGTATTCAGAGCATGTTGAAGACTCTTCCAAAACATAGAGGTGAATCTTGGATCTCGGTCAGACACAATAGATAGTGGTACTCCATGCAACCTTACAACTTCCATGATATATATATGTGCCCGTTGATCCAATGATAAATCCTCCCAAATAGCAATGAAGTGTGCAGTCATTGTAAAATGATCCACAACAACCCATATTGCATAGTTTTCTTTGGATGTCCTCAGAAGTCCGGTGACAAAGTCCATGGTGATGTTCTCCCATTTATATTCTAGTATGGGCAATGGTTTCATCATCCCCTTAGACTTCTACCTCTATGCCTTCACTTGATGGCACACCAGGAACATTGATGTATACTCAGTGATCTCCTTCTTCATATTATCCCACCAAATGTTTTCTCAGAGATCTCGATACATCTTTGTGCTCCCTGGGTGAATAGAGAAATTTGAACTATGTGTATCATCCAAAAGTTCCTTCTTCAGCTCCAGGCATGATGGAACACATAGTCTTTTCCCAAACCGCACAATTCCTTCTTCGTTATCATTAAACTATGAGGATTTCCCTTTTTTGATAGCTTCCACTTTTTCCTGAATTCCCACATTATCCTTTTGAGCAGCCTTTAACCTTTCCAAAAGAGATGGTTGAGCAATCATTTGTGAAAGGATTGATGATGTTCCCTTATATATGATTACCATGTCCAATGTCATCAAGTCTAAGAAGATTGGATCCTTCTCAATTCTCATCATTGATAGAATCGATGGATCCTTTATACTTAGGGCATCTGACACCTTGTTTGCTTTCCCAGGGTGGTAATGTATTGAATAGTCATAATCCATGATGATCTCTATCCATATTCTCTAGCGCATGTTAATCTCTTTCTGTGTGAATATATATTTAAGACTCTTTTGGTCAGTATATATCTCACATTTCTCTCCATAGAGATAATGCCTCCAGATTTTCAAGGAAAAGATCACAGCCGCCAACTCCAAATGACGTGTTGGATAGTTTTGCTCATGGATTTTCAACTGCCTTGAGGCATAGGATATCACTTTATCATTATGCATCATCACACATCCTAAGCCCTTATTCGAAGCATCACTGAATACCACAAAGCTCCCCACTTGTGGGTAAAGTGAGCGCGGGCGCATTGATAATCCTCATTTTCAACTCCTTAAAGCATTCTTCGCATTCATCACTCCAAGAAAACATTACTCCCTTCCGAGTTAGCTTGGTAAGAGGGTTGGACAATCATAATAAATTTCTCACAAATCGTAGATAATATCCAGCTAACCCCAAGAAGCTACGGATATCCATTACCAATGTTGGCCTCGGACATCCCTCAATTGCATCTGTTTTGGAGGGGTCCACAGATATCCCATTACTTGTGATGATATGGCCCAAGAATAAGACCTCCTTCAACCAGAACTCACACTTGCTGTACTTTTCATAGAGCTTCTCCTTACGCAAAGTCTCCAGTACAGTTTTTAAATGCTCCTCATGATCCTCCTTGGTTTTGGAGTATATTATAATATCATCTATAAAAACTACCACAAATTTGTCAAGGTAATCTCTAAATACTTTATTCATCATGTCCATGAATATTGCTGGAGCATTGGTGAGTCTGAAAGGCATTACTATGAATTTATAGTTCCCGTACCTTGTACGAAAAGCAGTCTTGGGGGCATCTTCCTTTTTCACCCTTACTTGATAATATCCCGAAAGAAAATCTACCTTGGAGAAGTATTGTGCTCCTCGCAGCTGATCAAACAAGTCATCGATTCATGGTAGAGGATACTTGTTCTTTATTGTGATTATGTTAACTTCACGATAATCGATGCAAAGCCACATTGACCCATCCTTCTTCTTGACGAAGAGGACTGGTGCACACTATGGTGACGCACTTAGGCGTATAAACCCTTTATCCAAGTTCCCATATAGTTTTTTCTTTAGCTCTTCAAGCTCAACAACAACCATTCTATATGGAGTCTTGGATATTGGTAGCGCCCCGGGTATAAGTTCAATTGAGAACTCAACATCTCTTCTTGGAGGAAGACCAGGCAGTTCCTCGGGAAACACTTCACCGAATTATCTCACAATAGGCATTTTTCATGGATGGTTTCTTCCTTGGACTCAATCATCTGAGCCAGATATGCATGCTCATAAGGCAGTAATATCCATGCTTGAGATGATGGAGCTAAAGGAGATTCATCTTCTTCCTGACACATGTAAAGAATCTGGGGTCGATTGTCCATATGGAGTGTGATTTCCCTCTCCCGACAATTTATGTGGGCTCTATATAAAGAAAGCCAATCTGTGCCAAGAACTGCATCAAATTCCACCAGAGGTAGTATGACGAGGTTCGCTGGGAAATTAAATCCACAGATTATAACAGGGGAGGACTTATATTCATGGGATGCAATGATTGCCCCATTTTCCATACTCACCGACATCTTTACTTCCATGATTTGTGGTGGTGCTGGGATTATTTTACTAAACTTTCAAGATATAAAAGAATGCATAGAACCTGAATCAAAAAGTACGTTCTCTATTTTTGAATGAATAACTAGGGTACCTATCACCACTTCGTTTTCGGGGTTCACTTCAGCAGAAGTGATGGAAGAATCTCTTCCTTGCTGTCTTGGAGGTTGTTGGTTGCCTCCGATAACCCTTGGATTAGGGCACTAATTTGCAAAATGACCCAATTCTTTTCATTTGTAGCATTGAACAATGCATTGAGGTTAGAACGGAGCGTTCCTATCCTATGTCGGAGCCGCGGGTCCCTCTTACCGACAGTTAATAGCTAGGTTCCCTTCTCTTCCACACCTGAAGCATTTTCTCATCCCCTTAAGGCAATTTCCAGGGTTCTTCTTTCTTCACTTTTGGCATGTGGGGTGCTGGATGTTCTTAGCACTGTTGGATTTATCCATCGGACCACCAGCATTTAAGTCTACCTTACGCTTCTTGTCCCCATGATACCCCTGTGATTCCCCGATCTCTATTTCGACGTTGAGGGCATATCGGACAATTTTCTCATAGCTTTCGAAGTCAAGGATCGCTAATGCTTTCCGCAAGATAGGGTTCAGCACACCAACGAAGCGTTCATCCTTTCATTCGGGGGTAACGACAAAGCCAGAAGCGTATCGTGAAAGACTTGTGATGCCTGCCTCGTACGCTCCAACACATTTTTCGTATTTTTTGTTGAGGGAAAGGAAGTCCCTTTCTATCTTAAGCTGGAGGGTGCGTGGAAAATATTTATCAAAAAACATCTTCTGGAAAGCCTTCCATTCCAATGCCTCGATCTCCTCCTCAGGCTTCATATTTTTGATCAAATACCACCATTGATCAGATTCACCCTCCATACGATTGGCAGCTAGGAGAGCCTTCTCTTATTCAAAACATTGAAGGATGGAGAAGATCTTTTCAATGGATTTGATCCATTGTTCAGCGATTGTGGGATCAGATGATCCACTAAAAGTAGGAGGCCTTTGTCTCATGAAGCTCTTGATAACGACTTTTTCTTTCTTAGGGGGGGGGGGGTTGAACGTTCCTCTTGACCCATGTTTCTATTCAAAACATGAGTTAGATGAGAGAGAAGTGTGACAAAGTTCGCGATTCTCGCTCCCATTGGATTTGGCATCTCATAAGTACAGTCATCACACTGATCTTCACATCGATTGTTAGCTCGAGTCCTCCTATTACCAGCCATTGGCTGGAATAAAAGAAATGTTAGGGGTAACACATAAAGAGTAATCCAAAGAAAAAAGATGATGACTTACATATAAACTGTCATTTCCTTAACTCATGAGTCTATAGGCTTCAATCTTGGATTTTCATGATCTACATTATAACATATATTCTTAGGGGCATTTTATCCCTTAATAAGGGTTCATACTAAGATTGTGAATTTATCAAAACATATACCCTAGGAGTTTCATAACCAAGAGTGCAGCAAGGACCGTCTTCGTGCCCCAGTTCCCGTTCGAGTCTAGCTCAAAGCGGTGTTTTCAGGTTTTACCCCTAGGATACATCTGTGCCAGAGCCGCCTCTACTTGCTCGTATCCAGACAGGGATGTATTTGTCTGATAAACCACTTACTCAGTACTTACCAAAACATAGGGATGGTTTTATAATACATAGTCTTGTCTCTAAGTCTTTACAAGGGTTTCCTAATTACAAAAATAACTAAACCTATCCTCTGATACCAACTATAACGCCCCGACCCCAGTTACCCAGAGTCGGTCCATTTTTACATAACATTGGACTGATCAAAAGAAAGATCAAATCTTTAAAGACCGATTAGTTTAGTAGCCATGGAAACACTAGATATATTCATAATGTTTTATATTACATCATAAAAAATAAAAACTACAACAACATAGTCTCCATAGTCTACACTCTTATCCCCTCATACTATCCCTGCATGTCATTCATAATTTACTTCTTCAGATCCTAGGAAAAATAAAACATAGAAAAGGGGTGAGCTCGGATAGCATCGCTCGAGTGATAATTTCAATCAACTTCCACTTTTCCCGTAGACGGTCACATTCGAGCATGACAAGATGAATCTCATCTTGGGCTTGGTCAAGGGCGAATCCCAAAGACACCACCTCATTTACGAGCTCTAACAAATGGGCTTCGTATGGGGAAATTCTACTGGATGAGGCCATCGCTTCTTTTTTCTGAGTAAATTGGATTTGTTAAAGTCCTGTATTTATACTAATAATGTGATCACTGTTCAACGACTATATTAGCAATGGTAAAAATCCTTAACAAAAAACCAATGAAGCTGACATTTTATATAAACATAAATATCCATTTAATTAGAACAAGAGGGATTTACATTAATGAAATTTTGGGTCGTTACAATGCCCTCATTGGCAGAGTACACAGCGGAAGTAACAACACATACATCACATACAACAGTAGAAGCGGTAAATATCCAACAACAATAACAAAGGAAGACTGATAAATAAACAATAGGAGATAAAATATTTGTAAATGAGGCATGATATATATATGTACAGGAAAACATCCAAACAAATCAAAATGCTAAAAACATAACTAAAACCAAATAACAATAGAAAAATAGATGAGCAACTCCTCAGCATTATAAGCCTCGTCTTGGTCCCATGATCCCAGCTCTAGTGTAATCAAGAACCAGAAGTAAAAGGGAGATTTACCTTATCTATACATACTACAATATAATATGTTTGGGCCCAAAAGCATGTCCCAAACAGGGTGTGAGACAATGTCCCAGTAGGTACCCACCCAAAGATCTGTGCCTAACAGTCAGTGAATATATGGCAGGTAAATGTATAGAAACAATAAATAGGAAAATACTCTACAGCAAGCAATTATATTGTCTCTAGAATATAATGAACATAAAATAAAGCAACCACTCAAGAAAGTAGAACAAAAAGGTAACCCTCTAGGTAGTTCTTGTATCCTAACCACTATAGTTCAACCTGCAAGTACTAGCAACACATTGGGAGGCACACACAGTCTTACCCTTCTAGTTCAGCTAATGAATAGACTCTCTGATGAAGCACTCACTATTGATTCCCCCTATTGTCTCATATCGTACTAACGGTGCTCTGGGGAAGCACTCAACATGTCATTCCCCCTGTGTCCCACGTCGAGTAACTACAGACGGTCTGAGGAAGCACTCAACATAAATTCACCTTGTGGTCTCACATTATAAATTAAAGACACTCCGGAGAAGCTCTTATGTCTGTTCTCCTTATTGTCTACTAGAAAATATTCTCACAAGCCTGTGTAAATTCAGTATGTATCGCATCACGTAACGGCTAAAGAATCCTCAAGAACTACTTGTCTAGAATATAAAACTTCTCATCATGGAAGAACATTCATTCCATCCTACAACTAGGAATAAAACCGGTAATATCCTAACGGTCAAAACTAGACCAAACGGTTATAAACAGGAAAAAAATGAAAGGGAAAAGAATCCAAAGCACAGTAAAATTACACTATTCACAAAAAATTAACTCTACTAAAGCATATAAGCAATGTAGAAAAACAACAAGGGAAAAACATGAGACACGAAATACCTCTTTCAAGGGTATTGGTGGAATTTGAACAAAACTCTCAACCCCTGATATATTGAGAAAGTTGAGGAATTGGGAAACGAAGCTCTAGGATAAGGAAGATCTTACCATCATGGTCCCAATGCAATTGACGATAGTCGATTCGGAGAACAGAGGATCGGGGGTTCGTCGAAGATCTGCGTCCATATGGAATGCTCTTGGTTGAAGAAGCTAGCGAAGAAGACAAAACTAGGGTTAAGAAGCTACCCTGGTACATTTAGTGGAAAAAAAGTACACAGTGTGTAATTTTGGAGTACACGACGTGTACTAGGATTTTATGTACTCCGCTTTAGGTGGCCTCCATGTCACCCCTACATGGCCGTGTGTGTGGCCCTGACACGGCCAACACATGGCCCTGAGCGGAAACGAAGTACACGGTGTGTACTAAAAATGTACACGGTGTGTACTTCAAAAAGTTCCAACAATTCCTCTTTTTTTAAAAAATTTCAGAAAAAGGAAAAACATACCTGAAAATAAGGTCTGGGTTCTTACATGTATAATATAAATATCTGGAATAACATTGTAATAGATCATAATAATGTGTGGACATTTCCCCGTGATCTCCTAGGTATGAAATTCAAATCTGGGATTATCATGAGAATAATGTGAAATAATATTTATTAATTATATTATTTCACATTCATTATAATATAATAAAATCATGAGGCCATTATGTGTTATTTTTCTTTATATCATCCTTAGTTTAGTACCCTTTGTCATTGAGTTTGGGATGACATATTTTTACTAGAAAATGCATTAGTAGGTGGAGATGTATATAGATAGTAGATCACCAAATATTGATTACGTACATAGAAACTATCATAAAATTATTAAATATCATAGTATAAAAAACATGACTATAAAATACATTGTTATATATAAGAAATTTTACTTTTTAAGAGTTTTAAAAATTACACATAACAATATAAAATTTAAATTGATTACGTGAGGGCTTTGATAATTTTAATACAGATATATAATTTAAAAATAATGATACGTATGTTTTTGAGTAATATAAACTTCATTAATAAGTAATCATTACCATGTAGCTATTACAATCAATGCACCTTAGAAAAATTAATAAATAGATAAAATATTTATTTATATCAAAATGAAAATAATATAGAATTAAAAATTTAGTGGAAGTTTATACTTAAATATAAAACGATTTGTGGGTGTAGGAACTAAATTTATAACAATTTAAAATCAATAAAAAGTTAAATTTTTTTAAATTGATTTATTTTAAAACATTATATATATTAAAAAGATAAATCATAATGTCTAGAGAACTAATCTTTTTCAATGGATTTATATGGAATTTTCAAAAAAGGTTAATAATAATAGACTTTTTTATGAATAAAAATAGATAGGTGAAATCAAGATAATATAACTCCTCCTCTATAGAAGATATTTCTAGAATTCAATTATTTTTATATAATTTTCAATGTAATGTACTGATCCCTGGGTTATAAAATTTCTATCATTTAAAAAAAATAGTGAATAAATTATTAATAGGGTGTTTTATAAATATATAAGTAGTATTTTTCAATTGACCATGAATCATTGATTTATTCATGGGACTGAGATTAGAATATGGGATTCCATATTAAGTTTCAATATATGAAATATAAGTATAATTATTTCATAATAATATAGCACATAAGTATGAAAAATGAATAAATATGAATTTCATGGAAAATTTGAACCATTTTTTACTTATTAATATAAATAATTCTTTAAAAATATGAATAATTTATATCTATTATCTCAATTTATATGATTGTTTCATATATGACTATACAAATGATTTTTTTCCTTTTAATTAGTAATTATTTTAATTTTATTACATATAGACACCACTTTAGATGTATATCACATATAATAATAATATTTTGTAACAACCACATCATTGATTAGTATTTAAGATAAGATATTAACATAAAAGAGAAATATATATATTAAATATTTCATAAATACTTCAACAATAATCCATAATGTAAAGATTTTTTATAATCTCTGAATATTTTAAAAATAAATATTTTATATTGAATTGTATAAATTTAAGAAAATTTTATCAATTATATTAAATTCTAAATTTGATAATTCATTTTCTTTCTTGTTATATCATATTATAGGATATACTCTCAATCAATTTCTATGATAATATAAAATGAAAATTATATTTCATTTCCACTGTAATATCCTTTCATGAAATCAATATTAAAAAACCTACAATGTCACGTATAACATCTTATGATATAATAGATCATTGTTACCTTGTCATTTTTAAAAAGATTGCATTTATTATGATGTAAAAAAATTCCTTGTATCACACAAATCAACATCTATATACTTTAATCAGTGATAATATAATCATTTCCAAAACATCTGTGAAATTGAGGTATCATAGATTAACATGGCATAATATATAAAAAAATATGTTTATCAAGAATATATATTGAGAAAAATTAACTAAAATAACATTTCAATCACTGATAACCACATACATATTCCTTCAATATCATGTCCTTCATGAATTTATATATTTATTGAAAAAAAAATTAATTATATTGAAATCAAATAACATGGTAGTCTTTTTTTCGATTGTGTTAAATATTTATGTACATTTATAAAGAAAATTACGATTGGTTTTTATAAATGAATAAAAATAAAGAACATGTAAGAACTCATACCACACTCTATACTAATCGAAACAAAATCTATTAGGTATTTAATGGAGTTAAATAAAAAATATTAAACATGATATTTCATAATAAAATATTAATTAAATTAATCAATAATTAAATTCAAATGGACACTCATATCTCCATGACATGTTAATAACTCGTAATAGAATATGATAGAATGAAAATAGGTAATATCATCGTATTGATGTTTTAATCAACTGAATGAATTTTTTTATTTGGTATGGTTCTATTATAGGTGATTTATAAAATGCAGAAGTATCCCAAATATAAATAATTTCATATTAGCTATATAAACAATTAAATCATTTTATATCATTGACAACACAAGTAATATCTCAAACCCACACCTCATTAGTGTTGAAAACATTAACTATCAATGAATATTATTAAAACATTTTATGGAATTTATTAAAGGATGTATTTTTAAAAAGATGGAACCATTTTTAGATGTTATAAAGAATAATATAGTACTGTGATATATTATATTTCACCACCCTTACTATTAGATATCATGATGTTATATTTGTCACACATTTATCTTCCTAATAATGAAAAATGGGGTGTGGATAATTATCTTTTAAAATTAAAATGTAAATATTTTTTTATAAATAATGTTATAATACTATATTTTAATATAATTCAATACATATTTATATTCTTTTCAATGTTAAAACCTAGAGGTAATTCTTAATAAAATATAACTTTTTATATTAACATGAATAATTAATTGAAACAAATTATTCCTACTATGATAATTAATACACTAAAATTCACTTATAGAAAAAATATTGAAATATTATGTTCCCTTGAAGATATGAGCCTCAATGAGATGGGGTGAATTGGTGTCTATAAGTTTCTTTCCAAAAATATATTTTGTTACTAGACAATAAAAAGGAAAATCCAATTCATTTTTTGAATGATGATAAATGATATTTAAAAAAATGAGAATATAAAAAACATAAATTTTAACAAGGTACTCCAACTCTTCAATGTTTATGGTGTTTGATGTTTTTTTGTTACCCTCTATCACATTTTAGTTTTTATTTTTCAACAAATAATATGAAGGTATTTGGATGATCATAAACGTCTTACAATTGATTTCACCCTACAATCATAATAGTTTAAGTCATGTTACAATATGTTAATTCCAATTTAATATTATTAAATATTATAAAATATTTATATAATAATACAATATTTTATTATGCCTTTAAAATTTTGTTTAATCGATCAAATTTTTTTCATTAGTTTCATCTTAAAAGCCATCAACTTCATCTTTGTAAAGGTCTCATAAAAAGTGTATTACTATCTCTTTATCGATATAAATCCCTTTATTTATTTAGATATACTAGGACATAATAATCCTAATAATTAAATGTTTTTAATCAAAAACTATTGAACATAAACCCATACTTTATATCATCATTATCTAAAACATCACAACACTATATTGAAATTATATTTCATATTACATATTAGAAACATGATTTGATATAGACATATCCATGATGTGGTCTATCTTTTAGAACACCAATTTATTTATCTATAGCCATTATCATTATATCATGACTATATGCCTCCTTTAACTCACAGAAAATGATTACTCTTGAAAAGTATTTATGAACTATGTCCCTTAAATTCCATTATTTATACTGATGATAGATAGTTTCTTAGCCAACATATTTCATCAATCAACCTCTATAACCTATAAATATTTCTCTCACATCCATGATTAATTTATATTAAACATGGAATTTTTTGCATGATGGTTATGTTCCGTGAAAGATATGTTATTCTTTAGTAACCATATTCAAAACAATTATTTTGACAGTGTTAAATTTTATTGATATAATGTTTGTTATTATTTGGGGATATTATTCATTAGATTGATGTTTTCTCAATATTTATAATGAATCACATTTTTTATAAATACCTTACTTATTTAAATGGATAATTATAATTTCTCATAAAAATTTTAAATCACATTTTTCTAATTTCATAATTATATTATTATTTTTTGTTTTGTATAAATAATATATAGTTTTTTTTGGAAAATTATACTTGAATTATATTTATGTATGTATTTCTGATTCTTATATGTGGGATAAATTCATAGTTACATATAATTGTTTCATTCCAATTTAGAAAATATTGATTTCTATGCACATATCAAATAATTATTAGAGGTTCCCATTTTAGGGATACAGAAATGGTATAACTATATTTTGATAGTGTGAAAATTATTCATACAAAACTATATAAAATGATAGATATATGGAAATAAAATGATGGTGATACAAATTTACAATGTGTTATTATGAAGAAATTATACTTTATTTTTATTAGATATTTTATATTCTGATTAACTACAAATTTTATGGATTTATTCAATATTTATTGTTATTTTATAAAATAATCATTAATTCTAATGATTTCATATCATGTAAATCTGAAATTTTTGAGGAAGGATTAATATATTATATTTTTTTATATGGTAAAATATAATATTAAATGGTTTACTATATATTTCCATGAATATTAATAATTGGTTATTAATAAACTTCTAATTTAATATGATCTAGGATGTTATGATATTTCTCATTTTTAATATAATATGGATAACTAGATAAAAGCCCTCAAAACAATCATTCAAAATATACTGACCACTTCTATATAAAATTTATGATGTGTAAAATATATTCTAATACAATTTATTTTTAATTCCCACTATAGTCGCAAAGGAACATTTATAATTTATAATGTTCTGCTGTTACCAAATATACATTGAATCTTCATCATCATAAAAATTAATAATTTTAATATATCTTTATGGTTCTCACTATATTATCATTTTATTATATATTTATTTTTTATTCATCAGTTAATAATTTTTCTAAATAAATGAATTTTTTTTATTATAACTCATAAAAAAATTAATGTCATTTGGTTGTGATATTGAAGCAGAAGTTTTTATTTTCGTTCTTCTTTTTTCTATAGATATAATTATTAGATAAGCTAGGTTGTAGATCCAGGTAATAAAAAATTCGTGTATATAATCTGATACCACCATATTAAAATTTTTGGTATTATTCATAATAGTAAAAAACCTCTCACTATGTTATAGTGTTGTGAAGAATAGATATTGAATTATTAAATCAAAATTACTCTACGAATCTGATGTTAATATTTTTTATTTTATTTTTGATACATTTTTTAATGTACATTTAATTAAAATAAATTTTATGAAATTATATACTCTAAACTAATAATATGATTAATGGTTCAAAATGTATATTCACCACGTCGAAAACTATTTTCCTCATAACTGTGCTAATATGTTTTTTATTCAATTATATTTAGTAATTTATTTTCTATATATAAAAAACATTTTTTCACATAATACAATATGAATTTATTTTTCCATTCCCTTTATTTTTTATTTTTATTAAATCTTATGAAATTTCAATCATAGTCAATAAATTTCATGATCATGTTGATCATAAATAAATCATTATAAAAATTCATTAACAATGAATAATTATCTCATTTGAATACAACAATTTATTCTTGAAATCCATGAGTTATTTGGGTGGAAGAAATTTCAATTTTATAATTTGGGAGTAATTTTTAGAATCAGAACACGTAAATGTGTTTTTTTCGGACGGGGTAGAAGAAATTGATGATTTCTCATTAGTTTCATTCATTTCTAACTAAATTGGACTTTTACTGCATAGGTTTTGGAAAGGCAGTTGTAGGGAATGGTTTTTTAACAGTTAGTTCCAATAGTAACCTAAATAATATGGTCTTACATGGGTAGAACATGGTTTGTCAAAACATATACCCAATGATTTATGGCTATGTGAGATTTATATAGTAAATTTTATATATAAAAACATGGTTGTTTCAGTGATTATCTAACCATTTATTTAACCTTGTGAGGGGGTGTAAATTTAGATATAGTCTATACATGATTGGAAAAACATTATCCTAACAATTTCTTTTAACTATGAACCCCCTTAGGAGTTAAAATGTACCATTTTATCCTATTCCCCCATTAACCCTTAAGAAATTATTTCCCATTCATCATTATCCTCAACGAACCACCATGGGATCTCATTATTCCTTCTTTTATATGATTTTATGAGTCTTATTCATCAAGGATCTGATTAAATCATTATTCATCATTTGGAATCCATCTTAGTAAGTCCAAGAGTCCCATATCATATTTTATTCAATTTTTTCAAATTATTAGATTTTGTTTCCATGCATGATCATATGCCATGTTTTTTGGGAATCTATCTATTATTCAATTTTCTCTTTTTCGGATCCTAATATATGACCATATTACCAAAGTAATTCTTATTAAGGATGAGGTGTATGGTTTCCATATATCTAAAAATTTATATATTTTTTAAGAGATTTGTGATAAACATTCACGAATTGGGTAATCCATGTGAATCTATTTTTTATTAATTATTTTTTAATTTATCCAAAGGGGTGATAAATTTTTTATCATGTGTGTTAAAGAATATTTGATCTATGAATGGTAGGGATGAGGTGAAAATAGTTCTTTGATCATTTGGATGGATATTTATAGTAATGTAATATATTTAAATTGAGAAAGTTGATATATGGGTTCCAAAGGAATGTGTTACAAATCAACCATGTGGTAATTGGGGGTTCTGACCACTAGGTTTGATGAGATATTGATCATTAATGGGTGAAATTGATGATGAAAATATCCATAGACGAGTGACATGGTTCGTAGTTGGCGATTGTGGTTATACTGAGGTGTTACATAGGTTTTTGGTGATTTCTACTCACCGAGGTTCATTGATATCATTATTGGGATATTTTCTTGAAAGTATGAAGAACTAATGAGGTGTTTTTTTACCACTCATTATATGTGGAGGCCTTCATAGACATATCAAAATATGGGATGGTGATTATAACTAGAATGAAAATTTTAATAACCGAATATATCCTTGTATATGTGTGTATGATAGCATTGGATGGGGGTTGAGGAACCTTGATATACTAGGGATGATGTAAAAGTAATATATAAGGATGAATAGCTACATGCCAAATGATAATTGTACTAAATTTCGAAAATAAATTAATAAATATAAGACCATTGAACATGTCATATAATTATCTACATGATGATTAGATGTTAGTTTTACATGACAAGTCTTATATATTATAAGGTATGGGATGTGATTTTGGGTATTATGGAAATGGATGGGGGAACTTCGGGTATTATATAATTTAAAATGGTGGATTCATTTGTCTACCACAATATTGGTTAATGTAAGTAAAAAATCCTTTGCATACATTAATCACTAATGAATGAGGTTATTTCATCATTTGGTAGTTGTGGTTTATTTATGTCATTGATATACTGATATTTATATGGATGTATGAAAATCACACAACTATTGTATCCTTCTAAGTTCATAATCACACCCTACATGGGCATATGATAATGAATGGATACTTTATTGATATGATTATAGAAAGGGGGCCATGTTCATGGTCTAGACCTTGGTGAGATGGATTGTGTTGTGGGTGTATGACATGGATGAAAGGGTTTTTGGAAAATTGATTATGTGGTACCTCGATGCTGAGATGGAGATTTATTTTGAGTTTTATAAAGTTATATAAAAAGTGTATCACATGAAATAATATGTAATATATATGAATATCATGAAATATAAAAACTAAATGATATTTTTTTATTTGTACTTATTGGTAATGTTCTATATTTTCTCCACTAAGATGGTGTATAACATTATAGTGATATTATTATTTTTATTGTCTTAATTGGATAGTATATTATCTAAAAATCACACCATAAACCCTCAATTATAGTAGGTAATTTTTGGAATATTGGGAGGCATGAATATGGACTGGTAGAATATTGGCATGGAGAACAATATGAGTGACTCCATTCTCAAGGCAGTCAAATTGTCATAAGATCCCTCAAGTTGGTCAGAGAATTGTAAAAGTGTTTGGATTTTTTAGAATTGGATTTATAGTAATAGGTTTCAAATTAGTCTATTAGTATGGATATTGTATACTAGATACTCGGAAAGTGTTAAAACCAATAATAATGGTTGTGATGTTTTTATTTCAACCACCTACATGAACTAAAATCCTTATTATTGAAGGAAAAAATATTATTGATCATGTTTTCATGATTATAGTCGACATATATGACTTAGATGTTGTTTTAAATTATATTATTAATTTTTTAAAATCTGAGACGGAGCGATAGAAAAATAAAATTCAATCATCAGGGTAGTAACTATTTATAACATGAAATATATATTCTATTTTTATAGATACTAGGATCTTGGAATATAGGAAAAGGTGATTTGAAATTTAACATTTCAAAATTGGTTAAATAATATGTTCTAGAATAGAATATTTATAGTATTTCACTCATATAGACCATGTTTATGGCTATTTTTTTTAGTTTGAATGTTGTCCCACACTTATATGGTTTATGTGGAGCATATCTCTATTATGAGATGGAAGGAATAATGGGAAAAAGTTGATATTTTTATATTATTACCCATAAGTTAAACAATGTTTCCATATATAGCCTCTTAATAGAATTCTACTCATCCATTCACATAATGTGGCATCTGGAATTATTTATATGTGATTCAAGACACTTTTATTGGTTGGAAGGGGCCATATGGAAATATAAAATGTTATATGTGTTTATTAGGGAAGTGTATGAGTGGTGACATGTGTGTACTATTACATCTTTCCCTTATTCTAATATCTAAAATGTCATCATTGGTTTTTAGCATAAATTTTTCATCAGGGTTTCACATCACCTACAGGAGCTCTATTGGAGAATCATGAAGGTGGAGTTCAAGTTTATCTTGGGAATGAATCAAATGATTCCACTACGGGTGGAAGTGAGTATAAAATATTGGTGGATTGTATGAAGAAAGGATTGTTTCCATTTATGATAGCATACATTGGGTCATGGCTGAGTGAGTATCTCAATGTGTTCTTAGTGTGGTTCATTTAGAGCATTTAATGGAGAGATTAGGGAGATGATCTTTATATGTCATATTTGATGCATGAGTTTAAATATCATAACAATCATTTATTTAGGGTAAGTGTTTTCCATAGGATGAATATATTTTATTAAATATATAAATATTTTTTTGTCATATTTTCATATCTTCAGGTATAAGGGTGATTCCATCTACTTTTATTATAAATGGAATAGAAAATAATTGGTGGAATGTAAAATTAAATAATGATAGAAAATGAGGACAATCATATATGGAATTTGAGTAAATTTTCATTTAGTTTTTCATTTCCATGTGACCGATAAAATATGGACATCATGAGATAATGATTGTGATGTTGGGAGACACATCAGTCAAGGACTATGTTGGGAGGTTAATAGACATATCACATTTTCACCCACTATTTAAAGAGAATACATCTATAGGGTGAGAATGTTCAAGGATAGAATACGACTTTCCATAAAGTTAAATTTTGACAAATTCTGGTTTAAATTGTTCTTAGAGGCCATAAATAAATCATAAATTGCATAATGGAACCTAATGGATTAGACCATACTGATCCTGATGCTGGTTTTTGGTGAATTGTACATTGAATCTTTGGGTTTCTTAAAGTAATCATGTATGGAATATCAATACAGTAGATTGGATAGAGTGTTGAGAAGGCCTCCTCCAACTAGATCATTGATTGTATTCATATAGTGTGGTAATCTTTGACATTATTATAATCAGTGAAACTAGACTCCAATGGAGTGTTAGGAATGTGGTTTGATAAACCATTTATAGATTCTTTATAGAAACACATAACTAGATGTTGAGAGTTAAGGACTAGGTCAGACCCATGGATATAAGGAAGAAAATTTTGTGTGACTAGGGGCCTTTATCCATGATAAAATTGTACATGGCATGAAAATACATTGTTGGATGTCATGCATGTTTCCTGTAGTAGGTACCACTACATAGATAATATGTACATTAGGTAGTCTGGATTAAATAAAACTAAATTGGGATCAGTTAACTAGTTCAGAGTAGGACATGTAGATGGCGATTGATAACGTTATTCCTTGAGTGTGGTAGTTTTTTTGTTAGAATGAGACACTATATGATATAAGGTGAACATGTGATATGAGTATTAAACAGGTTTTGGTTAATATGTGAGCGTTGGTAGTAGTTCATTTTTTCTAGGTGATGTGTGGGAATTTGGGAAACATTTTTCCACTATATAAGTATGATGTGAGCAATTTAGTGTATGAAACATAATATAAGAATTTCATGAATAATATGTGGTGAATGACATAATAGAAATAATATGTGACACAATTATGAGTTGAAAGCCCAATGAGATGTAGGATTGATTGTATGTAATGGTCTGGAAAAGTGTATCTTGGGGGATGGTTAGTGTATAACCATTATGATGCATAGATTGAGTTAGCCTATGCATGAGTAATTTTACTGAGGTAGTCCAACATGATGAAAATGAATTGGACATGTTTACTGTAATCTCATTGTTTTGGAATGTTTTGATTGAGATTATTTAGTGGATAAATAAACAATTGGTTAGCCTATGGATGAATATCTGGAGGATGATCTACAGTAATGTAGGGAGTTTGTGATGTCCGATGTACCAAGATAGTTGAAAACTACATGGTATTTTGGGGGGTTAATTTTTGTTGTTGTAACAAATATCTATTTGACTACTAGGGTGTATTTTTTAGGATTATAACTAATTATTGTGTTGTTTTTTGTTGGTTTTGGGGGGAATGATGATTCCTCGTGAGTCTGATTTATTTTCAGGGGTATCAATATTTAAAGGTTCATGTTCTAGAAATTTTAATGAGGGCTCCTGTTAGTGCACAATTAGTATAATAGTACACCCAAACAATAAACCCCCATATAGGGGTTAAATTATTTGAACAACAATGCACATTTGCCCATACAACTCTGACATTCATATATAATAAATTTCTAAAGGAAGAAATATGGATGTTACATAGTTTTTCAAACTTTTTATGTATACATTATAGGGGTAGGACCTTTTAATACTTGGAGTACATTGTTGGTGCATGGTTAGTCAAACCATGATTCTCTTTAAAAAGTGTTAAATTAAAATTATACCCTTCACTCTATTAACCATTTCTCCACCCTTTTATTTCCTACATTCCATGCACTAACCCATAGAGTGATCACCTTCTCTCATCTACTTTTGTTGTTGAGGTTACTTAATCACTCATGATACTTCTCATGAATTGTTCACCATGTTAGGCCCCTTTCAGTTAGGTTATTTTCCCCCATTCTATGTTTCATTTTTTTCATTAAAGTAATATATATTAGTTCCTTGTGATATTATATTCCAAATTTTTAATTCAATTTTCTTTTAATCCATTTTATTTTATTTTTCATATATCTATACGATACTATTAGATGATTAATGATGATTAAGTTTTAGGTATGTGGTGGATATATTTCATTGAATTTATACATGTGTTAATGTGATCCGAAAAAAATACATGAATGGGGAGGTTCAAGTGTGACCATTTAAAGATTAATTATTTTTATATTATTTCTATTATATTTGGATTTGTAATCTCATGTATTCTAATGTGAATATGTTCAATCTATGGCGCAGTATAGGTGATTTATAGTTTCAGGATTTTTCAGTATGAAATTAATAGTTGTGTAATTTATTTTAATTGAGAGAATGGATACGAAAGTTCAATGTGAATGTGTTTGGCAGAGACTGTGAGAATATAGGTTATGTTTTTATATAGAGTTATTGTGATGTAGGTCATTAGGATGCGACCATATTTGATGACCAAGGAAATAGATGGTTGAAATGGGATTTCAGTTGTAATAGAGTTCCATTAAGGACGTGTCTTGGATATTTAGTGATTTTCATTCCAAAATTGGATGAAAGAATCATTCGGGTTGTGTTCACATATAAATAGAACCCAGTCATGTGGGGTTGTTAGCATGGTATGAGTGAATGCCTCCGAAAAAGTTATCAGTATAACGGATGATGATAAACATTAGAAAGGATAATGTTCCCTACACAGATAGCCACATGTAACGGTGTGTGAGATTATTGGATGGTAAATTATGATCCTCGATATATTGTGGTCGATAGGCTATGACTATGTAAAGATGAATATATACATTCCAATGGATTTTCTTCTACCATGTTGATAGTTATTAAATAAATAAATTTCCAATTTTCATGTAATATATTTAAAGATATGTCTAAGGGATGTAGATTTTACATGTCATGTTGAATATGTGGTATGTTTTGGAATATTATGTTGTATAGTTTGGAAAAATTAAGTGGACCGAGGTTTCATAGGGTATGATTGGTGTTGAATTAATAATTCAACTCCAGTGTTGTCCTTATAAGGTAAAGGATCCTTTGTGTTTTTTGACCATAATTGAATTAAGTTATTTAAGGAGTGATTAGTTATTTTTTTATTTTTTTCATGAAAAATTATTTGTATTAGAATAAGAGTAACACATACTTTTGATGTCCTACCATGTTCATACTCACACCCTACACATTCCCCTTTAGATGAATTAAAACATAATGACTCCTTGTATAGTAAAAGGACCCAGTTTGTGGTATATACCTTAGAGAGTTGTGTTATACCATGCGGAAACAAAATGGATAGAATTGTTTGTGGAAGATGGGCCATGTGGTAATTTTGAGAAATTGTTGATTTTTTATAAGATTTTTTCTTATATACATTATGATCATACCGCAATCTATATTGTATTATTTTTATGACTATCTGACATGAAATATTTATCTAATATATTTACCTAGATTTCATTTTACATTTAATTATTGTAATATTTTTTTGATTAATTTTATCGCATTTGTATTCATGTTATTAATATTTTTAAACTGTTATTATTATTATTACTAAAGTATATAGTCTATCAATTATCACCTAATAGACCCCCAATTCATGTTAGAATCCTTCAGTGTAAGAGAGTATTTTCTATGGATATGTTTGGTATCATTCTATAACACTGGTCAAGTGGATCCCTATTGAGGGTATTATAAGTAATATTAGATCCTAGAGGCTGTTCATTATTATTGAACACCATTCAAAAATATTCAATGAGGTATTAAAGGGTAAGTATTTAAATGTATCAAATATATAGCCTATGTTACAATATAGACCATGAATGTGTCAGAACATGGGATGGAGGTTGTACAATATTCCATTTAATAATATTCATAAAATTAAATACATTTTTATCATGAAAAGGGAATTATAGTTCATGTTTTAATTGTTAACAATTATTTATATGATTAGGATTAATTTTTTTTGATATTATTGATTTTTTAGACACATGGTCTGATAGGAAGAGGGACAGAATTACGGAATCATGATATGTTCATAGGCACACATGAAATATTTGTATTCTTATTATTCTTTCGTGGAACATGGAATAAAACATGGGTTTGGCATATTTAATGATTCGAAAAAATATAAATATTATTTCTTTATATAGCCTCATAGTGGTATTATACCCAACCAATCATGGTATGTGGATCCTTGTTTGATTTTTATGTGCCCCTATCATTGTATAGGGTATGAGGAGTATAACAAATATATTAGTACAGAGGAATTATAGAGAAAATTAAGCTATTTATTGTGTAAAAAATATGCAAAAAATTTTCTCCATTATGTCTTCTTAGAGGAATTTTGGTAATCCATTTCATGCATGTGCTTTTTTTTGGGATTGGGATATTATTCATGACACTGATATGGGTGGTAAGGGGGAATTAAGACCTAAATATATGTGATATCAGTGAGGTAGGGAAATGTATTTTTTTAGAAATGCTAACATGTTATAGATTTCTGTATTTCTGATATCTATACCATTATCATTCTTTTTGATAATAGATTTGGTATCTCAATGTATGGCCACCTAGATAGGATTTTATGGATCATTAGGAGGGTGTATATGTGTTTCCCTCATGGTATGAATGTGATGAGTCCATGACTGTATAAGTGGGCATGATCCATGGGTGCATACTCTGAGGAAAGATGTATAATCATAGAAAAAACAGGGATTGGGACTGGGAAATATGAACAACTGAGGAGATATTGGAGTGTTCAATTCCAAGAATTGAGTCGGGAGCACAAGGTGATAATAAATATATGTAATATAGTAATCTACAGATCCAATCACATGGAACCATATTTAGGTAATGGGTGAAAAATTGGTATCATAGTATTGGATCAAGTTTGTATAAACTATTTTAGATCAAATTGAGTACCCATGGGTGATAGGTCAGGAATTGGTGAGTGGCATCAATAAGTCACATCAATGGTTCATATTGGTGGCTTTTCATTGGTGGATCCTTCATGTGTGTGTCTGGTGTTGGTGATTCATGTGGCGACTCACCAATCGGTGTGTCATTTCTAGTTTGTTGCAGTTTTTCTAGTTTCACCCCTTGGATGATTCCATTTATGTTAAATTATTTTAATTCCTTATTTAAATTGTTTTTAGACTGGTTCAAATGGTATTTATCTTATAATTTCCCAATGTATCCTTTGACTCCTTAACATCATGGTCTTCATCATGATCCACATTTAATGGCCTTGAAAATAGCTTCCAAGTAGATTTAGTATCATGAAATTCTATATCCAAAATCATTTCTTCCATTCAACCCTTCTGCATTGTCTTAGTGCTTGAAAAAAAAATTCTTCCCTAAGGATTCGTTCACCTGTATTATACAAGTCTATTAGGATTTCCCATATAATCATACATGCGACTCATGCAAACCCCTTATTCTAGGACATGGAAGGATTTATGATCATATGTTATTCCATGTTGGGTATACTTTTATCCATAATTCAATTGTGTTTCATGGGGGTTGGGTGTGACCATGTACCCTTATGAATAATTTTATAGCCAAATGTTATGAAGATTATAAGATTCAATAAATAAGGGGTTGGGATTACAATGATGTTGTTCGATTTGCTTTATTTGTTATCCTGGATCCCTGTACTATTTTTTATGTGATGTATGCCTTATGAAAATCATGGTCGTTGGAGGTGTCTGTTTTCACACCTGAATATAGTGTGAATCACTTATGTAATAATTGTAATATGTTTATCATGTATATTAAATTAATTATTTGGATTACCCCAGAACAAACTTATTAAATGATCACCCATATTTTACCATGTGGAATTGAATCACGGGTGAAGCTGAATCAGAATAATCCTTTCCTTGTTTTGTGTGGCTATGTGTTTTGTGTGGCCCTTTCAAGCTTCTTTTTGTGTTGCACATGCGGTGTAGTGGTTGGGAGCATATTTGTGCATATTGGGTGGATCAAGCTGTGTAATAGTATATCATGATGAGAGGATATTTTTTTGTGTAATGGATGAACTTTTTATGAAGAGGGATTATATATAAGCAGTGGTTGGGTAGTGGGGATGCATGAATGTGTTGTGTAATGTTCATTTATATGGGATAGTTGGGTGTGGTGTTGCGGTGCAGCGGGGCTACCAAGTGTGGTAGTAAGGAGGTGTGTTTGGGGGTCTTTC
This sequence comes from Viscum album, assembly GCA_963277665.1. Lineage (NCBI taxonomy): Eukaryota > Viridiplantae > Streptophyta > Magnoliopsida > Santalales > Viscaceae > Viscum > Viscum album. The sequence continues at coordinate 1,285,101,867 of OY728141.1, forward strand.
ATGTTGGGAGGAAGGATAGGGAATTTTGACGTAGATGAATGATGGTAGGGGAGTTTGGGAAAGGGGAGTGTGCAGTGGAAATACATGATGGATGATTACCCTTTGTATTCCAAAATGTTTTTCCTTTTGTATAATGGGGTAATATGTATAGTTTGTGAGTGATTGTTTAGAACAAATAGGGTGTTATCATGACTGTGGAATTCTCCCATTGTTCAAGAGACCATTATTTAATGAATCAGTGATATAATGGATTCATTTACCTTGGCACTTAATTCTCTATTTGGATTTGGATGTGATTGGTATGGTTTCATTTCCTTATAACATTTTTAGTGTACGGTGGTTTTTTTGGTAGGGATGGATTAAATAAACAGATTAAAAATATAGAGTAAATGTTAGTTAAATGAATTGGCAGGTTTATGTTTTGAGTGGTGACTTATAGTGAAATATTGTTGATTTATCATTTTATGGATGTGACCTTCATTTGTGGTGGAACAATCTTATAGGTTTTGTAGTGAGGGTAGTTTTGGTGTGGGATGGTTCTTGTTTTGAAACTCCTAGGTTGGGATGTATTTTGGTGCCTATATATATATGTCATTCCTAGTTTTTTTATACACACTCTACTCTTGTTGAACACTATGTAGAGAACACCCGCATTGTTTTTGGGGAGGGTGTCCATTACCCTCATCCTTGTGGTGGGATGGAAGGATTATTATTGTCTCTTGTATGATCCCTCTTTAAGGCATTGGTTGTTATAAAGACATTAGGTTTGGTATGCTGTGGTTGGGAGGCACTGACATATGTGGGCGACGTGTGCTTCCCAACTGTCTTCAATAAGAGTTGCGTTATCATTACTGGGTGTCTTTAGGATGGGGATTTGATTTGTGGCATAGGTGTTTTCATGTTATATGTGATTTGGTATGTTCTATAGGTTTGTGTGGGATGCTTTTGACAATGGGGCTTGTGGAAGAGTGTGGTAGTATCATTACGTTCACCATTAGGGGAGATAATTTAACCAGTGGGAAGTGGTGTGGGGTAGCCAAATATTGATGTTTTTATTAATTTACATTACGTGACTTTCATAATTTTATGATAATGCCTTGGTGTGTTTTGGGTAGATAGTATACCTTGTAATGTAATATTTCTTTTCTTTTGTTTCACACAAGGACATTAGTATGATTCTTCCAGTTTTGCATTGGTGACTTTGGTATTTCTATACTGAGTATAAATGTATTCTCAACCTATGTATTAAAAAATGTTTTTTGGTTTCTAGGTGATTATGCAGACTGTGTTAGACATTACTATCTCTATCATGGGGGATGGTTGTTGTAACACTACTTAGTTTTATTTTGGTACTTTGGCTTTTTCTTGTATTTCCATGTGGTTTACATTAAACATGAATGTGGGATGTGGTGTGGTTTCTTTATATATATGTGTCTTGGGCGTATTAAAGGTTGATACATCTTTTATCCTGATGTTGGGTACTATAAAAAGGGTATTGCCTCCAATTTTTTTATGATATTTCAATACCCTTCTTGTTGGATGCCACCCTAGGACCTTTTAGAGGTAGGACTCGAGGTTCATTATCTCCCCATCATCTTGAATAATGTGGGTTGTGAAATAAATATATCATAAAATGATGGTTGATAGATTTGATAGAGTTTGGATATAAGGCCCCAGCCTTAAACCTTAGTTAATCTTGAGTTATTACAAGATTACACCTTGAGGATCTTTTCGGGTTTAGAGTTTTAGAGAATTAGATCATAAAACTTTCATTACATTCCACATATAAACAAAGTGGTTACATAATTATAGTATTCATTTTTTCCATCAATGGAAACATATTTAAAATAAAACATGGATTCTTTCTTGACACTTCCTTGACACTATCATCATATCATGTACCTTTCCCTTGACCTATGAAAAACATTTCAAAAAAAATTGGGAAGAGCATAAAAATCTCATTAAGGGATATAAAAATATGGAAAGGAAACATGGGTACATATATACATAAGAATGAAATCATACTTTACCCATAAAACATAAACACTTTATCATACCTCATCAAATCATGAATAAATCATAGAAATCATAAGACATAAAGGTAACTTGAGGCATTCATAACTTTCTTATGTAGGGAGTAACCCTCTTGGTTACGTTTGGAATACCCATCACAGTATATTTCCTAAATCTCTTCGGAGAAACCTTAACGTTTCACTCCTTTGCGTTACCCATTGCATTGGAGAGCTATATCGGGCTCACCCGCCCTTAGTCTACCACGGAACCAACCGTCTTCATAATAATGCCCAAGAACCTCAACATAATTGTATCACATAAAACATGCATAAAGGAAACATAACATTTACACCTTTAAATCACAAGATATCAATACAACACATTGATATAAAAGCATTATGAAAACAATTTTCAATACCAAAATAAAAGAAAAGTAAAACATGGTATTTATTTTTCTTTAAAAAAAGGTATGGCTTGTAGAGGAAGCCGAAACTCAAATAACTGTCACGGCGGCAGAGAAGTCATTGTCGCCGCATACATACGACAAAAACATTCCCTTTTGTCATTTAGTAAACACTTCGTATAAAAAAATATTCCTTTTTAATAAACGTAAAAGTCAAAGGGGTTTATACACCATATAAAATAAGGTTGTGTATAAAACAAAATATGCCTCAATGAATGGAGATTGAGACAAAGTCCCATACCTTGGGTCTGACATGACTCGGTCGTTCTTTAATCTCCTGAATAATAAACTTGATTAAATTTCTACTTGTTTAAGAACCTTTTTCATGTTCATTATTCCTTTTATATCACTTATTCCCATGTCATGAACACTGTGTTATTATTTAAGTTAATAACGGTCGTTTTAACGATCATTGGTACTTGAGTCAAAAATGAACCCTTTATAATTACAAGTTGTTCATGTATCCATTATATCCAGAATGGTATTCATGATTTAGACATCATATATTTCATATATATCCAGTACATGCATGCATTTATAATATTACATAATCATTTAGAGGTAAGAAATGAAATGCACTGTTCATGGAGACGGTAATCCATACGTACGCATGAACGCTACTTTCATTTCTATTTCGTATTTTATAGAATGAAATCATAATGATATAAAAGTAAATTATAATTCCAGTATAATATCATATATAATATCATATTTCCATCCTTTATATGTCCCACATATGGTATTTAACGAATCAAATCACTTTGAGGGGGCGGTAGTCTGCACTTCCTTAAATTAAGATATCGCGTTTACCCATAATGGAAACCATAAAGGTATTCCCAAAATAAAAAATACATAAGAATAAGGAAAACATAAACATATTATATATCATATATAAATATAGTGACATCTTAATGGCCACCTTTGAAGGTGTTAAAAGAATGTTGAACAATCATCGTTTCGGGAGGCATAAATTCACCATCGACAGAAACAGTATGTCCTTTAACCATTAGATGTAGGTGTGTGTAAGTGTAGCTAGAATACATCTTATAGAAACATCCTAGTATATTTAAGATACTGGAGTTGTTATAAAATAAATGAATAAAAAGAGTTTAGGGGGTTGGAGAAGCAAAATAAAACAAAAGGACTCAAGTGAAGACATTACCTTAAAATCGGGTACCTCCCTTTGGTTTGAGCTCAAAAGCATCATTGGGAAGACTTATGCCCAAAGTGAGGCTTCAAGGAGTAATAGAGGGATGTGGAGAGACACAATGGGCAGGGGTTGACCGACCCAAAGGCTTTGGGAGTGTGGGTAAGGAAGTAGAGGTGGGGGTCTTTTATAAGAGGAGAGGAGGGGCACTCTTGGAATGTAAAGAAATGTTACTTTATTTTAAAATGAGTTTCGGATTAAAAAGGTCCCACATTGACATAATTCGAGGGTAAGGTGATAAGGGTTCTAAATCCACCCATAAAATAGGTTTTGGACATGTTTAGATCATAGATGTTACATTATCATTAAATTTTATTTAAATCCTTTATTAATGAGGTAATCGCTGCATCATCATGATGTCATAAATAATTTAATTTATATAATGTCTAAAAATTATAATAAAAATACTATGATGTAGTAAATCCTTTTATCTTTCCAATGACTATTTATAATCATAAATATGACTTGTATAACCCCATGTAAAAATTGTTTTAGTAAAAAATATCTTGTTTGTGTCATTTTTACTTTAACATTAAATAAAAAGATATTTATGTCATTTCTCAACCAAAGTGGCTCCATGGGATCCCCAAGTTGACCCATGGATTTTCTTGGTCGTCCATGAAACATCCAATTAGGGTAGGACATGTTTCAAGCTCATCTCATATTATTAAAACATTATTTTTACCATAAACTACACTAATTACCAATAATCACGATTAAGAACTTAAAAGTTACTATTCACCAAAAAATTATTTTAATCTCATTAAAACAAATTTTACTTCTTCACGAAAACCATGTATGTCGGATTTTTGAAAATAAAATCACAGAAGTGGAAAAGTTTCATTTAAACGAAAAATCAGTTTCTTTAACTACCACTTAGTGGTTTCACTATTCATCAAAAATTAAAGTTTTTCAGAAAGATACCAAAACTTCACCCTAAGCTATATTTGATATTCCGAATTCAAAAATGATGCCTATTTTACAAAATTTAAATCCTGTAAGTTGCATTAATTAATTTAATTACTAATTCCAGCTGTCATGACAAATAGCGTGTTTTTATGAAACAATAAGTATCAAAAGATTGACACTAGTTTAAGTCCAATTTCAAAGTGAAATTGATTCCAATGAACACCATTGGATAAAATGGTAAAAATATATTCTAATTTTAATTCAAAACCAATTAAAAAAATAATATAATCATATAAATAAATTATATTAAAAAGAGGTTTCGAATTAAAATACAACATTTTTCACTATTCATTAAAAAATGAACTTTATCGGAAAAATACCAAAAATTCACACAATGTAAATTTTGATGTCCCAATCATAAATAATAAGTTTATTTTGACAAAAATAGCTTATAAAATTTTCAAATGATATATTTAAAAAGGGTTTGCCATCAAAAGGCAATAAAACAATCTTTTAAGAATATTAGTGTATTCCATGCATAAGATTGTATTTATTTTCATTTTAAGCCTCTAAAACACTATCTTAATCATTAATAGACATAGATAAAAATATCCATTATTCATTACATACTTGGGATGTTACATCCTTCCCCCCTTTAGAAAATTGTGTCCCCGAAATTTATTTACTTATCGAATAAATGGGGGTATTTATCCCTCATTGCATTTTCAGATTCTCATGTTGCCTCTTCCATCATGTGGTTTTTTCAAAAACCTTTACCTGATTAATAAACATATTCCATAACACTTGCTCCATATGGTCAAGAATCTGGACAGGTTGTTCCTCATTAGATATGTTCTCTTCCAACTGAACTACCTCTGGACTCAAAACTTGAGATGGATCTGGCATATACTTTCTCAACATCGAAACGTGAAAAACATTGTGTACCTGAGATAAACTCGGTGGTAAAGCCACTCGGTAAGCAACAGATCCAACTCTCTCCAGAATTTCATATGGTCCAATGAACCTTGGACTCATCTTTCCTTTCATACCAAATCACATCACACTTTTCCATGGTGATACTTTGAGAAAAACATGATCACCTACCTCAAAAGAGAGATCCTTCCTCCTGTTGTCCGCATAACTCTTCTTCCTACTCTGAGTTTTTCTCATGTGTTTCTGTATCAGCTGAACTTTTTCTGCCAACTCTTCTACCAATTCTGGTCCTATCAACTTCCTTTCACCCACTTCATCCCAGAAAGATGGAGTTCGAGACCGATTCCCATATAATGCCTAAAATGGTGCCGTCTGTATACTAGAATAAAAACTGTTATTATATGAAAATTCAACCAAAGAATGATGTTGGTCCCAACTTCCCTGATAATCCATCGAACAAGCTCGTAGCATATCCTCCAAGGTCTGAACTGTTCGTTCTGACTGCCCATCTGATTGAGGATGAAAAGCTGTACTAAAATTTAATTCAGTACCCAACGACTTCTGAAGGCCTTTCCAAAAGATAGAAGTGAACCTGGGATCACGATCAGATACAATGGAGTGAGGAAATCCATGTAACCTGACTACCTTTGTAAGATACAAATGGGAAAGTTGATCTAGGGAAAAAGTATCTCATACAGCAAGGAAATGAGCAGATTTAGTCAAGCAATCAACAATAACCCAGATTGCATTATTACCTCGAGATGTCTTCGGTAATCCCAAAAAAAAGTCCATGGATATATTCTCCCATTTCCACTCTGGCACTGGTAAAGGCTGAAGCACCCCTTTAGGTAACTACCACTCTTCTTTAACCTGTTGACATGTCAAACACTTCACAGTAAAATCAGCAATGTCTCTTTTCATTCCATCCCACCAGTAATACTTCCGCAGATCTCTGTACATCTTAGTACTGCCAGGATGAACTGAAAACGGAGAACTATGAGCTTCACATAACAACTCTCTTTTCAACTATGAATCACAAGGCACACATAATCTGTTCCCAAACCTTAAAACACAATCGTTATCAATGTTGAATTCAGGAAACTTACCTTTTTGAACCAGATCTACCTTTTTCTGCAACTCAATGTCTTGCTTCTGTGCTTGCTTGATTCTGTCTGATAGAGAAGAGTTCACTTATACCTGAAAGAAAACAGAAGAACATCACGCACCAACAACATCTATGCCAAAGTTCATCAAATAATTAACTAAAGGATCACGTTCCAAACACAAAATTGTTAATGAAGCATTACTTTTTCGACTCAAAGCATCAGCCACTTTATTTAATTTTCCCGGATGGTAATGAATTGTGCAATCATAATCCTTGACTAATTCCAACCATCGCCTCTGTCTCATGTTTAACTCTTTCTGAGTGAATATATACTTTAAACTTTTGTGATCAGTATATATTTCACACTTTACTCCATACAAATGATGTCTCCAATTTTTTAAAGCGAAAACAACAGCAGCTAATTCCAAATCATGTGTAGGGTAATTTACCCCATGAGTTTTCAACTGTCGTGAAGCATAAGAAATTACCTGATCATTCTGCATTAGGACGCATCCATGTCCTTTCAATGAAGCATCACTATAGATAACAAACTCACCATTCCTGGAAGGTAGTTCCAAAACTGGAGCTTTCACCAATCTTCTTTTCAATTCCTGAAAACAATCATCACATTCTTTTGTCCAGATAAACATAAAACCCTTCCGAGTTAGCTTAGTCATTGGACAAGATAACCGTGAAAAATTTCTAACAAACCTTTGGTAATAGCCTGCCAAACCAAGGAAGCTACGAATCTCAGTTACATTTGTGGGTCTTGGCCAGTCTTCCAAAACTTTTTTTTACAGGATCAAAAGTTATCCCATATTTAGAAACAATGTGACCAAGGAAAGAAATTTGTTGCAACCAAAACTCACACTTTCTGAATTTTCCATACAGTTTGTTTTCCTTTAAGGTTTGCAAGATAACCCTTAAATGTCTTTCATGTTCCTCTTTACTTTTAGACAAAACCAAAATATCATCAATGATAACCACCACAAACTTATCCAATAAATCATGGAATATTCTATTCATTAAGTCCATGAATAAAGCAGGTGCATTGGTTAGCCCAAAAGGCATTACTAAAAATTCATAATGTCCATATCTTGTACGAAACATGGTCTTCAGAACATCTGCTTCCTTTACCTTCAGCAGATGGTACCCCGATATCAATTCAATCTTTGAAAAATATTGAGCTCCATGGAGCTGATCAAACAAATCATCGATATGAGGCAAATGATATTTTTTCTTAACAGTGATGTTATTCAAGGCTCTATAATCAATGCAAAGTCTCAAAGAACCATCTTTATTTTTAACAAATAAAATAGAAGCACCCCATGGTGACGTGCTAGGTCGAATGAAACCTTTCTCTAATAAATCTTGCAATTTCTCCTTCAAATATAAAAGTTCAATTTGAGCCATTCAATAAGGGGGTTTTGAAATTGGCTTAGCATCAGGAACTAAGTCAACCGTAAACTCAACTTCCCGATCTGGTATTATTCCAGGAAACTCATCAGGAAAAACATCAGGATACTCATTTACCACTGGCACATCATTAATAAGAACAGTTCTTTTTTTTCAACGATGTGTGCATGGTAACATTCATTTCCATCTTTTAAAAGTTTCTTGGCCTCTTGATTAGTTATCAACAGTAAGGGTTCATTCTTGTACACAAACTGAAAGTCTTTCTGAAAAGAAACATCTTTAGCTCTACAGTCAATCTTAGCATGGTAAATAGAGAGCCAATCCATACCCAGGATAACATAAAACTCTACTAGAGGTAGAACAATAAGGTTTGCAAGTAGGTTCTTTCCACAGATAAGGATAGGAAGATTCTTATAAATTCTTTTTGCCTCAACATTTCTCCCAGGTGTTTTTACCAAATGTTCTGGAGTCATTTCTTGAGATGGTATTCCCATTTTACTAGAAAAGTTTTAAGAGATGAAATAATGTGTAGTCCCCGAATCAAATACATTGGCATAATCTGAAAAAACAAACAAAGTACCTGATACAACTTCATTTGATGGCCCGACATCTGCTGAAGTAGTTCCAAAGGATTTCACCACCCCTTTCTGCTTGTAGTATACCTGCTTCCCATCACTCAAGATCTTTTTCGGACACTCGTTTGCATAGTGACCCATCTCATTGCACTTATAACATTTCACTAACTGTAAATCAAATTTGGTCTTACCTTCACCTTGATCCTTTTTAGTGCAATCCAGATCCTTATGTCCGATCTTACCACATCGGTAGCACTTTCCAGAATTCAGAAGACATTCCCCATCATGCCTTGTGCCACATTTTTCACAAACTGGAAACTTAGTTTTCTTACCATCAGACTTTTTTGAAGAATTCTTACCTCTCTCCTGCCACCTCAGTCTATTCTTCTGTTGGTTGTTATAGAACACTTGATCATCAGAAAAATCCATTTCCACAATCTCAGCACATCGAACAAGCTTTTCATAACTTTTAAACTCATGAGAAGCTAATGCCCTTCGATATTTTGACTATAATCCTGAGTAAAAATGATTGATTTTACTATCAAGGTCTCGGATAAAATTTGGAGCATACCTTGCCAATCGAGTGAACCTTTCTACATAGGTAGCCACCGAGTATTCCTCTTGACTCAATTACAAGAATTGTTTTTCCATACAAAGTCGAACAGCCTTAGGAAAATACTTCTCAAGAAACATACCTTTGAATTCATCCCAATCAAGAGCATCAATCTCATCGGCGGCCCTGATATTTTTAACCATAGACCACCACTGATCTGCCTCACCCTCCAAACGGTAAATAGAAAGACTAACCTTTTGATTGTCTGAACACCCCATGACATCGAAAATCTTCTCCAGTGCTTTATTCCACCCTTCAGCTAGCACAGGGTCAGATGATCCTCTGAATGACAGGGGATGTTGCCTCATGAAATGTTCCACCACTGACATTTTCCTCTGCGGTTGATCTGGCTGATCTCGTGCATGGATACCACCACCGTTTATCGCTTGAGTCAACTGCGCCATTACTGCAACAAACTGTTCAGTTCCAATTCCGACCATCTCAGGATGCTGATTCGGGAGGTTATTTCCTTCTGTATGCCTTCCTAGCACTACTCCCCTGTTTCCTCTGTGGAAAACCATTCTGAACAAACATGTCTTAGATGAAGCAACATGGTAATCTTCAAATACTATATCACTTCAATTTGACCATAAAAAAAATATTTTTGGATAATCATTTAATAGAATTTTAACTCCTAAAGTTATCTAAACCGACCTTTGATACCAACTATAAGGCCCTAGCCTTAAACCTTACTTAATCTTTAGTTATTACAAGATTACACCTTGAGGATCTTTTCGAGTTTAGAGTTTTATAGAATTAGATCATAAAACTTGCATTACATTCCACATATAATCAATGTGGTTACATAAAGATAGTATTCATTTTTCCCATCAATGTGAACATATTTAAAATAAAACATGGATTCTTTATTGACACTTCCTTGACACAATCATCATATCATGTACCTTTCCCTTGACCTGTGAAAAACATTTCAAAAAAACTTTGGATGAGCATAAAAAGCTCAGTAAGGGATATAAAAATATGGAAAGGAAACATGGGTACATATATACATAAGAATGAAATCATACTTTACCCATAAAACATAAGCACTTTATCACACCTCATCAAGTCATGAATAAATCATAGAAATCATATGACATAAAGGTAACTTGAGGCATTCATAACTTTCTTACGTAGGGAGGAACCCTCTTGCTTACGTTTGGAATACCCATCATAGTATATTCCCTAAATCTCTTCGGAAAAACCTTAACGTTTCACTCCTTTGCATTACCCAATGCATTGGAGAGCTATACCGGGCTCACCCACCCTTAGCCTATCACGGAACCACCCGTCTTCATTATAATGCCCAAGAACCTCAACATAATCGTATCACATAATATATGCATAAAGGAAACATAACATTTCCACCTTTCAATAACAAGATATCAATACAACACATTGATATAAATACATTATGAAAACAATTTTCAATACCAAAATAAAAGAAAAGTAAAACATGGTATTTATTTTTCTTTTTTAAAAAAGTTATGGCTTATAGAGGAAGCCGAAACTCAAATAATGGTCATGACGGTGGAGAAGTCGTTGTCGCCGCATACGTACGAAAAAAACATTCCCTTTTGTCATTTAGTAAACACTTCGTATAAAAAAATATTCCTTTTGAATAAACTTAAAAGTCAAAGGGGTTTATACACCGTATAAAAGAAGGTTGTGTATAAAACAAAATATGCCTCAATGAAAGGAGATTGAGACAAAGTCCCATACCTCGGGTCCGACTTGACTCGGTCGTTCTTTAATCTCATGAATAATAAACATGAGTTAATTTCTAATTTTTTAAGATCCTTTTTCAAGTTCATTATTCCTTTTATATCACTTATTTCTATTTCATGAACACTATGTAATTATTTAAGTTAATAACGGTCGTTTTAACGATCATTGGTACTTGAGTCAATAATAAACCCCTTATAATTACAAGTTGTTCATGTATCCATTATATCCAGAATGGTATTCATGATGTAGATATCATATATGTCATATATATCTAGTAAATGCATGCATTTATAATATTACATAATCATTTAGAGGTAAGAAATGAAATGCACCGCTCATAGAGACGGTAAGCCGTACGTACGTATGAACGCTACTTTCATTTCTATTTCGTATTTTATAGAATGGAATCATAATGATATAAAGGTATATTATAATTCCAGTATAATATCATATATAATATCATTGTTCCATCCTTTATACGTCCCACATATGGTATTTAACGAATCAAATCACTTTGAGGGGGCGGTAGTCCGCACTTCCTTAAATGAAGATATCGCGTTTACCTATAATGGAAACCATAAAGGTATGCCCAAAATGAAAAATACAGAAGCTTAAAGAAAACATAAACATATTATATATCATATATAAAAATAGTGACATCTTAATGGCCACCTTTGAAGGTGTTAAAATAATGTTGAACAATTATCGTTTCGGGAGGCATAAATTCACCATCCACGGAAACAGTATGTCTTTTAACCATTAGATGTAGGTGTGTGTAAGTGTAGCTCGAATCCTTCTTATAACAACATCCTAGTATATTAAATATACTGGAGTTGTTCCCAAATAAATTAATAAAAATATTTTAGGGGGTTGGAGAAGAAAAATAAAAAAAAGGACTCAAGTGAAGACATTACCTTAAAATCGGGTAACTCCCTTTGATTTGAGCTCAAAGGCTTCCTTGGGAAGACTTCTGCCCAAAGTGAGGCTTCAAAGAGTAAGATAGGGATGTGGAGAGACACAATGGGCAGGTGTTGGCCGAGCCAAAGGCTTTTTTAGTGTGGGTAAGGAGGTAGAGGTGGGGGCCTTTATAAGAGGAGAGGAGGGGCACTCTTGGAAAGTAAAGAAATGTTACTTTATTTTAAAATGAGTTTCGGATTCAAAAGGTCCCACATTGATATAATTCGAGGGTAAGGTGATAAGGGTTATAAATCCACAAATAAAATAGGTTTTGGACATGTGTAGTTCATAGATTTTATATTATCATTTCATTTTATTTAAATCCTTTATTAATGAGGTAATCGATGCATCATCATGATGTCATAAATAATTTAATTTATTTAAAGTCTAAAAATTATAAAAAAAAATACTATGATGTAGGAAATATTTTTAACATTCTAATGAATATTTATAATAAAAAATATGACTTGTATAACCCCATGTAAAAAGTGTTTTAGTAAAACACTTATTGTTTGTGTCATTTTTACAATAACATTAAATAAAAAGTTATTAATGTCATTTCCCAACCAATGTGGCTCCATGGGGTCCCCAAGTGGACACATGGATTGTCTTGGTCGGCCATGACACATCCAATGAGGGTAGGTGATGTGCCAAGCTCATCTCATATTATTAAAACATTATTTTTACCTTAAACTACACTAATTACCACTAATCGCGATTATGAACTTAAAAGTTACTATTCACCAAAAAATTATTTTAATCTCATTGAACCACATTTTACTTCTTAGTGACAACCATGTATGTCGGATTTTTGAAAATCAAATCACAGAAGTCACAAAGTTTCACTTAAACGAAAAATCAGTTTCTTTAACTACCACTTAGTGGTTTCACTATTCATCAAAAATTGAAGTTTTTCAGAAAGATACCAAAACATCACCCTAAGCTATATTTGATATTACGAATTCAAAAATGATGTATATTTTAAAAAATTTAAAACATGTAAGTTGCATTAATTAATTTAATAACTAATTCCCGCTGTCCTGACAAATAGCGTGTTTTTATGAAACAATAAGTATCAAAAGATTGACACTAGTTTAAGTCCAATTTCAAAGTGAAATTGAATCCAATGACCACCATTGGATAAAATGGTAAAAATATATTCTAATTTCACTTCAAAACCAATTCAAAATCTAATCTAATCATATAAATAAATTAGATTAAAAAGAGGTTTTGAATAATAATACAACATTTTTCACTATTCATTAAAAAAATGAAGTTTATCGAAAAAATTCCAAAAATTCACACAAAGTAAATTTTGATGTCCCAATCATAAATAATAAGTTTATTTTGAAAAACATAGCTTATAAAATTGTCAAAAGATATATTTAAAAAGGGTTTTCCATTAAAAGGCAGTAAAACAATCTTTTAAGAATATTAGTGTATTCTATGCATAAGATTGTATTTATTTTCATTTAAGCCTCTAAAACACTATCTTAATCATTAATAGGCATATATAAAAATATCTATTATTCATTACTTACTTGGGATGTTACATTGGAGTTAGGATAGGTGAGTATTTTCTTGTGTTGGTAGGGAAATGGTGTTATGTGATCTTTGTATGTGACATAGGCCAGGGAAAACTAGATCAGACACTGAATTTTAGGGCCCCTATTGTAGAGACCCGAAGCTTATCGTACATGGACATTACATTACATTTTCGGAATACTTAGTACATAACAAAAACACACACACAAGGATCGTAATAGTTTAGTGTCTTTGGAAACTCGGAACGTAATCTTCTAATCGTGGTGAAAGATCTTCAATATCTCCCATAAAGATCTTCCCTTTTTTTACCTAAAAACCTTTCTTTATATCCTGGGGAAAAGAAAACATAAAAGGGTGAGCTCAAATGCTCAGTAAGGGTAAACAACAGAAATATCAATCACATCATATACATAGGAACATAGCTTTTGGAAATATTAACCTGCAAAAGAGCTCATAATATCATAACATGGGATAAATCATAGAAGTGAAAATGAGATCCCTATAATCATAACATAAAACTTGAAACTTTGTGGCATGCACACATAATCATGGAAAATCATTTCTTGTTAGTCATGACTCATTGAAAAGACTATCTTAGTGGACAAAGTCCCTTTCTGAATCGAGTAACCCTCGTTTCAGTCCTGTTTCACTGAACCGGTATAACCTACCGTTCCAGCCCTATCTATCTCATGAGATATAAATCATTACCCATTGCATTGGAGGGAGATATAGGTCCCACCCATCTTATAATGAATCCTCTCTTATGTGTGCCACATAATCATAAATCATACATCATCTCATAACACATGTAACAAAAATGGGATTCTTAAAACATCATGACATCATAAATCAATTCATATAAGATAAAGAAATTCATAAAAATAATTCCATCTCAACATGATCAAATCAATGCAATAATAGGGATAAAAACAGAAACCTTTATTATCTTAGATGGAAAATAATTTTGATAAAACACTTGAACTCCATTCTTGAGGAAAATATCCTTTCTTCTTCGAAAACATTTTTCCTTTCATAACATTTCATACAACTTTAAAATAAAAGAAGTTGATTAAAAATAAACTTGAAAACTTGTAAAGGAAGATTCTTGGAAACAATGTTTTAAAAATCCATTCATGCCGTATAAGTTAAAAAAAACATTCTTCGTACTTTTGTCGGAAAAGTCAAAAAGTACCTCGTACGGAAAACGACAAAAGATTCCTTTCACTTCTTTTACTAAAAACTCACCGAAGGGTAAAATTGGATTTAAACTATTGTAAGTGGATGGAAACAATATTACATATTGATGGAACATGGATGCGGATGATAAAATACACCCCAGTAATTACTTACGAATAAACAATCTCGGATGAAAATGAGATTGTGATATTTCCCTTACCTTAGGTCCGACTTGCTTTGTAAGTGTCTGAACCTCCTCTTCTTTGAAGTGCCTCTTTGAGACCTCCTCTTAGGGAACTAAAATTGGTCTTTGAGGAAGACCAGAACCTCTAGGATGTTGCTAGGGAAGTGGAGAAGATATTTTGGCAGGGTTTGGCCGAGCTTGAGTGCTCAATTTGGTGTGAGGAGGAGGGGGAGGAGGTGTCCTTTTATAGGGGAGGAGAGGGGCACCTTAGGAATATCTCAAAATATTATTTTATATTAAAGTCAAAATCGGTTTATAATTGTTCCAAAGGGTCTTATTTCGAAGATAAAGTGGGGATGGGTCTAAATCCTATCAACCAATAGGATTTAGACAAGTTTAGGGTATTATTTTAACCTTATCAATTAGATTTAACTCTAAGTTAAATAATTTAACTTTTACCGTGTCTTTTTGTTTTCTTTCACTATATGGTTAATAAACTTACTATAACATGCCAAACGAACCCCAAATTGTATATTATTAATACATATATCCTTATCTTAGTCATTTGGCCGAACCTTAGATTTTTAGGAATAAAATAACAATTAATAATATAATATTTGATTTAAAAACTATTTTGTGTCAATTTTGACACTATTTGATATATGATTTTTGTGAAAGTCATAACAGAATTATATGTTCGAACCAAGTTTATTAAATCAACACTAATATATCATAGTAACCTAGAAAATTAGTGGAATTCATAAAAAGTCTTAAATTACATTTATTTTGGTATTTATATTATCAATTATGTCAATATTTCATTAATAAGATAATTACTGCATCATTTTTGTGTCATAAATAAATTATATTATTTGATGTCTAAAAATTAGAAATAAAATACCATCATGTAGGAAATCTTTGTAGCTTTCTAATGAATATTTATAGTCGAATTTATCTTATTTATAACCCCATATTAAAAATGATTTACTTATTAAACTTTGATTTTAACTATTTTAACCCTTCTTTAAATAAATTAATAATAAATGTCCTAATCTAATCCAAGTGGGCCTAAATGGTCATATTTTATTCCTAAGTTTGTTTTTGGTCGAATTACACTTGTCCAATAGAATTAGGACATGTGTTAGGGTAATATTAATATCATATTTACACTTAGTTACCTTATTTACTATTAACCGTGGTAAAAAAAGTAAAAAGTTACTATTCACCAAAAAATTATTTTCATCTCATTGAACCACATTTTAGTCCTTGATATTAACCGTGTCTCTCGGATTTTCGAATTTCATTCACAAAAGCGGTAAAATTATGTTTTATGCAAAATTCAGTTTTTAACCTACCACTTAGTAGTTTCACTATTCATCAAAAATTGATGTTTTTCAGAACAATGCCAAAATTTCATCCCAAGCTATATTTCATATTCCAAATTCAAAAATGAAGTCTATTTTACCAAATTCATAACATAAAAGTTGCATTAATTAATTTTATAATTAAATCCTGCTGTTAAAACAAATAGCGTGTTTTTAAGAAACAATATCTATCAAAAGATTGACACTTGTTTATGTCTAGTTTAAATGTGAAACTACATCCAATTACCAACATTGTATTAAATTGTAAAAATATATTCTAAATATACTTTAAAACCACTCAAATTAATGATTTATCACTATTAATTATTTCGATTAAAAAAGTTGTTTTTAATTAAAATTTAGTAATTTTCACTATTCATCAAAATATGAAAGTTATCCGAAAAGTACCAAAATTTCACCTTAGGCTAAATTCGATACTCCGAATCCAAAAATAAAGTTCATTTTGAAAAATAAGATTTACTGGATTTCAAAAAGTGGTTATTACTATTCATAACGGCTAGTTTTAATAATATTTTTATAGCATATCGTTGTTTAGTGAAACTCGGTATTGCGTACTACACACGCTATCGAGGAAGGTCGCGATTGCATGTAATGCAAGGCAAGTCAAGGATGTGTGTTGTTCAAGCTCCTTTTGGAGTAGCGTACAACACAAGACATTAATAAAATTAAAAAGAATATTTTTTTCATAAAATCTCGGGCTGTTACATTCTACCCCCCTTAAAATGAATTTCGCCCTCGAAATTCGTCGGGGTTATAAATGGTTTACTATTCTAAATTTTCTTTAATAGAATCCCACATCGTAAAAAGGAATACCAAAACTCGGCTTTAAAAACTAAAGTATGAAATGTAACGATTACCCAAATGAACTAATCACTGGGTTTCCACATAGGTGAAAATATGGATATGGAAGAGAAATCTAACCATCATGTTCTGATGGAGAGTGGTAGAGAACATGGCTATGGAAAATCCAGTAATCACAAATCCATAAATTTGTGATGATCTAAGGTACCATCTAATTCATCAGGTATAAGATCACTAGGACAACATTTTTGGTTTTCAAGATCATTTCCCTAAAGTTGAAAATTTGAATTAGAATAAATACTTACTTTATTTTGATACAATATCACTGTTGTTCGTTCCTTGAACAATTTCCACTTCATCTCTTAAATAAATGAAGTTGAATTTGTTTTTCGTGAAGTGTTAGCAGATCATGTGATAGAATGACGGGTCATTCCATCTGTCTCAAACAAAAGGTAAGCAAAAGTTATTAAATATACATAAGTCATTCTATAGTGATATTAATCATATATGGTTCCTAAAATGGACTTATACTTCATATATCATACTGCTTAATATAATAAAACTAGTTTCTACTAAACAGGGACTTCCTGTAGGCCAGTGGTAGGCGATAAAGGCCAGTCGCACTTTGGTTGTGGGTTCGATTCCTACAGCCTTGTCCGAAGCGATGGGTTGTCGCCCGTCCTGCAGGTTGTCCCTTTTTCTAAAACTACGTTACTATAACATCCCATCAATAATATCGAAAATCTTCTATCCTTAAACAATACTAACTTATGTCCAACATAATCCAGTCTAATATTTAGGCTTATAATACTGCAGTCCACTCTCATAATATAGTGACAACGATTACTAGAGATTTAATACTGTCGTTGATCCCCACATATCATAAGATATGTCTTGTTGGTCACATTCCAAACATTCAAAGTCCTTAATCGTGTATTCTCTTGAATACCTTAGTGAAAACATGAGTGCAGTTAAAAGTTAACACTTTCCACATACCAAAATCCTCAAAATTCTATATACTCAAACCATGATATCACTTAGTCCTTATATCAATCATGAGCTCATGAATACTATTAAACATTTCATTTTCTCGTCTTCATTATGCGCATATCATCTTATTTCCAAAAAATATCTCAATCACTTTGAATACCACATCAATAAATATTGCAATACTCAATGATACAACATTATTTTGGAATCCCATTACATAAACACTTAATCATTCCACCACATCGTTGTCATATTCAACATTGCCAATAGTGATCGCATGTGATTTCCCTTTGTCATTTTCCTTCAGTGGTTTCTCATGTTGATCATCACTAACCCTTGGATTAGGGCAATTATTAGCATAATGCCCCATTTCCTTGCACTTGAAGCATTGAAGTGTTGGCGGTGCATTCTCTGTAGTGTTTGCTTTATTCACATCATTAGAAACCCTTTTTCCATTACTTCGACACTCAGCTGCTCGATGACCTTCTTTTCCACACTTAAAACATTTTCTAGTCCCTTTTAGACAATCCCCACCATGCTTCTTTCCACACTTTGTGCATAAGGAAACATTCATCTTCTTTTCACCGTTATTCTGAGATTTCTCCTTGAACTCCATCTTTCGTTTCTTGTCAAAACCATGAGATGGATATGTAACACCAACTTCCATTTCTACCTTGATAGCACAACGCACAATTTCTTCATAGCTACTGAAGTCTCTTATAGCTAATGCCCTTCGAAGACTTGGTTTTAAGCCACAGAAAAATTGATAAACTTTACTTTCAGGTTGGATGATAATTCCAGAAGCATACCTTGCAAGTCTTGTAAAATTTGCTTCATAGGTACCAACAGATTCATCGTCCCTTTGCTTCAGTTCAAGAAATTCTTTCTCCATCTTTGTTCGAAGAATACGAGTGAAGTACTTACTGAAAAACAAGTTCTTGAACTCGTCCCATTCCATGGACTCAATTTCATCTCTTGGCCTCATATTCTTGATAATATTCCACCATTGATCAGCTTCACCTTCCAAACGATATACTGCTAAGATGACTTTATCATGTTCAGAACATTGAAGAACTGAAAATATCTTTTCAGTCGTACTGATCCATTGTTCAGCCACAAGTGGATCAGAAGACCCACTGAAAGAAGGTGGACGTTGCCTCATGAAGGACTCAATAGAATATTGTTCCCTTCTCTGCTCATTTGGAAGTCCAGAATGATTCATAGCTTGTGTAAGTATAGCAATAAGATTTTGCACTCCATCTCCCATAACATTTGTTTGTTCAGGAGGGCAATCATTGCATTGTCCATTGCATTGATCAACATGGTTCCTTCGGGTTCCAGCCATCGTCTAAAACCCAAAAAGAATAGTGTGAGAGGCAAAAATCATGCTAGGGAAAACAACATAATAAAGGGGGAGTACCTTCAATATCCAACATCTTAGGTTTAATTCTATGATCGTTAGCGTAATTCTATTACTATAACCTATATGTATACTTATCCCTAGGGACATCCCTAGACATACCTTAGAAATATCTCTAGGGATCTCACTAACGTTTTCGCATCCTAGTTTCCAAAGGTTGACTAAACCTTTCCTCTGATACCAACTGTAGATACCCGAAGCTTATCGTACATGGACATTACATTACATTTGCGGAATACTTAGTACATAACAAAAACACACACACAAGGATCGTAATAGTTTAGTGTCTTTGGAAACTCGGAACGTAATCTTCTAATCGTGGTGAAAGATCTTCAATATCTCCCATAAAGATCTTTCCTTTTTTTTACCTAAAAACCTTTCTTTATATCCTGGGGAAAAGAAAACATAAAAGGGTGAGCTCAAATGATCAGTAAGGGTAAACACCAGAAATATCAATCACATCATATACATAGGAACATAGCTTTTGGAAATATTAACCTGCAAAAGAGCTCATAATATCATAACATGGGATAAATCATAGAAGTGAAAATGAGATCCCTATAATCATAACATAAAACTTGAAACTTTGTGGCATGCACACATAATCATGGAAAATCATTTCTTGTTAGTCATGACTCATTGCCAAGACTATCTTAGTGGACAAAGTCCCTTTCTGAATCGAGTAACCCTCGTTTCAGTCCTGTTTCACTGAACCGGTATAACCTACCTTTCCAGCCCTGTCTATCTCATGAGATATAAAATCTTTACCCAAAGCATTGGAGGGAGATATAGGTCCCACCCATCTTATAATGAATCCTATCTTATGTGTGCCACATAATCATAAATCATACATCATCGCATAACACATGTAACAAAAATGGGATTCTTAAAACATCATGACATCATAAATCAATTCATATAAGATAAAGAAATTCATAAAAATAATTCCATCTCAACATGATCAAATCAATGCAATAATAGGGATAAAAACAGAAACCTTTATTATCTTAGATGGAAAATAATTTTGATAAAACACTTGAACTCCATTCTTGAGAAAAATATCCTTTCTTCTTCGAAAACATTTTTCCTTTCATAACATTTCATACAACTTTAAAATAAAAGAAGTTGATTAAAAATAAACTTGAAAACTTGTAAAGGAAGATTCTTGGAAACAATGTTTTAAAAATCCATTCATTCCGTATAAGTTAATAAAAACATTCTTCGTACTTTTGTCAGAAAAGTCAAAAAGTACCTCGTATGGAAAACGACAAAAGATTCCTTTCACTTCTTTTACTAAAAACTCACCGAAGGGTAAAATTGGATTTAAACTATTGTAAGTGGATGGAAACAATATTACATATTGATGGAACATGGATGTGGATGATAAAATACACCCCAGTAATTACTTACGAATAAACAATCTCGGATGAAAATGAGATTGTGATATTTCCCTTACCTTAGGTCTGACTTGCTTTGTAAGTGTCCGAACCTCCTCTTCTTTGAAGTGCCTCTTTGAGACCTCCTCTTAGGGCACTAAAATTGGTCTTTGAGGAAGACCAGAACCTCTAGGATGTTGCTAGGGAAGTGGAGAAGATATTTTGGCAGGGTTTGGCCGAGCTTGAGTGCTCAATTTGGTGTGAGGAGGAGGGGGAGGAGGTGTCCTTTTATAGGGGAGGAGAGGGGCACCTTAGGAATATCTCAAAATATTATTTTATATTAAAGTCAAAATCGGTTTATAATGGTTCCAAAGGGTCTTATTTTGAAGATAAAGTGGGGATGGGTCGAAATCCTATCAACCAATAGGATTTAGACAAGTTTAGGGTATTATTTTAACCTTATCAATTAGATTTAACTCTAAGTTAAATTATTTAACTTTTACCGTGTCTTTTTGTTTTCTTTCACTATATGGTTAATAAACATACTATAACATGCCAAACGAACCCCAAATTGTATATTATTAATACATATATCCTTATCTTAGTCATTTGGCCGAACCTTAGATTTTTAGGAATAAAATAACAATTAATAATATAATATTTGATTTAAAAACTATTTTGTGTCAATTTTGACACTATTTGATATATGATTTTTGTGAAAGTCATAACAGAATTATATGTTCGAACCAAGTTTATTAAATCAACACTAATATATCATAGTAACCTAGAAAATTAGTGGAATTCATAAAAAGTCTTAAATTACATTTATTTTGATATTTATATTATCAATTATGTCAATATTTCATTAATAAGATAATTACTGCATCATTTTTGTGTCATAAATATATTATATTATTTGATGTCTAAAAATTACAAATAAAATACCATCATGTATGAAATCTTTTTAGCTTTCTAATGAATATTTATAGTCGAATTTATCTTATTTATAACCCCATATTAAAAATGATTTACTTATTAAACTTTGATTTTAACTATTTTAACCCTTCTTTAAATAAATTAATAATAAATGTCCTAATCTAATCCAAGTGGGCCTAAATGGTCATATTTTATTCCTAAGTTTGTTTTTGGTCGAATTACACTTGTCCAATAGAATTAGGACATGTTTTAGGGTAATATTAATATCATATTTACCCTTAGTTACCTTATTTACTATTAACCGTGGTAAAAAAAGTAAAAAGTTACTATTCACCAAAAAATTATTTTCATCTCATTCAACGACATTTTAGTCCTTGATATTAACCGTGTCTCTCGGATTTTCGAAATTCCATTCACAAAAGCGGTAAAATTAAGTTTTATGCAAAATTCAGTTTTTAACCTACCACTTAGTAGTTTCACTATTCATCAAAAATTGATGTTTTTCAGAACAATGCCAAAATTTCATCCCAAGCTATATTTCATATTCCAAATTCAAAAATGAAGTCTATTTTAACAAATTCATAACATAAAAGTTGCATTAATTAATTTTATAATTAAATCCCGCTGTTAAAACAAATAGCGTGTTTTTAAGAAACAATATCTATCAAAAGATTGACACTTGTTTATGTCTAGTTTAAATGTGAAACTACATCCAATGACCAACATTGTATTAAATTGTAAAAATATATTCTAAATATACTTTAAAACCTCTCAAATTAATGATTTATCACTATTAATTATTTCGATTAAAAAAGTTGTTTTTAATTAAAATTTAGTAATTTTCACTATTCATCAAAATATGAAAGTTATCCGAAAAGTACCAAAATTTCACCTTAGGCTAAATTCGATACTACGAATCCAAAAATAAAGTTCATTTTGAAAAATAAGATTTACTGGATTTCAAAAAGTGGTTATTACTATTCATAACAGCTAGTTTTAATAATATTTTTATAGCATATCGTTGTTTAGTGAAACTCGGTATTGCGTACTACACACGCTATCGAGGAAGGTCGTGATTACGTGTAATGCAAGGCAAGTCAAGGATGTGTGTTGTTCAAGATCCTTTTTGAGTAGCGTACAACACAAGACATTAATAAAATTAAAAAGAATATTTTTTTCATAAAATCTCGGGCTGTTACACCTATAATCCAATTTAAGGACTCTAAGCTTACAGAATGACCAAGTGGGGATGCACTAATTGTGGGGTAGAGACACAAGGAATGGTACATGCATCATTATTAATTGTTTTCATGATGGTTTTTGGAATTCAAGAGGAATAAAAATAAAAAACGAGTTTAAAATAATATATAACTAGAAAATCAATTCACAAGTTCTTAGGAATTCCAAGTTTACTTTTAAGCTATTTAACAAAAAATGTCGTTGATGAATGCCTCAAGAAGTGGGGTCTTAGCAGGCTAATATTAATGATCGGTGGAGGGTTGATCCAAAGGAGGAGGAATATTAATGTCAGAAGACGCTTTGTGCTTTCCAGCAGTAGACTCTCGGAAATTAGGAGGGTAGATTCTAGTACATAGATATGTAGGGCTGGGTTTTGGATCTGGTGGCCTCTTTCAACTTTATTTGGGCTCCCATAGAATACTAGGTTCCCCTTTTAGTGATACTGATGAGGGATGTAGTGTGTCTATAGTGGATACATTACCTTGGGAAGACAAATGATACTAATATTTTGTGGGATGTATTTGAGAAGGTGTTTTGGGAGGAATTAATTTCTTCAATAATGAATGAAGAGATGTGAAATAGGCTTCTCTCCATCCATTAAGGGAGTATGTCAGTACGAGAGTTGGGGTCAAATTCAATGATCTCCTTTTATTTTCTCTAGATATCTCTCCGGATGAGTATTCCTGGGCGATATGTGTAGATGAGGCCCTTTAACATTCTTTTTAGTATACAGTTACTACCTTCACCCTACCATCAGGTACTATATATTTTCCCACGGTCTTGGGAACGAGGATTTTTTTCTTGTGTTGGTTGATAGAACCTTTAGAGTTACAACCTAGTTCAGGCTATGTATGGTGGAGTTGGATAGATCCCTCACCCACATTATCAACAGTTTCTAGCCCTTTCATTTTTGCAGTAGAGGCAGCAGGCTCCTACTTCACTAAAAAGTGACTAAGTAGGAAGAGGCCTACTTCTTGGTGTTTCACATGGACCATGACCTGGGTGTGGTCGGGGAGGAAGAAAAAAGTATAATGGAAAACGAGATGGGCGTGGTCAGTTTCATGCAAAAAAAATTGCAGTTCCAGTTGGGTCAGATATTGTTTGACAAATGATTAGTTTTTTTATTACCCTAGTTCACGCTTTTTTTTTGATTTAGGAGAACCAAACTCCTTAGTTTCAATCTAACTAGAAAATTCTATAGAAATATACATATAGATACTTTAGTCCTTTGATGTTGAGTACACCAGTCAGAGGTTAGAATAACTGGATTGATGTTTTTCATGGATATAGACTGATGTTGGGGCCGCATCTGTCCAGTGAAGATCCCATTATTCTATAAATGCATCCATATAGATTTATCCATGGAATAGAATGGTTGTAATATATGTGTTCATTCATTTACTACTACCTGAGAAGAGTCATGTCTTCATTTTTGGTTGGAGAATTTATAGCAATCATTTTCGAGAAAAGTTGTCTTATGGGAAATCGGAGTGTGGAGGCTCTTCTTTCCTATTTAGCAAATATTTCAGTGGAATTAGTGGATAAAGTGTTTATGGGAGTTTATATAGTATTTTGAGAGTTCATGGATGTTTTTATTAAGATCTTCTTACTCTACCCCCATGACATATCTTTGAGTTTGGGATAGACTTTCATTCCAGTGCTTCCCCCATTTTGATTGATCTTTATCGGATGGAACTTTCTCAGCTACCGACGATATGGCTTCAGAATGATTTTATGATGTTGAAGGGATTTATCCATCCTGGTTCTCTAGGATCAATCGGTGGTCTGTAAATCATCAACTAATGGCGAGGAAGGATAATATCCTAATGACTTCTTTCAGGTGTTGGTGTGGGCACATCGAGTTCGTGGTTATGTTGTTTAGTGTTACAGACGCACTATCCATGTTCTTGTGGCTTAAGCATTCTATCTTTTGTATATTCACGGACCAGTTTGTCATTATATTCATCTATGAAATCTGGATCTACTCGATGTTAGAGGAACAGTATAATGAGAATCTCAGAAATGTACTAGAGGTCCATTGACACCACTATCTCTATAGAAATATATCTAGTAGAAAGTTTTTTATGTGAGAGGTTAACTTCCTTGGACATTTGTGTCTCAATAGGGTGTAATAGTAGACATGTTGAAGGTCAAGTATAAAATTTTATTGAAATAATTAAATAATGTGGTAGAGGTTAACTATTTAATTGTTGAAGTTTGATACTATTAGATATTAGTACCTGATTTCCCTCGAGTTAAATCTTCGTAGATAGCTCTAAACATAAAAGGACAGACTTTTTCATCGGGTGATCAGTTCTATGAAGTGATTGGTTATTAGTGGGGGAATTTGGTTTGTGCCTTGGTGCTCTGGTTTCTAGAGGAAGGGGTGATGTTTGATCTATTTAGTGATGCTTCCCATTTTGGATTTTGGTTTGGGTTGATGCAGCAATATGAAATGATCTTTTATGAGTCTAGGTAGCTGCATCACCAAGAAAAGAACTATTACACCCATTAGATGAACCATCTAGATGTTTCGTTCTCATTAAATATATACCGAAATTACCTCATTGTGGAAGGCATTGTGGCCTTCATAGATCTAAGAGATGGGGGTACATTTTTACTCAGCACGATTTGATCATTCAGCAGTAGAGGTTGAGGGAGTTTCTCCAGGATTATGATTTTTAGATCCATAACACCTTAAGAAAGGGGAATAGTGTAGTCGATTCTTTAAACATGAAGTCACTGAAGGAATTTGTTCAGAAATCTACGGATTCTGGGAGAGCAATGGAGGAGTAGGATACCCTTCACTTAGAAGCTAGACTTGATTGTAGTAGAGGTTTCCTATTTCAAATGACTATGCAGTCAACTCTGAGGTGGTAGGAGGAGGAGTCTTAATGGGTTGAATCATAGGTAGAGGTAATGAATGATTTCTTTATCTATCATTATTCTTCAGAGGGATGGTCATAAGACTGTTAGAATCATATGTTGTTCAATGAGAAGCTATTTTTTACAATGAAAATTTTCAAGGGAGTTCTCTGTGATTTTCATAGGTAACCCCTATATGTGCACATAGAAATTTACAACATATATCATGGATTGAGGGAACATTTTCTGTCACTCGTGATGAAGCAAGAAGTGGAAAATTTTGTGGCAAAGTGCTTGGTGTAGTAGAATGTGATGGTTGTGTTATGTGTTCCTAGTTGTTGTTTGTAGCTCTTAGATGTCCCCAAGATGAAGGGTGAAGACATCACAAGAGAGCTCATTACTAGATTACCAAGTGATCCAAGAGGCTGCAATGTAATCTGTGTTGTTGGATATCCAATGACAAAATTGACTCACTTATCTACATTCAAGGTGTCGAGCATAGAACATTCCATAGTGTAGTGGTATGTGGATAAAGTGGTTCAAATTCATGGATTTTCAAGATCCCTTATATCATATATAGATACATGTTTTATTCCATGAGTATGTAAGAGATTGAATCATGCCTTTGGCACATAGTTATGACTGAGTACTACTTTCCAACCTAAAAAAGATGTGAAAAATGAGAGGATCATCCAAACGTTGGAGAACATATTGCAGGCATGTGTTCTAGACATTGGTGGGTCTTTAGTTTGATATTTTCCCTTACTTGATTTTTTTACAATAATATCTATAACTCTTCCATTTCATTGGATCTGTTAAAATCTCTCTATGGAAGTTCATTTCCTTCGCCGTTATGTTTCACAGATGACGGGGAAGTAGTTTTTCTTGGACTAGACATAGTGTAGAGTACAACAAATAAGGTGAAGCATTTCCATGAGAGGATGAAGGTAGCATAGGAACGACAGATGTTGTACGCCAATCGTAGGAGAAGGACCTTGGATTTCGAGGTTAGGGACCATGTGTTCTTGACAGATTCACTCTCATGTGGGAAGTGGATGTTTGACAGAGAGAGTAAGATTTCTCTAAGAATCATTTGACCCTTAATGTTATTGGGACGAGTTGGATATGTGGAATACTAGTTGGTTTTACCATCAATTTTGGGAAAAATCAACGAAGATTTTCATGGCTCCCAAATTTTTCAACATCATAATGATTTCTCCCATGTCATTGATTCAGGAGAGTTGGAACTCAGGAATGACACTATATTTGTGGAGAGTCCAATAGATATTTATAATCATCTATAAAATGTGATTTCTGGGTGGACCATTCCATTGGACAATGTGTTCTCAAGGCATGGTGGCCAAGAGGTGAGTTATATGGTGCAGGAGATGCAAAGGTGTGCCCAGTACCCAATGTTTTTTTAGTATTGCTTGTGATTTTTGATATGCGATGTATTACATGAACCTTTTATATTATAAGATGAGTTGTTTCCATGTTCTATAATATAAAACAATGTCCTAACTAGTGTATAGGGGAAAACTTGATTCCTATTCATGAAACATTAGTATGGATTCAGTTAAACCTGTGTGGGTGACATAGTGATCGCCCGAGTAGGTAGTATATTGACATGGAGGAAAAAATTCCCTAATTAATGTTTTTAAATGGTTAGTTATTGTGTGGGTTATATTTTGAATTTTTGGGTTATCAATCATGGGAGTATTTGTCTTGGATGTAGAGGTTTCACTCTACCATTAAAAAAACACATGGTGTGTTATCCTTGAGAGGTATCTTATATGATGTTTGATCGGACACCACTTTATTTTAGGTTTGGTTTTGATTTATCAATGGAAATAATAGTCTGATCAGTATCTTATGTAATGAACTAAACCTCTTTGGACTATTAATTTTCCAAAATCTAGGGGTTGGGGTGTTTTGGGAGGGATCAGTGTCTCATTTCCAATTTTTTCCAAATTTCGAGTTTCCCATCATTGAGTCTAGTGTCAGTGAGTTGTGTCAGTATCTCAATGTCAGTGACTCATGGTATCTATGACTCATGGAATTAGTAGATTGAGGAATCAATATGCTGAGGTGTCGATATGTCAAGGAATCCATAGCTCAAGGAATCCATAGGTCAACACAGAGGTAGGTCGATCCATTGGTAGGTTAGGCATCCATGAGTGTCATCAGTGAGTAAAGTTGGTGGATCGTCATTGGTTGATCTTCCATCGGCGAGTTAGCTGTTAGTGACTCACCTCGGTGACTCACCCATTGGTGAGCTATTTCAATTATTCCCAATTTTTCAATATTAACCCCTTCGATGTTTCATTTAATGTTTAATGAGTTAAATGTATAATTTAATGAGTTCATGGACCACATAAATTGGTATTTTTCTTCTAAGAACCTGATGCTTCCTTTGATTCCAAAATCATGTGGTCTTGATCGTGATCTTTCTTTAATATCTATTAAAATAGTTTCTTAATTGATTTAGGAAATTTACATTCAAAATCAGAAATCATATTTCTGGTAAACACTCTTCTTTATCTTGTTATGCAAAAAACCTATCTTCCCTCTGGATTCGTGTGCCTATGATTTATGATCTTGTTCCATTTTCCCTAGATTAATCCCTACTACTCATTAAAACCCCATATTTTGTAATGAGGATAGATTGTTGACTGTTATTGGTTTCATGTAGGGATTTATTTCATATCACTTTGAATTTTCTGTCAGTTCATTCTGGTGTTCTCATGTACCCTTATGAAGATGGTTGGACCCAGATTTGTGGAATAAAATAAGAATTAACAGATAAGGGGTTGGGATTATGATGCTGATCAGTTTGTTTCCTATTTTATCCTTGATCCTTGCCTAATATTGTAAGAGATTGATGCCTTTTTAAGATCATGGATGTCGGTGGTCTCTGATCTCCCACATGTATTATTTGTGAATAACTGTTGAAAACATTAGAATCTGGTTAATCATGTATATTTGGTTAATTATATAGATTCTATCAGATCAAACTTATTATATGATCAAACATATTTTATCAAGTGGAATTAAAGCACGATTACTCCTGAATCTGAATAAAATTTTCCTTCTTGGTGTTGTTGTGTGATGTGTCTAGTTCTGTTAGGATGTTTTTGACATGTTCATGTTGGGGTGTGGATGAGAGTGTGGCTGTGAGTATGGGTTGATGTGGGTGGTGTAATGGTATCTAGATATGATAGGTCAGTAGATGGTGGAATGGATGAACTCTTTATATGGTGGGATTTTATCTGGGGAGTGATTGTGTAGCGTGGATGCATGTTTAGGTTGTGTAATATACATGTTTTCGAGTGTCCTGGGTGTGGTGGTGTGGTGTAGTAGGTTTGTCAAGAATGGTAGTAATGGGGTGTGTTGGGGGTCTATGTTGTTGAGGGGAATGTCCAGATGGCATAACATTGATGAATGATGTTAGGGGATACCAAGAAAGGGGAGTGTGCAGTGGAACTACATGTTGGTTGTTTTCTATTTTTCTTTTGAATGTGGTGTCTTTTATTCAGCGGGATTCCATGGATACCTTAGAGTTATGATTTTTAGGAAACAACATGTTACATAACATGGTTATTTATCCTGAAGCATATTGATTATTTATTTTTATAATTTGGTGTTTGCATGGATTCTTTTACATTGGACCTTATTTCATTTTTTGGCGTTGACAGTTGTTGTTATGGCTTCTTCTCCTTATATAATTTGTAGTGTAGGCAGTTTCATGGGTAGTGATAGAGTAAATAAAAAATGTTGATAATGAAGAGTGATAGATGGTAAAATGAATAGAATAGGGGTGTTTTTTGAGTTGTGACTTATAGTTAAGATGTGCTAATTTATTGACTTA
This sequence comes from Viscum album, assembly GCA_963277665.1. NCBI lineage: Eukaryota > Viridiplantae > Streptophyta > Magnoliopsida > Santalales > Viscaceae > Viscum > Viscum album. Next base: position 1,285,131,571 of record OY728141.1, read on the forward strand.
CATAAAGGACCGTCATTCATTGTGGTACATGCATACAGGTTTGGCAGAATGGGTATTTTTGATTTGGGATGGTTTTTTTAACTATAGGTTGGGATGAGTATTTGGTTCAAAAATATATCCATGTTTTTCCTTGTGATTTCTACACGCACCCACCCGTATTGATCACTACGTGAAGAACATCCAAATTGGTATGGGGATGGTGTCTTTTCCCAACATCATGGTGGGAAGATGGGTGGATAGTTATTGTCTCTTATCTTCTCCCTCCTCTAGGAATTGGTAGTTGTTGACTCATCGGGTAGGTTGTTATGTGGTTTTAAGGCCCAGGTTTCTGCGGGCAAGTTTTGCTTCCAAGGAGTATTCAAGATTAGTTGTGTTGTGATTCTTATGCATATTTGGGATGTTGTTATGGTTTTTAGCCCATGTGTTTATGAGATATATGTGATGTGGTATGTGGACTAGGTGTGTGCCGGAAGGTTGTGATAGTGGGAATTGTGGATGTGAATTGTATCATCAGGACGTTCACCATTAGGGATGATAAGATAACCTATGGATAGTGGTGAGGGATACCTAATGATCGATGTGATTATTATATTAAATTACATGACTTTTGTTATTTGGTTAGCTTAACTTGGTGAGGTTTGGGTGGATGTTATACCTTATTATGTGCTTTTGAGTTTCTATTGTTTTCTCACAAGGGAATTAGTATGCTTCTCCCACGTGCGAACATCTAACTTTGGTTTTTACCTACTAAGAATACTTGTTTTCTCACACACACCCACACAGACTATATATATATATATATTTGTTTTCCTGTTTCATGGTAGATCACTACAAACCCTACTAGAACTTACCAGCTCGGACATTGGGGATAGTTGATGTGTCGCTGCCTATTTTTATTTTGGAATATACTGTTGAGTTTTCTTGTATTTCTAGCAGTTTTACTTTGAACATGCATATGGGATGGATTTTGGTTTCTTTATTTATATGTTTCATTGGGTTTTTTGAGGTTGATACATCTTTCCTCCCAATCATGGTTACAATAAAATGGTAATAAATATCTCTTTCTGATATTTCTATACCTTAGTGCTGGTCGCCACCCTGGGGCCTGTTGGAGCTGGGGCCCAGGGGTAATTATGTATCATTTATGTTGAAGAAGGTTGGTTGTGAGAGAATGATATATTGATTTTATCATTTTGGGAGGATAATCTAACTAAAAAAACTTTTTTTCTCTCTAATATATAATCTAAAATTTATATTTCCAAAATATTAAAAATTATATAAATATTATAACTATTAATTAAATATTTATTAATCCATCCATTCAAGGTTATGAAGAAAAATAAAATATATTATCCATGGAGATGATAAACCAACCATAATATGAATAGTCTATTAGTTTTTTAATGGATTTATGTAATTTTGATTATTTTTATTAAATTAAAATAATATCATTTATATAAAATAATTATAATAATTTCACTATATTACAATGGGTATAACGTATTTGATGGTGGTAGAAGAGGAAATTTAATGAATTAAAAATTAGAATGTAAATAAATATTCATTCATTACTTAATGGGATAAATTCTTTACAAATTTAGGTTTTCCTTTAAATGGTAGGAATTTTTGTCGATAATATCCTATTGTGTATGGTGTGTTGAGGAAGGATTTTGGAAAAAAAATTGAGCTAATATTATTAATATGTGAGGGGAGGTAATGTGGTGAATGAGGTTGTATATAATGGATAAAGATGTGTGTGTTATAATAAATCAATGATTATTTTATCTATTAGGAAATATAATGCTAATATCATGACATTTATTACATTATGAAAAAAATATATCATTATTTTATATTCAATCAAATCAATAATTGAATGGAATTTTTGGAATATTTAATTAATGAAAAATGATGAAATTAGTTTTTTTATTATTATAAAATATAAAATAGAAGAAAAAATATGAAAAATAGGTTTCCAAAAAAATATTATATTTTTAAATAAAATTTTTAAATCCAAGTTTTATTTTTTTCTAAAGAGAATTGTTTATTAATATTTTTACTCATTCTTTTTTTATGATGATTTCATAAAAGTTATAGTATTATTAAAAGCTGTATTTTTACTAATCAATAAAAATTAATTATTTTCAAAACAAAATTCCTAGACACCACCCTATGATGAAATCAATTTGATGATTCCATAATTAATAATAGTATTATCCAAAAAAAAATGAATCATTTAATTGTTAAAAAAAAGTTTTTTTAATTATTATTATTAATTTATATAGAATATTAATGTGTCTACCACTTAGATAAATTAAATATTATTTCATAAATTTATATTAATATTTATGCATAATGTTTTTTAAATTTTTTTATAAAAATTAAATTTAGTGAAATTTTTTAAATGTATCAAAAAACATAATATTAACAATAGTACATAGTAAATATTTTTACAAAATAAAAGAATGATTTTTTTTAAAAAAAAAGTATTTTTCAAATATTTCAATGCTTAATATAATATTTTTAGGATTTTAATTTATTAAATTATTATTATATAAGACATGAAAATAATAAATTTTCCAAATATAACACAAGTTTATTGTGAATTAAAATTCCTTTTATGAAATTCTGAGTCATTATAATCTTCCACCAATAGAAATATCATCCTCATAATTTTATTTCACATAATAATATGAAAAAATATGATAATACTTTTATTTCCATTATTCCTTAGATGATCGTGTCACTTTTTTATACTTATGGTTTCTTCAATGTACATTCAATGGTTGAGTTGTATTTTAGGTTTATAACTCTTTATCCATTTTCTAAAATAATCATTACTTACTCCTCATTAGATATATCATGATCCAACTATATCCCATTTTAATTTATTTTCTATTATGTATTTGGTAATTATATACTCTTGAAGAATAGGTGGAACTAAACAACAAATATAGATAGGTTTGGTGAGAGGGATAGTCAATAGGCCACAAATTCAATGCAATAAAGAATATAAAAATGGATAATTTATTTGGGATATAACATTCCTTTTTTTCCAAACCTGATAAGACTTTTCCATAGTGATATATGATGGATAACATTACTAATATCTTCAACCACAATCTCTCAGGAAGTATTTTTATCAAAAAACTGATTTTGAAATTTTATTTTCTAGATGTAATATAATGTGGATTTAGCTATCTCTATTGTTTCATCTACTAGTTATGTTTTTAAATATTTTTTCAAAAATAAACTAAATAAGATATAATTTATTAGTCCCTTAAACAGAGGGTATTATAAGGATCTATTTGAATACCCGAGAGAATGATATAATTATATGAAAACAAAACTACTAGAATATGTTGACCCCATCCTCCTTTGAGGTATATTGAGAAAACTATTATAATATATTTTTGATTCATGATAGTTCAATGATATTGTACTTCATTTTTGGGTTGATTAGCCATAAAAAATATTACATTGTATTCAATGCATGTTTACTCCTTTTCAATAACATTAGTATGATCCTCATATCTCTATTATAAAAAGTAAATAATATTGTTATATATAACTTAACTATTTATCTATTGTATATATTTTTTATTAGATTGACTGACATTTTCTATTGAATAATGAGTAAATTATATTTATAAACAACATAATCTATTTAATCCTATATGTAATTAATTATTTTTCATTCCTTAATATGAATCATATAAAATATCTTAATGGTCTCCCATTACTGTATGTGTATGGATAATGGTTGTGTTAGGATCGTAGAATTTTCAGTTTTTACCTTAAAATATAGGAATATAAATAAAATTGATGTATCTTTAGATATTATAATCGTTATATATTCTCACCATTAAATACTAGATAAATATAAACATATTTATACTTCTTGGTGGATATAAAATGAAAATCTATTTTCCTCAGTGAATTGATACTTCATTATCTCATTCTATAATGGTATGAATAATAATGTGATAATTATAACAACCCCTTATTTATCATTAAAGAACTATACGTATTTCCAAATTGTTATAACATCCACTATTTGTTTAATTACAACATAAAACCCATTAGATTACATGTATTTATCTAGAATGGATGGTTGAGATATCATTTGAGGTAGGTATTGAGGAAAACCAAACATTATATACACTAATATTAAATAAATTTATCCACCTTTTCATTAAATATAATTATTAACCACTACATAACTATAATGATATGGTGTCATTAGAAATTTACATAAATAAACAACTAGTAGAAAAAATATTGAGATCACATCCCAAAAATTTTATCACAACTACAACTATTCATAATCACATGAAACTTAAAACATTCATTCAGATCCTATGAAAAATGAGAGAAAATAATATAAGTCCAGAACCTTAAAAAATTACATAATATATATTTATGTCAAGAATAATACTTTCTTCACAATCAGGTTATTGTGAAATTTAATGTTTTAGAGAATTCAAAAATAAATCATACATTAAACTTCTGATATTATAATGTAGAATCTTCTTCTCACTATCTATGTTTTCACAACACTAAAACATCTAAGATAAAACATGGTTTCCTTTCATGTTTAATAACCATAATTTTTACCTTTATCCTATCCTTATATCTATTCTCTCTTAAATCTTTTGAAAATATTGTAAAACATTTTATGTTCATAAATGATATTTAAGGGATACAAAAGGACTAAAAACTATTTTTCATTTGGAAACATGTAAACAATTAATAAATTATGATAATTTAATAAATTTCATCTTTTATAATTATTAAATAATTTCATTAAAACAAGAACATTTATTACAATTTTTGTAATCACAATATTACCAAAAAACCCACATTAATATGTGATGTAATATAATGGTTTCTATAAGCACAGTTATACATGAATGGAATAACCATGTAACCGAATTTCATACATGTCACACTTAAAAATGAAATCAAAAAATGGAAAACTTCCATACAAAATTCATTGAAGCTTATAATGTAAGCACCAATAATTGGTTTATCATAGAACCACCCATCCTTGTATTATCTTGTAACCACATGTCAAATGTCCATGTACCCTTATATGAATATAACACATAAAATATTTATGATTTAAAAATTTCACTCAAAAATTTCATTTGGACTCACAAGAAATCAATTCATGGTATTGAAATAAACAATCCATTTTAATGACTATTTTTCTTATTCCCCCCCCCCCCTCTGTTACTATTTTTTACTTTCCATTAATAAAATAGGCATAAACTCCATCTTTCTCAAAAACAAAATATCAAATAATGGTCATGGTGGTGGAAAATTAATTATCGCTGCATTCATTAATAGACATTATATTTGTTGTTTATAATAAGTTTAAAAATATTAGTATTAAAATAATAACAAAATTATTGTTTGAAAAAAGATTAATGCTACTAAAATTCAATGGTTTTTTAAACACCATAAAAATTATGTGGTATATAACATCAAAATATTTCACGATGGAATGGGATTGAGACGCAGTCCCTTACCTCAAGTCTTATTTTTCAGGTGTGTTTTTTATTATCATGAATATTAAACATAGGTGAAATATTTAATTGATAAACTTTTTCATGTTTCTTATTAATCTGGAATCACTTATTACCATGATATAAAATTACTTAATTATTTATGTTCACATGAGATATTTTAATGATATTCAGTACATGAGTCCAAAATGAATTTGGTAAGTCCAATATGGTCAAAGAGGTCAATAGTCTATCATATATAGAATAATAATCAAAACATAATTATAATTTTTTCAATTAAATAATAATTTTAAATCATTTCATTAAATATGTATATAGTTAATGATATAAATTATAATCACGGAGACAACAAACTGTATGTATCCATGAGTAACATTTTCATTTTTCAACGATAATTTTGAAAAGAATGTAACTGGTATTTTATTTTTAAAGAAAGATAAAAATAAAACTAATTTCATATTATTCATCTAAATATAACTATATATATATATCTCTCCTCCATGTGATGTGGTGATGAAAAATGAATCACATTTTTGTATGGTGATGAAAGTTCACACATACGCAAGAAAGATGTTATCATTTCCATATGCATGGAACATAATAAATTAATTGATATAATATATTATTATAATTATAAATATCTCAAGAATTACATAAAAAAATAATTCCATATTTATTTATATTCATTAGATAGGGTAATGAAAAATGAATTATATCGATCCGTAGAGGTAATAGTTCACACGTATAAAAAAATTGATTAATTATTTTTCCATTCATTTAAATAATAGATAGATTCAAGTGATGATTTTAACATAATAACATATTATTATATTTATGATACTATATATATTATTTCATAATGGTTGGAGACTATTTTATGGAAGTAAAACATGAAATACAATAGAAACACATAACAAAAAACGATACCTCTTCTTTAGATGGCCACCTTTAATAAACACCATATTACCTCTGAGGAGGGTGTTATTAATAATATAATACTTTAGAATATGTCAATGGATTTTATTATATTATTTATTATGATATTGGTAGAACCAAACAGGTTTTTAAGTCTGAATAAAAGATAAGAAATATTTCCCTTTTTTTAAGAGAGGGGAGGGGCACTAATGGAATTATTAAATGTATTAAATTATTATAAATTATTTTTACATTCAATAGTATCTAAATGGTTTTATTATAAATAAATAATTATTGTGGCTCTGAATAATATCATCTAATGAAAATTAGTCATGTTTTAAAAAAATTATGTCCTTACCTAATTATTTTAACCCTTATTTTACCATTTGAACACTTACGGTATTATTGTGTAATTTAAAAATTGAGGGTTAATATAATTAGTATAAAATTCCAAAATACAAAAAACATATTGAAATTTATGAAATTTTACTACATATTTACATTTTTTGGCCACACATATATTTTTTTGAAAATTTAAATCAATTAAGAGAATATTTTATAATTTAAAACACCATTATAGTCAATATTGAGACTACTCATTTTGTGAATTTTTCAAAATATAATAAAAAATATATATAGAAAAATTATATTTTGAAACATAAAAAAGTAAAATTTAACCTTAAAATTAATAACTGACATTGATTATATCAAATAATATTTATTATAATATTTTTAATATCATTTATTTTAAATTTCTTCTAATTAAACAACCACTATATCATCATTGTTAAAGCCATTAATTTACTTCTTTCTTCACTACAAATTAAAAATAAAATATAATAATAATGATAAATAATTTATCCATCTTGTGATGATTTAGAATAAATTTTTTTCTTTCATATAACATCATAAAAAATAAATATTAAAAGGGGGGGGGGGGATTTTGGCTTTTCATTGAATAGATTATTATAAATGTCTTAATTTCATCTTAATGGATTCCAACTGAAATATTTAGGCCCAATGATTCCTTTATCTAGAAAAACAATCATCCAAAGATATTATGAAAAGTTTTAGTTTATTTTATAAATCCATTTTTATCCATTATTACTTGATTTACCATTAACTATGGTAATAAAATCATTTACTAATGTTATTATTCATACATTTCACACATTTTTTGATCATATTAGATTTTATTTATAATCTTTGTTACCACTATGTGTGTATTTGGTTTCTAAAATTTAAAACGCATTAGTCACTAAAAATAATTATTTTTTTGTTGATGGATTGAGAAAATGAGTTTTTATAGAAAAAATGTTAAAAAGTTCACAATGTTATTATATCCAATTTCAATGTGAAAATGAATACAATGACTTAAATTGGATTAACATATATAAAATTATTTTATAATAAAATAAATAGAATTTAACAAAGAATTCAACTATATAAATAAATCTGATAAAAAGTTGTTTTAAAATAATATTTTTTATTATTTATTATTCATAAAAAAATGTATGTTCTTTGAAAAATTAAAAAAAATTCACCCAAAGAAGATTTTGATATATATATTTTAAATTTTTAGTATAATTATTTATATAAAATTTATTTATATATTGTAAATAATATTTAAATTTGAGTTTCCATCGAAAGGCGTTAAAACTAACTTTTAAAAATGTTATATCTTTTTATGCTTGAAATTTGTTGTATTCATATTTTAATACTATTAAATATATTTGATGAATATAAAAATATTTAGTAAAAAATTTTAAATATAATATATTTAAATTATATACATTTTAATGATACAAATTTTATTTGATAAATTCCTTTTAAATTAATAATAATAACAATTTATAATTTTTCAGTGTAAGTCTGTGTGTGTAAAGTATATGATTTAAAAAAATTCATTGTTGTTTTTCAGGTAAACTATTGACCATAGCATGACAATTAAGGAAACATTACTCTCTAGTTCAAAAACAATAATATATACGAATAAGTCTCATTCTATAATTACCTGGGATGTTATATCATCCCTAGTTTTGGTAATTGAGTCCTCAAAATTTTTATTCACTTATAAAATATGTCAGAGTATTTTTCCCACATTGAATTTATAAATTCCCATATTTCCTCTTAAATCATATTTTTTTCAATTAAAACATAATATTTTGAATCACCTAATCCTCCAACACTTTCCCATTTTGGTCAAGAACTTGAACTAGTTGTTTCTCAATAGAAATATTCTCTTCAGGCTGAACATATTCTTAGATCAAAGATGAGATAGACCTGAAATATACTTTCATAACATTGAGACATGAAAATAATTATGTACCTAGAATATAATCATAGGTCAATCCACTCTATAAGAAACTGATCTAAATTTCTCTAGGATTTCCTAGGCCCCTGTGAATGGTAGACTTGACTTTCCATTCATACCAAAACACATCACCCTTATTAAGGGAGAAAGATTCAGAAACATATGATACCATACCTTAAAAGATAGGTCCTTCCAAAATTTATCTGTATAAATTTTATTCTTAATCTGAACTATCCTAATATTTATTTAAATCAACTGAACTTCCTATTCCATCTCCTATGCCAATTATGGTCCTATCAACATCCATTCCCCCACATCATCCCAAAAATCAATTTTCTAACCCTGATTTCCATATAATTTGTCAAATTGTTCCTTCTATATAGTTTAATACACACTATTATTATAATAAAACACAACTAATGAATGATTCTAAATAAAAATCCTTATAAATCCATTGAACAAGTACATTTCATATCATCAAAACCTTTAATTGTTCATTCTGACATCCCATCTGATTGAGGGTCAGATTTTTTGCCAAAATTTAATTTAGTAACCATTGAATTCTAATGCCCCTAAAAATGTTAGAATAGAATATGGGATCATGATTTGATTCAATGGTTAATGTATGTCCATGTCTATAGACTATCACTTTATGGTAATATAGATAATATTGATGTAATGATAGGGTGTCTCGAATAGGATGAAAATGAGAATATTTATTCCACCAATAAATAATTACCAAAATCCCATTATTAACTTATTACGCCATTGGTAATACTAGTTAAAAATACATTGATACATTATCTTATTTCCAATATTGAATTGGAAATGTTTGAAGCATCCCTTCTTGGAAAAAGCATCCATATTTTACCTTTTTTTAAGACAAATATATCACAGTAAAGTTCGAAATATCACTTTTTATTCTATCTCATGAGTAATATGACCAAATGCCTCTTTACATCGTAGTGCTACACGGTAAAATGAAAATGCAGAAATATATGATTCAGGTAACTACTCTTTATTCAATTTGGAATCACATGTAACCATTAATTTATTGCTAATGGTAAAAAAAATAATCTTTATCATTGTTAAATTAAAGAGACATACCATTTTAAACCAATTTTACTTTTTTATGAAACTCACAATATTATTTCGTTGTTTTCTTAATTATATCGGCTAGAGGTTATTTCACTGTCATCTGAAACAAAACAGAGTAATTTTCTACCCCAATAACATCGATTACTAATTCATAAAATAGTTAACGAATGAATCACATTCAATATATATCATGGTTAATGTACCATTAGTTTTTCATATCAATGAATCATCCACTTTATTTTATATTATAGGGTGGTAATCAGTATTGAAGTTATAATCCATAATTTTTTCATCCATCTACTCTGTCTCATGTTCAATTATTTCTGATTGATTATATATTTAAAATTTTGTTTATCAATATATATTTTATAATTTACATAATATAAACAATTCGACAAAATTTTCAATGAAAAAGAAACAATATCTAATTCCAAATCAAGTGTGTGGTAATCTAACTCATGGGGTATTAACTGATGAGAAGAATAAGAAATTCTGAGTTCAAAATTCATTTGCACAAAACCGATTCTTTTCTATTAAGAATAACTGTAGAAAACAAATTCATCATTTTTGGAAGGAAATGAATAGATGGTAGCATTTACTGATCTTATTTTCAGTACTGGAAAACAATCATCACATTATTTTGTATATATGAAAATAACTCCCTTACACATTAACATATTTAATGGACACGATAATTTAGAAATATTTTCAATAAACTACATATAAAAACCCCACAATCCATGATAACTATGAATCGATATGACATTGGTATGTCACAGACACTCTTCATTAAAATTTGTGTTAAAAGGGTCAATAATTCTACAGTTATTAGAAACAATATTTCCAATAATTTATAATTTTCAAAAATAAAATTCACTCTTACTAATCATTTCAAATATTTTAGTTTCCCATAGGGTTTGCAAAAAAGTACTGATTATCCATTCAAGTTCCTCCTATATTTTAGAATATATTAAAATATCCTCATTAAACACAATAAAAAAATTGATCAAAAAAGTAATGAAAGATTCCATTCATGGTATTCATAAATACAGTAGGTGAATTATTTAACTAAAATATAACTATAAATATAATCCTTCTTATATCCCATTAGAAGTATTATTTTAAAATTTTCATCCTCTATCACCTTCAACTGATGATACCCAAAACTCAAATCAGACTTTTGAAAACAATGTGCTACTTGGAGAAGATAAATAAATCATGGATATGAAAATATACCTTTTCATTATATATTTCATATTAAAATGTTTATAATCCATATAATGTCTTATTAAACCATCCATATATTTTCACAAATAAAATAGGATCACCTCATGGTGAAGTGCTAGGTCTAATGAAACCTTTATCAAAAAATTCATGAAACTTTTATTCGATTACATTAGTTCTAAATAATCCATTAGATAAGTCATTTTAGAAATAGGCTGAGAATGTAAAACTAAGTCAATTGTGAATTCAACCTTCTAATCATGAACCATGAATGGAAATTCATCATTAAAAACATCAAAAAATTCATTATCGTCTCTTATGTCACTAATCAAAATAATTTGTTTTCTTTCTAATAAACTTTCGAAGATAACATTTACATAAATATTTAATCAATCTCACCATATTTTTGTATCTTATAAAAAATATAAAATCATTGAATAAAATTATATTGGCATTGAAATATATATTAGAATGATTAACTAATAGCTTATACATACCCAAAATTACATAAATCTCCACAATATAAAGTTTAACATGATATTTAAGAATTTCCTTCCCAATAATGATAATTTAAGATTATTTTAATTAATAGATACTATTCTATTTCCACAAACATTTTTTACCATATGTTCTTTATAACATTAATGTGTTGGTATTTTAAATTTAGTAGCAAATGCTCAAAAAAATGAATGTCATGATCAAGAGTCAAATAGTGTATTGGTATATTTCAAAAAAATAATAACAAACCATTCACCACATCACATGATTTTTATACAACAACCAAAATAGTTTAAAATTATATTCCTTTCTTCTTTCGATCTAGCTGGTTTCCACAAAGATTAATCAATGTTTAACACACAATGGAATAACACTCTAACTCATTGAAAATGATAATTTTTACCATTGGTTTTTTCATTTAATTCATTATAATATCCCAGGTATTCATTATAAATATTACTATCCATAGAACCATGAAATAACCTCCAAGAATATGGAAGAAATTTTCCATGAGTATTTTTACCACACATCTGAGAAGATGTAAAAATATTTTTCTTACCTCCAAAAATAATTGATGATGTTTTCTCATTTCTTTCTAAATTGAACATATATTTCTTATTATACTCATGGAACACATGGCCATTTAAAATATACATTTATACCTTATCATAACATTTAAAAAGTTTTTCATTTCTTTTGAAATCATGAGAATCCAATTCCCTTTGATATCTTAGTTTTAATCTAGAATAAAATGAATTTATAAGACTATCATGATCCCGAATAATGTTTTAGATTTACCCTTATAAATGGGTCGATTTTTTTTAATATTTAGCCACCTATTCATCCTCATTTTTTCTCAATTCAAAGAAGTTATTTTCCATCCTATGTTGAACTACCATAGGAAAATATTTTTCTTTAAATATAATATTAAAATCATCTCATTCTATGGAATCAATCTCTTTACTTCTTATGATTTTTTGACCATTAACCATCAATGATCTGATTCACATTCAAAATGATAATCTCAATGATTTATATTTTGGTTCTCCAAATAAACCATTATGTCAAATATATTTTCTATCAATTTAATCCATTATTCAGCAATCACAATGTCAAATAATCCTCTAAATGATGGGGATGTTATCTCATAAAATTATTGACCATTATGTTCCACTTTTTTAGATTAGTTTTCTATCTTTCATAGACACCACCACCTTAAATTTTCTGATTCCACTGATCCATCACTGAAAAAACACCTCAGTTCTGATTTTTTACCAACTACGGATGAAAATTTGGAAGGTTGTTGTCCTCATGATTCCATCCCATTATTGTTGCCATGTTTCTCATGAGGAAAACAACTCCGAACAGACATGTTTTAGAGGAATCAACATTTTAATAAGAATATTATATAAGCTTTTAACATCACCATTAGGTAAAATCATTCAAGTATAAATTATTAATATTACCTTACCCTCTGAAGCAATATAATCGGAACCTTAATACAAACTACAAGGCCCCATCCTTAAAATAGTACATAATATTGTGTTATGTCATGAATTTAAAATTCTTCAAATTGAGGATCTTTTAAAATTTATATTTAATGAGTATTAGGACCTAATTAATACATAAAAAATCAATTTTTATAATTTAGACACTTCTACTTAATATAAATTTTTTCACAAAACACAAGCTTTTAATATAAGACATAATTCCTTTTCGGGTTCAATCATCACAGTTTTTACCATGATCTCATCATTGGACCTATTATCCCATAAATCATATGAAATTTTTTAAAACTAGGGATAATTATAAAATGATCAGTAACATATTCATAAAGAAATAAAAATGTTAGTCTTGTTAAAACATGTAAACCATGAATACGTTATCATAATGTAATCCTTCTTACCATTAATAAGTATTAAATACATCCATTAAAAAATATAAATTCAAAGGTTTTTTTAATAATTATATTACCATAAAATCCCTAAGAAATCATAGATAACACACAAAGGTAACTAGGAACATAAATATACAAAAATTGAATAATGATGTGGTTAACTTCCATACATTTAACTCTTACAAATGGAATAGCCATACAACTAACATCCATACCCAATGTAGTGGAGGTTATAAAATAACCACCCATACTTGGTTAACCATGGAACTACACATCCTTATTTCATCTTGTAACCAATAATCAATTTTCAAATTACCATTATATAATCATAACACATAAATGATTTAAATTTTTAGAATTTTACACATAAAATATCATTTGAAATCATAAGAAATAATTTCATGGTATTGAAATAACCAATCCATTTTCAAATACATTTTTAATACAAGTGTACCCAAAAAATGGAATACTATATATCTTTTTCATTTAAATGTAATATGTATTGTAGCAGAATCCAAATTTCAAATAATTTTTTTGGTAGTGGAAAATTTGGTGTCTCTATATACGTTTACAAACGCATTATTTTTTTCACTTTTACAGAAGTTCAAATCCTCCATAGAGAAATAAAAAAAAATTATTTATAGAAAATAATTTAATGGAATTAAAATTCAGATGGGTTATTTATACACCTTAAAAATATGGTAAGTGTGTAACATCATAATTGTCTCAATCGTTTGGGATTTGGATGAAGTCCCCTAATTTGAGTCTGATTCAACATGGATTTTATTTATCTTAAAAAATATATAAATAATTTAATTAATAAATTTCATGAGATAAATTTAAATTTTAATTATTACTTTTATATCACTTATTACAATGTTATATAATTTACATAATTTTTTATGTTCATGCTAAATATTTTTATGATATTTTGAACATGAGTCCAAAATTTCTTTGGTAAGTCGAATATATTAAAATAGTTAATTATTTATCATATCTAGAATAATATTCATAAAATAATAAATTTTATTATAAATAAATAAACCTTTTAAATATATTAATTAAATATGGATATGAAAAATGAACAACATAACAATCAGGTAGATGGTAACTTTTACACACACATGACTAACATTTTCAATTTTTCAACTATTATTATAAAAAAGGTAAATATTATTTTACCATTAAAGTGTTATTAAGATATCATTAATATAATATTTAAAATTTTAATATACTGATATATATCATCTATTTGATTCATTATTAAATAATGAATCACATGTCTTTGTGGAAATGATAGTTCACATGTACGCACGAACCAAGTTTCCATTTTCACTTGCATGGAAAAATAGAAATTAATTGATTTATAATTATCATAGAATTATAAAAAATATCATTATAATATTATATAAAAACAATTTACTTCAGTATATCTACTCTTGATAGATGGTAATGGAAAAAAGAATTATATCGATTTATGGAGGTGATAGTTCACACAGATACAGAAATGATTGATTCATTTCCCATTTGATGGAATCAAATACAGATTTAGGTGTTGATATCAATATAATGAAAATATAATTATATATCAGATAATAGAGTAAATATTTAATCATTGTTTAATAATATTATATGTATGTGGATGATAAGATAAAACAGAAACACTTAATTAAAAACTATAAATCTTCTTCAAGAAATCACTATTGATTAACACCTTGACCCCTATAAGGATGAGTTTATTCAAAAAATAAGGCATATAGAATGTTTATATGAATAATATCAAGGGATTTAGGTATATACTATCCTAAATGAAGTAGGATTTAAGTGTGATGAAATGATAAAAAATAATACCCTTTATAAGATATGGGTAAGCCACTCTTGGAATTTTTATAAGTATTAAATAAATATAAATTAATTTTATATTATAAATTTTATAAAATTACTTATTTAAAATATAGAATTATTATAGTTAAAAATAAAAACATAAAATTTAAATTATACATGTTTTTAATATTTTTTATGTCCTTATCTTTTCAACCCTTCTTTTACCCTTATAACTCATATTGTGTTATCATGTACTTTAAATTTCTTGGGTTTATATATCTACTATAACCTAAAAAATGACAATAAATTAGTTAGTTTTGATATTTTAGGAATTATAACCATTAATCTACTAAATATTGTATTTCTAGAAATCATATATCATTTACTAAAATATTTTTTATTTTAAAAAATCATTACTCTCAATTTTGATACTATCCATTTCACAACTTTTAAAAAAAATTAAAACAACATAATATATTTGAAACAACACCTTTCACATATCAATAAAATTTAAATTTCATAATTAATATTATTTTATGAAATAAATTATATCAATTTATATTTTTTTAAATTTATTTAGTATAATATATTTAATTTTGTCATTTAATAATACAATTATTGAATCATCATTGTGCGAGACTTTAAATTACTTATTTCATCTCTAAATTTACAAAGAAAATTTCATTTTAAATATAAATATTTTTTCATTAAAATCACTATTTATAGTCAAATATATATTTTTTATAACGTCATATTAAAAATATTTTACTTTTTAATAACAAAATGTTGGAAAATTTTACTTTTCTTTGTGTATAATATTAGAAATTCTATAAAACCATTAAAGTAGAATCCAAAAGTTATATTTCTAAAAAATATTCATTTAGTTGAAAATAAATTCTTCCAATGAAATTATGTTAGTTTTTATATTTATTGAATTTATTATTTTTACACATAATTACATGATATACCCTTAAATGTGATAATAAAAATATTTACTAAAGTTATATTGATATTTTTTTCAAAAATTGTTTATCATATATTACACCATAAATATAATAATAATTAAAAATATGTATTTCTATGTTTCCAAATTCAAAACAAATATGAGGCTAATGAAAATAAAATTAATTTTGTTAACAGGTCGAGAAAATGGGGTTTTAACGTAAAAAAAATCAAACATTCACAGTGGGAAAATAGCAAATTTCAATGTGAAATTTAAGACAAAAAACTAAGTTGGATTAACTGATAAAAAATTATTTAATTATACTTTAAACTAATTAAAAACAATTTAACTATATGAATTAATTTTAAAATAAAGTTGTCTTGAACTATTGTATTTTATTATTCACTATTTATCAAAATATGAAATTCCCAAGAAAAATACCAAAAATTCATCCAAAGTATATATTTTTCGTAAAAAATTCAAAAAAAGATGTGTAATTTTTCATATATAAATTGTTACAATAAAAAGATATATTTATAATCGGTTCACCATCAAAAGAAATTAAAACTACCTTTTACCAATATTGTAGAATTTAATATTTAAAATAATAATTACTCTAATTCTAAGCATATAAAATTTATTATATGAATATAAAATCATTTAATAATTATTTTTAGTTATAATAATGTATGTTATATTCATTATCTAGGATACACATGCAAAGACATTATTACTACAATAAATAATTATATTAACAATATTTTATATTGCGATATAACTTACTTTTTGTGCAACATAATATTTTAGATAAATTCATTGTGATTTGATGAGTATGTTATCAGACATAACATCACCATTAATGAAAAATTATTCTTCATTTTATAAATTTTTATAAACATAGAAAATTATTATTCAATAATTACCTTATATGTTAAAAATATTATGTGGTATCATATTCTAAATAAGTGTAAATAAGATATATATTAATGATCATATATGCATAATATGGGAATAATGGTTTAATTAAAATTTCCTAACATTTTAAAATCATACCCAAAAATCATTCCTTCATAATCATGAATCATGTAATAAATCATCGAATTTCATAATACATGAATCATAGAGAAATCAAAAAACATAATCAGGTATCCATGATTATGACATGGAATATCCTCATGTTTACCCACTTAATATGTATTATTTTAACCACATATGTACCTTTATAGATAATATAATAGTAATCTCTACCCAATTAACTTATTTTATACAACAGACCAACCTCTCACAATAATCAGAACATATTTATATGTGTGACACAAATTCATGAAAACTTTTATCATTATATCATATCTTAACACATGGAATAGAGAATTCGATGCATCATAAACATAAAAAGTATTGAGAAATGGTTGTATTGGATTTATATATTCATAAATATAAAGAATCATTAGTTACAATAAAGTATGGGATCATAACTGAAATATTATTGTAAAATATATCTGGACAGTTTCGTGATCAAAATAACAAATTTATTTAAAATTATATTATTGAAGGAAAAAATAAAAATTAATTTATCAAATAATTTTTACATGAAAATAAAAAAATGAAAATCTAAATTGATTTTCCGTATGAAGACAATTTTTTGATGGATTTAAAATGCATTCAGACAATAAATGTTAATAAAAATTTTTCTATCACATTTTTGGGAAAAATAAATAGTACCTCACTCATTCAATGACACAAAAATTTATTTTAAACATTTATAAAAAAATATAAACATAATTATAATTTAAAAAATTAAAGGGTAGTATTAAAAACATTATTGATTTTTTTAATAAAATATGAACATGAATGAAAAAGATTCTCAACATAATGGAAAATCATAGTTAGTATTCCTTAAAAACTATATCTTTATATAATGTATATAAATATAGAAAAATGAAAAGAAAAATTGTAATATTTGGGAATAAAAATATTATAATATAGTACATCGGATTTGGGAGAGAAATATCATAAAATTTTATTATCTGAATTTAATCACAAGAGACCTTTCAAAAAATGAGAAGGTAATGTAAAAAAATTCCCTAATATTAGACATGATTTTTAAAAACTATATTCTATTGAATAATAACAGAAAATTTATTATATGTATACATAAAATAACTTTATTAATACACATAATATCACATATAGTCCACTTATAACAATTAAAATCTAGTTTCTCAAAAATCATTAATGATTGTGTTGGTCATAGTCATTATTAGTTTAATTTTTCATAGAAGATTTGGTATAGAAGTTATTGTCCTTCTAATTAAATCATTGTTCTATAATACCCATAATTTTAATAATTATATTAATATCATATATATTAATTACAAAAAAAATTAATATCTAACAATAGAAGGTATAGATAGAAAAATCAATTACATCATTCTTATATATGGTTATTTGTACACACATATGTACAATTTTTTTCATTATCAAAAAATAGAGATGCAATGAAATAAAAATAATATTTTATCATTTAAAACCAATTATTCAATCATAAATTTATTAAATATTTTTTATCATCATTATAAATAACCATGTGAGGTAGTGACATAAAATTATTTATTTTCCTGTGTGGTGGTAGTAGTGTATACACTTGCATTAATAATACATTTATTTTCCATTAAAGGTAAAAGTGGGAGAAAAAGATGATACTTAATCAAAATAAAATCAACATATATTTATGATAAAATATTTATTGTGTTATGATGGTTAAAATTGGTTTACAGAGGGTTGAGAACTAAATTAATTAAAAAAAGCTCAACAAAGTGTTATACCTATTCGTAAATAAATGTACTTTAAATTACACCTTAATAATGGATAGTATGATAATAATGTGAAACTAGTACACATTGTAAAATTTTGGGGTATTATTAATGTCTCATGGTAGGTATTTATCAATCTATGAGGCCCTTGAAATTATCATCAAATATTTTATGGGTGTCATTTTATTAGTGTGCAAGAGGAAAAACGATTATTTTCAAAAATAATAATATATAATAAATATTTATTGATTAAAAATCAAACCTACTAGAAAAGGATTCAAAGGATCAAAAATTGATGATATGAAATTTACATTAATATATTTTTGATATTATGGTTTCATAAAAGATACATTTTTTATGAAAGACAATTTCTAGAAGATGAATAAATTTATTGTTTTTTAATTACACAAAAAGAAATAAAATACTCTTTTTAAGAATTTTTTTTAACTATGTGATATATTTAATAAAAAAATTATTTTATTGTTATATGATATAATCTATACATTTTTTTTATGACACAACATTTATACATATTTCACATAATGATTGAGTATTTATTATACCACCAATTTAACAATTTGGTTATAACGATACACGTTACCAACGATTTTTTAGAAATGGGGATTTGTGTAAAATATTTTATCAAATATATAAAATTTATTTCAATGGAATATGTAGATATAATGTTATTATGTTACATTGTACCAAAAATTAAAATGATTTTCCCCAAAAAATTATTTTGATATAAACAAATTTAGGATATTTTTGTTTCATTACATTCGATGGTTCACATGTAGTTTCATCAAATTTCAAATTCTATTAGAGAACACAATAAAGTTATTTTTATTCTTCCATAAAACTTTATCTATATGAACTAATATTTTTACCATTATATCTTCATTGTAATGATGATTCTTCAATGTTATAAAATTTGAGTTCATTACATGTGAAAGATATTATATGTATTTAATAAGAAAAGATTCATATAACCCATCATGATCTAAAGAGATATATAATGGATGAACCAAGATATAGTATACATTCACCACTCTACCAAGAATTTTGAAGGCTCCAATGTAACATATCGGGACTCTAGTATGCATATATATAAATATAATTTCTTTAAATAATTATGACTCAATATATTTCATTAAAAACTAAAAAAAGTTGATGAAACATCACTAAATAAATATGATAACCATTAATTCATCATTATGCTAATAAAAACTATATTTATACATATGAAATAAATTATTAAAATTCATTAAATTATAAAATTTCTTTGAGATTATTTTAGAGCCATGTAATGATTAAAAAGGTAATAATATATATTAGTAGATTATCGTTATACTTTTATTTTATATTTAAATATAAATATTAAATTTATATATATATAATGATGAAGTGGAATCAATTATCATTAAATTTAATAAAATAATATTTAAAATATATGAATTGTTGAGCAATTGTTTTTTGGAAAATATCAATTTTTTGAGAAAAATATTCTTATTTAAAAATTATAGTTTTCCTGACATTATCATTATATTATAATTTACTATAATGTCAAAAATCAATTTATATTTAAAAATAAAAAATTAGTTAATAAGATTATAGTTAATTAAATTTTAAATTATCTGAGTGAACCCATGCCCAACATTTTTTTAAAAAAATTAATGGGTTACATTTATAAGGAAAACTTTTTTATTTTTTTAAAAATAATAACTATTCTCTGAAAACTATATTATGCCGTATTTTAAATTTCTAATAACATTATTTTTTAATAATAAATTAATTTGAATAATAATAATTATCGATAATAATAATTTTACTTCAAAAATAATGTTTATATTTAAAAATATCATTATGATAGATACTTCCTTTATGAATGATGTTTTATTTATTTTGAAATTAATTACATTAAAAAATAATTATTATTTAATTGAAAAGTATAAAATCATATGTATGATCATAACACTTGAATTTAATGTTATGATCAATATTAATAAAAAAAATTAATTAATAGACATGGGTGAAAAATTGAAGTCACCTTAGGAAATGTACACATTAGTAAAGTGAAATGTGAATGTGAAAACCCCTAAATCAAATAGAGTTTTCCAAAATAGAGTTAATGGAATTTGTATCAGCCATAACATGGCCTATAATGTATATGTTCTATTTATGGAGAAATTTGACCATGGATTTTGTAAAAAAGTATCTAAGTTGTTAAGAAAATTATAAAACAACCATTAACACCCCTAACAAAAGGAATGACATAACCCCAATAGATACAAACTCATCAATCTATATTAATTTTTGAAAATATTCTCATTTTTCATACCTATAACCCTCTCGCACAAATCATATCCTTTTTCACCCTTAGTATAGGGATCTTGCGTTAATAATTACTTATTTTCACGACTTCAGAGTATATTAATTTTCATAAAAAATTGAGGATATTGTATGATTAGAGTTTTATATATCTTGTAAAATAATTTATTTATTCAATTCATAAATAAAAAGTGGAATCATATACTCATTATCAATTTCTACTACCCTAAAACTATTAAAATGATCCATGTTCTATTTTCCTGAAAATCATCATGATTTTCATATTGGCCTCATCCATGTTTATAACCATCCTTATATAAATAAGGAAGACATTTTAAAATATTTAATAAGAAAAAAATGAAATTTTGTACATGAAAATAAGAAAACCATTAATCTAGTGAAAACATGAAATACCGTAAAAATGTTTTTTTCAAAACATTCCATTTACCACAAAAGTTAAATTCATTGATAAAATAAAAATGATATTAAAAAAAGACGTTGAAATCAATGATTTCAATTTAATATTAAAAGAAATCATTGGTAATTTATTTAGTTAATTTGGAACATAATTTCCATATCACTATTAGAAATTGAATAACCATATACTTGATATACCTACCAAATGCATTGGAGCACTATCTTGGTGCACATATCGTATATGCTATAACGGTATCCCCTTTAAACTATAGTAGGGATAAACCATTTATAAAAAAATTAGAAGGGGTTTAATATGAATGAAACAATTTATAACTCATTTATACAAATGTAGAAAACAAATTTAGATATAAAAACACCAACAAGTGAAAACAACTACTATATCATAAAATTCCACAAATAATAAATAATTATTATTTATGAAATAAACTATAAAAATTTATAAATGAAACATTAGATAATTTCTCTGTCAGGATGTTTGTAAAATCATATCATTATGTATATGATAACAAAATACAATCATTTTGGATTTTGTAAAAATAATTGAAAGTGGGAATTTAAAAGACTATTCTTAAAAGAATGTCCCTTAACATGAGACTGATTTTCCACATGTTTTATTTATTATCATGGATAATAAAATGAAACTAATTATTTATAATAATATTATTATTATCTGATTTAATTATTCAATTTACATTAGATTTTTCATTTTTAATACAATTAAAAAGTTAATTAGTTTCACTTAATATATTTTGATGATATCTTGTTGTCTAGTAAAAATTATCTTTTGTATGTTAACATATCGTCCAATAGGAAAATATTCCTCAATATATGCGATAATATTAATTAAATATGTATAATTTTTATACATAAATTATAATTTTAAATCCATCCATTAAATTTGGATGTGGAAAAAATATTTTGTTATAATCATGGATATTGTAGGTCATACGAACACATGAGTAACATTTACATTTTTCAAAAATCATGAGGGAAAAAGATAATTATAATTTTATATTAAAATAAATATAACAATATCTTAAATTTCCAATAAATTTTTTACATTTACTTATATATATATATCATCAATTCCATATGTTGATGAAAAATGGATAACGTCATTTCATGAAGGTTTTAATCCACACATACACACATTTGACATTACCATTTATAATTTAATGGAATGGTAAGACACTTCAAGATATAGTAATAATTTAAAATTATAAATATTTTATGATTATAATATTTAGAAACTAATTCAAACACTTTTATCCATATATGACCACTAGTGATGCAAAAGAAATTACACTATTTCGTGAGGTAATAGTCCATCAAACACATGAATGATGAACTATTTTACATTATGATAAAACTGGAAGTCAATTTAAGTCAATTAATATACAAAGTGACATATATGTATAATTATTACATTGGATTTATTATTTTATCCAAGTTTCACAAGGATTATAGTTTTGTAATATGAAACAAAACAAAAAAATTATGTTAAAAATATTTATCCTCATTTAAAACACACATTTATAATACAACTTATGGCCTCTAGGATTGATAAAATGAATATACAAATAAATCATGCATTTTGGGGTAATTATAATGAGTTATTTTTTCATGAATTTCCCTAATTTTTTTTTTTGAAAATAACTCCAAAAAGATTTCCCCTTTTATAAGAGAGGAGAGGGACACTCGTGGAATTTATAAAAATTAATAATATATAAGGTAATTATTGATTCAAATAACTCAAAAAGGTGTATAAAAGAAAAGATTATTACTTAAACCATATATTACCCCCAATTTTCTTAATATTTTAATTTTTTAAACAATTAATAAGAATATTAAATCTATAACATATCGTTGTTTTAAATATTGAATCTATTCTAAAATTTGACATTAAGAGACTGTTTAAGAAAATAAATTATAGACCATATATTTTATTATATAATAAAATTATCATGGAAATATAAATAATTTATTTATTTTATTAATTATCTCAAATTATATATCTTTTATTATTTCTAAAAGCATTTTTTTGAATTTCCAATCATTTAAATAATTATAACATAAACGTTGGGAATGAATTTATGGTAGTCAATTCCTCCCAATAAAATAAATAAACCATGTTAAGGGTATATCATTCATATTTCATTAAAATGTGTATAGTATAATATAACCACAATTTATAACTATATATTAAATATTATTCATATTTGAAACAAGGGAGTTCCATGTTTTTATTTTCGTTAAAATATACTATAAATAATATAATATCATTCAGTTTTCCTAAATGAATTATATATTCGACTAAGGGGTTATTATTGTCCACATATAAATATCTAATAAGATTTAGGTAAATTTTTAGGTCATTTTATGGTTCCTATATTTTTTATTTCTTTTATAAAGTACCCAATTTACCCATTATCATTGTTACCAAAATTACGAAATTTATGTCTAATATTGATAAAAAATGAATGGATGATTTTTCTAAATTTGGAAATCTTGATTCAAAATATAAAATATATTTTTTAAAATTCATCTCACAATATATGATCATTTTTATTTTTATTTTTAACTTCAAAATTCAAATAAATATATTTATTAGAATAATTCTATTTTTAATATAAAATATTTTCAAAAAAAATCATGTGTAAAATACATTTCAAAAACTATTATTTGGTTATTTTAAATAATAAATATATTATTAATATGTAAATATAACCCAATTTTATTACCTTTTAAAAATATATTTTTTATAGGTTGGGGTCGAAGCCTCATTTATTATTATAGGAAAGCACCTTTTAAACATATCTAAATAAATTTCATTTTTCATTTAAAATTAGTATTTTTCATTATTCATTGAAAAATTAACATTTTCTTAAAATTCAATAAAAATAATTTTAAGATAATTTTTAAATGATGTATTCAAAATTTAAAAAGTATAATTAAAAATTATTTTTCTTAAAAATATAGATATTATATTATTTATTAATAAATAGAATAAACATTTTTACGAAACTGTATTTTTAAAAGAATAAAAAGATTTGACAGTAAATTGAATGATTATTTTCAATGATCATACCAATAAATTTATATTGAGTGGGAAATTTTTATTTATTTCATAAATAAATTATTCTTATTCATACCCTCAATTTAATGGCTATGTTATTAGAGAAAAATATTGATAATAATATTTATTCTTCATTTAATCTCAATTTGACATACCTTGTATGCTATCGAACATAGTGTTTTCTTTTCATGTATGAAGATGTTACATTATCCCTAAACTGTTATGATTTATCATCTTCCCAATTTTAAATTAATTTTTTTCACCATGGTAAATCCCACATTTTAAAAATTGTTAAGAGAATATCATCTTTAAAATATTGTAAGGGAAGCACATAGATTATCCAGAATAACACAGAATTTACTTTCAAATGAGTAAAATATTATTGGGAAGTGTAAACATAAATATGGAATATAAATAAACTAAAACTGAATTTTAAAGAGTTATAAATAACATGGTCATTATAATGTTATATATCACAAAATAGTAAATTTTTTATTGTTTAAGAGGCCATTTATTTAGTGGAAAGAAAAGTTAATATATAACATGTTTTATCATCATTATACTTTTCCAATAGTTTAGTGATTTATTTACATAAAAGAATAATAATATATGAAAATAAAATTTTTTCGAATTTATAGTTCCATTATTTTAAAAATTTCAATGATAAACTCATTTTTTCTTCAAATGGTGAATATTCCAGATTAATTTTTTAATCCTAAAGAATTAAAAACATAATTTAGGTAATCAAATAATATAAGAAAATATATTCCCCATGTCTTTATTAATTAACCAAATATAGAATATTTATAAAAATGTAATATAATTACTAAAAAGGATGAACCATTATAATATGTAAAGCTACATTAACTGTCATAACTAAACAGTAACAATTTTTTTAAATTACTTCATTTTATTGATTACTATTGTTAAAGGTCCTAAAAAATATATTATATTAATTTTGAAACCAAGAAATAAAAAATAATTGATCACCTAATCTTCCAAATCTAATTTTATATTTATCTCTATAAATAACATAATTCACTCTTAACACCCCATATCAAAGAATGTAATTTTCACAACCCGTCCCTCGGAGCCCGTATCGTGACTACCCCAAGCTCACCTTCTATAGGCCAGGGGCTGGAGACTAGCAACAATGGTGTAAATCCCTAAACTGGGATGACATATTCTTTATAACTGTAAACAAACACATTAGATTACACAACTAGAAGATAACACTAAGTAAAATTGTATACCAAAGAATTGATGGAATGAAAAATGGGCTAGAAATACAAGCCAAACTAGAAAGTACTAGTACAAATTAAAGAATGTACAACTGATGAAAAGTAAAGCAGTTATTGGTTCGTCCTCCAGGGTTCCTACCTAAAGGGTAGGTACAGATGGCCTCCTCAGCACTCCACGTCAGTCTGGCTCCTCTGTGTACCGACTTGTTGTAAGATCCACCTCTGTGTAGCGTCCAGTCCTGCTACCCTCGGCCTCAGTCAGCACTGTCGGTCATCTACAACTAACACAAAGAGGTGCGAGCAAAGCCAGTGCAGGGTAGATTATAACGTTACTCAGTAGGGGCACCGAGACACTCAAGGTCACACTAAATCCTACAAGGATAAAACAAAAAGTATGAAATCAATGGATAACCATTAATTAGGTATATGACCATAAATATACCAAAGATATCTAATAACCCATCTCAATCATGAGGAAAACACAAAAGTCATTATCTCAGATCAAACAAGGATTTTATTCCAGGGGTAGTATCAAGTAACATCCCAAGTCACACTGTCAGAACCTTGGTTGATGGTGTAATCCTCCTCTATTGAGTACAGTGGGCCTTCCACATCACAAAGAGGTGCTTCACACTACCCTAGACTGCTATGGTACTCCTCCTGTCGAGTATCGTGGGTCTGTTGTGCTCACAAAAAGGTGCTCCCCACTGTGGGTCTGCCGCACTCAAACATAGGCACTCCCTCTCATAGCCTACTGAGGAACTCCTCCTGTCGAGTACCATGGGTCTTCCGTGTCACATTGAGGTGATCCCCATTGTGTGTTTGTCATGTCACATAGAGGCGCTCCCCACTAGACATGTCGAAACACTCCGAGTCGAAAGGTCAGCAGTCATCAGGTCTTAGCCAGCTACTAGGTCTCCATACTCTACTCGCTTGTCTCTGAGAGGATCCACTCCACGAGAAACAGGTCGATCCTCCAACTGTCATGAAGCCCCATGTAGAAGTATTCCAAAAGGCCTGCCTCGTCATAGGGGTCTCAACGCAACAGACGGCGCGTCAAACGAACACCCTGTCTGTGAGTTATTGACATTCCCCTTCCGGGGGCCTGGTTGGATTTTAGGTTCAAACCAACCTGACCATATCGAAACTGTGTCCAAACCACAAGTGGGGTATGCCAAAAGAACCACCTCTCTCTAAGCTTTCTGTTTCCATAGACGGTTCATCGATCAGACATCTGTAGAAACTGTTATGGGCGAAAAGGTGAATTCAGGTCAAACGGGTCCGGGCTGGGGTTCGACCAGTCCTATGGGTCCGACCCATATCGAGGGGGTGGACTGGACTAAGGGCGGCCCGGTCTGAGGAGCAGATCATCCCGTGCTGGGTCTGGCCCGCACTGGGTCCGGCCTGGCGGTCCACGGGGCTTGGTAGGCCAACGGCTGGTGGCGCCATACATGGACCCCCAAGCCCCATCTAAGGGGGCTGGGTGCGCCCCCTGGATTACCGAATGAATGAAACATCCGGGTGGGGACCAAACTGGAACATAGTGGTGTCGGTCCAAGTCATGCAGGACCCAGCAGTATCTCTCTCCTCCTCGCCGGCAGAGCGGCCAGCCGCTCTGCACCACCGGAGGCCGGCCATACTTCGGCCATCTCTGACCCTTCGTCGCGACCCACCCTAGCAACAGATCTTCACATCCGCATGGCACGACGGTGCCGCGCCCTTCCACCGCAATGAGGCCTCGCCACAATCCTCTTCTCTTCCACGCGGTGCGAGGCGTCGCGCCCTTCCATCGTGTCCCAGCCTGGCCGCGGCCCATTCTTCCACGCATCACAATGATGTTGTGCCATTCTGGTGACCCAGCGGCCTTGCGTCGCTGGTTACTTTGTCGTCGGCCCGACGTCGGCCGTCGTTGCTCTACCTCTCATCCAGAGGCACCGTTATATTTCCATCGTCACTCCGCCTCCCCTCCAGTGGCACCGTTCCGCTATCTCCATCATCAACAAGCATGTATAAACGGAGGGGGTTCGGGCCATGTTCATGCAGCCTGCACCCTCCACCTTATTGAGATGACAATCGGGAAAACAAGAACAATGTTTTGTACATTGAATGATGGAAACAATTTCAAATGGAAAATCACCTACCTCGAATTGTTGTTCTTTGGTGATGTTACAGAATGCCAGACATCGTTCCGTGACATCAGATTGAAGAAGAAGAAGTCGAGAATAACATCGTCAATGTTATTCAAGGATGACACTTCCCTTTCATTCACCGGTTGATGATTGTTCTTCGTTGGTGGAAGAGGCATTCTTTGTTGGGAGAATTAGTTCCTCCAAGATCATCCAACCGCTCTCCCAATGCTCCACCAAATGAATATGCCAACAAAAAATAATGGGTTAAGCTAACCCATTATTTAATTGTTGGCAAAAATATTCGAAATATTTAAAAATATACAATTGATGTTACATTAATTAATTTGAGTGGAATGTCACATTTATATGGGAAGTTCAAGGGGTTCCCCCACTTATGAAGAGTTCAAGGGGGTTTAAAGGCCGTGTGGTCCCCACCTATTTAATTGATAAGAGGTGTTTAGACCTCATGTGGGACCCACCACCATAACCTCTCATGGGAGGTTATGGTGTGGTGGACCTTACCTCTAACCTCTACTTGGAGGTTTTAACCACCATATAAAAATAATCTGCACACTTATTTTTATTTAATTTTATTCATAAAAACCCTAAAAACTAACATTCATTCTCGAACAACTGACGTCGAGGTGGAAGTATTCTTTAGAGAATATCGGTGCTGCCAGTTCAATGGTGCCCTTGGATTTCAGTTCCGAGCAACGCTTCAACTATTATAAAATCTCGCACGCACGTTTACTGAATATACCCAAAAAAAACATCAAAAATGTATTCTGGGCACACCGGGCCTCGGAATCAAGCGCCGTAAATTTTCTCGAACTCATAAAAATACCATGTATTTAAAAAAAATTCCACCGGATTTCTGGGTCTTTACATTCTCCCAACCTCAAGGCTTTACATCCCCATAAGCTACTACTCGAACTGTGGGAACAAATGGGGGTACTAAGCATGCATCTGAGCCTCCCGCTCCCATGTGCTCTCCTAGAGGTTCATGTGCTACTAGCATATGATCACTAGAGGTATCGACTATTCACATAGTACTCGTTGATGTCGATCCTCAATCTTTACTGGAACCTTTGTCACACTCTTGCGTGGCTCCCAAGAAATTACTGCTTTAATCTTAGCTAGATCCACTACAACTCCAGCCTCATAGATGATGTGTCCCATGAAGTGAACCTCTCTAATCAAAAACTGGAACTTCGAGATCTTACCATAAAGCTGGTGCTCTTGGAGTGTGTCCAGTAATACCTGTAAATTGTAGGCATGCTCCTCTACAGTAGTTGAGTATATCAAAATTTCATCGATAAAGACCACGACAAAGCCATCAAGGTAAGGCTGGAAAATCATGTTCATCCGACTCATGAACACTACAAAAGCATTGGTTATGCCTAAGAGAATATCCAATAATTTGTAGTGGGCTTATCGACACTCGAAGGTCATATTCTACACATCCTCGTCTCAAACTCTGAGCTGGTGATATCTTGATCTGAGGTCTAACTTCGAGAACCACCGCACTCCCTTCAACTGATCAAAGAGGTTGTCAATCATTGGGAGTGTGTACTTGTTTTTCACGGTTACATAGTACAGGTGACGGTAGTCAACACAGCTCCTCAAGCTCCAATTTTCCTTCTCGGCAAACAAAATAGTGGCTGCCCCGGGAGAAACACTGGGCAGGACGAATCCCTTCCCCTTCAAGTCCTCCATCTATACCTATAGCTCACAAAGATCAGTGGGATCCATATGATATGCTGGAGTGGATATCGGTGTCGCCCTGTAGTACAGGGCAATGTAGAATTCCACCTATCTGTGAGAAGTTAGTCATGGGACATTTCTAGGGAAAATCTCTGCGTACTGGTCCACCACTACATGATAAGTCGGACTCTCCACATCAACTGCACTGAGGGTTTGGCAAGACAACTAGTGAGTGATCGACTGCACCGTCCTCCAAGTTAGTCCATCTTGTGCTACAATAGTTCCCTTCTTGCTGGTGAATGTAAACCTAGTCCCATCCGTGTGGACACACCACACATTGCGCCTATTAATGTAAATCTGAACATGGAATATAGATAACCAGTACATACCCAAGATGACGTCGTAAGGCCTCGATGCTGATACAAAGAGATCCCATCCGAAGCTCTTTCCACCTAGATTAAGATAACACTTCTGACAGTAGTGTGTAATCATTGAATATGCTCCCATTTTATTCACTAGATGTAAGGATTGATTTAACGAGTCCGTAGGAATCTCCGAGATCTGAATGAGGGTAGTGACAATATAAGAATTACTGGAACATGTGTCTATAAGAACTGCAGCTAAGGTGGAGTAGACATAGATCATACCTTGAATCATCTCTGGAGCTCCATGGTTGTATGCCTCAGCTGCCTGAATCTGAGCTCTCCTCTACCCACCTTCTCCCTGTAGTCGTGGTGGTTACACCTCGTAACGTCATCCACCATCAGCTGCACATCCATCTCCTCTTCCAGTTCCGCCTTTTACCTACGGACCACCTCGTTCGAACCTATGAAACTACTTGGGAGGTCCCTCAACTGTCTGCTGATTATCTCTATGGTGGGTCGGATAGTCACAAGCCATGTGACCCTACCTTCTACACCAGTAACACTGTCTTCTCCTGGCAGGTCAGTCACTGCCCTAGGTGCCCCGCACAATATAACTTGAGTCCTTTGGTCATCCACCCATGGGTCTGTCCCCCATGGACCTCTGTGTCATCTGTCTACTTTGAGCTATAGAATACTATGATGCATTTCGATGAGGAGTGGGTCTCGCTGCTGGTGACTTCTCAGAAAGGAAACTCTCCACTAGGAGGGCTCTCTCTAACACCCCCACCAGCATAGGGATGCTGAGGGAGATCGTCGATGCCCTGATCTCTTTCATGAGCCAATGCTTGAAGGTCCAAGACCTGAAGAATGGGTCCTACACAAAATTTTTAGAGTATCATGAGTGATCAGAGAACCTTGTTGAGTACTGAGCTACCGTCATGTTTCCATATTGTAGATGTAGTACCTCGCATATATGTACCGCTCGTAGGTTCACTGGAACAAACACAACCCAGAAAAGGCTCTCGAAGTCTGCCCAGAGTAGGGAAATCTTGTCATGAACCTAGAGCATCAGGCTCCACCATTTGCATGCTGCTGCCTAAATGAGACTCGCGGCAAGGATCACCATGAAGTCTGATGGTTTCCCTACTAGCCTAAAGAATCTCACCACAATATCCTGCCAATCCTCAGTTATATGTGGGTGTATCTCTCCAAGGAATCTGGGTGGCTGCTGTCAATGGAACTCATGAAATGTGCTCAAGCGGCGTGCATGGTCTGCTATTGGGGTTGGTGGCATCGGTGGCCCAACGGGTAGTGGTACCGCTGGTGAATCTGATGGTAAAGGGCCATGCACTGAGGCCTCGTCGCACAATGGGATTTTAGAGCGTATGACTCTCAGGGCTCTATGGGGAGCCATCATGAATGAAACAGATGCGACACAGTCAAATGATTTATACCTGGTGAGCTGACCTAGTTGAGCAGACATAAAGAAATGTATTTTGAAACACACATGCAATCACTGTTTTCGTGTACTGAGTCAGAAATCAGAAGTCAGGGTCATGGTGTATGGATATGTCGGCCTCCTCTACAAAAACTAGACTCCCTGAAATGAAAACCACACTTAGTACCAATAACACTATTTCTTCATAGAAATGAATGATCATAGTCTTATGTTCTGCGGTAGAACCGACACCTCTGATACCAATTTGTCCCTACCCATCCCCTGGGGCTTGTATCGTGACTACCCCAAGCCTGCCATCAATTGTCCAGGAACTAGAGACTTGCACTAAAGGCATAAGTCCCTAAATTGGGAAGGAATTTCCTTTATAACTATAATCAAACACATTAGAAGACACAAATTTAAAGGGAACACAATGTAAAACTGTATACAAAATAAGTACTGGAAAGAAAAAGGGGCTAGAAATACAAGCCCAACCAAAAAGTACAAGTACAACTGAAAGCAAGTACAAATGAAGAAAAGTAAAGTAGCTGCTGGATCATCCTCCGAGTTTCCTTCCTGAAGGGTAGGTATAGATGGCCTCCTCAGCACTCTATGTCTGTTTGGCTCTTTCATATACCGACTCGTCGTGAGGTCCACCTCCAGGTACTGTCCAGTCCTGCTGCCCTTGGACTTAGTCAGCGATGTCCATATTTTAAAACCAATACAATGAGGTGTGGTCAAATCTCGTGCAGATGTGAGCATAACAAAAATCAGTAGGGATCCTGAGACCCTCAATGTCGCACAAAATCAAACAAAGGATAAACCACGAAGTATGAAATCAAAAGATAACCATTACATAGGTATATGCCCATATATATATCAAAGTTATATAATAACCTATATAAATCATCAGGAAAACACAAAATTCATTGAATCAGCTCAAACCTGAATTTTATTCTAGGGGTTGTATCATGTAACATCCCTAGTCACACTATCAGAACTTTGGTTGATGGTGTATTCCTCCTCTATCGAGTATAGTGGGTTTGCCGCATCACTCAAGGGATCTTCCCACTATCCTGGACTATTGTGGTACTCCTCCTGTCATGTACCATGAGTCTGTTGTGCTCACACAGAGGCGCTCCCCACTGTGGGTCTTCCGCACTCACACAGAGGTTCTCCCCCTCGCAGCCTCCTGAGGTAGTCCTCCTATCGAGTACCGTGGGTCTTCCACGTCACACAAAGGCACTCCCAAGTGTGGGTCAACCGTGACACACATATTTTCTCCCCAATGGACTAGTCGAAACACTCAGAGTCGAAAGGTCAGTAGTCGTCAGGTCTCAGCCAGCAACTGGGTCTCGGTACACTACTCGCTCATCTCCTGGAGGATCCACTCCATGAGATACAGTTTGATCATCTAACTATCATGAATCCCCATGTATAAGTATCTCAAAAGTTCTGCCTCATCTTAGGTGTATCAACGCAATAGACGAAAAGTGAAACAGATGACCGGTCGGTGATTTATTGGCATTTCTCATCCGATGGACCAATTGGATTTTAGGTTCAAACCAAACCAACCGTACACCAACTGTGTCCACACCTCAAGTGGTATATGCCAAAAGAACTTCCTCGCTCTATGATTTCAGTTTTCGAAGACGGTTTGTCGATTGGACACACGTAGCCTATGTTATGGGTGAAAAATAAAATTCTGGTCAAACAGGTCCGGACTGGGTTACGACCCGGTCACCGGGTCTGACCCGGCCCAACTGGGTGGCACGTCCCATGGGCAGCCCGACCCGACTGGGTGGCCCAGTCAACGTGGGTGGCCCAACTCGAGGGTCGGCCCAGCCCGTGATGGGTCAAGCCCGACGGCCCGCGTGGCCTGGCTAGCCAGCGGCTGGTAGCGCCCTAAGGGGCCCACCCTCGAGGTTTCCAGGGAGGAGGTGCGCGCCCCTAGGATTCCCGAACGGATTAACAATTCTAGTGGGGACCAAACCAGTGCCAGGTGGCAATAGTCCTACTCAGCTGGGACCCAGTGGGGTCCCGCTCCTCCCGGCTGGCCGAGCGGCCAGCTGCTTCGCACCGCCGTCAGCTGGAGTACCGCCGGCAGCCACTGCTCCTCCGTCGCGGCCTACCCTGGTCATGGCTCACCTCATCCATGCGGCATGACGGCCTCGCGCTCTTCCGCCATGGCCTGGATTGGTCGCGACCCTCTTCTCCTCTGCGTGGCACTATGACGATGTGCCCTTCCCCCGCGACCCTTTCTTCAGTGCGTCATGACGATGTCGCACCCTTCTAGCGACCCTGGGGCCTTGTGCCTATAGTTTCTTCACGTCCGACATGACGCAGGCAGCCGTTGCCCCGCCTCTTCTTCGGCGGCAAGGTTCTGCCACCTCCATGGCTCTTCCTCTCCTCCTGCAGCATCGTTCGGCCGCTGCCATCATTAAGAAACAAGGGTAAACAGAAGGGGGTCGGGTCATGTTCGTGCGGCCCACTCCCTCCTCCTTATGGTTATAACAATTGGAAAAACACAAACAATGTTTTGTACGTTGAATGACGGAAACAATTTCCAACATAAAATCCCCTACCTCGTATTGTTGTTCGTTGAAGATGTTGCAGAAAGGCGGTTGTCATTCGTTGACATCGGAAAGAAGATGAATATGTTGAGGACAACGTCGTCGGCGTTCTTCAATGATGTCTCTTCCCTTTATTTCTCTAGTTGAAGATCATTCTTCGTTGGCAGAAGAGGCATTCTTTGTTGGGAGAATTAGTTCCTCCTAGCTATTCCATCCCCTCTCCCAATGCACTGTGAAATGAATATGCCAACAAAAAATAATGGGTTAAGGTAACCCATTATTAAATGGTTGTCCAAAATATTCAAATGATTTCAAAATAATTAATAAATGTTCAATTAATTAATTTGAGTGGATTGGCACATTTATGAGGGAAGTACAAGGGTTTCCCCCACTTATGGAGAGTTCAAGGGGGTATAAAGCCTGTGTGGTCCCCACCTCTTTAATTGATAAGAGGTATTTAGACCTCGGGTGGGGCCGACCACCATAACCTCTCATGGGAGGTTTTTGTGTGGTGGCCCCAACCTGTAACCTCCACTTAGAAGTTTTAATCACCAAATAATAATAAGTAACACAATTATTTTTATTTAATTTTATACTAAAAAACTCTTAAAACTAACATTCATTCTCGACCAACTACCATCGAGGTGGAAGTCTTATTAAGCGAATATCGGCATTGCGAGTTCAAAGGTGCCCTTGGATTTTAGTTCCGAGCACTAGTTCAAAAGTTATAAAATCTTGCTCGCACGTTTACTGAACGTACCCAAAAAAACCTCAATAATTGATTCTGAGCACAGCGGGCCTCAGAATCAAGCTCAATAAATTTTTTAAAACTCATAAAAATCCCATGTATTTAAGAGAAAAAAATTCGCATGGAATTTCAAGGTCATTACATTAATTTTCTAAATCATATAATTTAATTAAATGATTTTCATTACCATAAATTACATGAATCACCATCAATTCAAAAAAAAATACATATATTATTATAACATAGAATTAAATATGTATTATTATAATTATATTCCAATGTGTTATATTTATATAATTTATACAGGGATTCTAAAATACTGAATTTCAAACATAATAACATAAATTAATTAACGACCAAATCATTTTCCCTTCACATAGTTGTCTATTCGATAAAATATATGTCCCAAAAATGAACATAACTAATATCTTTTAGAATAATTAAATATAATGTTCATCATAACAAGTAATACAAATAGGTTAGTTGTAAGATATGAACCAATATCACCCAACAAGTTTGTGTATAAATCTGACAACATTTTTGAATGCAATGGGTAATCTAAAAAAATGAGGGATATAATATTTTTAACACTATATTAATATAACTCTAATAAAAATCAATCAAATATGATAAAAATATCAAAATAACTGTAATATATTCAATATTGATTAAATTTATTATAATCAATGCTTATCTCATAAGTTTCATGTAGAATCCCTAAATGTAATAACCCTTAATCACCAAAAAAATTAATATTTCTAAAATATGGTTGGTCTCCATAAAAGTTCATAACATAAATACCCAAAGAGGTTTATAGGAAATCAAACATATGATATCAATTATAATTATAAACCAATGATATTATCACTCACATTGATTGTATTCTCAAATGAATACATCATATTCTTTAAATTTGACTAAACCCCCTTTTGAAACCAACTATAACTACCCAACCATAATGATTACAAATTCTAGTGACATCACAATAGAATAAATTTTCATAAAATCATTAGGATATTTTTTTAGTGTTTTATATAATTTGGAACAAATTTACATAGTAAACACATAATCAGAACGTTGAATGTTATACTGGGTAATCAGGTTTCCCACCAAATATAACTATTAAATTGAAATAATATTTCACTATATGAAAATTTTTCCAAATTTTCATCTTGACCTCATACATTTCTATAATAAAACCTAAATCCTTGTGAAAATAATTTCAACAAAACATCTATGTAGTAAATAATCCATTTTATGGAAATAAAAATATGAAATTTTTTAGTCATATAAAAAACATGAAATCCCATGAAAAAATTTCTAAAAAACATCATTTTTTCCAAAATGGGTATAATCATATATTCAAAACAAATGATATTAAACCTACATTTGAAAACAAATTATTAATATGATAAATCATGAACAAGAATTTAAATGTTTTATTTGAATACTGGGTGAACATTTCTACATCATTCCTACAATTACTCTTAAAAATTTTATAATCATACGATCGACTTCCACACCCAATGACATAGGGCGCTATCTTGGAACACCCATAGTATAAGCTATACCTGGATCACCTACGTTTTATAATTGGTATAAACACTTCATAAATAATTTATATAGAATATATAATGAATAAAACCCTTTAAAAATATTAACCTAAGTGAAAAATTTTAGATATCAAAATACAATTTCCTTGTAAAATTTATGTCAAAAATATGAAAAATCAAAAAAAAATAAGGAAACAGTTTTTTGAAAATAAATATGAAATAAAAAAATAAAACATTACTTTATTCATGTTTCATTATAGCCTAAAAATTATGACATAAATTTTTTTTATAAAATATAAATTCCATTTTACATTTAAATGAATAATTGAATGAAGAACATTAAAAAAGGGTTTTTAAGATGAAGTATATTACCATGAGTCTGATTTATCATGTATGTTCCATATATTACTAAATAATAAAATAAAGTTATTATTTAAAACATAAATAACCATATCTAATAATATTGTTTATTTTATATCATTTTTTTCTCTATTATATAATATTTCATAATTAATTATGTTCACATTATACATTTTTAGGATATATGCTTCGTAATTCAAAATTGCCTTCAATATATTGACATATGGTTCAATAGGGAATTATTACAAAATAAATTAAATCATATTCATGAAATTATTATATTTTTTATACATTAACAGTGATTATATATATATCCATTAAATATGGTTATAAAAAATAAATAATATTACAATCACGGAGATGGTAAGTCGTATGTATAGTAGAGTAACATTTACATTTATCAATCTTCTTTATAAAATGAATGAATGTACCATTTAATATTCTAATAATTATCATAATTCATCACTTTTAATATTAATTGATTAAATATACATGAATATATCATTAATTTTTTGCTGTGATGAAAAACATATTACATTACTTCATAGTGGTGGTAGTCCACATTTATGCACAAATGACATTATCATTTTTCAGTGAATAGAAATGTAAGAAGTA
This sequence comes from Viscum album, assembly GCA_963277665.1. Taxonomy (NCBI): domain Eukaryota; kingdom Viridiplantae; phylum Streptophyta; class Magnoliopsida; order Santalales; family Viscaceae; genus Viscum; species Viscum album. Next base: position 1,285,169,196 of record OY728141.1, read on the forward strand.
AAAAATATATTATACACTATAAGGAATAAAATTTCACTTATATCATATATAAATATTAATTCAATAAATATAATCAATCCATGAGAGATAGTGAGGGAACAAGAATTACATCAGTTTGTAAGGCTCTGGTCTTCCTAACAAACAAATGATGAATTTATTTCCTATTTAATTGAAGATGATGTAGATATAATTCATGAAACTAACATAATAAAATATTACTATGAAAATGTTATTATATTTAATAAATAATAATTTTTCAATAATTTTTATGGATGGTGATGATGAAATAAAACATGAATATATAGTTAAAAACATACATATTCTTTGAAAAACCTAATTTTGTTAACACATCAAGACCTCTAAGATTAGTATTATTCTTAAATATATAGAAATATAATGTAAGTATGGATTATATAAAGTTATTTCAGTTGTTCTTGGATGAGAAATGTATTTTTGATATGATGAAATGAGAATAAGATGTTCCCATTTATAAGATTAGGGTGGGGCACCCATCGTAGTTCTCAAAATTATCATATATAATTGAATAATTATTGAGAAAAATGTTTCATAATGGAATATACATGATCATGGGATTAATTATTTAAAAATATATTATACATTCTATTATTATTATTATAGTTTTTTTATTATTTTAAAATATTTAAATTTTATATAAATCCAATAAAATTTCATTATCGTCAATTTTGAATCAATTCGTCACATTGAATTTATAAACAACAAATAATTAATAAAAAAATTTAGAAAATGTTATATAATATCTTTTGAAATTTATTTTCTTTTGTGTAATTTTTTTATATATTTAATTATTTCAAATTATATTTCTATTAAATTTATCAATTCATATATTTTAATTCTCTTTTAATTAAATTATGATAGCGTTGACATTGTGAATGCATTTAAAGAATTTTTTTTTACATTAAATTAAAAAAATACCATGATAGTTAAATATAATTTATTTTTCAGAATACTAAACATATCCTCTATATTACACAATATTTATTATTTTATAATATTTAAAATATGTGTGTTCTATATCTGACTTTTCAGTAATTATGATACTATAAAGGTATTAATATAATCCATTTTCCACAAAAGGTAATTTATTGGACCCTTCTATTATTATGATGATGATGTACTCATTAATCAATATTTATTCAGGTTTTTGTTTAATATTATGGTTCATACTATTTTATTTTTAACTGAAATTCCCAGATTTACCCTTTACCATGGTAACAGAAATTACTATTTTTACTATTAATTTTAAAGAAAATAAAAGGTTCAAACATACTAAATATGAAAATCATGAATAAAAATATAGAATTAAATTTTCACAATTTATATAATTGATGTTCCATTATATAATTTATAACTATACTAGATAAACATAATGAAATGAATTTTTTGTAAAAAAATTTCTTTTTAATTATAAAATATTTTCATAAAAAATTCAATTATATAATCCAATTAAAATCCATAAATATATTTTTTAAATAAAATAAAATATTTATAATTTCTAACTAATTTATATCATAATTTTACAGTGTAAATATTATAAAACATAATTTAGTTTTCATTAAAAATATATATTTTCCAATATTCCAAAAAAATCATTATATTCCCAAAATTATCACAATTAAAAAATTTATATTTTTATTATTATGAATTAAATAATTATATATATATATATATATTAAAATTTTATATTTTATAATTTGTAGAAAATAAAATATTCTCTAATAAGAAGAAAAGGTCAAATTTACGAAAAACATTTTTAATAAAATGAGATTACGTAACAATTGTGTTTCTATTTTTTTAGAACATACCAATACATTCATATTGAGTTGGAAAATTATATTTACTTAATCAATATATTATCCCAATTAAGATATGATAATATAAATTCTAGTTTATATTTCTTCACATTTAAATATCAAAATTTAGATTTTCATTTATGCTTGATGAGAATAACCTTTTACACTATAGAAAAAAGTATTACCTTTTAAAATATTATGATATCAATCTTAGCTAGATTAATCCCATTATTTTGAATTATTATTCAGTGAAAAATAAAATGTTCACTATGATATAATGACCCTCTTCTATGTTTTTCTGTAAAAATTTAATCTTCCAAATTTTCCCTAAAAATGATAACATAATAAATTATGTATTATATATATAAATAAATTTAATTATATTAAATTAATCAAATTTGTTGAATCATTCCAGAAGATTCACTAACAAAATAAATGAAACAATCATGTGCTCATATAGACCACATCCTCCCAAACACGATGTGGTTCATCTTAAACAATATGCATGGATGGAACAAGAAGATTAATTACTAAAAAAATTAATGTTTGTTAAATTATATTTTTTAATAGTAATTCATTATATACCATAACTCTTTATTCATTGAGTATGAGTTTATTAATTTTTTATACATGCAGACTACTGCCTACACGAATTTTGAAATTCATTTTTCTACACCAACTATTACTGGATGTTCAGATAATGAATGTTATAAGGTTATGTAATTTATATTTAATATATACTACTCTTTATATGTTTTATTTCCATTATATAATGTTAAATTTTTTACTTATTGTACCATTATAATATACTTTTGTTCTGGTAAATTTGTAACCTACATAAGAGATGTTGTAATATTTTTATATTGAAGTAATATGAAATTTTATATATATATATATATAAATATTTTAAATATAAAAATATAGTATTATATATTTATTCAAGAATACAGAGTTAAAATATTATAATTTAGTCATGTTAATCATATATAATATTTATTACTTAAAAAGGTTAAAAAAAACTAATTAAAAAACTTATTTAAAAATCATAAATTAAAATATCATTGGATGAAAGATAGAAATTATAAATAATCATGCAATATATATTACAGATCCACGGGTAATATTGGAATTATTCACATTATATCAATCATTAATAATCAACATTATGATTTAAATGATTATTAAATTTAATACCAAGTGGTAAAATGACATGTAAAATAATCAATAACATGTTTGATCATTTTTTATATCAAATATGACTGAAGGTGGTGAATAGTAATTTTAAAATTTAATGAAAAAAATTATTGTTTAAAAAATTTTAAACAGTAGTGAGTGTTGTTTTGTTGAGATATATTATAGAAGAAAAAAATGAAACAACCAAATAATTGAAGTGGTTGGATCAAAAAGTTCATAGTACACTCTTCAATATCCTTTATAACTAATGGAGACTACCACCCACTAATATAATCAAATTTAAATGTGTTATTACCTTTTTATAGACCCTACATTTCTACCAAGTCATAATACATGAGACCGACCTAGTCTTTTATACATGACATTTGATCTATATTCACAACCATGACATTATTTTTGGAGGTTGAATAACCAGATATAACATGGAATTTCTATGAATGGGAAAATATTTAACCATAATATGATGAAATTAAAATAGAAAAAAATGTATTACATGAATAAAAAAATAAATGTAGAAGATGATCATAATGTCATCAAAGAATGATATTGAGGAAAGTTAATCACATAGATGAAAAAATTATCTATGTTGGAGTCCTTCAGTCATCATATTATAAGTTAAGAAGTCACAAATCATTGTTATCAATTTATTGTAGTATATTATCGATAATATATCACTAGAGATGTTATGTTTGATCTGCACTAGTAATCATTTATTCCCTTGAATAATTATCACATATTATTTAAAAAAAATCCACTTGGAGCATGTATATGTCCAATAATTTCATGAAAAAAGTGAATTCATAGATATTTAATAATGTGATTAGTTTTTTAGATTAGTTAACCCTCTTATAAATAGTGTGGAATACATTCAAGCTGTACAATTCATCAGAAAATATTAATATAAAAAAATATAAATGCTAGGTAAATGGTTTGTAAAAAATTCTATTTATAAAACAACTAAATAATATATAATCAATAGGATCAATTTTATAGGAAAAATAGTTAAAAAATAGAGAATCACATTAGCATTAAATGACTTGCATGAATGTATATAAAATAATATTACAATTTTATATTTACACTCTAAAATTTTATTTCAATATAAAATAATATTTTTATGAACAACAAAATTTATTTTATGTTAAACAAATGAAATAAAAAAATATCTATAAAAAAAATTACCTAATGGTAGACTATTTTTTCTAGTAGAAACTAATAAACCACCACTAAAAATAGTGATAGGTGTCTTATTATCTACTACCAGAACAGATAATGGTGGATTATGAACTACTACTAAAAAATTTAATTGATGGCTAAATAGATCATTACATATCATTTTAATTTTTTTAAATATCAATGGGGTTAAATAAAATCATTCCAAGCTAGTATACATTAAAAGGCCTCAAGAGAGGAATTCACCATTTCTACCATTGGATGTCCACTGGTAGATCATGACTTAACATTGGGTTCTAATGATGGATTATAGAATTTTATTTCAAAAATATAATATAAAAAATATAAAAAATTCATTTGAACACTAAAATGAGAATAAAAATAATATTTAAGTGCGATGGTAAGAAAAACAAACTAAACAAAATAAAAAGGCATCAATTATTCCTCATTTTATTTGAAAGAGTAGGCAGACCAAAAAAATTTCCCACAAAGTAAATGTTGATGAAAAAAATGATAAAACTCTATAAAAACTGCAAATAAATTATATTAAAAATATCTTAATGAAGCTAAGTCCAAAGTCCAAACAAAAAAGGAACACACAACTGGTGGGTAAAATATAACCCACAATTGATGTCCACTGAAAGGTATTGTGACCCATCATTGATGTCCAATGGTGGAAAAAATAACCCACCATTAATTTTTAATGGTGGATAAAGTGTCCCACAATTGGGAAAATCAAATGGAATCCCAATTAGAAACGAACATATTAATAAGAGTTAGACGAGAGTAAGGAAAATGAAAAATTAAAATATTTAAAAAATCGTGGTCTAATAAATTGTGTATTTAAAAACACTAGTTTATTGAAAACCAGAAGTTTCCCAATAATGAAATGGGTGGAGGGATAAAATTTTGTGGGATATTTAAAAAAAATATTATACTCATTGAGAAACATGGATAGATACTTCCGAGTACAAAATATTGATAGATAGTCTTCCTGTGAATTAGATACTTGATGGACAGTCTGCCAAAGAAAATGAATGAAGAGGATGGAAAATAATTGTGTGGGGTTTAAATGATAATAAGTATTATTTTTATATGATCGAACATTTATTATTTATTAGAAAATATCAGATGGGGGATATGAATCAATGTTTTTTAACTCAAATACCACAATAAAATGAAAAAATCGAGGCAGGGTGGTATATCAATGATGCATTGCAATTCTCATTCTAGATTAAAACAAAAAATGAAAACATATGGGGATTGCATCTCATACTGGAGACCTATACCAGAAAAATTACATAAGGGCGCACACTATAGGCCTTATACATGGGAACCACATGTGATCTATGTTTACTCTACACACGCAAATCATGCCTCCCTTTAAGGCATCCTTAGTCTAGCCTTCACATGTAGCTGACCCTTTGGGGACCCCACGAGGATGATAGTCTAGCCAATGTCCTTCCCATATATATATTTTCATTTCATAAACAAAATTAGAAATAAATAATTAATATATATATATATATAACATGTAGTATCATTTAAAATATTTTAACAAATAACATTATTGTAAAGAGTACATGACTTTTATTTTATCATTGTAAATAAATATTTATTAATTAATTTAAAAAACTAAGAATTTAATAAAATTATAAAAATTGTATTATATCAAATATATAATATATTAAAATTATTAAATCACATTAAAATATTAAAAACCTCAACATGTGAAAATTATAAAATAAAAAAATCAATAAAAATATCCCTTTTTTGAAATTTATCAAAAATGATCATTGATGTTACCATATAACATACAATTAATATATAGAATATATACTTTTTTTAATGATAATATAATAATATTAAATTAACAATGTACATATTTTTTATCAAAATTGTAAATATTTATATACAAAGATAATATTTTTGAAAATTAATTTGTTGATATAGTTGGACAAATAATTTTTGAAAATAATATTTGTTGACTATTTATATAGAGTAGAAAATAAAATTCTTAAATTATAGAATATATGTAATAATGTTTATATAGAATTAGTATACTAATAAATATTTTAACCTTCCAACATACCAGATTCAAATTTTATCTTCTTAAATTTAACTGAATCTAAAGGTTTTGTGAAGTTGTTAGCTTATTAATTTTTTGAGGAATAATTTCTACAAATATATAACCTTTATTTAGATGAAACATTTAGAAGTAAAATATTTCTTATATGTATATAATTATATATTAATGAATTTGGTTTTTAGAAATTAAAATATCACTTTATGTAACATATTAAATTGTAAATTTATGAAAAACACTATAGAGGAAAAAAATTGTTTTATATAAATTATTTTTAAATAACTATTACTAATATCCAGAGATCTATCCTCTTTTATTAAATGGGATACTAAAATTTTTTCCTTAATAATCCTTGAAATTAATTTCTTTCTAGAAAATGGAAACATACCATCAGTTCATTGTTATTCAAGTCTGCAACTGGGAATGTCGGAATCAAATTACTAATTTAACTCAAAATAGTTCTCATAAAAATTGAAATGTCTAATAAAAATAGTACCATTGATTTATCTACTTACTCATTTAACATATTTCAAGTGACTTTTATTATGTTTTTACTAAATCATAGAATATAATTAACCATTGAATATGGTGGTTGGCCTAGATGTAGGGACATAAATAAAATTACTCTCATTCATCAGTATTTTTTAATACCAACTAGATAACTATATTTTTATAGGTCTAATTTATAAATATTTGTCATAATAGTTTTCTTCTTTTTACAAAAATCATTTTCAAATATTTTTATATGTTATTTATCATTCTTATATTTATTTGAAAAAATATATCTTATTTTCATGGATTATTTTTTAAACAAATATATTTTACTTTTCCCTATTAAGTGCATATCTTTTTCATAGGTCAAAAGATTAGGAAAACCACCACAGTAATTATAATTGGTTTATGAAAATATTATATCCATCATCATATATAGGAATAATCATTATAACATTTCAAACTCTTTTTATAAACAAATTCAAGTAAAAAATATCTTTAAAAATATAATTTGAATCAAAAACTATGTAAGCCTATCATACCATGTTCATGGAGTATTTTTATGATCATATAAGTCCTTATTATGATTAAAATCGTATCCTATGATATTATCAATTTGAAATACTAGTGGTTATATTATATTGAAATATTATGAAATAATGAAATTTTAAAAGGATCTTTATACAACCATTTGAAATACTTTATTGTTTTGTAATGTTCAAATGTCAAATATAATTTTATTGTATTCCATAGTATAAATTGGTGAAAAAAGAATAAACTTTGTTACTTCACACTTCTTGGTAATAAACATGAGCTGCTATTATTTTTTATTTTTAAACAAGATTCTAGTTACATCAAGTTTATTTCAAAATATCCATTTAGTTCCTAAAATAATTATAAATTTTATAAAATAAAGTAATTACTTTAAAATATTCATTTTAAAATGAAATAATTCAATATTCAATAATTACAAAAATATGGATGAATTTATGAATTTTCAACATTGAAAAGAATAAATTAAATAATTAATGAAGAATGTGAGCCAGAATGTAAAATTGAATTTTTTATTTGAATTCCAAATTCAACACTACCAATTCATTTTTTAATATGGGTCCCTTTATGAGTTTTAAATTTCATTAGATATGTTTCTAAAAAAATATATTTACCTCGAATGAGACATCATCATTATCTATTCTATTATCTTCATGAAAGTTAAAGTCTCAAAACTCATATTTTTCATTAAAAGACTCCAAATCAAAAATTTTAGAATTTATTTTATTATACATAAAATTCAATGATTCTTCCCCATATAATGTTTTCATTTTTAATTCTCTATAATAAATAATAATTTTGAAATATCGCAAAAAAATACCATCGTTGAATTTAGAGTTAGAATTTTCACAATTTTCATTTGTATTTATGACAAACACTATAAAACCAAAGACCCTATGATAAAAAAATTGTTTGATTTATTTTATATGATCATAAAGGGTATTATTGAAACTATATATAAAAAATATAAATCTATATTTATAGCTTTTAACAAGAAATATTAATTTATAATGAGATCAATTACCATAGTCCTTTCTATTTCTTGAATAGACATGTTCTTTCTTATTACAACACCATTTTGTTACAGTGTCCTAAGGGATTATAAAATGTTTTTTTATATTAATTTGATTCAAAAAACATATCAAACACTATATTTAATTATCCACAACCACTTACACAATTGATAGAGATTACTGATGTATATTACTAATTTTAAACCAATTTTCTTAATGAAAAAAACATTTATAATTTTTCATTTTTATTTAAGAATATATTAATACATAATAATATATTATAATCCTAATAAAATAAAACATTTTCCACTAAAAAATATAAGTATTAATAAGTCCAAACAAGACAATATTTTATAATTATAAGAATATAAAAGTAATGAAACTTTTAATTGGTAAAAATATTTCATATTGTTGTCTACCTATTAAATATGAAACTAAAACGAGACACACACTTTTATGTAACTTAGATAGTTGTAGGTCCTATTCATTCTTTTATAGTTTTTAAGAAGTTTAAAATTTTCTTTCACAATCCACCTATGACACAAAATATTATTTTATTCTACAACATTCAAACACTTATTCTACCATTTTCTTAGTTTAGAAGAATCAATTATGTAAATAATTTATATTATTTTTACAGAAACAAAAACTAATTTATTAATCATAACAAACTTGTATTATTTAAAAAAAATTACTCCATAATCATATAACCATGATATTCTTATAGTATTGGGTTATATAACTTATACATATAATATATTGGAAATAATAACTGTTTTCAAAAAACCAACATGAAATATTTCTTAAATTTGAATATTATAATTGTCTCCAAATGTTACAATGTTGAAGTCACATGAATGAAAATATAGAAACAAAGATATATAACATATCATGTTCCTATAAAAACCATTGTATATATACCATGAGTAATTTATTCATCAAATTTAGATTTTCTAAAATTAAAATGTCAAGCATACAATTTTTGTACCCATGAAAACATGGTTCCAACAAGATCAATAGTAGGGAACTAAGGCTCCGAAATATATAAAATTATTTTTTAGTAGCTATTTTATAATGTATGTAATAAATAATAAAAGTTTTAGTGTGCCCAGAATATTTATTTAGAGTTTTTGAACATTGATTTTCATAATTCAATTTCATTCTTCATTTAAAACAGGTTACAATTGAAAGGATTAATTTTAATCTTCATTCAATTTTTGTTTAAATGAAATGAGGATTTGTACTATTGTATAAAAAAATTATTCTTATTTAGTTTTGTTAAAAACATATTCATATTTTACAGTTGTTTTCCATTAAAAATTGAAGATAATATTATGTCTTTAATGAAACTAAAAATGAATAATTTTTTATACAATAATCTTATTTTACTATTTTTCCCTCAAAAATGAAGATAATTTATAGTTGATATTACCAAAAATTCATTTCAAGTCCATAATATCATTTAGTAATATTTTTAATTCTATAAATATATTCTATTTGGATCTATTAGCTATGTTTATTAAAATTTAATTATTTTAAATAATTTGTTACAATCATTTTATACACTATTTAGGTCTCAACAACTAGATTAAATATTATATGATGATCTTTTTCATTAGATTAAAGAATGATATTAATCCCTAAATTTCTATATTATAGTTTTATAAACTTATAATTTTAGTCTTCTTTATATTTATAAATTTTAGATTCATATATTTTCATGTTATCACAATCCCATTAAATTTTCTCATTTAATTTGACCTAATTTTTTTTTGCTTTTGTTTTCCATATAATTTTAAATAATTTTATCTTTCCCATTATTTACTTCTTCATTTTCATTGAATAATTTTAAAAAAATTTAATTTTTAAAATCATAGTCAAAACATGATTCAATAAAAATTCTTTTTTAATTTACTTATAAGTAATTATGATCAAAATTTGAAGGTGTTCTTTAAGGAATATTGATATAATCATTAACCTCAAATTTAATAACCATCTTATAAGGATTACCTATATCCTGATAACGTCTAGAATCACTACTTGATTCAAAAGTATTTGAAAAGTATCATCCTTGAAGAAAAACATGTTTCTCTTATTTTTATCTAATCATTATTTTCATTTTTTATTTTAGCTAAATTAATACATATATGCCCTTTCTTCTTATACAAAAAACAATATAATTATGAATCAATATTACGCTTAATATCATTTCCTTTCTTATAGTCTTTCATATACTTCCTCTTGAACTTCCTATTCCCATCATTATTTTTCACGTACAGGAAAAACATCTTGTATAAGTGGAAATTATTCTTGTCACATTACTAAAAATCAAATTCAAAGGCATTACAAGTTTAAAAAATGTATGATTTAAATGAAATTTATATTGATTTGGTAGACTCCATATCAATAATATTTGTTATATTTATCTCATATTATTGAAAAGAGCCTATGAGTTCATCTAAAGTATACTCTATGATGTTTTAACAGTCATTGATGAAACATTAATTTCCATGACATATATTTGGAAGATATATCAGAAATTTTTACTCTTGATTATTTTTTCCACGACCTCGCTATGAAAAATCATATATTTTCCAATACATATGAACCGATGGAAGATCTAATAAAAATACTTTTGTTCTTTCATATTTCTTTTTAGGTATTCTTCTTGAAGTATTCCATGCATGGAACTCTTAAACCTTATAGGGACATAATGAGTCACTAGTATTGTCTTCCATATGTAATGGGATATGTTTCATTTAACAAATGGCTATTGAAACGCCTACTTATATCACAATATAAATTATTTTTAAATTTTTAATTAAAAAAATATGATTCCCTAAAATTAATTATGAGTGTATATAGATCTATTTTACATCACATTTATAGATTTTCCATGGAAGTCTTGTTATCTAAACATAGTTGTTTCATGTGGGGTAGCATTATATTATTCTAGTATCTATAGTCACTAACATAAAATAATCATTGTTTTTTGGGTATTCATCTATCAATGGAATTGAATGATACCATCTTAAATGAATAAAATATCATTTTTCATTGTATTGTTATATCTAGGATATAGGTCATCACAAAGATAAAATTACAAGAAGAAATAACTACCCATTAAATATTATGTGTATGATATCAATTTATGGTTCTTAATTTATGGTAAATATGACTAGAGAGGGGTCAGTAGACATATTAACATATAAATAAAAAACAATCAATGTTTTAAAACATTAATGTATAGTGAGTGGGGACTTATTATGTTCTGTTGCAGCATAAATAAAAATTTATGAAACAAATATTTATTGTGGTTTAGATCAAAATGTTCCAAGTCAAATCATTAATTTATTATACCCCTCAAAGTTATTTTTACCAACTATGAATAAAACTTTTATTGGTGTGATAACCATGTTTTAGACCCTACAATTTGAACAACATAGAGGCACAACAATGTCTTCATACCTAAGACCATCTTTGACTATTATACCTGAATTATTATCTAGAGTAATAAAGTTGAAATCGTTTTTGGGGTGGAATAAAAAGAGATAATAATGAATAGATTTTTATTGTAAAATAACAAACCAAAAAATTAATATATAAAAAAATTATGGAATAAAGATTATAGAAATAAAAAAATACATGAAATGTAGTAGATGATCATAACGTCAATGAATTTTAGGATTGAGGATTATTGATCACATGAAGGGAACAGATTTTAATGTTTCTGTCTCTCTATGATTTTAGAATGAGTGCATATGTCATAGAAGATCAAGAAACAATGATAGTAAAGAAATGTTAAAGACATACCTCTGGAGATATTACCACCCATTTTCAATGGTAAAAAATTTACCACATAAAGATATATCGCAGATCAATAGAATAGAATCTTATTAGAGTGTGTCAATTTTTAAGATTTGTACAAAAAATTTTAATATATGAAAATATAATAATAAGACTATTGTCTTTTATTGTTATTACTTTATTTTTGTATCATAGAAACATTCATGCTTTAATTCAATTCATGAAATATTAATATAAAATAACTAATATATTATGTAAAACATATCAAAAAATAACAATTATATTAGAATTGAAAAAAATATAATCACTTGGATTATTTATATAGTATGAACTACAAAAAGGTAGACCATCGTAAAAAAATTCAATTGTTGCTAAACAGACCATAACCCATTGTTCATATTTTACGAGAAATAGTAAAATATAATCAGAAATAAATTCATTTTAAGATAGTATGAAATAAAATTATTCAATATATACATAAAATGATATGGTTGGATATCCAACAGTGACACATGACATAGAATTGGGTTCTAGTGGTGGCTTATTTAAATTCAGTAACATAAAATATGATGAAACATTATAATTATAGATTGATATTAAATTTATTTTAATAAGAAATATAATTAAAAGTAACATGAAATAGTATGAAAAAATAACTAAAAAAATATTTTTTTTGAAATTCCTATTACAATCTACATGTGGTGGATAGCCGAAAAAAGATCACCTCATGAAAATTATGATTAAAAGAATATAAACATATGGTGAAAAATTCAACCAACTATTTAATAAGAACCAATGTTTGGTGTATCTAGTGCCAAGGTATGAATATATGATGGAAGAAAAAAAAATTAATAGTTAACCCACCATCTATGTCTTTTATTGTGTAATGTGTCCCACATTTGATGCCCACAAAGGGTAAAATGACCAATATTTGGTGTCCAATGGTGTGTAGAATGGCCGACCGTTGATGTCAAATATATAGTAAAATTACTGATAGTTGAGAAAAAAATGGATGCTCGATAATAATCCAAAATAAAAAAGAGTTTTTTTAATATAATATGAATGAAGACAAAAATAAATATATAAAAGATATTATTCGAACAACTGTTGTATTAAATAAAATTAGTTTGTGGAGAATGAGTGGATGCCTAAGGATGACGATGTGATGGGCAATAAGAAATAAATGGGATAAGATGATAAAGTTATATAGGATTTCAGAATCATGATTATATAATCTCAAGTACATGATTTTGAAGGATCTAACACCATTAAACTAGACATATGATAAATGATATATCTAATAATAAGTCTAATAGATTAGGAATGAAAATAATCATGTTGAGTTCAACTGAGAATGTTATGCATTTCAAAATAATCAAATGGCTCACATTAATTACATAATATTAGATGGTTTGTAGTGAATATATGTTTTTATATCTTATTCTACATTGAATGGAAACATAGAGGCTATAGGGTATATTAGAGATGCATTGTTAATCCTAGTCCACATTAAAACACAAACTCACAATTACAATGGACATGTAAAATGTTTGAAACCTAGCCAAACTAAAGCACCTATAGGTGGAAATTATAGACCTTTTACACTTCCCCCGCCCCTACTCTATGTGCACTATACAAACCAAATATAATCCTCCTTGTAAGGATTCCTTAGGCTAGATTTCCCTAATGGTTGACCATAAGTGGTCCCCAATACGGTATATGTCCTATAAAAGGCCCTTCACTATGAGGGGATATATTATTTACTGAATAACAATTAAACATAACTGAATGTAATATATATTGCCTGAAGTATCATTTAAAAAATTCACAAATAACATTATTATAATAATTTAATTACTTTTATTATAACATAATCATTAATAATTATTAATTAACTAAAAATATAAAATTTAATAACATGTTATGAGATATTAATTTAGAAAACAATATTTTAGTTTAAAATAATTGAGTCAACATTAAAAAATAACATCACAAACAATTAAATCAATAGGACTTAAGTAAAAATGATTATTGTAAAGGGGTGATACAAATGAATAAGATTCTGGAATATATTATTAACATTTTTATAGTTCTTTTAATATATTTTATTTTGTTATAACATAAGATAGAAAATAAGGGTTGGGTTTTTTAAACCCCCTTTGATGAGACATGTTGTAATTTATAGACTAATTAAAAATTTTATGGAGTATATACTACCCAATTGATATTTTATAATGAAATATATATTATTCATGGTATTTTTGGATCATTTTTAGGATCTACCAACTTCAATGATTTTTATTAAAAAATTACTTATGTCCCGATTTTTTCTCAACATGAGTCCAATTTCTATTAAGTTGGGAAATATATTATGGATTTTGAACATTAAAAATTCAATAATCTACAATCATATTTTAAATTTTCAAAATTACTTTTTATCATGTCATATTACTTCATTCCAATAATATCATCCATGTTGATGAATATAATTATCCTACAATGTCATGATGATGATGATAATAGGTTATATACTTTTTTAGGGATATATTACTTCCTTATATAATTTTTATGACTCAAAGTTTTATTATATAATATCTCTACTAAAAATTATTCTCATATCCTCCTCATAAATATTAAATAATTTATCATATTTTTTGTGGTTTTTGGTTCAGTACATGGTTTTAATAGAATTTTTATATTTTCAATGAGATTGTATTCAAAAAAAATTAAATTAATTTAATGTGTTAAAATATTCCAAAATTCATTATTTAAAATTTTTGATAAAAAATTAATTTTAAAATACAATATTTTTCATAATAGAATTAAAAGTAAATATTTTTAATGATTTAATATGTGTAGTTTTTGATGAAATGTAACCCATTAACAAAATTTCATTATGAACTTTCCCTTATGTGAACATTTTATATTAATAAGATAACTAATCTATGTTATTTAAAGTTTTTAAAAGATAAATATTGTTAGACTTGTTGTTAAATAAATAATTCCCTTTAAAATATTCAATAGGATAAAGTATGTTCTTATTTTGAATGATATTTTCCATATTTATCTAATGTAATTGTTTATATATGTCGTATGTTTGATAAAGGGTGTTATAAAAATGAATCTAATTACCTTATTTTTTTGTATGTCTTATGGAATACCCTTTTACATCAATGTTATAACCCATAATTGATTTTGTATCTCATAATCATTCACATGTACATTTATGACTTACATTTAATGTTTTTTCATCTATAAATTTTCTATTATCCATTACATTATTTAAGGGTGTTCCCTAAGATAAGAAAAAAATCATTTGAATGGGAAATTATTTTTTAAACCGTATATAATTTTCATATTATGTGTAAATACCATATGAGTTGTTATATTTTATATGTGGT
Source organism: Viscum album (assembly GCA_963277665.1). Lineage (NCBI taxonomy): Eukaryota > Viridiplantae > Streptophyta > Magnoliopsida > Santalales > Viscaceae > Viscum > Viscum album. The sequence continues at coordinate 1,285,184,746 of OY728141.1, forward strand.
ATTTCTGTTCAATGATTTTTAATGACTTTAGATACCAATTTATTTTTCATCAGATTTTCATGAAATGTATATTAATCAAATCATGAATGATTCCTTAGGGAACCACATAAAAAGGATATAAAATACATTTTAATACCAATGGGTTTTATGATATGATGAATGAAACCATGTCCCACACATATATATTATTCTTATATTATGATGGGTGGGCCAAGAATTATATATCCCTTCTTTTCATTAGGTCGTTTTCCTATATCATGAGATTTTATAGTTCTTGGGAAATGAGACTTACCCAAAATGGTGTCTGGTTAGTTATCCTAGCAATATATGTTATGGTTAAAATGTGTGGAGCCTTAAATTATTGTTATTATTTAATTTATACATTTTTTCAAAATTCATATATATATTTTTTATTATTTTATCATCATTTTATCAATCCATGTTTTTATGACCTCATTAGGTCATTCCTTACTTCCATTCATACGGTCATCCTAATTACGATAGAATTTTATTCCTCTTGACTCTCATTAAATGATTTATCATTATGATTACACATAATATGAATTAAATATCAACCATTTATTATATTTCAATTTTACTAGGTATAATAAGATAATGTTTATTATTTTGAACCTTGATGTGTTTATTTTGTGGAGAATATATTAATCATTTCAAATCCAAATTATTAATAACGTCGCGTTAAATATATTAATTTTTTTCATTTCATGAGAAGACGTTTGATTTATTTTTTAGTTAGTTTTTCCAAATTTTTTTAAATTATAATCCAAAATGTGTTTGACTTGTTAATGCGTGAATGATATTTTAATCATTTAGGTGTAAAAAATATAGGGTTGAATGTTATGTGTTTTTGCTTCAAATTCGGAAGAGATGTTCTGGGATACTAAATTTTGAATAAAATAAGTGTTTATGTAACTTTAGTATATTTTATATTATTGTTTGATGAGGATTAAAGATTTTTGAATGAAATAAAGTGACCATTAACAAAAGATGAGCTTATTTGAAATCGTATAGATAAACCATTAGGTTGATGTGTAAAATAATTTATGATGATTGGGGATCATATGAATATAATATTAGCAGAATTATTTTTCATAACACCACGTATAGAAGAAGATCCAGATATTTTGGTAATGTATTTATTTTTTGGATTCCAAGTAGTTACATATTTTCTGGGATAATAAATATATGTCATAGTTTTGTGACAAATGAATATAGGGTTCAATGTATATTGTGGTTATTATTTCGGTTTGTGGTGAATAGTCCCTAACGGTGTACTTGGATATACAATAAAGGGTTATATCCTTATGTTAAATCACATAATATTTCAAAATATATTATAATAGACTTGAACATAATATTTATGCAACCTAACTATTTTACATAAAATATTATATATATTTTGATGTATAACCTATATTAATGAAATAAAATCAAAATGTAGGGTTCAAAAAACATTTATGATTTATATCATCTATGATATATTTTAACCTATGTATATTTAATAATTTTAGTATTTAAATATCTATATATTCTATTATTTTATTCGATTATGGAATACATAACTGAGGTAATAAAGGATTTAATAGAAAATGTAGTTATTTTTATGACATGAAATTTAATGTGTGAATAACTAGGTTAAAAAGATTATTATTATGAAAAATCTTGTAACAAGAAATATGATTTACAATGTGAAGATCTTTACATAGCAAAACCCAAGGAAAAATTATTGATGAGGTCTCATTTAAGTTATAGTGATGATGATGTTGAAAAAAAATGTTTTGGTTTCATTAATATAAAAAAAGTTGTAAGAAATGGATAATGAAAATTCTAAAAGGAAATTAAAAATTATTTTTGTGTCCTAATAGAGGACATAAAAAACTATCTATTGATGAAAATTAAATCATATAGTAAATTTGACATGGGAAGAAGATTTTTATTGTAGTTTTATATAAAATATTATATTATAAATTACAATAAAACTTTTATTTTAAGTGATGAATATATTTTTTGTCATCTTTAATTAATTTTCATTTAAAAAAATATCATGATAAGACATATTTTTGATTGGTGAATATAGAATCCCAAGATTCCAGTATATACACATTCCTTTAATTAAATTTATGTGTGGAATATTTTTTCACACAATAAAATCAAGGTGATGATACATTACTAAAATAGGATAATCAAATTTTAAATATCATCAAGATAATATATAATATATCTATTTATGATAAGAAATATTGAAGTGAAGAAAATTATAGAATTGGAATGAAATAATATTAAAAACACATAATGTTTATGAGGGATAATTTAGAAAAAGTACATTTCCATTATATTTTTTATGTTCAATAAAATCTTATATATATAATTTTTAAAAATATAACTATTTAAAATAAAATTTATTTTTAAATTTATAATATCGAAATTTACATAGATATATTTTTCAAAAAATTGTGTAAAATTATTCTTTTTAATAAAAATATTGGTATTTTTTAATCTATAATTTTCATGATATTTTATAGATATAATAATAAATAAATTGGCCAAAAAACCATTTCAATAATATAAAATGATATTAATGAATAAAATATAAATTTTTATAATAAAATTTAAACTTATATAACTCATACAATTATTTTTAAAAAAAAATTAAAGTTTGATTTAATAAATAAACTAATATCATGTCTTTTTTTGAAATAATTAATATTTTTTAAAAAATGTTTTATGGATTTATTTTATTGTCCCATGAAATTAATTTTATTTAAAATAAATATTATAAGTTGAGAAAAAGTTTATTTATTATTAATTCTAATTCACAAAAAAATTTAATGGTTGATAACCTGATTATAGTAAAAAAGTTTTTAATAATTAAGTAATTTTATTTTCAAAATTAATCATTCTTATTAATATTAATTTTTTAAATTATTAAACATAATATAATATTTATGATTACAATAATAAATATAAGTGACATATTAAATTTTGATATATTTTTTTAATTATTTTACACTGGTGAAAGTAATGTTTTCTTTGGGAAAACAGAAACATGGGTTAAGTAAAATATTATTTTTTGAAAATGAACATAAATGATTCTAAAACGTTGGTTAATGGAGTTTTTTTGGAAATATAATTGCTGGAACTCCATAATTTTTATACATAGTGGCATTTTAACATGAGTAGTGTAAAGAAAAAAATAATATGTATAGGTAATTCATAAACTACAATTCCATATACATATAAAAGGTATCAATTATACCCCCACATTACACAACCATAACTTCTAGTTCCATAGTAAAATATTAATTAATTTTTTAGTAATGTAACTATATCCTATGAAACTAGCCATTTGATACCCTTAATTCAGCTAATAAATTCATTTTTAAGGATTATTCAAAAGAAAAATAAAGTTCCCCACCAGGGTATTATTCTCATCTTAGTGATTCTTTTTCATTTTAACCATCCTAAAAAACATTACATTGTTAATATAATGAGTTAAGTTTCTTATAATTAATAATATTTGATTATTTTAATTTAAAAATAAATTATTCATTCATTACATAGAATCGTCAATGAAAATAATCATTAATTTTGCCTTTATGGGGACTACCACCTCTATGACATGGTCATGTTTTTTAATCACAAATAAATATGGTTAGTATCAATGATGGGATTGATGATTAATTATAAACTATATCTAAATTTATAAATTCTAAAATCAAAACCTTTTAAATTTACAATCATCAAGTCTATCAGTTAAGGAACGAGATCATGAATCACGTATATGTGTAGACTACCATCTCATTTTTATAAATAACTCATTATTAATGTTTTTAAAAATGGATTTAATGAATTTATATGATACTTCATAAAATTAAAAATTTTAGAATATTTTATACTAAAAATTTATAATACCACATTCTAACTCATTCAATCAATACCGCGTATTGTTTTTAATGGTTTACCACCTACATACAGGATGTTGTAATATTTTTTAAATTTATTATCTATTTATATATAATATTATTGAAAATTACTAATAATGAAATAAATATTATTTATTTAGTATGGACTTGTAATATTTATATCAAAATATGATAACTATATAATATCTCTATTAATTACAAATATTCAAAATAAGATCATCTCTGATATCATCATCATGTGTTAGAACAAAAAATATAATGGTATAGAAGTAGATCATTATAAGTAATAATAGAATGAAAATAATATAGACATTGGTAGTGAAGAAATTATGATCAAGGGGTATAATATCAAGGATCATCTTTAACATTACAAAATAGGTGGAAGTTAATTAAATTTTTTATCATTAGATGTTAAAAATAATCTACAATGAACAACTATATTCATAATAAATATGTTAAAATGAATTATATAAAATTGAAAAAGAGATCAATAATGTTTTGAAATATTTTGTTATGATTTTTATTGTTTATTTATAATAATTTATTTTGTGATTAGCATAGTGGGAAAATGATGCAAATAATTTATTCTATAACTCCCTTCATTGAGACACATTTTTCATTCATCATCAATCTATATTTTTTAGGCTTATATGTTTCCCAACTGATATGTTACCATGAAATTTATTTTATTAATGGGTTTTGAGGTTATTTTCCAACATATTTTTCTATTAAGGTTTTTTAGTAAATAGTTATCAAAGACATAATTTTTTTCATCACTAAATTACTTTTTTCATATGAGTTGTCAAATATCATCCTGATTTTGTTCTTTCATGTCTCATTTTCCTTCCATTACATTTTCTAATGCTATCATTCATTATTTTCATATAGGATATTTGTTCTCTTTATTAGTACCCTCCAATTTTATTAAAAAAACTTCATAAAAATTTCCTTTATTTATTAGAAAGAAACACACACATTTTAGATTATATTTCCCCCCATATCCATGTTTTACATATCATAAGTATATTATATATTTTTTAAATTGACATTGATTATTATCATCACCTCTTATAAATGATATTTTTTATATTCCTTTTAATGATTTTGGTTTTCCTAAATGGTATTAATATACTTTAACTATATTCATCGTTATTAGTTTGAATAAAAATTCTGCTAACATAATGGTTTAAAATGTTACGAAATTCCTTCATTCAAAATTTGTTTGAAAATAAAAATTTTCAACTACCATGAAATTAATTGAAATTGATTGTAAAATAAAATATTTTAACTGTTTCTATAAGGGATATTTGACGAAAAATAACATTGCATGTGTGTTCCATATTTAATATATCTTTCTCTCTCTTCATTCATTTTTAATAGGCCTTCATCTAAATTATTTCACATTTTTTAGAAAATATTTTTCGTCATGGATTATTAAAATAATTCATTTATATGATTTCAAAGGGAAAATAGTAAATTCATATTTTAATATTATTTTGGATATTATTTCACAATATTTTATTTATCTACTTAATACATAGGATGATGTGTATTTTTCATATGTTTTTATCCACCCTTTTTATATTGTTGGATTATTAATGTATCTTTTATAAATATTGTATGATACTTCATTAAATTATCAATATTAATAATCTACATGTATATGAATGACACACTTCTAATTCCCTTCCATAATGAGTTCCCCATGATCCATTACATGATTGAATATTATTCACATAAATTCCCAATACATAGTTTGATTAGTGAATTTTTTTACTAAACTAAATATAAATTTCCTAAATGGTGTCAATTCCAAATATGTAGTCATCATTTTTTTAGTGTAACTTACCAATATATATTTGTGAAGTCATTGAACACATGTTATATTTATAAAGTTTTATCATGCCATTTTTATTGAAGAAATCATTAATTCTTCATTAAGAAACCTCTTATAATTCTTATAAATCAAATATTAGATAGATGGGATTTTCATGATATTTTGATGGAAACAATGTGTCAAAAACATTTATGATTTCATAATTTTAAGGGTGGGTATAGAATTATATATCCCTGAAATGCATTGGATAATTGTTCCATCTCATGAGATATCATGGTGTGTCGTCAGTTTTCCAAGACAACTATTTTATGTTAATAAGTCAAGGAGCCATGAAAATGATCCAAATTTCTTGTTTATATTTCTCCACATTTCGTTGATTTCATGGTCTTATTATATAACAATTTTTTTAATCTGTATTTTGGTGATATCATTTATATATTCTATGATTTTATTCTTATGGTGATCCTCATTATTGATTCAGATTATGGAACATAACTCTAATGATATACCTTGTTATTATGAATAATATTTTTGAGCGTTTGAACTCTTTATTTTCTTATAATTACATTTCCATTCATTATTATAGGATTTTTTCATTAATATAATACTATATGTGTATCTGATGTAGAGAATTTATGGGTGATTTTCTAGGAAAAATATGTATTTATTAGATTCATATATAATAAAAACAACTATCCATTTGATGAAAATAAATGAGATTTATAATTAAGTGTTTTTTCATAATTATGTAAAATTATAAATTTAAATTCACATGGATTTTAATGGTCTAAATTATATTATAATAATATATGTGCAAAAAAATTTATCAAGTAATGTGTTTTACCCCCAAATATGGGATTTCGGGTCATGGGGGTGTTTGAACAAATATATAATGGGACCATATTTTCATCATTTCTGAGTCTCATAACCTTATTGGGATGATAAATTCATAAGAACAAATTATCACCAACTTTTTAATCTAGTCATCATTTGTGATTAACATCATAAATTATTTGTCGAATCTAATATACATTGATCTTCAACTAAATTGTACTGAACTTATCTACCATTTTAATAGACACCTTAGATCCTAATATATTTTATTATCCACCATTATCCCATAATATCAGAGATCAACACTTATTTACATATAGTGATTTATGTTGAGAAAAATAAATTTTTGAGTGACATATATTTTGTAAGAGAAAATTTCAAGATGAAGGTGTTAATTCCAGAATTCATTTAAATAATTAGAGTAGGTTAAAATATAACTTCAATGATTTGGATAGTTATATTAGGAAGACAACCTCTCTACTAATGATAAAAAACAATAAAAACTAAGTCCAAAATGAATTCATGTAAAATAATTAGAAGATATTCAAGGTAAACCTTATATCTCAATATAATACTAATGAATGTTGTACTCCCCCAAACCTTTCCACATCCATAACAAATATTCTAGAATGCTGATAAAGGAAGAAATATTATTTAACGAAAATTATGTGTGATATCACTGTACGGTGATCAACTACAACCCAAATAAAATTTTGTAATTTATATATAATATATAGTACGATAATGATATCCTTGGTGATGTTTTCCCATTTATATTCTGATGTGGTTAATGGATATAAAATCTCCATAAAATTTCCATCTCAACCTTAATAGGCTGATATACTATGAACATATAATGAACTCAAAAATAACTCCCATAATTTTTTTCAAACTATTAGTAATATTTTTGATCAATATAAATAATCATACTCCCATGATTAATATAGAATGATGAAAAATGGGATGCATTATACTGATATGTCATGAACCAAGATGGCATGTCATCCAACCTAACACCCTGATCATTCTATGTAATTATCTAATAAAAATTAATAATCCCAATAGGATGGAAACTAGTTCCTAGGTATGAATAATATAATCTAGGACCAATTTCAGAAATTTATATAAACCTAAACAACCAACATAAATAATTATAATAAATGATAACCAAAATCAAACGAGTTTAAAAAAATACCAAATCAATGTTTTCAAAATCATCCAAATCCCAAAATTACACCAATGATAATAGAAACAGCAAAATTTCTCGAAAACATCCAAGCAACAAGAGGAAATCACTCTCAATCCAACAACATCATCACCTACACTAAGTCTAACACTATAAATCAGATGCACAATTATCAAGATTAATATTTTGTTTACATAGGTTATAAATTACAATATCTACATAAACCCAAGGACATATGTTGTGTGTGAGAAAAATCCTCGTAGAATTACACCCAAATAAAATAATTAATTATAAAACATTAAAAGTTAATTTAACATGAACATTTTCATAAGAATATTTGAATTTTTTTTATTAAGAATTATTTTTAATAAAATATTCTCAAGAATCACATTTAAAAAAATCAATGTTCACAAACAATATTTCTTGAAATAAAAAATATACATATGGTCTACCATATACCGATGGCTGGCACAATATCACATAAATATTATATCCTAAGTGGGAATCATGGAAAATTCCTAATGTCAACTAAAACATGTTAGACACATTGACTATAATACATCAGTGATTAAAATCCTCCAACTAAACTACCAACAACATTCTCATAAATGATCCAATAGAGAGGATTTAATCCAAATTTCTAGGTTTCTGATAGAGTTATATTGCATGTGACACTAGATAGGATATTATCCATGGTTACAGTGGTATCTGATTATTTTAGATATTTTATTATCATTTAAAATGTCAATCTCAATATTTGAATTTAGGCATTTTCAAAACAATATAAAATAGTTTACAAGTTCTAGTTCTCCCTATTGAATACCATCAATCATGTTTGTTATCAAATTATATTTCATATATAAAACAAACAAACACCTTCTCATAGACATTCCATGTATCCCAAGAACACAAGGAAATCACTGCATTGAAATTTTTAAATATTCAAAACAAAAAAAATTAGAAATACATTTCTCATCACATTAATTGTTCATAAATCCCATTTGCATACACAAAAACAAATATCACATATGTAATATAATAATTTTCTATGTGAAAAATCCCTTTTCATAAACTTATATTTTGTAAACCCATTTTTATTAACTTTCTTCGTAGTTTAAAGTCACATATAAGGTTCATAACAAAGAATCCAAGATGAAACAAGCACATTTCATGTAGAAACCCCACATCCATTACATTTTATCCATTAAATATATTTGAAAATAAATTTCTCACATTTTACACAAATTCATAAAGTATATTTTATATAAACCTCAATAAATCACTAAAGAAATAAAACAAATTTCTTTTCAATAATTAACATCCATCACATATTCAGGCCAAAAACATAACAATTTTTTTTACTACATAATAAATTCATAGAAAAAAATTATGTAACCTAGAAAAAATATATAATTATTTTATTAATGTAAATTCATGTAACAACCCAGCTCACACTTTTTTACTTCTATAAACCAGTGTGAAATCATGACCACACCACCACAAGACCCAGTAATATTATGATCAAAAAAATATTCGCAAATTTTCCTAGAAACACAATATCAAAGCATTTTTATATCAAACACCCCATTAAAAAAAATAAGAACTCATGATATAAGGAAATATGAACACTAAAAAAAGGGATAAATAATGAGGAAAATGGATTACATTATGTTTCCTTCATGAATTAGGCCCCAAAAATCTAGGGATTAAGTTTTAAATGCTAAATTAATGATTGGAAGGTGTTACCATTTCTGAAAATAACAAATGGGAAAGATGTGAGGTATTATAAAATTAAAGTCAAATATGGGGAAAAGGTTATTTTCCACTTTTTAATTATTTGGACAGTTCTCATGGTTTTCTAGCATGGTTTTCCATACCGTATAGTAGTCATCCATCTGTCAACATCCACAAGAAACAAGAATGATGGTTTTACCCCATTGTCAGATAAACTATGTACCTAGCACTATCCAAAAATTCAATAGGCCTCAAAGTTTCTTAGGTAGAGGCGTATGGTTTCTACTAACCTTGTGCCAACCGTACACCACCAGTGTCCATGACCAATATATCAATTTTTCATGAAAATAAAAAGGGAAACTCAAAGAATAGTTAATTTTTTGAAAAATAATTACTCAATACAAAATCTAATATTTGATTATATCCTTATTCATGATATGTATTAAGTGAAACCGTACTTGGTTCGAAAATATAACATCCCACCCTAAACCACTATATCCAAAATTGGGGTAATATGAAATCATCTGTTCCAAATCATATGTAAAGGGATTAAAACTAATAAAAATGTTAAAATTTAATAATTGGGTAGAATAAATAATTTTTATCATTTAATATCTAAAATAATAATAAAATAGATAAATAAATAATTATATTAATTGTTAAAAAAAGAATTATGGAATACATGTCATATGAAAAATAGAAAAATGGGCCGTAATGTTGTTAATCCATACTATATTACTTATTTTTTATAAAATTAATAATATATAATATTCTATATAGCCTATATTAGTCCACCATAACCTCCATTCCACTCTACACAACTATCATCCACAATCACTTTCCCTTACTTGTATCTTGATTATGAAGTCTATACACACTTTAAGATTCCAATTCAGGGTTCTAATAATATTACCTAATAGGATTCCACCAAATTGTATTAAACAAATGTGGACATGTACAAAAATAATTACCTAAGAATAATTAATTTATAACGTGAATATATATTATACAATATGAAACCATGTTTTCATGTGGTAAAAAATTCACAATGCACCCAAATTCATTCCCGCTCCAGCTCAATGCCTTAAAAAGAACAAAATAAATATCAGAAGTAACCAAAATACATTTAGGGAAAATAATCTTTTATCTATAAATAAAAATTTAATCATAATAATATACTAATTTTCTTTCATATGCCTCATTTATTGCATGCTACTCAAAAATAATATTTCTTTATGTTCTCCAACTACAAATCGACTAGTCAATGAGCATGCTACTTGAAAATAAATAATGAATGAGTTAGACAATATCAAATAAACTATGAATTGAGAAAAATAATAATTGTATAATACATATTGATTGAATCATCAACAAATCTATATAGAATTATCATATCTTGACCATATACTTAGGTTTTCCCTCATCATAATTATTTTCCTTGTTCACCCCATGTCCATGGGATAATCATGTCATGACAACCCACTTATTCAAAGATCCCAGAGAGATACCTAACACGATTTGGTAACACAACAAAATTATAGATCATATAATTAGATCACATCATCATGAGAATATTTTGGACACACAATTCTAAATGTGATAATAATCAATCCTTGAAACAAGATACTCTAGAAAAAAAATGTTGTAAAATATCATAATTGGTATTAGGGACCACACATTCACCAAAATTTTATCATAATCAATAGTTGTAATAATATATTCCAATAAAAAAAATTATACCATTAAAAAAAATTTATACAAGATCCTAAAACCATTAGTATCATCATACCTTAATTGGTTGTAAAATAATTTCAGGGTTTATCGAGAAAGAATCGTCCAAATCATGACAATGTACTCATGGTCTCAAAATGATTTCCAAGGATTCAAAGAACTAAATACAAATATTTTATTTGTAAAAATTTTAATATAAATATTTTCATAATAGTTTATTCCCTTGTATAATTTTGTAACTGTCATATTATTCCAACATATGAGCTGGAAATTTCTTCCACAATGAATAATAACAAACAACAAGAAATAATACATAGTCTTCCTTGAGTAATATACATGTGATAATCCATTGTTATTATTATTTGAGGAAAATCCTAGGTTATTGTCATCTAAATAAATAATTATATAAATTAATAACATAATAAGAAGTAAATTTTTAAATCAGATAAATATAATACTCACAAATCTTCCCTTATGAAACGTATCACAAATAGTGGAAGAGACGTAGAGAGACTACAACAACATGAAACCAAAATAAAGTATTCAATTTTTAATATAGGGTTTCACTAGACATGAAAATTTGAATTAATAGAATTCGTGATCTCAATGGTTCAAAAAAATTCCTCAATGTTCATATATTCAAGAAAACAAATCCATATACAAGTTCTCTATAAAAAAATTAATTATCATCCATTAATTTTCTTTTATGTAATTCATAATATGAAATTGATAAATTCATTACAGAAATATGTTTCAAAAACCTTAAATGTGTAAAAGGGTGAATTATCATTATTTATAGAATTTTAAAAAGTCCCAAAACTTGTTAGAGTGTTTTTATGTGGAACAAGAATAGAGAAACACCAACAATATAGTGTACAACTATTACCCTTACATATAGAGAGTGTTTTACATAAGAATAACATGGTTTTACCATAAAAATGTGTAAGATACCCCCATTAAATAATTAAAAAAATATCAGTTACACTTATTTATAAGTTGAAACCCTTATGTAGTTCCCTTTTACCCTTATACATCATATGTCTACTCATATGCAGTGCCTAATTATCGTCATACAATATCCATCATAACATTCAGAAAACCAATTACACTATCTAGTACCCTTACATTATTACAATTACTCAATTATATAGACTTATAGAATCACTGGTTTAACCATAATCATTTCATCGAAAGTCTAGCATACCCTAACATATAACTATATACCATTACATAGAGGATTGGAAAACACTCTAACCGCTATATTGTAACATCCCAGGTAAATAAAGAATATGAAATTTTCATATTTATTAATTTTTTTAAATTAATTTTTAGTTTTACATTAATGGGGATTCTATGTTAGATGGAATACTTGGTACACAACAACTAGTTTTGTAAAAATCTTCTATTGCACACAATTTTGAGTTGTACTTAAAAATAATATAATTATATTATTATATTAAATCGTATTTAACACCTAGCCATTGTAATAGAGGGAATGAATAGAACTAAGTACAAAATTATTAAACATGTTTTGTTAAATATTTTAACATTTATATAATAAATTTTAGTGGCTAAAAATAATAAAGAATCTGATTTTAAGTATAAATACTCTAATATTATTTAAAAGGTTGATTTACCACCTTTTGATTTCAAATCCTCTTTAAATCTAGTTATGGTCACTTTTAATTGTTATATTTTACAAAAAAAAAATTCTTCAAAATCAGGACATCAAAACTTACATTGGGTAATTTTTTTCGGATAAAATTCAATTTTAATGAATACTGAAAAATACAGTATTATAATTCAAACCAATGTTTTAATCAATTATATTTATGTGGATATATTATATTTTTAATTTGTTTTAAAGTTTAATTAGATTATATTATTACCATTTAATCTAATGTTGGTTATTGGAAGTAATTTCACTTTTAAACTATACATAAACATGTTCCAATCTGTTGATAGTTATTATTTCATAAAAACATGCTTTTTCTTTTGACATCTGGAATAAATTTAAAATTAATTTATTCCATTAAGTGTTTTGAATTTAGAAAAATTTATTCCATATTTTAAATCATGATGTTCAAATCAGGTAAATAGGTTACTTTTATCTTTAGACATTATGAATATTTACTTCAGTTAATATTTTATTTACCATGGTTAAAGGATAAATCTGGTAAATAAGGATAAAAAAGATTATTATAATAATATAAAATTACCATAACATGTGTCCTAATACTATTGGATGATAAATATCTGATCATGGGCATCGTTGGGTCAATTTTGGGACCCCATGGAGCCACATGGGAGTGATAATGGTAAGTTATTTTACTTAATTTAATGTAAAGACAAAATGACAAAAAACTATCTTCTTGTAAATTAATTTTTAAATAGGGTTATATAACTTATCCATTCATATATAAATATTATTTGGAAATCTAAAAAAATATAAAACGTCATTGTATTTTGTATATAATTTTTAGCCATCATCTAAATAAAATTATTTATGACACAATAATGATGCAGTGTTTACAACATTAATAAATTATTTAAATAAATATTATTAGAAAAACTAAAAACATATCAACACCCAACCAATTCCTATTGAATGATTTTAATTCAACCATTATTCATCTTATCGTTGACTTTAATTAGTTTTGGTTCTTTAGAAACCTAGAATAATTATATAATAAAAAAATATTTTCACAATGTCTTAAAGAGTCTCTCCTCTCCCTTAAGATAAGCCCTCACTTATAACATATTACTCAAACCTCTCAAGCCCCTTTGATCATCCAAAATATTCTATAATATGCTATCATGATGAAAATCTTCTTATTAGAATCCTTACCTTAGAATGAAGGCACTACATGTAAACATTTTGGTTGAAATCAAAGGGAGATACCAATTTTAAAGGTAACATCGTCTCTTAAGTCCTTTTGTTTTATTTTACATCTCCAACCCCCTAAACTCTTTTTGTTCCTTTCTTTTATAACAATACAATTATCCAAAATATAAAATATTTTTCTTAAGGGAGTTATTCTAACTACACTTACACACTCCTACATCTAATGTGTAAACAACATATGGTATCTTTGGATGGAAAACTAACACCTCACAAAATGCTGATTGTTAAATTATCTCCTACCACCTCTTATAGTGGTCATTATGATAGAAATTTATTTATATATGATATATATTATATTTATTTTTTCTTTATGATTCGGTATTTTTATTTATATCAAACATTTATGGTTTCCATTATTGGTAAATGCGGTAATTTAATATGAGGAATTCCAGACTACCGCCCCCTCAAAGTTATATGACCCATTCATACCATATGTGGGAAGTATAAAGGATTGAATTATTGAAATTATATATGATATTATAGTGGAACTATAATATAAATATGTATCATAATGTTTTAATTAAATTAAAATAAGAAAAATAAATTAAAGCAGTGTTCATGCGTACGTACGGCTTACCGTCTCCATGAATGCTGCATTTATTTTATTAAATCAAAATGTTATGTACAATTATAAATACATAAATATAATAGATATATTTGATATATAGGATATTTAAACAATGAAAATAATTCTAAATATATTGTAATCTTGACCACATAGGCAACTTGTTATTATAAGGTGTTAATTTTTTACTCAAGTAAAAAATATCAACAAAACAATCATTATTAACTTAAATGTTTACATAATGTTTATAACATGATAATAAGTGATATAAAAGGATTAATAATCTTATAAAGGGTTCTTAATCAAGTATAAATTAACTTAAATTTATTATTCAGGAATAACAAGGAACAAACATGTCAATTCGGACACAATGTAAGGGGTTTCTTATCTCACTTTTAATTCTGTGAGATTTCTATTGTTCACCACTAATTTATTTTATGTGGTGTATTGTGTACTATCATTTGATATATATTATAATTATTATCTTTATATTAATGGTATTCTTGATTAATTTGGTGGTTATAAACTTTTTTCATATGAATCAATTTATTACACCGTGGAATGGGTTTTTAATCTTACTTTTCATTCTCGTGAGATTCATGTTATATTAGCCACTATTTCCATTTCTGTGCTGTAAATACTACCCATGATTATATTATTAGTGTAATATAATTTAACTTATATGTATTTACATCATTGTTTTATTATCCTTATTTCATGGGGTGAATGTTTCATATGTTTCCAAATCTGTAAGTGAATATTAAATTTCAATTTCCACTCATTAGGCTTCACGCATACCTCATTGATTATTTTACTCCATGATAATGTGTAAAATCACAATTTAATTACTTACGTAGTAATTTAAACTCCCCTTTGTGTGGATATACTTATGATACACCTAATCAATCCATTTATAAATTATCAAGTCATCTATATGAACATGATAATAGTAATTTTAACCCAATTTCCATTCATTGAGATAAACATAAAAGTAATTGTTTTTATTTTTTAAAAAATATGGGTGAATGTTTCCTTATTAATTTACACTAAATATCCAATTATATTTAGGGTATTTATATTTCTCACACATTATTATGTAATTTATTTATCCTTAATATGAGGATACATTTTTTATAAGGGATTTTGTCTCAATTTAAATTCCATTGAGACTTGATTGTTGTTATGAACCGATTTACTCTTATATGGTGTATACACTATCCCTTGGCATATTATATGATGAATCCCCTTATTCTCAAGATATTAAAAAGTTATGATTCAATGTTATTCCTCAAATTATTTGTATTCAAGAGTATCTAATTTTTTTGAAAACTCGTTAACCAAAATATTGTTTTTAATGTTCTACAGATTTATTCTTCCAAATCTTTATCATCAATATCCTTGTTTTAAAAATGGTTTTAAGGATTTACTTATATGGAAATTAATATTTTCAAATGGAAATTAATTTAAATTTTTTAATGTGGTATGGGACACTTTGATTCAAAAATTTCTTTATCAAATGTTTTAAATGGTTTATAAAATGGTTTCATAAATCATTGATTATATCTAGATCTTGAAATTATATGTTGGGATTGAAATGTGGAAATTCTATATTTCATTTATTATTGTTTTAAGTGTTATGAATATTTTATGGTTCCTAGGAATTTTTTACATATATTGGTGGTTCCGTGATAAACTTAGGGCCGGTGAACCCGAGATAGCTCTCCAATGCATTGGGTAATGTGGTGGAGGTAAACGTTAATGTTTCTCCGAAAAGATTTTTGGAATACACAGTGATGGGTATTCCAACGTAACTCCCTACATAGTTTTGATATATACAATGTAAAAATTTTATGTATTCCATATGTTAATTATATGATTTATGATTTCTGTTTGTTATTCATAAATTTTATCATTTCATAATGTATGTTATGATTGAAAAGTATGGTTTCATTGTTTTGTATTTATTGATGAGCTAATGTTTTCATTATTTATTTATATCCCTTACTGAGCTTTTAATTTTCATCCCATATTTTGGATATATTTTCCACATCAATTAAAGATTAATAAGGGTCAAGGATGAGAGCAAGGAAATGTCATGTGGTCTAAAACATGGAACAAGACATGTTTCTTATTTATTTTATGAAAAAATGGATACTGAGTAGTAGTGTCTAATTAAAATATTCAAGTTGATATGTAATAGTTATGGCCTTATTATCTATAAATCTAAACCTGAAAATATCATCAATTTGAATTATTTATTTATTTAAACATTATGTAATTTTTAAGGTTGGTTCCTTATAGATGGTATTAATGGTCGGATTAGATAAAATCAGTGGTTAGGGTGTTCTCTGAGAATAAGTGTCATTACCATAATGGTTAGGATTTTAGAAAGAGTCGTAAATATTTTAGATCAATTGAATGATTTTAAGATAACATGAATAAGTTTGTATTAGTATTTAACCACCTTATAAGATATTATATGATGGTTTTACTGATATACTCACACTGATGTTTTTGGTTTTTATATATCGCTAGATCTAGTAAGTACCAAAGTAACAGTGGATGTGAAGAAAACTGTGATGGTTTTCTAAATGAGCAACAAAATGAAATGGGAGATGCAATGAGAACTCTTTTGGTTATTCTCAACCAATTATCTGGAGTAATTATTGACCACATGATCCTTGGTGATTTTTATACATCATCATATATGGGAGAATAAAATCCCCAAGGATGTTCAGGAAATAATCATAAAGGTAAGTATATTCAAAAACATATGTGTCAAGTATGTTGAATGAAACACATAGGAAAATGTTTCAAAGGGACGAGAAAAGGTTGTAGATGTGGAAGTGAAGGTCATAAAGAAAGAACCTTCCATGAAAAAAGGAAGCATCTTGTTGACTCTAGTTAAGGGAAATAATTTCTTTACGAGGGATCAATTGAATGTTTTAAATGTGTTTTGCATGGTCATTTAACAAACAGATGTCCTATAAAGAAGGTTTGGGAATGGGATCACTAGGATCATACAAATATATGTTTACCAATACCTAATGGTATTTCAATTAAGGATGATGATACTGACAATGACCAATGAAAGGTATGGATTATTTCATAAGTGATGTTTAGACATTATTGAATCATAGGTTTTGATTCCTGATTTTTTTGTAGGAAATATGTATTTCAGAATAAGTTGGAATGGAATAGATAATGGATCATGATGAATTTTGAATGTGTAAGAAGCCAACATATAAGGGATTCAATTGTTATGGTAGATTTTAGGATGGTGAAATGCTTAAAAGTATTAAGTCTCTTTTGAAGATAGGATTACATTATATGACTTTTTATAGTATGTGCAACCCTGAAGATTGATATATGAAAATTTTATTCAAGGAATAATTATCCTTTCTTTTGTGGAAATAGTTATAAATAACCATTTTGGTTTATATGATCCTTCAATTTGAAGAATGTATAGGTTAATTAATTTTTGGGATGCAAAATGAAAGTTATTAGATAACAATTGTGGTTAAAATATGTTATGGTTATTTTTGATGAATTTATCTATTTTTTGGTAATGTTATAAAATTATATAGTCTTTGAAAAAGGTCAACACGCAGACCGCATGACAACCCATTACATCAGACAATGCTTTGGGAATCGAACACACAACCAAAGCGCAACTGGGATTTCTCATCTACCACTGCAGTACGTGAAGTCTATGGTTAGTATGACTAATTATTTTAAGTTATATGATTTTATGAATCAAGAGTATGTTGATTTTTGTTTATCCATTGAAATGATTAACTTATCATAGAGAATATTTGACTAGGTTTATTATTTTTTTCTATGAGAGTTTAAGTGATACTGATGTTATTTGGAGATAACTGTTAAGATTTATCTTTGAAGATGATGTGATTAAATCCATTTGAGATTTGGGTTTCAATATTAGTTTTTATTACAGTGACTAATTTTATGGGAAATTGTTCATTGAATGTTATTTGTTGATCTTTGGGTATTCTTTGACAAATTTTTTAGATTAAGAGTACTTTTTCTTTTTGTGAATGGTTATAATTTTTGGGGATTATCTGATCTTGTACTAACCATTTGGTTTTGGTTAATGAAAAAGACATAGGAATAATATAGTTCTTATTTTTTGGATTATTTGATTCTCAAGAAGTTGAATATAGTGATTTCAATGTGAACATGTCATCTTGAGTACTCATTTCTTGGACAAAAGATGAGTTTATGGTACAAAACTATTAAAGGATGAACATCTACATGACAAGTAAGTATGTTTCCTTATGTTTTTAGTTATTCTTATAAAAAAATAATTAAATTAATGAAAAGTAACTAAAAACAAAAACTTTTTCTGTTAACTTTTCTTACTGGGGAATCATTGATTGTTTATCCCATCACAAGTTTGTGATTTTCTGGTGGTTAACATTCTACTTATCATATTGTCTATCACTCTCCATCAGAACTTGATGGTTTTTTTCTCTTCCATATCCTTGATTTCATGGAATCCTAGTAACATTTATGTTGGGTGACATTTTTACATCTATTCCTTTATTTTAAATTGATATAATTATTGACTCTTTTTCTGATGTAGGACATTCAACGATGTTTCCGACCCCAATTTTAAAATTTCAGGACAAAATTACCGAAAGGGGGGAAGGATGTAACATCCCAGGTAAATATAGAATATGTCATTTTTATAATTATTAATATTTGTAAATTAATTACTAATTTTATATTAAAGTGGATGTTATGTTTTATGGAATACCCAATACACAATAATGGGGTTCTTTGAAATCTTACGTTGCACGAAATGTTGAGATGTACAGAAAAATGGTATAATAATAATATTATTTTAAATGATAGTTAACGCCTGGACATTATAATGGTGGGAATGAAAATAATTAACTACAAATTATTATTCATGTTTGATAAATATATTTACATTTATCAACTTAATATTATAGTGTAAAATGAGAAAGAATCTGATTTTAAGCATAAATACTCTAATATTCTTTAAAAGAATAATTTACCACCTTTTGATGGTGAACCCTCATTAAAACTAATTTTGGCCACCTTTATATGTTCTATATGTTAGAATAAAATTTTTCTTTGGAATTGGGACATCAAAAATTACTTTGGGTAATTTTTTGGAATTTTTCTGATGAAATTCAATTTTCAATTAACAGTAAAAAATTATGTATTTTAAGTCAAATATGCCTTTTAATCTAATTTATTTATACAATTAGATTTTTTTTAATTGGTTTTAATGTTTTTTTAGATTTTATTTTTTTTATTTAATCCCATGATGGTCATTGTAATTAATTTAAACTTTAAATTTGACATAAACAAGTGTCAATATTTTGATAATTATCATTTCTTAAAAACATTCTTTTTATTTTGACAGTATGAATTAATTTTAAAATATTTTCCGCCACTTATTTTTTTTTAATTTTAAAAAATAGATTCCATATTTGGAATATGGAGTTCCAAATCTCCTAAATCGGTAACTTTTATTTTTAGACATTATAAATATTTACTTCAGTAAATATTTTATTTACCATAGTTCAAGGGTAAATCTGGTAAATAAGGGTAAACAATATAATTTTAATAATATATAATTACCCTAACATGTGTTCTAAATCTATTGGTTGATACATATACTACCACATTCATCCTTGGGTAAATTTTGGGACCCCATTAAGACACCTGGGAGTGATAATGACCCTTTACATTAATTAGTTTAAAGTAAAGAAAAAAATGATATAAACTAATATCTTTTGGAAAATTGATTTTTACATAGTGTTATATAAGTTATATTTTCAAATATAAATATTATATGGAAATATAAAAACATTTCATACATCATGGTATTTTGTATAATTTTTATACATCAAATAAATAAATTTACTTATGACAGAATAATGATATAGTGTTTACCTCATTAATAAGTTAGTTAAATAAATAAAATTATAAAAACTACAACAATATCCAAAACCACTCCAATTCTTATTGGATGATTTTATTTACAACATTACTCATATTATATTTTTCTCTAATTAGTTCTGAACCATTAGAAACCAAAAATAATTATATAATGAAATAATATTTTCACACTTTCATAAAGAGCCCCTCATCCCCAGTATTAAATGCCCTCACTTATAACCCATTTCTGACACCTCTCAAGCCCCTTTCCTCATCCAAAACCTGACCAAATAATCTCTCAAAATCCCTATATTCCTCCTAGATGCCTTTCCATAGGCATAAGGCCCTTCATGTAATCCTTTTGGTTAAATCCAAAGGAAGATACACAATTTAAAGGTAATGTCTTCTCTTAAGTCCTTTTGATTTATTTTACATCTCCAACCCCATAAACACTTTTTATTCATTTATTTTAAAAAAACAGTATCCCTAATATAATATTTTGTTTTTATGAGATTTATTATAACTACAATTACCCACACCTCCGTCTAATTGGTAATGAACTTACTGTTTCTGTGGATGGAAAACTAACGCCTCATTAAAAGGATGATTATTAAATTTTCTCCAACCACCTATTATGGTGGAAATATATTTATATATTATATAAATTATGTTCATGTTATCTTTATTTATCTTTATTTTTCATTTATATAATACCATTATGATTTCTATTATGGGTAAACGCGATAATTTCATTTGAGGAAGTGCAGACTACTGCCCCCTCAAAGTGATCTGACTCATTCATACCATATGTGGGATGTATAAATGATGATGTTTTTGAAATTATATATGATATTATACTTTAATTATACTATAAATATGTATCATTATGTTTTAATTCAATTATAATATGAAATATAAATGAAATTCATGTTCATGCGTACGTACGGCTTACCGTCTCCATGAACGGTGCATTCCATTTCTTATCTCCAAATGTAATGTACTGTTATAAATACATATATATACTAGATATATAGTTTATATATGATATATAAATCATGAATATAATTTTTCATATAATTGTATCTTGACTACATGGACAACTTGTAGTTATAAGGTGTTCATTTTTTACTCCAGTACCAAATATCGACAAAACGGCCATTATTAACTTAAATGATAACATAATGTTTATAACATGATAATAATTTATATAAAAGATATAATAAACATAGAAAAGGGTTATTAATATATTATAAATTATTTTATGTTTATTATTCAGGAAGAATAATAAACAAACGAGTCAATTTGGACATGAGGTAAGTGGTTTCTTATTTCGCTTTTAATTCCGTGAGATTCCCATTTTTTACCATTAATTTATTGAATGTGGTGTTTTGTGTTATGGAATTTAATTTAAATTTTAATTATTATCTTTATATTCATGGTATTTTGTGATTCATTTGGTGTTTATTATCTTTTTTTCATATGACTCTATTGATTACAACGTGGTATGGGTTTTTAATCTCACTTTTTATTCTCGTGAGATTCATGATATATTAGCCACAATTTCTATTTCTATGGTGTACGTACTACCCAATATAGTATTATTGGTGTAATATAAATTACTTTATTGGTATTTATATCTTTATTGTATGATCCTTATTTCATGGGTTATATTTTTCTTATGTTACCAAATCGGTAAGGGAATTTCAAATTTCAATTTCCACACATTAGGATTTACGCATACTTCATTGATTATTTTACTCCATGATTATGTGTAAAATCACTACTTATTTACTTATGTAGTAATTTCCCCTCCCCATTGTGTGGATATACTTATGATGCACATAATCAATCCATTGATAAATTCTCAAGTGATCGATATGAACATCATAATAGTAATTTTAACACAATTTCCATTCATTGAGATAAACATCGATGTAATTCATGTTGTTTTAAACAAATATGTGTGTGATTGTTATATGATTAATATACACTAAATATCCAATAATATTTATGTATTTATATTTGTCACATAGTACTATGTAATTTATGTATCCTTAATATAAGGATACAAATTTTATAAGGGATTTCGTCTCAAATTACATTCAATTGAGACTTCATTGTTGTTATGAACCAATTCAATATTATGTGGTGTATATACTATCCATTGTAATATTATATAATGATTCCCATAATTCTCATGATATTATAGTATTTTGATTCAATGGTATTCCTCAATTATTTGTATTCAATAGTCTCTCATATTGTTAAAAACTCTTTAACTAAAATATCATTTTAAATGTGTTAATGATATATTTTTCTAAATATTTATCATTAATGTCCATGTTTTCAAAATGGTTTTAAGGATTTATTTATATGAACATTAATGTTTTCAAATGATAATTTATCTAATAGATTCAAAGTGGTATGAGACACATTGATTCATAAATCTCTCTATTAATTTTTTTAATAGTTTTGAAAATGGTTTGATAGAGATTTGATTATATCGATATCATGAAATGATATATTGGGATTGAAATGTGGAAATGTTATATTTCCTTTATTATTGTTTTAAGTGTTATGAATATGTTATGGTTCCAGGGAATTTTTTACATATACTTGTGGTTCCGTGATAAACCTTGGGCAGGTGAGGCTAAGATAGCTCTCTAATGCATTGGGTAACGTGATGGAGGTAAATGTTAATGTTTCTACTAAGATATTTAGGGAATATACTTTGATAGGTATTCCAATGTAACTCACTATGTAGGTTTGATAGTTATAATGTATGAATTTTATGTATGCCATAAGTTTACTTTATGATTTATGATTTATGTGGGTTATTCATAAATCTTATAATTACATAAGGTATGTTATGATTGAAAAGTATAGTTTCATTATTTTGTATTTATTGTTGGGATAATGTTTTAATTCCTTATTTTATATCCCTTAATTAGCTTTCTATGCTCATCCCATGTCTTGGAAATGTTTTCCATAGGAATTAATGATTAATAATGTTTAAAGATGAGATCATGGAAAAGTCATGCGGTTTAAAACATCGAAGTAGACATGTTTCTTTTTTAGTTTATGAAAAAATAGAGACTGAGTAATAGTGTCTAATTGTAATATTAAAGTTGATATGTAATAGTTATGGCTGAATTCTATATAACTCTAATCCTGAAAATATCCCCAATGTAAATTATGCATTTAATTCAAGATTATGTAACGTTTAAGGTTGGGTTCTTATAGTGGTTATCAAAGGTCAGTTTAGATAACTTTAGAGGTTAGGGTTTTCTTTAAGCATAAGTGTCATTACCATAATGGTTAGAATTTTAGAAAGAGACATAGTTATTTTTGAGAAAGTTAAAAAGTTTAAGATAACATGAATAAGTCTGTCTTAGTATTTACCCTCATCATAAGATATTATATGATTATTTTACTGATATACTCACACTGAATTTTCTGTTTTTAGTAAATGGATAGATCTAGCATGCACCAAAGTAACAGTGGATGTGAAGAAAACTGTAATGGCTTTCTAAAAGAGCAACTATATGAAATGAGACATGCAATGTGAACTCTTTTAGATATTCTCAACCAACTCTCTAGAGTTATGATTGACCAAAATAACCTTTTTTTATTTTTATAAGGCATCATATATGTGGGAATCAAATCCCTTGGGATGATCAGTTAATAATCATAAAGGTAAGTATATATTTAAAAACCTATGTGTCAAGGATGTTGAAAGAAACACATAGGGAAGTGGTTCCAAGGGATGGGAAGATGCTCTAGATGTGGAATTGATGGTCATAAAGGACCAAACATCCATAGAGAAAGGAAGCATACATTTGACCCTAAGAAACAGAAAGTAGTTCCTTCTGAGGGATAAATTTAATGCTTTAAATGTGGTGTGCATGGTCATTATACAAACAGATATCCTATAAAGAAAGTTTCGGAATGAGATCTCCAAGGTCATACAAATATATGTTTACCAATACCTATTGTCATTCTATTTGATGATGAGGAAATTGAAAATGACCCATAAAATGTATGGATTATTTCAGAACTGATGTTTAGACATTATTGAATCATAGGATATGATTAATGATTTTGTTTGTGGGAAAGAAGTATTTCATAATAAGTTGTAAAGGAATATATAATGGATCATAAAAAAGGTTGAATGAGTAGAAAGTCAACATATAAGGTATTCAAGTGTTATGGAATATTTTTGGATGGGGAAATGCTTAAAAGTATTAAGAGGAAACTACAACATGTAGACTAATAATTGTCCCAAAAATTGAAAATCAACCATTATTGTCATAAAAAACTATAAAATACAATATCTCATGATCTCCATATGATATCTAGATAACATGATTTACCATTAATCTCCAAATACCGATTTCAAGCTCATTAAGAAGATAAAAAACCTCAACAGAGATCATGAAAATTATTTAGAAATGTTATAACAAATTATATAAAAACTAGAATGAAAATGTAGGGTGTGAAAAAAAACCCAATTGGATTTTTTTATGTATCCATAAATAACCCTAATCATTTTTACCAAAACATAGAAATTTTATATAAAACATAAAATGGATATATTTTATTAGTTCATAATAAATATCTCTAAAAACATTTCTTTGTATAATAATAATATGGTTTCAAATTTCATTTCATTAATAATAAAAATATATTACCATAGTTTTCAAAGAATTCATAAATATTCATTTCTATCAAAATATGAATGAATAATAATTTCAATAATTAACTACCATGCACAACCATTTTAAAAAATTACACTATATTAATAACACTTAGTGTTCCCTAATTATGGTTCCATGGTTCCTCAAAAATTCAGTGAAATATGGCTCTATTTGTGGAAATATCAACTACATCACAATCTTAGGTGGAATAATAGAAAATCCAAAATAATAAACTCCATGACCTTGTTATAGTTTAGTATCATTGACATCATCCATAAATTACAATATAAAATATTACATATAATTCACCTCCTTCTGCCTATGTATAGTGAATTCCATGTGTCTAATATGATCAATAATACATGGGGTTATCATTAATTTCATTATAGCTAAAAAAAATCAATAAATAAATCTTTTCATTCCTTCTAGTTTTTATGTTTTACAACATTCCATTTAATTTCATAAACCAAAATCAATTGGTTTTCATCAGATTCTAGTTCCATTAAAATAAATTAATTTCCTTCTTAATTCATATAAAATTTTGTTCCAATACATTTCAAAATTCATCATGAAATTTATTCTTAAAATCATTTATTTTAATTCAATATCATTAATTTTATTCAATTAGAAAAATTTAATACAAAACCCATTTTTAAAGGATGTTTATCGCATAGAATAAAACATTGAAAATTAATTTATTAATGATGGAAATAATACTTTAGAATTAATACAAAATATATTTCAAACATTTCGTAAAAAATTGTTTCAAATGATTGGATTTTACTAACGAAAAAAAACCATTTCTATCAAAATATCAACCGTCACCCACCCTAGGATATACCAATACAGATTACTTGGCTAGAATGATTAATGTAAAAATTTAATTTAACAAATATCTATATCTATAAATGTCATTAGGATATTATACATTTGAGGATGGATGGAGATGAAGAATCAAGTAGTGCATATATCAATGAAGAATCATCTATGGAAGGGAAAATATTATTCTCGAGAGGCTATAATGTTTGTATGACTGAATAATGTTTGAAAACAAAAGATTTAAGTTAAAAATAGATATTAAAATAAATTCTTCTATGATAATACTCGACTGATTCTCTGACAAATCAATGTCACTAACTACCCTCTTACTCGAATCGACATACTGGTAGGACTATACAGAATTATTTGTGGTCTGGGAGTCCCTCTGTCTAATAGGTGGATTTACAATTGAATATCCCATTCAAATTGGGTCTCTATATATTACCAAAGGAACCCAAAAATGATAATATTTCTCGGAGTACCCAAAAATGATAATATTTCTCGGAGTGCCTACCATTCAAATTGGGTCTTTATTATATGACTGGCCTCCTATTTCTAAAAAACATATAGTACAATGCCCACTCCTTAGATAATCCTCCATCCATATCTTAGGCTATCAAACATAGATATAAAACACATTATTAAACCCTCACAATGCATAGCCATGTTGAAACAACCATGAATCAAGAGGATCAACTAGAGACATGTCATTAAACAATTTCATCCATGGTGGAATGGAAAAAAATTATATTCCACCTTTCTGATCACATCAACAATCACATGTAGTCTCATGTATCATTAATCCAACCATCCATGCATTTGAGGTCCTCAAAAGAACAACTATGTTGATTCATTCATGTATATATGGTTAGAGATTTAGAATTCAATTGTTCATCAATTATGATTTTAAAAATACTTGTACATTCTTAGTGTTGCTATCATACTCTGAATAATCATCTAAATCATTATTTTCATCACATAGAATATCATTTTCCTCGTTATTGATGCTAGCTTAATCTCTAACACACAAAGTGGATAATTAAACGGTCGGTTATAAAATGTCTCATTGTATTCCATTTTGATGAATGAATGATATATATTGTTAGAGGAAAACAAAAAAATCCCTATGTTTAATATCACGTTCCTCCAATGTCAACAATATGATTAGAAGCATGTCCTCTTAAATATATGTATCTTATTCTATCAAACCATCTATTGGAGGATGGTATGTCTGGTTCAACATCTACTAGAATCTCATCACCTTGTTAAATTGTCTCCAAAAATTATAATATTTCTCAGAGTACCTATCATTAAATATGGTGTCAATAACTCCATGAAATATTATAATCAATAGGAGTTATATTTTTTCAAATTATAAAAATTTCTTCATGTTACAAATGGAAATAAACATTGAATATTTCTCCAAATAGACAATATCCATCTGATTAATTATCCTTAAATTAGATGTATGCATAAATTCTACATCATAGTCCATTGATTTCTCATCTCACAACTAGGTCATTTGTGTATGTGGCAGAAGAAAGATTTTATGCTTTTTATTTTTTTCTTTAAAATATAAATATATATAATATTGAGAAATGATATCAAAAATGTTTTATATAATTTGTAGACACCATAAATAATTCCTCATATCATAAAATAATATTTGAATGTATGGGTGTACCTTCCATGAGGGAAAATAAAAAACCCCCTTCAGTGAATTCATTATAGTTAAAAAACAACAAACAAGTACTTCAAAAAAAGTACACCATAGAAATACTAATACCATTATTTAGTGGTATCACCTATTCATAAAAAATATCAATTTCCTTGAAAATCCTCACAATTCTACTATTCCTGTAAAATCATATCAAGAAGATAGGATTTAAAATTATAAGTTAGAAAAACAACTTTGTTAATATCCTCCCAAATACCCAAATATGTAAATGTATAGTTCTTTTAGATACCTCCATTATTGATATTATTTCACAATCTATGAAATAGTTTTCATTCCCAGAGAATCATTAATGAAATTTTCCTAACATGGGTTGTATTCAATGTTAATGTCAACATATTGTAGGAATAGTACACATTAAATATACCAAAGGAACGTAGTTTTTGTATAAATATATAAATCATGATTTTATTATTCGATTAGATTGTGTGTAATTATTATAAAAAATATTTCATCTGACACATTAGTATGTGAATAAAATATTGGAGTCTAAGTTCATGTGTGAGATATTTATCCCATGTGGGTAAAACTAAAGAACACTGTAAGCTATATGTTATCACCTTGTAAGAAAACACATCCTAAACATGAAACTGTTGCATCACAGAAGTGAGAATATCCCTACTTAGGCTCTAAAAGATTCAACACAATGGAAAATGGTCGAAATTGGATTAACTCATCAATTGAAGCCTAATATATAGAATCTCATAATTTTTTTTGGCTTTTTTTGAGTTAGTTTGGTCCAAATATAATCCTACCATGATAAATAATATACATATTGGTGGTCATTCCATACCAATCCAAATAATATCTAAATCCAGAAGATGTTACGTGGTTCCACCCATTTCATAAATGCATACAACATTTTTTGATAAACTAAAATACCATGTTCGGAAACAATTTACCCAATAAAAATTACCTCTTGAATACATAAGTTTCATTTTGATACCTAGGTATAAAATTAGTGATTTCTCAATATATCTATAACTTCTCTGAAATGATGAACATAGTCTTACTCTCTTTTAGAGTAATCCACAATGTCATCCAATAAATAATAATTAATAAATCATGGTATTGGAAGAAATTATTGTTTATCAATACCATAACCACATCTGGATAATTGTTCATACCAAATAACATAACAAGTTTCTAATGTTGGATATAAATATTCATGAATGTAATCATAGTTTAATCATACTTATTAATCTTTTACTTCTGATAACAATTTTTTTAATCAGTCACTGATATCCACTTCTCCTCTATCTTTTTTCAAAATAATCATTAATATCAGGTAAATGATTCTTCTTCTTCTTCATAATTTAATTGAGATTTTTGTATTCAACACCTATTCAAATAGTTTCATCACCCTTCATTTCGACAACCATTGATTCATCCTAAGGAGAAACAGTAGGTCAAATGATTTCTTTTCACATCATATCATTCAAATGATTCTTTGACTCATTTAGTTCAATTGGTGTCATTCTGCAAGGGGGTATAAAAATAGATTGGGTATTAGGTAACATGTCAATTGAAATATCCACCTTGTTAACCAGGGGTAAA
Source organism: Viscum album (assembly GCA_963277665.1). Taxonomy (NCBI): domain Eukaryota; kingdom Viridiplantae; phylum Streptophyta; class Magnoliopsida; order Santalales; family Viscaceae; genus Viscum; species Viscum album. Next base: position 1,285,214,224 of record OY728141.1, read on the forward strand.
GGTGATATGGCTGGTGGAAACTCATTGATAAAATCCAAAAATAAAATGCTCATATCAACAAATAAACATTACTTCTATATTTCATTTGACATCATGGATACCATCTTACAAAACCCTAGGAAAATAGTACTGACTCAATGTGACCTTATGTGCTATTACCCCTAAAAAACATGGTACATCCCATCATCATAAAAATGGATTACAATCAGTGATAATAACTAATAATAGATTTATGAGTGATCATATAATACATCTGGATATTGATTTTCTAATGTTTCATATCAATGACCAAAAAATTCCTAGATATGAATAATTTTAGGTAATGGGTGTGCATTAACTAGGAATCATAGACACTACTATCAGTTTATCTTAAGAGAAATATAAATAGAAATTAGAATTATTATTAAGTATGTAGGTAGATAAAATTTATTCAAAGTATTGGTAGATATGAAAGAATGAGATGAAAATGTATAATATAATTTTTTCACCATAGATGGTGAAATGGTAATGGTACCTCTCAAAATAATAGGACCAACACTAGATTCCACTAGAGAATCTTTAACATTATCTGTAATCATTCTGTGTAATTAAATTGGGTAAAACACCATTTATGTTCAATCATATGACTTTAACATTAATCCTATTGGAAAATAAAATTTTACACCACTCAACATAACAATGAAAACATGGAAAATTACCTAACAAGTAATGTGAGAATCATCGTATAAAAAAAATAGTACCTACACATATATAACATTGAGTTCCAAATTATTCTACATTGGAAAAAATAAAGTAGCACTTTTCGAAATAATATAGATGATTTTGGATATGCCTTTTGACTATATCCATAATAATGAATTCAACCAAGAAACATACAATCCTTACACTTCCCTATAACAGTACCACTAAAGGCACCATTAGAACTATGATTAAATCATTTAAAACATAACATACTATCTAAATCATATAATTCCAACAGAGCTCTATCGATAACATCATAATATGAGGTAATATTTTTTATAAAAAACATCTATTAGATATATTTTCATAGACCCATCACAATCCATTGGGGTTATTTCTTCTCATTCAGTACTACATTTGATTAAAAATAACCATTTTCAGTAATGTTATTGGCATAACGAGTCACTTTTGATTCACATATATGAGATTTAATGTACTCAATTTACTTATCCAATTATACTAACTCTAGAAATAATTTCTCTTCAAAATTATTCTTCATGACTTTCGAATCCAAGAACACATTTTTTTCTACACAACTATAGAGTCTCACCACAATCTACAAGGCATATTATGTTTGAATATGGAATGTTACACCGTAATAGAGTATTGAATCTCTAAAAACTCAAATAGATGTCCATCCATTTTCAAGAAAACCACTACCTCAAGGGGACCGTTGGCATAGTAAAAAATTGGTTGAAATAAAAAAATAATATTCAATTCCCAATCTATGTTATCATCCCTTCTAGGTAAAACATAAGAAATATAAACATTAATAGTTACATACACCTAACTCAAAGAAAATCCTATATTCATGAAAGTCACTACAATGTTCTAGTAAAACTGATGTTTTTATTGTTCAGAAGTATCTCCCTTGTGAGGCCAATTAAATTTTAATCTAGTGGGAATTATAGTACACAAAATCAACATTGAATAAGTGAAGAAAAAATCAAGAGACAGTGGATAGCTAAATATATAAATTAATATTTTGATAAAAATATAAATATTTGATCAATGTTTTGGATGAAGTATATATTTAGATTACACGACTCATCAAAGGAAAGTTTTCCCAATATCCCATGGTAACATATGTATTGGTGCGATGAGTTATAGAATCGATATTTTTCATAACCTAAAATTTAATTCCCAATGATACATTCTCTTATATACCATGACTTCTAAAACTACATGCTGACATGTGGGAATGGAAACAACATACTTTGATATTATTTTTATAAATATTCCCAAATAAACAACATAAAAAATTCCCAATGCAGTTCTAACATTACCTCAAGGGAAATGTTATTCCCTATGGGCTACTGACTAGTGCTAGGGAATCAAAAAAACAAAGGGAAATGATTTGTAAAAAACAAGTAATCATCATGAAAATGAAAAATATATTAAAGAAATTGCTATACTAGAAACTCCACAATAGAGAGGATCCACAAGTAGAAAAACAAATGTCCCAAAAATGGTACACCAGCTAAAGATTTGATATCAATCAATATAAGAATTCATCTAATGTTCTATATTATATAGTTGGATCACAATATCAACCAGTCACCACCAACTCCCCAGATCCATATCACCAAGAAAATTAATTTCATCTTAGTACATCCTTTCCTTTATATAAAATTCTCATAAAAAATCTACAATTTTTTTAAGGAAAATGATTGTTGTAAGAAAATCATAATAGGATACAAAATATTATTACGTAAGAATTATATATCATGTGAACAAGAAAAGAACTTTTTTTAAAAAAACATGGCATGAAAATATTATAGAAATTATCATAAAGTATTATTTATGAAATATTTCAATGGATAATATTAAAATATATTTAATGTTAATTTCCCATGAATAAAATAAAATAAAATAATAATTTCCAAATAAATTTGTGATTATAAATTTATATCATATAAAAACTTATATGAACATTATTAGTCATAGAACCATGGTAGAAAATTCTAGGATTAGTTATTTATTGATACAAGGTTCTATGATATCATAGTAAAATAAAACTCATGCTATGGATACACTCTCTAGATTCCAATCCTAGGGGGAATATGAGAGAATAAAAATGATTAAATTCATCGACCTTATGATAGTTTAGTGACATTATCACCATCAATACTTCCCCCATGATAGTAGTCCTCCTTTCATGAATATCCTTCCTCATTATAAACCAAGCTCCCATGTGCTTCATAGTGTCCAATTATACATTGGGATATCATTTATTTCATCAAAATCAAAACATTTCAATCAATGAATCATTTAATTTTCCCTCAATTTCATGATACAAAATATTCAATTATATTTAAAAAACCAATATAAAATGGTATTCACACATATCTAGAGCTTTTATAATAGATTAATTACATTCCAAATGATAAAACTTTTTTTAAATTCTATTTTAAAAACTAATCAACATATTCATGATATTAATTTTTTATTTCAAATAAGAATATTGTATTACCAAAAATCAAAAAAGTATTTTAATAATATGTTTTCAGTGGAATTTAATCACATACACCATTCCATTACTTGATCATTTATCATATACTGAAATTATTCATTTAAAATCAGTCAAAATTGCAGTTCAAATTTTTTAATAAAAAAAGGATAAAAATGATAGCAATGAAACCAACAACCATAGTAAATGGATATTCACCCAAACTAGGATTCACAAAACAAGATTTTATGGTAAGGATGATCGATGGGGAATCCTAGAATAAAAATTCATTTTTCCATGTTATAAATACATCAATGAAATATGGATCCTCTACTCTTTAATATAGAATTAAATTAGGAAATAATAAATCACATTCAAATTTAGATTACACATACCAAATGAGATCCAATTCATCAAACAATATATTGATCGTGGAGGAATCATGGTTACATGATAAAAAAAATTTTGTTGAGAGTATCCATGAAGTTTGCTGACAAAGGGATTTTTCGATAAGATTATTTAGATTTAAAATACATGATAAAATGAATAAATCTATGATAATACTGAACCATTTCTCATCCATATCATCTTAATCATATTTTTTCTTAATCCAATTGTCTTGTGGATGGAAACTAGAGAATGTATGTTTCCTTTGGAATGCTTCATGATTAATGGTAGTGTTCTTGGTAGGCACTGAACATCTACTGATGGTCCAATAGCTAGTTGGTGGAGTTACAACATGAACTTCCTTTATATCAGCATCCCATAAGCCATTTGATGGATCTCACTAGTTATCAAGTGGTATTCCTATTAGAAGACCCCACATCTAGCCTCTTGCCACTAATTTAGTTTACTTCCCTCCAATGGCCTGAAGGCCTTTATTTTTCTTGATTTTTGATAATCCACCTTTCAAGGGGTGTAGTGGAACCCTTACAAGGCCCATAGGTGTAAGTATTACATGGCACGTAGGCCTTAGAGGAATTCATTTCCCGTAGGCTTCAAACATTACCTACAACCCCGACTAACTACTTGGAACTGCTCATCCCCAGCATTTTCATCATGAAATCATCTCTCCACCTTCGCATGGCTGTTCGGCTAGGACTTCCTGTGCATGCATAGGCCTATCCCAATGGCAGGTTCCATACCCTCTCATTCTTTCAATCCATTTAGCTTCTTCTATGGTGAAATCTCTTTGCTCCTCCTCCTTCTGAAGCTTATTCCTTGTTGGTTTTTTGGTTTGAATTTGAACTTATGTTGTCCTGGAGGCCTTGAGGTGGCCCAAATGCCTTACTAACCCGAAGGCCATGGTGGCCTGATGGCCTTAACGGACTCGGGGACCAAATCGGTGTCTTGATGGCCCAAACATGGGCATATTCCCAGCTACTACAGTTCCAAGGAGTACTTGCTACAGTTCCGCTACATTACCTACTACAGTACTACTACAACCCTGCTACAGTACTACTATAGTATCTGCTATAGTGTTGCTATGGTATCTTCTACATTATAATCTACAATTCCTCCAGAAATTTTCCCCCATCTAGATTTGAACTCGGGTCTCTTGGATGCACATAAGGAGTCCACACCAATTGGGTTGAGGCTCATGTGCCCAAATTAGTTTACGTCAATTACATGATTTTGTGTCTACTATAGATATTATTACTATACAAAAATTCCCACTCTAGGGATAAACCAATCATCCATCACCCAACTTTTAAATAATGGATCAAAACAAAATTCTAAACCCCTAACAAGGGTTAGACATGGCTAAACAAATTAATGATTTTAAAAATATATAAATTTTAGATATAATGAAATACAACCGATACCATGGTACATATATGAAAGATAGTGTTAAGATTCAATATTTTTATCATATACACTAATTTATTCATCATCCATTAGCATTCTCATTATTAATTTATTCCCCATTAAATTATGAATAACAATAAGAATGTTCTTGTGAAAAAATAACCCTTTAACCTCATAACAATCCTATTAAATTTTTCATGTTTCTCTTATTATTGAAAAGAGTGAATAATAAATTCATTTGTCCTTATAAATTACAAGCATCTAAAATAAATATTTCATGTTCTAAGAACTAAAATATTGAGAGTATCTCTTCAGTGGTAGTTATCCATTAATCATCATCAAGTTGACTATCAGACCAAATAGAAAGGTGGATGATTCCACATGAAGTACACAACATAACATTTCACCCATTTTTAATTATTTGGAATATCAATATGAACCATGTATTGAGAAAGGTTTTTAATTAAATAAATGAGAGTGTTGGTTCTAGCCACCATATCATGTGGTTGGTCAGTAGAAAATTATTTATTTTTCTATCACATACACTATTAATGTGGTTCCTTCTATCTTCCATCCATTTAATGAAACTGAAAATCATAATGTGATAAATAATAATCTAATTAAAAATGTATAACCATGATAAATCATTTATGGATGTCTAGATCATTTAAAATTATTATAGAACTAAGATACACTAGGCCTAAATTGGTTCATCCTTGTTCATCATCTATTCAAATAATTTGTAATAGTTTATAATAATAATATGAAATGATATAATCATATAACCAAAGAGTGTATATCAAGGTGTTTATTATTGTGCACACTAATCATGTACATGTTCTAATTGAGAAAGTAACCCATATATTCATGTTAGAGTAATCAGTCCTATGTGAATCTATTCCATAGTCCCATTAAATTTATAGTTTCTAAATGGTATATATTTTCTATAAAAACCACATTAATATTATAATAATACTATCTAACATATTATTACATCATTTTTAACATAAATATCATAAAAGGTTAATCAATGGATTGAGATGCCTATTGTCATTGGTAGAATATGAGAATAAAACAACAAAATTAATTAAATTAATAATTATTTATTATAATATATTTAATTAGAACATAACACACATTGATCTCCTAAAACTGCATATGGAATCCTAGTTAATATATAAATATAATGTGTGGGATACAAATCCCTATAATATAATAATCATGGTAATGATAATAGAATATGAGTCAAAATACATAATATGATATCATAAAAGGAAAGGCTTGTGAATAATCATAAGGGAGAATAAATACAATAAAATAAAATCATAATATATTGTAATAAAATGAATGTGGAATCCATATAATAAATTTAGTAATCCTAATTCAAGGATGACTTCTATGAAAACACGACATTATTATGTATTCTATATATTTAATTCAACATAATTATAAATCATAAAATTTTTCTATGTGATGAAATGATTTGCATAATTGTATCACAGAGAATTAAATGATGTATTATTATAATGGTTTTCAGAAAATATGGGATATAAAAATTGTTCGAAATTCATTGATGAATAATAAGTATGATACATGAAAAATAAATTCTATGTAAAATTTGGATATCAGAACAATTAATTGGTAAAACTAGATTTATACCTCTAAACATTGGTCTTAGAAAAGGAGTACATAGTATTAATAGGAGGATAGAGCAAATAAATTTCCCAAAAAACAAATAAAAATGAAGTAAAAAATGGGTTTCAATATTCATGTGTGAAATTTTAGAAACCCATAATTATTTAAATATTCTTTGAAGTGGTAATTAATATTTCTTAAGAGATATTGTGGAAACCTTTATTTGGGTTGTTTTAACGAACGAAATTGAGAAATAGACCATTAAAACATGTATATTCCCTACAATTAAAAATTAATTAAACTAGTAATATATATTGAGAAAATATATATAGAATATATATGATGTATATAATAAAAATAATGATTTAAATTTAGGTAATGTGAAAGAGTATAACCTAAATAAAATAGAGTGTCTCGGAGAGGTCTATTAGCTAATTTTTTAGAATCATTCTTCTAAAGAAGATAACATCCATTATAATTAAATTATATTAATTTACTACTTAATTAAAAACCTTTTCCATATATATTTAATTTACTAATATTATTATTTTTCATTTTCAAACATTTGTATAATATATAATGTTTAATTCGACTATTCCAAGGGCATTGCTTTCATAGATCTATGGTTGGATAACATGGAGAAAATAATTGAGATTTTTAAAAAATGGGACAATAATTACCTAAATTATATAAATTTATATTTATTTCCATAAAAATATTTTAATAGTTTTTAATGAAAATATTTAATCTAAAGTATGCATGTTTAATCTAGAAAAAATCAATGATATGTGGGAGTTGATGTTAATTTCTTTACCAGCCATTACAAACTTGTTTAGATTTATTTAATCTTAAGGACATATATTCCAATAAAAATTTAAAACAAATAAGTAATTAAAATAATTTCGACATTTTAAAAAGTTATATGTGAATTTATACCTTCCATGATTGCATTAATGGAGAATTATTAATCATCATCCCCTGAGGTGGTGAACCTAGTCAATATGAACGGTGGTTTCATTTCAAGAATAAAAGGAGACAAGAAGATGGTGGATGGTATATATTCTATAATGAAACATAAATTACTAAATGAATCATTATAATATTATGAGGATTATTTGTGAAGATGTGTACAGAGTCGATGCATAATCCCCGAGCTTGGAGATCCTTAGAATAGACATATTAATAATATTAAATATTATATATTATGTGAAAATATTATCTATAAATAAGGGGATAGCACAAAAATGGTTTTCCATATGCAAAAATTGACATGTCCATTATATCTAATGTGTTCTATTTACCATATGTGTTACATAATTCATGTCATCATCAAAAGAATAGATTAAGTGTTATCAAGGGATAATTAAATGAACTATAATAAATTAATTAATATGAAGTTCATATGTTTGGGTAACCCTAATGGAACAAAAATTATAATATTATATATGAATGATTCTCTAAGGTCAGATATATAACCCATGAGGTAATGAGAAGATATATAACTCTAGTGGTGATGGTATGAGTGAATGGTTGTAGGTTCTTTGATCGAGGCTCAGAGTACCGTGAGGATCTTCAACATGAAATACATTCTTGAATATGTCTAAAGATAATGACATAATCAAATGTATTCATTGGAGATCTATCTCAAATAGTGGTAAGGTGTTTTATTTTAATGGTTCAATCTATATATATGTATTTAAATGAATATTAGTTAATTCCAAATAAAATTAATCTATGGGTCATCTTCATTAGTTTTTCAATTGTTTTTTTCTCTACTGGGATTTCCAAATTTGACATTGAATTATTATTTCTTCTTAGTTATTTGATATCATTACATTCCTGGTATTTTGAAAAATAGGGAAAAAATGAACATGGCTATATATTAAATTTCATTGTGTGGTATGTTTCCTTCTTCCTATGTTCTGATACATATGTCAAGGATATTTTAATTAGCTGATGATTCTAGGATTCTTGGGTGGGCTATTATAGTGTGTTCTCCCTTTAGAGTAACAGTTCATGGTCATATGATTATTGGGAGTTTTAAAACAATAGGGAGGTAGAGGAATAAATTGGAATTATAAAATGGATCATGAAATTTTGGATTTGTGACTCGTACTGAGTGAATGACTATTATAGAGCAGTGATAGAAAATCCTATGAAACCGGAGGCTATTTTGTTTCCTATTTCATCCCATACAATCTATGGTATGAGAATGGATGTGTTCCATTGAAATATTTTTGTTTGTGTGATTTCCATTGTTCTATCTATAAGAAGTTATGGTTAGTCATCATGTCCTTAACATAGGGCGAGTGATCCTCCTTATGGTATAATTCATAAAAAGACATAGGTATCCCTCTATGTAGACCAGGGTGTGATCTTCTCTGATTCATCTCTTTATTGGGTTTGGTATCCCATATATAATTGACTTGGTGTGTAATCCCCACTAATGTGGGTTTACATTAAATGAGTTTATGTATCCCACATATTCCCTTGATGTGATCACTAATCAATTTATTTACATCAATTTTCATACAGTAGGTTACATTTGAATCAAGTCAGTATCATTGATTAGATCTCTCATTTTATTTGGTTCTTCTTTATGGAATTAACTGATGAAAATTACCTCTCAAATGATTGACATCAATATAGTAAGACCCAATGAGTGACATCTCGTGTATGGATGTAATCATTAAGCCTCTTGTAGAGTCGTAGCCTAACTGTGATAATGTTTCCTCACATTGAGATATCTTTTCTACTATTTATAATATCTATATTTTTTATAGTAACATTTTCATGCTAACAAAATATCAAGATGATGAGCATATTTCTCTCTTTATGATTCATGCTGATAATTTATGTGCATTCATGTGATTATATTAATACTCACCAATGTATGGGACCTTATCTCACATTTCATGTCTCATGATGACTACACAATTTTTTTTAATAATACTAAGAGTACCAGAAGAATGTAGATCACTATTATTTTGTAGACCATATAAGGGACCATGTGTTTCTTTGGGATAACTGCCACATATTTTTATCTTTATAGTTTCTTAGCAGTTCTGTTGTGCTTGTATTTGGCCACTTTATTTTTCTATATTTTTGGACCAATATGTTGTGGGATAGATGTAATTCATGAATCCTGAGTATGATTTGTTTATCATTCCACATTATTGTACTGTTAAGAGAATAATGCATGGGTATTGGTACGTTATGGTAAGTCCTCATATGTGTTTGATATGCCCTTTTCGTGCTATTCACTAGCCACTAGTCTATTTTATATTGTCTTAAGGTGTTATTCATGGCTTACCATGATCATGAAAGGCGACAATGTGTTTCGTTCTGAAATAGTGATATTAATGTGGGTCATTATTAAATAAGAGTTCTGATATAATATATCATAATGTTTTATGGGTTTATGGATATTATTTTTTTGTTTCTAAATTTCAATTTTCAGAGAGGGGATTTGAGGGATGGTGTTTCAAGTAAAATATTAATTCATCATGTTTCTAATGACCGGACTGTTGACATGGAACATGTAAACATGTTTGTAAGGAAAACATTTTTACATGCATCATATGGGAGTGAATTGTTCTCTTCATGTCCTTCTTCAGTTAGATCCCACTGTATGGTCTTTTTTACAAATATCTATCTCAGATATTATTGGATTCACCCTTGATGAATTTTATATATGATTTCAGTGTGGTATTGTGATTAAAATCCCCTTGGATATAAGTGTTCAGAAAAAGGACTATGGCTGCAAGAAGTTTCTCTAGGTTATAGTGATATGTGTCTCTACACATTGAGCGGTGGAGAGACCAATATCTAATAGTTCATGTTGATTCTTCATGTATGGATGGAAACAGGTTTTTTTGAGGTACCAATATATGAAAAACCTATGTGGGATTTTCCTTAAAAGATTTAGGGTCACTGGCCACCCACTATTAGGGGTAATCTCTAACCCCAGGGAGTTTTGGAATCACCTAAGCCTATGGGTCGAGAATAAAACATATTTATAACCACAGTTTTTTTGGTCCTATTGTTGAGGATTCTATAATTTCATATAAAGAATGAGTATAGACTTATGATGGTGATTTTTGATGTGGCTATGGAAATGCATGGTATATGGACAACTCCCCAACTGAGACACCTTTTTATTACATGATTGAAATCAAATGGAAATGTATTTTTCCCCAAAATGGATAGGGTCATATTTTAGAGAATGAATACCTTTTAATTTCTTGTTTTATTTCATTTTGATGTTCTATGTTTCTATAGAGGTAAAATAAAACATCTATTATTCCAGAGTTAGATATGCATGTGGAGCCTTTTAGTTGAAACTTGTATTTGGAGGTTCTTATATATTAGATTTCAGGATCACATATTTCATCTGATAGTGTGACCTAAATATAGAATGAAAGATCCTTATTCATGATTTTTGCGTAGTGGTAATGAGGCCCTATGGTGTTTTCATCGGTATTGACAATATGCTAATAGTTTATTCCTAGTAGACATTTCCCATTAGGGTATATTATATATGAGTCAGTGGGATTTAATTTTCAGTCTTTATTCATAAGGAATTCCCAGAAATGTTGGATGAGCATGTATATGTTAGATACTCTTGATTTCCAATTAGTTTGGTAGTGTTAAAAATGGAGTATATGGTGTTATGAGCTTCTATTTTCCAATGGTGTTAAATAAAAATGAGGGTTTCCTTCTTTAAGATGAGTCAAGATTATCTCTCCATCTAATGGTTGTATTTTTCATATACCTACAGCAATGTACTGGTGGATATCTATGCAATCATATTATATAAACCAATAGAGTTGTGGGAGATAACATTGAATATGGAGATTATATAGTGTATGGGATTTGATAGACCCCTTGTTTTACCCTGTTTACCCCCAGTTTTGTTCTCTGTGAAGGTGGATGTGATATTGAGGTTATGAATTGAATATTTTCTATTAAACCATATCTTACTCTAGAATAAAATTTGACCCCCAATATAAAATGACTTCTTCAACCATTATAGAATCGAAAAGTGGTTCTTAGAGATTAACATCAGGATGGGTTATCACTAACTCTATATTCAAGAAGATGATTTACCGAATGTTGGTTCATAATTTGAATATGTTTAAATTGAGATCTTACTGCTATATCTCTAAAAGTTGGATTTAATAAAACTGTTTATGTGAATTATGGTCCAATTGTTCAACCCTTCAAGTAAATTTTCATCATAGTAAATACTAATGAAATCATTGTGTACAATTCATTGGTGGTGAATAATAATGACATGATTGGATCATTTTATACCTGATATGAGATCACAAGAATTACCAGAAGCTAAAAATGTTTCATTTTAGAATATTGAAGGTAAACTTTTATGGATATTTTTTTATAGAAGTGGGATAATAATTAAACATAATTAAGTGTCATTGTTACCATATAATCCACCCATGTCCATGATAGAGGTGTTTTTAATAATTTATATGGAATAAATCTATTTTATATTCCTCTTGAATTATTTAGAATCAAGGAATATCTATTTACATTTACATTTATAGGGAAGCCTTTCATGTTGGAATAATTTTTTAATAGGATTTCTCAGAGCTATAATAGTGTTAGATAATCCCCCACATCATGCTAGTACAATGAGATTTTTTTCAGTATGTAATGCTCTGTGGTGAATCAATATTAGGTCTTGGAATAATTATGATGTTGATGTTGGAAGTGATTTCTTAAGGGGGTTAAAAGATGATACCCCATGGGTAGAAATACCTAACCCATATCATAGAATAGTAAGAAGTAGTTTTTTTCAAATTTAATATAAAAACAATAATCAAAGGTATATTTCAAGATTATATATCTATTTCACTTGATTCTCATAGATCATATGATGTTGGGAAGAATGTTACATTTTTATTGAGGATGAATATTGAATCTAGTCAATATACAAATTTAGATTCTGTGTAAGATTCATTCTTCCCCATAGAATTATATCTTGTTGAGGATAGGATGTACCATTATACTTTTGAATCGGGTTTTGTGGACATAGATGTATTAGATTGTTACTAAATTTTACACTTTATGTTTCTCCTACCAACAGGTGAAGGCCAAGATGCGCAGTTGGAAGTGGAAATGGGATGTTATCTTTTGGTATTTCCTGATGGTACATCGATTACCATCAAATTTTTTCTAAGTATTATTATCTTTTAGCATCATATAATCTCACATCCTATACATCTAAGAGTATGTTTTAGTGGAATTATTGGGATTCCTATGTGTGTAGTAGGTAGTCTGGCTTTAAATAGTAACCTTGATTATCATTTTATTCAATAATTCTTACGTAATGTCACATTTAATGAGATGATACCAGAGGACTTTGGGGCTCAGTTGTTGTTGGGAATTAATCTCATAACCACATACATATTTCTTGTGGATGTAGCTCATTCATGTTCAATAGAAAGTGATTTTTGTTTGTGCCATGGTTTTGAACATAGCTAGGATAATCAATTTATAATGTTGATTTTTTCAAATAAAAACAGTTATTATTCTCCATTTGTTTGGAACCATTTGACCCCATGTATGAGATACCCTTCAAGTCATTGATATATTATTTTAAACGTTGGGTTTGTTAATTATGGGTCCGATGTTGGTGTGAGATACAACAGTAATGGTTCAGTTCAACTGAGTTTGGATGAAGAATTATGAAGAATATAAGTAGACTTATTATGTTCATCAAAGTATTCCTTCATAGTTAAAAGATGGATAAAAAGTGTTCATTATGTTTTCAACTATGTTAGGATTGTTTAAATTTAATCTCGGTAGAAATGTATCAATTAGATTATTTTTCCATTCACATATCATGTGTATGATTTTCACAATGGAATACCACTTATCCCTAAAAAATATTTAAATTGGGAACATAATTTGTTTCATCTAATGAAAATGATTAAATTTAGGAATGACCCATTGCATTTTATATACTAGGTTGGATATGTATTTATGCTGATGTTACTTATTTCAGTTCCTGATATAATTTCATAACCATTAAGAGAAGACACTTTGTGGGAAAATGCTTTGCTTCTATTCTTGTTTAGTGGCACTGGGGGAACCTCTAGAGACGAATTTGAGATTGAGAGATCCGGATGTATGCTTAGTAACCTAACCATTGTATGATGGGTTTTTCTTATTATGATAAAAATACTTGATAATTGGGAGTATGAAATTAATTTAAAATATATTTTTAATAGTTCAAAATATTATAAAGAATATTTTTAGAGTTGTGTACAGAGTCGGCATGGAATAAAAATTCCATAACAGTCTTTGTACGTATATATTTAAAATGTTTAAAATTTTATATTATGAATGCATAATTTTTTGTTATAAACTTTGATATATAAAAAATGGTATCATAGATGAAGAAACTGACACCTCCATTTAATATGGATGGTTGGTTTTATCCTAGGTGTGAAGTGATTCATGTCGGCATGAGATGATTTTATAGAGCGATGTCATGGGATAATTAAATGTAATAAAATTTTATATAAATTTAAATGTTATTTTTTTGAAAAAACCTAGATGCACAGCTATTATAATCTTCTCTATGGTGAATTACCTAGGGTTGGTCAGATAACCCAGGAAAAAATGAGAGGAAGGAGAACACTGGTAGCTAGATAATTGGTTGATGGTCATGACATCTCATTTCGAGGATCATAGTATGATGAGGATCTACATTATCAAAGTATTTATTTGATCTCATCAATGAAAACATAGTGAAAGTGATATTATTCTTCAATTGATGCATAAAATAAGTTGGAAAATTGATTTTTTTGGTATAATTTTCATTTATAGATAGAAAATGAATGATCGTTTGTTCCCTCCAAAATTAATTCAAGGATTGTTCATATTTTATTTTCCAATGTTTTTTCTTCTTTGATAAATGTATTTTTATTGATTTTTAATTGACTATTTCATCTCTGATAATCTATTTTTCTTTAAATTTTGTGGATGATGGCTAAATAGGAACAACCATCGATTTCAATTCAATTTTTTGTTACCTCCGATCCTCCTCCTTGGTTTAACATTCCTCAATAATTTTTTTATTTAACACTGATTCAAAAATTCTCAAGAGGAAGAATTATTAATTCTTCATATTTTTTAATAATTGATCACAGAGAAGGGTGCAGTTTGGATTTTAGGTACGTGAATTGGGTGTGGAAGAAATGATTGGAATTTGATGATGGAATTGGTAAATATGGATCTTGGAGATGGGTTGAATGAATCTCACCAGGGGGAGGTAATGTGAAATTCCATGAAATGGGTGGCTGAAATCATTACATTGTCTATCATGTTGGTATTATGTTATCATGGGTGGTTTAGTCTCCAGGATTTGGTCTGTATTACACCTCAGATGGTGATATAGAATGAATTTTGTGTAAATAATGACTGGAATTTGACTTCAAGAAAACCATTGATGATGATCAGCCTGCATCCTGAATTCATGGTGTGACTGGTGCCAGAATCAATTGCAACATTGGAGTCGACTAAAAAATCATGTTAAAAGGTAGTAGTTTTACAGAAATATCAATATACACAGCATGTGATGTTGATGAACTGACACTTCCAAGTACCCTATATTTAGTTTCTAGTTTTTTGCATTTAGTTAAATGTCACAGTTTTTGTTTGAAAACAACACATAATGTGACATGTAGCTGACAAGGTTGATGTGTATAGAGAGTACATTAAAAGGATGTTATATTTCCATAAATTCCATGTATGGTGAGGTACAACCCATGTTTTTTAGAATATAAATTAACTTTGGTAGATGAAAAACACTTAGAGTCATCCCAATCCTCAAGTTTCCTGTTATGTGATGTAAAAATCAGGTACATTATAAATGTCATGGCCGCCAGTATGGCATGATTATATGTTTAAGACTTCTGTATAAAATAATGAACATATTACATGCCTTCATCAGGTAGAGCATGCTTAGTTTTTAAGTTACATATACACACAATGTACCATCATAGACATGTATTCTATCTAGAGAATTAAATTTCATGTCAAACAGCGAGACACTAGAAATGATAGATAAAGAGTGACACAAAATGTATCCATTCGAACAAATCTTGTAATATATAATAGGATGGATGGATCCCTTGTTCTTCATAGAACCACAATGTTATGAGGTAGGGTGAGTTCCCTTGGACAATTTCACTTCGGTGGTATTCACATGGAACATCCTTACGATGGAAAAAGTGAGATGAAACATACTATGTATAATATGATTGGTAACGTCTATGGGATTATTTTGAATATATTCAGGTATCCCTACAAACGGATTGGGTTTCATCTTGTTTCATTCTTCCAGTGTCTAGTTTAACTTCCACATTACCTACTATCTTGGAATATAATCCAAATCATAGTGGGTTAAATTACATGATGAAAGGTATCCCCAATAAGTACTAGTTGTGATATCTTATATGTGTATTGAAATATGATATCTTACAACATGTTTTGGTTTGTTTATATGTGTAAATATTATGTTCCCTATCAGTTTTTATAGTAATTTTCAATGGTATGACTTACCATGTACATGCTCTCGTATGATTTATATTAACATAGTGAGGCATGATTAGGGAGTTACCATGAAAAGATGTTACCATTGAAACTGTAGTAGAATATTGGGATTAAAGTGAGGTTTTAAACCCACACTGAGACATAGTTTGTACCGCTGAAGATATCTATGTTTTTTTGTTTATTTTATCATATTATCATTATCATACATTAATGATGATTATATTATTACTTTCTTTATAATTTATTTTGGGTGATTTTGGGTGTTCCTTCTAGTTATGTTTATACTCCCCACCTCTTAGGATCTACCTATACATGTCCTATGTTTTAAACAGATTAGTATTTTTTATGGATTTTTAGTAGTACATGGATCTAATAGAGATTATAAATTCTATAACAACTATGGAAGGTTATAATACTTGTATTTTGGGGCTTACCCTAGCTGGATATGGGGTGGGTAGTTTACAGTTCTAGTGGGATTGTATTTTGTTGTTTTTCTTTTATTGTGCTTCTCGTTGTAATTTGAAGTGGGAGAGATTTCCTTATATCATTTTCTCAATGATTTATTTATCATTCCATATTACACTATTGTATGATGATGCGTTAATTTTTATAGTTGCATTAAAAAAACTCCTCACATGTTTTTGATATTCCATATCATTGTTACTAGCTACCCCCTATCATTTTGGATACGTTATTAGGGTATCATTTTTTTTGATACCGTCAAATAAAAGATCCCCAATGGTTAGTTCTTGATATATTCCATTGTAACTATAAAATTATAGTATATAGATGACACTAGAGTTATTATTATAGGTTTTATGAGGGAGGAGTGGATAATGTAGATACTAAAAAGTATTTAAATGAGGTATTGTAGAAATATTACCTCTTTAATTTGATATAGTTGAAAAACATCTTACAAAACATGGAATTGATCTTTTCTATGACCAAAAACATTATCATGAATTTGATAGGATTGGGTATATATTTGGAATGTATCAATTCATAAAAGGTTATTCGAATAAGGGGGATGAAGGGCGGTAATTTTATGGGAAGGATTCAAATGTTTTCAAATATCATATTCATTATTTTATTATTTTGGATTCAGACTACAAATAGTGTTGTTTACAGTGACTATATAATATTTATGGGACATTTGAGTTTAAACTAATGGGTTATTATTTTATATGTGACTCAAAAGTTTTCATATCCATCTTATTATAAATATGTTTTATTTTAATATTATGAAAATAAACAATTTTTGAAGAGAACAAAAAATTTGCAGTATTATTCATTCCCATCTATATTATTAAAAAGAATTTCATATTATTAAAATATTTTTCTAAAAAGGATAAATTATTTTTTAATTAAAATAATAATTCATTTGAAAAATAACAATTTATATATTTTTACCAATTTTCATTCCCATTGAAAAAATATTCATGGTATCATTAAATTATATTATCATTATTATAAAAAATAATATTAACTTATAACCCCATTTATTAAAATATTCATTTGTTAATATATATATGTTATAAAATTACATAAAAACATTTTTGTTTTATAAAAAGAAAAAAAATTATTTAAAATTTTTATATAATTTATTTACATGTATCTTAATAAAAATATTTCATCTTTTAATATTTTAAGATAAATAAATGTAATTTAAAAAATAATAAGGTCAGGATACTATTATAGTACACATGATTTTATTTTTATTTTTCATGTTACTCTTCCCACTATCAAATTATTAGTCCAACTATCAGAAATGTAATAGTCAAATGGTTTCCCTAATTCTATAAATACCTCACATTTCATTTATTATTCATTCAATTACACTATATCTCAAGGTTATATATTGTTTCATTTTCATGATTAATGTTTCATTACTCATATTTATCTCCCTTTATAATGTTTTATTCACAAGTGAAATTGTTCTAGTGGATTTATAAAATTGAAATTTTCAAGTTTTAGTCATCTTAATTTCTATTTTTTATAGTATTGTAATATTTTAAAATATTAAGGACATATTTTTTATCAGAATGAAAAATTATATTTATATTAGAAATAATTTTTGGTTTCCTCATGGGGTACATGATCATTATACTACATTAAAAAATATGAAACAATTAGTTTAGCAGGGATGAAATTACATTGACCAACTTTTAGTTCAGTAAAATATTCATTTATTCTCCATATCAATGGATTTTCTTTATGTATTATCTCAAAAAAAATCACTTATTAGTATTTAATAAAGTACTAAGCCATTATATGATGTAATATGTGGTGACCAAAACATTACATATATAAATATATCATCATTTGAGATGAGTTTCATTACATATGATCAAGTTCTTTCTATACTAATAAAGGTTGGGTGTATTTGGAAACATGGAAAAAAATTAGATAAATGATTTTAAAGAAATCCCATGATGTTATTATACAATATAATCCTTCTTAGACTCATCATAGATAATAAACTTCTTTACATCCCAGTAAAAAGGAAATAGAAAAAATATCAGGATCTATTTCATATAATGGGTTAACAAAGGATATTTCAATTTTCAATTAATATTAAAATGAGAATAATATTCTGCGAACATGATTTTAATATATCGAAATCATACCTTGAAATTCAATGATCTTAATCAAGTGTCATGTCATAATGAATAGACATAAAAAACATATGAATAATATATAAATGAAAGAAAAATATCTAATATAGGATAACATTGGAAAATGATCATTTGTAACATGCCAAGATTTCATAGTACGTTATTTCGTCAATGTAATTCAATAACTTTCACTACATGCAACACTGGGTTCAAGCGCAACACGGCTTACCAAACTAGCCATTCAAAAGTCATTACGAATATTACAAACTGAATCTTTAATTTTATATAATCCATATAATTTTAGAATCCATATTTTGAGTTTCTTAGACATAATTTAAGAACATGTACATTTTTTAGATAAAATAAGTATTTTTTATAAAATACAATTTTACCTCCTTTTAATGGTAAATCTTTTTTGAATCCAATAATTGAAACTGATATATATTAAAATTTACAAAATAAACATCTTCTTTAGAATCATAACATAAAAATTTAGTTTTGATAATTTTTTTGTGTTTTTCTTATAGCTTCCATATTTGGGGGAATAGTGAAAAATACTAAATTTTAACTCAAAAAAACATTTAAAAAAAATAATTTATAGTTTTAAACTATAAATTGGAATGTTTTGGAAGTATAATTAGATTATAATTTTTCCATTTAACCCAATGTTGGTCATTGGAAGTAATTTCACATTGAAATTGGACAAAAACAAGTGTCAATCTTTTGGTTGTTATTATTTCTTAAAAATATGCTTTTTCGTTTTGATAATGGGATAAATTTTAAATTAATTATCTCAATATCTATGTTTTAAATTTTATAAAATAGACTTTATTTTTTAATTCGTAATATCAAAATTATCTTAGGGTGAATTTTTGGTATGCTTCTAAAAACATTCAATTTTTGATGAATAGTGAAAAACACTAGGTTATTGGTTAAAACTGAGTTTTTATTTAAATAATTAGTTATTTTATTTTAATTTATTTTAGGTAAAAATAGATAAATAATATATAGATATATATATATTTTCAACATAATTCATTGGATTCATTTTATAATGAGTTTAGATATATAAAATTTTATCAAACTATTATTGCCTTTTACCCATCTCCTAGGAGAATTTACAAATTTGAATAAAAAATAATTTTACCACTTCTGTGAATTTAATTTCCAAAATCCATGAGTGAAGGTTG
This sequence comes from Viscum album, assembly GCA_963277665.1. Classification (NCBI taxonomy): domain Eukaryota; kingdom Viridiplantae; phylum Streptophyta; class Magnoliopsida; order Santalales; family Viscaceae; genus Viscum; species Viscum album. The sequence goes on from OY728141.1 coordinate 1,285,234,248, forward strand.
ATATTAGTAAGTAAAATTTCTTCCAATAAGATTAAAATATTTTTTGGTGAATAGTGACTATTGACTTTTATTTATCACCGTTAAAAGTAAATAGGGTAATTAAAAGTAAAAAATGATGTTATTATTAGCCTTACACAGGTCCTAATTCTATTGGATAAGTTTAATTCGACGAAGAGCAACCTTAGGAATAAAAAATTATCCATTAGATACACTTTCATTATATTAAGACATTTATTATTATTTAATTTGAAGAAGAGTTAAAAGTGTTAGATTCAAAGATTAATAACTAAACAATTTTAAATAAAAGAATACAAATAAGATAAATTAGACTATAAATATTAATTATAAATATACAAATATTTAATACATAATGTTATTTTATTTATAATATTTATACATTAAAAAATTTAATTTATTTCTGACACAATGATGATGTAGTAATTACATTATTAATGAAATATTAAAATAATCGATATTATAAATACCCAAATAAATGTAATTTGAGAATTTTTATGAAATAAACTAATTTTATAGAATAATATGACATTTTATGGTTTAGAAAATAAATTTTTTTTAAGGAAAAATTCTGTTATGAATTTAGTAAAAACAAAATACAAAATAGTATCAAAATTTACATAAAAGAGTTTTTAAAACAAATATTATATTATTAATTGGTTTTCTACTCTTAAAAATATAATGATTGAAAAAATTTCTTAAATAATATTATATATGACATTAATTAACACCTTGGGGTTCCTTTTAAAGTTTGTAGTATGTTTATTAACCATATAATATAAAAATACAAAGACACATGGTAAATGTCAAACTATTTAACTAAGCATTAAATCTAAATGATAATGTTAATATAGTGACCCAAACCTGTATAAAACATATTGTTTGAGTGTTTTTCCACCCATACCCACATTATAATTTAAATAATACATTTTTTATTGATTATAAACCTAAAATAAATTTATTATAAAATAATATTTCAGTCTTTTCTTAAGGTGCCCCTCACCCCACTTATAAAAGGGAACTTCCCCTTCTCTCAAATTCACACCTAAAAATCCATTTGGATTAGACAAACCCTACCCAAAATCCTCCCAACCGTCCTCCCTTCATCCTATATTCCTTAAATTGGTCATAAAGTCAACCTATAATTTCTTTTGATGAAATCAAACTGAAGAACCCAAAGAAGAGGTAAATATTTCATCACCTCTTTCATGTTCTTTTTATCTTCCACTTCCGCTTTATTTGTTTTTTTACAACATAAAATTAAAACACCAGTATATTATATATACTGTAATGTTATTATAAAAATGTTAAAACATTTTCATTACTAAACCCATCCTATAAATGACAAAGTCACCATATGTGCGTATGTACGGATTATCGTCTCTACGTCGTGGTGTAGTTTGTTATTCAAACACTTCATTATTAGGATGGACATAATAATGAGTAAAAATGATTTAAATAATAAATATAACATGTTAGTGATTCTGTATATATGATATACTACCATATTACATATGATTTCACCATCAATATAATGAAAGTTTCGCTCATGCGTACGTACAGATTACTGTCTCCACGGCGCGATGAGATTCATTTCCACGTTCACCATTCAACAATGATTATGAAAATATATATATCATTAATAAGTATGTAATATATGACATAATAATTTCACTTGAGATATATATATTTATATATTTATATACATACATATATCTTATTCACTTAGTTCTGTTGGATACGATATGAAAACAGAAACATCGTTTATGCTTACGTACAACCTACCGTCTCGATAAACAACGACTTCCATTTCATATATATGTATATTATAAATATTTATATCCTAAATATATATTATATATAAATAATTTTTTGTATTTTGGATTTATTTAAATCATGATATAAATGATACGATCAAGAATAACAAGTTAAAACACATACGATAAAGAAAACCACTGTTACCCGAAATATTAATTTAACATGGTAATCATTATTAAATTGTTTGTATAAAGTCATAAATGAATTATGTATGATATAATAAATATGAATAAAGTTCATGTATAATTTAATAAAATACTATGTTCATTGTACAGGATTTTAAATGTACCCTTGACCAAAGAAAAGTGCAAGGCAAGGGTTAATTTCACATTCACTTTATTGTATGATGTTGTTTTTACATGAGTGTCTACTGGGACATATTTATTATACATGTCTATGTTTCATAAAATATTTTTTAAATGTATTATTTTTATGTGACTCACTTACTTAACCATAAATTTACATGTTTTAAAGATTTGTTCTTTAAAACTGTTTTCATTAATGTCCATGTTTTCAAAATGGTTTTATGGATTTATTTATATAGACCTGAATGTTTTTAAAATTTTAATTACATTCAAAAGTGTGAAGTTGGTATGGGACAATTGTATTCAAAAATTTATTTAAATGTCATCATTTTAAAACTGTGTGACATTTAAAATATTTTCAAGAAAAAGGGACATTTCTACCAAAGAGTTTTCAAAATCATTTTCAACTATGTCAACATCCTTTTTGGATATTATTCTTGATATAGGATGATTTATTATAAATATAATCTTCAATATTTTATTGAAAGAGTTTGGATTTGTTTGACTGTTGATGTGTTATTGTTATACCATTCATGGTTTGTTGATAATGTATTAAGATTTTGTATGTTATTTTTTATACGAATGTTTATGTTATGTTTCAAAATTGTCATATGAGGAATGTATTGGACTTAGTATGTGATGGGTAGACCCCAGTATAGCTCCTCGATGCATCTTTATGTATCATGATGCAGTTAGAAGTGAATTTTTCTGAGGCCTTTCCCAATCTGATATATGATTTTGGATGAGGCCTAAATCGTTTTTAGACGTCTTGGTTGAGGCCTTAATAAATTGTTTTAGAATGTCCGGCATTATAAATTACCTCATTATGAAAATAATATTAATGGTTAATGTGGTTATTTTACTAGTATAAAACCCATGACTATGTTTTATTATGGTATTATTTACTCTGATCATATTCCAGCCATATATTATTCGTGTTTATTATCTATAAAGGCATGTGTTTTCAATTATTCACCAGGCCTAATGTTTATGTTTTCTTCCGCTGTATTACATACCCTTATGACGCTTTTTATCTCACCCCTTTATTATATTTCATATTCCTAGGATTCCATGAAGTGTTTTATGATTGATAATCAGTGTTAATCTCGAGGATTATTGGCGTTCTCAAAGGATAATTTATGTTATGTTTTATTTTCTAATGTGTAATGTAACATTCGTGTATGTAATCTATTTTCCAGGACTACTAAATTGATCGGTCTTTCAGGACTTGATTCCTTGAAATCATTCCAATGTATTAAAATAATGCACTGACTCAGGGCTTTTGGGGTTGGGGCATTATAGTTGGTATCATAGGAAGTTTAGCAACATCCTTCTAAAAAGATTTAGATAATATCTGATTAGAGAACATTTCCCTGTTATAGACATAAAGGATTAGTATAGATGAACTTCCTATATTTTTGGTGATGTAGAGATTTTGTGAGGTTTCTAAGCAATACATCTCTGTCTGGATACGAGCAGGTAGAGGCGGCTCTTGCACATATTTACCTATGAGTGAGAACTCCGACATGGAATTTTGGGCTTTACCTGGGGTATCCTAGTATAGGAAATTGGGCCTTGCTGCACACTTGGTTAAGACAGTCCCAGGGGATATGCTTAAGATAATTCACATTTTCATTACAAGCCATTATTAAGGGTTTAGGAGAAAATATTTCCTCTAAGAAAACATTTTTATGATTATTGATTATATCTATAAACTGATCAATTTATGTTAGGTAATTTGCAATTTTGGAATTATGAATTTGGATTCATAAACGGGCCTATTGTATTCCATTGTTTAGAAATGGTGCTCGGTAGAAGGAATGAGAACTCCAACAATACGTATGATCCAAAGATTAAGAAGGATCCTATATTTCATAGTATTAATCCATCATTTAGAGGGGAAATTGTATCCCACGTATTCTCAACATATGAAGAATTAGTATAATGTGTTAATAAGATATGTAAATAGTTTTTTGAGTCCTATGTCTTTTAGGGGATGTAGGAGAATAAAAATATGGTAGATAGAAAGATAGATAAAGGGAAGAAGGGAAAGAAGGATTTTCCCATATGTGATAATTGTGAAAAGAATCTCCTTGGTAAATGCTTAAAGGTAATGAGAGTTTTTTATGAGTGAGGAGAAAAATGAATAAATGTATGTTATTGCAAGGATATGAAAAATGTTTCATGTGTAAAATTCTTCAACTGCAAGGAGTTGGGTCACTATGCGAATCAATGTCCAAATCAACAAAGTATACCCCAAATGATTCTGTTGGATAATAATTAGGTAATTATAATACCATAGATGAAGATGAATTACTAGTGTTCTTATGTTTTTGTTAAAAATTTATCTAATTTGTGTGTTGTATTGATGATATACCAGTTATATGAATTATGTAAATAAAGAAGGATTGTACTGCAGTACTATTTCATTAAGCCTTTGAGATTGTTTGGTTTTATGAATCGTTACTCAACAAAATGTTAATCTTTCGGGAAAATAATTTCTTGTAGGAAAGATAAACCTTAATATAGTCTTGTTAATGAGGTAGTAATTTTGGAATAAGATATGGTTGGTTTGGATAAAATATATTGGACCTTCGTGGTTATCTTGGAACCGATTACTGGTTTGTGTATTTCATTATTATTGGAGTATTCAAAATTTTTGGATATAAGAAATATATCTAGTAGTCAATAAGGAATAACGGAGAATGAATGTAATCAATAAGGTTATATGGTAATTTAGGGTGTTACCATCTTTTAAAGGAATACATGATGATGGTATTCACATGTTATTAGGTGGAAAAAATGATCTTCATTTTGTTTTACATCTTTATAAATTTTGGACTGTGAGTTTGGAAATACGTATTTTGGATAAGTATAAAGGTTGGAATGGATTAAGTTTGACATTGCATTCTATTTTTCAGGTAAAATCATTTCTTAAGATTATTTATGGGATTTTTTTATAAAAGTACAACTCGGAGTTCAGGCGATAACCATTCGAGTCCGGAAAGGCCGTGAGACATGAATACACAACTGAAGGGTGACAAGGGTACATCACCTACTACTGGCCTATCTGATTTCCTGCAATGTATAATGTAGTTTTTTAAAAAATAATGATAGATTAATTATAAATTATTATTTTTGGAACCTTATACGATTAAGATAAATAGATTATTTTTATGTTTTATTATCTTTTATAGTGAAAGATGAGTTTGTGGTAGAAATTAGTTAAAGGATGGAACTCTACATGTCAAGTATATTTTTTTCTCTTATTTTTTGAAGAACTTAATTCTTAAACATTAGTTAAGGGATATTAAAACCAAAAAATTGTTATCCTAATACATTATGTTTTTTTTAACAAATGATATTTTAAATTCACATAGATTGAAAGCTTTTAGGCACTTAATTTTAAACTTGTTTGTGATTGAGGACCTTAATCATTCCCAATAAATATTTATGTTTTCCCCCAATTATGTGTCTCAAATTTCCACCAATCTTCTCTTCATCGAGATCATAATTTGTTGGTGACTTTTTCATTTCCCTTTCCCTCTTATTAAGGCTAAATTTTATTAACCCAATTTCCGATGTGAGTTCTCCATAAAGGTATTTTTCTATTTTTAACCTTTTATTTTCATAGAAAAATTTCATATTGCGAGGATGTAATTTATTGAAGGATGGGAGAATGTAACACCCCATGATTTCATAGTACGTTATTTCTTTAATGTAATTCAATAACTTGCACTACACGCAACACTTAGTTCAAGCGCCCCATGACTTACCAAACTATCCATTAAAAAGCATTTATGAATATTATTAACTGAATTTTAAATTTTATATAATTTTTATGATTTTCTAATTTATATTATGTATTTCTTAGAAAAATATAAGAACAAATTCATTTTTTCAGATAAAAGAAGTATATTTTTTAAATGATATTTTAACACCTTTTAATTGAAACCCTTTTTAAATCCAATATTAGAAACTTTTATGTATTAAATTTGAAAAATAATTTTCTTCTTTAGAATCGGGAAATAAAAATTTATTTCTGAAACATTTTTGTTGTTTTTCAGATTACTTTCATATTTGGGTGAATAGTGAAAAATACTAAATATTAACTGAAAACTACTTTTTTAATCATAATATTATATAATGTTAAAATATAAAATTGAAGGGTTTGAAAGTATAATTAGATTATATTTCTTCCATTTAATGCAATATTGGTCATTGGAAGTAATTTCATTTTCAAATTGGACATAAACAATTGTCAATATTTTGGTAGTTATTATTTCTTAAAAATACGCTTTGTGGTTTGACAACGGGATTATTTTAAATCAATAGATTCAATTTATATGTTTTTAATTTGGTAAAATAGACTTCATTTTTGAATTCATAATATCAAAATTAGCTAAGGGTAAATTTTTGGTATGTTTCAAAAAACATTCAATTTTTGATGAATAGTGAAAAACACAACGTTATTGGTTAAAATCGACTTTTTATTTAAATAACTAGTTGATTTATTTTTATTTATTTTAGGTTTAAATAGATACATAATTCATATATGTTTTTAATGTAATTAATTGGAGTCATTTTAATATAAGTTTAGATATATCAAATTTTATCGAACTATTTACCGTCTTTTACCCACCTCCTAGGAGCATTTGCAAATTTAAATAAAATGTAATTTTACCAATTTGTTAAATTGAATTTCAAAAATATGAGAGACCAAGTTGATATCAGTAAGTAAAATGTGGTTCAATAAGATAAAAATATTTTTTTTTGTGAGCAGTAACTTTTGACATTTATTTACTACGGTTAAAAGTAAATAGAATAATTAAAGGTAAAAATGATATTATTATTACAATAACACATGTAATAATTATATACGATAAGTTTAATTCAACCATAAACAACCATCGGAATAAAATATGATCCTTTAGGTCTACTTGGATTAGATTAGGATATTTATTATTTTTTAATTCAAAGAAGAGTTAAAAGTGTTAAATTCAATGTTTAATAACTAAACCATTTTTAATAAAGGGTTAAACATAATATAAATTCTACTATAGACATTCATTATAAAGATAAATCTATTTCCTATATAATAGTATTTTATTTATAATTTTTATACATTAAACAATTTAATTTATTTATGACACAATGATGATGCAGTAATTACCTTATTAATGAAATATTAAAATAATTGATATTATAAATGCCCAAATAAATGTAATTTTGGAATTTTATGAATTAACCAATTTTTTAGGTTAATAAAGAATTTTATGGTTGATTAAATGAATTTTTTTCGAGTTAATAATGTTCTTATTGATTTACAAAAAACTATATACCAAATTGTGTCACAATTGACATAAAAGAGTTTTTGAAAAATATATTATATTATTAATTGGTATTATATTCCTAAATATCTAAGGTTCATCCAAAAGGATTATATACTATTATATATGTCATTAATGAACCACTTGGGGTTCATTTGGAAGTTTATTGTATGTTTATTAACCATATAATATAAAAATACAAAGAGACTTGGTAAATGTCAAACTATTTAACTAAGAGTTAAATATAAAATATATGGTTAATATAGTGACCCAAACCTGTCTAAAACCAATTGGTTCAGTATTTTTCTACCCATAACCACATTATCCAATAAATTAATCATTTTTTAGCCATTACAAACCGAAAATGATTTTATTATAAAATATTATTTCAATCTTTTCATAAGGTTCCCCTCACCCCTCTTATAAAAGGGAACTTCTCCTCTCAAATTCACACAACGAAATCCATTTTTCTCGACCAAACCCTAACCAAATATCCATAGAAATATCCTATCTTCCTATTAGAGTCCTTAATTTGGTCAGAAAGTCATCATAAGAAGTCCTTTTGACCAAATAAAAAGAAAACCCCGAAGAAGAGGTAAATATTTCATCACATCTTTCAAGTTCTTTTCTTCATCCACTTCTGCTGTATTTGTTGTTTACATTCTAATATAAGAGATCCGGTATCTTCTAAATACTGTGATGTTATTATAAAAATGGTACAACCATTTTCATTACTCTATCTATCTTATAAATGACAAAGTCAACATACGTGCGTACGTACGGATTACCCTCTCCACGTCATGGTGTAGTTGGTTATTCAAACACTTCATTATATGGATGGATATAATAATGAATATAAATGATGTAAATAATAAATATAACATGTTAATTATTCTGTATATATGATATACCACCAAATTACATACTATTTAATCATAAATATATTGATATTTTCGCTTGAGTTTTTGTACGCATTACCGTCTCCATGACGCGATGAGATTCTTTTCCACGTTCAACATTCAAAGATGATGAGAAAAATATATATATCATTATTAAGTATGTAATATATGAAATAATAATTCTACTGGAAATATATTTATTTATATATTTATATATTTATTATTCACATAGTTCCGTTCAATACGATATGCAAAAGAAAACAATGTTTATGCGTATGTACTACCTACCGTCTTCATAAACGGTGTTTTACATTTCATATATATATCTATTATACATATTTATATTATAAATATATATGATATATAAATTTTTTTATATTCAATAAGTATTTAAATCATGATCTAAATGATACAATTAAGAATAACAAGTTAAAACACGAACGACAATGAAAGCAATTATTACCTGAAATGTTAATTTAACATGGAAATCATTATTAAATGGGTATTATAAATTCATAAATAAATCAGGTGTGATATAATAAATATTAATATGGCTCTTGTATAATTTTATAACATACTATGGTCATTATACATGAGGTTAAACGTACCCTCGACCAATGTAAAGTGCAAGGTAATGGTTAATTTCACAATCTCTTTATTATCTGAGGTTGTTTTTATGTGAGTATCTACTGAGACATTTTCATTATCATTGTATATGATTTATTAAAGAGTTTTAAAATGTATCATTTTTAAGGGAAACATTTACTAGAACATCATATTAAATTTTTTAAAGATTTATTATTCAAAACTTTTCAAATTAATGTCCATGTTTTTAAAATGGTTTATGGATTTACTTATATAGACATGAATGTTTTTAAAAGTTTAATTACTTTAAAAATATTCAAAATGGTATGGGAAACTTTGATTCAAAAATCTATTTAAGTTTTTTTCTTTTCAAAATTGTGTGACTTTTAAATGTTTTCAGGAAAAAGGGATATTTCTCTCTAAGAGTTTTACAAATCAATTTCAACTACGTCAACATACTTTTTTAATATTATTCCCGATTGAGGGTGATTTATTATAAATTCAGTCTTCAATATGTTATTGAATGACTTATGATATGTTTTTTCATGGATGTGTTACTGTAATACCATTAATGGTTTATGGTTAATGTATTGATATTTGGTATTATAGTTTTAATATGAATGTTTATTTTATGTTTCAACCTTTTCATATGAGGAATGTATTGGACTTAGTATGTGACAGGTGGAGCCTGTTATTGCTCATCGATGAAATGGTAGGTATCATGAGACAATTAGGTGTGGAATTGGCTAAGGCCTTTCCCAATTTGATATATGGTTTTTGATGAGGCCTAAATCAATTTTAAATGTCTTGTCCAAGGAATTGACAAAATGTTTCCGAATTTCCAACAGTATAAATTCCCTCAATATGGAAATTATCTTGATGGTTCATGTGGTTATTCTATTAGTAGAATACTCATGACTATGTTTTATTATGTAATTATTTACATAGCTAATATTCCTACCATAAAGTATTCATGTTTTTTATCTATAAAGGAATATGTTTAAAATTATTCACCATGCCTAATTATTATGTTATCTTCTGTTGTATTACTTACCCTTACCGAGCGTTTAATCTCACCCCTTTCTAATGTTTCATTTTCCTAGGATTCCCAAATGTGTTGTATAGTTGATAAGTAGGATTAAGCTAGGGGATTAATGGCATTCCCAAAGGATCTTTTATGATATGTTTTATTTTCTAATGTGTAATGTAATGTTTGTGTATGTAATCTATTGTCCAATACTGGTAAACTGATCGGTCTTTCATGACATGATTCCTTGTAATCATGCCAATGTATTAAAATAATTCATTGACTCTAAGCTTCTGGGGTTGGGGAATAACATCATGTCCTAAAATAGTTTCATAATGTTTAGAATAATCATAATCATAGAAATATTATGTCAAAGATACCAACCAATACAAAATTTTCATTATAAGATTGGGGAAACCACATGTGTACCAGATTTTAGATCAGGGCAACTCACATGCTTTCTAATTTTGACAATGGGATAACCCCGATGATCCCTTATATGTAAAAATTGGACAACCTCTAAAGTTAAATTTTATCTTATATCACTATAATAATTTCCCTATTCATTGGAGGGATATAATATACCCACATATCTAATAATCACAATTCATTAATATGCCTATCACATGATCATGAAATCATTTTTAACAACACCATTACATATCTATTTTAATAGATAACATTTTTTATAGAAACATATTCATAATGAGCCATTAGTATTATCAAATTTTGTTATCATTGATGAGAACTCAATATTAAATATCTCTAAAACTATTCTTATTTGAAAAACCATATTCATTTTAGAATAAATTATTGAAAATCCAAAAAAATTTAAAATATATTCATTGAAAAAAACATGAATACTTTTATCAAAAACATTAAATTAAATAAAATTCATGATAGTGGGAGATTTTATTTAGGAATAAATGTTAAATCGACAATACCTTTTACATATTCATTAAACATTCCAAAACACCCTATTTTTAAAATAACAAGATGAATACATAAAAAGTTATATAAACTAAAACATATATAAATTGGAATCATAAAAATATTCATATAATTGTAAAAAACTCTTTGAAAAAATTTTAATGAAGAATTCGACATTTATGAAAATAATCTCAAATTATTAGTAAAATAATATTGATTTTCATAAAAATATTCATTGGTTATTCTGAGAACACAAATGGAGAAAAATGAATGGAAAACCTGGTATATTTCTAAATAACAATATTTAAATTAAATAAATATTATTTTGGTGACAAAAATAATGTAATTGTATCATCACATATTTTTACAAAATTAATCACAGTAAAAAATTGATTCAAATGTTAAATAATTACATCAAGTTGCATATAGTTTACGATTCTTTTGTTGAGGCATACATCCATCTATAGAGAATGCACTGATATGTTGCCCCACATTCTCGCTTTCCAAATGGGTCGACGTCCATTGCTTATTCAGAGACTTTTTTCTATGATCAAAATGAGATTATGGGATTTCAGTCTCTCCTTCTGTAGATTCCTACTTAGAACTCACTACCTCGTCTCAGTCTCCCAAATTTATTAAGATGTTGTTCGTAAAAAACATCCTAGTGTTATGTCTACATTGACACTGAGTAATAAAACAACTTATTTTAGGATATTCCAAGGTTTTATGTAATGAAACAACCTTAGATCAGGGGAGTAGTCATGTTGGACATCACTTGCATGTATGGACATTGGAACACTGATGCTTCTGTGTTTATTACCATTGTGATTGGGATTCTCGAGGGCGTATATAATATGTATGCTTTTTTATTACACGAAATAACATATTTTATTATATAAAACCTTCTCTTGATACTAAATAGAAGATCTATAGGTCTATTGTATGTGGGGCTTAAGAACATTACATAATGACTTAAAACAAGAAACACAACATCTTTATTAAAGAATTGTTTTACATGACCACTACATTCCCTCGTATTTAGAATTGCAAGGGATAACCTAATGACATGAATTAGAAAAGTGTGAGTTATAAACCTAGTAATGGAGTAAACAAAGAATAATATGACGAATTCAATACATGTTAGGAAATAGTCATATCAATGGATCATAAGAGAAACATGAACCTAAACACATGATATAACATGATTATCATAACATGGAAATGTGGAAATAACACTTGACATCGTATTAGCATGATCCAAATATCATTTCATATGGTGCATGATTAAACCATCATTTCACTTTAATTAGAATAAGTAAACCTTCATTGCACATGACGTATCATGATGAAAATTGTTTTCCAATGCATTCGATAACTATCAGGGCACACCCTTCTAAAACATTTCATTTCACGCATAAGTGTGCCACATGGATCATACAAGATATATTCATTAAATATACTCATTTATTACACAATAAAAAATGTGGAATTCATACATGAAACTCAATAATCAATATGTAATCATCTATAATTCTGAATACCATTGATAGCTAAATGGGCATGGTATTCACAACAAAACTACTTTGGCTTGGAAAATCACGGTGCAAATTTGGTAGCATAACAACATAACATATGAATTCATAAAAATGGATGATGAGATATAAAGGGGTGTCTCGTCATATATACATTAAATTGATAGTAACTGGGGTAATATAGATACATATCCCAACATATGTAATGGATTTTTAGATTCATTGTACAAACGAATTCCTAGAGTGTAAATGATGAGAGAGAAATTACTTATGGAATTTCGGCATGGTAACGAGTGTACATGGGCTAAATTAAAGAGATATAAAGTTGTCCCTCATCATTAAACATAAATATGGATGTATGGGAGAGCTACTAAAAAATTCCTCAACATTTTTAATTGTACATAAAAGTGCATAACAACATAATGAAATTTGGAAAAAATGAGAAAGGAAGAAATTCCTTACATGGAAGAGTGATCCCAAATGCTTCGGAGGGGCATGAGAGAAAATTCATGGGAGCTTGAGGCTTCTTGAAATGATTCTATAGAGAGGAGGGAAGAGGTTGGTCAATAACCATGGGCTTCTATTGAAGATAAAGTTGGATATTGGGTGGGTTTATATAGGAAAAGAGAGTGAATTATTTATTATTTGTGTTTGGTACCCTACACATTAAACTAATCAAAACCAAAAAACATCCCATGGTTTTCCCATGGTTTTTTCCAATGGAGAGTGGAAAAAAATATTTTATAAGTTCAATGGCCGAAATTCTTAAAATATTAATCTTTCTTATGCAGTGGTGAGTCAAATTATCAAGGAAATCAAATTAAAAAGATAAAATGTTTTATAAGTCATGAAAAGTACACTAAGTCATTGTAAAATAAATAAATTAAAACTAAAATCACATTATTTTAATGGTAGAACATATATTGGCCTAGAATAATGTTTATAGTATTAAATTACATATCTATTGGTTCATTATGAGGTCAAAGCACACATTATATTTTTAAAAGGTATTTAATTTTTACACAAAAAATCGACTAACATAGAAAATTATTAAATATTCACCGTTGAAAATTTTAGACACCATGATTCCAAAAATAATATTCATTTTATCTAAATTATTTTATAAATAGTTTAAATTTTTTAACATTTAAAATAAATACCAACATTTATTGAAAATTTATTGGTTTTGAAAAAAACTTCTTTCAAACCTTAATAAAACATTTAATTGGATTCATAAAATTTATCCACTATTTATATTTAAAAACTAATTTATTAATAATATTTTACAAAAATATTATTCAATTCAAAAATCCATTAATTCATTAAAAGATATTTTGTAATTGAATATTAACTATAAATACTATGTGTGCATTAAAAACTATTTACACTGTAACAACAATAAAATGAATTTATATTCTTTATTATATAAACAAATAATTCACATAATCATAGTGCTACAATCTAGTTACATAACCCCTTTTAACACCCTCGTAATACGAACAGGTAAGGTGTGCGATGGTGTCAGACTCTTGGTATGGCTCGAACAACAATGCTCTGGAGGTAATCTCTATCAACATCCACTTCTCCCATAGGTGGTTCTGTTCGAGCATAACATGTTGATGCTTAGCTTGGGCTTGGTCGAGATAATAACCCAATTAAAACACCTCATATCCAAGCTTTAACAAATGGGCTATGTATGGGTAAAGTCTATTGGATGAGGCCATATCTTCATTTTTCAAAGTAAGTTGGATTTATTAAAGCCCAATATTTATACTAATCATGTGATCGTTGTTCAATAAATATATTAGCAACGAGAACAATTTATAATGGAATTTTAAAATCCAAAAACATAAAACCATGGAAGTTCTTATTTTATATAACAATTTTATATAATGAGAAATTTAATTTGATCAAGAGGAATTTTCATTTAAAAAAGTTTGGGTCACTACAATCTTCCCCACTTAAGAAATTTCACCCTTGAAATTTCCTTTTCCCGCAAAAAAACAGATGTGGGTAACTCTACTCCATCAATTCATCTGATTCCCACGTTTCCCCTTCAATGTTTTGGTTTTTCCTCAAAAACATGATGAGGGGAATTGTTTTATTTCATAGAACTTTTTCACTACGATCTATAATCTTCATCAGGTTCACTTCACATGAGAGTTCAGTCTCTAATGGTACCACATCTTGATTGTGTGCATACGATGGGTCATGTATGTACTTTTCCAAGAGTGATACATGGAATACATCATGTACTTGATATACGTTCAGTGGGAGTGATAGAAAATAGGCCACTGATCCAATGAGATAAATGATCTCAAAAGAGACAATGTACATTGGACTAAGATTTCCCTGTATCCCAAATATCATAATGTTAATCCATAGAGATATACAGAGTAATACCATGTCTCTAACTTCAAGCTCTAAGTCTCATCGACAATTATCAACATATATCTTTTTTGGACTCTGAGCAGCATTATTGTACTACTGGACAGTCATAAACTTCTCCACCATTTTTTTATCCATTTTTGGACCTAAGATTTTTTTGTCCCAAACATGCTGGTATTCGACCCCTCTTCCCATAAAGGCCATCATACAGAGCCATATGGATGCTTGAGTGGAAACTATTATTTTATGAGAGCTCAACAAGATGAATATGTTCATCCCATACTTCTTTGAAGTCCATTGAGAACTCTCTCCACAAGTCCTCAAGTGTTTCAATATTTTGCTCAGATTATCCATCAGTTTTATGATGATTAGTCGTACTTTAGTTTAGTTCAGTATCCTGAGCATGTTGAAGACTCTTCCAAAACATAAATGTGAATCTTGGATCTTGACCGAATACAATCGATAGTGGTACTCTATGCAGCCTTACAACATCTCTAATGTATATCAGTGCCAGTTGATCCAGTGATAAATTCTACTAATTTTCAATTAAGTGTTGTGTATTTGTATGATGATCCACAAAAACCCAGATAGAATTGTTTCTTTTAGAATTCTTCTGAAGTCTGGTGACAATGCCCATGGTGATGTTCTCTGATTTCCATGCTAGTATGGGTAATAGTTGCATCATCCATAGATACTTCTTCCTCTCACCCTACACTTTCTAATATTCCGGGCACTTTTATGTATATTCAGTGATCTCCTTATTTATGTTATCCAACCTATAATTCTCTTATAGATCACGATACATCATTGTGTTTCCTGGGTGAATGGAGAAATTTGATCTTTGTCCATCGTCTAAATGATCCTTCTTTAACTCCGGATTTGATGAAACATATAGTCATGACCCAATTCTCCCAATTTTGTCTTCATTGACATTGAACTCCAAGGATTAACCTTATATAATAGTTTCCACCTTCATTTTAATTCCCCCATCATCATTTTGAGCCTTCTTTTACCTTTCCAAAATAGATGGTTGAGTAATCATTTGTGAAAATATTTATGAAGTTCCCATTTTTATGATTACTATGTCCATCTTCAACAAATCTAAAATTAATGGACACATGTCAATTCTCAACAATGATAGAATTGTTGGGTCCTTTCAAGTTATAACATCTTCCACATTTTTTGCTTTCCCAAGGTGGTAATGGATTGACTACTCATAGTCTTTGATCAGCTCTAACCATCTTCATTGGCACATATTCAACCCTTGTGGTGTGAATATATATACTTGAGGAATTTTTGGTCCATATATATTTCACACTTCTCCCCAAAGAGGTAATGTCACCAAATTTTTAATGTGAAGATCACCATAGCCTACTCTAGATCATGTGTTGGATAGTTCTGCTCAGTAACATTCAATTACCTTGAAGCAAAGGCAATGACTTTTTCATTATTCATCAACACACATCCTAGGCCCTTCTTTGAAGCATCATTGAATACCAAAAAAAGATCTATAGGTGTAGGTAAATTTAACACAGGCACATTGAGAATCTTCATTTTCAACTCTTATAATCTCTCTTAATAGTCATCACTCCATGAAAGCATGACTCCATTACAAGTTATCTTGGAATGATGTTTTGACAATCGTATAAAATTTATCACTAATCAGTGATAATATCCTACCAACCTAAGAAAGAAACAGATATTTGTTACCAATTTTGGACTCATCCATCCCTAAATTCATCTGTCTTGGAGGGATCCACAAATATCTCTTGGCTTGGGATGATATTCCCAATGAATGAGACATACATCAACTAGTACTCACATTTTATGTACTTTCCATAGAGCTTCTCCTTTCGCAACATATCTAGTATAGTTCTTAGATTCTCCTCATGATCCTCCTTGGTTTTGTAGTATATTATAATATCATCCATAAAATCTACAAAAAAAAAATGTTGAGGTAATCTCTAATGACTTTATTCATCAATTCAATGAATATTAATGGATAATTAGTGATTCTGAAGGGCATTATAATGAATTAAAAGTTCTCTAAACTTGTATGAAAAATAGTCTTGGAGATATCCTTCTTCTTAACCCATACATGGTAATATCCTGACCACAAATCTTCAATGGAAAAGAATTGTTCTCCACATAGATGATCAAACAAGTTATCAATTAGGGGCAGAAGATACTTGTTCATTATCATGATTTTTGTTGAGCTCGTGATAATCAATGCAATGAAGAATTGACCCATCCTTCTTCATTGTAAAGTGGACTAGTGCACCCCATGGTGATGAACTTGGGAATATAATCCATTTATCCTGATTCTACTATACCTGTTTCTTCAGTTCCTTAAACATCACAACAACCATTCAATATATGGACTTTGATATTGGAAATTCCCTTGGTATAAGGTCAATTGAAAATTCAACATCTCTTTTAATAGGAAGACCATGAAATTCCTTGGGAAACACTTTAGTAAATTCTCTCAGAATAGGCATGTATTCAAGGATGGTTGCTTCATTGTACTATGTCATCTATGAAAGATACACTCACTCATAGGGAAGTAATATCTATACTCAAGATGATGGTTTTAAATGAGTTTCTTCTTTCTCATTGCACTTGTATTGAATTTGGGGCTGATTCTCTATAGGGAGAGGGATTCCCCTCTAAAAGCAATTTATTTTGGCTATATATAAAAAAATCCAATCCATTCTGAGAATTGAATCAAATTATACCAGAGGGAGTATGACAAGGTTCGCTGGGAAGATCAATCCACAAATTATGATATGGGAGGCATTATATTCATAGGAATCAGTGATTGCCTCATTTTTCCTACTTGATGACATATTTATTTCTATTATTTTTGGTAGTGTTATGATTGTTCTACTGGAATTTCATCATATAAACGAATGTTTAGAACAAGAATCAAAAAGTACGTTCACTATTCTTGAATGAATAGAAAGGGTACATTTCACCACATCATTTTTGGGGTTCACTTGGGTGATGGTGATGTCAAAATATTTCCCTTACTACCTTGGAGGTTGTTTTTTTGCCTCCGAAAACCCTTGGCATAGGAAACTAATTTTCAAGGATCCCTACTCCTGAGCAGTTAAAGTAGTGAACAACATGTTGAAGGTTGAACGAAGCTTTCCTCTCTTCTTTAGCAGCTACTGGTTTTTCTTGTTGGTAGTTAATAGATAGGTGCCCTTATCTTACACACCTAAATCATTTACTCATCCCTCTCAGGCAATATTAATGGTTCTTCTTTCCACCCCTTTGGAAAGTGGGGTGATGGATTTTCTTATCACAGTTGGATTTAACTATTGGACATCCATAATTGAATTCCACCTTATGAATCTTATCACCGTAATACCCTTGAGATTATCTGATGACCTTTTCGACCTTCAGGGCAGATTAGACAATTTCCACATAGCTATCATAGTCACAAATCGTCATGGATGCTCGTAGGATAGGTTTCACCCCACCGAAGAAACAATCAACCTTGAATTCTGGGGTAATGACAAAGCCATATGCATATCATTTGAGTCTTGTGATGTTTTCTTCATATGCTCTGATGGATTCATTGTCTTTTTTCATGAGGGAAAGAAATTCCATTTCCATCTTATGTTGTAGGGTGTGAGGAAAATATTTTTTGAAATTTTTTTTCTAGAAATACTTCCATTCCAACACCTCTATTGGGTGGAACCCCATTTATGTTCAATAATATGACATCAACATTAATCCTATTGGAAAATAAAATTTTACACCATTACACATAACAATGAAAACGTGGAAAATAACTATCAAGTAAAGTGAGAATCATAAAATAAAACAATAATGGCTACGCATATATAACTTTGAGTTCCAAATTATTCTACATTGGAAAAAATAAATATGCACTTTTCGAAATACTATAGATGATTTTGGATATTCCTTTTGACTATATCCATAGATATGATTTCTGCCAAGGAACACACAATCCTTATGCTTCCCTGTAACGGTACTACTAAAATCACCATTATAAGTATGATTAACTTCTTTACAACATAACATACTATCTAAATCTTATAATTCCATCATATTTCTATTAAAAACAACATAATATGAGGGAATATTTTTTATAAAAAAATTTCTATCAGATATATTTTCATAGACCCATCATAATACCTTGGGATCATTTCTTCTCATTCAGTACAACATTTGATTAGAAATGACCATGTCCAGTAAAGTTATTAGAATAACGAGTCACTTTGGATTCACCTATATTAGAGTTAATGACCTCAATTTACTTATCCAATTCCATTAATTCTAGATATAATTTCTCTAAAAAAATCATTCTTCATGCCTTTCGAATCTAATCCCACATTTTTTGTTACCCATCTACAGAGTATCACCACTATCTACAAGGCACATTATGTGTGAAGATGGAATATTAAACCTTAATAGAGTATTGAATCTCTAATAACTCAAATAGATTCCTAACCATTTTCAACAAAACCACTACCATAAAGGGATCGTTGGTATAGTAAAAAAATGGTGGGAATAGAAAAAGAATATCCAAGTCACATTCTGTGTTATCATCTCTTCTAGGTAAGACATAATAAATCTAAGAATTAATAGCTACATACACCTAACTCAATGAAAAGCCTATATTCATGAAAATCACTATAATGTTATAGTGAAACTGAAGTTTTTCTTTTTTTGTTCAGAATAATCTCCCTTATGAGGCCTATTATATTCTCATCTAGTGGGAATTATAGTACACAAAATCAACATTGAATAAGCGAAGAAAAAATAAAGAGACACTAGATTACTGAATATATAAATTAATATTTTAATAAAAAATATATGTATATGATAAATGCTTTGGAATAAGTATATAATTAGATCAGACATCTCATCAAAGACACATTTTCTCAATATCCCATAGTAACATATGTATCGGTGTGATGAGTGATAGAATCAATATTTTTCATAACCTATAATTTAATTCCCGATGGTACCTTCCCTTGTATACCATGACTTCCAAAACTACAAGCTGACATGTGGGAATGGAAACAACATACATTGATATTATTTTTATGAATATACCCAAATAAACAACATAAATAATACCTAAAGCAGTTCTAACATGGCCTTAAGGGAAATTTTATTCCCTATGGGCTACTGACTGGTTCTAGGGAATCAACAAAAACAAAGGGAAATGATTTTTAAAAAATAATTATTCATCAAGACAATGAAAATATATATAAAAAATTGGTATGCTAGAAACTCCACAAGATAGAGGATCCACAAGTAGAAAAATAAATTTCACAAAAAATGGTACACCAACTAAATATTTGATATCAATCAATATAACAAGTCATCTAATGTTCTATATTATATAGTCAGATCACAATATAAACTAGTCACCACCAACACCCAAGATCCATATCACCGTGAAAATTAATTTCCTCCTAGTAAATCCTTTCCCTTATATTAAATTCTTATAAGAAATCTACAAATTTTTTAAGGAAAATTATAGTTGTAAAAAATCATAATAGGAAACCAAATATTATTATGTAGGAATTATATATCATGTCCACTAGAAAATAATTTTTTTAAACAAAATGGCACGAAAATACTATAGAAATTATCATCATGTAGTATTTATGAAATATTTTAATGGAGAATATTAAAATATATTTAATTTTAATTTATTATGAAAAAATAAAATCAAATAATCATTTCCAAAAACATTTGTGGATATGAATTTATATCATATAAAAACTTGTATGAACATTATTAATCATAGAACCATGGTAAAAAATTATAGGGTAAGTTAGTTATTGGTACATGGTTCTATACAATCATAGTAAAATAAAACTCATGTTGTGGATACACTCTCCAGATTCCAATCCTAGGGGGAATATGAGAGAATATCAATGATTAAAATCATCGACCTTATGATATTTTAGTGACATTATCACCATAAATACATCCCCTATGATAGTAGTCTTCCTTTCATGAATATCCTTCCTCGTTATAAACCAAGCTCCCATGTACTACATAGTGTCCAATTAATCATTGGGATATCATTTATTTCATCAAAATCAAAAAATTTCAATCAATGAATCATTTCATTTTCCATAAATTTCATGATACCAAGTATTCCATTCTATTTGAAAAACCAATATAAAAATGTATTCATACGTATCTGAAGCCTTTAGAAGATAATAATTTCATTCCAAATGATAATACATTTTTTAAAATTTATTTTAAAAACTAATCAACATATTCATGATATTAGTTTTTGATATCAAATAAAAATAATTATTTACCAACAATCAAAAAAGTATTTTAATAATCCAGTTTCAGTGGAATTTCATCACATACGCCATTCCATTAAATGATCATTTATCATATACTGAAACAATTATTTTAAAATCAATCAGTAATCTAGTTCAAATTAATTAATTAAAAAGGATAAAAATGATCGGAATGAAACCAACAACCATAGTCAATGGATATTCACCCAAAGTAAGATTAAAAAAACAAGATTTTATGGTAAGAATGACCGATGGGGAATCCTAAAATAAAAATTCATTTATCCACGTTATAAATACATCAATGACATATTGATCCTCTACTATTTAATATAGAGAAAACTTAGGAAATAATAAATCACATTCAATTTAAAATTACACTTACCAAATGAGATCCAATTAATCAAACAATATATTGATCCCTAACGAATCACGGTAACCAGATAAAATAATTTTAGAGAGTATCCTTGAAGTTTGCTGAAAAAGTGATTTTTCGATAAGATTATTTACATTTAAAATACATGATAAAATGAATAAATCTATGATACTACCAAACCATTTCTCATAAATGTCATCATCATAATATTTTTTCTTGCACCAATATTCTTGTGAGTGGAAACCAGAGAATGTATGTTTCCATTGGAATGTTTCATGATAAATGGTAGTGTTCTTGATAGGAACTGAACATCTATTGATGGTCCAATAGAGAGTTGGTGGATCTCCAACATGAACTTTCTTTCTATCAGTATCACATCAACCATTTCATGGATCTCACTAGCTATCCAGTTGTATTCCTATTGGAAGACCCCACATCTAGCCTCCTTCCCTGAATTTAGTTTACCTCAATTACATGATTTTGTTTATACTAATGATATTATAACTATACAAAAATTCCCACTCTAGGGATAAACCCATCAGCCATCACCCAACTTTTAAAGAATGGATCAAAACAGAATTTGAAACCCCAAACAATGGTAAGCCATGGTGAAACAAATGAATGGTTTTGACAATAGATAAATTTTAGATATAAAGAAAGATAAACTATACCATGGTACATATATGAGAGATAGTGTTAAGATTCAATATTTTTGTCATATACACTAATTTATTCATCGTCCTTTAGATTTTTCTTTTGTGATTTATTCCCCATTTAATTATGAATATCTATAAGAATGTTCTTGTTGAAAAATAACCCTTTAAACTCATACCACTCCTTCTATTAAATTATTCAGGTTTCTCTTAATATTGATTAGAGTCAATAATAAATTCATTTTTATTTCTAAATGATAAACATCTAAAATAAAAGTTTCATGTTCTAATAACTAAAATATTGAGAGTATCTCTTCAGTGGTAGTTATCCATTACTCATCATCAAGTAGACTATCAGACCAAATAAAAAGGTGGATGTTTCCCCATGAAGGACACAACAAAACATTTCACCCATTTTGTATTATTTGGAATCTCAATATCAACCATGTATTGAGAAAGGAATTTAATTAGATAAATGAGAGTGGTTGTTCCAACTACCATAGCATGTGGTTGGTCAGTAGAAAATTATTTACTTTTCTATCACATATAGTATTAATGTGGTTCCTTCTATTTTCCATCCATTTAGTGAAACTAAAAATCATAATGTGATAAATAATAATTGTATTAATAAAATTTATAGTCATGATAAATCATTTTATGGATGTCTAAATCATTTAAAATTATTATAAAACTATGATACACTAGGCCTAAGTTGGATCATCCTTGGTCATCATCTATTCAAATCATCTATAATAGTTTATAATAATAATGTGAATTGATATAATCATATTTACAAAGACTGTATATCAATGTGTTTATTTTTGTGCATGCTCATCATGTACATGTGCCAATCGAGAAAATACCACATATATCCATGTTAGAGTAATTAGTCCTTAGTGAATCTATTCCATAGTCCCATTCAATTTATAGTTGCTAAAAGGTATATATTTTCTATAAAAACCAAATTAATATTAAAATAATACTATCTAACATATTATTACATTATTTTTAACATAAATATTATATAAGTATAAACAATGGATTGAGAGGCCTATTGTCTTTGTTAGAATATCAGAATAAAACAAAAAATTTAATCAAAATTAAAATTATTTTTTATAATATATTCATTTAGAAAACAACTCACATTGATCTCCTAAAACAGATATTAAATCCAAGGTAATATATAATTAAAATTGGTAAGCTAAAAATCCTTATAATATAATAATCATGATAATGATAATAGAATATGAGTCAAAATGCATAATATGATATCATAAAAGGAAAGGCTTCTGAATAATCATAAGGGAGAATAAATACAATAAACTGAAATCATAAGATAATGTTATAAAATGAATGTGGAAACCATATAATAAATTGAATAATCCTAATTCAAGGATGACTTCTATAAAAACAGAACATAGTAGATATATTCCTATTATGGATTCAGATTACTCCACAATCCCTTAAATATCATAATTGGAGACAATATCATTACTCAATGAATTATATCACATTCTCAAAACAGTCATCATAACATTTACATGATTATGTATTGCATATATTTAATTTAACATAATTATAATACATAAACTCTGTCTATGGGATTAAATGGTTTTCATAATCATATCACAGAGCATTAAACGACTTATTATTATAATGGTTTTGAAGAAATATGGGATTTAAAAATTGTTCAAAATTCACTGAGGAATAATAAGTGTGATACATGAAAAATAAATTCTATTTAAAATAAAGATATGAATACAATGGATTGGAAACACTAGAAATACACCTCTAAACATGGGTCTTAGAAAAAGAGTATAGAGTATTAATAAGAGGATAGAGAAAATCAATTTCCCAAAAAAATAAAAAACGAAGTAAAAAATGAGTTCCATATTAAAGAATGAAATTTTGGAGACCCATAATTATTTTAATATTTTTGGAAGTGGTAATTAATATTTCTTAAGAGATATAGAGGAAACCTTTATTTGGGTTGTCTTAATAAGAAATATTGAGAAAGGGACCATTAAAACATGTATATTCCCTTCAATTAAAGATTAATTAAACTAATAATATATGTTGAGGAAATATATATATAACATATATGATGTATATAATAAAAATAAAGATTTAAATTTAGGTAATGTGAATGAGTATAACCTAAATAAAATAGTGTGGCTCGGAGAGGTCTATTAACTAATGTTTTAGAATAATTCTTTTAAACAACATAACATCCATAGTAATTATTTAAAATTAATTTACTACTTAATTAAAAATCATTACCATATATATTTAATTTACTAATATTATTATTCCTCATTTGAAAACATTTCTATAATAAAAAATATTTAATTCTACTTTTCCAAGGGTGTTGTTTTCATGGATCCATGGTTGGATAACATGAGGAAAAGTTTTGAGATTTGTAAAAAATGGGACAATAATTTCCAAAATTATATTCATTTATATTCATTTCCATAAAAATATTTTAATATTTCTTCTTGAAAATATTAAATCTATAGTATGCATGTTTAATCTAGAAAAAAAATCAATGTTCTATGGTTATTTTATGTTCGTTTCTTTACTATACACCACAAAATTGTTTAGATTTATTTAATATTATGGACATATATATAAGGACCCAACCTTAAACACTACTTAATCATGAGTTATTTCATGAATACACATTGAAGATCTTTTCAGGTTTAGAGTTTAGATAATTAGATCATAAGTCATGCATTACATTTCACATTTAAACAAAGTGGTTACATGAAAGATAGTATTCATTTTTTTCCCATAAATAGAATCATATTTAAAACAAAACATGGATTCTTTCATGAAACTTCTTTGACACTATCATCACATCATGTAACTTTCCCTTGACCTATGAAAAACATTTCAAAAACATGGGATGAGCATAAAAAGCTCAATAATGAATATAAAAATACGGAAAGGAAACATTATTACATGTATACATAAGAATCAATGAAATCATACTTTACTCATAAAACATAAGCACATTAACATACCTCATTAAATCATAAGAATTATCAATAACTCATAGAAATCATAATACATAGAGGTCACTCGAGGCATTCCTAACATTCATACGCAGGGAGTAACCCTCATGGTTACGTTTGGAATACCCATCATAGTATATTCCCTAAATCTCTTCGGAGAAACCTGAACGTTTAACCCCATCTCATTACCAAATGCATTGGAGAGATATATCGGGCTCACCCGCCCTTAGTTTATCACAAAACCACCCGTCTTCATAATAGTGCCCAAGAACCATAACATAATCGTATCACATAAAACATGCATAAAAGAAACATAACATTTCCACATTTCAATCACAAGATATCAATACAACACATTGATATAATAAAAAAATAATGAAAACCGTTTTCAATACCAAAATAAACGAAAAGTAAAGCATGGTATTTATTTTTCATTTAAAAAAAAGATATTGCTTGTAGAGGAAGCCGGAACTCAAATAATGGTCACGGCGGCGGAGAAGTCATTGTCACTGCATACGTACGACAAACAATACATTCCTTTTTTCGTTTAGTAAAACGATTCATAAAAAAAAATATTCATTTTTTAATAAATATAAAAGTAAAATGGGATTATACACCTTATAATAGAAAGTTGTGTATAAATCAAAATATTCCTCAATGAAAGGAGATTTAGACGAAGTCCCTTACATCGGGTCCGACTTGACTCGATCGTTCATTAACATCCTAAATAATAAACATGAGTTAATTTCTACTTGCTTAAGAATATTTTTCAATTTCATTATTTCTTTTATATCACTTATTACCATGTTATGAACACTATGTAATTATTTAAGTTAATAATGGTCGTTTTGTCGATTATTGGTATTTGAGTCAAAAATAAACTCTTTATAATTACAAATTGTTCATGTGATAAAATATCCATCATATCCAGAATTATATTCATGATTTAGATATCATATATATCATATATATCCTATATATACCTGCATTTATAATATTACATAACATTTAGAGGTAAGAAATGAAATGCACCATTCATGGAGACGGTAAGCCGTACGTACGCATGAACGCTAATTTTATTTCTATTTTGTATTTTATGGAATGGAATAATAATTATAAAAAGGTATATTATAATTAAATTATAATATCATATATAATATCATTAACTCCATCCTTTATACGTCCCACATATGGCATTAACGAATCAAATCACTTTGAGGGGGCGGTAGTCCGCACTTCGTAAAATGAAGATATCGCATTTACCCATAATGGAAACCATAATGGTATGCCATAAATGTAAAAATACATAAGCTTAAGGAAAAATAAAAATATCATATATCATATATAACTATATTGACATTTTAATGGCCTCCTTTGAAGGTGTTATAAGAATATTGAACAATCATCGTTTCATGAGGCAGAAAGTCACCATCCACGGAAACAGTCTGTTCTTTAACCATTAGATGTAGGTGTGTGTAAGTGTAGCTAGAATAATTATTATAAAAACATACTATGATATTTAATATACTTGTTTTGTTACAAAATAAATGAATAAAAAGAGTTTATGTGGTTGGAGAAGCAAAATAAAACAAAAGAACATTAGAGAAGACTTTACCTTTAAATCGGGTAACTCCTCTTGGTTTGAACCAAAAGGGTTTCTTGAAGAGATTTCTGCCTACGTTAAGGATTATAGGATGAAAAGAGGGATGTTGAGATATAAAATGAGTAGATCTTGGTCGAGACAATGTCTTGAGAAGTGTGGGTAAAGTGGTATAGGTGGGGGCCTTTTATAAGAGGAGAGGAGGGGCACTCTTCGAAAGTTATAAAATTTTACTTTATATTAAAATGAGTTTGAAATTTTAAAGGTCCCACATTGATTTATTTCAAGGATAAGGTGATGAGGTTTAGATATATATTCATATAATTGTTCTTTTACAAGTTTATGTATTATATTTTACATTATCTTTTCATTTTATTTAAATCGTTCATTAATGAGGTAATCGATGCATCATCATGATGTCATAAATAATTTAATTTATTAGACGTCTAAAAATTATAAAAAACTACTATGATGTAGTAAATAATTTTAGATTTCCAATTACTATTTATAGTCTAATATATCATTTATGTAGACAAAATTAAAAATGTTTTACTCGGGTGATATATTCTTTAGTGATATTCTCCTTTCTTTAAAAATAAAAAGATAAAGTGTCACTTTCACCCAAAACTAATTCCATGGGGTCCCTAAGTTTGGAAAAAGGCATCCCATGGTAGTCCATGACACAACTAGTAGAATTAGGACACATTTTGGGGTCATTTTGTCTTTTTATGATATTATTTTATTATCCTTAACTACCCGATTACTAATTAATCAAGATAATTAATGATAATTACCGTCGTTACTATTCATAATGTCAAAAAACAAAAGAGTCTTAATTACATAATTTGGAAATTCTGATTAAAAATATGGAATCCATTTTACCAAATTTTAAACATATAAATTTCTATAATTAATTTATAAATAATTCTCGTTGTCAAAACAAATAGCGGGGTTTTTTTGAAACAATATCTAAGAAAAGTTTGGCACTTGTTTATGCCCAATTCAAAAGTGAAATTAATTCTAATGAACACCATTGGATTAAATGGTAAAAATAAATTCTAATTACACTTTACAAAAAATTAAAAAAAAAAATCTAACCATATAATTAAATTAGATGAAAAAGCAGTTTTGATGTAAAATGCAGTATTTTTCACTATTCATTAAAAATGAACATTGTCAGAAAAATACCAAAAATTTATCCAAAGTAATTTCAATGTTTCCATAATAAATATTAAGTTCATTTTGACAAATATATCTTATAAAATTTTCATAAGATATATTTAAACATGGTTCTCCATCAAAAGGCAGTAAAACAATCTTTTATAAAATATTATAGAATTCTATGCTTAAGATTGGATTTATTCTCATTTTAAGCCTCTAAAACATAATCTTTTCAAAAATAGACATAGATAAGAATATCTATTATTCCTTACTTACTTGGGATGTTACGTCCTTCCCCCCTTTAGAAAATCACATTCCTACAATTTATTTACTTATCGAATAAGTGGGGGTATTTAACCCTCATTGCATTTTAAGATTCCCATGTTGCCTCTTCAATCATGTGATTTTTTCACAAAACATTTACTTGATGAATCACCTTATTCCGTAACACTTTCTCCCTATGGTAAAGAATATGTACCTATTGTTCTTCATAAGATAGGTTCTCTTCTAGCTGAACAACCTCTAGACTCAAATCATGAGATAGATCTGGCATGTACTTCCTTAACATTGAAACATGAAAAACATTGTGTACCTGGGATAAACTCAGAGGTAAAGCCACACGGTATGCAACTGATCTAACTCTCTCTAGAATTTCATATGCTCCAATGAACCTTAGACTCAGATTTTCTTTCTTACCAAATCGCATCACACTTTTCCATGATGATACTTTGAGAAAAACATGATCACCTCCCTCAAAAGAGAGATCCTTCCTCCTGTTGTCGGCATAACTCTTCTGCCTTCTCTGAGTTGTTCTCATGTGTCTCTATATCAGCTGAACTTTTTCTGCCAACTCTTCTACCAATTCGGGTCCCATAAACTTCCTTTCACCCACTTCATTCCAGAAAGCTTGTGTTCAACACTGCTTCCCATATAATGCCTCAAATGGTGCCATCTTTATACTGGAATGAAAAATGTTATTATAAGAAAACTCAACCAAAAAAGATGTTGGTCCCAACTTCCTTGATAATCGATCAAACAAGCATGTAGCATATCTTCTAAAGTCTAATTTTTTCGTTCTGACTGTCCGTCTGATTGAGGATGAAAAGCTTTACTAAAATTTAATTCAGTACCCAACAACTTCTGAAGGCCTTTCCAAAAGTTATTAGTAAATCTGGGATCACGGTCAGATACAATAGAGAGGGAAACTCCATGTAACTTGACCACCTCTTTGAGATACAAATGAGAAAGTTGATCTAGGGAAAAATTGTCTCATATATAAAGGAAATGAACATATTTATTCAAGCGATCAATAATAACACAGATTGCATTTATACCTCGAGGTGTCTTCAGCAACACCCCAATGAAGTCCATGGATATATTCTCTCATTTCTACTCTGGAACTGGTAATGGCTGAAGCATCCCTTTCAGTAACTACTTCTCTGCTTTAACATGTTGACAAGTCAAACACTTCACAGTAAAATAAGTAATATCTCTTTTCATTCCATCCCACCAGTAATACTCCATAAGATCTCTATACATATTAGTACTACCTAGATAAACTGAAAACTGAGAACTATGAGCTTCACATAACAACTCTCTCTTCAACTGTGAATCACATGGAACACACAACCTCTCCCCAAATCTCAAAAAACAATTATTATCAATGTTGAATTCAGACAACTTACCCTTTTGAACCAACTCTACCTTTTTCTGCAACTCACTGTCTTGCATCTGTGTTTGCTTAATTCTGTCTGATAGAGAAGATTTTACTGATACATGAAACAAAATAGAAGAACATTTTGCACCAACAAATTATATGCAAAATTTCATCAAATCCTTAACCAAAGGATCACGTTCCAAATGTAACATGTTTAATGAATCATTACTTTTTCAACTCAAAGAATCGTCCACTTTATTTTCATTTCGCAGATGGTAATGCATTGTACAATCATAATCCCTGATTAATTTCATCCATCATCTCTGTCTCATGTGAAACTATTTCTAAGTGAATATATACTTTAAAATTTTGTTATCGGTATATATTTCACATTTTACTCCATAAAAATGATGCCTCAAAATTTTTAAAGTGAAAACAACAACATCTAATTCCAAATCATATGTAAGGTAACTTACCTCATGAATTTTCAACTGACGTGAAGCATAAGAAATTACCTGATCATTCTAAATTAGGACGCAACCAAGTCCTTTTAATGAAGCATCACTGTAGATAACAAACTCACCATTCCTGGAAGGTAGTTCCAAAACTGGAGCATTCACCAATCTTCTTTTCAATTCCTGAAAGAAATCATCACATTCTTTTGTCCAGCTAAACTTAACACCCTTCCGAGTTAGCTTAGTCATTGGACTAGAAAACCATGAATTTTTTTAACAAACCTTCGATAATAGCCTGCCAGACCAAGAAAACTATGAATCTTGGTTACATTTGTGGGTATTGGTCATTCTTCATCAACCTTTGTTTGTGTAGGATAAACAGTTATCCCATCTTTAGAAACAATGTGACCAAGGAAAGAAATTTTTTGCAACCAAAACTCACATTTGCTGAATTTCCCTTACAATTCATTTTCTTTTAAGGTTTTCAAAATAACTCTTAAATGACTTTAATGATTCACTTTAATTATTGAAAAAACCAAAATATCATCAATAAAAACAACCACAAACTTATCCAAGAACTCATGGAAAATTCTATTAATAAGGTCCATGAATACAGTAGTTGCATTGGTTATCCCAAAAGGCATATCTACAAATTCATAATGGCCATATCTTGTAAGAAACACGGTCTTCGGAATATTTACTTCCTTTACCTTCAACTGATGGTACCCCGATCTTAGATCAATCTATGAAAAATACTGAGCTCCCTGGAGCTGATCAAACAAATCATCGATATGAGGCAATGGATATTTTTTGTTAACAATGATGTTATTCAAGGCTCTATAATCAATGAAAAGTATCATTGAACCATCTTCCTTTTTAAAAAATAAAACCGGAGCACCCCATGGTGATGTGCTAGGTCGAATGAAACCTTTCTCTAATAAATCTTGCAATTGCTCCTTCAACTCTAATAGTTCAATTTGAGCCATTCGATAAGGGGGTTTTGAAATTGGCTTAGCATCAGAAACTAAGTCAATAGAAAATTCCACTTCTAGATCTGGTATTATTCTAGGCAACTCATCAGGAAAAACATCAGGAAACTCATTTACCACTGGCACATCATTAATCTGAACGGTTCCTTTGTTTTCAAAAATATGTCCAAGGTGACATTCATTTCCATATTTTACGAGATTCTCAGCCTATTGATATGTTATCAACAGTAAGGGTTCATTGTTGTATACAAACTGAAAGTCATTCTAAAAATAAACTTCTTTATCTCTATAATCAATCTTATCATGGTAAACAGAGAGCCAATCCATACCCAAGATAACATCAAACTCTACTAGAGGTAAAACAATAAGGTTTGCAAATAGGTTCCTTCCACGAATAAGGATATGAAGATTCTTATAAATTCTTTTTGCCTCAACATTACCCCCCTGTGTTTTTACCTCAAGTTTAGGAGTCATTTCTTGAGATGGTATTCCCATTTTAATAGAAATGTTTTCAGAGATGATAGAATGTGTAAACCCTGAATCAAACAACACATTGGCATAATATGAAAATACGAAGTACCTGATACCACTTCATTTGATGGCCCAACATCTTCTGATGTAGTTGCAAAGGATTTCACCACCCCTTTCTTTCTGTAGTCTAACTACTTCCCATCACTCGAGCTCTTTGTTGGACACTCGTTTTCATAGTGACCCATCTCATTGCACTTAAAACATTTCACTAACTGTAAATAAAATTTGGTCTTACCATCACCTTGATCTTTTTCACTGCAATCACGAGACTTATGTCCCATCTTAACACATAGTTATCACTTTCCAGAGTTTAGAAGACATTCCCCAGTATTCCTTTTACCTCATTTATCACAAACTGGAAACTTAGTTTTCTTACCATCAGACCTTTTTGAAGAGTTATCCCCTTTCTCCTGCCACCTCAGTCTCTTCTATTGTTGGTTTTTATAGGACACTTGATCATCAGAAAACTCCATTTCCACCTTCTCATCACATCGAACAATCATTTCATAACTCTTGAACTCGCGAGATTCAAAAGCCCTTCGATATTTTGGCTTTAATCCCGAGTAAAAACGATTGATTTTACGATCAAGGTCTCGGATAAAATTTGGAGCATACCTTGCCAATCGAGTGAACCTCTCTTCATAAGCAACCACTGAGTCATCCTCTTTCCTCAATTCCAAGAATTGTTTTTCCATCCTAAGTCGAACAGCCTTAGAAAAATACTTCTCAAGAAACATACCATTTAATTCATCCCAGTTGAGAGCATCAATCTCATCTGTGTCCCTGATATTTTTAACCAACGACCACCATTGATCGGCTTCACCCTCCAAACGGTAAATTACAAGACTAACCTTTCGATTGTCTGAACACCCCATGACATCAAAAATATTCTCAAGTTCTTTAATCCACCCTTCACCTAGCACAGGGTCAGATGATCCTCTTAATGATGGGGGATGTTGCCTCATGAAATGTTCCACCAATGACATGTTCTTTTTCGGTTGATCTGGCTGATCTTGTGCATGGATACCACCACCATTTATAGCTTTTGTCAACTGCGCCATTACTGCAACAAACTGTTCAGTTCCAATTCCGACCATCTCCGGATGCTGATTCGGAAGGTCACTTCCTTCTCTATGCCTCCCTAGCACTGCTTCCCTGTTTCCTCTGTGGAAAAACATTCTGATCAAACATGTCTCAGATGAAGCAACATGGTAATCTTCATATGCTATATCATTTCAATTTTCCCATAAAATAATATTTTTGGATAATCATTTAATAGAATTCTAACTCCTAATGTTATCTAAACCGAACTTTGATACCAACTATAAGGCCACAACCTTAAACATTACTTAATCTTGAGTTATTTCATCAATACACACTGAGGATATTTTCAGGTTTAGAGGTTTAGAAATTTAGATCATAAATCATGCATTACATTCCACATTTAAACAAAGTGGTTACATAAAAGATAGTATTCATTTTTTCCCATCAACGGAAACATATTTAAAACAAAACATGGAATCTTTTATGAGACTTCCTTGACACTATCATCACATCATGTACCTTTCCCTTGGCATGTGAAAAACATTTCAAAACATGGGATGAGCATAAAAATCTCATTAAGTGATTTAAAAATATGGAAAGGAAACATTTGTACATGTATACATAAGAATCAATGAAATCTTACTTTACTCATAAAACATAAGCACATTAACATACCTCATGAAATCATAAGATTTATGAATAACTCATAGAAAACATAATACATAAAGGAAACTTGAGGCATTCATAACATTCTTATGGAGGGAGTAGCCCTCATGGTTACGTTTGGAATACCCATCACAGTATATTCCATAAATCTATTCTGAGAAACCTTAACGTTTAACCCCTTCGCATTACCCAATGTATTGGAGAGCTATATCGGGCTCACCCACCCTTAGTTTATCACGGAACCACCCATCATCATAACAATGCCCATGAACCGTAACATAATCATATCACATAAAACATGCATAAAGGAAACATAACATTTCCACATTTCAATCACAAGATATCAATAAAACACATTGATATAATAAAGAAATTATGGAAACCATTTTCAATACCAAAATAAAATAAATGAAAATAATGGTATTTATTTTTCATTTTAAAAAAGTTATGGCTTATTGAGGAAGTCGAAACTCAAATAATGGCCACGGCGGCGGAGAAGTCATTGTTGCCGCATACGTACAACAAAAAACATTCATTATGAGGTTTAGTAAATATCTTCGTATAAAAAAATATTCATTTTTGAATAAACATAAAAGTCAAAGTGGTTTATACACCATATAAAATAATGTTGTGTATAAATCAAAATATGCCTCAATGAAAGGAGATTGAGACGAAGTCCCTTGCCTCGGGTCCGACTTGACTTGATAGTTCTTTAACGTCCTGAATAATAAACTTGAGTTAATTTCTACTTGCTTAGGAACCTTTTTTATGTTCATTATTCATTTTATATCACTTATTACCATGTTATTAACACTATGTAATTATTTAAGTTAATAATGGTCATTTTTTCGATCATTGGTACTTGAGTCAAAAATAAACTCTTTATAATTATAAGATGTTCTTGTGGTAAAATATCCATTATATGCAGAATTATATTCATGATTTAGATATCATATATATAATATATATCCAGTATATACATGCATTTATAATATTACATAACATTTATTTGTAAGAAATGAAATGCACCGTTCATGAAGATGGTAAGCCGTACGTACGCATGAACGCTACTTTCATTTTTATTTCAAAATAATGATATAAAGGTATATTACAATTACAGTATAATATATTATATTATATCATTAACTCTATCCTTTATACATCCCACATATGGCATTGACGAATCAAATCACTTTGAGAGGGCGGTAGTCCGCACTTCCTAAAATGAAGATATCGCGTTTACCCATAATGGAATCCATAAAGGTATGCCATAAATGTAAAAATAGAGAAGCTTAATGAAAACATAAACATATTATATATCATATATAAATATAGTGACATCTTAATGGTCACCTTTGAAGGTGTTAGAAGAATATTGAACAATCATCATTTCATGAGGTGGAAATTCACCATCCACGGAAACAGTATGTTCTTTAACCATTAGATGTAGGTGTGTGTAAGTGTAGATAGAATAATTCTTATAAACAAATACTATAATAGTGAAGATACTGGTGTTGTTACAAAATAAATTAATAAAAAGTGTTTAGGGGGTTGGAGATGAAAAATAAAACAAAAAAACATTAGAGAAGACTTCACCATTAAATCGGGTAACTCCTCTTGGTTTGAACCAAAAGGGTTTCTCGAAGAGCATTATGTCTAATATAAGGCTTCTAGGATGAAGATAGGGATTTGTAGAAATAAAATGAGTAGAAATTGGCAGATCCAATGGCCTGAGAAGTGTGTTGAAGGAGGTAGAGGTTGGGGCCTTTTATAAGAGGAGAAGAAGGGCACTCTTGGAAAGTTATAAAATGTTACTTTATATTAAAATGATTTTCAGATTTTAAAGGTCCCACATTGAAATATTTGATGTATAAGGTAATAGGGGTTCGAAATATACTCATTCAATTGTTCTTTGACAAGTGTCAGTCTTTTATTTTACATTATCTTTTCATTTTATTTAAATCGTTCATTAATGAGGTAATCACTGTATCTTCCTGATGTCATAAATAATTTAATTTATATAATTTCTAAAAATTATAAAAAAAAATACTATAATGTAGGAAATCATTTTTTCTTTCCAATTACTCTTGATAGTCCAGTAGATAATTTTTTTAGACAAAATTAAAAATGTTTTACTCGGGTGATACATTCTTTAGTGTTATTCTCATTTCTTTAAAAATAAAAATATAGTGTCACTTTCACCCAAAAGTGATTCCATGGGATCCCTAAGTTTAGTACAAGGCATCCCATGGTCGACCATGACACAAAACGTAGCATTAGGACACATTTTGGGGTAATTTTTTATTATTATGATATTATTTTATTATCCTTAACTACCCGATAACTAATTAATCAAGATAATGAAACATAATTATCGTCATTACTATTCATAATGTCAAAAAATTAAAGAGTATTAATTACATAATTTGGACCTTATGATTCCAAATATGGAATCCATTTTACCAAATTCCAAACATAGAAATTTCAATAATGAATTTAAAAATAATTTCTGTGGTCAAAACAAATAGAGGGGTTTTTTGAAACAATATCTATGAAAAGTTTGGCACTTGTTTATGCACAATTCCAAAGTGAAATTAATTATAATGAACACCATTGGATTAAATGGTAAAAATATAATCTAATTAAAATTTTAAATCAATTAAAAAGATAATCTAATTATATAATTAAATTATATGAAAAAGCAGTTTTGATGTAAAATGTAGTATTTTTCCCTATTCATTAAAAAATGAACATTGTAAGAAAAATACAAAAAATTTATCCAATGTAAATTTCAATGTCACAATCACAAAGAATAAGTTTATTTTGACAAATACAGATTATAAAATTGTTAAAATATAGATTTAAAAATGGTTCTCTATCAAAAGGCGGTAAAATAATCTTTTAAAAAATATTAGAAAATTATATGCTTAAGATTGGATTTATTCTCATTTTAAGCCTCTAAAACACGATCTTTTCATAAATAGACATAGATAATAATATCTATTCTCCTTAATTACTTGCGATGTTTCAATATATTCCAATCAAAATTTGAAAAAATAAGTAACTAAAATAATTTGGACAATTTAAAAAGGTATATGTGAATTTAAACCTTCCATTATTGCATTAATGGAAAATATTTATCCATCATCCCCTGAGGTGGTGAACCAACTCAATATTAACTATGGCTTCATTTCAAGAATAAAATTAGATGAGAAGATGATGGATGGTATATATTCTATAATGAAACGTATATTACAAAATGAATCATTATAATATTATGAGGATTATTTGTGAAGATGTGTACAGAGTCGATGGATAATCCCTGAGCATGGAGAACCTTAGAATAGACATATTAATAATATTAAATATTATATATTATGTAAAAATAGTTTCTATAAATAAGGTGATATCACAAAAATGGTTAGTCATATGGAAAATTGACATGTCCATTATATCTAATGTGTGTTATTTAACATATGAGTAATATAATTCATGTCAGTATCAAAAGCATAGATTGAGTGTTATCAAGGGTGAATTAAATGAACTATAATAAATTAATTAATATAAAGTTCATATGTTTGGGTATCCCTAATGGAACAAACATTATAATATCCTATATTAATGGTTCCCTAAGGTTAGATATGTAGCCCACGAGGTAATGAGAAGATATAGAACTCTGGTGGTGATGGTATGAGCGAATGGTTGTAGGTTCTTTGAGTGAGGCTCAGATTACCATGAGGATCTTCAACATGAAATGCGTTCTTGGATATTTCTGAAGATAATGATGTAAAAAAATGTATTCATTAGAGATATATCTATAATAGTTTTAAGTTATTTTATTTTAATGGTTCAATCCATATATATGTATTTAAATTAATATGAGTTAATTCCAAATAAAATTAATCTATGGGTTATTTTCATTGGTTTTTCAATTACTTTTTTCTCTACTAAGATTTCCAAATTTGATATTGGATTATCATTTCTTCTTAATTATTTGATAATATTTCATTCCTTGAATTTTGAAAAATATGCACAAATGAAGATGGTTATTTATTAAATTTCACTGTGTGGTATGTTTCCCTCTTCCTCTGTTTAGATACATATGTCAAGGATATTTCAATTAGCTGATGATTCTAGGATTCTTGGGTGGGCTTTTATTGTGTGTTCTTTCTTTGGATTAATATTTTAGTTTTATATGATTATTGGGATTTTTAAAACATGAGGGAGGTAGAAGCATAGATTGGAATTATACATTGGATCATGAAATTTTTTATTTGCGAGTCGTATTGAGTGAATCACTATTGTGGAGTAGTGATAGAAAATACATTGAAACCTGAGTCTATTTTGTTTGCTTTTTCATCTTGTACAATCAATGGTATGAGAATGGATGTGTTCCATTGAAATATTTTTGTGTGGGTAATTTCGATTGTTCTATCTCTAAGAGTTTATAGTGAGTTATCATGTCCTTAACATAGGGTGAGTGATCCTCTTTATGGTATAATTCGTAGACAGACATAGGTATCCCTCTATGTATACCAGGGTGTGATCCTCTATGATTCATCTCTTTATTGGGTTTGGTATCCCATATATAATTGTCTTGGTGTGTAATCCCCATCGATGTGGGTATACATGAAATGAGTTTATGTATCCCACATATTCCCTTAGTGTGATCCCTTATCAATTTATTAACATGAATTTTCTTATAGTAGGTTATATTGGAATCAAGTCAGTTTCACTGATTAGATCTCTCATTTTATTTGGTTCTTCTTTATATAATGAACTGATGAAAATTACCTCTCAAATGATTTTCATCAATATAGTAAGACCCAATGAGTGAGATCTCATGTTTGGATGTAATCTTTGAGCCTCTTGTAGAGTCTTAGCCTAACTGTGATAGTGTGTCCTCACCTTGAGTCATCTTGTATACTGTTTAGAATATCTATATTTTTTATAGTAACATTTCCATGCTAATATAATATCAAGATGATGTGCTGACTTCTCCCTTTATTATACATGCAGATAATTTATGTGCATTCATGTGAGTATATTAATACTCACCAATGTATGGGACCTTATCACACATTTCATGTCTTATATAGACTAAACAATTTTTTAAGAATCCTAGGAGTACCAGAAGTAAGTATATCACTATTTTTTATAGACCATATAAGGGACCATGTGATTCTTTGGGATCACTGACTTGTATTTTTAGCATTATAGGTTATTAGAAGTTCTGTTGTGCTTGTATTTGTCATGACCCACCTTCACCAAAAGGAGGGATGGGCCATTAGATTTCCAGGCCCTTCCTTCTTTATGTTGAAGGAGAGATAATGATCCCCGAAACCCGCCTTTAATAGGTCCTAGAGTGGCGACTAGAACCAAGGGAATGGATATTTCACACAAATGGAAGTCATTACCCTCTTTATTTCATAGGGTCGAGAGATAAGTAGAAGAAAACCCAACAACACCAAGGTAAAAAGAAAAGTAAATCCAACAGTAAACCATTCCCACATGCATGTTTCAAAAGTAAAAGCCATGAAGTGCAAAAGGTGACTACAAAGGTAAGTACCAAAGAAGAAAAGCAACAACTACAACTGCCCTAAGGGTCTGAGCTAGTATGGTCCCGCGTGATCCCCAAAGTCCTCCTGGATACCTAAAAA
Source organism: Viscum album (assembly GCA_963277665.1). Classification (NCBI taxonomy): domain Eukaryota; kingdom Viridiplantae; phylum Streptophyta; class Magnoliopsida; order Santalales; family Viscaceae; genus Viscum; species Viscum album. Next base: position 1,285,273,188 of record OY728141.1, read on the forward strand.
CTGTTTTATATACATAGGGTGAGAATTCAAGTACACTCAGAAGGGAAAACCAAAAACTATCATGCACAAGTGGGGGAACGTACTAAAGTCCCGTGAGAAAAAGATTAAACCAAACACCTAACAATGTAAACTATCCACTCAAGCCTCACAAAGGTACACTCCCCAAATAACGCAAGTCAAGTAATATATATAATAAGAGCACATCGATGTTTGGGTACCCCGTGCCACTTTCCCACTGGTTATTGAGACATCCTACGCATCGGACCAATCCCACCATTCTCACCGCAGTCCCACTGCCACACCCGCCCGCACACACCTGGGCCAAAACCACACGTAGTCCCATTGTTGAAATCCCGCCCACACATACCTGGGCCACAACTGTCACACGTAACCATGCCTGCAAACACCTAGGCCAGAACAAACACCACCACGCCCGAAGACACCTAGGCTAGAAAATCCACTACCACACCCAAAGACACCTGGGCCTCATCCCGCAGACACTTGGGAAACCACCTGCCGCACAAACCTGGCCAACCACTAACTACCCCGCCCGAAGTTTCTTGGGCTAATAATGAACCTCAGGCCATCACAACCTGGCCAAAGATACTTGGGCTATCAGGGACAAGGGAGCAGAAAAGGAGCTAATAACTAGCCACTATTATTAGTGTTGGGAAAAAAACCCTCCCCCATGAAATGGGGGTGTTCGGCACTAAGTGCTCAACTTGGGTGGGGCGTGAATAAGAAACACAAAGCTACAAGTATATATATATATATATATATATGTGTAACAAGCACTCGCCTAAAGCTAGGTTTTTCTTTAGACAGCCTATAGATCACAACAACACTCAAGTCCGAGTCACGAATCTCCCCAACAAACCCACTTGTCCCATTCTTATTTCACGTTCAGTGTTAATGTTCAGATAAGTTCATGCACTACAGGGAAACTAACACCATAACCATAACCAAGGAAAGGAGTCCATTCAATAGCCAATTTAAACATTCTTTTCACCAACAGAGGATCCCACCCGAGTTTGTGATATAGACATGTAACCACCGGGTCTTAAAACTCATAATCACCGAAGCCACATCAACAGGGGATCCCATCCCCAGTTTCATAACCACCGAAAGCATAATAGAACAGGGGATCCCATCCCCTCCCATATCTCTAGAAATCGACTCGTAAGAGAAAACCACCAAAACACTACCACCAACACTAAGCAAGGCCAAGCCTGTATTTTCATATTTAAATGATTTTACACGTTCCATGATTTCAATTCCATTTTGACTGGGGATAGCACAGAAGGGATTGATCCGGGTGCTTTCAATTTATTTAGCTGGGTATGCGTGATTAAAAAATTAACGTTTTACAGCAGCAGTTCACAACCACAACATGCCATTTAAAACATCAGCAGGGGTTCATTAGTGCACAGACAACGACCACCAACGACCTTGATTTCAGAATGTGTAAGACAACACAACTCAGAAAGATGATTTTAATATAACAACATCAACGATCACAACCCCCCTTCATTCTTTACAGGATTCGTTCATTATCTTAAATCACGTCTGGTTTATCCAATTCTACAGAATCAAAAGCACGCCCACCACGCATGATACACAAAAGAGAGAGGAAAATGAGAAATTCCCTACATGTTGATAGATGATCAGCATTTAGGCTAGGCGTGGAACTTTACGGATAACGATGCGGTGCGCCCGATGCACCAGAAGCTGTTTGTGAAAAGCCACGATCCAAGAATGAGAAACCATGGATAACATTTAGTTTATATGATCCGGGGACGGTTGAGGTGAAAACGCGAAACCGCATAATGTGCGGGGGTCATGGGTTGACCACGCGGCTCCACTCGTCATTAAAGGGGGTCGGGTGGTTTAAAATGACTCATGAATTGATTATGTATTTAATTAAAACCCTTATGCATGTTACAGTTCTTTAAAACATGCTTAAACGAGTCAGAATAGGGTTTAAAACCCTTTTTACACAAAAAAGGAGCGCTACTGGAAACAACTCGACAAGGCCGGGTGATGCCGATCGGTCTCACTGAGACGCCACCCCTTTAGGACCCAGATTCTGTCAAAGGGAAAGACCAAGAGAGTCTGGGTCATCACATCAGATACCTCTCAAACTATTCTCGTCCTCGAGAATTTAAACAACCCAGAAGGAAAGGGTGGGTCTGAACAACCACCCCGAAAGATACCTCTCAAGAGTGAACCTCGTTGTTAACTAAGAACACCTTCTTGTCACGAACCAAGCAACATACCATGCCAAACTGCTCGGGCATGTGTGTTGGGGAGTCTCCTCCCCCATGTCAAAGTATTAGCCTCTTTGGGCGGCACTGACTCACCTGCACGGGTTTAATCACATCCACCATAATGTGTCTTGATTAGGGGTCGGGCTCTCTCCTTCCCCATAGCCGGGGCATTTCACACACAAACAGAGGAAAGAAAACCTGTACATTCCCTATCCAAAAGACAAAACGTTCTACCACAACAGGTACAACAAGGAACATAACTCAAAACAACTCTGGGTACTGGGTAAACATCTGTGCTTCCCTCTCCCACGTACTCTCCTCAATCCCACCATGTCTCCAAAACACACGAACCAAGGGGATGGTTCGCCCGCAAAGCACCTTCTCCTTGCGATCCACGATCATCACTGGTCTCTCCACAAAGGTCACATCGTCCTCAATGTCCAGCTCACCCCAATCAAGGACATGTGAATCATCGTGAAGATACTGACGGAGCTGGGACACATGAGAGACATCATGTATCCTTAGTAGCGGCGGTGGTAACACTAGCTGATATGCCACTTCGCCGACCTGCTGCAATACTTCGAAGGGTCTGATGAATCTGGGAGAAAGCTTACTCCCCTTGTCGAACCTCCGCTGCCCACACCGAGGGGAGACCTTCAAGAACACATGGTCCCCAACCTCAAACTCCAAGGGCCTCCTCCTGGTATCAGCATACGACTTCTGTCAGTCTTGGGCCGCCTTCATCCTTTCCCATATGAGCTGAACCTTTTCTTTCATGTTCTACACCACCTTCGGGCCAAGGATGCATGTCTCTCCTACTTCAGTCCAACACATAGGTGAACGGAATGGCCTCCCATACAAAGCTTCAAACGGGGCCATATTGATTTTATAGTGGGAGCTATTATTGTAGGAAAACTCTACCATAGGAAATTATCGCACCCATGATTCTTCTGAGTCCAAAACACATGCACGTAGCATATCCTCCAAGGTCTGGATGGTGTGCTCTGTTTGCCCATCTGTCTGGGGACGGAAAGCAGTGCTAAGGCGTAACTGGGTGCCAAACGCATGCTGCAATCCTCTCCAGACTCGTGAGGTAAACCATACATCCCTATCTGAGACTATAGACCTTAGAACTCCATGCAACCACACCAGCTCATCCACGTACTTCCATGCCAAAGCATCCACAGTACTAGACTCCCTGATTGCCAGAAAGTGAGCTGATTTCGTCAACCTGTCTCGTACCACCAAGATGGTGTCGTACCCTCCTTGGACCTTGGGTAGTCCCGTGACGAAATCCATCGAGATTTCATCCCACTTCCACTCAGGGACATCTATAGGCCACAGTAGGCCGCCTGGAACTCAGTGTTCAACCTTCACTTACTGTCACACTAAGAACTTGGCCACAAACTCTACCACCGCTCGCTTAACTCCGGGCCACCAAAACTGCCTCTTCAAACCCCGGTACATCTTGGAAACTCATGGGTGTACCGCCAGGGGTGAGTTGTGGAACTCACTGAGAACATTGCCGCGCATCACCTACGGGACAAACAACCTTTTCTGAAAAAGCATCTGGTTCTGACCATCCTATTCCATCCTTCCGGAGCACTGCCCTGGTCAACTTGGTCACGCATCACTTCGCAATCTAGGTCTCCCCACTGAGACCCCTCCAGTTGGTGAAACATGGATGACTACATTGTCATCTGATATAGGCAGCCTCTGCCGCTATCCTTCTTCGCATTCAGGTGTAAGGCGGCCAACTCCTCCATTGCCTTCCAAGCATCCGCCGACTCTCAGACCGCATCCTTCTACGTCCTCCTACTCAAGGAATCGGCCACCACATTTCCCTTTCCCTCGGTGTAAGATATCTCAAAGTCGTAATCCTGGAGGAACTCCACCCATCTCCACTGTCACAAGTTTATGTCCCGCTGGGAGAAGATATACCTCATGCTTTTGTGATCCGTGAAGACCACAAAGCATTCCCCAATGAGGTAGTTCCGCCATAACTTTTGCACAAAAATTACCGCTGCAAGCTCCAGGTCGTGGGTGGAGTAATTATGCTCATGGGAACGCAGCTGCCTGGACCCATAAGAGATCAACCCATGTCGCTGCATCAACATGCAGCCCAGGCCCTGTCCTGATGCATCACATAACACCTCATAGGCCGCCCCTTATTCTAGTAATCTAAACACTGGGGCACTGACCAACCTCTCCTTCAGATAGCTGAAGGGTGACCGGCACTGCTCACTCCATACGAAAGCTTGGTCCTTCTTGGTCAGAACTGTCAAAGGGGCTGCTACTCGAGAGAAGTTGGGTACGAATCTCCAGTAGTAACCTGCCATCATGAGGACACATCGGACTTCCGCCACATTCTTTGGTGATTCCCAAGAAACAATTGCCTCAACATTTGATGGGTCGACCGCTACCCCCTGCTCAGACACTACGTGCCCGAGGAAGTGCACCTCTCATGTCCAGAACTTGAATTTTGACAACATCCCATAGAGCTGGTGTTGTCGGAGGACCTCCAAAACTGTCCTCAGGTGCTCTGCATGGTCCTCTTCTGACCTTGAATAGATCAGGATATCGTCGATGAACACAACCACGAACTGATCCAAGTACTCCAGGAAGATGGAGTTCATAAGCCCCATTAACACAGCTAGGGCATTCATAACACCGAAGGGAATGACTACGAACTCTATGTGTCCATATCTGTTCCTGAACTCCGTCTTCATGATGTCCACCTCCTTCACTCTCAGCTGGTGATACCCAGACCGCAGGTCGATCTTTGAGAACCATCCTGCCCCATTCAGCTGGTCGAAAAGATCGTCTATCCTTGGAAGAGGGTAGCTATTCTTGAACGTCACCTGATTCAGCCTCCTGTAGTCTATGCACAACCTGAGACCACCATCTTCCTTCTTTTCAAACAAGACCGGAGCACCCCATAGTGACGTACTCGGTTGAACATAAGCTCTCTTCATCAGATCGTCAATCTGGATCCGCAACTCCCATAGCTCTGAAGGTGCCATCCGGTAAGGAGCCATCGAGATCAGACGAGCACCAGGTTGTAGGTCTATCCCGAACTCGATATCACGCCGAAGGGGTAGAGTCGTCACCTCCTCAAGAAATATGTCCATAAACTCATGGACAATCTCTGGAACTTCCACCATCTCAGGATCTACTGACTCTTCTGACAGCTCGGCTATTAAGGAGAGGAGGGGTTCCTCTCGCCTATTTCCCTTCTGACTGCCCTGCTCACCGGTGAAAACAACATGCCGGTAGCCCATGTCTTAGAACACGAACCTTCCTCAAAAATAGTCGATGATGGAACAAACATAGAATAGCCAGTCGATGCCTAGGATAACATCATATGGCTGTATCTGTAGCAGGAGAAGATCCCTAACCGACTGATGTGGCCCTATCATCAGTCTACATCCTCGATAAACAAACAACAAGTCGGTCTGACCTCCGACTTGTGTGCTCAACACCAGGGGCTCTAGAAGTCTCTCTCCATCTAGACCCAAGGCATGGGCTAGACTGGGTGCATCAAAGGAGTGTGAAGCTCCAGTATCGAACAAGGCATAAGCAAGAGTGCTAAACAAACTGATCGTACATCGAACAACCTCCGGCCCTGTCGGAACTGCTGCCTCTGCGGCGTGTAGCTGTCCATGCCTGAATCCTCTACCCCTTGGCTGTTAGCCACCTCCCCGACCACGCCCTATTTGGGGCCCCTGAGGAGCGCCCTGAGGTCGACCTCCTCCTCATAGGTCTGCCCTCGGAGGAGCGGGAGCTCGCTATCCCTGCTGCTGTTGCTGGAAAGGCCTGGCTGAAAGCTGCTGCTGGGGCAGGTGCTGGGGCTGTCCACCACCGTCGTACTGCACCCGGTCTGGGCACTGACTCCGGAGATGTCCAGGGCTCCCGTAGACGAAGCACCGCAGTCCCGGGCCTGAGAGAAAAGGGTGTGGACCAGGGGATCGAAACTGAAACTGTTGTGGTCTACTCCCTACTGGTCGGAACCTGGAGGGTCCGAACGCTGGAGGCCTGGTGCTAACGGCCTTCCCCTTCAATGGTCCCAGCTGGATCCCCTCTCATGACACACCTCCTAGAGCGTGCATCCTCTCCACCACTTCGTCCTTCTTTTGGACATCCAAGTAGGTCGGAAGGGTAAAAGGGGGTAACCGCATACTAGAGGGTGGGTCGGAGTGCCTCCTCCAAACGTCTTTTTCGAGAATCCTCGTTGGGGAAGTGGTCCGGAGCAAAATGCAGTAGGTCCTTGAACTTGATACCTAACTCCCTCACGGACATACTCCCCAGTTGGAGGGAGAGTAGCTCCAGTCTCTTTTCTGCCTTCATCGTCGAGGAGTGGAATTCCGCCCGGAAATCCCTCTCGAAATCATCCCATGCCACCTCAGCCTCTCTCCTCTCCCCCAGGTAAAGCATCCACCACTAACGTGCCGCTCCCCACATCTCGCTAACGGCTAGAGGAACCCAGTACTCAGTCGGGGCCCGAATCAGGCCGAAGGCTGTAACTAGCTCCTCTAGCCAGCCTTCCGTCTTCATATCAGAGGTGCTGCCCTCATACTTCTCGAGGGCCTATCGCGGAAGGCCTGATGAGTCTTCTGCCACTGGTCTCCCTCTTCCTCTCAATCAGCTCTCTTCCGATCGACCAAGGTAGTCTTCGGGGCCTCGATCTCCTGTACCACACGTGGTCTCCTTCCAGGTGCCATAGCTGCAAGGTAAACAAGGAATGCCTAAGCCCAAGTAGTGAAGAATATCATTCTTAAAACTTCATAAAAAATTTAAATTTATTCTTAATTCCTAAGACATCCCAGAAACACAATAACACAAGTCATTATGATACATGTACCTTTCCTAGGGTTCTACCCTGCAATCAGTGTGGTCTCACTTGGTCGTTCGGTAGGTTCAGAGTTCTTGCATCGGATCACGGGGGGCCCTAAAATCTCGTGTCCTAGTCGGTCTTCCCTGGACTAATTCACGCACTGAGGTCACCCAACACTATTTCCTTATCATCCCATGCAATCCTCACTGTGCCTAACTCCAGACTCCATCCTATCTCTCAATAATCACCTTTGGTACCATTCTGTCACGACCTGCCCTCACCAAAAGGAGGGAAGGGTCAGTAGATTGTCACACCCTTCCTTCATTATGTTGAAGGCGAGATAATGACCCCCAGAACCCACCTTCAATAGGCCCCAGAGTGGCGAATAGCACTAAGGGTATGGAAATTTCACACAAATGGAAGGCATTACAGTTTTTATTTTATAGTTTATAGAGATAAAAAGAAGAAAACCCAACAACACCAAGGTAAAAAGAAAATAAAGCCAACAGTAAACCATTCCCACATGCATGTTTCAAAAGTAAAAGCCACAAAGTGAAAAAGGTGACTACAAAGGTAAGTACCAAAGAAGAACAGCAACAACAGCAACTGCCCCAAGGGTCCGAGCTAGTATGGTCCCGCATGATCCTCGAAGTCCTCCTAGAAACCTGAAAACAGTTTTATATACGTAGGGTGAGCATACAAGTAAACTCAGTAGGGAAAACCAAAGACTCTCGTGCACAAGTGGGGGAACGTACTAAAGTCCAGTGAGAAAAAGAGTAAACCAAACACCTAACAAGGTAAACTATCCACCCAAGCCTCACCAAGGTACACTCCCCAAATAACGCAAGTCAAGTAATATATATAATAAGAGAACATCGATGTTTGGGTACCCCGCGCCTCTTTCCCACAGGTTATTGAGACATCCTATGCATCGGACCAATCCTACCATTCTCACCGCAGTCCCACCGCCACACCTGCTCGCACACACCTGGGACACAACCACACATAGTCCCACTGTCGAAATCCCGCCCGCACACACCTGGGCCACAACTGTCACACGTAACCATGCCTGCAAACACCTAGGCCAGAACAACCACCATCACGCCCGAAGAAACCTGGGCTATAAAATCCACTGCGACGCCCGAAGACACCTGGGCCTCATCCCGAAGACACTTGGGAAACCACCTGTCGCACACACATGTCCAACCACCACACTAACCCGCCCGAAGGTTCATGGGCTAATAATGGACCTCATGCCATCACAGCCTGCCCGAAGATACTTGGGCTATCAGGGAAAAGGGAGCAGAAAAATAGCTAATAACCAGCCACAAAGATTAGTGTTGGGAAAAACACCCTCCCCCATGAAATGGGGGTGTTTGGCACTAATTGCTCAACTTGGAAGGGGCGCGAATAAGAAACAAAAAGCTTCAAGTATATATATATAGGTAACAAGCACTCGCCCAAAGCTATGTTTTTCTTCAGACAGCCTACAGATCACAACAACACTCAAGTCTGAGTCACGACTCTCGCCAACAAACCCACTTGTCCCATTCTTATTTCACGTTCAGTGTTAATGTTCAGATAAGTTCATGCACTACTGGGAAACTAGCACCATAACCATAACCATGGAAAGGAGTCCAGTCAATCGCCAATTTAAACATTCTTTTCACCAACAGGGGATCCCACCCGAGGTTGTGATATAGACAAGTAACCACCGGGTCTTAAAACTCATAAACACCAAAGCCACATCAACAGGGTATCCCATTCCCAGTTTCATAACCACCGAAAGCATAAAATAACAGGGGATCACATACCCTCCCACATCTCCAGCAATCGACTCATAAGAGAAAACCACCAAAACACTTCCACCAACACTAAGCAAGGCCAAGCCTGTATTTTCATATTTAAATGATTTTACACGTTCCATGATTTCAATTCCATTTTGACCGGGATTAACACAGAAGGGATTGATCCTGGTGCTTTCAATTTATTCAGCCGGGTATGCGTAATTAACCAATTTAAGTTTTACAGTAGGAGTTCACAACCACAACAAGCCATTTAAAACATCAGCATGGGTTCATTAGTGCAAAGACAACGACCACCAATGGCCTCGATTTCAGAATGTGTAAGACATCACAACTCAGAAAGATGATTTTAATATAACAACATCAACGATCACAGCCCCCCCCCCCTTCATTGTTTACAGGATTCGTTCATTATCTTTAATCACGTCTGGTTTATCCAATTCTATAGAATCAAAAGCACGCCCACCCCGCATGATACACAAAAGAGAGAAGAAAAGGAGAAATTCCCGTCTTATTGATAGATGATCGGCGTTTAGGCTGGGAACGTAACTTTACAGATGACGATGCGGCGCACCCGATGCACCAGAAGCTGTTTGTGAAAAGCCACAATCCAGGAATGAGAAACCACGGATAACCCTTAGTTTATAAGAGCTGGGGATGGTAGAGCTGAAAACGCGAAACCGCGTAAGGCGCGAGGGTCGTGGGTTGACCACACGGCTCCACTCGTCATTGAAAGGGGTCAGGTGGTTTAAACCGACTCATGAATTGATTAAGTATTTAATTAAAACTCTTATGCATGTTACGGGTCATTAAAACACGCTTAAACGAGTCAGAATAGGGTTTAAAACCCTATTTCCGCAAAACGGAGCACTACTGGAAACAACTCGACAAGGCCGGGTGATGCCGATCAGTCTCACCGAGACGCCACCCCTTTAGGACCCAGATTTTGGCAAAGGGAAGGACCAAGAGAGTCTGGGTCATCACAGTATTTGGCCACATTCTTTTTATATATTTTTGTTTCAATATGATGAGGGATAGATGTAATTCATTAATCATGAGTATGATTTGTTTATTATTCCACATTATTGTAGTGTAATGAGAATAATGCATGGGTATAGGTACTTTATGGTAAGTCATCATATGCGTTTGATATTCCCTCTTCGTGTTATTCACTAACAACTAGTCTATTTTATATTTACTAAAGTGTCATTCATGGCATACCATGATCTTGGAAGGCCCCAATGTGTTATGTTGTGACAGAGTGATATTAATGTGGGGTCATTATTAAATTAGAATTTGGATATAGTATAGAATAATTTTTTTAGGTCTAGGGATATAATTTTTATGTTTCCCAATTTCATCTTTCAGAGTGGGAATTCGAGGGATGGTGTTCTAGATGACATAATAATTCATCATGTTTCTAATGATCGGAATATTAGCATGGAACATATAAACATGTTTGTAAGGCAAACATTATTACATGCATCATATCAGAGTGAATTGTTCTCTTCCTGTCCTTCTTCAGTCATATCCCCTTATATGATCTTTTTTACCACTATTTATCTCAGACATTATTGGATTCACTAGTGATGAATTTTATATATGATATAATTTTGGTATTTTTATTAAAATCCCCTTGGATATAATGGTTCAGAAAAAGGACTTCGGCTGCAGGAATTTTCTCTAGGTGATAGTGATATGTGTCTCCACACATTGAGTAGTAAACACACCCATATCCAATTTTTCAGTTGGATTATCTATGTATGGGTGGAAAAATGTTTTTTTGTGGTACCAATATATGAAATACTTATGTGGTATTTTTCATAGGATATTTAGGGTCACTGACCACCAATTATTATGGTTAATATATAACCCATGGCAATTTTGGAATCACCTAAGCCTATGGAATGAGAATAAAACATATTTATAACCACAGTTGATTTTGGTCCTATTGTTGAGGATTCTATAATGTAATATAATGAATTATTAGATACTTATCATGCTGATGTTTGATGTGGATATGGAAATTCAAGGTAGATGGACAACTCCCCCACTAGGACACCTTTTTATGACACGAATGAAATCAAATGGTAATGTATTTTTTCCCAAAATGGGTAGGGTCATATTATAGACAATGAGTACCTTTTAATTTCATGTTTTATGTCATTTTGATGTTCTATGTTTTTATAGAGGTATGATAACACATCAATTATTATAGAGTTAGATATGCACATGGAGGATTTCAGTTGAAACATGTATTTGGAGGCTTCTATATATTAGATATTGTTCTCACATATTTCATCTGATAGTGTGACCTAACTCTAGAATGAGAGTGCCTCATTTAGGATATGTCCATAGTGGTAATGAGGCCCTATGGTGTTTTCCTCGGTACTGAAAATAAGCTAATAGTTTATTCCTAGTAGACTTTTTCCATTAAGGGTATATTATATATAAGATAGTGGGATTTAATTTTCATTCTTTATTCAGAAGGAATACCCAGAAATTTAGGATGAGCATGTATGTGTGAGGATAATACTGATTACCAATTATTTGGGTACTGTTAAAAATGGAGTAGAAGATGGTATGAGCTTCTATTTTCCAATGGTGTTAATGAAAAATGAGGGTGTCCTTCTATATGATGAGTAATGATTACCTCTCCTTATAATGGTTGAATTTTTCATATACCTACACCAATGTATTGGCTGATATCTATGCAATCATATTAGATAAACCAATAGAGTTGTGATAGATTACATTGAATATGGAGGTTATATAGTGTATGGGTTTTGATAGACCCCTTGTTTTACCCTGTTTACCCCCCAGTTTTGTTCTCCATGAAGGTTGATGTGAGATTGAGGTTATGAATTGAATATTTTCTATTAAACCATATCATATTTCAGAAGAAAATTTTACCCACAATATAAAATGACTTCTTCAAACATTAGTGATTTGAAAAGAGGTTCTCATAGATTGACGTCATAATGGGGTATCACTAACTCTATATTCAAGAAAATGATTTAACGAAGGTGGGTTCTTAATGTTAATATGGTTAAATTGAGTTTGTATTGCTATATTTCTAAAAGTTGGATTAGGTAAAAGTGTTTATGTGAATTATGGTCCAATTAATCAACCTTTCATGTAAATTTTCATCATATTCAACACTAATGAAATAATTATGTACACGTAATTGGTGGTGGATAATAAAGACATGTTAGGATCATTTTATACATGATATGAGATCCAAAGAATTACCAGAAGCTCAAAATGTGTCATTTCATAATATTTATGGTAAACATAGGGGGATATTTTTTCATAGAAGTGGGATCATAATTAATCCTAATTAAGTTTCATTGTTATCATATAATCCAAACATGCGCATGATAGAGGTGTTTTTAATACTTTTTATGGAATGAATCTATTTTAGATTCTTCTTGAATTATCTATAATCAAGGAATATTTATTTACATTTACATTTATGGGGAAGCCTTTCTTATTGGAATTAGTTTTTTAATATAATTTCTCAGAGCTATAATAGTGATAGATAATCCCCCTCATATTGATATCACCACAAGAATTTTTTCAGGATGTAATGCTTTGTGGTGCATCAATATTAGGTCTTGGAATAATTGTGATGTTGATGTTAGAAGTTATTTCTTAAGGGGCATAAAAGATGATACCCCATGGGTAGAAATACCTAACCCATATCATAGAATAGTAAGTAGTAGTTTTTTTCAGAATTTAAATAAACACAATACTCAATGGTATATTTCAAGATTAGGTATCCATTTCACATGATTCCCTTAGATCTTATGATGTTGGGAAGCATGTTATATTTTTATTGAGGATGAATGTTGAATCTATTCAATATTGGAATGTAGGTTCTATGTAAGGTACATTCTTCCCCATAAAATTATATCTTGTTGTGGTAATGATATATCATGATACATTGGAGTTATGTTTTGTGGACATAGATGTCTCATAGTGTTACTAAATTTTACACTTGATGTTTCTCCTACCAACAGGTGAAGGCCATGATGCGTAGTTGGAAGTGGAAATGGGATGTTATCTTTTGGTATTTCCTGATGGTACATTCATTACCATTAAATTGGTTCTAATAGTATAAGAGTATTATTATCTTGTAACATCATATAATCACACTTCCTATCCATCTAGGAGTATGTATTTGTGGAATTAATGGGATTCCTATGTGTGAAGTAGGTAGTCTGGATTTAAAGAGTACCTTGATTACCATTTTATTCAGTAATGATTACGTAATGTCACATTTAATGAGATGATACAAGAGGACTTTGGGGCTCAGTTGTTGTTGGGAATGCATTTTATAACCACATACATATTTCTAGCTGATGTAGCTCATTCATGTTCAATAGAATGTGATTTTTGTTTCTGTAATGGTTTTGCACATAGCTAAGATAATAAATTTATAAGGTTGATTTTTTCAAATAAAAACAGTTAATATTCTCCCATTGTTTGGAACCATTTTACCCCATGTATGAGATGCCCTTGAAGTCATTGATATATTATGTTAAACTTTGGGTTTGTTAATTATGGGCCCAGAGTTGGTGTGAGATACAACAGTAATGGTTCAGTTCAACTGAGTTTGGAAGAAGAATTATTAAGGATATAAGTAGTCCTATTATGTTCATCGAAGGAGTCCTTCAGAGTTGGATGATGGACAAAAAGTGTTCATTATGATGTCAGCTATGTTAGGATTGTTTAAATTTAGTTTGGGTAGAAATTTATCTATTAGATTATTTTTCTATTCTAATATTGTGTGTATTATTTGTACGATGGAATATCACTTACCCTAAACAATTGTTTAATGGGGAACATAATGTGTTTCATCTAATGAAGATGATGACATATAGGAATGACCCATTGAATATTGAATACTAGGTTGGATTTTTATTTATGGTGATGTTACTTCATTCGGTTCCTGTTATAATTTTATAACCACTAGGAGAAGACACTTTGTGGGAAAATTTTTTCCTTCTATTCTTGTTTGGTGGCAGTAGGGAAACCTCTAGAGACGAATTTGAGATTGAGAAATCCAAATGTAAGCTCAGTAACCTAACAATTATAAGACAGTTTGTTCTTATTATAATAAATATCCTTGATAATGGGGAGACTGAAATGAATTTAAAATATATTTTTGATAGTTCGAAATATTATAAAGAATATTTTTAGAGTTGTGTAAGGAGTCGGAATGGAATAAAAAATTCCATAAATGTCTTTGTATGTATGTATTTAAAATGTTTAAAATTTCATATTTTTAATTCAAAATTTTTTGTTATAAAATTTGATATATACAAAATGGTATGTTAGATGAAGAAACTGAGACCTCTATTTAATATGGATGGTTGGTTTTATCCTAGGTGTGAAGTGAGTCATGACAGAATTAGATGATTTTATAGAGTGATGTCATGGGATAATTAAATGTAATTAATTTTTATATAAATTTAAATGTTATTTATTAGGAAAAACCTAGATGCACACCCATTATAATCTCCTCTATGGTGAATTACCTATGGTTTGTGAGATAACCCAAGACAAAATGAGAGGATGGAGAACACTGGTAGCTAGATCATTAGTTTATGGTCATGATATTATGTTTCGAGGAACATAGAATGATGAGGATCTACATTATAAAAGGATTTATTTTATCTCATCAATGAAAACATAGTGGAAGTGATATTATTCATCAATTGATCCAAAAATTAAGTAGGAAAATTGATTTTTTGGTATAATATTAGTTTATGGATAGAAATGAATGGTAGTTAGTTACCTCCGAAATTAATTCAAGTATTGTTCATATTTTATTTTCCAATGTTTTTTTCTTCTTAGAAAAATGAATTTTTATTGATTTTTAATTGTCTATTTCATCTCGGATAATCAATTTTTCTTTAACTTTTTTAGTTGATGGCTAAATAGAAACAACCATTGATTTAACTTCAATTTTGTGTTAACATCCAACCTCCTCCATTATTTATCATTCCCCAGTAAATTTTTAATTTACCGCTGATTCCAAAATACTCAGGAGGAAGAATTTTTAATTCTTCATATTTTTGAATAATTCATCACATACAAGAGTGCAGTTTGGATTTTGGAAACATGAATTGGGTGAGAAAGAATTGATTAGAATTTGATTATGGAATAGGTAAATATGGATCTTGAGGATGGGTTGAATGAATCTCACTATGCGGAGGTATTGTAAAATTCCATGAAACGGGTGGCTGAAATCATTACATTGGCTGTCATGTTGGTATTGTGTTAGAATGGGTGGTTTTGTATCCAGGATTTGGTCTGTATTACAACTCAGATGGTGATAATGAATGAATTTTGAGAAAATAATGACTGGAATCCGACTTCAAGTAAACCATTGATGATGATCAGCCTGCATCGTGAATTCTAAGTGTGACTGGTGGCAAAATCATTGGCATCATTGGATTAGACTGATAAATCTTGTTTAAAGGTAGTAGTTTCGGTGAAATATCAATATACACAACATGTAATGTGGATGAACTGACACTATAAATTCCCCTATATTTATTTCTAGTTTTTCACATTTAGTTAAATGTCACTATTTTTGTTCGAAACCTATAGATAATGTGACACTTAGCTGGAAAGGTTTATGTGTATAGAGATTACATTCAAAGGATTTTATATTCCATACATTCTATGTATGGTGGGGTACACCCCATGTTTTTAGAATATAAATTAGCTTTGGTAGATGACAAACACTGAGATTAATCCCAATACTCAAGTGTCCTATTATGTGGAGTAGAAATTAGGTAAATTATAAATGTCATGGTCACCAGCATGGATTTATTATATGGTTAGAACTTCTGTATAAAAGAATGAACATAGTACATGGCCTTCATCAATTGGAGCATCATTAGTTATTAAGTAACCTATACACACAATGTAACATCATATACATGTATTCTATCTAGAGAATGAAATTTCATGTCAAATAGTGAGACACTAGAAATGATATACATAGAGTGAAACACCATGTATCTAATGGAACAAATCATGTACTATATAATATGATGGTTGGATCCCGTGTTTTTCTTATAATACAATGTTATAAGGTAGGGTAGTTACCTTGGACGATTTCACAACGATGGTATTCACATGGAACAAACTTACGAGGGAAAAGTGATATGACACATACTATGTATAAGATGATTGGTAACGTCTATGGGATTATTCATGGATATATTCAGGTATCCCAACATGCAGATTGGGTTTCATCTTGTTTCATTCTTCCAATGTCTGGTTTATCTGCCACAATACATACTATCTTGGAATATGATCCCAATTGTTATGGATTTAATTACTTGATGAAAGGTATCCCCAATAAGCTCTGGGTGTGATATCTTATATGTTTATCGAAATATGATATCTTAAAATATGTTTTGGTTTGTTCACATGTGTTTGTATGATATTCCCTATCGGTTTTTATAGTACTTTGCAATGGTATGACCTACCATGTACATGTTCTCATATTATTACTATTAACATAGTGAGACATGATGAGGGAGTTACCTAGAGAAGATGTTAACATTGAGACTCTAGTAGAATATTTGGATTAAAGTGAGGTTATAAACCCACAATGGGACATAGTTTGTACCATTGAACATATCTATGATTTTTTGTTTATTTTCTCATATTCTCATTATAATATATTAATGATGATGATATTATAACTCTCTTTATGATTTAGGTTTTGTGATTTTGGGGATTCCTTCTAGTTATGTTTATAATCACCACTTCTTGGGATCTACTTATACATGTCCTATCTTTTAAACAGATTAGTATTTTTATGAATTTTTAGTAGGACATTGATCTAATAGAGATTATATATTCTATAAAAACTATTGAAGGTTATAATAGTTATATTTGGGTGGCTTCCCTTAGTTGGCAATGGGGTGGGTCATTTACAGTTCTAGTGGGATTGTATTTTGTTGTATTTCTTTTATTGTGCTTCTTGTTGTAATTTGATGTGGGATAAATTTCCTTATATCATATTCTCGATGATTTATTTATCATTCCATATTATATGAGTGTATGGTGATGCGTGAATATGTATAGATACATTATGAAACTTCCTCACATGTTTTTGATATTCCATAACATTATTACTAGCTACCCCCTATCATTTTGGATGTGTTATTAGGGTATCATTTTTTTGATACCATCAAATAAAAGAGCCCCAATGTGTTAGTTCTTGATATATTCCACTGTAACTGTAAAATTATAGTATATATATTACACAAGAGTTATTATTAAATGTTGTATGAGGGAGGAGTGGATAATGTAGATGCTAAAAAGTATTTAAAAGAGTTATTCTAGAAATATTACCTCTTTAATTTCATATACTTGAAAAAATTCTTACGACACATGGAATTGATCTTTTCTAAGACCAAAAAATCATCGTGAATGTTATAGTATTGGGTAGATATTTGGGAAGCTTAAATTCTTGAAATTTATTTTGAATAAGGGAGATCAAGGGTGGTATTTTTATGGGAAGGCTTGAGATGTTTTCAAATATTATATTCATTATTTTCTTATTTTGGATCAGACTACAAAATTAGTTGATTATAGTTACTATATAAAATAAATGGTGAATTTTAGTTTAAACTAATGGATTATTAATTTAGATGTGACTCAAAAGTATTCATATCCATCTTATTATAAATATGTTTTATTTTAATATTAAAAAAATCAACAATTTTTGAAGAGGACAAAAAATATGCAGTATTACTCTTTACCTTGTAAATTATTGAAATGAATTTCATATTATTAAAATAGTTTTCTGAAAAGGATAAATAAGTTTTTAATTAAAATAATAATTTATTTGAAATATAAAAATTTATATATTTTGACCAATTTTCATTCCCATTGAAAAAATAGTCATGGTACTATTAAATTATAATATTATTATTATAAAAATTGATATTAAATTATAACCTCATTTATTAAAATAATCATTTGTTAATATATATATGTTATAAAAATATGTAAAAACATTTTAGTTTTATAAAAAGAAAAAAAATTATTTAAAATTTTTATATAATTTATTTCCATGTATCTTAATATAAATACTTCATGTTTTCATATTATAAGATGAATAAATATAATTTTAAAAATAATTTGGCCAGGTTACTATTATAATACACAGGATATTATTTTTATTTTTCATGTTACTCTTATAACTATCCTATTATTAATCCAAGAATCATAAATGTAAGAGTCATGTGTTTCTCTAATTCTATAAATACCTCACATTTCATTTATTATTCATTCAATTACATTATATCTCAAGGTTATATATTGTTTCATTTTCATGATTAATATTGCATTACTCATATTTATCTCCATTTCTAATGTGTTAATCACAAGGTAAGTTATTCTAGAGGATTTAGAAAATAAAAAATTTCACATTTTAGCCATCTTATATTCAATTTTTTATAATATTGTAATATTTTAAAATATTAAGGACATATTTTTTATTATAATGAAAAATTATATTAAAATTAGAATTATTTTTTGGTTTCTTCATGTTGTAAATGATCATTATACTACATTACAAAATATGACACAATTAGAAAAATATTGATGAAATTACATTGAACAACATTTAGTTCATTAAAACATGCATTTATTTTCCATATCAATGGATTTTCTCTATGGATTGTCTCAAATTTTTAAACTTATTAGTATTTAATAAAGGACTAAACCATTACGTGATATAATATGTGGTGATTGAAGAATTACATACATAAATATATAATCTTTTGAGATGATTTTCATTACATAACATCAAGATCTTTCTATAATAATAAAGTTTTGGTGTATTTGGAAACAAAAAAACATAAAAAAATTACATAAATGATTTTTAAAAAATCCCATGATGTTATTATACAATATAATACTTCTTAGACTCATCATAGAAAAAACATTTATTCACATCTCAAGAAAAAGGAACCATAATAAATGTCAGGATCTATTTCATAGTATGGGTAAAGAAAGGATATTTCAATTATCATTTAATATTAAAATGAGAATAATATTATGTGAACATGATTTTAATATATCGAAATCATACCTTGAAATTCAACGATCATAATCAGGTGTCATGTCATAATGAATAGACATCTATAAGATTTGAATAATATATAAATGGATGAAAAATATCTAAAAAATTATATCATTAGAATAAGATCATGTGTAACACCCTATGATTTCATAGTACGTTATTTCATCAATGTAATTCAATAACTTTCACTACATGCAACACTGGGTTCAAGCGCACCACGACTTACCAAACAAGCCGTTAAAAAGTAGTTATGAATATTATTAACTGAATTTTTTATTTTATACAATCCTTATAATTTTATAATCCATATTATGAGCTTCTTAGACATAATATAAGAACATATTCTTTTTTTTAGAAAAAAGAAGTATTTTTTAAAAATGAAATTTTACCGCCTTTTAATGGTAAATTATTTTTGAATCCAATATTTGAAACATATATATATTAAATTTTACGAAATAAACATCTTCTTTAGAATAGGGAAATAAAAATTTAGTTTTGATAAATTTTTTGGTGTTTTTCTGATAACATTCATATTTGGGGGAATAGTGAAAAATACTAAAATTTACCTCATAACAACTTTTTTAATAAAAATAATTAATAGTGTTAAACTATAAATTTGAATGTTTTGGAATTATAATTAGATTATATTATTACCATTTAATCCAATATTGGTCACTGGAAGTAATTTCACATTGAAATTGAACATAAACAAGTGTCAATCTTTTGGTAGTTATTATTTATTAAAAATACGCTATTTGGTTTTGACAATGGGAATTAATTTTAAATTAATAAATGAAATTTCTATGTTTTTAATTTGGTAAAATGGACTTTATTTTTTAATTTGGAATATAAAAATTAGCTTCAGGTGATTTTTTGGTATGTTTCTGAAAACATTCAATTTTTGATGAATTGTGAAAAACACATGTTTATTGGTTAAAACTGAGTTTTTATTTAAATAATTAATTATTTTATATTAATATATTTTTGGTCAAAATAGATACATAATTCGTATATATGTTCAATAGACTTCATTGGGGTCATTTTATAATAAGTTTTTATATATAAAATTTCATCGAACTATTTATTGTCTTTTACCCACATCCTATGAGCATTTTCAAATTTGAATAAAACATAATTTTACCATTTCTGTGAATTGAATTTCAAAAATTCATGAGTGAAGTTTGATATGAGTAATTATAATGTGGTTCAATAAGGTAAAAATATTTTTTTGGGGAATAATATCTTTTGACATTTATTTACCACAATTAAAAGTAAATTGGGTAATTAATGGTAAAAATGATGTTATTATTACCCTAAAACATGTAAAAATTCTATTTTAAATGTGAAATTAGACCAAAAAACATTAGGAATAAAATATTATCCTTTAGATCATCTTGTATTAAATTATGACATTTATTATTATTTAATTCAAAGAAGAGTTGAAAGTGTTAAATTCAAAGATTAATAACTAAACAATTATTAATTAAAAGATACACATAAGATAAATTCAACTATAAATATTCAATAGAAAGATACAAATATTTACAACATAAATATAATTTTATTTATTTAGGACACAGTGATGATGTAGTAATTACATTATTAATGAACTATTAAAATAATTGATATTATAAATACCCAAATAAATGTAATTTGAGACTTTTTATGAATTCAACTAATTTTTTAGGTTAACATGACATGTTAGGTTTTATAAAATGAATTTTTTTGGATGGAAAAATTCTGTTATGAATTTAGTAAAGAAATACCAAATAGTGTCAAAATTTACATAAAAGAGTTTTTAAAATAAATATTATAATATTAATAGGTATTATACTCCAAAAAATCTAAGGCTCATCCAAAGAGCATAATTACTACTATATATTTCACTAATTAACCACTTGGGGTTCTCCTGGATGTTTATAGTATGTTCATTAACCATATAATATAAAAATACAAAGAGACATGGTGAATGTCAAACTATTTAACTAAGAGTTAAATCTAAAATATAATGTTAATAGAGTGAGACAAACCTGTCTAAAACATATTGGTTGATTGGTGTTCCACCAATACCCACCTCAGACTTTAAATAATACATTTTGGGGTCATTAGAAACCGAAAATGATTTTATTATAAAATAATATTTCAATCTTCTTCTAAGGTGCCCCTCACCCCACTTATAAAAGGGCACTTCCCCTTATCTCAAATTCACACCACAAAATCCATTTGAATAAGCCAAAACCCATAGAAATATCCTCCCAACTATCCTCCCTTAATCTTAGAGTCCTTCCTTTGGTCATAAATTCAACCTATGTGCCATTTTGATCAAATCAAAATGAAGAACCCGAAGAAGAGGTAAATATTTCATCACCTCTTTCAAGTTGTTTTCTTCTTTCACTTCCACTTTATTTGTTGTTTAAATTATAAAATAATAACTCAAGTATCTTATATATACTATGATGTTTTTATAGAAATGGTAAAACCATTTTTATTACTAAATCCTTCCTATAAATGACAAAGTCACCATACGTGCATACGTACGGATTACCATCTCCACGTCGTGGTGTAGTTTGTTATTCAAACACTTCATTATTAGAATGGATACAATAATGAGTACAAATTATATAAATATTAAATATAACATGTTAATTATTCTTTATATATGATATAACACCAAATTACATATGATTTCACCATCAATATAATGATATTTTCGCTGATGCGTACGTACAGATTACCGTCTCCACGGCGTGACGAGATTCATTTCCACGTTCACCATTAAACAATGATTACAAATATATATATATATATATATCATTAATAAGTATGTAATATATGACATAATAATTTTACCTGAGATATATATATATATATATATGTATGTATTTAGATATATCTTATTCACTTAGTTCTGTTCAATACGATGTGAAAAAGGAAACATCGTTTATGCATACGTACGACCTACCATCTCCATAACCAGTGATTTCAATTTCATATATATGTCTGTTATACATATTTATATCCTAAATATAAATGACATATAAATCATGTTTTATATTCAGGATGTATTTAAATCATGATCTAAATGATACGTTCAATAATAACAAGTTAAACCACGTACGATATAGAAAGCGATTGTTACCCAAAAAGTTAATTTAATATGGAAATAATTATTTAATGGGTAGTATAAAGTCAAAAATGAATCATGTATGATCTAATAAATATGAATATGGTTCAAGTATAACTTAATAACAAACTATAATCATTATGCAGAAGGTTAAACGTACCCACGACCAAAGGAAAGTGCCAGGTAAGGGTTAATTTCACAATCTCTTTATTATCTGAGGTTGTTTTTACAAGAGTATCTACTGGGAAATATTTATTATAAATGAATATGTTTCATAAAAGTGTTTTTAAATGTATTATTTTTAATGAAATCACTTAATAAAACATCATTTTACATGTTTTAAAGAATTATTTTTCAAAACCATTTTCATAAATGTCCATGTTTTCAAAATGGTTTTATGATTTATTTATATAGACCTGAATATTTTTAAAATGTTAATTACTTTCAAAAGTTTCAATGTGTTATGGGAAACTTTTATTAAAAAAATTATTTAAATGTCTTCATTTCAAAATTGTGTGACTATTAAATGTTTTCATGAAAAAGGGATATTTTTCTGAAAGAGTTTTAAAAATCATTTTTAACTATATCAACATCCTTTTTGAATATTATTCTTGATTGATGATGATTTATTATAAATACAATATTCAATATTGTATTGAATGAGTTAGGATTTGTTTGTCTGTTAACGTGTTATTGTTATACCAATCATGGTTTATATATAATTTATTGGAATTTATTATTCTATTTTTAATATGAATGTTTATGTTATGTTTAAAACATTTCATATGAAGAATGTATTGGACTTAGTACGTGACAGATAGAGACTGGTATAGCTCATAGATGCATTGATAGGTCTCATGATACAATTATAAGTGAATTTTTCTGAGGCCTTTTTGACTTTGATATATGGTTTTGGCCAAGGCCTAAATAATTTTTAGATGTCTTGGTCGAGGCCTTGACAAAATGTTTCAGAATGTACGACATTATACATTACCTCATTATGAAAATAATATTGATGGTTCATGTGGTTATTTTACTAGTAGAATACCCATGACTCTGTTTTATTATGGTAACTTTTACTCAAATCATATTCCATTGATAAATTATACATTATTATTATTTGTAAAGGCTTGTGTTTTCAATTATTCACCTTGACTAATGATTATGTATTCTTCTTCTGTATTACTTACCCTTACAGAGCTTTTGATCTCACCCCTTTCTTATGTTTCATTTTACTAGGATTCCAAAAAGTGTTTAATGATTGATAATCAGTGTCAAGCTAGGGGATTATTGGCGTTCTCAAAGGATCATTTATGTTATGTTTTATTTTATAAGGTGTACTGTAATGTTCGTGTATGTAATCTAATTTCTAGGACTACTAAATCGATCGGTCTTTCAAGATATGATTCCTTGTAATCATTACAATGTATTAAAATAATGCATTGACTATGGGATTCTGGGCTTGGGGCATTATAGTTGGTATGAGAGGAAGTTTAGAAATATCCTTTTAAATAGATTTAGATAATCACTGATTAGAGAACATTACCCTGTTATAGACTTTATGGATTAGTATAGATGAACTTCCTAGAATTTTGGTGATGTAGAGATTTTGTGAGGTTTCCAATAAATACATCCATTTCTGGATACGAGCAGGTAGAGGCGGCTCTGGCACATATGTACCTAAGAGTGAATACACTGACAACAAATTCTGGGCTTTACCAGGGGTATCATGGTGTACGACAATGGGCCTTTCTGCACTCTTGGTTAAGACACTCATGGGGGATATGGTTAGGATAATTCACATTTTCATTATAAGCCATTATTAAGGATTTAAGACTAAATACTTCCTCGATGAAATTTTTTTATGATTATTGATTATATCCATAAACTATTCAATTTATGTTAGGTATTTTACAATTTTGGAATTATGAATTTGGATTCATAAACGGACCTAGAGTATTCCATTGTTTAGAAATGGTTCCCGGTAGAAGGAATGAGAACTCCAACAATACGTATGATCCAAAGATTAAGAAGGATCATATATTTCATAGTATTAATCCAACATTTAGAAGGAAAATACTATCCCACGTATTATCAACTTGTGAATAAATAGTATAATGTGTTAATAAGATAAGTAAAGAATTATTTGAGTTTTATGGATTTGATGAGATGCATGAGAATAAAAATATGGTAGAGAGAAATATGGATAAAGGGAAGAAAGGAAAGAAGGATTTTCCCATATGTGAGAATTGTGGAAAGAATCTCCTTGGTAAATGCTTGAAGGTAATGAGAGTTTGTTATGAGTTTGGAGAAAAATGACATCAAGTATTTGATTGCAAGGATGAGAAAAAGGATTCATGTGTACAATGATTCAACTACAAGGAGTTGGGACACTATCTGAATCAATGTCCAAAATCAACATATTATACCCCATATGATTCTGTTGGATAATAATTAGTTTATGATACCACCACAGATGAAGAGGAATTACTAGTGTTCTTATGTTGTTTTTAAAAGGTTATGTAATATGAGTGTTTTGTCGATGATATACCAGTTATATGAATTATGGAAATAAAGAAGGATTATACTACAGTACTATTTCCTTGAGAATTTGAAATTAGATGATTTAATTAAATGTTACTCAACAAAATGTTTTAACTTTTTGTAAAATACATTCTTGTAGGAAAGATAAACCTTAATGTAGTCCTGATACTGAGGTAGTAATTTTGGAATAAGATATGGTGGGTTTGGATAAATTATATGGGACATTCATGGTTATCTTGGAACTAATTGATGGTTTGTGTATTTCATTGTTGTTGGAGTATTGAAAAATTTTGGATATAAGGATTATATCTTGTATTCTATGAGGAATAAGGGAGCGTAAATGTAAACAATAAGGATATATTGTAATTTATGTTGTTACCACCTTTTAAAAGAATACATGATGATGGTATTAACATGTTATTAAGTGGAAAAAATGATCTTCATTGTGTTTTACATATTTATAAATTTTGGAATTTGATTTTGGAAAGAAGTATTTTGGATAAGTCTAAAGGTTAGAATAGATTATGTTTAACATTGGATTCTATTGTTAAGGTAAAATTATTTCTTATGATTATTTATGGGATTTTTTATAAAAGGACAACCTGGAGGTCGAGAGACTACTAGTCGAGTCCAGCAAGGCCACGAGACTTGAACACACAACCAAAGGGTGACAAGGGTGCATCAACTACCACTGGCCTATGGGATTTCCTAGAATGTATAATGTAGTTTTTTTAAATACTGATAGATGAATTATAAATTGTTTTTGGAACCTTATACGATTAGGATAAATAGAGTATTTTTATGTTCTAATATCTTTTATAGTGAAAGATGAGTTTGTGGTAGAAATTATTTAAAGGATGGATGTCTACATGTCAAGTATATGTTTTTCTCTTATTCTATGAAGAAATTAATTCTTCAACATTTGTTAAGGGATTTTAAAACAAAAAATTTGTTATTCGAATACCTTATGTTTTGTTGAACAATGATATTTTAAGTCATCATAGATTGATGGCTTTGAGGCCCTTAATTTTACACGTGTTTGTGATTGGGGATCTCAGTCACTCCCAATAAATATTTACATTTTCCGTCCAATTATGTGTCTCAAATTTCCACCAATTTTCTCCTAATCGAGATCATAATTTGTTGGTGACTTCTTCATTTCCCTTTCCCTGTTTTTAAGACTAAATTTTATTAACCCGATTTCCGATGTGTGTTCTCCATAAAGGAATTTTTCTATTTTTATCCATTTATTTTTGAACAAAAATTTAAAATTTCGATGATTAAACTTATTGAAGGTGGGGAGAATGTAACACACCACGATTTCATAGTACGTTATTTCTTCAATGTAATTAAATAACTTGCACTACACACACCACTGAGTTCAAGCGCAACACGACTTACCAAACTATCCATTAAAAATCAGTTTTGAATAGTATTAACAGAATTTTAATTTTTATATAATTTTTATAATTTTATAATTCTTATTATGATTTTCTTATAAAAATATAAGAACAAATTTATTTTTTCAAATAAAAGAAGTATGTATTTTAAATGAAAGTTTACCACCTTTTAATATAAACTCCTTTTTAAATACAATATTTGAAACTTTTATATATAAAATTTTAATTAATAAATATATTATTTGGAATCGGTAAATAAAAAATTAGCTTTGATAAATTTTTGGTGTTTTTTGGGTAACTTTCATATTTGGGCGAATAGTGAAAAATATGAAATTTTAACTAAAAATGACTTTTTTAATCGAAAGATTTTATAGTCTTAAACAATAAATTTGAATGGTTTGGAAGTATAATTAGATTATATTATTCCCATTTAATACAATTTTGGTCATAGGACGTAATTTCATTTTGAAATTGGACATAAACAATTGTCAATCTTTTGTTAGTTATTATTTCATAATAATACCCTTTGTGGTTTTGACAACAGGAATTAAATTTAAATTAATAAATAAAATTTCTATGCTTTTAATTTGGTAAAATAGACTTCATTTTTGAATTCCGATTATCAAAATTAGATAAGGGTGAATTTTTGTATGTTTCTGAAAACGTTCACTTTTTGATGAATAGTGAAAAACACAACGTTATTGGTTAAAACTGACTTTTTATTCAAATAATTTGTTATTTTATATTAATTTATTTTAGGTCAAAAATAGATACATAATATATATATGTGTTCAATGTAATTAATTAGAGTAATTTTATAATAAGTTTAGATATATAATATTTCATCGAACTATTTACCGTCTTTTACCCACCTTCTAGGAGCATTTGAAAATTTGAATAAAATGTAATTTTACCCCTTCTGTGAATTGAATTTCAAAAATCCGAGAGACACGGTTGATATCAATATATAAAATGTTTTTCAATAAGATAAATATAATTTTTGGTGAATAGTAACTTTTTACATTTATTTACCACAGTTAAAAGTAAATAGGATAATTAAAGGTAAAAATGATATTATTATTACAATAAAAAATGTCCTAATTCTATCGGATAAGTGTACTCCAACCATAATGGACCTTAGGAATAAAATATGATCCTTTAGGTCCACTTGGATTAGATTAGAACATTTATTATTATTTAATTCAAAGAAGAGTTAAAAGTGTTAAATTCAATGTTTAATAACTAAAACATTTTTAATAAAGAGTTACACATAAGATAAATTCAACTATAAATATTAATTATAAAGATAAAAATATTTCCTATATAATAGTATTTTATTTATAATTTTTAGATGTTAAACAATTTAATTTATTAATGACATAATGATGATGCAATAATTAACTTATTAATGGATTATTAAAATAACTGTTATTATAAATACCCAAATAAATGCAATTTTAGACTTTTTATGAATTTCAATAATTTTTTAGGTAAATATATCATTTTATTTTTGATTAAATTAATTTATTTTGAGGTAATAATGCTGTTATAAATTTAGAAAAAACAATATACCAAATTGTGTAAAAATCGACAAAAAAGAGTTTTTAAAACAAATATTTTATTATTAATTGGTATTATATTCCTAAAACTGTATGGTTTAGAAAAAAAGATTAAATACTATTATATATGTCATTAATGAACCACTTGGGATTAATTTGGAAGTTTATTTTATGTTTATTAACCATAAAATCTAAAAATACAAAGAGACATGGTAAATGTCAAACTATTTAAGTAAGAGTTAAATCTAAAAGATAAGGTTAATATAGTGACCCAAAACTATCTAAAACCTGTTCAATGAATGTTTTTCGACCCATACCTACCTTATCCTTTAAATAAATCATTTTTTGACCATTACATACCGAAAATGATTTTATTATAAAATAATATTTCAATCTTTTCTTAAGGTGCCCCTCACCCCTCTTATAAAAGTGAACCACCCCTTCTCTCAAATTCACACCACAAAAGCCAGTTTTCTCGACCAAACCCTACCCAAATATCCTCAAAACAATCCTCCCTTCATATTAGAGTCCTTCCTTTGTTCATAAACCCAGCCTACAGATCCATTTTGATCAAATCAAAATAAAGAACCCGAAGAAGAGGTAAATATTTCATCACATCTTTCATGTTCTTTTCTTCTTCCACTTCTACTTTATTTTTTGTTTACATTCTTAAATAATAGCTTCAGTGTCTTCTATATACTGTGATTTTATTATAAAAAATGGTAAAACCATTTTCATTACTCTATCCATCCTATAAATGACAAATTCACCATACGTATGTAGGTACATATTACCCTCTCCGCGTCGTGGTGTTGTTTGTCATTCAAACACTTCATTATTTTGATGGGTATAATAATGAGTATAACTGATGTAAATAATAAATATAACATGTTAATTATTCTATATATATTATATAAAACCAAATTATATATGATTTAACCATCAATATAATGATATTTTTGCTCGTGTTTATGTATGGATTACCGTCTCCACGACGCGATGATATTCTTTTCCACGTTAATTATTCAAATATGATGAGAAAAATATATATATCATTAATAAGTATGTAATATATGAAATAATAATGATACTGGTAATATATATATATATATATACTTATATATATCTTATTCACTTAGTTTCGTTCAATACGATATGAAAATGGAAACAACGTTTATGCGAATGTACTACCTACCGTCTCCATAAACGGTGTTTTCCATTTCATATATATGTCTGAAATATGTATTTATATTCTAAATATATATTATATATAAATTTTTCTTATATTCTATAAGTATTTAAATCCTGATCTAAATGATATGATTAGGAATAACAAGTTAAAACACAAACGATAAAGAAATCGATTATTACCTGAAATGTTAATTTAACATGGAAATAATTATTAAATGGGTAGTATAATGTCATAAATGAATAATGTATGATATAATAAATAATAATATTGTTCTAGTATAATTTTATGACATACTATGGTCATTATACCGAAGGTTAAACATACCCTCGACCAAAGTAAAGTGCCAGGTAATGGTTAATTTCACAATCTCTTTAGTATCTAAGGTTGTTTTTATGTGACTATCTACTGATAAATATTTATTATCAATATATATGATTCATTAAAGTGTTTTCAAAGGTATTAATTTTAATGGAAACTTTATCTAAAACATCATATTAAATGTTTTGAAGATTTATTATTAAAAAAATTTCTCATCAATGTCCATGTTTTCAAAATGGTTTTATGGATTTATTTAAATAGACAAGAATATTTTTAAAATCTTAATTCCTTTAAAAATATTCAAAGTGGTATGGGACACTTTTATTCAAAAATTAATTTAAGTATATTCTTTTCAAAATTGTTTGACTTTTAATTGTTTTCATGAAAAAGGATATTTCTCTCTAAGAGTTTTACAAATCATTTTCAATTATGTCAACATACTTTTTGAATATAATTCTTGATTGAAGATGATTTATTATGAATACAATCATCAATATTGTATTGAATGAGTCATGATATTTTTGACAATGGATGTGTTATTTTTATACCATTCATGTTTTATGGTTAAAGTATTTATATTTTGTATTCTAGTTTTAATACGAATGTTTATGTTATGTTCCAACTTTTTCATATGAGGAATGTATTGGACTTAGTATGTGATGGGTGGAGCCTATTATTGCCTCTCTATACATCGGTACGTCTCATGATACAATTAGGCATGGAATTGGCTGATGCCTTTCCCAATTTGGTATATGGTTTTGGCCGAGGCCAAAATCATTTTGAGATGACATGGCTGAGGCCTTGACAAAATGTTTCAGAATGTCTGATAGTATAAATTCTTCATTAAGAAAATTTATATGTATGGTTCTTGTGGTTATTCCACTAGTATAATACCCATGAATATGTTTTATTATGGAATTATATACTCAGTTAATATTTTTTCCACAAAGTATTCATGATTATTATCTGTAAAGGCATGTGTTTTAAATTATTCACCATTCCTAATAATTACATTATCTTCTGCTGTATTACTTACCCTTAATGAGCGTTTAAGCTCACCCCTTTCTTATATTTCATTTTCCCAAAATTCCCAAAAGTGATTTACGGTTCACAAGTAGGATTAAGCAAGGGGAATAATGGTATTATCAAAGGATCACTTATGTTAAGTTTTATTTTCTAATGTGCAATGTAATGTTCGTGTATGTAATCTATTTTCCAAGACTGGTAAACTGATCGGTCATTCGGGATATAATTCCTTGTAATCATTCCAAAGTATTAAAATAATGCATCGACTCTAGGATTATGGGGTCTGGGAAATACATCATGTCCTAATAGAGTGTCATAATGTTTTGAATAATCATAATCATAGAAATATTGTGTCAAGGATACCAACCAATACAAATTTTTCAATATAATATTGGTGAAACCACATGTGTATTAGATATTGGATTAGGAAAACTCACATGCTTTCTATTTTTGATATTGGGATAACCCTGATGATCCCTTATATGTGAAAGTTGGATAACCTCTAATGTAAAATTGTAGCTCATATCACAATAATAATTTTCCAATTCATTGGAGTGTTATAATATACCAACATATCTATCAATCATAATTCATTAATATGCCTATCACATCATCATGAAATCATTTTTAATAACATCATTACATATATGTTTGAATAGATAATATTTTTCATAGAATCATATTCATAATGAGTCATAATTAGTTTCAATGTTTGTTATCATTGATGAGAACTCAATATTAAATACCTCTAAAAATATTCTTATGTGAAAAACCATATTCATTTTGAAATCACTTATTGAAAATCCCAATATTTCCAAAAATTATTCATAGAAAAAAACATGAATACTTTTATAAAAACCTTTAAATTAAATAAAATTCATGGTAATGGGAGATTTTATTTCTGAATAAATGTAAAATAAACAATTCCTTTTACATATTCATTAAAAATTCCAAAGTACCATATTTTTAAAATGACAAGATGAATACATAAAAAGTTATATTAACTAAAACATATATAATTTGGAATCATAAGAATATTAGTATAATAAAAAAAACTCTATGAAAAAAATTTAATGAAAAATTTTACATATATGAAAATAATCTCAAATTATTAGTAAAATAATGTGGATTTTTCCTAAAAATATTCATTGGTTATTTTGAGAACACAAATGGGGAAAAATTAATGGAAAACCTAGTACATGTGTAAATAACCATATTTAAATTAAATAAATATTATATGGGTGATAAATATAATTTAATTCTATCATCACATATTTTTTCATAATTAGTCACAATAAAAATGAGATTGTAATGTGAAATCAATACATCAAGTTGTATATTGTTTCTGATGCTTTGGTTGAGGCATGTATCCATCTATGGATAATGCGCTGATCTGTTGCCCCACATTGCAACTTTCCAAAGGCTGGCGACATCCATCGCTTATTCAGATACATTTTCTCCATTATAAAAATGGGATTATGGGATGTTAGTCTCTCCTTCTGTATATTTCTACTTAGAACATGCTTCCTCATCTCAGTCTCCCTTATTTATTAGGATGTTGTTTATGAAACACTTCCCAGTGTTATGACTTCATTGATGTCGCGTAATAAAAACGACATCATTCAGGACAATCAAACTGTTTATGTCAAGGAAGAAACCTTAGATCAGGTGAGTATTCATTTTGGACATCTCAAGCATGTATTTACAATGTAACATTGATGCTTCAGTGTTTATTACCATTCTGATTGGGATTCTCTAGGGCGCATATAATAGATATTATTTTTTATTACACACAAAAACATATTTTATTAAATTAAACCTTCACTTGATACTAAATATAAGATCTATAGGTCTACTGTATTTGGGGCTTAGGATCATTACATAATGACTGAAAACATGAAACACAACATATTTATTGAATAATTGTTATACATGACCACTACATTCCCTCATACTTAGCATTGCAAGGGATAACCTAAGGAAATGAATAAAAAAAGGGTGAGATATAAATACTAGTAATGGAGTAAACAAGTCATAATATGATGAATATAATACATGTTATGAAATAGTCATATCAATGGATCATAAGAGAAACATGGACATCAAGACATCATATAACACGATTATAATAACATGGAAATGTGATAATAACACTTGACATGGTATTGGCATGATCCAAAGATCATTTCACATGGTGGACGATTAAACCCTCATTTCACTTTAATTAGAATTAGTAAACCCTCACTGAAAATGATGTATCATGATACAAATCTTTTCCCAATGCATTCGAGCGCTATCTGTGCGCACCCTTCTAAAACATTTCATTTCATGCATAAGTGTTCCACATGGATCATTAATCATAGAATCATTAAAGATCATCATTTATTCCATAATAAAAAAAATGTATAATTCATACATAAACCTAAATAATCAATAGGTAAACATTAAAATGGTGAATACCCATCATAGGGAAATGGTAATGGTATTCACAACCCAAAAACATTGGCTTGGAAAATCACAGTGCAATTTTGGCAGCATAACGACATAAAATATGAATTCATAAAAATGATTGATGAGATATAAAGGGGTGTATAATAATATATACATTAAATTTACAATAAGGGGGTCATATAGATATATATCCCAACATATGTAATGGAATTTTAGATTCATTGTACAAAATAATTCCTAGAGTGTCAATGAGGAGAGAGAAATTCCTTACAGAATTTCAGCATTGTAACGAGTGTACATGGGTAAAATTAAAAGGGATAAAGTTGTCTCTCATCATTAAAACATAAATAAAGATGTATGGGAGAGGTGCTAAATCATTCCCTAACATTTTTAATTGTGCATAAAATGGCATAACAACATAATGAAATTTGGACCAAAATGATAAAGGAAGAAATCCCTTATAAGGAAGAGTGATCCCAAAAGCTTTGGAGGGGATTGAGAGAGGCTTCTTGGGAGCTTTGGGCTTCTTGGGAGGATTCTAGAGAGATGAGGAAAGAGGTTGGTTGATATCCAAGGGCTTCTATTGGAGAGGAAGTGGGATCTTGGTTTGGTTTATATAGGAAAAGAGAGTGAATTATTTATTATTTATATTTGGTACCCTACACATTAAACTAATCAAAACCACAAACCATCCCATGGTTTTTCCCATGGTTTTTTCCAAAGGGGATTGGAAAATAATATTTTATAAGACCAATGGCCGAAATTCTTAAAATATTAATCTTGCTCATGTGGCGGTGAGTCAAATTATCAAGGAAATCAATTTAAAAAGATAAAATGTTTTATAAGTCATGGAAATCCCAATAAGTCATTGAAAAAAAATCTAAATTAAAACTAAAATAACATTTTTTATTGGTAAATCATATATTGGCTGAGAATAATGTTTATAGTATTAAATTAAATCTTTATTGGGTCATTATGGGTTCATAGCACACATTATATTTTTAAATGGTATTTACTTTTTACCCAAAAATTCGACAATCATAGAAAATTATGAAATATTCACCGTTGGATAATTTAGACACCATGATAACAAAAATAGTATTCATTTTATCTAAATGATTTTTTAAATAGGTTAATTTTTTTACTTTTAAAATAAATACCAATAGTTATTGAACATTCATGGGTTTTGACAAAAAACTGCATTCAAATCTTTTTAAAAAATTTAATTGGTTTCATAAAATTTATCAAATAATTTATATTTAAAGATTAATTTAATAATAATATTTTACTAAAATATTTTTCAATTCAAAAATCCCTTAATTCATTAAAAGATATTTCGTAATTGAATATTAATTAAAAATACTATTTTTGATTTACAAACTATTTACAGCGTAAAAATAATAAAATTAATGTATATTCATTATTATATAAAAAAATAATGCATGTAATCATAGTGCTACAATCTTTTTACAAAACCCATTTTAACTCCCACATAATACCAACTAATAAGGTGTGCGATGGTGTTAGACTATTGGTATGGCTCGAACAACAATGCTCTAGAGGTAATCCATATCAACACAAACTTCTATCGTATGTGGTTCCGTTCGAGATTACTGTGTTGAAGCTCAGCTTGGGCTTGGTCAAGAAAAAAACCCAATTAAAACACCTCGTATCCAAGCTCTAACAAATGGGCTTTGTACGGGTAAAGTCTACTGGATGAGGATATCGCTTCATTTGTCTGAGTAAGTTGGATTTATTAAATCCCTATATTTATACTAATTAGGTAATCATTGTTCAACAAATATATTAGCAATGTGAACAATTCATAACAGTATTTTGAAATCCAAAAACATAAAACCATGGAAGTGCTTATTTTATATAACCATTTTACATAATGAGAAATTTAATTTGATCAAGATGAATTTTTATTAACAAAATATTGGGTCATTACAATCACTTCCCCTTAAGAAATTTCACCCATGAAATTTCCTATTCCCACACCAAAACAGATGTGGGTAACTCTACTCCATCACTTCCTCTAATTCCCATGCTTCCAATTCAATGTTTTGGTTTTTCCACAGCACCTTGACAAGGGGAATTGTCTTATTTCATAGATCTTTTTCACTACGATCTATAATCCTCACCAGGTTCTCTTCATAGGAGTGTTCAATATCTAATGGTACCACATATTGATTGAGTACATATAATGGGTCTGGTATGTACTTCACCAAGATTGATACATGGAATACATCATTTACTTAAGATATGTTTGGTGAGAGTGCTAGAAAATAGGCCACTGATCCATTGAGATCAAGGATCTCAAAAGGGTCAATGTACATTGGACTAAGCTTTCCCTTCCTCCCAAATATCATAACTCCCATCCATGGTGATATACATAGTAATACCATGTCTCTGACATAAAACTCTAGGTCTCATCAACAATTATCAGCATAGATCTATTGTGGACTCTGAGAAGTATTAATGTACTATTGGATGGTATTAAACTTCTCCACCATTTTTTCATCCATTTCTGGGCCTAAGATTTTATTTATCCCCAACATGGTGGTGTTCCACACCTCTTCCCATAAAAGCCTTCATACGAATCCATAGAGATGCTTGAGTGTAAACTATTATTTTATGAGGACTCAACATGATGAATATGTTTATCCCATAATCCATTTAAGTCCATTGAGAAAACTCTCCACATGTCGTCAAGTGTTTGGATGTTCTTCTCAGATTGGCCCTCAGTTTGAGAATGATTAGTCATACTATAGTTTAGTTCAGTATCATTAGCATGTTGATGACTCTTCCAAAACATAAAAGTGAGTTGTGGATCCTGATCGGATACAATCGATAGTGGTACTCCATACAACCATACAACATCTTTGAATTATATCAACGCCATTTGATAAAGTGAAATATTATAATAATTTGAAATTAAGTGTGTAGTATTTGTAAGATGATCCCCAACAACCCAGATAGAATTGTTTCCTTTAGATTTCATCAGAAGTCTGGTGGCAATATCCATGGTGATGTTCTATGATTTCCATGCTAGTATGGGTAATGGTTGCATCATCCCCAAATACATATTTCTCTCAACCGTCACATGATAACATTCTAGGAACTTTTATGTATATTCAGTGATCACCTTTTTCATGTTATCCAACAAATAATTCTCTTGGAGATCTCGATACATCATTGTGTTTCCTGGGTGAATAGAGAAATTTGAACTTTTTGCATCGTCCAAATGATCCATCTTTCACTTCGGATTCGATGAAACATATAGTCTTGACCCAAGTCTTCCAATTCTTTCATCATTAAAATTGATCTCCGAGGATTTCCCTTTTATAATAGTTTCCACCTTCATTTGAATTCCCCCATCATAATTTTGATCATCCTTTTACCTTTCCAAAAGAGACGGTTGAGTAATCATTTGTGAAAATATTGATGAATTTCAATTATTTATGATTCCTGTTTCCATCTTCAAAAAATCTAAAAAGATTGGATACATTTCAATTCTCATGAATGATAGGATTGTTGGGTCCTTTTAAGTTATAACATCTTCCACATTGTTTGATTTCCCAAGGTGGTAATGGATTGACTACTCATAGACATTGACCAGCTCTTACCATCTTCGTTGGTACATATTCAACTCTTATAGTGTGAATATATACTTGAGGAATTTGTGGTCTATATATATTTCACACATATCCCCAAAGAGGTAATGTCACCAAAATTTTAAAGTGAAGATCACCACATCCTACTCTATATCATGTGTTGGATAGTTCTACTTAGGAACATTAAAGTACCTTGAAGAAAAGGCAATGACTTTTTCATTATGCATCAACAAACATCCAAGGCCCTTCTTAGAAGCATCACTGAATACCACAAAACTATACCTAGGTTTATGTGAAGTTAACACGGGCACATTAAGAATCCTCCTTTTCAACTCTTTGAATCTCTCTTAATAGTTATCACTCCATGAATGCATGACTCCCTTATGAGTTATCTTGGAATGAGGTTTTGAAAATCGTATGAAATTTCTCACTAATAAGACATAATATCCTACCAACAAAAGGATCACTACAACAAAAATTCACTCTAGCGGTGGTTCTTGGAACTGTCGCTAAACCTTTTTTAAAAATGGTTTCCCTGTGGTTTATAATAAACCACCGCAAAACATTTTTTAAAACGCCGAACCTTCCCCCCCACCATTCCCCCCCTTCTCACCCTGCAACCCCACTTCCCCCGCGACCCCATCCCCCCGTGACCCCGGTGACCCCGCGACTCTGGCGACCCTTCATCCCCCAACAATCTCACCCCCCCAGCAACCTCGGCCCCCTGCGACCCCGATGACCCCGCGACCCCGGTGACCCCGCTTCCCCCGGCGACCCCGGTTCCCCCGGCCCCCCGTGACCCCGGTGACTTAAATGAACCCTAAAGTTTGAAATAAGTTTTTTGAATCTTTTTTAAACTCAATTTCATTACCAACTCAGGTTGGGTTCTTGAATAATCGAGTCATGATAGAGGTATTTGAGTTAATTACTAATGATATTTTGGTTGTTTTATTAAAACTAGGGTAGTGGTGTAAGAGGTATTTGAGTTTAGCCTTATAGGATAGATAATCCAGTATATGTTATGATAGTTGATTCATTCCTATGTAAGGACACTAATTATATCTTTTCTAACATGAGTACTTATATAATTAATTATAGAATACTATTGGATCAGTGAATGCTTTATATAGTGATCAAGATTTGATTTATGTGCTTGTTTTCATGTGGTAAATGAACTACCACGGGATGGATAGTCTTGGAATTCCAATGATATATTCTAAATGATTTTCTTTATTCTATTTTGAACCTATTGATATTTTCTTCTTCTTTTATATTTGATATTTTATCTTGTAGAAAACTTATATGTGAATTTATGACCTGAACACGACTAGGTTTACACCTATATAAGTTCCACTCAGGATTCATCATGAAGATGATGAGAAATTATTCTAGGAAAATGAGTATGAGGGGCCTCTACTTATTTCGAATTCTGGAATTTATCTATATGTATATTCAATATCCAAGACATAGATGATAATTTAAGATTATTTTTTTACACATCATCATAATAAATTCATGTATTCTAAAACATTTCCTTATATAAGTGTATGTTTGTTAAATCACACTACCTACTTTCCAATCGATCTATATTCTTCAATTTTAATAAGAGGATATTTATTTTCTTACACATTATAGGATAAGGATTTTAAGTGATGCCTTAATGATACATAAATGTGATATTGAAAAAGTGATTCAATATTATATTGGAATGTTGCGACTTTTTGGGGATCACATAGAGATGTTTTGAGTTGTTAATATGGTTGTGACTTTTTATGGGAAATTTTATTGTGAGATAGTTCAACTAGGTTTATTTTGTATTTAAATTTTATGTGTATTTTCTTTCTCTATATGTTATCCATACCAGATGATTTTTCATTAATATGTATAGTCTTGGATGAAAGTAATCACTTTCATTGAATATGTATATTTTTATTTTTTGTTATTTTTTGAAAGGGATAACCTATTTATTTATAAGGCCTACTTGACTATAATGAATTATGAAACATAGGTATGGAGTTCCTTAAACATTTGATACTTGATCATGGAGTTCATAAAACATCTGTTTCTCAAGAATTGAATCCCTTTACTTTGCATAAATTTCTTTTGTGTGTTAAAGTGAGTGGTATTAAATACATTCTAACTTATTGTAGTGGTTTGGATAAATATAATTCTTCCAAGTTCTCGAATATAATGTTTAGATAGAATTAGTTCTGGGATTTATTTCCAATTATGTGATTCTGATTATCTTATTATGTTGTCATGGATGATAGTACCAACACCCCACATTTCATCTCCAAATTTCCAACATGATTCTACTATGAAACTCCAAACACCAAGCCCATACACATCAAATATTCTTAAAATACCCTAGTTTGATCCCCAACCCACATCAGTTTCATCTTGAATGCCATTTCTGATGTGGTCACCACCTTACCACATCTATTTTAATGCAAAAACACTAGTAAGTCCTTATCTAGATGAATTAAACCAAAGGCACTCAATCCCACCAACCATTGCACTATCATATCCCGACCACGATGACTTAAAACTCAAGGAATAACAAAAATGTTCAATTCCCACACCAAAGTATGAATCTGACTCTTAGTTTAACTCCATGGTCAGATCCTCAATCGTCCCATTTAACCATATTCTCCACTCATGAGAACTAACAAATATATGATCCAAATCACCCTCAATTCACACCACCAATCTTTTCTAAGTTAATACTCCAAAGAGAGGTCTGGAAATTCAATCCAGACAAGGTTAATAAAACCTCAAAACCTAATCTCCCAAGTTATTTCATTATTCATTTCCATGAACACCCCCACTTATCATGCCTCAAGAATACCATCCCTCATGTGGTTCTTGTCACTCCAAATTAACAATGTTTTGAGTTTTGTAAGCATCATACGGTTTTCCCTAATCATTATTTATAATATATTTATTCGATATTAGAGTTTTATATGAAGAATCAATATATAACTTAGTTTGGGGTAATTCCAAATTAACAATGTCATTTGGTTTTCATGGTAAAGTAGCTACCACATTGTTAGCACACTGTTTCTCTTTACCAAAGAGACATCCCCA
Organism: Viscum album; assembly: GCA_963277665.1. Classification (NCBI taxonomy): domain Eukaryota; kingdom Viridiplantae; phylum Streptophyta; class Magnoliopsida; order Santalales; family Viscaceae; genus Viscum; species Viscum album. Next base: position 1,285,312,535 of record OY728141.1, read on the forward strand.
ATCCCAAACACTAGAGGTTTCATATCTAACTCATGGGCTCATCTTTATTATTCTATGTTTCTGTAATCTTATACTATCGTGTATATGAATATCTTTCTCTATTTAGTAGTACCAATGTTTTTTAATTTTTTTAATTATTGTGTTGGCACATTGTGATATACATGGATAAAATTTGGATTACATTACTGAGGAAAACATCTTAGTATGTTAATGGTTTGAATGAGTTTTTAGATTTTTCAATTTCTAATTGATCTGTTGAAGGGAGGATGAAATGTCCATGTCATGAAGGTAAATTTAGAACATGGTTGAAAAGAGATGAAGTTTATGAACATCTAATACTGAAGCAATTCCCTTGTCAATATTTGTGTAGGATTTGGGATGGAGAATCGAACATTACAGAAAGATTGAGCACTGATGTTAATCCCCATAATGAGGTCCCACGTTCTTTGAAAAAGGAAAATGAATTGCAAAACCTCATAAATGATGAATTAGGCTTTGCAAGACACCACTATTAGCATCAAAACATATCAGAACAACCAGAAGAGGGTGATACAAATTGCAACGTGACAAGTGATGTTTTTGAGACTGTAACACAGGAAGATCAAGATTGTAACATATCATTAGATCCTCCTCTTGATTCTGTGGAGCCAAATGTAAGAGAAAACTTCACTAAGGAAAATGTGTTTCATGATTTAGTAGACAATGGAAATCAAGAGTTTTATAGTAGGTGTTTGAAATATTCAAAGCTTTCATTTCTTCTGAATTTGTACCATATCAAATGACTATATGGAGTTACAAATAAGGAAATGTCCATGATATTGGAATTGTTTCGTGATGCATTTCCTGAATCAATAATCCCAGAATCTTTTTATGATATGAAAAAAGATGTTAACAAACTTGGTCTAAATTATACAAAAAAACATGTGTGTCACAATGATTGTATGATTTATTGGGGAGAGGATTCAAGTAGACAGAATTGCAAGAAGTTTTATTCTAATAGATGGCACAAAAAGGGTGATGTTGGAAGTTTGAATGACCATAATTTCTTTGAGAGGTAGAAAAGGAACACACCTGCAAAGGTTTTTCGTTACATTCCTTTGAATCCTCGATTGGAAAATTTATTCATGTCATCGAAAACCACTGAATACGTGAAGTTGAATTCTGTAGATAATTACAATGATTGGTTAATGAGACGTCAATGATATTCCAAATCATGGATGACGTTTGATTCATTACATCTAGATTTGTTAAATGATCCTAGGAATGTTCTATTAGTATTGGCTGCCGATGGATTCAAACAATTTGGGACTTTGAGTACTAGTTATAGAATTTGTCCAGTTGTTTTGTTCTCTTATAATCTTCCTCTATGGATGTGTATGAAACAAACATCTTTTATCCATTCGATGATTATTACTGGAAAAAGAATGCCTATAAATGATATTGATGTATAATTTTATCCTTTTATTGATGAATTGCAGGAGTTATAGAGCAACAATGTTAAGACATTTGATGCTTCTTCTAAAACAATGCTCAAAATGCATGCTGCTTTAATGTGGACCATTAGTGACTTCCCTGGGCCTATGAATTTATCTGGTTTGAACACTTACACAGGTTTGGCTTGTCTCATTTGTAAATTTGATTTTGTGCCCAAATGGCTACCTCATAGAAGAAAACAGTGCTTCTTATTTCATCGAATATTTCTCAATTCATCTCATAGATTTCGGCTGAACATATCAAAATTTAATGTTTCCATTGATCATAGACCACCTACAAAGTTATTAACTGGTTCTGAAATATTGACATAGCTTGAAATAGTTGAAACAGAATTTTGGAAGGTTCATCATTTGAATGATAGCGGAAAACGGGACCGAAGTGCATCGTCAAACGAAATCAGAACGCAACAATGGAAGAAAAAAGTATATTATTTAAACTTCTGTATTGGGAATTTAATTTGTTACGGAATAATCTTGATGTGATGCATATTGAAAAGAATGTCTGTGAAATTTTGATTTTCAAATTGATTAATGAGCATGGAAAGTCGAAGGATCGTCTCATTGCTCACAAAGACTTACAAGAAATGAACATATAACCTGATCTCTTGCCAGATGAGAAAGAAAATTATCCACCGAAAATTTTTGCAACGGAAAATAGAGATAAAGATACATTCCATCAAATTTTAAAGAAGGTTATGGTATCTTATGGGTATTCAAGTAATATCTCGAGGTGTGTTGACTTGAAGAATCGTAAGTTACATGGATTGAAAAGTCACAATTCACATATTTTGTTACAACAGTTACTACCATTGGAATTGCGTACATTATTACCTGAAAAATTACTGATGTTGTACTCCAATTCTGCACATTTTTCAGAAAACTATTTGAGAAATCTCTACATCCATTTCATCTTGACAACCTCCAAGAGAGGATTTTATTGACCCTTTGTGTAATGGAAATGATCTTTTCACTGTCATTTTTTACTGTAATGATGCATTTAACTGTGCATTTGGTTGAGGAATCTAAATTAGGGGGCCCCATTCATTATCAATGGATTTATCCAATTGAGAGGTACTTTATTTATATGTTTTTCAGTTAAGTAATCAATTTTTGGTAGTTTATTAAATTGATAATTTTGTATATTTTATTTCATATATATCTTGTGCATTTGAAATCATACTGGAGAAATAATGCTCAACCAGAAGGCTCTATTACTGAAGGATATTTGGATGAGGAGTGTCTTACCTATTGTTCTCGATACTTAGATGACATTAAGACAAGATTTAATTGAGTTGGACGTGTTGACGACACATCTACTCAATCTCAAATACATCAGAAATCCAAAATATTTCCATATATTGGCCGATCATTTGGGAGGACCTCAAATGTGACACTTAATGAATTAGAATTATTATAGGCACAAAGATATGTGCTTATGAATAGTGAAATTTCAGATCTATTTATTGAGGATTTGAGGATACAAACAACGAGACAAATGAGAGGCAGAATAGGAAATGAGAAAGATATAACGAAAGATGTTAATAAAGATCTTATAGAATGGTTTGCACGATGTGTAAGTTCATAAATATTGAAATAAATATGAATTTTAGCTTGACACATTCATTTTGTAAATCTAAGAAAGTATATTTCTTTTTTCAGATCATGAATACTGATACTTGAGAAGAGGTGTCAAAAGATATGATGTTTCTTGCTAGAGGTCCTCTAAAACAAGTTAGAATGTTCGACGCTTATAATGTGAGTTGATTTAGATTTCATACATTCGATAGAGAAGTGGGGTTGAAAACATAGAATAGTGGTATATTTAAATTTGCTAAAGTGGAATACGATGGAAAGCTACATGATATTATTGAATTAAACTACAAGGGACATTTTTCTGTTGTATTATTAAAATGAAAATTGGTTGATATTATCAGTGGTGTTAAAAGAGATTCTTTGCAATTTACTTCAGTGAACTTCTCTCGCTTGATGGATGTTGGTGATCATGAACTGCATGATCCATATATCGTAGTATTGCAAGAAAAAAAATTTATATAATGTGAATAATGTTGTTGATGAAGGGTGGAGTGTAGTTGATCATGTAATATAAAGAGATTTGTATGATATGGGTGATGAAGTGGGAATTTTAACCTCTGAAATTGTATTTAATCAACAAAAGGAAGCAGAATTATTTGTCCATCATGATATTGAAAATATTAGTCTAGAAATGGAGATTGAAGTGGATGTATCAATGGAGTGGGAAACTGAAATTATTGAATGGTAAAATTATTGTATGTACAAATATTTATTTATTCAGCAACCACTTGTTTCATTTATACAGTCATTCATTATCAATATTATATTTATTTTGATTGTTAGTATTGGGCATCTATTATCATTTTTAATTTTTTTTCTATGTAATTTTTTTGAAATATATATTCTGAACTTAATTTTATTTGATTAAATGATAGTAATGTCAAGGAGTAGGTGGTACACTATTGCATCTAGTTCTGTGACAAATGACGATCCATCTGGCTCCCTCCCCACGACATCTGAGGAACCAGTTTCCTACACCCCTGCACTATCTCCCCTACACCATCTACAACACCATCTGGGGATTTTCTATTAGAGCTTGAGTCATCGAATCCCCCTTCAGGAGCCTCACCAGTGGGGCACCGACATGCCCCTTCAAGTTCATCATGGGCATACTGGAGTGTCACTGTCATAAATACAAATTTTAATTAAATAAATTTATTGCATTTTGTTTATACTAATTTTTTCCCATTGATGATGAAAAAAATGCCACCGTTGAGAAAACATAAAAAATTCAGATGTTTGGAATATGATTGGCGAGAATATATTCGTGCCATTTGATTCATATGGGGTCCCTACGGATGACGTCGCGGGGTTACTTTGCCAGATTCTAGGCCAGCTGGCAGCGGAGGCCATTTCCCTTCCTGTTTCTTATGATGATTGGAGGAATATGCCTCCAAGGTGGAAAAATGATGTTTTTGATTCTCAAATAAACATAAATTTATTAACTTATGGTTTAATTGAATGTCATGTTACTAATATGTTAAAAATGAATTTCTGTATACAGATGTTCTTCCACTTTACAGTTGCCGATGTGATAGAATAGAAGTAGACGTTGAAAAGTCTAGGTAATAAATGGAAAGAATTAAAATGGAGATTGTGGTGTGATGTCAACGATACTTCGTTGACCATGAAAAAAATTAATGAGAAGCTACCCAGTGGGGTACCGAAAGAACCGTGGAAAGTTTTTGTTGACAAACATCGTGATGAAAAGCGGATGGTATTGAAATATATGTTATTATATTATCCTCATTTTACATTTATACATGTATATAAAGAGGACATGACATTGAATACATTACTATTAAACTGTATTTTATTTATTTCAGGATCTCTCAAGACAGAATACATCAAACCGGTCTAAGAAAGTCATCCCTCACACTATGGGCTCAAAAAGATTTTCTAGAAGCTGAACGACATTGGTAATATTTTAATTAGATTAAATATTTATATGATAATATTATCTGTTTAATATATTTAATTTTTTATTTAACTTTTCTTAATGTAGTCATAGATTATAGGGAACAAAGCAACTCGAACTGAAATGTGGTTGGATGTTCACAAGAAATCAGATGGAAGTTTTGTTAATGAGCCTGCTAAAGAAGTTGGGGTATAAAGTCAATTTTTTATTATAATAACTTATTATCGGTTTTTAATCTGTTAATATATATTGATATGTGATATATAGGTAAAAATTAATGAACTATGGGATGTCAATCCTATGCAGTCCTACTCAGTATCCCAGGATAACCCGGTTGCTAAAGTCCTTGGGAAGGAGCATCCTGGTAGATTGCACGTGATGAGTTTGGGACCCATTCCATCTGAGGTTTTTAAGAGGCCACCAGGGATGGCAGCTAGATCTACTCCTATCTCTAGTCATCCCATACCTAGAGATGCTAAGAAAGAGATAGTTTCTCTACGAAACACAGTTCACCAGAAGGGGGATCCGATATCTGCTTTGCAGAAAGAGTTGACTGAAATACGTCAGCAGATGAGAAGATATGCCCCCGGTGGTAGTGCATCGACTGGTGTTATGTGGGTAAATCATAAAAAATAAAAAACATTTAGTTTTCTAACTTTCATTGGTTTTATGTTTTAATATTAATATGCAACTGTATTTAATTTTCAATATAATTTTCTTACATGTGACATCAGAAAATAGAGATGAAGGTGGAGAGGGTGATGATGCATCATCGGACCGTGAGTAGTCGTATTGTTGATGTGTTGAACAAATATGGGAACGGTTGGTTTTTATATGTAATATTTGTGGCACAAATTTTCCACCAAACATTTTCACGTCTTAAAATTTCTTTGATTTATCATGTTTCCTTTTATGAATTTTATTGATTTCCGATGTTTATTTTTATGTCTTTGTAACAACTCGAGATTTTATAAGATATATTCTTGTTAATCTCTTTCATATCTTCTACTGTACGCTACACCAAGATTATCTTGCGCTATACATGACACTATATTAGCTTGCAGTATATGCAACACTAATATTGGATCGTGTTACACACAATTTCAATTTTTTATAGAAGTTATTCTACGCAACATTGACTGTATATATATATATTCAATGTATTAATGAAATTTTTATTGATTTCGTTATACTCAAAAACAAAGGAGTCATGCACTAAACGCAACCCTGACATGGCTTGCATTACAAGAAATCGCGACCTTCCTCGATAGCATGTGTTGTACGCAATACAGGGTTTTACTAAACAACAATATATTGTTATAATATTATTATGAACTAGCCATTATAAATAGTACTAACTATATTTTTAATTTTATAACATTATTATTCATCTTACACATTTTCTATAACATGGTATAAGAACAAAATAATTTTTTCGGGTAAAATAAGTATTTTCCAAAAAAATGTAGTTTTTCCGCCTTTTGATGGCACACCCACTTTAAATCTTCTTTTGACATGTTTATAAGTTCAATTTGAAAAAATAAAATTTTTCTTTGGAATCAAGATATACGAATTTGATTTCGATAAATTTTTCATATTATTCTGGTAACTTTCATATTTTGATGAATAGTAAAAACACGCTATATTTTAATTAAAAACAACTTTTTTCGTCACAATAATTTATATGGTTAAATTATAATATTGAATGGTATTAAAGTATAAATAGAATATTTTTTTACCAGTTAATATAATTTATGTCATTATCATTGATTTTACATTGAATTCGTAGGTTACATAAATTCCATCTTTTGTAATGTTTTAAACAAAAACGCGGTTTCTTTCGACAACATGATTAATTTTAATTGAATTTCTGCAACTTCTGTGTATTTAATTTGGAAAAATTGATTCTATATTTGGAATCAGTGGTTCCAAACTATATTAATAGAATACTTTTTATTTTTGGGCTTTATGAATAGTACCAACAGTAAATTTTATTTACCATAGTAAAAGGTAAATTGGGCGATTAAAGGTAAATATAATATTATAAAATTATCCTAACAATTGTCTTAATACAATTGGTTGATTATATTTCGTCCTAAGTCATATTTTGGTTGAAATTGAATCCATTAGAACCCACTTGGAGGTGATTAAGACCTTTAGTTTATTTTACTTAAAGGAAAGTGAAATATGTCTCACTCAACTTTAATAATTAAAGTATTTTTAGTATAAATTTATATACAATATAAATTCGGTTATAAATACAAATTTGAAAGATAAAATGATTTCATTTTTCATGGTAATTTATTTGTAATTTTTTAGAGCTATTTAATTACCTTATTATCTTATACATTAATGATGCAGAAATTATTTTTTTAGTGAAAAGTGAATAATATAGTTTTTATTGAAATAGTAATACATAAAAAAAGGCCAAAAAATCTGTACAAAACTTATTATTAGTGTATATATAAACCCTAATAATCCGCTAGCCTAATTTTTTACCATTTGGATCCTTATTAAAGAGATTATGACACTTATAATATTTTATTTTAAATGATTCCAAAGTTGTCACCTTCATAATTTAATAAAGAAAACAATTTACATGTTCTTATTTTAAGATGATAAATTCGAATAAAATTATTATTATAAAATCATTGATATTTATATTCATCAAAGGATTTTATTTTTAATTTTTATGCAACAAATAAGTATATTAAATAATTATACAAAAATGTTGTACTAATTATTTTATTAAGAGAAATACCAAATAAATAGTTTTAAAAATATTAAAATAAATAACATATGAACTATTTAATGTGCTCCACGAATTTTATAGACAAATTTGACATGTTGGGAATCTATTAAATATTTTGTTTCGAATATATCCTCAGTGTAGATTTTACTTAAATTCAAATAAATGAATAGTTTCAAAATTGACACTATTGTTATTTTAGAAACATAACATATTATTAAATAGCTTAAAAATCACAAAAATATTTAAAAATTATAAATTGAAAATTATATAGTCTAAAATGTCATAAATTATCCAATTATGGATTATTAAAAACACATAAGTGATTATTTATAACCATTTAAAATTTAAAATTTTATTACCACAAATAAACTTAAATAGATTAAATAAGGATAAATCAAAATGATAAGGTTTAAAATAAGATCAAAACATATCTAAATTTTATTGGTTGATGAGATTACAACTCTATCTCATCTAATCTTCGAATTGAGTAATTTTTGGAGGTTTTTATGTGGGGTTTGAATTTATATTAAACTAATATTTTTTAGGATTCCAAAGGTGCCCCTCTCCTCCCTTATAAAAGGGTACCTCCTCCCGCTATTCCTCACACCATTTTGATCCTTTTAGTATGGAAAAACTCTGTCCATTTCACTTCCACACTTCCTTAGAAACCTAATAGAGGTACTGGTCTTCTCAAAAGACCAACTCTAGTGCCCTAAGATAATGTTTAAAGGAGGCACTTCGAGAAAGAGGTAATACCTTCTACCGTTTTCTTCAAGATCCATTCTTATTCTACTCCATATTCTTTAGTTGTTTCATTATGAAGTAATAACATCAGTATCCATAATATAATAATATTTTATTATAAATATTAAACAACCCTATTTCATATTCTATCCATCCTATGGAAAACAAAATCATCGCGCGTGCGTACGTACAGAATACCGTCTCAACGCCTTCGTGTAATCTTTTTTTCTACCAACACCTTACATGGATGGATATAATGGTGTAATTAATAACTATATATGGTTATTATAACATCATACTGATTCTGATATATTATACCATCCACTCCAATTCTATTCAATAATTATGGGAATGAAATCATTGCTCGTGCATACGTACGGACTACCGTTTCCACGACGCGATGAGATTCATTCTCAATGATAACCATACATGAATGATCATAAAGTTTATATAATTAATAAAAATGAAATATATTAAATAATAATGCTACTAGATTTATGAATATATATATTTATGTCATCTATTTAGTTTCATTCAATTCAATAAGGAAACGAAAACAACGTTCATGTGTACGTACGGCCTACTGTCTCCATGAACGGTGTATTTCATACTTTTTATCGATATATAATATATATGTATATGATGAATATATATTATATATAAATCATGTTTTACATTATGGGATTATGTAAATCAGTATATAAGTAATAATATCAAGAATTACAAGTCGAAACACATACGATAAATGAAATGATTTTACCCAAAATGCTGCTTCAACATGGAATTTACAAAAGAAAGGGTAATATAAAGTCATAAGTGCAACATATATGATATCATAATAATGAATATGATTATATAATAACTCTATGACATTATTTAAATCATTATATAGGATTTTTGGATCCATATGAAGCATATTGGCCCTAAGATAAGGGATAACTTTTCCAATCTCGTTTTTATCTGAGATTGTTTATTCGTAAGTATTTACTGGGGTTATATTTATCATCCACGTCCCAGTTTTCTAAAAATTATTTCATGTATTTTTAAAGTCATTTTTACCCATTTTCGAATTTTACTACATGGTATGTATGGAATCGTTCTTTTATGAGGTACTTTTTGACTTTTCCGGCAAAAGTACGAGAGGAATGTTTTTTTAACTTATAAGGCACATACGAATTTTTGTGGTTTCATAACGCCTTATTTTCAAGAAGCTTACTCTACAGTATTTCATTTTTATTTTCAAAAAAATCATTTTCTTTTAAAATTTCATGGCATTTTTTGAAAAGAAATTGATTTTGAAGAAGAAAGGATATTTTCCTCAAAAATTCATTTCCAGTGTTTTATCAAAACCATTTTTCATCTAAGATGACATTATTTCATATGTGTATGTTTCAAGTATCATAACTCTATGATTTACATGGTTTCACATTTCTTATTATGAAATTATATCTATTTCTTTTATATGGATTATTTGATTTTGGGATGATGTTTATGAAACCCATTTTATTTATTGGGTTATTATGAATGATGTATGTTTATTTTGTGGAACAAGTAAGAATGATTTCATTATGAGATGGGTGGGACCTATATATCCCTCCAATTCATTGGGTAAAGATTTATATCTCATGATATAGACATGGCTGGAATGGTAATTTAATTTGGTTTAGTGTTACGGGACTGAAACAAGGAGTGAACTCGATTCAGAAAGGGACTTTGTCCACTAAGATGGTCTTGGCAGCAATGCCTTGGCTACTATGGAAATCATAACATGTGCTGAATGGTTTCCACAATTACATGTTTTATTTCCATTATATTTTATCATGGTTAATGTTCCATTATGATATATTCCTTACGTACTTCCATGATTTATGTATTTTCTCAAGATTTTGATGTTTAAATTTCATGTTCATGTGTTTGCTTTCAAATGTTTATGGATTGTTTTCTGTTCTCTATGTTTGCCCTTACTAAGCATTTGAGCTCACCCTTTTTATGTATTATTTTCCCTAGGAAATAAAGAAAGTTTTTCGGTAAGGAAACAAAAAGGGGAAGATCGTTATGGGAGTTGTTGAAGATCGTTCAACATGATTAGAAGTTTATATTCCATGTTTCCAAAGACAGTAAACTATTACGATTGATGTGTGTCTGTTTTGGTTATGTATTAAGTATTCTGAAAAAGTAATGTAATTTCCATGTACGTCAATATTCAAGTCTCTACAGTTGGTATTAGTGGAAAGGATTAGTCAACATTTGGAAACTAGGATGCGAAAATGTTAGTGAGATCCCTAGAGATATTTCTATGGTATGTCTAGGGATGTCCCTAAGGATAAGTATACGTATAGGATATAGTCCTAGAACTATGGTATCGATCTTAGAATTTAACCTAAGATGTTAGATATTGAGGGTAATCCCCCTTTACTATGTTGTTTTCCATAGTATGATTTTTTCCTCTCACAGCATTCTTTTTGGGTTTTAGAAAATGGCTAGAAACAGGAAGATTCACGATAATGGATGATATGATGGACAATGGAATGATATTATTCATGAGAAACCAAATGAAAAGGGATTTGGAAGTCCAAACATCGTTATTATTCCTAATCAGAAATATCATAATATGATTAATAATATCAACTTTGGTAAGTTTCCTGACTCAGATAATAAGAGAAAGAGGGAGTTTCATGATGATCATAGAGAAATGAAAGTTCAATTCCCCTCATGTAAATCATGAGGGAAGAGGCATCAGGGATAATGTTTCCATGGAACTGGAAGATGCTTTGGTTGTGGAAAAGGAAAAAAATCCAATAATTTCAATGGAAAAGGTTTAGTTAACACCATGGACATAGATAATGCTATTTCTAAGACATCAACAATGGTTAAATGTTTTAAATGTGGAATGTACAGGAATTATGCAAACCAATGCCCTAAGAGAAAATCTCATGAAGAGAATCAGCATGGTCATATGGGTAGTATTTATGTGGATTATGATGAGGAGACTACAAATGATATATGAGATTAAATAAGTGTTGAAGCTCAGTCATTTGTTTAAGAGGGTAGTGGAATGGTTGTATGTTTATCAAGAGTTATGCTGTATTGTTAATGGTACTATGGAATAAAGAATCATCTAAGGATTGTTACACTATTGTTTTTCCTAAATTATTTTAAAGTATATGTCGAATGGTACTGGTAACCATGTATGGTTATTCAGATATTTTAGTAAAGTAGATGATATGCACTTAATGAAGGGATAAGAAGATAATGATATGTTTGATTGTATTCACGAGCTCATTACTGATATAAGGACTAAGTGATATTATGGTTTGATTATATAGATTTTTTTGGGATTTTGGTATGAGGAAAAAGTTACATTTTGATAGTATTCATGTTTTCACTAAGGTTTTATGGTAATTTATGTTTCAAGAGAATATATGACTAAGGTATTCATGTGTTTGGAATACAACCAACAAGATATATCTTATGATATATGTGGGATAAATGCTTGTATTCACATTATTGGTAGATAACCTTTCTAGTAATTGTTTTCTTCATACTATGAGCTTGGACCGAAGTATTTTAGATAAGCCTAAAGATTGGAATAGATTATTTTGACATAAGTTATTATTATTTAAGGATAGAACCTTTTTTGATATTATGGATGGGATGTTATAGTAATGTAGTTTTAGAAAAAGGACAACCAGCAAGATGGGCGATAGCCCATCGTGTCGGACAAGGCTATGGGAATCGAACCCACAACCGAAGTGAGAATGGGATTTATCACCTACCACTGGCCTACAGGAAGTCACTAATTAGAATAAGCTAGTTTTATTTTATTAAGAGGTATGATAGATGAAGTATATGTCTATTTTTTGAATCATATACGATTAATCTCACTATAGATGGACTTATATATATTTGATAAATTTTGCAAACTTTTTGTTTGAGACAGATGGAATGACCTGTCATTCTATCAAATGATCTGCTAACACTTCGCAAATGAAAAATTCAACTTCATTTCTTTAAGAGATGAAGTGGAAATTGTCCAAGGAACGACCAACAGTGAGATTATACCAAAATCATGTAAGTATTTCTTCTAATTCAAAATTTTAAACTTTAGGGAAATGATATTGAAAACCAAAAATGTTGTCCTAGTGCTCTTATATCTGATGAATCAGATGGTATCTTAGATCATCACAAATTTATGGCTTTGTGATTGATGGCTTTTTCATAGCCATGTTCTCTACCACTCTCCATCAGAATTTGATGGTTAGATTTTTCTTCCATATCCATATTTTATCCTATGTTCTCTTATATAGAAACCGAGTGATGAGTTACTTTGGGAAATCATTACGTTTCATACTTTAGTTTTTAAAATTATGTTTTAGTATTCCTTTTTACGATGTGGGTTTCTATAAATAGTAAATGATTTATAACCCCGATGAATTTTGAGGCCGAAATTCTTTTTAAGGGGGGTAGAATGTAACAACCCGAGATTTTATAATATATATTTATTTTAGTCTATTTCATATCTTCTACTGTACACTACACCAAGAATATCATCCGCTATACATGACACTGTATTATCTTGCAGTATATGCAACACAAATTTTGGATCGTGTTACACACAATTTCATGTTTGTTTGATAGTAGTTATTCTACGCAACATTGAGTATATATATATACTTAATGTATTAATGAAATATTGTTTGATTTTGTTATATGGAACAACAAATAAGTCATGCACTAAACGCAACCATGACTTGGCTTGCATTACATGTAATCGCGACCTTCCTCGATAGCGTGTGTTGTACGCAATACCGGGTTTTACTAAACAACGATATATTGTTATAATATTATTTTAAACTAGCCATTATAAATTGTATTAACTATATTTTGAATTTTATAACCTTATCATTCATCTTACACTTTTTCTAGAACATGGTATAAGAACAAAATAAATTTTTCGGGTAAAATAAGTATTTTTCATAAAATATAGTTTTACCGCCTTTTGATGGCGCACCCACATTAAATCTAGTTTTTGACATTTTTATAAGTTCAATATGACAAAATAAAATTCTTCTTTGGAATCATGAATTAAAAATTTACTTTGGATAAAATTTTAATATTATTCTGGTAACTTTCATATTTTGATGAATAGTAAAACACGCTATATTTTATTTTAAAACAACTTTCTTCATCCCAATAATTTATATGGATAAATTATAATATTGAATGGCTTTAAAGTATAACTAGAATATATTTTTACCATTTAATATAATTTATGTCATTATTATTGATTTTACATTGAATTCGTAGGTTAACTAAATTCAACCTTTTGCAATGTTTTAAACAAAAACCCATTTTCTTTCGACAACGGGATTAATTTTAATTTAATTTCTGCAACTTCTGTGTATTGAATTTGAAAAAATGGATTCCATATTTGGAATCAGTGGGTCCAAATTATATTAATAGACTACTTTTTATTTTTGGGCTTTATAAATAGTACAAACGGTAAATTTTATTTACCAAAGTAAATGGTAAATTCGGTAATTAAGGGTAAATATAATATTATAAAATTATCCTAACACTTGTCTTAATATATTTGGATGATTATATTTCCTCCTAAGTAAAATTTGGATCGAAATGGAATCCATTAGAACCCACTTGGAGGTGATTAAGACCTTTAGTTTATTTTATTTAAAGGAAAATGAAATATGTCTCACTCAACTTTAATAATTAATGTATTTTAGCATAAGTTTATATAGAATATAAATTCAGGTATAAATACGAATTTGAAAGATAAAATGTTTTTATTTATCATCGTAATTTATTTTTAATTTTTAAATTTTATTTAATTACCTTATTATCTTATACATTAATGATGCAGAATTTGTTAATTTAGGGAAAAATCAATAATATAGTTTTTATTGAAATAGTAATACATATCAAAAGGCCCAAAAATATGAAAAAACGTATTATTAGTGTATATATAAACCCTAATCATCCACTGGCCAAATTTTTGACCATTTGGATCCTTATTAAGGCGATTATGACACTTATAATACTTTATTTAAAATGATTCCAAAGTTGTCACCTTTATAATTTAATAAAGAAAACAATTTACATGTTGTTATTTTAAGATGATAAATTCAAAAAAAATATTATTATAAAATCATTGATATTTATCTTCATCAAAGGATTTGATTTTTAATTTTTATACAACAAATAAGTATATTAAATAATTATACAAAAATGTTGTACAAATTATTTTATTAAGAGATATACCAAATAAATGGTTTTAAGAATATTAAAATGAATATCATATGAACTATTTAATGTGCTCCACGAATTTTCTAGACAAATTTGACATTTTAGGAATCTATTATATATTTTAGTTTTAATATATCCTCTGTGTAGATTTTATTTGAATTCAAATAAATTAATAGTGTCAAAATTGACACTATTGTTATTTTATAAAAATAACATATTAATAAATTGTTTAAAAATCACAAAAATATTTAAAAATTATAAATTGAAATTTATATAGTCTAAAATTTTATAAATTATCAAATTATGTAAAATTAACAACACATAAGTTATTATTTATAACCATTTCAAATTTAGAATTTTATTACCACAAATAAACATAAATAGATTAAATATGGATAAATCAAAATGATAAGGTTTAAAATAAGATCAAAACATGTCTAAATTTTATTGGTTGATGATATTACAGCCCTATCTCATCTAATATTCGAATTGATTCAATTTTTCAGGTTTTTATGTGGGGTTTGAATTTATATTAAACTAATATTTTTGAGGATTCCAAAGGTGCCCCTCTCCTCCTTTATAAAAGGGTGCCTCCTCCCTCTCTTCCTCACACCATTTTGAACGTTGAAGCTCAACCAAACTCTGCCCATTTCACTTCCCCACTTCCTTAGAAACCTACAATAGGTACTGGTCTTCTCAAAAGACCAACTCTAGTACCCTAAGAGAATATTTAAAGGAGGCACTTCGAGAAAGAGGTAATGCCTTCTACCGGGTTTTCATGTTCCATTCTTCTTATACTCCCTCTTATTTAGTTGTTTCATTATAAAGTAATAACATAAGTATACCTCATATACTGATATGTTATTATATATAGGAAACAACCCTATTTCACCTTATATCCATCCTACGGAAAACAAAATCACCGCGTGTGCGTACTTACGGAATACCGTCTCCACGTCGTGGTGTAATCTGTTTTTCCACCAACACCTTACATGGATGGGTATAATGGTGTAAAAAATAACTATATATCATTATTATAACATCATAATGATTCTGATATATTATACCATCTACTCCAATCCTATTCAATAATTATGGAAACGATATCATCGCTCATGCATACGTACGGACTACCGTCTCCACGACGCGATGAGATTCATTCTCCATGTTAACCATACATGAATGATCATAAAGTTTATATAATGAATAATAATTAAATATATTAAATAATAATTCTACTGGATTTATGTATATATATGTGTATGTCATATATTTAGTTTCATTTAGTTCAATAAGGAAATGAAAACAGCGTTCATGCGCACGTACGATCTACCGTCTCCATGAACGGTCTATTTCATTCCTTTTATCAATATATAATATATATATGTATCTGATGAATATATATTATATATAAATCATGTTTTACATTCTGGAATTATGTAAATCAGGATATAAGTAATAATATCAAGAACGACAAGTCGAAAAACATACGATAAATGAAATGATTTTACCCAAAATGCTACTTTAACATGGAATTTATAAAAGATAGGGTAATATAAAGTCATAAGTGAAACATATATGATATCATGACAATGAATACGATTATTTAATAAGTCAATGAAACTATTTAAATCATTATAAAGGAGGATCGGATCCATACGAAGCATATCGGACCTAAGGTAAGGGATAACTTTTCCAATCTCGTTTTTATCTGATATTTTTTATTCGTAAGTATTTACTGGGGTTATATTTATCATCCACGTCCCTATTTTCTAAAAATGATTTCATGTATGTTTAAAGTACTTTTTACCAATTTTTTACTTTTACAACATGGTATGTATGGAATCTTTCTTTTATGAGTTACTTTTTGACTTTTCTAGCAAAAATATTAGAAGAATGTTTTTTAACTTATACGGCACGAACAGATTTTTATGGTTTCATAACGCCTTATTTTCAAGAAGCATACTCTACAATATTTCAAGATTATTTTCAATAAAATACCTTTATATTAATATTTCATGGAATTCTGTGAAAAGAAAATGATTTTAAAGAAGAAAAGATATTTTCCTTAAGAATTCATTTCAAGTGTTTTATCAAAACCATTTTTCATCTAAAATGACTTTATTTCATATGTGTATGTTTCTAGTATCATTTCTCTATGATTTACATGGTTTCAATTTTCTTATTATGAAATTATATCCATTTCTTTTATATGGATTATGTGATGATGGGATGTTGTTTATGAAACACATTTTATTTATTGGGTTATTATGAATGATGTATGTTTATTTTTTGGCACAAGTAAGAATGATTTCATTATGAGATGGGTGGGACCTATATCTCCCTCCAATGCATTGGGTAAATATTTATATCTCATGATATAGTCATGGTTGGAATGGTAAGTTAATTCGGTTTAGTGTTACAAGACTGAAACGAGGAGTGAACTCGATTCAGAAAGGGACTTTGTCCACTAAGATGGTCTTGGAAACAATGCCTTGGCTACTATGGAAATCATAACATGTTCTGAATGGTTGCCACAATTACATGTTTTATTTCTATTATATTTTATCATGGTTGATGTTCCATTATGTTATATGCCTTACGTATTTCCACGATTTATGTCTTTGCTCAAGATTTTGATGTTTAAGTTTAATGTTCAAGTTTTTGCTTTCAAATGTTTATGGATTGTTTTATGTTCTCTATGTTTGTCCTTAATAACCATTTGAGCTCACCCTTTTTATGTTTTATTTTCCCCAGGAAATAAATAAAAGGTTTAGGTAAGGAAACAAAATGGGGAAGATTGTTATGGGAGTTATTGAAGATCTTTCAACATGATTAGAAGTTTATATTCCATGTTTCCAAAAAAACTACACTATTACGATCCTTGTGTGTCTTTTTTTGTTATGTATTAAGTATTACGTAAAATTAATGTAATTTCCATGTACGTAAAGATTCGAGTCTCTACAGTCTTGATTTCTCGAGTGTGGTATACATCATTCCATTTGTGCCTGTGTTTTAATTGGTAGTCGAGATTTTGGATGACTGGGAGTTAAACCCATTCTTGACGTGTTGAAAAAATTGGGTCATTTCATAGTGATCAAGGGGATAGTGTTGTGGACAATTTGGTGAGGCCCTTGTAATATGTCTTACTGGGAGGCCCTTGTGAGTGTTAATTGACCTGCATGATATGTTTTGTGTTTTTAATGTGTCTAGGTGTGACCTGTGGGTCATGCTAGTTTTTTGGGAATGAATTATAGACCTAGGATGACTGGTAGTGTTGTGTAGCTATATATTATGTTAATGATTTTGTTTGATGAGATTTGTAAGGGTGGTTATTTTTTATTATGTGTTACCCTCTCGGAGAAATCTATGTTGGGATAAGGAATGTTGTATGGGATTGGACTTCACCCTAAGTGAGAGCATTGTAGTATGAGATATGGTTTTAGATGAGGTTTGTGATATAATGTAATAAATAACCTTTATTGGAGGTTAGAGCTATGAGATGTAATAAATTACTTGTTCTATGGCCCCATCCTAAGTGGCAAGGTAGATGTATGAGATTTAGTTTGAGATATTGTATGGGACCTTACACTGAGTGTGAAAATATTAGTTTGAGACTTGATGTGAGATCAGGATCTTTTATGAGAATGTACCCTATGTGAGAGGGTAGAGGTTGAGACTCAGTTATGGGACCCTACACTAAGTTATAGGGTACACGTTTGGGTTTGTATAGTGGGATTCCTTCTCTTTCAATATTGGATGATGAATGTGAGGTCTATAATATCTGTGTTTTAGTTAGCACACAATAACCAAAAGTGAGTGTTTTCATGCTATATATTGATGAATAATTTATATTATAATACATGTAAACATTTTATAGGATGGTGATATGAGGTTCACTATGTGATACCCAACTTTGTTTTACGCTCACTCCCTATATGGGAACACTGACACACATGTAGATATAATGTTTCATTTTCAAGTGATATAAATTATGGGGGGTCAAGAAGGATGAGCTAGATGTATGGTTGGAGAGTAGTAAAATAATGGACCTATGTTTTATAGTTGATTCTATCATATATATTTTTTCAATTTATTCTATACAGATTTCATAGGTTGATGTTTCTTGTTGTATGTTGGTATCTGCAATATGGATCATTCTTATATTGCATGTTAATGTTTATTTATTTTTTTCAATTTATTCTATAATGATTTCATAGGTTGATATTTCTTGCTGTCTGTTGATTTGTACAATATGGTATTTCTGGGTTGATTAGTTTCTCAGGGCAGTGGTGTAGCGGAAGCAATTTTTTTTTTCTGGTCAACTTTTAGCGGTGGTTAAAACAGGTGCCAAATAGTGAAAATTGCTGCTAAAATTAATGGTTTTTTACGTTTCGCGGTGGTTTTGACCACTGATAAATAGTCGCATCGTAGATTCCTCATTCGACAGCAGTTCTCGTGACGTTAGAGGCAGTTTTGCAGCCGCTGGATTAGAGTTTATTCACGCCGATTATAACCGCCGCGAATAAAGTCATATCAAGGGCTCGTAAAAAACCGCTGCTAAACTCAGTAAAACCATCGGGAAATGTGGTAGCTACAATGAATTCCTTAAAACACTGTGAAATGGATATAATCACTACTAATAGATTGGCGACACCATATTAGGCAACAGTTAACAGAAACTGCTGCGAAACCATGTAACGAAAGTTTAAACCGCCGCTACACGCAAAAATAACCACCACCAAAAGGTGTTTCTCTTGTAGTGGAAGTAGCAGATATCTTTTACCAATTTTGGACTCATCCATCCCTAAATTGTATACGTCTTTGAGGGATCCACATAAATCCCTTTACATGGGATGATATGGCCCAAGAATGAGACATCCATCAACTAGAACTCACACTTTATGTACTTTTCATAGAGGTTCTCCTTTCGCAACCTATCTAGTATAGTTCTTAGATTATCCTCATGATCCTCCTTAGTTTTGGAGTATATTATAATATTTTCTTTAAAAACTACAAAAAAAATTTTGAGTTAATCTCTAATGACTTTATTCATCAATTAAATGAATATTTATAGATAATTAGGGAGTCCGAAGGGCATTACAATGAATTCAAAGTTCTATAAACTCGTACAAAAAGTAGTCTTGGAGATAAACTTCTTCTTCACCTTTACATGGTCATATCCTGATTGCAAATATTCACTAGAAAAGAATTTTTCTCCACATATCTGATCAAACAATTCATCAATTTTGGGCAGAGGATACTTGTTCCTTGTCATGATTTTTGTTGACCTCATGATAATCAATGCAAAGACAAATTGAAACATCCTTCTTCATGATGAAGAGTACTAGTTCACCCCATGGTAATGCACATGGGCATATAAACCCTTTATCCTGATTCTCCTCTATTTGTTTTTTTATCTCCTCAAACATCACAAAAACCATTCAATATAGAGTCTTTGATATTGGAAATTCCCTTGGTGTAAGGTCAATTTAAAATTCAACATCTCTTATAAGAGGAAGACCAGGAAATTACTTGGGAAACACTTCAGTATATTCTCTCACAATAGGCATGTCTTCAAGGAAGTTTTCTTCATTGGACTAAGTCATCTATGAAAGATACCCCCACTCATAGGGAAATAATATCTATACTCAAGATGATTGTTAAAAAAAATATTCCTCTTCTAATTGCACTTGTATAGAATTGGGGGCTGATTCTCCATATGGAGCGGGATTCCCCTCTCACAGAAATTTATGTTGGATCTATATAAGGAAATCCAATCCATGCTGAGAATTGCATCAAATTCTACCAAAGGGAGTATTACAAGGTTCTTTGGGAAGTTAAATCCACAAATTATTATAGGGGAGGCATTATATTAATTGTAATCAATGATTGGCTCAATTGGCATACTTGCTGAAATCTTTATATCTACAATTTTTTGCAGTGTTATGATTGTTCTACAAAAATTTTGGCATACAAAGGAATGTGTAGAAGAAGAATAAAAAATTACATTAATTATTCTTGAATGAATAAAAATTTTACCTATCACCACATCATAATTGATTGGGGTCACTTCGGTGATAGTGATGTCAAAAGCTTTCCCTTACTGCCTTGGAGGTTGTTTGTTTCCTTAGAAAACCCCTGGAATAGGAAACTAATTTCCAAGGATCCCTGGTTTTGAGTTCTTGAAGTAGTAAACAACATGATGAAGGTTGAATGAATCATTCATCTCTTATGTATTAGCCGCAGGTTTTCCTTGTTGGTAGTTAATGTATAGGTTCCCTTCTCTTACACACCTAAATCATTTCCCCAGCCCTCTCAGGGAATTTTCACGGTTCTTCTTTCCACAACTTTGGAAAGTGGGGTGATGGATTTTCTTATCATCGTTGGATTTATCTATTGGACTGCCAGAATTGAAGTCCACCTTATGATTCTTATCCCTATAATACCCTTGAGATTATCTGGTCACCTTTTCAACCTTCAGGGTACATCAGACAATTTCCACATAGCAATCAAAGTCACAGATCGTCATGGATGCTCGTAGGATAGATTTCTACCCACCAAAGAAACAGTCAACCTTTCATTCTGGGGTAATGAAAAAGCCATAGACATGTCATGCGAGTCTTGTGATGTTTTCCCCATATACTCTAATGGATTAATTGTCTTTTATCATGAGGGAAAGAAATTCCCCTTCCATCTTATGGTGTATGGTGCGATGAAAATATTTGTTGAAATGCATTTTCTAGAAATCCTTCCATTCTGATTCCTCGATTTCCTCCTCATGATTCATATTTTTTTATCAATGTCCACTAATGACCAGTTTCAACCTCCTTACGATATGCTTCCAGAAGTACCCTCTCCGGTTAAGAACATTGAATGATGGAGAAGATATTTTCAGTGGAGTTGATCCATTGTTCAGTGATTTAGTGGTTAGGTGATCCATTAAAAGTATGAGGCATTTGTCTCATGAATCTCTCAATTACGACATGTTATTTTCTGGGGGGGGTTAAATGTTACCTTTGACCCATGTTTCTATTCAAATCGTGAGTTAAATAAGAGAGTATTGTTACAAAGTTCATGATTTCCACCCCATTTGGATTTGGAATATCATTAGAATAGTCATCACATTGAACTACTCAATAGCTGATACCATGAGTCCTCTTATTATTGTCAATTAGTTCGAATAAAATAAATTATTGGAGTAATACATAAATGTTAATCCAAGGACAAATATGGATTACGTAAAAATAACTTTTATTTCCCTAACTTATGGATCTATAGACTTCAATCTATCTTATCCCTAATCTACTTCCCAACATATATTCATAGGGGCATTTTTTATTCCCTTAATAATGGTTCATACTATGATTATGAATTTACCAAAGCATGTCCCCTTGGAGGGTTGTATCAAAAAGTGAAGGAAGGATCATGGTCGTGTACTAGGATACCCTAGTTTTAGGCCAAAACTCCTTGTCGGAGTTCTCACTCCTAGGTACATATGTGCTAGAACCGCCTCTACCTACTCGTATCCAGATAAAGATGTATGTGCATGATAAACAAATTTCTCAATATTCACCAAAACATAAGGATATTTTTATTATACTTAGTCTTATCTTTAAGGCTTTCACTATGTTTTTCTAATCCTAATCCCAAAAATACTAAACCATACCTTTGATACCAACTTTAAAATCCCTCTTTTCTTATGACACACATAAACATTTTTTATTACATAAAACCTTACCTTGACACATCAATGAAGATCGATAGGTCTAGTGTCTTTGGGTATTAGGCACCATAGTGGAAGCAGGTCTCTATAGTGGTGGCAAGGTACTATATCTACGGCAGATACTGCGTAGAACACTAGCAGCAGAGTACTGCTGCAGTACTATTCACAGAATGGGCCTTGAGCCTAAAATTTGGGTTTATCAGCCATGTAGTGGGGAAAATTCCCACTGGGACATTGGGCTATGTAATGGGTCTCCCTGTACCCATTTAAGAGTTGTATTTTCTTTTCTTTAATAATAAATGAGGCTTTGGGCCGACCCTTTTATGAAAACATTGGCTTCGAATATCGTGGTGCAATTTCGACAGCATAACAATGTGACCTAGGATTCATAAAAAGGGTTTATTAGAGTTAAATGGGTGTACCATCATATTTACATGAAATGTATAGTAATTGGGTAATATAGATTCATTTCCAAACATAAGTATTGGAATTTTAGATTCATAATACAAAATAATTGTTTTAATGTAAATGAGAAGAGAGAAATTCCTAACAGAATTTCGGCATACTAATAGGTTTACATGGGAGGAATTAATGAGAGGTAAAGTGGTATCTCATAATAAAAACATAAAGAGGGAAATATGGGGGAGTTTTGAAATCATACCCCCTTATTTTTAATTCGAAATAAAAGGGCATTACAACATAACAAATTTTGGACAGAATGAGAAAATAAGAAATCCCTTACTAGGAAGTGTGAAACCAAAGGCTTGGAAGGGGATTTATAAAGGCTTATTAAAAGCATGAAATGCCTTGGGTGGATTCTAAAGAGAGGATTTAAAAGGATGTTCGAGCTCCCAGTGCATTGATTGAAGAAGAAGTGGGAGCTTGGGTGGGGTTATATCGGAAAAGAGATGGAATTATTTATTATTTAGGTTTTGAACACAACACATTAACTAATCAAAACCACAATATATCCCATGGTTTTTCCCATGGTTTTTTTCAAAGGGGAGTGTAAAAAATATTTTATATTGAAAATTTCTGAAATTCATAAAATATTAGGCTTTCGTATGTGGAGGTGAGTCACACTCTCAAGAAAATCATTTTAAAAAGATAAAATGTTCTATAATTCTTGGAGGGTCCATTAATGAATTCTAAAATACTAAAATAAACCTCAAATAAATTTATTTTAATGTTAAAACATATATTGGTTGAACATAATGTTTATATTATTTCCTTACCTCACTATTGGGTCATTATGATGTCATAAACACTTCACATATTTTAATGGTATTTAGTTTTTACCCAAAATTTTGACTATCTCAGGAAATTATGAAAATTTAACTATTGGATAATTTCAACATCCTGATTCCAAAAATAATATTCAATTTATTTAAATAATTTTCTTAAATAGTTTAATTATTACATTTGAAATAAAAACTAACTTTTATAAAAAATTCATGGGTTTTGGACAAAAATAGATTTCAAACAAAAATTAGACTTTTAATTGTATTGATAATAATTATAGGATCATTTATATATTAAAAGTAAATTATTAATAATATTTTATTAAAATATTACTTAATTCAAATATCCATTAATTCATAAAAATAATTATCATAATTGAATATTAACTAAAAATACTATTCCTGCTTTAAAATCTATTGACAACATAACAATAATAAAATGAATGTATATTATTTATTATATAGAAAAATAATTCACAAAATCATAGTGTTAAGGTACTATTACATAACCCCTTATAACACATGTATAATAATGAAGTGTATGGTGTGTGATGGTGACAGACTCTTGGGGTGGCTTGGATAATATCTCACGGGTGGTAATCTCTTTCAACGTCCACTTCTCCCATAGGAGGTTAGATTCGAGCCTAACGTGAAGATGCTTGAATTGGGAAAGGTCAAGAGTGAAGCCCAATGATTCCAAATCCTTTCCAATTTTTGAAAAATTGGCTTCGTACGGGGAAGTCTACTTGATAAAGCCATCACATCTGTTGTCTTTGTAAATTGGATTTGTAAAAGCCCGATATTTATTCAAATCATGTGATCACTTTTCAACGGATATATTTGCAACGGTAAGAATTCTTAAACGTATTTTTAAATCCAAAAACATAAAACCAAGGGAGTTCCTATTTTATATAACCCTTTTACATAATGTGAAATTTCATTATATCATGTGGAATTTTCATTATGAAAATTTCGCATTGTTATAGCACAGAAGCCTGAGGTATCCCACACCTAATGCAGTGAATTCTATGACATGGGAATGTATTTGAGGTTTTTCTTAGCTTCCAATGTTTAACACTGGAAATTCCACGAGATTAGTTTCTAGCAGAGGTGGATCAGACTGATCAGAACAGTGATAGTAGTTGATCATATGGGTGCATTCCGAATACAGAACACATGAGGGGTTCACTTAAGAAGTGGATCAAGACTCCCTATGAATGAGGATACTCGGATGCATGGGTCCCTATAATGGAGATTCTAGGGGTTACAGTTGGTTGGGATTCCACCTTAGGGAGGATTCATACGTACCCTATCTTGGAGACAGGGATCAAAACACACCTAGTTCGAAGGAATGATCATGGAATTAGGGTGTGCGTAGAAGAAATAGAAACCATGCAATGTTGGGGGTTTGGATGTTTATTGGCATCGATACTTCTATGAGAAGTGTGTAGGTGGATGAAAGGTTCTCATCGGGATGTGGTGGACCAGTTAAAACCATGATGGACGATGAATGGTTGAGTGGAGTGGATGGATAATGAGATGGGATTGACATAAATATGATGATGATGTTGGGATTGATCCTCAATTTTATTCCTATGTATCTTTTGGAAGGTAATAACAGTCCATGTAGTTTAGATTGGGGAAATGGGATTCCTGAGGAGGCGGACCGTGAGGACGGATGCATGGAAGGGACCCAAAGGAGGTAGAACCTCAATGTTAGGGTATGGAATTCCTAGAACACATAGGCTCAATGGAGAGAGTAGTATGAGACATGGATGATGGTATTTAACCTTAGGTGGCTTCCTACATATCCCTGTTGTAGGGAATCAAAGTCCACATAGTTCTGGATGTGCATTGAACGGGGTGTCCACATGGGACAATGACCCGGGGACATGTTGGGGGGATTACACTTGGTTAGCAGCCCGGGATGGTTTGACACCGGGGGGGGGGGGTGGTGGACCAGAGATATGGGTCCCAACAAAGGGTTCTTCAACATATTAACGTATATTGGGGATTTAAATATCATACCACTGGTCCAGGACTAGAATGTATTACCGCTAGTCGGGGACTACAACGGCTTACCACTGGTTGGGGATGAACCTCAGGGAGGCTTCCTATATACCCTATCCTGGTGAAAAGGATCAAAACCTATATAGTTATATGGTATATAGTTTAATTTCATTCTATTCACAAAGGGGAAATATAGTTTAACATCGTATATGATGGGGTGAACTGACATGTGGTGGTTGGGTCCAATGGGTGATGGGATTGATTCTCAGGGAGGCTTGCTACGTACCTTGATCAGAAAGATAAAATTTCAATGTCTACATAGTTCGAAATGGTAATTATATTTTAACTTCATGCAAGAAAAAGTTGTGATAGCGTGAATGGGTTGAGAGATGTCGGTGTTCAGATTGAACCACATGGAGGCTTCCTACATACCATTCTTGGAAAGGGAAAGGATCAAGGTCCACATAGTTTGGAATCGTGAATATAGTTTAATGTCAAGTGGGATGGAGGTGACCGAACGTGAAAGGGTTGGGACAACTAGGTGTTGGGCTTTAACCTCATGGAAGATTCCTATGTAACTTTCATAGAAAGGAAATGATCAAATTACACATAGTTCAAGAAAGTGAAATGGGGATTACACTCTAATGTGGCGTAAGGTGGATGAAAAGGTCGATGCTTACTTAAACCAACATGATTCATGCTCATGGTGAGAAACAAGAGGCTGAAAATTCATGACAATCACATCGCATATTGTGAATTTGTGTGGAATAGAGACTGGGCCTATACATGATTTGCTTCAGAAAGAGGAAACAAGGGATTAATCTTGGTTAGCCACCCAGAGAGATGGAGATCGGTACATACTCTGGGATGGAGACTCAGTGGTGAAAAAGCCGAGAGGGAGAGGGATGGGGTAACAATGGTCTTGATTCCCATCTATCCATTAAACTTTGTGCACCGAATTATAAATAAAGAGAGATGATGATATCTCCTGCATGAAAGGCTTGGGTCTTAAACCAATATTATTTCCCATTCTAGCAGATAGTTGTTGTCCCAGCAAATAGGATCTCATTTCATGTGATGAAGATCTCACTCCTGTAGAGATGAGAAGGAATGGAGAATTTTAGAGATGGTGCACCCTGTGTATATTTCATTGGGTGGGTGTATAATTTAATTTCATGTGCTGAGGACGATGGTTCTTGGAAGTTTAATGTCCTGCATCTCAGACAAGCTAGGTTCTCTCTACACCCATAGGACTTACATAAATGATCCCCACCCACCCTTGTGTATGGGAAGAAAACAAAAATTCCATGGTTAGGCATTTTTGTGGATTGATCCATTGCGGGGATCACGATAGCATGTCTATGTGAAGAAGAAATATATGTTAGCATGCCTATCTAATTAGGCATAAGTCTAAGTAATGAAACATAAAGCACCACCCATGGGACCTTGAAATCACTTCATACAATCCTGGAGGGTTGTATGGGAGAAAGGTGTGTGGGATATGTGTGTTTGGTGTAAGAGGCACCCCAAGATGGTGTCCAGGAAAGTGACATTGAAGACATGCCCAATTTTTCACACATGGAGGGAGGATTGTGTGCAAAAGAAGAAGCCTGTGCACAAAATGCATGGAAATGGAAACTGATGTGCACAATTAGCTGGTCATGCATGGATAATGGAGGCTTGCATTCAATTGGATGATTTTTGTGCACAATTGGAACAGTTTTTCGCACAAATGACTTATCAACAAAGGAACTGGGTGAGGG
Source organism: Viscum album (assembly GCA_963277665.1). Classification (NCBI taxonomy): domain Eukaryota; kingdom Viridiplantae; phylum Streptophyta; class Magnoliopsida; order Santalales; family Viscaceae; genus Viscum; species Viscum album. The sequence goes on from OY728141.1 coordinate 1,285,340,036, forward strand.
TCATGTCATACTGGTACCACCCAAAGGAGGACCCCTCAGATAACTATCATGTAAAATCTTGTACAGGAATTCCATCTTCTATGAAAAGAAAGGATGTATTACACGGATGGATGATGGTTCAAATTCTTTAGCTACCAAAAGTGTGGGGGGAATTCATTTATTTATAGGATATTGGTAGATGTAGGGGTGTTAATTTGGCTGTGGTGGAAAATCGTACCTATCTGTTGACCACATGGATACTTTTCACACCGGTGCACAAAAACCCACCTAGTTGTGCAAGTTTGCACGCAATGGAGCGGTTTTATGTGCAACTCCATAGTTTTTCATGTAGCCTTTCAACCCATCCCAGAATAGTTCACTGAGTCGAAATATAGCTTGGTTTTTCACAATAACGTCTATTTGATGCCTTCAGTTGATTTTGGCACCTTTAACCCCCCTGAATCAAAACATTGAGAGGGAGTGGAGGTTAGATTCCATTGGAAACACCAAGACACCTAACCAATTTGAGGTTTGTACTCAAATAATGACATATATGGATCGAAATTTCTTTGGCATGTGCGGAATGCCCAATTTGTGCCTATAAATACCACTTGGGGTCCCATGGCCCATACAAGATTTCTCACGGGATAATCCATTGAGATATTGTGCGAATAAATATCACCCATTATCGCACAGAAGTCATCCCGTTCTATGAAAAAACATCATATATGGTCACTATTTTTCACGCACTGACCAGTTTTCACAAAAAATCCCAATTTTTTTCTTAGCCTCCTGGTTGACTCCAAATTTACCAAAAAATGGATGTTGATTAGAGTGACGCTATGGGAGAAGTTATCTCTGCTGGTCAGAGGGCTGAGATGATTGTGAACCTGGAGGTTTATGGTTCCATGAAATTTGTATCTAATAACAAATATCTCTTCAATATGTTGAACCAATCCCAGAAGGATTATCTTCAATATAACAGACTACCGATATGGGACTTAGGTATTTTTGAGGAGGTACAGTGCTAGAATATGATGTTGACACAACTCGGTCATGGGTGACATGAGAGGATTATATTCCACGAAAAAACATTACAAAAAATTTCCATCCTTCGAGATGAACTAGGAACATGGCCATTTATGTCCTAAATCCAAGGACAAGAATAATCTTGGGTTGTGAGCTGGTTAATTGGGATTCTACATCCTGTTACGCATGTACCATCCGATATATATTTACTGATGACACAAAGGGATGGCTACTGGATTTAGACCTAATGTTTGGGTGATATTTAACTAGTGAGTGGGCCTAGACATATTTGGTACCCCAATCATGGGAGCAGTTCGGAGCATAATGACAATGCATCAGGTTGTTTGATGTGGTGTTTACAGTGCAGTTCCATTTCTACTGCGATCAAGGACTCGGGCCGGAGCTATTGAGATGGTGGTACCCTAATAACAAAACCTTCCATCTCCATAATGGGGAGTTTGGAATCAATCTATTGGATGTTAATTTCATTTGGGGTGTCTCTTTATATGAGCATCAGTGCGACAAGTTTCTTTCAACATAGAATATCTACGGGGATAGGACATGGACTCCCATCCAGATATGGCATCTATTAGAGATGGAAAATGAGAGGATAGGGGTCAAAAAATTGTTGAAATATATCATCTATTCAAAGAGTTTCAGCCTTTTTCTGTAGAAATACCCAAATATAAAGATTTTGGGGTGAGGAATGAGATGTATGACCACGTAATAAATGAGTAAGAGTTGGTCATATTTGAGGATCTTGGAGATGGGGGAATATCAATCATATAGATTTTTGTGGATGAATGTCAAGACCAGAACATCCAGTATGCCGAATTTCTTGCAAATTTCATGAGTGAGTGGCTACTGCCTGTAAGAGTTACAAGGACTAGTGTCTGCCCTGAAACATTAGTTATAGTCGGCAACATGGAATCCAATAAAAAGATTTACATGGGGGTCCATGTTATAATAACTTTCATCAGTGAGTGGCTACTTGCATGGTTTTCCAAGAAGTTTGGATGCATTCAACAGAGGCCTAATATGGTGTAAATAGATGTTAGTGGAGAGAAACATCCTTGAGTTCCTCGTAAAATGTGTCTAATGTTCACAACTTATGACTCTGGTGAGGTAATTAACTTTCACACCCATTGGAGATGATGATGGAATCTCAAAAAAGTATCACAAACATTGGTTGTCGTTATATCTTGAGGGGAACCAGCAGAAGCAGGTTTGGCACCTCAAGGTTTCTAGAGTGGAACATCGATGGCCAGAGAACAGAAAAGCTACTGTTGTGGAGGTATTGTGGGGAACAAGTCGGGAAGGTGGGTTAGTACAAGCCAAGACATCACCTGTAGGAATGTCACGTGGTGCGAACATACCCCCATTATCTGGCAGGAGAGGGACTCAAGAAGAATCTCACAGAGTGTCTAGGGAGCATCATTGGGAAAAAAATATGGTATTTTCTTCAACCATATGAGGATAAAATCTTTCACAAGCTTTGGTTATCCTAGTTGACCATACAGATGTCAATGAGCCCTGAAGCCCTTTGGAAAAAAATAGTGTGAGATGGGATCCATCTACTAGAAATTGGACTGATTTGGATTTATGACAAGGTTAATAATCATCTTAAGAATACATATATAATGGCCATGTTTTTATGTGCATTCCTGTGGGGGCAGCGTGAGGAACCACATCTCCTAGTGAAATTTGTGCTGGGCCAGGAGCATGGTCCGGAAAAAATGTTATACGAAGATGAAGACAGTGATGAGGAGACAGAATAATTTGAATCAAAATAAAAAGAAGAAGAATAAGAATAATAATAAGAATTAGTTAAATCAGAAGACGAGTTTGGTGGTAAAGGGTCTCATGGGACGGTCTAACAAGGGGGTCCTCATAAGAGAGGTGATATTCCGGTCTCTAAAAGGTAATTGCTGAGTAACTCTAGGTATGCCTTAATAATTATCTTAACATTTCCTCTATTCGTAATTCATAATAACTAATAAAATATTCATCCTATTTAGGTTCATACTAGTGTCGGTGCTCAAGAAGCTCTATCTGTGGGTGGTGAAGGTTCACTGATATAACAAGAGGAAGGTCCAAAACCCATTATTTAATTTAGAAGTGATGAAGTATCTCTTACAGTGGTATCTCCTGCAGTGAATAAAACTCTGGAGGATTATATGCTGAGCTTTTGTAAGTTTCATTCATTAAATAATTGTATCCATCATCAGAGAGCTCATCTGATTAGGGATTTAATTTTTTTGTGGTAATCACGATAATGGAGGATTTATAAGATGTTGAATCTAGACTATATGTAGAGAATATAACGATCACTATACTGACCCTCTCAGAAACCCGCTTCTCAAATCGTTCTGGCCCCGACACTTGGTGAGAAATTGTAACACCCCGACCCTAGTTACCCATAGTCTGTGCATTATTACATAGCATTGGAATGATCACAAGGAAATCATGTCTCGAAAGACCGATCAGTTTAATATTATGGGAATCAAGATTCATTCATAAGTTCAACTTTACAACTTGAAAAGAAATAGAACACGAATTAATTCTATTCGAAACACCCAAGCCACCTAGATTATGCCTGCAAGTCTGTTATAAGTAACTTCTTCATATCATATGAAAATAAAACATAAGAAAGGGGTGAGCTCAAATGATCAGTAAGGATAAGAAATATATTAAAAGATAACATAAATATTAATCGTGGTGAATAATTGTAACCACATGCCTTTACCATTAATAAACATGAATAATGTTTTGGCAGGAATATGAACTGAGTAAATAATGCCATAATAAAACATAATCATGGGTATTATACTAGTCAAAGAATAACATGAACAATCAATATTATTTTCATAATGAGTAAATGTATAATTCCAGACATTCTGAAACATTTTGTCAAGGCCTCAGCCAAGACGTCTAAAAATGATTAAGGCCTCGGCCAAAACCACATATCAAATATTGAATGGGCCTCTGCAAATTGCAAATCTATTTTTCTCATGAGACCTACCGGTGCATCGAGGATCTATAGCGGGATCCACCCCTCACTTACTAAGTCCAATACATTCCTCATACAGAAAGGTTTAAACATATCATAAACATTCATATTAAAACTAGAATACGAAATTCCAATACATTAACCATAAACCATGAATGGTATAAAAATAACCCATCCACAGTCAAACATATCACAAAAATTAAAATACAATATGGATGTTTTTTTATCATAATTAATAAACATCAAATAAACTTATGTTCCATAAAATGATGTTTACATAGATGAAATAAAAACCCTTTTAAGATAAATACCTCTTTCTATTTTCAAATCATTTAAGAGACACATAATTATAAATAAAACATTTGTTTTGAAAATATTCTTATAAGATTGTAAGGGAAGCATTGCTGATATTATAATGGTGGAAAATAACCGCACCCACCGTATAAGATAAAAAAACATTCTTACCTTAAATTTGTTGAAAAGTTTAAAAAGTTACTTTTTTGGAAATGGACAGAATGATCCCTTTCAAAACACATAAGGGTATAAATGAATTTAACCCATTTTCTAGTAAATATAATTTTTTTTGAAATACATGTTTAAGAAACATGGATGCGGATGATAAAGAGGTCCCAGTTGATACTTACGTAAAAACAACCTCAGATAATAAAGATATTGTGAAATTAACCCTTACCTTTTAATTTTCCTTGGTTCAAGGTAGGTTAAAATCATGTATATTGGTGAAATAATTTTTATTAAATTATACAAAAATCATATACATTAATATGATATCATATCTGATTTTTAACATTGTTCTGTTAATAATATCTTAGTATTATCGTCGTTTTTGGTGTTAAAAGATTTGGTTTACTTTATATTATTAGTTATGTGAGTCACATTTTTTATGTATGGGATGTATCTTATTAATATCCATAATGATATCAAGTCATTAAACATTATTTTTAATCATCAAATTAAAATTATTCTTGAATGAATATGATGGAGAATGAATCTCATCGCGTTCGTGGAGACGGTAATCCGTAAGTATGCACGAACGATAATATCATTATTTTGATAATAGAATAATATATAATTGGATAGTATATCATATATACATAATAATTATCATGTTATACTCCTTATTTACATCAATTACACATCATTATTATACCCATCCAAATAATAATGTATTAAAAAACAATTACACCATGACAGGGAGACGGTAAGTCGTACGTACGCACGTATGGTGACATGTCACTCAAAGGATGGATAAAATACTGAATATGGTTTTACCATATTTATAGTAACATCACAGTATATATATGATACTGGATTTATTATTTCAGAATGAAAATAACAAAGAAAGAATAAGTGGAAGAAGAAAGGAACATGAAAGTGGGTGGTGAAAACATTACCTCTTCTTCGGGTTCTTTTGTTTTGATTTGATAAAAAGGGCTCCATAGGATGGATTTATGATCAAACTAAGGCCTCTAGGTTGAAGTGAGAGAATTTTAGAGGATATATAGGTAGGTATTGGCCGAAACAAAAGGCTTTGAAGGTATGAATTTGAGAGAAGTGGGAGTTTCCTTTTATAAGAGGGGTGAGGGGCACCTTAGAAAAAACATAAAATATTATTTTATTATAAATTCATATTCGGTTTATAATGGCTCAAAAGTGACTTATTTAGAGAATAAGGTGTGGATGGGTCTAAATCCCCTCACAAAATATGATTTAGACAGGTTTGGGTCACTATATAAACATATCTTTTAGATTTAACTCTTAGTTAATTAGTTTGGCATTTAGCATGTCTCTTAGTATTTTTATATTATTTGGTTATTAAACATACTATAAACTGCCAAGAGAACCCTAAGTGGTCCATTAATAAAATACCTATCATCATATAAGTCCTTTGGGGAAATCATATATTTTTAGGAATAATATATCAATTAATAAAATAATATTTTTTTTAAAAAAATCCTTTATGTCAATTTTGATACTATTTAATAATTGATTTTTGTTAAAGTCTATATAAATTTATTAATTAGAAAAATATTCAATTAATCCGTCCTAACATGTCATATTAACCAATAAAATTCTTTTATGGCATCAAAACTTTCAAATTATATTTATTTTAACATTTAATACCAATTATTTGATTCTTTCATTAATAAAGAAAATATTGCATCATCATTGTGTCATAAATAAATTTAATTATACAATGTCTAAAAATTATAAATAAAATACCATTATGTAGGAAAATAGTTTTATCTTTCTAATTAATATCTATAGTCAAAAAGATAACATATATAGCCCAATGTAAAAAATTTCTAAAATATATATGCTTATGTGATGTTTGTATTTACTTTAACTTAATTAATATAAAGTTTCATTATGACATTCAAGTGGCTCCATGGGGTCCCAAAATCTACTCAAAGATGCCCATGGTTGGACATGTATAAACTAATATGGTTAGGATACGTTTTGGGGTAATTAAATGTTATTATAATATTATTTTTTACCCTTATTTACCAGATTTACCCTTTAACCGGGGTAAATAAAATATTTACCGAAGTAAATATTCAAAATGTTTAAAAATAAAAGTAACCTATTTACACAATTTGGACCTCCTGATTCTAAATATGGAATCCATTTTTCTAAATTCAAAAAAACATAAGTGTCAGTAATTAATTTAATATTAATTCCCGTTGTCAAAACAAAAAGCGTGTTTTTATTAAATAATATATATCAAAAGATTGACACTTGTTTATGTCCAGTATAAATGTGAATTTATGTGCAATGACCAAGATTAGATTAAATGGTAAAAATATAATCTAATTATACTTTAAATTCACTCAAATGAATAATATATCACTATTAATTATTTCTATCAAAAAGTTGTTTTGAATTAAAATTTAGTAATTTTCACTATTCATCAAAATATTAATGTTATCAGAAAAGTACCAAAATATCACCCTACACTAATTTTGATATTTTGAATCCAAAAATGATGTCCATTTGGAATGATAGAATTTATAAAATTTCAAAAATTGGGTATTACTATTCATAACGGCTAGTTGATTAGTTGTGGTGTTTTAGAACTCGAAGTTGCGTACAACACACGCTACTATATTATTCAAAGAGAAGCATACCATGGATGTTTGGGGTGTTACATTCTCCCCTCATACAAATAATTTTGTCCTCAAAATTATCTATAATACTACCGCCTGAAAAGACTCTGGTGGTTCTTCATCATAAGATCCGCAGGTTCTCACGTGGCCTCTTACATCTTATGGTTTCTCTCAAGAAATTTTACCAAATGAGTCATTCGGTTTCTTAGCTTTTGTTCTCTGGTATCAAGAATCCCGATGGGATATTAGAAATAAGACAGATCGGGTTCTATCTCTACTTCCTCATAGGTGAGTACATGCGTTGGGTCATGCATGTATTTTCTCAACAGTGATACATGGAACACATCGTGAACATTGGAGAGACTTCGCAGCATTGCCAAATGGTAAGCTACAGTCCCAATTCATTCTACAATTTCGAATGGTCCGATGTTCCTAGGACTCAATTTACCTTTATTACCAAAATGTATAACTCCCTTTCATGGAGATACCTTCAAGAAAACATGATCTCCTACCTGAAATTCCAAATCTTCCCTTCAGTTATCAGTATAGCTCTTATACCTACTTTGAGCTACTTTGATGTGGCTTTGGATTACCTTCACCTTTTCCATCGTTTCCTCCACCAGTACTGGGCCTACGAGTTTTCTTTCACCAACATCATCCCAACAGGTTGGTGTGAGAAATTTCTTTCCTTATAACGCTTCAACGATGCCATCTGAATACTTGAATGGAAGCTATTGTTATAGGAAAATTCTACAAGAGATAAATATTGATCCCACATACCATGAAAGTCATGTGAGAAAGATCTCAACATGACTTCTATGGTTTGAATAGTCCATTTTGATTGTCCATCTATTTGAGGGTTGTAGGCAATAATCAAACAAATTCAGCATGCACGTCCTTCTGAAGACACTTCTAGAATCTTGAAGTCAAACAAGGATCACGATCAGAAACAATCGATAGGGGTACTGCATGAAATCTCACAACTTCATTAATATATAGTCATTCTAAAATTTCAAGTGGCAAATCTTCTCATTTAGAATTAAAATGTGCTGACTTGTTAAGATGATCAACAATGACCTATATTGCATCATTCCTTCTTGGAGTCTTTGGTAGTTCCATGACAAAGTCCATCGTTATATTATCCCATTTCCACTCAGTTATGGGAAGAGGTTTCATGACTGCTCCAGGCTATTTCCTTCCAGCTTTCACTTGTTGAAAAACCATACATCATGACCCGAAATCAGCAATATCCCTCTTCATGTTGTCCTACCAAAAATTTCCTTCAAATATATACACATTTTCGTGCTCCCAACGTGTATAGAGAAATTGGAACTATGAGCTTCGTCCAAAAATTCTCTTTTTAGATTAGGTATATCGGGAACACAATGTCTCTTCCCAAATTTCAAAATTCCATCTTCATACACAAAGTCACTCACTCTCTCATCATTAATATCTTTAATCATCTTTTGAAACTCTTTATCATCGGTCTGAGAACTCTTTATCCTTTCTAGTAAAGATAGTTTGGAAACCATTTGAAAAGGTAGTGGTGTTTCACCTTCCGTGGTTATTCCCATATCCATCTTTACTAGATCCATGAATAATGGATCCCTTCCAACTCTCATTTTGTTCAAAACTCCATGATACTTTCTGCTCAAAGCATATTCCACCATATTTTCCTTCCCTGGGTGGTAGTGTATAGTGCAATAATAATCCTTGAGTAGTTCAAGACATCCCCTTTGCCTCAAGTTGAGTTCTTTTTGTGAGAAAATATACTTCAAACTCTTGTGATCAGTATATATCTCACATTTTTCACTATAGAGAAAATGTATCCATATATTCACATCAAATATCAAAGCTTCTAAATCAAGATCATGAGTAGGATAGTTTTTCTCATTAATTTTCAGCTATCGTGATTCATAGTCAATAACCCTATCATTCTGCATAAGGACACAAACAAGTCCATTTTTTAAAGAACCACTATAAATAACAAACCCATCATTCCCCGATGGTAGAGTCAATATAGAATAATTGACTAATATTCTCTTCAGTTCTTCAAAAAATTCTTCACACTCTTTTGTCTAAATAAATTTAAGCCCTTTACGTGTGAGCTTCATTATTGGGTTATCCAATCGGGAGAAATTCTGGATGAAATGCCGATAATAACCTGCTAAACCAATAAAACTGTGCACCTTAGTTATACTCATCGGTGCTGCCCATTAATGGATTGCCTTGGTCGTAGAAGGATCAACGGAAATTCCATCCTTAGAGACAATATGGACATGAAAAGAAATCTCCTGAAGCTAGAATTCAGACTTGCTAAACTACCCATATAATTCTTGTCTTCTAAGAGTCTTCAGGATAATGTGAAGGCGATTTTCATGATATTCAAAGCTTTTGGAGTTTACCAAGATATCATCAATAAATACCACTAAAAATCATCAAGATATTCCTAGAATACTCTATTCATTAGATCCATGAAGATAGAGGATGCATTAGTCAATCAAAAAGGCATTACTATAAACTCGTAATGCCCGTACCTGGTTCGAAATGCTATCTTCAGAATGTATTCATTCTTCACACACAACTGATGGTATCCAGATCGATTGTCAATCTTTAAAATATATTGAGATCCATGAAGTTGCTCAAATAAATTGTCAATGCGATATAGGGGATACATATTCTTTATTTTTATAGCATTGATATCACTGTAGTTGATACATAACCTCATAGATCCATCTTTCTTCTTAACAAAAAGGACAGGGGCTCCCCATAGAGAAACACTAGGGAGAATTATTCTCTTATTAATCAATTCCTCTAGTTGTTTCTTTATTTCAACTAATTCCACAGTGGACATTCTCTAGGGGATCTTTGATATGGTCCATGAACCAGGAATTAGGTCTATGGAAAACTCAATTTCTCATTCTGGAGGATGTCTAGGTAAATCTTCTTGAAAAACATAAACCTATTCTTTAAAAATATGTAAATACTCTATTTGAACATTCCTTTCCTCACCCACAGTTATTTCATTCTCTTCCTCCCCAATAATTTAATTTAGTTGAGCTATTGGGGGTGGATCTAGATAAGAATTAGGTGGTGACGATTATCCTCTAAGGATAAGGTATTCTTTATCATCATCATCAAGAATATTAACCTCATTTTTCTTACAATAAATTTTTGCAACATGGTACGAAATCCAATCCATATCGAGGATTATATCAAATTCAATAATAGGTATGATGATGAGATCAGCAGATAAAGAACATTTATATGCTCTAATGGGAACAGATTCAAAAAACCTATTGTGATGATACTTCCTTTATGAGTTTTTACTGAAAAATCCCTTGTTAAATCATATTGGAAATATCTAATTATTTCAGAAAACAGGGAATATATGAAACAATGTGATGATACAGAATCAAATAATGCATTTCCTAAACATGACAAAACCATTAAATTACCTGCCACCATGTCTTTGAGAGCATCTACCTCCGTAGTAGTGATAAGATAAGATTGGCCTTGATCCCTTGGCCTTTTCTGAGGTAAGTTCCTCTGACTCTTAGGACATTAATTTGAATAATGTCCCATTCCCCTGTAATTGTAGCATTGAACATTGGTAGTGTCTTTCTTTCCCTTTAAATCATCAGAAAGATGGCCTTTCTATCCACATTTGTAGCATACTCCATTTCCATTTAGACAGGCACCAGGGTGCTTCCTTCTGAAATTATCATCGAGTGGAAATTCATTTATTCCCTTCTTCCCGGTTTCCTTATTTCCATTCCCAGAGTGTTCAGCAGATCTATTCTTCTCTTGCTTTGATTTAAATTAATAGGACTTAGAGAATTCCTTTTCTATCTTGATAGCACACGAGAAAATATCTTCGTATAATGAGAAGGATTTTGATACTAATGCTCAACAGATAAATGGTTTTAACCCATAAATTAAATGTTAAATCTTACTTCTTGGGTTATTTATATATTCTACTTCATGCCTCGCCAACCTTGTAAAGTTAGCTTCATACTTTGTGACATTCTCATCCTCCTTTTGCCTCATACTCATAAATTGTCTTTCCATATACACTCGATGGTCATGAGGAATCAATTTTTCTATGAAAATTTCTTTAAACTCCCTCCATTAAATATTTTATACTTCATATTCATCCTTTGTGTTTGGAATCAACGACCACCATTGATTAGCATATCCAGTGAGGTGGTAATCTACCATGACAAATTTTTCCCTTTCGATACTCCCCAAAGCGTGGAATATTTTTTTCTAAGGAAATTATACATTGCTCAGCCACTAATGGATTTGTAATCCCATTGAATGTAAGAGGTTTTTTATGTCATGAAGAGATCTGACATTGATCTTCTATGTTGTGGATCAGGGTTCTCCATACGGGTAAGGTTATTATTCGTAACTTGAGTGATTTTTCCCAGTATAGTGATAAGATGATCAGCACTAGTTGTATCACCAGCTCCACTATAATTATCTTGAACAGCAGGGAAATCCCAACATGGAGTGCATACATTGATATAGTTTCCATTCCATCCACTAGACACCATTTCTAAAAAATGGTATACACTAGATTAGTTTATGAATCGCAATACATAAATCCAAACTTGTAAAACACTTAACATAAATTGAACAGTTTATGGATATAATCCATAATCGTAAAAATCTTTTCTTTGAGGAATTATATACTCATAAACCCTTCATAATGGTTTGTAAAGAAAATGAAAATTATCCTAAGCATATCCCCTGGGAGTGTCGTAACCAAGAGTGCAGAAAGGCCCATTGTTGTGCACCAGTTCCCGTTCAAGTCTAGATCAAAGTGGTGTTTTCGGGTTTTACCCCTAGGTACATCTGTGACAGAGCAACCTCTACCTACTCGTATCTAGATAGGGATGTATTTCTCAGAAAACTCACAAAATCTCTACAATACCAAAATTATAGGAAGTTCTTCTATAATAATCCTCAATGTCTATCTTAGGGCTATGTGCTCTAATCCGAGTTTATCTAAATCTAGCTTCCAATGTTTGTAATAAACATCCTCTGATACTAACTGTAACTCCCTGACCCTACTTACCTAGAGTCGGTGCATTATTAAATAGCATTGGCATGATGACAAGGAAATCATGTCTCGAAAGACCAATCAGTTTAATATTTTTGGAAACAAGATTCATGAATTAGTTCAACTTTACAACTTGAAAAGAAATACAGCATGAATTTATTCTATTAGAAACGACCAAGCCACCTAGATTATGCCTGAAAGTCACTCATTACTAACTTTTTCATATCCCGGTAAAAGGAAACATAAGAAATGGGTGATCTCAAATGCTCTGTAAGGGAAAGAAATCTAGTAGAAGATATCATAAATATTATGCATGGTGAATAATTTAAACCACATACCTTGAAAAATAATAAACATGAATACATTTTTGGAAGTAATATGAACTGAGTAAATCATACCATAATAAAACATAATCATAGGTATTCTACTAGTCTAATGACCACATGAACCATCAATATAATTTTCATAATGAGGAAATGTATAATGTTGGACATTCTGAAACATTTTGTCAAGGCCTCGGACAAGACATCTAAAAATAATTAAGGCCTCGTCCAAAACCACATATCAAATTGGTAAAGGGACTCATCCAATTGCATGTCTAGTTGTCTCATGAGACCTACCGATGCATCGAGGAGCTATAGCGGTCTCCACCCATCACTTACTAAGTCCAATACATTCCTCGTATGAACAGGTATAAACATATCATAAACATTCGTATTAAAACTAGAATACGAAATTTCAATACCTTAACCATACACCATGAAAGATATAAAAATAGAACATCCACAGTCAAACATATCACAAATACTTCAAAACAATATGGTTGTTTTGTATCATAATAAATCAATTTCAAATAGACTTAAGATCCATAAAAAGATGTTGACATAGATGAAATCAAAACCCTTTTTAGATAAATACCTCTTTCTATTTTGAAATCTTTTAAGAGACACATAATTATAAAGAAAACATTTATTTTGAAAAAATTCTTATAATATTGTATGATAAGCTTTGATGATGATATAACATTGGAAAGTAACCGCACCCACCGTATAGGTTAAAAAACATTCTAACCTTAAATTTGTCGAAAAGGTCAAAAAAGTAACTTGTTTGGAAAACAACGGAAAGATTACATTAAAAACACATAAGGGAATAAATGATGTTAACCCATTTCCTAGTAAATAGTAAAAATGTTTTTAAATAAATTTTTAAGAAACATGGATGTGGATGATAAAAAGGTCCCAGTATGTACTTACGTAAAAACAACCTCAGATAATAAAGTGATTGTGAAATTAACCCTTAACTTGTACATTTCCTTGGATGAGGGTATGTTAAACTCCTGTATAATGGTTAAATAATTTTTATTAAATTATAAAAGATTCATATACATTAACATGATATCATATATTCTCTTTTAACATTGTTCTGTTAATAATATCTTAGTACTATCGTCGTTTCGTGTGTTAGCAGATTCGTTTTCCTTTATATTCATTGTTATGCGAGTCATATTTATTATATATGGGATGTATCTTTTTAATATACAGAATTATATCAAGTCTCTAAACATTATTTTTAATCATCTTATGAAAATTAGTCTCGAATGGATACGATGGGGAATGAATCTCATCACATTCGTGGAGACGGTATTCCGTACGTACGCATGAACGATAATATCAATATTTTGATATTAAAATAATATATAATTGGATAGTATATCATGTATACATAATCATTATCATGTTATAATAATTATTTACATCAATTACACATCATTATTATACCCATCCAAATAATAATGTATTGATTAACAATTACACCACGACGTGGAGATGGTAAGTCATACATACACACATATGGTGAAATGTCATTCAAAGGATGGATAGAATACTTAATATGGTTTTAACATATTCATAATAACATAAACTTATATAGAAGATACTGGATTTATTATTTTATAATGGAAATAAAAAATAAAGAAGAGGTGGAAGAAGAAAGGAATTTGAAAGAGGGTGGTGAAAACATTACCTCTTCTTCGTGTTCTTCCTTTTTTTTATAAAAATGGATCCTTAGGTTGCATTTCTGATCAAAATAAGGCCTCTAGGTTGAATTGAGAGCAGTAGAGAGGATATTTGGATAGAGGATGGCCGAACCAAAAGGCTTTGAAGGTATGAATTTGAGAGAACGGTGAGTGCCCTTTTAAAAGAGAGTTGAAGGAACCTTAGAAAAAACATAAAAGATTATATTATAATAAATATATATTCGGTTTATAATATCTATAAAGTGACTAATTTAGAGGATAAGGTGGGTATGGGTCTAAATACACTCACCCAATATGTTTTAGACAGGTTTGAGTCACTATATTAACTTTATCTTTTATATTTAACTATTAGTTAATTAGATTGACATTTACCATGTCTCTTAGTATTTTTATATTATTTGGTTAATAAACGTACTATAAACTGCCAAGAGGACCCAAAGTGGTTCATTAATGACATACCTATCATCATATAAGTCCTTTTACGGGAAATTAGATCTTTAGGAATATTATTTTAATTAATAATATAATTTTTGTTTTAAAAACTCTTTTATGTCAATTTTGACACAATTAAATAATTGATTTTTGTTAAAGACTTAATAACTTTATTAATTTGAAAAAATTTCATTTAATCGATAATAACATGTCATATTAACCAATAAAATTCGTTTATGTCATGAAAATGTTCAAATTGTAGTTATTTTACATTTATAATACCAATTATTTGATTGTTTCATTAATAAAAAAAATACTACATCATCATTGTGTCATAAATAAATTTAATTATTCAATGTCTAAAAATTATAAATAAAATACCATTATGTATGAAATATTTTTATTTTTATAATGAATTATTATAGTCAAAATGATATCATATATATCCCTATGTAAAAATTGTTTTTCAAAAAGATATATGCTTGTGTCACTTTTGTATTTACTTTTCCTTAATTAATATAAAGTGTAATTATCACTGACATGTGGCTCCATGGGGTCCAAAAATAGACCCAAAGATGCCCATGGTCGTAAATGTATCAACCAATAAGGTTATTCCACGTTTTAGGGTAATTTATTATTATTATAATATTATTTTTTACCCTTATTTACCGGATTTACCCTTTAACCATGGTAAATAAAATATTTACCAAAGTAATTATTCAAAATGAATAAAAATAAAAGTTACCTATTTACAAAATTTTTACCTACTGATTCTAAATATGTAATCCATTTTTCTAAATTTAAAACATAGAAGTGTCAGAAATTAATTTAAAATTAATTTCTGCTGTCAAAACAAAAAGTGTGTTTTTAATAAATAATAACTATCAAAATATTAACACTTTCTTATGTCCAGTTTATATATGAATTTATGTCCAATGACCAACATTGGATTAAATTGTAAAAATATAATCTAATTATACTTTAAAATCACTCAAATGCATAATTTATCACTATAAATTATTTCGATTAAAAAAGTTTTTTTAATTAAAATTTAGTAATTGTCACTATACATCAAAATATAAAAATTATCAGAAAGGTACCAAAATTTCACCCTAAGCTAATTTCGATATTCCTAATCCTAAAATGAAGTCCATTTTGAATGATAAAATGTATAAAATTTCAAAAAGTGGGTATTACTATTCATAATGGCTAGTTGATTTGTTGTAGTGTTTTAGAACTTGAAGTTTCGTACAACACACACTACTATATTATTCAAAGAGAAGTATAACGACCCATACTTTACATACATTGTTAATAATTCAAAATTGAAGCACACTTATTACAACATATGATAAAACCACAAAGGACCGTATAGGTATAGTGTCTTTAGAAACTGGGAAACATAAACAACTGGTTCATAAATCTTCTACAGTGTCTCCCATTTATTTCATCATATCTAGGGTCCCTTTTATCATATTCTGCTTAATATCCATCTTCCTGACTTGGGGAAAAGAAAACATAAAAGGGTGAGCTCAAATTCTCAGCAAGGGCAAATAAAGGAAATAAAAATCATATCATATCTTTTTAAAAATCAAAACCTGCAAAAGAGATCATAATATCTTAACATGGAATAAATCATAGAAGTGAAAATGAGATCCCCATAATCATAACATAAAACTTGAAACTTTGTGGCATGCACACATAATCATGGAAAATCATTTCTTGTTAGTCATGACTCATTGCCAAGACTATCTTAGTGGACAAAGTCCCTTTCTGAACCGAGTTCACTCCTCGTTTCAGTCCTGTATCACTGAACCGAAATAACCTTCCGTTCCATCCATGTCTATCTCATGAGATATAAAATCGTTATCCAATGCATTGGAGGGAGATATAGGTCCCACCCATCTTATAATGAATCCTTTCTTATGTGTGCCACATAATCATAAACCATACATCATAGCGTAACCCATGTAATAAAAATGGGATTCTTAAACAACATGACATCATAAAACAATTCATATAAGATAAAGGAATTCAAAAAAATATTTCCAACACAACATAATCAAACCAATGTAATAATAGTGATAAAAACAGAACCCTTTTATTATCTTAGATGGAAAATAATTTTGATAAAATACTTGAACTCCATTCTTGAGGAAAATATCCTTTCTACTTCAAAAACATTTTTCCTTTCATAACATTTCATACGACTTTAAAATAAAAGAAGTTGATTAAAAATAAACTTGAAAACTTGTAAAGGATGTTTCTTGGAAATAATGTTTTAAAAATCCATTCATGCCGCATAAGTTAAAAAAAACATTCTTCGTACTTTTGTCGGAAAAGTCAAAAAGTACCTCGTACGAAAAAACAACAAAAGATTCCTTTCATATTCTTTACTAAAAACTCACTGAAGGGTAAAATTGGATTTAAACTATTTTAAGTGGATGAAAACAATATTACATATTTATGAAACATGGATGTGGATGATAAAATACACCCCAGTAAATGCCAAAGTATAAACAATCTCGGATAAAAATGAGATTGTGATATTTCCCTTACCTTTGGTCCGATTAGCTTTGTACGTGTCCGAAGCTCCTTTATAATGGTTTAAATAATGTTATTGACTTATTCCAGAATCATACATATTGATATGATATCATATATGGTCATATTCTTAGCTTCTTGTTAGTAATATTTCATTGTTACTTGTTACTCGGGTCTTTATTGCCTTTTGTTCTTATGCGTGTTTTGCCGAATACATTCTTATTCTTCTTTTAAGGTTATAGATACCTTATATCCAGAATGGTATTAGTGTTACATATATCATATTTATTCATTCAATTCATTTATATAATTACTATGTAATGATGATCATGTAGAACGAGTCGCATCACATCGTGGAGACGGTATTCCGTACGTACGCACGAGTGATGATATCATTCCTATGATCGTGGAACTGTATTGGAGTATATATATATTATTTCAGTATCAATATTAATTTATAATAATCATAAATAGTTACTCATTACACTATTATACCCATCCTTGTAAAGTGATGGTGGAAAAATAGATTACACCACGGCGTGGAGACGGTATTCCGTACGTACGCATGTGCGGCGATTTCATTTTTCCGTGGGATGGATAGATGGTGAATTAGGGTTGTTTCATATTTATAATAACATATCAGTATGTAAGTAATACTTATGTTATTACTTTATCATGAAACAACTAAATAAGAAGAAGTTGAAGAAGAAAGAAATTGAAAAGATCGGTAATGGATATTACCTCTTCTTTGGAACGCCTCTTTGAATCCTCCACTTAGGGAACTAATATTGGTCTTTGAAGAAGACCAGGACCTCTAGGATTATTATAGGGAAGTGGAGAGGAGAAAATGGCAGGGGTTGGCCGAGCTTGAGTGCTCAAATTGGTGTGAGGAGGAGGGGTAGGAGGTGCTCTTTTATAAGGGAGGAGAGGGGCACCTTAGGAATATCTCAAAATATTATTTTATATTAAAGTCAAAATCGGTTTATAATGGTTACAAAGGGTCTTATTTCGAAGCTAAAGTGGGGATGGGTCGAAATCCTATCAACCAATAGGATTTAGACAAGTTTAGGGTATTATTTTAACCTTATCAATTATATTTAACTCTAAGTTAAATAATTTAACTTTTACCATGTCTTTTTGTTTTCTTTCACTATATGGTTAATACACTTACTATAACATTCCAAAAGAACCCCAAATTGTTTATTATTAATATATATATCTTTATCTAAGTCATTTGGCCGAACCTTAGATTTTTAGGAATAAAATAACAATTAATAATATAATATTTGATTTAAAAACTATTTTGTGTCAATTTTGACACTATTTGATTTATGATTTTTGTGAAAGTCATAAAAGAATTATATGTTCGAACCAAGTTGATTAAATCAATACTAATATATCATAGTAACCTATAAAATTAGTGGAACTCATAAAAAGTCTTAAATTACATTTATTTTGGTATTTATATTATCAATTATGTCAATATTTCATTAATAAGATAATTACTACATCATCTTTGTGTCATAAATAAATTAAATTATTTGATGTCTAAAAATTACAAATAAAATACCATCATGTAGGAAATCTTTTTAGCTTTCTAATTAATATTTAAAATAGAATTTATCTTATTTATAACCCCATATTAAAAATGATTTACTTATTAAACTTTGATTTTAACTTTTTTAACCCTTCTTTAAATAAATTAATAATAAATGTCCTAATCTAATCCAAGTGAACCTAAATGGTCATATTTTATTCATAAGGTTGTTTTTGGTCGAATTACACATATCCAATAGAATTAGGACATGTGTTAGGGTAATAATAATATCATATTTACCCTTAGTTACCCTATTTACTATTAACCGCGGTAAAAATAGTAAAAAGTTACTATTCACCAAAAAATTATTTTTATCTCCTTGAACCACATTTTACTTACTGATATCAACCGTGTCTATCGGATTTTCGAAATTCCATTCACAGAAGCGGTAAAAAATTAAGTTTTATGAAAAATTCAGTTTTTAACCTACCACTTAGTTGTTTCACTATTCATCAAAAATTGAAAGTTTTCAGAAAAATACCAAAATTTCACCCTAGGCTAATTTCGATATTCTGAATCCAAAAATGAAGTCCATTTTGAAAAATAAAATTAATAAAATTTCAAAAAGTGGTTATTACTATTCATAACGGCTAGTTTTAATAGCATATTGTTGTTTAGTGAAACTCGGTATTGCGTACGACGCAAGCTATCGAGGAAGGTCGCGATTGCGTGTAAAGCAAGAAAAGCAAGTGTTGTGTAGAAAAAGATTCCTTTGATGATTCATATAACATAAAAGTCTCGGGTGTTACATTCTACCCCCCTTAAAAAGAATTTCGCCCTCGAAATTTGTCACTTTGTAACAAACAGATGAGGATACTTCTCCCTCATCATATCCTCAAGCTCCCAAGTAGCTTCTTCAAGTTGGTGGTTCCTCCATAAAACATTCACCAAGTGAGTGGTCTTGTTTCGTAGGACTTTTTCACTATGATCCAGAATCTCTATCGGCTATTCTTCATAAGAAAGATCTTGCTCCAGCGGTACAACTTCTGAGGTGAGTACATGTGAAGGATCTGGTATGTACTTTCTCAGGAAAGATACATGGAACACATCGTGAACTTGAGAGAGATTCGGTGGAATCGCCAATCGGTAAGCTACCTTCCCAACACGATCCAGTATTTCGAAAGGACCAATATATCTAGGGCTCAACTTCCCCTTCTTTCCAAATCTCATAACCCTCTTCCAGGGAGATATTCGTAAGAACACTTTGTCACCCACTTCAAACTCTAGGTCTTTTCTTCGGTTGTCGGCATAACTTTTCTGTCGACTCTGAGCTGCGCTTATGTGTTGTTGAATAGATCTGACCTTTTCTGCCATTTCATCAACGAGATCAGGTCCTAATAGCTTTCTTTCCCCAACTTCATCCCAGCATGTTGGAGTCCTGCATTTCTTTCCATAGAGAGCTTCATAAGGAGCCATCTGAATACTGGAGTGAAAGCTATTATTATAATAAAATTCCACCAAAGGTAGGTGTTGATCCCAACCTCCATTGAAATCCATAGAGCAAGCTCTCAACATATCTTCTAGGGTTTGAATTGTTCTCTCAGACTGACCGTCTGTCTGGGGATGATAAGCAGTGCTGAAACTCAACTCTGTATCCACAGTATGCTGAAGACTTCCCCAGAACTTCGAGGTAAATCTCGGATCCCGATCAGATATAATAGAAAGTGGTGCTCCATGCAATATTACCACTTCTTTAACATATATCCTGGAAAGCTGATCTAGAGAGAAATCCTCTCTAATAGCAATTAAGTGTGCAGACTTTATAAGACGATCAACTATGACCCAGATAGCATTATTGCCTTTGGAAGTTTTAGGAAGTCCTGTGACAAAGTCCGTAGTGATGTTTTCCCATTTCCATTCGGGTATGGGTAATGGTTGTAACATACCCTTAGACTTTTGTCTCCCAGCTTTAACTTGTTGACAAACCAAGCATCGAGAGACATATTCAGCAACATCTCTTTTCATTCCATCCCACCAGAAGTACTCTTTCGGGTCCCTATACATCTTCGTGCTTCCAAGATGAATAGAGAATGAATAACTATGAGCCTCATCCAGCAGCTCCTTCTTTAATTCGGGTATGGAAGGAACACAAACCCGATTCCTGAACTTTATTATCCCATCACAATCAATGTTGAATTCAGGAACATTTCTCACCTTCTTTTGTAACTCGACATCTTCTTTCTGTGCCTCTTTAATCTTCACATGTATAGATGGTTGAACATTCATTTGATAAAGATAATATTTTTCCCCTTCCATTATAATTCCAAGATCCATCCTTTGTATATCCATAAATATTGGATCTTTTGTGATCCTCATCATGGATAAACTAGCATGCTCTTGTCGACTTAATGCATCTGCCACCTTGTTTGCTTTCCCAGGGTGGTAATGGATTGAGCAGTCATAATCCTTAATCAGCTCCAACCATCTTCTTTGGCACATATTCAGCTCCTTTTGTGTGAAAATATACTTTAAACTTTTATGATCAGTATAAATATCACACCTTTCACCATAAAGGTAATGCCTCCAAATCTTTAATGCAAAGATTACCGCAGCCAACTCCAAATCATGTGTTGGGTAATTTTGCTCATGGATTTTCAACTGTCGTGAGGCATAAGCTATCACCATATCATTTTTCATAAGAACACACCCCAATCCCTTCTTGGATGCATCCCTGTAGATCACAAACCTTTCTCCACTACAAGGCAGTGTGAGCACAGGTGCACTGGATAACCTTCTTTTCAACTCCTTGAAATTCTCTTCACATTCCTCTGTCCAGACAAACTTAACTCCTTTCCGAGTCAACTTGGTGAGTGGATTAGATAATCATGAAAAATCTTTTACAAAACGTCGATAATATCCAGCCAAACCAAGAAAACTTCGGATCTCAGTTACTGTTGTTGGTCTCGACCATCTTTCGATAACTTCTGTTTTTGCTGGATCCATAGATATCCCCTCTTTTGAGATTATGTGACCCAAAAATGCAACTTTTTGAAGCCAAAATTCACACTTGGTAAATTTGGCATAAAGCTTCTCCTTTCTCAGGGTCTTCAATATAATTCTCAAGTGATCTTCATGCTCTTCCTTTCTCTTTGAATAGACAAGAATATCGTTTATAAAGACTACCAAAAATTGATCAAGATAGTCTCTAAAGACTCTATTCATTAGATCCATGAAGATAGCAGGGGCATTAGTAAGACCAAATGGCATCACTATAAATTCATAGTGTCCATACCTTGTACGGAAAGCCGTATTTGGTATATCCTCCCTTTTGACCCTTAATTTATGATACCCTGAACGAAGATCAATCTTGGAAAAGTATTGAGCTCCGCGTAGTTGGTCAAATAAGTCATCAATGCGTGGGAGAGGATATTTGTTCTTGATAGTGATCTTGTTAAGTTCTCGATAATCAATGCAGAGTCTCATTGATCCATCTTTCTTCTTAACAAATAGAACAGGTGCTCCCCACGGTGATGCACTAGGGCGTATGAATCCCTTATCAATATTCTCTTGGAGTTGCTTCTTCAATTCCTGCAACACAATTGGGGCCATTCTATAAGGTGTCTTTGAAATAGGCAAAGCACCCGGTACGAGTTCTATTGAAAACACAACTTCACGATTTGGTGGAAGACCCGGTAATTCCTCCGGAAAGACATCATCAAACTCTCGTACAATGGGAATATTCTTAATCATGAGTTTATCACCAACCATTTGAGATAAATAACCTTCATTTAGTGGAATCAATACCCATAAGATGGAAGAAATTTCCACTGGAAGGTTATGTTCATCATTGCATTGATAGACGATCGTAGATTGATCTGGAATATGAAATGTGACTTCCCTTCTTTGGAAATTGATATGAGCTCCATGTAGAGAAATCCAATCCATGCCAAGAATCACATCAAATTCCACTAAAGGAAGGATCACAAGATTTGCAGGAAGCACTTTCCCACAAACTTCGATCGGGGAAGAATTATAAACTTTTGATGCGACTGTTGTGCCATTAGGTGTTGTCACAGCTAAATCAACATCTAATTGTTGAGGTAATACAGTGATACCCTTAGAAAATTCTTTAGAAATAAAAGAGTGGGTGGATCCAGAATCAAATAAAACATTTTCTACTTTAGAGTGGATGGTAAGTGTAGCTTTCACCACTTCGTTATCGTACTCCACATCGCTGATAGAAAATGCATGTGACTTTCCTTTGTCTTTAGCCTTAAGATTTTGTTGACGTCAACCATCATCATCAACCCTTGGATTTGGGCATTGATTGGCATAATTCCCCATCTCCTTGCACTTGAAACATTGAAGTGTAGTAGGTTCATTATGTGTATCCCTTCCTTTGTTTGCGTCATTAGACATCTTCTTCCCATTATCACGGCATTCAAATGGCCGATGACCTTCCTTTCCACATTTAAAACATTTACTTGTCCCTTTAAGAAAACTCCCTCCATGTTTCTTTCCACACTTTGAGCATAAGGAAAAGCTCATCTTCTTTTCCGTGTGCTCTTTAGATTTTTCTTTGAATTCCATCTTCCTCTTCTTATCAAACCCATGTGACTGATGGGTTATTCCAATATCCATCTCGACTTTTAGAGCACATCGAACGATTTCCTCATAGCAATTGAAGTCCCTTATGGATAACTCCCTTCGAATACATGGTTTTAAGCCACTAAAGAATCGATCGATCTTACTCTCCGGTTGGATAATAATACCAGAAGCGTACCTTGCAAGTCTTGTAAAATTTGCTTCATAGGTACCAACAGATTCATCATCCCTTTGCTTCAGTTCAAGAAACTCTTTCTCCATCTTTGTTCGGAGAATACGAGGGAAGTACTTATTGAAAAATAAGTTCTTGAACTCGTCCCATTCCATAGACTCAATTTCATCCCTTTGCCTCGTATTCTTAATAAGATTCCACCATTGATCAGCATCTCCTTCCAAACGATACACTGCTAGGATGACTTTATCATGTTCAGAACATTGAAGAACTGAAAATATCTTTTCAGTAGTACTAATCCATTTTTCAGCAACTAATGGATCAGTAGACCCACTGAAAGAAGGTGGACGCTTCCTCATGAAGGATTCAACAGAATGTTGCTCCTTCCTTTGCTCTTTTGGAAGTCCTTCATGATTCATAGCTTGAGAAACTTGTGTGAGCATGGCTACAAGATTTTGCATTCCAGCTCCCATATCGTTTGGTTTCTCAGGGGGACAATCATTGCATTGCCCATCGCATTCCGCATTAACACGGTTCCTTCGGGTTCCAGCCATTGACTAAAACCAAGAAGAATAGTGTGAGCAACACTAATTATAATAGGAAGACCACATAATTCAAGAATAAAATTTTCATGCTTAAGGTCTTATCCTAGGTTATTGAAGTCCATTTATAAGATTGTGTTCTATGCTTAGACTTATCCTTAGGGTTCTTACTAAGGATTTCACATCCTAGTTTCCAAAGGTTGACTATACATTTCCTCTGATACCAACTATAACGACCCATACTTTACATACATTGTTAATACTTCAAAATTGAAGCACACTTATTACAACATATGACAAAACCACAAAGGACCGTATAGGTATAGTGTCTTTAGAAACTGGGAAACATAAACAATTGGTTCATAAATCTTCTACAGTGTCTCCCATTTATTTCATCATATCTAGGGTCCCTTTTAGCATATTCTACTTAATATCCATCTTCCTGACCAGGGGAAAAGAAAACATAAAAGGGTGAGCTCAAATGCTCAGCAAGGGAAAATAAATGAAATAAAAATCATATCATATCTTTTTAAAAATCAAAACCTGCAAAAGAGATCATAATATCTTAACATGGAATAAATCATAGAAGTGAAAATTAGATCCCCATAATCATAACATAAAACTTTAAACTTTGTGGCATGCACACATAATCATGGAAAATACTTTCTTGTTAGTCATGACTCATTGCCAAGACTATCTTAGTGGACAAAGTCCCTTTCTGAACCGAGTTCACTCCTCGTTTCAGTCTTGTATCACTGAACTGAAATAACCTTCCGTTCCAGCCATGTCTATCTCATGAGATATAAAATCTTTACCCAATGCATTGGAGGGAGATATAGGTCCCACCCATCTTATAATTAATCCTTTCTTATGTGTGCCACATAATCATAAACCATACATCATAGCGTAACCCATGTAATAAAAATGGGATTCTTAAACAACATGACATCATAAAACAATTCATATAAGATAAAGGAATTCATAAAAATATTTCCATCACAACATAATCAAACCAATGTAATAATAGGGATAAAAACAGAACCCTTTTATTATATTAGATGGAAAATAATTTTGATAAAATACTTGAACTCCATTCTTGAGGAAAATATCCTTTCTACTTCAAAAACATTTTTCCTTTCATAACTTGTCATACGACTTTAAAATAATAGAAGTTGATTAAAAATAAACTTGAAAACTTGTAAAGGAAGTTTCTTAGATATAATGTTTTAAAAATCCATTCATGCCGTATAAGTTAAAAAAACATTCTTCGTACTTTTGTCGGAAAAGTCAAAAAGTACCTCGTACGAAAAAACGACAAAATATTCCTTTCATATTCTTTACTAAAAACTCACCGAAGGGTAAAATTGGATTTAAACTATTTTAAGTGGATGAAAACAATATTAAATATTGATGAAACATGGATGTGGATGATAAAATACACCCCAGTAAATGCCAAAGTATAAACAATCTCGGATAAAAATGAGATTGTGATATTTCCCTTACCTTAGGTCCGATTAGCTATGTACGTGTCCGAAGCTCCTGTATAATGGTTTAAATAATGTTATTGACTTATTCCAGAATCATACATATTGATATGATATCATATATGGTCATATTCTTAGCTTCTTGTTAGTAATATTTCATTGTTACTTGTTACTCGGGTCTTTATTGCCTTTTGTTCTTATGCGTGTTTTGCCGAATACATTCTTATTCTTATTTTAAGGTTATAGATACCTTATATCCAGAATGGTATTAGTGTAACATATATCATATTTATTCATTCAATTCATTTATATAATTACTATGTAATGATGATCATGTAGAACGAGTCGCATCACATCGTGGAGACGGTATTCCGTACGTACGCACGAGTGATGATATCGTTCCTATGATCGTGGAACTGTATTGGAGTATATATATATTATTTCAGTATCAATATTACTTTATAATAATCATAAATAGTTACTCATTACACCATTATACCCATCCTTGTAAAGTGATGGTGGAAAAATAGATTACACCACGGCGTGGAGACGGTATTCCGTACGTACGCACGCGCGGTGATTTCATTTTTCCGTGGGATGGATAGAAGGTGAATTAGGGTTTTTTCATATTTATAATAACATATCAGTATGTAAGTAATACTGATGTTATTACTTTATCATGAAACAACTAAAGAAGAAGAAGTTGAAGAAGAAAGAAATTGAAAAGATCAGTAATGAATATTACATCTTCTTTGGAACGCCTCTTTGAATCCTCCACTTAGGGAACTAAGATTGGTCTTTGAAGAAGACCAGGACCTCTAGGATTATTCTAGGGAAGTGTATAGGAGAAAATGGCAGGGGTTGGCCGAGCTTGAGTGCTCAAATTGGTGTGAGGAGGAGGGGGAGGAGGTTCCCTTTTATAAGGGAGGAGTGGGGCACCTTAGGAATATCTCAAAATATTATTTTATATTAAAGTCAAAATCGGTTTATAATGGTTCCAAAGGGTCTTATTTCGAAGCTAAAGTGGGGATGGGTCGAAATCCTATCAACCAATAGGATTTAGACAAGTTTAGGGTATTATTTTAACCTTATCAATTATATTTAACTGTAAGTTAAATAATTTAACTTTTACCATGTCTTTTTGTTTTCTTTCACTATATGGTTAATACACTTACTATAACATGCCAAACGAACCCCAAATTGTTTATTATTAATATATATATCCTTATCTAAGTCATTTGGCAGAACCTTAGATTTTTAGGAATAAAATAACAATTAATAATATTTTATTTTATTTAAAAACTATTTTGTGTCAATTTTGACACTATTTGATTTATGATTTTTGTGAAAGTCATAACAGAATTATATGTTCGAACCAAGTTGATTAAATCAATACTAATATATCATAGTAACCTAGAAAATTAGTGGAATTCATAAAAAGTCTTAAATTACATTTATTTTGGTATTTATATTATCAATTATGTCAATATTTCATTAATAAGATAATTACTGCATCATCTTTGTGTCATAAATAAATTAAATTATTTGATGTCTAAAAATTACAAATAAAAAACCATCATTTAGGAAATCTTTTTAGATTTTTAATGAATATTTAAAATCTAATTTATCTTATGTATAACCCCATATTAAAAATGATTTACTTATTAAACTTTGATTTTAACTATTTTAACCCTTCTTTAAATAAATTAATAATAAATGTCCTAATCTAATCCAAGTGGGCCTAAATGGTCATATTTTATTCATAAGGTTGTTTTTGGTCGAAATACACTTATCCAATAGAATTAGGACATGTGTTAGGGTAATAATAATATCATATTTACCCTTAGTTACCCTATTTACTATTAACCGCGGTAAAAATAGTAAAAAGTTACTATTCACCAAAAAATTATTTTTATCTCATTGAACCACATTTTAATTACTGATATCAACTGTGTCTGTCGGATTTTTGAAATTCCATTCACAGAAGCGGTAAAATTAAGTTTTATGAAAAATTCAGTTTTTAACCTACCACTTAGTGGTTTCACTATTCATCAAAAATTGAAGGTTTTCAGAAAAATACCAAAATTTCACCCTAGGCTAATTTCGATATTCTGAATCCAAAAATGAAGTCCATTTTGAAAAATAAAATTTATAAAATTTCAAAATGTGGTTATTACTATTCATAACGGCTAGTTTTAATAGCATATTGTTGTTTAGTGAAACTCGGTATTACGTACGACGCAAGCTATCGAGGAAGGTCGCGATTGCGTGTAAAGCAAGCCAAGCAAGTGTTGTGTAGAAAAAGATTCCTTTGATGATTCATATAACATAAAAGTCTCGGGTGTTACAAGAAGTGTACCATGGAATCTTGGGGTGTTACAGCAATGGGTCATGGACACCTGTGATATCACTTTCAGGGAAGGTTTTGATGTTGGCAGGGGAAAATTTTCTAAAATGGAGATGTGCAAGGAAGGTCACGCCCATATTGATGAGCCTAACTCATTTGGAGGAATACCAGAGGGAGGCCCTACCACTAATCTTCCAACTTCTTTCCGATAATACCACAATGTATACCCTGAGGAGATAAATGATTATGATTATAAAGAAAACAAATAGAGTCTTATGATGCATTTTAGGGTTTTGAAGTGTATCGGTCACTTCTTCAAACATCAAATAGTAGAATGGGTACCCCGAATGGGATCCCTATGCACCTAGTTATGCCTTATCTACGATGGAGGGGTGGATGCTCATCATATTCATATGATGATATGAGATTATATGGATGAGAATATGTGAAGACCAACCAATGGCTCACTATAGACCAGTTCTAGAACAAATCAGTTTAAATTCAGATGTTCCTTGAGTTAGATTGAGAAGTTAGGATTCTTGAAGAGAAATAAAATGAGTGAGAAATATTCATCACAAACCAATCTGAGATTATCGAATGGATGAAGGCTCACCTGGTAAAATCCCAGGAACATGAAATTTTAAAAAACATTAAAATGGATGAGTTTTTAGAAGAGAAGGAGAAAATGCAGATTA
This sequence comes from Viscum album, assembly GCA_963277665.1. Lineage (NCBI taxonomy): Eukaryota > Viridiplantae > Streptophyta > Magnoliopsida > Santalales > Viscaceae > Viscum > Viscum album. The sequence continues at coordinate 1,285,368,640 of OY728141.1, forward strand.
TAGGTAATGAGCTTCGCTCTGTAGCTGCTGGAGAAGAGAGGGAGCTCATGGAGTGAGAATCAATCCTAGAGGCTTATTCTAGAGGGTGGTAGCACCAGAGAGATACATTAAAGGGTAAAATTGATGGGGGAAATGTTTTTTCCAAACTTATAAACATAACCCCCTTTGTTTTCTTATTCCGAAATGCATGCACAAACTTTTTATCTGCATACTTTTCTATTTTAATTATTGCATCTCAGTCATATATGTCAAGTAACTAGCAATCCTTCCCTAAGATCATGTGGGTCGTACCCGATGTGAGAAACAAAGGATGGTTTCATCATTACATCATTTGAATGTGAATATTCCAACCATTCTTCTGAAATTTGGGGTATAAATGACCAATATGGGCTTTTGGAAAGAATTAGCGATGCATGGATGGGGAATGAAGTTCTCAAAATAATCGAATTATTATTTATCCAATGTGATCTAGTGCATGAGCAGAGTAACTCCTGTGGAGTTAGAATCTATCCGAACATATGGGAGCAGGTTTTGTAAATCATGATACCCAAAATTTGTAACACTTTAAGGATGGTGTGAAAATAATGGATAATTATTGACCTTGTATGAATCATAGTATTCTTATTGTGATATACCAGAATAAGGATAACCTTTGAGGTCCAACCGCTGACAAAGTTTGGAACATGTGGCCTAACTTGAGATTTACTCCATTAGTCATATAGAATGTTAGCCCAGGACAATAGGTGAGCCATAGGGTGAGCATCAGTACTATTAGGGGGTTCTTTTAGGCATAAAAGAAGATGATGATCCAAATAAAGGGAACAAAAAGTGTGGAAGGTAGAGTGATTTATTGTTTGAATGGTGTCCAACAATCTTGAAATTAAGACATCATGGTTGAAACAAATTAGGTGGGTGCATCGGTCTGATCAGGGATCATACCTTCTTCCCAATTGGACCACTTTGGTGAGGACCTTTATTGACTTTTAGTTCTACATCCTACCAATGATGGCGATAAACACGTAGTTTAACATTGTATAGTAAGGATGGTGTCCATTATTTTAAGGTCACACTACCTAGACCAAGGTTAACAATTTAATGTCAAATTTTTTGGACTATAATCTCTCATTCTATGGTCATGGAGAAATGTCCATGATAGAGGTCAAGGGCCAAAAGGGTTAGTGACACTAAGGTTGGGCCCGAGATGAAATGCACGAATGTCGCTATGTATACCAAAATGTTGAGAACTAATCCAAATGTAGTTTTAGGGAACTGTGTGGTCACATGCCAATGATGGTAAGGTAAATCCCCACTGGAAAGGAGGCTAAAACATCCCATAGTTATCATGGGGCATCCTAAACTTATTCCGAGTAGAAGCACAATTTAATGTCATGCGTAGAGGGAATGATTACCTAGGAAGGAGAGGTGTAGTGTATCACAAATCCCAATGTGAATAAAAACTGTAAATTCCCAAACCACGCCACATGATTCCAATAGAGATTGGTCCAAGAAGCTGGAAAGAGGAAAGTATTTTCGATTCATGGGGATCGACACAAAAACGAAATGTCTGGGCTATTCTATGTATCCTATCTAGATGGGAATCAAGTCAGACGTAGTTTTAATAGTTTTTACAGTTTAATGTCATGCAAAAAGGACAGTTAATTATTAGTTTTATGGTCTTAGATCTCAGACCATGATGTAAATGAGAAAAGGAGACACATGGTGTGGCTATTTCAAAACTCGACATGAATGAGCACATGGGCCAATACCACCCCATGTTCCCCTAGGGGATATTTTAGGTTGAAAGTGAAAAATTTAAAGTTGTGCTAGGCCCAAGGAAATGTGCTCGAGATTTCAAATGTACCCCATTATGATGGGGATCAGGCCTTATGTAGTTCTTGAAGTGTCAGGAAAATGTATGAATGCTAGGGAAATCATTGTTGTGTGGGTCTGGCCCTCACACGAAATGAGGAAACATTTGATAGATCTTGTTTGTTCTTTAAGATTAATGTTTTTTTGAAGGAAAAAATCTTGGACAGGGAATATAGTTGTCACTATAAGAATCAAGCCACATGTAGGCCTTGAAAATGGAATGGTGGGGAACCAATACCAAACATTATGTCTCTTCAAGCAAGTAAACCACAATGTGGTGCTGTTTTTTGTCGTGCAGACATGAAAATAATCTCACAGTTTGAGGTCTTATGATTAGACCAGCCAAGGTACTTTATCATTGTGTATAAAATATGAAATAGTTTAACATTGTGTGAGACTCATAAACATTGTTTAAGGTCATATTTTTTGGGTTCAGACATCAGAATAAAGTTTTAGATGGAATGTACAAGGTGTGATAAAGCATACCTAATGTGAATGAGGACTATGTCAATATGAAACCTTGTGCAACCCTAGAAGAGAATCCTCAGGCCAAGGGGTTAGAAAAAATCATAGAACATGGGTTAGACCTGAAGATGAAATGTCTAGGAGTTCCTATGAATCATTTACGAAATGGAATCAATCCATATATAGTTTTGAGGTGGAATTTTAATGTCATGCAGGATAAAAGGTAGGATATGATAGCTCCTAAAAGAGGATTATGTGGTGAATCTATGTAAAAACCGACGTGAATGAGTAATGAAGACCATATGCACAGATCTAAAAATTCCAATAAAAGTTACGGCTAAAATTTAGAATAGAATATATAGTGTGTGGAGCCTGATCTGAACTTGAAGACAAAATCCCCAGGCATTTCTACCTACCCCATAAAGATAGTAATCAAGTCGTACACAGTTCATAAAGATGTCATGAAGTCTAACATCTTATGGAAATGAAGTAGAGAGATCTTAGTTTAAGTTCATAGCGATCGGGCAATGGGAGGTGAAATTCTTCCAGACAGGTGAAAGCCATAAAAAATACCTAAGAAAATGTGGGTTTCACATGATAAGGGAAACACTAGTGGGGATGGTATTTTCAACATGTAAATTTCAATAAGGAGAAAAATATGTGGAGACTCAAATAAATCCTCACCATTTACATTCCACTTAATATGAAAATGCGCATTGATGGATAACACTAAGAGTGTCAAAATTACACTAGGACATGATGGAGTGGAAAAGGATGTGAATCATGTAACCAATATTTAAAAAGTAATTGGGGAGGAGTGATGATAGAGGATATTTTTTGACCGTGTTCAAAACATAGCATCCATATCATTTGACCTAAAATGATAACAACAAATGAGCATCGACCACTAACCATATTCTCTACATGGGACATGTATCAATTTTTCATTCTAAATTCATAGGGGCATTGGTCCAAGGTAGTAAGAGAGCACTGGAGCCTAGAATCCATTCCATTCAGGGGTTCTTTCGAATGATAAAGATGATGAAATCCCAAATTAAGGGGAACATTAAGCTTGAAAATGGGTGATAATAGGTCTTCATAGAATCAAACACTCTCGGTCCTAATATATTATTATTCTAGACACACTGGTGAATTTCCAAAGTGGGTTGGGGCCATAATTCAATAGAAACCTACTCAAAAATATGAGTGAAGAACCATGAATGAAAGAGAAATAAATTGGGATAGGTTTGTGGTATGGCTATTACAAACCCGAAGAGAATAAGGACATAATCCCATAGCACACCACAAACCCCCTAGAGGATACATGTGAAGGGGCCATATAGATGAAGAAGTTTTTAAGATGTAGGGATGGACACGAAGAAGAAATTTTTGGGAGTTCTTACGTATGCTCTGGGTGTAGAAATCAAGCCATAGGTAGTTTTGAATGATGGCACATATTTTAACATCTTAAGGTAAGGAAGAATATATGAGGGGGTAATCATGATGAGGAATGTGTATGGAGTGGAGAATAACCCGATGTGAATGTGGGAATAATACCACATACACCATACCATCAATAATTCCAAGAGATGTCTAAGGCCAAATGTGCCAAGGAATGAATAAATGAACCTGGGCTAGACCCTAATTCATAATTAATGGATTTTCCTACGTATCCCATGAGAATGGGAATCAAGACTGACCTAGTTCTTGGAGATGCAGTATAGTTTTACATCGTGTGAAAAGGCCATAGTATATCTTAGTTTATGTCCATAGAGCTTAGACCGTAGATTCCCATTTTAATGTCATATTTATAGCACATATGAGTGTAATGGGTGATTCATCTCACCTTCAATGAGGGAGTCCAAAGAATGTTAACAATGATAATGTATAACTTCTGACCATGTTCGTAAAATAGTATCGATATCGTTTTCTAGAATAGGTACAAACAATGGGTGTCAAATTCTAACCACATTCACAATGTGGGGTTTGTATCAAATTCTCATCTAGTATCCACAGAGAAATTTATCTAAGATGGTAGGAGAGCCATGGGGCCAAGCATCCAAGACATTCAAGTGTCCTATATTATTAGAAGAATGATGGAAATATAAATTAAGGGATGTTTATGTAATGGTGGGTCCTGATCAGTTTAAGGTATTGCAACAAAAAAAATAGATGGAGGGGTGCATCAAGGGGTTTATGCGGCATGGAAAAAATAGCCTGACATGAATGAGAACATAGATTCCTGATAACCCCACTCAAACCTAGAATAAAACAAGTTCAAGGACCCGGAAAGGATGAGGGACCTATGAAAGGGCCGCGGACGGAAGATCATAGGCAATTTTTAATTTATCATCATGTAGGATGAGTGTTGAGCAGTATTACGTCCCTTAGTGACAGAAGGATTACTCAATTTAACATTGTGTAGTGAGGACAATGGTGATCTTAGTTTAAGTTCATAGATCTCTAACCATGGTTGTGTGACTATTTATGTTGGTATGGCCCTACAAAAGCTCTTATGCCCACATGATCAAAGCTTGTTGTGTGAAACAAGGAATGGGATCAGGTTCTACCCATCATATAAGGGCACGATAATACAGGAATGTGATCACGCGGGGTCGATCCCAACCAGAGAAACATCCCTGCTCGAGGCATACTGACATTGAAAGGTATAATAGGACAAAACTAATTGATTCACCAAACATTGGGGACATGTAGGTGTAGCGATAATGATAATGGATAGCTGTTGACCATCTTCGAAACACATAAACCATATCATGTAACATGAAATGGGAGCAACAAATGAGTGTCAACTGTTGACCATAGTCATAACATGGGACTTGTATCAAAGTATCTCTCAAAATACTCTAGGGAATTGGACTAATAGAGTAGGTGATCCATATGATTGAGAATCCATACCGTTTGGGGTCCTTTTTTATGTGAATAATTCTAGAGACCCTAATAAAAAAGGCATGTAAAGCGTGTGTATGCTCATGGAGTTTAATGTCATGCGGGATGAGAAAAAGACATGGATGTATCCCTGAAGGGGGTACATAGTGTGGTCCTGGTAAACCCAATAGAAATGGATGAAATACAAGTTTTCACTACACCATGTCATCTTGAGAAGCATCTGGTCCATGGGGTCAGACCCAGGTAGAGATTTTAATGCATGGGGCATGGCCTATAGATGAACTTTATAGTCATTCCTACGGATCCCATAAGTATGGGAATCAACCACATGTATCCTTGAAAAGTTCATGTAGTTTATCTTCATGCGGTGAGGATTTGGGAGGATATAAGAACAAAGAGGGAACATGGTGTGATCACTATAAACCAGACATGAGTAGGTCCAAAGATGTCTACACTAGACTGTGTGTGATCCTCCAAGAGAACTATACCCAAGGGCAGTCAATGTGAGTTGTTGGGGGGGTTGGAATCTAAGATGAGGTGCCCGGGCATTCCTATATATACCATGAGGATGTGATTCAATCCATACATAGTTCTTGAGGGTGCAATTTAACCTCCTGTGGGATGAGAAGAATGATAGATCTTAGTTTAATGTCATAGAGCTCATACCGTTTTTTATTTTATTATCATGCAGAACAAGTGCTAGGTAGTTTTACATCCTTCAACCTCAGCGGACCATGAAATTTGACATCATGTAGTGAGGACAGAACATTTAAAGTCATGAGGTACCATATACTATTTAACTTCAGGTGGTGTGAGATACATTTTAATGTCTTGCGGGACTAGTACTGAATTTTTTTATGTCTTTCATCTCGGATGAATCACACATTTTAACGTCATGTGATAATGACATAACAATTTATGGTCATGCAGAACAATATATAGTATAACATCATACGGGATGAGATATAGTTTAATGATAGGTGGGACAAGTACCGAGTAGTTTCATATATTTCAGCTCAGACGATTGACACATTTTTTGTCATGTGGTAAAGATTTCATAGTTTATGGTTATGTTGTACTAGTTCAATTAGGAAAAATATTTCATGAGGAATTTGGAATTTGTGGGAGCAGTTATAATCTCACCATCCTTGGTGACTAGGGACTAAGCACCATTGGGGTAAACCTTGTGAATCGTGTAAGGTCATTCCCATTTGGGCTCTAGCGTGTGTGGCTTTCTACAAGGAATCATCGGCGTTCTAATGGGAAAAACCATGTCACCTTGAAAAAAAGATTTTAGGTGAACTTTCTTGTTGAAAGCTCTGGATATATTGATCAAATGACTTTCCAGATAGTGTATGGAATGAAGCATGTTCTCATCGAGCGCTTCCAGTTCATCCAAATAGACTTTGGGTACCTTTTCAGGTATCTGTTGATCATAGAAAACTATTCATAATGAAGGAAACCAAATATTGATGGGCATGATTTCCTCTATTCTATAAATAAAGGAATACGAGGTCACCTAAGCGGAGTTGAGGTCATTGTTTGATTGCCCCAGAGTGCATTGTAGAGCATCGTTGGCCAACATTTCTTATTCTAACCAACCATATTATGCAGAATGTTTGAGAGGGTTTTATTAAACTCATTGATCTTCTCATTTTCTTGCACGTCGTAGATGATGGTATTTTTAGAATGGATGATGTAGTTGGCATACAACTTCTATAGTTTGGCTACCTAAAAGTTAATGTCGTAATCAGTTAGGATGGTGTGAGTGACTCCAAATCAAAAAATGATATGGGAGCTCAAAAATTCAAAGATATAATGATCCTTGACCTCCTTGAGAAGAACTTACTCTACCAAATTAGAAAATAAATCCGAATCAATATGGTTGAATTTTCATTGGCGTGCTATCACTGGTGGATAGGGTCCCATGACATTGAGACCCCAGACTACAAAGGGCCAAGTGTACATTGCAGTGTGTAGAGGTTCTGGTGAATGATGCACAAAATTGTCATTAATTTGGAATGGATGGAACCTCTTGGAAAATTTGATGCAATCATAGATCATTGATGGATAAAAGTACTTGAACCTTCAGTTATGTTGAAATAGTTTTGGCCAGGTCTGATGAGCCCCTCATGAGCTGGAAAAATCCTCCTACCTGACCTAATAAATTTCCACTCCATGAATGAAATAGAAGCGAAAACAATAAATCCCACATATATAGATGATCTGGTCAAGATATGGACTCATCTAGAGGGTAAATTATAATGCACTACATCAGATTCGCTCATGCTCATATCAATTTTCAGAGAGGTTTATGTTCAGGAGATACTTGATAAATGGGGTTCCCCGGTCAAAAGTCGCATCTAACACTATGGTAGGGGGAACTGGGGGGTCCAGATGTGGAGGCTCTGGTGGTAATGTCGCTTACCTGCAGGTTATCATCATCGCCTGGAGTAATGAGGTGATGAATCAATAATATTATACATAGTTAATCAACTAATTCAAATCAATCTCCAAACGAGAGGCCTCTAAGCTATCCCTGGTGTCTTCTTGAACATTCTAGGACTGATGGAAATTAGTAACATCTGGTTGACATGGGAATTGGGCCATCAACTGTTGGGAATTTTCCAATAGCTGTACGAGCTCTGGCTTCTTGAATATTGTAATGACCCAGAATTTTCGTGGAAATCTTTTTCTTAAATACATGGGAATTTTGTGAGTCTACACAAATTTACAGCACTTGATTATGAAGCTCGGTGTGCCCGGAATCAATTTTTGATGATTAGTTCAGGTATATTCAGTAAATGTATGAGAGGGTTTTTATAACCCTTGAACCGGTGCTCGAAAATAAAATCTGAGGGCACTGTTGAACTCATTGTGCCGGTATTCTCTTAAGAGGGCTTTCACCTCAATGACAGTCAGTCGAGAATGAAAGTTAGTTTTTTGAGTTTTAAGGAAAAATTTAAATAAAAACAATTGTCAGATTATTTTTATTTTTTTGATGATTAAAACCTCCACGAGAAGGTTAGGGGTGGGGCCCACCACACCATAACCTCCCACGAGAGGTTATGGTGGTGGGTCCCACCTGATGGTTAAACACATCATTTCAATAAAAAAGGTGGGGACCACACAAACTTTAAACCCCCCCCCTTTAACTCCCCATTAGTTATTTGAACTCCTCTCTTCATTTAATTAAAACTCTCCACCTTCCCAAATGTTGAATTTGAATCAATTCCACCCAATTAATTAAATGAGTTGTCTCATTCAATTAAACACAACTATTTGTGTTGTTGAGCTAACAAAGAAGAGACAATTTCTCTATTATTTTTGTCTTAACATTTTGGTGGAGCGTGGGGAGGACAAGAACTCTCCAACGAAGAACCGTCGGCCCTGAAAACCGCCTCTTCCACCAACGAAGAACGAACTTCAACCTGGTAAAGAAAGAGAAGTGATGCCCATGAAGAACGCTGACGTCGTCTTCGACTTCAACTTCTCCGAACACTCCTTCCTCCATCAACGATCAACAAATGAGGTATGTGTTGTTTTATGTATGAGTTTTACACTTCATTCTTCATAGTTTGATGTGCACTTTGAGGCTGATTGTTACCACCCTAACACGGAGGGAGCAGACTGAACAAAAACATCCCGATCAACATATATTTTTCTTCACTTTTTGACGATGGTGTCGGTGCTACGGCACCATCGAAAGAGAGGACCACAGTGGAGCAATGACGACCGACGAGGGGCCAGCCGTGAAGGAAACCGGCGACACAACGGTCGTCGGGTCACTGAAGGGGCGTGGTGCTGTCACACCACGGTAGAGCAAGGCAGCTTTCCGGGCCTCCCGTGGGGCATAGTGCCATCATACCGCGTGGGTGGAAGGGTTGTGGCAGGGGACTGCGACGGTCGGACAGAGAAGCGTGGTGCTATCACGCTGCATGGAGTAAGGGAGCCGCAGCCAGGGTGGGCCGCGGAAGAGGATTTGAAGTGGATGGCTGCTCGGCCAGCCGAGAGGAGTAGAACCCAGCGGTTCCCATGTGTTCTGTACCGGCGCCACCTGTCACTGGTTTCGGGTCACACCTAAACGGTTGTGCCGTTCGGGAACCAGGGGGTGCGCGGTTCCCCCTAGACACGACTGAGACAGACCCCCCGCGGGCTGCTGGGCCGGGCACAGTGCAAGCCGAGCTGCCCCACCGAGCTGGGTAGCCCCTATGGGCCGGGCTGCCCCCATGGGTCGAGTCAAACCCTTGGGCCGGGTTGGACCCTCTGGCCGGGTCGGACCCCAGTCAGAACCCGTTTGACCCGAAAACACCTTATCGCCCATATCATGGGCTACGCGTGTCCAATCGACGAACCGTCTATGGAGACAAAAATCATGGAGAGAGACGGTTCTTTTGGAATACCCCACTTGAGGTCTGGAAATAGTTGGGGTACAGTCAGGTTGGTTTAAACCTAAAATCCAACAGGGCCCCTAGAACGGAAATGTCGATAACTCATAGACCGAGCGTCCTATTAACGCGTTTTCTATTGCATTGAGACCCCTATGATGAGGAAGATCTTTGTGATACTTATTCTTGGGACTTCATGATAGTTGGAGTATTGACTATTATCATGAGGTGCGGATTTTCCCGAAGAAGAGCGTGTAGCATACAGAGACCTAGTAGCTAGCTGAGACATAGAGACTACTGACCTTTCGAGTTGGAGTGTTTCGACTAGCCCAATGGGAAGTGCCTCTGTGTGCCGCGGCAGAACCACGTAGGGGAGGGCCTCTGTGTGACACAGTAGACCCATGTTACTCGAAAAGTGGAGTAACTCAGTAGGCTACGAGGGGGAGCGCCTCTATGTGATGAAACATACCCATAGTGGGGAGTGCCTCTGTGTGATGCAGTAGACCCACGATACTCGATAGGAGGAGTACTACAGTAGTTCAGGATAGTGGGAAGTGTCTCTGTGTGATGCGGAAGGCCCACAATACTTTATATAGTAGGAGTACACCAGTATTCTAGGTTTTGATAGTTTGACTGGGAGTGTTACATGTTACCACCCCAAGAATAAAATCCTAGTTTTGAGCTGAGTCAATGACTTTCGAGTTTTTCTCATGATTGAGATGGGTTACTGGATAACATAAGTATATGTATTGGAATATACCTAAGTAATGTATATATGTTGATTTCAATCATTTTTGTTTATCCATATTGAATTTAGTGAGACCTTGAAGGTCTTGGGGTCTCTACTGTGTATCGTTATACTCGCCCCTGCACAGGATATGCCCACACCTCAATGTTTTGGTTGCAAATGATAGAAAACCATGACTGAGGAATTGATTAGCAGGACTGTACAGTACCTAGAGGTGGACCACTCAGTGTGACGGTTCATGGAGCGGACGGACGGATGTGGAGTGCTGAGGAGGCCATCTGTACCTACCCTTTAGGTAGAAACCTAGAGGATGACCCAATAGTTTCTTTACTTATTCTTCTAGTTGTACATGTACTTTTTAGTTTCCTTTACATTAATGTTGGCTTGTATTTCCAGCCCCCTTTACTTTCATCACTCTCTTTTGTATACAGTTTGTACTTATATATTTTCTTCCAGTTGTGTACTCTTTGTGTTTGTTTACAGTTATAAAGGCAATGCCTTCCCAGTTTAGGGATTTATGCCTTTGGTTCTAGTCGCCAACCCCTGGCCTACGGAAGGTGGGCTTGTGGTAGACATGATTCGGGCCCCGAGGGACAGGTTTTGATAAATTGGTATCATAGGGCTTGGTTATACCATAGAACTCGGGACTCTGATCTTTCTTTTCTATGAAGCAATAGTGTTAAGAGTACTATGTGTGGTTTTCAGTTTGGGGGCCCAGTGTTGGTGCGGGCGGCCAAAATATCCATACACAGGGACCCTGACTACAGATTTCCATCTTAGTGCATGAAAACAGTGATTGCGTGCATGTCTTTAAATGTTTTATCTAAGTCAGCTCAACCAGGACAGCTCACCAGGTATAATATTTTTACCGTGTCACATTTGTTTCTTTCAGGATGCCTCCCCGCAGTTCCCCGAGAGTCATACGCTCTGAAATCCCACCGAGTGATTAGGCCTCAGTGTAGGTCCCTTTAGCAGTAGAGGCACCATTGATACCACTTCTCGTTGGGCCACCGGTGCCACTAGCCCTAGAAGCAAACGATATACACTGATGGAGCATGTTGCATGAGTTCCAGTGCTAGAGGCCACCCAGGTTCCAGGGAGAGATAGACCCACAAGCAGATGAGGATTGGCTGGAGGCTGTGGTGAGTGTCTTCAGACTGGAAGGGACACAAGCAGACCTCATGGTGATCCTTTCTACGAGTCTCCATCAGGTAGCCGCAGACATATGGTGGAGCCTGATGCTCCAGGTGCACGACTAGGAGACACTACTCTGGACAGACTTCGAGGGCATGTTCCAGGAAGAGTTTGTACCAGCCACCCTTTGAGTGGTACAGATACAACAGCTACTTCTTCTACAGTAGGGTATCATGATAGTGGCGCAGTACTCAGTGAGGTTCACAGACCTCTCGCACTACTCCATAGATATAGTGTGGCACCATTTCTTCAGGGCTCAAACCATCGAGTAGGGGCTTAGTCGAGAGATTAGGGCATCAATGATCTCCCTCAGCATCCCGACGTAGGTAGTGGTGTTAAAGAGTGTCCTCAAAGAAGAGAGGTTCCTGGATGAGTAGTCACCAGCAGCGACACCCACTATTAGTTGACATGCAACAGAGACTTCTGCAGCTGGTAATAGGCAGATGACACAGAGGTCCAAGAATACCAGACCCATGGGTGGATGACCGCAATAATTAGGATCAGATGTGTGGGGAACCTGAGGTAGTGACTTAACTACAAGGAGCATACAGTGTTACACAAGCGGCGGGTAGGGTCACATGGATCGTGACTATATGACTTGCATTTAAGATGATCCACATAGAGTTGAGGGACCTCCCTGGAAAAGGCTGAGATTTGATCAAGCTGGTCTTCAGGGCGCAGGTGGGCGTAGCAGAGGAGCTGGTCAAGCAACTGGCAGTGGACAATGTTAAGATGTGCTACCGCCACCACCACCAAGAGGACCACCCCTACCACTGGGAGATAGTGAACAGGAGAGAGCTCAGCTTCAGGTGGCTGAGGCATATGACCATGGTGCTCCAGATATTATTTGAGGTATTATCTGTGTCTACTCCACCTTAGCTGCATTTCATATAGACACAGGTGCCATTTACACTTTCATTTCCACTACCCTCATTCGGAGCTCAGAGATTCCGCCAGATCCGTTGGCTTGAACCTTATGGATAGAGACTCCCACAGGAGCAGACTCAACGATTACACACTAGTGCTAACAGTGTGAGATTACTCTAGGAGGCGAGAGCTTCGGCTGGGATCTCCCTATACTGGTGTCGAGGCCTTATGATTTCATATTGGGTATAGACTGGTTATCTACAATCCATGCTCGGATTGATTGTATTAGGTGAAAAGTGTGGTGTGTCTACATGAATGGGACAAGGTTTACCTTCACCGGCGAGAAGGGAACCATTACAGCACATGATAGACATACTCGGAGGAGGGTGTAGCCAATCAATCACTAGTTGTATTGCCTTACCCTCAGAGCATTTGATGTGGAGAGTCCGACTTATCCTATAGTGGTGGATCAGTACGCGGATGTTTTCCCTGATGATTTTCTAGGACTACCTCCTCGTAGAGAGGGGGACTTTTACATTTACATGTACCACAGGAAGTCACCGATATCAAATCCATCATATCAGATGGCTCTCACTAAACTTTGCAAGCTGAGGGTACATCTAGAGGACTTGTGGGGAAATGCTTCCATCCAGCCCAGTGTTTCTCCCTGGTTAGCCCCAATTCTATTCTCCAAGAAAGAGGATTGGAGATTGAGGCTTTGTGTCGACTATCGTCGCATGAACCAGGTGACCATAAAGAACAAGTACCCACTTCCAAGGATTGAAGACCTCTTTGATCAGCTCATGGGAGAACGGTGGTTCTCGAAGATAGGCCTCAGATCAGTCTATCACCAGCTCAAGGTTCGAGATGAGGATGTGCAGAAGACAACCTTCAGATGTTGGTACATCCACTATGAGTTCTTGGTTACTCCCATCAGTGTAACCAATGATCAAGCAGTGTTCATGTGTCTCGTCAACAGGATCTTCCAACCTTACCTCGATCGCTTTGTCGTATTCTTCATGGATGACATTCTGATCTACTCAACTACTGACGAGGAGCATGCCTACCATTTTTAGGTGGTACTGGACACAGTCCAAGAGCCCCAACATTATGGTAATCTCTCGAAGTACCAATTTTTGATTCGAGAGTTTCACTTGTTTGGACATGTCATCTCAGAGGCTAAAGTTGCAGTAGATCTAGAAAATATTTATGTGGTACTTTCTTGGGAGACCCTCGGATTGTGACGGAGGTATGAAGTTTCATGTGCTTGGCTGCATACTAGTAGAGATTCGTTCTAGACTTATCCAGAGTTGCAGCACCACTATTTTCCTTGATGATGAAGGGGTAACCCTTCGTGTGGTTGGAGGGATGACAATAAATATTTTAGGAGCTGTGGCAGAGGATAACTAGTTCGCCCATCATGAGGCTTCCAAAAGAGGGCGTAGGTTACCTAGTTTACTATGACATATCAGGGACTGGACTCGGGTGTGTCCTGATACAGGAGCAAGCTGTGATCGCGTATTCTTTTCGTCAGCTGAGACAACACGAGAAGAACTATGCTACACATGACCTTGAGTTAGTAGTAGTGGTCTTCACCATGAAGATGTGGCGACACAATATGATGGGAAAACATTTTACCATGTTCTCTAATCACAAGAGTCTCGGGTATATCTTCTCTCAGAAGGACATGAACCTGAGACAGTGGAGATGGCTTGAGTTCTTCCAATACCATGTCTTTGTGATAGTCTATACCCCTAGGAAGGAGAATGTTGTAGCAGATTCTCTACATAGGAGGACTGATATACAGCTGCTAGGCGAGGGGAATGAGCAGCTGGCTACTATACAGATATCCTTTGTGATAGAGATGAAGCAACCTTTCTGCAGTCTCTTACAGTCACTCCTCCACTTCATCAGTAATTCAGGGAGGCGCAACATGGGGAAACTGACTGTAATACATGACGTGCTCAGATATCCATAGAGCAGGAACCTGATAGATTTTCTGAAGGTATGGAGCACGTCATCCTCTTTAGAGTTCATACCATGGTACCAGTTTTACTTCAGGATGAAGTGTTGAAGGAATTCAACACTAACCCTCTAGAGGTACATCCCAGAGTGGTGAAGATGTACCAGGACCTTCAATGATAGCACTCGTGTCCAGGTATGAACAAGGTGGTAGCAATGTTTGTCTCATGGTGTCTCACTTACCAGCATGTGAAGGTAGAGAACCAGGTACCATCAGGCTTCGTTCAACCCTTAGAGGTCCCAGAGTGGAAGTGGGATGGGTAATCTATGTACTTAGTGATGGGTCATCCACATACATCCAGGAGTCATGATTTGATTTGGGTGATGGCCGACCGACTCACCATGTCAGCCCACATCCTACGGATCAAAGAGCAGGTCTATGTAGAGATATTGGGAAGCCTCTATGTACAAAAGATTATGCATTTTCATGGAGTACCTACTTCTATAGTCTCTAACTATGACACACGGTTTACTTCCCAGCTATGGAATGGGTTGTAGGATGATTTCTGGAAGTAGATACATCTGAGCACCAACTTCCATCCTCAGATAGATGGCCAGACCAAGTAGACCATCCAGACCCTCGAGGACATGCCTTGTGCTTGTGTTATTGAATTTTTTCATAGTTGGGAGGATTACTTACCATTGGTAATGTTTTCAAACAACAACAATTGTCACTCCACCATCAGGATGGCACCTTTTGAGGCCCTGTATGGTCAGCCTTGTAGATCGCCACTTTGATGGACAGACCTAGGGGAGTCAGCACTAGTGGGACCAAATATGGTACGTGTTACCACGACGAAGGTGTAGATCATCCAGGAGCGGATGAAGATTTCACAGAGAAGACAGAAGTCATATACTGATAGGAGAAGGAGGCCTCTGTAGATCGATGATGGCGACCACTTCTTTCTAAGGGTGTCACCTTGATGAGGTCTATGGAGATTTGGTCGAGGCGGAAAGTTATCTCCTCAATTCATCGAATCTTTCTAGGTCCTCGACAGAGTAGGTGAGGTGGCATACCGCATAGCTCTACCACCTCAGTTACACAGGGTGCACGGCGTCTTCCACGTTTCTCAGCTGAGGAGATACATGCACGACCCATCCCACATCATTTACTTGGGAGAGCTAGATGTCAATGACATGGTGACTATCCCAGAGGTTTTAGTAGAGATTATGGATCAACTAGAGTGGGTCCTACTTGGAAGGTCGATACCTTTGGTGCACGTTAGCTGGTGGCACGGGAACCACTAGGAGAGCACATGGTAGTGGGAGGTTCAAATATGTGCTTAGTACCCCCATTTGTTCCCTTAGTTTGAGTTGTAGCATACAGGGACATAAATTCCTAAGGTGGGAGAATGTAAAGACCCAAAATTTCTATGAAAAGTTATTTCTTAAACACATGGGAATTTTTCGAGTCCACGAAAATTTACGGTGCTTTATTCCGAGGACCGGTGTGCTCGGATCAAATTTTTGATGTTTTGTTCTGGTAAGTCCAGTAAACGTACGAGCGGGTTTTTATAACTTTTGAACTTGTTCTTGCAAATAAAATATAAGGGCACTGTTGAACTTGCAGTGCCATTATTCATTTAAGAGTACTTTCACCGCGACGGCAGTTGGTTGAGAATGAAAGTTTGTTATTGAGTTTTTAAGGAAAAGTCAAATAAAAATAAGTTTTAGCTTATTTTTATTTTTGTGGTGGTTAAAACCTCCAAGAGGTGGTTAGGGGTAGGTCCTACCACACTATAACCTACCATGATAGGTTATGGTGGTGGGGCCCACCCGAGGTTTAAACAACTATTATCAATCAAAGAGGTGGGGACCACATGGGCTTTAAACTCCCTTTATCTCCCCATTAATTATTTGAACACCTCTTTTCATTTAATTGAAACTCTCCACCAACCCAAATTTGGATTTTGAATATATTCCACCCCATTAATTAAATGAGTTGTCTCATTTAATTAAACACAACTATTTGTGTTGTTGATCCAACATACAATGGACAATTGCTATATTATTTTTGGTTTAACATTTTGGTGGAGCATGGGGAGGAGAATAACTATCCAAAGAAGAATCATCACCCATGAATAATGCCTCTTCCGCCAACAAAGAATGAACTTCAACTGGGGCAAGAAAGGTAAGTGATTCCCAAGATGAACGTTGGCGTCACCTTCAACTTCATCTTCTCCGAACTCTCCTTCATTCATCAATGATTGAGAAATTAGGTACGGGTTATTTTATGTATGAGTTTTACCCTCAGTTCTTCATCATTTGTTGTTCTCTATGAGGCCAATTGTTTCCACACATACATGGAGGTCATGGGCATAACAAACACGAAAATACCGCCCTCCATATTTTTCTCTTGTTGACGACGGCGACGGAGCAACAACGCCGCCAGAAGAGATGACCACAGTGGAGCAACGGTGGCCGACGACGAGCCGACCGCAAATGAAACCGGCGACGCAAAGGCCACTGGGTCGCTGGAGGGGCGCAACACCATTGCGCCGTGCAGAGAACCGGGATGCAGCCAGTGCGGGCCGCTGCGGAGCAAGGTGCCCTGCCGGGCCACTGAAGGGGCGTGTCGTCATCACGCCACACGGGTAGAAGGACTATGGCCAGTCAAGATGCAGTGGTCGGACAGAGCAGCACAACCCCATCGTGTTGTGCAGGGAAAGGGGACCGCGGCCAGGGCGGGCCGTGGTTGAGGAGTTGGAGCGGCTGGCCGCTCGGCCAACCAGGAGGAGCGGGAAGCAGCGAGTCCCGCATGTTCTGAACCGGCGCCACCTAGCACCAGTTTCTAGTCACACCCGAATGGGTTTTCAATTCAGAGACTAGGGGGTGCGCAGTTCCCCCCAGAACGTAGCTGAGTCGGACCCCCCATGGGCCACCTAATCATTGGGCTGCTGCCCTAGACCTAGCCCAGGTCGGGCCGCCCCACCGTGTCGGGCCGCAACCAGGCCGGTCCGCCCTTGGGCTAGGTAGCCATCAGGCCGTGCCGCCCCCATGGCCAGGGTCAGACCCTCGGGCTGGGTCGGACCCTTGGGCCGGGTCGGACCTGTGGACCGAGTCGGACGCCAGTCCGAACCCGTTTGACCCGAACACACCTTATCGCCCATATCTTGGGCTACAGGTGTCCGATCGACAAAATGTCTATGGAGACAGAAATCATGGAGTGAGACAATTCTTTTGACATACCTCACATGAGTTTGGAAATAATTGATGTACGGTCTAGTTGGTTTGAACCTAAAATTCAACCGGGCCCCTGGAACAGAAATGCCAACAACTCACAGACCGGGCGTCCGATTGACGCACCGTCTCTTTCCTTGAGACCCCATTGACGAGGCGGATCATTGTGATACTTATTATTGGGACTTCGTGATAGTTTGAGTATCAACCAGTAGCTTGAGGAGCGGATCCTCTCAGAGACGAGCGAGTGGAGTATGAAGACCTAGTAGATAGTTGAGACCTAATAACTGCTGACCTTTCGACTGGAAGTGTTTCAACTAGCCCAGTGAGAAGTGCCTCTGTGTGACGTGGCAGACCCATAGGGGGAGCACCTCTGTGTGATGTGGAAAACCCATGTAACTCGATAGGAGGATTACCTTAGCAGGTTATGAGGGGGAGCACCTCTATGTGATGCGGCAGACCCACAGTGGGGAGCGCCTCTATGTGCCGCAGCAGACCCACAATACTCGACAGTAGGAGTAATACAGTAGTTCAAGATAGTGGGAAGCGCCTATGTGTGACGCGGCAGGCCAACAGTACTCTATACAGGAGGAGTACACCAGCAGCTGAGGTTTCGACAGTTTTACTGGGAGTCTTACATGTTACCACTCCTAGAATAAAATCCTATTTTTGAGCTGATTCAATGAATTTTGAGTTTTCCTCATGATTGAGATGGGTTACTAGCTAACTTAGGTATATGTATGGGCATATACCTAAGTAATGGATATCTGTTGATTTCATATATTGTGGTTTATCCTTGTTGGATTTAGTGAGACCTTGATGGTCTTGGGGTCTCTACTGAGTATCTTTATACTCACCCCTGCATGGGATTTTACCACACCTCATTGTGTTGGTTGTAGATTTCATACATCGCTGACTGAGGCATGTGTAGCAGGACTGGACGGTACCCGGAGGTGGACCACTGGATGTGATGGTACACGGAGTGGACGGATGAACTTGGAGTGCTGAGGAGGCCATCTGTACCTACCCTTCAGGTAAGAATCCTGGAGGATGACCTAGTAGCTGATTTACTTCTTCTTACAGTTGTACTTGTACTTTTCTGTTTCATTGTACTTTTCTATTGGGCTTGCATTTCTAACCCCTTTTACTTTCAACACTCTCCTTTGTATACAATTTTTACTTATATTTTTGCTTCCAATTGTTTACTCTATTGTGTTTTTACAGTTATAAAGGCAATGACTTCCCAGTTTAGGGATTTACACCTTTGGTGCTAGTCGCCAACCCCTGGCCTATGGAAGGCGGACTTGGGGTAGTCAAGATACGGGTCCCGGGGGATGGGTCATGACAAAGATGTAGTCACCATTGATCATCTTGATGACTAGTTAGGATTCCCCATTCACATGTAAGTGGGTAGCATAAATCTCAATGCCTAGATCAATACTTGTAATGAGTGCCTGGTACCCTACCTCATTATTGGTATAGCCTTCCGACAATTGAAACAAATATGGTAGGACAACATGTGTTGGAGAGAGTAAAAGGATACACATTCCCACCGTGTTGATTTTGGGATCATTGTGTTTTCTACCGATATGGATTTGGGAATCACTATCAAAGTGAATTTTCCAACACGAAGTGGCTTGATCCATGTATATGATCACCTCATTGGGATGATCAAGATCTAGAGACTGGTCTGTAAGAGCTGGAAGAGAGGCAAGGAAGTATCAATGTCTGTCCCTTAATAAACTTATTGGGGACAAACGTTATGTCAAACTACTGGAGGTTCATACCCATGGAGCTAGTTGGCATTTCAACATGGGGTGATTCATAATGTACTTCAACAGATCAATTCAATCAACTAGTTGTATCTCATGATGCTTCATGTATTTTTGCAATTTCCACATGGTGAATACCTGTATGAGGTAGCTCATCTCAATATAGGAATATCTTGTCTCTTTATCAAGGGGAAGGCAGCTGAGATAGTATAAAATTTTATCTATCCATTCATTGTTTTTTTTGTGGGAAGGGCACCAATAGATCTATCTAGAGCGATCACATAAATGACCAGTGGATTTCAAAAAATGGGTGGTATCATTTTTGGAGGCCGTAATATGTAATGATTGATTTACTCAAATGAATTCTAACACTCCACATCCCACAGATAATTAGAACCTTTATTCATGATCTGGGAAAATGGATTACACATTCTAGCCAGATTCTTGATGAATCGGTGGATATAGGCTAAGTGGACTTGAATTCCTCGAAGCTCTCGGATGTTTCTTGAAGGAGATATATGGCTGATGACCTTGAACTTCTTCGGATTGATCTCAATTCCTCTTTATCTTACAATGAATCCAAATTACATTCCATATGTGATCCCAAAGGCACACTTCAAGGGGTTCATTTTGAGATGGTGGGATTATAAGATGATGAACACTTTCTCGATATCTTCAGGATGGTTATAGCACTGAAGAGATTTGGCCACCTGATCATCTACTAAGCATTCAACCAGTGTCCCTAGGATCAGAATAAAAATGAGATGCATGGCATGCTGATAGGTGCCACTGACATTCATTACACCGAAGGGAATTACCTGCTTTCAAAATGTAACTTATGGTTCCCTAATGGCTAAATAATCTTCCTCCTCAGGGGCCATTCTAATTTTTTTATACTCAGAATACCCATCCATGAAGGAGAGAGCCTGGAACCTAGTAGTGGAGTCAATCAATAGTTTTGTCGTGGGATGGGGGAAATCATTCTTCGGGTAGTTATAGTTGAGATCCCAGAAGATGATGCATAATATGATCTATCCATTCATCTTGCTGATGATCACAATGTTTGATAACCATATTGGGTATTGGAACTTCTTAATAAACATGGATCTGAAGAGCTTATCAACCTCAACCTGTACCATGGCACAATGAGGAGGGTTCTATTTTCAGGGAAGCTGTTTGAACTCGTGGTGATTTTCTAGAAGACTGAAGTGGTGGATAGCAACCTTGGGGTCTAGACTGATAATATTATCATAACTCCTGGAAAATATATCAGGGTGTTACTTCCTGAAGTCTATGTATCGATGTTGCTCTCCGACAAGCATAGCAGAACTGATCAATGTGGGTTTTGGATCTGTCTTGCTAACAAGGTTCACCTATACAAATTCCTCAACTTTTCTAGAAAGATCCTCTTAGAAATTAGGAGGAGAATACTCTAAATCATATTCATCACTTGTGGAGGAGGGATCCTCAACGGGATGTAATTACTCCAAGTTTATGGATCCCAATAGGACACTAGTTCCAGACTGAGCGGCAGTGGACCCCACATCATGGGACTCTTGTACTACTGCTACCATAACAGTAAAATCAGTCGACTAGATCCCATTTGGCCTTCTAGCCAAGGGGCCATGTTTGATGATATCAATGAAATAGTGGTGCATCGACTTGAGACAGTTTATCATAGACTGGTGAAACAAGAAATTATGACATATTTTCGTAGCCATAGGGTAGACATCTCAATACCTTATAGGATTAGGGGGCTCTGGGATCCCCCAAGATTGATTTGTATATGAATACAAGGTGATCTCCTAGTGTACCTTAAAATTTGGAATGTGATTACCTCTCTTTCTTGTGACAAAAAATCATTTCCCCAAATCCGAGGTTGTGTCTTCCAATCAGTGGATTGGGAAAATGTAGTCATCAAACATGACTTCTCATGGGTCAGTTGATGTTGTAGCTGGTTCAACCCCACTAGCATCGATATGCTTTTCCTTGCCCTTGTTTTAGTAGGCATCTAGGTAGTGGTCATCACAAGAGGAAAAGGGATACCTGTCACCTTGGAAAATTCCAACTCCACCATTATAGGAGTATTTAAAGAATTGTTGATATGAATAAGTGAGTGCCACGTGAAGTTGGAGCCATGGACATCCCATAAATTCCTTGTAGGCGGTGCCTGTGAGAAAATCATGGACTTGGTGCTAGAAACTAGGACACAGAGATGGGTCTTTTGATTATATTTCCAAACAAAATTTGTTCCATCCTATCATAAACTTGAATTTTCATGTTTGAGGGACTCAGATTTCCTTCAAACAGACCCATCTTATGGAGTGTCTATGTAAGGATAAGGTTGTTCCCTGAGCTTGTGTCAATAATTGAACAACAATATCCCATTCTATTGAAGTGGCCAGTGATATAGACTTGGTGGATATTCCCATATATAATAGATTCTTCATCTTCACTAGAGAAATAGAAAATAGTCTGACATTATTTGTGCTCAGTTGCCTCAACATGGAAGGATTTTTTGGATACTAACTCCATCACAAACTGAAGGGGGATTCTTAAAGCCTATTCATGGGATTCACCACATCGTCCGACAGGAATAGGGCCTCTAGGATAGAGATACTCAAAATAATTATAGAAAAATTCTTGAGAAAATCATACTTCCATGACAAGAGTGAACTTATGCTGACATGAGATCGTTCTATTATAGGGTCTATTATTGTACCATCTAGTTAAACCAATGATTGACTGGTGATGGGAATATCTCACTGCTCGCTAGTCAAAACATTTGATGTGACTACCAAATGTGGGCCAGATGACTGCGGTTTCTCTATAACAGCATATGGATGATTTTGGCACTATCACGATGGATCCACCTGATCAAGTAGCATAAAAAGAAGTGATTGTGAACTCGGAGAAATCAGATAAGATGACTATACATGCTAAGCTTTATACTGGTCATGTTTTTGGATTCTGGTCGCATGCAAAACCTTTATAGAATCATTGATTGAGGCATTATGGTGACTCAAATTAACATGGATCAATCGATTATGCTGATGAAAGGGGATGTTATGAGGATCCGTCTGATGCTCCTTATCATTGGGAACCATATGGTGGTTTACCATTCCATGGTGTTAATAGAAGCACAACCTTTTACATTACATGAAGAATCCTCCCCCACTAGAAATATTATGGGGGTAGTATACATCTCCTAGGTCATGAAGTCAATGAGAGTACGAGATGACAACGACGTTGGTGGGGGGATTTGTTTTCCATTGAACCGCTGATTCTTTCCCTTCTAGGAATATGAAGGCAGTGATGTCAATGAAGAAGTAGTGGTTGCGAGTTATACAACGACTTCAGAAGGGTTAGTATGATTTAAATGTGCACAGCTAATACCATGGTCAAGAGTGAAAACCTTATGATCCATATAGTCTTCATATTTTTGAGATCCATAGTTAGGAACCTATTTCCACTTTCCTTCTCTATCACTATCACTATTAGGCTATATGAATATACATGCCAATTGTGTTGGGGATTGGCCTAACTATACTATGTTGTTATCGACATGGTCTTGCAGCAAGTCTTTAAACATCTAGAACTGCTTGAGGGTAGTCCCCAAGATCCAGAGATAGGGGAAGTAATTATGATGGTCATGGATATCTTCTTCTTTGGGCCTCCTTCATTCTGGAAACCGGGGAATTCCCTATTCTAAGGTGCTGTGAAAATAACTAGGGACATGAGCTTTATTGAATGAGTAGTTATGACACCTTCTATCTATAAAGGGGGCTCTAGGAGCATGTCCCGGAAAAGGGGCCGAAGGAGCCTGATGAAGAGGTGGAACCTGGTTATCAAGTTTGGGTGGTGGCGGCACGTTACACATGGGTGCCTACCGGTTCTAGGGTGGTCTCTTCTAGGATGGAATCTGTGCTTAAAGCGGCGACCCTTTATAAGGAAGTAGTTGTGGCTCCACCGAAAATAACTCTAGTTGGTGGAACTCTATTTGGGCCACCATGGGAGGCTCATCTTACAAGACCTTCTCACAAGGACTATAGAAGGAAACAGACATGCCTACTTGGCCTGCTTCAAGTCATCCTCTGGATGTTGGGACTTATTAGAGAAATATCATAACTACTTGGGTAATTTTAGATTATGAGAGAAGGGACCAGTTCTTTTTTGACATCCCACCCCCACATTATCATAATATTTTCCTGATTCAGTGACATATGAAGGGAGTAGGTGAGTCCTTTTGTCGTGGTGACAATGTCTGCGACACGGTCGTCATGCCACTTCTTGAACATGAATAGGCCTACAATTATCATCTTATGGGTGGTAGAGATGTGAGGGTGAAGAAATTTTCTACGATGATCTTACATGTCTGTTACTGATCCAATTGGTATGTGGTTTTACCATACAAATGAATGCCCTTATAATGTTTGTACAAAACACTAGATTTTAGTGGCCACATATTGTGTTGAAGTCCCCATCCTGGGTCCACAAATTGAGATGAAGTAGTCCAAATACTTCCACATGTTTCCCATCCCATTAAAGGGGGATAATGTGGGGTTTCGGAATCTTGGGGTGGGGGGGCATATCGTCCACCCATGCCAGATATGACTTACCATCAAGAGGAATTTCCTCCTGTTGAGTTTCCAAATCCTCAAGATAGGAAATGAGCACTGACATTGGATCATATGGGTGGGGTTAAATATCCTACCGAGGATTCATGAACACCAATACATTTGATGGATCATCTACATGATAAGCATGCCCAGTGTCTTGTAAAGTGACTTCTGGGGAGTCCTGTAGAGCAGCTGGGGGAACCTGATCTGTGTCTTAATGATTATCGTGGCACTTAGGTGGATTGGGTGATACATACCATCCACTCTTTCCATAAGCATTGGCTTCTACCCAGTGTATGTGGGATAGATGGTCAGGGTCAACCGAAGGAAACTTTCCGGGGGGAGATGTACCTGCCCATACCACCCCAGTTGAGGATCACAGCAATCTATTTGCTTCTCCCAAGCATGTTCTAAAATTAGTTCATCTAAAATATTCTTATTCTCCATTATTTTTTGAAACATCATGTTATTTTCTAGATCGTCTTCCTACTTCTGCACTGATCCAAATGGGTCATACGGATTAATAGACCAATGATTCTCTTTTCTATTATTGGGATTCTGGTTGAGGGATAATGATTCAGTGGGAATGGGAAGAACCATTATATTTCTAGGCTGATTAGAAACCCTTCTTAGTGCATTCAATAGATGTGGAACTCTTCTGGGTGTATGTTCTCTTCACGGATTTCAATAATGTTCTCTTCCTCTGATATGTCGACCATGTTAACTATGACAATACCTAGAGGCATATCCTCAATATCATCAGGAATTTCAGGCTGGTTCCAAATAAAATTGAAATGAAGGGCCACGTACTACCCCCAACCACAAACCTGAACATGGGGAAGCCTACTTGATAATATGGCAGTGTACTTTAATGCACTGGATTCATTGTTTCTAGATGGTTAGATGGAAACCGGGTGACTCTGGGAACATGGAAATAAAGAGAACAACCATGCCGACCATACAATGTTTCTAGCCAATATATTCAAAATTTTCAATAATATTAGGGTAATCCACTCATTGATAATAGATACAGAAGTACGTCTCCCATAGGGTTTGAAGAAATATAACTTCTTACTGGGTAAAAAAGTCTGGTGCACTAAATTACATGGTCGCAACTAGCAAGAACATCCCTAAAAAATGGTCCTCTACAAGGATGACCCACAAAATCCCTAGCTCAGACCTCATGGTCTGGCCCTAGGTTTAGCCATTCATCAACTGCGGGTGGATGCAGGACTGGTATTAGCGTTGAAGCATATCGATGAGACGGGTAGATTGGCCAACATAGAATACAGTGATCAAGCTTATTAGATGACACATCATGTGTTTTCATATGACAAATGAAATGAAAAATCAACCATATATTGGTACGACGGGCTGGAGACTGTAGTTTCCATCGTAGGGGTTGCGGTTGCGGATTGTGGGTCAGGCTATTGTTCTTCCACTACTGGAAACTAAGGCTTTACCAATAGTTTCAAACAATTAGTAAAGGCTACCAAACCGTTGGTATACTATATACCAGTGGATTGGAAAATTGTTGTTAATTAAGGTGTAAGGATATCCCATTACCAATGGTTTTAGTGCAACCCTTGGGAAAGGTAGTGTAATCATAGAGTTTTCCAATGGTTTAAATAATTTTTGTTATATAGTAGTATTCCCAACAGTTTGAAAACCATTGGTAGTACTGGCAGTGTAATCCTAGATTCCCAATGGTTTAAATAACCATTGTTATATATGAGTATTCTATCATTTTCTTGTTTTACCAATGGTTTTCTAAAACTGTGGTAAAAATATGTACAACGCTATACCAACGGTTTTAGTAAACCGTGGTATAGTGTAATACTAGAATTTGGCAGAAAAGCTACCTAGAATCTCCTTCACTCTTGCATACAATATTAACACCCAAAAAACCCACTGCACACTTGGCTACATACACCTGCATGCACTCTTAATAGCAACAATCACCTGTGATAGCACACAAAAGCACATAAAAACTGGATACTCTTGTAACCCTGGAATGTACCACAATTATAATCATGTATATGAAGCCAATTACCCTATTAAATATAGATTTCATAATTGAATTCTCAATTGAATACATGAATAATGAATTATGTAATGAATTATGAAATACGAATCAATAACACATTCAAAATGAATTATGTGGCATTCAGAATTCCGAATATGTTTGGTCGGTTTTCCGTATACTAGTTGTTTTTACATAATGTGATGTCCATTTAAAAAAAAGACATAATCATGGAGTAATACAGGCCACACCATGCTCTGGATTGAGTCGAGGTTGACTTGTACACGTCACATATGACACATGAATCATTTTTATAAAGTATCAATGGAATATGAATGGGTTTGGTCGGTTTTCTGTATGTTAGTTGTTGTTTTCAATAAAAAATTTTTCCATTTCAAATAATGGTGACACACTTTGAGTATTGTCGGACACACCATGCCTCAGATTGAGGCGGGGTTTACTCTTACACGTCACATACGTCCCATGGATTGTTGTTCTAAAGTATCAACACAATCCAAATACGTTTGGTCAGTTTTCCATATGCCAGTTGTTTTTACATAAAATGAAACTCATTTTAGAAAAAAGAGAGATAGTTAGAGTTATACTATCCACACCGCACATCAGCTAGAGGCATAGTTGACTCTTACACGTCACATATGACCCATGGATCGTATTCCTAAAGTTCCAATAGAATCCGATTGCGTGTGGTCAGTTTTCTGTACGTGAGTTCTTATTTTCACTTAAAATGATGTCCATTTTAAACAAAAGAGAGACACATTGAGTGGTTTCAGCCACACCGGACCAGTAATTGAGCTAGGGTTGACACGTACACATCACATATGACCCATGGATCATTGTCATAAATTTTCACCAGAATCTGAATGCATTTGGCCAGTTTTCTTTATGTCATTTGTTGTTTTCAATTAAAACTATGTTCATTTTAAACAAAAGAGAGACAATTTGAGTCGTTCTGGCCACACCACGCTCTAGATTGAGGCGGGGTTGACTATTACATGTCTCATATGACCCATGGATATTTTTTCTAATGTTTAAATAAAATCCAAATGCATTTGCTCAGTTTTCCATATGTCAGTTGTGGTTTTCACTTAAAATGATGTCCATTTTAAAATAAATACAATCACTTAGTGTGATACCGGCCACACCATGCCTTGGATTGAGGTGGGGTTGAATTTTACATGTCACAGATGTCTCATGAATCATTTTTATAAAGTATCAATGGAATATAAATGCTTTTGGTTGGTTTTCCGTAACCCAGTTGTTGTTTTTAGTTAAAATGTTTTCCATTTCAAATAAGGGTGAGACACTTTGAGTGGTGTTGGTCACACCATGCCTTAGATTAAGGTGGGGTTGACTCATACCCATCATATAAAACATGTGGATCATTTTTAAAAGTATCAACACAATCAGAATATTTTTGGTTAGTTTTCCGTATGCCAATTTTTTTCACATAAAATGATGTCCATTTTAAACAAAAGAGAGACAGTTAGAGTGATACCGACCACACCACACCTTGTATTGAGACGATGTTTACTCGTACACATCACATATGACCCATGGATATTTTTCCAAAAGTTTCAATAGAATTTGAATGCATTTGGTCAATTTTACGCATGTCAGTTGTTGTTTTCACTTAAAATGATGTCCATTTTAAATAAAAGATACACACTTTGAGTGGTGTCAGCCACACCACGCCTCAGATTGAGGCAGGGTTGACTCGTACACATCACATATGACAAATGGATCTTTGTCCTAAATCTTCAACAGAATATTAATGTGTTTGGTTGGTTTTCCGTATGGCAGTTGTTGGTTTCACTTTAAATGATGTTCATCTTAAACAAAAGAGATACACATTGAGCGCTTCTGGACAACCCGCACTTCCGATTGAGGAGAAGTTGACCTGTAAATGTCATGTATGATCAACGGATCAATGTCCTAAATTTTCAAAAGAATATGAATGTGTTTGGTTGGTTTTCTGTATGTCAGTTGTTGTTTACACTTAAAATGATGTCCATTTTAAACAAAAGACATACACATGGCAAGATACCGGCCACACTATCCCCGAATTGAGGCATGTTTTACTCATACAAGTCACAAATGACACATGGATCGTTTTCCTAAAGTATCATATCAATCCGAATGTGTTTGGTTGGTTTTTCGTATTCTAGTTGTTGTTTTCACTTAAAATCATATCCATTTCAAATAAAAGTGAGACAGTTTGAGTTGTTCTAGGCACACTAGCCCCCATATTGAGGCATAGTTGACCATTACATGTCACATATGTCCCATGGATCGTTTTCATAAAGTTTCAACAGAATCCAAATGACTTTGGTTGGTTTTCTGTATGTCAGTTGTTGTATTCACTTAAAATGATGTCCTTTTGTAACAAAAAAGTGACACTTTCAGTGGTGCTCGCCACACCACACCTCGTATTGTGGCGGGATTTACTCTTACAAGTCAAAAATGACCCATGGATGAATTTCATTATGTAGCAACACAATCTGAATGCATTTTTTTGGTTTTCTGTAGGCCAGTTATTTTTACATAAAAGTGTATCCATTTTAATCAAATGAACTAAAAATTGAGTGGTACCAGCCACAATATGTTTCAAATTGAGCTGTTGTTGACTCGTAAACATCAAAAATGACCAATTAATATTTTTCATAACTTATCAGCAGAATCTGAATGTGTTGGGTCGGTTTTCCGTATGGAAGTTTTTGTTTTTACTTAAAATGGTGTTCATTTTAAACAAAAGAGAGACACTTTGAGTGGTACCGACCACATCGTGCTTTGGATTGAGGTATGGTTAAATATTGCACATCACATATGACCCAAAAATCATTGTCCAAATGTTTTAATATAATATGAATGTGTTTTTTTGTTTTTTTTTGTATGTAAGTTGTCGTTTTCACTTAAAATGATGTCTATTTTAAATAAAAGACATACACTTTGAGTGATATCGGCCACACCGTGACCTGGATTGAGGTTGGGTTGACACGTACACATCACAAATTACCCATGTATTTTTTTCTAATGTATCAACATAATCCAAATGCGTTTGGTCGGTTTTCCATATCCCAGTTGTTGTTTTCACTTAAAATCCTATAAATTTAAAATAAAAGTTAGATAGTTTGAGTGGGTCCAGCCACACTGGCCATCGGATTGAGGCAGGTTTGACTCTTAAATGTCACATATGATGCATAGATCGTTTTACTAATGTTTCAATAGAATCTGAATTCCTTTGGTTGGTTTTACGTATGTCAGTTTTTGTATTCACTTTAAATGATGTCCTTTTGAAAAAAAAAGAGAGACACTTTGAGTGGTGCCGGCCACACCATGCATCTAATTGAGGCAGGGTTGACTCATAAACATCAAAAATGACCCATGGATCATTTTCCTAAAGTATCAACACAATATGAATGTGTTTGGTTGGTTTTCTGTATGCTAGTTGTGTTTACATAAAAGCGTATCCGCTTTAAACAAAAGAAAGACACTTTGAGTGGTACCGGCCACATTGTGCCACAGATTGAAGTGGGGTTGACTCATAAACATCAAAAATGACCAATGGATCCTTTTCATAAAGTATCAACATAATCCAAATGTGTTTGGTCGGTTTTCCGTATGGCAGTTGTTGTTTTCACTTAAAATGATGTTCATTCATAACAAAAGAGTGACACTTTGAGTGGTACCGACCACATCGCATTTAAGTTTGATGTGGGGTTTACTCTTACACATCAAAAATGACCCACGAACCGTTTTCGTAATGTTTCAATAGAATCTGAATGCCTTTTTTCATTTTTCTGTATGTCAGTTGTTGTTTTCACTTAAAATTATGTCCATTTTAAACTACAGACATACACTTGGAGTGATACCGGCAACACTGTGCCTTGGATTGAGGCATGGTTGAATCATACCCATCTCAAATGACCCCTGGATCGTTTTAGTATTGTATCAACTCAATCTGGATGTGTTTGATTGGTTTTTCATATGCTGGTTGTTGATTTCACTTAAAATCCAATCCATTTCAAATAAAAGTGAGACAATTTGAGTGGTGCCAGCCATAGTGCCTCATATTGAGTTGGGGTTGACTCGTACATGTCACATATGACCCATGGATCGTTTTTCTAATGTTTTAATCGAATCTGAATGCTTTTGGTCGGTTTTCCGTATGTTAGTTGTTGTATTCTCTCAAAATGATGTTCATTTTAAACAAAAGAGACGCACTTTGAGTGGTTTCGGCCACACCGCACCTCATATTGAGGTGGGGTTGACTCCTACACGTCAAATTTAACCCATGTATCATTTTCCTATATTTTCAAAAAAATCTGAATGTGTTTGGTCTGTTTTCCATAGAGAAGTTGTTGTTTTCACTTAAAATGATGTTCATTTTAAACAAAATAGAGACACTTTTAGTGGTTCTGACCAAACCGCGCTTCATATTGTGGTGGGGTTGACTCTTACACGTCACATATGACCCATGTATCATTTTCCTAATATTTAAATAGAATATGAATGTGATTGGTCTGATTTCTCTATATGTCAGTTGTTGTTTTCACTTAAAATGATGTCCATTTTAAACAAAAGACATACACTTGTAGTGATACCGCCCACTCTGTTCCCCATATTGAGGCAGGGATGACTCTTACACTTCAAAAAGGACCCATGGATCGTTTTCTTAGAGTATCAACACAATAAGAATGTGTTTGGTCGGTTTTCTGTATGCTAGTTGTTGTTTTCACTTAAAATCATGTCCATTTCAAATAAAAGTGAGACATTTTGAGTAGTTCCGGCCACAACGTCCCTTGGATTGATGCGGTTTTGACTTTTACACAGCATATATGACCCATGGATAGTTTTCTTAAATTTTCAATAGAACCCCAATGCCTTTGGTCAGTTTTCGGTATGTCAGTTGTTGTATTCATTTAAAATGATGTCCTTTTGAAACAAAAGAGAGACTCTTTGAGTTGTTCCGGCCACATCGTGCCTCAAATTGAGTCAGAGTTGACTCTTACTCATCACAAATAACCCATGTATCGTTTTCCTAAAGTATTAACACAATCCGAATGTATTTGGTTGGTTTTCCATATGCCAGTTGTTCTTACATAAAAGCGTATCCATTTTAATCAAAAGAAATAAACATTGAGTGCTACCTGCCACATCGTGCCTCAGATTGAGGAGGGGTTGAATCTTACATGTCACTAATGTCCAATGGATCCTTTCCTAAATTATCTATAAAATCCTAATGCGTTTGGTTGGTTTTCTGTACGGCAGTTGTTGTTTTCACTTAATATTATGTTCATTTTAAACATAAGAGATACTCTTTGGGTGGTGCTGGACACACCGTGCTTTGGATTGAGGCGATGTTGGCTCATACAAGTCACATATGACCGATGGATCATTTTCCTAAAGTTTCTGTAGAATCCAAATGTGTTTGGTTGGTTTTCCGTATGTCAGTTGTTGTTTTCACTTAAAATGATGTCCGTTTAAAACAACAGACATACACTTGGAGTGATACCGGCCACTCCATACCCTAGATTGAGGCAAAGTTGACTCGTACATGTTACAGATGACTTGTGAATTGTTTTCATAAAGTATCAATATAATTTGAATGCATTTGGTCAGTTTTCAGTATGGCAGTTTTTATTTTCACTAAAAATGTTTTCCATTTCAAATAATGGTGAGAAAATTTGAGTGGTGTCGTCCACACCGCACCTCGGATTGAGGTGGGGTTGACTCATACAAGTAACAAATAACCAATGTATCGTTGTGCTAAAGTATCAACACAATCCAAATAAGTTTTATCGGTTTTCTGTATGCCTATTGTTTTTAGTTAAAATGATGTCCATTTTAAACAAAAGAGATACAATTAGAGGGATACCGGCCACACCACACCTCTAATTGAGGCGGGGTTGATTCATAAACGTCACATTTGACCCATGGATCATTTTCCTAAATTTTCAACCCAATACAAATGTGTTTGGTTAGTTTTCCGTATGCCATTTTTTTTACTTAAAAGCTTATCCATTTTAAACAAAAGAAAGACACTTTGAGTGGTACCAGCCACACATTTCCTCAGATTGAGGCGGGGTTGAATCGTTCTCATCCAAAATGTCCAATGGATCAATTTCCTAAAGTATAAATAGAATCCGAATGTGTTTGGTCAGTTTTCTATATGGCAGTTGTTGTTTTCACTTAAAATGATGTTCATTTAAAATAAAAGAGAGACACATTGAGTGGTGACGGCCACACCGTGCTTTAGATTGAAATGGAGTTGACTCATCCAAGTCAAAAATGAACCACATATCAGTTTCCTGATGTTTCAACATAATCTGAATGCGTTTGGTTGGTTTTCCGCATGTCAGTTGTTTTTTTCAAATAAAATGATGTCCATTTTAAACAAAAGATATACACTTGGAGTGATACCATCCAAACCAAGCCCCAGATTGAGGTGGGGTTGACTCATACATATCACAAATGAACCATGGTTCATTTTCCTAATGTATCAACACAATTCGAATGTGTTTGGTAATTTTTTCCGTTTTCTAGTTGTTGTTTTCACTTAAAATCCTATCCATTTCAAAAAAAAGTGAGACAGTTTGAGTGGTGTCGGCTACACCGTGCCTCATATTGAGGCGGGGATGACTCTTACACATCACAAATTACCTATAGATCATTTTCCTAAAGTATCAACAGAATTATAATGTGTTTGGTTGGTTTTCAATATGATGATTTTTGTTTTCACTTAAATTGTTGTCCATTTAAAATTAAAGTGAAACACATTGAGTGGTATCAGCCACACCATGCCTCAGATTGAGGCATGGTTGACTCATACACGTCACAAATGACTCCTGGATCATTGTGCTAATGTATCAACACAATCTAAATCTGTTTGGTTGGTTTTCTTTATGTCAATTGTTGTTTTCATTTAAAATGTTGTCCATTTCAAATAAAAGTGAGACACTTTGAGTTGTACCTACCACACCGTTCCTCGGTTAGAGGTGGGGTTGACTCATACACATCACTTCGGTGTTTGGAGTTCTATCAAGTGTGGATTGAATATTTGGGTGTGTTTAATCCTCTCCTTACATCCTTTTTTGGATAAGGGTCTGCACTCTTCTATCATCTTCTTCTGAAGCTCTAAAACCATATTTTCTTTTGGGATTTAGGGTGAATCTCGAATAGTGTATAGATTGGGATCCATGGTCTAGGGAGGAGGGTTGAGGGGGGGGGGGTTCGGGGGGGCTGTCCGGGGTTCAGAGAGGACGGTGGTGGGGCTGTCTGAGGGGTTGTCCGGGGTCCAGGGAGGAGGGGGGGTTGTCTAGGGTCCAGGAAAGAGGGTGGGTAACGTTTTTAAAACTCTATATATATATATATATATATATATATATCATAAATCGAATTCTGACATGACTGTGAACTTCCATGGAGTGTCGTCCGAGAGCAGGTCCAAATCACGACATTACCGTGTCATGTTCGCCCGGTCCAACGACATTCGCGGGGCAATATCTTCCGGCCATGATCAAAGGGAGCAGGAGGTGGTGGGTTAAAATTCCAGTCTTCGCCTCCCTCCCCATTAACTATGTGTGGGTAATATATCTATAAATCTATCTAAGTATGATACATCGAATTCTGATAGGACTGTGAACCGCCGCGGGGTGTCATCCTAGAGTAGGGCCAAATCACGACGTGACTGAGGTGTGACCACTGCTTGACTGCATCATGACCGTTGCATGACCGCGACATGACCAAAACATGTTGTCCCTGTCCAGCGACATCCGAACAGTAGCATCTTTTGGCTAGGTGCGAAGGGAGTGGGAGGAAGTGGGCCAACATTCCTATCGTGGACTCTCTCCCCATTATCTATGGATGGGTAATGTATCTGAAATTCAATCCAGGTATCATACATCTAATTCTGACAAGACTGTGAACCGCCACGGGGTGTCTTCCTAGAGTTGGGACAAATCATGACATTACCATAGCGTGACCAAGGCATGACCATGTTGTGATCGTGGCGTGACCACGGCCTAACCATGGCGTGACTGAAATTTTTTGGCCCGGTCAAGCTACATCCACGGGGGTAGCATCTTCCGGCTAGGATTCCAAATAAATCATATGTAGTTGTCTTTCACATTATAGAAATCTATCTTATGTTATAAAAAATAGACACTTTCTTCGTGATTGTGGTATGATAATGATATATATTTTATATTAATTATTTTAAAAGTGGTACTAGGTAGTTGAAACTACTGATTGAGAATAAAATTATACAGGTGTATTAGTTATCAATGCTATATGCATTTCTTGGAACTTTAATAATAAAACATCATTCACCTTGAGAACAATAGAATTTGAGTATGTTTTAACATCTCAGGATGCAGAACAAATCTTATGAGAGAATTCATATATGTAAAAAATTAGATGTGCATCGAGGCTAGGGAAACACCCCAAATAGTGTTAAGATGAATCTTATGGTGGGGAGCACCATAAACCTCATAGGTGTTAAACAATGACACCATCAGGGAGTTTAGATATATAGGCTCGGGTAAACACCCAAAGGGGTGGCCAAGAGGCTAGAAAAATACTAGACATGGGTTTCTCCATAAGATAAGGTCACAAAAAACATGATAGAACAAATAAACTATTTTATTTGTTATAACAAGGAATCGTTGGAACGTTGTAGTGAGCGGAACAATAACGCAATGTCTAAAGGGAAACAAAACGATGGAAAAGAATCATACACCCTAAACTATCATAGTGAGTTTCGCCGACAGTGCACCTCTGTTGGAGGGGTTTTATTATAAAATAGGACTTTATTTATCAAATGAAACAATTATATAAAAGAACACTTATTCAAGATATGCAATTAAAAATAATTAAGAAAAATTAAGAAAGAATCTAAATTCAATTTAAGGTATTTTTAAATTAAAGAGGCTATGAGAGGGACTCTACCTCAAGGTGGAACCAAGACATCCCCTTCAGCTCTTAGAGATTTCTATCTAAAAGATACTTCTCCTCCACATGGTATACACTCTTTCACACACATGAAAGGATACCTAGCCCCTATGCACACACCTGCATGGCCATGAGCATGTGCAAGGGGATCGTGGTACGTAGGCTTATATGCATATATCAATCTCCACTCACCTATGTATGAATTTATATATATATACATGGGAAAACCTAGCCACATACGTGCATAATCACTACCATGGGTGACTATACACGTAATGGGGGAACCGAAATACATATACATACTTACCTATGCACAAGCAGGCGAGTCTCCCTTGACTTGGTGACTCGAAACCAACAAGAAGGGACCGACACACTACACAAAGGATATTAAGAACCTTAAAACACATGATGGATGCTACATAACCAGTGAGAAACCAACCAATGGAATTAAAGCCTTACATATATTGGCAGCAGATAACCAAATCCACCCGAACCAACATGAAACGATCCAACACCCAACTGAAAACATAATATGGAGTCAAAAACACTAAATCACTAAATACATGAGGTTAGAGAAAGTAGTCACTATAGAATCTTACCTCAGATCAAAGCCGGTGGACTGAATCAATCTGAACTCCTTTTATCACCCTTCGCAGAATATAACTACCCTCTTTCCATTGAAAGCAGTTGAAGATCTAAGTGAAAAATGTGACAAAGAAAATAAAATAAAAACTAAACTAAAACATACATGTCTCTTGTGACTATACCTATCACCGCCGAACATATAAGTACCACAGTCCCCCATGGGTCAAATCATTTTCCTGCAAGCAAAGGGGAAACATATCAGTGTTTCAAAATGATACTATCAAATAGTACATTCCTATTAATTAACAATTACTCTTCCATTTAATGGTATATAATCAATTTTGTCTGAGATTCAACTTAGTTTGGTTTTTCTCGATACAAGGGATGAGGTCTCATTATTCTTGGTTATTATTTTTACACTTGAGATATTTATTTAAAAATGATGATTGTATTTGGATATTTATTTATGGTTTTAGTTCTTAGCATGTTTCTATGGGGCCTGTCCACATGAATAATTCATGGAATGTAGGGTTTAGTTGAAATTTATGCGCTTTAATGTGATTTATGTCACTAACAATGAGGATTTAGATCAAGTAAAATATTCCTAAAAGGATCGGGCCTTGTAGTGATAGGTGTGGAAATTGTACATCTAGGGT
This sequence comes from Viscum album, assembly GCA_963277665.1. Taxonomy (NCBI): domain Eukaryota; kingdom Viridiplantae; phylum Streptophyta; class Magnoliopsida; order Santalales; family Viscaceae; genus Viscum; species Viscum album. Next base: position 1,285,404,905 of record OY728141.1, read on the forward strand.
TTGATGAAGAAATACTTATGAGCATGGATTGGAATCTTGGTAGGTTATTAGTGTGGGATGGTCCCTTTGAGTATATAAAATGTATTATAAAAGTTTTTACTCCATTTAATGATTCAAGATCTCTACTAAAGAGATGAAGGATGAGATGCTAGTGTGGGTATTGGGTATTGTCGGATAGATTGGAATTGTAATGCCAAGAGGCTTGGTGTGATAAAGCTTAAGATGGAACTTGGTTAGTAGATTTGGGATATAATACATGATTTTGATGAGGTTGTTGACCGTATTATTGAGAATATATTGTATATGGGTTCGACATGGTGTGATTTTGTGACTAGGACAATCATAAGGTGAATAATCATCTTTTTCTAGTTGGATGATGAGATGTGCATCAAGGCATGGGATAATCCTCAAGAGATGTGTCTATACTACGTGAATGAGTGGATAGACTAGGATAGGTTTGATAGGATTGGGTGAGTGTCCAAACCTTGTGAGGATGATACGATGTATAGAGACACTTGGAGACACTTGGGGTTATTTGTACTATCTCATTGAGACACTTGGGGTTATTTCATGACTCCAACATACTCCAGAAATGTTCCCACACAATGTTTTAGAAACAAAATACCATCTCATGGAAGACCCCAAGGCTCCTCTATCTATAAATGTTTACTCACACTCACACATCATGGTATTACAGTATACAAGTGATCTACGTCAACTAGTCAGAATAGCATCACTACCCTCCATCCGTAGAAAGAAGTAAAATACCCAAGTGTCCAATGCGATATTGAAAATAAAATAAAAACTAAACAAAATCATACATGTATCCTATAACTATACATGTTACCGCCCAATATATAAGAACCACACTACCCCATGGGTCAAATCATGTACTTGCAAGCTAGGGGGAATCAGTTCCATTTAATAATCACTTCATTTTTCATTATGTTATTTATATAGCATGTTATGGGAAACAACATACTAGTATACATAGCCATTTAATATTCACCTACGCTACATTAGTTGAGTTGAATATTATGCACATAACCCTACTAGAACCCCGTTGTGTCACACCGCGATCCGAGATTGACTACAATGGTGAATAATAACCGATGCATCATAAAATGAAAGTTGGCATAGATTTCCCTTGTTTCTAAAATAGATCTCCTTCTAGCATCCACCATTCCTTGGTCAATTGTGAACTCGGTCTATAATTCATTCAAAAAAATGTAATGCATATATCAATACAAGCATTATCACTCTCAATACCCCATCCAACTAGCATGTTGAGTGGTTATGATGTAAAATAATTACAGAGAATGTTGTTGTTGTGTTGGGGATTGGAAAAACTGTAACATCGCAACATTTATTTAAGTAAATGTTCTATTTAAAGTAAAATGAATGTAATAACGCAATGTTTAGAGTCCAAAACTAATCTTGAATGTAAAACAAATAACATAAAAACTTAGTTGTTAAACTCAATAAGGGTGTAAAAATGGTCTGATGCCTAGCGTAGACTTGGACAGTCTGTGAGACATATTTCTTACAATGGGCCCAACCTAAGTAGTGTTTAGGGAAGGACTCAAACTAGTGAAGGCCCAACAAAGCCAGACCAAACCCAAGCCTAGACCTAGCCTGGCCTAGCCCAGTAGACAATTTTTTTCAATCTTATTTTAGTTTGATGAATTGTTATTTTACTATATTTATTATTTTTTAATTTATGTTATTTTTTACATTTTAGATTTTTTAAAAGACTTGGACCGGGACCCAGCCCAAACCATTGATATTTTACATTCCTCATTACATACCTATTTAGTAATTTGTATAACACCAGATGTCACAACCGACCCCTTTCCATTTATGTCTGTAATTGGGTTGAAGTCATTCGCATTTCATCGCCCCCTCTCCCACCACACCAAACTGTTTAATTTCATACTTATGCCCAATAATGAGTGAAAATGAATCTTTTTTCACGCCTTTGTATTTCTGATCTATAAAATATAACCGAAATACTAAAATTTTCATTTTTTATAACCAATAGACTACTGAAAACAGGCCACTCAGAACTCATTATGTTGATTTTTGATCCAAAATTTAGCACATTTTCAAATGCCTACTGAACTTAAAAAGGAATTTGTTTCCATTTACAGTCATATAGATTCCTCTACTTTTATAACTCTCATCACATGTAGTTTCTATGATCCAACTATTTCAATTACAAGCATCATGGGAACAACGAAACCATTAATTTCACATTTGAACGACAAAAATATAACATGGTTGAGCTAAACCTTTGAAGAATTAAAAGATGAAAAATTTTGGCCATCCGGACTGTACAAACAAATGAATAAAAGTATAATTAGGATTACACCTAAACCGTAAGAAAATCATCAACTAAATATCCAAAAACATATAAACCAAGATATTAGACACCAGGAGAGGTCAAGTCTACCTCATATGGGCAGTCAAACACATTGATTTGGAAAAATATTTACCTCTAGCTCTTGGGGGGCAGGGGTCAGCCCCAGAAATATTATTTCCCAGGTGGTAGGAGAGGGATCCAAGAGAGGGGGATGTCCCACGGGGTGTTCAACCATGGGGGGTCTCAAGTGCGACTTGAGAGGGGGGCGGGGGATGTCGGAGGAGGATATTGTGGAAAGAGGGGAGAGGGTTGTATCCAAGAGAGGGAGACGAGAGGGGAGGGGGGGAACATCGGCGGGAGCCAAGAGGGGAAGGGAACATCATCGTCAGAGAAGGAGCCGAGGGTGGAAGGGGAACATCACCAGATGAGAGGGAGGGGGCCAGGAGGCGGAGGCGGAGGTGGAGGCCGGGAGGAGAAGACGGAGGCCGGGAGGAGGTCGAGGTCGGGGGGGGGGGGGGGGAGGAGTGCGCGGGGAGGAAATGTAGTGAGGGAGAGAGCCCTAAAGAGGGTATAATTTTTCCAATGGTTAATTAAAACTGTGTGTAATAGTTCTCTTTCCCAACAGTTTTCTTTTTACCATTGAGATAACCCAACATAAAATAGACTATGAAAATGGATTACTAGATCCGTTGGTATAGGATATATTTCCAAATGGGTTTTCTAAACCATTGGGAACAAAGTGTTGGTGTAGGCTCAATTTTCAGTAGTGTTCCTCCATCATTCCCTAGAATAACTCTCCATGATCTCTATTCAAGGCAGAGAATAACCCTATTGATGATAGGGAGGATTGTGTGGCCATGCCCTGGAAAAGAGTCCAAATATTCCTCCTCCAGGATGTATCATTGGAGGGAGGAATGGATCCGGTGGACCTCACATTCTACAAGGATGAGACTTATATGCCTTGTTCATTCATCGACCCATGACACAAATGATCGTGGTGAGGGATCCGTTATCAAATCGCATTCCTATTTGGAATCTGAGAAGGATACTGGTATATTTGTAGTCTGAAACACATTAGTACTCAATTTATAGTGTCAGTGACCCTCCCTCCTGCCCCGAGGTTGTTATTAGGGACATGGAAGTTTTTTGACATCAGGACGAACTTTGGCTAAACTATTTATTAGGTAGAGATTACATAGACCTAGGTGAGTTGGGGTGTGAGGATCACATGGAAAAATGTCAAAAGGAACATAGGGGGGACCTCCATGTCCGTTGTTTGACACATAGAGTGAATCTATGTGGGAATTTCTAGAGAAGGTAGGACCCCCACTAGAATTGGCAGTAGCAAGGGAAATAACTTCATGATTGTTCCCCCTTATAGTAATCTTATGAAGAGGGGATTCGTACTGTTCAACATGAACATAGGGAAGATCTCCATGTTGGGTGAAAATGAATTGAGAAAGTCCTCTACTTCTCAGATTTCTAGGGAGAGGAGAAACTTTATCAGTTGCTGTATGAACATAGGGAAGAACCCCACACTTATTGATGATCAGAAGAGAAGGTTCCTCCCATTGGTTACTTGTATCGTGTGAAATAGCTCCATACCTAGGGTTACTATTGTGAAGAAACCCTCCAAGGTAAATTTTAGTGTGGCGGGGAAGACCTTCACTTGAACTGACGATGGCATGGGGAGAACCACCACACTGATCATCAGAGCAGGTAGGACCTGCACTCTAATTGGTGGTGGAACTAGGAGGACCTCTAAACTGAATGGCATTGCTGCAGTTTGCCCCACGATGGGCACCACCTGTATCAGTGACCAAAAGAGCCATACCAACCTTTCTAGGGGTGGTTGGAGCCTCGATCCAGGTCGGTCGTATAAGTTCCCATGTTCATTATAAATGGGGAATTGTTGGTATATGTTGGCGGTGGTACGGGTCACTGTAGTCATTGATTATGATGTCACCTGGTGGGAATCCTCCTCCGCCTTCCCCTAACATTGGTGTGGAGTTAACTTGATCAGAGCTAGTGGTGAAGGTGCATAATTCACCTACTCCTCATCCCATGGGCCCGATGGAAGAACTGACTCGGCCTAATGGGATCCCCCCAGGGTAGTCCCCATGATGGAATCACACCTAGGCCAGCAGGAAATCTGTCCCCTCAATGGTGTAGAGGAGGGAGTTGTAAATGAACTCTGGGGAGAGGGTCCTAAAACATTTTTAAGTTGGAGTAGGTAGAAGTGACTAACTACAAAAACCTTGGTAGAGGAGGCGAAGATGTGGCAGAGAAGCCTATAATTCTTGTTGGGCCATATCCTAGGTTGGGATAAACCCTTCTTCCTTGTATCATCAAACGAGGTCATTAATCACCCATCTATGAATGAGTTCAGATGGGGAAATGGGGTGAGGGTTCCAATCATCTGTAGATGTGGAGACAATAGTGGAAGAGATGAGGCTACGTGGGATTCATGTATTGACATTTCCCAGGACACTGCATTGGTGTTTGGTTGGTGATCGGTTTCCTGTCATGATATCATGAGTCCTGGCATACAGGAAGACTCAACCATTAGTGCTGAAATGGGGAAAGTGACGTCATGTGCCATAATTAAATTTCTTCTTCCATGGTTGTTAAAAAGTATCCACACTAACAATGTCATGTACCAGGATTTCTAATATTCACTGCCCCAATATATGGAGAGTTTTACACCAAGATCACTATTTTCATGGTGGGACCTAGTGTAGGATATCTTCATCTGGTGACAAGAATATCCACTGATGTCTTGAACATTACTAATATACACATTGTGGAGAATAAATCCATGTTGGGATCACCATTTCTATTACTGATGATTTCACTAGGGTGTGCATCCATCTGTGGACACATTGATTAGTTTCCCTGCATTCCCACTTTCCGTAAGCAGACAACATCCATCTGTTATTCAAGGATATTTTTACTTTGATATAAATGGGAAGATTGGATGTGGGTATCTACTTCTATGTATTTTTCATCTGAACTTGCTACCTAGTCCGGGTCTCTATTAAAGATTAAGATGTGGTTCGTGAAACTCTTCCTAGTGTCAGTTCTTCCGGTACACCTGTCAATTACAATGATTATATTAGGAAATTCCAAGGGGTTCATGCCAGGGCATCTACCATAGTTCATGGGAGTAGTCATGTCGGAAATCACTTGTGTGTTTGGACACTAGAACACTAATGGGTATAGATTCCATTCCCTTATGATAGGGATTATTGAGGGTTTGGAAGCCAGAGGAATCCCACGCCGAATATAGAGAATTATATTCCATGGGAATATCTTGGTGGTTTTCCTCTACTTCCAATGTTTAACACAAGTTATGCCACGAGTTTAACATCATGTCGAGAAAAATCAAACTAATTGTAACACTGTTATAAGTGGATCATATGGGTGAATCCCCAAGAGGGATCACCAGATGGGTTTATTGGATCAGTGGATCAATAAGGCCAATGAAGTTGGATCTGATGATTCTTAGGTCTCTATAATTGGGACTCTATGGATTACCATTTAATGGGATTGAGCCTCGAGAATGTTTCCTACATACCCTATTTTGAAGATAGGCATCAAAACCCGCATAGTCCGAGATCCATACCCATCCAAGTTCCAGTGTCCAAACCATGATAGATGATGCATGGTTGAGTGATGTGGATGGGGAATAACATCGGACCGACATTAAGATGATGTTGATATTGGTCTTGAATCATATGGGGATTCCAATGTATTCTCGTGGCAGGAAATCAAAGTACATGTATTTTATGATGGGGTGATGGGATGCCTGTGGAGGTGGCCCATGGAGACAGATGCATGGATGGGACCTAAAATAAGTATAACCTCTAAGCTAGAGAATTACCTTCATGGAACACAAAGGATAAATGAAGAGACCATGAAGAGACATGGATTATGGGGTTGAACCTCAGGGGAATTCCTACCTATACCCATGATTGGGAATTAACTTATGTATTGTTCAAAATGGGTCATTGAATCAGGGTGTGTGTAGGGAACAATGACCCAATGACATGATGGAAGGATTATGTATGGTAGGCAGTGCAGGTTGGTATGACGCATGGGGGAGGACCAGAAATATGGGTCCCAACAAATGGAACATAAATGGCTTACAGTTTATTGGTGATCACAATATCTTACCAGTGATCAGGGAATACAACAACTTACTGATGCTTGGGGACTACAATGGATTAATGTTGGTCTGGGACTACAACAGATTACCGTTGTTTGGGGATAAAACTCAAGGGGGCTTCCTACGTACCTTATCGTAGAAACCAGGATGGAAAAAAATTTAGTTCGATTGTATACTGTTTACTATCATTTTGGATGAATAATGGGTATATAGTTTAATGTCATGTGGGATAGGTTGAACCGAAATGTGGTGGTTGGGTCCAATGGGTGATGGGACTGAACCTCAAGGAGGATTCTTATATACCTCTCTATGAAAGGGAATAGATGAAAGTCCACAATGTTTGGAATGGGGAGTACTTTTTAACGTCATGTGGGAAAAATTGAACAGACGTGAAGGGGTTGGGACCAGTAGGTATTGGGATTCAATGTGGGAGAGGATTCTTACATACCATACATGGATATGGAAAGGATCAAATTGCACAAATAGTGAATTCAGTTTTACCTCATTAGGGAAGAAGTTGAACCATCATAAAGGGGGCCGGACAAGTAGGTGATGGGATTGAACCTCAGGGAGGCTTTCTACATACCATGTTTAGAAAGGGAAATGATCAATGTCCACATAGTTTGGAATGGTGATGTGGGGCTTACACTCTAAGGAAGGCCAAAATGTATTTGAAGGTTGATGCATTGTCTAAGACCACGTGAGTCATGATCGGTGTGAGAAAAGAGGCATCAAATACCTGACGATCACATCTCGTATGGTGTGTACACGAGGAATAAAGATGTGTCTTATGCCTGTTTATCATCCCAAGGAGGAAACATGGGATTACTCTTGGTTAGCCTCCCATGGATATGGAAATAGGGACATACTCCGGGATGGAGGCCTGATAAATACAAAGTTCATAGGGAGAGGGATAGGGTAATAAAGGCCCTGATTCCAATCTCTCATATGATCTTTTTTCACCAAAGAAGAAAGGAGGAGCGAGGTTGCTACCTCTCGGATGAAAGGCTCAGTGCTTACACCAAGATGGTTTCCCATACCCGTGGATAGATGTCGTCCCAGTAAAGAGGATATCATTCAATGTGAGGAAGATCTCATTCCTGTGGAGATGAGTGGGCATAGAGAATGTCCGAGATGAAGCACGTAGTCTATATTTCATTTGGCTAGGCTAAAGTTTAATGTCATGTGCTGAGGACAATGGTTCTAGGCAGTTTAACATCTTGTTACTCAGACGAGGCATGTTCACTATAAGAACCCAACCTTAATAATTACATAATCCTGAATTAAATGAATAATTAAAATTGATCTTCTTTACATGTTTATATTTTTAGAGAATCAGGCCATAACTTTTACACTGCATCTCAAAAATTAAAATATAGACACTTCTACAAAGTATCCATTTTTTTCATAAAATAAATATTCATAAAAGAAAATAATAATTCTTTTCAATATGTAAATATTCTTGAGTTCTTATTTTTTCATACCCCACAATATACCCTGTGAAAAACAAATCAAAAACATGGGATGGGCATAAAAATCTTATTAATGGATATAAAATAAAGAAAGAAAACATTAGTTCATCAATACATACAAAAACATAATCTATTTAATATACCTCATTAAATAATGAGACTTATGATTCACAAAAAGACATATTAAATTTTAGAGGTAACTTATGGAATCCATATCATACTTACAATTTAACATTAATAGATACATAGGGAGTTACACTTGGAATACCCATCAGAGTATATTCCCTAAATCTCATAGGATAAACATTCACATTTACCTCTATCACATTACCCAATGCATTGAAGGTCTATCTCAGGCTCACCCACCCAAGGTTTATGAAGAAACCAACCATATAAATAAACAACTCCCAATAACCATAACATATCAATAACACATAAAACAATCATAAAATACAAATAACATTTCAGCATTTAAATCACTATATATCATTTCAATATTTTTACATAATCAATGCATTATCAAACCATTTTCAAAAGCATTTAAAACATTTAATTATTTGATTTTTGAATCAATGTATCCCATAACACATAAAAGATTTCGAGAAAAAAATCATTTCAAAACATTCACTTCCATAGAAATAAATCCATAAAACCATTTTTAAAACATGGAAACTAATAATAATGATTTAAAGGAATAAATCTTTAAAACGCTGAAAACAATATTTTTGCAAAAGTGTTCCTAACCAAATGAGAGTTTATTGAATACAAATAATTGAGTTATAACATCAATCAAAACGTATAATAACATGAGAATAATGATATTCATCAGATAATATTTCAAATCTCAGTATATAAAACAAATAAAAGTGAATTTGTGTACAGATACAAACAAGACTCAATAGAATATAAATTGAGACAAAGTCCCTTGCAAAGATCATATCCTTGGATTAAGGACAAATCAATGACATAATTATCTGTGAAAAATTAGAATACACCCAATATAAGTGGAAATTAAGTGTGAAACAATCATATTTCATTCACACATATTCATAGCACGATATAACCAAGAAGTATAATTTTTACTCAATGAATTGAAATTGGGTTAAGAAGTTCTATTACAAAAATTTGACATCCAAACGACGTCACTTTAAAATTCAAAAAATGAGTTGATGTGAGAGAAAAGGGTATCTCATCACACGGAAATAAAATTTACCACAATAAGGATATATAAGAACATATCCCAGCATATGATAATGGAAATTAAAGGACATAACATGAAATAAGTCTTTGACTAAAAGAGGATTGTGAAAAGTTCTATTATGAAGATCATATCATTAAATTAAGGATAAATCAATGAAATAATTATGTGTGAAAAATATAAATACACCCAATATATTTGAATATTAAGTGTAAAACAATCATAGGTCATTCACACATATCTATAACATGACATAATCAAGAAGTATAAGTTCAACCCAAAGAATACAAATTAGGTGAAGAAGTTCCCTTCCTGATTTGGTAACTTACGAATCATACACCCCATGAAAAACGGATCATACAATGAAGATTTAAAAACACATAAATTAAATTATATCATACAAAGAATACAATCATGGGTTGTAAATACACCACACAAATGAAAATAGTAGAAAATATAGCCTTAATATCATGGGAATAAAAAGTGAGAAGAAAACCCCTGACAACGTTGTAATCAATCGAGTAGTATGAAAAATAGTTAATAACAACCAAATGAGAAATAGTATACCATGAATATAAATATAATTAAGAATATATATATATATAATTTTTGTACACAATACATCACATTCAATAAATTAGTGGTGAATAATGCAAATTTCACTGAATTAAAAGTGAGATATGAAACCCCTTACCCCATGTTTGATTTTTCTTGTACATTCCTTGTTCTTCATGAAAAATCAAATTAAGTAAATTTATACTTGTTTAACAACTTTTTTTAATTTTATTAATATTTTGATATAACTTATTACCTTTCTATACCAATTATTTAATTATTTGAGTTCATATAAGGCATTTTTTCGATGTTTGAAATTTGAGTAAAAAATGAACATGTTATAATTATAAATTGTCCATGTGGTTGAAATTACATTATATATAGAATGAAAATAAGGATTTATATATCACATATATCTGTTATATATGTATTAATAATATTCCATATCATTTGGATATATGAAAATTAAATGCACCATTTATGGAGATGGTAATCCATACGTACGTATAAACGCTACTTCCATTTCATTTTTTAAATACTAAAATGAATGAAAACTAAATAATACATAGGTATATTATTATTAAAGTATAATATCATATTTTCAATATTTTATTTATTTCCATTAACACCATCCTTTATACTTTCCATTGACTGTATGAATGATTCATATCACTTTTAGGGGTTGGTAGTCCGCACTTCCTTAAATGAAATAATTGTATTTACCCAATATGGAAACCATAAAGGTATTATATAAATGAAAAATAAAGAATAATAGATAAAAAATAAACATAATATATATCATATATAAAAACATTTCCATCATAATGGCCACCATGAGAGGTGATTGGATATATTTAAACAATCATCGTTTTGTGAGGCAGTAGTTTTCCATCCACAGAAACAATATGTTTGTATCCATTAGATGGAGGTGTGTAAAACTATAGATCGAATCCTCCTCATAAAAAAACCAATTATATTTAAGATACTGTTTTTGTTCTAAAATAATGGAATAAAGAGAGTTTAGGGGGTTGGCGAAGTAAAATAATAGAAAATAACTTAAGAGAAGACATTACATTTAAATCGAGTAACTCCCTTTGGTTTGAACTAAAAAGATTCCATGAAGCTCATTATGACTAATTTAAGGCTTTTAGGAGAAATATATGGATTTAGGAAGATAAATTGGGTGGAGGTTGGATGATACATGGGTCTTGAGATGTGTGAGTAATGGGTTAGAGATGATGGATTTTTATAAGGGGGGAGGGGATCCTTAGGAATGTTTGAAAACATTATTTTATTATAATCTGATATTCTATTTAGAAAAGTCCAAAACTCACTAAATTTTAAGATAAAATTACTGTAGGTCAAAATAAAATATACCAATAATAATTGTACAGGTTTTGGATAGTTTTTATAAATTTTATAATCTCATTTATTTAAATCATTTATTAATAAGGTAATCACTGCATCATCATTACATCATAAATAATTTAATTTATTTGATGTCTATAAATTTTAAATAAAATATTGTGATGTAGTAAATCATTCTATCGTTCAAATAAATAATTATAGTCAAAGAGACTACTTATATATCCCCATGTAAAAATTTATTTACTAAGAGATATATGTTTATGTAATTTTTTTCATTAAATAAATTAATTAATAAAAAGTGTCATTAACACTCCCAAGTTGCTCAATGGTGTCCCAAAATTGATCCATGGATTCCCAAGGACGAACATGTATCGTCCAATATAATTGGGACACATTTTAGGGTAGTTTATTATTATTAGAATATTATTTTTTACAATTATTTATGAGATTTACCATTTAACCATGGAAAATAAAATATTTACTGAAATAAATATTCATAATGTCTAAAATTAAAATTTACCTATTTAAAAAAAATTCCTCCTGATTCATAATATGGAATTTATTTTTATAAATTCAAAACACAGAATTGGCAAAAATTAATTTAAAATTAATTCCCTTTGTGAAAACAGAATGTGTATTTTTAAGAAATAATAAATATCAATAGATCGACACTTGTTTAAGTCAAATTTTCAAGTGAAATCACATCTATTGGCCAAAATTGGATTAAATGGTAAAAATATAATTTAATAACATTTTAAAACCAATTATTATGATAATCTAACAATATAAGTAAATTATATTGAAAGTAATGTTTGAATTAAATGTCGTATTTTTGACAATTCATTAAAAAATGAACATTATCAGAAAAATACAAAAAAATTACCCAAAGTAAATTTTGATGTCCTGATTCTAACAAAGAATATTATTCTGTAAAATAGATCCTATAAAAGTGAAAAAAAGCATATTTAAAAAGGGTTCTCTAAAAAAAGGTGGTAAATCGACCTTTTCATGAATATTAGGGTGTTTTTGCATAAAATTGGATTCATTCACATTTTATGATTCTAAACATTGTTGGAAAATTTTAAAAACAATTAACAAACATATATAATAATATTCTGGTTATTTTTGTTCATTCCTGCCATTAAAATGGCTAGGAATTAACTACCATTTAAAAAATTCATGTTATACTAATATTTTGAAGTATAACTCAATGTTGTGTGCAACGTATGTTTTCAAAGAAACCTGTTGTTGCATATCAGGTATGCCATCAAACATAGCATCCCCTTTAAACTATAATTAATATTTACTTCACCAATATTAATAAATATGATAATGTCATATTTTTTATTTACCTGGGATGTTACATCCATTCCCCATTTTGGAAATTGCGTCCTCGCAATTTTATAATTGGGCTCAAAAACTTCATTGAATGTCCCACATCAAAAAAAGTTTCAATAAAACAATAAATTTAAAAAAACGAGTAGTAAAAAGGTCCCTAGTGATAACACATACTAGGATTCTATGAAAACATGGACATAGTTGAGAAACATAGTGTCAAGATCTAATGGAGAGTGAAAGAAGACATGATTAGGATAAAGATAACCACACGAAAATCAAAAACATGGGATGGGTTAAATGGTTTTCGATTCCCCATTATGAAAAGTAAACAAAAAACATTTTGGTTTAAGTTCTATTTCATAATATTGAGTAATTTATTCCTGAGGTTGATTAAGTACATAAGTAATCTTACTTACTTTTTAGGAAGACTTTCATCAATTACTAAATTTATACCACAAACTCATATTTTCCGCAAATGATGAGTATTAATGATGACTGGGTTACACCTGAAGTGCAAGAATCAAATTATAGAGAATAACATGATCCACAAAATATGAACCATATATTTCCCCTATCTTAATACTTTAACCAAATTCAAAATGGTTGGCCCAAGATAAGATAATCCCCAAAAAGGATAATACTTTATAAAAATAATATTATTATTTTTCTCCAAAATTCAAAAAAAAGATTCCAAAGTTTCACAAATAACATTCAATAAACAATTTCATTTAAATTCATCAAATAATCCTAAATAATATTGAAACAAAAAATTAAGAAGTATTTGATCACATAGTATTCCACGATAAATTTTGACATTTATCTCCAAATAATATCAACTACTCTTAAGGTCTCATACTGAAGTGTAATTAACCAAATAACATATTATCTATGATAGGTTAATCATTTCCATAAATAACCCAAACTGCTATATGTCCACAATAAAATAATAGATTTTCCTAAAATAATAATTCAACGGTTTCTCCACAAATGAGATCCCATAGTATTCTATTTCCCATAAGCATATAATGTTCCAAAAGATAAAACATATTATAAAAAACTATTATAATTTAATCACCAAATAATTTTCATTTACTAAGGATGTCTATTTGATAAAACATAAGTTCCCAAAATCAACTTTTTAATTATCTATAAAATAATTTATTAAATGAATAAGCCCTACTAACTAGGGACTTCACGAAGTCCAGTGGAAGGAGATAAATCCCAATCGCCCTTTGTTTGTGGGTTCGATTCCTACAGATTTTTCCGAAGCGATGGGTTATCACACAGTCTACGTGTTTCCCTTTTTCAAAAACTTTATAATATTATAAAATTCTCAAAAATGAAGTAAATTCCTCAAAAATAACCATAAAATATTTTAACCCCAACAGTTTTCTTATACCATTCATTTTTATACCAATACATTAATACCTCCAAATCATAATTAATGAAGCCTTATAAATATTGTCCTTCTTTTATTTCACCTCAATATAATATCATAGAACAATTCCTAATTGAAATAACATCATACCTATATTATAGTGTCCATATGGCTTCATCATCTTCTTGTTTACGAAGGTAGAAGGCCTTTGCATTTCAATAATGATTTAGAGATCCATAAAAATCATTTTCTTCCTTAATCCAAATACACATTGTACAACTATGGTCATATTGGTGTTTTTAGAAAAATAGTTTTGGAAAATAATCATGTATGACATATAATTTCAAAACATTTGATAAAACAAGATTTTTTAAAGTAGTCAGACAGAGTTTGAGTAGATACATTCAATAAATGGTACTTTTATAATACAATAAGTATCTACTGAGATGCTATAATGAAAAAGAAATTATAAATAGGTTTTACAAGGGTATCCTTCTTCATCACATTTTTTAAAATCATAATATGCTTCAAAATCATGTGATAAGATAAATTTTTTGAAAATACCTTCATAATATTTATCTTTCTTGAAAATATGTGAATATTTTGAAAATATGATTTTATTAAACACAACCCATGATCCACGATGATATCAAGGTAGTGTTGTGGTGTTTTATATCTCAAGAAATAGCTTGCACATGATTCATATGGTAGAAAACGTTTCACAATCATCTGAACCTGACATTGCAATTTTTATTGCAAACATGTCATCAGTAAAATATATGAATTTCGTTGGAGATCCCCCTCCTTACATTTATAATCAACTTTCCTTGATCTAAAAAAGTTATAAACAAGGATTTAATTGAAATTATAATCATACGGACTAACCATGTGAATAACAAAAAATCATAATCCCTAATGTTTTGTAAACCACCCTCTGATACCAATTATAAGAACCCAACCATAGAAATTATATAATCCTGAATTAAATGAATAATTCAATTTTTTGGATCGTTTCATGTTTAGATATTTAGATAATTCATACATAACTATTACATTGTATCTCAAAAATTACAAAGTATAAAATGCTACACAGTATCCATTTTTTCATAAAAAATCATAAATGAAAATAACAATTATTTTTTTTGATGCAAATCTACTTGAGTTCTTCTTTTATCTTCCATGCCTTATACACTGTGAAAAACATTTCAAAAACATGGGATGAGAATAAAAATCTCAATAGGGGTTATAAATTAAAGAATGAAATCAGTAGTTCATCAATACACACAAAAACATTATATATTTAACCTACCTCATGAAATCAAAAGATTTATGAATAACACATAGAAATCATAAATCCTAAAGGTAAATTATGGAATCTATATCATACTTACATTGTATCTTTCATAGCGACATTGGGAGTTACACTTGGAATACCCATTATAGTGTATTCGCTAAATCTCTTAGGAGAAACATTTGTGTTTACATCTATTAAGTAACCCAATGCATTGGATAGATATCTCGGGCTCACCCACCCTAGGTTTATCATAGAACCAACCATATACATAAACAATTCCCAATAAGTATAACATTTACATAACACATAAAAAATTATAAAGTAAATATAACATTTCTACATTTAAATCACAATATATCATTTCAAAATATTGACATAATCAATGATTTATCAAACCATTTTGAAAACCATTTAAAACATTTAATAATGATATTTTTGAATCAATGTGTCACATACAACATTGATGCTTTTGAAATAAATTTTAATTTAAAAACATTCATGTCCTTAATCATAAATCCATAAAATGATTTTTAAATATGTACATTAATGAAAAATATTTAGAGAAATAAATATTTGAAACATTTAAATCGATATTTTAGTTAAAGAGCTCGCTAGAAAATGTGAGATGCTTGAATACAAATAATTTAGGAATAAAATCAATCAAAGATAATAATATCATGAGAATAAGGAGATTCATGATATAATATGTCAATGATCAGTATATACACCATATAAAAGTTAAAAGGTTTATAAAAACAAATAAGTCTCAATGAAATGTAAATTTAGACTGTAGAGACCCGAAGCTTGACATACATTGACATTACATTACATTTGCGGAATACTTAGTACATAACAAAAACACACACACAAGGATCGTAATAGTTTAGTGTCTTTGGAAACTCGGAATATAATCTTCTAATCTTGGTGAAAGATCTTTAACATCTCCCATAAAGATCTTCCCTTTTTTTATACTTAAAACCTTTCTTTATATGCTGGGGAAAAGTAAACATAAAAGGGTGAGCTCAAATGCTTAGTAAGGGTAAACAAAAGAAATATCAATCACATCATATACATAAGCACACATCTTTTGGAAATCTTAACCTGTAAAAGAGATCATAATTTCATAACCTGGAATAACTAATGGTAGTGAAATGTAATCACAATAATCATAAATTAAAACATTAAACTTCGTGGAATACACATATAATCATATATAATCATTTCTTGTTAGTCAAGACTCATTTCCAAGACTATCTTAGTGGACAAAGTCCCTTTCTGAACCGAGTCACCCTCGGTTCAGTCCTGTTTCAATGAACTGGTATAAACTCCCATTCCATCCATGTCTATCTCATGAGATATAAAATCTTTACCCAATGCATTGGAGGTATATGTAGGTCCCACCCATCTCATAATGATACCATTATTATGTGTGCCACAAAATAATAAATCATACATCATTGCATAACCCATGTAATAAAAATGGGAATCTTAAACATCATGACATCATAAAACAATTCATATAAGATAAAGGAATTAATAAAAATAATTCCATCCCAACATAATCAAATCAATGTAATAATAGGGATAAAATCAGAACCCTTTTATTATCTTAGATGGAAAATAATTTTGATAAAACACCTGAACTCCATTCTTGAGGAAAATATCCTTTCTACTTCAAAAACACTTTTCCTTTCTTAACATGTCGTACAATTATAAACTAAAAGAATTTGATTAAAAATAAAATTGAAAAC
Organism: Viscum album; assembly: GCA_963277665.1. Classification (NCBI taxonomy): domain Eukaryota; kingdom Viridiplantae; phylum Streptophyta; class Magnoliopsida; order Santalales; family Viscaceae; genus Viscum; species Viscum album. Next base: position 1,285,421,789 of record OY728141.1, read on the forward strand.
TTGTAAAGGAAGCTTCTTGGAAATAATGTTTTAAAAATCCATTCATTCCCTATAAGTTAAAAAAAACATTCTTCTCGTACTTTTGTCAGAAAAGTCAAAAAGTACCTCGTACGAAAAACGAAAAAAGATTCCTTTCATATCTTTTACTAAAAACTCACCGAAGGGTAAAATTGGATTCAAATAATTGTAGGTGGATGGAAATAATATTACATATTGAGGAAACAAGGATTTGGATGATAAAATACACCCCAGTAAATTTCAATGTATAAACAATCTCAGATAAAAATTGAGATTGCGGGATTTTCCCTTACCTCAGGTCCGATTTGCTTCGTAAGTGTCTGAACCTCCTGTATAATGATTTAAATAATTTCATTGACTTATTACAGAATCATATTCATTTTTATGATATCATATATGGTTCACTTATGACTTTATATTACCCGTTCTTTTGTAAATTCCATGTTAAAGAGCGTTTTGGGTAAAATTGTTTCATTTGTCGTCCGGGTTTTGACTTGTAATTATTCATATGATCACTTAGATCATGATTACTTAATTCCAGAATATAAAACATGATTTATATATATATATATATTCAGAATATACATATATATAATAAATCAGTAAATGGAAAGAAATACACCGTTCATGGAGACGGTAGGCCGTACGTACGCATGAACGTTGTTTTCGTTTCCTTATTGAGTTTAACGGAATTAAGTAGATGAAATTCATATATATAAACATAAATAAAATATCTTTATAATGTCATTTATTTCATTATTATTGCTTATATATACTTTATAATCATTCTTAAATGGTTAACATGGAGAATGAATCTCATCGCGTCGTGGAGACGGTAGTCCGTACGTACGCATGAGCGATGATATCATTTCCATAATTATTGAATTGAATTTGAGTGGATGATAAAATATATCAGAATCAATATAATGTTCTAATAACTATGTATAGTTATTCTTTACACCATTATACCCATCCATGTAAGGTGGTGGTGGAAAATAGATTACACCACGGCGTGGAGACGGTATTCCGTACGTACGCACGCGCGGTGATTTCTTTTTTCCGTAGGATGGATAGATGGTGAAATAGGGTTGTTTCATACTTATAATAACATATCAGTATATGAGTGATACTGATGTTATTACTTCATAATGGAACAACCTAAGAAGAAGAAGTTGAAGAAGAAATAAAGATGAAAGAATCGGTAACGGACATTACCTCTTCTTTGAAGTGCTTATTTGAGACCTCCTCTTAGGGCACTAAAATTGGTCTTTGAGGAAGACCAGAACCTCTAGGATGTTTCTAGGAAAGTGGAGAAGAGAATTTGGCAGGGGTTGGCCGAGCATGAAGGCTCAATGTTTTGTGAGGAAGAGAGGGAGGAGGTGTCCTTTTATAAGGGAGGAAAGGGGCATCTTTGGAATAACTAAAACTATTATTTTATTATAAAGTCAAGTTCGGTTTTAAATAGCTCCAAATTGATATATTTCGAAGCTAAGGTGGGTATGGATAGCAATAATCTCATCCAATAGAATTTAGACAAGTTTAGGTTCCTATTTTAACCTTATCATTTAGATTTAACATTAAGTTAAATAATTTTACTTTTACCGTGTCTTCTTGTGTTCTTAAACTATAAGGTTAATAAACTTACTATAAGAAGCCAGACGAACCCCAAATTGTTTATTATTAATATATATAACCTTATATAAGTCATTTGGCCGAACCTTATATTTTTAGGTATAAAATAACAATTAATAATATAATATTTGTTTTAAAAACTGTTTTATGTCAATTTTGACACTATTTAGTAATTGATTTTTGTGAAAATCATAACAGAATTATTAGTTCGAAACAAGTTAATTAAATCAATACTAATATGTCATATTAACCTAGAAAATTAGTGGGATTCATAAAAAGTCTCAAATTACATTTATTTTTGTGTTTATAACATCAATTATGTCAATATTTCATTAATAAGATAATTACTGCATCATCATTGTGTCATAAATAAATAAATTTATTTAAAGTCTAAAAATTATACACAAAATATCATTATGTAGGAAATATTTTTAGCTTTCTAATTAATATTTGTAATAGGATTTATCTTATGTATAACCCCATATTAAAAAAATTTTAGTTATTAAACTTTGATTTTAACTATTTTAACTATTCATTAAATAAAATAATATTAAATGTCATAATATAATCCAAGTGGACCTAATTGGTCATATTATATTCATAAGTTTGTTTTTGGTCGAATTACACTTATCCAATAGAATTATGACATGTGTTAGGGTAATAGTAATATCATATTTACCCTTAGTTACCCTATTTACTATTAACCGCGGTAAAAAAAAGTAAAAAGTTACTATTCACCAAAAAATTATTTTTATCTCATTGAACCACATTTTACTTACTGATATCAACCGTGTCTGTCAGATTTTCGAAATTCAATTCATAGAAACGGTAAAATTATGTTTTATGCAAAATTCAGTTTTTAACCTACCACTTAGTGGTTTCATTATTCATCAAAAATTGAAAGTTTTCAGAAAAATACCAAAATTTCACCCTAGGCTAATTTCGGTATTCCGAATCCAAAAATGAATTCCATTTTGAAAAATAAAATTTACAAAATTTCAATTGTGGTTATTACTATTCATAACGGCTAGTTTTAATAATATTTTAATAGCATATCGTCGTTTAGTGAAACTTGGTATTGCGTACGACGCAAGCTATCGAGGAAGGTCGCGATTTCGTGTCAAGCAAGCCAAGAAAGTGTTGTGTAGAAAAAGATTCCCTTGATGATTTATATAACATAAACGTCTCGGGTGTTACATTCTACCCCCCTTAAAATGAATTTCCCCTTTGAAATTCATCACTTTGTAACAAACAGATGAGGATACCTCTCCCTCATCATATCCTCAAGTTCCCATGTAGCTTATTCTAATTGGTGGTTCCTCCATAAAATTTTCACCAATCGATGGTCTTGTTTCGTAGGAGTTTTTCGCTACGATCCATAATCTCTATCTGTTTTTCTTCATAAGAAAGATCTTGCTCCAGCGGTACAACTTCTGAGCTGAGTACATGTGAAGGATCAGGTATGTACTTTCTCAGGAGAGATACATGGAACACATCGTGAACTTGAGAGAGATTCGGTGGAAGCGCCAATCGGTAAGCTACCTTCCCTAAACGATCCAGTATTTCGAAAGGACCGATATATCTAGGGCTTAACTTCCCCTTCTTTCCAAATCTCATGACTCTCTTCCAGGGAGATATCTGTAAGAAAACTTTATCGCCCACTTCAAACTCTAGGTCTTTTCTTCGGCTATCGGCATAACTTTTCTGTCAACTCTGAGCTACTCTTATGTGTTGTTGAATAGATCTGACCTTTTTTTCCATTTCATCAACGAGATCAGGTCCTAATAGCTTTCTTTCCCCAACTTCATCCCAGCAAGTTGGAGTCCTGCATTTCTTTCCATATAGAGCTTCACAAGGAGCCATCTGAATACTGGAGTGAAAGCTATTATTATAAGAAAATTCCACCAAAGGTAGGTGTTGATCTCAACCTCCTTTGAAATCCATAGAGAAAGCTCTCAACATATCTTCTAGGGTTTGAATTGTTCTTTCAGACTGACCATCTGTCTGAGGATGATAAGCAGTGATGAAACTCAACTCTGTATCCAGAGTATGCTGAAGAGTTCGCCAGAATTTCGAGGTATATCTCGGATCCCGATCAGATATAATAGAAAGTGGTACTCTATGCAATCTTACCACTTCCTTTACATATATCCTGGCAAGCTGATCCAGAGAGAAATCCTCTCTAATAGCAATGAAGTGTGCAGACTTTGTAAGACGATCAACTATGACCCAGATAGCATTATTGCCTTTGGATGTTTTAGGAAGTCCTGTGACAAAGTCCATAGTAATGTTTTCCCATTTCCATTCAGGTATGGGTAATGGTTGTAACATCCCCTTAGACTTCTGTCTCTCAGCTTTAACTTGTTGAAAAACCATACATCGAGAGACATATTCAGCAACATCTCTTTTCATGCCATCCCACCAGAAGTACTCTTTTAGGTCCCTATACATCTTCGTGCTTCCAGGATGAATAGATAACGAAGAACTATGAGCCTCATCCAGCAGCTCCTTCTTTAATTCGGGGATGGGAGGAACAAAAACCCGATTCCTGAACTTTATTATCCCATCACAATCAAGGTTGAACTCAGGAACATTTCTCACCTTCTTTTGTAACTCGACATCTTCTTTCTGCGCCTCTTTAATCTTCACATGTAAAGATGGTTGAACATTCATTTGAGAAAGATAAGATTTTCCCCTTCCATTTTAATTCCAAGATCCATCCTTTGTAAATCCATAAATATTGGATCTTTTGTGATCCTCATCATGGATAAACTAGCATGGTATTGTCAACATAATGCATCTGCCACCTTGTTTGCTTTCCCAGGGTGGTAATGGATTGAGCAGTCGTAATCCTTAATCAGCTCCAACCATCTTCTTTGACGCATATTCAACTCCTTTTGTGTGAAAATATACTTTAAACTTTTATGATCAGTATAAATATCACACCTTTCACCATAAATGTAATTCCTCCAAATATTTAATGCAATGATTACCGCAGCTAACTCCATATCATGTGTTGGGTAATTTTGCTCATGGATTTTCAACTGTCGTGAGGCATAAGCTGTCACCATATCATTTTGCATAAGAACACACCCTAATACCTTCTTGGATGCATCACTATAGATCACAAACCATTCTCTACTACAAGGCATTGTGAGCACAGGTGCACTGGATAACCTTCTTTTCAACTCCTTGAAATTCTATTCACATTCTTCCATCCAGACAAACTTAACTCCTTTCCGAGTCAACTTGGTGAGTGGATTAGATAATCGTGAAAAATCTTTCACAAAACGTCGATAATATCCAGCCAAACCAAGAAAACTTCGGATCTCAGTTACTGTTGTTGGTCTCGACTATCTTTCGATAACCTCTGTTTTTGCTGGATCCACAGATATCCCCTCTTTTGAGATTATGTGACACAAAAATGCAACTTTTTGAAGTCAAAATTCACACTTGGTAAATTTGGCATAATGCTTCTCCTTTCTCAGGGTCTTCAATATAATTCTCAAGTGATCTTCATGTTCTTCCTTGCTCTTTGGATAGACAAGAATATCGTCTATAAAGACTACCACAAATTGATCAATATAGTCTCTAAAGACTCTATTCATCAGATCCATGAATATAGCAGGGGCATTAGTAAGACCAAATGGCATCACTATAAATTCATAGTGTCCATACCTTGTACGGAAAGACGTCTTTGGTATATCCTCCCTTTTGACCCTTAATTGATGATACCCTGAACGAAGATCAATCTTGAAAAATTATTGAGATCCGCGTAGTTTGTCAAATAGGTCATCAATGCGTGGGAGAGGATATTTGTTCTTGATAGTGATCTTGTTAAGTTCTCGATAATCAATGTAGAGTCTCATTGATCCATCTTTCCTCATAACAAATAGAACAGGTGCTCCCCAAGGTGACGCACTAGGGCGTATGAATCCCTTATCAAGATTCTCTTGGATTTGCTTCTTCAATTCATGTAACTCAATTGGGGCCATTCTATAAGGTGTCTTTGAAATAGTAAAATCACCCGGTACGAGTTCTATTGAGAACTCAACTTCACGATTTGGTGGAAGTCCGGGTAATTCCTCCGGAAAGACATCATCAAACTCCCGTACAACGGGCATATTCATAATCTTGAGTTTGTCACCAACCATTTGAGATAAATAACCTTCATTTAGTGGAATCAAGACCCATAAGATAGAAGAAATTTCCACTGGAAGGTTATGATCATCCTTGCATTGATAGACGATCATAGATTGATCTGGAATATGAAATGTGACTTCCTTTCTTTGTCAATTGATATGAGCTCCATATAAAGAAAGCCAATCCATGACAAGAATCACATCAAATTCCACTATAGGAAGGATCACAAGATTTGCAGGAAGCACTTTCCCACAAACTTCGATCGGAGAAGAATTATAAACTTTTGATGTGACTGTTGTGCCATTAGGTGTTGTCATCGCTAACACAACATCTAAGTGTTGAGGTAATACAGTGATACCCTTAGAAAATTCTTCAGAAATAAAAGAGTGGGTGGATCCAGAATCAAATAAAACATTTGCTACTTTAGATTGGATGGTAAGTGTACCTTTCACCACATCGTTATTGTACTCCATATCACTGATAGAAATTGCATGTGACTTTCCTTTGTCTTTAGCCTTGAGAGTTTGTTGACGTCGACCATCATCATCAACCCTTGGATTAGGGCATTTATTGGCATAATGCCCCATCTCCTTGCACATGAAACATTGAAGTGTAGTAGGTTCATTCTATGTATCCCTTCTTTTGTTTGCATCATTAGACATCTTCTCCCCATCATCGCGGCATTAAAATGCCCGATGACCTACATTTGAATCATTTACTTGTCCCTTTAAGACAACTCCCTCCATGTTTCCTTCCACACGTTGAGCATAAGGGAAAGCTCATCTTCTTTTCAGTGTGCTCTTTAGATTTTCCTTTGAATTCCATTTTCCTCTTCTTATCAAACCCATATGACTGATGGGTTACTCCAATCTCCATCTCGACTTTGAGAGCACATCGAACGATTTCCTCGTAGCTATTTAAGTCCCTTATGGCTAACGCCCTTCGAAGACTTGGTTTTAAGCCACTAAAGAATCGATCGATCTTACTCTCAGGTTGGATAATAATACCAGAAGCGTACCTTGCATGTCTTGTAAAATTTTATTCATAGGTACCAACAGATTCATCATCCTTTTGCTTTAGTTCAAGAAACTCTTTCTCTATCTTTGTTCAGAGAATACGAGGGAAGTACTTATTGAAAAATAAGTTCTTGAACTCGTCCCATTCCATGGACTCAATTTCATCCCTTTGCCTCGTATTCTTAATAAGATTCCACCATTGATCAGCATCTACTTCCAAACGATACACTGAAAGGATGACTTTGTCATGTACAGAACATTGAAGAACTGAAAATATCTTTTCAGTAGTACTAATCCATTGTTCAGAAACTAATTGATCAGTAGACCCACTGAAAGAAGGTGGACGCTGCCTCATGAAGGATTCAACAGAATGTTGCTCCTTCCTTTGCTCGTTTGGAAGTCCTGCATGATTCATAGCTTGAGAATGTTGTGTGAGCATGGCTACAAGATTTTGCATTCCAGCTCCCATAACGTGTGGTTGCTCAGGGGGACAATCATTGCATTGCCCGTCGCATTCCGCATTAACACGGTTCCTTCGGGTTCCAGCCATTGACTAAAACCAAGAGGAATAGTGTGAGAAACACTAATTATAATAGGAAAACCACATAATCAAGAATAAAATTTCACACTTGAGGTCTTATCCAAGTTATTCGTGGCCACTTCTAAAACACTAAGATGGTGTTCTATGTTTAGAATTATCCTTAGGGTTCTTACTAAGGCTTTCACATCCTAATTTCCAAAGGTTGACTATACCTTTCCTCTGATACCAACTGTAGAGACCCGAAGCTTGACGTACATTGACATTACATTACATTTGCGGAATACTTAGTACATAACAAAAACACACACACAAGGATCGTAATAGTTTAGTGTATTTGGAAACTCGGAATATAATCTTCTAATCCTGGTGAAAGATCTTCGACATCTCCCATAAAGATCTTCCCTTTTTTTATACCAAAGACATTTCTTTATACCCTGGGGAAATGTAAACATAAAAGGGTGAGCTCAAATGCTCAGTAAGGGTAAACAAAAGAAATATCAATCACATCATATACATAAGCACACAACTTTTGGAAATCTTAACCTGTAAAAGAGATCATAATTTCATAACCCGGAATAACTCATGGCAGTGAAATGTAATCACAATAATCATAACATAAAACATTAAACTTCATGGCATACACACATAATCATAGAGAATCATTTCTTGTTAGTCAAGACTCATTGCCAGGACTATCTTAGTGGACAAAGTCCCTTTCTGAACCGAGTCACCCTCGTTTCAGTCCTGTTTCAATGAACCGGTATAACCTCCATTTCCAGCCATGTCTATCTCATGAGATATAAAATCTTTACCCAATGCATTGGAGGGAGATATAGGTCCCACCCATCTCATAATGATACCATTCTTATGTGTGCCACAAAAAAATAAATCATACATCATTGCATAACCCATGTAATAAAAATGGGAATCTTAAACATCATGACATCATAAAACAATTCCTATAAGATAAAGGAATTCATAAAAATAATTCCATCCCAACATAATCAAATAAATGTAATAATAGGGATAAAATCAGAACCCTTTTATTATCTTAGATGGAAAATAATTTTGATAAAACACTTGAACTCCATTCTTGAGGAAAATATCCTTTCTACTTCAAAAACACTTTTCCTTTCATAACATGTCGTACAATTATAAACTAAAAGAAGTTGATTAAAAATAAACATGAAAACTTTTAAAGTAATCTTCTTGGAAATAATGTTTAAAAAATCCATTCATGCCCTATAAGTTAAAAAAACATTTTTCTCGTACTTTTGTCGGAAAAGTCAAAAAGTACCTCGTACGAAAAACGACAAAAGATTCCTTTCATATCTTTTACTAAAAACTCACTGAAGGGTAAAATTGGATTTAAATAATTGTAGGTGGATGGAAATAATATTACATATTGAGGAAACATGTATTTGGACGATAAAATACACCCCAGTAAATTTCAAAGTATAAACAATCTCGGATAAAAATTGAGATTGCGGGATTTTCCCTTACCTTAGGTCTGATTTGCTTTGTAAGTGTCCGAACCTCCTGTATAATGATTTAAATAATTTCAATGACTTATTACAGAATCATATTCACTGTTATGATATCATATATGGTTCACTTATGACTTTATATTACCCGTTCTTTTGTAAATTCCATGTTAAAGAGTGTTTTGGGTAAAATTGTTTCATTTGTCGTCCGTGTTTTGACTTGTAATTATTCATATGATTACTTAGATCATGATTAATTAATTACAGAATATAAAACATTATTTATATATAAATATATTCAGAATATACATATATATAATAAATCAGTAAATGGAAAGAAATACACCGTTCAAGGAGACGGTAGGCCGTACGTACGCATGAACGCTGTTTTCGTTTCCTTATTGAGTTGAACAGAATTAAGTAGATGACATTAATGTATATACACATAAATCCAGTAGCTTTATAATGTCATTTATTTCATTATTATTTCTTATATATACTTTATAAACATTCTTAAATGGTTAACATGGAGAATGAATCTCATCGCGTTGTGGAGACGGTAGTCCGTACGTGCGCACGAGCGATGATATCATTTCCATAATTATTGAATTTTATTGGAGTGGATGATACAATATATCAGAATCAATATGATGTTCTAATTACTATGTATAGTTATTCTTTACACCATTATACCCATCCATGTAAGGTGGTGGTGGAAAATAGATTACACCACGGCGTGGAGACGGTATTCCGTACGTACGCATGCGCTGTGATTTCTTTTTCCGTAGGATGGATAGATGGTGAAATAGGGTTGTTTCATACTTATAATAACATATCAGTATATGAGTGATACTGATTTTATTACTTCATAATGAAACAACCTAAGAAGAAGAAGTGGAAGAAGAAATAAAGATGAAAGAATCGGTAACGGACATTACCTCTTCTTTGAAGTGCTTCTTTGAGACCTCCTCTTAGGGCACTAAAATTGGTTTTTGAGGAAGACCAGAACCTCTAGGATGTTTCTAGGGAAGTGTAGAAGAGAATTTGTCAGGGGTTGGCCGAGCTTGAAGGCTCAAAGTTGTGTGAGGAAGAGAGGGAGGAGGTTTCCTTTTATAAGGGAGGAAAGAGGCATATTTGGAATAACTAAAACTATTATTTTATTATAAAGTCATGTTCGTTTTTAAATAGATCAAAATTGATATATTTCGAAGCTATGGTGGGGATGTGTCGAAATCCTCTCATCCAATAGAATTTAGACAAGTTTAGGTTCCTATTTTAACTTTATCATTTAGATTTTACATTAAGTTAAATAATTTTACTTTTACCGTGTCTTCTTGTGTTCTTACACTATAAGGTTAATAAACATACAATAAGAAGCCAAAAGAACCCCAAATTGTTTATTATTAATATATATAACCTTATCTAAGTCATTTGTCCTAACATTAGATGTTTAGGAATAAAATAACAATTAATAATATAATATTTGTTTTAAAAACTATTTTATGTCAATTTTGACACTATTTAGTAATTGATTTTTTTGAAAATCATAACAGAATTATTAGTTCAAACCATGTTAATTAAATCAATACTAACATGTCATATTAACCTAGAAAATTAGTGGGATTCATAAAAAGTCTCAAATTACATTTACTTTGGTGTTTATAACAACAATTATGTCAATATTTCATTAATAAGATAATTTCTGCATCATCATTGTGTCATAAATAAATAAATATATTTAAATTATAAAAATAATAAATAAAATATCATTATGTAGGAAATAATTTTATATTTATAATGAATATTTATAATCGAATTTATCTTATGTATAACCCCATATTAAAAATGTTTTAGTTATTAAGCTTTGATTTTAACCATTTTAACTATTCATTAAATAAAATAATATTAAATGTCATAATCTAATTCATGTGGACCTAAATGGTCATATTATATTAATAAGGTTGTTTTTGGTCGAATTACACTTATCCAATAGAATTAGGACATGTGTTAGGGTAATAGTAATATCATATTTACCCTTAGTTACCCTATTTACTATTAACTGCGGTAAAAAAATGTAAAAATTTACTATTCACCAAAAAATTATTTTTATCTCATTGAACCACATTTTACTTACTGATATCAACCGTGTCTGTCGGATTTTCGAAATTCCATTCACAGAAGCGGTAAAATTAACTTTTATGAAAAATTCAGTTTTTAACCTACCACTTAGTGGTTTCATTATTCATCAAAAATTGAAAGTTTTCAGAAAAATAACAAAATTTCACCCTAGGCTAATTTCGGTATTCCGAATCCAAAAATGAATTCAATTTTGAAAAATAAAATTTACAAAATTTAAAAAAGTGGTTATTACTATTCATAACGGCTAGTTTTAATAATATTTTAATAGCATATCGTTGTTTAGTGAAACTCGGTATTGCGTACGACGCAAGCTATCGAGGAAGGTCGCGATTTCGTGTAAAGCAAGCCAAGAAAGTGTTGTGTAGAAAAAGATTCCTTTGATGATTTATATAACATAAAAGTCTCGGGTGTTACATAGACAATTTCCCTTGAAAAGATCACATACATAGATGAAGGAAAAATATATGACATAATTATGTGGGTAAAATAATAATACACACAATATAACTAGATATTAAGTGTAAAAAAATCACAGGTCATTAACATATATTCATAGAATGACACAATCAAGAATTATAACTTTTACAAAAATAATTGAAATTGGATTAAGAAGTTATCTTATAGAAATTCGACAGCCTAACGACATCACTATAAAATTAAAAAAATGAGTTGATGATAGTGAAAACGGTATCTCATCACATGGACAAAAAAATTAATGAAATTTGGATATAGAAGAACATATCCCAACATTAGATAATGGAAATTCAAATACATTACATAAAATAAGTCTTTAACTAAAAGATGAGGGTGAAAGGTTCCTTTACAATGATCGTAGCATTAAATTAAGGATAAATCGATGAAATAATTATGTGTGTAAAATATAAATAATCCCAATATAAGTTTTTTTAATGTTTAAAACAATAAAAGGTCATTCACACATATCTATAGAATGACATAATCAAGAAGTTTAAGTTCAACCCAAAGAATGGAAATTGGTTGAAGTTGTTCTCACACCGATTCGGTAACTTAAGAAACATACACACCAAGAGAATGTTATTCTACAATGAAGATTTAAATACCAATAAATTAATTATTATTACACAAAGAATAATATCATGGGAATTAAATTCACCACAAAAAAGGAAATAGTTGAAAATATAGCATGAATCTCACGGGAATAAAATGTGAGATTAAAACCCCTTACGATGTTGTAATCCATCGATTCATATGAAAAAATGTTAACAACCACAAAATGAATCATATAATACCATAAATATAAATATAATAATGATTATATATATATATAGAATGGTCCTACAAAAAACACCACATTAAATAAATAATTGGTAAACAATGGAAATTTCATAGAATTATAAGTGAGATAAAAAAACCCCTTACCTCAAGTTTGACGAGACTTGTATATTCCTTGTTCTTCCTAAATAATGAAGTTAAGGTAAACTCTACTTGATTAAGAAAGAATTTTCCAGAATATTATTCCTTTTATATCACTTATATCCTTTCTATAATAATTAGTTAATTATTTGAGTTCATATCGGACATTTTTTCGATGTTCAAAACAATAGTTAAAAATAAACATTTTATAATTATAAATTGCCCATGTAGTCAAAATTAAATTATATATAGAATGATATTAAGGATTTATATATCATATATATATATTATATGTGTATCTATAATATTCCATATCATTTGGATACATGAAAATGAAATGAACCATTCATGGAGACGGTAAGTCGTACGCACTCATGAATGATATTTCGATTTTATTTTTTTATTTTAAAATGAATGAAAAACATATGATAAATAGGTATATTATTATTCAATTATAATATCTTATTTTATATATGTTATTTATATTCATTAACAACATCCTTAATATGTTCCATGTATGGAATGAACAATTCATATCACTTTGAGGGGGCGGTTGTCCGCACTTCCTCAAATAAAATTATCGCATTTAACCATCATGGAAACCATAATGGTATGATATAAATAGAAAATAGCGAAGAATAAATAATAAATTAACATAATATATATCATATATAAATATATTTCCCTCATAAAGCCACCATGATAGGTGGTAGGAGATATTTAAACAATCATCGTTTTGTAAGGCAATTGTTTTCCGTCCACCGAAATAGTATGTTTGTATCAATTAGATGGAGGTGTGTGATTATGTAGATCTAATCCTCAGCCTTAAAACAACCTAGTACATTGAGGATACTTTTTTCATTATTAATGAAAGTAATAAAAATATTTTAGGTTGTTGGAGAAGCAAAATAAAACAAAAGAACTTAAGAGATGACAAAAATTTTATATCGGGTAACTCCATTTAGATTGAACCAAAAAGACCTCTTTGAAGTGACTTCTGCCTAAGGTAAGTCTTATAAGAGGAAGATAAGGATGTAATAAGCTTAATTTGGTTGTTTATGTACGAGTCAAGTGGGTTTAGAGGTGTTAGTAAAGGGTTATAGGTGATACATTTTTATAAGGGGGAGGAGGGGCTTTTTAGGAATGTTTGAAACATTATTTTATTATAAACTGATTTTCGGTTTCAAAAGGTGAAAAAATCCTTAAATTATTAAATAAGATGGCTTTTGTTCAAAATAAAATAATAAAATAATAATATTATAGGTTTTTGATAGTTTCATAAATTTTTTTATCCCATTTATTTATATCATTTATTAATAAAGTAATCATTGCATCCTCATTGTGTCCTAAACAATTTTTTTATTTAATGTCTGAAAATTATAAATAAAATACCATGATGTAGTAAATATTTTTCTATTACAAATTATTATTTCTAGTAAAATATATAACTTATATAACCCCATGTAAAAATTGGTATACTAAAAGATATATGCTTATGTAATTTTTGTCATTTCTTTAAATTAATTAATATAAATTGTCATTATCACTCCCATGTGGATCAATTAGTCCCAAAATCATCCCAAGGATACCCATAGTCGAAAATTTATCATCCAATATTATTAGGTCACATGTTAGGGTAATTTATTATTATTATTAAATTATTTATTTACCCATATTTTCTAGATTTACCCTTTAACCATGGTGGATAAAATAATTACGGAAGTAAATATTTATAATGTCTAACAATAAAAGTAACCTATTTACACAATTTGGACCACTAGATTCAAAATATGTATTCCATTTTTACAAATTCAAAACATTGAAGTTTAAGAAAATAATTTAAAATTAATTCTCGTTGACCAAACGAAAAGTGCGTTTTTATGAAATAATAACTATCAAAAGATTGATGCTTGTTTATGTCCAATTTCAATGTGAAATTACATAAAATAAACAATATTAGATTAAATGGTAAAAATAATAATCTAATTAAACTTTATAACCAATTTATAAGATAATATAACACATAAATAAATTACATTTAAATGCATTTTTGAATTAAAATGCAGTGTTTTCACTATTCATTAAAAAATGACCATTATCAGAAAAAAACCAAAAATTTACCCAATGTAAATTTTGATGTCCCAATTCTAAAGAAGAATTTTATTTTGTAAAATAGAACCTATAAAAGTTAAAAACCGTATTTCATAAGGGTTTTCCATCAAAAGGAAGTAAATCGACTTTTTAAAGAATATTAGACTCTTTATGCTTAAAATTTGATTCATTCACATTTTAAGCTTCTAAATTTTGTTAGATAAATGTAAAAACTTTTAAAAAACAAGTATAATCATATTGTAGTTATTTCTATCCATTCACACAATTACAAAAACTAGGGATTAACTTCTATTTAAAATAATAATATTATATTAATAGTTTTCAGTACACCTCTATGTTGTGGGCAATGTAAGTTTTCAAAGAAACCCATCGTTGCGTATAAGGTATTCCACCGAACATAGCATCCATTGTAAGGTATAATTAATATTTAATTCAATGTTATTAATAAATATTAGAATTTCATATTCTTTATTTACCTGGGATGATACATTTATTATATACCCCTGGGACTTACATAACAAATACCCACACACCATTACAGAAGGGAATGTATCAATAATTACATGGTGAGGTAGTGATTTGGAGTGATCCATTGAGGGGATCACATTAGCATGGCTATTAGAATAAGTAATAAGTGTTATTTTTCCTATGTAGAGAAGTATAAGGCTAAGCAACGCAACATGAAGCACCACCCAAGGGACCTCAAAATCACTTCATACAAACGTGGAGGGTCATATAGGAGAATGGTGTGCAGAATAGTTTTGATGAATTTAAGAGGAACTTGAAGATAGTGTCTAGGAAATAGACTTAGAATCCATGTTCATGGGTGCCCAAAATGATGGAGGATTTTCACGCAATAGAATGGGATTGTGCGCAATAGGCAAGCAAATGAGAAATGGTGCATGCAATAATACAGTGTAGAACAGATAAAGGATAATTGTGAGTTATTGGTGGAGTTTTAAACACAGTTAGAAGAGTTTTCTTCACAAAATTCTTATAAATAAAGGAACTAGGTGAGGGTCATGTCCAAGTGGTCCCACCCAAAGGCGGACCCCTTAGAGACCTGTCACGGAAAATCCTATTCCTAAATGCCATATTTATTCATAGAAGGTATGTATTAAGCGCATGATAGATGGGTAAAATTAATCATATGTTAGTAGTTAGAGGGTATGATTCTATTTATAGGCGATCATCAGTAGTGGCGTGGGGGGGTAATTCAGCAGGCGTGGGAATCCATACCCATCTACCATGCACGCATGAAATTTCCACACAGGCATGTTAAAAACCACCCCGGTCATGAAATTTTCTTATAGTAGAGTGGTTTTACAAGAAACTCAATGGTTTTCCACACAGCCTATTGACCAATCCTGGAACAGTTATCTGAGTTTAAATATTCCTTTTCTTTTCATAATATTTTCTACCTGAGGCCTTCAGCGGAATCATGCATCTACAGACATGCCTCATATGTGATATAAAATATTTTTTAATATATATAAGTTTGTTATAATTTTTAAAAAAAGAATATTAATATAATATTTGATCCACTTGGAAATTTTCAAGACTAATTTATTAATAATTGTTGTTGAATGTCATCATTTATGGGTGTTAAATATTTCATTTTACATGAAATATTTTATTGGGATGTTTCGAACCTTATATTTTGATCTAGGTTACATAATCCCTATAATTTTAGTCATTATATAAATATCATATAATTTTTATATGTACATATTTATAATAATCTATAAAAGGTATAGTAATAAAAATTATCTACTATATTTATGGAGATGGAAATCAATATATAAAAATTATCACTATTTTGATTTTTTGATGAAATGAAGGAAAATAATATAAATAATATTTTGACATTCTATAATAATTATTACATTATAATAATTATATATATTTGGTAAATAAATAATTAAAAACCTCAAATTTATGAAGTTATTTAAATGACTCATATCACTTTATGGAGGGGATTTTCTACACATACACATGAGGGATAATTTCATTTCTCATTTGACATCAAATATGTGGAAAAAAATTTAACCTATTTATTAAATTTTCTAAATATATTTATGAAACTTTATTCAAAATTTTAATATGGATACAATAGATATATAAATTTTATAATAAGAAATAAAATTCAAATAGCTTGATTAAGAGTTATAACAATTCATTGAGAATCCCACTTTCACTTACAATTTATGTCCAAATGGGATGGTTTTCTAACTATACCATTCCATCTAGGATAGGTGGATGGATTATCATAATGTAATTGGTCAGTTTTTAGAAGAAATAAGAGGTTTTGTAAATGTTCCTAAGATAAGATATAACATTTCCCAATATAAAAGGGTGGAAAATAATATTACAACCAACTCCAAATAATCTAGATGGATATTATTGGTTTTGAATCTTCAACTAACTCAATTAATAGGATATAAATTTATGTAATTTCTATATGAAACAACATAATCCTCTTATTAAATCATTACAATATATAATAAATCCTTCCCAATATATAGTATGTTTTAGTTTAGGGGTAGTCAGTATCCATTTTTCACCATTTGATGTTATCTTCATATTCATCTATCTTAACCAAAATTATACACATCCCTAATTTATATGTTAGTGGGAATTGAAATTAACAAAATTACCCAAAAATCCAATATTAGCTAGTTTATGTGTGTATTATATGATTCTAAATTGTAGATATTGGCCTGGTCTATTCCATAATCATATTTATCTTTAAGGGATCCTTAAATATCCCCATTGATTTTAAAAATACCGTAATAATGTTAATATACAATTAACTAAAATAAACATTTCTATTTTTTTTAATAAATTATCCTTTATCAATTTATTCTTCATAGTAGAAAATTGTTACCCCTTTTCCGAAATTCTTTTATATTAAAAGGGAATATCATCATTAAAAACCACATTAAATTTTTCATGTTAAAATTTTTAGATTTTATCCATCATGTCCATGATAACTTCTACAAATTTTTTGATTCTAAATAGAATCCCATTAAATACATAGTGTATAAAAAGTGTACCAAATTACTTATTTGAAAAATCATCTCTCTTAAACATTAATTGATGCTATATTAACCAATATTCTACCACAAATAAGTATTTTTTTCCTATGTAGTTTATTGAACAATTAATAAATCTAAGGTGATGGATACCTTTTATTTATTATTATCTTCCTGATCTCATGATATTCAATTAAAGGATACACAAAACCATACTTCTTCTTAATAAAATATAATAGGTTCACTCTATGGTGACCCACATGTTTATATAAAAACATTCTCTATATTAACCAGTACTTTATTCTTCATTTCATTCATTTCAAAGGGGGACATTCTATATGGACTATTTAATATTATAAGAGCTCTAAGAATAATGGTAATTAAGAATTCAACCATTGGATAATGAGGAATTGTGGGGAAATCTTCTAAAAACATAATCATGTATTCTCTCTCAATGAGAATATCATCAACGATTATCATCTCCTTAACTCAATCAATTTATAAATATATTATTAAAAAAATAAAACAATATCAATGCTTCAGAAGTATTTTCCAAAGAATAATTGTCCTCCTATATTTAATTTTAATGAATCCAAGGATGATTTTGTTTGTGGAATGTAATTTCATTTTAAATAACATAAATTTAGTTTATATATATATTTCATGTACATAATAACATAAAATTTTAGTAAAGGAAACATAAAAATGTTTTATGGGTGAGTCATAAAAAAAATATAAGGAAATTGTTTTATACTTGAGATAAAACAATTTCAATAAATCATGAGTTCATCGATAAGTCATCCTCCAAATCCTTAAAAGGTGTTTTTATACTCTTACTAATTATTATGTTAATTAATTTTTATTTAATTATTTATATAATATAATTTAAGTTCATGAATTGATATTATTCATACTGTTACCATTTTGATTCAAGATCACTTCATTTACTAAAACAATTATAAATTTGGATATATTAATACTCAAAATAAAGAACATATAAAAAAAATTAAACATCAAAAACAATTACCCGATTTGGTAATGTAAATTCGTGAAAAATAATTTTTATTTTAATGTAGTTTATTTATCATAAATTTCATTTTATATTCTGTAAACCAATACCCATAAATAATTGGGAGTTTCATGGATTTTATCTATATCATCCCATGTATCCTTTAATTATTATTACCTTATTTTCGATATATAATTCTATATAAAAACCAAAAAATATACTAATATATTTTTATTGAGATGTTAAATACATAATGCATAAATATAGAAATAAACTAACTCAATACTATTTTGGGCTCTATATGATAATCCCAATTATCTATTTTCATTTATTTCTACAGTGCACCCCTTTGTAAATATATTAAGAAAAATGTGAGCAATAATCCCCACAGTGGAATAAAAATGTAAATAAAATATAACATAAAATTTAATAGGCATAAAACATTATCATAAGAAAAGGTAATCATAGGTTTTAATGATAGAAATAAGTAGATATCAAATGACCATTTGGTTATAAAAAATATTTAACAACATAAAATATGACATCATATGTAGAATTAAATCCTTATTACTGAGAAAATATAACATACAGTGCAAGGATTATTTTAGGTGCACAATACATGGTATCAAATGAGATAAAAAATAAACAATGCATTGGGGGCCATATCATTCTCATTTAAAAGTGAAATCATAATATGAACATGCATATGTGTTCCATAAAACTAATTTGAAGTGACTGAATATTAATAGGAAAACTCCATTATGTGTTAATAGGTTACATAATCAATTCTTAGAAAAAATTGGATTTATCCTAATGAATCAAATTTATGGAAGGGATTAAACATTTTCAACATTAATCAAAAAATAATGATTCATATGTATAATATAAAACCAATAATTAAGAAAATTTATATGTAATAAGTGAATAAGTAGTTTTTAATTAGATAAACCTATATAATAATGTAAAGGATGAGTAATGAACCTCATATATTTTAGAGAAAGTGTTTTTTCATAAAAAAGTTAACAAAACATAGTGGTTTTAAATAAATTTTTTGATATTTTTAGAAGTCATATATGGTAATTTTAGTTAAAATATTATCACATGGAAAAGAATATTGAATAGAAATTTTTCTTTTAATGATGTATTTTAAAAGAAAGGATAAGAGAGAATATTGAAAAAGATATATAACCCTAATAAATAATGGGAAAATAAAATAGGTATATATGTACGAAACATGAAGATACGCGCACACAAATATAATATTGTTATGTGAATATTATATAGAAAAAAATATAGATATATAATTCATAACCCAAAAGAGATATTGAGGTTTAGAAGATACCTTACCTCCCATCATGACTTTCTTTAGACCATAATCTTACCTCCTAAATAAAAAAATTATTTTATTAAATATTTATATAAAAACATTTATGTATATCTCATTTTTCTGATACATTTGTAATCATATTTCACTTATTGGTTATATATTTCTTCCTCCCATTGGAAACATTATTTTTTCTATTAATTTATCAAAACTAATTTATTGTATATAATAAGGTAAAATAATTTACAATCTAGTTCCCTATGACACCCCAATTTCACTATCAAATTTAATTTCTACTATTTTTAGCGGGTTCTAATAATGATTTTAAGAGGTTTTTTCTGAAATCATGGAGAATTTGGAATTTTATTTCCAATGCATGGTTTTCATAAAATTTTTTGGGGGGATATTTATATATCTAATTAAGCATGGTAATTTATTATTGTTGTTTCATTCTATGCACATTTTTTCTACATAAAAGAATAAGGATCATTCCAATCCATGTAAGGATATGGGTAAATTGGTTGATACATCCTTGGGTTTTGGTATGGGTGCATGACTTGAAATTTTTTAAATGAAATCATTGAGAAAACATGTGATCATGTCTATTATTTCAAAAGAGGGGATTTTCATATTTTTTGAATGTTTTTTTAAACCATGTTTTGAGGATGGATTTTCTAGGAAGGGTAAACCACATGGCTGACACACAATTTGGAAAACCATGAAACATGATCATGTGATGTGTCCATATTTCATTACAAGCATATTTTAAGTTTTTACTATATTTAACTCTAATGTGTTCTAGACTATGAATATTTCTTCCTATTCATCCTAGTTTCAGTCGTGAATTAATGATATCATCTTATTCCTTTACGAATTTCAAGCACTTTCTCCCCCTCTCAGTATTTAGAACAATCAGTGTCGTATGCCCCTATTTTTTCTCCATTTTACTTCTCTCAAATTACCCTTTAAATCCCTCTATTATTTACTAAATTATATGAAATATTATAAAGATTTTAGTTTATATTAGGGTTCAAGAATGCTCTAATGATATAGATATGAATTTTATTTGTTTTTTGAGGTTATTTCATAGCTCAGTTCAGTTTTTACCATCATAGGTAGTGGGATTCGAATTTTTCCACATGAAATGATGCTTTTGCTCAATTATAATTCATTCATAAAGACTATTATAAATAGTTTTTTGGTTTTATAATTCATTATTTTTATTGTATAATAATTATATAATACATAATGGGATAAAAATTATTTTCAATTATATTTTTTTATTGACCAGGTATTATCTCATGCCATGAACATTTGAAAATTACCAATTGACAAATAAAAAATTAGTTGTGTTCTTTGATATAAATTACAATGTATCATTTATTATATAAAGAATCATTTTTTGATCATTAAAATATTTTATGTTTTGTTTTAAATATTGGTATGGACCAATTTCACATGCTATTTTTTTTTCTAAAATTCATTAGTGGCACTTTTAAAGAGGACCAATTAGTTTTAAAAAGGGGTTAACATCGTCTTTTGACTTTTAAATTTTTTTGAATTTCTAATAGAATAATTTGTAAATATATTGGTGTTAAACAAAATAATAACAAATTATTTTTAGAGATATGGTGTGAAAAGAGATATTTAAATTCATTTTATTTTTGAGGGGTGGTTTTTTGAAATGGTCTTTGGGACATACCATATTTTTCTAAAATAAGTGTGTTTCATTCCAAAGTGATATTATGAAAATATTTATATAAATATATAATATTTCAATTTATAGTAGAATAAATATTCTAATTGTATTGTTAAAAAATATATTCAATATGGTTTGAAAATTGATTACCTATCCAAAAAAAATTGTGAAATCCTACTTTTCACATTAGGATTAGTGGTTTAAAAATTAATTAGACCCACATTAAAGAACCCTTATGACTATTATAATGCCTTATGTGTCATTTAATTTCTTGGACTACATTTTATATTTTATCACCTTCTATATTACATATTAATATATTCCAAAATAAGGTGGTTGTTTTCTGTATTGATTTTGGTGTTGAGGTATATGTTTTTAAGGGATGTTTTCTATTAGTTATAAATGATTGTTGATTTGTGCCAACCCAGTATCTAATTTCAATGGAGTTTTAGGAATAAATTATGATACCAATACAATTAAAACCATAGTATTTTTAGTGAGAATCCTATGTTTTGTTTTCTAACTACACTGAGATGATAAGACTGAATGGGGTAGCATGCCTTATGAGCTTGAAATATTTTATTTTTGTGGTAGTGATGGTTCATGACAAAACTTTGTCTCTTTATAGTCTATTCGTACCATCTGTGGTGTTCATATGGTCTTTAATTCCATACTAGGTTCCTTTTAAATAGATTGTGTCATTATTAATTTATCCTAGTGTTTATTCCTATGATTCTATGCCCCTTTGGAAATTTGTCTTTTAGTGTGTTTATTTAAATGAATAAATTTCTTTCCTTATTTCATTTTACATTAATTAAAAAAATACATGGTTCTTTTTCATGGACTATGTTACCTAGTTACCATGGTGAATTTGGGTGATCATTTTTTAACATTATTTTTCATTATAAGACTTTGAAATAGGTTATTCTTATGTATTCTGAAAGTATTTATTTAAAAATAAAAATAATATGTTATTTTATATTTTTTAAGAAAATATACCACCTTGAGGGTTTTAATGAAAAATTAAATTTTGATAACTATTTTATAATTAGGAATTAATGGTATTTTATATCAATATTAAATGATTTTATGTCCCCCATTCTTTATATTGAATTTTATTAATGGTAATGTTTAAGAATATTTTATTTATGAAATAAAATTTCCAGGATTATGAAAGTGTATATGGAATAAAATTTCACTTTTTCTTAAAAAACATGTGGAAAACCAGATTTATTTTATGTAAAACTATATTTTAATAAGATGTATTACTAAGTGTATTTTAATTGTTTTAGTATGTGGATAATGACTAGTATATTTATCTCATGAATATAAATATTGGAGGTTTCAAGTAACATGATATTATTTAGTTCATTGGTTCATGTTCATCCATATATGGTTGAAATGTATTTGATGAGGGACCAGGGGTCACTAGTATTGATTTTTAGATTATTTCACATTCATCATCCTTTTTATATTATTTTTTAATGTTATATTTTCCTTTGAAATATATGATGTTTAATCAACTACATACACATTTTTTTTAATATTTATCCTTATTGGATGTCAAATTATTCCATTTTCTCTAGTTTTTTAATATATTCATGTTGCTGGTAAGTTTTATACATTGAAAATTGTTAAAATCTTTCCAAAGGGCCTTCTCAATTCTAGGGTACTAGTTTATAGGTTGGGGGAATGATAATTCCCTTCAATCATATATTATGAAAGTTTGGGATGAAATTATCATGGGACTATTATATAGATTCATTAAAAAGTGTATCTTGGAACATGGTTCTCATTTTGGGCCTAGGAACTTCAATCAATATCTTATGATTTGTGCAAAATATGTTAAGATTAATATAGGTTAATTTTCGGGACATAGGTGGTTGTTCATGAGTTGTTACATGGTCACTGTAAAGACCTGGAAATTTCAAGGAAATTTTTTTCATAATTTCTTTGGAAGTTTACAAGAAATCAGTTTCTGACGGCGCCTGATTCCAAGGCCCGGTGTGCCCGTAATCAATTTCCGAAGTTTAGCTCGGGTACATTTGGTGAACGAACGAGCGGGTTTTTCTATCTTTTGAACTGGTGCTCGGAATCAAAATCCGAGGGCACCGATGAAACCGCAGCGCTGGTAATTTCTAAGAAACACCTTTTTCAGAATTGTGTTTGCTCGGGTGTGGTTTTTAAATTTTTTGGGCTAAGTAAAGGAATAAAATAAAAATAGTGCGACCAATTTTTATTTTATTTACAGTTGTTTAACCTAAGCTAAGAGGTTGGAGTGAGACCCACTATATCCTACTCCACTAGGTAGGATATTTGTGGGCTGGGGCCGACACGAGCCCCACCTTTTTCAACCCCCCTCCTTTAATTATGTAATGCACCCGCACCCCCTTTAAATTAAGTCAACCCTTGCGTTTAACTAGATATTAAATTGCTCTTTTAATTGTGCGGTTAATACGTTTCAATTATTTCAATTAATTGATTGATTCAATTTTAAATTTGAAAAAAGTTTTGCTTGTGTGTTAATAAAATAAGACAAGTTTTTTTTATTAAGGGGTTCGTTGTGCGTGAGGGCTTGGGAGAATTTTCTCAAAGTCTTGAAGTTCTTCTTCCTCGACAAAGAACCTGAAGAACATGACCTCCGACGACGGACGCCGGTGAGAGACGCCTTCCTCGGAGATCGAAGACCCGACGCACATTTCTTCATTCTTTCTTCCCACATCAAAGGAAGGAAGACACCATTCCTCCTCAGACGATCTCCATCAACGTGTGTGGAACCTTCTTTCGCGACACATTCTTCCACGACGTTCAGTTCTGTGATGAGCCTTCGTTCATCAAACGCTCGAGGTAGGGGGATTTATTTCTTTTTGTTCCTGATTACATTCATCACTGATTATCATCTTATTTGAGCTGCCTGATATCGCAATAAAGAGAGGAGGTCGGACCGCACGAACATGACATACCCTCCTCCCCCCTTGATTGTTGTTTTGTTGCGGCATGTGTAAGGTGGCGCGGTGCCGTTACACCCCGCTGAAACTATGGGAATGGGAGAAGAAGTGCTGCGTCGTCACGCCGCGCCGTTGAAGTGGAACAAACCGCGGTGTCTTCGCACTACGCCAGAGAACCTGCATGAGACCGCGGCCAAAACGGGGTCGCGGGGGGAAAGGCGTGGCACCGTCGGGTCATGCCTGTCGGACCAAGGCCGCGGTCTTAGGCCATGGCAGAGCAGGGAGCGGCGGCCGACTTCCGGTCGTCGGCCACGAAGCAGGGGGACGGGACCGCGCCGGTCCCATGGCGGCATCAGCCGGTCAGCCGGAGCGGGCCGGCCGGTCCGGGGAGAAACCAGGGGTTCGTAACCACCGGATGGAAGGGTGGAGCCCCCCCCCCCCCCCACGTGGGGGCTGGGTTTAATTAAAAGGGGGGAAACCCCCCCCCCCCCCCCTTGTCCGCCCATCTCGGTCACGCAGAGCTGGCTAGCGGACCGTGCCAGCATGCCGACCGGGCCGGGCCATACCAGCCGGGCCGGACCCGGACCCGGTTCAGGTCGACCCGGTTCGGGCCAACCCAAGGGATCTCGGGCCGGGTCGGTCCGGGCCCGAATCCCCCATTTTCGGACTGCTTTCGTTCGTTTGGCCATAGCTTGGGCTACAGACCTCCCATCGATGCACCGTCAGATGTGATGTGATCCTTGGATCGAGGCGGTCATTTAGGTATATTATACTCAGGGTTTCGGAGATCTTTGGGTATGGCCGGGTTGGTTCAATCACAAAACCAACCGGGCCCTCGGAGCGAAAACACTTATATCTCGAGATCCGGACGTCTGATTGACGTGCCGTTGACTTTGTTGGATACCTCTTATTGAGATGAAAATTTTGAAATGCTTCGCCTGAGAGTTCGGGGAATATTTGAGATACGGACGGGTTTTTTCTCACACGAAACCAACCAGGCCCCTGGGACGAAAAGACTAATAACTCACAGACCGGACGTCTGTTTGATGCGTTGTCTGTTGAGTTGAGACCCCTCTGACAAGGCGGTCCTTTGAGATACTTTTTCATGGTACTTGGTGATACTTGGAGTATCGACCTGTAGCTCGTGAAGCGGACCGTCCTGGAGACGAGCGTACGGAGTACGGAGACCGTTTAGATGACTGAGACCTGATGACTGCTTGTCCTATTCGATTCGGAGTGACTAGAATAGCCTAGTGGGGAGAACTACTTTATGTGGTGGCAGACCCATGGCAGAGTAGCACTACATTGTGAGGTGGAAGACCCACGGTACACGACGTGAGGAGTGCCTTTGTAGGCTATAAGGGGGAGCACTACTGTGTGAGGTGGCAGACCCATGGCGGAGGAGCACTACTATGTGAGGTGGAAGACCCGTGGTACTCGACAGGAGGAGTACCTCAGCAGTCTTAGGTTAGTGAGTAGTACCTCGGAGTCGTGATAGGATCACTGTACTTTCCAAAGACGGAGCTCTTCAGCAGTTACGGTTTCGATAATGAAAATCCTGGTTTGAGCTGAGTTTATGACCTTTGTGTTTACCTCATGATTGAGATGGGTCACTTGATAACTTAGGTATATGTATTGGCATATACCTGAATAGTGGTTATACATTGATTTCATAACCTTTGTGTTTACCTCATGATTGAGTTGGGTTACTTGATAACATAGGTATAAGTATGGGCTTATACCTATGTAAGGGTTATCTGTTGAGATTCTTCTTTGTGGTTATCTTTATTGCTCTTAGTGAGAACTTGAGGGTCTCGGGGTCCCTACTGAGTATCGTTATACTCACCCCTACACGGGTTATGCCCGAACTATGTTGTGCTGGTTGTAGACAACGGACAACGCTGATCGTGGTTGAGCCTTGCGGAGCAGGTCGGTACCTGGAGGTGGACCACTGGGCGGGACATACTCGGAGCGGATGGCTAGACCCGAAGAGCTGTTGAGGATATATGTACCCACCCTTCAGGTGGGACTTCCAGTGGATGGCTCGACGTTGCGGCTTTACTTTTCAGTTGATGTACTCCCATTTTCATTTGTACTTTACTTTTTGCATGGGTTTGTATTCTGGACCACTTACTTTTCTGCACGTACTATTGTACCCAGTTTTACTTGGTGTTACTTCTGCTTTCTTACTCTATGTGTTTATTTACATATTAAAGTCAATGCATTCCTTTTTTATCGGGAACTATGCCTTGGTGCTAGTCGCCAGCCCCTGGCCTATGGGAGGTGGGATTGGGGTAGCCACGACACGGGCCCCAAGGGTGGGTCATGAAAAATTGGTATCATAGGAGTCGGTTCTACCATATAACATATAACTCGTATATTTTCTTCTGTGAATCAATAGTGTTAAGGGTACTGAGTGTGGTTTTCAGTTCATGGAGTCCAGTGTTGGTGCAGGCGGCCGACGTATCCATACACCAGGACCCTGACAACTGATTTCCGACTTTGTGCATGAAAACACTGATTGCGTGTGTGTTTTCAAAGGTTTTACTTTAAAACATCTCAAACCAGTTCATCTCACTAGGTATAAATCATTTGACCATGTCACATTTGTTTCTTTTAGGATGCCACCCCGCGGATGACCACCTAGAGCCCTGAGAGTTGTACGTACTGACAACCCTCCAAGCGACGTGGCCTCAGTACAGGTCCCTATCCCAGTTGAGGAACCAGCAGAGGCACCAGGGGTACTACTACCTATTGGGCCACCGATTCCACCATCCCCAGCAGTAGAGGGTTCACGTCGCTTGAACGCACTACACGAGTTCCAGTGCAAGAGGCCACCCAGGTTCAGGGGAGAGACGGACCCGCAGGCGGATGAGGTTTGGCTGGAGGTTGTGGTGAGTTTCTTTAGGATAGTGGGGATGCCAGAAGACTTCATGGTGATCCTTTCTTCCATACTTCTTCAAGAAACAACAAACAGATGGTGGAGCCTGATGCTCCAGTTGCATGACGAGGCGACACTTCTGTGGGCAGACTTCGAGAGCCTATTTTGGGCAGAGTTTTTACCAGCCACCCTTCGAGCAGTGCGTATACAGGAGCTGCTGCATCTACAACAGGGTAGCATGACGGTGGCGCAGAACACGGCAAGGTTCACCGACCTCTCGTGCTACTCCACATATACGGTACGAGATTCTTTCTTCAGGGCCCGAACCTTCGAGCATGGGCTCAGGCGAGAGATTAGAGATTCTATTGTTTCTCACAGCATCCCGATGCAGAATGGGGTATTGGAGCGAGCCCTCTTAGTGGAGAGTTTCCTTGCTGAGAAGCCTCCACCAGCAGGACCCACCACTTTCCATCATGCAATATAGACCTCTATAGTAGGCAGTAGATAGATGAAGCAGAGGTCCAAGAGGACCAGACCTACAGGTGGTCGACCGCATGACTCAGGGTCGGTAGTGCAAGGCACCAAGGGGAATGACAGAGCCAGAACTATCATGCAGTGTCACTCCTGCGGCTGGATTGATCACATGGCACGTGACTTCCCGACCCGCCATGGAGATGACCAACAGTTAAATGAGGAACCTCCCAGGCAGAGGCAGAGGTTCGATCAAGGCAGACCGCTAGGAGCAGAAGGCCGAGGTAGGGGAGTTGGCTGAGCATCTGGAGGTGGATGATGCTTCGAGGTGTTTCCACCACCACCACCATGAGTTCCACCTTAACTGCAGGGAACATGTGGATATGGGAGATCTCGGCTTTAGGCAGCAGAAGCATATGACTACAGAGCTTCGGAAGCAAGTGGACATGAGTGGAACTAGTGGTTTCCTTTTGTTCTTAGTACTTCTAGTTCCATGTTATTGTTACATTTGTATCTTTGTACTATGAGATGCAATAATAAAAAGACACTTACCATTGTGACATTTTCTTCATTATTTTTTGAGTACTAAGAGGTTCCTGTTTAAACTGTTGACTTGACCCTCACTTTCGAGATTCCTACTGGAGGATACCCAGTTACCTAACGCTGATGCCGACTGTGTGACTCGACCCTTAGAGGCGAGAGTGATGGTTGGATCTATTGGTAGTAACTTTGAGGTCTTATGACGTCGTCCATGGCATGAATCCATCATTCATGCCCGGATTGACTGTATTAAGTAAATAACATGGTTCATCCAGGGGATGAGACAGGGTTTCTATTTTCGGCAATGAAGAAATAATAGCAGCTCTTATGGGACCTGAGATGGTCTAGGCAACGACCGAGAAGGTTCAGGTCACCCAGGAGTGGTTGAGGACAGGTCAGAGCGGACAGAAGCCTTATGCTGACAAAAGGCAGAGACCACTAGAGTTCGAGGATAGTGACCACGTTTTCTTACGAGTCTCACCTCGATGTGGAATTATGGAGATTTGGCTGAGGCGGAAAGTTATCTCTACGCTTTATCGGACCCTTCAAGGTCCTCAAAAGAGTAGGCGAGGTGGTTTACGGCTTGACCATTCCACCTCAGCTGCACCGGGTGCATGAAATCATCCACCTACCTCGGCTGAGGAGATACCTGCATGATCCGTCACATATCATTGACCATGGAGAGCTAGACATTGGCGATGGTGTGACTTTTGTGGGGTTCCAGTAGAGGTTGAGGATCGATAGGAGCGGGTCCTATGAGAACGGTCGATTCATCTTGTGCACTTTCGTTGGTAGCACGAGAACCTCTAGGTGAGCACATGGCAACGAAAGGCTCAATTGCGTGCTCAGTACCACTTTTGTTTCCCTAGGTTGTGTTAAAGCTTTACTGGGACGTAAAGCCCTGAGGTGGGAGTAATTTAAAGACCCGGAAATTTCAAGGAATTTTTTTTTCTTAATTTCATTGGAATTTTACAAGAATGAAGTTTCTTGACGGCGCATGATTCCGAGCCCGATGTGCCTAGAATCAATTTCCGAAATTTAGCTCGGGTACGTGCAGTGAACGATCGAGTGTGGTTTTCTAACATTTGAACCATTTATCAGAATCGAAATATGAGGTCACCGATGAAACCGCAACACCGATAATTTCTTAGAAACACCTTTTTCAGTGTTGCGTTTGCTCGGGTGTGGTTTTTAAATTTTTTGAGTTAAGTAAAGGAATAAAATAAAAATGGTCCGACCAATTTTTATTTTATTTAATGTTGTTTAACCTAAGATAAGTGGTTGGAGTGGGACCCACTATATCATACACCACTAGGTAGGATATTTGTGGGGTGGGGCCCACACGAGCCCCACCTTTTTCAACCCCCTCCTTTAATTAAGTAATGCACCCACACCCCCATTAAATGAAGTCAACCCTTGCGTTTAACAAGATATTAAACGCCTCTTTTAATTGGGCAGTTAAAACGTTTCAATTAATTCAATTAACTGATTGATTCAATTTTGAATTTCAAAATCGTTTGGCTTGTGTGTTAATAAAATAAGACAAGTTTTTTTATTAAGGGGTTCGTTGTGCGTGAGGGTTTGGGAGAATTTCCTCAAAGTCTTGAAGTTCTTATTCCTCGATGAAGAACGTGAAGAACGCCGACCTTCGAAGACGGACGACGGTGAGAGACGCCTTCCATGGAGATCGATGACCAGACGCACATTTCTTCATTCCTTTTTCCCGCGTCAAAGGAAGGGAGACACCATTCCTCCACGGACGATCTCAATCAACATGTGCGGAACCTTCTTCCGTGACGTCTTCTTCCGCGACGTTTAGTTCCACGATGAGCCTTCGTCCAACAAACGCTCGAGGTAGGGGGATTTATTTCTTTTTGTTCTTGATTACATTCATCACTTATTATAATCTTATTTGAGCCGCTTGATATCGCAATAATGAGAGGAGGTCGGACCGCACGAACACGGCCGACCCACCTCCCCCCTTGATTATTGTTTTTTTGCGGCGTGTGTAAGGCGGTGCGGTGCCGTTGCACCACGCTGAAACTATGGGAATGGGTGAAGAAGCGTGGCGCCGTCGCGCCGCACCAGAGAACCTGGAAGAGACTGCGGCCGGAGCGGGGCCGTGGTGGAGGGGCGCGACGCCGTCCCGCTGCGCAGGTCAGACCAAGGCCACGGAAGAGTAGGGAGCGGCAGCTGGCTTCTGGCCGCCGGCCTCGGAGCAGGGGGACGGGACCGCGTCGGTCCCGTGGCAGCAGCAGCCGGCCGGTCGAAGCGGGCGGGCCGGTCCGGGGAAAAACCAGGGGTTCGTAACCCCCGTCTGGAAGGGAGGAGCGGCCCCCCCATGTGGGGGCCACATTTAATTAAACAGGGGGCAATGCCCCCGTCCCCCCTGTCCGCCCAGCTCGGTCACACCGTGCTGGCTAGCGGACCGCGCCAGCGCGCCGGGTCGGGCCGCACCCAGGCCGGGCTGGGCCGCGCTAGCTGGGCCAGACCGGAACCTGGTTCGTGTCGACCCGGTTCGGGCCGACCCAGGGGGTCTCGGGCCAAGTCGGTCCGGGGGCAAAACCCCCATTTTCGGACTGTTTTCGTTCTTTTGCCCATATATTGAGCTACTGATCTCTGATCGATGCACCGTCAGCTGTGATGCGATCCTTAGATCGAGACGGTCATTTCTTTATATTATACTCAGGGTTTCGGAGAACTTTGTGTATGGCCGGGTTGGTTCAATCACGAATCCAGCTAGGCCCTCGGAGCGGAAACACTTATATCTCGAGCTCCGGACGTCCGATTGCGTGCCATCAACTTTGTTGGATTTCTCTTGATGGGACGAAACTTTTGGCATGCTTCGCCTGATAGTTTGGGGTACAGTTGAGATACGGCCAGGTAGGTTCGCACACGAAACCAACCGGGCCCCTAGGACGAAAAGACAAAAAACTCACAGACTGGGCGTCATTTTGACGCGCCGTCTGTTGTGTTGAGACCCCTATGACGAGGCAGTCCTTTGAGATACTTATTTGTGGGAAATTGTGATACATGGAGTATCGACTGTAGCTTGTGGAGCGGGCCCTCCCGGAGACGATCGTATGGAGTACGGAGACGCTGTAGCTGGCTGAGACCTGATGACTGCTTGTCCGATTCAATTCGGAGTGACTAGCATAGCCTAGTGGGGAGCACTAATTTGTGAGGTGGCAGACATGTGGTACATGACAGGAGGAGTACCTTTGTAGGCTATGAGGGGGAGCACTACTATGTGAGGTGGAAGACCCATGGCGGAGAAGCACTACTATGTGAGGTGGCAGACCTGCAGTACTTGACAGGAGGAGTACCTCAGCAGTCTTAGGTTAGTGAGCAGTACCTCGGAGTTGTGACAGGATCACTGTACTTTCCAGAGACGGAGCTCTTCAGCAGTTACAGTTTTTATACTGAAAATCCTGGTTTGAGCTGAGTCTATGACCTTTGTGTTTACCTCATGATTGAGATGGGTCCCTTGATAACTTAGGTATATGTATGGGCATATACCTTGGTAGTGGTTATCCGTTGATTTCATAACCTTTGTGTTTACCTCATGAGTGAGTTGGATCACTTGATAACCTAGGTATAAGTATGGGCTTATACCTAAGTAAGGGTTATCTGTTGAGATTATTCTTTTTGGTTATCCTTGTTGGACTTAGTGAGACCTTGAGGGTCTCGGGGTCCCTACTTAGTATCGTTATACTCACCCCTGCACGGGCTATGCCCGCACTACGTTGTGTTGGTTGCAAACGACGGACAACGCTGATCGTGGTTGAGGCTTACAGAGTAGGTCAGTACCTGGAGGTGGACCACTGGGCGGGACATACTCAGAGCGGACGGCTGGACCCGAGGAGTTGTTGAGGCTATCTGTACCCACCCTTCAGGTGGGAATTCCAGTGGACGGCTCGACGATGCGGCTTTACTTTTCAGTTTTTGTACTCCCTTTTTCAGTTGTACTTTACTTTTTGCTTGGGTTTGTATTCTGGCCCACTTACTTTTCCGCACTTACTATTGTACCCTGTTTTGCTTAGTGTTTACTTCTACTTTCTTCCTTTGTGTGTTTATTTACTTATTAAAGGCAATGCCTTCCATTTTTATTGGGAATTACACCTTGGTTCTAGTCACCAGCCCCTGGCCTATGGGAGGCAGGCTTGGGCTAGTCACGGCACGAGCCCCGAGGGCGGGTTGGGACAGTCACTATCCATCATGATGGTGGTTGAGTAACAATTGCATATTACGGTTGAATGATGAATTCTGGAATTTGATGGATTTAACAATTTTCATGCGTCAATCATCTTTTTCAAGGGGTGAGTTACTTTACTAATTGGGTCGGATATTGGGAATAAAATATATATTTTATTAGTGGTGTGAGGTTTAGTTACATAGCCTAATAAACTATATAGAGGCCCAATTAAAAATCCCACAACCGTTATAGGTATTATTATATTTTTGAAACATGGCCCATCAAACCACGTGGTTTGTAATGATTGGTTATATGTCCCATTTTTTGTATTTTTTGACCACTAATTTGATTTCTATAAAGAAAAGGGATGATCTATTGTTGTTCATGTGATATAAAAAATATGTGGATTGACAATTTTTTGTACCTCTCTTTTGGATTGATTTATATAAAAATTTGTTTTAGGGAAAATGGTTGTTTTTAGAAAATGTGATATTAGTTTTTGTTAAATTATTTACAGAATTATAAAATGAATTTTAAATTCATTAAATCTATATGGTCTGGCATCAAATATTTTATACTGGCCTATAAAATGAATTCATTCTTCCGAAAATTACTTTTTGTTTTTTTTGAAATGGTTGAATAATTAATGTTATCCATAGTAAGTGTAGTTTTTAAACTCAAAGACTTTTTTAATAAAATTAATTTGTACCACCATGGAGTGAGTTTTAAAAATAGATATTATTTCACGTTATTAAAAATGATATATTAATTTTTTTATATTTCTCTAATGAATGGGACTCATGATTATCAAGAGGTTTAATTGTTTTAAAAAGTAATGTTTTATTTTTTAACTTCATATAGAATTATTTAAAATTACATTAGAGAGATTTGATCTAAAATTGAAGAACATTTTTTATAAATTATGGTGGGTTTTAATACCATTTTTAGTATAATTAATTATTATCATTTTGGTCATATGTATTTTTCAATGAAAGGATATTTTCACATGTGAGTTTCCTTGATTTGTTATGTCATACGACACATTTCATTTATGAGGGTTGGGACCATTTTGACATGAATTTGGTAATATTTTTGAGTTGAGTCCATAATTAATTTTAAAAAATGTATGCCTCCTAGAATTTCCAAGGTGGAGGTTCAGTTTCCATGTTTTTTGCAGTTTTCCATTATGGATTTCTCATAGGATTTGAGTGGATATATTATAGATATTATCCCCATTGTTGTTGTGATGGACTATTAACCACTAGTTTTTTTAGAATTTATTAGTGGTTATCAGATAATTAGTTTGGTGAATTTATATTGATTTATCTCAATGGGTGTTTGGGTAATAGTCAATTTGGATATTTTTTCTCATTTTGTTCCTCCTTTTTAAACTAATGATGCTTTTATTTTGTTTATATACCATGTTTCTGATTCGGTTAATTGTTTTCCTAGTAATTGTGACATTTTTTGGAACCAATTAATTTTATTTTTCATGTTCCATATATATATAAATACCATGGGGTGTACATTAGTATAGAAGGAAATGGAATGGAAAAGAAGATATTATGAAATAACTCATGTCAGTTTAAATAAGGTCTGTCTTATAATGTGTTTTACCGGAATGTAAGTTCATAGTTTTACATTATTATTTTTATGTATTCTCCTTGTAGATTGATCCCTTTAATTTTAATAAGGATTTTAGTTTTCCCTAAATTTGTTTGGATGTTTTTATAGTTTAATTTTTTGTTACCCTAGTCTCATGACATTTACTTTTTAGGGGTCTCATAGTGTTGGATATTTATAGACACCTTATCTTATGATCCTAGATGGTCAAAAATTTTATGGTATCAAGGGAAATAAGAGTTTTCATAGTGATGCTCACATTATAGGATTTTTCATTCAATGTCACACCATTTATATATATAATAAATAGTGTTGATATCGTATTTGGTCTCCCCTATTGAGTGTTTCTTATAAGATATCAATTTTTGATTCAATATTACGGTTTTATTCATTTATTACAATAGGTATAGTTGAATTTTTTTGAGTGAATTGTGGTTTATTTTTTCATGGACTAAGAATATTCCATGTTATCTTTATTTTTACCATGGATATAGTGGGGATAAAAGTGGAAAGGTGGGGGAAATATTGAAACACTCATGATAGTTTTACCTTTTTTTTTATTTTTACTTATTTTATTATAGAGCATATTATTTTTTTTGAAACATTTAACAAAAACTATTATAATTTTTAATTTTTAATTTTTGTATGGATTTCATTAATGTTGTGGGAGAAACTATATTTCAAATTCTAATTAGTGGCCTTTGTCGTTGAATTTTTTCTATATACATTTCATCTACATTGGTAGTGCATAGTTCAATCCATCGCATGAAAAGATTAGGTAAAAATATGCCAGTCGTGTTTTTCTCTAGGTACTAGTACACTAAATTAAGCTAGTCAGAGGATGTAATTTTAAAATCATGTTAGTTGGTCTACAATTTTGACAGAGGGGTTTCACAATGATGTTCGATAGTTTGTAATCCATTTAATGATTGGTTTCCATGTTCATGGACATCAAATGGTTGAAACATATTAACTGAAACCATGTTACCTATATATATTTTATTAACATGTAAATTTAAAATTTTAAAACAATTGATATTAATTAGATATGAAAACCTCTAATTCATTCCCTTTAATCATATTGTGAAGAATGAATGGAGTCTATCCTATTATAATTTCTCAAGGGATTTTATGATCTCTTACTCCAAATTTTAGATACTATCCATGTGGGATGCCACTAGTTCTTATCTATCCCTCTTCCATTATCTGTCACTTTCCTTCCTTGTCTATTTTATGAAATATTATAAATGGTAACTACAATTTGAGTTTTGATCATGGTTTAGATATGTTCTAATGATGTTTGAATTTGATTCGTGGTATAGGGTATGTCATCCCATGGAACAATTATTTTTTTAAAATCATAAGATATAAACATTAGTTGGTTCCACATTAAAAGAGGTAGTGGTTTCAATTAATGAACCCTATAATTCATTAAATTAATTTATTGAGTATTTTTAAATTATTTCATTTGATTTTATTATAACATTAAAAAGTGTAGAAATCTTGAAATTATTTTCAATTATGTTTTCTTCTTGTTATTGGAATTTTATATTCCAAGAAACTAGGAAAATTTATGAGTTGCTCTTTTTAAATGGTTCAAGTATTTTTATGTGGTTTCCTCTGTAATTATATTTTTATAATGTTCCCTTTTAATTTTTATTTCAATTTTTAGGGTTTGTATTGATTTGTATGTCCCCGTGTAACATGATAAGTGTTAACTGAAATTTGTGGATTTGTTTTCAAAATCCATATAAATTATTTTATTGGGGTGTATTACACCAGTTTTTTTGTTGAAACATGTTTTTGATGGTTTACATGCATGTTTTAAAAATTTAACGGATTAAACCTTAAAAATATTAAAATGTTTTCGGGGTAATTATGTCTCATAAGGGATAAAATAAATTTTATCTGGGAGGGTTTGTATTGTGAATGTTTCATCAGTACTTATTAGATTCTTTTTAAAATGTGGTGTACTTCCATCCCAAGTGGTATTATTGAAATGTTTGTATTTTCAATATTTCTCTCAATGTACAATTTGGTAAACAAATTTAAAGGATATTTGAAATGTAATTTTCCAATGTTATATTATCGGATTTAATTCCTAATGATTTTTGTGAAATATATTTTGGTATAAATAGAAAAGTCATTTTATAAATATTTGATACCATTTCCAAAACCATAAGTGACATTTTATATTTTTCATTAGTATTTATAACCATTATTGTATATTTTATGATATGTCCTTATTTTTTTCTTGTGCATGTGTTGAAAAAAAATTTGAATCATAAATGAGTGTTATAGCTGAGGTATGGGTTATTTTCAAATGATTTATTTATGATACATTTAATATTGATTTGTTCTCACATCCATATGAACTATTACGGGAGTCCTAAAATATGTAATGGGACCCATATTATGGGAAATACATGGATATATTGGTCTCCAACCTGATATTTTTACCTAACTACATCACTATTCTTGTAAAGAAATGGGTAGAATCACTTTTGATCAATAAAAATATTGTTCCCATCGTATTAAAGGATATCAAGGAATGATTATATTTTTTAGTCTGATGGGTCTACCTTGTATGATTATGCATTCATTAATGTCAGTTTGGGTTATTTTTCTCTAGGTCATGTCCTTTTAAATTTTCTTGGGGATAATTAACATGACAATAGGTCCCTTTAGGAATATATCTTGTCGTTTATTTCTTTTAATTTCATAATTTTCCCCTAGTTATTTTTATTTTCATGGGGTATTTTTTTAGAGATTATGTTTAAAAGATTCCTTATTTTGATTTGGGGATCATGGTATACCCTAACTGATTTATAGATTATTTCCAAATTATTTATTTTAATTTTTTTTGAATGTTTGTTTTAATATAGAAAATGAAAAAGTTATTTTTTAGATAGGTTCTATGGTATGGTTACTCTATAATGATATTTATGAAAGTGGAGTATTTTAAAAATGTTTTAGAAATCATTAAAAATTATATTTTGGTTCATTTTACTTGGTATTTAAATCCCACATTCACTTTAATGAAATATTTAATTTATAGAGATTAACCCCCAATGGATTATTTTATAATGTATTGTATGTTTATGAAACCTTATTTGACATTTCATATCACCCACATTATAAAATATATGAAAAAATTGTTTTAGTAATATTTCATTTTATGAAGTATATTAATAAGTATATTTACATTATACTAGAGTTTGGTGACCATCTAGGATGTTTAGTTAAGTCTACTATAGATATTTTAGTATTATGAAAATAGTTCTATATCAATTATTTAGTTCTATTCCATCCATGGCTGTATATGTCTGATGCGATTAGTGATAAAGGGTTTGTTGTGGATATTTTTGGAGTTTTTTGTGTTTTCGTTCCCATTTTTTTAATTTTGGAATGTGTTGTTGTTTTATATACTATTACAATGTATTTAATTTGGATGTATATTAATCTTATTTTTATTCCTAGCTATTAAATTTAAATGTTTTTTTATGTGTATTCAAAAAAATTATACATTATTTATAATAAGGGTTAATATAGTCCCAGTAGATCCTTCATGATACCAAGTATGTATTTTCAATATCGTGTGGATAAAAAAACATTCAAGATAAGAGGGGGCGGGATTGGTCATTTTCCCATTCTTATGGAAGCCTCTATTTGGTTCATTACCTTCTATAATCCACAAAATTATAATATTATAATCTATTTATAATTACCATAGTATAAAATTCATATATCTCAACAGATTGTCTGCAATAGATTAAAATTATGAATGATTTCTCAATGTTCCCATTTTTGGTGGTTAAAAGTTCTAAAAACCTTTCTTTTTCTAATATTCATATTATAATGTCCAATTTAACATTATTTAATATTAATCATCTAATAAATATTGTAGTTATACCATAAGATTGCATAAAATCAATTATGTATGGTTGTGATGAAAATTGAAATATGTCACCACTGGATATGGTGAGATGACCTTAATAATGATTAAATTATCATTTTATAATTGATATAATAAAGGTAGATAATGTTTATTCCATTTAAATAATAAAATTGTTGTTTAATAATTATTTTCATATAATTATATTTGGATTTGTATAATATATTTATAAAAATTAAAAGGTGAGAATTTAAAAAGTTACATGCAAGAAATTCATTCGATGTCGTTAACTTACTTCATGGTCTGACATCATTGTTAAATAAAGTATACATTTAAAATGTGTTCATCTAATGAGACTAGAACAATTATGACATGTATAATAGTGTTTACCTAGGATTTTGGAAAAAAATTGAGCTATGAATTTTATATTTTGATGACATGTGAGGTATTTAAGGGAGGTATTTATAAGCGATGGTCAGGGGTGTTCAACATAAAAATATATATTATTTTATCATTTTGGCTAAATTATATTAATAAAACTAAATTTACTACATTATAATTTAATATTTTCTTAATTTAACTACAAATCTAATTAAAAATAAAATGGCGTTTTATAAATTCTTAATATATAAAAAATGTCTAAAAAATATAATTAGGTAATATAAAATGAATATTTGGTTCAAACGTTTCATGAGTAGGATTATAAAATGATAATAATATTATAAAAACATTATTTTAATCCTAAAATAAATATGGGTTTAGGAGAACTATTTTATTAATTTTTTTATTTATTATTATGTCATAATAATGACATAAAAGTTATAGTATTTATAAAAATGTATTTTTCAATTCAATATGAATTTCCCTTTTAAAAAAAATAAAAAAAAATCAACTTCATTTAAATTTTACAATATTATCCAAAAAATGAAATTCATTTAATGAAAAAAATAGTATAAATATCATAAAATTAATCAATAAATAAAAAAAATGAAAAAATGTTAATTTTTTGTCATAATAAAATTTATAAGCCCTAAAAATTACATATTCATTCATAAAATAATATTTGAAGTTATATAAAAGTAGGGACTATTTTATGAATAAAATATTTTTGAAATTAAAAATTAAATAATAATTTAAAAATCATCATATTATTATATTTTAACAAAAAAATGTATAATTATTAATAAAAAAGTAATGTATAATTTTTTATGTCAACCAATAATTTTATAATATTTATCAATTTAGTTTAAATTTATTGTGTTTTAAATTTTATACCATTTTGAATAAAAAATTACCAAAGTTTTATTTTACTAAATATATCTCTTGTTTATTATAAATTAAAATTTATTATATATAATTATGGGCCATTAGAGTCTTTTATCCATCTTATATTACACCTACGGTACTAATAATCTATTATCCGATGGAGGATTCTACAAATGATCTGTGTGATTCCTCTACGTGTGGATACCCTTTTAGGAAAGAGATAAATAAATACATACATGTGATCATTTCCAAACAGGAGAGTAATAGGTTTTTCTATCTATAGTAAACATTATCTTCAATATTTATTTTCATGCATGGTTTCTATTTTAATGGCATGGGTGAACATGCCATATGTTTATTAGTCATCAGTATGTTGAATAATTGTTTTTCAATAAAAATAGGCTAATTAGTGTTATAAGATACATTCCATGGTCATAAAAAAGTTCCAAATAATGATGAACTTGAAAAAAGGTTACATTATAAACACTCATTAAAATAATATTGATTTTTTAATGATTTATAACATGATTTGTGTTAATTTAACATATGTTGGGATCAGATTATAAAATATGTGATACTTTATCATACTACATAATGGAAATCCATCAATTTCATTATATTGTAACATTTGAAATGTTTCATCATGGGTGTAAATATATAATTATGTATAATTCACTTTATATGTTGTCGAATCATAAGTATAAAAAGTTTCAAAACTCGTGGAACAAAATTAAGCCTCATATTGCCTTAACAATATAAATATTGTCAAACATTGGGATAAGTAAAGTATTAAGGTTAATATCAAGGACTAGAAATTATAATACTTAACCATAATATGTTTTTCAAAATATAGTGTGGTTTCTCACATAACATTTATCCTAGAATACAATATTGTGATATTTTTATCATCTTAAAACATGAATCGAATTTTATGATTTATAAATAGTTTATAAAATATGAAAAAATTATTTTTAGATATTTATTTAGTTTTAGTTTTTTATAAACTCGTTTATTTATAAGTTTCCTACCATTAAATTTTTATAATACATTTATTAAATAAATAACATTAAGATAAATAATTGAAATTAAATTAATTTTATCAATTTTAAAGGAGTTATAATTTTTAAATAATAGGCCAATATAGAAATTATATATTATATCATAATGTGATTATAAGTAAAATATATATTAATTTTTATAAAACAGTATATATTAAATTATGAATTGTTTATAATTTTGAGTTTGATATATTCAAATCAATGGTATTATTTGAGAAATTATATTATCCATATCTAATAGAGTTTTTATTATTGTTTCAATAAAATTTCCTAATAATAGTAATTATCTAATACCATTATTCTGCAATATTTTCTCTAAAGAGATGAAATGCCAACTTGAAATATAATATAAATATATTTCCATTAAATATCATATATTTAATAAATATCATATAGATGGATAATATATGGTGTTCATATTAGACAAAAATAAAAACTATTTATACTTTTTAATTATATAATACCCGTAATGAATGGATAAATTATAATGTGATTATAATTTCATTATTCATGAAGCGTGCATAAATTAATATCTCTTGGTTAAATTTTTTATATTTTCATTAATTTAGTAAGCAATCTAATTTATTTATGAATATAAATTTATATAATATGAATTGGTTATGATTTAGATTAAATGATTTTAAAAATATTTATTAAATTACAATAAACTGATTTAGGTAATTATAAACACAGAATGATAATTGAATTTACATTTCCCCATATTGAAGTTGGGTAATTTTTTGGTTAGAAAATTCAACTATGATTTGGATTTTAGATTATATATATTAGTTTTTATAATTGGGATACAATAGA
Source organism: Viscum album (assembly GCA_963277665.1). Taxonomy (NCBI): domain Eukaryota; kingdom Viridiplantae; phylum Streptophyta; class Magnoliopsida; order Santalales; family Viscaceae; genus Viscum; species Viscum album. The sequence goes on from OY728141.1 coordinate 1,285,463,023, forward strand.
GGTATATATTGAGCATTATCCCTTATGTAGTTGGACATTGGGTTGAAATTCCCACTTTCCAAGTGCTAATTGCATTTTCTTTGAAATTTTTTTCATTGTTTTAAAATATCACTAATCAAACTTTTTTGAAGGTCTTTGATTTTAATTGATTATTATTTTTGAATTTTTTTCACTACATTATTTTTGTTCTATATTTTAGTGTATAAATATATATGGATTTCAATTTTGGATAATTATAAAATATATTATTTGGGTATATATTTATAGATCCATATGGTTTTATCATATGAATGTAGGGGAAGGAATATTAAAAAAATCATGAGATGTATGTATATATGTAATGAGAAACATTAGTTAGGATAGGGAGTTATTTAAAAAATCAATTTCATATTAAATTGGTTATATTCTTTCATATGTTACAACATTTCTTGACCTCTTAAAATAAACTAGGCATGTTGTAATATTTTAGTTTTCCCATAGAATACCTTCAATAAGGAATTGTGGATATAGATAACCCTATTTGTTTGGAATCCAAATCCCATTTAGATATTCGACTTATATAAATATTGGAAACCTAGTATGATAAGATACGAGTAGAAGATATTTTTTATTAATCATTTTATATATTTCAGAAATGGGAAATTCCATTGAAAAATATATCAGTGTTTTTGTAATATATTTTGTATTTTACAATTATTGTTTTCCATTTGCTTTAAAATAATAGATTTCATTTTTTTGAATTTTTATATTATATAAATTAAGATCATTAGTTCATATATACATTAATTTATTATATTTCATTTATTTTATAATTTTTTTCATGATATTTTAAACCTGATTTAATTATTTTTATTAGTGTTCTAATGTTAGGGAGTATGTAGTGCAATAGTAAAATTTAGAGAAAACTGCAATGTATGAGTAAATATAGGAGGAAAATAGTTGTGTAACTATAAATGTAAAATATAAGAATAAATATAACATAAAAAAATTTGGTTTAGGGTTATATTATACATCGAAAATTATTTTTTATTTTTACATGAGAAGGAATCAATATACCAACATGAAAATGAAAATTACAGGGATCATATGTCGAGGTCAGTGCCATGTCACAAAAAACAGAATAATATAGCATCAAGTATAATAGATTTTGGCATAAATACATGAAATTGAGAGAATTATATAATGAAATACCACATTCATCACTATGATGCTACATCCATTCACCAATAGATGAGACATAAATATATCACTGCAATGTTATTTTCAAGGTTGTGTGGGAGTAACACATGACATTTCTCACCACCAATGTTCTCTCATTGAAGCCAACATATACATTTCAATAGATCATAAATGGAATGAGAGAAAATATTAAGATACAAATTCAATGAAATTACAACATCATTTTTACACAAAGATTCTATAAAAATTAATAGTTATGTATTTGAGGTTATGTTAACAAGACAACATGAATCACATCACATCCCCAATATTTAGCTATATTAAAATTTAAATACAATTATAAAATTAAAAAAAATATTTTTATCCTATATAATAGTTAGGCACAATTTATATTTAATTTATTCTAACTTGTTATAAGGGATTTAATTTCAAATTAAATTATATTTTAATTATAGAATTATTATATGTGGAAAAGATCCTCACATGGTTTATAATCATCTAAAAACTATTATAAAATAAAAATTAATAAGAAAATATATTTTATTAGGAATTAGATTCCATTTATATAAGAAAATTCAATATAGATAACATGAACACCTCAGAGAATCAATGGAATCTGCAAACCAAACAACCTAACAAAATAAAGAATGAAAATATGAGTAAAAAAGATGAGAACAAATATATGGTAGATATAGGGGTTTCCATGTGGGTATTTCATTGGATTTTAACATCCAAGAGTGATAGTTGTAACCCATATTGAAATGTACTTTAATTTTCAAATCGATAGTGAATTGTCATGAGTGGTTGTTGAAATAAAAATGTATGATCCCGTGTACATAAGGAATATTAGATTGTGTAGAGTTAAGAGATATGAAGATTCACTAAATGGGGGATTGATACATTATACCATGTGGAGATGTCCATTATAATAACGTATAATAATACTAATGAATAGATAAAATAATTTTTCTTATATTTTTTGGATTATTTTATATATAGATTGCATTGAAAAACATATAGTGGGGTTTTGGATACGTGTAGTTGTGGGTTTTTATAAAATAGTTAAATAAAATCAATAATATTTATCTTTTTCATATATAAACAATTCTTTACTAATATAATCGACTAATATATGATATTATAGGAAGTTGTGTAGAAAATAGAGTTGAATTATAATCCTCTACACATAAAGGGAGGAACTAAACCTCTAAAATGAAAATGTATTTGATGAAGGTATGGAAAAATCTTATCATTAGTTTTTTTAAATAAACATAGTAACATTATAATATGAAACCATACATGGAAAATCTATTATACTACAATGTGGAGGTCTGACTTAAGAGGGAATATGGAAATAATATTCTCCATGAAAGGTAAGATTATATGTACTCACGAATATAAAATATGTAGAAAAGAGGACAATACCATGACCCTGTTGATCTCTCATATGATTTTTTAGAAGAAAAAAATCAACATTTCTAATCTATTTAGATTATTTTCTATGGAATTTTCAATTATACATGTCATTTTGATTTATAAATCAAACATACACATCATTTCTCATTAGAAAACTCAAACCAATATAATTATATAGTGAATTGAGCCTCAAACCCATGTGAATATAACTAAGAGTGACTCCCAATTTTTATATCTATTGACATTTTTAACTTTTCCAATTACCATGTAGGTACACAACATATTTTATCATAAAATATATTTTGTTTCATTATCCTTGATAAAAATTCTATTCCAATATTTGTTTTAAAAATAAAATAAAAAACCCAAAATGGATCTTAAACAATATACATCAATATGACATTAACATAATTATTTTTTGTTAAATATAAATTACAAGGTGTTCACAGATTCAATTTCTTAATATATATATAATACATATACTAGAGGGGTTTTAGTGTAGTCCTTGTTCCTCTCATTCCTGAAATTATGATGAACTTTCCTGTGATAAAGGCTAATATAACATTCATCACGTATGTAGGTGACTTATCTGTGACATATCATAACATATGAAGGAAACTTATTATTAATGAATTTTCATATAATGATAAAAGAACACTAGGATTTTTTAACCAAAATCTACTAAGTGTTTTTAAAAACCAATAGTCCATGAAAATAACATTGAATTCGTGGAATAAAAAGTTGATGTATCGTTACATGTAATATTTATTAATAATCATTTAATTATGTTTTGACGATTCATGGATTTTAGAAAAATATTTATTTTGTATTGTATAAAAGATCCCTATAAAAAGGGTAAATAATGATGACATAAATATGAGATTATTGGGATTATATTTTATTGAAAAATCTAGAATATGGTACGTATATTATGATTAAGACACATTAAACATTTGGGAGAATATTTTCAATGATATAATAAAGATAATATGTCTTATATTTGTGAATATGAAGTTAAGGACAATACTATCTACATTTTCACTGAACAATTAAGATGAAATCCCCGAGTAATAGATGATATTAATGTATTTTTACAAAAAATCCTGCCTTAAAAATTCATACACTATATTTTGGTGAAATTACTTTTTAATGTACGTATTCTATATGACTTCCTGCTTCTGTGGGTTTTACTATTCTTGGGAAAATATAAATTTATCATTTAATTGAATGTTTGATATTTTAATAGAAATTTAAAATGGAATTAAGAGGATCTGGATGTAAAAAATTGTTGTTTCTAGATGATGAATGACACTTGGTGATATCTCATGTGTTTATGTGATCCTTAACTTTTTTTGTGTAGGCATCTGTAGTTTTAGAGGATCCTATACAGGGAGAATGATTTGGAGATAATCATTTTATGGAAAATATGATTCACCATAATCCTTAAATAAATTTCATTTTGTTTTGATAATGATCATGATTGGACCACACAGTTAGAGCCTAGTTTGGATCAAACTATGTAAGATTGTAGAGGTAATTCATTTGAATTGGATTCGGGGTTGTTGAGATACCTTCATTATTAGGGTATAGTTTAGAAAACCATGTGACCAGACCATGTTTTATGGGATGATTTAGAGGCCGTGTTAAGAAAACAATTAGTTTTTTTTTTGAAAAAAACATTATGTCCCTCAAAGGTGTAAAATTACTCATTTTTTCTTTTGATTTTTTATGGGACTACAACATTTCTTATTACCCTGGGCATCCACCAGTCTAGGAAATCCTAGATCCCAGAATCCTTATATTCTTCTTTGATATATGTTTTTTGCTATTTCTACGATGATTTGAGGAACATTTTAAAAAATAGTGTCCTCTTATATTCTACCCCTCTCTTTACACCCAAATTTTTATACTCGTAAAATAGGATTCAATTCAGCTTCTAGTAATTCATTCAAAAACTAGTCGTTCATTATAGGGATTTCTTGTGACTTGTATTGTTGGGGTCTTGGGATAATTTTTTTTCCATTTACAATCCTAGTTTGGATCATTTTGACATTTTATATGTATTTTTTAATATTTTTATATTTACATTTAATTAATATTATAATTGAATCCATGTCACAATTAGAGTTTTTTCTCCAATGTAGTATGAGAATTCAGATGGTATTATCTCTCTATGTTTGAATGACGTTAATATGTGGTATGTTACCTATTTGGATTTTTTATGATTCTAATCTATGAATTTATATAATGTTACAATGAAGTGTTGATCAAGTGATAGGTTTTTATCCGAATTAATGATTTGGAGTACGTCATAGGTTGATTGTGAGTAGTTATTTATGATTCCTCAATGACAAGGTCAAAAAGTATGCTTCATGATATTTATATCTATTTAAATTACCTTTTAAATGTTTAAAAAATATTGAAGTTAGTTAATGATTTTTTAATTTCTAATTAATTAATGAATTTGTAATGATATAGAAACACATTGTTTTTATAATGATTTAATAGGATTTATAAACAATAACTATAGTATTCATGAAAATTTGAAATATTGATTTACATCCTTTTGAGGTAGGTTGTCCATATGTATCCACACATTGGTCTTATAAATTTATTTTTAAGCATGTGGTATGAATGTCCATACAACATTTGGTAGTGAGACTCTTAAAAATTTTAAATTGAATGTGATACAATCTAATCCATTGGAATTAATTACACATTTTTATTGGGGACATAATGAACCCTCATGTAATGGATGAACCTATCATCCACTCTAGATGAGAATATAATGTAAACCTCACAACCATGAGTGTACGGACAAGGTGATTTCCATGAGAGATTCTCTATGTACTATGGGATAATTGAGATGAATACAGGGTGATTATCACCCCGCCCCGTAAGGGGATGTGTTTATTTTAGTGGTTAGGATATGCGAGACTAGTGGAAAAGTCTAATGTTTATGTTTACCTATGAAACCTATGAATGAGGATTGTCATAGGAATATCCCACTTTTTTTATTTAATTAAGACACTTGCGAGATTCCAATGAGTCCTAGGGGTCATATTAGGTACCCCTAAGACTTATGAACCAAGAAAGAGGTTATACATAAGGATATATATAGATTCTATCCATGTAAACATAGAACTTATACCCATGATGTGATATCGAGGGGTACATGAAAAAGATGAGTGGTTTATGCATTCTGCTAACCATTAAATTTTATTTATTAATTTTATTATTATTTGTTAATGTAGATATGGATTCCCAGAAGTTCTTCCTCAGACATGACTTATAGGAATGATGATATGTGATGGTTTTATTGGGGATTCATATAGGTACTTCATGGAATCTTTCTTTTGGAGCCTATGTGATACTGGTGTCAAAACCGATATGAGATAATTTTGATATGTATTGCTAAATGAGATTCAGGGGATATATATGTTGAGATGTATAATAATTTATTTGATAATGGTATTAAATAGAAGGTCTACCTGGGATATTGAGGTACCCTAGGATTCATAACATTTTTAGGACCCGACTATAATTTTTTGGGTGAATTTATATAATAACTATTTCTATAGATAGATTACTAGGTCATATCATGGACCCAACAAGTCTATATAGATAGAAAAGAAGCATACATAGGGTATTCATAGTATGATTGGGATTTGGCCAGGTGCATGGTGACATAAGAGATTTCCTTAGGGCTAGTGGTTTCTCATTTTGGCTAATAAGTGGCTTTATTTAGTTTATTATATAGGATTTTAAAGAGACTAATATGATAATTTTTATTTTTTCTTTGATCCATTAATGATGAATAATATTTTTTTATTATGAGTTTCTAGGATTATAGGGTAGAACCAAAGAGTCTTATTTTTATATGGTAGATTTGATACCATTATGTTCTCAAAGACACCACATCACTATCCGATGTTGGTATGATCAATCTGTGGAACATTATATAGAATTGAAACTATGTAATAATAGTGGGGTAGGACATGGTCCCCCCCTGAGTGGTTATGATGAGCATTATCATAATTATTTATTAAGAGACACTATACTCCAAGTTGAATCATGTAATATTATGGTTATTTAATTTAAATGAATTATTCACTTTTTTTCTCTGAGAATGTCACAAGAAAATAAACTATATTTATTACTTTTATATAGGACCAAATAGGTGGTTCCATATTGAGTTTAGTACTCACACCCTTCTCTTGTAGACAAGTCACATGGGCACTTGAGTAGAACTGTCACTTCATTGAAGGCACATGTTGGGCATACGATCTTGCTGGATCACTCTAATTGGTAGGTATGATGAGATGTAAATTATTTTGAGGTAATAATCAGAGATATATATGATCATCCTATACTGTTATTTTTTTATTTTATTCATCCTCTATTTATATGTGGGATCTAATAGGCGCATGATCATCATATTATATCCTTATAGATTATATATTCTAAATTACTACTGATAACATAGTTATATTTAATCATTATACTCTAATGATTTTTTTGATGTATGAAATTTTGTTATTAATATTTTACTATTCACTCTGATATAGGGTGTTGTATCCCCATGTTTCAACCCTTGACACAGACAACTATTCAGTAGACCTAGGTGTATGTGTTAGAATGCATGAGGTTATTTTGTGAACTTATTTGGAGAACCAGTTGAGTGGCCTAAAAACTATATATTACAACATGATATCAATGAATTATTTTTATTTTTTCATGATATGTAATAAATAGTATCATATCGACTTAGTAATCAGAAAAATCATGTCATGGTTATCGAACTGGTGTATCGAGAACACATTTTGTAGTGATAATTCTAGGTTATCAAGGTTAGACGGTTATTTATTGACTATTGATGTTACAATTGTATATGTTTTTAACCTCGATGGATATAAAAGTATGTTTCAGGTTCTTATGTTATTATTTCTTTATATCTCATGACACTATTAGAGATAATACAATTATTTGAATCTTGTTCATTGCCCAAGGATGAAAAAGGCATCTCATGTATCATATTGGGAACATAGGCTTCAAATGAAATTTTGGACATTAGGTGTTTTCTTTCATTGAAAACTAAGGATAAATTATTAAATTTATTAAAAACCACACATACAATATTTCCTAATATAGTCAATTAGTGAAATTATATTCAGTTGGGTAACATTTTTTATATTTCATTCTGATCACAGATCATGTGTATCTATGGTAAAAAACATGTTTTTTGATTATGACGTGTTCCCTTGGTTTAGGTGATGTACGATTACTCTAGTGGTCCAGAAAAGAAATTTCGTGACATATAGGTATTCTATACATGGTAATATAATATTTGTTTGTAAAAATAAAAATTGGTTTAGTTATGTTATGATTCCATAAAAACATATACAGGGTTTTACCTTATATCCTGGAATGGAACTCAGTTTATCATAACCAATGATTGTGTTTCCATTGGCATAAATCATCATAGCTGATGTCGTTAGGTAAGAATTGAAAATTTAGGTTATGATTCTCAAGGGTCATGCCCAATGAATGGATTCTCTAGGAGAATCATTGACCTATAAGATTTTTGACATCGTATGATTTTCATGGACAAAGTATATGTGTGACATTGAATTCAAAAATGAAATGTAAGAATCAATGGGTTTGGGGATGGGAACATGAGGTTTTTCCATTTTTTTTACATTTATATTTTAAGTTTAGTCTCTGTGGGATGACTTAGAGAAACTAAGACAAGACGCATAATTTTATTTAGTTAGTGTATAATTCTATCAAGGGTAATGCCTAAGAGTTTTTAGCTCGGGGTATAGAGTTATTTAGAAATATAAAGGCATTGGAAAATTTCCTTGTTTTTAGACCGCTTTTTCATGTTTTTATTGAGTTTATTTAAAACTCATAGTTATTTGATGAAATTACCTCAGATAGAGAACCTTTGTTGCTGGTGTTTTTAGTGTCAGATTTGTTTTTAGGGAAGGTCCATTCTTGTGCATTAACTAGTTGGTTATGGGTGTGCTTTAATTAGGATATGAAAATTTAGCATTTCACTTATGACTATAATTGTGTTATATGGTTGATATATGTTTTTTTGGGTTAATTAATTCCCATTTTGTGGAGTATGTCTGTTGACTATGAGGCATCCCACAAGATTAATAGGGAACAAATTATAGGGGAGTTTCTTGGGGGATGTAATTGGTTAGTACAGGATTTTACGCCCTTTAGGTTGGATGATGTGAGAATGATACATATCAATTTTGTATGATACCTATTTAAATAATCAATTCCGACTTCGGAATTTTAGATATTTCAATTGGATTTTTTCCAATGTAATGATATAACCATGTGAATCCTAGTTATCTATTAAGGTGTTTAGGTGAGAAATACATTAAATGAGTGACATGCTAGTAATCATTTAACATACTAATGTGTTTCTTGAAGAGTTTTATAAGTGTGGTAGTATGATATAGAGACCAAAACAGGGATTTGGAAGATTAACCTTATATGGAAAGTGTTATTTTAATGATTTGAGAAATCATTATATGATTACTTTGGTATTTTGATTCCATTGAAAAGTTAAATTTGATCCATACTACCTAGTTTAAATACTACTTTTGATATTCTAATTATTTTTTGGATGAGTTGGTACATTTTCATTGGTAAGGTTTATTTCTTTTATTTTCTAATAGTGGTTCACTAGGGGAACCCCTCATTGTGACATGGACTAGGGGTGAAACCTAGTTGCATCGCATGGTTCATGGGGTGAATCATGTGGTGAATGGAATTTAAGGTGTTCAAAGATACAAGAAAATATTTGAAATGATCAGAATATGATATTGTGAATCGGGGTCATATTACACAATTTGACAGTGGTATTGTGATTTCTTCTGGGAACATTCAATGAGCGTTATGTAATCTCTTGGCATGGAAAATGGATACACATCTGCATTTCATTGGATATGTTGATGAGATTTAGGAATAGATTTTTAATGTAGTTTTTTTTTAATTTTGTTATGTGGTGATCTATAAGATGTATATTATGGATTGTTTCACTATCCAGAACTTATTAAGATGATATATTCTAACATAAGGGAGAAATTTCACTTAGAATTTAGTTGTTATGAGATGATTCGAATAATCAAAAACACCCCTTGTGTGATAGTTAATTATGAGATTACATTTCACCATCTCAATATAGAAAGGTGAAACTGGGCATTATCTAGGTTGTTTACTGATGGTGGATGGTAGTAGATTGAAATTTTATGACTTTCATTTTTGGTGTCTAGAGGTTCCTAGGAAAATCTCATTTGGTTGTACGGTGTAGAAAATAGTTAATGAAGTGGGGATCAGTGAACCAAAATGGTCAGTGTGTTTTTCAAATTTTAAATTGAATTTCTCATGGAAGAGAAGTATAATAGTTGGTAAATTTCAGGAGCCAATGTTTCTATTGGTCTTAAAATTATTATGGGTTGACTTTATATCAGATATTCAAAACATAATTTCATGGATTGGTCTACCTCAATGTGGTCTTTTACATAAGGTTTGTGTCTTGGATGGTTGCCCAAGTTTTTATGTTATCCTCAAGAGCATGAAGAATACTGTTGGTAGTTCTAGAGGATTCATCACAGGTTGAGAGATTTATACATGGTTTAGGGGAATCGTACACATCATCAACTATAAAAAATATATAGTTAATTTTTTATAGATTAAGGTTAGATTCCATGTTCATCGAATTACTACGGTCTAACCATATGAGGTTATAGAGGGAAACCATATTATGTTGTAGTGGGATTATAGTGCAACCAACACTATTGGTTTACAGTTTTACAAACTCTTCATGGTTTATTTTTGGGAGGAACTTCCATTTTCATTATTGGTGCATGGTTTGGAAAACTATGAATCTCTGTAATAAGGAAAATTTATATTTTTTACTTGAGAATATGTAAGTCGAATACCAAATTATATTTCACCTCAGATGTGCATTCCAAAAATAGTCAATATCCCTCCCTCCCTTTATCATTTGATAATATTTTATTTTATGAAATTTATATAGTTATTTGAAATAATATTTTTATCATCAGTTTCCTCTATTTTTCTACCCCTATAATTTCTCAGAATAAATTTTCACCCTTATTAGTTTTTTGTTTTGATTCCACTAAATCACGGTTGAATCAAAAAAAATTTATAGGTATTTTATGTGGATTATAATGATGGGATCATAAGAATACATCTTCCCATCATCTTACATAATTTATATTATGTTAAATATTCATTTTCTAAATATAATTTAAATTATATCCAATGAAATTGAAAATTCAATTGGAGCCTCCCATGGATGTTTTTACATTTTTTAGTAGACATACTGATATGACATCTACCTATAGATTCAAATTGCTATGAGGTGGAATGTTGTCATTTGAAGTTATATTTTGTTTTAAAAAATATGTTTATTTAATTTAAATTTGGACTTGTGATTGGGTGCTAGTAGCTTTTTTCATGATGAGTTTTCATATATTCACTTGGTTGTTTAATGTTGTTTTATATGAATCTAGTGAAATGAAATCATGTTTTGAGAATTTTTTAATTAGATTCAATATAAGTTAAAATAATAAATTTTTTACTTATTTTGGTAAATAATTAAATTATTATTTCAATAAAACTAATTATTTTGATTTTTTATATAGGGAAAATGTGATTTAAATGACACATGGAATTAGCATGGTGATACTTGAAGAATGATTCTGGGTTTCACTAAAAATTGGGTTAACTTCGGTTCGAGGTATGTTATTCATATGAATCTACTATTGGTTGTTATTAATTTGTTTATTTTCACATTAATTGTGTGAACCCAACACTTTAGGCAGTGAGAATATTTAAAAACTAAAATGTAATCTAGTAGATAATTAATTCTTGTAATGAATTGGAAATATGTTGAGTTCCCTGTTGGTCATCAGATTTTATATGAACATATCTTTCATTGAAGGTCATAACATCCCAACCCGAATGACCACCATCTCTGAAGCCAGACTGGTGGGCCGCATGGCATCAAATGCCTCTCCTCGTACGCCAGAGGCTACCGACTAGCAATGACAGTATCATATGGTGATACTGGGGGGGGGGGGTATATACCCTCATATCATATTTCAAACATCAATAAATAGAAAGAATAGTGGATGTCATAGACGAATAGTAGACAATATCGTAATAATGAAAATAATAATTTCATATTGTGGACAATGCTAGTTTATTCAATAAATGAATGCCATGGTGATACGTTATTTGAAGGAAGTAAACAACAAGAGAAATTTTAAAATATAAAAATACATGAATAAAATAAGGAAAAGATCTAAAAAGTCTTAAGGAAAACACCATGAGAATCCAGAAGGCCATATCCGTCCTTTTATCCAAACTCTAAGTAATAACGTATAAAAATAAACAACGCCCATGGTCGATAGTACTACAAACAAGAATTCTCTACTCGGTACCCCAGTTCAATGGTGGCCTGAGTAGGGTGTGAGTCATAAATATTAGAAGGCCAAAACCACTGGTGTCAAGCCTGATCTATACGGTGTAATATAAATTAAATAGTGTACAGGTATATAGGGACACTAATAGGGCTGGATAAATTAACAAACTCCCATCTATGTTCTCAGGGGTCACCCGATGGCCATACCATCTTTGGCTTGTTTCCCAGATGTTGGTCTAATCGAGTCACTTTAATATATATATATATATATATATATATATATTGTAAATAGTTGTGAGTTGGGGTGGAACGGTGCATGCCATCTCCATTTGAATTCAAGGGGAGCTCTTACAGTCATTCATAATCCCAGGTCCAATATCCCTTTTAATCTCCTAACCTACATGTAGATAATGGAATGTGGTATATATACTTACCACCCACAATTAACAGAATTGATATGGGATATAATGTGTATTTCCCACATTTAACAGAATGGATCTAGGATATAATGCATACCAGCAACATTTAAAAGAATGACACAAAGCTATAATGGCTCCCTCCCACATTTCATATAATGGATCATGTCTATAATTCCTACATCCCACATTTTATAGAATGCCTCGTGGCTGTAAATCATACTTCCCACGTTTAACAGAATGGCTCGGGGCTATAATTCCAACCACCCACGTTTAATTAGCATCATAATCAAGGCCTAAGAATTAACAATATAAAAGGTAAGGAATACAATCTTGCATCGTTTAATTTCATGAAAGAAACCATATGATGCATTATATTTATGATAAATCATAAAAAGGGTGAGGCTATGCCTTCTGTTGAGCCATTTCATTTAAAGGGAAATAAATCAAACTCAATTTTTTTCAAAAAAACAATAACATTGATATAACAATAAATTCATCACACGAGGCATGGCCCTTTATTTCATGTTAGTAGGTTTAATTCATTCCCTTAATGGTAATTTCACCCAATTTACATAAACATGGAAAATTTGTTTAGGGGTCAAGCTTTCTATCATAAGCCATGCTTACTATATTAGCATATGTATTGGTCTGACCACCCTAAACCATTCCATTTCATGATTATCCCTTTACTACATTTCAAATAAAAACATAATATTTGACCTTCAATAAAAAAAATCACTAAGAATTGAAGAAGATAAATTAAATATTACAAAAATGTATAATAGTTTATCCCCACATTTTAGCTTGAATTTAGTGCACCAATATTGGAGGGATTTTATTACGAAAACATGATTTGTTAACAAACAACCATTTATCTAATTTATGAATCTAGTTCATTCCACAATAAAGGATCATTTATGAGAAACTATTATAAATGGAAAATAATTAATAAGGCCGAAAGAATTAACAATTAACTATTTAATTGATTTTATCATAAATTGAAAAGTTCTGGGGAAGGGACTATACCTCATAGTGGAACAAATCCATCGAATTCGGCACATGATCCTTTCTAACTAAACGTTTCTAATCCCCAACTAGTTATTCACATATTCACATAAAAGAAAGGAAACCAAGCCACTATACACACATTCATATGGCCATGAAAATGTGTAAGGGAATCCTTACACATATACTCATATGCATGTACCCTTCACTCACCTACACATGAATATATATATATATATATGGGAACACCAGGACCCGTACATATGAAATCATTACCAGGGATGATTATACACGTAACAGGGGAACCCATGTATCCATGTTTACTTACTTATTCATAGGAAGGTGAGTATTCCTTGACTTGGAATCTCAAATAAAGGGAAGGGATCAACGCACTACACATAACATTCCAGAGACTCTAAACACCAAAAGATCCAAATAAACTATGAAAAAAAACATACCAAAAAACAAAATTGGAAGACTGAAACCACCTGATTCGCCTCACCTTTATTGATAGTTCCCAAAACATTCTGAACACAACTTGATAGAACTTCCATCTTTCACTATAACCAATAAAAAGTGAAATAGGGTCAACCAATGAGACCTAGGGTTTGTCCAAACCCTATGGGGTGACAAATTTTCCGAAATATGTCATGAAACAAGAAGAATAAGGTGTGGGAGACCTTAACATGAAGGATCATCCCAAAAATTGTGGGAGATCGGGGAAACAATAGAGCGTAGAGGAGGTTCTATGGAGGCGGTCATGCACATCAAGAAGGGAAACCCTCTCTAGGTGTGAATCACATCTGAGGGTTTATGGTAAGTGTTTTGATTTTTAGATTTCTATTAATTTATTTAAAATTTATTTTAAATAATTATGTTTCTAAAAATCTTGGTCTCACACATGGTTAAGCCACATATTTTGGAAAATTGTGCACATATCAAGCAAAATGTCTCACTCCCCATAGAATATGGCCACACGACATCCTGTAGTGGGCTTCATGGTTTAATAGACTGTGTGCCAATCATGTTCCCTATATTGAACTTCAACAGTTCATTTTTTTCTAGTCTGACGCTCCTAAAACATCTAAAACCACCCAGGTAGACCTAATGGGGCTTCACCCAAGTCTAAAATCATTAATTTTATGTGACCAAACTCTCTTAACTCTATTTTGAGGCTCGTTTTTGAAAATGACTTATATATTAATTGAAAAACATCAAAAACCATCATGTTTCAGATCGGTTTAGAATGTGGATAATTATAACCTTTCCAAATTAGAACTTATCATCCTAGAGAAGACTTAGAAAACACTACACACCACACCCGACTGACAAGGGTCATGATGCATTGTTCAAGTGGTAGTGTTGTGTTCCCAAATTACTAACGCCCCTTGAAGTATTTCATAAGAAAGAAGCACTAAAGCCCTTTAAAACACTAAGTCAACACATCATTTCTAATTGAATCACTCAGATGACACTTTCCCAAGCACATTCAACAAGATAAAAAATCTCATTGTTGTCTCTTCATGTATTTGGATCATGGTACCTCCAACTATTGGTTTTATATTTAATCGTCCAATAATCAAACTACAGGTCAATCCGCCATTAGATTTTTCTTAAGGGAATGCTACTAGTTGTTTTAACAACGCACATAGAATGATTTGAAATGAAACAAACCATTGATTCTCCATCAAACTCGAATCCCAAAAAAAATCATCCATTCATGAAAATCCATGGCTGACACCAACCACACTCACCTTCTCATGATGATTACCCTTAAAATGGTTCTTCACTAACTGCGTTGAACAAGAGATGAATGAGTCATGCCACTATGGTTGGAAAATTACTATGATACCCCACTTAGAGGGAAGAGGTTTATAAACTGAACGACGATGCCTACTCCAAAGGTAGTCCTCTTTTACCACAAATACACACATTTAATCCAATACTATAATTCTGATGACATCTACAAGGTCAAACCATGAAATAAATCATGTATCATGTGTGCAAAACTGAAAGAGAACCACCCAAACAAGCCCAATGCCTTTTAAGCATTAGAGATGCATAAGAATGACACTCTCTTAGAGAATCTAGGTAGAAGGAAAGATAGAGGTCTTGATTGTTGCATAGCAGATTACACTAAGATGATTTTAACAGATTCCATTCAATTACTCCTGACAACTGAAAGGATGACGTGTTGAACCACAACAATTCAAACTACATTAAAAATAATTTAATTCACCTCTTAAAATGTCACAAAATAACACATCCCCTTACTTTCAAATGAATTCAATGTTTATTCCAAAATTTACCACTAATGTTTATTCCAAGCCAATAGTGTTTATTTGGGGTTGTTTATACCACAAAAATTTGGAATGTTGTTGTTTTTACAAAATTATTGATACGTATTTGAATCTCAAAAGCCACAATGGAATTTAAGAATAAACAAACCACATCCCAATGGTCCTCATTAGATGGGTTCCTTCTACATGGAAGGACTCATTTTCCATATTCTACATGTCACCCCCTTCCATAGAAGTGTTTTAGCTTCTAGGAATAAAGGTAAGCTAGCAGTTCACAATAGCACTAGTACAAAAACACCAGAACAAATGTGTGATGGTCCTCCAAGCCATGATTATGAAGAAAAAAATTTAATGGAATCCAAACCATTGATACCATCATTTCAAAACCCATGAGCATTAGAAACTCATAACGTGCACTGGGGAGAACCTGTTCCTAAACAATCTTGTCACTATACCTAGAAATTACCTGATTCTGTACTCATAGGCACTAAACTCAATGATTTATCTGAACTCAGCCAGTTTGTTATTTAATTTAACAATCAACGGTACTATGCATATTAACCATTAAACAGGAGAAAAATTAAGTGTGAAATTACCTATGAAGAAACCAACCATGCATGAGGCATTTCAATGTAGTTGAAAATGAGAATTACCCATTGCTACAACTCTTAACAAGGATACAAAATCAAGACAACCCATCCGAACAAGGGTTTTATTTAAGTACAAAAGATCTACAAGGGACAAAGGGGCCTGAATGGCACCAAAAATTAGGTAGATCATAGAATCTATCAAGGAATTCATGTTCCAAGGGTGCTACTTACCATGACCTAGCCTCTTTTGAAGAACAACATCAACCAAAGAAAGTAGTCATGATGAACAAGAGTCACATTCTCAAGAGACAAATTTTTAATTCATTGATAATAGGATAAAAGCCTATAGAAAACACCAAACGCTCAATTATAAGGAAAATAAAATGAGTATATGTATCCAAACATACATGATGTTTTTACCATGATTTGCAAACATGGTTCCATTTCCAATCCCTTTATATTTTTTCATATTTAATCTTTAAACATTAAAATATTTAATCCTACATCATGTCACATTTTTTTCAAAACAAAACTCATGATACATTATTATCAATAAATCCCTCAAAGAAAAAAACAAGAATGTTTCAAAAAAATACTTCTAAAAAATTAAAACGTCAATAAAATCCCTTCATAATTATGTAATTTATCATAATAAATTCAATTTTAGTTGTTAAGTCATCCTACGAGGGTTCCACAGAGATAATGTGAGGTTTCTAAAAAAATAACCCAATAACATTTTAACCATTCATTTAAGATCAAAACTGAACTACTTTCCAATAAATAATCATGCATCTTAGACAATATCATGTCATAAAATATGACATTGGTTTCCATTTCCTAGTTAATGAATCACCCATTCACTTCCTGGATTGAAAATTGGATCCCATTTATTAAAAATAGAATCACTTTAGAATTTCAACATTCTCAAATATATATATATATATATATATAATAGTGATGACTGATGGGTGGCCATCTAAAAAACAATATAATTCCCACATACTTTTTGGTTTGGTATTTGGATCCTATTTAATCAAGATAATTAAGAATCTTAATTAAATATTATCAGCCATTACATTTTATAAATAACCTAAAAATGTATTCATATTATGCTGAAAATAGTTTGAATATACGGTTAACCCTTTACTGATTGTATGGTTCACATATAACATACCATAAAAATTTGGTTCCCTATCATTCACAACCTATAAATTCAAGGAAAATATTATACCAGAAGAATTAAACAGAGAAGGTATTCAAAACAATGTTAAAGAATGGAATAATAGATATCTAAAACATGATGATGTTATAACATAGACCATGTCATGTGAACATGAAATGAATGCTAATGAAACAAAATGATGGCATGCTAATCAAAAATGTATGTAATTCTAATAGGAAAGAATGCTCAAAAATTACCTAAGCAGGTAGAAATTTAGACATGATATTAAAACATCTATCATGACATAACACTCATGGAACAAATTCAAAATCAACAAGAATCCTACATATGAAACTATATGGAATGTTACTATGCAATGCATGTGAATTTATTTTAATTCCCTAAACCTAGATACCCAGAGTTAGTGCATTATTACATAAAATTCGCAAGATCACAAAAGATCAAGTCTCGATAGAATGATTAGTTTAGTAGCCTTGAAAATACTAAATAGATTTATAAGTTTTACATTACGTTATAAAATGAAAAAATACAACAACATATTCTCCATAGGCCACACTCATATCCCATAGACTATCCCTGCAGGTCAGTCATAATATACTTATTCGCATCCTTGAAAAAAACATGGCAATGTGTGAGCATAGATGCTCAGTAAGGATAACAATATAGTGGAAACTTTCAAAAATAAGCATAAACATTTAAGGCAATGTATAAGAATAAAAAAATTCTTTTTAAACATGAAATTAAGAATATTATGTCAAAGATATAATCAAATAATTCCATTTTATTATTCACATGGATATTCAACTAGTCGAATAATCACATGAAATATCAATAGCCACATTCATAATGATGAAATGAAAAATGCCAGACTTTATATACAAATTGTCAAGGCCTCGTTCCAAGACTAAAAATAAGATTTTATCACGGACATGTGCCAAGACACTAGTTTGTCTCATGATACCTACCAACGCATCGAGGAGTTACAACAGGCTCTACCCATCACTTACTAAGTCCAATGCATTCGTCGCATGAAAAGGATTAAACAGGACATAAACATTCGTATTAAAAATAGAATATGAAATATCAATAATTTATCCATATACCATGAATGGTGTAAAAATAAAACATCCATAGTCAAACATATCACAAAACCTTCAATACAATATGGATGTTTTGTATCATAATAAATCAACATCAAATATACTTAAAATCCATCAAAAGATGTTGACATATATGAAATCAAAACTTTTATTAGAGAAATATATCATTCTATTTTAAAGTCATTTAAATGTCATATAATTATAAAAAATATTTATTTAGATTATATTCTTATAAGTTTCCAAGGGAATCTTCGATGATTTTATAACGGTGGAAAATAGCTGCACCCACCGTATAAGTTAAAAAACATTTTTACCTTAATTTTGACGAAAAGGTCATAAGGAAACTTGTTTGGAAAATAATGGAAATATTACATTCAAAACATTTTATTAAATTTAAACTAGTGTATAAATGACTTTAACCCATATTCTAGTAAATAGTGAAAATATTTTAGAATACCTTTTTAAGAAACATGGATGCGGATGATAAAGAGGTATCAGTAGATACTTATGTAAAAACAACCTCGAATAATAAAGATATTGTGAAATTAACCCTTACCTTGTACTTTTCCTTGGTCAAGGGTACGTTAAACTCATATATAATAGTTAAATAATTGTTATTAAATTATAAAAGAACTATATAAGTAAATATGATATCATATATGATCTTCTAATATTACTTTGTTTATGATATTTCAGTAGTATCATTGTTTCGGGTGTTAACTGATTCATTTTCCTTTATATGATTTGTTACATAAGTAATGTTTGTTATGGAAAGTATGTGTGTTATTAATTTTCAGAATTAAATTAAGTCATAAAACGTTATTTTTAATCATCAAATGAAAGTTAGTCTTGAATGGATACGATAGGGAATGAATCTAATCGTGTTCGTGGAGATTGTAATCTGTGTGTATGCACGAGCGACAATATCATTCTTTTGATATTAAAATCATATATAATTGGATGGTATATCATATATAAAGAATAAATATCATGTTATATTTATTATTTAATTCATTTTTATTCATTATTATACTCATCCAAATGATGAAGTATTTGAATAACAAACTACTCCATGACGTGGAGACGGTAATCCGTACGTACGCACGTATGGTGACTTTATAATTTATAGGATTTATAGAATAATGAATATGGTTATCCCCTTTTTATAATAACATCACAGTGTATAGAATATACATGATTTATTATTTTATAATGGAAACAACAAAGAAAGACAAAGTGGAAGAAGAAAAGAACATGAAAGAGGTTGTGAAATATTTACCTCTTCTTCGGGTTCTTCCTTTTGATTTGATCAAAAGGGATCATTATAATGGAATTCAGACTAATGGAAGGCCTATAGGATGAGTTGAGGATATTTTGGAGGATATTTGGAAGGGTTTGGCTGAGCCAAATGGCTTTGATGGTGTGATTTTGAGAGATGGGGAAGTGCCCTTTTATAAAAGGGGTGAGAGGCACCTTATGAAAATATTGAAATATTATTTTATAATAAAATACTTTTGAGTTTCTAATGGCTCAAAAATAAATTATTTAAAGTCTAACATGGGGATGGGTCGAAAAAATCTCTACCGATAGGTTTTAGACAGGTTTTGGTCACAATATTAACCTTGTATTTTATAATTAAATCTTAGTTAAATTGTTTGACATTTACCATGTCTCTTTGTATTTTCATATTATATGGTTAATAAACATAGTATAAAATTCCTAGAGAACCCCACGTTGTTAAATAACAATACACATATCTTTATATAAATCTTTTTTTCGAACCATAGATTTTTAGGATTATTATATCAACCAATAATATTGTATTTTTTAAAAAACTCATTTATGTCAATTTTGACATTATTTAAAAATTGATTTTGTTAAAGTCACAACAACTTTATTACTTCTAAATATATAAATATAATCAACCCTAACATGTCCCATTGACCTAGAAAATTATTGGAATTCATTAAATGTCTCAAATTAGATTTATTTGGATATTTATAATATAAATTATTTTAATCTTTCATTAATATGGTAAATATTGCATCATCATTGTGTCATAAATAAATTTTATTATTTAATTTCTAAAAATTATTAACAAAATACCATTATTTAGGTAACCTTTTTATTTTTCTGAGAAACATTTATAGTTGAATTTATATTTTTTAACCATATATTACAAATTGTTTAGTCATCAATCTTTGAATTTTAACTCTTTTTACTCTTCTTTAAATAAACTAATAATAAATGTCTTAATCTAATCCAAGTGGACCAAATAGTTTCATATATTATTCCTCAGGTTTTTTTGGTTGAATAATACTTATCCAATAGAATTATGACATGTGTTAGAGTAATAATAATATCATTTTTACACTTAATTACCATATTTTCTTTTAACTGTGGTAAATAAAAGTAAAAAGTTACTATTCACCAAAAATTATTTTCAACTTATTGAATCACATTATATATATTGATTCCAACCATGTATCTTGAATTTTTGATATTCAATTCACAGAAGCAGTAAAATTTTGATTTATACAAATTTGGAAGTGCTCCAAGGAGGTGGGTAAAAGAGGGTTAAAAGTTTGATAAAATATTATACATCAAAACTCTTGATAAAATGAATCCAATGAATTAAATTGAACATTTATTGGTATTATTTATTTATCTTGGTAGAAAATAAATTTAAATAAAACAGATAATTATTAAAATAAAAAGTTGGTTTAGACAATAACTCAGTTTTTTTTACTATTCATCAAAATTAGATGTTTTTAGAAAAATACCAAAAATTCACCGTAAGATAATTTCAATATTAAAAATAAAAAAATGAAGTCCATTTTGAAAGATAAAATTTATAAAATTTCAAAAATTGGGTATTTCTACTCATAAAGTCCAATTTGATTGGTCGCGGTGCGTTAGAATCTCGAAGTTGCGTACAATACAAGCTATTGCATTATTCAATGGGAAACATAACATAGAATTTTGGGGTGTTACATTCATCTATCCCTCAAATAATTTAATCCAAAAAATTTCTAGAATATTACTACATAAAAAGATTTGGGTGGTTCTTCATCATAAGTTCCTCAGGTTCCCATGTTGCCTCTTCCATCTTATTGTTTTTTCCATAGAACTTTTTCCAGATGAGTCGTCAGATTTCGCAGCACTTGTTCTATGGTATCATGAATTTTGATAGGCTCTTTGCAATAAGATAGATCAGGTTCCAGTTTTAATTACCAATAGGTGAGCACATACATTGGGTCAGGCATGTTTTTTCTTAACAATGATATGTGAAACACATCATGAACTTTTGAGAGACTTAGCAGCATTTCCAAACAGTAAGATACTACCCCAATTCGTTCTAGAATTTCGAAAGGTCCGATGTACCTAAGACTTAATTTACCCTTCTTACCAAATCATATAACTCCCTTCCATGGTGATTCCTTCAAGAAAAATGATATCCTACCTCAAATTCCAAATCCTTCCTTCAGTTACCGGCATAGCTTTTCTACTGACATTGATCAGCATTGATTTGGGTTTGGATAACCATCACCCTCTCCATTGTTTCCTCCACATGTTCTGGGCCAACAAGTTTTCTTCCACCAACATCATCCCAACTGGTTGGTGTGCATCATCTCTTTCCATATAACGCTTCTTATTGTGCCATATGGATACATGAATGGAAGCTATTGGTATAGGGAAATTCTGCCAATGGTATATATTGATCCCACATACCTTGAAAGTCAAGTGAGAAAGATCTCAACATAACTTCTATGGTCCAATAGTCTATTCTGATTTTCCATCAGTTTGAGGGTGGTAGGCGGTGCTCAAATGATGTTCAGTATCCAGGGCCTTCTGAAGGCTTTTCTAGAATCTTGATGAAAAACTGGGATCACGATGAGAATCAATCGATATGGCTACACCATGGATTCTTACAACTTGATTAGTATATAGTCTTGCTAAACATTCAAGTGGAAACTATTCTCTTATCAGAAGAAGATGCGCTAACTTGGTATGACAATCAACAATGACCCATATTGCATCATTCCTTCTAGGTGTCTTTGGTAGCCCCATGACAATGTCCATCTCAATATTATCCCATTTACACTTATGTATGGGATGTTGTTCTTGAATCCTCCAGGCTGTTGCATTCCAGATTTCACTTGTTGTCAATCCATACATCGTGACACAAAATCAGCAACCTCCCTCTTCATGTTGCCCCACCAAAAAGGTTCCATCAAGTATCTATATATTTTAGTGCTACCAGGGTGTATAGAGAAATTGGAGCTATGATCATCATCCAACAATTCTTTTTTTTATCAGGTATGTTAGGAACACAAATTCTCTTCCCAAATTTCAAAATTATATCTTCATATTTGAAGTAACTCTATCTCTCATCAATCATATCATTAATTTTATTTTGAAACTCCTTGTCATTATCCTGAAAACTTTTTATCCATTCTTGTAAACATGATTTTGCAACCATTTGATAAAGTATTGATGTTTCACCTTCCATGATTATTCCCATATCTATTTTTCACCATCTAGATAATGTCTCCAAATATTAACCAAAATGATTACACCTGCTAACTCAAGATCGTGAGTAGGATAGTTTCTGTCATTAATTATTAGCTATCATGATGCATAGGAAATAACTCTACCATTCTACATAAGGAAACAACCATGTCTATTCTTTCAAGCATTACTATAAAAAACAAACCCATCATTCCCTGATGGTAAAGTCAAGATAGGATCATCGACTAATATCTTCTTCAGTTCTTCAAAACATTATTTATAATCTTTTTTCCAATCATATTTAACCCCTTTACATGTGAGATTTGTTAATGGGTTATCCAACTAGGAAACATTCTGGTCAAAACGACAATTATAACATGCTAAACCAATAAAACTACATACCTCAGTTATAATCATTGGTGCTGGCCATTCATTGAGTGCCTTGGTATTTGAAGGATCAACAGAGATTCCATCCTTAGAGACAATATATCCATGAAAAGAAATCTCCTGAAGCCAGAATTCACAAGTTCTAAATTTCACATATAATTCATTTCTTCTAAGAGTCTTTAGAATAATGCGCAAGTAATTTTGATTATATTTATAGCTTTTGGAGTATACCAAGATATCATCAATAAACCCCACTACAAAGTCAACAAGATATTCAATGAAAACACTATTCATTATATCCATGAAGACAGAGGGTGCATTAGTCAATTCAAAAGGAATTATTGTATACTCTTAATTCCCATACCTGGTTCGAAATGTTGTTTTCAGAATGTCTTCCTTTTTCACACACAACTAATGATATCCAGATTGAAGGTCATTGTTTAAAAAATATTGCGCTCCATGAAGTTGGTCAAATAAATCATAAATGCGAGGTAGGGGATACTTGTACATTATTGTTATAGCATTGGTCTCCCTGTAGTCAATGAAAAACCTCATACATCAATATTTATTCTTAACAAAAGGAACTAGGGCTCACCATGGAAAAAAACTAGGGAGAATAAATACCTTATTATTCAATTACAATAGTTGTTTATTTAGTTTCACTAATTCCACAGTGTCCTTTATATAAGGGGTATTCGATATGGGCCATTAACAAGAAATTAAATTAATGGAAAACACAATTTATTGTTCTGGATGATGTCCAAGAAAATCTTCTTGGAAACACATCAACTTATTATATCACAATAGGTACATCCTCTATTTTTAAATTATTTTCCTCACCAATAGTTATTTCATTCTCTTCCTCCCCAATAATTGAATTTAGTTGATCCACTGGGGGTGGATCTAGATAAGTATGATGTGGTGACGTTTCTCCTCTAAAGATAAGGTACTCCTTAACAACATCAAAAATTGTAGCCTCAATCTTCTTACAATAAATTTTCACATAATGGTATGAACGCAAATCCCTTCCTATGATTATATAAAATTTAATCATGGGTATGACAATGAGATCAGTAGATAAAGAACATTTATATGCCCTTATTGGAACTGATTTACAAAACATTGTTACAATGATAGTTACCTTAAGATTTTTGATTGAAAACTCCCTTGTTAAATCATTTTGGAAAGATATAACTTTCATATAAAATTGGGATGATATGAAATAATGTGATGATCCAAAATAAACTGAAGCATTGGATAAACATGAGGAAACGGTTAAATTACCTGCCACCATGTCTTTCAGAACATCAACCTCACTAGTAGATATCGCATAAGCTTAGACTTGATCACCTGAAATTTTCTGTGGTATGTTTCCTTTGTGCTTATGAAATTAATTTTCATAATTCCCCCTTTCTCTATAATTGTATCATTCAACATTTACAACCTCTTTCTTCCAATTTCAATCACGAGCATGGTGGAATTTTTCACCACACTTGTAACAGATTCACATTCCCTTCAGGAAAGAAATGGAGTGTTTTTTTCAACATTTACTGGAGGATGGATATTCAAGTTTTCCTTTCTTCCCCTCATACCCATTTCCAGAGTGTTTAGCAGATCACTTCTTCTCTTTCTTTTCTTTAAAGTCTTAATACATAGAGAATTTATTTTCTATCTTGATAGAGCATGAGACAATATATTCATATGAAAAGAAGGATTTGGAGATAAATGCTTGCCAGATAAATGGTTTTAACCCATCAATGAATTGATCAATCTTACTACTTGGGTTATGTATATAATCTACCGCATGCCTTTCTAACCTTTTAAAGTTAGCCTCATACATTGCGACATTATTATCCTCCTTTTGCCTCAGTCTCAGAAATTGTCTTACCATATCCGCTCGATGGTCACAGGGAAAGTATTTTTCTATGAAAATCTTTTTAAACTCCCCCATTCCATATTTGATACCTCATCATCATCCTTTGTATTTTGAATCAATGACCACCATTGATCTGTAACTCCCGTGAGGTGATAAACTGCCATAAAATCTGTTTCCCTTTCGATACTCCCCAAAGAGTGAAATATTTTCGATAAGGAATCTATCCATTGATCAGAAAGTAATGGATTTTTACTCCCATTGAATGTTTGTGGTTGTCTCCTAAGGAAGTGGTCTAACATTGATCCTCCACGTTGTGGATCTAGGTGCTTCATAAGGGTAAGGTTCTTATTCATAACCTAAGTGAGTTGTCCTAGTATGCTGATAAGCTGATTAACACTAGTTGCTTCACAAGATCCACCATAATTATCTCGAGTAGGAGGGAAATAATATATGGATTACGTGCATTGATACAGTTCCCATTCCTTCCACTAGGGTCCATTTGTAAACAATGGCATACACTTGATTAGTTTTTTAATCACAATACATAATTCCATACTTTTAAAACAGTTAACATAAATTAAACATTTTATGGATATAATCCATAACCATAAAAATGTTTTCCTTGAGGATGTATATACTCATAAACACTTCATATTGGTTTGTAAAGAAAATGAGAATTATCCTAAGAAAATCACCCAGGAGTGTCGTAAACAGGAGTGCAGCAAGGCCTGTTGTCGTGCACTGGTTCCCATTCGAGTCTAGCTCAAAGCAGCATTTTCAGGTTTTACCCCTAGGTACATCTGTGCCAGAGCCGCCACTCCCTGAACATATCCATAAAGGGATGTATGGCTTTGGAAAACTCACAAAATCCCTACAATACCCAAATTCTAGGAAATTAATCTATATTAATCATCAAAGTCTATATTATAATAATGTGTTCAAATCAGAGTTTTTCTAAATCTATATTCCAAGGATTGTATTAAAATTCCTCTGATACCTACTATAATGCCTCGACCCTAGATACCCGGAGTTGGTGCATTATTACGTAACATTGGAATGATTATAAAAGATCAAGCTTGAAATACAGATTAGTTTAGTAGCCTTGGAAATGCCAGATTCATTCATAAGTTTTAAAAATTCTTTATAAAAAGAAATACTACAACAACATAGTCTCCATTGGCCACATTCATATCCCAAAGACTATCCCTGTAGTTCATTCATAATATAATTCTTTGCATCCTAGGAAAAATAAAACACAAAAATGGGTGAGCTCAGATGCTTCGTAAGGATAATAATATAGTTGAAACATTCATAAATAAGCACAAACATTTAAGGAAATGTATAAGACTAAAACAAAAGCCTTTTAAACTTTAAATTCATCATAATATAGAAATCATAAAATCAAATAATACCATTTACTTATTCACATGGATATTCTACCAGTGTAATAATCACATGAAATATCTATAGCCACTTTCATAAAGATGAAATGCATAATTCCAGACTTCATAACCATGTAGTGAAGGCCTTGTTCCAAGACTACAAATAATAATTTGTAATGGCCTTGTTCCAAGACACTATTTTGTCTCATTATACCCACCGACGCATCAAGGAGCTATAGTGGGCTCCACCGGTTACTTACTAAGTCTAATGCAGTCCTCATATGAAATGGTTTAAACATAATTTAAACATTTGTATTAAAACCATCATATGAAATTTCCATACTTTATCCATAAACCATGAATGGTGTAAAAATAACACATCCATAGTAAAAAATATCACCAAACCTAAAATACAATATGAGAGTTTATTATCATAATAAATCAACTTCAAATAATATTAAAATCCATCAAAGGATGCAGACATAAATGAAATAAATTTTTTTTTAGAGAAATATATTTTTCTATTTAGAAATCATTTAAAATTCATATAATTATAAAAGAAAATATTTATTTTGAAAATATTCTTATAATCCTGTAAGGTAATCTTCTAAGATGTTATAATGGCAGAAAACCCACCGTATAGGATAAAAAAACATTCTTACCATAATTTTGTCGAAAAGGTCATAAGGTAACTTGTTTGGAAACAACAAAAAGATTCCTTTCAAACCATTTAATAAAAATTATAACTAGGGTATAAATGACTTTATCTAATATTATATTAAATTGTGAAAATGTTTTGTAATACATTTTTAAGAAACATGGATGTGGATGATAAAGAGGTCGTAGTAGATACTTAAGTAAAAACAACCTCAGATAATAAAGAGATGGTAAAATTAACTCTTAGCGTGTAATTTTCCTTGGTTGAGGATATGTTAACCTAATTTATAATAGTTAAATAACTATTATCAAATTATACAAGAAATATATATAAAAAAATATGATATCAAATACGATCTTCTAATCTTTCTTTGTTAATGATATTTCAGTAGTATCATCGTTTCGGGTGTTAACTGATTCTTTTTCCTTTATATGATTTGTTACGTTAGTAATGTTTTTTATGGATAGGATGTATCTTATTAATATTCAGAATTATATTAATTATTTAAAAATAATATTTAATCCTCAAATCAAAATTAGTCTTGAATGGATACGATACAGAATGAATCTCATCGCGTTCGTGGACGGTAATCTGTATGTACGCATGAGTGACAATAGCCTTCTTTTGATATTAAAATCATATATAATTTGATGTTATATCATATATAAAGAATCATTATCATGTTATATTTATTATTTACATTGTTTATACTCATTATTAAACCCATGCAAATGATGAAGTGTTTGAATAAAAAACTACACCAAGACGTGGAGATGATAATCCGTACGTACGCACGTATGGTGACTTTTTCATTCATAGGATAGATAGAATAATGAATATTGTCGTACCATTTATATAATAACATAAAATTATATATAATATACTGGAGTTATTATTTTTGAATGGAAACAACAAAGAATGAGGAAGTGGAAGAAGAAAAAACTTGAAAGAGGTGATGAAATATTTATCTCTTTGTCAGGTTCTTCTTTTTGATTGGATCAAAAGGGCTCTATATGGTGACTTTATAACTAAAGTATGGCCTCTAAGATGAATGTAGGATAGTAGGGAGGATAATTGGGTAGGGTTTGGATGATCCAAATGGCTTTTATGGTGTGTATTTTAGAGATGGGGAAGTGCCCTTTTATAAGAGGGGTGAGCATGAACTTAGAAAAAGATTGAAATATTATTTTATAATAAAATACTTTTCAGTTTCTAATGGCTCCAAAATAAATTATTTAAATTATATGGTGGGGATGGGTCGACAACCTCTCAACCAATAGGTTTTAGACAGCGCTGGGTGACTATATTAACCTTACCTTTTAGATTTAACTCTTAGTTAAATAGTTTGACATTTACCATGTTTCTTTTTATTTTTATATTATATGGTTAATAAACATTCTATAAACATTCAAGAAAACCACAAGTGGTTAAATAATGATACAAATATCATTGTATAAGCCTTTTTTCCGATCCTTAGATTTTTAGGAATATTATATCATCCAATAATATTGTAATCGTTTTAAAAACCCATTTATGTCAATTTTGACATTTTTAAATAACTGGTTTTTTTAAGTCCTAAAAATGTTATTAATAAAAAATAAATATATTTAATCAACCGTAACATTTCATATTAACCAATAAATATAGTATAATTCATTAAAATACTCAAATTATATTTATTTGGATATTTATAATATCAATTATTTTTACCTTTTATTAATATGGTAATAACTGCATCATCATTGTGCCATAAATAAATTTTATTATTTTATGTGTAACAATTGCAAATAAAATACCATTATATAGGTTTTTTTCCTTTTTAATAATTAATTATAGTCTAATTTATATTGTGTGTATCCTTATATTAAAATGGTTTATTTATTAAACATTGAATTTTAACTCTTTTAACTATTCTTTAAATAAAATAATTATAAATGTCTTAATCTAATCCAAGTGGATAGAAGAGGTTCATATTTTTTTCCTATGGTTTTTTGGTCATATAATAATTATATAATAGAATTTGGACATGTTTTAGGGTAATAATAATATCATTTTTTCCCTTAAATACCCTATTTACTTTTAACCATGGTAAATAAAAGTTAAAAATTTCAATTCACCAAAAATTATTTTTATCTTATTGAACCAAATTTTACTTACTGATATCAAATGTGTTTCCTAGATTTTTGAAATTCAACTCACAGAAGCAGTAAAATTTTATTTTATACAAATTTGGTCATGCTCTTAGAAGGTGTGAAAAAGATTGTAAAAAGATCGATAAAATTTTATATATCTAAACTCATTATAAAATGAATCCAATGAATTTAATTGAACTTATATAGGTAATATGTATCTATTTTGACCTAAAATAAATTAAAATAAAATAAATAATTATTTAAATAAAAATTCGATTTTAATCAATAACTTAGTGTTTTCACTATTCATCAAAAATTGAATGTTTTCAGAAAAATACAAAAAATTCACCCGAAAATAATTTTGATATTCCGAATCCAAAACTGAAGTCCATTATTAAAGATAAAATTTATAAAATTCTAAAATGTGGGTATTACTATTTTTAACAGCTAGTTTTATTGGTTGCAGAATGTTAAAATCTCGAAGTTTCGTACAATACAAGCTATTGCAATTTTCAAAGGGAAACATAACATGGATGATTGGGGGGTTACATTTATTATGTTCGTAAAATGTTGTATGCAATGCGTCATCCATTCCATATCAAGCCAAGGGTAAAATTCCATAATTTTTCAAATCATTATGCATTGGAAAATACATTAGCCACTCAATGTGAAATCAAACCAACTCTAATATAGAACAGTATGAAGAGTAGTCTAATCCCTTGATAGTTGGTCATTTCCCATATGTTGGGTGATCATTCCCAAGAAGGACTATTAACCAATAACCCCACATTAACAAT
The DNA here is from genome assembly GCA_963277665.1 of Viscum album. Classification (NCBI taxonomy): domain Eukaryota; kingdom Viridiplantae; phylum Streptophyta; class Magnoliopsida; order Santalales; family Viscaceae; genus Viscum; species Viscum album. Next base: position 1,285,493,434 of record OY728141.1, read on the forward strand.
CTCCCCTCTAACAATCAATAATATTAAGATAAAGGAAATGAATCATCCTCTGATAAAAAATTGTAAATTCATGGCATGACTGACCACAAACCAGGTAGTCTATGAAGTGGGTCAAGTGGCCTCAATAGCATATCCAAATACATTAGAGGATACTAACTAGTATCGAGGGTCTCTAGAAGAGATACTAGGGATACTACATCATCATATCAGAGTTGAAAAAACATGCAATAAAAATAATAATAGAAGCAATAAATGAATAACAAATAGAGGTGGAACACATAAATTAATAATTTTATTAAATAATCCAACATCAGTAAATTTAATAAATTAATACCATTTTTATACATAATTTGAAAGGAGTAAAAAAAAGAAATAATGTCACAATAGATAAATATAGGACTCAAAAAAGAAAATGAACTAAAAATTCTTTGTAAAACTCCATCAGCATCATGAGATCCATCATAATACTTTACACCAAACTCATGGTATGAGAATACAACAACAAGAAAGGTCCCAGGTGTGTAGTTTTATAAACAAGAAAGGTCTACCCAGGTACCCTAGTGTAATGGAATCTTGAGTAGGGTGTGAGATATAAATCTTAGTAGGCTGGAACCACCCGTGTCGGACCTATTAAGTCAATGTAATATAAAATAAATAGTCTAAAAATATAGAGATATAATAACCATCCATTATAACAAAACAAATATCCATTCAAGTACCTAGGGGTCACCTAACAACTATACCATCCTTGGCTCAATGCCAGGATGTTTTGCTAATTGAGTCACATTAATATGTATATATATATATTGTATATTTCTGTGATTTGGGGTACATCGAGACCTAAAACCACCATCCAAATTCTAGGGGATATCTTGTGGTCTTCCCCAAACCCAAGTCTAAGAGACCTTTTAATCTCTTGGCCTATATAGAAATAATGGCCTATGGTAAATATACCTACTGACCATATTTAACTCATTTGAGCAGGGAGATAATTCCTTCCACCCACATTTAATAGAGTTGAATAGGGTGATAATGCCTACCTCACACATTAAACAGAATGGCATGAGGATACAATACCTACCACCCACATTTAACAGAATGGATCAGGGTTATAATTCCTACTTGACAAATTTAAAAGAACGGATCAGGACTATAATGTATACCACCCACATTTAATATAATGGATCAGAGCTATAATTCCTACCACCCACGTTTGACCGAAGGGCTCGAGGCTATAATGCATACAACCAACATTTCGGAAACATCACAATCAAGACATATTCATTAACCATATATAAGTTAAGGAAAACCATCTCACATTTTTTCATTTCAAGAAGGAAACCATATAATGAATTGTCTTTACAAAAATGCCTATAAAGTAGGTGGAATCCTTCCCTTGAACCATTTCATTTAAGGAATCTCAATTAAATGATACTAAACCATCTCTAGTGTTTCAATCCGAACATTAACATAGTGATCATATTAAATTCATCACATTAGTTATTTCCCTCTCATGAATTTCATTATGTTCAATTCATTCCCCTAAAGGTAATTTCACTAAATTTTCCTAAATGTGGAAATCTAGTTTAAGGTTCAATCCTGATATCATAATACATCTTTACTATATTGACCAATGGTGAAGTTGTACACCCCAATTTGTTCGATTTCATGTTTAAAACTTTAATACATTTCAAAGGAAAACATTCAATCTATCATTCCATTAAAAAAGAAGCCATCGTAGAGGAAGAGCATTAAAATATGCCAAACATGTATGTAAGTCTATTCCAACATGTTAGCTTGATAGAAACACACCTTTTTCAGACGGTTTTTATTATGAAACCATAAATAATAAGAAAATATCCATTTTTCTTATGTATGGACCTCTTCCAATTCACCATAAAGAATAATTTATTAGAAATTACTATAAATGGGCAAGAATTAACAAGAATGAAACAATGAATCATTAACAAATTAATTTATGCTTTCGTATAATGAAAAGGGCATAGAAAGGGACCCTACCTCACTGTGGATCCAAGACATCCTCTTTGGAATTTTTCAGTTTCTAATTAAAACATATTTCTCCCCTAAAGGGAATATGCACCTTTACAAACATGCAAGGATACCTAACCCCTATGGAAAGTCTGGCATGGACATGAGCATGTGAAGGTAGATCCTCACACATATTCTTATATGAATATAACCATCTCCACTCACCTACACATGAATTTATATATATATATTCATGGTAACACATAGACCAATACATTTTTAATAATTTCCATGGATGGTTATACATGCAATGGGGGACCCATGTATATATATTTACATACCTATGAAAATGAAGTTGAGTTTCCCAAGACTTGGTGACTCAAAAATTCAAGGTAGGGGTCAACACACTAGAAATAACCTGACAAAGACTCATAAATAGCAAAACCCCCCAAAAAATAAACAAAAAAAAACATATCCTAAAACATTTCTAGAAGAGAAAAAACACCCGAACTACCTCACCTTCAGTGGATGTTGTCGAAACACGCAATAAAAAATCTCAGGCGACCTTCCACATGACAGTAGATGTGAAGAAAAATAAAATCCAATCAAACAAAGATACCTATAATTTTTCAAACACTATGGGGTGAAGGATAGGTGGAAATCTGACCATAAATAAGGAGAAGAAGGAATTAGAGTCCTTACCATGATGTTTCATGGTAGAAAACATTAGACATCCAACCACAAATAGAGCATAGATGAGGTATCATGGAGGGGGTCATGTACATCGAGAGGGGTAACCATATTTGGGTGTGCATCACATTTTAGGAGTGATGGTGAGTGTTTATATTTTTTTTATTTTTTACTTTTATTTAATTTTTAATATAATTTTAAATAATTATATTTCTGAAAATATGTGTGTTGTGCACTATTATGTCTCTCAGTTTGGAAAACCCCACGCTAACCATGCATCCACCATTGGACATCGGGAGTACCCCACATGGGCTAGTAATATGTTTTGAAAAACAGTGAACATAATATGAGAAACATCTCTATCCCATTAAAAAAGGTTCACATACTTACCTATAGTGGGACACGCATTTTAACAGACCTTTCCCCATCTACTATACATAAAAACATGATGTTTTTCAGGTCTGGAACTCCCAAAACATCTCGATCTCCGCAGGGAGACATTAAGGGAAATCATCCAAGCCCAAAAGAAAAAGTTTTTATGAGACTCACCTTTTCAAATTCCATTCAAAGGATTAGTTTTAAAAACAACACATTTAGTAATTGAAAAATATAAAAACAATTCTAGTTTAAGACAGATTCAAAACATGGATCATTTCAAAGGAAAATTATCACAATTAAACATTATGAATCATGATTTATGTTGATGTTTTTTTCACAAAATATGCCCTACCACCAATGGTCTATTTTTTTTTGATATTTTGGTGACATTGCCTTACTAAATCGTATTTGTTTATATGAGTGATTTTACTTCATTGAGATAGATAGAAGAGTTGGTTGTTCAAGATGACCAAGGATACCTGGGAGATGGGATAAGCTTAGGGACATCAGCATTGTATGACTGAACATGGTATCCAGATAGGATTTATTGAGTAAAGGGGGGAAAAGTGAGGCATGTAAGAATTCTAGGGACATTGGGATTTGAACATTGGTCTATATTGGATACCCTAGACCATGAGTCCTTATTATTAATAGAAATTATATGATCTTTCCCTAAATTTATTTTTGGTTTTATACATTAAATAAATTTATTATGTGATACCTTGGTCACCCAAGTATTCATCCATTCAGGCAGGATGATGTAAATCATACCTTATAGGGATTCAAATGATGCATTGGCTCCCATTGGTTGGAATAGTGACATTAAGGATCCCCTTACTGTCAATTAAGTCATATGATACACATGTAGTTTCTTTGATATTTTCATTGTTTTTGAGTTTGGAGAGATTACTTGGAGTTTTGGGATCAATATATTGTTCAATTTCTAATGAAATGATTCATAATATGTGTCGGGGATTCAAGGATTCTTGGGTGACACACTAAGATAACAATTTTATTTGGTTGAAATTATGTATTGTTATGTTAAACAGAATGTCTGAACTTCATGACAAATTTATTGTCTATTAGGTTTATGGTCTTCAGTATCATTACATGATATAGATACAGTGGTAGGAATTGTTCCCCAATGAATGGTTATAGTAAACATTGTCTTCATGACCTTTTTAGAGACACCTCAACATAATTTTGCGAAGAATGGTTGGTGGTTATCTATTTTCCATTACTTATATATTTATTTAATCTATTAATTTTTCATGACCATATACAATATAAGCATGTTTTGTATAGGATAAAATTGGTGGTACCCTAATATTTTATTTTCTAACATCTAAATTTTTGGTCTTTAAACAGTGGTACCTAAAAAAGAACATTCCCTTGATTATACGAACAACTCAAGAGGATGCCTATGCTTCAGTTATTTGTTGGATTTTTATTTTGTGTTGGAAATATTCATGTGGTGAGGCTCAAAAATATTGATAAGCCCCATGAATATTTATTTTATTAATTTATTATACCTTTAAATTTATATAAGATCGCCCAATTGGTTGATCATCATTGAATGGTTTTATTTCTTATGAATTGTATGTTATTATGTATTTTGGTGCTTTATTTATACATAATACATTGATTATTAATTTTTATGTATGATATTTTGATCCTTATCAATTATTGTGAACTATAATCAGGGAAACAATGTCACAACAGTACTACCCTTGGCCCCCGCTGCTAGTCAGCATCCTTTGGGATTCGGGGGGGCATGCATATGGCTTTTTGGATAATTGAGTTGCTCATCCTTTATGTAGGATATGTAATTGTGTATATCAAAATCACATGGGGGATACTATAGTTCAAAATAGTATTAGTTCATTATATAGATATGACTATATATGAGCATAGAAGGCTATGGAAAATCATTTCACTTAATTAAAAAAAAGAAATAAATGGAAGAAGAGTAACAATTAATATAGTGTTAGTAATGGATGTTTTAAACGATAAAATAATATAATTTCAAACATCAAGACATGTTATCGTATTAATGCACCATATATTTATAAGAAAATGAAACTATATTACCTTTTAATTCTAAATTGTTTTTATAGAAATAATTATTAAATGTGAGTTCATGAAGCTTTACGAAATTCAAAATAGGAAGAATATAATACATAAAAATATAAGATAAAACCCATGAATAATGATCATTTGTCAAAAATAATATCATAAATGATTAAATAACTGACCATCATTTCAAATATGGTGTAGTGAATAATCAAATATGGAGTTCTTGGTGAATCAGAAGGATACTAAGAAACCGGTAATCAATCTAAAAATAAAGAAACATGTTATGGAAAATGGAATTCTAGATAACCGAAGGAAAATTATAATATATATATATAATATCATTCAGTGTCTAACATATATTTAATATAATTAATTAGATATGAATTGTTTTTTATTAAGTAAAAAAATTCAAATTTGATAATAATTGAAATATTAATAAAAAGAAAAGGGGTAGTATACAAAACCTAGAAATTAATATTTTCAAACTCATTATGTAAAACATAGTATGTGAATATGGGATATTTCTAGCATCATAGAATGAAACTAGAGGGAGGATTGTATCACACTGCATTTTATAAGAGGAAATTTTTTTCCACAGGTGAGATATGAGAATTATTTAACAACCTATGATACAAGAATAGAAACATATGGTTAATGATTAACAAGAAGAAAGCAAGATATTAGAAACCAAAAATACATGTGGTTAACTAATAAAGATGATAAATGTATAAATAAATTAATTTTATTATTGAGATGTTTTACATAAGCTATATACTAAATATTTCATGGATTATGTGCCACTATCTGAATTCTTTAAAAGAGGTAGAGAGTTTTATTTGAATTGAGAAACATATTTAAAAGGGTTTATTCAAATGATATTAAAGATAATAGTTTATTTTTTATTAGAAAATAATATTATAATATTTTATCATATATTAAATTCATAAATATGATGATTTAAAAAAGGACAGTGGATGAGTTTTATATTGTACCACTTATAGAGTAGTGAAGAGATTTAATTCTATGAATGATACCAACAAAAATTTAAATATTGAGGAAACATTATTCTTATCCATGAGTTTTAAGGTAGATGAAAAAAATATTTTTATCTGGATTAAAAATATATTATGAACATTACTCTATTTGTAGTATACATGGAGCATGGAATTAGAGAGTTCAAAAAAAACATATCATTAATTTTTTTTATAGATAACCCACAAATGGAATTTTTTGTAAAAAATATATTTTGGTCGGAGTTGGAAAGATCATACTAATAATAAATTAACTTATGTTATCCATAGAAACTATAATGAATATACTTATATATTGATAATAGTATTCATATCTACTAGTGATGTATTGATTTTTGTACAACATGTAAAACCTAAGATTTAAGAGGGTGAGATAAATGAAAATTATACTTAATTATATAAAGTGTTAGAAAATTATTATTTTTTAAAGAGACAAAATTTGTGGTGAAAAATGTTTTGTAGTCTAAATATGAGTGTGAAAGGGTAAACTGGTATAATTCTATTGAAATAATTTATATCATCCCTTATCCTGGGAGGAATCTAGGATAATATATAAAGAAATAAATAAAATGGTTTAAAACTAACTCGATAAGGAATAGTTATACACATATTGGATAGTCATGATAAAGTCTATGAAATAGCTATAGGGAAAGACATGGAATGAGAATAAAAAAAATTATGTATATTTGAATTACTTCCTTGGTGAAGATCCATTTATAGTAAAAAAATAGGGCTTATATAATTCATATAAACATAACAATAGATGACTAAGATAAACTAATTATAAAACAAATGTAAAATGTTCCATGAGGTGGAAAATATTTCAATATGATGAAAACAACTATTGTTATTCTATGGGTACTTTACTAGGGTTCCATCTTCAGTCATACTAAATAGTTACTCTAAAACTATAAACCTTGTGAAATGATAAAAGATATAGAGAGAAGAAAAGTCATGTGTCAAATAGGTATATTGGATGTAAAAATATTTATTTTATGTGGCCTTGAAATCATGATAACATTCCTATAATCATAGATTAATCAATATAGTTTGGGGGTAGTAGACCTTGTATCCATATAAGTAGAATTTATATTATTGATCTTAGTTTTGGGTTCATCCATGGTTAATTTTTTGACAACTAATTTCATCTTTTGAAATGAAATTCAATGATCCATCAACAAAAATAATGGGGTGAAAAATTTTAAATATCATTTCTTAATATATACAGTGACATATGGATATAAATTCAAAACAATCATATTGTATTGTCCATTAACTTATGGAAAAACTAAAGTCTCAATTATGTATTTGAAAGGGATTATATAAAATATACACACCTTGTCAAAGTATAATTAGACCTCTAAATTAGATAATTATCAATATGTATATTGAACAACCTTTAAAAAATTATTGATATTGATATTTAGGGAAAATAATTTGGAAATACTAGTTTTTAATGGTAATACAACACACACAAATCTAGGATTTTAAGGCTATCAATTTTGATTACATGAATATTTAACTAATGAATATGTTTTTTAATATTTTGGACACAATTAAAATATATTAATATGAAAATATTATTTTTTTTAATTATAAAAAATTTTCATCCATGATAAGATGATTTAATAGGAATACATCATGGAAGGACAATGTTACTATATCATTAATTAAATATTGAAGCTATTTTAAGAAAAGTATATGTCCTGGAAAATTAAATGTGGTAAAAGTAATATCCAATTGATCTGTAAAGATAGTTGGTGATTATGTTTAGCAATAAATTTAAATGTATAATTGTTTATGTTTTAGATTGAATATTGAGGCATAAAAAATCATATACCTTTCTGAAAAAATAATGAATATTTAATGTGTGATCTTAACACTTAACCATGTTCCCTATAGAGTTATCACTACATTTTAATGTTTATTATTTAAATTTTAAATAATAATAGTTCTTTTTTTAGAGAGTGTTTTTTTAAATTTCAATGAGTGGTAAAAGAGAATTTATTAATAAATAATTGAAATAATACACACACTATAAAAGATTTCCTAGAATGGGACTATTGTAATTAATGTATATTATTTATTTGAATCTATTTTGGTATATTATATTAAATTCAGTTTAACTGTATATATTAATTTATTAATAAAAAATATTAGTGTGTGGTGTTTATAAATGTTTTAATTTAAACCAAAAAATATTTTACATCAGTTCCCTTGGAGATAGATCATTTTAAAAACATTGAGTCTTTAGAATGTGATCAAGTACAATAAATCTAAAAAGGAAAAAATATAATAAAATCTAAAAAAACTGGTCAAATATGCAATTGGGACTTGAAATTGATTGAACAATGAGCTATAATGGTGTATCACACTAAGGAACTCACATAAATTAAATAATATACATCATTTGAAACTACATTAGAATCGGAAATTGGGATCAAACATCATGTTTATCATATAGTCATGCATTGGGTGTGTCATTAAAAAAATGTCCCATAAATATTAATGAATATACATTATGGATTTCATCTACCACTACTCTATATCCATTCATGGAATATTTCAATTAGTACAGTGTTATATTAGATATAATATATTGTTTAATTCCTGGAATATCAACACTAAATCAATAATTTCATATCATATAACATAGATAAAAATTAATACAAACATTATAATGGGTTATTATAGAAGGATATAATATGAATCGAATATTGAATCGGGATGAATAAGTGGGAAATTGAAATTTATTATATTTATCTAATACATATTATTGAAGTAGGCACCAAATAATGGATAATGGACTAGAAGGAAAAACAATTCGGAGGTATTATATATTTCAATCAGAAATCAACTAAATTTTCTTATTTTAAAATTTTACAACCTAAGAACTGAACTGATTATAATTTGAGGTTTATCAATGACTCGATAAGAGAAAATGTAATATGAAACGTAATAATTAATTTGTTAGAGGAAATGAAGTTAAAAATGTGTTTAACTAGTATTTTAGGTGAAATTAGTGACATTTGCATTTTTAATATTAATTGGTAGTACTTAAAAGTTCAACTATATGGGGATTGGATCATAATTTTGGATAGCCTTGAATTTACTTTTATTAATTAAGGAAATAATTATACCCATGAATTATTTTGGGTGAATCACTAATTTTTAATGTGACTTGATTTAATTAAATTTGTTTTATAATACTAAATGAAAGAGGAAATGTGTTTTATTACAATTAATTGGAGAAGAAACAAGCTGCATATGAGTAAATGGAAAATGAAAAGAAGCTATATAAGGGTAAAAATATTGGGTAATGATTTTTTTTCTTACAATATAGTAATGAATCATAATATAAAAATACATGTTTATTAAAATCTACCATATAAAAAAATTGGGAACATCAATCATTATGAACCTCCTCTTTTGCAATAAATAAATAGTACATCATGTCCTATATTGTTCAATGTTAGAACAAGACACTACGTTTTGGCTCTAAATAATTAAATTTTCTTCATTCTGATGCTATTTATATTCATTAATATCATTTGTGTCAACTTATTAATAATAAAACTTTTAATATCATGATAATTTTAAATACCATTATGTTTGATAGCATATACAACATGCAACACCAACCATAAAAACATTAAAATTTAAAATATATAATTATAGTTATATCTTAGCAATTTATTTAGAGGGTATTTATATGATTAACCTCATTAGGATATATATATATATATATCCTCTAATCAATAATAATGTAATGATTAATTATTATCAAATGGGAACTCAATTGTTCCATAATGTTATATTATTTTTCTAATAATTTTTTTCTATAAAAAAGGTATTTTCATTTTTTATGAGAAAATATTATACATATTTTTTGGATATTTTTTATATTTTATTGGGTTAAAATTTATAATAATTTAATTCAAATTTTTTTAATTCTCTATGTATGATATTTTTAGAAGTTTATAAAAATATTGATTTGTCGTTGAATAGTGAAAATAATGATTTTTATTGAAAACTATTATATATTATCAAGTAAATAAAAATTCACCATATATTTTTTATTATTTTTAAAATTTAATTAACGATTTTTCAAATTATAATAATATGTTTTTAAGAAACAAAATTATTTAATTTAGAAAAAAATAATTTTTATGCTTAAAAATTCATTTTTTAGAAATCATTTTTCATCACATTTTATATATTTAATTTTAAATTAAAATATACAAATTATTTGAATTTAATTTGATAAAATGGATTCTATATATGGAATCTTAATTATTAATATTTTTTTAAAAGGTATACTTAATAATTGGTAAATATGGATAGTATCTATAGGTATTATTTTTATAATGGTAACTCTAAAAAGGGTTAATTGGAGTTATGAATAATGTGGTAAGGATTAAAATTCAATAAAATATTTGAATTAATTGAATTTTATGAATTTATTACATCAATAATTATTGAAACATATAATATAGTACATTTTTTTAAATATGTATTATTTATAGCATTATAATATTTGAGTAAAGGATAAAGTAAAACAGGTAAATCTCTTTTTTTAATATATAAAATGTTTTTTTGAGGATGATAGAACCAAAGTATTTCTAGTAATATATGTTATTTTTAAAAGAATTTTTTTTATCATGGGAATTTATTTTTATGTCTTAATTATTATATAATGATCCAAAATTCTAATTTAATGCCAAAATAGTGATTATGGAAGTAGTAGAAAAATAAATAACATGATTTTAAAAATCATAGGTTGAGTAATTATGTATTGATTTTTATGATGATAATGAAACATTAGAGTTTTTTTTGGTTTATAATATAATTCCAATTCATTTATGTTTTTTACAAAATCATATTATGTGAACAATTATTAAAATAGAGTTAATATAATTTTACATTAATTAAATTTTATTTAATTATCTATAAATAAAAAAATTATAGAAAGATGATAATTAGGATAAGAAATTATATAAGATGTAATACCTTATAGATTTTTAACCAATTTCTAACTTATCTACAAAATTATAACTCATTAATATTCAAATAGTAATTACAACTATTAAGGTTAAAAATGTTTAATAAAGTGTTTAAAACAAAAGATATGATTTTAAATGATTCCCAAACCTACCTAAATTTGATAGGATTATTATATTATGATGATATCAACATTTTCATCAAATCCACTTCTTTTTTAACAATGTCACATGATATCTACACATATATTATTATAATATTTCATATATTTTCCAAAAATATATTAGTGCAATTTTAGAATTATAAATAATTAATAAAATAATTCAAAAATACTAAAAATAGTATCATCATACAAGTCAATGTGATATGGTTTAAAATATTTAATGTTTTCCATTGATGGTTTAAATATCATTTAATATTAATATTATTTACCCCTATTTATTAAAAAAAAATTCTTATCACGTTAATTATAAAAATACTAACTATGGGTTAAGACTATGATATATGGATAAAAGCATAACCACAGCTTGTATATATTTTATTGAACTTGATTATTTAGACTCATAATAGCCTATTATTATAATAATATAATTTTATATCCATGATTTAATAATAAATAAATTATATTAATTTGATTCTTCTTGTAATTTGAAGTGTTTAATTCCCCACAATTTTTTAAGGGAAGCTCTTCTGCTCTCATCGGCACACATCAAGAAATAGTTGGGTCATCTAATCACTACCCGAATCACTTGATAAATGCTAGAAAAAAATTCTATTTATCATAGTATAATCATAATACAATATATAATATGAATTTTGTGTAATGAAAATGACATTATATTATGAAGAGTTATAGAATGCAACAAAATATATTTGGCTTATTTCATCATATACCGCATGAGAAAATTCGTTAACCATGTTTAAATAATTAAATAAAATTTTTACATATACTAAGAGATTATTATAAAAAATTTATATGCTATATGAATCTCATCCTCCATAAAATGGTCTTAAAACCACTATATGTATGTATGGAAGACCACTACCTCGTCAATTGATATAATTTTTTTCCATCATCAACACTCAAGACATTTTGTGATTATTAATTTAAATTATTTATATTATATTAGTGAGATATTTATCATTATAAAAAAATAATATGTCACATATTTTCTTACCCTTCCATTCATTGAAGAAGGATATCATCATTTGTGAGTATGTGTTCATTACCACCTCTATAATGTGATGCAATTCTTTTTTTAAACGCCACACATGTATTGTATCAATAATTGTATTTAATGATATTTATGACATAATAATAATTTTATTAGTATAAAATAAAACAAATATTATTTATCTAATCATAATTGATAAATGGTAGTGTAACTCATGTGTATGTAAGATATTTCATCAAAATGATGGTAACATATATAATTTTTATTATTTTTATCATTTATGATTCTGAAATTATAATTTATGTATAAAAATGATAATTATTTAATAATTATAAATATATGTATGACGTGATAATTGTATCCTTTTACATATCCATCCTACCTAATTAATTTTGGGATTATAAATAGAACATACTCAAAACAACAAATATATACTTAATTGAATACATAATTGATTATGTAATTAAATATTTCATTAAAAAATATATAAATTATTAAATAAAAATTAATTAATCAAAAAAGGTTATTATTAAATCAATTAAATTATATATGATTATTATATAAGTGATGAGGTAAATAAATAGATTTTATGGGACTTATTTAATATATTTCATCTCAATTTTCATTCATGAAGGTATATTATTAGGTTCTACAACTAATTTATATTTTGTGGTGTATATACATCCATTTAATATTTTTATAAAAATACCATTATAAATCAAGGTATTTTATATTATAATTCATGTTGCATAATCCTCATGGACCTACCATGAATATTACCATTATGTAAGGGGTTTCATAACTTGGTTTCTGTTCATTGGGTTTTTTACATAAATAAATGAAATAGTTATGCTTAGATTATGTTTCAATTATTCTATAAATAGTTTTTTTATATATTTACACGTATTTTATAAGAAATTACATTTGTAAACATAATATCTTCAACAAATAATTATCACATTACATTATACGATCATTTGAATGGATCCCTTAATCTATATCTCATTTTCATGAGATAGGATTTGTGTCATGCATCATGATTTCCTTGTATGGAGTAATTACAACCTCATGATTCAGTTTTAAAATATTTCAATATGAAATTAATAGGATATTTATAGTGATATCATTCACATATTTCTAATTGATTTTAAATTGAAATTTACCAGATAAAAATAGAATTTCTGTCATAATCTCATTTCTTTCTGACATTTTTAAAATTAAAGGATCCTCTACAGTCATCATATGCTCTTATTTTAATAATACACATTTATTTTTCAGCCTAGTGCTATGAACATGGTATACATTCTTAGTTTACATTTATTCTTTTGAATATTCATAAATAATTAAGATATATTTTTTATGTGATAACAATCAAGTATCTTATATTATATTATAATAATCATATTATACATCATTATTAAATAAAAAAATTATTGAATTTAAATTTATACTAATGAATGATTCAGTAATCATATTTTACATTGGTCTAGATTTTTTCAAAAAAATCACCGTGTACTATATGGGACACTTTTTTCTATCTTTATAAAATATTGAAGTAATTTTTTAAATCATTTACTTCATAAACAATCAATTTCACCATCATTAATATTTTTTTATTTTACCCCCATATTATAATATACCATTGATATTTTATAAAAAAATTATTTCCATAATATTATTAGAAAAAATGTTTTTTATAAGTGATTTTCAATGTTGAGTTGTGATATTTTATAAGAATAATTTGAATAACATTTTAATGAAATTTATATTAAATTAATAACCATTTTTTAATAATTGGGATATGTTGTAATTATACCACCCTTAATCTTCAATTGGATTGATTTTTATTGAACCCTTATGATTTAAATGGAACCCATTTCATTTCCATCAGTAAATCAATCAATGAATGATTATTACTTATTATAATGTTGAAAAGTGAATGATTTATTTGTTTTACTATTTATGTAATACCTGGACGTGTGTGTGGATAAATTAATGGTTTTTCTATTATATTAAAATAATTTGTGATTTTTTTAATCCATGGAAAGGTGTTACATTATAATCGAAGAATGGGTGGGTCTATTATAACCCTATAATGAACTAGTAAATGAGATAAACATGATGGATGTTTCTAATAAGAGAATATGGAGTTATATTAATCCTAATAGATAAATATTTTTATCAATTAAATGATACTTATTAGATATTTATTAATTGTCAACATCTTTAATTCCATGATGAATGTACAATGTTTCAAAAATCATGCATGTTAGTCTAAATCTTGGAATGGGTTTTAATGGATCCTTTATTAAAGGATTATTTTTTTCATGACATTTTTTTGTTGAAATATGCGACACTTCTCTTATTTTAAATATATATGAAATATATCATTATTTATGTTATTTTTTTTATTAGTCAGAATTCACTTATGGTCTTCTCATATACATGTTTATGTCCTTATACAGCAATGATTGAATAATGATCAATATTCATGTTAAAATGTAATTTTTTATATTTACTCTTATTGAGTTTTTCTATAAATCCTTTTTTTATTTTCCTTGTGATGAATAACTCCTTTAAATAAATAATGCCTAAAATATTTCTAGTGTGGTGAATTTTCAGATAAATGTTGAAGAGATACTGTTTAGTAAGAGAAGATATGTGAAATTGAAATATACTCATTTAAATACATGCTTAATGTTATGTAAGACATTATTATGATTTCTTAAAATTTATAACCTAAAAAGTCATTAGGTAAATAAGTTACCCATTATTTCCTTTCAATGCACTATGTTTCTGATTGCTAAAATAAGATCACATCTATTGGTATAATATCAATAATTGTAATAATTACGCATATTGAATCGGATATGAGAGTGAGGGTTTATGGATTTTGTAACCCCTTCTCCAATGTAGTGTATAGGAAACACATGAGGTTTTACATTAAACAAAACCATCTATTAGAATCCAAAATACAATAATCATGGAATAAAACATAGTATAGTAGGACAATGTCAGTTTATAACTTATAGAAACAAAATTTTATTTATAATTATCCACATCTATGAATCATA
The DNA here is from genome assembly GCA_963277665.1 of Viscum album. Classification (NCBI taxonomy): domain Eukaryota; kingdom Viridiplantae; phylum Streptophyta; class Magnoliopsida; order Santalales; family Viscaceae; genus Viscum; species Viscum album. The sequence continues at coordinate 1,285,508,848 of OY728141.1, forward strand.
ATATTTATATAGTTGAGGATACATTTACAATTGGTCACAACTCATTTAAAACATCCAATATATTCAAATAATTCAACAGAACCATATGTTTCTGAGGAAACATAGTGAAAATCCCAAATGTAGTATACATAGAATCTAATATATTCTTAATGATCCTATTTCATTATTTTTTATAACTCAACTAACTAATTATCATATATCTACGTAAAGGTTATGTTGGACATAAAATCATGGAAAATATTTTAGAAAATATTGTATTGGAATAATGTAATGAAGGTTAAATATGTTAAGTTATTGATCAATATATATTTTATTTGGATGAATTTAATAGCTCTTAAAGGCCTAAGTAATATTTATAAAAACCCACGTAACCAATATTTGAATGATTTTAAATGTTAGTGATATAGAATCAAATGTAATAGGAAAAAATTTATATCCATGAGTGAATGCTACTAGATACTAATTAGTAGGAGATAATTTACATATACATTTAGAGAGATCTAATCATATTTACATCTATTTTGAAAGGTTATTTTAATTTGAAGAAAATATAAATGATAAATACCATGAATACTAGGAAGGTTAGATTGGTAAGAGTTTAGAGGCAATATGATCTGTATATTAGGGTAAGGGGACCTTTGAGATTAGAGTATTTTCCCTTAAATTAATGTACAACAATGATCATCATTATAGAATCAACTTATTTTCTTACAAAAGTTAATGATTAAGAATGAGATACATATTTAAACACATATTTTTGTTAAAGAGATGTGTAGTTGTTACTTTTTTTTAAATTCATAAATTAATCAAATTCAATCTATTTCCATTTCTTATACTAGTTAATTTTATATATAAATCAACATGATGATCATCTTATATGAACATGTGAAGAAAAAATGATTTGAAATCAAGTCAAGTTGTATTCATGGTGGAACATATACCTATAATGAATATAATTTTCCTATGAGGATAAAGTGGAAACATATCATATAAATAAAGACATTAATTACCATATTATTATTAGAAAAGAAGACCTTTTGGTGTCATGTGATTGTACCATTAATATAATAATTTACTTGAGACAGAACATTAAAATAACAGTTAGTGTGAAATAGAAAAATAAGTTATTTAAATTATAAAAAATAAAGATAAACAAAACCACTCCCACCACCTAAACGTTTATCTTGTTTGGTTCTTAAAATTATAAAGAATCACTCATTATTTGATCCCTTTTTATTTTTTACTCACTATTATATGACACATGTTTTTTGTATTTTTAAATTACCTTAATATTAGATAACTATCATGTTTCACAAAAAACAATATCTATATTAGTATGATATCTATTTTATGGATTTAATGGATTTATTCACACTTTTTCTCATATAAATGGATCCAATGATACAAAATAAAATTTTTAGATGGACGGATTCAAAAAATAGTTAAACTAAAAAATAGTTATTAAGAACATTAAAAGATTAATTGGTCCGATGTTTAAGAGTTATTTTTTATATGAATAAAAAACAATGGATTATGGTTATATATTAATATACTAAATATGATTGGTCATGCAAATTATTATAAGAGAGTATGGTCTCCATTAAGGCTTGATCATGTTATATAATTGATTATATAATATTTACATGAAAATGAAGTATGGTAAAGAAAAACTAATTAATTGATGAATATGATATAATATTGGATTATATTCTCAATTTAAAAAATTTATCTAATAATTAAAATATATTTCTAGAATAAATTTTATATTTAGAGTGTATGAATATTAATGTTCAAATTTGATGAGGAAATGTTCAATTGGAAAATAAAATTTCTATTATTCTAGTATCTAGAAAATTTATATGATTTCATTGGTTTGAATAATGATCTAGGGATAGAAATTCAATTGTTTCAAACAAAATTATTAGAGGAGGAACTATAAATACATTCTAAATGGGTGTATGATTGTTTTTGGAGATTCCACATCTGGTATGAGTTTTATAGAAATCCATTCCAGAATTTACATTTAATATGTTAGATAATATACATTGAAAAATCATTTTGAATAAAAGTTGTTATTATAAATGGATAGAGATTTATTTTTAATTCATGAAGTGAACATTCAAAAGATATGTTGATTGTTCTTATAATATAGGGTAATATTTCAAATATTAGTTAAATTATTTGAAGAATATAAACTAATAGATAAGTATTTGAAATCATATTTGATTCTTTTATTTGATAATGTATGTTTAATAAATACCTGGGTAATAAATAAATGGGGTGATTTTTTTAAATAACATGTATTTGATTCATTTGATTCTATACAAATTATTAACTTATTATAAGGATTAATGGTGTTGTATCTAAAAAAAATATGTTTACCCATGCTATTTTTTAAAATATGTTATATGTAATTCAACTAATCAATAATGACATATTTTAAAAAATATAATATTATTTTACAAAATTTTGAATAAAAACATAGAAACCATAAAATATTTTTTTTTTAAATTTTTTAGTTAAATATATACTCTAAAATATGTTTTTTATCATTGAATATGTTGGAGTATGAGTATAATAACTTGATATTACAGAAATAAAATAATATCAATGGGTATAGAGAGTGTTTCTTCAGACATAGAGACGGGAAAAATGAAAAAATAAAATATTATATTGCCTAATTAATGTGAGAGAAAATATATATCCGAAATTATTTTAGGCCATTTTGGTAAATAATTATAATATAATAACTAAATTCTAGTTAATAAGATGATATCATTAAATTGATTAACAATAAATTTTCCAGGGGGATGATGATGACATATTGGAATGTGTTATAAGTATTTAACATAATTTATTAACATAATAACATAGTATATAATGATGTAAATAATTTATAATTCATTTTGACGGAGTTTAAATTAGGTAATATGATTTTTAGATTATTCATATAGTCATTCTTTAAATATGTTTCTCACTAAAGTATTTTAGAGGGAGAATTTATCAAATGGTCTCATAGAGGTCTGGTAGAAACTATATAGATATTTAATAAGTTTAACATAACCCTAAATGTGAAACACATAAAATTATTATGTTTAAAAATATCATATTAGATATGATTATATGGGTGATTTTATATTATTATTTTTAAATATTCCTAAACATATTTGACGAATATAAAATGTGTAACTTTATGAAAATGATATCAATAATTAATTTACTATCATGTTGTTAATATATATACTCATGATGTGTAAGGAAAAGTAATCCATTATTATATTGATTTTATCTATGCCTAATGGGTATTCATCATGGATAATTATAATATGTGATAATATATCATGGATAAAATGGTTATGATTTTTTATAGAGATAAAGAATATAATTATGTAACCAAAAATTGATTCTTTTTTCATATATATGACCAATGAGTCATAAAACATAGAGTTTCATGAAATTTTTATATTTTATACTATGGGTATAGGGTTTTTATTATATTCTCATACCTTATGATAAATATGGCACCAAATATTAGAACCATCGTAATATTGATACCATACTTACACCATTCATTAGGGTAAACTAATAAGGACTGTATAGGTATTTTGATAATCATTTCATCTATTGATTATAACATATAATATATTTTTATATCCGTTTAAGAGCATGAATCATCATCCACTTACTAATAGAAATTAAGTTGTTTAAAACCATACCAATTTAAGGTAAATGGGTTGTGAGTATCTATTAGTTGATTTGGAAGATATTTTTCGTGTCCCTTAGATTGAATGACATGGTATTTGATTATTAATATGAATTATCTATACAAAGAGAATCATGATCATATGTTATTAAATATGTGATTAACATACTTCATGTCTTATGGTTACTCAATTTTTTGAACATTGTTATTATTCTATTTTTCATACTTTTATATGGTAATTTTTTAGATTTTAGTGTAAAGATAAAAATTCTTAATGGATAGCATGAAAAAAATAATAGCTTGAGTATAAACGATTCAGTGAAAGAGAATATCTTAACATAATTTTATGTATATGAAAGTTATAATTCTTTAAACACATCAATTACTAGTGAGGTCACACATTTTGGATGACTAAATATCTATATGCTTTTAAAAAACACAGTTTCAATTAGTTAAAGTGTTTTAGATTTTATCATAAATGTGGTTTGATGGATATTGTCAAAGTGTTTCCTTTGGTATTATCCATATTGAAACTATTGACAGATTATAATAATTTTTTTATTTAATAAGGAATATTGGATATCATTTCATATATTATTATATACAGTAAAATATATGGTAGAGTGGCCCAAATTCTATAGGGCATCATAGTAAATGGGAAATTGATAGAGATAAACCCTAAATACAACATTACATATGTTGAATTTTCGTTATACAATTTTGTAAGATATATATAATTCAATAATATATGACATACTTGAAACCAAAGAATATGGAATTTTATAGTTTATTACATCATACAAAGTGGTAAGGAAAATCCAACAACTATATTAAGCACAATTTTACAATATGATATGTATTTATTCTAAATAACTTTCAATATTTCAATTTCACTCTATGATTGAAAAATTATGTAAAACATTAAATATAATAATAATGATTTATTTAATGTTTAATAATCCTTTCTTGTTAAATTTAAATTGATAAAACATATCATATAATTGAAGGAAATGATTTTTTTTAAAAATGATTGACTAAAAAAGGGTTATGATGAATTTTATCTGATGGTGCTGCTAAAAATTGATATAATGATTTATTAAATTCAATTAACTATTAGGTATTTTCATGATGTTATATGTATATATGGATTTTATAGCCATGATAATGGTTGGTGAATTATAATGATTCTTCTAAATTTAAAACTCTATTCTTTTTCATCCTTTAAATCTGTGGTATTAGAATATTGTGAATAAAATTAGGGTCATTCCAAATAATTTGGAGATATATAAATGTCATGATATATTAGAATGACCAATTAATTTTCCTATTTTATCTTATCTTTTTGAAATAAAATTTATGACACTAGAGGTTTATACATCAATGGTGAAAGATAATTCCATTATTTATTTTTACACATACTCTCTTCTTCGAAATATGCGATGATATTTGGATAATTTCCATTTCCTTATTATTCCTATGTATATGTAATTTAAACATAATAACCCCATCATTAAAGATAGTATATGGTTATTTTATCTTAAATGAATTTTTTTGAATGTTTTTCTGGATTTTAGAATTTTTATAAATAGTTATTTTGGCTTCTGTGTCCATTGGAGTCAATTAATATATCAATTTCACAAGAACAATGTTTAATGTTCATCCATTATATAATAATTAAAAATAAATTGAACCAACAACATGGTGGAAGAATAGTAATATATGGTTAGTTAAACCAATACATTTGGGGTGTCACATCCCAATCATAAAAAAGAAATGAATAAATGACATGTGATGCTATTTTAATTGAAAGGTCTCTCCAAATACCCACAACTCTTAAAAATACACGCCAAACACACACACAAATAAGGTATTTATAAAATATATATAATTGGAAGGGAACACCACATAGTCATGAGTAACATATATGATAACAACATACCTGTATTTTATGTGGTGTGATCCCTTCTCTATCCATGTAACATTATATTCTATTAAAATTTCTATAAAATAAATATTATTTATATGTTATCCTATTTCGAAAAATATTTTTTATATTTAATATGTTTTGTATAGAAACAATTGTGAAGGTTTATAAGACATTTGAGATATTTTAATCGATATTTTTGAATTAATATATATTTTCACAAAAAAAATATTCTAGATAATTGATGTGGTGAAATTTGATGAATTATTAACCGAGTAGAATAATATAATGTTCCTTTTCATCATTTAGGTTTTATATTGGGTGATTTTTTAAGAAACACATAAAAAAAATTGATATACATTTGTGTATTTTGGTGGATAATATAATGACTATAATGCACATAGATATCCTTGTTGGGACCTAATTAATAAATATAAATATAAGGATTTATTTGGATAAAAAAATTGTTGAGTGAAGATTCAAAAACCATAATTTCTAGAATTTTTAGTAAAGAATAAACAGTGGGATCATAAATATATGAACCGTTATTAGTTATTGTAAGATGGATTTTTATTATTTTAAAATATTTAGCTAGATAATTCATTATAATATAATGATATACATGAAAATGTACCATATAATTTAATATTTAATAATATAATACTTATATAACCATAACTCATTGATATGTTCATTAATTATTATAAAAAAGTTTTTCTACTCAACATAATGTATTAACCATATTTCTATATACTAAAATGTGATTAATATCTAAAAAAATCATGACTGTACGTGTCATGCAATTAGGAATCCTTATTGGTAGATACAAATGACATGGTCATGTAATCACAGGGAAGGTTTATGTTGTTATTGAGATAAAATATTATTCAATTGGATAAGAGAGGATAGGATAAAAAAGGCACATTCATTGATATAAAAGAATGATGAAATCATTATTTTATGAAATTGATGGAGTTATAGGGTGATTATTAATTGTTATTTTTCTTTTTATAGTCGTCATTATTAATTTATTTACATTTTATTTTTGAAAAATATATATTTTTTATTTTAGTGATAGTGGTATAGTTGAACACTGTGAATATATTTTTCTCAATAGAACCCTAACATTAGAATAGAGATCACGTTGCCCATTTTTTTATGACTCATGTAGATAAAGAAAGTCATGCATATAATTTATTGAAACATTTGTTCAAATAGAAGAGTTCATCTATATTATGAATGAGTGCATGTATCTCCTTGATCAGTATAACTAATAATGATGTGTGCATCACTATCATGAGTAATATGGGGGAAAAATCCCATCCATTCAAAGCATCATATATTTTTTATGTGTTTCATGTAGAATAATATATATTGTCAATGGGGAATCGGTTATTAACCATGGTTTGGAGCCATTATTGATTGTTATTTAAATTTATAATCATTTTTTATTTTTCATGGTTATGGGTGTAATTAAATATTAACCCCTATATTACTATGGGAATCTTCATGAGTTTTTTATGTAGATAACAATTTTGTACTGATATTGGGAATGGGTTTCATGGAATGTAAAATTACAAAAATGATGTGTTTTAAGGTTTATAATCTCGAACTATATGTAAGATCTTAAAATAAATTGTAGAAATTAAATTATACTATCTAATATTTGACTAATAAAATTATAGTAGGTATTGATATATTTGTTTGTTAATATGTATTATGATTCATATCCTTTTATTATTATATAAGAATGAGATAAATTTTGTTTTGTTTTTGTATATGTGATGTCCTGAGATGTCATTGTATCGTGACCCATAAGGGAACCTGTGTAATGACATAATCATGGTTGTAAATATTTATTAAATTTTATAGGAGTGGAATGATATTATATAGAATGCAATGTATTTATTTCATGGTGGAGAAAGTTATATTTATTAGTGGATTATTATTGGTTAATCTGTGTACCTTGAAATTTGAATCATATAAATTATATATTGTTTAGATATTATTTTTTTTCATCTCATTTTAGATTATTGAAAATATATTATTATATAATTGATGGTTTGATATCATATAATTCATTATTACATTTCAATTTTACTTTTGGATTCCCTATGATATAGTATTTTTTGTGGATATTTTATGATCGTATTTTGTAGTTATCATTGAATAATTCCACATAATCTTTTTATAAACCATATTACTGCTATTTGTCTACCCCTGGCCTATAATAGTATGATTGAAGGAGGCACAAGTGGACATTTCACCATCCTAGGTGGATCTCAACGTGGTAGGGTCATGTCAAATGAAACACAACATGATTCATATGATGAAAATAAGACATAAAATGTATCTAGTTATTATCTCTACTAATTGATTTCAAACTCATAACCCATTCTGTCTTACCGTCCCATGTTCCATGCGATGGTGACCTGAGCCGGTTCACTATATGACCTCAATCATGCCTCCCTATATGATATAGGCTTCCAACTAGTAGTGGGGGACTAGTAAGTCAGTCATCAAGAAACTAGTCCCTCATTTATCAGAGTTAGTCACCAGTCGAAATTGATAAACAAACACAGAATCATATATAACAAAAAAAATACTCAAGTCATAAGAAAACAGAACAAAAAAAATACATTGCTCAAATGAAATAGAAAACATGATATGTCAATAAAATTTTCAATAATCTATAATGCAACTAAAAATTATGACAATATGACTCCCCCAAGTGGGTTACAATCCATGTTTAGTTCCCTCTTCCATGCTCAATCCCCAATCATCCACTAATCCAAGAGATTTTTCCCAAATCCATTCATAAAAAAATAAAATATAATTGGGTACTGAAATGTGATCCTAGGTAGCGTGTGAGTACAACTCACTAGGACACCCCAAATGGGGTCTAAAACATTTCCAGTCAAAATATTTTGCAATCAATTAAAAAATGAAATAAGTACAATGAAATAATAAACAGTTTATAACATTTTCATTTCTTCTTATCTCACTACAATAAGTCTAGGGTTCCTAAGGATACCCATACCTCAATACTAACTTATTCTTGTACCATAGCCTAAATTTTTCTCTAGGTAATACCAATTATTAATACATACTTCTATCCAATAATCGATGTATTCAAGGTGCTTTGATATCTCAGTACCTGATTTCACTCATTCCAGAGTTTGAAAATTATCATGCGTGGCAATTACACAGAGTGCCATTATTTTGATTCCTTAGTTTAACATTTAAAAGCAACATATCCTATGTTATCAATATCAAAAACATAATTATTAAAACCATGATACAATGCTTACTCCTAAATATAATGATCATGTTCTAGTTCTCTTAACTCATAAGTATAATGACTATGTTACCATGTATTCTTATCAATTTAGAATGGCCATGTTCCCATTATTTTTACACATAATTATGATGACCATGTTACCATTTGTACCTCTCAATTTAGAATGACCATGTTCCCATTATTTATCACATATTAAAATTTCCAATTATCTACTCACCCCAACATCATTAAGAATTCAACATTTCATTAATCAAATCTCTATAATGATGTTTTTTATTACATTAAGAAGACAAAAACAGAAAAAGAACCCTACCGCCATCAAGGAGGATGAAAATGATGAAGGCCAAGGGAATCTCCTTAGAGAATACTCTAACACTCAATAGAGAGCGAGTCCAGATTATTGTAAACCACTAGTTCCTCTTCCGGTATATGCATGCAAGATAGCACATCCACATTAATTTTCATCTCCCTCCAACTATGATACATTATTTTCCCTTGGTTGGTTTCCACATTGCGTCTGTGAATAAGGTAGGTCAACTCCTAGGGCATCAAATGTCACCCTTGAATAGCCTTTACAAGAACTTCGGAATCCAATTCAATCTCTGTCACCTGGATGCCCATCCTTCGACAAACCCTCAAACCTGAACGAAGTTCCTGAACATCTGTACCGAGCGAGTTTCTAGTACCATTAAAGGCATTGAATCCCAGTTAAACACATCCCTTCCATTAGTTAACTCGAAAATTAGCTAAGTTCATTAAACCATTAATTAATTCAATAATTATTTAATCAATATCACAACTTATATTCTATAATTAATTTTAGATAACTAATTATATCATTATAATATCAAATTTCCATAATTAATTCCAAAATCAATTATCTAAATAATATTATCATAGGAACATAGTTTAGCCACAATTATGTATCACAACATAGCTATTTAGAAATATTATAATTAATCCTCCAATTAATTATCTACATTATGACCCCTACCTCTTATAATAAATTTCCCCAAATTAATTATCTTATAGGGAAGCCCCTTATGCTCATGATTAATTATCCATTAAATCACCAATTTCAACAAGGCTTCTACAACTCAATTGGTCAATATAATAAACCCAATTCAAGGGAAAAAAATTCTAAAGGATTATTGAAATTATAAAATATTGAATATAGATATCAAATCTATGAATATGGAAATAATATATAGACCACCCACCATAGTTCGTTAAATGATTATTTAGCAATAGAAATCCCCAAAATCTGAATATCACAACAACATTGATTAATGATTATAGATCTAAATCCCCAAATCAACAAATAAAATTATCACGATCTTATCAATATAGATCTAGATCTAAAATCCAATATCTATATTTCACCACTTTATTTATATATAAATAAATATTTTATAAACCTTACCAGTATATCAATAGATATATAAGGAAATATCAGGATAAGCATCGGGTTGAAATCCAATTATCAGGAGATGAAAAGATCTTCGATTCAAGATTTGAATTTTGTATAATATAGGTTCAACAGACTTGGAACCTAGAAAAAATTCATTGGGATCATCAGAAATATATTATTCCTGAGACTAGGTTGAAATGGGATGTTTTGTGGTTTTGAGTAATTTATAAACCAATTTTTAGATCAAGTAAAATAACGCACACAATTTTTAGAGGATTTTAAAAAGAATATCCTATACAAATATTGTTGGAGTGAGAATTAATCGAAAGGAATGAATATTTTTATACACTATAAAAACAAATAATATGAAATAATATGATTATAAATTCATTACATAAAATAATCATAATACCATATAATGAATAAATAACATGCTTAACGCAAAGATTGAAAATTGGGTTATGAATTTCCTTACATCAGGTTTGTCATATTACATATGTGAATAAACCTCATGTATAATGGCTTAAATTTTTTTATTAATATATTAAAAAATATATTTTTATTTATAAAATATTTTATGATCATTTTATAACATCATTTTACCCATTTAAATTTAGTATTTTGTTTTTCAATTATTTTGGGTGTGTTCTTTACATGATTTCAACGGCCAGTTGTATTACATTTTCCTATCCTAAAAAAGTGTAATTATAGAAGCATAATTAAATGGTGTTTATATGATTAAATAATATTAAATTATTCCATAACTAAATTTGGATATATGTTATGAGGATGAATCATTAGATAAATCATTAGTGATTTTTATTTAGATATTTTCTGGTGTTCTATAATAATCACTAAGTAGTTTCATTATATATCATAATATTATGTATATATGTTTACTCTATAACATGAAAGATGATATGTCATAAAAATTAAATTATGTTTCAACTATTAAAATTGTTTTTAAACATTTTGTATGTAATTAAAAAAAATATATACACATCGTCCACAATTTTGGTATATTGGTACATCATGGATGGAGTTTTTATTTTTAGAATAAGAGGAAGATGAGAGGAAAAATGGTGATAAATATTACCATAAACAAGATAAAAATACAAATATATATCATAATAGAGCATTAATTTATCATTTATAAGGGGATCTAAATATATTATGAGAATATAAAAGAATTCAAAATAAAACACAAGAAAATGAAAGAGGATTCATACCTCTTTATCTCTTCTCCTTGAGATCCTCATTAATGCCATTGGTTTTGGACTTTTGGTGAGAACAGAATATCATGGTCATGGGGAAGATCCTTGGAGAGGGGATTAGGTAGAACATATACAATGATCAAGTCTTTATAGGTGTGAGAGGAAGAGTCCAATGAGGGTGGTATTTATAGTGGAGGATATGATGGGTGTTACATTATTTATATCATTGTTTTAATGTTTTTTCAAGACAATGAATAGTCTATATTTTTATTATAAAAAATAGTAAATAGATCACGTGAGTTTGAAACAAGTATAATTAAATCAATCATGCTGTAAAAACTATTGTATTTAATTTATGATTTGTATATATCGTTTTTACGGTATTTGACTATTCATAAAAAATTCAAGAATTTCAGAAAAAATACCATAAATTCACACTAACTATTTATTGACATGTAAAATTAAAAAATTAACACACTTTATTAAATTTTTATTCTATGTATGAATAATTTAATTTTTAAATAAATTAATAATATTTTCAAAGAATAAAAATTATAAAAATATCGCACATGAGCCTTAGCCCAGTTGGTAAGGACTCCGTAAGTGCATCCGGGAGACCAGAGATCAAATCCAGGAGGAGACATTATTTCTAGGTTACTATAGCAATACGGTAGCAGGTACTGTGTAGTACTGTAGTAGGTACTATAAATGGAACTCTTTAGAACTATAGCAGCCAGGAATATTCCATCTTTTGGGCCTTTGGGCCACTGATTTGGTCCCCGAGTCCTTTAAGGACTTCGGGCCACCCAGGCCTTCGGGTCAGTAAGACATTCGAGCCACCTCAAGGCCTTCAGGCCACCTGAACTGAAGATAAAAACCAGACAACCTACAAAGAAAATGCTCTACTAGGTGGATGATCAAGAAGCGTCCACCACAGCAGAAGTTAAACAGATTGCAAGAATGATAAGGTATGGCACCTGCCATCGGGACAAGCCCGTGCATGAACGTGAATGCCTAGCTGAATAGTAATGCGAAGGTGGAGAGTTCATTTCACGATGAAGATGCTGGGGAGGATCATTTCTAAGTAGTTAGTCAGGGTTGTATGTAATGTTTGAAGCCTACGAGCAAATTAATTCATCTAAGGCCGATGGGCCGTGTAATACATATGCCTACGGGCCTTGAAAGGGTTCTACCTCACCCCTTGAACGGTGGATTATCAAAATAAATAAATAAAATGAAGGCCATCGGTCCATTGGATGCATAAAACTATCACTTATATTATATCACTTTGAAAAATTAATCAAAATCTCATTATCTTATAACAAAATGAAAATAAATTAATAATGAAATTTACTATTCATAAGGGTGAGTGACTATTCCCAAAAACACAAGTTGGTTCTATCAGACACCAAATTATTTTCTGATCACAACCATATATGTCCATTTGTCTCAATTCAACTCAATGAAGTAGAATTTTTTTTGACTTATGGTTTTTTTGTAACTATCAACATAAAACAATGTTTCATGAATTTAAATTTATTTTTTAATCCTTGGTGTTCTATATTCCTACCATCTACTAGAACTTGCATCCTCCTAATTTTATTATCATATTAAACAAGTGAGGGTACTTCTACCTCATGGAATTTTTATATCCTCATGTTTATTCTTCAACTATGTGGTTTCTCTAAAAACCCCCTTTACCTAGTGGATTACCTTATTATGAAATATTTTGACTCTTCGTTCAAGAATTTGAACTAGATTAACTTCTTATGAAAGGTTATCTTCCAGGTGAACTACTTTTGGGCTTAATACATGAGATGGATTTGGAAGAAACATTCTCAACATGAAGACATGAATAACATTATGTACCTGAGAGAAACATGGAGGAACTTCTACTCGAAAGGAAACCATTCCATTATTCTCTTTAAATTTCATAATGTCCAATGAACTATGGAATCAACATTCCTTTATCAGAAAAATGTATAATACTTTTCAATGGTGGTATTCTAAGAAAACATAGATCACATTACTTGAATGAAAAGCCTTTACAGCTGCTTTTTGGATAAATATTCATTCTGTTCTGAGTTTTCCTCATTTTTTGTGGGATTATCTTCACATTCTCAGCCAGTTTTTCTACTAATTATAGTCCTATCGAATTTATTTCTCTGAATTCATCCAAAAAATCTAGTGTTCAATAACACATCCTAGAAAATGCCTCAAAAGGTTCCATATGTACAGTAGAATGAATACTGTTATTATATGAAAACTCAATAAAAGAACAATTATGATCCCCACTACCCTGTTTTTCCATTGAAAAAGCTCATGTCATATCCTCTAAAGGCTGAATGGTTCATTCTGAATGCCCATATGATGGAAGATGAAAGGATTTACTAAAATTTAATTCTGGGATTAATTACTTCTGAAGGACCTTCCAAAAATTAGAAGTAAAACTTTGATCCCAGTCAGATACAATAGAATAATGAAATCCATGTAACTTGACAATCTCTTTTATGTATAAAAATGAAAGCAGATCAAATGTCATTTTATCCATAATAGGAACGAAATGAGAAGATTTATTTAGTTTAGGAATAATAACCCATATTTCATTGTTACATTTACAAGTCTTTGGTTTTCCGACAACAATGTCCATAGATATATTCTCCTATTAACACTATAGTACTTGAAAAGGTTGAATCATCTCCTTTGATAACTGCCACTCTAATTTAACCTGTGTCTTATCAAACATGTCATCGTAAAATCTACAATATCTCTTTTCATTCCATAAATATAGTAATACTCTCAAAGATCTCTATATGTTTGTGTACTGTCAGGATGAAATGAAAATTAGAGATCTATGAGCTTCACAATATAATTCTTTCATCCATTGAGAATCACCAGAAACACATAATCTCTTCCCAAACCTCAAAAATCAATATTTATCAATGTTAAATTCAGGAATCATAACAAATTTAATTAATTATACCATTTTTTGTAACTTTTCCACTTATTTATGTTGTTGTTTAATTATGTTTGACAGATATGGATGCACTAAAACAAGAAACAAAAATTGAGGAATTTCGTACACTAAAAACATCCAATGTAGTGTTTATCAAATCAGTCCACTATGGGTCACATTATAAATGTATCATGGTTAATGTTGCGTTACTTTTCCAACATAACACTTCATCCACTCTATTTTCTTTTATTGGATGGTAATAAATCCTGAAATTGTAATCATTGATTATTTCCCTCCATATTCTCTATCACCTGATTAATTATTTCTGAGTAAATATAAACATCTTGATTTTTTTCATACTTCTATTTCACATTTTACTCTATATACATGATGCCTCCAATTTTTTAATGAAAAAAATAGAAACTAATATCAAATCATGTTTATGGTAATTTAACTCATGATTTTTTAACTAACATGAAGCAAAAGAAATTTCTTAATCATTATACATTGTTACACAACCAAGTCCCTATAAAGAATAACATTAATGGATGAAAATTTCACCACTTCTCGAAGGTAGGTTCAGAACTAGATCATTCACCAATCTTCATTTCAATTATTTAAAATATCATGACATTATTTATTCCAAATAAATTTAACTCATTTTTTAGTTGACATAGTTTTTTTAAAAGGTTGCGGCCGAAGCCTCAATTTATTATTAAAGAAAAAACCTATTTAGAGTGGGTAGAGGGTGACCCATTACATTTCCCAAAGTCCCAAGGCCAAGTGGCCTGCATACAGAGCTAGAAAGCCCATTTTTTTGGCCCAAAGGACCCCTTGGTGAATAGTATAGCTACAGTAACCACACAGCTACAGTCCCTGCTATAGTACCACCACCGCTACAGTACCCTGCTACATTCCATCCACTGCTACAGTGATGCCGCTGCTATAGTCCGTCGCTGATACAGTACTCTGCTACAGTACTCAGGAATTCTCCCTTGCCCGGATTTGATCCTGGGTCTTTTTGATGCCAAGGAAGAGTTTGAACCACTAGGGTACATGCTCGTTGTCTTAGTTAACATAGTTAGTGACCTATGTAATTGTGAAATGTTTTCCAGAAACCTCTTGTAATATCCTTTCAATCCATGAAAGCTACGAGTCTCAATTATATTTTTGGATCAATTCATTAACAACCTTTATTTTAGTAAAATAAATATTTATTCCATATTTAGAAGAAATCTGACAAAGGAATGAATTTTTTGAAACCTAAATTCTCACATTCTAAATTTTCCATGCAGTTTCTTTTCTATTAATGTTTTCAAAACAAACAATAAGGGTATTTAATTTTTCTCTTTACATCTAGAATATACTATAATGTCAACAATAAACACCAACACAAACATATCCAATAAATCTTGAAATATTCTATTCAAAATATCCATGAAAATAGTAGGATAATTATTCAACCCAAATGAAATAACTAAAAAAATCATAATGGCGATATCTAGTACATAATGCATGCTTTATGATTTCGGAATCCTTTATATTAAAATGATGGTACCCCAACCTCAGGGTAGCCTTGGAAAAATATTTTTCTTTTTGGATATGATCAAAACAATCATTGATATAATGAAAAGTATACATTTTTATAATATTAACGTTATTCAGGGCTCTATAATTAATGAAAAGTCTCATTAAAAATCATTCTCTTTTTGACAAATAAGACTGGAGCACCCCATGGGGAAATTCTAGGTTAGATGAAGCCTTTCTAATATATTTCTTGCAACTGGTTTTTTAATTCCACATGTTCTATTTGAGACATTTGATATGTGGGTTTAGAAATTAACATAGAATCTGGAAAAAAGTCAATAGTAAACAAAAACTATCAATCAAAGATAACTACATGAAAATCATTTGGAATGACATCCACTTATTCATTTACATCTAGTACATAATTAATCTGTATAGTTCCTTTATCATAAAATATATAAGCATGATAAATTTAACTTCCTTCTATTATCATTTAATAGCTTCCTAATATGTTGTAAACAGTATGGGTTTATTCATGTACACAGGCTGAATGTATTTATAAAAAAAACTTATTTTTCTCTACAATCAATCATATAATGATAAAAATAATTCTAGTCTATACACGCAATAACATAATAATCCACTAAGGGACAAACAACTAGGATTTTAGGTAAACTATCTCCACATATAATGATTGGTATATTCATATAATTTCTTCATGGAACAATACTTCCACCTGTTTTTTTTCCTGAGTTATAGTTTCATTTCATTGGGTGAAATCATTACGTTTTCCTATAATTACTCATAAATAAAAGATTGTGTACACCCTAAATCAATCAAAAAATTTGAAAAATATATTAAAATAATAAATTTACCTGATACCACCTCATTTTAAAGATCAAAATATAATGATGTTGTTGAAAATAATTTTACAACACCCTTCTACTTCCAATCTTGTTGATTCCCTTCCAGGGTGACTAGCTTCAGAATGTTTTTTGAAAAATGACCAAATAGTTTATAGTTAAAGCATCTCACCATTGGATTCTCATTAATTTTAAGATCATTTTCTCTCACTTATGAGATATATGTCACAAACATTCCACATTATTATCATTTCCCATAATTTACAAGACATTAACTAGGATTCTTTTTACGACTTTTCACAAGATAGGAAATTGATTTTATTTCATCCAGATTTCAATAATGAATTATTCCCCAATGCATGCCAACCTATCCACTTATTATTCCTATCATCATGAGGAACATACGTGTTAGAAAACTCCATCTCAACTTTTTCATCACAACAAACACGTTTCTCATATATGTTATGCTCTCATGAAGCAAATCAAATCCTAAAAATGTTTTCAACTCAGAATAAAAATTATTATTTTTACTATCAAATTCCATAGAAAATTACGATACATACCTAGTTTGCCTTGTAAAATTAGCTTCATATGTTACCATAGAATCATCATATTTCTTCCATAGATCCAATAATTGTTTCTCTATTATGAGTCAAATAGTATTATTAAAATATTTTTCATAAAAATACACTTAATATCATCCCATTTCAAACTGTCAAGATCATCTATTTATCTCATATTCTTAACCAGAGACCACCATTGATTGAATTCACCTTCAAAATGATTAATTAATTTTATTACCTTTTGATGTTCCGAAAATCGGATGACATCAAATATCATTTCTAGGGTATTGGTCTGTCCTTCAGTTATCAAAGGATATATGGTTACACTAAATGATGGAGGTTATTTCCTTATAAATTCTCTAAAAAAGACTCATTTCTTCGTGGTAGATTATATTCCTCTCTAGCATGGATATGAACAACTTTTATTTCATGAGTAAACATAGCCATTGCGCTCAAAAACTGCTCAGTTCCGATTCCCACAATTCCAACTTGTAGATTCAGACAAACATCTGCCTCTTGGTTTCTTCCTACATCAGCTTCCCTATTTCTTCTACAGAAAACCATTCCAAAAAAATATATTAGATAAATTAACATTTTGATATTTTAATTATATAAAATCTAAAATTAACCAAAGAGTAAAAAAAAATTATGTCATTTTTTGACATCATCCAAACCCATAATGTTATATAAACTATCCTTTGATACCCACTATTAGGACATACCCATATTAGAATAAATAATCATGAGTTTTATGAAATAAAATACATTCTTAGACACTGAGGATCTATTCAGGTTTATCATTTTAAATTAATCATGATAAAAACAAACATAACATCCCATAATCGTACACGAAGATACTACTAATAAAATATGAACTATTTGAATAATATAAAACATTAATAAAAACATATTTTCATTGAAAAATATTCATAATAATTAAATTTTTATCCTTAATTAAATTAAAAATCTTTATATCTTATTTGAAACATTTTAAACAAGAGATGAACCCAAAAATCATAGTAACAGATATAAGGAAAGAAATCGTTTGTCAAGTGATAACATAAAAACCAATAAAACCCATTTCTTAAAAAATCAATATCATGCATAGAAACATAATGTAGCTGAATTAATAAATATTTTCCACATAACTCTTACAATCAACTTTACACATGGAATAACCATTTTTTCAAATTTCATCTCCAGAGTACCCAATGCATTGGAGAGCTATAATAGGTCCCAACCATCATATCTAAAGATATAAATTGATAAACCTAACATATATTGATATATAATGGTATCAAACCAACATAATTATTTCCAAGGAACATGTAAATTTAATAAAGTATCAATAAATCAGGAGAAACACCTCACTCCATATATATATATATATAAACTTTTTGAATTTTGATAAAAAGACATTTAAAAAGATTTTAAATGGAATGTCCCTTAAAAAGATAGTTGTATTGATAATTAATCGAATGGTATGTATATTTATATGAAATATAAATACACATAATAAAACATAATATAAAAAAATAACAATATAAATAATAGTACTACTGCATGAGGAATAAATTAAAAGGACAACCTAATGATTGATAATTGGGTTAAGAATTCCCTTACCCCAGGTCCATCTTACATCCAAGGAGTTTAAAGCTCTAGTATAATTGTTTAAAAAGTGTTATTAATATCATAATGAATCATTTTAATGTTTATGACACATTATATGATAATTTAAAAATGTAATTTTGTCTATAAAAATATTAGTATTTTTTCCATTGTTTTGGGTTTCTTCTTTACCTGACTTCCATGTTCGGTTTGTATTTGATTTTATTTTCTCTAGGAAATGAAGTTGTAGAATTGAAATGAAATTATTTTCAATTTATTCCAAAATATTAAATGATTCAATAACTCATATAAATTATATTGTATGATGATGAATCATTTGAGAAATATTTAGTGATATCTATTTGGATTATTTTGCGGTTCTCTGATAATCACAAACTTGTTTCATTATATACCATAATATAATCTATATATGTTAACTATAGAACATTGAATAGGATATTTAATACACTATAAATTCTATTTTATCCACTCAAATTGTTTTATAACTAGTTTTAATGTAATTATTGGAAATTTTAAATACCTTATCCAAAATTTTTGTAAATTGCCACATCACAGGGGTGTTTTAATTATAGAATAAAAAAATATGAGAGAAATAATAATGATGATTATTTTCATAAACATGATGATAATACATAATATATATCATATTATATCTATAATTCTACTAGTATAATGGGAGGATAAGAGAGTGTAATAAAAGAAACTATTTGAATAGAAAACACAGGAAAATGAAGGGGGATTCCTTCCTATTAATATCTTCACCTTGAGATCCTCTTTAAGGCCTTTATTTTTGGCCTTTGGGTGAGACCACAAGGTCTTGGACGTGGGGAAGAGCCTTGGGGATGGTATTTGGTAAATCATTGTCATTTATCAATGCATGAGAGGTGTGAGAGAAATAGGAGAATGAGGGTGGTATTTATAGTGGAGGAGATGAGGTGTTTACATTATTTAAATAATTATTTTAATTTTTTTTCAAGACTATGAATAGACATCATTATTGAAATAAAAATAGTAAATATATCATTTTACTTAGAAACAACTGGTATTACATCATTCATGATGACAAAAATAGTTTATTTAACTGAGAATTTGTATATACAGTATTTTACCATATTTTACTATACATAAAACATTCATGTTTTTTAGAAAAATAAAAAAAAACTCGCCGGAACCATTTTACCTTTTGTAAAATTAAAAGTGGAACTTCATTATTTGAAAATAATATTATAAATATGATTAATTTAATTTTTATATAAAATCATATTATATTAGAAAAATAATTTTTTTAAAACTATCACTCATTTTATGCCACTTTAACAAATTAATCATGATATCATTATCTTATAAAAATAAGAAAATAATATAATAAATAAATTTAATATTCATATCTGTATGTTACTATTCAATAAAAAACAATATGATTCATTCAGACTCAAAATTACATAATGATCACAACCACAGATATCTGTTACAATATCTCTCTTCATAAAATTACAGGTTCATATTCTGATTTGATTTCTTTCTCCTTATATACTCTTTGTTATCTATGATGTTATATTGCTATAACATTTTAGATTTCATCAAATTCCCTTTTAGTTCCATCATCGATGGTGTACAATAAGATCTGTTGATATTTAATAAACATCTCGTCAATAATATATCCCATATTCCATCAAGAACAAGAGTTTTTTGTTTAATATAATGTATTTTTATTCTATATCATGTCGATATCCATATGTCAATAGTATAGTGTTGTTGTTAATCATACATTCTCTTTGTATAATGTCTCAATATATTGAAAAATATACTTTTTAACCAATTATATAATCATATTCCATTGAGATCACATTTTTTCCTTGTTATTATAGGATTCACTAGGTTCATTAATTTAATTCTCCTTTTTCACTTATTAATCTTGTGGCTTTCAAGTCGTCATTAAAAAAATTCCCACAACGGTTTATTTTTATTCCACTGATTACAAAAAATTTCAAAATAAATATATATTTTTCAAAACACCTAAACCACTATAAAAGTATAATATCCAGAAGGATATGAAGTATATATTTTTTTCATATAGCATGACACACATTGATATTTTTACATCTTTATAGAATGAAATAAAACAAATAATATCTTTACAACAACTCAGAACATGACCATGATTCCCATAATATGAACACATATTGTCATATTAATCTATTTTAATATACATTATAGATTCACTAAAATTAATAAATTTTTGAGATTATTTATTTAATTCAACATTATTAAATCCTTTTACCTCATTTTATTAATTTACTAAAGGATTCTTGATTTATTAGGATAATCTTATATCAAACCTAAAACTTCCATTTCCTACAATATCTAGTCATTTTCATTCATGAAACTTATTTGAATTTCATGATGACATGGTATGTTTACTCATATTATTCTTATTTACTATCACAAAGAAATCAATAATTCTTACCAAACCTCTATACCGAGTAACTTTATATTAATAACATACCTTTCAACAATTATTAATTTTAATTTTTCTTGTTATTCAATTTTAATGAGATTCACTTGATCTTTATATCCTTATTATAATTGTACTATAAACAACCATGTTGTTGATACCATATTTTCCATCACATTTATCTTTTAATTATGTAATATTATTCATAATTTTATGGGTCTATAAACATCATTTTATTTTTATTCAATAATATATATTGAGAAATTATCTATAATACCATCAATCGTAGTCTTTAAATTATCACCAATTCATATTCCTCATATATATTACTCAATGAGGTTCTTTGAGAGACTTGTTATAGTATCATATAATTCATATAATCAATTTTCGAATGATTTATTATTTTTTTGGATAATCTTCTTGACCTCCCTTTGTGGAATCCTTTACCATTCCTTTTTCATCAGTACCCTCATCAAACATACATTCCTCATCTTCATTGTTAGATCCACAAAAATATTGTATTTTGAAAAATTAATCTAAGGAATACATAAAATTAAATAATCAAAACACTTTATCTTAACTATCAAGTGGATCTGTTCATTGATTTTTGTATTCCACAAAAGAACTCAATAATTAATTAAAAAGGAATTGGTATTTTGGAAAATGATTAAAAAAATTATCAAATTTTGATTCTCCATGAATTTCAACAGAATATTTAATAAATTGTTCCTAATGGTTTAGTTCAGCCTCAAGTTATTAAACATCCTTATATGAATATTTTAGTAGTATTACAATTTATTAGGTTGGTTAGGGTTATAGAAGATAATATAGAGGGTGGTAGAATATATCAGATTAAAAATATTTATATATATGATTAATTAACAAAAAAATTATCAAATAATATCTTCCATGTTATAATTCAATGGAAAATAAAATAGAGATCATGTAAATTTTTATCGCTATTTTTTTTCAATATCATAATAATGTACTAATTTATCAATATAAATGTTGTAGATACATTGATCAATAGACTAATTCTTTACAGGGGGTCATTAACTAATTACAAACAACATTATCAAGTCCATGTATAACATATAAACCTTACATTTTCATGTGGTGTCAAAACCAAATTACAATAGTGTTTTTAGATAGAAAGAGTCACAAACCAAATGGTCCTAACATTAGTCGCTAGGTATCCCAACTCAAATAATGAAAATGTTTTATTTAAACAAATAAATTTAATTTTAGAGAAAAACTAACAGATTTAAATAAGTTCTACATACATAGAATACTCATGTAAAATAGAAAGAACATAATCAAAGGGATTACATGTTGTTTTTATAGATTATATTATCATCTAATCACATGAATTAAAAATATGTAAAATTAGTTTTTCTATAGTCCTTGAGGGATCATACCATATATTAGATAATTTCTTTCATATGAATAATTTCATTGAACATCCATGTATCACACTACAACATTTTTTCCATAGTATGACATGAAAATATGGATGGAGGTATTAAAGAAGTACCGTTTCAGTATTATTTTATCACACAACCACCATTGAATCTCATCTGAAAGTAGCTAAAATAAAACATAACATAACATATTTTATCCAATGGTTAGATAATTGAAATTTACTAATTCAAAAAGGATAATTATTGAATTATAAGAGAGAGTAAGGAAAATATTTTCCTAAGTAAATTATCTCCTAGATATCATTAAATATTAAAAACCATAAAAAATTATTCCTCACACTAGTGCAGAAAACGTTTTTTACGTCGGTTATTTTTAATTTCTTACGTCGGTTTCTAGCTGACGTTAATACGTGCGACGTTATAAATAAGGTTTTTGACGTCGGTTATTTAAAAACCGACGTCAAAAAGCATAAAATCGCGATGTTTATCACGTCGGTTATTTTAGAACTGACGTGATAAAGGGCCTGGAGAATGGTTTATCACGTCGGTTATTTTAGAACCGATGTGATAAAAGGCCTGGAGAATGGTTTATCACGTCGGTTATCGAAGAACCGACGTGATAAACGGCCTGGACAATGGTTTATCACATCCGTTCTTAAACAACTGACGTGATAAACAGGGGGTGAGGGGGTTTATCACGTCGGTTCATATAGAACCGACGTGATAAACTGGGGTGAGGGTGGTTTATCACGTCCGTTCTATAAGAACCGACATGAAAAACGAGGGGGAGGGTGGTTTATCACGTTGGTTATTCTATAACCGACGTGATAAACTGGTGGGAGGGGGTTTATCACGTCGGTTAGTCAATAACCGACGTGTTAAACCATTCTCCAGGCCCTTTATCACGTCGGTTATTAAATAACCGACGTGATAAACCAATCTCCAGGCCTTTTATCACATCGGTTATTAAATAACCGACGTGAAAAACCATTTTCCAAGCCTTTTATCACGTCGGTTATTAAATAACCGACCTGATAAACCCAAATTTTTTTAAACAGAATGCAGTGATCTTCTCTCCACCAGAATCAACCAGAAAATGAATCAAGAAATCATACCACAAAAAGAGAAGTACATCAAAAATAAGCATGTAAATAGATAACATATAAAACTTACCCACTAGACATCATCCACCCTCATTTATACCCCATGGACAGCCCTCCCACACCCCGTTGGAGCCCTCACCCTCATGTATACCCCCTGGACAGCCCTCCCCCACCCCGTTGGAGCCCTCACCCTCATGTATACCCCCTGGACAGCCCTCCCCCACCCCATTGGAGCTCCCACTCTCATGTATACCCCTTGGAACACCCTCCCCCACCCCCATTGGAGCCCCCACCACACTCTTGGACTGCCCCCGACCCCCGGACACCCCCAAACACCCCTCGACAACCCCCACCCGCCTGAACAGCACCCGCTCACCCCCTCACCCCACTTGACAGCCCCCACCACACCCCTGGACAACCCCCCACCCATGGACAGCACTCCCACACCCCTGGACCGGCTTCCCACACCCCTGGACATCCCTGCCACCCCCCAAGACTGTCCCCCCACCCCACCGGACAGCCCTCCCAGACCGCTGGACACCCCCAACCCCACTGAACACACCCCCACACCCTGGGAACCCTTCCCCCACAGACCCAAATCCATACCAGAAGAACCATCAAAAGTAGACCAAAACAAGAAGTAGAGAAAAATTAAACATTCACTTATATAACATTCATAACTTACACTGTCAACTTCAAAAAAAAACTAAATCAATCCTAAATAACTACCAAATAGACAACTAAAACGACAATATTCAAAATTACATTTTACATTACAAACAACTAAAATTCAATCAAACCTGTAAAATAAATTGACCACTCCACTTGTACGTGTTTGATGTCTTCAGCAGTATAGGGTTGAGGGTCATCAAAAAGCTACAAATGAAAAAGCAGATAGTTAATGTGTATAATGAATAAATCAAATTGAAATATGATGGCAAAGTTTAAGAGGAAATCGTACCAGATCAAAATTCACAACTGTCCCAGTTGTTATTACTTCATACATAAATCTTAACATATAATATCTGCATTCGATGAGGCCTTGTTGTTCATGAAAATTCTGTTTTGAATGAGTGTAAATTCAATATATTATTTTTATGTAATAAATCAAAAAGTACAAATTATAAATGGAAATTTACCTTTGCCTTTACATATTTGATCTTTTCATTTCTTTTCTTTGTGTTTTTTCGAAAGTAGGCCCATGCACTGTTAGAAAATAATACGAATGGGGTAAATTTAAAATTTATTATAATATATAAAACTATTGAGAAGTTGAAACTTACTTTTCCAATATATTCATAAAACTTGCCCGCACATCACCATGAACAGAGCATATCCAATAAAGAGCTTTCTCCCTTGGGAAAAAAATCCCTAACATCCAATGATTACTGATAAAAGAAAATTTAATGCTAGTGGTTTTTTATGTTAAAATATTATTAACTATTTGAGAGAAATGTGTTTCATACCTCTCACAAAAAGGCATCATCCAACATTGTTGGATTATATTCTTTTCAAATCTTTCAGCAATATAAACCATTCTTTGTTCCTCAGTCAATGCACATGCTTCATGGGAAATCAATTGCGGGTCCATGAATCCATATACATCTGTCAGTTCATTCCTCTCACAAATTTTATAAATATACCTAATACAAAACATATATAAGTATACATTTTTAATAAATATAACGCAGGGAAAAGGTGTTAAGACTTAAATGGAAAAAACTTTCACCACGTTGATGCCCAACTTATCTCCAGTAACAAGCTCCATGATATTAGATTTTGTAATCCCCACACTTATTTCACGTCCACAAACATGAGATTCCATTGGAAACTCATAAAAACCCAACAACAAATGTGAATATCTTGACAATCTGTCAAGACCACTGGAATCTGTATCTGATGTCATAGCTTGTTGTATTTGTTGTTGTCTATACAATATTTCTTTACCTTTGAAGTATTCCTGTGAAAAAAATTGAGAATTATAGTATTTTTCAAATGATAAAACAACTTTAATAAAAAAATAAAATAATAGATATAACATTCATACCTCTATGGTAATGAGTCGAAGAAGTCTGGATGGCCAAAATAAAAAATGGCCGATACTCTGTCCAACTGTCGCCACCTCATCTGTAGGTATTGGTACCCTAGCTGATCTATCTATAATATCCTGTACAGTGACCCTCTGATTCTCTACCTCTAATTGTAGATGATGAACTGTATCTCCTATACAATATACCAACCCGTATGCTACTATATGA
This sequence comes from Viscum album, assembly GCA_963277665.1. NCBI lineage: Eukaryota > Viridiplantae > Streptophyta > Magnoliopsida > Santalales > Viscaceae > Viscum > Viscum album. The sequence continues at coordinate 1,285,535,176 of OY728141.1, forward strand.
TGTTGAGAATCATCAACATACAACTCGCAATATGTAGGAAGCTGCGGCGGAGGCGTAGGATAAAAAATGGGGTCCGCAGGCTGAGGTGGGGGAGTGGGAGCTACTGGCGGAGGTGGAGGATAAATAATGGGGTCTGCAGGGGGAGGTGGAGGAGTGGGAGTTGCAGTCTGAAATTGTCTTTGCATTTCTGCAAACATAGACTGCACGGAATCTCTAATCTTGTCTTCCATTGTCGCATTAATATTTTGAACTTCAGCCTCCAAGGATTCTATTTTTTTTATAAACCCCCTCAATGTTAGAAGTTGAATAACGTGGAAACACTTTTCTTACCGATACACCTGTCGGATATCCTCTTACACGACCAGGATGTTCGGGCCTTCCCAATGCTGCAAATAAAATATCTTCCCTCCCAGTAGCTGTAAATGTCCCCTCTGAACTTTGCTCCTCAAGAGAGTCTTGTATTAATTAATTGAACATTTCTGTAATGAAGGAAACTTATATGAAGAAAAAATTTAACTTAAATAAATTAAATAGATATCTTACAATCCTCTCATCTACGATTCTCGATTCTTCCGAATGATATTGCCCTTTTTTTCCCTTCCGAGCTCTCTTCCATTTTTCATGTCTAGATGGAGGGGATGGAGGGGCCACCTCTCCAGAGCTTGAAGACTCAGCTCTTAGTTGTTGAAATTTTTCCGCTATCATTTTTTCTTCCAATAATGTATACCCTCCCCGAGATAAACTATGAGGGTATACATTTTTAGATTGGATCTTCTGATGAGATTTCCTTGTTTGCTGTAATTTAAGAATAAGAAATCATTAACAAAACATTAATAAAATCATTTATATAAGAAAGTATATAGAAGTTTACATTGCCCTTACCAGAAATGACTCTTTTTTCTACTTTCAAAAAACTGTCTCCATGTGTCTTCATCTATAAAAGGATATATACGACATGGATTGTCATGACTCCTATGAACATAAATGAAATCAGATGTGAGGGTTGATTTGAAATCCCTCCATCTCCTGGCACCCAACGATAAGCATTTCTTCCTGACTCTTACAGTGTCAGGAATATCAAATTTCATCTGACAAAGAAGAGGTTAAACATATTATATATACCAGAAACATTAAAATAATGGTCAAACAATGACAAAAGATCTTACCAAAATAGTCTCCCACAACTGAGAGATAATCGATTTATCCACACCTCTCCAATCATCATACAGAATGCTTACTTTGGTCTTAGCCCGAGTTGCAACAAAACTCTTAAAATCATTGGCATTCGGACCTCGAGGAATATCATCATCATCAAACTCAACTACTATCCTCTGATCCTGCGTACGGGCAAGTGATAATTTTGGTAAACGTGTGCAACCACGTTTACCAACCTTTGAACTCTTTGTCGTAATAGGAGCATGTGAATGTTCATCCCCAGAGGTATGACCAGCAATATGATCCTCCCCAGAATCATGTGGTTGATCATCTGAATGATATGTCATTATCCTTCAAATAAAAAAAACAAACGTCAGTTCACAAATATACAAATTCAAATATTTTAATACTACTGTAATCAGAAAATAGAAAAGTGTACTAGGTTACATAATAGTAAACATTGGTAATATGAGAGGTTTGTTTTAATCCAAACCCAATGAAACCCAATTGAATGAAAGAATGGAAATGAGAGTTTTGTTTTAATCCAAACCAAATGAAGAACTAAACAAATAAAATAATACAAACACATGGAAGCCTTAAGCGCCAAAAGTGTGAGAGCAGCTGATGGAGAGGGAGCTCAAGCTTCAAGGATGGCAATGGATCACAAGAGGCCTTGGAGATTTGTCGTTAGAGTATCAAGACAACAAAATATATTTTGGTTGTGTTCCCGGCATCCATGGTTTCTTATTTATAGTAGAAATACCCATAAACACTTCAATATGGCCGTTGGAGGGCTTCCGGAGACGTTGGGGGTCAAAAGTACAAGTCTGGTCAAAGCCCAACGGCTAGTTTGACTGGGCACATCGGCGAGCCGGTGGTGTCTCACCAGCTGGCTGGTGGTCCACCGGCTGGCCGGTGCTGAGCTCCCGGATAGCCGGTGGTCCAGACAGAGCAGGCTTTCTGTCTGGGTTCCACTGGCTGGCCGGTGGTCATCCACCGGTTGGCCGGTGTCACCAGGCAGTGGGCAAGCCCACTGCCTGGGTCCTCTAGCTGGCCGGTGGGCAAGAACCGATTTTCCGGTGCCCATACCGGCTGGCTGGTGGGAATCCACCGGTTGGCCTGTGGACTCAGAGAGTCCACTATCAGCCTTCTTGGGCCAACTCCTAGGCAACCTTTTTCCTAGCATCAAAAAACATGAAAACAAGTTAGAACACGATGAGACTAATTGAGATCATTAAAATCCAAGAGAGAGGGGTACAACAATAAACATGATAAAGTAAACTAAACAAACTTAAAACAAACAATAACATATACTTATTTTATTTTAAAACAGGTTTTAATAAATAAAAAACTTATAATATCTAACATTTATGGAAAAAATAAATGTAAACAAGAAATAAACATATGTTACCTATAATTTTAGGAATGTACAGATGGATTGTTTTCCCAAATTCCTTCGTCGTGATCGTTCCTTATGGCACAAACTATGTCTTCAACATGATCGCCATTATGTTCTATTAATATTTCCATTGAAGTAGGGATCTCACATAAATCAGCATATTCATCAAGTTCATCCTCACCAACATATTGTTTTTTCCCTTGTAAAACAACATCCCACTGCATATCTGATTGATCTACTACATAAAAAATTTGTTTTGCATGTGTTGCTATTATAAAAGAATCAGATTTGTCTTCCAATCTATTCAGATTAACAAGTGTCATTCCAAATTCATCGTGTCTGACACTGTTGTTACCGTTAAACCATTTACAGTTAAAAACGGGAACTTTAATTTTAAAGTAATCAACCTCCCATATGTCTTCAATCACTCCATAATATGTATTTGATACAAAAATTGGGTTTTTGTCCTTAGCACTCGAAAAATGCATTGCTTCTGCAAACACCAATACACCACTATTCTGAACTGCACTTCTATTGTCCTGAGCTTTTTTATGAAATGTATAACCATTAATGTCATAACCAGACCATGTTATCACATTTAAACATGGACCACCCACTATCCATTTTAATGTCTCTGATACATCTGATCTACCAAGCAAAGTCTTTTTAATCCATGACAAAAAAGTTTTGTTGTGCTCATTCAAAATCCACATTTCTTTCTTCTTTGGATGACATTGTTTCAACTCATTAATATGCAATGTGATATATGGTTGAGCATCAGCTATGTTCTTCAAGATGTATGATTCTAACTTCTTCATCTGTTCAGCTGACAATGATTTGTCTTTCAAGCCGCGAATCCCCTTTCCCTCATTATTAACTCGTTCATGGCGAGATGGAGGCAAACCTATGTGTTGCGCCGCAGCCAAGTAGCTCGTACAAAACTCTGCTACCTCCTCAGAAATATACTTTTCAATAATGGAGGCTTGAGGTCGATATAGATTTTTAACATACCCCTTTAATATTTTCATATACCTTTCAAAAGGATACATCCAATGAAGATATACAGGTCCCAAAAGCTTTATTTCTCGAACCAGATGAATCATTAAATGCACCATTATATCAAAAAAAGTTGGAGGAAAATACATTTCCAATTGAAAAAGTATTAAAATTGCATCCTTTTCCAAAATGTTCAAAGCATTCAAACCAATCGCCTTGTTACAAATTGAATTGAAAAAATAACACAACTTCATTATAGTCTTTCTGACACAAATGGGAAATATTCCATGCAATGCAACTGGTAGAATTTGTTGCATCATGACGTGACAATCATTTGATTTCATACCTATCAACTTCAAGTCCTTCAATGAGACAAAAATTTTTAGATTAGAAGAATAACCTTGAGGCACTTTGGTATCATGAAGACACTGACAGAAGCTAATTTTCTCCCTCTTCGATAATGTATGACAAGCCGGGGGAAGAAATGTTCGTCTTCCATTAGGAGTGGGAGCTAACTCCAAACGTATTCCAATTGATAGTAAGTCTAATCTTTCATTCAACCCATCTTTAGTCATTCCTTTAATATCTAACAATTTTCCAATCAAAGAATCACAGATATTCTTCTCCACGTGCATGACATCAATATTATGTTTAACTTCATGATACCTCCAATATGGTAGCTCAAAAAATATTGACCTTTTCTTCCAAATATGTCTATCATTACCAGATTTCTGTGTCTTTCCCAATGTCACGTCAAGGTTTTTCACCCTCTAAAAATACAGATCATGGGATAAAGGTTTTGGAGCAGTATCAAATTCTTGTGAGCCATTAAATGCCTTTTTTAGTCTTCTATAAGGGTGTTCCATAGGCAAAAACTTTCGATGACCCATGAACACTATTTTCCTCCCATGATGCAATTGACAATAGGACGTCTGTTGTTCGCAAATTGGACATGCTTTATGCCCTTTAACACTGTATCCAGAAAAATTTCCATACGCTGGGAAGTCATTTATAGTGAACGGAAGCACTGCATGCAGTTGAAAATATTCCATTTTATAAGAATCATACACCCTAATACCATCAGCCCATAACAGTTTCAAATCATCAATCAACGGTGACAAGTAAACATCAATATCATTACCGGGTTGCTTTGGACCAGAGATCATTGTACTCAACATGACATATGTGCGCTTCATACAAACTTCAGGAGAGAGGTTGTAAATTACCAATAAAACAGGCCATGAACTATGTGTGCTACTGAGTGTTCGGTATGGATTCATTCCATCTGTGCACAACCCTATTCTGAGATTTCATATTTCATTTCCAAATGTAGAATACTGCGCATCAATTTTATTCCATTGTGGACAATCAGCTGCATGACGTATTTTTCCATCACATACCCGCTCTTCATCATGCCATCTTAACCTTTTTGCATCATGTGAATTAGCAAATAAACATTTGAAATGATTAATTATAGGAAGATACCAAAATACCTTTGAAGGGAGCTTTGTAATCTCTACATCACCCTGTGATTTTTCTTTCACCTTATACCGTGATGTCCCACATTTTGGACACTCTGACAGAAATTCATATTCCTTCCTATATATAATGCAGTCATTCAGACAGGCATGTATTTTCTTGTATCCCAATCCCATCGGGCATAATATTTTCTTGGCTTTGTAATGTGAATCTGGAAGATCGTTATCTTTTGGAAGAATGACTTTCATCAATTGAAGCAGCTCTGTAAAACTTCTGTCACTCCATCCATGCTCCGCCTTTAGGTTAATCAATCTTAACACCGCTGATAGAACCGTAAAATCTGTACAACCGGGATATAATGGTTTTTCAGCATCACCATATAGACGTGCAACTTTCGGTTCTATCTCAATTTGTTCTGCTACAATATCGCGAATCATTTCTTCAATTCCATCGGAGTTACCATCTTGCGAATCATCATCATCAGTGACATTCCGTCCAGTTTCACCATGCCAAATCCAAGGGCTATAACTCGGATTAAAACCATGACATATCAGATGATCTTTTATCTCTCTACTTTTCAACTTCTCCATATTCAAACATTTCAGGCATGGACAGAAAAAAATGTCGCTACTTGAAACATTTCGTTTTGCAAATTCCAAAAAGGCATGAACACCTTCCTCAAATTCATTGCTCATTCGATGTGCCGTAATCCAACTTCGACTCATTATTACCTATAACAAATATCAACAAAAAATATATATTTTTAAGATAAGACAAAACATGTTTATATGAAAAAAATCATAATTTGAATGTAAAACAATATAAAATATAAAACAAATCTTGAAAGTAGTAGTAGTTTTCATAAGTACCCAACACCAAATAGCTATACATCGTAAGTGTCATGTTAAAAATATGAATATAGACCATTTGTTTTATGTTTAATAATATTTTCATATTATCTGATCATTCTGATTATATATTTGAATTACGATATCCTTTCGATCCGATATATAATCTAAGGACATTAATATTTCAATAGAAAAAGTAATGTTAATATCATGGTAATGTAAAAAAAGTATATGTCCAACTATATATATGTAATACCAATAAAAAAATACATATGTGTTTGGCCTGGGTTTCACACATAAAACAACTCATCTCACAGATTAAATTTTTGAATCATCCTACATAATACTTATTTTTATAACATAGGGAATAAAAATAATAAAAGTTTTGATTTATGATACTCATTATGGGTAAACATGATATATATAAATATAATATATAATCTCATAAAAAGATATCCATGGGGGTATAAGAGCATACACAAAGCACATGATCAAAAAGATAAGTGAAACAGTTCTATATAATCATAGATCGTAAAACCTGAGTCCAAGTATAACAATTTTAGCATAACATAAGACATGATTTATATGATAGTGGGAACATGATTTAAAAAACCTGATTCACAAGATCCCAACATTGGTATGTGGAATAACATAAGAGTGTGGCACAAACATAATCATATAAGTCATAACATTTGTCAAGGGAAAACATAGTTTCATTCACATCATATTGGGATATGTTAATCAGCTTTCCTATAATTTATTATAATATTTCTTACCAGGCACATCACATAACACATTGGACATGGTATAACCATCTGTATCCCATATTGATCTATGATATATAATGCATTGTCGAATGCATTAGAAGGATATTATGGACCCAAATGTCACATAATGACTAACCATATATATGGGTGAATCGTGATCATCAAATAATTTATAACACTTTCGTAGATCAATTAACTAACAAAAATGAAATGGGGGTCATAATTGTTTTTACAAAACATAATAATTATTAATAAATAAAAATTTGTTTGGATGGTAAGATTAGAAAATATACCTAATTCAATCTAATTATCATTAAATTATTTCTACCTAGATATAAAAGACCTTTATAAAAAATATAATTTAACTTCAGAATGAAAAGAAAGTACCCTTTACCTTTTTTATAATGAAAAATCTGAAAAGGATGATAATAATATTTAGGTATTATAATTTTTTTTTTGAATTATTAATAATAAAAGAAATCACCTCACTTGGTTTTGTTGAAAATCGGACATACCATCGTATTCAAGAAATCAGATACACTTTGCATGAAAAGGTCCATCATTTTTAGGAGATGACTGAAAGAAGAAATGTATTATCAGACTCACCATGAGTCCAGAATGAAATATTTGCTTGTAATAGGTATGAATTGATATTTTTATGAATGCAGATGAAAACAGATGATGGTTTTCTAATCTAGGAGTTCTAAAAATCATAATTTTTTGAAAAAATATTATGATGTAAGAATGTTGAATAAAATTTTAAGGATAGGTATTACCGATTGTACCTGGTCCAATTTCATTCATGAAAATAATCTTCTGTACAATCATATTGAAAATATGATTTTAAGAAAATAAGTACTACCAATCTTCATCCATAAAGACACATTCCAGCTAAGTAGGAAATAATAATGTTGCTGGAAGAATGGAACGTTACAGCACCACCCATTATTTTTCAGATTTTGCTGAAGCTAATCCACAATGTTTTAATAACCATTTGCGAGTTGAATGTTGCGAGTTGAATGAACATAATAACCATTTGCAATAAAAAAAATTCCACGAGATTCAAAAACGAACGAAAATCACATCAAGAATAGAAACAAAAACGAACGAAATAAATTCGTGGAAGGCTTACTTGAATGTCGCGAGTTGAGATGATAGATCCGAGAGCAGTGAAGAAGATAAAAAATGAAGCCAAAATGAGTGTAATTCAGGCGATCGACGAGCCGATTAGGGTTTACCGCGTGAGAGAGAGACGAGCCGGCGACTGTCAATCGAAAAAATCGTAAATGACAGAACACGGGCTTTAATTTTTTTAAATGCTTTATAACGTCGGTTATTATATAACCGATGTTATAAACTATTTTTTTGCTTTTTTGCGTCGGTTATCTTAAAACCGACGTAAAAAGGCTCCCGCGCTTTGGTTTTTTACGTCAGTTATTTGATAACCGACGTAAAAAACGCGTAGATATCGGGTTTTTTTACGTCGGTTTCCAAATAACCGACGTAAAAAAGCCCGATATCTACGCGTTTTTTACGTCGGTTATTTGATAACCGATGTATAAAACGCGTAGATATCGGGTTTTTTACGTCGGTTACAAAATAACCGACCTAAACAACCCCCCGCGCATTGGTTTTTTACGTCGGTTATTTGATAAACGATGTAAAACCCCAACATGCGCGATTTGTAACGTCGGTTATTAAAATAACCCACATGAAAAATCTACTTGCCGCATTGTTACGTCGGTTATATATAACCGACGTAAAAAATGGTGACGTAAAAAACGATATCTGCACAAGTGTCATAATTTGAAATAATCATTCATATGTTCAAACATCATCATTTTAATATATCAAAGGCATATCCTAGGAAAATTTTAGAACAATATTCTTCAGTGTTAAAAATTTTAAAAAATGTGGAATATATGCATGTTTATATGATGGATTTAAAATTTTAGTTACCCTACATTAAAAATTCGAAACCTAATTTGAAAAATATTTTTGTCATCTAATATGAGTTTATAATTTTAATAAAAAGATAAAAATCAAAATAGTAAATTTAAATTTTATTTGAGTTTCATGTCTTATTAACACATGATATGAAAACAAAAAATTATTGTAAATACTATTCACATGTATTAAAATAAATTAATCATGATTTATGGAGTGATTTGAATAATTAATCGATATAAAAATATTAGGAATTATATCATAATTCTATAAAAATCACTAAATAGGGCAATCTAGATAAAAATATTCATATATGTATAAAATACATTCTTTCATAAATATAACCATAATATTTAAAATAGTGTATCATGGTAGAACAGGGTTTACATAATCTTTGTAAGGGTAAACATATGTAAAGGTAGATTTTCTGACTATATATGTTTCTCCTCAATCACTAGGATAGGGGGAACATGGAATTGTGTAGGTGGTGTATATTTAATTGTCATCCTACTTACGAGTAAATGATAAGGAACACGAGGATAATATGAATCTAGGCCATGGGTGACATGTAACATGACTAAAGGTATAAATGATAGTTGCTTAAAGGTATAAAAGTGTTAAAATATCATGCATAACATCCAAAATACTATGTGTAAGGGTATATATAACACCATATAAAGGAAAAAAATAAAAAATTAATGGATAACATAAGGGTAAAATCAGGAGTTTTGTAAGGGTAATAAAATATCAATTTAATTGAGTAATAAAAAATTTAAAAAATAAAATGATACAAAATAATTAGACTAATTACTTAAGTTATAAGTATAAAAAAACTACAATAAAAGGAAACAATATAATTGTTGTATTAGTGCATGGAACTACTTGTGTGAGCGTAAAAAATTGTTTTATAAAGGTATTGGATGACATTAAATGATTATGAAAGGGTGTAGAATGTATTTCAAAACATTTTCAAGTGTAAATTAAAATATAGTAACAATATTAAAAAATGAAATATTTTTATCTAAAAATAGTTATTAAATAATTAATATAATAAATATTAAATATTAAATATTAAATAATAGTAATTATAAATAATTAAATAAAAATATATATTAACAAAAAATATTTACATAAATATATTATGTACGAAAATATAATTAAATAATTATATTCAAATCCATTTTTAACATGAATGATATAAAATATAAAACCTCTAAATGGAAACTTAAAATCCATCAACTAACAAACTCCCATGGTTTTTGAAATTATAAAACAAATAACGTTTATCAAAATCCCCCCACACTTTTGATTTTTATAAAAACCAAATACAATAGAAAAATTAAATTTAAAAAATTTCCCCCTTTATATACCATAAAATAAAATACTATTTTCAATAAAAATCCAGTCATCTCATGTTTAAATTTTATATTCATAAATATAGAAAAACCAATAGTTTAGAAAAAGTATCTACATATTGGTTTTCAAATAGACAATATAAAAACAAATCTACTTTATTAATATAATCTGATATGAAATGATATGTCCTGACAATATGATTAGTTCGATAAAGATGTAATTTATTTTTTAAAGTATAAATAACAAACTAATTATAATAATAAATTGGTATATTTTCAACATAAAAACTAAAATCATATAATTTTTGTTAAATCCACTTTTTACATAAACATGATGTTATAGAAACATGTTCACTCTTAGAAGTTGATAATTCCATTATATTTGTTTTACTTCATGAGGCTAGATTTTTATAGAGAAAATGACACATACCTGAGGTAAATATTTTATAAATTCTACATCTTACAAAATTAGAGTTAGAGAAACTAACTATCTCATAACAACTCTCAAGAGAAAATTAATATAGTATCACTGTTTCATTTATCATATCCAAAAATATAGTTAATATCCATTATATGATATTCCTTAACATAATATGTAAATATAGAACATAAATAATCCCTAAAAATTATATTATGTAAAAAAGATGTGAAATAGAATACGAATCCAATCCCACCTCTAAATAACACATAATCAATATAATTAACAGAATTATTAGAACGTAATTTAAAACTAATACACATAGGGGTTTAAATTATTTTACATAAATGAAGTACAAAAAGGCTAACCAAATATTTATAATATATTTATTGGTTCATGAAAATAAAATAATTTTAATTTTACATGCTCTCCTAAAAAATATAGTTTACCGATGAGACACTGATCAAAATCACTATCGATCAAAATTGAAAATTCATTAAAAATAATGTTATTTTAAGTGAAAAAATAATATCTTCATTATACATTTTTCCAATTAAACTATTATTTGAACTTATTTCAATAAATAATGTTGTTTTTACTATACATTTATTAAAATTATTCTTCAAGAAAATGCAAATTTATCAATATTACCAAAATAAGGGTGTTTTTTAAGACAATATAATTTAACTGTTCATTTAAAAAAATCACTACAAAATTATCTATTTTTATAACCATGTTTTGTGAAACATAATCAACATTACAAATAAAAAAGTTCTAAATTTACTATTTTAACATCTATTTGAAATTAAATAAAAACATAAAATGATGTAATAGTTAACTAAACACTAATATATTTGTTATGAGAAACATTTAAATGAAATTAATTTATATGAAAAATAACCTTGAGAAATAAACATATATTTATTTTATATAATTTTACTATATTCATCAATTTTTTTAAAAAAAATTACTTCCAAATTCATTTTTATTTAAAGGGGGTTTAACTAATGTATAATGAAAATTTGTAGAAAAAATAATTAAATACATCTTGTATAGATATAATATAATTAGAAACATTCACATCATCTAAAACATCATTGGGTAAACAAGTAGAAACTAAAAAGTAATTATAAAATAAAATTGAAGATGTTTTTATTTTCATACCATTACCAACATTAGAAAACACATTTTCAATAGAACAGATCATATAAATCCCCCAAGATCTTGGATCAAATTGAGGAGAATTTTTCTCCCCCTTAATATCTATATTATCATGATTTTTTCATTTTCCAAAACTGATATTTTGAAAATCATCATCAATATTTTCCAAAATAGATTTCAGAACACCCTAAGATTCATCAAACATAATATGAACATATTCTTCAAAAATCATTGTATGATTATTTAAAATTTTATAAGATATATGATTAGAATAATAATGATGAATGATACCACATAAATTCATAGATGCAATAATTTATATTTTATCATTATTATTCAAGATAAAAACATAGAAAACAAAATAATTAAAATAGCAGACACTGATTTTTTGATGATTAAAAAACTCATAATGGGTTTTCAATAAAAATTGCTTGACCTGAACTCTATTTAAAACATAAAATCTAGTATCAGAACACTTATTCCTAAAATACATAACTAAAACATATTCATTGAAAATGTTAGTGTCATTTCATGAATATATTTAGTTTACTATTTTAATTAAATATTTTATGGTGTTGTTATAGTATCATAATGACTATTATGATAATCACATCATTCACAACATTATTCGATATTATAATAAAAAATATGATCTCTATTTTAACTTTAAATTGGTGAAATTAAACAACCATTCCTATTTTGAACTAGCTTATAAAAAATAATAATTAATTAAATTTTTTATGTTTAGGATACAATAAATAAACCATTGTAAATCTATTTAAATCATCAAAAATATTAAGAAACAATCTTCGCACATAAACTAATAATTTTCATAGGAAAAGGAAAATCAAGTCTCAATATTTCAAGAATTTTTCAAGTAAAACCATGAAAAATGGATTTGAAATATTTCATGTGTTTCAAACCAATAAATAATTAATCCAAATAAATATATATTATTACTTATAACATATTTACATCTAAGATATATTCATTCGTTGATAATTATTTTATCATTCATTAATGATCTTGTAGAAGACCTATATTATATATCGTAGCATCTCAGTACATCATTACGAAACTATACTTTTTTATTAGATAGTTTAAATAAATAAAATTTATAAATAAAATTCTTTCAATTTTTCATAAATTAATTAATTTTTATTATTAATAAATAAAAAATATTTAACATCACATTTAATAAAGATACCATCAGGATCGTGTTGAGAGATAAAAATTAGGAAATATTTAACAAATTAATCATATAAAATAATAAAAATTAAAATAACATTTTAATTACTTGTTTATTTTTACATTTATCCTTGATTTTAAAGTTATCTACAAAATTGGATTATCCTCCATCATATTTGGTATAGGTGAGGAATTTTAGAAGTTCACCAGTAATTTTTTAAGAAATTATTCCTTCCTTGAACCATGTTTCCTTGAGTTTCATAATGTCATTGTGTAAAAATGATAAATCATGAAATTATAATTTCTTTATCTTTCTATTTTAGTTCTTCCAAAGATAGAAATAATATTTATAGGTACTAACATAAATTTAAATCATTATTTTAAGGTATTATAGAAGGAAAATAGTTTCCAATGAAAGATATAGCATAGATATAATATTTAGTAAATAATAGAGAACTCTCATTATCATAATTTCCTCTTAAAAAAATTTTAATCACTTATTAATAGAAATATTTCTAGAAAAATTTTAAAATAATTAATCTTTTATTACATAAGAATGCATTGATTATAACCAATACCATATTTTTTATAGTTTTTCATTGTATTAACTATATATTAATATATTTCATTTTCTTAAAAAATCATATAATTTTACTATTTTTATAACTCAATCCTTTCTAATAAAATCATTATACCTATGATGTGACTCAAAATTAAAATATATCAAACATTTATAACATGAAGTAGAAGTTATTTTTTTCATTCTTTAGTGAGTCATTCTCCTTGTTTATTTTATTATTTTTTTAGTATACCTCGTATTTTTTATTCAATTAATTATAAGATTGTGTAACTATAACAATTCCCATTTTAAAATTTTTATTACCCTTATAAAACTAATTGAATTTATAACCATCAATATCTGAATAATAATTAGTTTACAAGTAATTATATACAATATTAATATTTTCATCCATCAAAAATTGGTTCCCTAAATCTTTATAACTCTCAGATCAGTGACATGAATCAGATTCATTAGTGACACTCCGTCCAACATGAGAAGTGTGTTTCAAATATTTCATTTATTATTTATCCATTCCTTCTTACATATATTTTGTTTAGAAAATAAGATTTTAGGTCTCCCTTATTTCTACATTTTTTTAAGTTGACATTTTTTCCACAGGTATGAACCTTTATGAAATTTTTTGCATTATTTTGTTCTTTACATATTGCTTCATGATTTTTTTTCTTCAAAAAAATATAAATAAATTTTATTATATTTAAAAGTATTCATTTTTCTCATTCATGTTCATCATATTCAAATGAGATGGAAATAACACATATCTGTAATTTGAAAGAAATATATTTATTATTTTAAGTCACATCAACCTTATTTTTATTCAATTCATGTTCAAATTAATGAAGTGATATGATGAATTCATTCATTATGTATTTTTTAAGTTATTGCTATTATTTATCAAAGACATAATTTCATGCCATTTCATGGGAAGAGATATTTGGACTCCTTCATCAATTATGAGGTTGTCCAAATTATATCTACTTGAATTAATTACGTTAATAATTCTTTCTAATTACTATATAACTTTATAGAATACTTTGTCTTCACAAATCATGATATCTTAGTGCTCCTCTTGAGGCATTTTGTATTTGAATATGACCTTCTTATTAGACACAAGGAATGTAACTATTAAAATAATCATGGTCATAAGATCTATATATAATGTAGAATCATGACCAAAATCATTTGTTAATATAAAAATATAAAATATTTACAAATTTTTAATAAAACAAATGTTAGTAATATTTTTTCCAATATGAGTATCCAGGTTAGTTTCTAGTTGATTTATGGTTTTACCATGATCAAACAGTTCTAAATGATTAACTACATATAGTTTTCCTCCATAATTAATTACCCATAGCCTTATTTTATTACCATAATTGTGAGGAGTTTTAGGAAAAATACATGAATCCTTTTTTATTCATTCAATATATCTTTTTTATCTTATTATTAGATTTTGGTTCATTGAAATGTTTAACACTCTAAAGTAAAAATATATCCAAACTAAAAATTATTTAATGATATACAATTTGATACCAATGGATATGCAGGACAATATGATGGGATGTGGACTATAAGGGGGTGTGGATAGAGAAGAATATTATATTTTAATTAATTTAATATTTTTCTAAATTAATTATCAAATTTAACTGAGAGTGGAAAATAGTATAGTTAACATATTTATTTTTAAATTAGTTCAGTCCAATGTTTACATAGTCTACACTTATAACTCTATATTCTGGAGATAAGTTATTCACTATAACAATTAAATAATCTGAATAATTACCCAATTAAAAAGTACTTTTTTCAAGAATAATTATAACCAAGAAAAATGAATTTTTTTGTTTCAAATTAAAGCACACACATCACAATATGAGAGTCACAAACAAAACTGTAATGTATCAGATTTTCCGTGTATTATTTTTAAATATTATATGGAATTATTACGAGAACAGGAATAGAGACAACACATCATTCTGATACCCGATGATCCGGGAATGGTGGTCCAACCTTTGTTAAGTTATGTGAGTAGGAAGATGTGTGCGGTAGTGGAAGTTTCCAAACAGATGTCCAGATTAAAAATATAAGGGCACCATTGCGTCCGGGGCAACGAATTTACCTATGAACGAGCCTGACCTCGACCGGCAGTAGTTAAGGGACAAAGTTTATTTTGGGTCATTTTCAGTAAAATAAAATAAAATAAAATCACAAAGATTATTTTATTTCATTTCGGAAATATCCACTGCAGCACAGCGACGGGGCAACTGTTTCAGTCATTAATTTCATGTCATAATGACTCAGAAACTGAAATGATGACTCATTAATGACGCAATGTGATGGGATGTCAAATAAATTTTCCCTTTTTATTAGGGTAATAAATTTTTCTCATTGGCGATGATTGATAAAAATCTCTGGAGGATCCATGGAGCATTGGATTAAATTCTCAGTGACGAATGACGACAGATCGAAGTTGAGAATTGTTGAGTCAACGAAGTTGAAGGATCTCGACGACGACAGCAGCTTGACCCTTTCATCAACAATCTATTCTTCTTTAAAGGTAGGGGTTGTTATTTCAATTCTATTTTCCACTTTTTGGGTTTAAAAAAATGTGGATCAACCACGAATAATTTGATCTATGGATTTTTATGTTCATGCGAGAGGGTTTTATTGGGATGATTATGGGGAATTAATCCATGTTGACTATTTTTGTTTATTCATCTTCTTTTAAGCCTATTAACGGTCATGGATCAATTTCGAGATGAATGATGGAGGAGGTTCATTCCTAAATTTGTTCGATTGGTTTTCTTTTCCCCCCTTTTCTTCTCACGCGTTCTTCACGTCCTTCGTGGGGTGACAAACAATGGATCGTTGCACACCCATCTTGCAACGCAATGATCCCAAACTAGAGATCCAACATTGCAACGACCCTTCGGTGGTGTAATGGCCATGAAGGACGACGAATCGGCTCGGATCTCAAGAGGCCATTCTTAAATCATTCTTCACGCTATAAGATCAAAACATGTTTTCGGAGCCGATCAGAGGTCTGAAAACAACAGATGAATCCTCATGGTGTCAGGGAGACCAAAAACCAGGTGTTCTAGGGCGATTAAACAACCGAATCGATGAACGAGGCATCACTGGAAGTGTGATGGAGGAGGTCCACGTTTCTGGAAATTTCTAGAATACATGGCGTGTACTTCCGAATAACTCTCCATGTAGTACTGGTGGTGGCGGCTAGGGTTTTAAGGGTCATGGAGGAATCAAACGGCATGTGACACTGGTCACACGGCGTTTTGGGATTTCTCTAATGCTTAGCGTGTATTTTGTAAAGTACACGGACACAGGATGATATACATGGATTCAGAACACAGCGTGTACAGCATAGTAGAGGCAGCTACATGGGACTCGACAAATATCTATGGGGGTACACAGACATGGGATGGAGTAAACGACCGTGTACTCCATCACATGGGTCGGTGAGGCCAATAACACCGGTAACCCTATGTACCAATTACACGGGTTGAAGACCGTCTACGGGCACATGGCCAACGTACACGGAGTTGACTTCAGTCACTCTTACACGGCGTGTACACAGTACTACATTCCATGTACTAATTTTTCTACATGACCATCCTTACGACATGGGACATTGTACACAGGATGTACCTCGGGGTCAGATAATACGGTGTGTACCTTTACTACACATCGTGTACTTTTTGGAAAATAGTGTGGTCCTCTTTTTCACCGTATCTTAGACATCTTTCGATTGGTTTAGTGCCCCTTATTCTTGTTCCCCTAAGGGTTAAGCATCATTTCCTCACATATGAGTATGATCCCTTCAGCAGGACATTCTGTGAAAGAGTCAAGCATCCATCCGAGAGGCCCAGATTGAGATCCTCTATCCATTCTTAACTCCAGGTAGAGTCAGGCATTGACATGACCAACTCCACCGGGCATCGATCCTCTACCTAGTAGGTGAATTCTAGATGAATCTCCATATCTGCCATGGCCCTATAAGTGATCCTCATATTTGTATCGTGATCATTCCCACTCATGAGTGTGTCTCCCGTAATGAGTAAATCTATCTATCATAACCTTCTTACCCAAGAGTGTGTCTCCCATAATGAGTGTAACTACCTCTTGTGACATTTCTAAGTGAATAGTATTTCTCGGATGGACTTCTTCAGAGCTACCAGACTCATGGAGTGTGTTCTCCCGGAATGTGTATTTCATGGAAATATTCCAATTGAATCCCTAGCGGGGTATGTGGTTGTGTGACTTGTCTCTAGACTACAAGTCTAGGTTTTGAGTATATCCAGTTTCTGTTTCCCATTCTATATGATCTATATAAATATGTTGTACATAGATGAGTGTACCTTTATTTTGTGTACTGCTTGTGGTTTTCAGGGTCCTCTACTGAGTATTATTATACTCACCCCTGCACAGGCATTGCCCGCGCGTGTTGTGTCTTCTGTAGACGAGCATCCTTTTGAAAGATTCCAGGGAAGACCAGGATAGGACATGGCTTTCTGAGTTCCCTATAGGTAGAGGCGTTCCTATGACTACGAGCAGTAGTCCCAGTACCTTTTTGTGTTTACGGGTTGGAATTTTCAGTTTTCAGACTCTTTTTTTGGTGGGCTAGTATTCTAGCTCAGTTTACATTTAGTACTTTACCTTCTATCGTACTCTATTGGTTAGGATTAGCTGTATGCATGCATTTTGTTCCATAGTGATTTTTTTCATTTAATAATTTGTGGGCTTGGAGATGTGTGTGTGTGTGTAGGTACATAGGCAATGCCTCCCATGTTAGCAATATACCTACTTGGTGCTAGTCACCTACCCCTGACCAATTGAAGGTGGGCTTGGCGAGTCACAGCACATGCCCCACTAGGATGGGTCGTGCAATAGTGGTATCAGAGGTAGTCGGTTATACCTTTGGACCAAGAGATTGTGAGTTTGATTTGGGTCAATAGTGTTAAGTGTTTTGAGTTCAAATTTCAGGCCAAAGACTCTAATGTTGGAGCGGCGGCCGACATATCCATACACCAGGATGCTGATAGCCTGTTTTTCGACTCGGTACATGAAAACACTAGTTGTGGGAAAGTAAAAGAATGGTACATGCATCATATAGGAATGGGTTGTTTTTTTTCATATCCTTGGGTCAGCTATCTAGATAAACTCATTGACCATGGTACATCTTGTTTCATTATAGGGTTCCTCCGCAATGCATACCCACTAGGATTTAGCAGCACGATCATGAGGATGACCCCTCCAGTGATGAGGATTCGATATAGGGACCAGTTCCCAAGGTGTTTCCACCAGGTGGTGCACCCGCAAAGCCACCGCAAGTGGAGAAGCCCACTGTACCTGCAGTACCAACCGACAAGGGGTTCAAGATTAGAGCTCTCCGTGAGTTCAAGAGACCGAGACCCCTCCGGTTCTGAGGCGAGCATGACCCTTAGGCGGCTGAGGACTGGAATGAGGCAGTAGCCCGAGTTTTCCGTCTATTAAGGACACCAGCAGTCCATATGGTGATCGTAGGAGCGAGCCTTCTTCAGGGTTCGACAGGATGATGGAGGATTCTTTCCACATAGACTCACGATAAAGATACTCTTTCATGGATGAAGATTGAGTGACTCTTCGAAGAGGAGTTCTCTCCGGTTACACTAAGTGAAGTATGCATCCATGAGCTTCTTCACCTCTATCAGGGTAGTATGACAGTAGCTGTCTATTCATCGAGGTTCACCAACCTCACCCGGTACTCAATGGGAATGGTCAGGGATCTGTACTTCAGAGCTCATACCTTTGAGTGAGGTCTACGATGAGACATCTGAGCAGGTGTCGTGCCTATATGAATTTCAACTTATTCTGGAGTGCTCGAGCGGGCCTTGATGATTGAGAGCTTCTTGGAAGAGAAGATATAGTCGATGGCATTCAGTAGTAGGAAGACAGGTGCAGAGACCCCAGTAGTAGGGAGCCGACATAAGGCATAGGGATCCGGATGGGGAAAACGTCATAAGAGGACCCAGGATAGAGGATCGATAGTATGTGGCTCTCAGGCTGGATCCAGTCAGCCTAGGGGGAAGCAATGCTACGTGTGTGACAGTAGGTGACATCTCGCTAAATATTGTCTTACCCGTTGAATTTCTGAAAGGGAAGAAGTGGATGGAACACCGAGGTAAATGCAGAGAGTGGAGCAGACAGACCTGCTAGGTGGTGGATGTTCCAGAGGAGTAGGGAGAGCTATGGGTGGTGGAAGACACTTTGACTTACTTCCCCTACCACCCCCAAGAGGTCTGCACTGGGCTCAGGGAGTTGGGGGATAGGGACGGGGATAACTGTATTCGATCGAGGAATACGACCCAAGGGCTCTAGGAGTGATTCAAGGTATGATCTATGTCTTTTCTACGTTAGATGTCTTACTTATAGACACAGGTTACAATCATTCTTTAATAGCCACATTTCTTATAAGAAACCTCGAGATTCTAGTAGAACCATTGACTCGATCCTTACATTTGGAGACACCTACAAGAGGAGACTCGATGATCACACACCATTGTAGGCAGTGTGATCTTACCCTTGGAGGTGAGAGTTTCGGTTGGAACCTTTTGGTGGTAGAATTGAGGCCTTACAACATCATCCTAGGTATGGATTGGTTATCTTCAATCATTTCCTAGATTCAGTATTTTAGGTGAAGAGTGTGGTGTGTCCGCCATGATGGAACAAGGTTTTCCTTTTTGGGGAAAGGGAAACCCAGGCAGTACAGAATGGGATTGTCTATAGAAGGGTGCAGCCAATCTCTCATGAGTTGGCTAGTCTTTCCCTCGTAGCAATGGATTTTGTGAGCTCCCAGTTCCTAGCTGTAGTGGCAGAGTATGAGGACATCTTTCACGAAGATATTCCAGGATTACCTCCCCACCGGGAAATTGACTTCTCCATCAACTTACACATCGAGACGACACCAACTTCTTCATTAGCATATCGAATGGCTCTCGCTAAGCTTCGTGAGTTAAGGGTATAGTTGGAGTAATTGTATATTAAGGGTTTTGTAAGACCCAGAGTTTCACCCAGGGCGGCCCCAGTCGCCAAGAAGGTAGATGGGAGTCTCAGGTTGTGCATGGATTACCGGCGCCTGAACCAGGTGACGGTGAAGAACAGGTATCCACTGCCAAGGATTGATGACCTCATAGATCAGCAAATAGGGGAACAATGGTTCTAGAAAATTGACCATCAATCAGGTTATCACTAGTTCCAAGTACGAGATGAGGATATACCGAAGAAAAACTTCATATGCCTCTATGGTCACTATGAGTACATGGTGATGCCTTTCGGCATGACGACCGCCCCCATAGTGTTCATGGGACTGATGAACCTGATCATCTAGCTGTAATTGGACCGGTTTGTAGTGGTCATCATCGATGACATACTTTTGTACTCAATATCAGAAGAGGATCATGTGAGTCACATTCGGATGGTTCTAGACATACTTAGGGAGCACAATCTTTAAGATAAACTCTTAAAGTGTCAGTTCTAGTTTTAGGAGGTCCACTTTTTGGGACTTTTCATCTAAGTAGAGGGAGTGTCCATAGACCCATCCAAGGTGGAGGTTGTGTTAGCATGGGAGCCACCTTAGAGCATTACGGATGTGCGGTGATTCCTTGGATTGGCAGGATAATACCAGAGTTTCATTCTTGATTTCTCCCAGATATTAGAACCAATGATAGCCTTGACCAGGAAGGGGAAACCCTTCATGTGGATAGAGAAGTTCCAACAGGCTTTCGACTGGTTGAGACAGTGTTTGAAGATCACCCTTGTCTTGAGATTTCCAAAGGAGGGTGTCAAGTACATAGTTTTCTATGACACATCACTGATCAGGCATGTATGTGTCCTGATGTAGAGGCAGGCAGTGATTGCTTATTTTCTGTGCTAGCTTGGGCCAAATGAGCAGAACTATATGACCCATGATCTCGAGTTGGATGTGGTAGTCTTTTCATTGAAGATGTGGTGACGCTACCTAATGTGTGGTAGTTTATCATCTACTATGACCACAATATCCTAAAGTACATATTCTCACAGAAGGATCTGAATCTAAGGTAGAGGTGTTGGCTAGAGTTCCTCCAGGATTATGATTTCGAGATCATCTTTTCTTCTGGGAAGGGGAACAAGGTGTAAGATGCTCTTAGCAGAAGGTCCAGCTCATATCTATTGAGTGAGGCGACAGAGTAGTTAGCCACGTTGCAGTTATCCTTTGTGTATTGAGAGGATACAACATACCTATAGTCGATGGTTGTCGCCCCTCAACTCGTACAACGGGTTAGGGAGGCGCAGCTAGGAGATGTCGACTGTGTGGCCTTACGTGCTCAGTTATCCACATGGAATGCTTTAGATGGATATTCTCAAGGTGGGAAGCATATACTTCTTATCAAAGGATGCACTTTCATACCAGTGGAGTTTCAAGAGGAGGTCCTGAGTGAGTTTCAAACATCCCCCTTGGAGGTACATCCTGGAGTGGAAAAGATGTACTAGGATCTTCGACAACAGTTATGGTGGCCAGGCTTGAAGAATTCCATAGTAGAGTTCGTTTCTCGATTCCTTACATACCAGCATCTGAAGGCTGAGTACTAGGTTTTGGAATGAATAGCTAATCCTCTGAATATTCTAGTGTGGAAGTGGGATGGAATATCAATGGACTTCATGATAGGTTTACCACAGACGTCCAAGGGTCATGATTCCATTTGGGTGATTGTTTATCGAATCAACAAGTCATCCCAATTCCTTGCTATCATAGAGAAGAGTTCTGTAGAAAACCTAGGATTCCTCTATGTGCAAGCGATATTCTTGCTTCATGGGGTCCCCTCAACAATAATCTCAGACTGAGATTCATGTTTCACATCTCGGTTGTGGAAGAGATTGCAGGAGGCTTTTGGGACTCAGGTATTCTTGAGCATAGTGTTTCGTCCACAGACAGATGGTCAGATGGAGAGGACCATTCAGGTTCTGGAGGATATGTTTCAAGCATGTTTCTTGGACTTTGTCCGCAGTTGGGAGGACCACCTACCACTGGATAAGTTTTCTTATGACAATAGCTACCACTCCACCATTGGTATGGCACCATTCGAGGACTTATATAGGAGACCCTACTGGTCACCACTTTGCAGGACTGACCCCAGAGAGTCAGCACTCATGGGTCCAGAGTTGGTGTGAGCTACCATCGAGAAGGTGCATACCATCTGGGAGAAGATGAAGACTGCACAGAGCTGGTAGAAGTCTTATTCTGACAGACAACAGAGACCTCTGGAGTTCAAAGAGGGAGACCGCTTCTATCTTCATGTCTCACCTCGACAAGGTTTACAGAGATTTGGCCCAGGCAAACAGATATCTCTGAGGTTCATCAGACCATTCCAGACACTGTGCGGAGTTGGAGAGGTGGTGTACCTCCTATCTCTACCACCATAGTTGCATCGGGTACATGATTTCTGCCACCTGTCGCAGCTGAGGAGGTACGTGCATGACCCATCACATGACATCGACTGGGGAAAGCTGGACATTAAGGATGGAGTGACCTTTAATGAGAACCCGATGGAGATCAAGGATCGGCATGAGTGGATCCTTCGTGGGAAATCGATTCCCTTGGTGCATGTTTGTTGGTAGCACAAGAATCATAAGGAGAGCATGTGGGGGTGGGAGGCCCAGATCTATGCCCAGTACCCACATTTTTTTGAGTAGCATTTTTTTAGATTTTTGGGGACGTAAATCCCCAAGGTGGGGAGAATTTAATGTCTTAGATTTTAGGTGTATTATTTTTAAATGTTATATGGAATTATTATGAGACCAGGCACAGAGATGGAACTTCATTCCAAGGCTAGGTGATCCCGGAATGGTGGTCCAAACTTTTTTATGTTAGGTGAGTTGGTACTTGTGCGTGGTAGGGGCCATTTCCAAATGGATTCCCGGATTAAAATTTTGAGTGCACCGTTGTGTCTGGGGTGATGACATTACCTAAAAACAAGCCTAACCTTGAGCAGCGTGGGTCTAGGGAAAAAGGTAATTTTCATACATTTTATTTAAAATTAATTAAAATAAATTTTCAGATTTTATTTTATTTCTTTTTGGAAATATTCACTGCAACGCAGTGACGAGGTAGTTATTTTAGTCCTTTATGTCATGTCATAATGACTCAGAAATATCAATGATAACTAATTAATTCCACAGCGTGATGGTATGTCAAATAAATTTCCCTTTTTATTTGGATAATCAATTTTTCTTCTTGGCAACGATTGTTAAAAATCTTTGGAGGATCCACAAAGCATTGGAGTAAATTCCCAGAGACAAACAACGACGGATCGAAGTTGAGAATCAATATGCCAACGATGTTCAAGGATCTTGACAACGATGGTATCGTGACCCCTTCATCAACAATCAATCATTCCATAAAGGTATGGGTTGTTATTTCAATTCTTCTTTCCCCGTTTTTGGTTTTAAAAGATGAATGCGGATTAACCACGAACAAGTTGATCCGTGGGTTCGTACGTTCTTGCATGAGAGTTTTATTGCGATGATTATGGGGAATTAATCCATGTAAATTATTTTTGATGATTCTGCTTTGTTTAAGCCTACTGACTACAGTGGATCAACGCCATGATGAATGATGGTGGAGGTTCGTTCCTCAATTTGTTCGATTGGTTTTCCTTTCCCCAATTTTCTTCTCATGTGTTCTTCATGTTATTTTTTGGGCGATGAAAAATGGATCATTTGGCTCCCATCATGCAAGACAACAATCCCAAACCAGATATCCGACATCGCAATGACCCTATGGGGGTGCAACGACCATGACGGATGACGAATCAGCTCTGATCGAAAGAGGCCATTCTTAGAGAATTCTTCGCACAGGAAGATCAAATCATTTTTTCGGAGCTTATCGGAGGTCTGAATATAATAGAAACATCCTCGTGGTGTCGGGGAGACCAAAACCCAAGTGATCCAGGATGATCGGATGACCGAATCGATGAACGGGGCATCACTGGAAGTGCGATGGTGGAGGTCCACGTTTCTGAAAATTTCCAGAATACACAGCGTGTACTTCTGAAGAACACGTTGTGTAGTACTGCCGGTGGTGGCCAGGGTATCAGGGGTCAGTGGGGAATCACACGTCATGTGACCCTAGTCACACAACATGTTGGACTTTCTCCAAAGCTCAGTGTGTATTTTAGGAAGTACACGAACATAGATCTACATGGCTTTAGAACACGGCATGTACAGCATGGCAGAGGCGGCTATGCGGGACTTGGTGTTTATCCATGGGGTACACAGACACGAGATGGAGTAAAAGACCATGTAATCTATCACAAGTCCAGACGAGGCTAGTAATGTGGGTCACCTCATGTACTGATTACATGGGTTAGAGTATACAGGTTGAAGACCGTGTATGAGCACATGGTTAGGGTACACAGAGATGACCCTAAGAACTCGGACACAGTATATACAGAGTACTACACCCCATGTAATAATTTTTCCACATGACCAGCCATAAGACACGGGCCATTGTACACGGGTAGTAACTCAGGGTCAGACAACATGGCGTGTACCATTACTACACGTCGTGTACTTTTTGGAAAATGGCGTGGTCCTCTTGTTCACTGTATCTTGGACAATTTTCATTTGAGTTAGTGCCACTTCTTCTCATTACCCTAATGGTCAGGCATCATTTCCTCACATAGAAGTATGATCACTTCAGCAGTACATTCTGTGATACAGTCAGGCATCCATCTGGGAGGCCCGCATCGAGATCCTATGTCCATTCATTACCCTAGGTATGGTCAGGCATCGACGTGTCCTACTCCACTGTGTGTCGATCCTCTACCTAGAAAGTGAATTCTGGATGAGTTTCGATATCCTTAATGGTCCTGGCAGTGATGCTCATATGTGTATCATGATATTTCCCACTCAGGAGCGTGTCTCTCTTAATGAGTGCATTTATCTCTTGTAAACCTCTCACTTAGAAGTTTGTCTCTCGTAATGAGTGTAACTACCTCTCTTGACGTTTCCTGCCGAACAGTATTTCTCGATCAGACATCATTAGAGCTACCAGACTCGTGGAGTGTGTTCTCCCAAAATGAGTATTTCGTGGAAATCTTCAAACTGAATCCCTAGAGGGGTATGTGCTTGTGTGACTTGTCCCTAGACTACGGGTCTGAGTTTTGAGTATATCTAGTTTTTGGTTCCCTTGTTATATGTTTTGTAGACATATGTTGTACATAGATGATTGTACCTTTACATTGTGTACTGCTTGTCGTTTTCAGGGTCCTCTACGAAGTATGTTTATACTCACCCTACACGGGATTTCCCTGCATGTGTTGTGTCTTGTGCAGATGAGCATCCTTCTGACAGAGTCCATGGTGGACCAAGACATGATTGGCCCTTCTGAGTTCCCTATAGGCTGAGGCATTCCAATGGCTATGAGCAGCAGTACCAAAACCTTTTTTTGTATACTCTTTGGACTTTTCAGTTTTCATACTCTTGTTTTAGTGGGATTGTATTCTGGCTCAGTTTACTTTCAGTTCTTTTCCTTCAGTCGTACTGTGTTGTTTGGTATTAGTTGTATGCATGCATTTTTTCCTTAGTGATTTTTTTCATTTCCACATTTGTGGTCCTGGAGATGTGTGTGGTTGTACATGTACTTTGGAAATGCCTCACATGTTATTAATATGCCTATTCGATGCTTGTCACTAACCCCTGGCTTATTAGAGGCGGGCATGGGGAGTCGCAGCACGGGCCCCACTGGGACGGGTCGTGACACAAACGGTTCCAAAATTAGAAACTATGATTAAAAACCAAAAAATAATTTTTTATATATAATAATAAATAGAATGTGAGAAAAATTATGGGAGATAAGAATAAGTGTTTCATAAATAATAAACTATGATGAAATAGGTAGATCCAAAATTAGATAATCTTGGGTACTAGTTTATGAGTATTTGATTAGCCGGTATAATCAAGGAATTATAAGTGAATGTAAACCAGGTAATGTTATTGAAAAATCATCAAAAATTAATGATAACTTTTTTTTTCAAAGGAGGAATTTTACAAATCATCACTTTATCACATAGCATTATTTTCCTCACAGTGTCACTTGAAAATCAGAAATCCCTCATCGATGAATTTTGATTATATTATTTCTATTTCTCATTATAACTTTGGAAGGAAATATCAAACTAATTTATTAAAAGTGAAACATGACACGGTTTAAGGAATTTTTAAAATATTCAATGTTCATATTCAAAAAGGATGGTTAGAAATTTTTTAGAGAGATACATATAGAGTAAAATATTACCATTATAAAAATATCTCAAATACCTCATCCAATATTCAAAACCATGAAATTTAATTCAAAATCATTATTTTAATTATTAAATAACTCCATTTTAATTGGGAAAATAAAATTCCATGGAATTCAAACAATAACATTATTTAAAATTAAAAAATTAAATAGTTGATGAATATATTCATGTAGGTACATGAACATTCCAAAATGAAAAATAATGCATCAATAATTATAAAAAATATTTTTTGGAATTTTTCTATCATAAAATATTATTTTGAGAAACAGTAAAATCATTAATAAAACTTTTCAAAATAATGAAATCTATTTTTTATTTTGGCATGGACATGCAATATGACTCATTAGACCACAATACTTGACATTAGGAAGTTTAATTTAATGTTGAGCTTCATAGAGAAGAAGCTAATTGTGTGGATACATAGTGCGTGGTTTTATGAAGATACATATACAAAATGTCAATTTATGGGTCTAGTATTTACATAGCTAGAGGAATATGATATTTTAGGACAACCTCCATAGGATGGTGATCTCAATAATACGCACAAAATTTTTATTATTAGGAGGAGATCTGGAAGAACATTAACTCTTCGAGAATCTCAAATAAGTGTGGGAAGGATTCTTATAAAATAATGATGACATAAATACTCCCCTAAAGAATTTGGGTAATTTCTATGACTCATTGAAGGATTTTATTATACATGAATATAAAAATCTAATTAACAATGAGGGTTCCACTTCTGCTTGTGGAAAGAGAATTCCACCAAAAGAAAAATCCAAACTTCCATGGACCATTTCTAGTATATATTCCACTATGGTAACATGAATGACAAATGTAGATATCCATGAGATCTTTAATAAAGTAAATTATCTTCATATGTGGGAAATTTAATATAGTCATGATTATGAAAAAGAAAAATCATAATATGATGTTTAACTGTGTATCTTGTTGGATTACAGAAATCTTATTTGTTTGACCTTGTCATCATTCATTGTAATCATTTTAATTTATCTTTAATAAATGTTTTCAGGTTGTTGCTTTTAGATTTAAATTTTCAGTCTATAATATCATAAAAAATATAAAAATAGAGTAATCCTGAAAACAAAATTTACATTAGGGTAAAAATGAGTTAGGTGAAGGTAAATTATGTCATTGAAAAACAAGTTAAGGTTAATGAAAATAATTAAAAACATATGAAATGGTAATGAAGAAACATAAAAAATGAAAATTAATAAAATTCGTTTTATGTAAAAATTAAAATAAATAGTTAATTCATAAAATACATGAAAAATAAAATTAATTGAATATAACTAAATGAAAAATATTGATTACAAATATATAATTAAATAAAAATATTTTCTAATAAAATATAATTAAATAAAAATACTTATATAATTTTTTAATATGAAAAAAATATTAAAAATCCAAAATCATCCAAAAAAATGAACCGGTCTAAAAAAATAATCTTTTGTATATTAAAAAATAAATAAAAACTCTCAAAAACAATATTATATTTCATCTTTCTTTGAATATAAAATTATTTATGTGAAACTACATATTATACATAATTATCAACAATTCCCTCTGTATCATTCTCATCTGAAACCATCATTGATTCCTTTAACGATACAAGAACATCAAATAAATCCAGAATTTATAATAATATCTTATTTTAAATATAGGACATAACATTTTTTAACTGGTAAATTTCTAGAAAAAATAATAATATATAATGGCTCTAATACGTTTTTTAGAGCATAAGATACAAAATGTTGTGGTTAAATAAAGGTGTTAAATTTTTAATTTTTTTGACTCTTTTAGTTTTATTAGACCTTGTTCCCTTATTAGAAAGGTACTATTAAAACATTAATTACATGGTAACATTTATTATATACTAAGATACTGAAATAAGTGGGTAAATTTAGGTGTCATTATATTTAAATGTCTTTTAATTTTCTCATTTCATTGGATCTTGTTCCCATTTTAGAACGAAGACTATTAGACACTCAATTACATTTTTATCAAATTTATCAACATAAAGTACCATAAAAATGTTTAGAATAAAAATAATTCAATAACACAAATATTTTTCATGGTTCACCAATAATGGGTTGCATCCAAGGATTGGAACTCATTATTCTGTTTGTGAACTAAAATCAACTATAACTTATTTTTTTGTGCGTAATAAATTTATTTAATATCACTCTGCCCCACATCTCAAAACATATAAAATAATATGTAATTTCACACATCACAAAGGATCACTTCCTATTGATTTATTTTTGGATAAAAAACTACCCTCTAAGGGTCAATCCTCATATCCTTCATTGTTGAACGATCATAATGATGTCAATTTATCAACCTGTCAGTATCTTTTTAGTTTGTTGAGATGATGGTCACACAATTTTGGTATTTGTAAACTACATCATTCCTCATGATATTGATGCTATAATTAATTCCAAATGTTTATTAAAATTTCCCATAAATACATAAATAAATCACTATGAGGATATTTCAATCTTTAATTCTTATCCAATATCCACAAAAGAGATATATATACATTCTCCATATAGATTTAGTCAAAATATAGTTATTACCCTCAATATCTCTTCTTTAATTCAGAAAACTAGTTCCTCCATGATAATTTACAATATTGCGTGTTATTCTCCATTAAAAATGTGACATGATCAATATAAATATTGATATGTTCTTTAATTGTATTCATTTTTTCGAAACACACATCATTGTAATTTCAAAAATTATATGATGATATTTTATTTGACATGAAGCCACAAGATGGATAATAAATTATTTAATAATAATAATTTCATTTTTTAAGGAACATATTTTTTTAATTCCATGATGTGGAGATATTTTCCTTTATTAATTCATCAATCCCAATTTTATTCGCTACATGGATAATTTGATCAAAATATAACCTAATTTGACCATGAAAAATAATAAAAACAAACCCATTTTTGGAGTTTATACTCATCATAATTGTGTGAAATCATCCAATTAATGGTGTGATAATCAATTCAGGGAACATGACAACACCAATGTTACATCACAACATTGAATCTACTAAACCAATCCCCCAATAAATTTATCTATAATACCTCAAGTTTTCTTCTTCATATTCTATAGGTTACTCACTAGTTGTGATGTTCTAAGGTGGATCCATGAGGATACTACACCCCAATATCATAGTTCATTAACATATGTAAATAATAAAAAATTATTCATATCATCAAATTTGTAAAAATTAATAACTATAAGCTGAAACAACATTTTAATTAAATGAATTAAAGGCTCGAAAAACCATGTCATGAAAACAACATTGATTCCCATGGGTTCGTTCACATATAGAAAAATAAATAAATAGTAAATAAATAAAATAGAACCTACTTCCATCATAGAGTCATATCAAATACCTTATCTCTTGTACAATGTCATGCTACTCTAGCCCAACCATCGACTCCACACGAGCATCCCACTAAAACAAAAAGTCCTAGGCCCAATCCTAATTCATCTGGAATCCATGATCAACTTGAAAATAGAAACATGTTTTTTTTATAGATACATATGTTCATGTGAAAGGGCGTGGAAAACAAATCTTAATAAGATACCACCCAATAAAAAACCTATAAACTTCTTACATAAGTGAATGATCATCCAATATGCCCACATCAGAAGAAAAATAATAGAAAATAAATTTAATAAAACAATAATCAACCCCTATATGAAATAAATTGATTGACAATAAATGCTCTCTCCAATGTTGTGGTTTTTTAGAGCATTTATTAAGGATTGTGAATCAGAAATATCCTACAAGATCATTATCAAAGGGAGACACAAAAAAATCTAACCATAATGGGGACCCATACAATGGTATTCATTTCATCTAGGATACTAATCTAGAGCCTCTCCTACAATGTCCTCATGAGAAAAATTATCTCATACCTTTCTTCTCGATAAACCTATCCAAGGTTCCACAAAAATTCACTACCAAACCAAGACCATCTATCTAACATCCACCTCTTGTAGCAGAACAATATTTCAAATAGCATCAGTCTAATTCCTACACCATATCAAAACATTATGTCCTATAAAATTAGTGTATAATATAACCAAAATTCTAATCAATCATGCCAAGAGACTCAATTAGGTATCCAAAATATATATCATAACAATAATTAATAGATCCTTAGTTCGAAATATAATCTTTGTATGTAGAGTGCAATTCCACCATCTATCCGAACTGCTATAAAATCAGTTCCCATAGCATCAGCTTGTCACATAAAAAATGTATAATATATGTTTCTATAGGTCATGAATAAAACATAATCATCCTCGTATAATATCTCATCTTGGATACTGAGTCCAGAAACCCTCAATATATAACAATGGTGGTTCCTAATGAATTGGTATCCTCCAACCTAAGGAGGAGCCTCAATTAAGATTTCTATTCAATATGGAATAACAATATCACCCAGTGCATCAGTATGGTACTCAAACAATAAAGTATATAATCATTTAATTGAGCCGAATTATGTCACAATATCCATAGTATACTCCTATTCCTGGATCCTCTGTCCATCAACTAACCCCATACATTTCAAACCATATCCACAATACTCATCATTTTAATGAAGCATTCCCAGAACATCAATCCATCACTCATATAATGAACAATTATTTGTACCGATACAGTAACTCCATCTAAAAATATCAATCATGGATATTTAGAACCATATTTATGGATATTTGTTTTCCATATTTCTCACCCATAACTGTGATTTCTAGAAAACCATGATTCAAAACATGGAAACATGATAGTAACAAATTGACTCGTGGTTGTAACCCATATTTATAACTAATAGCACTAAAACGTTATAATGAATGGATATATTCCCCTCTTACAAAATTTCATCCCCAATAGTGTTTACATCATCCATGGGTCCAATAGAATCCCTCGTAAGAAACTAAAAAGAACACACATAAACACAATTATGGTCATTCTATTTATCCACAACATACTTGGTCCTCTTGGACCACATATAAATAGATTCACCACTCCATGGATCCTCAAAACTAGAAATTTAGTGGTGGAATTCCAAACAAAACATAGTAACAAATAATACTTAGGCAAAGTCCTATCATAAGAAACATCCTTAAGAAACTCTTAGTGGACTCCAACTAATCCTTAATCAACAACACGCAATCCATTCATACATAATCAGACGCATTCCTCACCTGCATTCTCAATAGACAAGAATATCATCCAATGATCACTTCAGCAAAAATCATCCCACTAGCAACATCCTCAAGGGTCACATAGAATCAAGTCAACACCAGAATGACACCCAACCATAAGCTCTATTATACAATGTCAAACAAGCATAGATTCTCTTACCACATGAACCTCAAACAAAGGATTTGGACTTCAACTGTTCTAATCTTCAGCAACTAGTCTCGACACATAAGTAAAAACAATGATATCCCAAGAGATACTACTAAATCCCAACTCACTTGATCTATCTATGGCATGTCATCTATCTCCCCAAAAAACATTCAAGATAAGAAAATCATTGAGTTCACAATACACTCTTTACATTATAGCTTATAAACCAACCCACCAAAGGATTCTAAATCCAAACCTCAGGGTTTCCTCCTACTAATCCACCATGGTCAAAAAAACCATCTATATTCCCTCTATATCATGAATGGATCCCACTAACTTTATTTACTTATCAAAAATACTTTTAATATACTACACTCATGACCAATTATTAATCTAGTACACAAAAAAATCCAAAAAACCTTATAGGGAAACAAAAGAGCATCGCATGGCATGTATTCTTGATCACAAAGCATGTCCTCCCATATCCCACAAGGGGAATATTCATTTTCTAAACATGGAATATATATTCAAAGAAAATGGTTTTTCATTAAGGTAGATAGTGTTTAACCTATTTGGGGATCCTACCCATGTACTTAAAATGGCATGGCCATGTATCCCTATCTGGTCGTTTACTCGCACATGACATGTCACCCAGAAGGGGTCAGGTCATGTGACCTGAATGGCCTTTACCCCTCCTACATGGGACATCTATGATTGTACTAGAACACACACCTTGAGACACTACTTGGTGTATCCTCTAGACTGAATTGAATATATACATATTCTATTATTCCTCCCCAAATTGGAAGTATACAAGACATGTGTTCTTAAAAGAACATGTCATATAGTTAGATTTTCTGAACCAAAACCACTATAATCCTCTTAAAACCCCCATTTTCTAGATTAGGTATAAATAAACACCCATAATGTCCTTAGAAATAATTATAGGGCTCCAATATGTGAAAATAGATAATATATGGGGATTGGGAAATAAAACTCATATGTAGCCTACCTTGTGGGAAAAACACCAAGGCATCATGAATAAATCAGCTCTCAGAAGCCACTTCATTGTGATCTAGCCCTGATATGTGCCATGGAAGAAGTATTATGGCATCTCCTCCCCTTCCCTCTCTGTCTGGCCATCACATTCTAGGAGGATCTCCACCCCCTTTTACTATCGTGCATTAAAATACCCAAATCACAGGGGGATTTAATTTATTAAATAATTAATTAATTAGTGGCAATTTTTAAAACATGTCTTGAGTACTAGAACACACAGTATGTTTATAAATCATGTAGGTAGACCCCACCTCATTTTGGACTCAACTTTAGAGTCAGGGTCTCGGTCAGATTCTCTATTCAGAATATATCACCACCTGATCCTGTAAAAAAGATTAATATTAAATTTATTAAAAATTAAATGTTTATCTAAAACATGAGCTTTTTTTATATCTAAAAAACACTAATATTAGGTCAGAATTGAAATTATGGGATTAATGGAGTGGTAAAAAAATATCCAACATCAACTACAAGGTGAAAAGACCATTTTACCTCATTTGAGCTCCCATGAAAATTCAAAATGCATTTCATATATGAAAATACAGATATTCTTCGGTCTCCACAACCTCCACACATTAATGCTTCACATCCTCAATATTACTCATTGGTATTTCATCCACACATTATAACTATCCCAGGTCATTATATCATTCTCAATTCATTCCATTCATCATAGAGACACCAATTGTGTTTCTCTACATGGATATTGACATAAGGCATACAATCCACCCAATTCCAATCCATTGCCTTACAACATCAACAAACTACTATGATAGTTCACAAAAACAATCCTTCCTCACTATACATAACAATGTAATTTTAAAATCGCCATCGGAATCATGGTTCTCTTAACTAGTTAATTCCATCCACAACTACTTGATCTGATCTACAATACTTTCCTTCATCATATTCTTTTTTTAGAAAACATCACCAATAGTCTATTAGCCCACTTTATGTGGAATCCACTAAAACATAATCCCTTCCCAAAAAAATTCGACATCACCAATATTGATCTATTAATATACACCAATAGAGTATCCTTACATTCACCTCAAATCCAAGCACGTTTTCCACAACCCATTCCTCAATCACAACCCATGACTTTACATGAGTACCTCACTCACACCAAAGAGACAAAATGAATCACCTTTTAGCATCCATTCATGAAATATGAGAATAAAATAAATGGTATTCATAGATATATAATCCATCATAATTACCTCACTCATTAAATTTTTATGTTTTACCTCCATCATATGGCTTCACAGACACCACGCTGTGAGAACAACATCCCAAAAAGTCCCTTAGCAACCTAAGGATATATCTATATATAATGAAATATAGTTGATCCAATTATATAATATTAATGTTGATGTAAATATTACTACTAGAAAATCATGCTATATCCCTAGACCTATAACTACAGTTTTCCAAAAATTGTTGCTATATGTATACATGTTAATGATATAGACATGGTTTGGATAAAACTATATATATATTAGTAGACTATAACTAAAATTTTTCTTAAACTATTTATATAGTTATTTTTATTTTATATAGAATTGTTTTTTTAAACCATGGCTATATCTTGTACCTATATCCATGGTGTGTGTATATTGTGGCTATAGGTTTCCAGTATAAATAAAAGAAAAATATTCATGTTAGATTCTACAGGGAATGTATGTTTCCAGGATTTATTCCTATAGCTTCAGGATTTAAAGATATATATAACATAATATATAATTATATAGAATATGTTGGCTCCAACATAGTGGTAATGCGGCCAGTATCCTTTGATGGAGTTACATAGATTGAATCCCGATGAAGGTAATTTATTTTCCACTAATATCCATAGTGTCCATGGGATATAGACATTAATTTCAAATGTGGAAATAGACCATAAAACCATTTTTAAATCCATGCATATAGCCCTATTTCAACAGTGGAAATCTCAGAGGGTTATTTCCATAGTTTCCAAAACCATGGATATAGGTGTTGTTTCTATGGTGGAAACCATTACAACACCCAATCCCAACAGTGGCTATATATTTATTCTATACCCATGCCAATATGAACAGACCACTAAAACCATGACTATATCTTAAATATAATGTTTTGAGCCATATAACCATAGTTTTATAATATGGATATAGTAAACCATTATACTTATGGATGTTGTCCATGGTCGTCTCAAATCTGAAAGTATACTAAGATATCATTAAAAAATACCACCCAACCTCATCCATTCTAAAACCAAGGAATTGAGTGGGCCTTGTGTCACCATTCTCAAAATCCTTTCACCAGACCCACAATGATTCTTAGTCCACTCATGGTTGTCTACCTTACTCAATAACCATAGATGTACACACCCTTATTTTTTGATTCATAAGCAAAGTGATAGAGCACAACAAAAATGAGTATTCATACAAGATACCTATAAAAAACACATTACATTCAAATTTTTAATCAATCCACAAAATTTACTCTCACTTCAGTAAGTCAAAACTCACAAAACTCATCTCAAAATATTTAACCCTGAAATTTCATGCACTTCTTATGCTCTTGACCCAACAAAAAGCAACCAGGATCTGTACACATACACCCACATTTCATGGCCTATGAAGCCCAAGGAGCTTGAACCTCTAAAAACAAATAATTGTTCTAGTAAAATGTTACAATAGTGCCTAATCCCAAAAAATAAGGGCATCCAATGATTTTAAACATCAATTTGAACTGCACCCTTCATTCCCCATTTTCAAATTTCCAATGCATCCATATATGCTTCCATTACGAAAAATCACTCATAACTCCATTGAACCCTTTCATGGGTCACCCTCAGAAGATAAGAAGATATAAATATATAATTTGGAACCATATAAT
Organism: Viscum album; assembly: GCA_963277665.1. Classification (NCBI taxonomy): domain Eukaryota; kingdom Viridiplantae; phylum Streptophyta; class Magnoliopsida; order Santalales; family Viscaceae; genus Viscum; species Viscum album. The sequence goes on from OY728141.1 coordinate 1,285,571,146, forward strand.
CATACAATGTATCCTAGTCTCATCGATCCTGTCTCACGTCCACTCACTTGGTTCAACAACCTTAGCCTAATCCAAATCATATATTTCCACAACTCTTGGGGAACGAACACACAATCATCCCATATCACACAAAATCAACATGCCAGACACCCATCTTTAAGGTCTCACACCATAAAGGTTCCATTTAACAACAAAATTTCCCAAACATGGTCCTATCCAAGCATCAACATAGAAGACCACCCATTTGAGGACTCGTGCATGCTAGTGTTCCAAAAGATAAATAATCTACAGGGTCTCCAATATTCCTTCAGTAACATTTTCATGACCCAACAGGATCAATTCCATAACTATGTATATGAACCACACCAGTTTACTCTAGGATAAGAATCTCACCATAGATCCACAAATCATATCATCATAAATAAATACCTAAAAAATAATTCTAGAAGGCCTATAAAATATGAATCTTGTATTATGAAAAAGATACATGAGACACCTATTTCCTTTGATGTCCAGGTGTCAAAAAAATTCCAATCCTCTTCACAATGGCCAAGAGTCTTAAATAAATTATAAATCATCCTATCACAAAAACATGTGAATCACATGTAGGGAAGATAAAATAAAACAATAATATCACCAATCATGAACATCAATCCCAACACTAGTAACCTGGAATAACTAAAAAATGTATTGTTTGGGGTGCACCTGCATATTATCCAACTCATATTCTGAAACTATCTATTATCTCAATTATACTAAACCCAAAATAGTATAATAATAGTAATGTAACTTATATCATCCATGATCAAATGTGATGAAACCAGTTCATTGAGCTGGTTCACCATATGACCACAAGTGAACCTCATTGTATGAGAGAGAAATTACACTATCATTGAGGGTCTAAGGTGGAACTATATGGATAATATACCACCATATCAGTGTTCACAAACAATTGAATGAAACCAAATATCATATTGTTTCTGACGCTTTCGTCGGGGCGCGCGCGCACATCCGTTCCGTCCGCGGAGGACGCGCGGCGCTTTGTTGCCCCACATTCCCGCTTTCCAAAGGCAGGCGGCATTCGCTCCTTATTCCAGGACGTCTTCTCCTTGATCGAAACGGGATGATGGGATGTCGGTTCTTCCTCATGTGGATTCCTCCTCAGAACTCGTCACCTAGTTCGGGTCTCCCTCATAGATTTAATACGTAGTTCGTGAAACTCTTCCTAGTGCCATGTTTCCATGGACGCCGGTTAATTACACTGCTTCTGTCGGGGCATTCCAAAGGGTCCGATCAGGGCAGCAACCTTCAGTCGGGGGAGTAGTCACGTTGAGGCATCAATAGCGTGTCTGGATGCTGGGGAACCTGTCATGTCTGTCTATTATCCCTGGTCACAAGGCTTCTCGAGGGCGTGGAAGCCCGAGGCATTCCACATCGATCGCGGGGAATTATATGTCATGGACACATATCTGATGTTTTCCTCAGCTTCCCATGTTTAACACAGGGTATGCCGCGAGTTTAACGTCTAGCGGAGACGGATCAACCCAACCAGAGCATTATCTAGGATAGATCGGATTGAGGGATTCTCCTTGAAGGGATGTCGATACCGGGGCCAGCCCATGGGCGGTTGTGAAGAAGAGCGTACCGACATGGTATCACTGGGATATGATGGTCCGGGTGAGAATCAGGATGGGCTGTATGTGGATGAATGAAGTAGAGGGGGAATGAAATGGTACCATCGCAGGGGCGATAGTGAAGTTGGGCTTGAACCTTGAAGAGGCTTCCTATGTATCCACGTGGAAGGGAATCAATGTCTGTGTAGTTCGGGATGGTGCCGGTAAACCGATTTGAAGGTGGACCTTGGCTCGATGAATGTTGTCGGCGAACCAACGTGAAGGTGGACCTTGGTCCAATGGGCATCGTCTGCGTACCGACGTGAGGGTGGACCTTGGTCCGATGGGCATTGTCAGCGTACCAACCTGAGGGTGGACCTTGGTCCGATGGGCATCGTCAGCGTACCGACGTGAGGGTGGACCTTGGTCCGATGGGCATTGTCAGTGTGCCGACGTGAAGGTGGACCTTGGTCCAATGAGTGGTGGGCTTGAGCCTCTGGAAGGCTTCCTATGTACCATGCCTTGACATGGATCAAAGACCCCGTAGTTCAAAGGATTTCATCGATGAACTGACGTGAAAGTAGACATGTGGGTCCACTAATGGGGGGCTTGAACCTTGGGAAGGTTTCCTACGTACCATGTCTTGACATGGATCAAAGTCCTCGTAGTTCAAAGGATTGATGGAATACAGTTTAACGTCATGCGGGACGATAGTGAACCCTAATGTGAATAAACGACGAGAGGTGGGTGTCGGTGAACCGACGTAAATGAGGGACCTTGGTCCAATGGGAGATGGGCTTGAAAATGGGGGCCTGGAACACCGACTAGGAGACGGTTTGGGCCAATGATTGTTGGGCTTGAACCTCAGGGAGGCTTCCTACATACCATGCCTTGACACGGATCAATGTCCTCGTAGTTCGGATTGGGAAATGCAGTTTAACGTCATGCTGGATGTGGGTGAACCGACGTGAATGATGATGGGTGGGCTTGAACCTCAGGAAGGCTTCCTACGTACCATGCCTTGACATGGATCAAAGACCTCGTAGTTCACATGGGGATTTTTCGGTGAACTGACGTGAAGGTGGACCTTGGTCCAATGAGTGGTGGGCTTGAACCTCTGGATGGCTTCCTACGTACCATGCCTTGACATGGATCAAAGACCTCGTAGTTCAGGTGGGAATGGGTGTGCAGTTTAATGTCATGAAGGACAAAGGGAGGCATATAGTTTAACGTCATGCTGGACGAGGGCATGCAGTTTAACGTCATGCGGGACGGGGCGTGTAGTTTAACGTCATGTGGGACAGAGACATACAGTTTAACGTCATGCTGGACGAGGGAGAAACTCAACGTGAATGAACGACCGAGCAATGTGGCTTGAACCTCATGGAGGCTTCCTACGTACCATTCCTTGACATGGATCAAAGTCCTCGTAGTTCTCTATGGGTGGGGGTCAGGGTCGGTGCTCACTCTAAGCCCACGTGAGTCATGATCGTTGTGAGAAAAAACAGGTTGCAAGGACCTGACGATCACGTCACGAAGGATGCGTCCATGAGAAGCGAAGAGGGGCTTACGCGTTAGGCAGCCCATGGTGTTGGGACTTACTCCAGGATGGAGTCCCATGGTGAGAAAAAGCGTAGGAAAGATGGAACTTGTTCCAATGATGGGAGGTGCCTCATTCCCTATCACACCCTCCACTGACCTTGGTAGTGGGGAAGTACGGAGATGCAGAGGTGCAGCCATCCGTTAGGGAACTAGGGTCACCCTTCTCCCATGAACATACGCCACTCCAATAAGGAGGATATCATCCCTTGTGGATGGGTGATTCCATTCCCGTGGAGACAAGTGGTGTAAAAAATGTTTGAGCTGGGGGGACCCTTCACGAGGGGCACGAGGTCGGGTCACAGTTTAACGTCATGTGTTGAGGACGTGATGCTTGGCAGTTTAACGTCCTGTAGCTCGGATGAGGTGGGTTCACTCCACACCCCTAGGACTTACCTAACCGGTACCCTCTGGTCCTTGGGGAAGGGAAGGTACCAGTAAGGCCATGGTTAAGGGGGGTTGTGGAACAAACCATCAAGGGGTCCACGTTAGCGTGGCTATGCGAAGAAGCAATAGCCGTTAGCGTGCCTATGCGAAGAAGCATTAGGCGAAGCAACTCTACGGGTGGTATTGTCCATGGGACTTTGAAATCACATCATGCAAACCTGGAGGGTCGCACGGGAAGAGGAATTTCTAAGAAAAGGAGTGTGCTTTGCGAAGTTGAGTGCCTTGGCCTTAGCATGGGGCATAGGTGTGAGTGGAAGGTGCTTCGCGAAGTGGAACAGTGTTCGCGGAGCACTGCCTCACGAAGAAGGGGTGCCTCGCGAAGAAGGGTCCTGCGAAGCAGTGTGCTTCGCGATGTTTAGTGATCCTGCCTTAGCATAGGGATCACTAGTACATGTTGGGTGTTTCGCGAAGCATAAGCGCTCCGCGACTGCCCGGGTTCCCTTCGGAATCCCCTTCCTTCGCGAATGGCCTTGAGCTTCGCAAAGGGCATCCCTCTCGGAAGAGGGACTCAAAACGAGACAAAGTAGAGGCGTCTCACGAAGTAGAAGTACCTCACGGAGCTCATGATTCTCGGGGAAAAGAGTGCTTCACGATTTGGGAGAGGAGAAGCCAAAAGGTCGGATTGTCCATCTCCGGGACTCTGGGGGGGTCCAGTATTTATAGGCAAGGGGCGCCGCGAAGCATAACTCACACGCCGCCTCCGGTGCTTCGTGGTGCGCTCGCGAACGTCAACATTGTCTGTGGAGGGTACCGCCTCTGGAGCTTCGCGGCTGCTCGTGAACGTCAAATGCGTTTGCAGATGATTACCGCCTCTGGAGCTTGGTGATAGGCTCGCGAACATCAAATGCGTTCGCGGAGGATTACCGCCTCTGGAGCTTCGCGGCGGCTCGCGAACATCAAATGCGTTCGCGGAGGATTACTGCCTCTGGAGCTTCGCGGTGGGCTCACGAACATCAAATGCGTTCGCGGAGGGTTACCGCCTCTGGAGCTTCGCGAGGCCGCGATGATCATGGCTCTTCGCGTCGGTCCTTCACATCGGTCCTTCATGACAGTGCTTCGCGGCGGTGCTTCACGAGGCAGCGGGCCAGCCTTCTTTTTCGTTCCTTCCTTTAGTGCAATATTTTGGCGCCAACAAATGCCTCCCTCAGACTTAGAGCCGCGGAGGGAAAAGGGTCGAAGTCTGAGGGAAAATCGCCAAAATTGTTGGTGGTTCACGATGCGGCTACGCGAAGGGTGCCCGCGGTGCTGACCGGGGCCACAGATCCGGACGCGCCACGATGCTCCGCATGTTCGAAACACGGGACCATGTCACAAATGTTGTTGATCAATCCTTCGGGACGTTGGCCCAGGACAGTTGGCGGACCATAGGTCAAAAATCCATACTGTTAGGGGGTCCTTCCATACATGACCCGTCTTCCGGAACGTTGGCCCAGGATGGTAGGTGAGCCGATGCCGCATGAGACCAGGCCGTTAGGGGGTCCCGTGAGACATGAATGGGGATGAGGGTCCGAATAAGGGGCACACAAAGCATGGAATATGGAGTGATGGTCTGCCCGAACAGAATCCAACACTTAGGTAGTTACACCACCGTGGTGGGATCACACCAGATGGGTGCATCGGTCTGATCATGGATCATTCCTTCATTGGGACAGGGCATCTCTGGCGAGGGGACATGTCACTTCCTACTGGGATCTTGGGGCATCCTGAACTTGTTCAGGGTAGAACCGCAGTTTAGTGTCATGCGTTGAGGACACATAGACCGCTGTAGTTTAACGTCATACGATAGGACGTGGAATAAAATTGAAGGAAGCGTGTGGCGCGGTAGATATGAAACCGACGTGAATGAGGACATGGAGTCCAAATCATACCACATACCCCTGGAGGAAACTCTTCAGGTCGAGGGACCAAGAGTGAGGATTGGGCTGGGCCTGAAGCAGAGTGGACGAGCATTCCTACGTACCCCATGAGGATGGGAATCAAGCCATACGTAGTTCTAGAAACGTATTTTAACGTCATGCAGGACGAGGAGCAGCCTGACCGTGTTGGTACACATCCCACCAAAACTACTAAGCCCACGTGAGTCGTGCTCGGTGTGGGAAACAAGAAGTAGTGGTGGGAATTTCCCGACAAAGAAAGGGGCAGGTTAGGGAAAAGGGACGCTTGGTGAATACCGACCCAATGACACTAACACAATAATTTAGCGCACCTAAATACGCAAAGAGAAAGAGCCGAGTTTGATGGAATTCCACATGAACATGAGGAAGTGGAAACATGTGAATCATGGCACTCGAGATTCAGATCATGATGACGGAGGCGTGATGACGGAGGATAACTGTTGATCGTGTTCACAACACAGCATCCTGTAGCGTTAGCCTAGAATGGGGACATACAAATTAGGGTCGACCGTTGACCATGTTCGAAACACGAGACCATGTCACAAATGATGTCAAATATCCGTAGGGACATTGTCCCGAAACGATTGAAGGGCCCTTAGGTACAGCATTCATGGAGAGCCCTTAAGCCTAGTATCCATGTCGTCCGGGGGTCCTTTTGGAAGTGGAAGAGGATGAGGATCCAAATAGCGAGCTCACGAAGCCTGATCGTGGGACCAAGGGAATGCCCGTATGAAAGTCCCACACTTCGGCTTCTTTGTCGAAACACATCTGAATATGACAACGTAACATATTAGAGAGAGGGAGAAGATTCCTTTCCCTTGGGGAGATCTTAGTTTAGGGTCATAGAATTCATACCATGGATGGGAAGAGACATAAGAGGCACATGGTGGAGTAACTCAAACACCTGGCGCAAATGGGAATAGGGGGTGTGTGCGGTGGGCTGAACAACCTGACGCGAATGAGGACGTATTCCCATATCACGCCGCCCGACCCCATTAGGAGAGGTTTTTGGTCAAGGGACCAAAATCGAAATATAGGCTGGGCCCGCGGGGAAGTGCTCGGGCGCTCCTACGTATCTCATAGGGATGAAAATCAAGCCATACATAGTTCTTGATGGACCTTAGACCATAAATGGGTAAAGGGAGCAGGGGACGCATGGCATCAAAACCCAACGTGAAGGAGGACCTAAGCCCTACTTACCATGCATTCTCTGGGGAAATGCTCGAGTCGAGGGACCGAACACAAAGGTTAGGGTGGGCCCGTGGGAAAGTGCCCGGGCACTCCTATGTATCTCATAAGGATGAGAATCAATCCATACGTAGTTCTGAAAGGTGACACGGTAAGATACCAGTGCCGGGGAAAAGGGGAGTGCAGGCGTGGCCCTTACACTAAAAGAAGCAGAAATTGATAAATCTTGTTTGTTCTTTACGGTGAATGGTTTTTTTTTGTGAAGCAACAGGCCTAGAAGAGTAGGCCGTGATGTCGCCACAAGGATCAATCCATGATGGGCGTTGACAAATGGCATGGCACGTGGCCAATACCCAACGTGACATCCTCTACAACGAGGTCACCAAAATGCAGTGTCATTTTTCATCGTGCGGCCAGGACGATAATGTCACAGTTTAGGGTCGTATGATACGACCAAGCATGCATTTTATCGTCATGCAGTGCAGACGTAGCAGAGGCGATGCTTAGCGGGAAATGTGCAGAGTGTTATAAAACACAATTGACAGAGACATGATCCCACAACAAATTGTACGCCATTCGGAGAGGGAAACCTTAGGCCGAGGGGCCTATATAGAGGTAAGAGGTGAAACTGGGGGAGAGACTGGCTCCCTAAATGGGCTGTACCCGTAGACAGGGCGTCTGGGCGATCCTACGTATCCCATGAGGATGGGAATCAAGCCACACATAGTTCTGAATGGATCTTAGTTTATGGTCATAGAGCTCGGACCATGGGAGCCTCGAAGGACGCCATATTGCAGCTTTGTCCCCCTGACATGCAAAGGTGCACTGAGGGATAGTGCCAAAAGTGTCGAGATTCCACCTGGACATGATGGGGTGGAAAATGATGTGAATCATGCAACCAACATTTGAGGACTGAAGGGGCTGGCATGACGACATAGGATTACTACTGACCAAGTTTGCAACACAGCATCCTGTCGCGTTAGCCGGAAATGGGGACAAACAAATGAGCATCGACCACTGACCGTATTCACAACACGGGATTTTATCGATTTGTTGTCCATAACCCTCGGGGGTGTTGGCCCGTAACGGTAGGAGAGCCCTTGGGCATTGTATCCAAGCCGTTCTTGGGGGTCCCTCCGAGTGTGAATGGTGATGGAAGCTCGAATGGAGGGGAACACGAAGCTTGACAAGTGGAAGGAACTTGATCAAGTTGAATCTGACACTCTTGGTCCTAGACAGCGTACTCTTAACACATTGGTGAACCACTGCAAGGGGTCAAGAGACTCAACTTGAGGGTAACCTAGAGATGGAGAGTTCCCGGGAGAAGGGGGCATAGTGCCCAAAACCTTGTATCATACCTACATATCCCCCTCCTAGAGAGGGATAGACCAAGTGGCCTAGGTGACCGGGAGATCAGGAGATCTCTAAGAGGTGATGTTGGACCCGAATCCTAGACATTCAGGTGGTCCTACGTATCCAATGAGGATAATAATCAAGCCATACGTAGTTCTGAAGGGTGCCTTTTAATGTCATGCTGGACAAGGAATAGGAGGGCTAACTCTCGTAACGGGGTGCGCGTGGTGCAACTATTGCAAAATTGACGTGAATGAGGACGTAGTCCTACACTACTCCACGTGGTCCCGTGGTCGGGGTCCCAATGGCAGGACTCGAGAGGCAAATTAGCTGAACTCAAGCTGGACCCAAAGTCAAGGGGTCTGGGCATTCCTACGTATCCTACCAAGATAGGAATCAAGCTAAACGTAGTTCCAGATGTGAATCTTAGTTTATGGTCTTAGAGCTCGGACCGTGGATGGTGACAACTCCCCGAGTAAGCATAGATGTCAACCCAATCCCTAAGCCCACGTGAGATAAACTCGGTGTGGGAAACAAGGGGGGTATCCTCATCGCAATTCTTGGGGTGTCCATCAAAGGGGAGTCGGCAGAGAGTTCCGAAGGACACCTTTGATGCAGCTTGTTCCCCCAACGCGCGGACGTGCACGGAGGAAAAGTACCAAGAGTTCCGAGACTCTACTTGGACATGATGAAGTGATGAAGGGTGTAAATCGTGTACCCGACATTTTGGGCTTAATGGGTTGGCGTGGTGATAGAGGAAAACTGTTAACCATGGTGGAAACACAGCGCCCATATCGTGTTAGCCTGAGGTGGGAACAACAAACGAGCATCGACCGATGACCCTATTAGCAACGCGGGATTTTATCGATTTGTTGTCCGAAACCCTCGGGGGAATTGGCCCGTAACGGTAGGAGAGCCCTTGGGCGTAGTATCCAGGCCGTTCTTGGGGGTCCCTCCGGTTGTGAAAGATGATGGAATACCTGATGCAGGGATACACAAAGCCTGGAAAGCGGGTGCGGACGTGTCCGAGTAAATCTTGGCATTCCAGGTAATAAACCAGAGTACTCTTAGGCACATTGGTGAACCACCGAAAAGGGATCGATGAAACAGCTCAGTAGAGAGAGGTACATGGCGTGGTCATTATGAGACCGACGTGAATGAGGACATAATCCCACACCACACCATATAATCCCCTCATTGAGGAAGGATATCCCAAGGGGCCAAGATGGGATGAAGATTCACGAGTGATGGGGCTGGACCCAAATCTTTGGACATTCAGGTGGTCCTACGTATCCCATGAGGATGAGAATCAATCCACACATAGTTCTCTAAATGTAGTTTAACAACATATGAGATGAGAAGGGGAATAATATACCCCTAAAAAAGGGAGGTATACGGTATGTCGAAGAAGCCGACGTGAATGAGGACGTAGTCCCACACCACACCGTAAACTCCTATAAGAGAGGACCTGGGTCGTGGCCTAGAAAGGCCAAGGGGCCTGATGGTTAGGCATTGGTCAGGAAGGCCTGACCTGCTTGTAGTTTAACGTCTTGCAATGAGGATGAGTGTTGGGGACCCGAGGAGGCCAAGGGGCCTGAGGCTGGGCCTCGTAAAGGGAGGCGTACGACATGGTACATGATCCCAAAGTGAATGAGGACGTAGTCCTACACCACGCCTACACCCCGGGTAAGAGGTTGGGCGAAGGGGCCTGAGAAGGCCAGGGGGCCTAAGGTCAGGCATCGGTCAGGAAGGCCTGACGGGTCTGCAGTTTAACGTCTTACATGAGGATGGGGGTTGGGGACCAGAGGAGGCCAAGGGGCATGAGGCTGGGCCTCGTAAGGGAAGGCGTACGGTATGGCGAAGAAGCCGATGTGAATGAGGACATAGTCTCACAACACACCGTACACCCCTATGGGGAATCAGGGCCATGGGCCCGATCGCTAGCACCACCCGGGGGAAAGTTTGTCACCTCGGGATGGGGCAGAACGAATCACTGAACTCGATGTCTGGGACATCTCGGGGTGGACCCGAAGATCCAGGACACTGTTGACCATGTTCGAAACACATCGTTCCTATGGTAACCTGATATGGGAGCAACAAATGAGCATCGACTGCTGACAAAATTCGCAACGTGGGTCTTGTATCAGCTTGTTGCTTGAAAACCCTCCGGGGCGTTGGCCCATAACGGTAGGAGAGCCCTTGGGAAATGTATCCAGGCCGTTCTTGGGGGTCCCTCTGGGTGTGAAAAATGATGAAATCCCAGTCAAGGAGTGGGTGAAGCATAGCTGTATCCATCCACGAAAGAGGCGAACATCTCCAGGGGGATGTGCAGCCGGGTCGAGGCTTGCTCGATGTGAGTCGGGGCAAAAGTGTGCACCCCGCCATGTCTTGACCCGAGGGGAAGATTTTGGCTTTTGGGCTTGGCCAACGGACGAAATGTCCGGGCGTTCCTACGTATCTCATGAGGATGAGAATCAAGCCATACGTAGTTTTTGAAGGCCATGCAATTTAGCGTCATTCGGTGAGGACATGGGAGGATAGAAGAACGGGAGTGGGCACATGGTGTGACCCTTACAATCCTTGTGTGAGTGGGGTTGTATGAGCGGGGATATGAAAGCCTACTCCCTACTACACAAAGATACTCCAAGGAAACTATTCCCAGGGGGGATAGTGGAAAAGAAAAGCTTGGGGCTGGGCTCAGGATGAGGCGTCCGAGCGTTCCTACGTATCCAATAAAGATGGGAATCAAGCCACGCGTAGTTCTTGACATGCAGTTTAACGTCATGTGGGACGAGGAGCATCTCATTTGGGGATATGTAAGGTATGGCAAGTAATCCGACGTGAATGAGGACGTAGTCCTACACTATACTATACAATCCCGCGGGAGGGTAAGTCGGGGAAAAACCAACTTGCGGTTTAACGTATCGCGGTGAAGACAGGGGGCCAGCGGCCCGAGGAGGCCGAGGGGCCTGAGGCTGAGCCTCGGTCCGGAAGGCCTGACTGGCTTGCAGTTTAACATCTTGCAGTAAGGATGGGGGCCGAGGCCCGAGGAGGCCAAGGGGCCTGAGGCTGAGCCTCAGTCAGGAAGGCCTGACTGGCTTGCAGTTTAACGTCTTGCAGTAAGGATGGGGGCCGGGGCCCGAGGAGGCCAAGGGGCCTGAGGCTGAGCCTCGGTCATGAAGGCATGACTGGCTTGCAGTTTAACGTCTTGCAGTAAGGACGGGGGTCGGGGCCCGGGGAGGCGAAGGGGCCTGAGGCTGAGCCTCGGTCAGGAAGGCGTGACTGGCTTGCAGTTTAACATCTTGCAGTAAGGACGGAGATGCAGTTTATGGTCGTGCAGGACCATCTTGTAGTTTAGGGTCGTGCATGACTTTATAGTTTAGATTCATGTTGGACCATAATGTGCAGTTTAAGGTCATGCGGGACCGTTTCATAGTTTATCGTCTTGCAGGACGAAGATGCAGTTTAAGGTCGTGCGAGACCATCTTACAGTTTAGGGTCATGCAGGACTTTACAGTTTAGAGTCATGTTGGAACATAATGTGCAGTTTAAGGTCATGCGGGACCCTTTTTCCCTAGGAAAAGTATCGCTTGAGGAATTTGGCATTGGTGGGAGGGGTTATACGCTCTCCATCTGTGGTCACCAAGGAGTATGCTCCATTGTGGTAAACCTTATGGATGATATAAGGCCCTTCCCATTTGGGTTCTAATTTGTGCGGTTTCCTACTGGGAATCATTGGCGCTCGAAGGGCCAGTACTAGGTCGCCCTGTAGAAAAGAGCGGAGACGATCCTTCTTGTTGAAGGCCCTCGCTATCTTATCCTGATGCCTTTCCAGATTGTGCAGGGCACGAAGCCGATTCTCGTCCAGTGCTTCTAATTCGGCTAGACAGATCTCAGCTACCTCATATGATGTCTGGTGGTCATAAGATGTAGTGTGTAATGACAGCAGCTGGATCTCAATGGGTAGGATGGACTTAGCTCCATACACCAGGGAATATGGGGTCACCTGGGTAGAGTTGTGAGTCGTCGTCTGGTAAGCCCAGAGGGCGTTGGGGAGCCTGTCCGGCCAACTTTTCTTGTTCTGACCAACCATCTTCTGCAAATGGTTAGAGAGGGTCTTGTTGAATGCCTCGATCTGTCCATTCTCCTGCGCGTGGTAGCCAGAGGTATGGTTCGACTGGATGTCGTACTTGGCGTACAATTTCTTCAATTCAGCTGCTCAGAAGTTGGTGCCGTTATCGGTGAGGATGGCGTGAGGTACCCCAAACTAGTGGATAATGTTGGAGCTCCCAATGTCAATGATGGAAAAGTCCGTGACCACTTTGAGTGGAACTGCTTCTTCCCACTTGGAGAATAAATCTGTAGCAGTCAGGATGAACCTACACTGGCGGGCTGTTGCCGGTGGATACGATCCCACTACATCAAGTCCCCATACCGCAAATGTCCAAGAGTACTTGGTGGGGTGGAGGGTCTCCGGGGGCCGATGCAAGAAGTTGGCGTGTACTTGGCACGTGTGGCATCTCTTGGCATATCCAATACAATCATGGATCATAGAGGGCCAAAAGTACCCCAACCTCCAGATTTGATGGGACAGCTTCGACCCAGCTTGATGGGCGCCATTGAACCGGCGTGAAACTCTTGCATAACCTGAGGTATCTCTACTCCTTGGATGCAACAGAGGAGGACACCCTCGAAACTCCACTTATAAAGGATTTGTTCAAGACTGGGGCTACTCTGGAGGGTAAATTGCAGCGTGTGGTGTCAGATTCGCTCGTGCTCGGCCCGGTCGTCCGGGAGCTGACCATTTTGGAGATACTCGACAAAAGGTGCTCTCCAGTCGGGAGTGGCTTCAACCACTGCGTCTGAAGAACCCGGGGCCCCTGACATGGAGGGTCCGGCGGTGAGATGACTTACCCACAAGCCATCATGGTCCTCTTGGGTGGCAGGGGCAATGACTCTCTGGTAGGCCACATGTATGATCAAATCCTCTTGCTCGGGTTCTGCGAGTGACGCGGCTAAGCCAGCCAGGGCGTCTGCTTGGCCGTTCTGTGACCGTGGGACATGGGTAACCTCTGGTCGAGAAGAGAACTGGGCCATTAGGCAGAGGGTGTACTCCAGCAACGATGCGAGCTCCGACTTCCTGACGATGTAGTCGCCATTAACCTGTTTGATTACCAGCTCGGAATCTCCCTTCACATGTAGATGGGGCACATGGATCTCAAGGGCCAACTCAAGGCCGGTGATGAGAGCTTGGTACTCTACCTCGTTGTTCGTACAGCCTTCTGACAATAGGAATGAGTATCGCAGGACGGCTTGCGCCGGGGTAATGAAGACAATACCCAGGCCCACTCTGTTGAGCTTGGGATCGTTGAGCCTCCTACCGGTGGGGCTCCGGAAGGCACCGTCAAAATGCATTTTCCAACACGGGACAACATGATCGACTGAGAGGATCGTCTCATCAGGGAAATCCAGGTCCAGGGATTGATCCGCGGAGGTTGGATGGGCAGATAAAAAGTCTGCCAGCGCCTGTCCCTTAATGGCCTTCTGAGGTACAAACCTGATATCAAACTGCTGGAGAATCACTTCCCCCCGTGCTAGTCGGCCAGTCAGCATGGGGCGGTTCAGAATGTACTTCAGTGGGTCTACCCGAGAGACCAATTGCACCACATGGTGTTGCAGGTAATGTCGCAACTTCTGCACGGCGAAGACGAGTGCAAGGCAGCTCTTTTCGATATGGGAGTATTTGAACTCCATATCGAGAAGCATGCGACTGAGATAGTAGAGACTGTTCTCAGTACCCTCGTTATTCTTCTGGGCGAGAAGCGCACTGAGGGATCTCTCCAGGGTGGTCATATAAAGGACCAGTGGCTTTCCGGAGATGGGTGGCATCAAGACCAGAGGATGGAGTAGATACTGCTTGATTTCCTCGAAGGCGGTCCGACACTCCTCATCCCATTCGTAGGCAGCGCCCTTCTTCATGATCTGGGAAAAGGTCTTACACTTGCCGACCAGATTTGCGACGAATCGGCGTATATAGGCTAAGTGGCCTTGAAGGCCTCGAAGCTCCCGAATGTTTCTCAGGGGAGGAATTTGGATGATGGCCTTGATCTTCTCTGGGTCGCTCTCGATACCTCGGTATCTGACAACAAATCCCAAAAACATCCCAGAGGTGACCCTGAAGGCACACTTCAGAGGGTTCATCTTCAGGTGACGGGAATGGAGGAAACCGAACACTTTCTCAAGGTCTTTGAGATGGTCCTGGCACTGACATGATTTGACTACGAGGTCATCCACGTAGAATTCCACCAATGTCCTGAGAATCGGCTTTAATATGTGATGCATGGCCCTCTGATAAGTGGAACCTACATTTTTCAAACCGAATGGAATAACCTGGTAGAAAAAGGTACCTTGGGGAGCTCTGAAGGCAGTGGACTCCTCGTCTTTGGGGGCCATTCGGATCTGGTTGTACCAAGAATACCCATCCATGAAGGAGAGGGCTTGGAACCCGGCCGTGGCGTCGATCAACAACTCTGTCGCCGGGAGTGGGAAGTCATCCTTTGGGCAGTGGCGATTAAGATCACGGAAGTCGATGTAGACTCTGACCTGCCCATTCTTCTTCTTGACTGGCACAATGTTGGCAAGCCACATGGGGTACTGGACCTCCTTAACGAAGTTGGATTTTATTAGCTTATCAACTTCGGCCTCAACCATATCACCATGAGAAGGGTGCATCTTCTTGGGAGGGTGCTTAAACCCAAGATGTTTTTTCAGGAGTCCCAAACGGTGAATGGCTACCTGGGGATCTAGCCCTGGCATCTCATTGTAACTCCAAAAAAACACATCACGGTGCAATTTGAGGAAGTCTACGTACTGTTGCCACTCCTCGGGGGACATGGCTGCACTGATCAATGTGGGTTTCGGATCTGCCTCGCTACCAAGGTTCACCTGTACCAGTTCATCAACCGTGGTAGAGACGCCTTCTTCAAGGGCGGGGGGAGCATCCTCTTGGTCTTCCTCCCCACCTATAGGGGGACTTCCCGCGACGGAAGGTACTTCTGGGCTATCAAAACCCAAGGGGCAGCTGGTGCCGTCCTGGGCAGCAGCGGTCATCACATCGGGAGACTCACTCGCCATTGAGACCATAGCAATGAAGGCGGTCGACCCTATCCCATCTGTCCTTCGGCCTAAGGGGCAGCGTTTGATAATATCAAAGCAGTGGTGATGTGTCGTCTAGAGTCGGTTGATTCCAGCCCAGCAGAAGAGACACGTATGGCGCACTGCCGTTGTCATATGCTTGACATCCCGGTACCGTACAGGGGTAGGAGGTTCCGGGATGACTTGAGCCTGGTTGATGTAGGAGTACGAGGTGATTTTCTGTCGTCACTTGGACACGAGAACATGCCTTCCTTGCATACCCGAAACAACAAAACATTGTCCCATGTCGGGGGTCGTGGCCTCCAACCGGTGGATTAGGAGGATGTAGCCATCATCCATGCTTGCCCAGGGATCACTTGTGGCCGGGGCGGGTTCATCCTCTCTTACTAGGATTTGCTTATCCTTACTTTTGTAATAACCCGCATCCAGATAGCAGGCCTCACAAGAAGCGAAAGGGGACGCGTCTCCTTGGAGCACGCCTACTCGACCGTTGAGCGAGTACTTGAGTCACTGGTGATACGACGTAGGGACCGCTACATGCAGATGGAGCCATGGCCTACCCATCAATGCGTTGTAGGCGGTGTCCTGAGAGACAACCATGAACTCGGTGCTGGAAATTAAGCCACCGAACTGAGTCTTCAGGCAGATCTTGCCGACTGGGGTTTGCTCTATCCTGTCGTACCCCTGGATCCTGAGGTCAGAGGGAGTTAAATCACCTTCAGACAGACCCATCATTCGCAACGTCCGGGTCGGAATTAGACTGATTCCGGAACCTGTGTCAACGAGGCAGTGGCGGACTTCCACACCATTGAAGTGGCCAGTGATGTACAACAGGCGAATGTTCCCCTTTATAAGAGGGTCCTCATCTTCACCAGAGAACGAGATAACCGCCTGACATTCGGAGTTTTCAATCATCTCAGTATGGGAGGCTTCTGCAGCTTCTACATCTGTCTCAAACTGGAGGGGGCTCCTTAGGGCCTCGGCAAGTGCCTCGCGCATTTCGGATGACAGGTGGAGGGCCTCAAGGATAGAAAGCCTCGCGGGAATGCCGGCTAGGTGCTTCAGGACATCATACTTTCATGCCAAACGCGAACCTTTGCTTACAAGAGGTCGTTCGGCATTTGGAGGCATAACGAGTTTTGCTGGATGAACTGGCGATCGGCTAGTACTGGGCACATCTTGCTGCCTACTAGTAGAAGCCCGGAGAGTAGTCGCCAGAATAGGATCAGACAGCAAAGGTTGGCATGTAGCCGATCAAGACTGACTGTGATACGAACAAGGCAGCTCCCCCCGATCCAGTAGCACAAACGGCGGTGGAGGTAGAGCCGGGGGCGTTAGATGGGGTTGCGCATGCTGAGATCTGCGCTGAGCCTGCTGCCTGGTCTTAGTAGCATGCACGACTTGGCCAAAAGTGCATGCTGACATACCTCGATGACCAGCGCGGTTGCGATTCTGCAGACGTTGACGTCGGCTGGAAACGTTGGGGAGGTCTGCCTGGCGTTCCCTATCGTCGGGGGTCATATAGTTCTTTACCAGCTCCATGGTGTTATCCGAAGCGAACCCTTGGCTGTCTCTCGAGGAGTCATCCACTGCTGGGCGGATTCTGGGAGGAATCCCCATTTCAGGGGGCCTAAATTCACCAAGAGTGCGGGATGACGACGGCACCGGTGGTGCGCGTTGCTTCTTCTTACGTCGCCGCTGCTTGCCCTTTTGGGAAGAGGCCGACTGTGAAGAAGATGCGGAGGCACCGAATACTTTTTCTGAAGGTTCCGACTGCTTCAGGAGTGCCCGGATGATTCCATGGGCACGAACGACAGTTTTTCGAGCCATCCAGTCGTCGTATTTATGGGATTCGCGGCTGGGGACCTGCTGCCACTCGCCTTCGCTGTCGCTGCTGATCTCTGATCTTGCAAAGACACCTGCCACTTGCGCTGGTGCTGGGACCAACTTGACTATGTTGTTGTTGACCTAGTCTTGAAGCCAGTCTTTAAACACATAGAATTGTTTGAGGGTGTGCCCCGGGATCCGATGATAAGGGCGGTAGTTGGGGTGATCAGTGAGATTCGCCTCTGTCGGCCTTCTGCACTCAGGAAGATGCACAATCCCTTGCTCTAAAGCACTTCGGAAGTAGCCAGGGACCTGATTTTTGTTGAACGAATAAGTATGGTACCTTCTTTCCGGATAGGGGGCCCTGCGGGCCTGGCCCTGATGAGGGGCCGGAGGGTCCTGCCGAGGAGGCGACACCTGATTGTCCCGCCTAGGTGGTGGTGGCGCATTGCGCGGGAGAACCTGTCGGTTCTGAGGCGGTCACTGCTGGGCAGAAGCCTGTGCTTGAGATGGAGGACCTCTGCGGGGTTGCGGGGGGTGGTGCCCCCGGCAGTAACTCCAGCTGCCTCGGGGCTTCTATTTGGGCCACCACGACGGGTTTAGCCCTGGCGGTCCTCCTGGACGGGATCATAGGGGGCAAAAAACGTGCCTGACGGGCCTGTTGCAGGGCTTCCTCAAGGCGTTGAGCCTTATCTGAGAAATCTCTAAACCATCCAGGGTAGTTATGGGTAATCAGAGAGGGTACCAGCTCTGTCTTGACGTTCCCCACACACATCGTTAGAAGTTTCTCTTGAGTCAGTGGCATATCGAGGGAATACATAAGTCCCTTCCACCAGGCGATGAAATCTGAAACCCGCTCATCAGGACTTTGCTTGCACTTGAAGAGGTCCGCAATGATTGTCTTCCGCGTGGTGGAGCTGAACTGGTATAAGAACTACCAGCGAAGATCCTCCCAACCGGTCACCAATCCGATAGGGAGTTGGTTGTACCAGACGAATGTCGGACATTCCAATGTCTGTACGAAACATCGGAGCTTGGCGGCTTCTTGCTGAGCTGGGGTTCCCAGCATGGGGCCACACCTGGATGAAAAATGAGCCAAGTGCTGCGGTGGGTCCCCTGTCCCGTTGAAAGGCGAGAAAGTGGGGTTCCCAAAACCCGGCGGTGCGGGCATATCATCCACCCACGTAGGATAAGGCATGCCATCCGGTGGGACCGCCACCTGCCGTGTTTCCAATGCTTCGAGGCGGGCTGTGAGTGCCGCGATAAGATCATCCGGGTGGGGGTCCCTGTCTTGACGGGATCCCTAACCACAAGTGCATTGCCAGGTTCTTCAACACGGTAGACGGCTTCGGCCGCTCGTGGATCAACTGGCTGGATGACCTGCGGGGCGACTGGGGGAACCCGGACTGGATTCTTCAGATTGCCCCGTCGCTCGAGGGGATTTGGCGAGACGTATCGCGCCCTCTTGCCATACGTTCCGGATTCTGCCCTGTCTGCGGAAGTAGCGTGATCAGGGTTTCCCAGAGGCATATCACATGGGGAAAATTGTTCCTGCCCCTGCTGCCCCGGCCTGGGATTACCATAGTCGGGTCGCCGCTCTGCGGCGCGCTCAGCCAAGAGTTCATCAACCAGTATTTTCTGTTCATCAAGCAGCTGGCGTAACGTGGCCTTCTCGGGATCTTCGTCTGTTTTCTGCACAGAGGCGGATGGGTTGGAGTGCTTGACTGTTCCGACGTGCTCCTTACCCTTGCCGGTGTTTTGACTGAGTACCAGTGACTCGGTGGGTACGGGGAGGCCTAGCAGGTTCCTCTGCTGATGGGTAACTCTCCCTGATGGGTCCAGCAGTGGTGGTACTCCCTCGGGGGGAAAGTCTCCATCAAGGAATTCAAGCTCATCATCCTTGTCCACGACGTCAGCCATGTGGACCGCGACCCCTCTCGAGGGCATGTCCTCGATGTTGCATAGAGAATCGGGCTGCCGTCAGATAGGGTCGAAGAGGAGAGCGGCATAGTGTCCCCAACCATGGACTTTCACATGGGGGGTGGCTTCCCTGACGATTATGTGGAGTGCTTTAAAACTCCGAACGCATTTTCATTGAAGGGAGCTCTGGCGGCCTGGCGACTCAGGGTGCTGGGCCACAAGGAGTGCGACCACATCGACCAGGCGTCACTGCTCGCCGATTTCTTCGAAGTGCTCTCGATTTCTGGGGTACACCACCCGTTCGTAACGAAGGCGGATGTGTGTCGCCCATAGGGTTCGACAAAAGCACCACACTTCTTCAGAGGTAAGAGACTCTGGTACGCGAAAATTCAGCGCCGCCGTCGGCCAGAACTTTTTCGGGAAGTAATCCGCTGCGAGAATACTCCAGAAGCTCCTGGGCTCGGACTCAGGGTCTGGCCCTGTGTTTCCCCACTCGTCAACCGGGGGCAGCTGAGGGATAGGTAGCGGTACCGAGTCGGACCACTGGGGTAGTAAGCTCGGTGGTGGAGAATACGGCGAACGAGGTGACTGGCCGCCAAATTCTAGGCCATCCTCCGAAGAGTGAGGTGACCTGGCCACGATGTCACGATACGATGGGCTGATAACCACAGCTTCCAGAATAGGAGCCGCGGCTACCGGTGACAGGTTGTGTCGTCTCTCTACCATCGTTGGCCCCCAAAATAACTCTCTGTGATCTCTGGTAGAGGTAGAGGGCACTTCTGGTGACAAAGGCAGTGATTGCGTGGTCGAGACCTGCGGAATTCCCAAGATTTCTTCCTCTTGGATGTACCTGCGGAGGGAGATGGGAATCTGGTGGACCTCAAATTCTGGGAGAAGGAGGCTAACACGTCTGGTTCCTACCCCATTCCTTGATATGGAGGAGCGGGGAGAAGGTTATATCGATGAATCTCATTTCGCTTCCGAGTTGGAGAAGCGGACAGGTTTGATCTCCACCTGGGCCTTCCCAGGGTTCTTCTTGTGGCGGCGACGACCGGCTCTCCTGCCCCGAGGTGGCTCTTCGGGACAGGGTTGACCTCTATCAGGCAGCCTTGGGGCGGCGCTGGCACCGTGGCGAAGAGGGCCCCCACTCGAGGTAGCCGAGGTGCAAGGGGCGCCAAGGCAAATGTCGAAGGGTACATGGGGAGGACCTCCATGAACACCACCCATGTAGGTAGAGCCTCTGTTGGAATTGGCAAGAGCATGGGGAGGACCTCCATGGACGATGCGAGTGGAGTGAGGCTGACCTTCACTCCTCGAGTTGCTGGGGCGAGGAGGACCTTCTACGGTTGCAGAGAGGATGTAGCGAGGGCCCCCACGTTGGAGAAGGACCGAATGGATGGTTCCTTCAGATCGGTGGTCGGGGGTAGGGGGATGGACTCCATACCCTGTATAATGGGTGCGGGAAAGGTTTCCGCACTGAGCGTCACTACCGCGGGCCAGGTCTTCCTTCGGGATGGGGGTAGCACGAGGCATACCTCCATGACGAACTTCGGAGCGGGGATGGCCCACACTCTGTGGATTAGTGGTACGGGGAGGACCTCCGTACAGGGTGACATTAGAGCGGGTTATTTCGCGATGATCACTACTTGGGCATGCAACCCAGAGAGTCAACCCAGCCTGCCCGTGGGGCGGTTGGGGTCTCGATCCTGGTTGGGTGAAGGAGGGCCCCTTCTCAGTGTATGCAGGGGCTTCACGATGCACGTCGGTGGTGGCTCGGGACACTGTAGCTGTCGACGTTGTCGTGCCAGGGCGA
Source organism: Viscum album (assembly GCA_963277665.1). Classification (NCBI taxonomy): domain Eukaryota; kingdom Viridiplantae; phylum Streptophyta; class Magnoliopsida; order Santalales; family Viscaceae; genus Viscum; species Viscum album. Next base: position 1,285,591,956 of record OY728141.1, read on the forward strand.
GCGTCCTCAGACCGGCCTCGATGCTGACATCGGGTCAGGCGAGCTGGTGCAGGTGGTGCAGGGACGTAACCTGCCTGCTCTTCCTGCGGGGCCGGACGTCAGCGCTGACGCGGCCGGGCGGGAGCTCTTTCCTAGAGCCCTTGGGTCAGGACCCTGAGCGGTCTGAGCCGGACGGTGCCCGCCTCTTCAGCGTAAGGCAAGGAGTCGTCAAGGAGTTCCAGAGACAGGCTCCCGAAACGGTTGAACGTTGGGGTGGGGAGCAGGGGCTCCCTGTGCGGCCTGTTAGGGCGGCGTTGACGACGGGGCCTGGAGGCCTCCAGGTCCAGGCGGGCCATATCCCGAGTTGGGATGACCCCTTCTTCCTCGTACCTGCGCACGAGGTTGTTGATCACCCTTCGCAGGATGACCTCTGATGGGGAAAGGGGACGTGGGCGCCCTGTATTCCGCGATGTGGTGGCCATCGTGGCGGTAGCGGTGCTACGTGGGGTGGTCGTGGAGGTGTTGCCCCTGCCCCTGCGTGGGCGAGGAGCGGACGGTGATCGCATCTCTGTAACAGCAACCTGGTTCCTGAGAAACGAAGGGATCAACTCATCAGTACTGAGAGGAAAAGTATTGACAGCCAGTGCCCAAGCGTCCTTCCATTGTCCACGTCTGTAAGAAAGATCCACGCCAACACGCTGCAGAACGGAGTGCCCCACGTTCTACTACCCCGACTTCCGGTGCGTTTCACGAAAGGCCCGCTATTTGCCTGGCGGGACCAGGTGCCAGATATCTGGATCCGGTGACATGTCAATCTACTGGTGTCTCGAACGCTACTAATCTCCATATCGAGGAGAAGAATTTCACGTCGGGTTCACCATTTCTATTTCCGACGCTTTCTTCGGGGCGCGCGCGCACATCCGTTCCGTCCACGGAGGAGGACGCATGGCGCTTTGTTGCCCTACATTCCCGCTTTCCAAAGGCGGGCGGCATTCGCTCCTTATTCAGGGACGTCTTCTCCTTGATCGAAATGGGATGATGGGATGTCGGTTCTTCCTCCTGTGGATTCCTCCTCAGAACTCGTCACCTAGTTCGGGTCTCCCTCATAGATTTAATACGTAGTTCATGAAACTCTTCCCAGTTCCATGTTTCCATGGACGCCGGTTAATTACACTGCTTCTGTCAGGACATTCCAAAGCGTCCGGTCAGGGCATCAACCTTCAGTCGGGGGAGTAGTCACGTTGAGGCATCAGTAGCATGTCTGGATGCTGGGGAACCTGGCATGTCTGTCTGTTATCCCTGGTCACAAGGCTTCTCGAGGGCGTGGAAGCCCGAGGCATCCCACATCGAGCGCGGGGAATTATATGCCATAGACACATATCTGAGGTTTTCCTCAGCTTTCCATGTTTAACACAGGGTATGCCGCGAGTTTAACGTCTAGCAGAGATGGATCAACCCAACCAGAGAATTATCTAGGATAGATCGGATTGAGGGATTCTCCTTGAAGGGATGTCGATACTGGGGCCAGCCCATGGGTGGCTGTGAAGAAGAGCATACATACATGGTCTCACCGGGATATGACGGTCCGGGAGAGAATCAGGATGGGATGTAGGTGGATGAATGAAGTATAGGGGGAATGAAATGGGACCATCGCAGGGGCGACAATGAAGTTGGGCTTGAACCTTGAAGAGGCTTCCTAGGTATCCCCATGGCAGGGAATCAAAGTCCGCGTAGTTCAGGATGGTGCCGGTAAACCGACCTGAAGGTGGACCTTGGCCCGATGAATGTCGTCGGCGAACCGACGTGAACGTGGACCTTGGTCCGATGGGCATCATCAGCGTACCGACGTGAGGGTGGACCTTGGTCCGATGGGCATCGTCAGCGTACCGAGGTGAGGGTGGACCTTGGTCCAATGGGCATCGTCAGCCTACCGACGTGAGGGTGGACCTTGGTCCGATGGGCATCGTCAGTGTGCCGACGTGAAGGTGGACCTTGGTCCAATGAGTGGTGGGTTGAGCCTCTGGAAGGCTTCCTACGCACCATGCCTTGACATGGATCAAAGACCCCATAGTTCAAAGGATTTCATCGGTGAACCGACGTGAAAGTAGACCTGTGGGTCCACTAATGGTGGGATTGAACCTTGGGAAGGTTTCCTACGTGCCATGCATTGACATGGATCAATGTCCTCGTAGTTCAAAGGATTGATGGAATCCCGTTTAACGTCATGTGGGACAATAGTGAACCCTGACGTGAATAAACGACGGGCGGTGGGTGTCGGCGAACCGACGTAAATGAGGGACCTTGGTCCAATGGGAGATGGGCGTGAAAATGGGGTCCTGGCACACCGACTAGGAGACGGTTTGGGACAATGATTATTGGTCATGAACCTCAGGGAGGCTTCCTACGTACCATGCCTTGACATGGATCAAAGTCCTCGTAGTTCGGATTGGGAAATGCAGTTTAACATCATGCTGGACTTGGGTGAACCGACGTGAATAATGATGGGTGGGCTTGAACCTCAGGAAGGCTTCCTACGTACCATGCCTTGACATGGATCAAAGACCTCGTAGTTCATATGAGGCTTTGTCGGCGAACTGATGTGAAGGTGGACCTTGGTCCAATGAGTGGTGGGCATGAACCTCTGGAAGGCTTCCTACGTACCATGCCATGACATGGATCAAAGACCTCGTAGTTCAAGTGGGAATGGGTGTGCAGTTTAATGTCATGCAGGACAAAGGGAGGCATACAGATTAACATCATGTTGGATGAGGGCATGCAGTTTAACGTCATGCGGGACGGGGCGTGCAGTTTAACGTCATGTGAGACGGAGACATACAGTTTAACGTCATGCTGGATGAGGGCGAAACTCGACGTGAATGAACGACCGGGCAATGTGGCTTGAACCTCATGGAGGCTTCCTACGTACCATGCCTTGACATGGATCAAAGTCCACGTAGTTCACTATGGGGGGGGGGGTCAGGGTCGGTGCTCACTCTAAGCCCATGTGAGTCATGCTCGGTGTGAGAAACAAGAGGTTGCATGGACCTGACGATCACGTCGCGAAGGATGCGTCCGTGAGAAGCGAAGAGGGGCTTACGCATTAGGCGGCCCATGGTGCTGGGACTTACTCCAGGATAGAGGCCCATGGTGCGACAAAGTGCGGGAAAGATGGACCTTGGTCCAATGATGGGAGGTGCCTCGTTCCCTATCATGCCCTCCACTGACCTTTGTAGTGGGGAAGTACGGAGATGCAGAGGTGCAGCCATCCATTAGGGAACTAGGGTCGCCCTTCCCCCATGAACATACGCCACTACAATAAAGAGGATATCATCCCTTGTGGATGGGTGATTCCATTCTTGTGGAGACGAGTGGTGTAAAAAATGTTCGAGCTGGGGGGGACCCTTCGCGAGGGGCACGAGGTCGGGGCACCGTTCAACGTCATGTGTTGAGAACGTGATGCTTGGCAGTTTAACGTCTTGCAGCTCGGACGAGGTGGGTTCACTCCACACCCCTAGGACTTACATAACTGGTATCCTCTGGTCCTTGGAGAAGGGAAGGTACCAGTAAGGCCATGGTTAAGGGGGGTTGTGGAACGAACCATCAAGGGGTCCACGTTAGCATGGCTATGCGAAAAAGCAATAGCCGTTAGCGTGCCTATGCGAAGAAGCATTAGGCGAAGCAACGCTACGGGTGGTATTGTCGATGGGACTTTGAAATCACATCGTGCAAACCTGGAGGGTCGCCCGGGAAGAGGAATTTCTAAGCAAAGGAGTGTTCATCGCGAAGTGGATTGCCTTGGCCTTATCATGGGGCATAGGTGTGAGTGGAAGGTGCTTCGCGAAGTGGAACAGTGTTCACGAAGCACTGCCTCGCGAAGAAGGGGTGCCTCGCGAAACAGGGTCCTGCGAAGTAGTGTGCTTCGCGATGTGTAACGATCTTGCCTTACCATAGGGATCACTAGTACAGGTTGGGTGTTTCGCGAAGCATAAGTGCTCCGAAGCTGCCCGGGTTCCCTTGGGAATCCCCTTCCTTTGTGAATTCCCTTGAGCTTCAAGAAGGGCATCCCTCTCAGAAGAGAGGCTCAAAACGAGACAAAGTAGAGGCGTCTCGCGAAGTAGAAGTACCTCACGGAGCTCATGATTCGTGGGGCAAAGAGTGCTTCACGATTCGGGAGAGGAGAAGCCGAAAGGTCGGATTGTCCTTCTCCGGGACTCAGTGGGAGGCCAGTATTTATAGCCAAGGGGCACCGCGAAGTAGAACTCACGCGCCGCCTCCGATGCTTCGCGGCGCGCTCGCAAACGTCAAAGTCATCCACAGAGGGTACCGCCTCTGGAGCTTCGTGGCGGCTCGCGAATGTCAAATACGTTCGTGGAGGATTACCGCCTCTGGAGCTTCGCGGCGGTTCGCAAACATCAAATGTGTTCGCGGAGGATTACCGCCTCTGGATCTTCGCGGTGGGCTCGTGAACGTCAAATGTGTTCGCGGAGGGTTACCACCTCTGGAGCTTCGTGAGGCCACGATGATCAAGGCCCTTCGCTTCGGTCCTTCGCATCGGTCCTTCGCGACGGTGCTTCGCGGCGGTGCTTCGCGAGGCAGCGGGCCAGCCTTCTTTTTCGTTCCTTCCTTTCGTGCAATATTTTGGGGCCAACACATATATATCAGAAAATTAATTGGAAAGACAAACTAAGACTGAAACATGATGTAATAAAATATTGTAGATTAAAGTCTTGAACAACCCTTCCATACACACAAAATCTGACCCCCACTAGGCTGACCACATAAAACAAAGTAAATAACAGAAAAAAATAAAATAGTTTATACTGTTAACACCATGTCATATTAGATACCTTATCTCTAGTACCCTCTCAAGTTACACCAGCCTTACAAGTCAACTCCACATGAGCATCCTACACAACCATAAAATAATGGGCTCATCACAATCCATTTTTTATCCATGATCAACAAGAAAGTTGACATATGGATTTCACATAACATGAGGTTTGTCTATTGGGGTGGGATATAAATATCAATAGGCCACCGCCAGTGGTGATCCTATTATGTAATGACATAATTTAATCACCATGATATTTTATGATACTAGATGAAAATAAATTAAAACAAAATTACTATAGATCCATAGGTCCACCGGCATTATCCACCATAACTAGTTCTCCTAATTATGTGGTGTATTTGGGAACATCTCAATTAGCATTCATCTTATGTAAACTACAGGACTAATATCTATGGTAGCTTCAAATAAGCCTGACCAGACTAATGACGCGTCCAATGATAGTTCCGGCTTCTAGGATACAAATATATGACGTCATATTCATTGTAATCATGATCCATATTATCTCATTTGTAAACTTGATATATATATCCTTGTTACCACCCAAATCCAAAACAAAACTCAGACCATAAGTCAAACACCCAACTCTTGAATCACTATCATTATGCATGGATCATCTGTCCAATGCCTACCCAATATCAAAAAATGAATTCCTAGTGCATTAGTTAAGAATCTAACAATATTTAAAATCAACCATTCTTGGAGCCTCATTCATGTATCAAAACCAGAATATCAAATAAATAATTCTCGGGGTAGCATTCCAACAAATAATCCACATATGTTGAGGCTCAATTCACCATCCTTCAGAGAAGATATCCCAAAAAATCTTATATCATCATTTTGGAACCTAAAAAATCATTATATCTTTGAATAGCGCCTGATTCTGACACATAATACTTATGGTATTGTATCCATGATCAATTCATGTATCCATCAACCATCAATATATAACATTAGTAGTTCCCATAACATCTTTATGACCTGAATCAAAGAGGATAATCATCAATACAACATCCTATTGTACATGGAATTCCATCATCACCCAAAGATTTAGTATGGTAGTCTAGCCATGAAGTATAAAATTAGTTTGTTCATGCCATAATTTGAAAACATATCCATAGTATACCTACTATTACCCAAGAATTAATCTTTCAACATACCATACACATGTGATTTCTTATCCACAATACTCCATAATTTAACAAAATATGTTGGGAACCTCAGTCCAGCAACCAAACCCAAATAAATTTATCATTAGTGATACAGATCCTCAGTTCAACAATCTCAATCAGGGATATCTATAAACATAGATATGGATCATTTTTCTAGATCTATCAACCCTGACAATAAATACATGTAATTTGGGATCCAAAATGTGGAAGGCCAACCAAAAAAACAACCCCATGTGATTAATCTATGTATCAACATAAATGAACTAAATGATAATAATGGATTACTATATGACCTTCTTGTCCATTAGATTCTCTGCCACATCAACTCATACATCATCCCATTTCCCATGGAAAATCCCATGACAAAATACATATCACATGCACCCACTCAATGCCATCCTAACAATCTAGAACATCCCTTGGTCCTTTGAGAAAACACATAAATAAAGACATCCCTCCTTGGATCATAATAACTAGAAATCAGGAAGAAGAATCCCATACAAAAATTTGGTAACAACTAAACTATCTACCCAATATCTATTATAATAGAAATACAAAAATGGATCTTAGTTACTTCCAACTAATCCATGATCAACAACATGCCAATGAAGAATCCAAAAGTAATATCACACCTCACAGACATTCTCAACAGGAAGCCACGACATCCACTTATCTCTTTACTCGAAACCTTACAACATGGGCATCCCCAAGAGTCTCTATAACTCACCTAAACAATATAAAGGCCCAAAACCATAACCTCTATCCTATAATGACAAACAATCCCATTGTATCTAACCAACATAATCCTCAACCATTATATCTAAACCTCAACTTCTCTAACCCCAATAAACTTGTCATGATATATATAAATATTCCAAGATATTACAAGATATTCTACTCAATAACACCTTACGATATCCATATATGGATCTTCAAGCATCTATCCATGGAAAAATGAAGCATGTCCAGTCATTGATATCTCTATCCTTCCCTAGAAACAAAGCTCACTATCCATCCCATCGAGGGATTCTGAATCCAAACCACAAGGATATCCTCTTACTAAACCGACAAGGTCCATAACACCATCTAGATAATATCTACATTCCAAAAGGATCACACGCTCATGATCTATATGGGAAAACACTCATAATAGAGTAATCCTAAGATCAATTATGTTTCTAAGTCACAAAACGCCTAAAAACCACTTAAATGAGAACAAAAGAGCATCGCGTGACCTGTATGCCTAATCACATGTCATGTGCTCCCATATCGCTACATGATCAGGTACTGAAGCCAATATTAGTGTGTATAACACTAGTACATTGGGTGTGAATAAGGTATACTATGTATACCATTTATAGGGTACCTTCCCATGTACCTTACATGGAATAGCAATGTTTTCCAATCTATTAGTTTACTCACACATGACATGACACCCACACAAGGTCTGGACATGTACCCTACATTAACATATTACCACCATTAAATGTTCATTTGGCCATCTACATGGCTAGATGATGAGTGAAACTACCCAATGTTTCATCTGTACCACACATCATGTAGTCATATTCTTCTCTTATTCCCAAAATACTGAGAACAGATGGAGTGTGTTCAAAAAATCGCATTCAGTGCATTCATTTTTTTCATATAGGAATCCCCTCCTATCCTCCCAAAACTCCATTTTCCCCAATTATGTATATATAACACCAAATGGGGTCCTTCAAAAATAGAATAGAGTCATAAAACATTATAACAATTGATTTATTAGTATTGTGTCATAAATCATAAAATGGACTTACTCGTAGAATAAATAATGATCCCTCTAGTCTAATAATTCTTTTATAATCTACTCTCAATCTAGTCCCAACTACTTCTATAGATGATGTTATAGGGGCATCTCCTCCCCCTAAATTCGTGGCCTATCTAACATTATTATGGAGGTGACCATTTCCCTTTTCTTTCCATTTTTGGGAAGCCCCAAAGTGGGGGAAATTTAATTAATTGAATAATTACTTAATTAATTAGGTTCTCCAATACCCATCACATGTTCTAGGACTTGAAGCATGTTTATATATTTCTTGGGAAAATACTCCATCCAAGAATCAGCCACGTAGTCAGAATCTAAATGCAATGATCTATTAAAATTATACCACCAACTAAACTAGCATAAATAATTTAAAATTTATTTTTAAAATATGAAATATTCTTCCAATAATAAAACTATTTCAATTTCCCCCAAACATATCTCTAATGGAAAAACCCTTTTTTCAGACAAATTGAGTTGTCATAATAATTATCGATGATAGAATAATAATGGAAAATACATTTTACCCTATTTGAGAACCTAAATAATGATTTAAAATCTCTCTATATATCAAATTATTAAAATACTAGGGTCTCTACATATCACATAGAATACCAAAAAAACCACCTAATAATATTCATGGTGTTGGGACATTATCACTATAAGAATGAGTCATATTATTCACCCAAATAATAATAAATTTGATACATTTCATGGGAATATATTTTAGTGTTTGATAATATCTAAATATTTTGAATCACTAGATTAGTATAATACTATTCCCAAGATAACATCAATGTCATAAATTGTATGAATATTAATTTATAACATTCTATTTTTAATTTCACATTCTACCAATCCAGTCATGAACAGAACATTCCAATAACAGTATGAAATGTTCCTACTATATCAAGAATCATTATAATATCCCCCAAGATACAAAACAATTATTCTAAGGCATTACATGTAGTCAATAAATCCATGTACTCAATGAATCAATTCATTATCTTCCACTCTATCATACAAAATTTATTTCATATACAAACATTTATTTATTTGACCATCATTAATAATTTATTTTAACTTAGTACATGAATTCTACAATATAAATATACACTGAATAGAAAATTAAGACAAAAAAATTTACTATAATAATATATAGTTATTATCTAAATACTCCATATACAACTAAATATATGCAAACAAATGTTTTCTGAAAATTCCGATGAATTTATTTATGAATTTTGGGGTAGAATGCTATATATATCACATGAACTATACATTTTTATGCTTATGGTAAAATGTAGTGAATGTGTAGAAGAAATTAAAATAAAAAAAATTAAAAGAAATTAAACATATATATGTATATGTGGATTATAAATTGTCTCTATGATTATAGACATGGTTTTTACGTAATAAAAAAAAATCATAATGGTTTTCATGGCATAATAAAATGATTCAGTGAATCATATATGGGTTGATCAAGAGGGTGATTACTTACATTTGAATAATTTAAATGTTTTTAGTGGTAGAGACTATATTGATACATGGGGAACATATTCAATACCATGAGATTAAGAGGTTTTAATTTGATATTTATATCCCTTTTATGTTGATCCACAAAGGTATTGAGCGTTGGAAGTCTCTTGTAGTTATCGTTTTAAAAGGAAAATCCCATCAGCAGTGTACTCATTTCCTTGTAGATCATGATGAATTATAATTAACATGGAAGATGTTATGAAGCCATATATGAACAAAATTATTACATTTGACACTAATCTAAGTTGGTATTAGTTTATCCCCATCCAATATAGAAGATATATTACATTTGAATAATAGTTGTAGTTTATCAACCCTATTCATTATTACAATAATAGCTTACAACATCATGAGGAAATGAAGTTAAATTTTAAAGGAATTTTTTTCTATAAATTCAGTTTCATGTAATCCCCATGATGTTTTAATGCTTATTAGGGTCCTTATAATTCCCATGGTACTCAGAATGATCTTATCATAAATAGTTTTACATCAAGAGGAAGGATATCATAACATATAAAAAATTGTAGTTATGTATAGTTGTTGTCATTTATCAAGATTGAAATGGTTCCATCATTTAAGTATTCACTCCAATCCATACATAATATATTTATATAGAGATTTAATTTATTTGAAATTAACTATGAATGCAGGCATATTATATTATTTCAATGGGTGATTATGACATCAAATACCCATTTGATGTAATATAAATAATTTTTAGCATAGTTATTTCAATCATTATCAATGGAAACTATAAAAAATAGAAATCACGGATCATACTAGTGTTATATAGATACTATAAAATCATAATAAAATGTAGAAGAAGTGGGTTGGATATATCCCTGATATATTCATCATCTTCAATGAATTTTTTAAAATAATTGATGAAGGGGAGGTAAATATAAACACAATTTGGTTAAGAAAATGGAAAATAGAGAAATATATCCAATGGTGTTTTAACCACTACTATGACCAATGAAAATGTGGTGTAACATTTTTTCTATAAAGAATAGATTTATAAATAAATTAATTCTTGATATTGACACACCATTATTACACCTACCTTAGTATGAGCATTTGGATTTATGTGAGAAACCTTTCTTATTTCCTAGGTATTAACATGAAAAATTTGTGATATTTCTAGTTATTAAGCTATGTGTTTGTTGTGTGATATTTCATTGGGGAAGCATCATATTATGGGAGAGTTTAGATATTTATTGATGTGACAATATAATACCATCCATGAAATTTATTGTATGTGTTTTCCATATGTTATAATTATTCACTATTGGATAAGGGTGACTAAATCAAATATATAAAAAAAAAATTTAACGTTTGTTTAGGAGTGTGATTATTGGATTTATTTATGATTACTTATGGATATCATTTCACAACTAGTAGGGTTGATGTATATTTTAGTATAAGTGCAAGTGAATGTGTTATTGAGAGTTGTGGAATACCTCCATGATTCATTTCTATGTCAAATAAAGAAATATCTATTTAGGATTAGATTATGATCCAAGAAATGTTATAGTATGATGTTTAACAAATTTTAATGTTAATTTATTAGACAATGTCTTTGGAGGTGAATGTATTTTCAATTAAGATAGATAAACTATTAACAAAATGTCTTAACCTAACTTGAATATCTATTTAGGGAGTTGTAGGGTTGTTTATTTTAGAAAGTAAATGGTAATTACTATTTGTGAATTTATTATTATTATTTGAATCAGGTAATAGTAATGAACAATTATTCACTCCAAATAAATAATTTTTTTGTTAATAAGTTCAAGGGATTTTAATTATTCTTAGAGTCTAATTTTTTGTTTATATATAATCAAAACTATGAGGAATAATGATGAGATTTTCAAGTGGATCCTTTATTTTCATTTAATGAGTTATTGAGATTAATTTTGAATTCATGTACACTCTAACGGTATTCATGGGATTTATAAACATTGTAAATTTTATGTTCTTTTTCAGGTTTATAATTGTTTTAAAAATTTATATCAAAATGTATTATATAGTGTAGGAAAAATATTATTTGAATTTATCTGTTTTAATCAAGATCCTTAAAAGATATAAATTTTATGGAATGTTAAAAAAATATTATTATTTAAAAGTGAGAGGATAACATTATTGGACATGTCAGTCCAATTGGTTTATATTTTTTAATCTTTCAATGTTTGAGATATTTATTTCTCAAAATCCACCCATGAAAATTGAAAAGGTGTGAAATTTTTGGTCTTGTCGGTTATTATATAATATTAATGTATAATTATCCAAGATTGTGGCACATTTAATTGATTTTATGAATTAATACAAGTTATTTGTGTGGAAGAAAAAATATCAAGTTCAATGTGACTGTTTGAAGGAAATTTTTGATAGTGATCCACTCCTTAACATTCTATCTTAATTTTATATGTTTAAGGAATATCCAAATGCTTTTATCTTCTTATATGATGTCATTTTGATACATGACTGAAAAGTGATATCATATGGGAATTAAATTTTTTCTCTTAAAAAATATTATAATGGCCAACATGATCATGAACTTGTGGAAATAATGTTATCTATAATTAATCGTTCAGATGAACATTTTAGAGATATATTTATTTCTTCACTAATAAAAAGATCATTTTCTAAATTTTCTCCAAAGATATTTAGATTATATCATAAGAATGATCATCGATGTTTATGATGGATTATTACATAAAGTTGTTGTATAATCCACCAAAACCTAAGTGGGTTATAACCATGACAAGAAATAAGTTGTTTTGTGATGTTTATCATGAGGCTTGAGATGAGTGGTGGAGGATAAAATATTTTTAATCTTTATATCTTGATAGGGTGGAGATCATATTTAGATAATAGATATATTAAATACAGTACACTCTTATTTTTCTCAAATGTTGTCTCTTATTGTGTTAATAGAGGATAAAAAGTTTTGGGTGTTTTTCAATAGAATTTAGTTGTTACATGGATGATAGGAGAGCTGTTTCAACATGATATTATTTTCTCACCATTACAATTCATTTGGTATTTTATATGATATATCATTATTTAAATTGTAGTTTTGGTGTTGATGTAATATGAATTATGGGGAAACTATCATGTATAAATTTTAATCCTTTAGTGTGTTTAAAATTCAGTTAGAGATGGTATATCAATGGGGATTCATTAATATAAGTTTTTAGATATATTGATGAAATTTAAAATGATATTTCCTCGAGAATTGGGAGGGTATGATTGTATTTTTTCTGTATCAACTAAAAAATTCATCATTTTTATTAATGATAATGTATTACATTATGGTGGATGTGTTAGAAAGGATTTATGTTGAATATATAGTGAAGAACAACTAATATTTATGGATGATAATATTATTTCTAGATCCATTCTTTACATTAAAATAATGGAATATTTTTATGTGTTTTTTGATAATAGTTATTATTAAAAATGGTGTCTCATCCATAAATAAATCGATATATAGAGTACGTGATCTAGAAATTAGATGACATGTTTTGTGGTTACGGTTATAATTTTGCTGTATGTGATAATGGAATATTCCAGTATCTGAAAATTATTATAATAAAACAAAGAACACCTATATTATTGTGGCTTAAATTTATGTTTTTAATGTTTGATCATGTAGATAATCACTACGTTTGATAAAGGTGTGATAATAAATTATCATTGAACTATATTTGTTTTAATGTATGATAGAAAAATAACAGGTTGTAGTGATACTACAAAAATTAATTTTAGACATTATATGTATTTTTAAAATTATAGGGGGATACCATTATAATTAATTGTATAAGATCATGTTTTATAAAATAATTTACCTTTTATTGATTAATTAGTGTTTAGTAAAGGCATCGAGAATAAAATACAGTCCATTATATGATTTGAGATATTAGGGAATGTTACTAAGGTGGTTTATATGATGGTTCCCCCACCCTAGATGGAGCGGATTCACAAGGAATTCTACATTTCATAGAATTGAATGTATAATCATTACTACTACCACATTCCAAATTGAGTTGAGTTAAATATTAAGGACGACATGAAATCCAAATAGGTGTTAGTTGAGAATTCATATAGTCGGTGGAATAGTTCTAAATGTTTTTCATCCACTTTTTTGAGTCATATAATGATATTTGGATTCAAATAAATTTATATGGGAGTGAGAGTGATATATATTAGAATATTATCTAGACTATTTTTAATATTGATCCATATATTAAGTTGAGGACCAAATGTTTGATGAATTGGTTATTGATATTATTCAAATATTTATATTGATCATTTAAGGTGGATAAAATTTATTATTAAGATACATCTCTTGAGGTGTTCATATTTACATTTCATTTCATTCTCTTATGTTTTAATTTAATTCTTTTCAATGGTAATCATTTTATAGGTACATAATAATGAGACAAAAATTTACATCTTCTTCTAATTTTTGGGTTTGGGGTCCTAAATATTGTTTTAGTGATTATGAAATAGAATGGTGGGATGTATGTTTAATATTTTAGATTAGAGGAATCCATATAATATAAATGTAAAAAACATCATGTCTTCTGTATAAATATGATTTGGGGACTACACATATTTCAGGAGTCATAGTTTTGGTGAGGAAAATTTGAGTTGGGTATATCCAATTTCAGTATAAAACTAATGAATTTTCTCTATACAGTTACATGATTTATGTGAGAATTTCAATTATCTAATCATTTTTTGAGGATGGGAATCCATTGAATTTCTACTCAGAATTCGGATTTAAAATGAATTTATTTTATTTTTTTGGTTGAAAACATCATGATTTAGCAACAAAATTTTCAGGGTTATTATTTGTATAAATATGGGAATTGAGGGGACCATATCATTTTATTATGGATACATTATTTTTTTCGATGATGTATTATTATGGAAGAAAAAATCATAATGTTTTTTAAAAAAATTATTTTTGGTATAGTGGTTTTCATATAACAATTGAATGAGAATAAATAAGTCATAGTTTTAATCAAAAACATCATTATTTTTATGATATGGTTTTTATATATAAATTAGATATCCAATATACATTCATTTGGTCGTTAATTTTCCATTAAAACTCTAGGAGCCATAGAGGTAAATCCTTATAGGTTTGGGGATCCATGTGGGATCATTGAGTCTCTAGATTTGTGATATTAAGACAATGTTACTTATGGTGATCTTCTTCTATATATATACTCTATTCTCTTGATTATATAATGTTGAAGAATATAGATACTTTTTTTCATGTATATGGTAGAGGATTGGGATGTGAATTACTTGTTATATATTTGTTGGAAAATCAACAAAGAAACCCAACTATTTGGATGAAAATATTAATGATTTGATTAAAAAATTATTCTTCAATTTGAAGTAGGATATTGTTATTATCTGTATTCTTTTAAAAATATTGACGTGAAATATAATGATTTATTTTTTATTGTACTGAAAAATGAAATTTAACATATTAAATAACATGGATTTTTTATAATTTAAACAGATGTGTGTTTGGAATGTATTACACATTCTATTTTTTATTTCAATTTTATCTTTAATATTGTCATATAAATTTTGTTTTTTATTGAATAATAATGATAAATGGTTGGGACTATATTTTATTTTTATTCAATAAATTAGTTTTAAATATAATTTATAATTTTAGGGGAATAAATGAATTGATATCTACTTTTAATAATTAAAGAGTAGTTGGAAACAAAATAGCATTGTAAATTGTTTATGTGGTTATACTTTTTTTAAATGAGGATGATTTACAGATGTTGATTAATTTTATTTTATGTAATTGATATTGAAATTCACCAAATATTGGTTTGTATGACATTAAAATTAAGAAATATAATAGGGTATAATATGGGGATATCTTATGAGATAGTATCCTTTATGTTATTAAAATTAAAAATTCAATGAATGGGAATATTATTCCACGTGGTATAAATATATCATATGGAAAGTAAATGATTGGAATAATATTATACAATCTACTCCAACACACTATAATATACATTAAATATTAATATTAAATTTTAATCCATCAAAATCATCAAAACCTTGCTATCGTTGAATGTCAAATAACATGTAGTATATGGAGAATAAATGGTTTAATTTAAAATTTTTTTATCAATAGTAGTTTTTTAAATACCTAGAAAATTTTATTAAAAAATATTTCATAGAATAAATTTTTAGGATGTGTCCATAAAACCTATATAAATGTTATATCATCTTAAGAAGGTCTATAATGTATCTTTACCGTTAATCATAATATTATCTCCAAATCTCTCTCTATCTCTCTCTAATCTTCCCACATATCCCTAATAATAAGTAACAAGATGATGGTTTTTGGAGAATCCTAACCATATGATGGGTGATTAACAACAACCTATAGATATTCTAGTTAGGATGTAGCCTCGAGTGTACCTCTTTATGATCGTTATCAATAGTTTTCGAGAATATTAATTATTCGAGCATCTAATGTGAAATTTAATTGGGTTCATGATTATTTAGAATAGTTTTTTTAGTTGTGAAAAATATTTAGAATATATGGTTATTTTCACTAATATGAAAAATGATAATCGACACTTTGGAAACCAATATGATGGGTAGTTGTTTAGTCAATTTGATTTAATTTTGATGTTATTTTTATTTTAATGTGACGAGGTTGTGTGAGTGAGAATTGGTGATATTTTCAATTGATATGCATAATTTTTAAAAATAATGAATATATTTAATAACATTTATGGTGAAAGGGTATTTTTGAAAAATAATTATTTTATAATGATTGATTATAGTTTTTAATATTATTATAATATAGGAAAATAATTATAAATGAAGAATTAATATGAATAATGAATGAACTTTTGGTTTTTATTAGAATTATGCAGAATCAATGGAATTAGTATAAAATTTAGTTTGATTATGTTATGTAGCATGTTTATTATAAAAAATATTGAATTTTTTTGAACCAATAAAATGTTTTAAAAAATGTTTTTGCTTATGATTGTTTGTGGTGGTGGTGGGGATTTTAATAGGCGTTTAATGGATATTTTGGTTGTTTCATGTTGTAGTAATAAACATATGACATGATTTTTATAATATTGGTTGATAGGTTTTGGCCTTATAATGATATTTTTTTGATATGGAGTTACATTGTATATATTTTTATTTTATATACATCACCATTCAAGTCCAATAAATAATTTAATTCATATAAGATGTTTTTGGAATTGGGTGAACAACCAAATTTAATAAAATATTGGTGATATGGATGTCTGACTATTCCACCTAACATGCACTTCCTTTTAACCCAATTTGTGGTTATATATGAATGGTAATGTCTATTATATGTGGTTCAATTGGTTAGGGTGTGTAGACATTGTATGTGTTTTTGGTATATGAATAAATTATGTTTATATGGTATGTTTTTGAGTGATATAGATTTTATATGTGGATATGTAATAGGGTGGGAGTGTTTATATGTTTTAATTAGAATATTAGGGTTACATGATTAGTGGAGGATGAGGTGTAGTGTACCCCATTATCATATTATAATTATATACAAAATTTTTATAATTTATATGCTTTTTTATTGTGAGCCTTGGTGAGATCTATTGGATGTTGACCTGGTATGGAACACAATTTAGTATCTACTGATATACATTTTATCATTAGTATGAATCTTCCACATTAGAACAAGAGTTTCAATGGTTAATAAAATTAATCCAACCATCATTATCACTCTTACTTCTACCAAATAATTACATGTTTTTTGGATTATTTTAAATATCATTCATCAAATAACAAGATCACATCATGGTTATTGATTACATTAGTGGGGTTTTCCCTTCAGAGTTGGTTGATTATAGAATTTTATATATAAATCTCATGGGTTTGTATGAAATTAAATACATTTTGTTAATACAATTATTATTATAGGTTTTGTATAATTTTATAGATTTTTTTAAGAGGGGACAATTTTTATCATTCCTTGGATAAAATTAGGCAGTACCTTACTTATTTTGTGTGGTATACCTAGAAAATATTTAAAAACTCATTTACCTTTAGTGGTGGGTATTTAGGGTTACACATTTACATAAAAATAACCTAGGAGGTGTTATGGGGGGAATTTTCTATGAAATAATTAGTTGATATTATTTCAAGATAATTTTTGGGAACATTTAGATATAATATTGTGTAACCACGTGTATGCCATTTGTATTTATTGACAGAAATGATTGATGGATATAATCCTCATTAAAAGACTTAACATGTCATAATTTATGAAAATTAATCCTAACAAATAACCTAATTTTGAAAAATTCAATAAAAGTTTATTATTATAAACATATTGTGAATATTTTCATTGTTGAAAAAATATATAGAATTATTAGAATTATTTTGGAACAGATATTATTTATAGAAGATATTTAGTAAGAATAATTACCAAAAAAATATTTTGTTTTATGGATTGAATAAACAATATTAAATATCAATTCTTTGGGTTACATTATTATATTTTGAAATAAATTATTTCATTTCATTATTTATTCAAAAATTAATACATAATTACCACATAATTTATTTATTAATTACATTTATTTATCTTGATTTAGTCCTAGAAATTTTTATTTCTAGCATACTCCCTAAAACACTTCATGAAAATCATAGGCTGAATTTCATGAAAATTTCAGTAATACATATAAATTTTGATGTGGCATTGTTACTTTTTCTATATTGGTTTAAAAAAGAATGTGTTCATATATATCAATGTAATTGATATTCAGGTGGAGTGGGAATCATTATTGTCACACCCGAGACTTTTATGAGAAATATTTTGTTTTTAAGTTATATAAATAATCAAAGGAATCTTTCACTACACAAAACACTAGCTTGGCTTACTTTATACGTAATCGCAACCTTCCTCGATAGCTTGCATCGTACGCAATACCGAGTTTCACTAAACAACATTATGCTATAAAAATATTATTAAAACTAGCTGTTATGAATAGTAATACCCACTTTTTAAAATTTTGTAAATTTTATTTTTCAAAATGGACTTCATTTTTGGATTCGGAATATCGAAATTAGCCTAGGGTGAAATTTTGGTATTTTTCTAAAAACATTCAATTTTTGATGAAAAATGAAAACACTAGGTTACTATTTAAAAACCCGACTTTTTATTTAAATAAATATTTATTTTATTTAAATTTATTTTAGGTCAAAATTGATACATAATACTATATAAGTGAAATGCAATTAATTGGAGTCATTTTATAATAATTTTAGATATATAAAAATTTTATTGAACTTTTCACCATCTTTTACCCACCTCGTATTAGAATTTCCAAATTTACATAAAACTAAATTTTACCACTTCTGTGAGTGGAATTTCAAAAATCCGAGAGACGCGGTTAATATCAAAGACTAAAATGTGGTTCAATGAGATGAAAACAATGTTTTCTGAATAGTAACTTTTTACTTTTTTTCCCACGGTTAAAAGTAAATAGGGTAATTAAGGGTAACGAAGTTATTATTATTATCCTAAAATATGTCCTAATTATATTGTATGTGTGTTATTAGACCAAAAAAAACCTTAGGAATAAAATATGACCAATTAGGACCACTTGGATTAGACTAGGATATTTATTATTAATTTATTTAAAGAAGGGTTAAAATAGTTAAAATCAAAGTTTAATAACTAAATCATATTTAATAAAGTGGTATACATAAGATAAAATCAACTATAAATATTCATTAGAAATATAAAAATATTTTATACATAATGGTATTTTATTTGTAATTTTTAGACATAGAATAATTTAATTTATGTATGACATAGTGATGATGTAGTACTTATCTTATTAATGAAATATTGACATAATCGATGTTATAAATACCCAAATATATGTAATTTGAGAATTTTTATGAATTATAATAATTTTCTAGGTTAATATTACATATTATTACTGATTTAATTAACTTTTTTCGAACTAATATTTCTGTTATGATTTTCACAAAAATCAATTATCAAATAGTGTCAAAATTGACATAAAATAGTTTTTAAAACAAATATTATATTATTAATTGTTATTTTATTCCTAAAAATCTATGTTTTGGTCAAATTACATAGATAAGGTTATATATATTAATAATAAACAACTTGGGGTACTTTTGGCTGGTTATTGTATGTTTATTAACCTTATAGTGTAAGAAAACAAGAAGACAGGGTAAAAGTAAAATTATCTAACTTAAAGATAAATCTAAATGATAAGGTTAAAATAGAAACCTAAACTTGTCTAAATTATATAGGATGAGAGGATCTATACCCATATCCATCTTTTCTTCTAAATAAATCAATTTGGATCTATTAAAAACCGAATATGACTTTATAATAGAATAATATTTTTAGTTTTTCTAAAGGTGCCCCTCTCCTCCCTTATAAAAGGTCACATCATCCCTCTCTTCCTCACACCACTTTGAGCATTCATGCTCGGCCAACCCAAGCCAAATTCTCTTATCCACTTCCCTAGAAACATTTTAGAGGTCCTGTTCTTCTCCAAAGACCAATTTTAGTTCCCTAAGAGGAGGTCTCAAAGAGGCGCCTCAAAGAAGAGGTAATGTCCATTACCGATTCTTTCAACTTTATTTTTCTTCCACTTATTATTATTTAGTTGTTTCATTATGAAGCAATAAAATAAGTATCAATAATATACTGATATGTTATTATAAGAATGAAACAACCCTATTTCACCATCTATCCATCCTACGGAAAACGAAATCACCGCGCGTGGGTACGTACGGTATACCGTCTCCACACCGGGGGTAATCTATTTTCCACCACCACCTTACATGGATGGGTATAATGGTTTAAATACTAACTATATAAGATTATTATAAAGTGATATTGATTCTGAAATAATATACATACACTCCAATACAATTCCACGATCATGGGAATGATATCATCGTTCATGCATTAGTACGGAATATCGTCTCCACGATGTGATGCGACTCGTTCTACATGATTTTCATTGCATAATGATTACATAAATGAATTTAGTGAATAAATATGATATGAATTACACTAATAACATTCTGTAAATAAGGTATCTATAACCAAAAATAATAATAAGAATTTATTCGACAAAACACATTTAAGAACAAAAAACAATAAACACCTGAATAACAAGAAGCAATGAAATATTACTAATAATAAGCTAAGAATATGACCATAGATGATATCATAAAAATATGTATGATTCTTTAATAATTCAATGACATTATTTAAATCATTATACAGGAGGTTCGGACACTTATGAAGAAAATCGGGCCTAAGGTAAGGGAAAATCTCACAATCTCATTTTTATCCGAGATTGTCTATACCTCATAATTTACTGGGGAATATTTATCATCCACATCCATGTTTCCTCAATATGTAATACTATTTCCATCCACCTAAAATTGTTTAAATCCAACTTCACCCTTCGGTGAGTTTTAATAAAATATATGAAAGGAATCTTTTATTGTTTTTCGTACGAGGTACATTTTGACTTTTCCGGCCAAAGTACGGGAAGAATGATTTTTTAACTTATAAGGCATGAATGGATTTTTAAAACATTATTTCCATGAAGATTCCTTTACAAGTTTTCAGGTTTATTTTTAATCAACTTCTTTTAGTTTAAAATTGTACGACATGTTAAGAAATGAAATTGTTTTTGAAGAAGAAAGGATATTTTCCTCAAGAATGGAGTTCATGTGTTTTATCAAAATTATTTTCCCACTAGATAATATAGGGTTCTCTTTATATCCCTATTTTTACATTGATTTTATTATTATATGATGGAATTATTTTTATGATATCCTTTTATGGATTATGTTATGATGACATGATTTTTAAGAATCCCATTTTTATTACATGGGTTATGCAATGATGTATGATTTATTATTTTGTGTCACACATAAGAACGGTATCATTATGAGATGGGTGGGACCTATATCTCCCTCCAATAAATTGGGTAATGATTTATATCTCGTGATATAAACATGGCTGGAACGACAGGTCAATCCTGTTCAGTGAAACATGAATGAAATAAGGAGTGAACTCGGTTCAGAAATGGACTTTGTCCGCTAAGATAGTCTTGGAAATGAGTCTTGACTACTAAAAAATGATTCTCTATGATTATGTGTGTATGGCACAAAGTTTCATGTTTTATGTTATGATTATTGGGATTACATTTCACTACGATGATTTATCCCATGTTATGAAATTATGATCTCTTTTGCAGGTTAAGATTTCCAAAATGTTATGTTCTTATGAATATGTTGTGATTGATATTTCTTTTGTTTACCCTTATTGAGCATTTGAGTTCACCCTTTTGTATGTTTTCTTTCCCCAGTTCAGGAATAAGGTTATTAAGTAAGATATTCCAAAAAGGGACAATAGATATGACGAAATAAATGGGAGACAACATAGATGATTTATGAACCAGTTGTTTATGTTTACCAGTTTCTAGAGACAGTATAACTATACGGTCCTTTCATGGTTTTGTTATATGTTTTAATAAGTGTACTTAAATTTTTAATTATTAACAATGTATGTAAAATATTGGTCGTTTTAGTTGGTATTAGAGGAAAGGTATAGTCATCCTTTGGAAACTAGGATGTGAAATCATTAGTATGAACCCTAAGGATATGTCTAAGAATAGAACACAATCTTAGTGTTTTAAAAAAGTGGCCATGAACAACCTATGATAAGACCTTAAGTGTGAAATTTTATTCTTGATTATGTGTTTTTTCTATTATAATTATTTTTGCTCACACTATTCTTCTTGGTTTTAGTCAATCACTGGAACCTGAAGGAATCGTGTTAATGCGGAATGCGACGGGCAATGAAATGATTGTCCCCCTGATTAACCAAACATTATGGGAGCTGGAATGAAAAATCTTGTAGCCATTATCACACAACTATCGCGTGTTATGAATCATGCAGAAATTCCAAATGCGCAAAGTAAAGTGAAACATTCTGTTGAATCCTTCATGAGGCAGCGTCAACCTTCATTTAGCAGGTCTTATGATCCATTAGTTGCTGAACAATGGATCAATACCACTGAAAATATATTTTCATTTCTTCAATGTTCTGAACATGATAAAGTCATCTTAGCAGTATATCATTTGGAAGGTGATGCTGATCAATGTTGGAATATTATTAAGAATATGAGTCAAAGGGATGAAATTGAATCCATGTAATGGGACGAGTTCAAGAACTTATTTTTCAATAAGTACTTCCCTCGTATTCTTCGAACAAAGATATAGAATGAGTTTCTTGAACTAAAGCAAAATGATGATGAATCTATTCGTACCTATTAAGAAATTTTTACAAGACTTGCAAGGTATGCTTATGGTATTATTATCCAACCTGAGAGTATGATCAATCGATTCATTAGTGGCTTAAAACCAAGTTTTCGAAGGGCATTAGCCATAAGGGACTTCAATAGTTATGAGGAAATTGTTCGATGTGCTCTCAAGTTTGAGATGGAGATTGGAGTAACCCATCAGTCATATGGGTTTGATAAAAAGTGGAAAATGGAATTCAAAGGAAAATCTAAAGAGCTCATTGAAAAGAAGATGAGTTTTCCCTTATGATCAAAGTATGGAAAGAAACATGGAGGGATTTGTCTTAAAGGGACATGTAAATTTTTCAAATGTGGAAAGGAAGGTCATCAGGCATTTGAATGCCGCAATGATGGGAAGAATATGTCTAGTGATGCGAACAAAGAAAAGGCTACACAGAGTGCACCTCCTACACTACAATGTTACAAGTGTAAGGAAATGGGGGAATTATTCTAGTCAATGCCCTAATCTAAGGGTTGTTGATGATGATCGATGTCAATAAACTCCTAAGGCTAAAGACAAAGGAAAGTCACATGAAATTTCTATTAGCGATGTGGAGTACAATAACAAAGTGTTGAAAGGTACACTTACCATCCACTCTAAAGTAGAAAATGTTTTCATTGATTTTGGATCTACCGACTCTTTTATTTCTGAAGAACTTTCTAAGGGTATCACCGTATTACCTCAACAATTTGAGTTAGCTGTGACAACCCCTAATGGCACAACAGTCGCATCCAAAGTTTATAATTCTTCTCCGATTGAAGATTGTGGGAAAGTGCTTCCTAAAAATCTTGTGATCCTTCCAATAGTGGAATTTGATGTGATTCTTGGCAGGGATTGGATTTCTCTATATGGAGCTCATATAAATTTCCAAACAAGGGAAGTCACATTTCATATTCCAGATCAATCTATGATCGTTGATCGATGCAAGGATGAACATAACCTTCTAGTAGAAAATTCATCCATCTTATGGGTCTTGATTCCACTAAATGAAGGTTATTTATCTCAAATGGTTGGTGAGAAACTCACGATTAAGAATATTCCCATTGTACGAGAGTTTGACGATGTCTTTCTGGAGGAATTTCCAGGTCTTCCACCAAATCGTGAAGTTGAGTTTTCAATAGAACTTATACCGGGTGCTTTTCCTATTTCCAAGGCACCTTATAGAATGGCCCCAATTGAGTTGCAGGAATTGAGGAAGCAACACCAAGAGAATCTTGATAAGGGATTCATACTCCCTAGTGCGTCACCTTGGGGAGCACCAGTTCTGTTTGTTAAGAAGAAAGATGGATCAATGAGACTCTGCATTGATTATCGAGAACTTAACAAGATCATGATCAAGAATAAATATCCTCTCCCACACATTGATGAATTATTTGACCAACTACGCGGAGATCAATACCTTTCCACGTTTGATCTTTGTTCAGGGTATCATTCACTACTAGAAAATCTGGTTTTGGAGGCGGGGCATCTATAGCGGCCGCCATTTGGCGACCGCTCATACTAGAAACAGCGGCCCCCAAATGGCGGCCGCTGAAATTATTCGTAAAAAAACCACTAATTTCCCCTCTCTCCCCTCCTCCGCTCCCAGACCCCGCGACCCCCCCCCCCTTCCCCGACCCCGATCCCCGGTGACCCACCCCGACCCCGAGCCCCGACCACCCTCCCCGACCCCCGACCACCCTCCCCGAGCCCCGGCGACCCTCCCCGACCCCCGGCGACCCTGACCCCGCCGGCGTCCCCGACCCCCGTCAACCCCGACCCTTGACCCCCGACCTCCCGGCGACCTCGACAACCCCCGGCGACCCGACCCCCGACAACCCAGACCCCTGACGATCCCCACCCCCTTGCCTCCGTGCTGTGCCACCAGCAACCCTGACAACCCCCACTGCCTTGCCTCCATGTTGCGCCCCCGTGACCCGGACACCCCCTGCCCGCGCTGCACCCCCGGCGAACCCCACCGCCTTGCCTCCGCGCTGCACCCCCGTGACCTGGACACCCCCGTGACCCAGTAACCCCCACTCCTGCCCGCGCTGCACCCCGGCGACCCCCACTGCCTTGCCTCCGCACTGCGCCCCCGTGACCCCGACACCCCCGCGACCCGGCAACCCCCACCCCTGCCTGCGCTGCACCTTTGGAGAGCCATGCCACCGCCGTCCCCTCACGGACCTGTTGCATCCCTCCGGAAAGTCCTCCTGCCTCCGTTGGACCCTTCCCGTCCATTGTTCCCCACCATGTAGAACCCTCCACGTGGTTCAATGGTTCTTCTCCTTTCGAGTCCGGCCGTTGAACCTCTGTCGTCAATTCACTGCACCGTCATGGATCCGCAATCGAGTCAGACCCCATTACCCGCGGTCGAGTCCTCCGTAGGTAATGTATTTTATCCAAATTTGTTTTTTAAATTTTAATGATATGTGTTTTTGTAGAATTTAAATAAGATATTTCACTTTTGATTTCTATTAAATACAGATATGGATAGGAGTTGGATTGATATGCAAGATAGATTTTCAGCTGAATATTATGAGGGGATTAAGCGATTTATGGATTTCACCAACAAATTTCCAAGGGATATGATTATTTTTCCATGCAAAAAATGTGCAAATAGATATCTCTTCAAATGAGATAGTGTTAGAGAACATTTGTTTTTGAAGGGGTTTTTGAAAAACTATAAGACATGGACGTGTCATGGAGAAGATTATGGTTCATGTCATCGCTTAGAAAATATTCATATGAATGATGATTCGGGAACAGTTGATCCGATGAACATAATGCTGAATGATATGATGCATCTATTTCAATATGAAGACAATAATGTCGTAAATGACGACGTTGGATTGAGTTATCCTCGTTCTTCTGCAGATGGAGAAGCATTGAAATTCTTTGAAATTATTGAAGATGCGCATACTGAATTATATCCTGGATGCACTAAATTTAGTAAACTGCCGTTCATCATTGAATTGTTACACCTGAAGGCCTTGAACCAGTGGTCAGACACCTCATTCGACATGTTGTTGGTATTATTGAAGAAGGTACTCCCTGCTGGAGCGATGATTCCAGAGTCATTCTATCAAGCTCTCAAGTTAATCGATGATCTTGGTTTTACATATGATACAATTGATGCATGTCTCAATAATTGTATGTTTTTCAGAAAAGAGAATGTGCAATTAAATAATTGTATTGTTTACTATACATCTAGGTGGAAGACCAATGAGATTAATCAAGGTAGTCAAATTCTTCATGGGAGAGTAGTGAATCAAGGGAAACATGTTTCCGCTAAACAGATGTGTTATTTTCCACAGAAACAGAGACTGAAGATAATCTTATTGTCCTCTAAAATTGCAAAATTGATGACTTGGCATTCAGAGAGAAAGAAAGAGGTTGATAAATTAACTCACCCGGCAGATTCTTTGGCATGAAATGAGTTTGATCAGAGACACCCAGACTTTTCCAGAGATGATCGTAATATTCGACTGGGTTTGGCAGCAGATGGTTTTAACCCATTTAGGTCTATGGTTGGTGCGACACATAGTACATGGCAAGTGGTTTTGGTTCCATAACAATTTCCCCCATGGGTATGTATGAAGCAACGTTTTTTGTTACTGTCAATTCTAATTGATGGACTAAGAGGACCTGGTGATAAAATCAATGTTTATATGCAACCTTTGATTGATGAGATGAAATAATTTTGGGCCGATGGTGTAATGAATTTTGACTCGGTAGTAAATTAAATGTTTAGACATCGGGCCGCTTTGTTATGGACAATTAATGATTTCCCAGCGTATGCTAACGTATCAGGTTGGAGTAAAAAAAGAGAATTTTCTTGCCCTTGTTGTAATAAGAGTAAGAAATCTATATGGATTAAGCACTGTAGAAAGTGGGAATATCTTGGTCACATACGCCTTCTTCCTCAATTGCACTGGTTCAGAATGGACTGTGTATTGTTTGATGGGAATAGAGAGTTTGACCCATCACCACAAATACTGTCTGGGGTTGAAATTTGCGCACAACTTGATGAAGAAAACATCCGTACAATGTATGATTTTCAAGATTTACTGGTTCCTACATTGCCTTCTATTCCTGCTGAAAATAGACAGCAAAGTCATAATTGGAAGAAACGAAGTTTTTTTTTGAATTTGTTTATTGGAAATATAATATTTTAAGGCATAATTTAGATGTGATGCACATTAAAAAAATGTATGTGATAATATTTTGTGCACCATTTTAGGAGTCAAGGGGAAATCAATGGAAAATGCTAATTCTCGACGTGATTTGCAAGAAATGGGATTGAGAAAACCTTTACATTTACATCTGGGTGAAGGTAATCGGGCATACATGCCTTCTGCACAGTATACAATGAGTAAAAAAGAGAAACAAACATTTCTATCAATTTTGAAGACTGTTAAGGTTCCAGATGGTTATTGCTCTAATATTTCGAAGCGTGTGAATATGACGAGCATGACATTACAGGGTTTGAAAAGTCACGATAATCATATTCTACTTCAACTGTTAATTCTTATAGCAATTCGTGATATCTTACCTTCCCAGGTTGTTGAGCCATTGATTGGAGTTTCTAATTTTTTCAGACATCTCTGTTATAGGAATCATCGCATGAGTGATTTTAAAAATCTACCGGATAAGATTGTACTTGCACTATGTCACCTAGAAAAACTCTTTCCTCCATCTTTTTTTGATGTCATGGTTCACTTGACCGTGCATTTAACTGGTGAAGTCATTGCTGGCGGTCCCGTGAAATTCAGGTGGATGTATCCAATAGAGCGATACTTAAATACATTGAAATGCTATGTGTGCAACAAAGCTCGTCCAGAAGCATCAATTGCCAAGGGATATTTAATGGATGAGTGTACTAATTTCTGTGCTTCATATATTGATGAGGTTGAAACAAATATAGATAAATCGTCCCAGACTGACGAGGGTCCAATTGGAGAAGGAATAACATTTGATATGCAGAACGACGAGTGGGTTCAAGCTCATCGATATGTGTTGTTCAACACTCCATCAGTTATGCCATTGATACAGTAAGTTTTATAGTTGATGTGTATTTTTTTCTATATTTATTTTATTTCTTACCTTATATTGTGTTGTGATTTAGGATGCATATCACTGAGTTGAAACGTGAAAGGCCCCATGAAACTGAGTATCAAATCCAAAAAAACCATTTCAACACATTTCATGAGTGGTTCAAGACTCATGTACGTATAATTGATTTAATATTTTTATAGTGCAACTAAGTTGTATTTTCACAATTCTTTATCCATTAAACTATATATGTGAAAATTGCAGATTCAAAAGTTACGTGATTTAACCCAGCATGTGAGCGAAGAACTCAACCAACTAGATGAGGTCCATTTATTACAGCTCGTCGCTACAAGTATTTAGATGCTAACGGATTCTGATTTCGTATTAGCGATGTTGACATAAACCGAGCCACAAAAAATAGTGGCGTTGGTTGTTCTTTTGTTGGTGCGGGTTATTATTATGGATTGTTGATATATATTATTGAGGTTATTTATGATCGTGGCTTAAAACACATATTGTTAAGGTGTGATTGGGTTGATCCAGTTCGTGGAACGAAAGTTGATAACCTCCAATTTACATTAGTAAACTTTTACAATATGCTCTATAAATATGACCGGGTTAGCAATGAGCCATTCATACTGACCTCGCGGGAAGAACAAGTTTACGTTGTCGGCATTGATTCTGATTGGAATGTTGTGGTGAAAATGTCTAGAAGAGGGGTTTTTCTGATTGACCAAGAGGAACCTGAAGTTGTCGCATTTCCTGATCAAACACTTGACCAAACAATAATAGCTGTACGAGATGAAGATATACAATGAACCAGAGATACGGTTGAAGGAGATACGATAGACTTTCATGATTAGTGGAAATTTTAATTATATTCCTAGTTATTATTTGTAAAAATATTTACCAGTTATATATGTATAAAAATTTCTTGATTTAACTATAATTTCTTTTAATGCAGGTATGTCACAGGGTGGTCATAGTGGTTCACCTGATGTTGTTGGTATGTATTTTTTTATTTATCTAAATTAATTGATTGAAATTTTCTGTTTATGTTTCCCTAACTGTTTCTAATCATTAATTTATATTGTAATTGAATTATGAATTTATGTTTATCAAGATCTACTCTTTCTTCCAGCAGACGCAGGGGTTCTGGTAGAGGGGTTCGATCCTGGAACTCTGGATCCCGATTGGATGTGTTATTTGACGACACATTTCATCAGGTTGGAGATGGTGCCACTGCATCGAGTCATTGGTTTGGGCATATGATACAAGACTCACACAGATTCCCTCTGAGGACTCGTGACTAGAGTTCTTTCCCTCAGGATACAATGGACAGATTATGGAGGGAGGTTAAGGTAAATTCAATGTTTAATTTTTCATGATATTGTTATTATTATTGTCCCATCTACTGACTATATTTTTAACAGGATAATTTGACATCCTGTCCAGATGAGTTTCGGGCTGTTTTTATATCGAAATGCAGAAAATTATAAAAGTATTACAAGTCAAGGGTGAAGAGAGATCACTGGACACAATTTGTGTGTGTGCCAGACATTCTACAGTGAGTCCCTCTAGGCATTCTTCGTGCGCAGTGGTAGGATTTGGTTGCGTTTTGGTCGAGTGAGGCAGCAATGGTAAGATTTATTACTTTTAATCTATAAATGACTAATTTTTCAAATGTCTATTATGTAAATACGTTGAATGTAGATCGAGTCTGCTCGTCATTCACATAATCGGGTGATGCAGGCCACACCTTCCAGACTTGGCACTCGACATGTGTCACAGCTCAGACATGATGTAATTTCAGAATTCACTATTTCATTCATATTTTAAAAATATTGTAGTATAACATGGTAAACCCATTTATTATAGTTACACCAACACAGCGAGCCAATCGATCAGATGTCAATATGGATGAGGACTCAAAGGGCGGGTGATCCTGATGTTGCAAGTGTTATAGTAAGAAAATTATTTACTAATTAATAATTTTATTTTTTATTTTATATAAATTATGTATATTTTTTCATTGTTTCATTATATGCTACAGGCTCAGTTTGACGCTCAGTTAGCAGAGTTTCCAGAGGAGAAACATCGTAGTATTGTGCATAGAGATGAAATACTTCACTGTGTCGTGGGGCGTGATGGTCATGGTTATTCTTTGACTTATGGAGGCAGTGTCCCACGACGTGCAGTTGTTAGAGAAGATGTGATGAGTTCATGCAGAGAGTCAGGGATGTGAAAACAGGCTGAGATAGATGCTTTCATGCAAGATATGCAGCACAATTTTGATTCACAGTTTCAGCAGTTATGTGCAGAGTATGAGGAGAGGTTGTCACAAATGTCATCACGTATCGATGAAATGACGACGCAACAAGTGGCGCCATAGGTAAACAATAAAACAAAGCATACTCAGATTGAATTTTATTGATATGTTTAAGATACATAATATTGATATATATTGTAGGCTCTGAATACATCTGGTGGAAATCACAGTTATATTGGTGATCCAGATGAGAATGAACCCCATGCATGAGGTAATTTCATTTGTCTTGATGAATTATATTGAATTCTTTATATCCTTGATGAATATAATTTTTCTTTTTACATAGATTAGTTTGTTTTAATATTTGTGGATGAAATCTTCGTGCACTTCAAGAGTGATTATG
This sequence comes from Viscum album, assembly GCA_963277665.1. Classification (NCBI taxonomy): domain Eukaryota; kingdom Viridiplantae; phylum Streptophyta; class Magnoliopsida; order Santalales; family Viscaceae; genus Viscum; species Viscum album. Next base: position 1,285,622,448 of record OY728141.1, read on the forward strand.
ACCATACCCAACATCTTGATATCATACACATTACACTTATTGACTATACATCAAGCTATATATATGTCATTTTTGTATTGATTATATAGGTATAGTTATTGGGTCAAATAATTTCAGAGGAAGGTGTGTCAGTGGATGGAGAGAAACTCCAGACAGTTGTTTCTTGGGAGAATCCCAAGAACTCTTTCAATATTTGTATCTTTTTATGGTGAGTGAATTGTGACGTGCACGCGCAGACGACACGTCAATCGGACGTGCGGTCTGCGCGGTAGGGCTCATTATGCGTTCTTTAAGAGTTGCACGCTCTTGATAAACGCGTGTGGGGGGTTCCAAACTGGCCGAACGATGTCTGAATGGCCAGAAATCGGACGACATCAAAGGGTGAGTGAATTGTGATGTAGTCGAGTAGACGATACGTTAATCAGACGTGTCGTGTGCCCGCGGTGACCGGGAACGCCGTTCTGGTGTCACAAACGGCCAAAATGGGCATCTAATAGTAAAAATAATAGCAGAAGACATCGGATTGACTTGAAATCATTGGACAACAATCCAATTGTTATTCTAGACATGCACGCGGAGACGCCACGTCAATCGGACGTGCGGTCTGCGCGGTAGGGCTCATTATGTGGTCTTTAAGCGTTGCGCGCGCTTGATAAACGCGCGTGGGGGGGTCCAAACTGTCCGAACGAAGTCCAAATGGCCTGAAATCAGATGAAATCAAAGGGTGAGTGAATTGTGATGTGGTCGACCAGACGGCATGTCAATCGGACGTGCCGTGTGCCCGCGGTGACCGGGAATGCCGTTCTGGTGTCACAAACGGCCAAAACGGGCGTCTAACAGTCAAAATCATAGCGGACGCCATCTAATTGAACTGAAATCACAGGGAAAAAAATCCAATTATTATTCGCGACGTGCACGCGCAGACGGAATGTCAATCGGGCGTGCTGTCTACGTGGTAGGGCTCATTATGCGTTCTTTAAGAGTTGCGCGCTCATGATAAACGTTCGTGGGGGGGGGGTCTAAACTAGCCGAACAATGTCTGAATGGCCTGAAATCGGACGACATCAAAGGGAGAGTGAATTTTGATGTGGTCGAGCAGACGACACGTCAATCGGACATGCCGTGTGCCCGCAGTGACCGGGAACGCCGTTCTGGTGTCATAAACGGCCAAAATTGGTGTCTAACGGTCAAACTCTTAGCGGACGACGTCGGATTGACCTGAAATCACAGGAAAACAATCCAATTATTATTCGTGACGTGCACGCACAGACGGCATGTCAATCGGATGTGCAGTCTGCGCGGTAGGGCTCATTATGTGTTCTTTAAGAGTTGCGCGCTCTTGATAAACGTGCGTGGGGGGGGTCCAAACTGGCCGAATGATGTTCTAATGGCCTGAAATCGGAATACATAAAAGGGTGACTGAATTGTGATGTGTTCGAGCAGACGACACGTCAATCGGACGTGACATGTGCCCGCGATGACCGGGAACGCTGTTCTAGTGTCATAAACGGCCAAAACTGGCGTCTAACGGTCAAACTCTTAGCGGACGACATCGGATTGACCTGAAATCACAGGAAAACAATCGAATTAGAACAATAGAATTAATTATTTTATATTTATAAAACGGTAATCAAATTTATAAATATTATTTTGAAAATCAAATAATTTAGATCTGTTACAGTAAGTTTGAAGTTAAATATTTGTTTTCTAGGTTTTATTCGGGTCTAAGTTTGTTATTAAATTTTGTTATGCAGTTGTATGTGTTGATGGATGCGGAGCTTGGAAGATGACATCCGGGATTTATTTTGTATATTAATGTATAACTGAATTTTTTTTTAAAAAAAGTTAAAATTGGAGACCTATAGCGGCCGCCATTTGGCTGCCGCTATATGTCCGAGCTATAGAAGCCACCAATTGGTGGCCGCTAAAGCCCATCCCGGCTTGCCTACCACGTCCGCCAAATGGCGGTCACTGATAGTAACAGCGACGGGGCAAAAGCGGTCGCCGTTTCACGGTCGCTAGGTGGCCGCTATAGGCCGTTAGCGACGGCTTTTGGCGGCCGCTAAAGGTCATTCTTGTACTAGTGCTTAATTAAGGGTCAAAAGGGAGGATATACCAAAGACGGTTTTCCATACAAGGTATGGACACTATGAATTTATAGTGATGCCATTTTTTCATACTAATGCCCCTTCTATCTTTATGGATCTGATGAATAGTAACTTTAGAGACTATCTTGATCAATTTGTGGTAGTCTTTATAGATGATATTCTTGTCTATTCAATGGTAAAGGAAGAACATGAAGATCACTTGATAATTATATTGAAGACCCTGAGAAAGGAGAAGCTTTATGCCAAATTTTCCAAGTGTGATGTTTGGATTCAAAAAGTTTCATTTTTGGGTTACATAATCTCAAAAGAGGGGATATCAGTGGATCCAGCAAAAATAGAGGATATCGAAAGATGGTCGAGACCAATAATAGTAACCGAGATCTGAAGTTTTCTTGGTTTGGATGGATATTATTGACGTTTTGTGAATGATTTTTCATGATTATCTAATCCACTCACCAAGTTGACTTGGAAAGGAGCTATGTTTTTTTTGGACGGAGGAATGTGAAGGGAATTTCAAGGAGTTAAAAAGAAGGTTATCCAGTGTGCCTGTACTCACACTTCCATGTAGTGGAGAAAGGTTTGTGATCTATAGTGATGCATCTAAGAAGGGGCTGGGGTGTGTTCTCATGCAAAATGATATCGTGATAGCTTAGGTCTCACGATAGTTGAAAATCCATGAGAAAAATTACCCAACTCATGATTTGGAGTTACTTGCAGTAATCTTTGCATTAATGATTTGGAGGCATTATCTTTATGGTGAAAGGTGTGATATTTATACTGATCAAAAAATTTTAAAGTATATTTTCACAAAAAATTATATGAATATGTGCCAAATAAGATGGTTGGAGTTGATTAAGGATTATGACTGCTCAATTCATTACCATCCAAGGAAAGAAAAAAAGGTGGCAGACACATTAAGTCGACAAGACCATGCTAGCTTATCCATGATGAGGATCACAAAAGATCCAATAATTATGGATTTACAAAGGATGGATCTTGGAATTATAATGGAAGGGGAAAAATCGTATCTTTCTCAAATGAATGTTCAACCATCTATAAATTTGAATATTAAAGGGGAATAGAAAGAAGATGTATAGTTACAAAAGAAGGTGAGAAATTTTCCTGAATTCAACCTTGATTGTGATGGGATAATAAAGTTCAGAAATCGGGTTTGTGTTCCTCCCATCCCCGAATTAAAGAAGGGGTTTTTGGATGAGGCTTATAGTTCTTCATTATCTATTCATCCTGGAAGCACGAAGATGTATAGGGACCTGAAAGAGTACATCTGGTGGGATGTCATGAAAAGAGATGTTTCTAAATATGTCTCTCGATGCTTGGTTTGTCAGTAAGTTAAGGCTAAGAGATAGAAGTCTAAGGGGATGTTACAACCATTACCCATACCAGAATAGAAATGGGAAAACACCACTGTGGACTTTGTCACTGGAATTCCTAAAACATCCAAAGGCAATAATGCTATCTGGGTCATAGTTTCTCGTCTTACAAATTTGGCACACTTCATCGCTATTAGAGAGGATTTCTCTCTGGATCATCTTTCCAGGATATATGTAAAGGAATTGGTAAGATTGCATGGAGTACCACTTTCTATTATATCTGATCGGGATCCGAGGTTTACCACAAAGTTCTGGTGAAGTCTTCAGCATACTCTAGATACAGAGTTGAGTTTCAGCACTGCTTATCATCCTTAGACAGACAGTCAGTCTGAGAGGACAGTTCAAACTCCAGATGATATGTTGTGAGCTTGTTATATGGATTTCAAAGGTTGTTGGGATCAACAACTACCTTTGGTGGAATTTTCTTATCATAATAGCTTTCACTCCAGTATTCAGATGGCTCTTTATGAAGCTCTCTATGGAAAGAAATGCAGGACTCCAACTTGCGGGGATGAAGTTGTGGAAAGAAATCTATTAGGACATGATCTTGTTTAGGAGATGGCAGAAAAGGCAAGATCTATATAACAACACATAAAAGTAGCTCAGAGTTTACAAAAAAGTTATGTCGACAACCGAAGAAAAGACCTAGAGTTTGAAGTTGGTGATAAAGTGTTCTTACGAAAATCTCCTTGGAATAATGTAATGAGATTTGGAATGAAGGGAAAGCTGAGCTCTAGATATATCGGTCCTTTCGAAATACTGGATCGTGTTGGGAAGGTAGCTTACCGATTGGTGCTTCCACCAAATCTATCCCAAGTTCACGATGTGTTCCATGTATCTCTCCTGAGAAAGTACATACCTGGTCCTTCACATGTACTCAACTCAGAAGTTGTACCGCTGGAGCAATATCTTTCTTATGAAGAACAGCTGATAGAAATTCTGGATCGTAGTGAAAAAGTTGAATGGAACAAGACAAATTGCTTGGTGAACGTTTTATGGTGGAACCACTAATTATAAAGAAGCTACATGGGATCTTTATTATATGATGGGGGAGAGGTATCCTCATCTGTTTGTTACAAATTGACGAATTTCGAGGGAAAAATCATTTTATGGGGGGTAGAATGTAACACCCGAGAGTTTTATGAGAAATATTTTGTTTTTATGTCATATAAATCATCAAAGGAACATTTCACTATACACACCATTATCATTGCTTTCTTTACACGTAATTGTGACCTTCCATGATAGCTTGCATCATACGCAATACCGAGTTTCACTAAACAACGATATGCTATTAAAATATTATTAAAACTAGCCATTATGAATAGTAATACCCAATTTTTGAAATTTTGTAAATTTTATTTTTCAAAATTGACTTCATTTCTAGATTTGGAATATCGAAATTAGTTTTGGGTGAAATTTTGGTATTTCTCTGAACACTTTCAATTTTGATGAATAGTGAAAACACTCGGTTACTATTTAAAAAACCGACTTTTATTTAAATAATTATTTATTTTATTTAAATTTATTTTAGGTCAAAATTGATAAATAATACCTATATAAGTTCTATTCAATTCATTGGAGTCATTTTATAATAATTTTAGATATATAAAAATTTTATTGAACTTTTCACCGTCTTTTACCCACCTCCTTGGAGAATTTCCAAATTCACATAAAACTAAATTTTACTGCTTCTATGTGTGGAATTTCAAAAATCCGAGACACACGGTTAATATCAAGGACTGAAATGTGGTTCAATGAGATAAACATAATTTTTAGTGAATAGTACCTTTTTACATTTTTTTACCACGGTTAAAAGTAAATTGGGTAATTAAGGGTAAAAATGTTATTATTATTACCCTAACACATGTCCTAATTCTATTGGATAAGTGTAATTCGACCAAAAACAACCTTAGGAATAAAATATGTCCAATTACACCCACTTGGATTAGATTAGGACATTTATTATTAATTTATTTAAAGAAGGGTTAAAATAGTTAAAATCAAAGATTAATAACTAAATCATTTTTAATAAAGGGTTATACATAAGATAAATTCGACTATAAATATTCATTAGAAAGATAAAACGATTTTATACATAATGGTAGTTTATTTGTAATTTTTAGACATTTAATAATTTAATGTATTTATGACACAATGATGATGCAATAATTATCTTATTAATGAAATATTGAAAAAGTTGATGTTATAAATTCCAAAATAAATGTAATTTGAGTCATTTTATGAATTAAAATAATTTTATAGGTTAATATTACATATTAGTACTTATTTAATTAACTTTTTTAGAACTAATATATCTGTTATGATTTTCACAAAAATCAATTACCAAATAGTGTCAAAATTGACATAAAATAGTTTTTTAAAAACTTTTATATTATTAATTGTTATTTTATTCCTAAAAATCTGAGGTTCTACCAAATGACATAGATAAGGTTATATATATTAATAATAAACATCATGGGATTCGTTTGACTTGTTATAGTAAGTTTATTAACCTTATAGTTGAAGAAAACAAGAAGACACAGTAAAAGTAAAATTATCTAACATAAAGTTAAAACTAAATGATAAGGTTAAAATAAAAACCTAAACATGTATAAATTATATTGCATTAGAGGATCTTGACCATCCCCACCTTATCTTATAAATAAATAAATTTGGAGCTATTAAAAACCGAATATGACTTTATAATAAAATAATTTTTTTAGTTTTTCCAAAGGTGTCCCTCCCCTCCCTTATAAACGGGCACCTCCTCCCTCTCTTCCTCACACCACATTGATCATTGAAGCTCGTCCAACCCCTGACAAATTCACTTCTCCACTTCCCTAGAAACATTTTATAGGTCCTGGTCTTCTTCAAAGACCAATTTTATTTCCCTAAGAGAAGGTCTCAAAGAGGCGCCTCAAAGAAGAAGTAATGTCTATTACCGATTCTTTCAACATTATTTCTTCTTCCACTTATTCTTCTTTAGTTGTTTCATTATGAAGTAATAACATAAGTATCACTAAGATACTGATATGTTATTATAAGTGTGAAACAACCCTATTTCACCATCTATCCATCCTTCGGAAAATGAAATCACGGCGCGTGTGTACGTACAGAATACCGTCTCCATGCCGTGGTGTAATCTATTTTCCACCACCACCTTACATGGATGGGTATAATGGTGTCAATAATAACAATATATGATTATTGTAAAGTTATAATGATTCTGAAATAGTATACATACACTCCAATACAATTCCACTATCATGGGAACGATATCATCGCTCGTGCGTGCGTGCAGAATATCATCTCCACAATGTGACACCACTCGTTCTACATGCTTTTCATTGAATAATGATTACATAAATGAATTGAGTGAATAAATATGATATGTATTACACTAATACCATTCTAGAAATGAGGTATCTATAACATAAAAAAAGAATAATAATTTATTCGACAAAACATGCATAAGAACAAAAAACAATAAACACATGAATAACAAGTAGCAATGAAATATTACTAATAAGAAGCTAAGAATATGACCATATAAGATATCATAAAAATAAGTATGATTCTGGAATAAGTCAATGACATTATTTAAATCAGTATAAAGGAGGTTCAGACACTTATGAAGCAAATCAGACCTAAGGTTAGGGAAAATCTCACAATCTCATTTTTATCTGAGATTGTCTATACTTCAGAATTTACTGGGGAATATTTATCATCCACAACCATGTTTCCTCAATATGTAATATTATTTCCATCCAACTACAATTTTTTAAATCCAATTTTACCCTTTGGTGAGTTTTTAGTAAAAGATATGAAAGGAATCTTTTGTCATTTTTCATACAAGGTACTTTTTGACCTTTCGGGCCAAAGTACGGGAAGAATGTTTTTTTAACTCATACAACATGAATTGATTTTTAAAACATTATTTCCAAGAATCTTCCTTTACAAGTTTTCAAGTTTATTTTTAATCAACTTCTTTTATTTTAAAATTGTATGACATGTTAAGAAAAGAAATAGTTTTTGAAGTAGAAAAGATATTTTCCTCAAGAATGGAGTTCAAGTGTTTTATCAAAATTATTTTCCATATAAGATAATATAGGGTTCTGTTTATATCCCTATTTTTACATTGATTTTATTATGTTATGATGGAATTATTTTTACGATATCCTTTTATGGATTATGTTATGATGACGTGATTTTTAAGAATACCATTTTTATTACATGGGTTATGCAATGATGTATGATTTGTGATTTTGTGGCACACATAAGAATGGTATAATTATGAAATGGGTGGGACCTATATCTCCCTTTAATGAATTGGGTACATATTTATATCTCATTATATAGACATGGCTGGAACGGCAGGTTAATCCGATTCAGTGAAACAGGACTGAAATGAGGAGTGAACTCGGTTCAGAAATGGACTTTTTCCGAAAAGATAGTCTTGGAAATGAGTCATGAATACAAAGAAATGATTCTCTATTATTACGTGTGTATGCCACAAAGTTTCATGTTTTATGTTATGATTATTGGGATTATATTTCACTAATATGATTTATCCCATGTTATTAAATTATGATCTCTTTTGCAGGTTAAGATTTCCAAAATGTTATGTTCTTATGAATATGATGTGATTGATATTTCTTTTGTTTACCCTTACTGAGAAATTGATCTCACCCTTTTGTATGTTTTATTTCCCCAAGTCAGGAAGAATGTTATTAAGTAGGATATTCCAAAAAGGGACTCTAGATATGATGAAATAAATGGGAGACAACGTAGATGATTTATGAACCATTTGTTTATGTTTCCCAGTTTCAAAAGACATTATACCTATACGGTCCTTTCATGGTTTTGTTATATGTTGTAATAAGTGTACTTAAATTTTTAAGAATTAAAAATTTATGTAACGTATGGGTCATTTTAATTATGACTATAGTTCACAGATAATAATTCATTATTCATAGATAATGTTTATTTTCTGAGGGAAAAAATTGGAAAATTATTTTATAAAGTTTGATACAAAATTATTGATATAAATAACATATTGATGTTAATGAATTCATTTAATTTAAATCTATTCTATGAAATATATGTTGATTGTAATTGATATTTTATCGATCCATTAACAAATGATTTAAAATCAGTGTGTTGTGATTCCCATAATGAAAATTTATAAACATAATATTGTTATTTAAATTAACATTTTATTATTTAATAAAATATTACTTTATATGGATATTTGGGGTTCAGATAACTCCTATACGATGATAATACTATGAGTAGTACCATTAATTGATGATTCATCAACTTTAAATTTCATTCAATGATATACTATTTATCATCTTTTTTATGTAATTTTTGAACTTTTAAAAGTGTGGTTTCAAAGTAAAATGAGATATATTTTAATGGGTTTTTAAAATCATACATCAATGGACAATTCATTAACTTATAATTGTATCTTGTTTGTATAATTTTTCACATGTATTAAATTCATACAACAATGTCGTCTAGTTTCACTGTGATATTGTTATAATGTTTTAGAGTTTATTATTTCAGACAATTATGGATTTGAAATAATGTATGTGTCATGGAGTAATCCTACAGATCTATTTGATGATTTGATATTTCTATATAGTTGTTAATTAAATTAATTAATTCATAATGTAATGCTATAAAATACACTATAATCTTAAAAACAAATATTTTTTAGATCATAGAATGTTGATGAAGCTACTAAACATAGAGATAAAAGTTTCAATGTATTGTAAATTAATGACATATCACAATGAGTTTATGTGTTTGATTTAGAATTTAAAGGAATAAAATAATTATATAATGATGAAATTTATCACAGTATAATAGAGATAAGTTAAATTAATATTTTTCATACTATGTTAATGATTGTAATTATTTTACAAGATATTTCAGACATTGTTTTTTAATCATTGTTTTTTAAATAAATATTCAACAAAATAACATTACATTATGATATATAGATACTAATAAACAATTTATGTTTTTATAATGTTTAATAATGAAAATTTGATATAGTTTTCCACACATTTATAAGAAATATTTGGGATCCAAATGATTATTGTTTTCTATGCTATATGGTTCTTGAAACATATATAGATTAGAGAAACAAAATGTTGATAACAAGTATTTCTTGTGGATATTTGTATTCATATTATTCATTATTAAATTTTATTACTCATGAAATACCTAAAATGGTATAATACAATATTCCTACACCTTTTCAATGTTTTTTTAATAATTAATCAAGTATGGGTGACATAGAATTTCTATATAAATGAATCAATGATTTTGGTAACAAAATAAATGGTGTAATTAATCATGTAAAAATATGTGGTATTTAGGGATTTTTCATTCTCACTATCTATCCCTCATCATATTTTCACAAAATTAGAATTTAAGGATCATTTAACATATAATATAGGAATATTTTCATGTTTTTGTGAATGTAGTATGTAGTGATTCACCTCTTACCCACTTAATCCTTATCACATTGATTTTCTAAGAATGTGAATTTATATCAGAAAGGGACCTACTCTAAAGGTACATCCATAAAATGGATATATAGTTTATAGTATATGTTATTAAGTGGGATATGTGTTTTTTACTTACAATTTAAGTCTTTTAAATAGATGAATTTTCCCATTGAATATTAACTTCATTTAAATAATTGTTTTTCCAATTTTGATTGAAACTAATTTTATTTTCCAAAAATGATTATAGTTTTATTTAATGACTATTTATAGTTATATGTTAGTTAAATTACCATGATTTTTTTAAAAAATATTGGAGGTAGATTAATTTATAATTTATAATATTTAAAAAAATGTAGAATATGATTCGAGAGTGTGTAAAGTATTATTATTTTCACTCTTAGGGATGGGATGACTATAATTGTGGTTTCAAAATTGTAAATATCTTGTATCCAAAATAACCTCAAATTTATGAATTGGATAAGAATGTCAATTAATCATGACATCAAACATGATTTAATAAAATTGAAAAAAAATTGGATGATGATGGTGAAATAGTGGATTGTTTATCTATGTTAATGACAAGTATTGTTATCTCTACATGGATTTGTTCAAATATCTATCACATTGGAAGCATTATATGCCAATTTTATTATGTTGGTGATCTATGATATATGAATTTTCTTTAATTCATTATTTATTTCCAAAGATTAAATTTGATTATTGTGAGTTTGATTGAATCTATAAAGGTTGAAAATGAAGAAAAATTTTATGATTTTCTTTATTTACATTATAATAGAGGCTTCATTATGCTATAACAGTATTTAGTCAATGATATTTTTTTATATATAAAATTCATTTTATAAGAAAAATGGTTGACCAGTAATTTTGCTTGAGGTATTTATGTTTTATATACATGAAATTTATAGCTTCAATACAACATAAGAATCATGATTATTCATAATTTATAAGATGCGATATGTCGATGGGTGAGAATTATAAGTGAAATCTACACTATAATATATGAAATTATACTATATTCATCAAAACACTATCTTGATGTATTATAAATAGATGGCTTGTTCAACAACTACAATTCTACTTTTAGGTATATTATTGTATCAATTTTCTATGAATGTTTTAGGAAATATTAGGATTTTTTGATAATTTAATGATTGAAAATAGATACAAAATAATTTAATTCAATAAAATATAGAAAATATGATATATGTGAATATTATTTTGATTTAATTGATGATATTAAAAAAATTATAATATTTGATAAATAATTTTTTTCATAGTTTGAAAAACACTTATATAAATATACAATGAATAAAACAGTTATTTTTTTTGAAAATTAATAATAGTTGGATAGTTTCTTTTAATATATTGATAAAACATGATATAGATACCGACAAATTATTGGGAGTGTTCTATAATATAATGATCTTTATTTGTTTTATAATAAGGTGAAAAAACATACAATACTTTGAAACAATTGATGAGGGTTCGTGAAGATTTCCTATTGTTATTTATACTCATACATTCAATTAATTACATATCTTTATCAATGAATACATGTAGGAATTATGATCTACCATATTACAATAATACTCTATTTATTGATGATAATAAAATAATGATTTTCAAAGATACACTACAACAGCTATGAACTATAGATATAGCCACTCAAGAGAATTTATTGGTGAAAAATTCTGAACTATATTTTTCATTATACTTTTTCAGTAAAAATATATTTTCATTATTATTTTCAATGATATTTTATGGATCCTATACAATAATTTTGATGTGAATATTTTGCGATTTGTGGGAAAAGATGGAATCCTTCACTCACCCCAACTTATTATAATACATTCCTAGGTTCACCAAATTTAAAAGTATATAAAGGTAAGGTATATGACATTAAATATTTGGTGTTGAATGATAAATTGTAATTTTGATAAAAAAATCTAAAAAAATTACGTAACCATTAATTGGTGAAAAATTAGCAGATATGTACACTCAAAAAATTATTATTATTTTAAATATAAATTTTTTCAAGTGGTTGGTGTTTTTTGGATATCAGCTCATTAATGTGAAACTTTATATTTGTTTTCAGTAAGATATCAGTATTTGAGTGGTATATTTTTGTCATATATAGTATTTATTCATTAAATGTGATTATTGAATTTTTTTTCTAATGTAAATTGGATTTGGATCAATTTGATTATTTTCATGTCTTTCAATTTTTTAAGACAGTTCATGTGGGATCCAATCATTAAAATTAATATTTATGGTGGTATATGAATTAAAATGTAATTATTCATAATTTTAGGGATTTATTGGTCAACTTTAGTGAAAAAAATTAAGTCAATGTTATACATAAGAAATAATTGGGGTATATGGAATTTTTGTTTGTAACAATTTACATTGAAAATGATAATGGATTTATAAATATTTATCCAATTTTGTATATTTATTAAAGGGTTTAAAATAGTAAAAATTCTAATATAAAGGGAAATATATATTTATAGTATTTTAAAACAAAAAAACTATTATACTTTAAATGGAATTCATTCACTCATGGGAGGTGATTGTATGGCGCTCTTTCTAGATAAATAAAATTACTATGATTAAAAATTATATAAATACGTGTCATTTTATTTTAAATAATTGTGATATATATTTTTATATTTTTTTTCCATAAGACATTATTTGGAGAGTATTCTAAGATCCCTATCCTAGATCAAGTCAATAGTGACTGAACTTGAGAACCACACACTTCGAGATTTCATTCAGATATTCTAGAGGATACTGACTAATATCAAGGGTCTATATGTTATGGTGTGGAGATCATACCCTGTGAAATAATAACCAATGAAAAATTTAGAATGAAATAATAATAAATTTTAAAACTAATATAACATAATGATAATATATAAAAAATTGTCATGTGAAATATAATTTTTTTACAATTTTAATCAAGTCATACAAAAGAAAACATGACCATATTTTGTTTTATCATGTATTATAAATTATAAAATATGAAATGGTGAAAAAAACAAGAATTCCACTTTAGATATAATTGGTACATGTCAATATATATCCAATGTTGACCCATTTATACATTAACTACATAATTGTCCATCCACACACTGTTCATATTGACCATTCCCCTCCTAGAGTGTTGAGACACTATTTCATCATACAGACGGAGTTTCCAATGAAGTGTGTGATAATAAAATCAATTTTCTATGTGAAAAAGTATACTTAGATATAATCCATATTTATATAGATATATTAAAAATTAAATTAATTTATTAACAAATAATAAACAAACGATGATTGACTCCAACCTCATCATGAAGTGGGAGAATTATAACATCCTAGTATTTTTATATGTGAAAATTATACCATTTTTGGCATAATATTTATTTCATTACATAAAAAACACATGAGTACCCAAATTGGTTATTGACATTAGAACCATGGAAACATGAACACTATACTATTAGTAATATAAGTCATCTCCCACTATGTTACTCAAAACTGCAACCATTATTAGAAATATCTAACATAATACATATCATTAAAACCTAAGGATAGGAAACATAAGAAAGTGTATGATAATATGCTTTGTAAAATAAATTAATGGATATACATGATTATAACATGAAAATATGTGTATAAAAATTGTATCATAAAATTTGAAAATACACCCTAATATCAAAGATCATTATCATGGTTCATGGAATAATGATTGGTAGTTTATTGGTCATTATTCATAATGGTATCAAGTAACATGTTCCATGAGATCAAAATAAATAGAATATTTTGTATACACATAAGCATAATAATATTTTGAATTTTATTTAAGGATCACAATAATAAATATAATAGTATAAAAATTCATTTTTCGAATCAGGTTCAGTACCCATTTAGAGCTATATTACCGAACCAGCTTCACAACCCTCTCCAACACTATCATAAAGAATTTAGATCTCTCCCCATTCTAGTCTGATTTTTCAAAACATGTTTCACTCTCCATTCCATTCATGTATATATTATGAGCTATAAATCATTAATCAATGAATTATAGAGAAATTTATATATCAAAATTTAGATAATGAATAACATATATATGCATTCCACATGATTAAAGACATTCAATATATAATAACACATTTGATTAAATGGGTATCATAATATTTTCATCATATCATACCATTTGGAAATGAATCAAGTTTCATATTCAAGTAATCATAGTGTAACCCTTGAAAAGATATGGGTTTTATATGTAATTTATCATGGAATATTAAATGGAATAGCCATGTTATTAATATACTTAATCCCATCAGAAAATATTCCATTTATCGAATTAATATGAATGGAATCTATGGATAATACACCTAGTAATTCAGAGGTAACAGTATCAGATTTCATCTGAGTTCTCAAATAATTTTATAGATCAATTGATACATTTATTGAATAAAATAAGTTTTTTGGATATGAACAAAAAACAAAATATAGAACATTTCAATTACCTTTTTTCATTAAGTGTTACACTGTAAAAATATATATAATAATATTTTTCAGAATGATTTTTCATGAATCCATAAAATTAGTTCATGCTGTACACATTAAAAAAATATTCATTTTATATTTTTTGTAAAATACAAACAGGCATTAATTTTGAAAATGAAATGAATATTAATATTAAAATATATATAAAATCTAAATCTTGGTTTATTTTTTGAATAAATAATAAGAAATTATGAAATATATTGAAATCCTTTTTTAAAAACAATTTTTTATGGAAAATGATTTTTTAAACCAAATATTGAAATAAAGTCATATTATCATAATATCAATTTTAAAATTATCCTTTGTATAAATGAATGTAAAAATGGTACCAGTAATTGAATATATATTGAATAATAAGTGGAAAATATAATTAATTATAATGGAGTGTTAGGTCTTTATATTTTAACATTGGAGACTTAATCATAAAAAATCTTGATAAACAATGGGATAATAACATAAAATAATTACCACTTTGATAATAATGATTCATAAGAACAATGAATGAACGGAATATTAAATAAACATAAAAAATAATATGGATGATTAAATTTATCGTATTAAATATAAAAGGACTATATATGCACCCTGTGAATCAATAACAGTTCATAACATAATGTATGTCTTAAAAAGGTAAAATTGAGACCAAATTCCATTACCTAAATCATGAATTTAATCATACACATTCAATATTCATGTATAATAAATATATGTTAATTATAAATATATCCTACTACCATATTCATACATACCAAACCAGACATTACTTTCTTATTATATTATATTAATAATTTATTAATAATAGCACATTAATGTTATTTTTTTGGTTAATGGCCATTAAATACATTCATACATGTTTTGATGTATTATTCTCTCTCCTCTTAAATTGATAATGATTTAATCATCTCCATAATTATATGAAATTTATAAATATAATATTTATTCGCAATATATATAATTATATTAAAACATGAAATTTAGTGATATGAAATGAAATACATCATTCATGGAGACTGTATAACATATGTATGAATGAATATTGTTTCAATTTTATTATCATATTTTATGAAATAAATGTAAATAATATATATATATATATTATAATTTCAATATATTTTTTTCGTATATATCACATATTCTATAAATCTTACCCATAATAAATTTTGTGTAAATCATTAACGAAACAGATTGCTTCACTAGGTGGTAGTTTGTTGAACAGAAGAATGGGGCTATCATATTCAAAAAAATGGAAATAATGTAGGTATGTGTTATATAATAGTTCTATAAGTATAAATACATCATAAATGTCTTATATATAATATAAAATAGTATTTCTATACTTATTTCCATCCATAAAAGGTGTTATTGGGAAAACATTTTATTTCGACTCATGTGACGGTAGTCCTCCATACACACGAATGATGATTTTATAACACATTTAATGTTTGTTTTTTTGTTGTAGGTAAAACAATTACATAAAAATTATCATTATAATGGAGATACTAATTTTATTATATTATAATGTCATAAAAATAAATTATGGTTGTTGTGAAACTAATAAAAAACATATTCACCAATAAGCATTACCTCTTCTTCAAGTATCTGCATTTGGTTCAATCCAAATTCTTTCATTTGATGGATTTATAAAAAATTAATTCTTCATAAGTGTGTATAGGTAAATTTATATGTTATCTTTGTTGGTATTGGTAGAAAAAAATTGTTTTGATGGTTAGAATATAGAGGGAGAGGGGTGACCATTTATAAGGCAGTGAGTGGTACTATAGATTTTTTTAAAATATTGATTTCTCCCATGATTTTTCTTGTAAATAGTATTCAATAACGGAACAATCATGATAAAAAATGGTATATTTTATAAAGAAAGATATTAAATTATTTTTTAACTATTTTTGAGTCCTTTTTGTACCTTATATGATATGTTTAACCACTAATTACTCATATTTTTACCATTATCAATGTAATTAATTTAATTTTCATTCCTAATCACATTGGTCAAAAATTATGTTCAATTTATTAGAACATTTAAAATATTATAATTTTAAATAACAAATCTATTTTATCACTTGAAATTTAAATAATTAGAATATATTGTTATAAAATTAATCCCACACATGTATAAAGATATCATGTTGTTAAAGTGAAAAAAAGATGATATTTTTTAATATTACACTGAAATATTTAACGGATTCAAATGACCTATACATTCGTAATATATATATATATATTTGAAATTATTATACTTGAAAAAAATTATAATATAATTTAACTATATAAATAAAAAATGATATGGAAATTTTCAATTAAAATTCAATATGTTTCACTATTCATCCACAATATGAAACATTTTCGAAAAATCTAAAAAATATACTTAATCTAATTTTTAAATTATAAATTTAAAAATTATTTTTATTTTTTTCAATTAATTTTCTTTAAATTTTTAAAATATAATTTTTTTGTTCCAACAAATACATAAATAATATTTTTTTCAGAAATTTTTATTTTCAAAACATAAAATTGATTTACTTGAAATTATTTATTTTAACTCTAAATTTTCTTCATTATATTAAAACAATATTTATAAATTTAATTCATTACTATTCTTGTTACAATGTTTTATATCTTGGTTATAATGGTTTGGTTTAAAAAACAATATGAATAATATATCATTGTTTTTTTAAAACTCATTGTCTCTTATAACTGAAGCTAATATGGTTTTGAACTTAGAATAAGAATAACATTGTGTTATGTATAACAAGATATTATATAGTTTTACTGTCATACCCATTCCATCATTTCAAATATAATTCATTCAAAAAAGGATTAGAAAAACATTGGGGGTACATTATTCAACGAATAAAAAAATACTCGTAAAATTCATCATTATGATACAAAAAAATTATGATACATCGAACTCATCATATCCTCATGTTTCAATGTTGATTAATTAAACTAGTGGGTTTTCAAAAAAATACTTTGGGAAGGTGTGATTTATTGTTTCATTGAAATGCCTATTTATGATGTTGAATCCCCAATAGTTGTTCCTCATAATAATGATCATGAACCAATGATATGACAATTGAGTTCAATACATGTGAATGGTCAAGTATTAACTTCCCCAAGATAGATACATAGAATACATTGATTATGTGAGAGTTGTTATTTTGGATGCTCCAAGCCAGAGGATATTATCTCGAAATAAAAATGAATTTCAATGGGTCATGTCATGACCCTTCACCCGGGGCCCATACCGTGACTATCCCAAGCCGGCCTTCAATACGCCAGGGGCTAGCGACTAGCACCAAAAGGCATATTCCCAAAAATTGGGAAGGCATTGCCTTTATAAACTGTAAAAGCACGCAGCCAAGCACACAACAAGATACGATCACAATTAAACTGTATAGGTAATAGAGTGTGTACAGAATGTAAAAAGGGGGCCAGAAAACCATCCCAACTGAAATGTACAAGGAAATTGAAAAGTAAAAGTAAAATGGAACAGCACATGTGAACACTCACCAAGGATCCTACCAGAATGGTAGGTACGGCTCTAGAATAGCGTTCTCTACGATACACCTCATCAAATTTCCACCTCTGATCTACCAATAGTCCTGGAATTCTCATCCCAAATTAGCAATGTTTGTTGTCTGCACCAAGCTCAAAAAGGTGTGGGCATATCCCATGCAGGGGTGAGTATAATGATACTCACTAGGGACCCCAAGACCCTATAAGGTCTCACAAAACCCACAAAGGATAAACCACAAAGAATGAAAACATCATACAACCCTACTTAGTTATATGCCCATACATATACCTAAGTTATCAAGATTACACATCTCAATCAGGAGGCAACACAAGTCCCAACTCATTTGCTCAAAGATCAACTATTCCATGAAGGAAAGAATACCACAAAGGAAACAACAGATAGGTAAGTACAACAAAGGTAATTCCACATAGAATAATATAAAAAAGGTATCACCACGAAGGAAAGTACCACAGAGGTTCACCACACAGAGTTATACCACCGAGGTATCACCTCGAAGGGAAGTACCACATAGGTACATCACAAAGAAATAATACCACAAAGATATCAACATGAAGGTAAGTACCAGAAATGTATGCCACATAGAAGAATACCACAAAGGTATCACCACGAAGTAAATTTCAAAACAGGATCTCCACAAAGAAGAATAACACCAAGGTATCACCATGAATGGATGTACCACACATGTACGACACACAGAAGAACATCAAAAAGGTATCCCCATGAAGGTAAGTACTACAGAGGTACAACACATAGAAAAATACCAAAATGCTATCACCACAAAGTAAATTACCACATAGGTACACCACACAGAAAAATACCACCAAGCTTTCATCCCGAAGGTAAGGAATCAGCTAACACCAGGTATAACATAGGTAAAACAATAGATATGATTAGATGTAACTACTGAATCATATTGCTCTATTAAAAGGTAATTCCATATAGGATCCTAAATTATCAGACCCACATAAGATCCTATTACATCATCAGACCTACACTGGATCCTAGTACATCATCAGACCCACAGAGGATCCTACTACTTCATCAGACCCACACCATATACTAGTACACCATCAGACCCACATAGGATCTTAGTATAGAAAACCCACAAAGGTTACTAGAGTAGTACCCCATGAATATATAGAGAGGAAACATGTGAGACCCTCATTCAAAGACCCACAAATATGTATCCCAAAGTACCACCATGTAAAAGGGGTCTCAATGCAACAGACGGTGTGTCAATCAGACCCTCTATCTGTACGTTATTGGCATTTTAGTCATGAGGGCCCAATTGGTTTCGTGTCTGATCCAACCTAGCCATACCCCAACATTATCCAAAAATCAAGTCGGTTATTCCAAAAGGACAGTCTCGATTTATGGTTTTTGGTGCCACATACGGTTCGTCAAATAGACGCTCGTAACTCATGTTATGGCTGAAAGAAGAAAAAGGGTTGTAGTTGGTCCTAGTCCAGTCTGACCTAGCCCGACCTTATTAAGGTCGGTCCGGCCCATCGGCATGTCCCATTGGCCTTGTAGTGCGGTGCCCCACAGTGCGACGACCCGTAGTGTGGAGGCCCGCGGTGGGGCGGCCCGTGGTGGGGCAGCCCGCGATGGTGCGTCCCATGGTGTGGCAGCCCCCGGTGCGGTGGCCCCCTGAGCGATGGCCCACAGTGCGGTGGCACACGGTGCAGTGACCTGCGGAACGGGGCAGGAGGCCGTGCGGTAGCCCCCCATAGTTGGCCAGACTGCCCACCCCCTCCATCACACACCGCGCCTTCACTGACGATCAGTTCAGCCTACCACCCTCCTTCACAGCAGCGACATCGTGTCACGACTCTTCCTTCGTCATGAGGCATGGATGTGCACTTCTGCCTCCCAACCGCGCGTACGGCCTCCACTCGGTTTCCACCCTTTCTCGGCAACGACCCTTCTCTGGCAATGCAGTCATGTCGTTGCCTTCATCGCAGCCGGTTGTGGTGCCGATCTCTATTCCCAAGCCCCACCGGTGTCAGTCATCATCCTCCTCCATTGTGAAGAACACATTAAAAACCACAAAGATTTTCAGGGAAGTTGGGCCATGTTCCTTTGGCCTATACCCTTCGCATTAGAGCGGTAGCAAGCATCTCATAATTCATCAATTGCGAAGAACCTCAAGAATGGGTAAGGTGGGTATTAAAAAAACCCTACAAGATACCCCGAAATAACCTCCCTCAAAGATGAAAGAATCGCAGGTCAACCCTTTTGACTTTTTACCAGTATTCTTCATATATATTTAAGAACAAAGAAGAGGAAAACAAAAAAAATGCTCAAATGAAAAAACCGCCTACCTTGAACATCAGAGAATCGTCTGCGCTTGCCGGTGGACAATGTTCTTAGTTCCCATGACCGGATCCCAAAGACGCCACCCACAGGTCACCCATTGGTGGTTCGATGTCTTCTGTCACCTCCCACTAGATCGGCTTCACCTTCTAAGGGTCTTACATCGAGGCATTCATTCAGATATTCACTTCTTGTGAAGCTCTCTCATGCCCCTTCCCTAGCTCCATATTTATTGGAGAGGGGATGGGTATGTAATGGCGTGGGGAGTTAATGGGGTTCATTAATTAGGATGCTTCCTAATCACCTCCAATGTTGCATTTACTCAGATTGGAGGGTCAATCCATTTATTAGCTTAACATATCACAGGTCCAACATTACTACTCGTCCGTTGGAGGAATAGAATAAAAATAATATAACAAAGTTATTTTATTTATTCTATTAAAAGTTCCAAAAAAATAAGTTGTTCTCTAGACCTAATGTCAGTAAAGTAAAGGTATTATTATGTTAATATCAGCGTCGTGAGTAAAACGGTGTCCTCCGATTTCAATTCGAAGCACCGGTTCAAAAGTTACAAAACACCTCTAGTTCATTTACTGAACATACCTGAAAAAAAGTTCGAAAAAATTATAATAGTTACCCTTGACCCGTGCCGACCGAGGATAGGCATTGCCAATGTGAAACACGCTTCAACGAACCCAACAGTACTCTTGGATTTTTAATCCGAGTTTCCGTTTAAAGTTTATAAATTTTATAATAAATCAAATTTCCCTAAATTATTTTATTTACGACCATAAACTAACATTCACTGCTGGCCCGCACTGGAAAAATTTAGTATCTTAGTAAATAAAGCATGCCATCATTAGTTTAGCGGTTGTCTCAGATTTTTAATCCGATCAACCGTTTGTGATTTATAAGCATTTGAAAAATAAAATAATTTATTTAATTATTTTATTTATGACTATGCCATTTTTGTGTTTTCACATAGGAGACCCATGCCGAACAAACATATGTCACGCCTTGGGTAAAACTACCATTGTGAACATAACAGTACCCTTGAAGTTCTGATACGGGAAACTGTTTAATAGTTAATACACTTTTCATTAAAACTACTTACAAGTGCTAATAAAAGCGTAATAAAACATCGATGGATCATTACGGGCATTCCATGACTCGGAATCATGTGCCTTCAAATTTCACAGTCTCATAATAATTATATATAATTATAAAAATTCTATGGAATTTTTGGGACATTACATTCTCCCGAACATAGGGATTTACATCCTCGAAAGCCAAAACAAACGCAGAACAGACAAAAGAGGTTACTGAGCACGAATCTTAGCCTCTGAATCTCATGTGCTCTCTTGGATTTCCTTGTGCTACCAGTTTACGCACACTTGAGGTATCAAACACCCACAATGCACCCACTCCTCTTGATCCTCAATCTCTACTGGAACCTTCGTAAAAACCACCCCATCGTCTAAGTCAATTTCTCCATGCTCGATAACATGCAATAGATCATGCATGCATCTCCTTGGCTATGACACATGGAAAACATTATGCACCTAGTGCATCAACGGGGAAATAGATAGACGTTATTCCACCTCACCCATTCTGTTGAGAATCTAGGTAGGTTCAATGAACTTTGGAGATAACTTGCCACCACGACCAAATCTCTACAGTCCCAGTCGAGGAGTGACTCGCAAGAAAATGTGGTCCACATCATATAACTCCAAAGCTCAATGTATCATATCAGCATAAGACTTCTGCGATTGATTTATTCATCCATGTACATCGGTACCGACGCCAGAAGTCCTAGTACTCCATCACCACTCTAGGTTGTACCACTAAAGGAAATGTATGGATCTCCCTCAATACCTCCTCTTGAAGAATCACTAGTACTATGGTGTGTCCTCTAAAGAGGATGATGTGGTCCCCACCTTCATAAAACCCTTCAGGTGACCATCCTAGGGATATTTGAGCACGTCGTGATTCATAGTCAATGTCTCATGTTGGGCCACCCGAATTCACAGAAGAATTGGGGGAGTGATAGTCATAGACTAGAGGAAAGCTGCTCCTTCTTTATCCGTGAATAATACCCACAACGTGACTAGCTACTCTAACGCCTCACTCAATAACTATAGACCAGAACCCTTGCTGAGTGTGTCTACTACTCCATTCTATTCCTAGAAGTAAAGACTATCTCAAGGTCATAGTCCTTGAGGAACTCTAGCCATCGTCGCAGTCTCAGCTCTTGAAAGCTCTGCTGACACTCCTCCATCTATAGGAAATTATCCCCCTTCTTATTCAAATTGGAAAAGAGTTTCGTTACCCTGATGAAGTCTGGTTCAAAACTTTTTTAGTACCCATCCAAAGCAGAATTCCCCCTCCCTTCGAGGAAGAAATCCTTGAAACATCTTTTGAAAATATGTCCCCATACACTTCCACTTCTATTGAAAACTGAAACTCCAGTTTCCACGAGGGTAGGGTTGGTCGAATCATGAGTGGTTTATTGTACCCTCCTACGCATGAGTCCATCCTGTGCTTCTTGGGTTTCCTTTTTCACTAACTAAGGAAACCCTCATCCTATCATTTTAGTTAAACCACAACATTCTTTTTCTAATACAGTCAATATGAGTATGAACGTTGGATGTCCAGTCCATACCCAAACTAACGTCGTAAGGCCTCGATGTTGCTACCAAGAGGTTCCAACTGAAACTCTCGCCTTACGGGTCAGATCACACCATCGACATAAGTGTGATTACTGAGTCTCTTCCCAATGGTATCTCAGGACGTGAGGTTCTAGTCAATAGTTTAAGAGGAACCTCTAGGTCTTGGAAAATATTCCTGGAAAGGAGGAATGATTTGAACCTATGACTATTGATATGGAATCTAGTAATAGACATAGATTTTAACTCAAATAATTCATATAGCCCTTGGGTTACACTCTGTGGCCGTATATAGAAACACTCTTCCCCTTTCCTCTAGCTCCTAGAGCCTAGCGGGGACCACAATGGAGGGTGGCTGTAACATGTCGAAATGTACACCACCTCATGTTTCTCCTCTAGATCTGCTTCCACCTCTACAGCCTTGCAGATTCATCTGTCCCTAACAATTTATCTTCCCAAAACATTTTAACATTCCCAAGTCTCTAAGACTGACACTAGTATCTAGTTTTCCAACTACTAACATTCACTGGCTGTATCCACTAAGCCAATAAACATTCAACCACAACGGTACTCTCTAGAGACACAATATAAGTAGGAAATCATAGAGGAATAATCGTGGCTCGGACGTCCTTAAACACACTTCTCTCGAAAGTATATACCCCGACGCACTGATCGTATCGTATTCATCGAGTACCTGGAATGTTCGGTACTCCTTGATGAATACTCAGCTACCGACATGTAGTCCTACCGAAGCTGTAGAAGCTCTAGGGAACTCTCAGCCACCTCCTCAAACAAGTCCTCAGCTGCCTATTAGTCGAGCTCACCTTGGAACCTGACGGGTATATGATGCTGAATAATACGTAAGGCACTAAGATTATATGTGTCCACTACTAGTACTTCTAGTTGTAACAGCTGACTAACAAGAATTGATATAGCTAACACACTAACCGAAGGTAATATATCATGTAATGATCCATCTACCGAAGCCTCATCATTATACGAAGCATCCTCATGGCCAGTCACTAAAAAAGACTAGTAGATAAGATCACTATCTGCTCTACTGGTGTCTCAACTAGGCAGAAAACTCTAGCAACCGCCTCTAGCCAGCCCTCAGCAACGTGGGAAACTATCTTTCCTTGAAACCTCAGAGGCCTCTGCTGTTGGAACTTCTGAAATGTGCCTAGTTGGCATGCACCATCCTCTAGTGTGGGTGGTGGTAATTGATGTCCAACGGGTGGCGGTGCTACAAGTTCACCACCTGAAGGTGTCAACATAGTAATAAGGCACTACACTGCAGCCTCATCGCTCAGTGGTCCGTCATCATGCAATCTTTTGGAAATCTTAGCTGACTATCTACGCAGTGGAATTTGGATAAGGAACAGGTGCACCACAGTCATAATGTTATACCTGGTGAGCTGACTCAATGAAATCGAAAAGAAATTATTTCAAAACACATGCAATCAGTGCTTTCACAGGGTAAGTCAGATTTCAGAATTCAGGGTCCTGGTGTATGGATACGTCGGCCACCGCACCAACACTAGATTCCCCAAATTGAAATCCACACTATGAAAACATAACACTATTTCCACACACAAAAAGATCAGAGTCCTAGTTCTATGGTAGAACTGACTCCTCCGATCACAAATTATCCAAACCAAATTGATTAATATTACATCATCAGACCCACACAAGATCCTAGTACATCATCAAATCCACACAGGATCCTAGTACATCATCAGACCCACACATGATCCTAGTACATCATCAGGCCCACATTGGTTCCTAGAACAAAAGACCAACAAAGGATCCTATAATAGTCCCGCATGAATTCCTAGTGAGGATCCATGTCGGACCCTGAACCACAGACCCATAAAGGATCCCAAAGCACATACCCATATAGGATCCCATTCTCATCTTACAGACAGCTATAGGGTTTCTTCACTAAGCTCTCTGGATTTCGGGAGGGTCTGTTCCTCAAGCCACAGGTCGATACTAAAACTGCCACAAAGTCCCATGAAGATGTATCCCAAAGGAAGACCACATAAAATGGGTCTCAACGTAACATACAATGAATCCATCAGACGCATGGTCTGCAAGTTATTTCCTTTTAGTCCCAAGAACTTGGTTGGATTCGTGTTCGATCTGACCTAGCCATAAAAAAACATTATCCAAAACTGATGTGGAGTATACCGAAAGAACTATCTCGATCCAAAGTTTCGGGTTCCACAGATGGGTTTTCAAACAGATGTCTATAGATCATGTTATGGCCGAAAGAAAAAAAGGTGTCGAAGTTGGTCATGGTCTGGTCTGATTTGGTAGGACCAACCTGCTCGACCCGGTTCGGTTCGGTCTGGCCAGCTGGGCTCGCAATGCAGTTGCCCATGGTGTGGGATGGCCTGCTGTGCAGCGGCTTATCGTGGTCGGCCCAACAGCCAGCCCCCTCTTCCGCACGGTGCAGTCCAGCGCCGCGCCTTCTCGGGCTGCCGGTTCTGTCGGCCACACTCTTTCACCATTGCGGCCTCGTGTCGCCACTCTTGCTTCACCGGGAAGTGCAGATGTGTGCCGCTGCCTCCCCATCATGTGGCCGAACTATGCTCGGCCTCCACCCTTGCTCTGCCTCGGCCGACTGTCCACAACCATTCTCCATTGACATGGTCGCGTCACCTCTTTCGTCACGACCGACCGTGGTGCTGGTCACCATTCCCGAGCCCCAATGGTTTCAATGGTCATCCTCCACCATTATGAAGAACACATCTAGAACCACACATATTTTCTAGGAGGTTGGGCCATGTTCGTTTGGCTCGTTCCCTCTACATTAGAGCGGCAACAAGTAGCTCATAATTCTTGATTCACGAAGAAAATCACAAATGTGTAAGAGGGTGTTCAAATCAACAAATCCTATAAGATACCCCACAAAAACATCTTGCAAAGACGAAAGAAATGCTGGTCAACCCATTAGTCAGTTAACCTTCACTCTTTGTATAGATTCAAGAATGGGGAAGTGGAAAACAAAAAAAACACTCAAACATAAAAAAACCCCTACCTTCAATGTAGGAGAATTATCCGCGCTGGTCCATGAACTATGTTCTTAGTTCCCATTACCGGCTCCCAAATACACCACCCACACATCACCCATTGGTTATTTGATGTCTTCCATCACCTATGTTGGGACATCTTCGTCTACTAAGGGGCTGGCATCATGGAATTCCTTCAGCAATTCACTTCTTGGTGAAGCTCTCTCTAATACACCTTTCTTAGCTCCATATTTACTGGAGAGGGGTGGGGGGTAAGTAACAACGTGGGAAGTTAATGGGGATCATTAATTAAGAAGCTTCCTAATTTCCCCCAACGTTTCTGTTACTCATATTAGATAGTCAATCCATTTATTGGCTTGATACATCACTGATAACACCTTACCGCTCATTTGTTGGAGGAAAAGATTAAAAATAAAATAATAAAGTTATTTTATTTATTCTATTAAAAGTTCCAAAAACTAACTTCTTCTCCGGAACTACTATATTTGATGTGAATGTCTCCTTAAGTGAATATCAGCATTGTGAGTTCAATGGTGTCCTCAGATTTCATTTTTGAGCACCGGTTCAAAAGTTAAAAAAGGCCTCTTGCGTGTTTACTGAACATACTTGAAAAAATAGTTTTGGTAAATTATAACAGTCACCCTTGACCCGGCCCGGTTGAGGTTAGGCATTTCCTAATTAAAACATGGCCCAATTAACCCAACCGTACTCTTGGATACTTAATCTGTGTTACCATTTAAATGTTATGAATTTGAAATTAAAATAAGTGTCACTAAATTATTTTAGTTAGGGACTAAAACTAACTTTCACTAGTGGCCCACACTGGTCAAAGTTAGTATCTTCATAAATAAATAATTCTCTCATGAGTTCAACGGTGGTCTCAGATTTTTAATCTGAGCTACCATTTGTGAATTATAAGCATTTGGAAAATAAAATAATTTATATAATTATTTTATTTTTGATTATGCCATTTTTGGGTTTTCTCATAGGAGGCATGTGCCAACCAAAATTAAGTCACAACTACGGTAAACCATCCATTCTGAATGCAGTGGTGTCCTCGAATTTCTGATCAGGGAAACCATTTAAGAGTTATACAAATTTTTCATGAAAAATGCTTACCTGTGTGAACTAAAGCATATCAAAAAATCAACAGATCATTCCAGGAACTCCGGGCCTCAGAATCGCGCGCCGTAAGATTTCACGGTCTCATAATGACACTATATAATTAAAAAAATTATGTAATTTTTAGGACATTAAAGGTCTGATATACATAGTTAATAGATTCAATTTCTTTCGAAATATCATAACATTCTTTCATGGAGAAATTCATTGAAACACTTCATAACCAACATCAAATTCTATATCTTTTTAATGATTATAAAAAATATATACTTATATTGATTTTCCTTCATATATTGTTGAATTGATATTACCTTCACATCCATTAATTAATTTATCTATAGTTCAAATAACAGTCTATCTCTAGGCCATTCTCGAATAATGGATATCTATATTTATTTTCATAATGGTCATCATATAGATCTTAATAAATGATTGATTGAAATAAATTATTGTATTAAAACTTAAATAGATGAATGTTTTAAGCCTAACAACCTTTGAAATAAAATGAAAAATATATCAATATATCCTATAGTGTTTGAACAATTATATCTTCTTGAAAATCTATTTGATCATGATACACCATGATGAACCCCAATTACATTTCAAGGGAATGTTGAAGGCTTATCCAAAAAAATGATGTGAACATAAAATACTAATTAAATAAATTGAAATTTGGTACTCGACTCAACTCTACATATTTTTTAATTTATATACATTTAAGATGATCCATATAGAGTTCATATCTGAAAGCGATGATGTTTGGTGACTTATTAAGGCAAGAATCTACAACCCATATTGAATTAAACCCTTTGGTTGTTTTGGGGAGTGAAATTCCAAAATCTACAGGTATATTATCCCATTTCCTTTTTTTGGGTAATGGTTACAATATCCCCTTATAATTATTTCATTCATTCATAACGTTATGACATACCATGAACTAAGATAAAAACACTTTGATATCTTACATATTTCCATCCAAAAAGAAGTATTCACTAAAATATCTATAAATATTCATAAATTTAGGGTAATTAGAAAATTTATAACTATGAAAATACATTAAAAACTCTATTTTCAATTTCGATATAGAATGAAAACATACAAATTACCTGAACCTTATCATTCCACCATGATCATGGTCAAACTCAGGGACATTTCAAACCTTCTTATTCAGTTCTACATATTCATTCTAAACAACCATACTTGTAACATGGAATATTGGTTGAAAATAAAATAAATAAAGATAATAATTTTCATCTTACATCATCATTTTTTATCCATAATTTGAAAATCCCAAATTATTCCATATTTTTTGTGATCCTCATCAATAATATGCTAGATTGATCATTTCGACTCAAACTATCATCATCCTTGTTATCATTCCCATGGTTTTAATATATTCAGTATTTATAATCATTAATCAAATATAAACATATTCATTGGAGGATCTTCACCACCATTTTTATATATATACATCAATCATTTATAATCGTTATATATATCAAACTTTTACCAAAAATAAAAATGCCTTCATATTATTAATGAAAATATACCACCACTAACTCCAAATCATGATTTGTTTAAATTTTCTCCTGGTTATTCAATTTTCACGAGCCATAGGATATTACAATATTATTCAACATAATAATACATTAAATTTATATCATAGATGAATCACTATAGGTTAAAAACCCTTCCCCACTATAGTGTAATGTACGAACTATTGCACTAAGTATCTTTATCGACATTTCATTGTACTTTTACACACATTACTCTTTCTAGAGGAATATTACTCACTTCCAATTTAACTTATCCATATAATTAGATATTCATGAAAAATTCCACATAAAATATTTATAATACAAATCTAATCAATTAAAAATATGGACCTCATTAATTGTGTTTGTTCTGTTCCAATATTCAATAGTCTCTTCCATTAAGGGATATACTGATATACACACTACTGAGATTACATGCCTCAATAATGATACCTTTTACTGGAAATACCTGTGTCACTAGGTATGTGCTCTGTTGAGCACTCTGCTTCACTTCTTTGTTGAAGGCTACTGATCTCTTCAATAATTAAATAAAACAAACTCTTAACAACTAGAATATCATTAAGGATGAGTTTCAACTCAAAAATTACAGATGTACACCTTTTAAAGATGTTATTTAATAACTATACACTAGATGTAATATGCATCATATATTCATAATTGTTGTCACATTTATCTATGATCACAGTTTGGGTTGAAATATCCAATATATCATACATTTATCGACAATTTATGTTATCATTATGAAGATAAATCCAACAAATGAATATGATGTAATAAAATCAAACTATCAAAAATAATGAACTGGTTTTTGGGAAGACCATCTACACCAATGTCAATCCAGAAAGAAACATATATTTTTGATGTGATCATCATACCATTAGGGTTTTCATGGAATTTCACATATATTCATTTGGGTGAAATATTGATAGCCTTTGAAAATTATTTAGATATGAATTAATGGTTATATCCAAAGTAAAATAATACATTCATAGTTCTATAGGGTATGGAAAGTACACCTTTTACCACATCATTGTTAAAAAACTCATCAAATATATTGATCACTTGAGATTTACCTTTTTCCCTTAGCTGAAGAGGTTACAAATGTAAATTTTCAGCATTATCCCTTAGGTTTTCTATATAGTTATCATAATTATTATTCTTCATTAACTTGAAGTAATTTAAAATGGAAGGTAAATCCATAGCATATTTCTATCTTTTCACGACATTAACTAGCCTTTTACCATAACATCGGAAATCAAAAGCTCGAGAAAATTTTTATCCAAACTAAAAAAATTACTAGTCCCCCTAATGATATTTCCAAAAAACATTACCCCCTTCTTAGAGTATA
This sequence comes from Viscum album, assembly GCA_963277665.1. NCBI lineage: Eukaryota > Viridiplantae > Streptophyta > Magnoliopsida > Santalales > Viscaceae > Viscum > Viscum album. The sequence continues at coordinate 1,285,652,651 of OY728141.1, forward strand.
TAAAAGATCATCTCCATCACTCCCTGGATCTTATATTTTCCATTGAGTTCCATCTTACTTTTGTGTCAAAACCATGATATTGATATGTAACTCTTACATCTATTTCATCCTAGAATTCATAGAATACAATCTATTATTATCTAATAATTTATTTATGACTAATGTCATTTTTAGAGATGGTTTTAAACCATAGATAAATCCATCAATGTTACATTCATGTTGGATGATAACATCAAAAGTCATCTTTCCAATTCTTGTAAAATATTCCATATACGTACAAAAAGATTCATAATTGTTATACCATAGAACAACGAATTATTTCTCTATGTTTTTATCAACAATATGGGGAATGTGATTTTTGATAAATAATTTCTTCAAATTGACACAATACGAGGAATCAGTTTCCAATTGATGGCTCGTATTCTATATAATATTCCACCATTTATGAATGTCACCTTCTAAATGGTATACATTTGAATTGGATTTTCTATGTTCAAAATGTTAAATAAATGACCATATATACTCAATGGTATTGATCTATTGTTCATAAACTATTAGATGAAAAGAACAACTGAAAAAAGGTTGATGATTATTCATGAAGGGCTCCATGGAAACCTATTCAAATCCTTGTTGGATTAGAATCCCATCATGACTCATAGGTTCATAATGTTGTGCCAGAATAGTAAAGTGATTTTGGATTCCATCTCCCATAAAATGTGTAATTATGAGAGGTCAATAAATCTATTATAAATCTCACATAGCATCAACACAGTTCCTTTGGGTCCCCTCCATTTACTAAAAGAAAAAATCATAATGTTAGAAACAATAATCAAAGTGGTGAATCACATTGTCTTTAATATAATTTTTATAATGTCATTATTATGAAACCTTATTTACTATATGATTCATTCAGTTAATCCTACATCATTAATATCTATATTTTATATAAAGCATTCATGATGGATAATAATGAGTATTGGAATTTCAAAACTATATCCTCTGGGTGTGTAAAATAAGGTTTTTTTGTAAGGATAGTTGTCATAAAATAGTTCTCAATCGAGTCTAGATCAATGTGTTGTTTTTTTTATTCCACTAGGTACATATATGAAATAATCCACATATTCTTGTAGTATCTAGATAGGTATGTATTGTTAGGATACATGATTCTCTATTCATTACAAAATTTCAAGAACATTTTACTATATTGGAATCATCCTATATAGACATGACCTTATGGTTCTCAGTAACATTTTATATTCTTATTTTCTAAATACTTAGTAAAATATTTTTCTGGTACCATCTATTATAACAAAAATATTTCACACATATACATTACAAATTTTTTTAGGAATATTTATTTTATAACATATATACCCTCTAATGATCCATAATAACACCGTTCTTTTAAAAACTTCTAAACATAAGCACTATTAAATAAATGAGAAATGTAATCTCCCACTAAATTTATCATAATTAGCACCATTCATAGAAATTACATGAATAATAAATATCATTATATTTGGGGAACGGAACCATAAGAGTGGAAGATCACAAATTCCCAATAAGGGACATAAAGGGATATATGTAATAATAACATGGTCATAAGGGTATTAAAACATGATAATAATATTTGGAAATTATACCCTATATATAAATACTATTAATCATGAGTCGTGGAATAAATATTGGTAGTTTATAGGACAAGATTCATAAGGAAATGAATAAGCATGATCCATGAGAGCATAAGAAATTAAATTTGGGGCATAAAAATAAGCATAGAAAATTATTTCCATCGTAATCAAGGATCAATTCAAAGACCATAATTGGAGGAAAATTCCTTTACTATATTAGGTTCATCTTTAATTACATCACTATATTGTTGATTGAGGTTTACTTCCTTGTCCATCATTATCTTACTAAACCATATTCACTCACCATTTTAGTTTGGTTTTACAAAACTTGGTTCACTACAAATTCAATTAAGGTCTATTTCATGAGATTTAAATAATTTCCTATCAAATTGGAGGTATATATATATCCCACAATCACAAAATATAAAACGTATCCATGTTTTCTAAAATATAATAATGTTTCATTTTTCTATAAACTATGAAATTATATCGGTAACTTAAAAATTTCATAATATCATAACATAGAAAAAATAGATTATTTTTTTATTAAATTCATCATATCATAACCCTTGAATAGAAGAAGGGATCTGAAGAATTTCATCATGGTATAAATAGTGGAAGTGAAAAAGGTTTCATAAACATCATTCAATTAAAACAAAAACCATTTAGAGAAAAAATATTAATGGTATCCTTGTATTATATCCTTAGTGAAATAAAATTAACAACAATCCAATTTACCATATTTGGAAAAAATTGAAAGATCATTTAAAACATATATTGATGAAAATATCCAGTCCACATTGAAAAAATACTCTATAATATAAGAAAATTAGAAAAAATTTATTCATTTCAAATAAATTTAAAAACATATAACGGGATCTTAAAAGAAATTATCTTCTGCAACTTTATATCATAAGGATGAATAAAATAATGAAACTTATTTTCAAAGGGTAGTATATACTTATCATGAATGAATATAGGTGAATAACATAATGAATGTCTCAAAAAATGAAAATGGAGGAAAAATTCACATACCATAAGTCCTTAATTCCATCATAACCTTTTAATACTTCTATATAAAATATATTAATTTATTATAAATATATAATAGGTATATATTCATATATATGAACCCATACATGTTTTTATTATGAATTTTTATTACATTTTTATCAATAATTCAATGTTAATGTTTTGTTATTAGGTAATAACTACTTTGATTTTCATACTTATTTTGACTAGTTATGCATAGTCCTCAAACATAGATAATTTTTTCAACATCTATAAAATAGTATCCATGAAATAAATATCATATATATTTTATATAAATGTTGTTATGTTTATCCCTAAATGTTAATGTCATGTAATAAAATACATAGTTCCAGGAGACAGTAGGTCGTATGTCCGAATGAATTTTATTTCTATTCTTTATAATCTTGAAAGATTATAAAGAAAATAATATATATATATATATATATATATATAATTTTATTGTATTTTTATTTCATATATATCCAGTATTCATATTAAAATCATCCTTAATACATTCCACTAAAATCACAAATAAATCACATCACTTCCTGTGGTGGTAGTCTATTGTACACATGAATGAGGTTATAGTATTCACAAAAATGGAAATAATGATGTTGTGTATTAAATAATGACTAAATAATCATGAATAAATCATAAAACTCATATATATTATATATTAATAATATTTTTATAATTATTTATTTCCATGAAAGGTGATAATAGAAAAATGAATAACATCTATTTGCGAGGCAGAAGTTTTCTTTATGCATGAATGATGATTTCATAACCCATTTAATTGAATTTTTTCTGGTATTATTTTATACCCTTAACATGAAAAAAATTCAGTTTATTGTATACATTGAGGTTTTATATAATAATTATATATAATTAAATGGAGGGGTTTTTGTATGAACCAAGAAAATAATATTTGTTGATGAATGTTATTTATTATTCAGGTATAACTTTTTGGTTTGCACCAATGGCCTTCCATTTTTTTATTTCTACCAATAGTAAGGATTATTGGAGGATAAAATAGAATATGAGGGTTTATTGTTGCAGGGATTGTCCGAACTAATTATTTTTTAATGTTTGAAGAGAGGGGAGATGTGTGGCCTTTTATAAGAGAGGCGAGTGGGACTTTTTTAATTTCTTGAAAATAGTGTATTCCACCCACATATTATCTATTTCATTATGATTAAATAAGGGATAAATATAGATACTATAACATATAAGGTTAAAATATGATCATACAGTTTGATTTTTAAAATTATTTTTTCACTATTACATCCTATATTTTATGTTTAACGACCATGTAATTTTTTTTTTAACTTAATCAATGTAAATTATATTAATTACAATATCTAAAAAATTCTAAAAGATTATGATATACTTATTAGATGTTGTAAATTATTATTCATCTAAATGTTAAAACCATTTTTCTAAATTGTATCCAAATCACTAGTAAATACTAATTTAATATTATTCACATAGTTATGAGAAAAAATCACCTATTTAAAGAGATAAATATCAATTGCTTACCAAATTTTTGTATAAAATTTAAAATTGAATTAACTCAAATGAAATAAATTGGATTAATAAAGGTAAAATTTAACTAAATATTCCTTAAAAACAAATTAGAATATATTTTACTCAAGTCATCTAATTAAATGGGAAGTCTTTTATTAATTTAAATTCATTATTTTTCACTATTAATCCAAAATTGAACCACTTCAGAAAAATACACAAAATTAACCAAAATATAATTTTTTATTATAAAATTAAAAATAATTTTTTTATCAAATTTATTTTCTAAATTTTTTCATAATTTAATTTTGTTATTGTTTCCATAATGAGAAAAAATCATTTTTTTAGAAAATTATATTTTCAAAACATATAAATATTTTTTCTATAAAAAAAATTCTCATAAATATGTCATAAATATATTAAAAAATTATCTTTGAAAATTATTTGTTACAACTACCATTACTGTATTTAATTTCTTGGTCATAATGGTCTGGTTTAAATATCAATCCCGATAATATACCAATATTTTTTTTAACTCAGTTTAACATGTAATGCATGACAAGCCATTTGTGTTGGAAACACATTATTAACATGTTTTTAATAAAATTAATGATTATCTTGGTCCGTCATGCAATTAAATACATTAAATAAATTTAGCTTATTTCAAAAAAAATCATAAAATATCCATGTGTTAAAAGAATGACCCTCATTCTATGGTAGGCACCAGAATGTGATGATTCACCCAAAATAAAAAACATATGAGAAGTCTCCAAATGTTATATATTAAATTTAATGAAACTCAGTGATATATAGTATCATAAATCCACATAACTATACTATAAATCACATATCGTTACCTTCATCTGAAAATAAAAGACACACATTATCATATAGAAACAGTTGTACCCCAAAATGGTGATCATGTCCACCCCTTATTACCAATAAAATAGTATGTAGTGTATCCCCCACACATACCATTATCAAAATATAAATCCTATTTATTTACATCTATTTTGTACCCTTCTACCAACTATTGATTGTGTCACCCAGTCATCCTCTAATGTGCACACAAACCAAATAGCTGCAACCCAAATGGGGAGCAACATCCACGACATCTTATAAACACATATGTGATGATACTTAATTACCATATATCAATGAAAAAAATATAAATAAGATAATAATGGAACCTATCTATAATTTATAACATATAAAATATAAAGATATAATAAATAGTAACATGTCAGGATATCTAAAAATCCATCAACTAAACAAAACCCATAGAAAAAAACCTTAAAATACCTCAAAAAGGCAATCGTGGGATATAATTATTGAACTAGAAAATCATATTTGGTTTTATTTATACACTTTAACACACCATGACCTATTCTAAAATACTACATTATATTAAAAAAAATTATACACTAGAAATATCGAGGTCCCACAAACCTATTACTAGAAGTAGCTTCCTTGTTTTAATTGACATCATTATTTGACCTAAAGATGAAGTAATCTTGAATCCATCAAAAAAATAAAAAATATGTATTTTATAAGCAAAATATATAAAAATATTAACACAAAAAATAAAATAAAGATAGTTATTATTATTTCATGTGGTGAACCATTATAAAAAATATCTCAAAAAAATAAAGGATGATATCCCATTACCCTTGACGAAGGAAGGAAGTGTAGGGAGGGAGATTAGGAACCCATTTTATGTTGTTATATGATTCTATAAACATATAAAATATATTATCTATTCATTATATTAATTAATAAAATATTAACTAAATCTTAACCAATTATTATAGGTTCACAATCTACAATAACACCAATTGAAATGTGACATTTTAAAATTTTAATTATTAATTCCAATTTAAGAAAAATGATATTTTATTTTGTTGATCAAACAAGAATTTATCTATAAAGTATATCATGTTTTTAATAATAGTATTATGCTTTGTGAACTTCAGGGAAATTTCACTTGGTGTGAGTGAGTGAAGAGAAATCACATTAAATTAAATTTTAATGGCTTGTGCAGATAGTTCTTATCCTGCTAGTTTTGTTTTTAAGAATTTGTTAAGAACAGTAGATTGAACTATATATGTATATGGATTGACCTATGGGGTTTGGTGGACCTTGAAAAAATGTTCCTAAGTTATGGTGTGGGTTCAAATTCTTGATTATGGGGTCCAAATATATTAAATATAATTGATCTAAAATGAAACAATAATCATAAATCCACTACATGGTATTCATTTGTGGGTTTTATTGGATTTTAATTATGATTTATATCACTAGTATTAGTTCAATAGACACCATCTCAAAAATGACTAGAATTAGATGATGATATTGTTTGTGGATCTCAAGCAGCCGTAGCGGTTCACTAACTGGAGGACATAACGTTAATTTTTTTTGAATATTTTATTTATTTTTATAAGGGTGTGATCTAGACATGGGTTGTGCTACTAGGATATTTTCTTTTATTTTATTTTCGACATTAATGGTTCCCTATTTATTGTTATATGGGATTAGTGGTAATCATAGTGAAATGATTGGTGGTCCATGTTTATCTAATGGAGGTTCAGTCAGATTATTGAATATGACCTAATAAATATAAAGGAGGTAGAGAACTTGGTTTTGGTGTTTTTTAATAATTTGTGGTTAGTGATCTACCAAGAAGATATTCCTTAATGATTATAAACTCTTATACATATGGGAAATGAAATATTTATATCATTCTCCCATGAAAAAATGACATTACATTTTAATTACATAAAAATTTACTGTTATTATCATTTTAATTTTTCTCTAAATTTAATTATATCTGTCATATTTCAGGAAATATATTTTTTATTATTTAGTTAGGAATAAACCCATACTATTTCTCAAAAATATTTGTTTCTGAAGGTTGGAATTTCTGTCGAACATGACTTCTAAAGGATTTTGTTCTAATAGATCATGAATCATTCTTATAGATGAATACATTCCCCTTGTTTTACATTTTAAATTCATAAAAATTTGGAATTAAATCTTGTTTTAAGACATTTGGAAACTCACATATTACACTATAATATTTATTCACTCATTCCTTGAAATTATTTCTTTCTTAGTGGTAGTTTACTATTTTTAAAATTAATGTTATTGGATGGTGATATAGTGATTGTTGATAAGTTCAACAGAATAGATCATGGATTCTACAGGATGTTTACAATGTATTATTTTATCTAAATAAACAATTTATCTCAATCAAATATAAATAAACTACATCATATGGATAAATATGAATGGGAGTGGTTGGAATGTATGTCACTTTTCTTGATAAATATGAATTTTTAGAGTAAATTTTTCCTTTAACATCTCATAAAAACAACAATAGTGTTGGTGAAATAATTATTTGGTTTATATGAGAAATGAAATGTTTTGAGTAATTTAATCAAAATATTATTGTTTGATTCCATGACATTGTAAAAAATAAGACCTAATGTTGGCCATGATAATGACTTTAACATTATCCAGATCTTGATATAGATGGTAAATGATAAATCAGTTGAATATTTTTGGGGAATTTATTTTCTTCCGTTACATTTAAAGAGTTAATAGATTATGATACTTATGGATATTAATTTATGAGTAACACTATCTATATATTTTAAAATTTTATGAACTATGTCATCAATGAGGTTATCAGATATTGGTATGATCAAGAATATACCTAGTAAGAATGTAATTTAGAAGAATAAAGATGTTCACCAAATCAATAGAAAATTCTCATTAAAGTAATACATTAGCCAATATATATGATTATAGGTTATTCTATTATACATATCCATATCTCATGGAATTTTTGAGACAGTAATATTCTTATGAAGGAATATAAGGATCTCATGGAAAAATATATAAAAATAGCCTTTGAAATTTTAGGATCCATTATTTTAGTAATAGGGTATAATAGCATATAAAGAAACAATAATGTTTTTTAAATATTCCATATTTGATTTTAGTGACTCATTTCATTATATTGTAGAGTAAGGGAGAAAGAATAATTATATACCCTGATGATTTGTAATGCCACACATAGATGATGATAATGTTATTTAATTATCTTGAAAGGGTTATATTAATTCTTAGATCTCAAATGGAAGCACCCAAAATTAAATGGATGTTTGAAATATCCCAGTATTATGTAAAAATCATATTTTAATGGGAAAAATAGAGGATAAAAAATAGATGATTTTTAAAAATATTATGGAATTTATTTCAATGAAATATAATAGGGAAAATAAGATTCATAGATAGTACCATGTATCAGATTAGAAGATCATTTGGAATTTCAATGGTTGTAATGATAACATTCTAATTCTTGGAATAATGGAGCTCTCATCTTAGTTGACCAAATGAGGATAACAAGAATGTTCTAAAATAAACTAGTTTCCTAAAACTCAATACCACTAATAGAATATATTATAATCGAAAGAACAAACATAGATGTATTTTCATTTTAATTAAATGAATCCACATATATATATGATAGAGCATGATCATTGAAATTTTAGGGGGCCAAACCATATTTTTTATCACAAGGTGATCAATATATTGCATCAAATTAATAAAATTTGTATTGATTAATGTCTACGTATAATTTATGAGGTATAATTCATAAGTTATTGGTTTTTTTACTTAGTGTAAATACACTATTGAAAGAGTAAAGATAAAATGGATGAAATTTGTTGATTCAATAATGGTAGTGAATATAGTGGAAGTCAATTCAAGAAAATCTAATGAAAGAAGGAAATTATATTAGTTAATATTGTTCCCTATAACCTATAAAAATTGCGTTTCTTAATTGAATAACATAATGGTAACTAAGAGGTAATTTAGTAAGAGGATTGACTCCTACATTTGAAAATAAATTTGTTATAATGGCCATATTTTACATGATAACTTGTTAAACATTGTCCATCAACATCAGTCCTGAATGTGATTCTAAAGAAATTATTTTACAAAAATCTAGAGTAACATAATAAACCGAATGTTTTTTAAAATCTATAATAAATTAATGATGATTTTTAGGAGGGTAGTAATATTGACACTAATCCCATATATTTTTGTAATAGAAAATAGAAAAGAAAATGTTAGTCTTCATTACCAAGATGATGAACTGTAGAATATAGTCGAAGAAAAAAATTACTTCTTAAATGAAATTTTCTTTTACAAACACTATATATTGGTAGAGGTTAATGTTACAGATTTTGAATCGAAATCCCATATTTCGATTGATCATAATAAAATATCTACAGTATGATAATTTCTAGAAGGATTATATTATGGGATAGGTTGTATCAAAAGAGGAGATATAGAATATAATTATGTTTTTTAAAGATATTTAATTATCTACTAGGATAATATATTGTTAAAACTATAGAATTTATAGAATTAGAAATAGAAATTTCAGATAGAACACAACTATATATAGAGTTTCAAATATCATCCAAATTCAGTTTCCTGATAAAAAATTCTTTCATGACACACATTACATTCTACTAACTGGTGGAGGGGGGCTAACAATCATGGGGTAATTGGAAACACATAAAAACTCAGTGAAGTTTGATTTATTAGTGGTTGTGTAATTTAATTAGTTATATTACAAATAAATAAACAAAATTACAACTTTTTCCACATGTAATTAAAGATCCTGAGAAAAATTAGATATCCTAGATAAATGAATAAGTAGATCGAAGTAAAAGGTATAAATATAAGATTGTTTTGAACTATATTCAAAAAATGGAGTGGATTCCTCATATATATTTTTAGATGTAGTTAGATACACTATGATTGAAACTTTCCAACATATGGATTTTTTTGATAATATTCATTTAAACATTTTTTTGTCAAAAATTATTCTCATAATGATAACATGGAAGATAATATTTAAATAAATAAGCTAACTAGGTTTGAGATTTATGGAAATAAATTATTTTAGTTTATGTTGAAATGAATAATTTCCAAACTAAAAAAATCTACCAAAAAATATATCATGATGTTAGATGCATTCATGAAAGATAAGGGTTTTTTGTGGAGAAATACATTTCAATATTTTTAGAAAAGTATTTCAGATAAATAATTATTCAAAATCATCCTCGTGTATTTTTATTAAATTATTCTAGAATTTCCATACATTCAATAGATCCATCAGCTGAAATTTGGCTTCTTTATAAGTTTTCAGTTGTACAATCTCAAAATGTGCAAGAATATTCTTATAATAATGTTTCTTAAAGGAGAGGGAAGTTATGAGTCTTGTATTGTCTTCAGGAAATTACATCTGGAAGGTTGTTGGGAGGTTATAAATGAATGGATGTGTGGCACATTCAAATATTTAGGTTATTCCCTCATAACAATCAAATCATAAGAAAAATTATTTCAACTAAGATGAAACATATATTTATATCTTTATTTTTGTTTCATTATTTAGAATCAAAATTAATTATGTTTAATACACATTTGTTAATAATTCATATTCAATTTGAGTATTTTTGTGTTATATGGAAATTATATAGAAGGAACACCATGTGGTTGTTAAATAAGATATTTAATATCTCAAAATAATGTAAGGCGTAACCATATGTTTCATGTGATCTAAATTAATACAAGTGTATGAAAATGATTATTTTGGTTTAATTATGATATTCTAAAGAGTAATACTTGATATGTTTTTAAATTTATTGGAATATATATCATCTAGGAGTCAAGGTTATACATGAATATAATATTATATTCCATGGACGAATAATACATTTAAGTAAAAATTGCAATTGAATTCATTTGGTTTAGATGTATTGTGAAAAAACATGGAATAATAAAGTATACTGGACTACTCTACATTGATATCTAGAGTGAAATTTACTTTTAAAAGAATCCACCATTTCATTGAAGGGGAAAATAGACCTAAAATACATTATCATTTTATGGTTATTCAATGAATGTGAGTTTTAGCATTAAAAGTTATCCGGTAGGAATAATAAAGATGATTTTTTCACTAGTACATTAGTTCAATATTTTCAAATTCAAAACTTTCCTATTGTAGGTCATGTTTAAAAATATGGTGTAATAGAAAAATTTTGGGAGTATAAGTTGTGTGGATGATTGTACTGTAAAAGTGTCACAAATTTATCATAAGTTCCACAGAGCACTATTCGTGTATGATTTTTTTTTGGGATTTCAAGACTTTTGTTATATCTTTTATCAATTCAGTTACACAGATGATATGAGAATGAGATCCATATGATGGTATTGTCCATGGAAAATATGAAATGGCTACAGTTTCCCTCAAATGGGTGAAATGGTGTTCAGAAAATATTGATAGTCTAATAATGATTAATCTAGTGGTGGTATATTAAAGGTAAAATATACTAATATATGAAACACATACTTTCTAGAAAAAATTAATGGATATTTTTTTATTCATATAGTTAATTTTTATCCTATGGAGTGAAAAATTGTCCTTTCATTTTTTTAGATTATTATATAACTAGATGATTGTCTAAGACCATTTCTATATGTGGTGTTGGAGTGGGTGACCTAGAACCTAGTACATTGATCCATAGGTTTCAATTATTGTATAGTATTTAATAATTTCTTATATATTGTCAAAATATGATTTACATTTTGTGTGGCATATATAAATGATAATTTCATATGGGTACTTATCATAAGAAAAGGTCATGCTATCTCCCTTATATAAGTAGAACATTGATTTTCTATGAACAAATTATTAATATCATGTTCTATGGTCAGATGAAATCATATGATGGGTAAAATATGATATACTATATCATGCATAGGTGGATTGTAAGATATTGATACTTCTTATTACAATGCTTATCCATCGTAATCTCAAAGAGTAGGAGGTTTTGAAAGCATGACCAACCAATAGAAAATAGAAATCTATTTCTGTCAATATATATTTTAATATATATATTTTGTGATTATTTATAGAGAATAAGAATATTATAAATTAATATCATGAGACTTGTACATGAATTAATTCTCATAAACCATAATGATATATTTTCATGGAAAACCTAGGTTCATTAGGTATGTCACATCTAATATTTTGTTGATGAATATTATGTGGATGCTTATTTTTCATATGTTCTTTAATGAAATTTTATATCTCATTCCCAATAATAGAAATATAACATTATATTTAATTCCATGGCCATGGTGATCTATTTATGACAAAAATATTATAAAATCAATTCCTGAAGAATCAATCACATAGGTCAATAACACCAGTGTTAAACCTTCTTAAATAGAGATATGAAGATAATGAGGTTATATTACATAGTGTATTTTATTATTGGGATTAATATTGTTATAAAATTAGACTCATTAAATATGGGTTCATTGGCATGCTTAAATTTTCTAACCTTAGTCATTATGTTGTTTTACATAATTCCACTATGAAAGGGGTCTGAAGGGTAAGACACTAAGTGTATCCAGATCCTCAGTGAAATTCAATAAGAATTTAAAATTCTAAAGAAATTTAATTTTTTATATGTGTTTAATGGATATTCATGTTTGATGGATCTAATATATTAAATCACCATTAAATCTAGATAATATTATATCAGGAAACTATTAAATAAATATTTGTTCTCCATGTAATTATTTATTTAGTTATGTGAATATGGTATTTTTTGGATTATGTAGATAAGAATGGTTTATGTAAAATTATTAATGTTTAACACAAAATCTATTGAAACATGATTATATCGTTCCCAATAATAATCGTCATGGTGCACAATGAAAATTTGGAGAGAATTTCCCCACAACCAAGAGGGATTTTCTCTATAAATGATCCCATTAATGGGGAATACTCCTCCTCCACAAGACTAATTCCTTTTATAGCACCCCATGATTTTTATATATGCATCTCCTCAGATAAATGTAATCATGTTGATAGCTTTTGTTTCTCACAACATCAAACTTAAATGAAATATGAAATACAAATAAATATCAGGATTTTAACATGGTTATTACAACATATACGTTAAATTGAAATAAATTAATAGTATTAGACACATTATTAAATTTATATATTATATATTTATTAATAACACTTACAATCATCCAAATAGATTTGATAATCATAAGATAAAAATAAATCAACTTCTATGCGTAAAATGCTACATTTTTCTAAAGGCAAATTTCCACCTTTTAATTGGACAAATGTTTGAAAACTAATTATTAAAAAAATTATATACTACTTGGGAAAATAAAATTATTATTTAAAATAACAACATAAAAATTTATTTTGAATAATTTTTTTATTTTTTTCTTGAAAAGCCTTTAATTTTGATGAATATGGAAAAATAAAAAATTTTAATTGGAAACTTCTTTTTCAACTAAATAATTAATAGTGTTAAATTCAATTTTTTTAAAGTGAAAAAATTATTTTTATAACATTTAATATGATATATCTCATTTTAATGAATTTCACATTGAAGTTATACATAAAACATTCTAATCTTCTGAATGTTATCATAATAAAAATATATCCAAATATTTTGATTATGATATTAATTAGATATAAATTTTAGAAATTTTTTTATTTTTTCATTTTTTAATATGGATTATGTATTTGGAATAAAAATTTAAAAATTTATTAAATATACACATTTTTTGGAAAATATTTTTTGTAACATTAGTATTTTTTTAAAATTACTAGGGTCAAGTATAAATCAAGAAAATAAGAGTAAAAATAATTTTATAAGTAATATAGAATCAACATAAAACATATTTTAATTTTTTTATATTAGATATTATTGGCCAATATGATACCTGGGATGATTTTATGGCCTCTTGGTGCAACTTTGATGACATTAGTCATTTTATAGTATTTAATTTTAAGGAATCTCAAGTGTATCATTCTCATATTTTTGATAAGTAATCCATTATTTAAATGAAGTTATTCCAAATATATTTTAAACTATAAAAACATATTTAAGTTTTAAATTTGTTATATCATTCATAGAAAATTATTTTTAATTTATATGTTATAAATAATTACATAAATGGTTTACACAATGATGATCTAATAATTATTTAATTAATGAAAATATCAAATAAATATTATTAGAAATATTAAATTAAATAAAATATCAGATTAGTAATGTCATAATGTAATTTACTATATTAACTATACATATTAGTAATATATTAATGGTTTTTGTTGGAATTTATCCGGTGTCTAGGTATTTTTAAAAAAACATAATTAATGAATTGTATTAAAAATTAAGATTAATGATATTTTAAAATAAATAATATTTTATTAAATGATATTAAATTTGTTAAAATATTATATTCACCTAATGTATTTTTATAGTGTTATAATGTCACCCATGACTCATTTATTGTAATTTGAGTTTTTTATTGTTTTTATATTAATCCTTAATGAGTAACAAAGAAAAGGTGTCCCCATAAAAAATTATACACTAATTATATTAACCCCGAAAGAGTAGAAAAATGAATTTTTCATGGTAATAGTTAAATGTTTTAAAAAGTATTCAAATAAAAAATATGGGAGAAAATGTTGTAAATACCCTGACCTAGGTTTCCCATATCCAGTACCATACTTTATATCATTGGTATAATAAACAACGATGTCACATTCTAAAGGATAAAATAGTTCTCTAGTTTTAGAAAACATGATATATTTATATGTGTTACATAATAACTTCAAAATAAGAAAGATCATATCTACTTCATTGGAAACATCCATAACTACTATATTATCCCTACAAGTCATTCATAATTTACATATTCACATCCTGGGAAAAAATAAAAAATAAGTAAGTGGTCGTATCAGTTGCTCAGTAAGGATATGTAACACAATATATATTGCTATAAAAAATAAGTCTTGGGGAATAAATAATAAAGCTTTCCATTAGAACACAAATGTGAGCATAATATAGAATTATATAATGGTGAATAAATAATACCATAAAATAATTGCATTAAAATAGAGCTTAACAGAAGATATTATTATATTTGAATATTCACAGGGATAATAAAATACTAATCAAAATGAGGTAATTAACATATTGGACATAATAAAAAAACTATTTACCCCTTAGACAAGATATTAAAAAATAATATGTTAGGGCCTCATCCTAAATCCATTAATATTTTTCCTCATGAGATTTACTAATGAACAGAAGGGCTATAACTGGCCATACCCATCACATAATAAGTACATTGCGTTCCTCATATTTTTAACATAAATATATACTTAAATAAAAGTGTCCCATACCATTTTAATAGTTGAATAATAATAATTGGTGAAAATAACCTAATATAATCATTCATAAATTCTTGATTAAAATAATATTTAAAAATTCCAAACTATTAGAAACCACTTAGAACCATTCAAATAATATTTTCTATGAAAATATAACCCTTATGATATCATTAGGATAATAATACTGATGGTATGATATATGAAATGGCAGTACACACATCACATACAAGGAATAAGTGGTGAGTAAGGAATATATATCAGAGAAGCAAATTTGATATATAAAAAACCCTTTTACTTTGGAAAGAAGATATATTTTAGAAAAAAACAATTTATCACCAAATCAAATTGTAAATATGTATATCCATGAAAATAAAAATTATTATGAGTGTATATTTTCGGCTTAAATTATTTCCAACATATGTGAATTAAAGTAAAAATAGTATTTAAGAAACATTATAAATTGGCCACTTAAATGTGGTTTACGGAATATATAAAATAGTATTTAAAATGTAATCGACCAAGTTGTTTGTATTAAAATAGAAATGTCCAAATATAGTTTTCAGTATGAAAATTTTTATTTTAAAAAAGTATTTAATGATAAAAATAGATTATGTGTGGAAATTGAAAATTGGTATGAAATTTGAAACTTCCCTAAAATCAGGCGGGTTTATTGGAATTAATTGAGAAGGGGAAACTATTAAACAGGTATTCTCCCATTAAAGAAATTGGAAATTATGTGGATAATTAATTTATAAACATATAAAAATAGTTTATTATAATTATATAAACATAAATAAGAATTCAATTAGGGTAAAGAGCGAGTAAGAGTAACCTGAAAGAAAAATGGTGGTCTGGGTTAAATCCCTTACCTCTTTCTAATGAATGGAATCGTTGACCAAAAAATAATAATCATAAAATTAATCATTTAATACCTTGAATATGGATAGATTAATGATATTAAATATCGAATGGTTGTTTAAATACAACATATATAAGAAATAAGTGGCGAATAATGGAAATCCCATGGAAATTAAGGTGAATGGGAAACCCCTTACCTTGTGTCTGAATTTTTTATAAACATGATCTTAATATCCTAGAAAATAAGAATAAATAAATTAGAAAATTAGTTAATAAATTTTTTTACAATTCTTTGTTTCATTATAATTTTATTAATTCCATTTATGTTTTTTTAGGAGTTATAAAATACATTATTATTGTTTCGGAGTGTTTGTTTCCTTGGATTGCATGATCGGTTTATATGTATATTCATATAGACATTCATGTAAACTGGTAATTGATATCCAGAATTTATGTTATACGTAAATAATTAAAATAAATGATATTAAAGGGTTATATATTTGATTTTTATATTTGGGGTGAGGATTAGTCATTATATAAGACGTTAGTGGAAAATTTTACGATTAGTTTGGTAGTTTATGTATCATCACGAACTATTTTTTCGTTATTAAATAACATCATCTGTATATAATTGTTCTAGAAGCATTAAATAATATGTAAGAAATTTATTATAATTTTTTATCCATAAAATGGATTTGTTATCATCCATGGTGTCACAACCTAAAAATGAAAATGCTTCATCCATGATGTTGGTAAATTGACTCATCATGAGCAATGTTTTAATTTATAGAATAAAAGAGTCCTAAAATAGATTTTGATGATGTATATTCCCTTAACATGATATAATTCTTGTATATAAATGATTCTTTAGTTTTCATCTCCCTTTTTAATTGGGAGGTGAAGGATGGATATGAAAATAAAAAAATGGAAAATAAAATAATTGAAAGAGGATTTTTACCTCTTTAATTATCCTCCATGAGAACCTCTTTCTGGGTATAGTTTTGGTGTATTATTGAGACAAATGGAAAATGAAAATGGAGGAGGTTCTTAGTGAATATAATGGGATGATTTTTTAGAAGGCTCAAATCAATAAAGGTGTGATGATAGGGGTTGGGGATGTGTTGTATTTATAGTTGAGGAGAGGGGTGGTTTTGGAATATTTTATTTATTTTTTTATAATTTATTGCTGATGAAAATGAATAGTTTTCATTAATATATCTAATTAATGTATCATGTGCATGTGATTTCGAAAAAAATGTGCTTTAATAATGAATGAATAAAATAGTATTTTATTTTTCGTATAATGTATATATACCATAAATCATAGTATTTTAATATTCCAAATAAATTCATTAATTTCAGAAAAATTTCAAAACATTACCCTATCCATTATGGATTTGTATAATTAAAAAATGATTTCAATTTTATTAACATAATTTTTAAAATATGTTAAATTTAATTTTCAAATAAAATCATCATTTATTTCAAAAATACCGATTTTAAAATTATAACTGCTTTTATAACACATTGAAAATTTAATTAATGTATCACAAAATTATATTTTAATAATTAAAAATTAATTATAAATTTATGATTCTGTTTTATGCAAATATCTTTTATTTTAAATCAATATATTAATCATTAAATTGAAAATAAATAACCACGACTTATAAAATACCAATACATAATTTATCATTTTTTACATTTTAATTTATTTATTCAATCATATAATTATATCATATTTTCATTTAAAAGATATGTAGATTGTTTTATTATTTTAGTTGGAGTGTTTAATTTTTTAATGGTCACATTAATATTCATAATGGTTAAATTATTATTTCAATGGTCATATTATTATTCATCTAAAAAATGAATAAATAAAAAAATTAACCAAGTAATTTTTTTAACGATTTAAAAAATAATGATTATTTTTTTCAACTAAAATTTATAATAGTTTCATAGATTATTTTTAATTATATTTCTCTTGAAATGGTAGTGACATTGTGTTTCAAAAAATATAGAATATTTATTCATAAAATTAGGTTTTTTATTACCTTAGGCCTCTAAAATTATATATTTATTATTTCAAAAATATTATAATGAATATATAAATTTCATTAATACCTTTCACTAATAGTGATTTATTTTATTTATTAATATAAAATTTCACTGTGGTCATAACAATAGTTTTGTTAAAATTACTTCCTTTATATAAAATTGGTTTTCATTTCTATTTAATTGGTATCAAATGAATTAATTTTATCAACATATGTAAACTATATTTTCATAATTTATGTATTCTCAATAATTACTACCATTACCAACATCTATTCTATAATTATAATAATATTTATTCCTTTTAAGTTAGTAAGCTATCAAAATATTAAATTTAAAAAACATAGCTTAATATCATCATGTGCTACATTCTCCCAACCAAAAATAAATTGACCCCTCATAATTCAAAATTGTACTTCAAGAAATCAGAGACTGATAATTAAAAACACTTTTATAGAAACCTTAATATACTAAGTAATTATAGAATAATATTTTTTTATTTTTATTAATATTTTTTATTTAGATTGTAACTTTACCAATAAGGGATGATATGTCTGATAGTATACCCGAAATGAAATTGTGTGTTTCTCTGAAATATTATGTATTTCACAAGGCCGAGTTATACCAAAAATAATATATTACTAATATTGATATTTTATGTAGTACTTATCGCCTTACCGTTTTATTGGAAGAAATGAATAGTAATAAATGAATTATAAATTTTTTTGACACATGTATTTACAATTCTTTGGAAAAAAATTAATTTAAAATTAATGTGAAAACATTTTTTTAAAATGAATGGAAACGTTTTAATGAAAAGGTATTTAAATATAAAAAATTGTGTTTGAAAAATTAATAAAGTCTCTCTTGAATGATTTTATTAATTAAAAATATATGTAATATATTAAAATTAATTTTTAAAATTCATCTTATATGTTTTCATGGCATGATATGTAAAAAATTTAATTTTCCTGGATAAAAGAAATATTTTTCAAAAAAAATTCATTTTTCCTGCCATTTAATGGTGAAGAAATTGTAAATGTATTTTTCGGCACAAATATATGTTCTATTTTAAAAAATTAACTTATAACTTAGAAGATGGCAATAAAAATTATTTTGGATAATTTTTTGATAATTTTTTGTCAACTTTCATATTTTAATGAATAGTGAAAAATACTACATTTTAATTCAATAATACATTTTCTTCAAATTTATTTATATATTTATATTATAATATTATAATTATTATGGTATAATTATATTATTTTTTATCATTTAATCCAATTTAGTTCATTGGATGTTATGTAAATTAAAAATACATAAAAAAATTATGTGAACATTGGAACTTTGTACATAAAAAATCCATTTTCTCGATCCATCGATGTGATTACTGTCAGTACTAATTTAAAAAAAAATTGAACATAATTTTTAAAAAATAAATACATGGTTATAATTTTTATGAAAATTTTCTTCCAATATGATAAAAATAATTTTTGGTGAATGTTAGATTTAGTATAATTTTTAACACGGTTAAAGGTAAATAAGGCAATTAAAGGTAAAATTCATTTATAATATAATAAAATTCCCTTAAAACTTTCCATACTTTTATTTGATGATTTATTATCGACCATGACCATCCTTAGGCTGAAATTTCCACCTTTGTAAGGCACATGGGTGTTATTATGACATTTATAACATTTAATCTAATGTAATGGAAAATAGGTCATAAATATTTATATTCTTACTAAAAAAATTTTAATAATTGGTTATATAAGTGATATCTTAGACTATGAATAGTACTTATAAATATAAAATTATTTCCTACAACATGGGTATATATTTATAGTTTTAAGGAATTATATAACTAATATTAATTATGACAGAAAGATGGTGTCGTGATAGATTTATTAAAGAAATAATAAAATAAATGACATTAATAGTATTAAAATAATAATAACCTAAAATATTTGATTTCATCCACTAATTTTATGAATGAATATTAAATTTTCAGATTGATTAAATGTATTTTTTTATATAATCAACTTCATATGATATTTCAAAAAGACCTGTAATTAATATTATTAAAATTGACATATTTCATATTTTAAACTATAAAATATTTCATTAAATGACATAAAATTTATAGAAAACTATCATTTAGACAAATAGTTGATATAACCCTAAAGAATCTATTAATGACTCGTTAATTGGACGTTTTTCATGATTTGGTAATTATTTTATCCCTCTATTTGTAAATTATATGACAAAATGATAAGAGCAAAAATGGATTTAAACAAAAGATAAGAATTAAAAAATACCAATACATGTCTAATGATGATTTGATGCTTTTTTCTACACATATTAATCAAATAATATAACACCATTAGATTGGACCACTTGTAGTTGAAATTGATTTAATATTTTATAAACACTTTTAATACATCCAAGGGTGGCCCTCCCCTCTATTATTAATGGAACCAGTTACTCACTGTTGATAACACCTCAAAGACAAATTGGTTTAACCAAATTATATTCCAAAAACACTCCCTAGAATACATACCAACATTATTGAGGCCATAGACTAGTCATAACCCTTTCTGTTGTGGTGCAAAGGTGTTCTTCAAAAGTGATAAACCAAAAAAAGTATAATTTTTATGTATTTATATCTTATTTCATCTTCCACTTACATTAAATATACTTATTCCTAGTTGAAATAATTAATCCCCTATTTTAAATATAATGAGTTGATATAATGAAAATATCACCACCTGAATCAATCTATACTAACATTAAATGGGAAAAGAAATAATCGTTCATACATACATGTAAACAATCACCTCCACAAACTGATCTAATTCGATTTCCATAACTGTTTATCCTGACGGGTTAGAATAATATAATTAATGGTCATATGTGATATTAATTCAATATTAATCAATGTAAGGTAATAATATATCAATTAAATTCTTAATTTCTATGCTCATAAAAATGATATTATTGTTTATGAATATATGTGAACTATCACTTCCATGAAGCGAAGTGACTTGTTTTTATTCATTATATCACTTTTATGATATATAGATGTATTTTTATAGATGAATAAAACATTAATTATTTTATTATAATTATTTATATATAAAATAATAATTTATATTTTTTTCATTAATATCAATGAAAAATAAAAAATATTACTCATGCGTACGTATGGCATACTGTCTCCATGATTATAATGTCATTCATTTTTCATAACAAAAAATCAAGGATTGATAAAAAGGAATTATTATCTCAAGAATATGATAATAATCTCATGAATATTATTCTAGATATGATGGACTTATTCATATATGAACTGTTGACCTCATACCCAGTTTATTTTCTATTTATGTATTAAATATCGACAAAATGTCCAACGTGAACTTAAATTATTATGCAATTGTTATAACTTGGTAATATGTCATATAAAAAGAATAATTAAAATTAAAAATTTACTCATGAAATTATAAATAATCCTACATATATTATTTAATAAAATAAAGAATGAATGAGATGATGCAGACTTGAAGTAAGGGACTTCATATCAATTTCCATTCATTATGGCATATTTTTATGTTATACACCACCTTATTTTATATAGTGTAAATTAAACCCTTTCAATTTTAGTTTCATTAATTTTTTTAAATGAATATTTTTCTACGATTAATTTTTTTAAAAGAAAAATGTAATGTTATTTTATTGTATGTGGGGAAAATAAATTTTCTTCTACAGTGAACATTATTTGATATTTTTCTTCCGCTATAGGCCATAATGTTTTAAAAAAGGAAAATAAATACCATATTTACTATCCATGTATTTTTTTATTAAAAAATATTTATTAAAGTGATTTATTATTTCAAAATATATAAATTATATCTTGTCAATGAAATATCAAAATGTTATTTTTCATTTATTCTTGTTAATGTGTTTTAATTATGTTATGGTCATTTGGAATTTCTTATGTATATGGGTGGCTTCCAGATAAACTGAGGGTGGTTGAGATCATTATATCCCTCCAAATCATTGGGTAATAGGATTTAGTTTAATTATAATGTTTATCCTAACTGATTTTGGTAATATACTATAATGGGTTTTCTAAATGTAACCATAATGGTTAATCTTTAAATAGATCTGAAAGCTAAAATACACGTATGATATAGATGACACAAGTTACCTTTATGATTTATAGTTGATAATATTTTTTTCATGAATCTTATGATTTCATGTGGTATTTCCAATATACAATGTTGTACTAGTGTAATGTTTGAATTTTTAAAAAAAAATTCATAACTTTAACGTATTCATGGATGAACGGTTTAATTACTTGTTTATATTCCTTACTCAGTTTTTATGATCATCCTATACTTGTAAAATGTTTTTCCATATTATTTAATGATAATTAAGATAATAGAATATGTTAGGAGAAATGTTATGCATATTTTTATCAGGAAAAAAATCATGATTTATTTTAAAATGTTATATATTTTGAAAAAAATGATTATTGAGTAAACTTGTCTACCTTGTAATATTTGATTTGTTATGTAAAACATGTGACCTAATTCTCTAATATTGTTAACATGAAAATGTCTTTAATGTGAAATGAAATCAAATTATTGAATTAGTTCAATATTATTTAATGTTTCAGTCTGGGACATATATAGTTGGTAGGGTAGGATGGTTTATACAACTATAGAGGCTATGGTGGCATTTTAGAATAAGTTCAAAGTTATATATAACCATAATGGTTAGAATAATAGAAAGGATAATAGATATTGTAAATAAATTTAAGGAGTTTGAGAAAAAATGAATATGTATAACACAATGATTATCTTCCTCATAAGATAGTATATCATGGTTTTATTGATATGCTAACACTAAACATTTTGGTTTTTCTAAACAGATGAATCTAGTAGGATCAAATATAACAATGTATGTGAAAGAAAATGTGGTTGTTATCCTAATAAAAAACTAATTGAAATATGATTTGAATGAGAAATCTTTTGGTTATTCTAAACCACCTATCAAAATTAATGATTAACCACATGAAACATGGTTAATTTTTTAATGGATCATATATTAGTGAAATGTATCCATGTGAGGGTGTTTGATGTACTCACTATGTTATGTATAATCAATGAAATATGTGTCAAGGATGTGGAATGAATCACCTAGGAATTTTTTTTAAAAGGAAGAAAAGATGTTATAGTTGAGGTAACAAAGGTCATTAAGAAACAACAAGCCAATGGAAAAACGAAGCATTCAGTTGACTGCAAGAAAGCGAAAAACTTTATTTCAGAGTTATCAATTGAATGTTTTAAATGGGTAGAGTATGGTCATTATAAAAATAAATTTTCGATGAGTAAGTATTATGAATATTATCCAGAAGGCCATACATATATACGTTTTATAAATACCTAATTCCATTCCAATTGAAAATTATGAAAATAAAAATGGCACATGAAAGTTATGGATTAATTATTTTCTCATGTTTTGAAATTATTGAATATTAGGAGATGATTCATTTTTTTTGTTTATGGGAATGAGGTATTATGTAATTGTTGGTAAAATCATGGTTTAGGGATCATTAATAATGTTTAATGATTAAAAATTATACATTTGAAGGATTCAAGTGTTATGGTAGACTGTAGAGAGATGGAATGTTTAAAAGTACTAATAGTCTTTTGATGATAGGATTACATTTGAATACATTTTTTCTAGTTTGTGTAACCTTAAATAATTTTTTGTGATATGGTATTTGATGAATAATTATATTTTCTTACTTGGAAATAATAACAATGGCATGGATAACCATTATGGTTTATATGATCTTTTATTTTTATGTAATTTTTGGTTATTTCATTTTTGGTTTTTAAATTTAAGGTATGATATAAAATTTAGTGAATAAACTTGTTCTTGTAATATTTGAGTATTTTTTGACATTTTGGGAAATTTATAAAATTTTATAATTTTATGGAAAGTACAATAGGCAAGAAGGTTGATAACCCATTGCGTTGGACAATGTTGAGGAAATCAAACCCACAACATATATATGAAAAGGCTTTATTTCCTACCACTAGAAAAAGGGATGTCCCTAATTATCATGTCAATCTAGCTTTAGAGAAAAAAGTATATAGTATAATAATATGTTGATTTTGGGATATTTTTGATTTATTAAATGGATATCAATGGTCTAGAAAAATGATTTAGTTATTTTGTGATCAATGTTATTTTGGATAACCTTTACAATTTTGGGAACAATATATACATAAGTAAAATAAAATAGTACGGGATTTTATTTAAGGATTAACAGTTGTATTTTATTATTAAATAATATATGTTTTTATTGTTGAGTTATTGCGATTCAAGGTATTTTTGAAAATTATTAACCTGTTTTAGTGAATATATTTTTTTGGAAATTACATTTTTGATATAACACATTATGAGTGGTTGATGTCATTTAATGTTAAAATATTGAACTTATCTTGGATTTTTTTTGTTTAAATCCATATAATTTGTGACATTTAATCTTAGTTGTAATAATTTTGATGAATTTTAATGATAATTATTTGTTGAATGGTCTATTTTGGACTCTGGGTGTGGAATTTGAATTTTGGAGATTAAAAGTAGTCATTCTTAATTTAATTTTTATTATATTTGAGGAATTAAAATATTTTATATGATCTTTTTGGTTTTCATGACACCCTCCCTCAAAAGATTCATTTTTTGAGCTGAAAATAAAGGAAGTGTGATAATAACTATCGAGTCCCACCTCACGTAGGCCCTAAGGTAGTGACTGGCACCAAGGGTATAAAATATCACAAAATGGGAGCCATTACCCTTTTTATAGTATCACTAACTAGGAGATAATATGTTTCAAATTAAAAAAACATTATGAAATATATATATATAAGAAAGTGAAATCCATACAACATGCATGTTAATAGTAAATATGCTATAAATACAGTAAATCTATAAATTATGTACCAAAAGAACTATATTAAGTTGTGACATGTAAACTGTCCCAATGTTTGGGCTAGTAATGCCCAACATGGTCCCTATAGTCCACCAGGAAACATTAAAGTAGTTTTATTATGTAGGGTGATAATACAAGTATAATCATATAGAAAAACCAATGTCTCTCGTGCATAAGTGGTAGTAGCATACTATTGCATGCATGAGAAAACAAAAGAACCAACAACACCTAACAAGGTATCCCAGCCATCACCACCTTACCAAGGAACACTCACCAAGTTACACAGGTCATGTAATGTTATATAGTTGGAACATCAATGGAAGGGTAACATGCACCACTATCCCACTAATTAGCCACTCCCACCCCAAACAAAAAACACCTTATCACACACAACTCATCTGATAGTACCACTTCACCACCCTCCTACAGACACCTGGGCCACACAACTTGTTTCACATCCTTGGAAAATGAAGATCATCACATCTTTCTTGCACCCACCTGGTACTCACAACCCCATTCCACTCAATGACACCATGGATACATTCCACATCACATCCAAAAAACACATGGGAAACAACAAAACATATCATCCCAAAGACACATGGGAAATAAAAAATCATTTAATCCTGAAGAAACTCAGAAAACACAACTTGCCTAAACACACCTAGGCCTTATAAACACTACTTATGCAACAAATGTTGGGCTATCGCCACCTAGAAGAGGGAGTACAGATGATAATATGGTCGTCCATCCATCCTCCAACCATGAATTTTAGAAGATACCCCTCCCCCATGACAATGGGGGAGTTCGAAAAATAGTGCTCCTTGAGGATGGGGTATGAATAGAAAAGACAAGGAAGATACAGGTCTGTATAAATAGTATCGAACACCAAATCCCAACATATGGGTGCCCAATCAAACCAAAAACCACCCTATTATAGTTCTAACACTGGTGTTATATCTAAATTCATTATTTTACACCAACATCAATCAATTCCTATGTTGATAAATGAGACACTTTAACAAGAATCCACACCCCAAACATACTCCCAGCCAACTAATTTAACCAATTATCATTTATTATTAAGGATACCATTTATTCATCCCATCCCTATCTGGGAAACTAACAACCACATAACATTTCATTACACAAAAAATAAACCATTATAATGAAAAATAACCACATTAGAGAAACTCACATCATATTTCAACTCTGTTTAACACACATACCGACCACATCCATCATCATTATTCAAAGTCCTTCCTCCCTATCCTTTTTATCAACAAGATAACCACCAACTATGAGATAACCCCTGAAACACACCTCATAACAACCATCCAAATATACCTGGTGTATAACAACACCACTCCTTGTAACATAAACATAGCACAACATGAAATTGTATCCACGATGCTCCTGCATTTCCCATACATTCCACAATTAGTCAATCTCTCAATCTGAAATTCCATTAAACCACTCTTATAACCCCATCAATATATGTTCTCTCAACCGTAGAACAAAAAAACCACAGAAGGCACAATACAAAAGAAAACCACCCACAACACACAACCACACCAATAAGGATAGGTGTTTTTAAATTTGGAAAAAACTAATTCATTAATTCCATTTTGATAATTCATGGTTTATCATAGTGGATTCTTGATCATGAGGTATCCACTTATATTACTGAATATACATGGCTAATAATTTTCTTAATGTAAAGTCGTCCAACACATGATAAAAAAATCATTCAAAACTCATAATGTGTGCACAAAAAAAAGACAACCAATGACCATGATTCAGAGTAGGAACATATCCTATATAGATCAAAATATCAATGAACCAAAAAAATCAGGCATCACATTTACCCAGGCCCTGTATATTGGTATTAAACAGATTTTGTTATTTTTATTTATTCAAAAATATTTTATCATTACAAGATAACATTCATTCACCCATCCAACATGATATGAAATTTATAAGAGATACATGAATCCCTACATAAATGAACAGCTGATCAGAAAGTACTCATAGTTCTAAAACTACGGGTACAAAAGAATTCAGTGAAACCATTAATGAGAAATGATCCTAGAGTCTCACCACAAACACAAAATCACTCTAAGAAGACGTGTTTTAGAATTCATGACCACCAAGAGAATAGACAGTGAAGGAATGAAGGAAACGTCTCTGGATTTGAAGGACCAGATCTAAGAATCATGTTATATGAAACCGTTTCAAACTCCCCATTAAAAGTGGATCTGGACTAAGAATTTTTATTAACATAAAGCCTACTTAATGTAAGTAAATTAAATATATATTTTACACAATTTGAAACATCTTAAAAAAATTCATAAACATGGTTCAACACACATATTATATCAAATAAAATTTTAATGGATAGATGCTATAAATGAGAGAATAGTGGATTTCGGACAAACTATTTGAATTAATCACTGTTGGGGAGTCACCGAAACTAGTCATCAATGGATGTTTCACTGATGTCTATGTCACCATTTTTTGACACAACATTGAATGAGTCACCGACGTGACATACTATTTATAATTCACCACGGAGAATCAAAGATTCCACTCAGTGATGCCACCTCCCAGCACCACCTAATGATTCCACCTACCTAATCAACCCACCAAAACCACAAACCAATGCCACCTACCATTAGAAAATGTTGATTTTGGAAAACTCATGAAATGATTCATCATTGCTTCCCGAAACTCCTCAAACACCATGTTTTCACAATCTAACGTTCCAAGGAGGGTTGATCCCTTAAATCAGATACATCTCAAACTAATCTCATCTGTGATAATCAAAAAACAATCCAGAAAGAAAAATAGGGGTCTAAAAGCCAACCCTGTGAGATACCTCTCAAGGATCTTTCTATGATTGAAACATTGCTACCAGCTAATCACACCAATGTTGAATGACTAGACACCTTGTTTTGTTTTAAAACTAGAGTTAAACCTAAAAATCCAAGAACACATCCTCCATCACCTACTACACCAAATTAACATAAGAAACTCCACAAACGAACCAAAAGACACACTATCAGACACACGAATCATGGAATTCCTTCCTCTGAGTCAATATACTAAACACTCAGTGAGGCACTCATTATTTTACATGGATTTAGTAGAATCACATTTAATGTGTCTATTTTAGGAATAAATTATCCCATCTTCCTATGTTATAACATTGTCCCACATTACAAACAAAAATCTTCAGATAGTAATCAATTTTGAATCATTTCATTACAAAAAAAACATAAGGAGGTAAACTATAAAACCTCTTAGTAATGTACATTCATATGGGTCTCACATTGATACGTTTTATCAACTAGAACACCATGATTCTAAAACCCATCAAACAAGTAAATTTTCATTAAATGAAACACCATCTACGAGGATCTTGTATCACTATGGGTTGTTCCATGAACGTCATGTTCCCATTCACATTTATATCTCCCCAATCAATGACATGGAAGATATATTGAAGACACTAGAAAATTTAGGTGATGTGAAAGACCTCATGGATCCTCTCTAAATGTGGTGTAAATTTTAATTGTTATTCCACCTCACTAACTCCTCCAACACCTCAAAGTGTCTAATTAACCTCAAAGAAAGATTTTTCTCCCTTTCAAATATCTACCACAACACATGGAGGGAAAACCATCAAGAACACATGAACCCAAATGTTGAACTCCATGGGACCCCTCTAATGATTGACATATGACATCAAACAGTTCTGTTCTACTTTTATCATCTCACAGATAAGATGAACCCTCTATATCAAGCTTTGCGCTATTTCAGGACCAAGAACTATTTTCCCCCAACCGTTATCTTGCACAAAGGTGAACCACATGGTCTCCAGTAAAAGGATTCAAATGGATCCATTCCAATGGAATAATTATATCTATTATTTTATGAATAGTATACCAAGTGGAAGGTGTTGTACCCAAGATCCACCAAATTCCAAGACACATGCTCGTAACATGTAGTTAAGTGATTGGATAGACTACTCTATTTGCCCATCCGTATGTGGCTGGAAGGAAATGCTGAGGTGAAACTGATTTAAAAAATCACGTTTTAATACCCTATAGACTCATGAGGTAAAACATGTATCCCAATCCAATTCTATGGATCTCATAACTCCATGCATCTGTACCACATTTTCTAATTACCTCTTTGGAAAGGAATCCACTACATCTGACTCGTGAATCACTAATAACTGTGAAAATTCCATCAATATGTCCATCACTGCCAAGATATCATCATAGCCTTCCTGAACCCTAGGTAACCCTATGACAAAACCTATTGTGATGTCATCATACTTCTACATAGGGTCATCTAAGTGATGCAACAAACCACCAGGTACATGGTGCTCATCCTTCACATGTTAGAACACTAAGAACATATCTACCAAACTCTGTTACCACCCATTTCATTATGGGAAACCAAAACTATTATCTAAATCCACAGTACATCTTAGAAAATTTGTTGTGTAATTATGTGGGTGATCTATGAAACTCACATATAAGTCCCTCACATGTCCCTCCTAGGACAAAAAAGCATCCCACTAAATATCTTCTGATTCTAACAATCCGCTGATCATCCATCTAGAGCATCACAGTGGTAAACGAGTTCACACATCACCTCTTCCTCTAAGAATACCCCTTGTAACTCCTCCACATACTCCACCAGAGTAGACTACACCATTTTCTGAACTAAAATCCTCTTCTTCCATCCATTCCTACATCTAAGTGCAAGGCATCTATATCCTCCATCTCATTCCAAGCATCCAAAATTATCGAACAACCACCTTATCAGACATCATGTTCAATGAATCAACCACAACATCACCTTTTCATAAGGTGTATGAGATCTCAAAACCATAATATTGAAGAAACTTCATCCACCTATGTTGTTTCATGTTCAGAACTCATTAGGAAAATCTGTACATATAACTCTTGTGATCTTTGAAAACCACAAAGTGCTCCCCAAGGAGGTAATCTCGACACAACTTCATCATGAACATTACCATTTCTAGCTCTATATCATGGGTGACATAGTTATTTATTTGGGGAAATAATTTCCTAAACACATTAGAGATCACTCCTCATTGTTGCATCATCACACATCCCAATATTAGATGGTAAGAGTCACAAAAAATCTCATACATCACTCTTTCCTCTAGCAACTAGAGCACCAACGTGCTAAACAACATCCCATTCCGACTGCTGAATGCTACCTAGCAGTGCTCACTCCATACAAAATCTTGGTCCTTCATTTTTAAATCCATTGATTGAGTCACAACCTAAGAGAAATTGGGTACAAATATCCATTAATATCCTGTCGAATAGAGAAAACTATGAACCTCCATAACATTCATGGGTGTTTCCTCAGAACCAATAGCTTCTACCATCAACTGGTACACCTTTACTCCTTTTTGAGACACCACATGTCCAAGGAAATGTACTTCTCTTATCCAGAACATACACTTGGTCAAATTCCCATATATATTTTGTCATTTAGGAACCTCTAAGATAGTCTTGAGATGGACATTATGATCGACCTCTTACATTGATTAGATCAGGATTTCATTGATGAATGCATTGTCAAAATGGTCATGGAACTCATGAAAGATGGAGTTCAATATCACCCTAATCACATCTAGTTTATTCGTAAAACAAAATAAAATAACCATGAATCCAGAGTTCCCATACCTATATCTAAAAGCATCCTTCAAGATTTCAAACTCTTTCAACCTTAGCTATTGATTCCTAGACCACATATTGATCATAGATAACAATCCTTCCCCACCTAGTCGGTCAAAAAATCATCTATCCTCAGGAGAGGGTAGCCATTCTTGACCGTCTCAAGGATCAACCTCTAGTAGTCTATGAAGAACCACTGACCAACATTTGCCTTCTTTATTAAAAAATTAGAGCACCACATGGTGTCACACTAGGTCAGATAAAACCCTTCTGCATTAGATCGTCAATTTGAATCCATAACTCCACCTCTCTAATGGTGTCATCTGATAAGCTTACATCCAAATTGGAGATTCATTGGGTTACTAGTCAATACCAAACTCAACATCACATTGAGAGGGTATAGTCACAACCTCCAAGTTAATGACTTCCAAGATCTCCCCAACAATGCTAGCAACCCACTCTATATCACCATCCAACGATTACACCATCATCTCATCCATCAGTGAAATAAGGTGCTCCATACATAAATTACCCATCTAAAAAAAGTTCTCACCTAAGAAAGACATAGTTGGCCATCCATGTATGAAAACATGAATCTCATTATGAAGAAATCAATAACAAAATCAATAGAGTAAAACTAGTTGATTCCATGGATGTTATCATATCTATGAATATATAGAAAGTATATATTCCCATGGGACAGATGCAATACCATCATCTATCTACATCCCCAAAAAACATCATACAAGATGGTATGATTCATAAATTTCTTAATAAACTCTAGTGGCATTAGAATACTCTCTAAATCCAGTGACATAGCTTTGGGATAGATAGGGTGTAAAAAAAGAGTGTGAATCTATTTAATCAAACAATGAATAGGAATGAATATTAATGAAGTCGATCATACCTCTAATGAGATCTATCCCAACTAGCAATGATTCCTCTATGGTGATAAACTGATCATGCCAATATCATTTCCCCCTATGATGATGATCTCCTCCTCAAATATGCCTTTTTCAAGGACCATGAAGACCACCCTTTGTTCGGGACCTACTATGCCCATCTCCCCTCGATTGAGAGTGAGGATGCTACCCTGGATTCTGGAACAACCCTACTGGAATGTACTCTTATGGTGGGTGTTGAACCTACCCAAATCCACCATAAAAATTAAAATAGATAATGTGATCTGACTCTATATATTCCCACAGAATCCATAGATAAAACACACCATCCACATGCTCTTAGGATTGGCAGGAGGATGGGGTGTTTGTAATAGGAACTGATAAGGTCGCCTCCCCACCGATGTGAACCTTGAAGGCCCAAGTAGCTAAGACCTGCTGATGATAACCTTTACCTTTAAAAAACTATGATGAATCCCATCCCTCGATATATTTCATAGAGAGTGAAAACTCTCAACTACCTCCACCTTCTTTGGGACCACTTTTGTATGTCGAGGAGGTAAATGGTGTACCACATGCTGGAGAGAAGGGGGAAGTGGCTCATCCAATATTCTCACATGCGGCTCCTCATCCATAAAGAGATATAAAGAAAAATTAAGGAGATCCTTTAATTTGATCCACATATCCCATACCGACATACTCTCTTAATAGAGGGAGATGATATCCTACCTATTCTATGCCTTCATGGTCGAAGAAAAGAATTATGCTCGGAACTCTTTCAAAAAACCTACCCACATATTGTCTTCTTTCTTCCTCTCTTCCATGAGTAGTTCCCACCTCTAATGTGTATCGTTCTTCATATGACACACTGCCAATGGAACCCAGTACTACATAAAATCCCAAATAAAGATGAAGGAGATCACATAATCCTCAAGCCAACTCTATATCTCCATCTCTGAAATTCTTCCCTCGTACTTTCCTATAGCCTATCACTTGATGGAATATAACATTTTCTTCCACCGTTAATCCTCCCCTCCTGGTTCAACCCCCCATAATTCAGCTGGGATGGCCTACAGAGCCTCCACTACCTACACTACTTGAAGAAAATGATTGGGTGCCATAGATGAATGGAAACAAAGGAATTCCTAAGCCAGAGTTGAATGGAATTTTATTTAAGGATTATTTAATTTCATTATTTATTGAAATTCATTGAAACATGAAATTCCAACAAGTTAAAAAGTCATTATGATGCATGTAACTCTCTTATTGTCTCTACATTGCAAATGGTGTAGCCTCACATGGTTATCTGGTTGACTTAGAGTCCTTACATTGGATAATTAGGGTCCATAAAATCACATGTCTTAATTGGTCTTCCCTGGACTATGTCATGAACCAAGATAACTTGATACTATTTCCCTACTAACCTATGAAATACTCACTAATCCTAACTCAAAACTCCATACGATCACTCAACCATCACCTATCATACCATTCTATCATTACCCTCTCAATCTAAATATTCCCCTCGTGAGTTGGAAATGAAGGAATATAGATAATAACCCCAAGTCCCGCCTCAAGTAGGCCTCAGGTTACAGACTATCCCCAAGGGTATACAAATATCAAAAAATGGGAGGAATTACCCTTTTATATTAACCATGATCATGAGATAATATTTTTCAACCTCAAAAAAATCCAAGAAAAATATATAAAAGAATCCAAAATACATCCCGCATGTATGTTTAAAGAAAAAATTCTAGAAATATAATAAAAATCCAAAGTACTAACCAAAAGAACAAAGCTAAGAAGTAACACAGAAATTTACCCAACATCCGAGCAGGTAATGCCTTACCTGGTCATTGTAATCATCCTAGAAATAGTAAAGATGTTTTATAACATAGGGTGGGAAACAAGTATACAATGTCGGAAAAACTGGTATGTCTCATGCATATTTGGGAGAATAATACTTTTGTTCCTGTGAGAAAACAGAAGAATAAACAACACCTATCAATGTATCCTAACCATACCAACCTCACAATGGATTGATAAAGGAATATATCAATTCATGTAAAGCAATATATTAAAAACATCAATGATATAGTATCCCACACCACTTTCCAACTGATTGTCCACTCTCACATCCTAACATAAAATGTCCTGGCACTCCCACCTCTTCTAATAATACCACATCACAACCTGTCCACACACACCTGGGCCTCATAGATAGTCTTGAAACCTAGGAAAATGATGCTCATCACATCACTCCCACACAAAATTAGTCATCACAACCATGTCCCTCCCGCAAGAACCTAGTATATAGACCATGTCATATACCGAAAACCCCTTGAAAAGAACAACGCATCTCTTCCCAATGAAAAATAAGAATCCACAAATCATCACATCCAAATGAAACCTTTGAGAAAACTACTCACCTGCACACACATGGGCCTGAAAACCACTACCTAACCATAGAATCTTGGGCTATCACTACCATGAAGAGGGAACTGGGTAGAGAAGGTGTGCATCCATCATCCCACTAGAATATTTGAGAACCCCCCTATTACCTTGGGGGTGTTCAGCACATAATCTTAAATGAGGGTGGTAATATATAGAAAACAAAAGGAAAAAATTATATATATATATATATAGTATCCAACCCTCAAGCCCAACCTATAGGTTCTCAATCAAACAAACAACCACCCAATAATATTTCCAACTCAACTGCTACCTCTAAATGATTATTTAACCCCATCTATAGTAACTTCATAAATTGATAAATTAAATCAATTCACAAAAAGCCACAACCACAACATACTCCCAGCAAACCCATTTAACAAATTCTGGTTCTTTATTAAATAGTCCATTTATTATTTGCATCCCTACTCAGTCGACTACCACCAAAAACACACATCAGTCCACACAACATAAACTATACTAAGGAAAAGCCATAGTAGAGTAACGAACTTATTATTTCTAATCCATTTAACACCCATACCAACTACTATAATCAGAATTATTCAAATTCATTCTAACATCTCCTTCCTCACAACAAGTAAACCCACAACTTGCAGATAAACCCCACAAAACACCTCATCCCCACATACCCAACATCCCAGTTGTATAACAACACCTCTTTGAGTAATATAAACATAGCACAACCCAAAACTGCAGCCTTGATGCTTGAACACTGCCCATCCATTCCCCAATCAGTCAATCTATCAACCTTATATTATTTTGCAACACCCATACTACCCTAAAAATAGTTGTTCTCTCAACCCCAGCACCACCAACCACACAATGAACAATATAGAACAAAGCCACCAACAACACCCAATGACACCAACAATGAAAGGTGTACACATATATAGAAAACACTCGTTCATTAATTCCACTTTGATAATTTAGGGGTTATGATAGAAAATGTTTGATCATAAGAAATCCATTTATTTAATAGGATATACATAGTTAACTGATTTTATAATAAACAATAATTCTATAAATGATCAATAACAAGCCATAATAACTCATTTACAGTGCATAAACTATTACTGATAACAGATAGTATTTTCAATAAAAATATATCCTATACAAGTCACAATTCCAATAATAACAAAACAGAAGCATACACCACTTTTCTGAAGCACCAATATATTGGTAATAAAAATACTCGATTATGATTATTTATTCGTAAATCTATTATATTTACAAAAGAACATTCATAAACCCATACCACATTATAAACAGTTTAAAAGAGATGAAGGTAACCCAACTTCATAGAATATATGATCAACTGCTCCCCCTTGTGCCAAAAGAGGGTGCAATAGCAGCAAGAAGAACCTTTAGAGTGAAACTATCCACGGGGATCACTAGAAATTCATGATCACTCAGTGAATAACGGTTCTACGATGCCAAAAAAAGGTAAAATAGAAAGAAGGAGTGAATGAAAGGTGTAAATCGTTGAAGGAACACATCTAAGACTCAAAGGATATAAACCCATTTTGAACTCCGTATTAAAACCGAATATTTACTATGAATTTTGAAAAACATAGAGCCTCTCTATTATTTTGAAATTAATGATATATTTTACATCCTTTGAAATGGATTTAAAAAACCTAATCATGGATTGAAAATAATTTTATTTAAAATAAAATGTTAAAGGGGTGAATCTGATAATGTAGGAGGAAATTCTAATTTTGATAAAATGTTGGAAATAACTCACTATAGGGTGAGTCACCAACCGGAGTCACAGATGGCCGAGTTTCCATTGGGTGACTCACTATTTGATGAGTCACAGACATGACCTACCCTCAATAATTCACCGATGCAACTCACTGATGACTCTCTTAAACGCCTCCTACCGATGCCAGCTACCAACACCACCTCCCAACACCACATACCAATTCCACTTACCAAAACGACCTACTGACACCACCTACTAATGTCACTTACTGATACAACCTAATGATTCCACCAACCAATTACAACTATCGAATCCACCAACTAATTCATACAAATTCTACCCACCATCGATTAAACTATATTTTTTTTCAAAATCCGAAAAATAGTAACTCTTTCCAACCAGAAAACCTGTAAAATATGATTTCCACAAAGCAATGCACTTGGGAGGTCCATTCCATTAAATTAGTTTCGTTTATGATTCCTGATAGAATTAATATATTGTTAAATTTTTTTGATTTTGTGATTCTATAGAAGTGGAATTTTGTGTTTCAGGCATGAAAATAATTCCTCTTAAATACTCATCATTTGGAGAAAAAGATGATCTTGTGGTGGAATTTTATTAGTGGATGAAACTGTAATTTTCAATTAATAATATTCTTTTATGTTCATAGTTTAGGTAGTAAATGAATTTAAAAAATCTATGAAAATGATCTTAAAACAAAAGAATACATGTTTACTTTTCTTACGATAAAATCAAATACTGTTTAACCAATCACACATTTATGGTTCTGGGATTTTTAAATTTCTTATAATCATGTTTTATATCACTCTCCATCATAAAATGATATTTATTTTTTCATTCATATCTATATTTTATTACATTTAAACCTATTATGTGTTATCTGAGGTATCCTTTGTACTACCCTTTCTTTATTTTTAAATGGAGGTTTTATTGACTCTTTTTCCAATCAAGGATTTCAATGAAGTAATTTTGAAATTTTAAAACATAATTATGGAGCCCAAATCTAAAATTGCAAAGATGAAATATCCAGAAGGGGCATGGATGTAACATCCCGGGTTAATATAGAATAAGACTATATAAAATCTATTTATAATTATAGATTTGATATTAAAATTATTTTAATGGTTTTTATGTCTGATAGAATACAAAACATGTAACATTGGGGTATTCTCCTAAATGTTATATTAGATAGAAGACATAGTTATACCGAAAAATAAGTTATTTCTAATATTATTATTTTAATTAGTAGTTATTGTATATCTTTTGCATTGGTATATATTAATATTAATAATTTAATTAAGAAAATATCTTTTATACTTGTATATATAAATCTTTAGTGACCAATTAATTATAAATTAATATAAAACCCTTTTTTAAAACAAACACCAATGTTTTATAGATAAATTGTTTAAATATGCACAACTATGTGTTATTAAATAATAAAATCCATCATGATGGACTTTCTATGTGGAATATATATGTTATTAAATAAATTTAATTTTCAAAATTCATCTTATATTTTTATAGACGTAATATATTAACAAATTCAATTTTCAAATAAAATATGTATTTTTCATGTAAATAATGTGTGCCCACATTTTGATGGTGAAGACATTTTAAATATAGTTATTTAAACTTTTATCTGGTATATTTGACAAAATTAATTTCTTCTTTAGAATCTGGTCATTAGAATTCAGAATGAATAATTTTTTTGATAACTTTTATATTTTATTTAATAGTGAAAAATACTGCATTTTAATTTGAAAATTATTTTCATCTTAGTTATTTATATTATTAAATTTTAATTTTACACGGTTTTATTGTATAATTAGTTGATTTTTTTAATAGGTAATCCAATTCAGTTCATTGAATTATTTTTATAATTAAA
The DNA here is from genome assembly GCA_963277665.1 of Viscum album. NCBI lineage: Eukaryota > Viridiplantae > Streptophyta > Magnoliopsida > Santalales > Viscaceae > Viscum > Viscum album. The sequence goes on from OY728141.1 coordinate 1,285,690,770, forward strand.
ATTAAATAGAAAATATATGTGATATTTTGCATTTCTTACATAAAACCCCATTTTCTCGATCCGTCAACCGGATTAGTATTAAACCTAATTTAACCACTTATGTGATTTGAATTTTCAAAAAATTAACATATTTCATAGTTCTCGATATGAAAAATGTGGTTCAATAGGATCAAACGAATTTTTAGGGAATTTTAACTTGAGAATTTTATTTACCAATGTCAATGGAAAATCGGTTAATAAAAGGTAATATTAATATTATAATGTTATAAAATTACCATCAATCTTTTCCTAATCTGATTTGATGGGTTATTATCAACCATGACCATACTTGGTCAAAAATTGTGTCCTTTGGAATCAACTTTGGTGTGATTATGATATCTATAACATTAACTTTAATGTAATGGAAAACTGGTCATAAATATGTTTCCTCTTACTAAAACCAATTTAATATGAGGTCAAGTAAGTGATATCATAAACTATGAATAGTAATTATAAATCTAAATATATTACCTATTTCTTTTAATTCATTTATATTTATTTTGACCTAAATAATTAAATTTAATTATGACATAAAAATGGTGCAGTAGTAGACTTATTAATGCAATAATCTAATAAATGATATTAATAATTTTAAAATAAATATAATTTGAAATATTTTATGCCATCGCAAAATTTTACTAATCAGTATGACATGTTATTATTTATTTAATTTAGTTTTTTCGAGGGAATTTTGTTCTTATGAAATTTCAAATATGTCTTGTAATGAATAGTGTCAAAATTTACAAAATTCCTATTTTAAAATATAAAATATTTATTTAAATGATATATAATTTATAAAAATATAATATTTTCCAAAAATAATAAAGAACTATATTATTTTCATAAATTACATAATAATATGATAGTTTTATTTGATTTTTTAAATATTTTAACCATCTAAGTCTATAATACATGATAAAATGGTAAGAGTTAAAAGGGGTTAAAACAAAACTTTAAGAATCCAAAAAATTCAAAAACACATATAATTATTATTGTATGATTAGATATTAACCCATACACAACCAATATTTTATCTAAATGAGTTTGGATCCATTTGTAATTAAAATCAAATTTATTTTATTTAAATACTATTAATAATTCCAATGGTGCCCCTCCCCTCTCTTATAAAATGATACCCTTTCCTCTCTACTAATCACACATCAAAAACATTTTTTTTGGGAAATGATCTTCCCAAACCCATTCAAAAAATCCCTACTGATATTCTTGATTCCTTATATTAGGCATAACACACACCTTAGCTGTGCTATAGAGTTTTTCAATGGTTATAAACCTTAGAGGAGGTATCATTTTTATTAAGTATTTCTATTTTATTTACAGATCCAAATTAATAAAATCTATTTATTCTTTGGTAAGATTATAAATCCAGTATCCGAAATTTTATAAGTTGTTATCATGATAATATAAATAACTAAATCAATCTCTAATTCTATTAAATGGCAAAAAAATTAATTGTTCTCCTCTATGTGTGTACTATCACCGGCATAAATTGATCTAATTTGTTCTCATATAACCATGTCTCATCAGTGGTTATAATAATGGAATTACTATTCATGTGTAATATTCATTACATATAAATAATTATCATATCAAATATATCAATTACATTCTTACATTCCATTATCATAAAATTGATAACATTGTTCGTGTGTACGTGTAAACTATAACCCCCACGAAACAATGTGACTCATTTTTAATCATTATATCACTTTTATGATATATATATATATATATATAAGTATTGGTAATTAATTAATATGATATTAGTTATGTTATAATAACTATTTTAAGAAAATATAATACTTAACTTCTTCCCTTAATGATCAATGAAAAATGGAAAACATTACTCCTGCGTACGTACGACTAACCATATCCAAGATTTTAACGTTGTTCATTTTTCATAAACAAATATCATGGTTCTATTTCAAGGTATAATTAATGTATAAAAATGATAATAATTTACAGAATATTATTATGGAGAAGATGGACCTAATACCACATGGACTATTGACCTCATACCATGTTCATTTTTGACTCATGTACCGAATAACAATAAAACATCAACTGTGAACTTAAATCATTATGTAATTGTTATAACATGGAAATAAGAGATATAAAAGTAATAATGAACCTGAAAAATATCTCAGGAATGTATAAATTAACGAATATTTATTTTTCATGAAGATACTGAATGTACGAGACTATTCAGACTCGAGGTAAGGGACTTCGTCTCAATCTCCTTTCATTTTGGTATATGTTGATTTTATACACCAACTTATTTTTATGGTGTATAATTAATTAATTTTACTTTTTATTTCATTAAAATGTATTCTAGAAGAATCTATTTCAATGAAATTTTTTACTAAACTAAAAAATGAATATTTTTTAATGTACACGTTGACGACGACTTTTCCCCCCTGAACATTATTTGATATTTACATTCCTTTATAATCATTAATGTTTTTAAAAATAAAGAATTTCCATATTTCTTTTTTATGTATTTTTGTATTCAGAATGATATTGAGGGTGTAATTATGATATCAATATCATGAAATCATATATTCTGAGTGTAATGTTGAAATGTTTTTTTCCTTTATGAATTTTAATATTATATAATTAACTTATGTCTCTTGGGAAGTGATTATGAATATAGTTGATTCCATGATAAAATGAGGTAGTTATATCCCATGCTATCACTCCAATGAATAGGTAAATGATAAATTGTAAAACATTAAGGTTTCTCCTAAGTGATTTTGGAAATATACTGTGATGGGTATTTCAAATGTAACCATGAAGGTTACTCCCTATGTAGCTGTGAAAGCTACTATATATGTAAGATATTGATTAAAAATGAAAGCATTATGATTTATTATTTTAAAGATTATATCATGTGAATTTTGGTTTCTTGATATAAGTTAAATTTTTCCAATTTTATGGCTGAAAATTATTGTTTTGTAAAAAACAATTCTTGCATTTAATGTATTCAACTACTAAAGATTTCATTATTTATTTTATATTTTATATAGAGTTTTTAGGCTCATAAAATGTTTTGGAAATGTTTTTCCACATGGTATAATGATGGGTAAGATATAGGAATTATTTAGGGAGAATATTATTAATATTTTAATTAGGGAAAATAATTCATCATTTATTTTAAAAAAAAATTATGCAAAAATAGATATTGAGTAGGATTGTATTCATTGTAATTTTTTAGTTGTTAGGTAATAGTAATGGCATAATTATAAAAAAATCTGATCTGAAAAACAATCAGTTGATGTGAAATAAAGTCAAATTTTTTATATAAATCTGGATTATTTAATGTTTAAGGTAGGTTCCTCATAGAAACCTCACATCTTTAAAAAATGTTCTATAAAACAATATATAAAAAGGGTTGATATAAATTTGCAGGTCACCCCAAAATAAGGATTATGAAATAGGATAATAATCATGAAATAAATGGACTTGGAAGAAAAACATAACTATGATTATATGATAGAGAGTGACATATAACATGGTCATTATAATTTCTACTATCACAAAATAGTATATTTGTGATTTTTCAGAAGGAAATATAAAGAGATATTGTTTTTTCCAAAATCCATTCGCTATAGGTTAGGGTTTCTTTTAATATTCATAGAATAACAAAAGATTATAAAATTTTCTGATTCCATTCCATGTCATAATCATATACTTTGGTGGTTATTTGATCTATCTATGCACCAATTCATATACCAAAATATGGTTATTCAAGATGAATTTTTCATTCCCAAAGGACTTTTATCATATCATATGGTTCTTATGTCAGTCCATCAAACTATAAATGTTTACTATAACTAAAAAAATTATAATAAGTTATCCAATATGAGAAATCATACTTTAATCTTAATTAGTAAAATCATTAATCTATTACACATGTTGTTAACCATAAGACTCGTGCAAAATAGGTCAATGCAAATTAAAGACAAAAACTTTTTAAAGGAGTGTCACTAAATATAAAAAATAAACATAACATAAGATTCCTAAATTATTGTAGTTATTATTTTCACTCACCAAATATATTAATACCTTAATATCCTTTAAACCATTATGAAAGAGGCATTCTTCCATTAGTAAGCCCCTTAAATCTAAACACTTACTAATTTTAGAATAACATAAACCATATGAACTCTAACCCCCTTCACGCTCACCAATATTATCCCCAAAATTCTATTTATTATTATATCAATATCAAGAATTTATTTATTATTATCATTCCAAAGTCATGTGTTAACAATAATATTAACATACAAAACAATCCCTTCTCTTGATTAGTTGTTCAAATCCATACATTTTCAAATTCCATTATGAAAAGGTACCCAAATACAATCCTTATATATTTCATGACTTATAATACCATAATTTCATAAAATAATTATTGAATTAGAAAACATAGATATATTAATTATTCCCCTTCATCTGTGGTGGTATCAGAAGTAAGACCATGATCCCTTTGCTTTGTCAGAGCTATTTTCCCTTAATGTTTGAGGCATTCATTTCTGTAGTGCCCCATCTACGTGTTTTTGAAGCTTTACACATTGAAAAAACATTTATTATACCTGTAAAAACAATTTTGGGGGCCTTTATCACAACACATGTTGAAAAATACCATTCCTCTTAAGCAAGTACATGAGTGCTTCTTCGAACAAATATCACAAGTAAAAAAAATACTCCCATCTCTTATTTCTATTATATAACTCTTTCCAAGTTATACTCTTGTTCTCATTATTCCCTCAAAAACCATAACAGATTTAAAACACATTCTCTATATTTTTATAACATGATATTATCTCCACATATGGTTAGACAATTGGAGAGACAAGTTCTCTTTGAAAGACTACTTTAAAATCATTGAAGAAACTATCATTATTACTCTTTGGATTATTTTAATTGATGAGGTTCACAGTCCATATGTTGTCATCCATTGATAAACAACAAAATACACTAAATTAAATCATTTAAATAAAGAAACATAATGCATTATTCTGACTCAGGATTAACATACATGGATATGACATCATTTCAGATGAATATTCACACAATTATAAAAATACATGCATAAGGACTGTAATAGTTTAGTGTATTTGAAAACATGGAAAATAAAATCATGTATCATGGTGAGTGATGTAGAAACCCAAAGTTTTATTAATGGAAATCCTTCTTTATCTAATTAAATGTCTCTTTATGTTTATATAAAATGTAAAATTCTTTGGTTTTATGTTATGAATTTTGACCGTTGATAATATAGACGTAGAACAGTGATCACATGATTAGTATAAATTTCGGACTTTACCAAATCCAATTTACTCAGACAAAGGGACCGATGGCCTCATCCAGTAGAATTGCCGAAAACAAAGCCCATTTGTCGGAGCTCAGAAAAGAGGTGGCATCTTTGGGCTTCGCCCTAGACCAAGCCCAAGATGAGGTTCATCATGTCATGCTCGAACGTGACCGTCTATGGGAAAAGTGTATGTTGATTGAAATTACCACTCGAGCGATGTTATCCGAGCCACCTCAAGAGTCTGTCACCATCGCACACCTTACCCTTAGGTCTTATGTTGTTCTTTTAAGGGGATATGTAATAAATAAGTAGTACTATGTTCATGTACATTATTTTTGTATATAATAATGGATATAATTTCTAGTCATTTTTGATACATTGTAAATAGTTTTTTAAGTACAAATGTTGTTCTTAGTTATTATTTAATTAATAAATATATTTTATTAAATTAAGGGGTTTTTGAATTAAATAATATTTTAATAAAATAATAATATTATTATTAAATTAATTTTTATTATATTTAAATGATCTTATAATTTTATAAATGAAATTAAAATTTTTATTAAGGTTTGAAATCCATTTCTGTCAAAACCCGTGAATTTTTTATAATTGTCGGTTTTTATTTTAAAAGTGAAAATTAAAATATTTATAAAACTATTTAGATAAAATTTATTTTTTTTATTGGAATCAGGACGTCGAAATTATCCAACGGTGAATTTTTTATAATTTTCTGAGACAGTCAAATTTTTGGGTAAAAATTAAATACCATTTAAATAAATAATGTGTTTTATGACATCATAATGACACAATAGTGATGTAATAATATACTATAATCATTCTTTTCGTCCAATATATGTTTAACCATTAAAATAATGTCATTTTGGGTTTGTTTGACTTACTTTTCAAAGCATTAATGGACCCCTCAAGACTTATTCAACACCTTGCCTTTTTAAATTAATTTCCATGGGAGTATGACTCACCTCCACATAAGCAACCCTAATATTTTTTGAATTTAGGAAATTGGACTTATAAAATATTGTTTTCCTCTTCTCTTTGCCACAAACCATGGGCAAACACCATGGCATGGTTTGTGTTTTGGATTAATTTAATGTAAGGGGTCCCAAACCTAAATAATAAAGAATTCTCTCACCTTTCCTATATAAACCCACCCAAGCTCCCACTTCCTCTACTCTAATAGCCTTTGGAGTTCGTCAAATCTATGCCCTACTCTCTCTATAATCCTCTCAAGGTGCCCCAAGTTCCCATGAAGCCTCTCACAAGCCTCTCTCTAGCCTTTGGAAGCACACTTGCAAGTAAGGGTTTTTCTTCCTTTCTCATTTTTGTCAATTTTCGTTAAGTTGTTTTGTCCTTTTAATTACAATTATGAATGTTGGGGTATGGTTTCTCACCTCCCTCATACTGCCATATTTATGTTTGAATGATGGGAGACGCCTTTCTCTCTCATTAAATGCCTCCCATGTACACCCGTTACTATGCCGAAATTCTGAAAGGAACTTCTCCCTCCTCAATTACATTCAAGCAATACTTTTGTATCATGAACCTAAATTCCATTAAAATTGTTGGGAAATGAATCTATATGACATACTTACTATCCATTACATGTAAATATGTTGAGGAACCCCTTAATCACTCATCAATTTTTTTTATGTATTTTTATGTCACGCCATTACGCTACCGAAATCGCACCAATTTTCTATTCCAATGCCATTGTGTAGTGAATACCATGCCCATTTCTCCATCATGGGTATTGAACTTTATGCACATTTACTTATTTTCATGTATGAATTCTACATTCCTTTATCTTGAAATAAATTATTCTGTTTTATGAATCCATGTTTTATGATCCATGTGGCACACTTATGCATGAAATGAAATGTTTAAGAAGGGTGCGCCCTTATAGCGCTCCAATGAATTGGATAAAGTATAGTATCATGATAGGTCATGTGCAATGAGTGTTGACTGATGCTAATTCAAGTGCAATGAGGGTTTACTCGTGCTTCATTTGTAATGAGGATTTACTAATGCTCTATGTGCAATGAGCCTTTGATCATGCTAATTCCATGTTAAGTGTTGTTGCCACATTCCCATGTTATGATAATCATGCTTTATCATGACTTTATGTTCATGTTTCTTTTTTTCTCTATTGATATTCCTATTGTCTAAAATGTATTTTATTATTCATGTTATTCCATGTGTACTCCCTTACTGGGCTTTATAGCTCACCCTTTTCTTATGCATGTCCTCAGGTTATCCCATGCAATGCTAAGTACGAGGGAATGTAGTGATCATGTAAAGGAAGTTTTCAATAAATATGTTGTATTTCATGTTTTAAGTTTTTATGTAATGATCCTAATCCCCAAAGACCCTAATCCTCTCGATCTTCTTTATTGTATCAAGTGAAGTTTTATGTAATAAATCATGTATATGTTTGTAATAAAAGTAGGGTTGTCATAGTTGGTATCAGAGGATAGGTTTAGTTAGTTTTTGGATTAGGAAACCCTAGTAAATCCTTAGATACAAAACTAAGTATAATAAAAATATCCCTAAGTTTTGGTAAGTACTGAGTAAGTGGTTTATCAAACAAATAAATTCTTGTCTGGATACGAGCAGGTAGAGGCGGCTCTGGCACATATGTATCCTAGGGGTAAAACCCGAAAACACCGCTTTCTGCTAGACTCGAAAAGGAAATGGTGCACAACAATGGACCTTGCTACACTCTTGGTTATGACAATCTCGGGGGATATTCTTTGGTAAATTCAAAATCTTAGTATGAACCCTTATTAATGGAATAAACAAATGCCCCTACGAATATATGTTAGAAAGTTGATCATGAAAAGCCTAGATTGAAGCCTATAGACTATTGAGTAACGAAATAAAAGTTTATTTATGAGTCATAAACTTTTGTCTTAGGATTACCCTTTATGTGTTACCCCTAACATTCCTTTTATTCCAGCCAATGGTCGGTAATAGGAGGTCTTGGGCTAAAAACCATTGTGAAGATCAGTGTGATGACTGTACTAATGAGATGCCCAATCCAATGGGAGCGGGAATCACAAACATTGTCACGCTTCTCTCTCAGCTAACTCAGGTTTTGAATAGAAAAACGGGCCAAGAGGAACATCCAAACCCCCATAAGAAGGAACAAGTCTCTATCGAGAGCTTCATGAGGCTAAGGCCTCCTACTTTTAGTGGATCATCGGATCCCATGATCGCTGAACAATGGATCAACTCCATTGAAAATATCTTCTCCATCCTCCAATGTTCTGAACAAGATAATGTTCTCCTAGTGGCTTATCGTATGGAGGGTAAAGCTGATCAATGATGGACATTGATCAAAAATACGAAGCTTGAGGATGAGATCGAGGCGTTGAAATGGACGTATTTCCAGAAGATGTTTTTCGATAAATATTTTCCGCGAACACTCCAGCTTAAGATGGAAAGGGACATCCTTTCCCTTAAGCAAAAAGATGAAGAATCTATTGGAGCATATGAGGAAACTTCACAAAGCTTGCACGATACGCTTGCATCATTGTCGCTACCCCCGAATGCAAGGTTGAACTCTTCTTTGGTGGGCTGAAGCCTAGCTTACGGAAAGCATTAGCGATCCGTGAATTCAACATCTATGAAGAAATTGTCTGATGTGCCCTCAAGGTCTAAATGGAGATCGGGGAATCACAGGGGTATCATGGGGAAAAGAAGCGTAAGGTGGACTTCAATGCTGGCGGTCCGATGGATAAATCCAACGGTGATATGAAGATCTAGCACCCCACTTTCCAAAAGTGTAGAAAGAAGCACTCGAGAAATTTTCTTAAGGGGATGAGGAAATGCTTCAGGTGTAGAAGAGAAGGGCACATAGCTGTTAACTGTTGGAAAGAAAGACCCGCAACTGCGACAGAGGAGGGGAACACTCCGTTCGAACCTCAATGCGTTGTTCAATGCTAACAATACAAAGAACCGGGACATTTCTCAAATCAGTGCCCTAATCCAAGGGTTTTCGGAGACAACCAACACCTTCCAAGGCATCCAGGAATAGCTTTTTCCATAACATCTGCCGAAGTGAACACCGAAAACGAAGTGGTGATATGTATGCTAGTTATTCATTCAAGAATTGCGAACTTACTTTTTGATTCAGGTACTACACATTCTTTTATATCTCGAAATTTTAGTAGAACAATCCCAACACCACCAAAAATCATGGAAGTGAAGATGTCGGTGAGTACAGCAAATGGGGAAATCATTGCATCCCATGAATATAAGTCCTCCCCTGTTATAATCTGTGGATTGAATTTCCCGGAGAACCTCATCATACTCCCTCTGGTAGAATTTTATGTAATTCATGGCATGGATTGGCTTTCCTTATATAGAGCCAACATAAATTGTTGGGATAGGGAAATCACACTTTATATGGAGAATCGACCCCCGATTCTTTACAAGTGTCAGGAGGAAGATGAATCTCCTTTAGCTCCATCATCTCAAGCATGGATATTACTTCCCTATGAGAACGCGTATCTGGCTCAGAAGATTGAGTCCAAAGAAGAAACCATCCTTGAAGAAATGCCTATTGTGAGGGAATTCGCAGAAGTGTTTCCCGAGCAACTCTCTGGTCTTCCTCCTAGAAGAGATGTTGAGTTCTCAATTGAACTTATACCTGGGGTGCTACCAATATCCATGACTCCATATAGAATGGTTGTTGTAGAGCTTGAAGAGCTGAATAAACAAACATAGGAGAATCTGGATAAAGGGTTTATATGCCCAAGTGCTTCACCATGGGGAGCACCAGTCCTCTTCATCAAGAAGAATGATGGGTCAATGCGGCTTTGCATCGATTATCATGAACCTAACAAAATCCCGATAAAGAAAAATTGTCCACTCCCATGAATTGATGACTTGTTCGATCGGCTTCGTGGAGCACAATACTTCTCCAAGGTGGACTTGCGGTTGGGATATTATCAAGTAAGGGTGAAGAAGGAAGATATCCCCATGATTGTTTTTCGCACAAGATACGGGAACTATGAATTCATAGTAATGCCTTTAAGACTCGCTAATGCTCTAGAAATCTTCATGGAATTGATAAATAGAGTCTTTAGAGATTACATGACAAATTTTTGGTAGTCTTTGTAGATGACATTCTAATATACTCCAAAACCAAGGAGGATCATGAGGAGAATTTAAGAACTGTACTAGTGACTTTGCGCAAGGAGAAGCTCTATGAAAAGTACAGAAAGTGTGAGTTCTGATTGAAGGAGTTCTCATTATTGGGCCATATCATCACAAGCAATGGGATATCTATGGACCCCTCTAAAACAGATGCAATTGAGGGATGGTCGAGGCCAACATTGGTAACATATATCCGTAGCTTCTTGGGGTTAGCTGGATATTATCGACGATTTGTGAGGAATTTTCATGATTGTCCAACCCTCTTACCAAGCTAACTCGGAAGGGAGTCAAGTATTATTAGAGTTATGAATGTGAACAAAGCTTCAAGGAGTTGAAAAGGAGGCTTATCACTACGCTTGTTCTCACTTTACCCACAAGTGGGGAACTTTTTGTGGTATTCAGTGATGCTTCGACGAAGGGTTTAGACAGTGTGATGATGCAGAATGATAAAGTGATATCCTATGCCTCAAGGCAGTTGAAAATCCATGAGCAAAACTATCCAACACATGATCTGGAGTTGGCGGCTGTGATCTTTGCCTTGAAAATCATGCGGCATTATCTCTATGGTGAGAAATGTGAGATATATACTGACCACAAGAGTCTTAAATATATAATCACACAGATATAGCTTAATATGCACCAGAGAAGATGGATAGATCTCATCAAGTACTATTACTATTCATTAAATTACCACCCTAGAATAGTAAACAAGGTGGCACATGACCTAGGTAGAAAGGATCCAGCGATTCTATCAATGATGAGAATTGAGAAGGATCCAATCTTCTTAGAGTTGATGAAGATGGACATGGGAATCATAGATAAGGGAACATCATCAATCCTTTCACAAATGATTGGTCAACCGTCTCTTTTAGAAGGTTTAAAGGATGCTCAAAAGGATGATGAGGGAATTCAAGAAAAAGTGGAATCTATCAAAAAGGGGAAATCCACAGAGTTTAATGTTAATGAAGAAGGAATTGTGCGGTTTGGGAAAAGACTATGTGTTCCATCAAGTCCAGAGTTGAAGAAGGAACTTTTGAATGACGCCCATAGTTCGAATTTCACTATTCACCGAGGGAGCACAAAGATGTATCAAGATCTCCGAGAAAACTTTTGTTGGGATAATATGAAGAAGGAGATCGTTGAATATACATCAAAGTCCCTGGTGTGTCAGCAAGTGAAGGAATAGAGGAAGAAGTCTAAGGGAATGATGCAACCATTGCTCATACCAGAATAGAAATGGGAGAACATCACCATGGACTTTGTCACCAGACTTCCAAGGACATCCAAAGGCAACAATGCAATCTGGGTTGTTGTGGATAGTCTTACAAAGACTGCACACTTCATTGCTATTCGAGAGGATTTCTCTTTGGATCAAATGGAACATATATATATCTGGGAAGTGGTAAGGTTGAATAGAGAACCACGATTTATTGTGTCTGACAGAGATCCAAGATTCTCCTCTACATTTTGGAAGAGTCTTCAACATGCTCTGAATACTGAACTGAACATCAGTACGGCCTATCATCCTCAAACTGATGGCCAATCCGAGCAGACTATCCAAACACTTGAGGACATGTTGAGAGCATGCTCAATTGACTTTAAAGGAGGATGAGATCAACATATTCCTCTGGTTGAGTTCTCTTATAACAATAGTTTCCACTAAAGCATCCAAATGGCACCATATGAAGCCCTATATGGGAAAAGGTGTAGAACACTGGCATGTTAGGATGATGTTGGTGAACATAAGCTGCTTGGACCAAAAATGGTCAAGGAAATTGTGGAGAATGTGAAAACCATTCAGCAGCATATCAAGGCAGCCCAGAGTCGACAGAAGAGTTATGCAGATAATCGTCGATGATACCTTTAGTTTAAAGTTAGAGACATGGTGTTTCTACGCATATCTCCGTGGAAGAAGGTCATGAGGTTTTGAAGGAAAGGGAAGTTAAGTCCAAGGTACATCGGCCCCATCGATATTCTTGATCATGTTGGGGATGTGGCCTATCGACTAGAACTTCCACCTACCATGGCCAAAGTGCATGATGTCTTTCATTTATCCCTCTTAAGGAAGTACATACCGAACCCTTCACATGTACTCTCTTCTAAGGTGGTACAATTAGAAGATGATCTTTCTTATAATGAGTAACCAGTTAAGATCTTAGATCGTAGAGAAAAAATTCTACGAAATAAGACAATTCCCCTCATCAATGTGTTATGGAGAAACTACAAGTTTGAAGAAGTGACATGGGAATCGGTGGATATGATGAAGCTGAGTTACCCACATTTGTTTTAGTGTGGGAAAAGGAAATTTTTTAGGGCAAAATTTCTTAAGTGGGGAATATTGTAATGACCCAAAGTTTCATTAATGGAAATCCCTCTTGATCTAATTAAATGTCTATTTATGTTTATATAGAATGTCAACTTCTTAGGTTTTATGTTAAGAATTTTGACTGTTGGTAATATATCCATAGAACAGTGATCACATGATTAGTATAAATATAGGAATTTAACAAATCCAATTTACTCAGAAAAAGGATGTGACGACCTCATCCAGAAGAATTTCCCCATACGAAGCCCATTTGTCAGAGATCAGAAAAAGAGGTGGCGTCTTTGGGATTCGCACTGGACTAATCCCAAGATGAGCTTCATCATGTCAAGCTCGAACATGACCGTCTATGGGAAAAGTATAAGTTGATTGAAATTACCATTTGAGCGATGTTATCCGAGCCACCCCAAGAGTCTGTCACCATCGCACACCTTAACCTTAGGTCTTATGCTGCTGTTTTAAGGGGTTATGTAATAAATAAGTAGTACTATGTTCATGTAAATTATTTTTTTATATAATAATGAATATTATTTCTCGTCATTTTTGATACATTGTAAATAGTTTTTAAAGTACCAATGGTGTTCTTAGTTATTATTTAATTAGGAAATATATTTTATTAAATTAAGGGATTTTTTAATTAAATAATATTTTAATAAAAAAATAATATTATTATTAAATTAATTTTTATTAAATATAAATGATTTTATATTTTTATGAATGAAATTAAAATTTATATTAAGGTTTGAAAGCCTTTTCTGTCAAAACCCGTGAATTTTTGATAAATGTAGATTTTTATTTTAAAATTGAAAATTAATATATTTAGAAAATTATTTAGATAAAATAAATGTTATTTCTGGAATCAGGACATCGAAATTATCTAACGGTGAATTTTTCATAATTTTCTGAGACAGTCAAATTTTTTGGTAAAAATTAAATACCGTTTAAATATATAATGTGTTTTATGACATCATAACGACACAATAGTGATGTAATAAAATACTATAATCTTTTTTTTCGGCCAATATATGTTTTACCATTAAAATAATGTGATTTTGGGTTTGTTTGACTTAATTTTCTAAGCATTAATGGACCCCTCAAGACTTATTCAACACCTTGCCTTTTTAAATTAATTTCCATGGGAGTGTGACTCACCTCCACATAAGCAACCCTAATATTTTATGAATTTCGGAATTTGGACTTATAAAATATTTTTTTTTCTCTTCCCTTTTCCAAAAACCATGGGCAAAACCCATGGGATGGTTTGTCGTTTGGATTAATTTAATGTAAGTGGTCCCAAACCTAAATAATAAAGAATTCTCTCACCTTTCCTATATAAACCCACTCAAGATCCCACTTCACCCCCACTAAAAGCTTTTGGAGTTTGTCCAACCTCTTCCCTACTCTCTCTAGAATCCTCCCAAGGTTCCCCAAGCTCCCAAGAAGCCTCTCACAGGCGTCTCTCTAGCCTTTTGAAGCACACTTCCAAGTAAGGGGTTTTCATCCTTTCTCATTTTTGTCAATTTTCGTTAAGTTGTTTAGCCTGTTTAATTTCAATTATTAATGTTGGGGTATGGTTTCACACCTCCCTAATACTGCCCTATTTATGTTTGAATGATGGGAGAACCCTTTCTCTCTCATTAAATGCCTCCCATGTACACCCGTTACTATGCCGAAATTTCGAACGGAAGTTCTCCCTCCTCATTTATATTCAAGCAATACTTTTGTATCATGAACCGAAATTCCATTAGAATTGTTAGGAAATTTATCTATATGACCTCCTTAGATTCTATTACATGTAAATACGATGAGGAACCCCTTTCTCTCTCATCAATGTTTTTTTATGAATTATTATGTCACGCCGTTACGCTGCCGAAATCGCACCGATTTTCTAAGACAATGCCATTGTGTAGTGAATACCATGCCCATTTATCCATCAATGGTATTCAAAATTTTGCACATTTACTTATTTTCATGTATTAATTAAACATTCCTTTATCATGGAATAAATTATTATGTTTTATGAATCCATATTTTATGATCCATGTGGCACACTTATGCATGAAATGAAATGTTTAAGAATGGTGTGCCCTTATAGCGCTCTAATGCATTGGGTAAATTATAGTATCATGATAAATAATGTGCAATGAGTGTTGACTCATTCTAATTCAAGTTCAACGAGGTTTTACTCAATATTCACGTGCAATGAGGATTTACTCATGCTCTATGTGCAATGAGACTTGTCTCATGCTAATTCCATGTTAAGTGTTGTTACCACATTCCAATGTTATGATTATCATGCTTTATCATGACTTTATGTTCATGTTTATTTTATGCTCTATTGATATTCCTAATTTCTAAAATTTATTGTACTCCTCATGTTATTCCATGTGTACTCCCTTATTGGGCTTTATAGGTCACCCTTTTCTTATGCATGTCCTTAGGTTATCACATGCAAGGCTAAGTATGAGGGAATGTAGTGGTCATGTAAAGATATTTTCAATAAATATGTTGTATTTCATGTTTTATGTTTTTATGTAATGATCCTAAGCCCCAAAAACACTAAACCTCCCGATCTTCTTTGTTGTATCATGTGATGTTTTATGTAATAAATCATGTTTAATTTTGTAATAAAAGCAGGGTTTTCATAAGTGATCATCAGCATCTTCCATTACTATATCAACCATTAGTACTACAACCTAGATGCATTATTCAAAACCTAGGGAATGGAAACATAAAAAGGCGTGAGCATAAATGTTGAGTAACGGTAATAATGGGATATATGTAATAATTAACATGAACATAGGGGTATGGGAATGCGATTTTAACATTATTTTATCATACCTTACATATAAAATATCATAAACATGAGTTATGTGATAAATCTTGGTAGTTAATAATACAGAAATTATAATGAAAAAAACATCATCAGCCATAAAATCATAACTAAGTAATAATGAATAAGATTTGTTCCATAAATATTAGAATTGAAAATTTTAGGTCATGGATACCTACCAAGTCCATTATAACATATTATACATGGGTTACAACCAATTTACTTACTACCAGCATGGGCTAATAACACATGTACCTTCTAACTTTTATACTTTGGAAACAACCCATGTAACTTCTTATTTTTGGTCTTGGGATACTACCTGTGTGACCCATTTTTCTTAGGCTTGGGCTACAACCCATATAATTTATTTATTGGGCTTGGGCTACAACTAGGTTTGCCACTTTGTTTTAGGCCCGGGCTAAAAGCCACGTACCTTCTAGTTTTAATGCATAGGCTCTAACCCATGTCCTGACCCGTCCCCTAGGGCTCATGTAGTGACTACCAAAATCCCACCTTCCATAGTCCATGGTGCTAGTGACTAGCACCGAACTGGAATATACCAAAAAGGGAACGAATATTCCATTAAACCAATAAATACACACATATCTCAGTATGTGGAAACTAAACATGAAGTAAATAAAAACTATCACTAAGACAACCACTAAGAGTACTGTACAAAGTTAATGTACAAAGGGGTTAGAATACATGACCAAAACCAAAAAGGAATGTATAAATGTGACTGTTTATCTGCTCGAGACCCCACCTTAATGTTATGTGAAGGGTAGCTACCTGTAGTCATAGAAGTACACTTGTTCGTCTCAATTTACTTAGCACTACGTGGTCTCGGGAAACCAAGGGAATGTCAAAGCATATATCTATTCCTTCTCACTAAGAACCACCTTGTCCCTGATCACCAATGCCTCTAATGAAGCATTTTTCTATCATGTCTCATTGAGAAACACATGGTCCTGAACCACCAATGTCTCTATCAATGTTTCGATCACCTTCATGGGACATGACATATGCAGGCCAAGCATGTGCAGGTGTGAGTAACACAATAATAAGTATAGACCCCAAACAACAAAGGAAATTCCACAATGAAAAGTATACATGTGTTACTGTCAGCCCACACAGGTATAATCTAAAGTATAAAAAATACTATTAGTGATAACACTGAACACCTTGCACTACTGAGGTGCTTATCCCTGATGTGTACCGTGGGTTTGTTGGGTCACAAAGATCCACTCCCCACCGTGGGCCTACTGGGTCACACATAGTTGCTTCCCACATTGGCCATTGTAGTAGATCCACACAGAGTCACTTTTTGCTCAACCACACATTTTCTCTTTTAGTTTATCAATATAGGGTCATGTGTTGCTGATCCACACTAGGATTCTAGTAGCTGGTCCACACATGGTCGGTTGTATCTGATCCACATAGGGTCACTTGTAGTAGTCTTTAGGTCTTTTCTAGATGAATTATTTCTTCATATAGCATGTTTGATACTAGAAAAATCCAAACCTCAAGACATTTATCATATTTAATCTTCCATTGAACCATTATTGAGTATACCAAAACAACCACCTCATGGTGATGGTCCAATTCCACAAATGGATCGTTAATCAGACAACCAGTCTAAATGATATTGGAATTTTAGTAAAAAAGGGCTAGTTATCTCTAGGCCCAATCCAACCTGATCTAACATACCCATCCATCCTAGCCCAGGGGTCCCACATGAACTGATGTAGTTCTACCAACCCAACCTGACCCGGTTTGTGTCTCGGTCAGAATGGTCCAGCTTGGCCAACCGGCCAGGCCCATTTGGCCTTGCTGGAACTGGCCTGGTTCGGCCATGGGTCTAGCCCCCTGGGTCGCCCAGTAACCCAGATCCATCTAGACCTGCCCGCAACATGTAAAGCAGTTCTTTCCTAGTCTGATCCACCCAATGGCCTGGTTTTATCCCATCTACCTAGCCTACAAATTGGGTAGGTTAGTTTCATGTATGGGCTACCAATTGGGCTGATTTTCTCCCCCCATTTTGTCCAGCATGGAGGGATAGTTTCTTCCAACACGAACACGGATGGGGCATCCGGTTTGATCGCACATGGCTGGAAGAATCTAGTAGCCTCCTCCACATATGGTCAAGGACCGTGGGCAATCCCCCTCACACGACCCTTTTGGTATGGGATGTTCTTTCAACGTGGTGGTCAAATGGTGTTGCCCTCCTGCAAAATCATCTCATGCAGACTAGTCTCCCCCATATAACCCATGTAGTTTCCACAGATCCAGCTTGTCGATGCACACCTGAACCATGTGAACCTCTAACGTATCCAGGTGGTTGCTTCCACCTACAGCCAGTCACCGTCCTCCATGCTAGAGGCCTCTACAGCCATCTTGTCACACTTCTAGTACACCGCTTTCATTCTCCATCTATGGATTGGAACCATCACAACAACTGGGTGCCAGTATAGGTATCAGTCACCATGACCACCTATTCCTGGTACCATGGCCTACCTGGCCACGACCTTTCATTGGCCGCTTCATCATCCATTATGCCACCATCGTTGTGCCCCAAAGAGCTGGAAGGTTAAACAGAGATAGAAAGAACGATTGGGATAAATCACCATGAACACCCTAATGTACAACCTCCCTTCATTCATGTTTGTTCGATATTTTTTGTGTTAGTAGAAACGTGCATCATATATAATAATTACCAAAATTAAAATATTCCCTATATCTTTCATACATTAACCACCCCATATGAATATTTGAACTGTGGGTTAAATTGTTCATGAGTTTACCGACGTACATCGTCTAACAGGGAAGATTGGGGAAAGTAATAATTTACTTTAAAATAAACCCCCTACTTAGGATAGGTGCTTTGGTAAAGGGATTCGTCCATGGGGTTTCATATTTAGCTAGAAGCCGTTGTTGTTCATCACTCTTAGGCCCTGTTCTTCAAGGTGGGTAATTGTCACTAGAGATTATCCAGAGTTTATTGTTGGAGAGAATTTATTCACCATCCATTAGAGAAAATATATCTATGATTATCTAAATTGTTATCTAATTAAAATAGAAATTTGTCACATCGTTTCTGTTATGTAGCTTCATCGTATCATTACACTATTTCATTCATGAAAAAACATATCTATTACAATTCAATTAATTAGTCGTTATTCTACATAATTAAGATCCTCACTAATGGGCTTCATTTGATGTGAATCTTCATCTCCATTTCATGGAAATTCATTGAAGATGTGAAAATTATCAACAGTGAAGAGAAAAAAAGAAAATAATCTTTTTATGTTATTTAATTTTTCTTCTGAAAAGTATGAAAACTATATTTTCTGACCGACCCTGGACAGTTGAAGTTATTTCCATTCCTAGGTAATTTCTCTATTTTGGATGCAAAATTCCCCTCTAATTTTCAATCCCTCACCTTTTTAGAGGTTTCCAAAACCACACATGTGCGCCATTTAATTTTTTTGAAAGCCCAATATTTATATGTTACCCTCAACCCACACTAGTCGAGGTTATGATTCGTCTAAGGGAAAAACACCCTCAAAAGTTCAACGACACTATCATATTTTTAATCTAACTAACTGTTTATGAATTATAATGATTTGAATATAAATTTTTTTTATTTAATTATTTTTTTTACGACAAAAAACTGACATCCCCTATTTTCCCATTCCAACAAATGTTAGGCCCTTCTTTGGTGTATCTTGATGATCATAGTTCAAAAATTCCCTAAAATTATTTATTTGGGACATATTTAATTGTTAGAAAAACATGATCCCATGATTCATTAATGAACCTCAAAAAAAGATCAGAAATATGTTCCAGCCACATAGGGCCTTGGAATTACATTAAATCTCATAGCCTGGTCTCGAAATAATCCAATTAATTTTTTTAAAAAAAAAATCATGGAATTATGGGGTATTACATTACTCCCCATTTTAGGAATTTACATCTTCATAAGCCAAAATAAAGACAGATAAGAACAATATAGGTACTGAGTATTAATTTGAGCCTCTTGCATCTGTTTTCCCTCTAAGAGATTCTCATGCTTCCAATGAATGTGCCCCAGAGAAACCAACCATCCACAATAGACATGATATTGTTGATCCTATAACTCCTCTAGGAATCTGAAAACGTTACCCCATCATCAATTTCCATCTAACCCCAGTCGATGACTTTTGATGGATCATGCACGTACCACCTCAACTGCAAAATGTGAAGAACATTAGGGAACTAGTGTAACTATGGGGGATGATCTAGGCGGTATTCCACCTCATCAACTACACTAAGAATATGGAAATGGCATATGAACCTCATAGTTAACTTGGTAACCTGTGTAAATCTCTGAATCCCTTATCGAGGAGAGACTCGTATGAATACATGGACCCCCTCTAAGAACTCCAAGGGCCATTTTATCCTATCAGAATTTGAAATATATCAGCTCTGTATAGTATTCATATTCTCTTGGATGGTGTTCCCATTATCAGTGGTAGCGTGTACCATCTTTGGACCCATGAGTGCGGACACCTCTACGTTTGTCCAACATAATAGTGACATGCATGGTCGTCCATATAGTGACTCTAATGGTGCCATAGTGATGGTATCATGACCCCTAGAAATAAATGGTATTCCCATCATGATGTCCATAGATATCACATTCCGCATCCACTTTAATACCTCGAAGGATTTTTGTCAAACCTACTGAAATTTGGTGCTCAACCATCACTTGCAGATTGGTGAGGCATCTCGAGAAAAACACTACTACTGTCATCTTCATCCTTGGTATCAAGTACCAACGTCATAGGTCCTAATACATCTTCAACACACTTGGATGTATTTCAAATGTCGATGTATGGAACTCCCTTAACACTCCCTCCCATAATATCACTGGTACAACGGTGTGTCCTCTAAAATGGATGACGTGCTCCCCACATATCAAATATTCATCAGAGGCGTTCTCTATAGACACTTGAGTATGTGTGGCCTCACAATTGGCAGCTCCATGTTTTTCCTCCCTGACTCATTATATGAGTGTAGGGAAAACTACCATCAACTGAAGATAATATGCCTCATCTCTATTCACAAATGACATCTGAAGCAAGTAAAACTAATATGGGGCCTCATTCAGTAGTTGTGAACTCTATCTCTGGCTGAGATAATTTGCAACAATGTTTCTCTTCCCATGAGTATAGACTACCATAAAGTTATATTCTCTTGAAAAACTCAAGTAAACATCATTGTCTCAGATTTAGATCCTTTTTAATAAATATATACTTGATACTGTTGTGGTCATAGTTGACAATAAATCATTCGACCATAAGGTAGTGTGGCTACATCTTCAGTGTGAAGACTACCGCTGCCAACTCAAGTTCATAAGTCACATAGTTCTGGTCGTGTGGTTTCAGTTGTCATTACCCAGAAGCAATCAATGCATTCCCCAATATCAGGAAACAACCCAGGTTAGTTTTTGGTTCATCATAGTACACCACATAGTCAGTGCCCCCATCTAGAAACCTCAATAAAAGGGCTCTCATAAAGCTCTACCTTGGATTCTGAAATCTCTAATGGTATCCTTTTCCCCACACGAATGGTTTTACATTCTTTATCAATGATATCATTGATGTTTCCTTTCTAGAGAATTCTGGTTCAAAACTATTATAGTACCCATCTATCCCAAGGAATCTACACTCCTTGGTAACACTGTTGGATGGAACCAAAGAAAGGAATACCACGATCATTTCTAGATCCACCGAAACTCTATCCTCTATGATGAAATATCACTGAAAGAGGACCATTTGTTACCAAAACTCACACTTTAGGTGGTTTTTATAAAGCATGTTCTCTTAGAGTGTGTCCAGAACCATCCTCAGTTGGATCACACGCTCCTCCTCGGACGTTGAATACACTAATTTTCCATCAATGAATACCACTCCAAACCAGTTATGTGTGGCATTATGATTCTGTTCATGAGTCCCACAAACTCTTTTGGGGAATTTGACATTCCAAACAGAATCACTATGTACTCATAGTGGTTGTAGTAACAACTAAATTCTAACTTTGAGAGGTCCTCATCTCGTACTTGAAGCTGGTGACAACCTGATCCCAGGTATATCTTTGATAAATATCCCTCTTCTATCACCTAATAAAAGAAGTAATCAACCCTCAATGGAGGATACATGTTGTTCACAGTCACCTGGTTTAGTCATCCATATACCATGTATAACCTCAAGCTACCTCATTCATTCTTGGAAAACTACAATATATCTTCCCAATCGTGAAATGCTTGGCCTTACAAACCCTTTCCTCTACAAATATTTTTAATTTATTCTCATATCCTAGTGATTAGTGATATCCATTCAATATATTGGTTTAGATATTTGTGTCATCCCAGGGATAGACCAATGTATAAATCGACATCTCTAAAAAAAGGTAGTCTTGTAATATCCTTCAGAAATACATCCTTGTACTCGTAAAAGTCTCTAAGACTGACATCGGTTTCATGATTTTCCACTACTCACATCCCATGGTTATATCTACTCATCCAATGAACGTTCAACCAGAATGGTTCTATATAGCACCATAGAAATAATAGGAATGTATAGAGGAATTATGCTAGTTCAGATGTCCCTAAACACATCTCACATGGAGGTTCGATCCTTGAATCACTGGTCACATAATATTCATTAAGTACCTATCAAGGTTTGTATACCTCGATGAACATTCATCTATGGACATGTTGTCCCGCAAAATATTCATACGATCTTTGGCATGAATATCTTTTATCTTTTAATGGAAAACACCCCTTATCAGAGAGAGATTCTCAAGATCTGTCCGTAGAAATGTCACCTCATCTAATGATCAGGCGATCTAAATTATATCATCAAAGTTCTTAGCCTCGTAGAAGACTCACAATCAGGACTACTATCTGATCTAATGGCATCCTGAATAGATGAAAAAATTAGTCACCACCTCAAACCAATCCTTAGCATCCTATGAATCTGGCTCGCCTCAGAACATGAGCGGTCATTGTTGCTGAAACTCATGTAAGGCACTGATCCTACATGCATACTGTATTGGTTGAACCATTAGTAACTACTGACCAATGGGTGATGTAAATTATGGGAAACTACCCAAAGGTTTTATGTTGGGAAATGGTCCATATATCAAAGCATCATCACTCTGTGGACTATCCATGGGGTAACACATAGGAATCCTAGTTAGCTATTTATGTGGAGCCTTCTTGATAACGATCAAGATGAATCAAGATGAATCATGATGAATCATGATTAATAGATTGTACATGGTGAGATATCTCTTACATTGAAATATTATGAAAAAACCTTTGAATATGCATTCAAACAAGGTTTTCAGGTACCGAGACGAAAGTCAGAAATTAGGGACCTACTGTATGGATACATCGATTATCGCACCAACATGAGACTCCCCAGACTAGATGTCAAACGTGAAACACTTATCACTATTTTCCCATAAAAAAATTAGAGAATATTAGTTATTCTAGTAGAACTGACTTCTTTTGATACCACTTTTTCACAACCCTTCCCCCAAGGCTCGTGCCTTCCCTACCCCAATCCCATCATCTATAGGCCAGGGGCTGTCGACTAGCATTGAATAGGAATATCCCAAAAAGGGAAGACATTTTCCTTTAAACATGAATAGAAGAACATACATCATACTATGGAACGTTAACACGTAGTAAATGACTATTGTCGCTGATACCACTACCAGAATAATGGTACAGACTGAATGTACAATGGGACAAAAATGCAATCCCAAAACCCCAAATGAATGTACAACTGCCATAGTCCATCCACTCGAGACCCCACCTGAAGGGTAGGTGAAGGGTAGATGCCTATATTCATAGAGGTACACCCATCCGTACAATATCACTGAGCACTATCATGTCCCGAACCACTAAGGTCTTCTTCTAAGCATCTGTCTGTCCAATCTCACTGAGCACCACCATGTAATAGACCACCACCATCTCAATGAAAACCTCTATCCTTCCTATCTCGCAGATCACCACATGGTCCTCGACCACCATGGTCTCTGTCGAAGAATCGATCGCCTACCCCAGACACAACACCTGTGGGTGAAGCCCGTCGAGGGGTGAGTAACACAATACGGAGTAGGGACCCAAAGCCAAAAATTAATGACCACAAAAGAATGTATATATGTATTATTTTCATCGCAATACTTATAATCTAATGTATATAAAGAAATATTATCAGTCATAACACTAACCACATTGGAATACTACGGTAATCATCCATACGAGTATCTTGGGTATGTTGGTTAACATAGTTCCACTCCCTATTGTGGCCCTTCCAGGTCACATAATGCAGCTTTGCACTAAGGCCACTGTAATTGATCCACATAGGGTCACTTGTAGCTGATCCACGTGGTTATCTTGTAGCGGATCAACACAGGATGGCCTGTATCTGATCTATATGGGGTCTCGTGTTGCTGATTGACAAGGGGTCACATATTCATAGACTTCGAGTCTCAACCAGCATCAATATTTTTTAACATAGAAAACATGATTTCTGGAGAATCCAATCCTCATGCCATTTTTCGTATTTCAACATCCATGAAAACCACTTTATATCATGTCAACCACATCATTATGAGGGTTACAATTCCATAAACATCTCTTCAATTGGATGACTAGTATGAATTATATTGATATTTTATTAACCATGGGTCGGTTGTGTCCAGTCCCTGATAGAACATGTCGGATTCACCCAACCAACCCGGCCTACAGGTCCCACATGACCCGATGTAGTTTGACCGACCCTACCTGACCCGGTTTGGGTCTGGGATGGCATGGTCCAGCTAGGCCACTGGGCCAAGCCCATTCAACCTTACTGGACCTTGCTCAGTTCCGCAATGGGTCTAGTCCACTGGGTCTCCCAATGACCAGGTTCTATCAGGCCCATACCACAATAGTTGGGGCAGTTCATTCCCATCATAGGCCGCCCAATGGCCTGATTTTATCCAATGATCCCACATCACAAAGGAAATCAGAATAGTTTCCATCCTAGGCCTCCAAATGACCCGGTTCGCGCCACCCAGTTCGGCCTGCATGGAGGGTTGGTTTCCTGCATCTCGGAAACCCACTGGGCATTCGGTTCGATCACACGTCACAGGTAGAAGATGGCCACCTCTTCCAGATGTGGTCAAGGACCATGTGCTATCCCCCTTCTAAGGCACACATAGTGGGGACTTCTCCTTCCATGCGGTGCCCAAGTGGCACTACCCTCTTGCATAGGTCCGCTCACATGGATTTGTTTCCCCTACCTGGCCAAAAACATTGCCACATTCCCATCTCATTAATGTGGTACTAGCCCATGTGATGTCGCAGATGCAGATGGTTGGCCATATTCACCTGCTGGAAGCCATTGAAGCCATTCCACCGCACTTCCAATGCACCACCTCCCTCCTACTACAATTTCCTGGTCCCATCATTGTGTCTGGGTGTCACCACCGTAGCCTCATGCCACAAGTTCTGCACCCCACCTAGCCACAGACCTTTTGCCTGGAACTCAATAATGAATTTTTTCAACCATTTTTTCATGAAGAATGGGTAGGGGAATGAGAGAGAGTGTTTGAGGGAGGGAGGGAGGGAGGGAGAAATCACTATGAATGCCCAAATGAATAATTATCCTTTATTATCATTGTCCTTGGATTTTTGGAGTTAGAAGATACACACAACATATACATTAATTACTAATATAAAAATATTCTCTTTATAATGTATAAATTTACAATCCAGTATGATCATTTGAACCATGAGTTAACTTGTTCTTGAGTTATCCCACATTCATCGTCTAAAAGGGACGAATTGGAAACGTATGAATTTACATAAAAATAAACCCCCTACCTTGGATAGGCTCATTTCTAATGTGATCTGTCTACTGGGATTCAAATTCTGTTCGAAGCCATTTGCGTTTGTCACTCTCTGGTCCTGTTCTTCAAGGGGAATCATTATTCCTTGTGATTTATCAGTGTTCTTCATTGGAGAGAATCCCGTCATCATATTTACAAAAAATACATTCTTTGATTCTCAAACCAACCATTTCATTGAAATATAAACACATCATAGCATTACTATTACGCTGTTTCATCGGGTCGTTACAATGTTTCATTCATGAAACAATGTATTTGTTATGCTTCAATTGATTAGTCATTAAATTGAACAATTAATAGAATCATTAATGGGAGCCATTTAATGAGAGTCATTTTCACCTCATCGATGCACCCCAGTGATGATGTGCCACAACTCAATAGTGGAGAGAAAACATTTAATAACATACCATGTTATTTTTTTTCTTCCAAAAATTTTGTAGAGAATATTTTTTGGTCGACCCTCGTCGGTCAATTTTAGGTCAATTCATAGGTAATTTCATCATTTCAGACACAACGATGACTAAAAAAATTTCAATTAGAGAAACCATTTAGAAGCTTCCAAAGTCGCACATCTGCGCCATTTTATTTTGCTTAAATAAACCCCCAAAAAATCTTTTACCCTTGATCCATGCCGGTTGAGGATAAGCTTTCTAAGGGAAACACACCCTCGCAAACTTAAAAGTACTCTCAGGATTCCAAAATGAGTTACTGTTTAAGAGTTATAAGATTTGAAAATAAAATAATTATTACTTAATTATTTTATTTGTGGTGAAAGAATAACATCCACTATTGGCCCGTGCCAACCAACGTCATGCCCTTTATAAGAAAATCCAAATGCTCTAAAATGCGTTCTAGCCACTCTAGGCCTCAGATTTACATGTCATCTCAGTTCCTGACCTTGTAATAATTCCATTTAATTTTAAAAAATTAACGGAATTTTGCGGTATTAAAACCCGTGTACACTATCTCTTTTAAGATTGGGAATAACCCATGTACAATCCAATTTTGAGACATGGAATAAAAACTATGTACTCTTTGTTCTCATATAAAAATTAACATTACCCAACTCATTGGGTATATATATAGGTTCTACCATTCTAAGAATAAAATCATTCATACATCTGCCACATGGTAATAAAAATTCTACCATACCATGTCCCATAAAAAGTGATAGATTTTATAAACATCAAAACATATCCCATGATATTAAATAAGTATCATTAACATTTAATTATATCATTACATAGGAAAATTGATAGGTTTCATAATTAATTTGTGAAAGAATAACCACGAAAAAAGTGGGTTTCAAAAGAAAAAACCCTACGGTAGTGAAACGAGTGTCTTAAACATCATCCTAAGAAAACCTATAACATTCAAGAAATAATATGAATGTATAATTTGGAAAATATCTCAAAAAGGATTGTGTAACATAAAAAGTTATTATATATGATGGAAAATAAATTGGAAGGATATTTCGAATACATTTGAGTTTAATATCCTTTCTTTTGTGAAAAAAAATATTTATATCATAAAAATTTTGAAAATGTTTTAACTTAAAAATATATAAAATAATAATGAAAACTATTATAAAACAATTTCCTCTGAAATATATTTTAAAAAAATCAAAAAAAATTATCCTTATTATCATGAAAATAAATCTTCAATGATTTGATGATGGGTAAATCCAAACATGTCATACAAGGTAAATAGAACATCCATTTTGCATGGTAAAAACATTTGAAAAATTCCTTTAAAAAAATTAGATCAAAATATTCATTTGAATACAATGGTAATATTATATAAGCGTGAGAATTTATTTTAATTATTTTAGAATAACATTGGAATATTCATGGAAAAACTTTTTAAAAAACAATTTCTTTAAAGAACATTGATTATCTACTGAAGAGAGGGTATTGTTTGGATTTTTTTAAAAAAATTTCATTAATATCTTTTTTAAAAAATAGTGGAATAAAGGTAAAAATAAATAAATATATTAAAAATGTTTATATATGTATCATATTAATTGATGTTCTTGAGATATAGATCACAATATTTCATTGAAGAAGAATAATCATTAACAATCTCGAAAAAAATGAAATGGTTTCAACACATCTTACCAATTTGTTACTTGGGATCATACTCTCCATGTGAGATAAAAAATTTCATACTGCTTAAAATTAATTGATAATAATAATATTCAGGGTAAAACATGTAAATTAGAAGTATGTACCCCTAAAATAAAATTCATAATAAAACTCAAGTCACAATGATGGAAAATTGAGACAAAAATATTTTCTCAATTTAGTGTCTTTTGAAAAACACACCCCATGAAATTTATATCATAAAGAGAATTGGTGAATTGTAATGACCAAAAAATTCATTAATGAAAATTACTCTTTATCTGATTAAATGTATTATTATGTAAATTGTTAATATAAATGTAAACTTCATTGGTTTTACATTTTCGGATTTTAAAAATCGGTTGAGGATTGTGACAGTTTCTAATGTAGACTTTGAATAGTGATCACATGATTAATATAAATATAGGGCTTTAACAAAACCAATTCACATAGAAAAAGGAATCCATGGATTCATCCAGTAGACTTTCCCCCTATAAATCTCGTTTGTCAGAGCTTGGAATGTAGGTGGAATTAATCGGATTTGTTCTTAACTAAGCCCAAGCTGATGTTGAACATGTTAAGCATGAACATTTGAGAGGGGTAGTAATTTTATAAATAATATCTGTTGAACATTGGGTATTACAGTTGAATACTAGGTATTAATGTTTTTTCAATATATAAAAGTTAGTAATTTAAATGTAATTTTTTTATCTTATCGCAACCATTTTAGTTTTGGTTAATGTATAAGGAGAGGAGGAATATATATTTTTAAATTTAAATATTTTTAATCCTTATATGTTGATTCAAATTCATCAAGAATGAAAATTTACCTTAAATACTCATTTTTTAAGATAAATATGAGTCTTCGGGGGAATTTATAAAAATATTTAATATCTACACAACATGTAAGTATATTAACTTATGTTCTTACCGTCATATGTAAAATGATAAATCAAATTTATGAAAATGATTATATAATAAAAATATAATTATTTTAATTTTCTTACTAGAAAATAAATATCAATAATAACACGTGAAAAACTAATTGTCTTGTGGTGGTATACACTCTGATGTTCGTGTTCTCTATCACACTCCATCATAAAATAATAGTTTTATTTCTCTTCTATGACCCAGTTTTTAGTTCACATTAATGTTTTCCTATTCAAATGCCTATTTTTTTGTGACCATCACATATTCATTTCCCTTTTTTTAAGAGTATATATTATTAACCCTATTTCAATTGTGGGTTTCCCTCAAATGAATTTTCATGTATTAAAATTTGAATATTAAATTGAAATTTCAAATTTATAGGAAGTAGTTTATTTGAGGGGAGAATTTGAAACCTCAATATTTCATTATAATTACCTTTTTATGTAATTTTATTTTCCAATATGGCATACATTACACACAACACCAAAATTAAATGAACTATGATATAAAATTAAATATCATTATTTTAACACAACCATAAAAAATTAGACATTAAATTGGAATTCATGTATAATAATAGTTTTTTTCAAATTTATATATTTTAAATATATTATGAAAATTAAATTTCGTTCAAATAGATTTTATATCCACATGCAATGAAAAAATACAATATTATGTATAAAGAGATATATTTTTAAGGCAGTTTCCACCTTTTAATATATAAAATGTTTTATAACAACAAAATAAAATATTAATAAATACTATTTGATAAAAAATTCTTCGATATTTTTGTGTCAATATTTACTTTGATGAAAAAATTTTTATTTTTCTCATAAGATTCATGTTGTGACGAATAATAGAAAATAAAAAAATTTAAATGAAAATAGACTCTTCATTTAAATAACATATAGTGTTAAACTATATTTTTTAGTGGTTTCATAGAATAATTGGACCTAATTTTCTTAATTTAATCCAATATACCCATTGGAATCAATTTCACATTTAATTTTTATATCAAAACATTGTAGTATTTTATATGTTTTTATATTAAAAACTCAACTTATCATTCTATCTAGGAGATTACCTTTAAAATAATTCTATCAAATTATATGTTTTTAATTTTTTAAAGAATTTATTCAATATTTAGAATCAGAAATATTATTTTTAAATTATTCCATTTCATTTTTGTACAAAAGTTATGATGACATCAGTTTTTCTTTAGAATACCATGGTTGATGGTAAATAAGGCTTTTGAAGGTAATATTAGTATTATAAGTATTATAAAATTACACAATAACTTGTCCTCATTTTATTTAATGAGTTATTAGCAATGAAAATATTCTTTGGACCGAATTTACAGCCTCTTGGGGAAACATAAACAACTT
Organism: Viscum album; assembly: GCA_963277665.1. NCBI lineage: Eukaryota > Viridiplantae > Streptophyta > Magnoliopsida > Santalales > Viscaceae > Viscum > Viscum album. The sequence goes on from OY728141.1 coordinate 1,285,720,861, forward strand.
TATGCCTTTTATAAAATATTATTTTAAGGAAAATGAAATCTTGTATACCCATTTTTTTAATATTTATTAAATTTTATATATGTTTTTATTCCAAATTTATATTAGACAATATCTATTGGTTTTAAAGAAAAAAATTTTATCTTCTTCAAAGTAAATTACTATTTATTTTATGATATAAATTAATAAATTAAATCCTTACACAATGTTGATGAAATAATTTCTTAATTAGATGAAATATCAAATAAATGAAGTTAAAAAATTTTATAATAAATATATTTTGAGATAATTAATAACATATTAAAATTTTAGAGATGAAAAATATATATCTAGTATGTGTTGAATGTTTTAATTAATTACTTCTTTAGTTATTGATATTTTCTAAATTGGTAGGTAATGAAGAGTGAAAAATGAAATAAATAATATTTTTAAATAAATAAAGTTTTATTAAATTATTTATAATTCATAAATGTCGAAAAACATCAACCAATTTATATATGGTTTCATAATTCACTGATGAATCATTTATGGACCTTTAGTAATTTTATTGTAATTATATCAATCCAAAAAGAATAAAAAGACTTGTTGACTTGTTAAGAGTTAAAGGGTTTAGATATGGTTTAAAACCAAAATATAAGGGATAGAATATGAATTGAACATGTGTCAAATTTATTATATGAGAAAATTTCTACCCATCCATATCTTATCCCTTAAATAAATTACATTGAAGAAATTTAGAAATGATAAATAATTTATATTAATTTATTATTTGAAGAGTTTTCTAAAGTTCCCATCACCTCCATAATAAAATGGCACATACTTCATAAATTATCCACACCACTTTCCTACTTATATCTCATCCAACCCATAAAATATTCACATAACATGAAATTATTCATGTTCAAGTGGTACAGGTCTTCCAAATATTCCAACTATATATTCACTATATGACATAACAAGTCCAAAAAAGAATTGGTACTTGTTGTTACTAACTCATTAAAGTTAATTTATACATTTAATCCCATTCAAATATTATTCCATGATAAATTAATATATAAATGATAATATATATTCTAATATTTTATTATTCTTATGGGAGACCCATATTTCACCTTTAATCCATCTTATGAAAAATGAAAGCCTCAAGCATGTGTAAGTATAGCTAACTATCTCCCCACCGTGCTGCAATCTTTTTTCATCACCACATTACATGGATGGGAATAATTATGTAAATAATAGATATATTTGGTAATTATGAAATTATAATGATTCAAAAAAAATTGATTTTCCATACAATTTTATAGCCTCTTATCATTAAAGGAATGATATTTTTTATTGAGCATATATCTGGCATACATGTTTTGGGTGTGAGGTATGACTTATGAAAATCATATTCATTTTGTGTGGTGTACTTCCCCTTTTAATATATCGTATCATTAATTTCTAAATCATTATTCTGTTCAATTTTTCTTTTGATAACTATTTACGTATATGAGGATTATTATTAAAAATAATGAATGTGGTATAAGATACATTTATTTTAAAATATTATTTTTAATTGATTCATTTCAATATTTCTAAAAATGAAAACCATATTTATATTCGGTGTCCACATTGAATTATATATGAATTTATAGGGAAATAAACCTAAAACTGTATTATCTACTCAACACATATACTTTTTTATATTAATTATTATTAATGAATTAAATTTATCATTTTGATATATGATGAATTAAAGGGACATGAAAAAATGGGTGGGGTTAATATGATGAAAATCCCATTGATTCACTGGCTGACTCATGAGATTATTAAATAGGAAAAATTAAATAGGTTTGTACGAATAATGATTAAACCATTCTCTGAAATTTATTTACAATAAAGTTACTTTTGTTCATTAGAAACATAAAGACTAATAATTAATTAGTTCTTTCATTATTATTTTAGATACTTGATTGCATGATATTTTCACTATGATATTTTTTATGAATTATATTTTTTTGAAATTTTTATTCAATTTACTGTCATGTGTGTTTAATTAACTCACTATTCTATATTAATTAGTATCTATTGATTTCAATATAGATTGCACAATATATAACTCTTTTTTAGCATATGATATCACCCTTTTATAATGTTTCATCACTCCTCTAGTTTCAAAGAGGGATATTATGACTAATATGTTTGGTTACACTAATTCGAATAATGGTGTCATCAAATAAAATATATTTTGTTTTTTATGTATATAATTTTATTTTAATTTTAGATATGTATATATTTTATAAATACTACTAAACAATTTGATACCTTAGGATGTTATTTGTTGTATCCTATGAAAATTTAATAAAGTAAGGCACTTTTTTCTGACTACTAGAGTCCAGTTCATTACACCTTCTCACATATATAAATTATCTTTAGATCAGTTATTATTAATGAAATAATTTAAACAAACCAACAATGTAAATATTGAATTCTATAATAATAATTGGAATTTTTTTGAAAATTATTTGTTCATTTCTAAAAAAATAATATATATTCCTCTTATGAAACAATAGTGTGACTAGTACTCTCAAAAAAATCATTGATGATGTAAAAAATTAAACGAGAGGTAATTATATATATTGAAAAAATAATTAAAAATTATATGAGATGTTCATTTCTCAGGAAATATAATATCCCAATACATATGTAGACGCCGGAAAAGTCCGTTGTTCCCAAACGAAGCTCCGGATGCGGAAAGCGAAGTGATATTTGGAGTCAGAGGCACGTTTCGGAGGGCCCGGAGGACTTGCGCGAAATTTCAGAGGCTCGCGCGCAAAGTTGAGTCGCGGCGCGCAATCCTCCCGGGATGCGCGCAATGCGCTGGGCCGGCGCGCTATTTTGCGCGCCCGCGGCCTGCGCGGCGCCCTTTGCGCGCTGGGTCCTGATTCCACGCCCGCGAACCGAATTGCGCGCCCGAGACCGGATTCCGCGCCCGGGGTTGCCTATAAATATAAGGCGACCCCCGACGTTTTGAAGGTTTCCAGAATCCGAAGCGTCGCTCGTTCGCGCAATCCGACCCCTTCCGCGCGCAATGCCGATCTTCAGGTAACCTCCTTTCTTTCGCGCAATAGAGCCTTGGGGTTCGCCTTCGCGCGCAATTCCCTTGGCTCCTTTCCTTTGAATAAATTTCAACCCGAAGGCCTTTGCGCGCAAAAGAAGCCTCTTGCACGCAATTGCCCCCGGGTGCGCGCAATCCGACCCGATTGCGCGCACCCCCCATTTTCAAAGTGGCCATTCGTTAGAGAATGAGCCGTTGCCCCCGCGCGCTACCCGAAGCTCGGTGCGCGCAATCCCAATCATCCGCGTGCGAAGCGCTGGCCCAATTGCGCGCCAGCCCGCCATTTTGCGCGCCAACCCGCGGTTTTGCGCGCAAAGCTCCTCTTTTGCGCGCAATCCGCCAGGGTCGCCTCCCTTGACCCCCTGAGGGTACCCGCCTGCGTGGCGCCCGATGATCCTCATCCTGGGTGCCCGAACCGTGCGCTGTCTTCCCGTGCAGCCTTCCAGGCTCGTGCGAAGTGACACGGACCCATCGGCGGCACTCATCGTCCAGCATGACGTTAAACTGCATATTCGTCCAGCATGACGTTAAACTGCGTAATGTCCCGCATGACGTTAAACTGCACGTATGTCCAGCATGACGTTAAACTGCACATCCGTCCAACATGACGTTAAACTGTACTACGTCCAAGATGCACGACGCTAAACTGCCTAGCCCCCATCGTCCGCGCTGCAAGACGTTAAACTGCCAAGTGTTTCGTCCTCAACACACGACGTTAAACTGTACTTCGTCCGGCAAGACGTTAAACCGTCCGCTTCATCCTCAACACACGACGTTAAACTGTACTTCGTCCGGCAAGACGTTAAACCATCCGCTTCGTCCTCAACACACGACGTTAAACTGTACTTCGTCTGGCAAGACGCTAAACCGTCCGCATCATTCGATCCCGTGCCTCGCACGCAGGGTCTCCCCCGGTTTGGATGTGGCCCCCACCCGCTCTTCTCTGCAGGGATGTCGGGATTGTCCCTCTTTTGGGACGATTTAATGGGAGCGGCTTTTCCCTACGGGGGCAGGGTATTACAAACCCCTAGTTTCTCGTGGGAGGTTGCACATGTGTATCTCCATTGCGCCTCCCCACTGCCGAAGCCAGTAGAGGGTGTGACTGGGATCGAGGTGTCTTCTGCTTTCGGTCCAAGTCCCTTCCAACTGAGTTTTGCTGCATCCGGGCTGCCCCAAGCGCGTAAGTCCTGACAGAATGAACTACGTGGACTTTGATCCCTGTCTTCTATACAGGGTACGTAGGAAGCCTCCCTGAGGTTCAAGCCCACCACCTGGTTGTCCCGGTCGTATTTACGTCGGTTCGTCCATCAGTGGACCCCTCCAGGGTTCACGCTTGCGTCGATTCACCTATGAATCCGCCCCTGTGGGAGACTGCCTGTGTGTATCTCCACGGTGCCTCCCCACAGCCCCCCTTTTCCATTTCTCCTTTTATCGTCCAGCATGACGTGAAACTGTGGTCCACCCGGCCGTTCCATCCCCCTCTGTGCGAGGTGGTTCGGTTCAATCCTCCGCCCGGCGGCCTAGACCTCTTCGTGAGTCGGCTTGCCGACGTCCAGCATGACGTTAAACTGTATACCCGAACTACGTTGACTTTGATCCGTGCTAATGCGCGGTACGTAGGAAGCCCCTCCGGGGTCCAAGCTCTTCACTCCATCATCCATCCTGATCCTTACCCGGGCCGCCACATCCCGGTGGGGTCATGCCACTTCACTCTACTCCACGTTACTTGGGAAGCCGCCCATGTGCTGGCCCCAGCGTCGGAGGTTCCCCGCAAGGGGTTCTGTCATCTGATCCACTTTTCGTGTTGATCGGTCCGATGCCGTCCCCGCTGGACGTTAAACTCGCGGAATACCCCGTGTTAAACATGGGAAGCTGAGGAAAACCTCAGGTGACACAGTTCCCCGCACCCAGTGCGGGATACCTTAGGCCATCATGCCTTCGAGAAGCCCTATTAGGGACGGAAGACAGACGTGCAGAGCCGCAGTGTTACGACACGCCCCCCAGCACCCAGAGCCACCCGGCCTTCTCACCGCAGGTTGCTGCCCCGACCAGACTCCTTGGAACGTCCGGGCGGAAGCAGCGTAATTAACCGGTGTCCATGAAGATATGGCGCCGGGAACGAGATTCACGAACATTCTTAAGTCTATGAGGGAGACCCGGATTAGGCGACGAGTTCCGAGGAGACGTCCAAGGAAGGAGGAGCCGACATCCCATCATCCCGGTTTCGATCAAGGAGCAGACGCCCCTGAATAAGGGACGAATGCCGCCCGCCCTTGGAAAGCGGGACTGCGGGACCACAAGCCGCGCGCCCATCCCCTCGAGTTGACGGGTGCACGCGCGAACGCGTCCTGGCGGAACAGCGTAACCCGACGCACATCCGCACCGAAACAGAAAAATGGTGAACCCGACGTGAATCTATTCTCCTCGATACGAAGACCGATGGCTTTCAGAGGTGTTGGAAGACCGGCATGTTGCCCGGCCAAGCATTCAGTCTTACCCGCCAGGGGCTGGGGAAGGGACATCGGGCACTCTGTCTCGCAACGCCGAGGGCCTGGGTTCCCCCCACGGAAGGCGTCGTGGCGCTAATGGTTGGTTGTCGATTCCTTTTTCCTATCAGTGTTAATGGGTCCTTCTCCCTGCTTTCAGAAATCAGGTCGCCCAATCTAGTGCCCGATCGCCACCCGCCCACTGGCGCAGGGGTAGGGGAAACACCGACGCGGCTACTCCGCGCGGTCCCGCCCGTTCCACAGTCATCCCAGCAGCCGCAATTGCGGGACGACCACGCCCTCTCTCCCCCTCGGAGGTCATCCAGAGAAGGTTTATCAACACCCTGGTGCGGAGATACGAGGAAGAGGGAGTCATCCCCACTAGGGAAATGGCTCGCCTAGACCTTGAGGAGGCTGCGCCTCGCCACCACCGCCGCCCCCGAGGGCCGCGCAGGGAGGCACCGCTGCCTACCTCAACGTCCAATCGCTTCGGGAGTTTATCCCCGGAGCGCTCTGACAGTTCCCTTCCCTATGCGGATGAGGTGGAAGATGCCCGGGATCACCCTATCCGGGATTCGCTCCAGGGATCTACGGTAAGGACTCCCGCCAGGCCACGGCGACACCGCCACCAGGCCTCTCCAGTCGAAGAGCGGGCTCTCCACCTGCCCGCGCCGCTCATCCCGACTCGTCTGTCTCGACGCCAACGTCGGGCACGAGCGGAAGAGGATGCCCACCTTGGGGCTCTAGCGACAGCGGCCGCATTGGCCCAAGCCACTGCTGGCTCCAGTCGCCAGGCCTCTGTGCATCCTGAGCGGGGGAACTCCTATGCCCGACCTGGATCGAGGCCCCGACCGCCCCAAAGGCAGGTTGGGTCGACTCTCCCGGTTGCTGGCACTGGCAGTAGCCACCGCGAACCACCTCGCGGTAGCGCTATTCACCGGCAGGATCTACTCTGTGTGGCCGATCCAGGAGGCACAGGTCATCCCACCTTCCAATCCCGGCCCGGAGGCCTGCCCGGAATCATCTCTCCCCGCGTCCCCTTTGATATCTGTCCCGGTGCCCCTCGCACCTTGGTTCCCAGTCCTCTTGGCCCCAGCACCAGTGCGGCCGGAGGACGCCAGGACAGAGATCAGCCCTGCCCCGAAGAACCACCCAGGGGCAGGAAGGCAAGGCGTCGACGCCGAGGGAAGAATGTTACGGAATTCCGGACAGAGATCCGCCCGGTTTGCTTCTCTGACTCAGAGGCAGAGTACGATTCGGCGACAGAGCCCCTTCCCCAATCCCGCCAGTCAAGGGCAGGGTTAGGAATGCGGCACGTCAGCCTCGTGCTCCCCGAGAGCGAGATCGATGTGATCCCTGCTTCTCTCCGAAGGTATATCCGGAGTAACGAGGGCCTGGTAGACCCCCAAGGATCAAGCTTGCGGTTGGTACCGGCCCCTCCGGAAGTGCCTTCCGTCTCGATCGGAGAAGCCGGAGACTTTTTCTGGGGACCGACGGTCGAACCACGATCTGGTGCGCCCTCGGCGAGCACCGATGCTACGGCAGGATGTTCGCTCGCCGGCCCGTCCTATCGTGATGTGGTAGCCAGGGCACCGCCACCTTCAGAGGGCGGCCCGGGATATGGAGGCCAATCGGCCTGTTCGCCGTATTCACCGCCGGCCAGCCCGTCAGCCCGGCGGCCCACCTCGGCACCACTACCAGTTTCCCGTCCGTTCCCAGCCATTGAAGAGGACCAAGGAGATCTGGGTCCCGAGTTTGAGTCATGGGGCTTCTGGATCGTCCTTGCAGAGGGCCACTTCCCTGAGAAGTTTTGGCCAGTCGCAGGACCGGGCTTTGATGCACCCGAATCGCTCACCCCGGATGAGTTCGAATGCTTCCGCCGAACTCTCCGGGAGACTCGCTCCTGTCTTCGCCGCCTACAAATGCCATACCCCGGGAGTCAAGCGCACCTGGAGGATATTGGTGAGCAGTTCCGTCAAATTGACCTGTCCATGCTCCCCGCGGCTCGGCACCCCGGGTCATTTGGGCACCACGAGGCCCTCCAACAACGATGCGTCGAGTGTTTTCAAGTACTCCGCAAAGTTGTCGAGGAAGCCACTCCCCACGTGTATATCCGTGGATGGGGGCAGTACGCTTCCCTACGCTTCAGTGTGATCCGCCGACAGCCCGATTCGCTGGGTGGCCCTGAGGGTATATCCCCAGGGACAGGAACGGTCAATATGGCTGACCTGTCGAGAGAAGGGAACGACTTGGAACTTCTCGACGGGGGCTTCCCCCCCGAAGACAAGCCGTCGTCAGATCCATCGGTGAGAGTTACTCGTCATCAGAGGAACCTCCTGGGGCTCCCCGCACCCACTGAAGCACTGACGTTGAGACGAAACGTCAGCAAAGGAAAAGAGCACAGCGAGGCTGAAAGGCCCGCCGACCCATATGCCTCCATGAAGAGGGCAGAGGAGGATCCCGAGAAGGCTACGCTACGTCAGCAGCTCGCCGAACAGAAGAAGCTGGTTGACCAGCTCCTCGCCGAGCGCGCTACAGAACGGCGGCCTGACTACGGTGATCCCAGGCCAGGACAGCAGGGACCGGAACAACCGCTCCTCGATGAGACTCTCCCGGGCAACCGTGATTACGCCGTGTTCGCCGACAGGAGAGAGGCCATTGCCTACGGCAAGAGGGCGCGGTATGTTTCGCCACACCCTCCCGAGCGGCGTGACTACCTGAGAGATCCCGCTCGGATTCCTCCCGCTGCCCCAAGGGCCGCTCCGCCCGCCATCCCACGAGCTGCCGAGTTCGACGATCCGGTCGACGACCCGATTGAAGGGCCATGTAATGCGCTCGTGGTTAGAGATCCTCGCCAGGACTGGAACCCATGTCCGGACGATCCGATGGCGGCACTCATTGCCCGTTTGGAGGCCTTGGAGACTCGGCAGGTGGCGATCCCACCGGACGGCAAGCCCTACCCAGCATGGGTGGACGACATGCCGGCGCCTCCGGGATTCGGGAATCCCACTTTCGCTCCCTTCAACGGAACTGGAGATCCGCCACAGCATTTAGCCCACTTCAACTCGAGGTGCGGGCCTATGTTGGGGACTCCGGCGCAGCAGGAGGCCGCTAAGCTTCGCTGCTTTGTTCAGACACTGGAAGGGCCAGCATTTGTCTGGTACAGCCAGCTCCCCGTCGGGTCGGTAACCAGCTGGGAGGACCTCCGTAGACAGTTCCTCTACCAGTTCAGTTCCACGACCCAGAAGACAAGTATCGCAGACCTCTTCAAGTGCAAGCAGAGGCCTGATGAGCGAGTCGCGGACTTCGTCGCCCGATGGAAGGGTCTCACGTATTCCCTTGACATGCCATTGACTCAGGAGCAGTTGCTGACAATGTGCGTCGGGAACATCAAGACCGAGCTGGTCCCTTCCCTGATCACTCAGAATTACCCCGGAGGGTTCAGGGACTTCTCAGACAAAGCTCAACGTCTTGAGGAAGCCCTGCAACAGGCCAGCCAGGCACACCCGCTGCCTCCTATGATTCCTGCAAGGAGAGTCAGTAGGGCTGAGCCCGCTGCTGTTGCCCAGATAGAGGCCCCCAGGCCATTGGAGCTGCTGCCGGTGAGGCCAGCTCCACAGCCTCACAGGAATCCGCCTCCACGGGCTCAGTTCCCGGCCCAGCAGCGGCAGCCCCAGAACCGGCCGGCCCCTCCGCGTAATGTACCGCCGCAACCCAGGCGAGATAATCAGGGTCCACCTCCTCGGCCGGCCCCTCCAGCCCCTCGTCAAGACCACGCTCCCAGGGGCCCGCGACACTTGACTTACTCATTTCATGAGGATCAGGTCCCCGGTTACTTCCGGAGCGCCCTGGAGCAGAGGATTGTGCGACTGCCTGAGTGTTGGAGGCCAGAGGAGGCACATCTTACGAATAACCCCCGCTACTGCCCCTACCATCGGTCCTTGGGGCACACCATCCAGCGGTGCTATGTGTTTAAGGACTGGCTCCAAGACCAGATTAACAACAATGTAATCAGGTTGGGCCCAGCTCCAGCACAAGTGGCGGGCGTGTTCGTGGGATCAGATGACGATAGCGGCGATGAGGACGAATGGCAGCTGGTCTCCGACCGCGGGTCCCAGAAGTATAAAAACTGGATGGCCCACAAGACGATCGTTCGCGCCCATGGAATCATCCATGCGCGCTTGAATCAGCCTGAGCCCCCAGAATCTGCGGGTGCTGCTTCGGCATCGTCGTCCCAGCCTGCCTCTTCCAAGAGGAGCAAACGGCGGCAGCGCAAGAAGGAAGAGCGCGCCCCGCCAGTTCCGCCACTATCCCGTACTCTCGGCGATTTCATGCCCCCGGAGATGGGGGTCCCTCCTCGGATCCGCCCGGTGATGGATGATTTGTCCGATGACGGTATTGGGTACGCTTCGGTTAACACCGTCGAGCTGGTAAATCCCTTTTCGGTTCCCGACGTTGAAGAACACCAGGTGGACCTCCCTAGTGTCCCCGGTCGTCGCTACCGTCAGAAGAACCGCAACAACAGGAGTCGCCGGGGCACAGCCGTTGGTACCTCCAGCCAGGCCGTGCACGCCACTGAGACTAGGCAGCAGGCTCAAAACCGAGCTCAGCGCGCGCAGCCCCCCCATCCGGGGATGACGGATTCGCCTCCGCCACTGTTTGTGGTGTGGGACCAGGCAGAACCGCCTCAGCCGCGTCGCGACCAGCTCCTCCCTGCCACGAGTCCATCCCGGCCTCCTGACTCCAGTACGGTGACCATTTCCCGGACTGCGACCAGTGAACAGCGAGATGCGCCAAGTACCAGTCGGCCGTCGATCCAACCGGCAAGGCCCGTCATGCCACCAACCGCAGAGCAACCTCCTGCAACCAGGGGCTCGCGCTTGGCCAAAAAGTATGATGTCCTGAAGCACTTGGCCGACATCCCAGCAAGGCTCTCCATCCTTGAGGCTCTGCGCATGTCATCTGAGATGCGTGAGGCACTCGCTGAAGCCCTGAAAAGCCCCCTCCAGTTTGAGACAGAGGTTGCGGCTGCAGAGGCCTTTCACGCCGAAACGATCGAGGACGCCGAATGTCAGGCAGTTATCTCGTTCTCTGGTAAGGATGAGGACCCTCCTATACAGGGACACATTCGTCCGCTGTATGTCACTGGCCAGTTCAATGGCCTTGAAGTCCGGCGCTGTCTTGTCGACACGGGGTCCGGGATTAACCTGATTCCAACTCGGACGCTCCGGAGATTGGGGTTGTCTGAGGATGACTTGATTCCCTCCGACCTCAGGATCCAGGGGTACGACCGCACCGAGCAAACCCCGGTCGGCAAGATACGTTTGAAGACCCAGTTCGGTGACTTGGTTGCCAACACCGAATTCATGGTAGTCTCTCAGGACACTGCGTATAACGCATTGATGGGCAGGCCATGGCTTCACCTTCACACGGCGGTTCCCTCGTCGTACCACCAATGCCTCAAATACTCCCTTAATGGTCGAGTAGGTGTGCTTCAAGGAGATGCCTCTCCTTTTGCCTCGTGTGAAGCCCGCTATCTGGACGCGGACTATTACAAGAGCAAGGATAAGCAGATCCTGGCAGGTGAGGTTGAGCCTGTCGCTGTTGCGAGCGATCCCTGGGCAAGTCTGGATGACGCTTACGTCCTCCCGATTCACCGGTTGGACGTCGCCATGGTCTTGACGGTCCGCGAGTCTCCTGATGAGATGGCCGCGACCGCCCGCGCCAGCACCAGTGGCCCAGCAGGATCTGGTAGCCCCAATGCAGTTGCCAACGCAGTCTCTCCCGTGGACGATCCCTCCCCGAGTGGAGAGGACGTGGAAGATGCACCCCCAGCCTTTGAGGAGGGCGTCCCCGCCACGGTCGATGAGTTAATACAGGTGAACCTTGGAACCGAGGCCGATCCAAGACCCACATTGGTTAGTGCCGCCATGCCCTCTGAGGAGCGGCAGCAGTACGTGGACTTTCTCAGGCAGCATCGTGATGTGTTCGCTTGGGGTTATGACGAGATGCCGGGGCTAGATCCTCAGGTAGCCGTCCACCGCCTTGGTCTCCCGGCGAACCATCGCGGGTTCAAGCAGCCTCCCAGGAAGATGCACCCATCCCACGGTGCCATGGTTGAGGCCGAAGTTGACAAGCTTATCAAAGCCAACTTCGTGAGGGAAGTTCAGTACCCCAAATGGCTGGCCAACATTGTGCCGGTCAGGAAGAAGAACGGGCAGATTAGAGTCTGCATCGACTTCCGCGATCTCAACCGCCACTGTCCGAAGGATGATTTTCCCCTTCCAGTGACAGAGCAGTTGACTGATGCCACGGCAGGGTTCCAAGCCCTCTCCTTCATGTATGGATACTCCGGATACAACCAAATTCGGATGGCCCCTGAGGATGAGGAGTTCACTGCCTTCAGGGCCCCCCAAGGTACCTTTTGCTACCGGGTCATGCCCTTCGGCCTGAAGAATGCAGGTGCCACCTATCAACGGGCGATGCACCGCATATTCAAGCCAATCCTCGGCACGCTAGTGGAATGCTACGTCGAAGACTTGGTTGTCAAATCGCGCCAGCGTCGGGACCATCTCAAAGATCTTGAGAAAGTGTTCAGCTTCCTCCGGTCTCGCTGCCTGAAGATGAACCCGTTGAAGTGTGCCTTTGGGGTCACCTCCGGAAAGTTCCTTGGATTTGTGGTAAGATACCGGGGTATTGAGATCGACCCAGAGAAAATCAGGGCGATTAGCCAGATGCCTCCCCCAGGTACCGTCCGGGAACTGCAAGGGTTCCAAGGCCACTTAGCCTATATACGCCGATTCATCGCGAATCTGGCCGGCAAGTGTAAGCCCTTTTCTCAGCTTATGAAGAAAGGTGCCACCTATGTATGGGATAAAGAGTGTCAGACCGCTTTCGAGGAAATCAAGCAGTACCTGCTTCAACCTCCGGTCCTGATGCCGCCCGTATCCGGAAAGCCGCTGGTCCTTTATGTGACCGCCCTGGAACGGTCCCTGGGTGCCCTTCTCGCCCAGAAGAACAACGAGGGAACAGAGAATAGCCTCTATTACCTCAGTTGCATGCTCCTCGATGCGGAAGTTAGGTATTCCCCCATCGAGAAGAGCTGTCTGGCGCTCGTATTTTCCGTACAGAAATTACGGCACTACTTGCAGCACCATGAGGTACAGTTGGTTTCTCGGGTAGACCCGTTGAAATATATCCTGAGCCGGCCTATGTTGACTGGCCGCCTAGCGCGGTGGGCTGTGATTCTCCAGCAGTTCGACATCAGGTATGTGTCTCAGAAGGCCATCAAAGGGCAAGCGTTGGAAGACTTTCTGGCCGCTCACCCGACCTCCGTGGATCAGCCGCTGGATCTAGGCTTTCCTGATGAGACCATTCTCTCGGTTGATCGAGCCGATCCATGCTCGCAGATGCACTTTGACGGTGCCTCCCGGAGCCCCACCGGTAGAAGACTCGATAATCCTAAGCTCAACAGAGTGGGCTTGGGCATCGTCTTAATTACCCCGGAGCGAGCCGTGCTGCCATACTTTTTCCTGTTGTCAGAGGGCTGTACCAACAATGAGGCGGAATACCATGCCCTCATCACCGGCCTCGAGTTGGCTCTCGAGATCGACGTGCCTCGTCTGTGCATGAAAGGGGACTCCGAGCTGGTCGTTAAGCAGATCAATGGCGACTACGTTGTCAGGAAGCCGGAACTTGTGCCATTGTTGGAGTGCACCCTCCTTTTGATGGCCCGGTTCCCTTCTCGGCCGGAAATTGTCCATGTTCCCCGGTCGCAGAACGGTCGAGCAGATGCTTTGGCCAGCCTTGCTGCGTCACTTGCGGAGCCTGAACAGGACAACCTGATCGTCCGCGTGACGCGCCGCAGGCTCATCGCTCCTGTTATCCCGGAAAAAGATCGCGGCCCGTTGGTAAGTAATCTCACCACGGTTGCCCCTATGCCCGGAGCCCCGAGTACCCCAGATATGACAGTCGGATCAGCCCCTGATTGGAGGACGCCTTTGGTTGAGTTCCTCCAACATGGCATTCTTCCATCGGATCGGGCCGAGCGCGAGCGAGTTCGACGCCGCGCATCGCAGTTTGTCCTCCAGAGCAGTCCCGGCCTGGAGCAGATCCTCTACAAACGCGGATTTGATGGTGTTCTCCTCTGTTTCCTTCAGGGAGTTGAGATCCCACGAGTCATGCAAGAGGTTCATGCTGGTTCATGTGGCGCCCACCAGACTGGGCCGAAGCTGTCCCACCAGATTCGGAGGTTGGGATACTTCTGGCCCTCTATGATCCATGACTGCATCGAGTATGCCAGGAGGTGCCATGCGTGCCAGGTTCATGCGAACTTTGTGCATCGGCCGCCGGAGCCTCTCCATACCACAAGGTATTCCTGGCCCTTTGCAGTCTGGGGACTGGACGTTGTGGGACCTTACCCGCCGGCGACAGCTCGCCAGTGCCGGTTCATTCTGACCGCCACGGACTTCTTCTCCAAATGGGAAGAAGCGATTCCGCTCAGAGAGGTCAAATCATGTTCGATCGCTGACTTCGTGACCTCCAACATCATCTATCGATTTGGAGTGCCTCACGCTATCCTCACGGATAACGGAACCAATTTCCGAGCAGCCGAGTTGAAGAAGTTGTACGCCAAGTATAACATTCGCTCGAACCATACATCTCGCTATCATGCGCAGGCGAATGGATAGATCGAGGCGTTTAACAAAACCCTCTCTAACATTCTGCAAAAGATGGTTGGTCAGAACAAGAAGAGTTGGCCGGACAAGCTCCCCAACGCCCTCTGGGCTTATCGGACGACGACTCGCAATTCCACCCAGATGACCCCTTATTCCCTGGTGTATGGAGCTGAGGCCGTCCTGCCCATCGAGATCCAGTTTCCGTCCTTGCGCACTGCGGTCTACGACCAGCAAGCGCCGGACAGAGTCGCTGAAGCCCGTCTAGTCGAGTTGGAAGCACTGGATGAGAATAGACTTCGCGCTTTGCACAACTTGGAGAGGCATCAAAGCAGAATGGCTCGAGCTTTCAATAAGAAGGTTCGCCTCTGCTCCTTCCTGCAGGGTGATCTAGTGCTAGCCCTAAGAGCGCCAATGATCCCCGGCAGGAAGCCGCCCAAGTTGGAGCCCAAGTGGGAGGGACCTTTTGTTGTCCACAAGGTCTATCCCAATGGCGCGTACTCCTTAGAGACTATGGATGGTGAGCGTGTCACTCCTCCCACCAACGCTAGGTTCCTCAAGCAGTACTTTGTCTGAGTGTGCCCACGTCCTGCACGACGTTAAACTGCATTCGTCCAGGCTACAAGACGTTAAACTGTTCAGCATTCGTCCGCGCTGCAAGACGTTAAACTGCCAAGTGCTTCGTCCTGCATGACGCTAAACGGCACTACGTCCGAGCTACAAGACGTTAAACTGTTCAGCATTCGTCCTGCATGACGTAAAACTGCCCCTCAAGAACTACGTATGGCTTGATTCCCATCCTTATGGGATACGTAGGACCGCCTGGACATTCATGTTTCAGGCCCAGCCCCATTTCCCGGGAATCTCTATCCCGCGTCGGCCCTCTGGCCCAAGTTCCCCTTTCTTTTGTGCGAGGCGTATCGCGTGAGCGGGGGATTATGTCCTCATCCACGTCGGTCTACTGGCCGCGCCGTACGCCTCCCCCGTGTGTGGGACTACCCCACACCCCTCATCGTCCTGCATGACGTTAAACTGCCTCTCAAGAACTACGTGCGGCTTGATTCCCATCCTTATGGGATACGTAGGACCTCCTGGACGCTTATGTTTCAGGTCCAGCCCCGTCTCTTGGTTGATCATGGGGATCTTCCCCCCTTCGGTTGCTCTCAGGGTGAGTCCTCCGACCCTTTCCGGAGATCTGTTAACATGTTTTGGGTGCTTCGGTCTATGACTCGTAGTGTCAGATTCAATCCCGACAAGTCCTGTGTTGCTTGTCAGGCCTCGCGCTTCCTCTTGTTCGAGACTTCACTCAAAGGGATCCTCGTTAGCGGTTTGGGTACGATGCCTCAGTGCTCTCCCACCACTCCGGGTCGATTTACCTGCGGGTCTTGGGCCGCAAATCGATATGAATCCTGCGATTGAGCGGTTGATGCTCGTTTGCTTGCCCCGTCTTAGGCTGACGCGATCAGATGTTGTGTTGCGAATGCGTCAGCAACATCCTTGATCGCCATGTCGGCTCTTTCAGGCTCTGAACATTGGATTTCGCAGTCCTCATCACACTCCGCCTTTATGCGTTGTAGTGGAATCTCGACACTCCCTTCATACTGACCTCCAGTACACCTCTACACGTTAGGCAGACCAACCAGGGTAATGATGTCGTTCGAGGCTCCCATGATCTGAGCACCAAGGATATATGCGGACATCCTCCCTAAGGGCCATGCGTAGCTGGACCCTCATCCCCATAAGGAGGAGGGAGTCGCCCGAACAATCGCGTTCTGGGCCCAGTATATCTGGAGGCTAGCATCTCTGCCCCTCGGGTGATGGACATATGCAGACCCCTATCCCAAGACTCTTCTCCTGGAATCGTGCGTGACCGCAGGGCTGGGTATGTTCCCACCTCCGCCGTGTCCGCCGTACCGCGATAAGAGGATTCCCCCATGGTCTGAACCACACGACCTTAAACTGTGTTGTCTGGTCCTACCACACGACCGTAAACTGTGATCGTCTTGGCCGCCTGACGAGAAACGGCACTGCATCGTGATGTCCTCCTCAGGGGACACTCATGTTGGGCGCTGGTTAATAACCACACCATTCATCAATGCCTTCCATGGCTTGATTATTGTGGCGACGCCAGAGATTTCTCAATCACAGGCATTGTCGCCGCACAAAGAAAAACCATTCATCTTTAAGGACAAACAAGAAATATCAAATGCCGCTCCTTCTGTGTGTGAGGGTCAGACCCGCACTCTTCCCCACGCTGGTGCCCGATTGTGTTGCGCCGCGCTTCAAGAACTACGTGTGGCTTGATTCCCATCCTTATGGGATACGTAGGAACGCCCGAATGTTTGAAACTTCGGGTCCAGCCCCCCACCTCTTAGAGATTCCCCCTTCTCTGGGGAATCCGCCGCCTTCAGGTCACCCTCAAGGCGTGTCCCTCGACCCCTTGCAGTGGTCCACCGGTGTCAAGAGTACTCTGGTTTATTGCCAGGAGGGTCAGGATCCGCTTGGTCAGGTTTCCTCCGCTTTTCAGGCTTCGTGCTCCCTTTCATTCGGACCCATCGTCTACGCCCTGGGTGGAGCCCCCGTGAACGGTTCGGACACAATGCCTCAGTGCTCTCCCACCGACTCGGGCCGGTACCCCCAATGGCCTCGGGCAGCAAATCGATATGAATCTTGCGATTGAGCGGTCGATGCTCGTTTGCTGCCTCATTCCACCAACGGTTAGTGCGATATTGATGCTGCTTTTCCGCCACGGTCGGCAGTACTCCCATATCGTTACGCCGGTGCCCCCAGTCCTTGAATGAATGGCCGCATGATTCACATTTTCCACCTCCCATTCTGACCAGGCGAAACCTCGACACTCTTGACACTATCCCTCAGTGCATCTTCGCATATCCAGGGGATAGGACCACGATGTAGCGTACTTTGAGGTTCTTATGGTCCGAGCTCTAAGACCTTAAACTAAGATCTCCCCTTATGGTCCGAGCTCTAAGACCTTAAACTAAGATCTAGCCCCATGGTCCGAGCTCTAAGACCTTAAACTAAGATCTCTCCATGGTCCGAGCTCTAAGACCTTAAACTAAGATCTCTCCTTATGGTCCGAGCTCTAAGACCTTAAACTAAGATCTCCCCTTATGGTCCGAGCTCTAAGACCTTAAACTAAGATCTAGCCCCATGGTCCGAGCTCTAAGACCTTAAACTAAGATCTCTCCATGGTCTGAGCTCTAAGACCTTAAACTAAGATCTCCCCTTATGGTCCGAGCTCTAAGACCTTAAACTAAGATCTCCCCTTATGGTCCGAGCTCTAAGACCTTAAACTAAGATCTAGCCCTTATGGTCCGAGCTCTAAGACCTTAAACTAAGATCTACCCCTATGGTCCGAGCTCTACGACCCTAAACTAAGATCTCCCCAAATGGGGTCCTACGTCCTGCATGACGTTAAACTGCACTCTCAGAACTACGTGTGGCTTGATCTCCAGCCTGATGGAGTACGTAGGAACGCCCGGGCATTCCGACTCGGGTCCAGCCTCAGGGATCGTTAAGTCCCGCCCCTCCTCGTCGCCGGCCGTCTGGCCTGGCTTCTGGTAGAGTGGTGCAGTTGTGATATTCTCCCCGATTCAGCTCGGGATGCCCCATTGCAAGGATGGGAAGCGACGGTTTCCTCGTCAGAGAGGTGCTGTCTGAGAATTGGGGTGACTCACGGCCAGATTAGTGCATCCGCCTAATACGCTTTCCCCACGGTGGTGCAATTTTGAGAGCGTTGGATTCTGTCCGAACAAATCGTCACTTCGCCCCACGCTTCGCATGCCCTGTTGATCTGGATTTCCACCCTTGTGTCTGAAGGAACCCCAAAGCGGTATTCATGATGACATGTGGTCCGCCTCCTGCAATATGAATGATGACCTTTTTCGGCCCGTCTATTGCAGTTGTTATGGTCGATCCACTGTCCGCCTACCGTCTTGGGCATTTCCTGGAAGGCCGACCGTTGTGGATGTCTGGATTCGGGACACGCGATTCACCTCTTCTCATTTCCCTATGTTCGGATAAAATCTCAACGCCCCTAGCATTGTCTCGCTCGTGTGTCGGAACAGGTTGGGGGGATGGTACATTGATTAGGTCTGAGGTCTCCTTTCCTAGGAATGACCTCCCTCTTTTCTCCAGAAACCCAGGGCCCCTATTTATAGGCGAGGCCGGGGTCCGCGCTGCGCGGAAAGCGCATTGCGCGACCGCAGCGGCGAATTTCGTGCCCGGCGCCCCTTTTTGCGCGCCTAAGTCCCGCGCAGCCCAGGATTTCGGCATTCCGGCGTCTCCCTCGGAACCCGATCGTTGCGACTTCTCGCCGATCAGATTCCGAGGGGGGGCTTTTGTAGACGCCGGAAAAGTCAGTTGTTCCCAAACGAAGCTCCGGATGCGGAAAGCGAAGTGATATTTGGAGTCAGAGGCACGTTCCGGAGGGCCCGGAGGACTTGCGCGAAATTTCAGAGGCTCGCGCGCAAAGTTGAGTCGCGGCGCGCAATCCTCCCGGGATGCGCGCAATGCGCTGGGCCGGCACGCTATTTTGCGCGCCCGCGGCCTGCGCGGCGCCCTTTGCGCGCTGGGTCCTGATTCCGCGCCCGCGAACCGAATTGCGCGCCCGAGACCGGATTCCGCGCTCGGGGTTGCCTATAAATATAAGGCGACCCCCGACGTTTTGAAGGTTGCCAGAATCCGAAGCGTCGCTCGTTCGCGCAATCCGACCCCTTCCGCGCGCAATGCCGATCTTCAGGTAACCTCCTTTCTTTCGCGCAATAGAGCCTTGGGGTTCGCCTTCGCGCGCAATTCCCTTGGCTCCTTTACTTTGAATAAATTTCAACCCGAAGGCCTTTGCGCGCAAAAGAAGCCTCTTGCGCGCAATTGCCCCCGGGTGCGCGCAATCCGACCCGATTGCGCGCACCCCCCATTTTCAAAGTGGCCATTCGTTAGAGAATGAGCCGTTGCCCCCGAGCGCTACCCGAAGACCGGTGCGCGCAATCCCAATCATCCGCGCGCGAAGCGCTGGCCCAATTGCGCGCCAGCCCGCCATTTTGCGCGCCAACCCGCGGTTTTGCGCGCAAAGCTCCTCTTTTGCGCGCAATCCGCCAGGGTCGCCTCCCTTGACCCCCTGAGGGTACCCGCCTGCTTGGCGCCCGATGATCCTCATCCTGGGTGCCTGAACCGTGCGCTGTCTTCCCGTGCAGCCTTCCAGGCTCGTGCGAAGTGACACGGACCCATCGGCGGCACTCATCGTCCAGCATGACGTTAAACTGCATATTCGTCCAGCATGACGTTAAACTGCGTAATGTCCCGCATGACGTTAAACTGCACGTATGTCCAGCATGACGTTAAACTGCACATCCGTCCAACATGACGTTAAACTGTACTACGTCCAAGCTGCATGACACTAAACTGCCTAGCCCCCATCGTCCGCGCTGCAAGACGTTAAACTGCCAAGTGGTTCGTCCTCAACACACGACGTTAAACTGTACTTCGTCCGGCAAGACGTTAAACCGTCCGCTTCGTCCTCAACACACGACGTTAAACTGTACTTCGTCCGGCAAGACGTTAAACCGTCCGTTTCGTCCTCAACACACGACGTTAAACTGTACTTCGTCTGGCAAGACGCTAAACCGTCCGCATCATTCGATCCCGTGCCTCGCACGCAGGGTCTCCCCCGGTTTGGATGTGGCCCCCACCCGCTCGTCTCTGCAGGGATGTCGGGATTGTCCCTCTTTTGGGACGATTTAATGGGAGCGGCTTTTCCCTACGGGGGCAGGGTATTACAAACCCCTAGTTTCTCGTGAGAGGTTGCACATGTGTATCTCCATTGCGCCTCCCCACTGCCGAAGCCAGTAGAGGGTGTGACTGGGATCGAGGTGTCTTCTTCTTTCGGTCCAAGTCCCTTCCAACTGAGTTTTGCCGCATCCGGGCTGCCCCAAGCGCGTAAGTCCTGACAGAATGAACTACGTGGACTTTGATCCCTGTCTTCTATACAGGGTACGTAGGAAGCCTCCCTGAGGTTCAAGCCCACCACCTGGTCGTCCCGGTCGTATTTACGTCGGTTCGTCCATCAGTGGACCCCTCCAGGGTTCACGCTTGCGTCGATTCACCTATGAATCCGCCCCTGTGGGAGACTGCCTGTGTGTATCTCCACGGTGCCTCCCCACAGCCCCCCTTTTCCATTTCTCCTTTTATCGTCCAGCATGACGTGAAACTGTGGTCCACCCGGCCGTTCCATCCCCCTCTGTGCGAGGTGGTTCGGTTCAATCCTCCGCCCGGCGGCCTAGACCTCTTCATGAGTCGGCTTGCCGACGTCCAGCATGACGTTAAACTGTATACCCGAACTACGTTGACTTTGATCCGTGCTAATGCGCGGTACGTAGGAAGCCCCTCCGGGGTCCAAGCTCTTCACTCCATCATCCATCCTGATCCTTACCCGGGCCGCCACATCCCGGTGGGGTCATGCCACTTCACTCCACTCCACGTTACTTGGGAAGCCGCCCATGTGCTGGCCCCAGCGTCGGAGGTTCCCCGCAAGGGGTTCTGTCATCTGATCCACTTTTCGTGTTGATCGGTCCGATGCCGTCCCCGCTGGACGTTAAACTCGCGGCATACCCCGTGTTAAACATGGGAAGCTGAGGAAAACCTCAGGTGACACAGTTCCCCGCACCCAGTGCGGGATGCCTCAGGCCATCATGCCTTCGAGAAGCCCTATTAGGGACGGAAGACAGACGTGCAGAGCCGCAGTGTTACGACACGCCCCCCAGCACCCAGAGCCACCCGGCCTTCTCACCGCAGGTTGCTGCCCCGACCAGACTCTTTGGAACGTCCGGGCGGAAGCAGCGTAATTAACCGGTGTCCATGAAGATATGGCGCCGGGAACGAGATTCACGAAACATTCTTAAGTCTATGAGGGAGACCCGGATTAGGCGACGAGTTCCGAGGAGACGTCCAAGGAAGGAGGAGCCGACATCCCATCATCCCGGTTTCGATCAAGGAGCAGACGCCCCTGAATAAGGGACGAATGCCGCCCGCCCTTGGAAAGCGGGACTGCGGGACCACAAGCCGCGCGCCCATCCCCTCGGGTTGACGGGTGCACGCGCGAACGCATCCTGGCGGAACAGCGTAACCCGACGCACATCCGCACCGAAACAACATATAATATAGAGGGGAAATATGATGAAGTTCATGAATTTCCATTTTTATGCAGTTTTCAACTTGTATAGGGATAACTAGAAATAGTGTCTCTGATGTTACCAAATAAACTAAAATATGATTGATTATTACTAGTATTACATCTCAACGAAGTAATTATTTTATTGTTATATTGATATTAATAATTAATTAATCTCATATGATCACGAATAAATAATAAATATATAAGAATGGATGGATGATAAATTCATATATTCTAAGGGTTATATTTTGTTAATGTAGTTATATAGAGTTTAATCGAAATGTACAAGTCATGAAATGAAGTTCACCAAACATGTATGATTCATAGGATATATTGATTAAAAAATTGAAATTGAATCAGGGAGTAGTTAATACAACATTTTTTGACTATCAAAATGAGAATGTATCTTTTTTAACATGACAATGTATAGTCCCACAAGGTTTCCCCATAGCATTTTATATAATTTATGTTCTCAATGAATGTGTAACATGATTGGTAAAGACTTAAATCCATTAAAACTATAATAAATGTGATTACACACTATGTATCAGAAATATACATCATCTAACTAATTAATTTATTCATGGAGTACATGACCAGCTACCTGACCATGTTCCGTGAAGATATGGAATATGATGTGCATGGTATGTAGCTTTCTATTATGCACTGTATATTTTTCTAGTTACTAATAGAAATAATTTTTTCAAATAATTAATTAATTATTCCATAATAAATAGCATTTCATGTAGTTGGGGTGTTACTATCAAACATGTTTTTAAGGGTATAAAAAATCTCAATTAATATATCGTAACTAATTCACCATAAGGATGGATTTATTTACTACATGAATTTATAGTGTTACACATTTCATGGGTCAAAACATGTTCTAACACCCCAAGGGTATCTAAAAATAAATTAAAATTCTTGTAATTTTGTATAAAGTAGTTATTTATAAGTAGCTGTTAAACATAATTTTATTGCTTCTATGTTTTGAATTTCGAAAAATGTTCATCTACAATTGTGTTCAATATATTATTTAGAGACTTTTGGATCCAACTTGTTTTTTGGGTGAATAGTGACATACCCTTAAGAATAGTGATATATATAGTAATATAACCTTAAAAAATAGTAAATTTTATTATTATTTTAGTCCTTAAGGCTTTAATATAATGATATCTTGATTAAATTTTCATTGAGATATAAAAGTAGTTATAGTTTTTATATATTTAATTTTAAATTATGTATGATTTTATTTAAATATTAAATTAAAAATATTTGAATTTTTTTTCAAAAAATTGTTCATATTTTTTGAATTCTACACAACGATAAATGGTTAGGGTGAATTTAGGGTGTTTTCTAAAACATTTGATTTTTTGGTGAATAGTAAAAAATACAGTTTTGAGTTTCTAAGTGTTAATGAAATCATTAATGATATAATAATGATGAAATAAATCTTGTCGACTTTTGTATAGTAAAATAAGTTATGATGTGTCCCAAGTGGCTTATACCATGGTAAAATACCATGGGAAAGTCCAGTGTTTTTCAAATACCACTAATGAGGTGTCCTGTGGAAATTATTAAAATATTCCCTCACGATTGCTATAAGCACAGACCCATTCATTCATTAACATCTTTCTATATTCTACATCAATAAATAATTGGAATCCAAAGCCCCTTGTAGTCTTAATAAGGTTTCTTCAATCCGCCAAGGTCTGAACCAACATGTTATAGGTGTTACTCTACAAGGTTAGACATTTATCAATTTCTTTCTTTTTTCATTCAAGTTCTCATTTATGTGGAATAACATTCATGTATCCATACCATGTTCTTATTTTCCATAATATTCATGATATGTTCTGTATTATGATTCATTTTTGGAGGGGTGAAAATTGTCCCATCTTTTTTTAATTTTTTCTAAAACAAGGGTGCATAGCTTTTACACTGCCAAATTTTTGTAAAGGATTTTTCAATTATTCTTTATCTTTTTAGTTCCTTTATTTTCATATTATTTCTCCATCACCTCTTACCCAAGATGAAGGAAAACTCCATAAATCATTTATATTTTGAATGTTCTCATTTTCATGGAAAATTTATCATCATTCTTCTTCTCCTCTCCCACTTATTAATGGAATAATAACATTGTTTGTGATGTGTTGAATTACCGACATCATGGACGAAGTGATTTCCATTTTCATTAAATCTTTCATGTCTAGTCATGAAACTACTTTTATGGTTTAAAAATGTTAAAATATATTTATTATGTATCATCCATGGTTTTGGATTTTGTTTACTCATGGTTTTGATTTATAAGAAAAATTGAAGGCGTTATTATCAAAGAACCACTAAAATGATCTAAACAAACATCATTAATGGTTTAACATAGGAATCATCCTAATAGAAAATATTAAAATGATAAATGGTATATATTATGGTACTAGGGATATGTAAATACTTTTCCATTACAATTATGTAGTTTCACTTATAATCTACAAGAACAACCATCAAGAATCGATCATGAAAACTATGTAAAGAACTCACCCAAAGCAGTGCAAGGAACAAAATACAAAAAATTAAAGGGTGGAATGAGGTTATAAAATTATCATATATTCTCTTAAAAATAATAAATTTTTTCATTGAAATAATAATAACACTTTTTTAACCATTATACAGTATGTTTAAACCTATTTGAAGTAAGACAAGCATGGGGTAAGGGAATTCTTAACACGATTTCCATTCATTAGGTTAACCTTATACTTCATTGTTACATGGTATTAAAATTGATTTTTTGATGAAAATTGGTTATACTATGTTTAATTATGTGTATTTATAGTGTATATGTATATTAAATCTACTCTATTAATCCCCTCTCCCATTGTATGTAATATATAAGTGGCTTTCCATTTTAAAAACCTCTTTTAAAATTCGATTTTATGAAATTTCAAATCAATGTTTTTATGGAATTATTCATGTTTTGTGATTATGTTTTGGTTTCTTTGAATTGTTTATGATGAATGGTGGGACATATATCTCCATAAAATTTATTGGGTATCTTTAAGTTGGAGTTTGGTCATATGGTTTCTCCATGTGTAACTACGATGGTTACACAAATTGTAAGGTAGCTATAAGGGTTACAAATTATAAGGTAGCCGAGAGGGTTAAAATATTATTTACGTAATTCACCAAGATACCTTTATTTTTTTACTTATTTTTTTAGGTATTTTGGAAATCTCATGTTTCAAAAAGTAAGTATATATATATATAGGTGATAAGTATGTCTTTTAAAAATGATTTCATGAATTACAAGTATTCATGGTATAATATGTTATTTCATTATTTAAATATCCAATTATGAGGTTTTGTGCCCATACCATGTTTTTAAATGTTTTTTATAGGTTATTAGGTTTTTTAAGACAATTAAAGAATCCATGTTAAATTTTTTATGAACTTCCAAGAAATCACATTTTATATTTCATGTTTTTATATTATGGAAAAAATGGAAACTTATTCTATGGTATCAACTTTGTAACAATGTGTAATGTAATGAATGTATTATTTACCAATTATCCAAATTAATAAACATGAAAAGATCCTCAAAGTAAAAGGAAGTGTTTTCTTTACTAAATTCAAGACTTTTTATGTAATAATGCTAGGTTCTTATAGTTGGTATCATATAATGATTTAAATATCTTTAGCGGTTAGGAATATGTTAAAAGAATAGTATAAATTATTATTACTCTTTGATTAATTTGAAATATTATATATTTTTATGATTTCCATGTTGATTTGTGTAAGATATGTTTATTTAGAATGGTTTTTCGTTGAAGATACAAGGAATTATCTAAAGTGCTAAACATGAAAAGATCCTCAACGTAAAAGGAAGTGTTTTCTTTACTGAATTCAGGAATTTTTATGTAATAATGCTAGGTTCTTATAGTTGGTATCATATAATGTTTTAAATAACTATAGGGGTTAGGAATATGTGAAAAGGATATTATAAATTAATATTACTCTTTGATTAATTTTAAATATTATAGAATTTTATGATTTCCATGTTGATTTGTGTAAGATATGTTTATTTAGAATGGTTTATCGTTGAAGATACAAGAAAAATGAAGAGGGGAGGCACCAGTCCCGAATGGTAGGTATTAAAACCAAGTAATTTTTGATAGTAATGGATCAGTTAAGGAAAAAAAATAAATAGTGGTGGCATTCATTTGAGAGAATAACTCGAGGTACCACAACATAAGATAACAATAGTGGAACATTTTATGAGACAACCCCCTCCTACAATCCATGGATCTTCTGACCCATTAGCAGTTGAATGATGTATTAAATCTCTTGGAATGATATTTTATGTACTGGGATCTTTATATAATAAAAATGTATGTTTTTTCATTTATCATTTTGAAGGTGAACCTGATTAGTGGTGGTCAAGGGTAAATAATATCAAGGATTTAAGGGATATTGATGCCTTTGAGGTGGATGGATTTAAAAGTCGTTTCCTTGAAAAATATTTTCCTAAGGTGGTGGGACTTATAATGGTGAAGTAATTCCTTGAATTGAAGTAAAAGGAGGAAGATTTGATGGTTGTGTTTGAAGCTAACTTCACCCGACTAGTGAGGTATGATCCAAATCAAATTCTAGATCGTGATAACAAAATCAACCACTTTTACATCGGATTAAAACCAAGGTATTGAAGGTTGATTTCCTGCCATGAATTCAAAAGTTATGAAAATATTCTCTGATGTGCTGAGAGTGTAGAGAAGGATTTTTTTATTATCATTTTCATTTTGGAAATAAGGAGAAGAAGATGTCCAAGTGGCAAGCGATGGGTAAGAATCAACCCAAGATATCTGATGGTAAGAAAATCTAGTTTCCAGTTTCTGAGAAGTGTGGCATGAAACACACTGGGGAATGTCTTAGAAAAAGTAGGATGTGTTTTTAATGTGGTATGTTTGGACATATGGAATGAGATTGAAATGAAAATGAACCTAATACTAATCCAGATAAGCAATCTATAAAGTGTTTTAAATGTTGTGATATGGTTCGTTATGAAAATTCCTGCCCAAAGAGAGATTTGAGTGAAGGAAAGAAGCCAGACTGTAATCAGACATGTGTAGTGTGTTCTTTTGTAACTACATCAGTAGATGTCAGTCCATCTAATGAATTTTTATCAGGTACATTTTTTTGTTCAGTGACATTTGGCTAATGTTTTTTTTTTGATGTGGGGTCTACACATTCCTCTATCTCTAAGTTATTTTTATGTAAATTAGAAATATAACTTCAACAAATGAGACCCAAACTTGTTGTTAAAACACCAGGGGAAATATTATTTCAAAGAGGAATTATCATAATATTTCTATTATTTTCTATGAAAAGAAATTACCTGCAAACCATGATGTTTAACCCTTAGTAGAGTTTAATGTTATTCTGGGAATGGATTGGTTTTTTGTTTATCAGGTAAAGATTGACTATAGAGCTAAAGATGTTTTTTAAAGAAACAGTTTTAGTTTTTATATAAGAATGAACCCATAAAATTGATAACATAACAGTAAGATGAGAAACTATTGAAATATGGAAATGAAATTTATCTTGCTCATATTGGTTAAAACAAGGAAATTGTTCAGATTAATGATGTGCCAGTGGTAAATGAATATGCTGATTTCTTACTAATGAGTTACCTAGTGTCATACCCAATCGGGATGTCGAATTCACAATTTACAAAGTTCCTGATGCTAAGAAAATTTCAAAACCACTTCATCGAATAGATCAAATATAACTTCTTGAATTGAAAAATCAATTTCAGGATTTTCTTGATAAAGGCTTCATTCATCATAGCACGTCACCATGGAGAACCCCTATTCTGTTCGTTAAAAAGAAATATGGTTCCATGAACCTTTTCATTGAATATAGATCATTGAATAAAATCAAGATTAAAAATATGTATTTGTTACCTCAAATCATTGAATTGTTTTATCAGCACCAGGGAGCTTAGTACTTTTCCCGGATTGACTTGAGATCTCGATACCATCATCTAAAGGTGAAGGAGGATGACATCTCGAAAAAAACAATTCAATCTTGATAAGGGCATTAATTTTTTTTTTGTTATGTTGTTTGGGTTAACTAATGAACCTACTATATTCATAAATCTTATAAATATATTATTTAATGTGTTCTTTTATAAGCATTTGGTTGTGTTTATTGGTGACATTTTGGTATTTTCTAAAAAAATTGGAGCATGAAAAACATCTAAGGGTTGTTCTAAAAACATTAAAAGAAAATATCTCTATGGAAAATTTACAAGTATGATTTTTGGTTGAAACATATTTCATTTCTTGGGAACATTTTAAATAAGGATGGTATGACAGATGACCCAGCCAAAACAAGAGTGGTTGAAGAAGGTCCAAGACCAAAAAATGTTACAGAGATTCATATTTTTCTTTGATTAGTTGGTTATTATTGATAGTTTTTTATGAACATTGAACGGTTATCAAGCCATATAACTATGTGAACACAAAAAGGGGTTAAATTTGTTTGGATGGAATAATGTGATGTATGTTTTTAGGAACTGAAGAAGAGATTAGTGAATTCTTTAGTTTTGTCCTTGCCTTTTCGAAATGGTGGGTTTTTTATCTACAATTCTGCTTCTTTGAAGAGAATTGGTAGTGTTTTAATGAAAAATTATTAGGTAATTGATTATTATTCAATACAACATAAACCTCATGAGATTAATTATCCCAGAAATGATTTGGAATTCATAGTTGTGGTTTTTGCTTTGAAAATTTGGAGACATCATTTATAATGATCCAAATGTCAAATATATACAGACCATAAATGTTTGAAGTATACATTCACTCAGATAGAATTAAACATGAGGCAGAGGAGATGGATCGAACTGATGAAGGATTATGATGGAATGATCAGTTACCATACTTGAAAAGAAAAAAAGTGGTGGATGCCTTGAGACTAAAACCTCATGAATCATTAACCATATTACGTTTGGAACATGATACTTTGATTAATTATTTTATTAATTTTGGATTAGAAGTTGTTAGTGCCTGAAATACCTCATTTTTTGCCTCATGTTTCAGTTTTTTCATCGTTATCGTACAATATTAAGCAAGCGCAGATGGAAGACCATGAGTTACAAAAAGGTAGACTTGGATAAAGTGAGTATGTTTTCAGAATTTAACATTGATAATGATTGTGTTTTAAGATTTTGTAAAATGTTTTGTGTGCCTCGTGATTCCCAATTGAAGAAAAAATTGTTGTGTGATGCTCATAGTTCACCATTTTTAGTTCATCTTGGATGTACTAAGATGTACAAATACATTCAAGAGTATTATTGATGGGATGAATTTAAAATAGATATTTGAGATTTCACCATGAAATGCTTGACATGTCAATAGGATAAAGTAGAGAGAAAGTTACCAAAGGGGATGTTTCATCCTTTTCTATTGCCAGAGTGGAAATTAGAGAATGTATCCACAAAGAATGCAGTGCGACTACCAATGAATTCTCGAGATAACAATGTGATTTGGGATATTTTGTTCTGCTGACAAAATCTGAACAATTTCTTTCTATTTGAGATACAAAGTCTTTGGATCAGTTTTATCAACTGTACCTCGAGCAGATTTCGAGGTTACATGGGGTTCCTGTTTCCATTGTATTAGATCGGGATCCCAAGTTCACTTCTATCTTTTGGAATGGAATTCAGAAGTCGTTGAGTCCAGAATTAAATATAAGTATAACTTTTCATCCTCAATCAGATGGGATGTTTAAACAAATAATTCAAACAATGGTGGATATGCATTGAGCTTGTTCAATGTACTACCAGGGAAGTTGCGATCAACATATTTCATTAGTTGAGTTTTCTTATAATAATAGATTTCTTTCCAGTATTCAGATGGAACCTTTTGAGAATTTGTATGTGAATCAGTTTCATACTCCAGCATTTTGATATGACTATGGTGAATGAAAGTTGATGGGGCCAGAATTAGAAGAATTGCCCAAGAAAGTAAAGATGATCTTGCTGAACATGAGGGCAGATCCGAGCTAGAAGAAAAGTTATGCAGATGATAGAAGGAAAGACATCTCTAACTAGTTTGGTAAAAATATTTTCATTAAAATATCTCATTGGAAAAGTGTGATGCATTTTGGTATGAAAGGAATGTTAAGTCCTTGATTCATCGGTCCTTCTGAAATCATGGAAAAAGTTGAACCAGTAGCATACCGAGTAGCTCTGACTCTAATTTGGTCTCAGGTACACAATTTTTTTCATGTTTCAATGTTGAGAATGTATGGGCCTGATTCATCACATTTCGTGACCCCAGAAGTAGTTCAGCTGAAAGATAACCTTTATTATGAAGCGATAGCTGATTAGATTCTTGGTCAAAGGGAACATGTATTGTGGAATAAGGCAATCCACCGGGTACAGGTTTTTCAGAGAAACCACATGGTTGAAGAAGCAACATGGGAGTCTGAAAATTATCTGAGGGAAAGGTACCCTCACTTTTTTAATAAAAAAATTAAATTGTGAGGATGTAATTTTCAAAAGGAGTGGATAATGTAACACCACATGGTTTTCTAAAAATAAATTTAAATGCTTGAAATTTTGTTAGAAGTAGATATTTATAAGTAGAATTTATACATAATTTTACTTTTTAGAAGTTTTCAATTTAAAAAATGGTAATCTAAAATTGTGATAAGTATGTTATTTGGAGTCTTTTGTTTACCAA
Source organism: Viscum album (assembly GCA_963277665.1). NCBI lineage: Eukaryota > Viridiplantae > Streptophyta > Magnoliopsida > Santalales > Viscaceae > Viscum > Viscum album. Next base: position 1,285,751,046 of record OY728141.1, read on the forward strand.
CTTGTTTTTTATAGTGAATAGTAACATTGCCTTATAAATAGTAGTATTAATAAAAATATGACCCTAATAGAAAAACATGTACATGAAAATCAAGAAGTTAACACCCAAAACATGGGTATTAATGAAATGTTATTAACAAGAAGGAGATAAAATAATAATATATGATAATATATGATATTATAAATATTAAAATTATTTTGGAATAAATTAATAACTTACATTAAACTATTATACATGTGGTAATACCACATTCAACAAAAATGTAGCGTGATGCAAGGGTTTTTCTCATGTCACTTTTATTTGTGTGAGATATGCCTTATTAAAAACACATTCATTTTGTGTGATGTACTTCCCATTTTGATATATCGTATCATTAATAACTAAATCTTTATTCCGTTTATTTTTTTATTTGATAAATATTTACTTTTATGTGGATTATGATTCAAAAAAAATTAATGTCGTATAGGACACATTGATTTAAAAATATAATTTTAAATTTATTCATTTCATTATTTCCTAAAATGAATACCAAATTTATATATTGTGTCTACATTGAATGATACATGAATTTCTATGGAAATAAACCTAAAAATATATTATCTACTCAAAACATATACTTTTTTTATAGTAATTATTATTAATTAATTAAATTGATCATTTTGATATATGATGAATGATTTGGACATGCAATAATGTGTGGGGACTGTATGAAGAAAATCCCATTGATTCAATGGTAGAATCATGAGATTATTAAATGTAAAAAATTAAATAGGTTTGTATGAATGATGATTAAAAAATTCTATGAAATTTCATTACAATAAAGGTACTTAATTCATTGGAAACATGAAGTCCAATAATTAACTAGTTCTTTCATTATGATTTCAGATACTTGAGTCCATGATATTTTCACTATGATATAGTTTATGGATTATATTTTTTGAAATTTTTATTCAACAAAATTTAATGTGTGTTTAATTAATTTACCATTCTATATTAATTATTCTTTAATGATTTCAGGATATATTTCGCTATATATAACTCTATTTAGCAATTGATATCACCCCTTTATAATGTTTCATTACTCTTCAGGTTTCAAAGTATAATATCATGACTAATATGTTGGGTTAAACTAATTCTAATAATGTTGTTATCAAAGAAAATATATATTTGTTTTTAATGTATTGAATTTTATTTTAACTTTAGATATGTGTCTACATTATAAATACAACTAAACAATTCTATACCTTGGGATTCTATTTCTTCTATCATATGACAGTGTAAAAAAGTAAGGCACTTGCCCCTCACTACTGGAGTCCAGGTCATTACACCTTATCACCCATATTAATTATTTTTTAATCAGTGATTATTAATGAAATCATTTAAACAAACCAAAATAGTACATATTTATTTCTAGAGTATTACATGAAATATTTTGGAACATGATTGGATCATTTCTAAAAAAATACTATTTTTCCTCTTCTAAAACAATAGTGTTACTAGTACTCTCAAAAAATAATTAATGATGTAAAACATTACATGAGAGGTAATTATATATATTGAAAAAATGATTATAAATTTTATGGGATGATCATTGCTCATGAAAAATAATATTCCAATTCATATAATATAGGGGAGAAATATTATGATGTTAATGAATTTATATTTTTAGGGGGTTTTCTGCTTGTATAGGGCTAACTACAAGTAGTGTCTCTAATGTTACCAAATTACATAAAATATGAATCATTATTGCAAGTATTTCATATAAATAATTTAATTATTTTAACATTATATTTATATTAAGAATTAATTCACCTCATAAGATCAAGAATAAATACTAAATAGATAAAAATTAATGGAGGATCAATTCATATTTTCTAAGGGTTCTATTTTGATAACTTAGTTCTATAAAGTTTAATCAAAATGTACATGTCATGAAATGAAGTTCACCACATATGTATGAGACATAGGATATATGGATTAAATAAAAGAAATTGAATCATGGAGTAGTTAATACAACATTTGTCGACCATCAAAATTGGAATGTAGCTTTTGTGACTGCCCACATGGTTTTTCTATAGTATTTCACATAAATTCTATTCTCAATGAATGTGTAACATGCTATTTAAATACATAAATCTTTTCTAACCATAATAAATGTGATTACACTCCATATATCTAACATATACATTATCTAACTGAATAATTTATTCATGGAGTACATGACCATGTTCCTTGATGTCATGGAATGTGATGTGCATGGTTTGTATTTTTCTATTATGCACTGTGTATTTTTCTAGTTTCTAATAGAAATAAAATTTTCAACTAATTAATTAATTATACCATAAAAATAGAATTTCATGTAGTTGGTGTGTTATCATCAAACATGTTTTTAATAGTATATAAAATATCAATTAGCATCTAATAAATAATATAATCACTATAAGGATATAATTATTTACTACATACATTTATAGTGTTACACATCGCATGGGATAACACATGTTGTAACACCCCACGTTTTTCTAAAAATAAATTGACATTATTGAAATTTTTTATAATGTGGATATTTATATGTTTTCTTTAAACATAATTTTATTGCTTCTATGTTTTGAAACTCAAAAATTGGACATCTACAATTGTGTTTAGTATATTATTTGGATACATTGGGAACAAAATTGTTTTTTTGGTGAATATTAACATACCCTTATGAATAGTAATATGAATAGTAATATGACCCTAATGAATAATTAATTTTTTTATTATTTTATTTTCTTAATTCTATAAGATAATGACATCTTGATTAATTTTTCATTGAGATATAAAATAAGTTATAGTTTTCATATATTTATTTTTTAAATTATATGTGATTTTAATTAAAATTTAAATAAAAAATATCTAGAAAATTATTTTCACAAAATATTCATCATTTTTGAATTCTACACATCAATAAATGGTTAGGGTTAATTTTGGGGATTTTTTTCAAACAATTGATTTTTCTGTGAATTGTAAAAAAATACAGTTTTCAGTTTCAGAGTGTTAATGACGTCATTAATGATGTAATAATGATGTAACAAATATTGTCAAATTTTGTATAGTAATATAAGTTATGAGGTGTTTTGTGTGGTTTATACTATGGGAAAATACCGTGGGCAAGCCCATGGTTTTACAAATACCATAAATGAGGTGTCCAATGGAAATTATTAAAATATTCCCTCACATTTTCAATAAACACAAACCCATTAATTAATTAACATCATTCCAATTTCCTCATTAATGATGATTTGGCATATTTAGCTCCCTATTTTTCCTCCCAAGGTTTCTTGAAGCCCCCAGGTTCCCGACCATCATGTTCTAGGTGTTACTCTACATGGTATGAAAATTCTCAATTTCTTTTTTTCAATCAAGTTCTCTTTTACATCGTATAAATTTCAAGTACCCATACCATGTAATTATTTTCCTTCATATTAATGATCTATTCTGTATTATGATTCATTTTTATATGGTTGAACCATTTTCCCACTTTTTATAATATTTTCATAAACCATGGTGCCTAGCTGTGAGCCTGCCGGATTTTTGTAAGGAATTTTTCAATTATTCTTCATTTTTGAGTTCCTTTCTTTTCATATCATTTCTCCATCACCTCTTTCCCAAGAAAAATGAAATGTTTAGAAATAATTTATATCCAATATGTTCTCATTTTCTTGTAAATATCACCATCATTCTTATTCTCTCTTCCCTTTTATTCATGGAATAAAAACATTGCTCGCGATGTGTTGAATTACCAACATTAGGGTCGATGTGATTTCAATTTTCATTAACTCTTTAAAGTATGGTTAGGAAACCATTTTTATGGTTAAACCAAGTTATAATATATTTTTTATGTCTCTTCCATGGTTCTGTAATTTTTTTAGTCATGTTTTTAATTTATAAGAAAAAAATGAAGGCATTATTATCAAAGAACCACTAAAATGATCTAAACGAACATCACTGATGTTTTAACTTATGAATCATCATCATATAATAAATCAACATGATAAATGGTATAAATAATGGTACTATAAATATTTAAATACATTTCTATTCCAATTCTGATGTTTCACTTCCAATTGATAGGAACATCCATCATGAACCGATTACGAAAATCATGTAATGAACTCACCCAAAACAGTGCGTGGAACAAAATACTAACAATAAAATGGTGAAATGAGGTTTTTAAATGATCATATAATATGTTATAAACATGAAATATTTTCTGTAAAATACTAATAACCGTTTTTTAACCATTATACTATATTTTTAAACAAGGTTGATGTAAGACAAGAATGAGGTAAGGGAATTCATAACCCGATTAACATTATTTGGGTTAAACTTATACTGCATTGTTAGAAGGTATTAAAATTGTTTTTTTGATGAAATTTGTTTATTATATGTTGAATTATGTTTATTTACATTGTATATACATATTATATCCACTCTATTAAGCCTCTTTTCAATTTTATGTAATTTATAAGTGGCATTCCTTTTTGAAAACCTATTTTAAAATTCGGTTTTACAAAACTCAAAAGCAATGTTTTTATATAATTATTCATGTTGTATGATTATGTTTTGGTTATTGTGAATTGTATATGATGAAGGGTAGGACCTATATTTCCTTCCAATGCATTGGGTATGTTTATGTTGGACGTCAGTTGTATGGTTACTCCTTGTGTAACTGTGATGGTTACACAAATTGTATAGCAGCTTTGAGGGATACAAATTAAAGGTAGATAAGAGGGTAAAAAGATTATATAAGTAATGCCCCAATATACCATTATGGTTCTACTTATGTTCTTATTTATTGTTGAAATCTCTTGTTTCAAAAACCATATATATATATATGTGTGATAAGTATTTTTTCTGAAAATGATCTCATATGTTACAAGTATTCCTAGTCTGATGAGTTATTTCCTTTTTTTTATATCCCTTACTGAGATTTTGTGGTCATCCCAAGTTTTTAAATGTTATTTAAATGTTATAAGGATGTGTATGAAAATGAATTATGAAACATTAAATTTTGGAAGAATTGTCAAGAAATCATGTTTTCTGTTTTAATGTTTTATATTTTGAAAAAAATGTAAACTGTTTTTATTGTATCCACTCTGTAACAATGTGTAATGTAATGAATGTATTATGTCCCAATTATCTAAAGATTTAAACTTGAAAATATCCTCAATGTAAAAGGATGTTTTTTCTTGGCTAAATTCAAGATTATATTCACAATAAGGTCATGTGCTTATAGTTGGTATCATAGGAAGGTTTAGATAACTTTAGGGGTTAGGATGATGTTAAAATAATACCATTAATGATTTTTTTCTATGATTAATTTGAAATATTATATAATTTTAAGATTATGATGTTGCTTCATCTAGGATATGTTTGATCAGTATAGTTTTCCACAGAATAAATAGGGAAGCTGAAGTGGGGAGGCAGCAGCCCATAATGGTTGGGATTGGATCAAAGTAGTTTGTGATTGTAATAGCTCAGTTAACATGAGAAATAAATGGTGGTGGTATCCATGAAAGATAATAAACAGATGTATACCAACATAACATTAAAATAGTGGAACAATTTATGAGACAATTCCCTCCTGTTATTAGTGGATATTATGATGCAGTAGCTGTGGAATAATGGATTAAAGACCTTGAAAAGATATTTGATGTAATGGGTTATTCAGATAATCAAATGGTATGTTTTAAAATTTATCGTTTTGAAGGTGTAGTTGATCAGTGGTGGTCAATTTTAAATAATATTATGGATTGAGAGGATATTGATTCCTTTGAGTAGGTGGAATTTAAAATTAATTTCCTTGAATAATATTTTCCTGTGGTGGTGCGACTTATGATGAAGAACCAATTCCTTGAATTGAAGTAAAAGGAGGAAGATTTTTTGGCTGCATATGAAGAAAAATTCACCCGACAGGTGAAGTATGCTCCAAATCATATTCTATATTGTGATAGAAAAATCAATAGTTTTTACTCAGGATTGATATCAAGGTATTGAAGGGTGTTTGCCTACTGTTAATTCAAATGTTATGAGAAACATTTCCAATGTGATGATAGTGTAGATATGGAGTTTTTGGATGATCACATGCATTTTGGAATCAAGGAGTAGAAGTGGTTCATGTGGAATGCAATGGGTAAGATTCAACAAAAGATATTTGATGGTATGAGAATATAGTTTCCTTTTTGTGAAAAGTGTGGCTCGAAACACCCTAGGGAATGTCTAAGAAAAACTGGGATGTGTTTTAAATGTGTTATGTTTGGACATAAGGCCTGCGATTGAAATGAAAATGGTCCTACAATTAATTTTCATAAGCAATCGATAAAGTGTATTAAATGTTGTCAAATGGGTCATTATGCAAATTCCTACCCAAAGAGAGATTTGATTGATTCATTGAAGCCAGACTATAAACAGAAAGTTATAGTGTGTTCCTTTTTAACAATGTCAGCTGAAGTTGGTCCATCCAATGAAGTTATATCAGGTACATAGTTTGTTAATTCAGATTTTTCTAAAGTTTTGTTTGATACATGGTCTACACATTCCTTCATCTCTGAGAAATATTTGGGTAAATTGAAAATATCATCTCAACAAACGAGACCATAACTTGTCGTTAAAACACCAGGGGAAATATTATAATAAAAAAGAATTATAAAAATCTTTCTACTGTGGTCTATGAAAATACATTACCTGCAGACATGGATTTTGTACCCTTAGTCGAGTTTGATGTTATTCTGGGAATGGATTGGATTTCTTGTTATCAAGAAAATATTTATTATAGAGATAAAGAAGTTGTTTTCAAGAATGTTTTTCAATTTATATACAAGAAAGAACCCATACTATTGATAATATATCAGGAAGTTGAGAAACTATTAAAAGATAGAAATTAATTTTATCTTGCATATATTATTTAAAAAAATGGAATTGTTCAGATTAATGATATTCTAGTGGTAAATTAATATCTTTATATTTTTACTGATGATTTAATTGATGTCATACCAGACAAGGATGTTGAATACACAATTGACGTAGATCCTAATTCTAATAAAATTTAAAAACTCCTTTATCATATGGCTCAAATATAACTTCTTGAATTGAAAAATCAGTTGTAGGGTTTTCTTGATAAAGGCTTCATTTGTCATAGAACATCACCATGTAGAGCCCCTATTATGTTCGTTAAAAAGAATGATTGTTCCATGAGAATTTTCATTGATTATAGAGCTTTGAATAGAATCACGGTTGAAAATAAGTATCATTTTCCTCACATCAATGGATTTTTTGTTCAGAAACAGGGAGCTCAGTACTTTTCCATGATTAACATGAGATCTGGATAACATCAGCTGAAGGTGAAACAAGGATGACATCCCGAAAAGTGAATTTTCTTCTTGATATGGGCATTATAAATATGTTTTTTTGTTGTTTGGGTTAACTAATGCATATACTGTATTCATAAATCTTATGAATGGAGTATTTCATGAGTTCTTGGATAAGTTTTTAGTTGGTTTTATTGATCACATATTGGTATTTTCTAAAAAAAGTGGGGCATGAAAAACATCTAAGGGTTGTTCTACAAACATTAAAAGAAAAGAAACTGAATGTAAAATTCGAAAAGTGTTATTTTTTGTTATAAAGGATTTCTTTTCGTGGGAACATTGTAAATAAGGATGATATAATAGTTGATCCTGCCAAAAAAAGAGTGGTTGATGAATGGACAAGTCCTACAAAAGTTAAATAGATTCATAGTTTTCTATTATTATTGGGTCATTAAAGATAGTTTGTTAAAAAAAAATTTGGTTTTCTAGACTGATAACTATGTTAACATGAAAAGGGGTTAAATTTGTATGGATAGAAGAAAGTGTTGTTTGTTATTAAGAATTGAAGAAGAGATTAGTGAATTCTCTTGTTTTGGCCTTGCCTCCTTGAAATTGTGTGTTTTTCATCTTCACTGATGCTTCTTTGAAGAGACAAGGTTGTGTTTTAATGAAAAATGGTCAGGTAATTGTTTATGCTTCAAGACAACATAAAACATCATGAGTTTAATTATCCCACACATGATTTGATATTGGTAGCTGTGGTTTTTTGCTTTGAAAAATTCAAGACATCATTTATACAGATCAACATGTCGAATATATACTAATCATAAAAGTTTGAAAATATATATTCACTCAGAATAAATTAAACGTGAGGTAGAGGAGAAGGATAGAACTAATAAAGGATTATGATTTCACGATCAATTACCATTATGAAATAGAAAAAAATGTGGTAGATTCCTTGAGTCAAAAACATCATGCATCGTTAACTATGTTACATTTGGATCATGATCCCTAGATTAATGATTTGATGAATTTTGGCTTAGAGGTTATTAGTGTTTGAAATACCTTGTTTTTGTCTCAGGTTTTAGGGCAGTCATCATTATAATACAATATTAAGCATGAGAAGAAGGAAGACCATGAGTTGAAAAAAAGCTAGACTTTTTTATTGTTTTTTAGTTTCCATAATTTAACATTGAAAATGTTTGTGTTTTAAGATTTCTTGAATGGTTGTGTGTGCCTTGTGATTCCTAGTAGAATAAAGAATATTTTTGTGAAGCTCATAGTTCTCTATTTTTAGTTTATCCTTGAAGTACTAAGATATACAGAGACTTTCGAGAGTATTTTTGGTGGGTTGTATTGAAAAGTGATATTGGTAATTTTACCATTAAATGTTTGACATGTCAACAGGTTAAAGTAGTGTGGTAGTTACCGAAGGGGTTGCTTCAGCCTTTTCTAGAGCTAGAGTGGAAATGGGAGAATGTATCCATAGACATTGTGGTGGGACTACCAAAGAATTCTCAAGGTAATAATGCGATTTGGATTATTGTTGATCGGCTGAAAAAATGTGCACATTTTCTTTCTATTCGAGATGAAATGTCTTTGGATTAGTTTTCTCAACTGTAACTCAGAAAGGTAGTCAGGTTACATGGAGTTCCACTTTCCATTGTATCTGATCGAGTTTTTAGGTTCACTTATAGCTTATGGAAGGGACTTCAGAAGTTGTTGAGCACACAATTAAATTTCTGTATATCTCTTCATCCTCAATCAGATGGGAAGTCAGAATGAATTATTCATAAATTCGAGGATATGCTTCATGCTTTTTCAATGGACTACAAGGGATGTTGGGATCAACATATTTCTTTAGTTGATTTTTCTTATAATAAGAGTTTTCATTCCATTATTCATATTTCACCTTTTGAGGACTTGTATGGGAAGTGGTGTCAGACTCAAGAGTTATGGGATGAAGCATGTGAATGAATGTTGATGGGGCCATAATTAGTAGAATAAGTGGCTGAGAAAGTGAAGATTTTTCAGCAGCACATGAGCATAGCTCAGAGTAGGATGAAATGTTTTGCAGATGATAAAATGAAATACTTCACTTTCTAGTTAGGTGACCATATTTTCTTTAAAGTCTATCATTTGAAAAGTGTGATGCATTTTGGTAAGAAAGGAAAGCTAAGTCCACGATTCATTGGTCCTTCTATAATTATGGAAAAATTTAGACCAGTAACATACCGAGTATCTCTAAATCCAATTTTTTCTTATGTACACAACATTTTAAATGTTTCGATGTAGAGAATTTATGTGCCATATTCATCACATTTCTTGAGCCCAAAAGTATTTCATCTATTATAGAACCTTTTGTGTAAAGAAAAATATGATCAGATTCTTCATCTAATGGAACATGTATTTTAGAATAAGGTAATCCACCTGGTAATGGTTTTGTGGATAAATCACATGGTTGATGAAGCAACAAAGGAATCTGAATATTTTATGAGGGAGCGGTACCCTCAAAATTTTAACAAGTAAATTAAATTGCGAGGATGCAATTTCCAGATGGAGGGGATAATGTAAAACCCCTGGTTTTCTAAAAATAAATTGAAATGATTGAAATTTTGTTTAAAGTAGATATTTATTAGTAGCCTTTAAACATAATTTTACTACTTATATATTTTAAATTTCAAAAAATGCTTATCTACAATTGTGTTAAGTATGTTATTTGGAGTCTTTTGGAAGCAACTTGTTTTTTATGGTGAATAGCAACGTACCCTTATAAATAGATGTATGAATAGTAATATGAACCTAATGAATAGTAAATTTTATTATTATTTTACTTTCATAAGGCTTTAATATAATGAAAATTTGATTAATTTTTCAATGAGATATAAAATAAGTTATATTTTGTTTTTAAAAAATAATTTTGTAATTAAATATGATTTTATGTAAAAATTAAATTAAAAATATTTAAAAAATTATTTTCAAAATATTTCCTTCATTTTTTAATTCTAAACATCAATAGATGGTTAGGGTAAATTCTGGGGATATTTCTAAAATAGTTAATTTTTCGGTGAATAGTAAAAATACTATATTTTGAGTTTTGGTGTATAATGACATAATTAATGATTTAATATTTATGTACTAAATCTAGATGACTTGTGTATAGTAAAATAGGTTATTAGGTGTCCCAATTGGATTATAACAAGTTCAAATACCATTGTAAAGCCCATGGTTATTCAAATACCACTAATGAGTTTTCCCTTGAATTTATTAAAATATTCTCTAACTTTTGTTATAAATACCGACCAATTACTTCATTAACATCATTCCAAATTCATCATAAACAAAGATCTTGAATTATTACCTGCCTATTAGTCCTAAAATGGTTAGATCAATCCCCCAAGGTCCCAACCTTTACTTTATAGGTGATATTATACAAGGAAAGAAAGTTCTCAATTTTTTTCTTTTTTTCATTCAAGTTCTCTTTTTTGTGGTATAACATTCATGTTTCCATACCATGTTTTTATTTTCCTTCATATTACTTATCTATTCTATATTATTATTAATTTCTATATCGGTGACCCTTTTCCCCTCTCTTTTTAATATTTTCTAAAACCATGTTTCATAGCCGTTAGGCTGCCAAATTTTTGTAAGGGTTTTTTCAATTATTCTTTATTTTTGAGTTACATTATTTTCTTATTCATTCCTCATAACCTCTTACCCTAGAGGAATTAATTCTCCAAATGGGAAATTAATCATCATTCTTTTTCTCCTCTCCCACTTATTCAAGGAATAAAAACATTTTTCATGATGTGTCGGGTTACCGACATCGTGGACGATGTGATTTAAATTTTAATTAACAATTACAAGTTTATTTTTGAACCAATTTTTATGGTTAAACCAAATTATAATATATTTATTATGTCTCACACATGGTTTTATAATTTTTTTACTCATGGTTTTAATTTATAACACAAAATGAGCTCCTTGTTATCAAAAAACCACTAAAATGATCTAATCGAACATCATAAATTTATTAAATTATGTATCATCCTAATATAAAAAATCAAAGGATAAATGGTATAAATTATGGTACTGGAAATATTTAAATACTATTCCATTCCAATTCTATAGTTTCACTTCAATTTGACAAAAACATCCATCGTGAATAGATCATGAAAATCATGTAAAGCGCTCACCAAAAACAGCGCAAGGAACAAAATACTAAAATTTAAAGGGTGAAATGAGGTTATGAAATGATCATATAATATTTTATAAACATGAACATGTTTCTATAAAATACTTATAAAAGAATTTTAAAAATTATACAGGAATTTTAAACATGTTTTATGAACGACTAGCCTTAGGTAAGGGAATTCTTAACCCGACTTCCATTCTTTGGGTTTACCTTCTACTACAATATTAGATGATTTTAAAATTGTTTTTTTGACGAAATTTGTTTAAAATATGTTTAATAATGTGTATTTTTTGTGTATATACAGATTACATCCACTCAATTATGCCTATTTTCAATTATATGTAATTTATAAGTGGATTTCTTTATTAAAAACTTATTTTAAAATTAGGTTTTACAAAATTTTATAGCAATGTTATTATGAAATTATTCATGTAGTATGATTATGTATGCGTTCTTGGTCATTGTTTATGAGCAAGTTTTGGACTAATATTTACCTCCAATGCATTGGGTATGTGTAAGTTAGAGGACAGTCGAATGGTAACTCTAATTGTAATTACGGTAGTTTCCCAAATTGTATGGTAGCTGTGACGGTTACAAATTATAAGTTAGTAGAGAGGGTTACATGATTATTTATGTAATTCCCCAAGATACATTTATGGTTATACTTATGTTCTTATGTATTGTATAAATCTCATTATTCACAATGTATGTATATATATATATAGGTGATAAGTATGTATTTTGAAAATTATTTCATCTGTAACTAGTATTAAGGTACTAATGTGTTCTTTCATTTTTTATATCCCTTACTGAGATTTTGTGCTCATCTCAAGTTTTTAATTTTTTTTACAGGTTATAAGGATGTGTAAGACAATTAATGAAGCCGTGTTAATTTTTTGGATAATTGTGAAGAAATCAAGTTTTACTTTTTAATGATTTATATTTTGAAAGAAATAGAATCTATTTTTATGGTATCCACTTTGTAACAATGTGTAATGTTATGAATGTGTTTATCCAAATTCTCTAATGCTATAAACACGAACATATCTTCAATGTAAAAGGAAGTGTCTACATAACTAAAATCAAGATTATGTATGTGATAAGTACATGTCAATATACATGTACCATTCTTTTAAATACCATAATTGTCGTATAATATTAGGATATAAAAACATTTATGATTCTTAACCATGTGACATTTCATGTAATCTGATAGTCCATGTTATCTTTACAACATTACTAGAGGTAGTCAAGTAAACTATTTGTCATTTTTCATCTGATTATATATTTTATGATTATTTAATTTTAAGTATAATGAATTAATTTAATTTATTTATGTAGATTATATTTCTAAATAGATTGACTAATTTGAAATGAATGTATTAATAAATTAAAAAGATAAATAAATTAGTTATTTTTTATAATTTTTACTATAATAAAAGAATATATCTAATTTAATTATGAATAGTTTAAAAATAGGTATTCATTGCGTGCTTCTACAGTCATCAGGCTAGACCTATCAATGTATTTTCATGGTTTTATTTTAATTGTTTGTTAATTAATAAATTTTATTTATAATTTTTTTATTTAATTAAAATTCTTGCATATATATCATAACCTCTTATATTATATATGTTCATGTGTTTTTGTGGTTTCTTTCATGTTAATCTAATGGACCAATACATTAGTTCCCATCATAGTCGTGTGGGATTCGGCCTATATAATGGATAGATCTCTCATAAAATTGGATGTAGCTCAGGATTAGAGCTCATGTGAAAATAACCTTGGAGATGAATATTAGAATAGGTGGAATATTTTATCTCAAACTATGTTACGGTTAATAGTGGGTTTTCCCTTGGACATGGGTTTGTTAATCACCATCATTAAAATATAATGACTATATATGATAATTATCATTCCATGTTTTTATTTTATTCCCCTCAGTTAAATTGTTAATTTTTTTTATCTCTATCAATAAATAAATGAATTAAAATGAATTTATGTTGGAATTTAAATAAAATTGTATTATGTGTAAATTTTATGACTATATGGTTAATCACTTATGTATAACCAACTTAAAATTAACAATATTAATTTCAGAACCACAATTTCTTGGTAAACGACCCTTTTCTAATTTATTTTAAGTATATATATTGTTTGGGTTATGTTTTGGTAGGATTCAAGGGGTTTTGGAATGAGTTTTTTAATTTATATAGGTTTATAGTTTTTTTGCGGTTAGTAGAAATGTGGAATAATATATGGGAAACCACTCAATGAATGATAGTTGGAACTTGGATGGAACATGCTTTGTTTATGGTTTCATAAAACTATGTGAGTGCCTAGGGGAAATCATGCTTGTGGAAATAGATTGAAATGAATAGTTAATAAACAATTCCTCAAATCATCTGAGGTATATCCTTATTAATGTTTTACAATATGGTTGGTTTATGATTTTAAAAATCATAGGACCTAACCATCTGGCATATAGTTTGACATCCTTATTTTTTTGATCTAATTTAAATTAATCCTTTTGACAATAATTTTTCCATAACTCCTATCATAAAAAGAATTTCTTTTTCTACTAAGGAATCAAAAATGATTGTATTTTATCTACGACAGACTCTTATATGAAACAAATTGATTTTAACCCCACGACTCATCAGTAAGTACATGATTATACTCAATCATCTTAGCTTGAAGATTATTTTCTCTCTCACACACAACAATAGATCATGTCATTTACTGAATGAACTATGTGTAATGATTTTCTTAATGTTTTTTTATCTAATTTAGGGAATGTTTGTTGTTATCAAATTTTGATGTCTTCTGCTTTCATTATTTTTTTCAACCATTTGAGATGTAGGTGTATTTTCTCTTATTTCTAGTTGATTTAAAACATAATGGTTTACTTTTTATTAATTTTTTTTTGTAAAATGGTTATGAAATCCATCTATGAATATCAATGAAAGTTACACTTTCGTATTGTATTGAAAATTGAGGAGTGTTGATTGGTTTTTGGAGAACACCATTTTTAATAATTTTAAAATGATTATTTTAAAACTATTTTTTGGTTTGATACACATAATTTATTTTTTTGATTTTTTAAATAGTGAAATGTTTTTATTGGAATGACATGAATGATTTTAAACAAATTTATTAGGCAATTGTTTAATAGAATAGATAATGGTCTTGATGCATTACCATTAAAATTAGAATGAGTATGCTTGTGTTATTCTTGAATAAATGGTAACCCCAAGATTTTGTGTGTGTGAGTGGATAGAGAAAAGAATATCCCAAATAAAAAGACTATAATTTTAATGGTTTAGTTGATTCTTTCTTTGGAAAATTTTATATGGATTTGATATAAACTAGTTTTTCTACATAATCAATTTTAGAAAAATTTATATACCAAGTTAGGTCCAACTATAATGGGGTAGGAATTCATTGTCAAAATCCTATTGAGTTTAAACATGACCGAGTCTTGGGAACTATTTTTATTTTATAGATTTCATCTATCAGGAATAATTTAATGGTAAGCTATCTTAGTTATTTATTAATTCATTATGATACAATTTGTTTTGTATAATGAGTTTTATTTTAGGTTTGTTCTGGAGTTGGTTGTCTTTATTTGTTGATTTTAGTGTTTTTATATTATTTTTTTCATTTCTATTATAACTCTATTATATTGGATAATTATTTTTTATTCATGGGATGGAATTTTTGTTCATGTATTATATATTGGATTGGATATTTATTTTTTATGTTAGTTTATTTTTTATACCAAAAGGGAAAATCATTACCTAGTGTTATCTAAATCCCTTTACATTTATTGATAATGTATTTATCCAGGGGGATTTCTACAAATTCTGGGTGGATCCCACACTTCATCTTAGTACAATGAGGTAGGGAAGTATATTAAAATTGGTATCAAAGCTATCTACCGTCACTCATTTTGGGAGAAATGGTATCACCTTGTATAGTCATTTAAATAGGAAATGGTTTTAGGTTTTGTTCTATAGATCGAAATCATATCAGCGTACATCTATTTTTGATGGTAGTATGTTCAGAGAATTAATGGAACATGAAATATAGAGAATAAAAAGGATTATATAACCTCTTTATGTTGAACATCATGTTACCATGGTGTTTCTGCGCATGAGTGTTTTAAGAAACATATGGGTGACTGATTTAATCATCTTCATTGTTTTTTCCATAGGGAGTCGAATGGAATTTATTGACCATATGAATTCATAATAATAACAAATTGATAATTATTTTTTTATTGGTTTAAGAAAGGTAAAAGTGTGTTGAGGTTTGAGAACTATTAAGATGGATGTCTTGATAATTAGGGTGAAAATATATTAAGATATGGTTAAAACTTTGATGATCGTTGAACTGTGGGAATAATTTATTTATGTGTTGATGTGTTAATTTCAAATATATAATAATTAAATTTCTATTTTGTGAGACTGAATTTATTTTGTTCCTTGTAATATTGAATAACACTATAATGACATCATAGAAATCAATAAAAATAGTCTTGTTGGGAGTGTGGTTGCACAAAAGAAACAAGTGAACCAATAGTAGAGAGAAGACAAATTCTAGGAATTTTAGTTTATGGATAAGTGTAATAATAATGAATAAACATAGTAATTAGACCATTTAGTTGTGTTTCATATTAAGAATACACTCATATTTTAAAAATAATTTAATCCATAAAGAGCATAAATCTATTTGAATAAGACGAATTAAATATTAGATTTCATTGGAACACCACCAGATGTCAAATGTAATGTTATAAATTTATTTGTTAGTTTATTTGGAATGAAAATTATTTGAATAAGATGTTCTAGGTAAATTATAACAAGTCATTACATTGGAGTAATTTGAGTAATTATTTAACAACTAATTCTATCCTCACACCATTCATATTTATTAAACAATAAACCACAATAGTATGAAGAGAGAGAATCTATCAATGATAAATTATAAATTGAAATTTTTTAATTCAGTCCACATTTTTATTTATGTTACTGAATGTGAGTCCTTGAAGGTATCTATTTTTGTGTTAGGTTTGAGGATGGAAATCTGTTTAATTGATTTTTTCTTTATATAATATACTTTGAAAAAATGATCAATAAAACCATGGTGAGAAAAGGGATAAATTTAAAAATAAGAATGTGGGTAGTATGTTTATTCCTATTGGTTTATGTGGTAACTCTAATTCTATAAATAATTCAAAGAGGTACCACTTTATTCATGGTGGTGGTACACATTCAAATCAAACTATAGGACCTATAATTCACCCTACTTTATTGATAAGTTATTCATGATTTTTTAGTGTGGTTCACTTCATCAAAAAAATCAAGATTGTATTGAATAACATATATCATTACCTAATTTCTACATGTGGGTATATCTTATGTTATACTGTCATAGTGAACCATGGTAAGCTGATAAAGAAAAATCATACCTTTATTAGGAATATGATTCCTTAATAGAACAATTGAAACAAAATAACTATCATCCACCTAAATAGAGAAAAATGAGGTGATTCTAGGAACACCATGACCCCTAAACCAGTGAAATATCAATAGTGTGACAAAGTGAAAAATTCATACAGTAAGTAATTGTATGTAGCTATGAAAATTATCATGACTAATCAATATGTTCTTTTTATAGAAAAATTGAATCTTTCCTTCCAATTCTATACTTATGTTAGAATTTTATGATTTTTACACATTCTAATATTTTATTTCTTCTTGTGTTGTTAATAATGTGGGGTTTCAAATTCATGGGATCCACATGGTTCTAGAACATAATACTCGTCTTGGAAAAATAAAATCTAGAATCATTATGTGTAAACATTGTTATATATTTATCGATGTAGATTAGTTTATTTGTGAATTATTTATTCTGAAATGGATTATTTTGATTCTTTTATGGGAATGGACTTGTTTAAATCCGATATTAATAACATTTTATATTATTCTTGATTTTTTTCACATGTTAGGATGGAGTTGGGAGTATATTTATAGGGATTTAGGATGTAAAGGCTATTAGAATAGGATTTCTGAAACCAATGGTTGGATCTATATTTTATCTCTTATCATCACAGACCTTTTCTATATGTGTTCATATAATTATGAATCAGTTTCAAGACTAATATCCTAAAAATTAATCATGGTTACCACACAATATGGAAGTTGAGTTTACTATTGATCTCCTACTATGGATCTGTCCTATTTATCTTCCATAATATTTTAAACAACCAATATATTGGAGGGAATTGAATTTTTTGTTTGAATAATTTTAATGATAATTGTTCATTTGACCAAGAAAAACTTTAAGGGAATCCCTAGTTTTATTTATGAAAAAGAAATATGAACCTCATAAAAATTCTATTTATCATATTAATCTTATCCATAATATTATAAAGAAACAATATCCAATACCACACATTCGTGATTAATTTGATCAATTTATGGGAACCAACAAGTTCTATAAAAATTTAAATATGTATATGGTGTCTCAAATATTGATTTATTAAGGTGAATATTCCAAAAAAATCACTTAGAAGAAGATATTTCCATTATCAATATATTGGTATTCATGTTTTCATATTAATTCACCAGTTAAATTTATGAAAAATATTTTTCCAATAACTTAGATATCTCCAAATAAATTTATGGTGGTGTTATTTGATGATATAATAGTGAATTTTAAGAATAAATAAGATCATGTTAAGAACTTGGAAAGAGTGTTGGGTATCATGTGGAAGAATTATTTGGACTCCAAGTTATGAATGTTGTCATTTTGGATACAAGGGGTGTGTTTTAATGGCCATTTAATATCTAAAAAATCATTTATATTGATAAGAAATATATATAAGTTGTTATCTCTAGAAAACAACAAATAATGTCTTAGAGATATGTATTTTTCATGGATTAGAAGGATTATACATGTATTTTTTACATGTTTTTTCACATTTGAAATCATTGATTAATTCTTTGAAAACAAAAGGTGTTCCTTTTAAATGGAACTATAAATGCTAAAATTCCAATCCAGAACAAAATTCTAGACTTACATCATTATCCATCATCATATTTCCAATGATTGCATGGGGTAATGTATCCTATTATGATCTATTAGGATCTTGATTGGGATGTATCACCATGTAGGGAAATCATAATTCTTCTCATGGTTCATGGAAGTATCGATTTCATGAGAATAACTACCCAAATTAGATTTTAAATTGACTTTTGTGGTCCATTTATCAATGACATGGCATCGTTACTGATTTAGTGAGAAAAATATAGTGTTTATATATCATAACAGGTTCGAAAACATTTTTCTCAAAAAGTGTGTGAACATAACAAAAAATTAATGGATAGTGTCTCTTTTAAGGATTAACATTACAATAATGTACCCACTGGGTAAAGGTAACTCTATTGAATATAAATTAAGAAAAACATAATATTCATATATGACTAATGTGGTATCATTTCCATAGAAAAAAATGTCTGTAATATAGGATATAATTCTATATTTCTCATACCATTGTGATATGGTTGGTATATTTCTAGTTTAAATTATTCCATGTTTGGTATAGGATTTTCTAATGGACCAATGATCTGATCATAACTATGTTTCAATTATGAAAATATCCATTGGTAGGGTGTCCATGGTTGTATTAAAGTTAGATGGATTTTCAGGGTTTTTGTGTAAATATGTGATGGTCATACCTTTAACATATCAAGAAAACATTCATAGTTCCTATCACCATAAAAGACTTGATTCTCACCAAGGGATTATGAAAATTTATAAAGCATTAAAAGAAATGTTTTTTGGGTTAGTAGAAAAAGTGTTATGGCGGAGTACCTCTCCAGAATCCCCAGCTGTTAGTAGGATAAGGAAGAGCATAAACAACTATTGGTATGATGTAATCTCTAATCATTCCCATTTAGAAATGAGAATATATATTTATATATATATATTTTAACAAGTATACCAAGGATGGTTGGGAAACTGAATTCCAAATGGGTAATTGGGGATCCACTCAAAAATTCATATCATTCATCCATATTTGCGAAAGTAATTGGTTCGAAGAGATTTCAAAATCTATATTCATAAGGTCTTAAAGATTCATGAAATACTATTCTCAAGTGTATCTAATAATTTCCCATGGTTTACATCTTTTTTTTAAATACATATATCATGAATTTATAAATAATGTGACTATAAGTACAAGTTTTCATCCCCAAACATATGGATATTCTTACTAGAAAATACAAACATTGGAAGCCATTATTAGGGACTATGTAATGTATCTTGGTGGCTCATGGGAAGATAATATATAGCTATTAGAGTTTTCATTCAATAACTGTTATCATTACTTGAAACATATGAACCATTATGAATCATTGAATGAGGACCATTTCTAGTCACCAATTTTTAGGGTGGAAATAGTTGAGACATCAATAATTATAATTATCCTTGTGTAGTATAAAATAGTGAAAAATTATTTGATAAGGAATAGAATGGTGATGGATCAACGTTGATTGATAATGAATAAGTATCATAATTGATGACCCCTTATATTATACAAGAGTGATCAAGGTTTATTGTGAAGATATCATATGGTTAGGAACTATCATTTTGGTAAAAAGTCAAGTTATCTCCTCTATACATTTTCACATTTGAGATACATGAATGGGTTGGTGGGATGGAACATCAGTTGGATTGTCTACCAAGGTTCAATTTTTTGAATATTTAATTTCATGATACTAAGTTGATGATGTACCAACATGGCAATAAACATGTGATTTAATGGGATCACATTGACATACATATATATCTTACATTAATTCAAGTTCTCATATAGACTTTAGATATGAATTATAAGATATTTCATTGAAAAATTATTGGTCTAGTATGGAATCTTTGGAAACATGGTCAGATTTACGATGAAATGTGGGAAGTTAAGAATGAAATAGAGGAATAATGTCTTGAAATAATCCAAGGAAACTAGGGTTTTATACATAATTATTATGGAAAGGGAAATGTTGTAGATAGTTTATCACCCTTGATTTCAAGAATATTATCTATTATTCAGGTATTTATAGTTTATATATTGTTCGAATTATGTTCCAGGAGGTTCAAAAATATTTTCATAATGATATTTGGGATTTTATGGAGGAGAATGATTTGTGTATGGTTAGTATAAATCAAACATCATATCCCAGAACTATTAAATGGAAGAAAGTGTATATTGGGAAGGAGTTAGATATGACACCCTTATATATGGGAGGTACTATTAAGCAAATAAATGTTTGTTGGAGACATGGATGCATCAGTACGCACTAGTAAATCCTTATTTTTATTATATCCAATAATCTTACCACTCTGAAAACCGTAATATTTTTTAGTTATTGATAGACCTATATGTAATTAATCATTTTACGATGAAATATTTTTGTATCAAGTGAAAGGGAATGTTGGGTGTCATTGAATGTTATAGTTTTTTTTGCAGTTCTTCATTTGTCCATGTACATGAGAGGTACATTTCTTCTCTCTCATATTCAAATTATTTAGAAAATGAATTATTATTTATAATTAAATTATCTTTCAGAAATTATTATGAAATCCTTTATTAATTTTAATTGATTTTTATGTTTTGGATTGTAAATTATAAAATTAGTATTTAAAATGATTTTTTTTTGTAATTTTGATATAATTATTTCAAAAAATGGTTTAGTTTGATGAATGCATTTTATTTGTTAAAATACATTAATTAATGGAATTATTGTGTGTGTATGACTTGTTATGATTTTTTTAAAAATAGTTGGGCTTGTGTTGAATGGAATGGAAAATGGTTATGATGTATAACTATGCAAGTGGAGTGGAGTATGGATATGATATTCCACTATAATTGATAACACCAATCTTGTGTATGTGTTTATTAGTGTGTGTGGATAGGGAAAATAATATGGTAAATCATGTGGTAATGACTTTTAAGGATATGATAATGATTTCCTTTGAATATAGTTTATGGAAATTATATACATGATCTTATATAAATTGTCGTAACAAGTTTGATCCATGTGGAGTGAGTTGGGAATTAATTTTTAAAATCCTACTGAGATTATACTCACCCTCTACTTGGGGAAGACTGTTCTTTTATATATTTCATCTGTTGGGAAACAGGTTTAGTGAAGTTATCTCAAATATTTAGTAAGTCATGTTGATATTATGTGCTTGGCATGTGTCATTGGTGCTTAATGATATTAGGGAGATTGATGTCCTGATATCTTGAGTCACTGTGATTTTCTATATTATAGATTCTTATTTCCATGGTAACTAATATATTTTGGTTTTTTGTTGGTAATGATTTTTTGGTCATTCAATATATATATGATTTTTTTCCTTTTGTTAATTTTCTTTTGTTTTTTTAATTATAAAAATAAGAAAAATAAACCATTATTCCCTGGGGCCCATCATATTTATCTCTAGCATTTGGTGTCATGAGAAATTAACAAAAGTCCTGGTATCTATCACCAAACATCTCAAGAATATAATGATGGGTGGGATGTTAGACTTATATTAATGTATGAGTTTTTATTTATACATAATGTTAAAATATATGTTTTATGAAATTAATTTAGTAATTCATTCCATTAAATATAAAAAATTGATCAACATGATCAGCGTTTTTTCATGATCATATCCATGATGATTCATTTTGATACATATTTCTATTGAACATGATAGTATTAATTAAATGAATTTATATTAGATTCAATGGTCATCATCAATTTAAAGACATTTTGTACCTACCTATTGTGGAAACTGAAGACTATGATTTTAGGATTGGGGAGTCCACTCAAAGGATAAATATGAAATTAGTAAATATTGATTGTAGAGGCATATATACCTAAATTCATTTAGTTAATTAACTAGTAATGGGAATGGGTTAATATAATGTAAATGAGGAAACTTTTTACCAAAATATCCATGCAATAGGATATTCTAAAGAAAATAGTGAGGACTATTGATTTTTTATAAGATAGTGACAGTCTCAAATTTAAAAATTAATTAATTATATAATTTTTAAATAATGTTAATAAAAAACTTTTTTAATTGGTGAATAATATAGAGAACTAATACATTGTAAGCCTATAATATTTTAGGACACATACTATGCCCCTAATAGCATATATTTCCACGGGTCTTATAGTTGTTTTACACACATTAATATGACAATAAAACATAATATTTTTACTATAATTAAATATTCTTATTATACCACCACATAATTGAAAATTATAGTGAGAGATATTACTAAAAGATAAAAAAATGGGATTCTCCAACTGGCTGTTGTGTCCCAAGGTTTCTTTATCTAGATATGTGATAATGAAACATAAGTCCATTGAAGTCCATAAAATTTCATCCCATCACTTATATTTTCAGAATGAGACAGATAGAATTTTGATAACATATATTTCCGCTACATTATATTGGTGTATTATATAATAGGGTAATTAACCTTTAATTTTATCATCGATATACTAATGTAAATTTACATGTTAGTTGTGTACAACAAATATATAGATTAAAAATTATCAATTTATATCATACTATCATTCTTATCATTAAAGTTATCATAATTCATATGGAATAATAGAATGATTAGTAAGGATGAAAAAATTTGGAGTATTTTGACTATGCTTCACCAGATAAATAAATGTTGTTTTAAGATTTGTTCCATATATATTATGGTGAATGAGATGAAAATATTTATTTGAAAATCCTTGGTCCAAGGATAGATCAATTGTTCCATTAGAACATATTTTAAAAAGATAAAAGAATATTTGATAGTGTGATGAAAATGTGGATATTTTCCTTTCATTTATGTTGAAATATCATTTGAATTGAATCTATAATAAAGTATGGAAGAAAAATTTAGTTTCATCTAATTTAGAAATTTTTTTGTCATTGTTTGTAACTATTCTATGACACTTTTTCAAATTTAATATATTCATAAATTAATCCAAGAACATAATATGTATGTTTTGTAATCACTATGCATAAAAAGGTTTATTCCTATAAAAATAGTGATAATAATAAAAAAATATTACAATATGTCGATGGAAACATTCTAGAAGAGATACAGTTCTGGTCAACCGAATCAATAGATATAATATTACACAAAAAGAGTTGGACATATTATATTTAGTGTATATCCTTCCTTTTTGGTCAGTAATATTATGTAATATTTTAATATATTTATACATATCTTTAAATTTTAATTTAATAAATGATGTATTAGATAAATATATGCATTCAAAATTTGATGCACTCATTATAGATATTAATGTGTATAAGGAGTTGTACATTGATAATACTAGATATGTTATTTATGAATGATAGATAAAAATAGTTTGTGGTCATTTGAGGTTTTATCCATTAATATAATATATATTTTATCATATTTTTTTACATTCATATAGTTGTAGGGTATATACAAGATAGAAGATTCTCACATGGAAGAGAGTTCATCCAAGATTGATTTTGTAGATAAGGGCTTCTCTGAATTATATTTTGAGGTGGTTACATAGATGTGGGAGATGCCTTTTAGTCTTTAAAATGGTCATGTTATCAGTAATAGTACATGATTGAACCTGGATAGTTTTTAGGGAACTAAAGTGATGTTTTATTATATACCAAAGGGAGAACCATCATCCTCTTGGGATTATAATGAGAAGTAATAGGTGAGGTTGTGGCTCTGGATGAGGCCATAAAATGGTTGAATAGTGAGTAGGAAGGGAAGTTGTGATAATGAGATCAACAAAATGAAGAGATGATGGATTATATAGGATGACTCAGTTGTGGTTTAGGGATGAAGTTTCATTCACCTTCTAGAATGTATTTCCCACCCCTATTGGAACTAATTGACCACCGTATTAGTGGTATTGTATGATATATTTAATATGAAATTGTATTTTGTAATATTTTTTGTTTTAGTTTTATAATGAATAACTTTTACTTTTATTTTTATTTTTATTAATTTCCTTTTTATGTATTTGTCATCAAAAAAAATTTCCCATACAAATTTTATTGGCCAAAAATTATTTGTGAGAGAAATATTAATTCTTTGGAAATAAATATTTTTAATGGAATACTATTTTAATCAAATATAATTTTTGAATGGCACTATTTTTTATTTTCTATTACAAATAGAAGTATTTGTGATGAAATTAATATACATATAATATTTTTGACATAGTTCAATCATAAAGGTAAATATTTGTAGTTCCCTAGAAGAATCTCCTGAAAACATGTTGTATGAGCTTGTACTCGATTTTCTCAACTAAAATTGTCTCCATTCATCCAGTTGAGGAACTTCTGTTCTTTAATAATCACTATATAATTAATTAGGACATTCAATAATTACATAATAATTAAATTTAAATAATGAAAATGTTTAAAATCTCATCAAACAACACTATCTTTATTGATATGTGACCAAAAATTGGTGGAAGGTCTATTGTTCTACGTCAAAATAATTTAGGTAAAAATACATAACATAATGAATAAAAATGGAACCCATTTAATTAATTAATGTTACATCCCCAATTATTTTTTTAAATCATATTAACTTCTCTAAAATCACATCCAGTGGTGTGATATTGGATTCCCAAAATGTCAACCAGGAAAGATGCATGAAAGAAACCATCATTATTAGACTATTTCACCACACACTAATGAACCTATTTCCCAACCATAGCCCCACTGAATAAAATTATGAGGACATTTAAAATGAAATAAAAAATGATAATAAATAAATAGTCAAAGGAAACTTCTCTGTCACAACAGGTAGGAAAACTCCCTATCTAGGTGGATCAGAGTTGTAGAAAAGTGAGGGAGAGTGATTAGACCATGAAATAGACTCTCTTGATCCACAGATATCCAAAAACATCAACCAAGCCATCCAAGAGAATTAAAAAATAACCTTGTTCAAAAAACATCCCAAAACACCACCAACTATCTATTTCATTTATTTTGTCAACTAGTGGCCCTCTATCTAATCGGTGAGCCTTGGTAGGGTTATAGCTCACTACCCATCCCATCAACTAGCCGGTAGTGCCTCAACAGTTATCTAGTGTCCCACTACTACTAAATATCAGATACCCAATTGACCTAGTCATTCATTGACTACACAAAAAACACTAGAACAACTAGTTGAGTCTGATTCCCAATCAAGAAACATTATTTTTAAAATTATAAATTATCATAATCGTATTTAGATCATGTTATTAAAAGTGTTCCATCTACAAATAGGAAGACTATAAATTTCCCATTAAATTTAAAACTCATTTAGACATCAGTTATTGCAATCAACACATAATAAAAACTCTCATCCATGAAAGGACTTGATGGATATTGAACCATACTTCATTATGTATTTATGTCATCAATTCAATTCCAATAGGCTAGTTCCAATATCTAATATCCAAAAATGATTCCAATTTGTCACTTTTTATAAAAGGTGCTCAAACACCAATACAAGATGAAAAAATCATTACCATAACTGATAATCTAATATATCACTCACCCAATCTGATGTATCATGCGACAAAACAATATCTTCCATCTAAATCATAATCAATCTAATGGTGCTCTAGACTATATTCCTTATCTCACATTGTCTTGTTTAATTCCACAGTTATCCCAACCATCAAAACTAATAGTACCAAAGAAACCAAAAAGGTCCACTAATCCACTTAGTGTAGTTTACATGTAACCACACCAATCCTCTAGAATACCAACATTAAAAAACCATAATTTTCCTTGATTAAATTTCACCAAAATAGAATAACCTCAACTATCCCTGAGTAAAACTAGAATACAGTAAAATTTAATCACAAATACCCAATCAAACCTCTAAAAAAATTATGATATTATATATGATGATCCTAAAAAACTTCTATCTCACTGCATCATATCACTCATGAAAACACTAGTGAGACTCCTTCAGCTTTCATTTATCTACCAATAATTATGAAATCAATACGAGTGGAATCCTATGATCATACCCACATACCCACAAATTTCTAAACCTCACTTTAGTCAAAAAATTTAATTTTAATCCTCAACCAACCAAATAAACCATTGTTCCACACCACATGCACTTACACACTTATTCAAAGTAAATTACACATGAAACACCTCAAATTTCATCTTGATCCTATTGAAATTACATTAAAACCCTCCAATATAAATTAAAAATCTTATATATAGATTTATAAATGTGACTAGATAAATTAAAAAAATAAGATCAATGAAATCTTAATGCTAAACATGTCGTCCATCAAAAGGTATTGATGAATAAATTACTTTTCTAATGTAAGGTTCATATCCCTAAACCTCATGAATAATCCATAAACACAGATGAATATAGGATATGGTCAAACTTCTCATACAAAATCATATAATTAAATCATTAATCCACTTGTTATTTTATTTTAAAAAAGACATTATCATCGATACCTACTAAAATCCCATTCATAACAAAGGTCAAACCCATAACCAGCCAATTTTTTACTACACATAATTTGGATTTAACTATAACACATATCATGGGAAACCATAATATATTCCATCATGAAATCATTAATGTAGGTCCCGCTGATCTACTGTAATCTATGGTTAACGACTATCACTGTTTCAATATCTACCATGTTCAACTAATCCACTAAACTCAATCCATCCATGATACCATCAATCAAAACATGGAAAATTATAATTCTAATTTAAAATATGATTATGCATTCCAACTAGCATATGAAAAAACCCATAAATGCTCAAACAACAGATCCCACTGAATGATCTATAATTCAACCGACAATCCATTTTACCATGTTAACTACCTTAATCTGTTTGAAACATATTTTATGTATTCTGTCATACAACACTATTATATTCCCAACCCATGAACTCGTAATTTTTGAATCATATGATATAGTATCTTTTTCATAGACAATTAAACATTACCATAGTAAATATAAATCTCATATAACTGGTTCCCCCATGACACAACTCTTAAAAATCATTAATTTCAATATACCAGGATTTAGCCACATGAACAACAATAAATCAACATTGTTTCAAAATTAAAATTTTCAACCCGTCATCTCACGCTTCACTTGAACCAAATCCAAAATAAATAGGGTTAGTTATCCCACCAATACTTCCCTAATAAACCAGTAGTCAACACCCAACATCATACTGTGTTCTTTAATTATAAAAGGAAGAAGGTATTCACATGCCTTCCTAAAACCCCTCTATGGATATCCTTATCGTCGAGGATACTCATACCCAATCTAAAAGACCAACCTCAGGATAAAAATAACCTTAAATGGATATCCACAAAGAATCTCAATTCCAAAACCACTTATCCCTTAACACCACATGTTCAGAAACCATAAATGATATTATATATCAATGCATTCCACCTCTAATTCACTCACACTATTTGGATAAACCTCTCATGAATTTTAATAAAATATTAATGTAAATGAAATTATGAAAATATGAAGTGGCATATTAGGGGTCACCATGCTCTCCTACATGTACCATAAACCAAGTGATATGAATTTCATAACACATTGGATATTTCTTCCAATTATCATATAAATATATATTGGAAACTCACCTACCACACTATAGACTCGTGGGTCTAACATATATAATAAAATGGAATCACAAATGAGAACACTATATTCTATGGAACTGCTTCCCATCAAGAATATACATATAGGGCTACAAAATATAGAATCCTGATTTTCTCTTTTATTATATAATGACACCTTGTCAAATAAAATTTTATCGCCTATATCATAACCACACAAATTAGTTGTTTAAAATTTCACTAACAATACATATGGTAAACCCATTTTTGATGTTGTTGAAACGTTAAATAACTGAATCTCTTTTATTTTTATACCAATATCAAATCCACCCACAATATTTCTATCACTGAGTAATTAAATTCAAGTGTTGATCTATTGTGGTCAAATTCAATCTTGTACTCAAAGATACTTTCTAGTCATCTTCACATTTCATCTTTTTGTAGATCAACATGAAATGTCATCGTAATTGAACTATATTTTTGTGTAGATAAGTAAAATGTTATTCTATTTTTTATTGGAAAACACCATATATCTTTTTATTGACTTTTTAATCAAATGAATCGTCATCATGAATGATAAAATCCATGCAAGACTGTGAATATTATATCGATACTATATTCTAAACATGATGCTTGAATTACACATGCAACTATGGGACAAGATCCAAAACTAAACTAAATCATAAAAATTATAAATGTAAATTTTAAAGGGTATAAAATTATGTAAAAATCATTAACCTATATAGTAAAATACCAAGAAAATAAATCCCAAATCCCAAGTAACAAAGACTTCCTATCAATAATGTTGTTCCTAATTAAATAATTTTTTATATGACATGATTATTGAGACATAATCAAGACACATGTGTTCCATATATAAAATAATAATACAATAAATGAAAAATATAATATAACATTATATCACCCTACCTTTGTGTGCATTGATGAGTAAAAAGATCATATATATACATTTCCTCATAAATTTTCCCTCTTACGATTGAGGCTACTGGCTAGTGTCACGTGTCTCTTGTTTTGAGAAAAGAATTATATATACCCATAATAAAATAGAAAATTATTTGAAAATAACCAAAAAAATCCATAAAAATTATAAATTAAAAAATAATATAAAATGAAAAACATAAAAAAATAAATCAATACAGAAATATGGATCGTATTGGTATAAATTTCTTAATAGGGAAATCAACAAGGAAATTAATAACGAAACAAAATTCATGGCTTCCCAACATCAAAAAGATACTCCACATCCCCATTATATTGACCATGTAAAATCGATCACGCACAATCATTCTACATAGGGCCTATACCAAACATATACGTATTATTAGTGAATAACTTCTTGGTTACCCAATTTCCATCGATTCCAATTTTAGATGTGAGTGCATAACTGAGTAGGGAACCACCATAATAGATTCATACATAATCATTAAATGCATTGTACTATCAATGTGATATCCCATGACAAATAAATAAAATAAAATATAATAGAATAACTATATAACCACCATCAATTACAAAGATTAAAAACTAATAACGGGTATCAACAATACCCATGTAGTCTCATATTGAATGTCTCAATGAACATCAAGTGACTATAATAACCAATTATCATTCATTTTCGAAATCCATGGATTCCCCCAATTTGAAATGGATAATAATATTAGAATAAATCATCCATCATCCCATAAAATATCATATATGCTCTAAAAATTGAAACAACAACCACATATAAAAATATAGATATATTTGGGTACCCAAAATGGGCCATTACATATCCAATCACAATGTCTATAAAATCCCTCTACTAAGTACAAATATTTATGCATAATGTGATCCCTATACCCAAGGTCTAGTTCATGGAATCCCACCGCACATGTTTTAATATACACACATGTTTTAATATATGTTAATAGGTTATTGCAACCCTATTGAATAATGACATGATAATATTCTCGAAAATTTATTACCTAAGTCTAATTCATATCACATAATCAATCTCAAACACTTATGAGAATAACTTTCTTATTTTTTTCAATGATGGATCACATTATTGATTCATTTTCTTTGATGACACCCTCATTTTTAACTACCCATTTCCCAAAAACCCTCATGGGGAACAAAATATCACTATGGAACCTATTGTTTCATTTAGGTCTCATCAATCCCTACAACACCTCATAGGATGCAGTATTTTGTTCTAATTAAATGGATAAACACATTTCTTAAAGGGGATTCATTCCCGTAAGAGTAGTTAAAGTATACATAATGAATCACTGTCCTCCCATGAAAAATATAACGCGAAATGTGAAATCAATCCCATTACCCTACAAATTCACTCTATATTTTTCTAAACATCTATCATATATAGTAGTTTCTTCATCACCACCACATAGGTATTCATGTGTTAGTGAGAGGGAGGAACTGTCACCTCATAGCCACCGTACTAGACAATAAGGAAACATAACAAAAAGACACTATTTTTTCATTTTATTTATTTAACATCCATTCAAGGTCCATTCATTTCACAAATAACATATAATATCCTGATTATGGACATCACTTTCAATTGTAATCTACTAAGATTACAATTTTTTATCATGGCCCTAGTATATAGTATATGTTAATAATAGGAATCCATTTTTAAATGAAATTTTTATTTAAATTAATTAGAAAAAATTCTGTCTATGGTGATACCTCTTATCATGTGATATAATTATAATTAATAATAAAAAAGTGGTGTCTATAGGGGACCACATAACTCAATTTCAACCAAACCAACATGTAGAACTACATTGATGATTACTTTCTAATCTCATTTAATAACGGAAAAAATCAACCAACCATCTTCCACTAACTTGATGCACTATATTATTTCAAGAATCATTAAATTACTTATAATACCATTTTATAATTACATAAATGAATTAATCTAAAAATTATAATTTTTAAAATATTATCAGCTGACATCAGCTCACTATGTCCCTGATAAACAACATATTAAAAGAATTTAATGTGTTCATAACATCATTCTATAAAAAATCCCTATCACACAACACCAAATAAATCATAATTTAACAAATTTTGTTTAAAAAATATATAAAGTCTTATTGGGAATCATAAAATCAATGAAATATCATCCAACATCATGAAATTATCCTCATTGTAATTCCTCAATGTATGATGCACCATTTCCATAATGTACTTGGAATATTTCAACATTCCCTAAATAAATCACTACCCCACCATAGCCCAAATTCATATATAATATGGTGGTTAAAAAAGTATAATAATGAAAAAGAATAAACTAATGATCACATATTGAATAATTACTGAAATACACTAATGGTGTACCATAATCAAGGTGCATTAAATGAGAGGAAAATTATTGTATGGTGGAAAAATAAATTTCTTCTCAAAATCCTTATATATGAAAAACCCCTAAAGTACATTAACCCTATATACAAAAAATTATCTCCTAAAACATATTAGAACTATAAAAGAAATTATTTTTGTTCCATTGGTGTGTTAGTGGAACACAGGCTAGCCCATGAATCTAGGAAGCATGTTGGGATATTTTCTAGCCAATTAGGGTCACAACATCAAGCTGTTGTGCTACTTATAATGGATTTTATTATCTGATAATTTAAATCATTATTTTGAATCAACCATAATACTCATATCCCTAACAATGATTTTTCACCAAATAAAAAAATTATTTTATGATTTTGAAACTATCTAATTATCATTATAAACCCAATTTATCAAATTAAACCATCGTCCAAAAATAAAATTTCAAATTTACATTGAATTTAATAATCTATCTGAACATGGGTTTTTAATATCTCAACATCATAAAAATTATCTTCCTTTAGAAGTCATTATTGTTCTCTAACCAAAATGTACGAGCTATCAATGTCATAAATTCAATTCCAACCGGCCATGTTCCATCTCCAATCACCAAACATGGTTCTAGTGTGCTACTTGAATAAAATAAACTCAAAAAAATGAATCCCAAAATAATTACCATAAAAAATCACCAATATAGTGCTCGCCCACACCCTTCAATATTAACACACCATTGTGTCTTCCATAAAATTCATCAATACATTTTTGTTTCTCTTTACCATAAGTTTCATCTCAAAACACATGATTTGATTACATTATGCACCCCACATCACTGCTATCACCCAAAACAGTGTTACATGACATCAAATATTTGATATCACTTTGTCACACCCCACCCAAATTCACTCCAAATAGAAACTATACCAGATCATTATGTAACCATTTCCATATCACCCCATATTCCATAGGCTTCTAAAATGATGCCTTGGTGTCTAAGGTAATACAGTGGAAAGGAAAATACAAAAAATAAGAATGATCTAATGAATGGAAAATTACTAAAAAACACATCACAATATTCATAATATAGATGGATAAAAAATTAGAACCAACAGTATTATATGAATACAAATAACAGATTCCAAACTGGTACTAATTAATTACTAGTCTGATCACTAAAACAAATAAATAATGAAGTAAAATAGACAGATACAATAAATCACCAACCCATACATCACCCCAAAACTCATGAACTTTTTGAATCTATCTAGGTCAGTCATGAAACTCGTTGATGCTATCTGATCTAACCATCCATTACTGAAGAGATGATCATGTACCCAAGTGTCTTTTCTCCTCAAGCAGGGTGTCAGTGCATAACATTGTAGGGAATACAACACATGCTCTCTCACATATTAATTAAATCCATTAACATGTGTGTGTGATATTCTCAGTTTAATAAGTTATATAAGAAACCAAATCATAATAATATATTACCTCAATCATTTTCTTTTGTTCTAACATGACACATGTGATTGACTATACATGCTTAATCTAGAGATAGATGTCTCTGAGAACATTGTGTGTCCATGCCAACCCATTAACATCCAAGATCCAAATTCATATTAGGCCAAATAAAAAATAAACATTCCTTTAGAGACAAAGCCCAAAATATCAAAAATATTATTATCTAAGATCCTAAATCAGGGAAAACCAATAAAATTTTCATGTATATGTATATATGGAGACCCAAAATAAGTCATCATATATTCATGGGCATAGTCCAAGGAATCCACAATTCAGGTGTGAATATCTATCAATAATTATCACCTCATACTCCAAGAACAATTCAATGAATTATTCTGCATTAGATAAACATCATTTCAAATGTTCACCACATATCCATCAACAACATCAAAGGAATCATGAAGAAATTTATTTCAATGTATACATGGGTTTCAAAATGTGTAATCAAATACCAAGGGATATAAACCAAGGAACCACCTTCTAATGTAAAATGATATAAGCATTAATATATACATCTTCCAAGAATGGGTATTACATCCATCCTGAATAATTTCCAGACAATCATCTCACATATTTTGGCCAATGATCTAACGTATCTCGTATAAATGATGTCGGAATCCTATTTAAATGACCTATGTTTATGTATCCATATAATTCATGAATCATTTATTCAAAATCTAATGTTTCTCCCCCAATCATTACTAATCATTTCCCAAAAAGCATCAGAGGGAATGTTATCTCATCGAGGAAACTATTGGGTCCCTAAGGTATTATTAATACTAGTAACCACAAATAAAACCTATAATTTCATTATTTTTTCCTATGTAAACACTCATCATGAAAAACATCATCTTACCCCTTAGTATAGTAAATGTAACATCGAGGAAACATTTGTCTTCCATGAAAAACCCATAAGGTATACGTGATTAGGATAATTTCATTACCTTTTCATGCTAGGTTTGTCTACCCACTAAACCTATAAGTTTATTGATTTTGGTATAACCATATAGATAATAATGTCTTAGATGTGGAGTAATAGATTCCCTCTGATCATTGTAATATCGATATGGATCTATGGAATATCAAGGTTCTATTATGTCATTCTCAGCTCATCACACACATCCAATTAGAAGAAAATAAGGAACCAATAATAAAGGCCTCTAAATTTCATTAATTGAAATATTTTAACACATCATCATGTATATATAGCTGATCAGACACATATAATATTTAATCTATAAACATCAATGGCTGAGGTAATCAATCCATTTCTCAATGATGTATCATGACACTCAATGTTTTTTCTATTTTAATCATAGTAATCCATTATAAATAAAATTGATTCTTTAAATTAAATACTTTAACCTACCTCAATCATGGAAAATCATATAAAATTCCAAAAATGTGATTTATAAATGAATAGGGGTGCATATAAGGAACTACCAACTGAAATTGATGCATAACCCTATATTAGTACACCTAAGGAACATACTCTGTTATCTCATTCAAGAACTACTCAGGTCAACCGACCATCATCTGTCCACCCTATGACCAATCACATTCCAATAATCTTGAAATAAGTAATTACAAAATTTATAATTATGAAATTATTATAATTTAATTAGTTAAAATACCAAAAATCTCATGAAGTGACATCCGCTCTATGTAACCATGATCAATAACCCATAGAAGGTTTATAATGAACCTTTCACACCACTGTGAGAAAAATCCCAATAAAAAGACACTAAAACTTCACAGATATAATTTATTTATTTAAAAACACTATAAATATTTTTAGGGAATCATAGATCCATCAAAATCACTTCCCAAAGCATGAAATAATACTCCAGTGAAATATTCTTGAAAATATTCATTAATTTCCAATCATGCACAGATGATTTCACCTTGATTTGGTGAAATCATCACCCAATCGTAGCCTCAATTCATCCAAAATAAGATATACAGGAATGTAAAATCATGAAAAAGAATAAAAATTCATTATTAACTATGATATTTATCTCAATGAACCAAACTACACCCCCCACCCGATTATGATGTTAAAAGAGGGAATCTGTGGGATATATGGAAAATAAATTCCCTATTAAGATCCCCCTACCCACCAAAAAGTGAAGGTTCCCTATACAAGAAAATAAAATTGCTATAAAATCTAGCCTTAACACTTCTGTATATCCGTTGAGACTCACCAGAAAGCCGGTGGCCCACCAACAGTTAATTGGGGTTAAGTGATCATTTTGATACTTCCAAGTCTGAAGGATGGTAGTTAGTTTCCCACCAACTAGCCCAATTAATGATTCTATTGAATTTTAGTACCGTGACACCCTTATCCCTTCGTCATCTTGTACTCATAAACCCGTAACACTAATCGATTCATGTTCCTCATATAAAAAATGATTTTTAGTTCTGAAAACACTCATCATCTCATTCTATGTGTCATTTTAAACAAAAAATCCACCAGAATAAAATATTCCAAATATTTTGAATTTCACAATAGGTTCACACACATGGAATTTCATGTCTCATCCTTGTTACACTCCAACTAATTTCATTATTAAAAATACAACCAACCACCACATGATTATCTATATCTCAAGGAACAGTTAAGAAAGGTGTCAATATATCATGTGTACCATGCTTTTTATCTGTTTAAGATCATTTATAGATAAATCCTTGTATTGAACATGAACCACTCGTATACCAAAAAAAGGATTAAGAGACTCTCGACTATATCTTTAGGGGGTAATCTAGCATATAAACTCCTTTAGTAACTCATAATAATATATCAAATCACTATATGAAATTTTACTCTTGATAACAAGGAAATTCAACACAACGTATAACACTACATGATGAACATTGTTTTATAATTACATAAAATAATACATTGATATGTATATTATTATTAAAATTCACATAATATATATATAACATAAAAAAATGATAAAGTGGAGACTAATATTTAGACAATAGTCTACTTATATGTTCATGAAATCCATAAAAATTATTAACCAAACCATAAAAAGTGTCAATAAAATAATATTATATATGATATTCCACCCAAGAGTACTTATATTTGAATAACTTTTTGGGAAATTATAATATCATTAAATTAAAATTAAATTATTCAAACTTATCTATTTTAGATTCTCATAAAATCTCTCTAAATATACTCTTTAGTGGGTATCATATTTGGAGAAACCATGTTTAAATAATTCTGAGACATAAAATACAATTCTTAATGTTCAAATCATTCAGAAATGTTATTAAACCCTATAATATGAAAAAAAAACTTATGTTATTATGTTAATAATATGTATTTTCAAATTATAACATTAACATGTTCATCATAGCCCTCATCATTCTATAACATTTTAGAAAAATATTCCTTGAAATATTTTGGTAAATAATGAAACTCATAATATTGGCCATTTACAAAGATGTCCTACGATTATTTAGTATATATTGTGGTTTCCAATTAGTTATTATAGATAAATGTTAACATAAAAATTACTATTTACTAGTACACCCTAAATGTTTTTAGGATAATAATTGACATTCACAATTTAATCTAACTACTTTAATATTATATTTTATACCATTAAAAGTCACAAAGTCCAAAAAAACTCCCATTAGCCACTTAGACACTATAATCTTTTTAAAAATTAGTGATAAATACACAAATCATTTATGTTAAGAGGTATCATCGACATAATACAATGATTATATTTATCAAAAAAACTATTTGATATATATACAATATTATATTCCCTTTGTTGATTCTTTTTAAATGAAAATAAGTTTATTCAAACATATTTTACTAGTCGGATCAAATCCCTCACATTTTAAAAGGAAGCTACATAAATAATTATATAATAGATAATAAATTTATCCTTTATCGTAATATGATGTATATCATTGAATTAAATGAATTATAATAAATTTTTATTGAATTTATCATATCACTTTATTTCACTACAAAAAATTATTTATAAACCAATTCTTTTATCATATAAGAAAAATGAGAAAAAACTGATCATATATATTGATCCATATGACCTTGACATGTATTATTAAATTATTGAATATCTGTTTTCATTATCAATAAAATAAAAACTACATGATTTGTTAATTATTTCATTTATTTTGAAAACTTATATATTTACATCATTTATAAAGTATACATTTAATACCATATGATCATTAAAATAAAATGATTAGTTTATATAAGATAGATACATAACCTTTATAATCCATTGATTTCTTAAAATTCATTCATGTATTTCTGAAAATTCCCTCATATATAATCAATACTCCACCTTCTTGACACATCATGTAGGTTTTAATAACATTGTTTAAATACTAAAATAAAATTAATAGGACTCACCAAAAGCATCTTCTTTTTCTGATTGGAACTCTTTATAATTTATATTATTACAAAAATTACAATAAACTAGGAATCACATGATCTGGTTCTATTCTTGAACATTGTGAAAAGAGGGTAAAATTTTGTAATACTCATTAACATGTTCAAAACATTTCCAATAGAATGAATTCATTATATAAATCAATTTATAATAGAATCATTCAATTAGAGAAATTTAATAGCGCACTAAATAGAACTTTGTATATCATCTTAGACTAATTTTATTTAGTCATTTTCAATAATTTATTTTTAAAATATTAAGGGAATCACACTATGATTATCATAAGAATATGGATTCATTTATTAAAAATAATGAATTTTACATTACTAAGTAGGATATTTCAATGACAGATATTATATTACATTATTAATAATTGTTCAAATTTTTTAATAATAATATAATATGTTTCCAATAGTAAGCTTCAATTTTTAAAATATAGATATAAAATTTATTTTAACTCCCCAATTTACTTTAAAAAATGACGACTATGTTCGATAGCATATATGATACACCACATCATGTTTAACTGAACTATAAAATAATATTATTTAAATGTTTCCATTATAAAATATTAGTTAGAACATAGATAATGAAGATTACTAATTTAATAGTGAAAATAGGTTTGACACATGTTTATATAAATAATAATTTGTTATAAAATTTATTATAAATCTAAATAAAAACCCATTGAATAAAAAGGATGTGTTTCAGGAAAAACAAATTAACTATGAATAATTGTGTTTCTAAAATAATCAAATCGATCTTTATTGATTTATTTATTGATATAAATATTAAATATATTTAATTTAATTTTTAAAATTGATCTTATTTATTTTTTTGTCTAACTATAATAAGGAATCCATTTTTAAAAAAAATTAATTTTTTAAAAAAAGAGGCATTTTTATATCCTTTTGATCGAGAACACATATTAAATTTTGTTTCTGTCACATTTATATGTAATATTATAAAAAATAAAATTTTAATTTGGAATATGTCCATAAAAATTTGCCTTTGATGAATATTTGGTATTTTTTTGATAAAATTCATATTTAAAGGAATGGTGAAAAATACATCATTTTAATTCAAAACATAATTTTCATCTAAGTTACTTATATTCATAGATTTATCTTTTAACATTGTTTCAAATTATAGTTTCATGATGTTTTTATCAGTTAATCCATCATAGTTCATTGGATGTAATTTAAAATTAAAATTAAATAGAAATACTATGTGAACTTTTGATCATTTTACTTAAAAACCTATTTTCTCTATCCATCAATGGGATTAGTGTTAAATGTAATTTAACTAATAATGTAAATTGAATTTTTAATAAAATTAATACATGGTTTTACAAAGTATGAAATTTTTTCTCCTCTAAGATCAAAATATTGCTCATGAATAGTAACATTATTATTTTATTTACCACAATTAAACATAAATAGTGTAATTAAAGGTAAAATTTATATGATAATATTATAAAATTACCTTAATAGTTTTAGAAACTAATTGGATGAGTTATTATCGACCATGACCTTCCTTGGGATGAAACTGGTACCTATGGAAGAAAATTGGGTGTGTTTATGAGATTTGTAACATTTAATATAATGTAAAAGAAAATATGCCATAAATTTGTCTATTCTTTGTAAAACCCTTTATAGATGTGTTGATGTGTTCTTCAAGGGTTATTAAATTAATAATAGGTATCATTTTCTTTAACTGTTTCAATTGTAATTCTTCTTCCACATCAATAAAATATCTTCCATATATGATGAAATAATAACTCCAGTATCATCAATATACTAATATGTTATTATTTTAATTTCATCACTCAAATACATCTTTAATTTCATAAAATGGTATGTGGTCTTTTTTTCCATCTGTATGGTGGACTTCCACGTCGTGAACTGATATAGTTAGTTTTTATCACCATATTTAAAGACCGGTTATATTTATAGAATTAATGTTCATATATGATATTAATGAAATATTAATTATTAAATAAAAATAATATTTCAATTACATTATCTATTTTTATTCACATAAATATGATAACATAATTCATGCGTATGTGTGAACTATCATCTTCATGATGGGATGTGATTCCTTTTTTTAAATAAAAAAAATTATGATATATATAAGTATATATAGATTATTAATACGATATTAATGATGTTATGAAAATTTTGGAATGATAAAACTATACTTACCATCTTTCCATAATGATCAATAAAAGATGAAGACATTACACATGCATACATAAGACTTACAATCTACATGATTGTAACATTGTTAGTTTTTCATATATATATTAAATTAATGGATTTAGATGTATAACTGATATAAAAAAATTTATTATTATGAAATTAATATTATTCTAGAGGTTATGGAATTTTGACTTCAAGGACTATTGAGATCCTACCAAGATTATTTTCTACTCGAGTACAAAATATCAACAAAATACCCATTGTAAACATAAATAATTAAGTAATTTTTTGGAAATGATTATAGTCAAATAAAAGGAATAATAAAATTTAAAAAGGTTCTTAAGAAATTAACAAATTAACTTATGTTTTTATTTAGCATAATAAATATTGTACATGATGTGTTAGTCTTAAGGTAAGTAATTTCGTCTCAATACCTTTTCATTGAGACATTTTCTAATGATACACACCATTATTCATTTATAAAGTTTATATACAACACATTTTAATTTCTATATTAATATTTTAGTTATAATAATTTTATTAATTGTTTTCTATAATGTTGTACTTTCATGAGGTGAATATTTTAAATGTTCAAAGTTGTATGTGACACTTTAACTAAAACACTATTTTATGTGTTTTTATGATTAATTAATCTAAATATTTCTGATTCATCACTATGCTTTCAAAATTATATCATGGATTTATTTATATAAACATTAATTTTCTACAGGGATAATTACAACATATTCTATTGAAATATTCAAAGTGGAATGAGACACATCGTTTAATAAAAATATGTTATAAATTTTTAAAATTGATTTTTTAATAGATTGGTTATCTTATGAAGGAAAATGAAATTTTATGAGTGAAATGTTGAAAATTACATTTTTTATTTGTTTTGGTACATAGAAATTTAATGGGTGAGCATGATATAGCTTATATGAAGGGTTGAGACCCATTTTAACTCACACGTGAGCCCAATATTTCTTATTTGGAGGGTTGATCACCATTATTTCTCATGAAATATAGGTGAGCCTGGTATATCTAATAAAAATCATGAGCCCAATTATAGATCTCCAATACATTAGGTATTTTGATGGTTTAAGTTGACTATATGTTTCTTCCATTTTTAAAGTTGGTTAGAAGTGTGATATGGTAATGATTCCCCAAGGAACCGACATGATTTTCCACGTTTTCTAATAAATTTTTAAGAAAATGTTTTAATGGGTTTTTTTGTTTCCACAAGACAAACTATTTAAATTCATTATTCCCTTTACTAAACTTTTGTTCTCATTCCATGTTTTAAAATGTTTTTTCGTATGTAATATGATTTGAAAGGACAAAGAATATTCCTTGATAAAATTATTGAATATGGATCTTGAAGTGAAATAATTTTTTATTTTAAAAGTGTTTCCTTTTGTGAAAAAGTAGATACTCAGTAGACATTTACATATGTAATGTATGGGTGTACATTTTAATAGTTTATCCTAATTCAATAAAATGCTAAAATAAAAATATCTCCTAATTTCAATTCTAGTAAAAAATCTATATAACAAGTTATGTTTACGGTTGGGTCCTTATTGTTTGTATCAAATAATGGTTTATACATCTTCAGGGGTTAGAATGAGTTCTTAAGAGTCAGAGATATCCCCATATACTTATAGTTTTATGTTTTTTTATCGGTTTAATGTATTAAAATCCCTTTTAGGGATTTATGATTTTAAATTTTAAGGTGACTAATGGTATTTTATATACACTCACATTTAAGGTAACTATGTGTTATTAATTTTTAGGATTAAAAATTAAATTTAAGAGCCAAATGAAGAGGTTAAAACATGTTATGGTTAATTTATAGGCCTATACTATTTTTTGTAATATTATATGAATTTTATAGTTTTTGGAAAAGTAAAATATAAGGACCATCTTAAAACATATCGCATTGGATATGGCCACGGTAATTTAACCATCAACCGAAGAGCGATAAGGATTTATCACCTACCATTATCCTATGTGAAGTCCCTAGTTGTTATTAATTTTTATTTTTAGTTAAAAAAGTTGATGAAATAATAAAAAGTTGATTTTGAGAACATAAGTTATATAAAATGGATATTAGTGGTATGTGAAAATGATTTGTGATTAAGTGAAGAATATTATTTTGGAAGACATACACTATTTTTTAAACCTTCTTTCGTTAAGGTAAATATAATAACATATGAATTTACTTCAAGAGTAGTGGTTGAATTATATTTTGGATGAATCTATTATTTCATTGGTGGAATTTTGTAGAATTATGATATTTATGGGAATGATTAACTGTCATGGAGAATACGTGATTAGGTTAATTAATTTTTGGTATGAGACAACAAGAGTTCTTAATGTTGTTTAGAGTTAAATGGTATAACCTATCTTATACAATTATTTTATTAAATCCTTATAATTTTTTGTATTTAATTGTAGTTATAATATTATGGAGGAATTTTAAGAATAATTTTTTTTAATGGTTTATGCTGAAGATTTTGTATTGCAGTTGAATTTTGAAGATTATAATTAGATTATCATCATCCAATGGTTTATTTTTTAACTTATCCTTACCATATTAGTTTTTCATAAAGTTTTAATAGAGTAGAATGATATATCTAATACATTGTGGATAATGTTATTTTTTAGAAGTTGATTCTTCTTAAATAATCATCATTTAAAGAAAAAGATTAATGTATGGGGGAAATTGATTAAATGATGGAAGTATACATGTCATGTTAGTCTGTTTCATTATTTTCATAGAGAAAGAAGTAAAATAACTCATTAAATTTATGTATAGGATCTTAAAGATAAAACACTTACTGTTTAATTTTCTGACGATGACGTAAAATACCGTCTAACACATAACAAATTTATAGCTTTTTTATTTTTATCTTTTTACTAAAATTGGTTTCTAACACATTCCATTAGAACATGATGGTTATATTTTTTTCAATATCTTTTTTTTCATCATAGAATCATTGTATGTGTTATATTAGGTGACCATTATACACAACATTCATCCGTTGAAATTTTTAGATTTATTAATCCTTTTTACAATGTGGGTTCTTAATAAAGTCATTTTGAAATGACATAATGTATTTACTGACACATTATTCAAAATTTTAAAGAAATAAATTTGTATAAGGGGTTGGGATAATGATAAAACCAATGTAAAAACTGAATATGTTCGATTGTATATATGATACACCATATTAATTATAAGGAACAATTAAATATTATTATTTAAATGTTTTCATTATACCATATATTTTAGAATGGAGGAAATGTATTGTAGTAATTGAATTATAAAATTAGTATTTAAACTTGTTTACATAATGATTCATTGGTTATTAAATTAATAATAATATAAAATAAAAACCGGTTGAATATAGATGAGGGGATTTATGAAAGATTATTTATGTGAAATTAATTTTGTTTATAAAATAATAAAATCATTCTTGTTTGATTATAAAATTGAAATATATATGTAATTTCATCAAATTTATATAATTCATATTATGTATTTTATACTCATAATATAAGAAGAAATCTTATTTTATGAAAACAAATAAGTATCTTAAAAAATAATGTGTTAATGACTTTTGATGGTAAATACATTTTAAATTTACTTATTATCACATTTACATGTTATATATGAAAACAAAATATTCTTCTTGGAAATAGGGACATAAATATTTACCTTGTATTAATTTTTTGGAAATTTTCTAATGATATTCATATTTTTATGAATAATGAAAAATAAAACATTTAAATTAAAAACTAATGTTTTTGTGTTTTATTTGTATTTTTAGATTACAAATTTAGATGGTTTTGAAGTATAATTAGATAACTTGTTTGTGATCTATTCCAACATAGTTCATTTTATTCAATTAAAAAAAAATTAAATAAAAAAGTTTTGTGAACTTTTATATTTTATACATAAAACAGATTTTTTCATGATCCGTAAATGAGATTAGCTATAAACCTTATTTAACCACATATGTGAATTATTTTTAAAAAAAATACATGTTTATACTGAAAGTGAAAAATGTTGTCCAATAAGATCAAAAATTTTTTTCTTTCAATAGTATCTTTAATATTTTATTTACCACTGTTAAAGGTAAATTTGGTAATTAAATTTAAAATTGATATTTTAATATTATAAAATTAAAATAACACTTGTTAAAAGATTATTATAAGATTTATTATCGACCATGAGTATCCATGATCCATAATTTTTACCGTTAGTTACCACTTGAGTGTGATTATTACATTTATAACATTTATTTTGAAGTAAAGGGAAATATGTCATAAATTTGCCTCTTATTACTAAATATTTTTTCATAAATGGTTATGTAAGTGATATATTCGACTATGAATAGTACATAAAAAGATAAAAAGATTAACTAAATCATGGTATTTTTCTTATAATTTTTAGAAATGAAATCATTTAATTTTATTTTGACACAAAGATGATGCTATAGTTGATTTATGAATGAAAAAAATAAATGATTTTAATAAAATAAAAATAAATAAAATTTAAAATATTTGAGGCCATACAATATTTTTATAGACTACTATGACGTGTTAGAATTTATTTAAAGTATTTTTTCGAAGGAATCAAGTTGGTATGTTTTTTTATAATGTCATATACTAAATAGTATAAAATGGACATAATTCATATTTTAAAATATAAAATATTTAAATAAATGATATAAAATTTTAAAAAATATAATATTAGGAAAACAGTTTAAATAAGTATTAAAATTTCATTAATTACTAATTAATTGGTCTTGGGGAAATATATTGGAAACATTATAACCCTTAATGTTTAAATTACTTGATAATTCAATTAGAGATAAAAGAGGTTAAATGAAGATAAGAATTAAAAAATACTCAAAACATGTCAAATATTAATTTTGTGATGAGTATTCAACCCAAAGACATAATATAATATATATAAAATAGTTTCGGACCATTTGGAATGAAAATGAATGAAAATGAATTTAATTATTTTGATAATCCAAGAATTAACACCCCTTATCCTATAAAAGGAAACATATTCCTCTATACTACTCGCACATCAAAAGACATTCAATCCC
The DNA here is from genome assembly GCA_963277665.1 of Viscum album. Taxonomy (NCBI): domain Eukaryota; kingdom Viridiplantae; phylum Streptophyta; class Magnoliopsida; order Santalales; family Viscaceae; genus Viscum; species Viscum album. Next base: position 1,285,795,933 of record OY728141.1, read on the forward strand.
ATCAATCATATATTATTACTGAAATTGATATCTTTATATTGATACAATGCACTATTTTACAAATTTGGATTGAAAGTACCATAATATATGATATCCAATATTTTATACGATGATAAAATAAAACCATATGAATTGATCTGTTTTTTCCACCTAGGATGTCTTATACAAACTTGGAGCATCATATACATATATGGGGTTTTTATTTAATGTAAGGTCATCCATGTTTGAAATTAAATTCATATGTTATGTTATAGAATATTTCATTCAAGTGATATAAAATTTCATCAATATTAAATATGATTTTATGAATAATATGACATGGTATGTCTCTGATACCACTAATGGTATGTTAAACATAAATTAACACATAATAAATGCTATATAATTAATTAGAAACAAAATTACCAATATCTAATATTCTTGGAACTGAAACTATTTATAATTTAATGTTAAGAAAATATGTTCATACCTCACCCTAAGGAATAGCCATGTCCCTTTATTTATCTTGGAACTTCATGAGGATACCATATTAGTTTTATTGGGACAGACTTATCTATATTATATCCATGGGATGACATGATTGACCTGATTCTCAGGTATTTTTAATCTATCTCTTAAAACATGCTAACACATAGTGGTGGTAAATGGAGAAGATTGGTAGATAAATTCACATGGAATATAGATTTTTAAAAGACGTTTGAATGCTTACATACCAAAACCAATGTTTCTATCTCTTTTTTTAAGAATCATCAAGCCCTTAGGGATTTCATAATTATGTTTAATAACAAAAGAGTAAATTTTTTGGCCAATTATGACTTCATCACATGAATGAAATAAAATGATTGTCCCTATTATTTAATATTATGAAATTTTTATCTGTGATAACTAAAGTTAGAGAATAAAAAATTAAACAATTAATCATTCCCATTAATTATATGAATTGTACATTATAATCTTCCCAATATGATATAACCATATCAAATAAAATGTAGAAAAAGAGTTGGAAATGATATCACTATATTATATCCAATTATAGTCTCATAATGGAAAAATATTTTATTATAATTTTGAAATATTATCATGCGATTTCATATATATTCAAAACATATTTTTTATAAATATATTATATATACATTGTGAAGCATGAAATTTTTTTCGCATAATTCTAGTTTAATTCATAAATCAAGCCAAAAATTGATTGAAATAGATATAATAGTATTGATTGTCGAATAATATTGACTCTCCATATGATCAAAACCCATGTGAAATCTTTCTGAGGCTATTATTGAACACAATTACTTCATCTCTATAAGTTATAAACTTATTTTCATGAGAAAGGATTCTCCCAGGTAGAGAGATGCAATTCGTCACATGTTCATGTATGAGAGTCCCCATGAATCAGTTAACGTATTAACCATTCATCTGATAGAAAATACATCTTTTAAGTTAAGTATATCATCTAAATCATTGTGGATGAATAAATCTAAAACAACATTATCAATTGAATATCTCAATGTATTAGCAATTAATAATAGAAATTATTGAAAGAGGTACATTTTACACTAATGATATGGTTTGTATAATATTAACACTATCCCTTTTGATAATAATATGGAGAGGCCAATGGGATCCTCTATCATAGTGTATACAAAATATATTTTATTATTATATCCAAAGGCAATGATCTCTCTATTATCCATGGACAAATAGAAAATTTATTTATTGGAAACAAATAGTTGAGTGCTATTGGATTTTAGACATGAAGAGTTTTTGTGCAAGATATCAACACTGACCAATGAGTATTAATCATATCTATAATTTCATCATGAGAACATATTTTTTCTCAATCATTTGATTATATATATGAGTAGTTTCACAAATTATCAAATGTAATAAATCATTATAATGTAAATATAAATTTACATAATAATTATTTTTCAACTATATAAATATTTTGGAATGTTAAAATATTTTAATTATCGATTCATGAGGATTTATCAAAGTATGAATGCTATAGTTAAATGTGTAACACAAAAAAAGTATTATAAAGTTATAAAATATTTTCAATATAAATCACCATAGTGTGGTGACACTGGCCACATCATTTTGTAAACAAATCCAGACCATGATAGGGGCTATAAATTATTTAACGGTGGTTCTTTTAGGGTAAAATTTTATCAATGAGCATATAATAAAATATAATATTATAGATATGAAAAATATAGGGTCATAAATTCTATAGTCATGTCATTAAAGGTATAAAAAAATGTTAAACTTCGAGATTGTGGTATAACAATCTATAATTCTCTACTGTATGTATAAATTTTCTTTATATTAGTTATTATAGTTGATTCAAGATAAATTAATTTTAATGCATATGTAATCTTACTCTAACTAATAAATCATTAAAAATTCCATTATAACTATTACTGTAACCACATATATTTTTTAAACATATTTAGTTTTTCATATTCCTCATATAGTCATAACGTCTATAAACTAACATTCAAAATTCCATTTATACTTAAATATCCACATTCAATCAATAATATTATCTTCATCAACTCAAAATTTAACATTCAATCGACCATATAAAAATGTTCATGTTACACATGTAACAAATTTAACGATCTTCAAAAGAAAAAGGTACAGATAACTAAAAATCACATGAAGGTTACACCATCATTGTGTGACAAAAAAATATACACCATAGTATATAGGTAAGGAAACATGGAAAATAAAAATAGGTAAACATATAAACATAGAGTGGCATGGTACTGTTTCAAATTTTTCATTGTCTAATTCTATAAAAAATGAATGATAGTAATAATGAAAATTGTGTATTTATAATGTAATTATAGTATGTTTTTAATATATAATTCTTAAATATATGATCTATAATCTAATAAATTATTAATTGTTATTCAAAAAAATTTACTAATTCAAAATGATAATGTGTTAACATGGAATTCAATTAGGAAAACCCAAATAAATGAAATTTTTTGAAGGAAATTAATATTTGACACATCCAACAGCACTTATAAATTTTCCATAGATCCTTTCAATTTTGGTATATAACTATTAAACTCTAATATGACATCATATTGAGTCCCACATATATACAATAAAAAATTATCTGTTCCCAAAAAAATATTTAAATTTGGAGTCAATTTATATAATAATAAATTCATATTCCATTATCTACACATATTTAGTTAGAATGTTATTTATAATAATTTTTTAAAAATTATATATTTATTCATTAATAAAATAATCCCTAGATATTAAAAATAAATATTAAAACAAATATTTTCTATTATTGTATGATTCTATAAAAATATATAATCAATGATTATAAAAAATATCATTAAATTATTAAAATAAACGATCATGAAATATAGTAATAGTAAATTAAAATAGAACAATACATTATTACAAAATTCCTTAGTAATCAAAATATTTCCTTAAATTTTTATATCAAATAAGTGGATTATTTTAAATTTTCAATTTCAGCATGGAAATAAAAAATCAAATATCCTTCATTTTAATATATAATTTAACTAAACACAAAAATATTAAAATATAAATAAATATATTATTTAAATTACATAAAAACATTATAATAATTAAAATAATTATAAATATTATTAATAATATTTATCATGGATGCTGAAGAAAATGTATTAAAATATTAAATCTTTATTTTACTAAAATATTACTTTATAATTGTATAAAATAATGAACTACTAAAATTATATCATCTTGAAAATAATATTTCTATAATTTTTCAGAAAATATATGTAAAATAAAAATACAATAACAAGTCCCAAATAAGCTTCGCTTTCAATTACAATAAATCATTTTATAAAATGTAATTTTATGAAAAATGGTTTTACATAACATTAAATCTTCAAACATTTAGATAATAGATAATAAAATTATTATTATAATAATGAAATATTCTTATGAATTAAAATACATAGATATGGTTCAATATTTAAAATTTTATAACTTGATACTTAAAATACTATATGTTAAAACCTTTAAATAGTTATTCTTTGAATGTTTTCCCATTCGAGACCCAATAGTGTAGTTTATTATTCCTTACAATATTATGATTATGACTCATATTTTTGTACATTTTTTGGTTGATTGATTGTTTTTATAAATGTAATTAAATTAAATTTATATATTGAAGAATGCCATATATATATAATATAATTTAAATATAATTTATATTTTTTTCAATTTCTTTCTATTTTATTTTCTAAATTCATTTTAATGAAATGAAAAATAACAAAATATAAGATTTATAGAAAATATGATCATAAAAGGAAAATTTCAAATTATATTTACAAACGTTTGTAATGAATCCATGAATGAAAATTGCTTCAATTTATTATCATGGATATGGTGTCATTTTTCATTTTTATTTCATCTAAGGATGATTATTACACCTAATAACACATAATATTTCTATATATCAAATACTATAATTGTAGTGAATGAATAAAATGTGGTTAATCCATTTAATAACTTTTTACATAATTACTTTCCCTATAAAATATTGACAAAACTTTTTACTTCCATATATCAAGTTAAAAATTATATTAATTATTATAAAAAATATTTTAATATAGAAATTACAAAATTTCAATATTAATTCATTCAAAAGATCCAAATTCATATTTATTTCTATGATGAAAAATTATTAGAAAATACATCAAAAATTACAACATTGGTGGTAAAAATTGTAAGGACCCAGCCTTAATCATTACATAATATTGAATTAAATGGATAATTCACATTAAGAATATCTTTATGTTTATAGTATTAGAGAATTAGGTCATAAAATTTAAATAACAACCTGAATATTACTTGTAGATAATTCTACTATGTATCCATTTTTTTCATAAAATAAAAACTCTTGAAAAAAATTTCCATGTCAATTTCCATGTTTTAAACAGCATGACATTTCTTTGATCCCATCCTTGACCATTATTCATCTTTATTTATTGTGGAAAACATTTCAAAAACATGGGATGAAAATAAAAATCATAATAAGTGATATTAAATAAGAAATTAAAACATTATCCCATCAATAAATACAAAACAATGAAACCATACTTTTCAATCATAACATACCACATGAAATCATAAGATTTATGAATAACACACAGAAAACATAAATCATAAAGTTAACATGTGGAATACTTATCAAACATAAATTTTTGAAATCACATCTACATAGGGAGTCACATTTGGAATTGCCATCATAGTATATTACATAAATCTCACAGGAGAAATATTCACTTTTACCTCTGTCATGTTACCCAATGCATTTGAGAGCTATCTCGGGCTCACCTGCCATTGGATTATCACAGAACCACCTGTATACATAATAAATTCCCAAGAACCTTAACATATTCATAACACATAAAACAAAAATAAATGAAAGATTAAATTTCAAAATTTTAAAAACAATATATCATTTAAATATATTGACATAATAAAAGATGTTATCAAAACATTTTCAAAACCATTTAAAATAATAAATAAATAGATTTTTGAATCAAAGTGTCTCATAACACTTTGTATCTTTTGAAAAAAAATTCAATTTAAAAACATTCATGTCCATATGAATAAATCCTTAAAACCAATTTTAATACATAGAAATTAATGTGAATGATTTATAAGAATAAACCTTTATAACATTTAAAATGAAATTTTAGTTAAAGAGATATTAACAAAATGAGAGACTCTTGAATATAAATAATTGATGAATAACATTTAATCAGAACTTAATAATACAATGATAATTATGTTATTCATGATATAATATTCTAATTGAAAGTATATACACCATATAAGAGTGAATTGGTGTATATCAACAATGAAGTCTCAATGGAAATGTAAATTGAGAAGAAATCCCTTATAAAGAATGTATCCTTAGATTAAGGAAAATAAATTAAATGATTATGTGTGAAAAATAATAATGCACTCGATATAAGTGGATATTAAGTGTAAACCAATCAGATTTTATTCTCACATATTCATAGCAAGACATAATCAAGAAGTAGATGTTTAACACAAAAATTGAAATTGGGTTAAGATGTTTTCATACAAAAATTCGACAGCCTAATGGAATCACTTTAAAATTCAGAAAATATGTTTATGAGAGTGAAAATTATATATCATTACTTGGACATAAAGTTTAAATCAATAAGGATATAGAAGAAAATATCCCGACATATCCCAATATAATAAGATGTAAATTAAAAGACATAACAAATAGAAGTATTTTAAAAAGAGGAGGGTGAAAGGTTCTCTTAACGATTAGGTAACTTATGAAACATAAACCCTTTAAATAAATATCACACAATGAATATGTAAATACCCATAAAAATCATGAATCTCACGGGAATAAAAAGTGAGATGAAATACCCCTACCAAATTGTAATCAATCGAGTCATATGAGAAAAATATAATAACCACCAAATTAATCATTGAATACCATGAATATAAATATAATCAAGATAATATATATTAGATGGTAGTACAAAATACACCACATGCAATAAATATGTGGTGAACAATGGAAATCTCACAGAATTAAAAGTGAGATAAGAAATCCCTTACCTCGTGTCCAACTTGACTCGTATGTTTCTTTTTCATCCTGAAGTATAAAATTAAGATAATTTCTACTTGCTTCATAACCTTTTTAATGTTTAATATTAATTTTATATCACTTATTACAATGAAATAACATTTAGTTAATTATTTTAGTTCATATCATACATTTTTTCGATGTTCAGAATTTAGTTAAAAGTGAACTTATTATAAATACAATTTATCCATGTGGTCAAAACTGCACTGTCTCCAAATGATATTATTGATTTAGATATCATATATATAATATATATCCATTTCATATATGTATACATATATGTATTTATAATAGTATATAACATTTTGGAGATAATAAATGAAATGCACCGTTCATGGAGACGGTAAGCCGTACGTACGCATGGACACTGCTTTCTTTTCTATTTAATATTTAATGAAATTAAAACTTAATGATACATAGGTATAATATAATTCCAGTATAGTATCATATGATATATATTTTACATTATTTCATTAACTCTATCTTTATACGTTCCATGTATCTCATGAATGAATCATATCACCTTTAGGGGGCGGTAGTCCGCACATCCTCAATTGAAATTATCATGTTTGCACATATTAGAATGAATAAAGTATGTTTTTAGATAAAATATACAGAATCATAGAGAAAGAAACATAATATATATCATATATAAATACAGTTCAGTATTAATTCCACCATAAGAGGTAGTAGGAGAAAATTGAACAATCATCGCTTCATTAGGCATTAGTTTTCCATCCACAGAAACAGTATGTTCTTCACCCATTATATGGAGGTGTGTCAAAGGGTAGTTCGAATATTTACCAAATAAAACATCCTAGTATATTGATTATACTGGTATTGTAATAAAACAATGGAATAAATTTTTTTTAGGGGTTCAATAAGTAAAATAAAAGAAAATAATTTACTAGAAACGGTTACCTTTAATTTGGGTAACTCCCTTTGGATTGAACCAAAAGGACTTCTTGAAATGCCTTCTACCTAAGGAAAGGCTTATAGGATGAAGAGAAGGATCTTGGGAGATGATTGGAGTATATTTTTCACGAGCCAAAGGTTTCTTAAGTGTGATAAATGGGTAAGAAGTGAAGGGTTTTTATAAGAAATAGCAGGGACTCTTCAGTAATGTTTGAAACATTTATTTTATTATAAACTCATTTTCGGTTTCAAAAGGTCAACTATTTGTTAAATTCTATGTTAAGATGAATCATGGTTGAAATAAAATCATCCAATAAGAATTGGACAGGTTTTGGATATTGGTTTAATATTGATAATCTTATTTATTTAAATCATTTATTAATGAGGTAAATATTGAATCATTATTGTGTCATAAATAATTTTATTTATTTGATATCAAAAAATTATAAAAAATTACCATGATGTAGGAAATATTATTATATTTCCAAATAATATTTATATTCGATAAGATATTTATATAACACCATGTAAAAATTTATTTATTAAAAGATATTTGTTTATGTCATTTTTGTCTCAACCTTAAATTAATTAATATAATGTGTTATTATTACTCCCATGTGGCGTCATGGGGTCCCAGAATTGACCCAAGGATGACCTTGGTCAGATATGTATTAGAAAATTGGAATAGGACACATGTTATGGTAAATTAATATTAATATAATATTATATTTTACCTTTATTTATTTTATTTACCTTATAATAATGGCAAATAAAATATTTACTGAAATAAATATTCAAAATGCCTGAAAATAAAAGTTACATATTTAAAAAATTTGGACCTACTGATCATAAATATGGAATCCATTTTTCCAAATTGAAAACACATGAAGTGGCAAGAATTAATTTAAAATTAATTTCCGATGTCAAAAAAACGTGTTTTTAAGAAATAATAACTATCAAAAGATTGACACTTTTTTATGTCCAATTTAAAAGTGAAATTAATTCCAATTTCCAAAATTGGATTAACTGATAAAAATTTATTCTAATTACACTTTATAATCAATTAAAAATACAATCTATCCATATAAATAAATTAGAGTAAAATTCACTTTTGATTAAAATACAATATTTTTCACTATTTATTAAAAAAATGAACATTTTATGAAAAATTCCAAAATTTCCGCCAAATAAATTTTGGTTTCCCTATTCTTTAGAATGATTTTATTTTTTCAATTAGAATATATTACAGTGACAAAAACTTTATTTAAAGAGGGTTCGCCATTAAAAGGTGGTAAATCAACCTTTTAGTGAATACTAGAGTATTTATGCTTAAAATCGAATTCTTTAATTATTTTAAGCATCTAATTTTTATAGGATAAATATACAAATATTACAAAAACATATTTAATCATATTTTAGTAAAATATATTAATTCCTACCTATATAACGGCTAGGCGTTAACAACTATTTAAAATAATAATATTATATTATTAGTGTGCAACATAAGATTTCAAGGAAACACATTGTTGCATAACGGGTATGCCATCAAACATAGAGTCCCCTTAAAATTAGAATTAATATTTAATATAAAATATTAATAAATATTAATATTTCATGTCTTTTATTTACCTAGGATGTAACATCCTTCCCCCCTTTTGAATATTAAATTCTCACAATTTTAAAATTGGGCTCGAAAACATCATTGAAAGTCCCATATTGTAAAAAGAGTTAATAAAAATATCACATTAAAATAAATTAAGAGAAGTAAAAAAGGTTACGTAAGGCAACAAGTACTAGTATTCCATGAAAACATTGATATGGAAGATAAACTAACTCTCATAGATTAATAGAGCATGATCGAGAACTTGATCATGGAAATTTAACCACCATAATACCCTAAATTATGGTTGGTTAAAAGAATGATGATAAAAGAGGGATAATAAAAAAATTTCTTCAAGATCCATTTCATAGATTCAAAGAATTATTTTAACAACAAGACTAATATCATATGGAAATATTCTTACTCATCATGTAGAGTGTCATCCTTTAATAAAATTCTACCAAAAACTCATCTTTTCTCGAAACAGTCAGTATTGATGATGACTTGTTCTAATTGAAAGCACTATAATCAACTTATAGAGAATAACATGATCCAAAAAATATTAACCATATATTTTCCCTATCTTTATACATTAACCAAACCAATATTGGTTAGTACGTGGTCAGATAATCCCAAAAAGGAAAATCTTATATAAAAAGAAGTACTACTCTTAATCTCTAATATTCAACCAAAAGTACCCAAAGTTCCAGAAAGACCATTCAATACACAATTTTCCTTAAAATTCATCAAAATAATACAACATAAAACTGAGAAATATTTAATCCCATAGTCTTCTAGAGTAAATCTTAACATTTGTCTCTAAATAGAATCGACTACTCGTAAAGTCTCATACTGAAATGTAATTAACCCAATCACATAATCTCTATGATAGGATAGTCATTTCCATAAATAACCCAAAAATCCATATTTCCAAAATAATACATATATTCTTTCAAAAATAAAATTTCAACCACTAATACACAATTTAAATCTCATAGTATTCCAGTTTCCATAGGTATATATTGTTCCCCAAAAGGGAGTACGTCTTCCAAAATAACATTTATCACGTAATTTACAAATAATTTCTATAATAAGGGTATCTATTTGATAAAAAATAAGATAAATTTATTCTTGATCCCTAAAATCATTTAGCATAAATAATTATTCATACTTAACCGGGACTTCACATAGGCCAATTGTAAGCGATACGCCCTTGTCGTCCTTCGGTTGTGGGTTCGATTCCCGCAGCCTTGTCGGACCCTATAGGTTGTCACCCTTCTTGCAGGTTGTCCTTTTTTTAAAACCATATAATTTTATAACATTACCCAAAAAAAGATAAATTCCTCAAAAATAACCATAACATATTTTAACCATAAGATTTCTCCTTACAGCTCCCATTTCATTCAGTATCCCATTTAGAAAACTACTATAGTTTCTTTCACATATTTTGCTACATTGGTTCCTACTAGATCCAATCATTTACTAAAACCAAAATGGTTAGAGTGAGTTTATCCATAAAATAGTCATATAATATCTTATAAGGGATGAAAACACTAAGATATACATATTCATGTTATCTTAAACTCCTTCGATATATCTAAAATAACCATGACACTTTCTAAAATCCTAACCATTATGTTAGTGTCACATACGCTTAAAAAACACCCTAACCTCTAAATTTATCTAAACCGACCTTTGATACCAACTGTAAGGACATGGCCTTATACATTACAAAATCTTGAATTAAATAGATAATGCACAATGTGGATCTTTTTAGTTTTAGAGTTTTAAAAAATTTCATCATAACATTTACATAACAACATGAATATTACATATAGATAATTATACTCAGTTTCCATTTTTTTCATAAAATAAAAACTCTTGAAAAAAATTATCATATTTAGTTCTATGTTTTATACAGCATGACATTTCCTTGATCCCATCCTTGAACCTTATTCATCTTTAAGTCCTATGGAAAATACTTCAAACAATTTGGATGAGCATAAAAAACATAGTAAGGGATATAAAATAAGGAATAAAAACATTAGGCCATTAATAAATACAAAACAATGAAACCATATGTTTCAATCATAACATAACTCATTAAATCATAATATTTATGAATAACACACAGAAAACATAAATCATATAAGGTAACTTGTGGAATACATATCAAAAATACATTATAGTTATCACATCTAGATATGCAGTCACATTTGGAATACACATCACACTATATTACCTAAATATCATAGGAGAAACATTCACCTTTACCTCTGTCACATTACCCAATGCCTTGGAGAGCTATCCCGGGCTCACCCACCTTAGGTTTATCACATGTCCACCCGTATACATAAACAATGCCCAAGAACCATAACATATTCATAAAAAATAAATCAAAAATAAAGGATAGATAACATTTCCACATTTTAATAACAATATATAATTTAAATATATTGATATAATCAAAGATTTTATCAAACCATTTTCAAAACCATTTAAAAATATTAAATAAATATATATTTGAATCAAAGAGTCCCATACCGCTTTGAAGATTTTGAAAGAAATTTCAATTTCAAAACATTCATGTCCATGTGAATAAATACATAAAACCATTTTTAAAACATGGGCATTAATGTGAATGATTTATAAGAATATACCTTTAAAATATTTAAATTTATATTTCAGTTAAAGAGATTTTATCACAATGAGAGACTCTTGGATACAAATAATTGAAGAATAACATTTAATCAGAAATTAATAATATCATTATAATAAAGGTATTCAGGATATAATATGCCAAAGGATAGTATATACAATATAAAAGATTGAATTGGGGCATATCAAAAATAAAGTCTTAATGGAAATGTAAATTGAGATGAAATCCCTTATAAAGAATGTATCCTTAGATTAAAGATAAATCAATTACATGATTATGTGTGACAAAAATAAATACCCCCAATATAAGTGTATATTAAGTGCAAAACAATCAGAGTTTATTCTCACATATTCATAGCATGACATGTTCAAGAAGTAGATGTTTAACCCAAAAATTGGAATTGAGTTAAGAAGTTTTCTTACAGAAATTCGACAGGCTAACTGTGTCACCTTAAAATTCAAAAAATAAGTTGATGAGAGAGAAATGGATATATCATCACTTGGACAAAAAATTTACATCAATAAGGATATATAAGAACATATCCCAACATAATAAGATGTAAACTGATATACATAACAAAAAGAAGACTTTCAAAAAGAGGAGGGTGAAAGGTTCCCTTACTGATTTGGTAACTTACGAAACATACACCCCTTGAAAGAAAGTTCACACAAAGAATATGTGAATACCCATAAGATAATATATATTACACAATGAATACAATAATGGGCTATACATCCACCACAAAAAATGAAATAGTTGCTAATATAACATGAATCTCACAGGAATAAAATGTGAGATGAAAAACCCTTACCACGTTGTAATCAATAAATTTGTATGAGAAAAAAGTTAATAACCATCAAATGAATCTTATAATACCATGAATATAAATATAATAATGATAATATATATAAAATGGTAGTGCACAATACAACACATGAAATAAATAAGTAGTGAAAAAAGGAAATCTCATCGAATTAAAAGTGAGATAAGAAATCACATACCTCGTTTAGAAAACATATAATATTCACATAGGCGAATATAGATCCTAGATTTTCATAAACATCCATTTTTTAAATAATGATAAGAGATTTTAAATCATTTAGAAAAAATATAATATTAAAAAAATGAATTTGTATCAAAATTGACTTGTCACATTAGTATATGTAATTCCACCATTGGTTTTGACATTGACAGACTAAGACTTGAAATGATATCAGTTGGATTCCCTTAATATGTGGAATGTTTTTCTCTTCTTTTTCTAATTTATATATTATCATAGGAGAGAGACTAATAGTGGGGTTTTCAATAATTCATGGTTTTATATAAGAATGTATTTTTTAGTTAGTTTATTACTAATTTATCAAATTGTGTATCCATGGTTGGGTTTGATTATGATTTCATGCAATCGCCTATGTATATATAACATTTTATACATGTTTGAATAGGATATCATTTAATGAAAACTAATGTTTTTTAAATATCTATAGTATGTTATTAATAATTTTTTTTTATTATAGGTATATTGTTTTTGTGGTATTATAATATCTAGAGATTAGTTGTAGAAATACAAAAATTCTGTGTGCTAACAGTTTATATTTATCCTTTGAGTGGTTTCATAAATGGTTTTTTATAAATCAAGTAAAGGGTGGTAATATTATATATTTCCAAATTCTCTCTATTTTATTCACTTCCATAAGTGGGATATCTTATGGTAATAGATAGTCACATGATGATTCATATTTGGAATATGTTTCGATAAATTCTTGTTTGTCCTTTCTGGAAGGAAATTATATTTTTCCTCGATATACACACTTCTTTTTCTATGTCCAATTTTTTTCCAAATTATTGTTATACATAAGGCATGATTTTGATATTTTGTTGCACCTACCCTTATAGAGGACCATCAATGTTCACTTTCCTTGGTTCCCTAGGATTGTTCATTACTATTAATTTCAATATTTCAAAATAAAAATAAGCAATATAAATAATATAATTGTTGAAATAAAGGAAATATTGAATTCTCCACCTATAGTATAGTGTTTTCACTACATGGAACATGAAAACTATGAAGAGAAAATATATTAATCTAGTTGTTATTGAGGTTAATCAATTATGATAACATTTATATCCATGTGAGAAAAGATTGAATTATGTTATCATAGAGATTGAGACCAATCTTGAATGAATATTGTAATGGGAATGATTTTTATTCATTAAATAATGGAAAAATTATTATTTGATTATGATTAAATGACATCAGTCATATGTTAATAATTTTGAGAAATATAGAATCTCCTCATATGAAAAATGATGTTGGAGTATAATAAAAAGAACTAATGGTAACATTTTCATATCTCATGTACATTAAACATCCAAAATTATAATTTAGAAAAATATCTGACTAATAAAACTAAGAGTTCTCATGTATGTATTATTTAATATTACTATAAGAATTTAGTGGTTGTCTATATATAGATTATATTGAAATTTTTTATAAAGTTAAATATCATACAATGTTATAAAACAACATATAATATTTATAAAATTTATAAGTAAAGTTATGAATCTCCGATGGAACATCATTCAAAATTATGTGTATTATTTCAATATGAGTATGAAAATAAGGATTAAATGGAAAATATAAATTTGATTTATATTTGTTTGGATAATATGATTGTTATTTCCTAGAACTATTGTCTAATATTCACATATATCATTGGCCGGAGTTCTGAGTATAAATTAAAACAACATCTCAACCCATATAATTGTTTTTATATAGAATATCCTTTATTAATCCATATGTATTTAAGAAGAAACTGTAAAGTAAATTTTAATGGGGATTAATATATACCAGTTCCTCAATATGTGCTAAACATATAATTTTTGTTAAGAACAATGATGGGTGAAGGCATTTCATAATTGATTATTTGGGGATTACCTTGATCCCAATTAAGGAAAATTATCCACAACCATGTATTGATTAAAATTATATTCAACTACACGATGATAAATATTTCTAAGAGGGATATCATTCATCAAGATATACTCCCCTTTAGGTGAAAAATTAACTATCAAGAAGACTAATGTTTATATAATATATAGACACTATTATTTCATAGTGGATCCATTGAGAAAAAAATATATCATAAATTTTATCGAAATAGATTAGTAATTACATTACATCTTTAAAAACAAATTAATGGTGTTATTTAGAGATAACACTCTCAAATATTTAAAAATAGGTGATGGACATGAGGAATATTTGATTATTGTGTTAATTAAAATTTGTTATATGAAGTCATTTGTAATGTAAATAAAATTTGGCATATGGATGTAGAATTTTACTTTATTGGGTATTGTAATTATAGTAAAGGTGATATATATGTATAATTAAAAGATAATAGTGATAAAAGGGTTGTTGAGACTAATAAAAATCAGTTGAATACATAGTTTTTTTCAATCCATGGAATCACTAAAAGATTACTATATATTTCAATATCATGTAATAAAGGATTGGAATTTTTTGATAGAGTTTTTGAGTTAAATTGTGGTCACTAATTATGATTGGATATAAATTGATAAGAATAAAGATGAATCATTGGTGGTTGAGTAGATACATATGAGAAACATTATTTTACAAAGGATCCATATAATCTGATGAGTGATGAAATTTTTAAAATTTCTATAATATTAAATTGTAACAAGATCATTGAGAATAAGAAAACATGATTTCCTAGGGATATATAATATAGAACAATGAATATAAACCTGTAAACAATAGATTATATATGAAAAAAAAGATGATATAAAATATTACCTCTAATGTTCCATATCATATGATATATTTAGATTAAATATATATAATAATAAACTTTGTCTTTAAATAAAACATACGTTATTTCAAAAGGTCTCATACGAGTAAACATATTTTATTATGTGATACATAAGATTTAATTAGATTATGGTATATTTTTCATCACTGAATTAATCTATTAATACAATCTGATAAGACATAATTCAAAATGACATTGGTGGTGGTATTGGAAATATAATATTGTACTATGAGCTTTAAATTTTAATTCAATGATTCTAATGTGTATGAATTGAGATATGTAAAATAATATTCATTGATTAATGAATTTTTAATGAAGAAGATGTTAATAAAAAAACTATATTAATAGATATTTTATGTGAGATTAAAATGGTGATTTGAGAAGATATTGGAATGAAATATTTGATATTCCAATGGTAATCATTTTATATATTTATAATATTGAAGAAATATTATTTATTGGATATTATTTAACCACATTCGATGATTGAAGATCTCATTGTTGGTATATTTATAGATTCGATATTTTTTATTTATTAATATCCTCATGGTGATATTATTATTACAATAGATTGAAATGTGTAGAATAAAATTATAATGATAAAATATTGACTATGGAACGACCCAAATATCTTTAGAAATATTTTTTCCCAGTAAATTTGTTTGTTATATTATATTATACATAAAAACCATATATTTTTAATAATGAAACAAATATTCAGGGAATTGTGACCCTATGTATTTGAATGTTATATGGTAATTTTTTAGTTATGACGTTTTTTCAATGTGATCGTTTGTATATATACTCTTTATATTAAATTTTTCATTATAATTCTTATTTATAATTAAAATTGTAGAAAAGGATAATTGATACATAATGAAGATTTGTTGTCCTAAACAAGTAGAGTTATTACATTTGAATCCCATATATCAGAACATGGGATTGAGGTTTCGTCATTAGGGTTCTTCTTTGAGGAAGCCTAGGATGATATTCAACAAATTAATCTTGAATAAAATCACATATGGGAGAAGTTCATGTTATTAACTATTTCCACTCAATCGATGTTAAATGAGGCACCCTATGAAACTACAACCATTTCACACCTTACAGTTATATAGTATTCTAGTTTAATAATGGGTTATGTGTCAAGGCTCTAGTTACATAAAGAATAAATCCATTAAATAAATAAAACTCGTTTTCAATCATTCATGTTTGTAGACTAGTTTTTATTAATAAAATTTTGATAGAATTTAATAAATAAATTTTTTAGAAATTCATTTTATTTTTCCAAAAATAAAAAATCATTATAATAAATTATTTTAATGAAATTTTTTGATTAAAATAGTCTTATTTATAAATAAATATGAAAATAATTTTTTTAACTCTAATATACTATACTATGATTTTTCAACCAGCTATTATTTTTAAGAAATAGTGATTTCTATATTTGAATGTTAAAATCATTATATTTACATAATTATCATGTTGAAATAAATATAATTTTTTGAATCATCAGATTCATAAATTTTAGGGTTATTTTTCTTATAATTTTCTAAAATACTTTATTTTTTTGTGAATAGTGGAAATATTGTTTGATTTTTTGATTTGTTAATGACATCATAATTATATCCTAATGAGTTAAAAAATAATTAACTAAATTCAAAGATTTAAGGTATTATATTTCATTAATTTCATGTATATTAATTTATTTTCACAACTTTCCAAATATTTATTTTTGTTTCAAAATATTAAAATGAAAACATTAACTCAAAATATGTAATTTTTTGAAAAAATTATTTTTTATTACTAAAATAAGTAGTATAACATTATAGTTGACTCCTTTTTATTAAAATAACATAAAAGTATTCCCATTTTTCTATTACATTGGTAATATACCATGGCCAATCGTAATGCTTTTTCATTTTTCACCACAAAGTATTCCTAGGTCTATATTTGGAAACTAATAAACAAATCCTCCACTTTTTAAAAAATACCAACCATTTAATAATTTTTCAATCACTCCCAATTAATCCACCATGAATAATTATTTTTACCTCTAATGTATTCTTCCAAAAGATTCCTCAATTCACCATGATCTCAATATCCATGTTTTAGGAGTTTCTCATCATGTTTAGAGAAATATCCATCTTTTCACTTTATTTTATAACCCTCTTTTTTTCTATGTCTTATGAATATTATGGTAACTCTATATTATTTATATATCATTGATTCCATTACATAAATATTATGGTTTATAAATGGTATAATTAGGTCCCTTCTATTTTAACCATTTTTTAAAACCACGTTTTATAATCATTTTGTTGTCGAATTTACCTCTCAAAATTTATATCTTCTCCTTAATAAATTAAATTTTATTTTATTTTTTGGGAATAAGAACACCTATTTCATTTCTAATTTTATTCACCAATATTGAAAAATTATTAATATAATTATTGTATTAAAATATATAAAACCTATATTCTCTTCCCATTTGTAAAAAAATGACACAATGAATGTGTTTTTAAAGAACATTTGGAACACCATGACTTTAACATAAAACATATTTCATTTATCCTCCATGGTTTATTTAGTTAATTATTTATTATAATCTATGTAGACCACATTAAAATTAATACATATTAAGGGTGTTCCTTGATACCTCTCTAATGCATTCGTTATGGTTTTTAATATCTAGATATGAAATATTATACGATACCTTAGTGAATAACCTGGGTAATTTTAATGAATCCTTGGTGATTAACCACAGTGATATGTTTGTGAATGTATAAATTAAATGTTATATCCACATTTATATGTTTTTATTAATATTATTTTATTTATTATTTTAGTCATGTTCCCCTGTACATTCTATAATTATATTCCTCATGTTTTTATTGAAATTCCCCAAAATCACATGACAACTCATTCCCTTTTCTTTTACTTACTTGGGGTTATAGTCACCCATTCCTTTGATGTATTTCCCGATGTAAAATATGTAATTATGATGATTTTTTATAATCCTTTCAATTGGATTAGAATAATAATTTTTTTTCATGTATTATGTACATTTTTTCTATTAAACTAAACATTATGAGATCTTGTGTTTTGTACCATGTAATGAAATGTTTATGTAATAAAAAGGTGTGATGTCATTCTTTGTTATCAAAGGAAGGATTAGTTATTTGTGGTTAACAGTGTATAAGAATTTTAACAAGATCCATAAAGTCAATTGAAGATATATAAAATATCTTTTTATTTTCATGTCATATTATGTTATTGGTTTCTGAGAAATGAAATGTTTCCCTTGGTACAAACAAGTTGACATGGTTCTTGCACATATGTATCTGTGGGTAAAACATAAATTCCCCTGTTTGTTCTATAATCAAAATGGAACTGCTGCACAAAAATAGACATTACATCTTCACTATTTTGACACTCCAAGGATATATGTTTCTTTAGTCACAAGATTTTTCTAAACCGTTGTTATGAATTTATATGAAATAAAATTGTTTTAAATAATATCATATTAAAGCATGATATTAAAGTATATAAAATTAAATTAGTTTTATATCATTCTTAAAAGAAACACATTTATCAATATGTTTTATTCTTTTAGAAAATGTATGTAAATATGAGGAACTTTGAACATGATTAGCACAACATGCCATTCCATTATGGACCTCTAATGGAAGGACGACTGGAAAAATTCATGAGAATGTTGAATCAAATGACTTGAGTTATGATCCATATCTTAAATCATGATGAGAAAATGGATTATCTTAGAAGAGAGAAACTATCCATTGATTCCATTATGCATCAATAACCAGCATCTTTTAGTAGATATACTGACCCATTTATTTCTAAACAATGGATAATATCAAGAGAAAAGATATTTTATGTACTTTAATGGTCATAGCAAGAGAATATCACACTCGCATAGTAATTCATAGAGGGAGATGTTGAATAGTTGTGGAAACTAGTTAAAACAAAAACCCAAGAAGAGAGGTTGATGTTATGGTGTGGGAGGAGTAAATAGTCATAATTTTAAGAAAAAAATAACCTATTAGATGAGAACAAAAAAGTAGAATCAATTCATAGAGCTGCCACATAATATAAATTTAGTTATGGGATGCTATTGGATGGATTTTAAAAGTATTTTCACTACACCTATATATTTTTCATGAATCCAAAAAACTGGTGGATAGATTCCATGATGGGATAAGACATAATTAATATAAGAATTTATCGAATTGAGACTATGAAATCAATGTGGAGATTGTGTGATGTGCCACGAAGGTTGAACTGGAATTTAGAAAGATATAGTGGTCTCAGGGATCAAATAAAAATTATAGATTAATAAAACAAATATTGTGGTAGAAATTTTATCATGAAATTGAGGTATATAAATGCATCTTCCCACATGACAAAATTTGGAAAGAAGAAAATGGGGTACTTTTTAATTGGTTCTGGGAAATGTTACAATTATGGAAGAGATGGCCATATTTCTTAGAATTTACATATTGAGGTGCAACCTCAACTTCTAAACACTAACATCAAAGGGAATTTGTTGCAGGTCAAAACTAAA
Organism: Viscum album; assembly: GCA_963277665.1. Lineage (NCBI taxonomy): Eukaryota > Viridiplantae > Streptophyta > Magnoliopsida > Santalales > Viscaceae > Viscum > Viscum album. The sequence goes on from OY728141.1 coordinate 1,285,816,192, forward strand.
GTCCAATTATTCATGTGTGGACAGCTTGAGAATTATTCCAATCATTATCCATGCCTAAATATAATATCTTGGAATCATATTCAACCCTATTATAATCCATGGGAGGAAATTTTGGATTTTTTATATATCAGTTGATGTTGAATCTCAAAATGATGTGGTGGTAGCTACTCTGATTATTCTCTCAATGCTAATAAATATAGTGTCAGATTTTAATTATGAAAATTATATTATTGCCTCCATGTTTACAAAGAATATAGAATAAATCCCGAAACTACTATAACTATACATATCAATCCATAATATTTGAGGTATTATCATGGAATCAGTAGTGTATAAAAACTATAGTATTTTCTTTATAATGAAATTTTTATTTTCAAATATAATAGTCATTCCCAAGTTGGAATTACACATTTTACCAGGGATGCACTATCCCTCCTGGTGTATCCCTATAAACAACAACATACATAAGGAAATATTATCAGATGTGAATGGATAACCTATAAATGTTTTCAAAGTGTGGATATATTGACCATATCATTTTCTAGATAAAAGACCCATTGAATTATTTATGGAAATTATCAATGAATATGAAGAAGGAAATGAATGTTTATGTATATAAATCATCTCTATTTTCATGAAAAACATGGTGTATTTCTTGGGGAATTACCTGAATGTCCCATAGAATGGGAGGTTGAGTTCCCCATTGAATTCATTCCAAGATCAAAGATGATATCAAAAACCCCATATAGGATGGAAAATGTGGAACTAGAGAAATAAAATAAATAGCCTCATGTTATTTTAGATATATGTTTTAGCTGACCACGTGTGTGTACATGGGGATAACTTTTCCTATTCATGAAGAAGAATGATGGAAAATGTAATATGTTCGTTGATTATAGTGAACATAACGATATTAGAGTAAATAAAAACTACGTTTTCCGCATATTTATGATTTATTTCACCTGGTTTAAGGGGTTCAATTATTCTCTAATATCGATATTCTCTCTGGTTATCATCTCTTAAGGGTGACAAACTATGATATTCCCAAGAATAGATTTTGATCAATGTATAAAAATTATGATTTTTTTGTTATTTTCTTCATCTAGACTAATTCTGCACCTATATTTATGGATTTGATGAATAAATTATTTATTGACTATCATGTTAATATTATTTTGGTTTTTATTGATGATATTAAAAAATATTCAAAATGTTTTGAGGTGAATGCAGATCATATAAGGGTAACATTGAAAACTCTAAGAAAATAGTGGCTATTTAGAATGTTAAAAAAATTTAATTTTGGTTACAAAAACATTCTTTTATTTGGAACATTGTAAACAATAAAAGAATATCAGTTAATCCTACCAAGATAATGGTTGTAGAAGAGTTTCATCGTCTTACAATAATAACTAATATTCGTACATTCTGCGGCTTTTATGGATATTATAAATGTTTTGAAAAAAATTATATAATTTCAAATCCTTTAACCAAGATCACCCAAAAATGAGCCAAACTCTTCCAGAAATTTATTTTTAATAATGTTTCTAAGAGATAAATAAAGTATTGGTTACACAACATGTGGTAACTCTTTCCTATATATGAGAGTGACTCATTATTTTTAGAAATGAATCTCTGAATTCTCAAGGGTGAATCCACATGAAAAAATTACAAGGTTATTTATTATGTATCTTGATATTTGAAGCATAGTGAGAATACTTATCCTATGAATGACCTGAAGTAGTTTTAAGTTATTTTTTAATTGAAAATATGGTGTAAATATCTTTATGGAGAGAAATGTTATTTATAAAAATACCACCAATGTTTGACGTATATTTTAACACTATTAGAATGGACCATGAAATGTATAAGATTGTAGAAATTTCTAAAATAACATTATGGATAAATTAATTATCATCTCAAAAGATTAAAAAAATTTGATGATGCATTAAGTAATAAATAAACTATTTTGTTGGTAATTGTGAGGATTAAAGGAGATCAATTGATAAAATACCTAGTAAAACTTGAAATGGGAATCATATGTTAAGGGACATCACCAACCATATCCAAAATTATTTCTCAACAATATTTACATGAGATTATGATAAAATATCCCAAATAAGATCCTTTCATACAGATGAAGATAGAGGATATGAGGAATGGGAAGCTTCCTGAGATAAATATTGATCATGTAGGTGTACTTAAATTTCTTTCATGGTTATATGATTCATTAATTATATAAATAATAAATTAAATAATGGATGATACTAATGTTCTACATTATATATTTATATATATAAATATATCTCTCTCTCTTGGAAGAAATAAAATTTATAATGTCCTTTGTGATCATTATTAGTGGGGTAACATGAAAAAGTAATACTCTCACCAACACATCAAGGTGTCTATTGTGTCATCAAGTGAATAAAAGGAGACAACTTTTTAAAGGGGTATTACAAACAATACCCAAAATAACATGGATGTGGGACAATATCACTATATAAATTTTCACCAATAGCTTAAAAAATACAATAGAAAAAAAATGAAATTTTGGTAATAGAGGACCATTTATCCAACTCTACCCATTTTATCTCTATTCGGGATGATTTCTCCCCTGACCAATATACTAAGATATATGGAAATAATGTGGTACAGATACATGGGATACCAATGCCTATCTTATCTAATAATTATGAAGGGTTTAAATAAATATTTTTAATAATTCTATCACATGATCTGAGTACCAAATTGAATTATATTATGGCTATGACCCCCAAACTGAAGGCTAATCTAAAAGGACTATTCAAACAATTTAGGACACACTGAAAATATTCTAAATTAAATTTAAAGGTGGTCTGGATCAACATATCTCATTAGTTTATTTATCATACAATAAGAACATCCATTCTAGTATTCATGTAGAACCCTATGAAGCTCTATATGGGATTCCATTTAAACTCATAATTGTTGGGATGAAGTAAGCGAGACAAATTTTATTGGGCTTAATATTCTGATATAGATTATAGAAAAGAATCTTTCCATCCAACTAAACGAATAGGCTATTATGATTCACCACACGTGCAATGATGATATCTGTTGAAGGGACTTTATGTTTGTGTTGGAGAAATTTTTTTACTTTAGGCATCACCGTAGAAGAGAGAAAAATTGTTTGGGAAGAAGATAATTCTTATCCCCATGTCCAATGGCCACTAAGAAATCCTCATTCTCTTATGAGCGATGACCAATTATCTAGAACTTCCACTGAATATTTTTCATGTTTATGTTGCATTCAAATTTTCTATCTTGGAAAAGTATATACATTACATTTAAATGTACTGAATCTTGATTTTGTACCACTGAATCATGATATATCTTATGAGAAGTAGCAGGTAGAGATCATGGACTATAGAGAAAAGGTTATTGCCAACAGGACTACTTACCTCATTAATGTGTTCTAGAAAACTATAAATATGATGAAGTGACCTAGGAACTAGTAGAGACAATGAGGAAGAAGTACCCACATCTATTCACAACTGATAGAACAAGTTGGCATTTTGGGAATGAAATTTCGTTAGGGGGGAGAATGTAATGAATAGAGATTTTTGAAAAAATATTTGTTTCCTAAGAAAATCTATGTTATATTATATTCTTCTAACTAAAACCAAATATCATTAAAAATGAAATAAATATTTTTGCAACCGGAACATAGACCACAAAAGTCTAGTTCCTACAAAAAATTACATTAGCATGATTAGAAGGAAAAAATGTGAAGGAATGAGAGTTTAGTAGTCCTTGTAAACTAGACAAATAAATGAGTATTGTATTAAAAATGATTAAACCAATTACTACATAATTTTTTTCATTCTAATTAAATATTATTGAGGATAAATACAATCCATTTATTAAATCTATGCCTATATTTCTTATTATTCTACTTGCATTCTTGGAGAATGAAACATAATAAGTGTGAGCTCAAATGGTCTGTAATGGAAAAATATAGTTCAAGAAATATAGAATATATGAGAATATATAATGTGAAATGATAACCAACTAAACATGTAAACCATGTAATCAAAAAAAATGTAATGACTGTTCATAAAAAATAATTCAAGGTAATAAATGGACACACATTCCTTTCAAATATCTTTATAATGCAAAATAAATATGGAAAGTTAAGAATCTGATCCACATTCCATCTAAATAATTGGAATAGAAAAGTATATATTGATATTTTGTCAGGAAATCTTATGGATTAATAATAACTAAGACTATATTAGGGTAATTCATTCTTATTCAACTTCATTCATGAGGCACATGAAAACCTATATTGTCAATAACTTTCAAAAGATAGTATAAAATATTTTTATTTGGGATACTAATTTTTCTCATGAGAACATGTTGATGCACCAACGAGCTATAATATGTATGAGTTCCAACCATCAATACCAGTCAAAATCATTCCACCCCTCAAAAACCAAACAATATATAATATGAATTTTCAAATACCATTTGTGAATAAATAATATGTAATTATCATTGTTTCCACAAATAATCAAATAATTTTCAAATTGAACTCCCTATATAGATTGCTATATGGTTTAGGAAATACTAATATCCATTGTATATGAATATGCATATTCATGTAAATATACAATAAAAATTGATTAAAATTAAGTGATTTTTTAAGAGATAAGGTTAACAATCGCAAAAGGATGTGATATTGAAAATATAATCACTAAGAACAATCTTGGTTAGAATAATCATTTAACATTCCAAAGTGTCCCATAAAACATGAAACATCTGAATCATAATTTCCCAATAGGTATGATGGTAAAAGAAATATTGAATATCGTGAGAAAAAATGAAATCATGATATAACATTAATGATTGTGTATATACACCTTATAATAGAAAATAAGTTCATAACAACAATTATGTTTTAAAGGAATGTAAATTGAGACGAAATCCATTACCTTGAGTAACTTTTCAGGAGAACATCCATTAACTTCCAACATAATAAACTAATGTTAATTTTATATATTCTTGAGAAACATTTTAATTTTTATCATTAGTTTTATTTCATTTTTACAATGTGTTATACAACTACTTAAACAATTTACTTTATGTCGGGTACTTTGACAAAACATCAGTTTACATGTCAAAAACAACTTTAGTAATTCAACTATAGTCAAAGGGTTCATCACATAACATTAATAGAATAATAATAATGAAATAATTGAAATATTTAGTCATTTATTATACTTTTAATATCAATCATTTATTTTTTGTTACAAGAAATTATCTGATATTGCAATCAGGGAGACGGTAGGTCGTATGAATGCTTGAGCAACATTCACATTTTCTAATGATTTCTATGGAAAGAAGTAATGCTAAAAAAATACCTTAATTAAATAATAATTATATTCTAGATACCATTTTATTTCATCAAATATACTGTAATATATTATTCTTATGATTTAAAAGGAATCACATCATGATGAGGAGGTAGTTTTCTACATACCAACGAGCGACGTTATCACATTTTAAGAGTGTAAAAGGGTAAAATATAAAATTATATATATAGTATATTTAAAGAATGCTAATTACATTATGAATTTAATATATATGTTTATTTTTTCACATTTTTCAAATAAATTCCATCCTTTATGAATTAATTTATTAGCATGAATTAAACACATCTCTTCGAGGGGGTGGTAGTCCACACATCCTTAAATGATGTTGTCGTATTAAGATAAATTATAATGTATTAAAGTAATGTGTAATAAAAAGATAAAATAAGTATAAATAAATAATATATATCATATATATCATATATAAACATATTTTACATCATAATGGATACCATGAGAATTAGTAATGGAAAAATGTGCAATTGTTGTTTCGTCATGATGTAGACTGCCGTACACAGATAGAGTATGTTAGTTACCAATTTGATAGATGTCTATGTATTTTTAGGATTAAACCTTTATATAATGACATGCATATATTTAGTATATTTTTTATTATATAATAATGTAATTAAGTGATTTTAGGGATTATATAATGGAAATAAACATAAAAACATTAGAAAATATGTTACATATCAATTGGGTAACAACATTATGGTTAAACCAAAAGGCATCCTTAGAAGGCATTATTCCCAAAGGGGGGCTTCAACACAGAGGGTATGCATGTGGGGAATCTATATGGGATGATATTGGATGATCATAAATGTTTTAATAGGCCTATGTAATGGGGAAATGTGGTGGCCTTTTATAGTTACTGAAAAGGGCTTTCATGGAATTTTTTGAAACAAGTTAGGTGTACATATGTTCTTTCCCAAAAAACTCCATAATAACCCATAAAATCCCAATAACAAATGTCAAATGTCCAAATAATATTAATATAATGGGTTTTGAATGATTTAATGTCTTTTGGGTCCCTAAGATAAATGATTAGTCCTTTATTAAGGATAATTTTCCTTTAATAATTGTACTTAATTTTCATCACTTTCACTAATATTTATTTTCAAAAAATTAGATGAAATTATTAGTAATTTTAAATTATTATGATTCAAAATATATAACTCATTATTATAAATTAAAATCACATAATTGGTAAAAAATATTTTAAAATTCATCTCATATACGGGATTACCATGCAGGCTTTTAAAGTAAAAATGTCTAAAAGATTTCTATATTTTTATAGTCAATTTGAAAGTAAAATTTATTTAAATTAAATAAAAATTGATGATAGATAAAAAAATTTATAATTAATATTTAAATCCAATTAAAAATAAAATTTATTCATATGAATAAATGAGAATAAATATTAATTTTGTACTAAAATTTAGTATTTTTCACTATTCATTAAAAACTTGAAATGTTTTAGAAAAATATAAAAAAATCACCCTAACATATTTCATGTGTTTGTAATTAAAATATAATGTTTTTTGATATATTAATTCAATTAATGTGTCAAAAGTCACATTTATAATTGGTTCACCATTAAAAGGTTTTAGAATTACCTTTTTAAAAATATAGGTTTTCATCTGTGAAATAGGGGTTTGTTTATCTTAGGCATATCAAACATACTAGACAGTTATCAAGAAAATTATTATTGAATATATAACAGTATATTTAATTAAAATAAATTAATAATTTTAAAAAAATTATGTATATTTAGACAAAACTCTTTTGGAAGCATAAAAATAATAATATTTTCTTTATATCCAATTGGTTCTTATTTTTGATTCTCATTAATTTTTAACCCCTGAATTAATTTTATATTTATATAAACTATAATTATTTATATGTTAGTTAATACTATTCATAATAAATAACATAATTTCTAGTTTATATCATTTTATATTAAATAATAATATTTCAATAATATATCTTTGTTCGGTGAAACTAAGTCTTTTGTATAATAGAGGTTTTGGAGGAAGGCCTCATTTGTTTATAACACAAGATATTTATGAAGGTTTTTCTTTCATGTAATGAAAGAATGTGTAAATTAAAATATATATCATGTATTGAATTTATTTTAAATTTTAAATATATATTAGATTATTGGGATATTATATTCCCTTATGTGGTTGGTGATGCAAGTCATACACACTATCGAATACAAATTTGAACATTAAAATTTTGGGTTGTAAAAAATATAATGTGAAATGTGGAACTCTTGAATAAAAATTTATATGACTATTGGGAACTATATAGTTGATAATAACTTTAATGTCATAATTACAGTTTATAAGTGAAATTTGATAAAGGATACTTGATACAGAATGAATAGACATTGGCCTCAAATAGTAGAGAAATTCCTTTTGAATCCCATTATTATATCATACATGGGTGGTATCATCATGGGGGTTCTTCCTTGACCATTACCAAGTTTAGCTTCATCAAATAAATCTTGAATGAAATTTCCAATGGGATAATTTCAGGTAAGTGGATATTACCACATTATCGATGTTAACCAAGACACCCCACGAAACTACCACCATTGCTGACCTTACTCATATGGGGTTTATAGGTGTAAAAAGTGGTTATATATTGATTCCCGAGTTACATAAAGTGTAATTCCATTTTGTAAATACATCTTCTATTCCATCATTTTAATTGGAATAGTTTTCATTGAAAAAATTGAGATAAAAATTGATAAATTGACTTTTTTGATAGAGGTTATACATTTAATAAAATAAATAATTAGTTTAATAGAATAATGTATTATTAATAATGTTGAATTTAATTAAATGGTATGATTAAAACAATCTCATTTAAAAATATATTAAACAATAATATCTTTTGATGTGTCATAAATCTTATTATGCATTTTCATTCCCAATTATTTTTAATAAATAAGTATTTTTATATAATGAAGATAAATTTATCATATTAATAAAATTATTATTATAATATAAATATCAATTTTGAAATTATCATGTTGAAATTAGGTTACTGTGAATTTATAATAATTTTCTAAAATACATTATTTTTCATGAATGGTAATAATATTGTTTTCATTTTTTGGTATGTTAATGACATCATAATTATTTGATAATGATGTAATAATAATAAACCACAATAAATGACATAAAATATGTTATTTTATGGATATCAATAATTTTAATATATTTTAATCAATTTCAAATTATATAATTTACCTTCCAAATTCTAACATGGAAACATTGACATTAAGATTGTTATTTTTTAATCACTATAATTATCAAGGAAAAAATAAGTAATATAATATTATGGTCTTATATTGTAGACTAAAATAACATAAAATCATTCCCAAGTGTCCAATACCAAGGTAAAATACCGTGGGAAAGCCCATAGTTTTTCTTTTACCACTACCTTGGTTTTCATGGTCTGTATTACGAAACTAATAAAAAACCTCTAATTTTTTATAAATACACAACGATTTTTCAATTTACCTTCACTCATAATTAGTCTTCCATTATGATCATATATTTATACCGACCGTGGTGTCCTTATTCCCTCATGTTCTCAATACTCATGTTTTAGGGGATACTCTTCAAGTTAATGGAAATATCATTCATTTCACTTATTTTCAAGAACATACTTTTGTATATTTTTACTCAATGTTATGATAAATGGAAGACCCGTATATCTTATATTATTTCACTTTTGTAAAAAACATTTTATACTAATTCTAGTGTCGAACCTACTTCTCAAAATTTCTCTCCATTCAGAAAATTCGCTCTTATTTTCTTTTTTTGTGAAAACCCAAACCTCTTTTTTCAGTGGTATTATTCGATATGTAAAAATGATTTATTTGATTCTAAAATTATATATACCTATTGAACATTACATTTATATAGGTTATAAAAGACATAATTATCATGACATTAAACCACTTTTGAAATTCCATTTTTTTAATATGAAACTTATTTCTTTTATTCATTATTGTTTATTTATGGAATGATTTATTATGAAATCTTAGGATCACATGAAAATTATTACATATGAATGTTTCTCACTAATAGTTGTCTAATTCATTGGTTGAAGAATTTAATTTCAAGAGATGACATGTTATAGGATACATTGGTGAATAATATTAGTAATTTTTTTTGACACAATGTTATTATCCTTGGTGATATGATTATATGTATCTAAATAAATGTTGTACCCAAATTTTCTAAGTTATGATAGATTTTAATTTATTTATGATATGCCTCATGTTATCATGATTATTCCATAATGATATTCCTCATTTTCTTATTGATATTTCTCAATATCCCATGTAATATGTTTCCCTTTGATTTCCCTTAATGGGCCTTTTGATCACCAATTTTATTGATGTATGTCCCCAACTTATGGGATGCAACAATTGTACCTAGGATGAAACATTTACGTAGCCTTTAATGTGGATTCAAATAATTTTTTTCCATGTATTTTGTACCTTATTTCATGTTATATAAACATTCAAAGATCCTCTTTTTTATACTATGTATTGAAAATTTTGGGTAATAAAAAGCAGGTAATCCCTAGAGTAGAAGAACTATCGATATGATATTTCCTAATATATCTTCTAAATGTTATAATTTTTAATTTAGAGGGAACATATATTTGTTATTGATAGTCAAGATACACTAGATAATAAATTTATATCGATGATAATGTCTCTCAATGAGAAATAATGATCATTTAATTTTTTATTTGGACGCCATTAAATAAATAGAAGTTTCTAGTATAAATAATAGTAATGTGGCCTTATTGATGGTAAATTTCCACTTTTGGATAAGATTTATACATTCTATATTATAATCAAATTATTTTTTATGGTATATATATGTCTCAAAAGACTCATCATGAACACAGATAGGTGTAGCCACCCACATTGAGTGAGAACCTTATAAAAATTCTATTTTCCTATGGTCGATGTTTATTTTATTCATATAGGTGTGTAAGGGTATATATTTATTTTGGGGATAAAAACATTATAATGATATATTGGTTTCTTTTAAAAAATTAAAATTGTGGAAATAAAATATTATCCCCCTCCCCTCCCACTACCCCTCTCTGTTTTAATGAGCTAGTCACCAAATTAATTCATGTCGGTTCTAAGAAAAAATTGGTTTCTTATATAATATCATTTTATATTTAATTATTTAATGGAGAAACATAATTATATAAATAGTATAGGAATACCTAATACTGATGGAAATTGTGATCATTAGAGGTAAAATATAATGATTCCTTATTGATTTTAATATTTATTAGAGGCTATTGATGTAGCCACTATGATTTTTTCACTAGTTGAGAGGTTTAGTCGTTCAGAACATGTGGATAAAATAAATATAGAATTTTATTAAATTTAAAGGAATTATATTTTGGTATACCTATTTTACAATGTGTATAATAATTTAATTAGATATTAAGTTTCCATATAATTTTTTGATAAAGTATAATTTTTAAAGGTAATTTAAGGTAATAGAGCGCATGATTTTGATATTTAAAACATTATTTTAAGATATGTGGATTTTTTATTGAATAAATCCTTTTAAATATACAACTTTTCATTACACGGTACACATAGATCATCTATTATAGTTTTGTTTCAAGTAAATATGGAACATAATATGTGAAAATGTAAAACATTATATTATCTTTTAATAAAATCCTTCCTAATTGGTCCATGCTAAGATAATTTTACCACATACCATATCCTGGGGACATGCCTCAAAGGAAATCGGTGAGCCTATATCCATGTAAGGGAATATAAAGTGAGTCAACAATCTTCTGACCATGAAACTTATCAACAAGTACATGATTCTTAAAAAAGTAATTAATAAGAATAATACAATAATAATAACATGAGTCCTAGAATTTAAATGTGGATACAACATTTAAATTAGAAATTACTAAGTATATCTCCAATGTTTAGAACCAAAGTGTCATAAATGAAAATAAAAGAGGTCATTCGCCAATGTATAATAAATCAAGTCATCACTATAGATTCAATTATTTACCTAATTAATTTGAGTGATATCAGGGAACACCCTTCATATGCATTAACATCACGTGAGACACACAGATCATTACAAATTTTTTAACTTAATAACTCAAGGATAAAAATGAATGGGTAACTTTTCAAAATCATGGAATATAAAAGCACTTAAATACATGGTCATTATTTAATTTTTATCCCATTGATGGAAATGTGTGTTTCATATATCTAAAAACAAGAATAAAAAATCTTGCATTCATATTCAGGAATACACATTGAAAAGAAATAGTTTTTTGGAAATCTAATAAAAATAAAATGAGAATTTATCATGTAAAAGAGATAATTCTATGAGTAAATTTTAGTGCATGAAAGGTATATAATATGGTTTTATAAAAAGGTAAAATCAGAAGGAAATGGTCTAAAATTAACAAAAAAAAAATTATTATAGTAATGGGATAATATAAATTGAATGAATAAACTTATTATAGATGTTATAATACCTACTAGATGAAAAGGGGAACCTGAATAGAAAGTTAAGTAGAGAATTCCATTTCCCTGTAAAGTTGTTCCAAAAACATGAGGATGGAACCTTTAGAGAATTCGGAAAACATGGGGAACTTCTTGGAAGTAAAAATCACCACAAAATAGTAAAGGATAGATTTTTAGTAATGAATAATGGTGAAATGGGTGGGTATTTATTGAAAAAGTGTGGGATTTATTTAATAATTTTCAAATATTGTTCTTGGATATCATAGTTGTGGAAAATGAAAAACCATTAGATTACCCATTATTTTTTCTTGTGGTTTTGGAAATTTGAGTCAAATTTCTGGAAATTTTAAACAACCTAATCCAAAAGGCATTTTCTAACACATTTTTTGAATGGAAAAGTACACATTCCCTAAATTATTGTTTTTAAAAATAAAATGTTTCTTTTGAGAATTTGGGATATCACTTTTCATTTTTTAAATTTATTAGAATATTTTAAATTAGCTAAAATTCATAAAAATAACCTGATTTAGGTCATGTATTTTTTAATTAATCATTACATAATTATGAAATAGTTATGATGTAATAAAATATAGAAAAACCAAAAACAATATTTTTACTATCCATGAAAAAATATTATTTTTGAAAATTCTCCTTAATTTGTGCACACCTAATTTTAAAACGAATATTTAAAAATTATAGTTTATTTTTGGATAAATAATTTTATAATTATAATAAATATATGTTTCAAATACAAAAGGCTTTAATTATTTAAAAGATAATTTTTTTAAAGAACATTCATATTCCTAAAACAAAAATATATCTCTCATGTACTTAAAAAATTATTTTATAATTTATATTTGGGTGAGATTGTTTTAAAAGAATATTTTATTTTTAAAAATATTTTTAACAATAATTTAGTTTTTTATAAAATATTATATAATTTCTAAAAAAATAAAAAAAAATCATTTGATTCCAAATTTCAAACATATATTTTATTATGAAAATATATTAGTATTGTTAAATAGATATAAAATAAAACATCATTTATGCAATATAAATTAGAAATTATAAAAAAAATATCTATATAGATAACCAATTATTACTTTTCCATATTCCATATGGGTGAGGTTTTTAATGGCCACAGTTTCATGGGGCGGCTCAGCTAACATTTACCAAGTGGTAACTTCTGCTAATATGATATTCTAAAATATGTGATTAAGTTAAAGATTCAATTGTTAAAGCTCATATTGATATTTTTAAATGGTAAACTACAATGATTCTCCCTCCATTCAAATTTATGAAAAATGGCCTTAAATGGAATGACTCTACTAGCTGAGGCCATCGATTCTTATTTATGTAACAATATAATCTGTCACAGCTACATATAAACACTAATTATAATGTTAAAATTATTAACCAGGGGAATAATATCAAGTTTTCATGCTGACCAATGAGAATAAAAAAATTGAATCCCAATAGTCACATTTCGCATTACACCCAATAAATTCCACTTTATTATTTCAATAAAATTTCACCTCTGTTACACATAGTGATATAATAAAAATCTTATAAGATGTTTATTAATTTAATAATATTTTTATTATATATATATAATTTTTTTAGGTTTGATTACTCTAGAATATTGGGATTATCCTAATTTTCCAATTTTAGATATTATACATTATGTTTTTCTAGTTGTAATGTTTGTAATTTTAACTAGTTTTATAGCTGGTTGATGTATCATTGTAAATGATATCAAATTTTGGGTTTTTCATTTTATTTTTATATTTATAATATTATATAATAAGTAAAAAAATATAATTATAAAAACAAATATCATTTAAAAATTCGGGTTATTACATTCTTCCCCCTTAAGAAATTTCATACCCAAAATATCAACCCGTTATTTGAGTTGAGAAAATGTGAAGTACTTATATAAAATTGTCTCATATAGTTCCAATATAACTTATTCTTATTTATGGGTCCTCTATAAAACATTGATGCATTTTTAGTCTAATTTTTTATATCTTTTCTCTATGGTCAATGATCTACACATACTACACCTCATTAGAGAGGTCATGTTCCAATTATACAACCTCTAGATTTAATGCTTGTGAGGGATCAAGTATGTACTTCCATGAGAGAGATATATGATTGCCATCATGAAGATAAGATAGATTTTTTGGAAGGTCTATACTATAGGCCACACCTCATATATAATCAAGGACCTGAAAGGATCCAATAATCCTAGACCGAAGCTTCCATTTATTTCAAAATCGTGTGAGTTTGTTCCATGCTCATATCTGAGCGAAAAGAAATTCACCAACATCAAACACAATTTCCCTTCAACGGTTGTCATCATAGATCTTCTTACAACTCTTAGTAGACATTGTAAGTTATTAGACGCCATGAGCCTTCCCTATTATCTTATTCACAAGATTTTTCCCATGTATCATTCTCTAAACATCTTTGTCCCAGCATTTTGTAGTTCTACATCACTTATCATATAGAGAAACATGTGGTTTTATTTAAATACATGACTGGGAGCCGTTATTTTATGAAAACTGAAATACTGATAGTCATTGATCCCATACAACAATAAATTCTTTTGATCATGTTCTCATCATTTCCCTGAGTGCGTAAATAGTCCTTTCAGTTTTCCAATCAAACTGGGGGTGAGAGGCCAAACTGAAATTCAATACAGTACTAGGAGCATTTTGAAGACATCTCTAGAATATAGATTTGAACTATTTATAATGATCAATGATTATGTTAAGTGGATCCCTAGTAAATATTAGTACTTTTTTCTGTATATCATGGCATGTTGTTTAGCTGAGAAATCATATTTAATAGAAATAATTTTTTTTCTTGGTGGGTCTATTCACTATAACCCGTAATATGTTGTTCTTGTTAGCAGTTCATGGGGGACCAATGAAAAATTCAAAAGTGATAGTATCCCACTTAAATGTTTTTAGGGGTAGTATATTCAATACCACTTTAAGAAGTTCACGATCCACCATCACTTACTAATAAACCCATAACATTGAAGTATATATATGAGAATCATCCATAAAATAATTATTTTTCTATAGGATATACTTCACACATAACCTAGTATGATATTTAATTACAACATCTTGTTCAATATTTAACTCAGTAAACATATCCTTATTTTTTTCCTTTAACTTTTTTTTAATAAAGAATCTTCTATTTTTGACGTATTGATCATATCTAGTAATTATAGTTGATCAATAATTTAATATATTTTTTGTTATGTCCCTTACCATATGATTCCCATGTCCAATTTTACTATGTATTTGAAAAAAATATCTCAATGAGCAATCCTTATTTTTAGAAAAATTGGGTTTTCCCTCTTAACACAACAACAACATTGATTGTTCCTATAGGGGATATTGAATTAAATAGTAATAGTCTTTTCGATGAACCAACAATTTTTTTTTCAATTCATGTTGCGTGGATATATAATTCAATGTTTGGTAGTCATTTCATATAACCCAATTCACCCCACAGGGATAGTGCCTTGATATTTTCATAGAAAAAGTAACTCAACAATTCTCTAGTTCTTGCAAAGGATAGTTATTATCATTTCTATTTAACTACAAATATGAATATAAAATCACCTTTACATTTATCAGGAGTATACAACCAAAAAATTTCATATATGAATCAATATAAATAATGATTCCTTCTCCAAAAGAGGATTGATTTTACGTAGGTGTAGTAAAAAATATCCTCGTCAGTTCATGGAATATTTATTCACACTCCTTTATGTAGATAAAAATATCCCCATTACCTAATAACATAGTTAGTGGATTATATAGTCTTGAAATGGGAGACCTTTATCCATTATCCTATATTGACATTGATTTTGGTTCCCCTCCGTCAGCTTCATATTTATAAACTGATTAAAAATGTTCCCAAGCCTTCCACACGTGGAGAACTAAACTTCCCACTAGGCCTTCAATATATTCAATTTTTCATTATTGTTGAGAAGTTGAGTCTTCGCATCACCATGGTAGTTCAATTATATATTCCCATTACTCCCAATAAAGTAGTTTCCTAAATGATTCTTCCAACATTTTTTTCACAAGGGAAGTTTCAAATTCTTTCCTCATATTCCATGATCAAAATTCTATCCAAATTTTTTCATCATTTATCTATTCAATTTATTCAATAAATTAGACCTTTTCCCCTATCAAAACTCCAATTAACCCTTCATTGGATGATATATTATCTACTCATAGTATTTATATTCTTGATAACATATATCCTCCATAGATGAGGTCTGAGTACACTAATTAATCTATCAAAATTTCTCAAAGAATCCATAACAAATCTATAGGTGTGAAGAGAATTTATTATAAAGTTCATCTCATATCTTCCCATTGATTCATTTTCCTTATTATTCAGTTCTGGTAATTCCATCTCTATTTTTTTGCAACTTATTTTTGGAAATTTTAATTTGAAAAGATTCATTGGAACTCTTCCAACACTATAGAATCAATATGCCTTCATAGTTTAATGTTTTTTCTTCTACTGCACCACTGATGAGATTCTCCTTCTAAGGAGAATACTTCTTATATTAAAATCTCATTCTTCAAATAATTGTGTTCTGAAAAGATATTTTCTATAATTCTTATCCTTTATTCCTCCACCGATTGGTCTGTAAATCCACAAAAGGAAGGTAATCAATGATGCAACATGTACTTAGTAGAAAGTAAATCCCTTCATAATGAGTTTTATCTCATAAATTTATTCATGCTATAGTTCATAAATTTATTTAGTTGACTCATCACCCTCAGGATGTTTTCCACTACATCTTACATTAAAACTCTAATAGGGTTTCATCTGTTACACTTATAATTTCCACAGCTCCTTTTATTTCCTATTATTATCCTAAAAGAAGAAAAACATAGTGAGAAAAATATAACATTAAAAATATTATAATTCCTGTGGGATTTTATTTGATAAAACATAATTATTAAATAATTTATTAATATTCACAAATAAAAATTACATTTTCTATATAACCTTCATAATGGTTCATAAAAAGTTCATGATTAACCAAAAATATACCATTGGAGTTTCAAACTATGTGATATGCAAGGCTTGTTTTTATGCACTAGTTACCATTTAATTCTAGCTTAAAATGGTGTATTTGGGTGTTACCCGTAGGAAATATATTCGAGATCGACAACAAATTTTACTATCAGGAATGGTATGTATTTTTCTGGAAGCCAATAACTTAATACTTACCAAATATACCATGATGTGTTCTCATATTTGGTCATTAACCTATGGTTGACAATAATTTTTTCAAGTCATAATTTACAGAAATAAATAATGTCCTTTTATTAGATCTATGGAATCCCACATTTTTATTACATAACATTTCCATACAGAGTTCAAACAGAGGACCTTTAAAATTGTTTGTTTCTTTTAAATAACAAACAAATACATGACAACAGAAACAGTTTTTAAAAATATACATGAAATACATATTAATTGTTTCTCCCTATGTAACATTTATTACAACTCATATCTTTGGGATGTACATAATTGTATATGGTATGGTATGAATCCATATACAGAGATAATAATGGGATTCAAAAATCATGAGATCGTGATATATGTCAATAAGAACATAAGACATAATAATAAGGAATGAACAATAAGAAAAAAATATTACTAACATGAATAATGAAATGTAGATGTGGATAAAAAAAATTAAATGATACATTCATAATCATATCTCTAGGGATTACCACCAAGGTTTCATAAATGAAAATTATCATGAAAATTAAATAAGGTATTATAAAACAGGAAAACTCTCAAGATTAAATTACATACCAAATCCATTGGATAACTATGAGGGATAATTCTTAATATGTCTTAATTTCATGTGATCCTCATAGATCATAAAAAATAATTTGATTAACAAACCATGGATAATAATTAATAGGGGTTTTTTTCTAAATAATGGTTTACAAAAGTGTGTTATTATGTGATCCTTACATTAATTTTAACCCATGAATAAAAATGTCAGTTTCATATATGTAAATTCTAGAATGAAAATTCCATTTTTACACATTTTGGAGCATCTAATAAAAAATATGTTTGGGTATTAAAATAAAAAGGGAATGATAATTTATCATATGAAATAGAGAATTTGGAGAAGTAAATTATGCATCTTGATAGGATTTAAACACTGTTTTACAAAAGGATAAAATGGGATCGATCAAGGGTATCCCATTCATGAACAACTATAATTACATTAATTGGATAATTGAATGTTTTTTAATGTATTAATTTGTAAATTATAAGTCATACCAAATGAAAATGGAATGTCAATGGAAATAGAAGGGAAGAATTCCCTTATAATGAAGCGGTATTCCTAAAACATGAGGATGGAAATATTGGGACTTGAGGAAACCATGGGGATATATAGTAGAAAAAATTACCATATATTTATTGAGGATGGATTTTTAGTGAATAATAATTGTTAAAATATTGTATATTTATAGGAAATGTGGGAGATTTGTTTGATAATTTCCAAATATAGTTCTTGGAAATATAGGTTGTATAAAATGCGAAACCATTTTCTTACCCATGGTTCTTGATAATTTTTTTGGACATATGTGTTATGCTCTATATTATTTTAATCAACTTGAACCCAAAACCATTATTTAATACATTTTTTATTGTGGAAAGGTATATATTCCAAAATGTAATGTTTTGAGAAATTAAAATTTCAGTTTTAGACATTCAAAATTTACATATAGATTTATAAATTGATTAAAATATCACTAAATAATTATTTTTAAAAAAAATAATATGTTTAGATTTTTTATTGTGTTTAATTATTTTTTGCATCATGATGACATAATTATGAAGTCATAAAATATATTTAAATACAAAAAATATATTTTTTACTATTCTTGAAAAAATAATGTATTTTATAAAGTTCTGATAAATTTAACATATCCTAATTTATATATTATTATTGAGAAACAAATAATATTTTATATAATAATTATATAATAATGATAAAATTTAAATTTAAATGTAAAAATTATTATTTAGTTAACAATTTAATTTTATAAGAATTTTCAAATTCATGACACTTATAAAATTTTATTAGGCCATTATTATGACATCCCATCGCTCGGGGCCCATGTCATTACTACCCAAATCCCTCCTTCTATAGGCTAGGGGTTGGCGACTAGCACTGGAAAGAAAAATCCCTGAATGTGGGAGGGTATTTCTTTTAAACCTGTGAACACAGAAACCAAGAATAGGACAAGATGGAAACCACATAGTAAATCTGTCGAAGTAAAAGTATGGACTAAAAGTAAATGGGACGCAATAAAAACCCAATTGAATAGATACAAATACAACAGAAAACAGATCCTGAGATTTCCTTCATGTATCCTACCTGAAGGGTTGGTACAACTTGTCTCTATAGCTCTCCACTTCAAATAGTCACCTTCATGTACCGCTTGGTCTTGGCTTCCCCAAGACTCGCCCAAACTGCTCATCATCTACACAAGGCACAATAATGTGTCGGAGAATCCCATGTATGGGTGAGTATAAAAATACCCAGTAGGGACCCCAGGATCCCTGAAGGTCTTTTAGAATTCCTCAAAGAAAAAACCACAAAGTTTTATGCCAATCACAAAGCTGAAGAAAATACTCAACTCAAAACATCTATACAACTCTGTGACCATGAATAAAGATTTTTATTCATGATATATATCATTTTATTATCTTGGTAAGTTCCGAAGCTGAACCACGAAAAAGTAGTTCAATTGTCAATCCACAGAGGGTCGTAGGTCACTGATCCACAACAGGCATCTCTAAGGTTGGTCCTCTTCAGGTCGCACACTGCTAATCCACATAGTGTTTCCGGAATGGTGATCCACACATGGTTGATATGATTCTCATCCACACAAGGTCACTATGATGCTGATCCAAATAGGGTCACTATGATTCTGATCCACTCTGGTTAGATGAGATGCTGATCCACATGGGGTCACTATAATTTTAATCCACACAAGGTCTCCATGATTATGATCCACCCATGGTTGTTATTCAATTGATAGCTAACCACAAGATTCTCTCCACTCGACGTGGTTGAGTTATATATTTTTTGATCCTAAAGATATTGGTCATTTTTCAACTACCATGATGTTCCGAAAAGTATCAACCCAATGGACTGCCATGTCATAAGGGTCCCAATGAAACAAATAGTGCGGCAATCGGACACCGAGTCTATGAGTTATAAGCCTTTTTGTGCTGAGGGCCCACATGGATTCGGGTTCGATCCTGCAGATCTGTATTCCAACATTCTCCAAAAATCATGTGGAGTATAACAAAAGGACTGTCTTGTTCCAAGGATTTTAGTGCAGTTTTTGGTCCATCAAATGGACGGATGGTTTATAAGAAACTATATTTTAAGAATATTTGAGCTGAAAAGGGTTTGAGTTCGGTATGACCCGGTCGAACCAACCCAACTTGCCCGACCTGGGCCAACTGGACCATGTTTAGGTTAACATGACCTAATCCATGTTGGACCCGGGTCAATGCTGGCCTGGCCTGAACTGACTACGCTGGCCCGAGTGTGTTGTACCACGGGTTCGACCTACTCGGCCACAGGTTCGTCCAGTTGGACCGCAGAATGGCTTTACCCACCATGGCTACGTTTGATTCATCCCTCTAGATGGTGCACCCCCAAGATTGGTGGCCCTAGTGGGGTATCTCTCCCTCCCCAAATGGCTAAACTATTTCGGATTTCTCAACTGGAAACGCCATGTGGTGATGCCCCATTTTCAGCGTGACACGTGGGGCATAGGTCCCCTTCACCATGGCATCGAAGCCATGAACTCCTTCTATGGCACACAACGGAAGGCCGCCCTACTACCAATGTAGCAAGCTGACGCTGACCACCCCTTCCATATACCTCGTCACCTCTCTTCTGCAACCAGTGATAGAAGGCCGCTACTCGGCCGGTGCCACGCCAGTGGGGCTTTTACGGGCCACCGAGAGAGCTCTGGTTGTCCTTTTTCCCTTCTGAACATTCCTACGGGCCTCCTGGGATGCTGCTGTCAATGCATGGCTCCCAAATTCAATATTCAGTCATGTTGTAAAATTCATCCCCAAATAATGCATCAAAAAACAATGTGGCAGAGGGTCCAGGCCCTGTTTTTTTGGCCAGCTCACTCCACATTAGTATCATATCATGTGGGAATAAATAATACATCACATAAAAATAATGATATACCCCATTCAATTTCATCTCACAACATCCACTCGGAGTTTCAAACAAATTACAGATTGACTCCTTTTTATTGATTAGCATACATCATGATTTTCATGAATTAGGAAAAGAAACAAAATCTCTTGAATATAAACATGATAAACCCCTACCTCAGATTCAGAGGAGATGTCACAGTTGGAGAAGAAGAATCTACGTTCGATGAAGCCATTGGATTTCAATGTTTCCCATTTGATTCCTCAAACATTGCCAACCAAGCCTCCGTTCTTTATTGGTGGAAGACACCATGGAAATTCACCAAAGATTCCACACTTCTGTGTGAAAACCCAATCCCAAGCATCATTTAAATAGACGGTAAGGGAGATTAATGCATCGTAAGAATTAATGTGGTTTATTGATTAGTTTTAATTAATAAACCTTCTAACTCTAAATGGTGTGGTAACTCAATAGAAGAGTCATGCCATTAAATGTCTTGACAACCTAGCAGTCCCACCATTTCCACTCAATAGTTGGTATAAGAATAAAATTGGATTATCATGTAATTTTATTATTCTTTAAAAAGATGTAAAACTATATTTCTCCCCCCACCAACTACGATCAATGTTTTTACTCCCTTAATAGAATCCTGGAGATATGGATTCAATGGTGCCCTTTTATTTTTAATCTGATCACCGTTTCAAAATATAGAAAACACCACCCGCATGTTTACTAAACATAGCTTAAAAAAGTAAAAAATCTCATTCTGGACACACTGGGCCTCAGAATCAAGCACTGTAACTTTTCATATACTCGTAAAAATCACTATTAATTTGGAAAAATTATATGAAATTTCTAAGTATTTATATTATCCTCACCTTATAACTTTTCATCCCTGAAAGCAACAAAAAAACTAGGGGAACAAATGGGAGTGCTGATCACATATCTTAGCCTCCTACTCCCACGTTCTCTTCTAGAGATTCATGTGCTACAAATGAATGAACACAAGATGAATCAACTACACAGTAATTAACTACTCTTATCGAATCTCTATCTCCATCGAGAACTCCGAAAATGTTTCCCCATCATTGATGTCCAACTCACCCCATTCTATAGCATGTGATGGATCAGGAATATACCTCCTCAACTACAACAAATGGAAAACATTATTCACCTGGTGTATCGGTGGGGGAAGAGCTATATGGTACCCCACCTCACCTACTCTATTAGGGATCATGAATGGTCCAATGAAGCACATAGATAGCTTGATGCCCTGGCCAAATCTCTACAAACCTCATTGAGGTGAGACCCATATGAAGACATGGTATCCCTCCTTGAACTCCAAGGGTCTCCCTCACCTGTCAGCTTAAGACTTCGGCCAGCTCTCTGCAGTCTTCATCCTCTCCTAGATGATCTGCACCTTCTCTATGGTAGCATTTACCAACTCGGGACCCATAAGTGTTGACTCCCCATGGTATGTCCAATATAGAGGTGATGTTCATGGCCGCCCGTACATGGACTAAAATGGATCCATATCGATGGTGGAGGGATAACAATTGTTTTAAGAGAAATCCACCAGTGGAAGGTGGTCCTCCCATCTTCGGAAAAAATCTAGGACATAAGCACAAAGCAGGTCCTCATGTGTCTATATGGTCGTCTCCATCTGAACATCTATTTGAGGATGAAAGGCGGTGTTAAAATGTAGTTAAGACCTAAATTCCACAAGTAATCCCTTCCATAAGTGGGATGTAAAATGTGTGTCCCAATCTAAGACGATCATTATTGTCACCTCAAGAAGTAATACAATCTCTTGTATATAGAGATGCCTTATGCTCTCTACATATCCCTCCTCTCGGATGGGTAGGAAGTGTGCCGACATGGTGAGTTGGTCAATGATCAACCAGAGGGAATCATGTCCCTTGTACATACATGGTAGCCCTATCATAGAGTCCATGGAAATAACATCCCACATCCACTCTAGTATCTCTAGTGGCGGAGCTAGGCCATCAGGTACCTGATGATCAGCCTTAACTTTCTAACAAGTGAGGCATCATGAAATAAACTCTTCCACTTCTTTCATCTTCCCAAGACCCCAATATTGATGTCAGAGGTCCAAGTACAACTTCACCAAACCAGGATGTACCGCCAAAGGGGTTGTATGTAACTCCCTCAACATCTCATCCCAAAAAACCTCTGGTAACATAGTGTGTCCTCTTAAAAGGATGAAATGCTCCCCACCTTCAAAAAATCTATTAGGAACCTATCCTAAGGATATATGAGCCCATCAAACCTCGCATTCAATGTTCCAAAGATGTGCCTCCTTGAATTTCATAAGGAGTGGGGGAGTAACTGTCATAGACTAGAGGTAAGCTGGTCTATCTATATCGACGAATGATAACTACAAATCGGTTAGCTACTATGTTACCTAACTCAGTAATTGTAGACCATACCTCCTACTTATTGTGTCTACTAGTACGTTCCCCTTCCCTATAGTATAGACTATCTAAAAGTCATAGTCTTGGTGGAACTCTAGTCATATTCATTGTCTCAGCTTCAAGTCCATCTGTGAGAAGATATACATAAGACTCTTGTGATTAGAGTAGACTATAAAACACTCGACCATCATTTAGTTTCATTACATCTTCATCACACAAACCACTATTTCTAACTCGAGATCAAGGGTAGCATATTTTTTCTCATGCTGTCTCAAGTGCCGTGAGAAATAGGTGATCTGTAGCACCCCGAAATTTTATGAGAAAGATTGTATTTAATTTCATGGATGTATTGTGTCGTACACTACACCAAGATTATCTTGCACTATACGCAACATCGTATTAGCTTGTATTATACGCAAGCACTGTTCTTGGCTTCTGTTCCATGCATGTTCGACCTTCCTCAATAGCGTGTATTGTACACAATACCGAGTTTCACTAAACAATGACATATTTTTATAATATAATTATGAACTAGCCGTTATGAATATTATTAACCAAATTATGAATTTTATAATATTATCATTGATATTACACATAATCTAGAACATTGTATGAGAACAAAATAAATTTTTCGGGTAAAATAAGTAATTTTCAAAAATGAAGTTTTGTCGACTTTTGATAGAGCACCCACATTAAATCTAGTTTTTTACACATTTATAAGTTCAATTTGACAAAATAAAATTATTTATTTCAATAATGGTATAAAAATTTACTTTTTATAATTTTTTAATATATTTTTTTTACTTTCATATTTTGATGAATAGTAAAAATACGCTAAATTTTAATCAAAAACTAATTTTTTCATCCAGAAAATTTATATGGTTAAATTATAATGTTGAATGGTTTTAAAGTATAAATAGAATATATTTTTACCATATAATATAATTTATTTCATTAGCATTAATTTTACATTGAATTCATATGTAAAAACATTTCAATCTTTGATAATGTTTTGACTTTAGAAACCCGTTTTCTTAACAACAGGATTACTTTTAAATTAATTATTGAAAATTTTGTTATTTTAATTTTGAAAAATGTATTCCATATTGGGATTCAGTGGGTCTCAATTATGTTAATTTGTTACTTTTATTTTTTTGAAATTATGAATAGTAACTACAGTAATTTTTATTTACTATAGTTAAAGGTAAATTGGGTAATTAAGGGTAAAAATAAGATTAAAATTACCCTAACACCTGAAAAAATTCCATGGGATGAATAAAAGTAGACCCATATCACCTAAGTGTCAGAATAGAATCTTTTCATGGACTTTGGACAATGATAATTATATAATTATTATTAAAACCAAAGAAAGTGACAACAAGTCACTCTCTTATATCTTATAAGTGTAATAATTTTAATTTAGTGATAAACATCATAAAACATAGAAAATGAATATTATCCATAAAGATAATAAAATTATCTACATCATGTGAATTTCTTTATAATTTTTAGGGATTAAATATTTATCATTAATTATGACACAATAGTGATGTTGAAATTATTTTATTGATTGAAATATCAAATAAATGGTTTTAAAAATATTAAAATAAATATTAGATGAACTATTAAATGTTCTCCATCAATTTTCTAGACAAATAAGACATGTTATTAATCTAATTAATTTTTTATTTTGAACATATCTTCTGTGTGGATTTTATTTAAACTCAAATAAATGAATAGTGTCAAAATTGAAACTATTGTTATTTTATAAAAATAACATATTATAAAATTGTTTAAAAATCACCAAAAAAATTTAACAAGTAAAAATTGAAATTTATATGGCCTAAAATGTCATAAATTATACAATTATGGACAATTAAAAACACATAATTAAATATTTATAACAATTTAAATTTTACTATATTATTACAACAAATAAAATTATATAGAATAAATAAGGATAAATCAAGTTGATAAGGTTTAAAATAATTTTCCAACTTGTATAAATTTCATTGGTTGATGATATTACATCCCTATATCATCTAATATTTGGATTTGAGACATTTTTTGAGGTTTTTATGTGGGTTTTGAATTTATTATAAATTAATTTTTCTTAGGTTCCCAATGGTTCCCCTCTCCTCCCTTATAAAAGGGAACCTCATCCCTCTCCTCCTCACACCTTCTTGAGCCTTCAGGCTTGGTCAAACCCTGAAAATTTCTCTTCTCCATTTCCTTAGAAACATACTAGAGGTCCTGGTCTTCTTCAAAGACAATCTTTAGTGCCCTAAGAGGAGGTTTAGAAGAGGCGCGTCGAAGAAGAGGTAATATCCAATACTGATTATTTCAAATTCATTTTTCATATAATTCATCTTATTTTGTTGTCTCATAATAAATTAATAACATCAGTATAAATCATATAATGATATGTTATTTTAAATATGAAACAACCCTATTTCAACTTCTAGCCATCCTAAAGAAAATGAAATCATCGCGCGTGCATACGTACAGAATACAATCTCCACGTCGTGGTGTAATCTGTTTTCGACCACCACCTTACTTGGATGGGTATAATGGTGTAAAGAATAACAATATGTGATTATTATAACATGATATTAATTATGATATATTCAATCATACTCACCAATACCATTCAGTTATGGGAACGATATCATCGCTCACGCGTACGTACGGAATACAGTCTCCACGACATGATGAGATTCATTCTCCATGTTAACCATTAAAGAATGTTTATAAAATATATATATATATATATATAATAATAATTAAATAGATGACATAATAAAGCTACTGAGTTTATATATATATATATATATATATATATTTCATCTACTTACTTCCATTCAATTCAACAAGGAAATGAAAATAGCGTTAATGCGTACGTACGGTCTACCATTTCCATGAACGGTGTATTTAATTTCATTTATCTATATATTATATATATAATTAATATATATGATATATAAATATTTTTTTACATTCAGGTAGTAAGTAAATAATGATATAATTAATAATAATATCAAGAACAACAAGTCCAAACACGTACGATAAATGAAACGATTTTACCCAAAACGCGTCTTAAACATGGAATTGACAATTGAACGGATAATATAATGTCATAAGTGAATCATATATGATATAATAAATATTATTATGGTTTTATTACAAGTTAATAATATGTTCAAACCCACTATAAAAGAGTCTCAGACACATATAGAAGAAATTTGACATAATGTAAGGGATAATTTTGCAATCTCTTTTTTATCTGAGATTGTTTATACGTAAGTATTTACACGGGTTATATTTATCATCCATTTCCTTATTTTAGAAAAAAAATTCATAAAGTATTTTATATTATTACATGTATGTTTAATTTCATGTTTTACCCTTTTTTACTTTTACTATGTATTATGGAAGGATTCTATCTTTTGTTTACCATACGAGGTACTTTTTGACTTTTTTGGAAAAAGTACAAGAAGAATGTTTTTTTAAATTATACGGCCTGAATGGATTTTTACAATTTCATAATGACTTGTTTAAATAAAGCTTCCTCTACAAAATTTCAAGATTATTTTCAAAAAAATACTTTTCTTTCAAAATTTCTTTTCATTTGAGAAAAGAAAATGATTTTAAAGAAGAATGTATATTTTCCTCAAGAATTAATTTCAAGTGTTTTATCAAAACTAATTTCGATCTAAGATGACAATGTTTAGTATGATTATGTTTCAAGTCTAATGTATCTATTATTTTCATGGTTTTATTTTTCTTATGATTAAATGATATCCATTTGTTTTATATGAATTATGTTATGTTGAGATGGTGTTTATCAAACCCGTTTTATTTTTTGGGTTATGATGAATTATTTATGTTGTGGCACAAGAAAAAATGATTTCATTATGAGATGGTTGGGACCTATATCTCTCTTCAATGCATTGGTTAATGATTTATATCTCATGATATAGACATGGATGGAACGGAAATAAAATCTTGTTCAGTAATATAGGTCTGGAATGACAAGAAAACCAGGTTCAGTAATGGACATTGTCTACTATGATGGTTTTTTGATGAAATACCATGGATAATATGGAAATAATATCATGTGCTTAATGGTTATCCAAAATTACATGTTTTATTCCCATGCAATTTTACCATGGTTAATTTTCCATTATGATCTATACCTTACGCACTGCCAAGATTTATGCAATTACTCGTGATTTTGATGTTTTATATTCATGTTCTTACGTTCAAATGTTTAGGGACTGTTTTATGTTCTACATTTTTACTCTTACTGAGCCTTTGAGCTCACCCTTTTTATGTTTTCTTTTCCCAAGTATATAAATAATGGTTTTTGGTAAGAAAACCAAAGTGGAAGATCTTTACGAGATATGTTGATGATCTATCACCATGATTAGAAGATTATGTTCTATGTTTTTCAAAGACACTAAACTAATACAGTGTTTGGGCATCTGTTTCTATTATGTTTTATGTATTCCGCAAAAGTAATGTAATGTCTATGTACATCATACTTTGGGTCTCTATAGTTGGTATCAGAGCGTAGTTTTAGTCAACCATTGGAAACTAGGATGTGAAAACATTAGTGACATCCCTAGAAATATTTATATTGTATTTCAAGGGATGTACCTATGTTTAAGTATAAGTATAGTTTATAGTCCTAGAATTACAGTAACGATCTTATAATTAAACCTATGATGTTATATATTTAAGGTACCCCCCCTTTGTTGTGTTGTTTTCCTAGCATGATTTTTGACTCTCACACTATTCTTTTTGGGTTTTAGACAATGGATGAAACCCGAAGGAACCGTTTTGATCAATGTAATGGAAAATGCAATGATTTTCCTCCTGAATGAATTAATGTTATGGGAGATGGAGTTCAAAATCTTATTGTTATACTTACACAAGCTATGAATCATTCTGGACTTCCAAATGAGCAGAGAAAAGAAAAATATTCTATTGAGTCCTTCATGAGGCAACGCCCACTTTATTTCAATTGTTCATCTGATCTACTTATTACCGAGCAATGGATCAGTACCATTGAAAATATATTTTCAGTACTTCCCTATTCAGAACATGAAAAAGTCATTTTATATATTTACCGTTTAGAACGTGATGTATAATAGTGGTGGAATCTAATTCTTAATACAAGGCCCCAAGATGAAATTGAGTCCATGAAATGGGATAAGTTCAAGAACATGTTTTTCGATAAGTAATTCCCTCGTATTCTTTGAACAACGATGGAGATGGAGTTCTTTGAGCTTAAGAAGAAGGATGATGAATCTGTTGGTATATACGAGGAGAATTTTACAAGGCTTGCAAGGTATACATCTGGCTTTATCATCCATCTTGAGAGTAAAGTTGATCAATTCTTCAGTGGATTAAAACCAAGTTTTCGAACGACATTAACTATAAGAGACATTAGTACCTATGAAGAAATTGTGCATTGTGCTATCAAGGTAGAACTGGAAGTTGATGTTACCTATCTATCTCATGGTTTTGACAAGAAAGGAAAGATGGGGTTTAAGGAAAAATCTCAAAACTATGGTGAAAAGAAGACAAATGTTTCATTATGCTCAATGTGTGGAAAAAATCATGGTGGAGATTTTATTAAAGTGACTAGATAATGTTTTGGTTGTGGAAAAGAAGGTCATCGAGCTGCTGAGTGCCGAAGTAATGGGAAAAGGTAGCTAATGATGTGAATGGAGAAAATACTGCAGAAAACACACCACCAACACTTCAATGCTACAAGTGCAGGGAAATGGGGCATTATGGTAACCAATGCCCTTATCCAAGGGTTAAATATTATCGTCATCAACAACCTCTTAAGATAATGTAAATAGGGAAGTCACAGGCGATCACTATTGGTGATTTTGAGTATGACAATAATGCAGTGGAATGATTAAGTGTTTATGTAACGTGATTCCAAAATAGTGTTGTGGAATCTCATTTTTAGTATCATCGAATATTGGAATATCTATGTATTGGTTTATTGTGGTTTTCAATAAATCTATTATACCGGTAACCATGAAAAGTGATTGAAATATTTTTTTGGAAAGAAGATGATATGAACATAATGAAGGGATAAGGAGAATATAATATGTTTTATAATATTCATGATCTCATGACTGATAAAAGGACAAAGAGATATCATGATTTGTGTATATTTATTTTTTGGGATTTTGGTATATGGAAAGAGTTAACTTTTGACATCATTCATGTTTTCACTAAGGTTCAATGTGTATTCATTTTCCAATAGAATACATGATTAAGGTATTCACATGTTTGTAATGCCACCAACAAGATATATCGTATGATAAATTATGGTATTCACCTGATCAGTGGATGAAATTTCTAGTAATCATTTACATTAAACTATGAGATTAGATAGAAGTATTTTGGATAAGCCTAAAGATTAGAATGTATTAAGTTAAACATAAGATAGTATTTTTTAAGGCTAGAACATTTTGATATTATTTATGAAATGTTATAATAGTATATTTATAGAAAAAGTGAACCTATAAGATGGGAGACAACCCGTCACATCAGACAAGGTTGCGGGAATCGAACCCACAACCGAAGTGTGATATGCCTTTGTCACCTACCACTGGCCTACAAGAAGTCCTTGGTTTGTAAAATTTTTTTTTATTACTTGGTATTATTGATGAAGTATAAGTCCATTTTTGGAACCATATATGATTAATCTCACTATAATATGGACTTATGTATATAACTTTTTTCTAACCTTATGTTTGAGACATATTGAATGACTTATCATTCTGTCGCGTGATATGATAACACTTCAAGGGAGAAAAATTCAACTTCATTTATTTTAGAGATGAAGTGGAAATTGTTCAAGCCACAAACAACAGTGAGATTGTACCGAAATCAATTATGTATTTCTATTAATTCAAAAATTCTTCAACATTAGGTAAAAGATCTTGAATACCAAAAATGATGTCCTAATTCCCTCATATCTAATGAATCAGATGGTACCTTAGATCATCAAAAATGTATGGCTTTGTAATTGTTGGATTATTCATAGCCATGTTCTCTACAAATCTCCATCAGAACATTATGGTTATATTTCTCTTCCATATCTATATTTTCACCTATGTTCTATTATGTGGAAACCCAGTGATGAGTTAATTTGGGTAACCATTACGTTTCATACTTTAGTTTTTAAAATTATGTTTTGGTATTCCTTTTTACATTTTGGGTTTATAAAATGTAATCTTTTATGTAGTAAACTATTTATAACCCCAATGAATTTCTAGGTTGAAATTCATTTTAAGGGAGGTAGAATGTAACACCCCGAAATGTTTTGAGAAAGATTCTTTTTAATTTCATTGATGTCTTGCGTTGTACAATACATGAAGATTATATTTCACTATATGAAACGCTATATTAGCTTTTGGTATATGCAAACACTTTTCTTGGCTTGTGTTTCATGCAAGAGCGACCTTCCTCAATAGCATTGGTTGTACACAATACCGAGTTTCACAAAACAAAAATATATTTTTATAATATTGTTATGAACTAGCTTTTATGAATATTATGAACCAAATTTTTAAATCTATAACATTATCATTCATCTTACATATTATCTAGAACATGGTATGAGAACAAAATATATTTTTTAGGTAAAATAAGCATTTTCCAAAAAAATGCGGTTTTTCCGCCTTTTGATAGCGCACCCACATTTAATATAGTTTTGGACACAATTATAAGTTCAATTTGATGAAATAAAATTATTTATTTCAATAAGGATATAAAAATTTACTTTGGATAATTTTTTAATATTTTTCTTTTAACATTCATATTTTGATGAAGAGTAAAAAGAGGCTAAATTTTAATTAAAAACAACTTTTTTCATCAAGATAATTTACATGGTTAAATTATAATATTGAATGTTTTTAATGTATAAATTGAATATATTTTTTCCATTTAATATAATGTAAGTCGTTATCATTTATTTTACATTGAATTAATAGGTAAAAATATCTCAATCGTTGACAATGTTTTAACTTTTAAAACCCATTTTCTTAACAACAGGATAAAATTTAAATTAATTACTGCAACTTCTATGTTTTGAATTTTGAAAATTGGATTCCATATTTAGATTCAGTGGGTCTAAATTATGTTAAAAGGGTAATTTTATTTTTTTGATATTATGACAAGTAACTACGGTAATTTTTAGTTACTATAGTTAAAGATAAATTTTTTAATTAAGAGTAAAAATAGGATTATAAAATTACCCTAACACCTGCCAAAATTCTATTTTATGAATAAACATCGACCCATATCACCTAAGGATTGGAATATATTCATTTCATGGACTTTGTACTATGAAAATTATATAATTATTATTAAAACCAAAGAAACTGACAACATGTCACTCTATTATATCTTATAAGTGAAAAAAATTTAATTTAGTGAAAAACTTCATAAAACATTGAAAATGAATAGTATAAAAAAATATAATAAAATTATATACATCTTGTGACTTTATTTATAATTTTTAGGGATAAAATAATCATCATTAATTATGACATAATAATGATGTTGAAATTATTTTATTGATCAAAATATCAAATAAATGGTTTTAAAAATATTAAAATAAATATTATATGAACTATTTAATGTTCCCCATGAATTTTTTAGATAAATAAGACATGTTTTGAATCTATTAAATCTTTATTTAGAACATTTATTCTTTTTGGATTTTATTTAAATTTAAATAAATGAATATTGTCAAAATTGACACTTTTGTTATTTTATAAAAATAACATATTATAAAATTATTTAAAAATAACAAAATTATTTAAAAATTATAAATTGAAATTTATATGGTCGAAAATGTCATATAGTATAAAATTATTGGCAATACACAACACATAAGTAAATATTCATAACAATTTAAAATTTTGAATATTATTTCTACAAATAAAATTAAATAGATTAAATAATGATAAATCAAGTTGATAAGGTTTAAAATAATTTTCCAAGATGTATAAATTTCATTGTTTGATGATATTATAACCCTATATCATCTTAGATTCTGATTGGGTCATTTTTGGAGGTTTTTAAGTGGGTTTTGAATTTATTATAAATTAATATTTTTTATGTTTCTAAAGGTGACCCTCTCCTCCCTTATAAAAGGGCAACTCCTACCTCTCCTCCTCACACCATTTTGAGCCTTAAAGCTCATCCAAAACCTAAAAATTTCTCTTCTCCAATTCCCTAGAAAAATATTAGAGGTCTTTTTTTCTTCAAATAAAAACTTTAGTGCCCTAAGAGGAGGTTTAGAATAGGCGCATCGAAGAAGAGGTAATATCCTTTACCGATATTTTCACATTCATTTCTTCTTCTACTTCCTCTACTTTTGTTGTTTCATAATAAAGTAATAACATAAGTATCACTCATATACTGATATGTTATTATAAATATGTAACAACCCTATTTCACCATCTATCCATCCTACGGAAAACAAAATCATCGCGCGTGCGTACGTACAGAATATCGCCTCCACGCCGTGGTGTAATCTGTTTTCCACCACCACCTTACATGGATGCGTAAAATGGTGTAAAAAATAAATATATATGATTATTATAACATGATACTAATTCTGAGATATTCTATCATCCTCTCCAATACCATTCAATTATGGGAACGATATCATCGCTCGTACGTACATACGGATTACGGTCTCCATGACGCGATGAGATTCATTCTCCATGTTAACCATTCAATAATGATTATAAAGTATATTCATAATAAATAATCATGAAATATATGAAATAATAATGCTAATGGATATATATATATATATGTCTTCTACATACTTCCATTCAATTCAATAAGGAAGTGAAAACTGCGTTCATGCGTACGTATGATCTAACATCTCCATGAACGGTGTATTTCATTTCATATATATATATATATATTATATATATATATATATACTGAATACATATTATATACAAATCATTATTTTCATTCTATAAGTAATTAAATCATGATATAAGTAATAATAATATCAAGAAAAACAATTCCAAACACATACGATAAATGAAACCATTTTACAAAAAATGTGGCTTTAACATGGAATTGACAATTGAACAGGTAATATAAAGTCATAAGTTAATCATATATGATATAATAAGTTTTATTATGGATCTGTTATAAGTTAATAATATGTTTAAACCCACTATATTGGAGTATCGGACACATATGGAAGAAATTGGACATAAGGTATGGGGTAATTTTGCAATCTCATTTTTATCTGAGATTATTTATACGTAAGTATTTAATGGGGTTATATTTATCATCAATTTCCATGTTTTAGAGAAATGTTTTCATATAGTATTTACTATTCTTCCATGTTTGTTTAAGGTCAAGTTTACCCCTTTTTTACTTTTACTATGTAGTATGGAAGGAATCTTTCTTTTGTTTACCATACGGGGTACTTTTTGACTTTTTCGGCAAAAGTAATGGAAGAAAGTTTTTTTAACTTATACGACTTGAATGGATTTTTATGGTTTCATAACAACTTATTTCAATGATACTTCCTATACAAAATTTCATGATTATTTTCAAAAGAATCCTTTTCTTTTAAAATTTCGTGGCATTTGAGAAAAGAAATTAATTTTGAAGAAGAAAGGGTGTTTTCCTCAAAAATTCATTTGAAGTGTTTTATCAAAATGATTTTTGATCTAAGATGACATTTTTTAGTATGTTTATGTAAAAAGTATAATGTATCTATTATTTATATGGTTTTATTTTTCTTATGATGAAATGATATCCATTTGTTTTATAAGAATTATGTTATGATGATACGATATTTATGAAACCCATTTTATTCATTGGGTTATGATGAATGATTTATGTTGTGGAACATGAAAAAATTATTTCATTATGAGATGGGTGGGACCTATATCTCCATCCAATGAATTGGGTAACGATTTATATCTCATGAGGTATACATGGTTGGAACAGAATGTAAATCTGATTCAGTAATACAGGGTTGTAATGACAAGTAAACCCATTTCAGTAACAGACATTGTCCACTATGATGGTCTTGGTAGAAATTACATGGCTAATATGGAAATCATATAATGTGCTTAATTGTTTTCCACAGTTAAATGTTTTATTCCCATGCTATATTGTCATGGTTCATTTTCCTTTATGATCTATGCCTTACGCACTACCAAGATTTATGTCATTACTCCTGATTTTGATGTTTTATGTTCTTGTTCTTACATTCAAATGTTTAGGGATTGTTTTATGTTCTCCATGTTTACCCTTACTACGCATTTTATCTCACTTTTTTTTCTTTCTTTTTCCTTGGATATAAAGAAAGGTTTTAGCTATGAAAACCAAAGGGGAAGAGCTTTATGAGAGATGTCTAAAATCTTTCACCAGGATTAGAATATTATGTTCTGAGCTTCCAAAGACACTAAACTAATACTATCTTTGGGCATCTATTTTTTTCTTGTATTATGTATTCCACAAAAGAAATGTAATGTCTATGTACGTCAATATTTGGGTCTCTATATGATCACCACTCGCTCTTACATCAATACACAACCTAGTTTGGTCCCTGATACATCATTGTAATCTATATACACAACAACCTCTTCTGATAGCCTCAAGATGGGGGCAATCTTTCGTCTCCACCTCAACTTCTAGAAACCATATTGGCACCTCTCTTTCCACATGAATGGTTATACCTTTTCTGTCAAAGATGAAAATGGTGTCGAAACT
This sequence comes from Viscum album, assembly GCA_963277665.1. Lineage (NCBI taxonomy): Eukaryota > Viridiplantae > Streptophyta > Magnoliopsida > Santalales > Viscaceae > Viscum > Viscum album. The sequence goes on from OY728141.1 coordinate 1,285,851,661, forward strand.
CTAGAAAAGTTGTGTATAAATCTCTGATAGTACCCAGCCAATCCCAAGAGACATCACACCTCGGTCGCACTCCTGGGTTGCTCCAAATCAAAAACTGCCACTATCTTCGTAGAATCCACTACAACTCCACCCTAAGAAAAAAATTCCCTAGTAAGTGAACTTCCCATATCCAGAACTGGATCTTCGAGAGATTTCTATAAATCTAGTGCTAACAGAGTGTATCCGGAACTATTTGAAGGTTTTTGGTGTGCTCCCCCTCTGACGTTGAGTAAATGAAGATGTCTTCAATGAATAATACCTTTAAGCAGTCAAGGTAAGGCTAGAAGATCCACTTCATGAGCCCCATGAACACTTCCAAAGCATTGGTTACACAGAATTGAATTACTAAGAACTCATAATTGATACAATGAATAATGAAAGTTGTCTTTGGTATGTCCTCATCCTGTACCTAGAGCTGATGATAGCCTGGTCAGAGGTCTATATTTGAAAATCACTTTTCTCCCATTAGTTGGTCTAAGAGATCATTAATCCTTCATAGTGGATAATTTTTCCTTATGGTCCCCCGGTTCAGGTGATGATAGTCCATGCCAATCCTCAGACTCCCATTTACCTTCATAGAGAACAAAATTGGTGATTCCCAAAGAGAAACACTAGGCCTTATTAACCCCTCACTCTATAAGACCTCCAATTATACCCTCAAATCAAGAATCTACGCGAGAGCCATCAGATATTCCGGTGTAGATATTGGTGTCATCACAAGTTACAGGTAGTAGTAAAATTCTACCTCTCTACGAGGAGGTAGTCCCAGAACATCATGAGGAAAGACATCAACATACTGGTCCACCACTATTGGACTACTCTATCTCCACTTGTCAAATACTCTGTGGGTAAGGCTATCCAACTAATTATATACAAAAAAACAAAAAAACAACTCCAAAGATCATCCATCATGTATCCTACCAGAAGGGTATGTATGCCTCATCTCTATAACTCTCCAGGTCAACTAGTCACCTCTGTGTACCGCCTAGTCCAGGCTCCCCAAAGTCTCTTCCATGATTCTCATCATCTTTACAAGACATTAAAAGGTTCATATGAAGCCCGTACTAGGGTGAGTATAAAAATACTCAGTAGAGACACCAAGACTCATGATGGTCTCTCATAATTCCTCAAAGGAAAAAAACAAAGTATGATATCAATTACAAAGCACAAGAAAATACTTATCTCAAACTACGTATACAACTCAATGATTAGGAATAAATATTATTTGTCTTAATCAATATCTTGTTATTCGACTATGAAGATCCAAAACTGAACCATGGAGAAGTTTTTCCACCGTCGATCCACACAGGGTCATATATTGTTGATCCACGATAGGATGCTATAAGGCTGGTCCTCTTCGGGACGCGTACAGCAAGATCCACACATGGTCACTAAAATTCTGATCCACGCAAGGTTGATATGATATTGATCCACACATGGTCGCGATGATGTTGATCCACAGAGGGTGGCAATGATGTTGTTCCACACGGGGTCACTATGCTGTTGATTCACACGGGGTCTCTATTTTGATGATTCACACATAGTGTCTATGATGAGGATCCGCACGGGGTCTCAATGATCTAGATCCACACAGGTTCACTATGATGCTGATCCACATAGGGTCTATATTCAATTTATAGCCATCCACATGATTCTCTCCACTCGATGCGCTTGAGTTTCATATTATCTGATCATCATGATACTAGATGGGCCTCAACTACAAATAATTTCCTCAAAATAGTAACCCAAATACCTTCTAGGTCATATGGTTCCCAACGAGATAGACAGCGCATCAATTTGACACCTAGTCTATGAGTGATAAGCGTTTTAGTGCCAAAGGCCCAGATGGATTCAGGTTCAATCCAACCCAGCCATATTCATACATTCTCCAAAACTCTAGTGGAGTATCTCAAAAGGACTATCTCATTCCAAATATTCCAGTGCGGTAAATGGTTCTTCAAACAGACTACCAGTTTGTGAGATCCGTCCTTTTAGGCATATCTGGGCCGAATAGGGTCCGAGTCTGGTCTGACTCGGTCGAAATGACCAAACCCATCCTGACCGGGGCAGCCCTGACCTGGTTCAGGCTGACCCGACCTAGTTTGGGTTAACCTAGGTCTAACATGGCCTAGCCTAGACCAGATGGGCCAGCCCGAGTAGGCTAGGCCACGGTTTCGGCCTGCTAGGCTGTAGACTAGCCTGGCTCACCCAGGATGGGCACGACCTGCCTAGCATTCCGGCCTTCTGGTTGGCGTGGCCCTCCATTAGGTTCCGACACATGATCTCTTACCTTCCCCAAATGGATAATCCATTTAGGATTTCTCAATCTATCACACCATGTGGCATCAACCACCATGTTAGTGGGACCCACGGGTTGCAGGAACCCTTCACCACGGCATCGAAGCCGCAGCCTCCTTCCGCGACATGCGACGGCACGCCGCCCTACTGCCACTATGGCATGCCGACACCAGCCGCCCAGTCTATGCTCTATGATGCCTCCAGGAAGTTCCCCCATCCGAAGTTGGTGATAAACGACCCCCACCATCACCCTCCGATGCAGGCGGGGCTTTCATAGGCCACAAAGTGAACTCCAGTTGTCTATTTTCCATTCTGAACACACCTACGGGCCTCCCGGGATGCTTCCATCATTGTGTGGCTCTCGTATTCAAGATTATGATGTGTTGGAAAAAAGGTAACAATAGAATTTGTCAAAAACCAAAGCGAAGGAGGGTATGGTCCTTGTTCGTCTCGTCTATTCCCTCCGCGTTAGCATCATATCATGTGGGAGTAAATAATACATCACATAAAAATAATAATAAACTCGATTCAATCTATTCTTGCAACAACCACTCACAGTTTTTTACGAATCATGGATCAAGTAATTTTGGTTGATTCATGTTCATCATGATTTTCATGAATGAGTAAAAGAAACAAATTTTCTTGTATTTAAACATAATCGACCCCTACCTCAAATTCGGAGGAGACATCGTGGTTGTGGCATAAGAATCCATGTTTGATGAAGCCATCAACATTCTTTATTTCCAGATTTTTTCCTACAACATTTTTTTCCAAGCCTCCTTTCATCATTGGTGGAATATGCTAATGTACTTCATTGGAGGTTCCTCACTACTGTGTCAAAAACCCAAGCCTAAGCTTCTTTTAAATAGAGGGAAAGGGAGATTAACGTGTAGTAAGAATTAATGGGTTTCATTAATGAGTTTTAATTAATGAACATCTTAACTTTCAATGGTGAAGTTACACAACAGAAGTGTCAATTCATCAAATGGCTTGACAACCCAGTGGTCCCACCACCGCCGGTCATCATTTGGTTGAATAAGAAAATAACATTTTTATGTTATTTAAATATTCATCAAAATGATGTAAAACTATCATTTTCACTCGACCTACTGTGTTCGAAGTTAAGCCTCCCTTAAGAAAATCCCAACACTCTGCATTCAACGGTGGCCCCATATTTTTATTCCGACTACCGGTTCAAAAGATATAAAATTCCACCCATACATTTACTTAATGTACCTTTAAAAATTTCAAAATTCCATTCCGAGCACACCGAGCCTTAGAATTACGCGTCGTCAATTTTTGTAGAATTGTAATAATTCTCAAATAATTTTCAAAAAAATATATTGAATTTAGGGTCATTATAGTTATAATATTATTATATAAATTTTAATTAGGTGATATTGTATTAAATGACTATTTTATTAAAATAATAGTTATTTATAATACATGAGTTTATTATAAAATTGTATATTATTTTTTATAGAACTACAATTATTTTTTATTTGTGTCTAAAAAGAAAACATATATTTTATTAAAAAAACTATTCAAAAAATGGAATTGATGGATTAACAGTTTTATTATCACAAAGAAAATTTAACATTGTTATTATAAGTCCTAGAAATGTATCACCTTATTACTCCAACATATTCTTTAAGGCTGAGGTGTGATGTGGTCATAGTTTCATGTGTTGGTTCGGTTAACATTGACTGAGTTGTAATTTCTACTTACTTGAAATTCTCCCTTAGGTGACTTCATTCAAGATTCACTTGATGAATCTCATATTGAGAATGGACATTGGAAAACCCCACTAACACTAGCTCCCTATCATGTTCTAAAAAATTGGCTTCAAATAGCATGAATCTACTGGTTGAGGTCGTTTATTCTCCTTTAACTATCAATTATCCTTTTTCACTACCACTTATAAACACTATTCATAATGGAAGAATTATAAACTTTGTTAATATTTTTCAATTATCATATTGACTAATGGACATAAAATGGTTTAATCCCAAATGAAAACATTTCCCTTTACACCCTATAAATACCACTTCATTTTTTCAATCAAAATTATCATCAATTTTACATGAGCTTATATTTTTATTTTTAGATTTTGTTGATTAGTTTACTAAAATTTTATTTTGATTCTATAGCTTATTCTATGAGGGTGATGATGGATGATGATTTCAGGGATCATAGTTTTAACATTTTAGATATTCTAGTTTTTATTTTTTTATATTTCTAATGTTTGTAATTTTAACTGATTTTATTGGTGACTAATGAAACGATCATTACTAATTGAAAAACAAAATTCGTTTCTCTTCATTTTTTATGTGAATAATATAATAACATATGTGGAAAATATTTATTCAGAAGAAAAATATCATTAATGATGTTCTGGATGTTATATTTATGATGAAAGTATTGGTTGTTTTTGTATAATATTGAAATAGCTTGTTTGAGATATCATGCGTTTATGAAACACTAGAAGATTCAACAATTTTCATGAATATGGTGAGAAATATACATAATATATATATAATGTAAAAATCTTTATATTCTGAATATAAATACATTAATGAGTGTAATCATGATCAGTTTTACAATATTATTATTTATTTAAAAAAAAATTAGTGATCCTCATTTCAAAAATAAGATTAAGGATTTGATTTAGATGGAATTCAATGTCATGAAACATCCAAAAAACAAGGAAAAAAATAATAGTTCTATAATGAATAATAAAATTATAAATTACATGATAAATATAATGAGATGATCAAGTCTCTTATTTCAAAGAACATCATAAAATTAATATTCAAATAAAATGGGGAAAATCCATTAAAAATATTTTATTAGTTTGGAATTAGGAATTTTTGTATTTATTTTAATGGGATGATGAACCATGATACTAAAGAATTTAAATACGAAAATATTCATTCTAAGAATAAATGGATCCAATAAAAAAATATATGATAATGAGGACTACATGAATAAATATAATTATTTTTGCATCCCATAAATTTGTATGTAATTGTTGATTATTTTTTGATCTTTCATTTGTGGTGTTTTTTTTGGGTGCTTCAGGTGAAATTCAGAAAGCCAGTGAGGTTTATAGGGAAGCTCATGGTTGGTGGATAGTTTTTCCAAATTGTGTTCATCATTATTTAAAACCATGATACCATAGATAGAGAGGGTTTGTATTATTGGAATAATTTTTTCATGAATTAGGCAACCACATAATATAAACTATTCACTCTAGATAGGGGTAGACTATTTCTCTAGCCATACATGTATGACCAGATAATCCTGAGTGAATAATTTTTTATTCCAAAAAATTATTTTAAAATCCCAAACCACCTATTCAACCCCCAAACATCCCCCACATGACCTAATTTTTTCCATTCACATAGAAGGTTCTCAATAAGTGTTTTAGACTCTATAAACCACTTATTTTTGTAGATCAATGTGTGGTTGATCAGTTTTAATCTACTCCATTATGTTTATCTCCTCTCAAATTGTTGCACCTAATATAACCCTCCACCCACATTATAATTCCATATATAATTATTAATTGGATGGTTCCAAACTCTTGTAAATTGGAAATTGACTATAGATTTGTTTTTTTCATCTCAGTCACCATCATTATTCAATGTTGGATTACTTTATCAATTTTGTGCATTTTGGATTTTATAATAGTTATTTAGTGGATATGTTTTAGATTTTATATGTAATTAATCTTTTTTTTTTATTTTTATGAAATATATTTTAATTTATTTATGGAAACTGAATTTCTTATGATTTGTAGTTTAATTTAAAAAGGAATGTATTTTAGACGAAAAAACGAATTCTAATGGATTATAATCTGAAGCATATTATAAATTCATGGAATATATAGATTTATTTGAGATTCATTTTAGAAAATGAATTAATAATAATTTATAATAAAATGATTAATTTTTTATTTAAATTGAATTTATTGTAGATAACACCATGTTTGGGATTTGTAACTGAATTGGAATATTGAAACTAAAAATTGTGAAAATATGATTTGAACATTATTGATTGATTGATAGAGAAAATGTGATCCTTGTATGTTATTGGTTATTTTCAACATGGAAACAAGGATGATTATTCTATGTAAATGGATTCAAAATTAAAATTATAAAAAAACCTACTACATAACATATTATACCCAATGGGTTGTTGATGAGTCACATTCATTCTGAGAATGTGGGACATGTGTATGAATATTACCCCTGATCATAGACATGAGATGTGTGGGAATCTAATAACAATGAAAAAAATACTTAATGTCATATGAATATGGTTCTAGTTTTTATTGTCCTAATTAAATATTCCATTTATTATAGAACTTCTTTTTTCATGAAAGCTAATTTATATAAAATATTTTTTATAAAATATTTTTTTATACCATGTTTGAAATGTTTTCCATATTTTAAAAACATGATTGTTTTGTTTTAAGAATTCATATTGTATGTTATGCAATTCCCTATTTTATTCAAATTTAATGAATTATTTTGCTTATTTATATGGAATTTTTTATAGAACACTTGGTGAGACCCGAGTGAACTTTATAACTCCCACCATACATTTACCTTCAAATGTTCGTAGATATTCATATATCATGGCTGAGGAAAGGAAAATATCCCCTTATAAAAGGTGGATATTCTTCATACTTTGGTTTTGGAGAGATATTTTTTTTATTGAAATTTATTAAGTACATTGATGATGTAATTTTTTTTATTTTATACCACTTGATTTTCACGAAATTTCTCCCATTGGGGGATTGAACATGTTTACTAGTATTATTTTTTCATCAATTGTTTTGAGGAAACTATTTTCCATTTTTTTCCTGTAAGATAACCTATGGTAGCTTCCATCCCTTCAATATTTGGATCACCCTTTGGGCTATGTAAAAACTAGCTCATGTATCAGTGTACCAGGGTAACATGGATGGTTCTTGAAAAATTAGTATTTGAAGTAGGTTCAACATCTTTCATTGATATCAGTGTGTAGTTCAAGAAGAATTATGATGTCTTCTATGGTATTTACGAGTGAGTTACTAACCATACCTCATCGTAAAAATCCATTGGACAATATTAGGGTTTTCAAAAAGGTGTCTTGATGAATAATTTAATCTAGTTATTTTATTTTTCATAAATTTGATTGGGATTGGATGAAATAAAATTTTCAATATCTTTTATGATGGGATTAATTTTCTCATTTATCTTTTTCCTTGAGTTGTTGATAAGAGAAATATTGTGAAATATTCAATTTTTTGATGTTTGGTATAGTGATTCCTATAATAAGACATGTGAATATAAAAAGGAGGAGGCTTCTAGTTAACCAAACTGATAAAATACTCCTATGGACCAAAACATTTTATATATTATTGTTCACGTTGTCTAAGCTCTAACAAAAGAATAAGAACCTTCCCCAATTATTTCTCTAGTTTTGAAACCTCAAATGGATTGATATTGTTATTTTTATGAGGAAATTATTTGATAGAAACCACAAAGGTTCCAAATATCAATTTTTTCTAAATAGGATAAAAGTTGGATAATAATGATAGAGATTCTACAAGATTTCATGGAAAAACCAGATTCAAATAAGGTTAACTGTGCCACCTTAAAGCTAAATGGACCTAAAAGAAGATTGTGGGACTAAATAGTGATAAATAATAAGAAAGGGGGTTTTGAGATTAAGGCCATTAATGTTTTTTACTTATCAATTTATTCTTGAGTATATAAAACTAGATCAGTCATTGATGTTTTTCATACACATGCAAGATGACATGATCATGATTGAGTTTGAAAACAACATTGTTAAAATTATGTAGTTTTCACATGAGATTATATCTAATGAGAATATAATGACTCAACATTGTGACATGGGTCATCGACTTGATATTAAATATTAGATGTTCATTTTAATTTTCACTTCTTTTGTTGACACAATGGATAGGGAATTGAGGGTTTATCTTGACATAGAAAGAATGTCAGGGTAATAAATATTTCATTTTTATTCCATTTGCAATTTTATTACTTACATTAATTGAAAAATAAATCATTATATGTCTCATAGGGTTTAATAATAGAAGGAATATTCTAGACCACTTGACGATCCATGAAGTTTCCTTTGTCTTTCTTCTAGTATAGAAATTCTTGTAATTTGAAATAGGTTTTCATTGAAATATCCATGAAATTAAGTCCATACAGATGCTCATGAAACAAGGTTAAATTATGTTATGTCATTTTTACCCCATGTGTTTGAATAGTCTCATCAGCACTGAAATGATTTGTGGTGAAATCATAATTTTCACAAATAAAGGGATTCTGACACATGGAATTTGGAAAAAATCTTTTTCATAAAGTGGAAGAGTCTCCATAAGAAGAGAATATGGGTGCCATTTCTATAAGACGTTCCATCACTATAGATTTAGAATTATTGACAACATTATTTGATATTCAGGCATCTAATTCATTTATATTTACTGATACAATGAATATAGTAAATACTACTATAGATATTTTGTCTTTAATAGTGTATATTACTATGCACATCATATTGAAGAGAGGGAAGGGTCTTTGTTGTATTACATGTGTATTACATTTATCAAGAATTAATTATTCTTGGTATTTTAGGTAATCAATATGAATGCACATTATTTTATTCACATGATCAATTATATTATTTCTAATTTGGCCTAAATTTGTTTTTAGTTTTAGAGAATCGCCTCAACATCTATTGATGTAGCTGTGTCAAATCTTTTAAAGAGAATGGGACTTGATGAAACGTAGTGATGAACCATCTTATACCTATTTAAGGAATGTATTATTATTGTTTTCATTTGATGGTTAGACTGAGTCTTAAAGCGATGATCAGTATCTAGTTTTGAATGTGTTTCCAAACATGTTTCCTTTTGATTGCTCTGGTTTACCACTGCTAAGAAAGGTAGAGTTATCTATTTATTTACAGTATGGTACACAACTAGTGTATATTATTTCTTTATATATGGAACCAGCTAAAATGAAATAGTTGATGACACAGTTTGATGATATGTTGGAGAAAGGATTTTAAAAAACATGTGTGTCACCATAGGTATTACATGTTCTCTTTGATAAGAATGATGATGGTACACTTTGTCAGTGGGCTGATTTCTAGAAACAAAATCAGGTTATGATGAATAGAAATTATATTTTTCATTGGTTAGATGGCCTATTTTTTATTTTTAATCTAGATATGTGGTTCTCAATTATTTATCATTCATCTGTTTATCTCGAGTAGGTATGTCCATTATGAGTTTCATAACATTACATTTTATCAAACTAATGATCTATATTTCTTTGTATCGTTATTGAATAGGATGTACCACGAGTCTATTGATGCAATCATCATTGTATTTTTGGTTAACATTAATGGTTTACTCTCAGTCTGAGGATAATCATCTTCATTATTTAACAGTAATTATGGAATTTTTGGAAAATCTCCAACACTATTCCAATAAATAAATATTTTATTTATTGATTTAGTTTGTTATGTTCTTGTATAGTGTGGTCTCATAACATGGTATCATTGTTGTTATAATGAAGGTGATAGATTTTATCACATCAGAGAATCCATGTAATGTTTTTTTTGATTTGGTGGTTACTTGGTCAACTAGGATTTTATCTTCATTTTGTAATTTCTTTCTCAAATTTGGAATATTTTATGACCTCCCTCACTCAAAAGTGTTTAAGATTACATGGGATGATAAATATCATAGTTATTTTGTTCATATGAAATGTATTTTTAATTATTCACCAGTGTTGACTCTTCTAGATGTTGGGTAGGGCTATGTTGTCTTCTTTGACACATTCAGTTTGGGTTTGGGTTGTGTTCTTATGTATGGTGATCATGTGGTGGAATAAGGATCTCAATAAATATCACCACATGAATAGATCTCTCTGACCTGAGATTATAAACATTCAGTTGCGATGCATGCACTTAAGTGTACACATTTTTCGAATTTTAATGAATGTTTAACTATATTTTTGGAAAAAAATAATTTAAATCTTCTATAACAATGATTTTCTAATTTAATAGATTCATTGGGAAGAAAACCTGTAATCCATTGATTTTGAAATTTCTTATACCTTGGGGAATGTAAATGTCTTCACTGATGTGTTGAGAAGAAATTTTCTAGCTAAGGTTATGAATGAATCATCAAAATAGTGGAACATGATATCTATTTTTCAAATTTTCATGTAGGGGTTTAGGAGATAGAGGATGAGGATGTATTGGCAAGGTTTTAGTTTACCTCCCCACTTCTATAGATTCATCTTCATGAAAAAAATTTGATGATGAATTCTATAGAATTCGGGACTCTCCTTGTGGTGGGAATACTATAAGAGTATGGTCATTCTCTTTTGAGGGTATGCTATGTTTCCTGATCAGATATGTTGTGTTGTTATCTATGAAAATATCATTGATGGTTTATTTTCATATTTCCTTGTGGTATGTGCACCTAGGAACAAACAAGATGGTGTATGATATGTGATCATGATTCTAGTGGTTTGGAATAAGATGATATATTATTGGATTTTTTCTCTCAATTTAATAATTTCCAATAGAACAAGGTTGAGTGAAATAGGCCTTTGTATTTTCTATAAAAATATCCATTGTTGACTCGGATCTCAGATGATATATATATGGGTAATGTGATTGGGTCTCCACATAACCATTGAAAGAATAATGTGATATGAATCTTGATCAATAAGATGGAAAACTTTTCTCACTTTATACAAATTCATGATACAACCAAAGTTGAACTATTTTGGATTCTCTGTGTGAAAATAGTTTTCATTTATACAGTGTTCCATATGATATAGTCTTTGATATATATCCCTATTTTAACTCTTGTTGTTATAAAGTCCATCATGAGGATATGGGATCTCTAGTTCAATTAAGTGTGGCATTCCATTTGTAGATGGATGGCCATAAAGTGAGATTTTTTTTGATTCATGAAAATATAATTCATTCCCATGTCCTCAAATTTGGTGGATCTTAGTATGAACATTTTTGATAGAATGAGTTCTCTTATAAAAATAGTCACTAATCCGTGAGTAAAATGGAACAATTTGAGTCCTTAAATTTAAGCTCATGTCAATTTTTGTGGTTTCAGTCTTATATTATTCAAACTTGCCTAGATGAACAATGTTTGGTCCAAGAGACGATGACAATAATTAATTCCTTCAGATAATGATGATATTAAATATATTTTATAACTCCTATTTCGATCCTCATCATCATGGACTGTTAGATTTCTTTGTTGGTGATGGAATGTTCTTGAAATTATCACATCGGTTGGGTCAACAATGAATTGGGCGGTAAGGGAAGCTTCATCCTAGTTGTGTGGGAACATTTCAATTTTTTGAGAAGGTGAGGGAGGTGGAATTCAATTTATAACATACAACACAATTTTTATTGATACATAATTCATTATATGCCTCATTTCTTCAGATGTATGTTTCTAACCAATATCATGTCTTCATGGGGTAAGATCATGATTTTGTTCTTAATTTATCATTGAATAAACACCGAAGAAAGATATTTGGTTTGAGTGAAAGATAAATTATTGGAAGATTATACCTTTTCTTAGTGTGTTATTAAATAATTATTCTGATTCTCAGGAGAAATATAATCATGAGGCACTATTGAGAGAGTAGTGGCCTCATCACTTTGATATGGAATTTTTTACAGAATTTTTAGGGATAAAATGTTTCTATATTGGGGGTGGTTATAGAATTAAATTTCCTATCATTGGGTATTCATTAACCTTTTTTTATCCTTGGTTTTCTTTTTCATTTCAATGGAAGATTCAGGTAAAATTTATAACATTTTTTATGTTTTCATGGATGTGTGTGGTTGGTGACCAATTTTTTCAGAACACGTGCACATCTATTACATAATGTACATCCTTGGTTAGTGAAATTGTTCACCGTTTGATCATGGTTTAAAAAACCATGTACCGACATAATAGAAAACATGAAACCCTGTGTAGGGGTTCATGATTAGATTGCATTGATTACATAACAGTGTAGTCCAACCCCACAAATCATGCACTTGGAGTTTTTAATGAAAATATTATTTTAAAATACATAACCCCCTACATTAACCAAATATTATCTCCCACTCAACCTAAATAATTTTACAAGGTGTAGTTGGATCCCATGTAGTGGGTTTGACTCCCCAAACAACTTCTCTTTTCCTATCAAAGCATGGTTGATCACATTTAATATCATCTGTTAAATGGTTCACTTCTCTATTTTTCTCCCAATATCTTGATACTCTACCCTCATAGTAATATTTAACATTATGTATTTAATGAATCTAAAATCCATTTAAATTTGAAATAATTGTAGGTTTCATTTCAATATATTTATGGCTTTCATTCTTTTTTGGTGAATTGTGCTGTGGGATTTTTATGTTGTAATTTCACGATTAAAAGTAGGTGGTTTCATATGACAATTTATATTTAATTAAAATTTATTATAATTTTTTCTTTGAAATATCTATCTATTGATTTATGAAATACTAATTCAATAGAATTTGGAATTTTAATTTAAAATAGCATGTATTTTGGTAAAAACACCCAATTACAATAGAATTGTAGTGTGTGATGTGTTTTGAAATTTTATGAAACTCATTAAATGACTCGTTAATTGATTTTTGAAAATAGATTCAATTTAATTAATAAAAACATATGATAGGTTTTTATTTAAAATTAATCAAATATTGAAAACAACATGTTTGGTTTCTAAAATTGAATTGGAGGACTGAAATAGAGAATTAAGAAAAATGATTTTTCTATTATAGATAGTTTGATTAAGAACGTGAGAGCTTGGATTGGAATAGTTAATTAAGAAAGTCACACTATGACAATGATTCTTTGGAAATGTATTAAATGTGAAATCTATAAAAAAAATAGTTGCAACGATCTGATCCTTGATGAGAAGTTGATGAGTCTTATTCATCTAGAACCTAAGGAACGGGTTTACAGTTATTAGTCATGATCCCTGATATGGGATGCTGGAGGGTCCAATAACTAGAAACTAACATACCATAATGAAAATTAACATAGTTCTTTTTGTGATTATTATATATATATATATATATTCCATTTTAGATAGAATTTTTTTCTTCATTACACCTGATTTATATATATTTCCTTTCATAAAATTTTTCTTTATGTCATGTTATTAATGATTTCAATCCTTTGAAAAGAATCAAGTTTTTTTAATATGAAGATGGGATATTTTTCTATGCCCTGTTAAATTTTAATAAAATGCCTCATTTGGTTTATTATTGGGTAATATATTATTGAATAGTTGGCATGAACCTACTAGGATATATAACACACACCATACCTTTCCCTTTTGAATATTAAAGTATTTGTTATGTTGGGTCCATGAAAAGGGTATGTTCCTCTTTCAGGATGTGGATATCCTAGATCCTTGGGTCTTTGAGTGATTATTCATATGGGATTTTTGATTTTTATCAATCTAGTTTTTGAGTACATTATTGATGTACTATTTTTGGTTTTTTATACCTATATGATTTTTTCACTTTTTTATGGGAAATAGTGATACTTATGTTAGAAATTATAGACACTTTTACTTTCATTGTTTATTTGTTTTATTATAATTAATATTTATATTTTTTGTTTAAAAAAATTATATCAAGGGTATATTGAAGAAAAATAGTCAATTTTTTACAACATTAATAATCATAGGGTAAAATAAATTAAATTAATAGTATAGTAAAATATTTATAATAAATAAAAAAACATTATAAATAAATGATGGATATGATTGTAAGACTCATATATTTATTTTAAATGATTTTTCTTAGTCATATAAAATTATATGTTGTCCTGTATATTCCTTGTATGATTTTATGACTCTTTGGAGCTAAAAATATAAGTCATACATCATAATTATATTTTAAACAAATAAACTATTATTTTTTTACTATACTGTATTTATAGTGAGTTTATTTATGTAATGATTAATATTATAAGGTTAAGGTTGAGGTGAATTCATGTACTCCTTGAGATTCTTATAAGAAATTTTACGAATTCTCAATGTAGTAATGAATTTACTTATTAAATGATATATGATCCTAAAGTATAGAATAATGGAGTAAATATTTACAAAGTATTCATGGATCATTTATTGTGCTATTAATGTTTTCCTGGGATCACAAATCCACATTCACATATATAAATAGATGGTATAATTGAAGAGGATTCTAATATAAATTACTATTTTTCATTATTCTATTCCATATACATTATTCAAAATAGAAATCTAAAAACTAACTTTATATCAATTATATAGACTTATGGATATCATATAAGATTAAAAATACATAAATTTCATTATATTTCTTCTTCTTGTGTTTTCATGTGATCAATTATTAAAAATGGTGAAATATCCATGTACACTATGAAAACAAAATGTGAATATCTGATAATAATATTATATATATAATGAAAATTGAAAACCCTAATATTAAAAAAATATTAGTCAATACAATTATATTTATATACTAGGGAGTATATATCTTTTGTGATAGTCAGATAAAAAATAATTCAATTATGTCCCATGTCCAGATGCACATGTTTGCATAAGAACAATTAAAATCTACATTTTTAGTGTGAAGAATAATTACAGAGACACATAAAATGTAGGACGCTTAAAGCCATATTTGTTGTTCTGTATTCACTATGGTGGTGGAAATATAATTTGATAATCATAAAAATATTTCAATGATTATAAAGTTGAATCATTTTATGGTTGAATGTATATAATCAATATAAGGATTAATTCCATATACCAACATTCATATTTTATTTTAGTGTTTAATAAAAAAATAATTTATGGGTATTCAATATACATTATAAATTATTGGTACAAAAAAACACAATAATATGTCTAGAATTATTAAAAACCCCATCATGCATAAATCCAATTGAATTATAATTATTATATCTACTATGACTATTATATTATCCATTGAATTTCAAATACAACTCCATTAGAGGTAAAATTATTGAACATTTCAATAAAACATGACTATAATAGTTTGTTACATCACATTATGTTAATATGAGATGAATGTCCCATGTATCTTTTTTTGAGTCAATATATGTATAATGACAAATGTTTTTTCATTTTAAATGAATATTTTTTAGTTGTCAGCAAGAGGTCAGCCTGAACCCAGATGTTTTTAAAGATTGATATTATTAAAAAAAATTGAAAATTATAAATGAGTATAATGTTAGGAAAATGGTTAATTTCTCTAGAAAATACTAAATTACTAACCAATGATATATGTAACATGATCTACTATCTTTGATTAAGGGGTTTTTTATCAATATAATAGAACATGATTAACATGGTATTTAAATTTATAATATGTAACAACTCACTCAAATTGTTCCCATTTTCATGCATTATTTTTTGACTTATAATTAAATATTTCTAAGAATATATTGGAAATATATCTCACATTCCAATATATGTACTTATGTTTAATAATGGGTATTCAAAAATCATCACAAGAAAATTTCCCAAAAAACTCATTAGGGATATATGGGAAAATATTTAGAACTATCCCATATTGTTTGAGAATAAAAAAATGGATAAGATCATGATTATTTAAAATTGATAATAGTTGTTTTAAAGGGAATGAAAATAATTATTACAGGGATACCCTTGTTCAAGAATCATATTAATTTTCAAATAATATGCCTTTGTAATGCTTATTACATTTAGTAGTCGTATTCAATAAATTTAACTGAGTAAACTTTTTCAATTAATGTTTCATAAGAATATTGTTTAGGAACAATTTTATCTATTTTTTTTATTTTATCCAATTAATAAAATTAAATCATGTCATTAGGAATTTTATATATGGTAATCTTCAGAATGGAATAGATGATAGATGATAAATATATATATACTCATTCACATTATTAGTTGACATATTTTATTAATAATTCAAGGCAATATTTAGTTGAACATTCATGGGTTCCATGGTTGGATTTACCATTATATTTACATCTCTATAGTGGAATATTTATCATGTTAGATAATCCATTTATTGTTTACATTTTCTTCTAGTATAATTTTGATTTTATTGGTCTTAGGTCCATAAAACCAACTACATTGACCAATAGTTTACTAGAATATTAAAATTTATTTATTATTAATTTATATCATATCACATGATGGGAATTCCTATATGTGACAACTACATAATAATGACTAAATTTTACATTAAAAACAAAAAGTTCATGTCAATTCCACATTATTATAAAAACAATGATGTTTTATTGAAGTATTCTTAAGTACATGTTTCATTATTGAAACACATATTCTAACAAGTTACTGATGATATAGGCTATCATGTATATGGTATCGTAAAACATTGAGTCTTATCCATGTTTATTTTATCCTAGGTAAACACTAAGAAATTTATATGGACAAAAAATAATCTCTAATTAATAAATCAAATTGTATATTTTTTTATCAAATATTCTTATATATAGATGTGTGTGATAGTCCTTAGACTTTAATATTATATTTAATTAATATAATGAGTAAGAAAAAAATGAATATTTTTTGTAGATCATGATGATATATTTTTATGGTGAAATTGACTTCATTGGGTATGTCACTACTAATATTTAATTAAAGAATATTGTGAGGAATTATTATTCCCTTTTTATTCAGTGGAAGTGGAATTATCATGACATTTAATGGGGATACAACCTCCAAATTAACTACATTTCCAAGGAATTATATTATAAATTTGATTTATGGAAATTAAAATCACCATACCTTGTCGGAATCAATTAATTATGAAAGTATGAAACCTACATTATTATAGATATCAAGAAAAATTTACGATATCAGAAATTTTATATTGTGATGGGGATTTGTGTCATTGTGACATTTAATTACATATCAATGAGTTCCTTGGATTATTTTCAAGTAACTAAAATTGTAAATTATGTGGTTGTATCTTGTGACACTGATAAGGGGCCCTAGAGGGTCACATAATTAGAGTATCTAAAACCACAATTATATTTTATTGTAATTTAAAATGTTGAATTAATATATTTATTCTATGTGGTTTTATATTTCATCATATTTATTTCATAGAAATATATTAATTTAGTAGTCATTCAAGATAATGTCATGTGAGTTGAATATCAAATATATATTTTGTCACTATGTTATTATTTATTTAAATATATTACTATTCAAATTTGGTTTATCTCTGGTTAACTGACATGGTAATAAATTTTTATTTCATTTATTACATTATTACATAATAAATATTTATTCATTTTTTTAAAAAATAATATTTATTTAATTATCAGAAAATAATGATGTGAAATATGTTTAATTAAATAAAAACTCATTATTGAGAGTCCAAAAAATAATGAGAAAGACTATAAGAAAAGTTTTAATTGTATTGGGAGAAATTAAATATTATATATTATTTTAATAAATGTTATTTTATTTATCTGTGAAGTAATATTTAATATATATGATTATAGAACATGTCATGTAATTATTTTTATTGCTATTAAAATTATTATTTAGACATAGAGTTCAATCATGATTTAGAGAATAATAAGTACCCATGTGAAATTTTTAATCACTACCCCTATATTTATTTAATATAGAATATATCATTCCCAACTATAACCATTGTGGTGTACATTGAAATACTAGAGAGATTTCCCTAAATCCCGATAGATTAATTTTCCCAGAAGTCTCCCCAGAATAAAGCACAATCCTCTTCTACGAGAATGATTCCCTCATTCTTTGGAGGATTATTTTCCGATTAATAACAGTAAATAAATGTGTTTGATTCATATACATTAGAAACAATGTAACATAATATTGATGATATTATATTCGTGGAACTTGAGTGGACCACTACTATAGGGAGTCTAGCATTGATTCCTCTTATACAACAACA
Source organism: Viscum album (assembly GCA_963277665.1). Lineage (NCBI taxonomy): Eukaryota > Viridiplantae > Streptophyta > Magnoliopsida > Santalales > Viscaceae > Viscum > Viscum album. Next base: position 1,285,870,057 of record OY728141.1, read on the forward strand.
ATGTGATAATGTTTCAGAACTGAATCATCGATGAATAAATAAAACCGATAATAGGTAATTATTTATATTGACTCAAACTAATCATAAATTATATTTCATCACTATATATCATGAATTTTATTGTTTTAATTAATTTTATTCTAATGAAAAATATGAAGAATATTATAAATTTTCATTGTTAGGTATGGGTCAGATGACTTCTCAAGCACACAGAAACTATCAAAGAGGTGGGGGGACCAACTATATTAGTTTATCATGCTTACATGATTTTAGTGATATATGTGGTTTAATATTAATAGTCATTATAAATAGTTATAAATTTATGAAATTAAATAATTGCCGTGTACTCTTATGGATGTAAGACTTCATATATGAACATTGATATAACAATATTTCTTTACATTTTTATTTTTCTCTTGATGTATACATGATTGTCTGTTCTCAAAGACATAATTTGTGGTGAATTATGGTTCAGAAAATGCTTCCAAATTTTCAGATCTATTGTTTTGGTAAGGATTTTATGTCTACATAACATGACATCTAGAGGATGAAGTTTCTGTGGATTATGTGTATTAGTTATCGATGAATATTTTCTAGTGGTTTCAAAATTTCCCTTTACCAATAAGTTACACTATTATGATTTTATATTTATAGTGGTAGATCATAACACTCAATGGAATGTGAGAGATAAAAAACTAAATTTTATTACATATTTTAACAAAGAGAATCTTTTTCTAGAAACCACATATTTAGAACTCCACAGTTAATCATGTCTGGCTTGGAGTACTGTCAGGATGGGTGACATCTATGGGGAATTAATTGTTTTTGTATAATTGAATACAAATCACACTATGGGAACATATTTTTTTCATTTAGTGAATTTAAATATAATGTTATGTGACCATTTAGGGATGTGGGTTGTCCAATATACGGGACAACATAAATATCTTGGGTAACCAATCGGGCTTATTGGACCATTCCTGAAGGCCTATATGGGATGATAGAGGTCATTTTAGTTGTTTTTAGGGACTATGTATTAAATTTATAGTTTTTTATATAATATTTAATGTTAATTAATGGATTTTTCTAATTGGATAAAATTTACAATGATGTCTTCTTTGGTGAGTTCAGTACCATTTTTTATATAAAACTATCTCTTATATGGATCTAATTGTAAATTGAGTTTATAATGACATTTTTTATTTCTTATATTATCATTATTCATTAAGTTTATAACTATAGAATATGATGATAGTTTGACTAGAAAATAGTGACATCATGGTAATATTCATATTATAATATTGGAAAATAAATTATTTAATTAAAATATTTTGTCTAATGAATTTAATTAGTTTATTTTTTGTTGTATTTATGATATATTAATTTCAATATGTATAATTTAGGATTTATATCTTTACTAATGATTAACTGAAACATGAATTATATTGAAAAAAAATCATCTTGATTTTTCAATCAAATATTTGTTTGCTACATTTTGAAATAAATTTATGTTTTCATAATGTTTCTTTACTACACCTTGTATATTATACATAAACTTTAACTAAACTTCTACCATCCACTATATTTCCAAATTAATTTCTCATGCTATAACATTATCAAGAACCATATGAGTACATTGATGTTACCGAGAGTGACATTCATTGCATACCTAATATAGAACAAATAAAAAGTGATGGCATCAAGGATTTAATTTGAAAAATGAAGGGAATATACTATTAAATAGTTTACCATTAAAATTAAGCTCTTTATTATTAATAGAAAAATACCTTCTAATCTATGTAAGCTAACCTCAAGTTATTTCATAACAACTAATTAATATATGGAAGGATGATTCCACGGCTTCCATAGAATTTTCACTCCTACGAGTGGATGATTTTCAATTCCCACGTTATGATTTTTTCAAGTGTGTCCCTATCCTATGATAATCCTACAATATTTTTTCTCGTTTATGTTTATTATAGGTTTAAAATTTTTGTAAAGTAAACTTCTATGGTTGCACTCATATATGTGGGAAGGTACTGTTACATTCATCATAAGATACCATGGAACTCATCAGCAATTTTATTTTCAAAAACCCACTAACCAAGTATCATTGGATATTCTTTATTCTAAAATTGGTCCCTATGATTTACATTCTCCCCCAATAATAAACCGATTAATGTTTTCCAGTGATGTCAAATGAACTACTACGTAATCACGCTTACTCAGTTATACTCGTCACTGATGCTGAAAAATGGTCTCATAAGGGGGTATTATTTATCTATTCTAGTTAAAATCACTAATAAAGTCCCTCTTTATACACACTAAAAAAGAACTAAAAGACACACCCTTTATCACTTTGTTTTTCTTATTAGTGATAATAGGGGGATTTATCAATTATATTATTTGTGTTAATAAATGGTTCCCTTTATATATATATATATGTATATATATTATAAATCAAAATTTATTATATATATATTTTGTATATATATAAATATATAATACATTCACATAACTATGATATATATAATACTTCATGTGTTTTTTTAATTACCATATAATATATTTTCTAAAAAATGATTTTAAATAATTAATAATTAATATAAATTAATGATTCTCTAATTTTTATTGAGTAATATACATTGAAAAGAAATTTCATGAAAGGGAATATTTTTAATAATAATTAATATATTATAATATATTACAAACATGGATTGTACTAAAAAGGGCCAAAACATTTGATTCGAGTTTTATTTTGAAATATACCACATATAGAATCAAATTATCTGTACATATCTACACAATGATACCCAAGATGATCCTTGATAACTGTTTTTGGATGTTTAGAAAGGCCTAAAAGGCCTCCAAATTTTTTTTAACATTGTTAAAAAAATCAATATTAGATGAGGTTTTATCTTTGTTTAATAATTTAACATGATTTTTATTGAGTGGATACTAAATTCACACATATGGGTTTCCCTCATATAGATATTATAGTGTTAAAATTATACCTTTTTCATAATTTAGTGTTTTTCATAATTATTTATGTTTATATATATATATATATATTTAAATATATATATATCTTAATATATAAATATTTAGTTGTATAAATAAAAATTTAATGGAATTCATATTTTAATGTTTTTTTAAATAAATAAATTATTTTCATTAAAAACTATTATCAATTTTTTTTAACTATAAATCTTATCAATTAACTTACGTTATTTAAATGTTTTAATATATTTACCTATGAAAATGTATTTATATTATTTAAATAAAAATACATATGTATGTGTCTGTGTTAATATTTAAATATGTATTTAACTATATATTATAATATTATGTGTAATTATATATTAATGTATATATAAATATTATAATAAATTTATATATATATTTACCAATATTAAAATATGTAAAAATATAAAAAGCAAAATACTATAGAATTATGGTAAGAATAATTGATATGTATTTACCTTTTTACATTATAAAAATATATATATTAATATATATATATATAAATGTTATAAATCATTATGACAAAATAGGCATTTAGTTACGGTTTCTAAAAACAACTGTTAAAACTATTTTTTTGTGTTTAAAATTGAAAGACACGTGAATATATATATATATATATATATATAAAGAGATAGGGAGTGTTAACACACATACACATATCAAAATATATATACAGAACAAAAAATTGAATTCACAATAAATATGAAATGTAAATTTACCTTACAAAAAAGTAATATTTAAATAAAAAATTATAAATAAATATATAAATATACAACTAAATATATATATATATATATATGAACATATATTTTAATATTTAAATATATAAATATATATTCACATAAGAAAACAAATTTTATAAATTTATTATATAAATTTAGATGAATAATAATTACAAAGAAATATATTTATGAGAATATATATAAATTGATGATTTGTAAAATATTTAAGAAACATTGTTTGTGAATTTTTAATGGAATTTCATAGACAAAACAAGATACTAGGATCGAATACCTACATTTTCCAGTGGGCACATGGGTTGATTAACAGTTTTTTTGTGGGGTTGAGTGTTGATAAAGGGTAGGGACATGGGTAGCTGGTATGGGTGACTACTGATAAAGGTTAGGGTTGCGGGCTGGAGTGTATATTGTGAAGATCGGGGATCCTTGAATAGGGTAAGGTGTGTATCTCACATAATTATTAAAAATATTTTACCACCGGTACAATTAATTTTTAGTGATTTCTTTAGAACTAATAATGGTTTATTTTAACAACTCTAAAATAAGCACTAATAAAGAGGGAATAGATAAAGGATCCCATTATGTGTGATAATAATATTTTGATAAAGTAGGACTAAATTTTTTATTTTATAAAAATGATAAAATAAATTCACTTTTGAATTCACTTACAACAACTATGATTTTTTTCATCGATAAATTCCATTTCTAGAACTCATCAAAGTCTTGTTTGTAGTGTTGATGTCAGCCATATGTTTTGTGAATTTTTTTATTCCAAAAGCAGTGGGTTTTAATCTTTTATCCATGATATATTTCTCACAATAGGGGTGAAGGTTTTTATTAGTTGTGATGAAATATTTTTGGATATTGGATTTGATGGTGGTTGGTGTGTGTTATGCATGCTATGTGTTTCTGGTTTTCCATAACCCGAATATGAAATTTTATGAAAATAAATAAAAATTAATATCTAGTATAAATATACCAATAAATTATAATAATAAAATATCAATCTATATTTGTTCAATAAATATAAGAAAATACCAAGAAATGAATAAAAATAAAATATCACTCAAATATATAACTTTATCCACCCCTTACAAATAATTATAACTGAAATTTCAGTTGCACATTTCGCACATATAAATATCTGTTCCCCCACTAAACTGGTTGAAAAAGGACACAATAACTACAAATTTTTACGAATAAATTAATTATTATTTTCTTAATCTAAGTAATAATTTTCAATATGTCTGTAATTTATTAAAGTCAATAACTTGTATGTACTAATTTTGATCATTTAGTAAAATTAACAAAACAGATAGTCATCATATAACATATTAATTTAAGAAAATCAAAAATATACATGTGGGAAACCAAAATTGAACCCCAAAAGTATATATATATATATCATAATTGAAAATATACATCAATTTAATTAATGGGCCCTGAAAAACAACTCTGATCCAATAGAGTTCTTCCAGTCTCAACATGATACACAATGTCTCTGACTTAGTTCTTTTCATATTGGAAAATATTGGTGTAGTAATTTACTATATATTTGGTAACTCACACGCTTATATGTTGAGTTTAACCTATAATTATATATTAGAATGTGGTTTCATTGTAAATGAGGACCACTAATTTTTTCTCGAAAAATATAACTATACAATATAAGTAAACTAAACAAGACCATGACAAATAAATTATTTATGTGATAAAAAATCCTATAATTATCATCTATCATTCCCTATATAGTAAATTATTTAATACTTTATGGATTATATAACTAAATATTTCTCTAATGAGGAGGATATATGAATAGATAATAATTTTTATATGATTGATGGGTTTTAGAGGCATGATTATCATCAAATATATAGTAGAAGAAAAAATTCAAAATACCATTAAAAAATATATTCTTCAATGCATTTGGAAGGAATATTTTAATGAAGATAAAATGATGTATCGTTAATATCATTCATCTAGTAATTCCCTTTTTCTAAAAACCGGATATAGATTACTATGTATAAACCAATATGTTTCTCCTTTCTATGGTATTCATCACCTGCATAACTATCCAAACTCTCTAGAAGGATCTCCCTTATATCCACTCACTACTAAAACTATCAATTTAAGGTTTAAATGAATTAAAGCCATGTAATTTTATCCTTTAGTGGTTTGTTTTTAAGAGGCCAAAAAAATTATTAAGGATTAATCCAATTTATATATCCATAAAAAACCCACTTTGAAACTCAAACATTATAATACATTAATGAGTTGTTTCAAAAATTCTCAAATGATAAATCTCATAGTATCATATAAATAAATACCTATAATTGTTTCACTTAATTAAATTAAATTATTTCTATATGAATACTCTTTTAATTATTACTAAATGATTATTTAACCATGCATAATGGATGTAGTTAAAGTTTTAATTTAAACAAAAATTATTACATAATATGGTATCTTATATGTAAATGAGTATAGAATGGGGAAAATATCAAGTTTAGGGTATAACCAATGGTAAAAAATAGAATTTGACAAAAATATAAACATTTTTTTCATGGGTATATAATTCTATAAATATCTATCTTTCACCAAAGCCTCATATCCTTAGAACATTTTACCATATTTCATAACATATGTATCTACTTGTGAAACCATATCCAAAACACTATTTAGATAACTTCTATAACACCATTAACAAATTATATCATTCTGTTTAACATCATGTTACATCATATCTAAAAATTATTGAAATGCCTCAAGAACATTATCCAAACATCCTCGAGAAAAATATGGTGATGCACTCAATGTTTCAAAAACATAGTCCTCATGCACATAACCACATAGTGTCATCCAATGGAAATTTATATCGTTAAAATTTAGTCCAATTTCAAAAATTTATAAATGTGAATAGATATAGGAATATATCAAAAAAATAATCAACATATAAGTAATTTTGGCTTGATCTCCTACATTCTCATTTATCTCCATATATGTCTCCACAAGTTGTATAGAAAATCCCTCTTTATTTCTATGATTTAAATGATAGTGAAAATTTTAATTATTAAGTTATGATAGGTGGTTGATTCGAAATTAATGCATTTAGATATAAATTTTTAGAGTTTTTAAATTTTAATGAGTTCATATTTATGATGTTTGGGTGCTGGAAAGTTTCCAAGGTGAATCATGAAATATGTGGGCTATAGATGTATTTTTTAATATTTTTATACCCTAGTTCATGGTTTGGTATGTATTGTTATAGAATGTCCTAATGGTACAACATACATTTTGATGTTATTATTTATTTTAGGTCATTAATTGTTGGTATTTATTAATAGTTAATTAATAATGATTAACCACCCAAATTAATGAGAAACCTAAGAAGATTATTTTTGTATAAGGGTATGGGTCGCGATTTTCACACAATTTTATAAAAATTTGAAACCTTGAAATTCAGGTTATATGTTGATTTTTATGTTTGGTATAATGTTTAGTTAATTTTTTCCCATACTTTTTGGGGTGTTCATCTTGATTTAGTGGATTTATCATGATTCAGTGAGCCTTGTGGACACATTTTGTGGTGTGAGAGGCCTTTGAGAGTGTAAAAATCCTAGTTAGTTCGAGGTTTGGAAAATCATATGGATAAACTAGTTGAACCCTTAAAATTTATTAAATTATGATTCTTCCACCCACTCCCTTTGAATTATTAAAAGGGCATCACCTATATTCCACCATCCTTTCATGCATCATTAAGGGACCTCTCATCCCAATTTATCCTTCGATCTCCCTTTTAAATGGGATTATATGGATTTTCTATTGAGTTGATTTTAGTTATTTCATTTTCTCTTCTCCCACATTTGTTATTATCTTTCCATCATCTAAATTGATAATATATTAGTTTAGAGTTTTGTGAATATTTATATCAGTGTATACTGAAATCATCAAATATGTGATGTATTTTTTCTAACATAGCTTAATGGTTTCCTAAGAATTTGAAAATGATCAATTTCATAGAGATTAAATTCAGGTACATCACCCTTTATATTTCATTTATGTTTTCATTTTTAGAATATTATAATTGATAGATGATAACACATGATATATTTCTTAATTCGTTTTTCTTAGGTAAGGGTGTGTTATGTGGGTCGACCCCACCAAAATTAGAAATTTTTTTGTATGAAGAGGACTTCTACTATGTTATTATGAATTTATTCTTAACTAAATTCAATTAAAAACTATATTTAAGTTTTTTAAAAGAATAATATGATTTTTAATATATTTTTTATAGTTATTAATTGGATTTCAGGGGTCAGATTTGTTTATATGGGTAAATATGGTGTCCGGATGAGACTAGGCAGTGATAGTGGATATATGAATAAAAGGAAAATTGTTTCAATTAAATTATGTAGACTTGACATTATGTTTTCACATATTCAACTAGGTACTTTAAGTAGATGTGTTATCTTTATTAAATCATTCTTTATATTTCTTAAACAATGTGGTCTCAATTATAAATGCAGACAGACTCATGCTGGTCTAATATCAAACACGAACTACATAGCATTTTTAATAGTTTTATGGTGGAACCTAGGTCAAACATGTTTATATGGCACAATGTTTTTTTGGTGTTGTATGTTGGATTTCTAAGAAGAAATAATTTAGTTTTTAAAATATGTTTTGTAGTGGGTCTGAATTACAAGGAATATTAAAAAAATATAGGGATTTGATGACATGGTTTTAAATGATATTTCATATTATAAAATGGATTTTCTAAATATTTTTTTAATAATTTCAGATAAGTACATACTATGATTGAGCGGGAAAACAGTTCCACTTATAAATGATTTTCAATTTTTTTAGTTTGTTTCGAAAAAAAGGAATGAATGACATAATTGAGTTGTTTCAGAATTTTTAACCTTTTTAGGGTGATTCATAATATTCTAAAGTGTCAGCATTTTTCATGTTTTATAACTTTGTGATTTAATTATGTAGTGAATTTTTTATGATGATGAATAATGTTTTTGTTTGATAATATTAATTTCTTTTTCTGTCAAAGTAGTCAGTTGACCCGTGTGTTTGTAACAATCCCTTTATAGGGAATAGATGTGTTTGAAGAATCCTAAGAAATGTTGATGGAAGTCATGATAGAAATGAATCATTATGTCAAGAGATAGAGATGTGATCAAGGAACTCTTGTAGGGATTAAATCTAATATTGTGACCAATGTTACCTTAAAGTATGTCTTTATAACTGGGTAATCCTTGAGAGGGATGGTTCATCTTATTCGTTATGATGATTATATGTGATCCCTTAAAAAATGGATCAATTATGTGTACCTGATATGGATATAATAGTGAAGATTGATCATGAACCCAATTAGTTGACCATGTTTACGTGAGAAGCACCGAGTGAATGGTGGACCTGTATAAGAAACATTGAAAAAAAATACTGGGAGGGATGCACTAATCTCAATTATTTTTAATGAATTCTCATTATATGTATTTTCATTATTCATTTTCCTATAGATTATATTTTTTGTAAAATATCCATGGACTTAGCTATGGGGCTTATAATTCAGAATAACCTTGGTGATTCCCAATGGTTCAATTATAAATCCTTTCATTTCAAATTCATGGGAATATTCCCATAGATTTAGTTGATATACCCATTGATTTATATTTTCTGGAGAACTCCCATTGGATTTTTCTATGTCATATATTTCTAATAATTGGGTGGTTATAAAGGATTCTTATTTTGGCACATATAATTATATTTCCGAGGTCCCCTACCATGAAAATAAATGCTCAAAACTGCTACGAAATGGATTTTGAACATGGTATATTTTAGAATGATTAATTAATGTGATAATATACACTATAAAACTATTTGAGTTTGGTGTAATGTTTAGTTACTATCTCTAGGGTAGATATTAGTCCCCTTGGGATGTTATTATGACATTCTGGGAGACATTCGGCCACTGGTGTATCATGTGTGGTGTTGGTTCAAGGTGATCGAGTTGAAACTAAATAACCCAACATGATTTTTTGTTATAGATATTGTTATGTTTTTAAAAGGGTGTATTTTATGGGAATGAATGAACACTAAATATAAATATAGAACATGATCATCAACCTGATCATAGAAATAATCGGTATTGATAAAGCATTGGGTTATTTGTTCTGGGTTCTTGGACTCATCTAAACCCCTATGTATAATATAGTTTTATATATATATATGGATATATGTTATTATTATCTATAAGGAAAATCATACCATGTAAAGATAAAAAATTGGTATTATTCCTTCATGTTCTAGTGGCCACATATTTGGTAGGATGAATATGTGAGTTAGGTCGATGACCAGTCTATTGTATATTTAGTTTTTGTTCAACATGCATGGGAAACATTTACAATATTTGATTCTACATAATATGACTTTAAAATAATTTTGAATATTATTCTAGAGTTGAGTGTTAAAGCGTTGTGCGATTCTGATTCCAAAGGTTCATGGAATTATTTTTTTTAAAAAAATTAAATATATTTTATATTACGTGTGCATAGTCAAATAATGAAAACATTTTAACTCTTAAATGGTAGCATGGATCAACAATATGATAGCACAGATGGTTCAGGAACACATTTTTTACCTAAGTGTGGCATAAAGTAACTCGGTACAGGGAGTTCAGACCCCTTTCTCATTTGTAGAGGATTTTTTATGTGATTTAATTACATAAACCAATAAATTAAATTAAAGTAAATACCTAACTCTAATTAGGGATTACCAAAAAATTTCGGAGTTTCCATCATAATTATATTTTGGCAGTAGAGTCTCAACCATCCCCTCTCCCCTTCCTCCCATTGACGAACAAAAATGTAAAACGATGATGAACCTTCAAACTTAGGCAGATCAAGAAATAGCGGATCTTTGAGCATGTTGAATCTTTTTTCCTTCGACTTGCATCATTGGATTTGATCATTGCATGAGCTTGAGTACTGGTTTACAATTTTCAATTGTTTGTTCTAAGCAAAATGCACAAAATGTTTGGTCAGCCAATAATTCTTGTGCAATGCTCTAAACACTCTTGGTTTTGGTGCCCTTACCTCTCTTTTCTTCAATATTGACACCGTCACATCCTCATGGATCATGGTTCAAAATATTTTTGGGAAACCCGAGCTCGTTCAGGAACCCCAGATTAGATGTATTTGAGGAAGATTAATCAAATGATTAAAAAATCACGAGCGAAGCATAGGTTTGGAAACAACATTACACAATGATGAAGAGTCAAGAGGTTTCACGATGATCTGATGACAAACAAACTCGCGAAGAGACTCCGAAGATCTGGCCAAACCAATACCCATAATTAAGACCCATTCTCGGTGAAAGAGAATCATGTTTTTTTTATTTGTTAAGATCTGAAGGTTTTATAGGAATACATAGCGGGACCGGGTGTGGTTTGACTTATTTTTAGTAATGTAAAATGATTTGGGACAGATCCGGTGTTTCATCGAAAATCATGAATACACGCTGGTTTAAATGAATAACACACAGTGTGTGAACATCCATAGTGGTGGTGCCAGGGTTTGGGGAAACATAATGTCGAACAGATGTGTAGATACCTTGACATTACATGTACTAACTTTTTCTAGAGACAACCCATGTGAACAAACAGATGGTAGTGTGAAAAATCACATGGACATAGCCTTGTCCCACAGATTACAGTCATTATGGACCAGCATTTCATATACAAGAGTACATGGTCACAGAGTTTGAGTTTATGGAAATGACTGGTAAACAATACATTGATACTATGTTTGAATGTCTATCTGTGTATTCCACTGACACGTTGAGTCCCCCTACAAGGAAAGAAAACCGTGTCTGAACAGAGAAACATCCAAAACAACAATGATGGTCCACATGACGTGTGGGCACATCTCACAGCTTGTACATTGAATCTCTTTCTGAGTGACTTTTAAACTCTAATATATCATTATTTTTAACTCATATTCTATCCCATGAGATGCCTATCCCAACTATTTTTTCTATGTATATTGAAATGGTACCCTCAAATGTGTATTTTGAGATATGACGTAGAAGTTCTAGGTGGGTACATAGGGAGATGAAACCCAATAAAGAATGTGCACATATATGTTCACCAAAGAAATTCCATGTTACCCTCCAGCCGATCTAGGAGTGGAGTTCCATGAAAATTGTTTCATTAATACACTCAAGTAGGTCTGGGAAGTGGTGTTACCCAATTATTGTTCATGTTTTACCCTCTAGTGGGGTTGGGCAGTGGCATTCCCTGATGATCGAGCTGAGTTTATAATCCATTTGGGCTAAGAAGTTGTGTTACTAGATTACTAAAAGTGCGTGACCCTCATCTATGAAGCACAGTGACGAGGAGTGTTTCGATATACCTAAGGACCCATGATAAAGGGGGCACTTTTCCCACCTAAACACATATTTGTAACGTGACCCAAAACTGTGAAGGTGAGTTAGTGCCTCCCAAAGTGGATAGTATTGAGGATTGGTGATTTGAGCCACTTTAACATGTTCCTCTTCAGAAATTACAATGAGTTCTTGGACATAATATATGGTCCTTACCATGGAACCGATGGCTACTCAAATTTCTTAGGTCGAGCTTTGATATGATGATCCTAGTACCCTCTCATTTGGGTTTCTTAGAATGAGTATATCTATTTTTTTGAGGAGTTATACTCTTATGTTCACTTTTACTATACCTTATTCCAACACTGCTTCTTTCCAACTGTATCTCTTACTACTTACCCTTAACCTTTTCAGGCCATTCTAATGGGAATGTCTATACTCACCCTTGCCTGAGTTTTTTTTCCAACATAGGCCGTGTCTTTTGTAGATGACATACTAGACGATCGTGATTATAGAGTTGTGTAGGGATATGGGCAGTGTGGACCACGTACGATGTTTTGGGATGGGATTTAGCATATTGGATCTTTTAGTATCTTCTTTTACCATCTTTTTTCAAGTTTGACCTATTTATGGTTTTGGAATGTGTTTTTAACATTTTTACACTATAGTTTTCAATACCGTACATTGTAATATCTAGAAGTTCCTTCATGTTTACATTACATTATAGAAGTTGAATATTTTATTTTATTCCTTTATTCACTTTTTTCTTGAGTTTTTTTCGTGTCTGTGTGATCAGGTGTTTGGGCAATGGCCTCCTGTGGTTTTTATGCCTTTGGTGATAGTATCCAACCCCTGGACTATAACGGTGGGGTTGAGGTTTTTGTAGCTCGTTCTTGGCTTGGGTCAATTCATGATAAAGAGGTATGAAATAAAGGTTCGACCCATAGGACATTGTTCATACATTTCATTAAATATTCATGGTTGGGTTAAAAGAAATGGTTTCAACGTGTCTCGAAGGGTCACTCGGGCTAGAGAGCCTAGTGGTGGTGTGGAAGTCGACGTAGCCATTCACCATGACCCCGATTATCGACTTGTCATCTCAAAATCGTTTTAAACTTGTTTCTAGAACAATTGTATGAGAATCATATATGATTCAAGTATTTGATTGTCCTTCTTTAGTCATCTCTCTAATCCATTTTTAATATATATATATATGTACGACCATTAGATTGTGGTACTTCATGACCATTTTAGGATGCCTTCATGATTGTATCCTTCTAGGTTTCTCTCTCCGGTTCATGAAGAAGTCGCGATGAGCGATGAGGCATCAATTTAGGGCCTATCGTGTGACTCACGTCCTTTGGGTGGAAATGTAGTAGTTCCTATACCCATCAAGATATAGTTGGTACCAGTAGGACATGCATAGTATATGTGATGATTGATCACACATTGAATGTTTCATCAACAATGACCATTGTAGTTTCATGGAAATCCTGATCCTCAGGCAGAAGTGGACTGGCTGGAGTCAATGGTTTATGTGTTCAGACTGGTTTAGATTTCGATGTACCAAAGGGTGGATTTAGTAATTATCCTTCTTCATGTTATATTTGGGCACAGGTGGAGTTTAGTCACACAGACGCATTATGAGGTGATGCTCATGTGGGATGACATTCAATAGATCATTCATGAGGAGTAATACCCCACATGTTTTCCCTCCATCCAGAATAAGAAGCTTATAGAATTTTAGAAGGGGGGATAATAGTGGATGAGTATGCAACGAGTTTTACTGATCTTACCTGCTACTCCCTGGATATGTTTTGAGATGAGTAATTCAATGATATGATGTTTGATAAGGGGATATATAGAGAGATATGAGAAGAATTAGTGACCCTATGCATCCAAACCGATGTTGGGGTACTAGAAATAGCACTCATGATGGATGGAATCCTATCAAAGGGATGCTAGGTATATGGAATTAGTGGTAGGAATGACAGAGTTGTGTCTTCTTCAGTATCAAGAAGGAACTGGAGATCTATGGATAGGACACCCTTTAGTTATTAGACTAAGGAGCAGGGTTGTGGAGGTCCTAGAGAGTGTAGATCCCATGGGAACCTTAGGGTGGGCCGTTTCCATACTTTTGATGGGTATGGTCACATGTCCTAGGACTTCTCGACCAAGTGTACCGAGTTTCCCAGGAAGGTATTAGACAGACCACCACGGGAGAGGCAGTGCCTTTTCCAGGGGTCACCTAGGTAGGGACATAGAGGACATTAAGGAAATAGAACTAGTAATGGTGCAGAATGTGCTATAGTTGGGTGGTGGCAATATGAGGTACTCCTTCCACCACCACCACTAGGTGACCAATGTCAGACTCAGGGAGCTGGAGGTTGATGCTATGAACAACTAAAGGTATGGAAATTCACAATCTATCAACTCATGAGATAAATCAAGGTATTATTTGTGTTTAATCTACTATTGTCTCAGTATTAGTAGAAACAGGTGAAAGACATTCATTTATCTCTTTACCCTTTGTGTGGGAGCTTGGGATCCTAGCAGAGACACTAGCACAGTAGCTATGTCGTGAGGTTCTTATAGGGAATGCATCCTCCATATCTTCAATCTATAGGCAGTATAGGTTGTTTATTGGAGGAGATAGGTTCATATGGGACCTTCATGTCATCACTATGAACCCCTACAATGTAAACAAGGCATGTATTGGCTTTCCATGGTTTGAGCCAATATTGAATTTCATCATAGATTAGTCATATGCCTTTGTACTTATGGGATTAGGTTCTCCTTTTTATTGATAGAGACCTCATATCGGGACTAATGGGCAATGTGAAAAAAAATGTTACAACTGATCACCCATCAACAAGAAAGTATGACCAAAGGAATATTTGACTCTTGCAGCATCTGGATCCTAGTAGTTGTGGAGGATTACATGGATGTGTTTCCCAAAGAAGTTCATGGAATACCTCTGAGGTGGAAGTTGGATTTCTGCACCAACTTGTAGCTAAGGACTTGTTTGATATCTTCTGAAGTATATTCAATGGCTCCCACTGATATCTAGGAGCTATGGTAGTAGTTAAAGGCCCTTCAGGAGAAAGGTTTCATTAGACCAAGTCTTTCCTCTTGGGTATATCCAATTTTGATTATAAAGAAGGAATACAGTAGATTTTTACTCTCCGTAGATTATCATCGACTAAAGAAGGAAATGATAAATAACAAGTGCCCCTTGCTGAGGATTGTGGAACTCTTTGATCAGTTATGAGGTGAATGATGGTTCACCAAGACTGATCTCAGGTCCAGTTACCACCAGTTCTGAGTATGTGTGTCTGATATCTTAATGTTGGCCATTCAGTGTCGCTATGGGCACTATTACTTTCATATTATTCCATTTAGTATGAAAAATGCCTCTGCCATCTACATAGCTTTGATGAACCCGATCTTCTGACCATACATGGATCAGTTTTTCATTGGTCTCATCGATGACAAAATTATCTACTCACCTGTAGTGGATAAACATGCAGTGCACATGAGTAGGGTCATTGATTTTGTTTGAGAGCACCATATTTACAACAGTCTCTACAAATTATAATTGTTGGTACAACATGTTTACTTCCATGTACATGTAATTTACCTAATTGTTCTAACTATGGATCTAGTGAAGGTAGATAAAGTGATTTCTTGGGAACACAACAATAATAAATCATAGGAGTAAATATTTCATGTCATGGTAGGATACTACGTGAGATTTTTTGAATACATCACCAGAATCGAATCCCTTTTGACCACCCTAACGCAGAAGGGGTAGATGATTACCTTGAGTGTGTCACGACCCGACCCAACGGGGCTCGAGCCGCGACTCCCCAAGCCCGCCTCCAATAGGCCAGGGGCTGGCGACTAGCGCCGAGTAGGCTATCACACACATGGGAGGCATTAGCCTATGGTACCTGTACACACGCACCCACAAACACCTCCATGCAACATTGCAGAGATATAGAAACTGAAAAGTAAAAGCATGCATACAATCTATCTCAAACTAGAGTGCAACAGCAAAAGTACAAGGGCAAAACAGGGCCCACCAAAAGAAAACAACAAAGCGCGTCCAACCTGCTCCGAAGAAGGGGAACGCTGCCACAAACACCCGCCGGAAAACTCCCTCGGCACAGCTCCGGTAAACACCCCGGTCAACCCGCTCACTAAGCTCCGCCTGCTCCGGGTCCTCCTGGGACTCCGTCAAAAGGCCTGTGGTCTGCACAAGACACAAACATGTGCGGGCAAAGCCCGTGCAGGGGTGAGTATAAACATACTCAGTAGGCACCCCAAAAACCCAAAACCCAAGGGAGCAACTGAAAGGCAACAGTCCGCTCAACCCAGCCAGAGGGAACCCATACGAGAGAGAAACTCCATCTCGTGACCATCCTCGGCTAAACACAACAAGTCAGCTCAGCTCAGCTCAGGTGTATGCCCATACATACACCTTGAACAATCCAGATATACACAGCTCACGCCACAAAGCCACAGGAGGTACCGACCTCATCACCAGCAACTGTCCCAACCAGGAGAGTACACCACGAACACTGTCATACCAGATGACACTCATCCGAGAGATACACTCCATCGGGATACTCGCAAACATCTCAGACGCTCGCCCGAGAGACCACGCTCGTCGGATAGCTTCACTGAGGAAACATCGCTGAAACACTACAACCACCAAACTCCTCGGATAGGGGATCACCGCTAGGGTCCGCTAGGGGATACCAAGACCCACTCCGGAATGCGTAGCTCACAGATAGGGGATCACTCCCAGGGTCCGCTGGGGGATACCACAACCCGATCTGGAATACGTAGTTCTCACAGATAGGGGATCACACCCAGGATCCACTGGGGGATGCCACAACCCGATCTGGCGCTCGACAGAAGCTCCACACTCAGATAGAGGATCATCGTCCATATAAAGATGGTCACGACGATACCAGAACCCTATCTGGTATAACTCGCAATGTAGGGGATCGAACTGACGATGCCGCAACCCTACCGTAACCATGTGCTGAGTAGGGGATCGCAAAACCAACGATACCGCAACCCTACCGACACCAAGCGCTGAGTAGGGGATCGTATAACCAACGATGCCGCAACCCTACCATAAACATCATGCTGAGTAGGGGATCGTAAACCCGACGATGCCACAACCCTACTATGCACGACCCACCGCATAGGGGATCATATTCCCGATGATGCCACAAACCCTACGGGGTTAACCTACTAGATAGGGGATCGCTGCCCGTGAATAAGCGGTCACAGCGATACCAAGAACCCGATCTAGGGTAAAGATGCTAGAGGATCCACTCCGGGCCCACCGGAGGGATACCACAACTCTAACAGTTTAAACATCCCATCGAGAGGATCACAAACCCATACGAAAGTTGTGATACCACACGAACCCTCGTAGGAATGAACCAAAGGAGAACCCTCAACCACTACTGGTCCAAACGTTGCTAACCCGAGCGACTCGCCCCCAAGCCACACTGCGCACCTCCGAAGCCAAAACCGAGGCCACCATCGCGTTCCACGCGGAAAAACACGCAGGATAGGCTGTTTACTCGCCCGAAACGGAGCACCGGTGAAAACGAAACTATTCACCGTAGCTAGCTCGTGCGGGGCCCACACAACGATCGCGAAACCCATCGAGCGGATCCCACCACGGCGATCCCCTCGGAAAAACAAGCGGAATCGACTACTCGCTCGCCCAAAACGGACAACCGGTGAAAAAGGTACTATTCACCGAAGGCCGGCTCGGGTGGGGACCACGCCTGGATTCCGAAACTCATCGAATGGAACGCACCATTGCGATCCTCTCGGAAAAACACACAGGATCGACTATTCATTCGCCAAAATCGGACTCCTGGTGCAAAAGCTGCGTTTCTCCGCAAACGCCAAAACCCGGCCTCGTGGGGCCCGCACCCCGTTCTCAGTCCCAACACCCGGAAACCATCTCCAAAAAGTCCGTCGTACCATCAGGGTCTCAACGCCACTGACGGCACGTCAATCGGACGCTCCGGGTAGAAGTTACAAGGCCCGAAGTCGTAAAATAATAAAATAATATTATTTTATACGACGTTTCTAACTCCCGGGCCACGATCCCGAACCATAAAATTCTCAAAGTTAGTTCAAAAGGTCCGTCTCGACGCAAGGAGCGCGTCGCCGCAAACGGCTCGTAAATTGGAGTTACGGTTTGCGAGTTACGGGGGTTTAAAGAACCCCCGGAACAAACTGGCCGGACCACCGCAGGGTCGCCGGAAACAACCGCGCCGCCGCCGGACTCCGCCGCGCCGCCGCCGGACTCCGCCGCGCCGCCGCCGCCGCCACCGGAAACCGCCGCCGCGCCGCCGCGCCGTCGCCGGATTCCGCCATGGTCGCCGCCGGAAAACCGGGTTTTCGCCGGAAAACTTCCGGGAGCCACCGGGAGCACCCCGGTGCTCCAAATTCAGATCCGAAAAAAGATTCGGAAAGCTCGGGACCCGAACTATACAACCCATATGAAAATTTGAAGAAAAACAACACAAAAATGGGATCCGGAATTGTAAAACTCAAACCGCCTACCTCGCGGGCGAAACGCCGACGTTCTGCCTCAGATCCGCGCTCCCGAGCTTCCGCTGCGCACTCCTGGAACGTCCGCCGTCGAATTCTGAGCTCGTAGGCACTCTGTTTGCTCGATTCGGCAGAGTGGCGGCGAAGAACGACGAAGAACGGCGAAGAACGATAAAAGGGGGGGGGCTGATATTTATATCAGCCGCCCGCCGACGCCAAACCAGCCTCGGACCCGACGCCCGATGCGAACAAAAGTAAGGTCACCCCTAGGGTAAACGCGCCATTCTGAACGCAACGGCGGTCTCAGATTTTCCATCCGAGACTCCGTTCAGATGTTATTTGAGCCGACGCTCGCACACAAACTTGCCACTTATTTACGGAAACGCCCCTGGTGGCGTTTCTCACCGCAGGCCCGCGCCCGCAAAGTTTACACCCCGCCTAGGGTAAAGGGCACGTTCCGGACGCAACCGTGCCCTCAGATTCCCGTTCTGAGCTACCGTTTAGGAGATATCACACCCTCGCCACGTGCATAGTATAAAAATACTTAATATTTTTATAAAATTAATTCCGGGCACACCGGGCCTCAGAATCGCACGCCGTTTTCGCGCCTAGCTCTGGAATTATTCGTAGAAATATTTCAGAGTCTGAAAGGGCCAAAAACCCGAGTCGCTACATCCTCCCCCCTTTAGAACTTTTCGTCCCCGAAAAGCCCTAAGCACAAGGAAAGCGACTGGACTCTCAACTGGGTCTCACACACCAGCAAGCTCACCAACAAAAACCACTCAGGGTCTTACCAACGCCCTGAACAAAACTCGAGCAAGAAACAAAAGGAAAGAGTACCGCTAAACAGTGTCTGACAAACTACTGCAGTAAGTAGTAAAGACACAAGGCGTACCTCTATCCATCTGTGGTGCCTCTGGGTCGACTGCCTCTAGGGCATGCAACTGCCCTCGCCCTCGGCCACCAGCTCCCTGAGCTTGGCGTGAACCACCTGGGGGTGGAGGTGGTGGCAACTGGTACTGTCTACCACCGCCTCCCACTGCACCAGCTCCGACGCCACGTCCGACGCCCTGCAGACCTCCTTGCTCGAGACGCTGCCTCTGCCAAGGCGGTCCATCGACCGGCTCCCTCTCAGCAGCACGTCGGGTCGGACAATCTCTAGCAAGATGTCCCCGACCATCGCAAGCGTAACACCGTCTCTCCTGCGGCTGACCAAAACTGGCCTGCGAGCCCTGTGAGCCCCGAGGCTCAGATCCTCCATCCTGGGGTCGCCTCCTGAAACGTCGGCCACGTCCAGACCCCTGAGTCTGACGTCGGCTACCAGATGCCGATCCGACCGACGAAGTCTCAGCTCCCGAGTGCCCAGCACAAACAGGGGGAAACTGCTCAGCCAGAAAACTCTCCACCACCAACGCTCGCTCCAGCACTCCAGCATAGGTGGGCAGGCACAAGGAAACCACACCTGCTCGGATGTCCCTGCGTAAGCCCTGCTCGAAGGTCCGAGCCCGAAAGAACGGGTCTCGAACCATATCCAGGGAGTAGCGCGAAAGGTCTGTAAACCTCGCTGAGTACTCCGACACAGTCATGCTCTCCTGACGAAGCTGCAGAAGCTCCTGGATCCGCACTGACCTCAGCGTCACCGGATAGAACTCCTCCCTGAAGATCCGCTCAAACTCTGCCCACGTGAGCGTCTCCTCGTCATGGGACTGCGTCACCAAACTCCACCATCGCCCGGCCGAACCATGCAGAAGGCTCGCCGCTAGGACCACCATCTGATCAGGCGGTGTCCTCACTAGGCGGAAAACTCGAGTAACTGCCTCGAGCCAGTCATCAGCTGCCTGGGGGTCTGGATCACCCCGAAACCTCAGAGGTCGCTGCCTCTGGAACTCGTGCAACGCACTCAGCCTGCGTGCAACCTCGTCCTGCACCGCCGGCACAACCAGCTGCTCAACAGGTGGTGGCTCCACTGGAAGACCACCTGGAGGTGCAACCTCAGAACCTGCGCCCTGCGCCACAGCCACTACACGGGGCGGGTCATCAGCACAATCCTGCGGCGGAACCCTCGCTGGCTGTCGTCGTGGAGGCATCCTGAAATACATTCAAGACACACCACAGTCAAAGAGTATATCTGGAGAGCTGACTCAAGAAGGACAAGGAAAAACCAAAAACCCAGTCCTATATGATGCATGTACCATGATGTCCCCGCGACCAGTGTACGAATGTCCCGAGTCGAAAGGCAGGTTATCAGAGTCCTAGTGTATGGATACGTCGGCCGCCGCACCAACACTGGAGTCCCTGGCCTGAAAGCCGAACTCGAAACACCCTAACACTGCCGCTATGCAACCCAAACCAAACTCACAGCTAGACCAGCTACGCTCTGAGATCCCAAAGGTGGAACCTCCTCTGATACCACTCTGTCACGACCCGACCCAACGGGGCTCGAGCCGCGACTCCCCAAGCCCGCCTCCAATAGGCCAGGGGCTGGCGACTAGCGCCGAGTAGGCTATCACACACATGGGAGGCATTAGCCTATGGTACCTGTACACACGCACCCACAAACACCTCCATGCAACAGTGCAGAGATATAGAAACTGAAAAGTAAAAGCATGCATACAATCTATCTCAAACCAGAGTGCAACAGCAAAAGTACAAGGGCAAAACAGGGCCCACCAAAAGAAAACAACAAAGCGCGTCCAACCTGCTCCGAAGAAGGGGAACACTGCCACAAACACCCGCCGGAAAACTCCCTCGGCACAGCTCCGGTAAACACCCCGGTCAACCCGCTCACTAAGCTCCGCCTGCTCCGGGTCCTCCTGGGACTCCGTCAAAATGCCTGTGGTCTGCACAAGACACAAACATGTGCGGGCAAAGCCCGTGCAGGGGTGAGTATAAACATACTCAGTAGGCACCCCAAAAACCCAAAACCCAAGGGAGCAACTGAAAGGCAACAGTCCGCTCAACCCAGCCAGAGGGAACCCATACGAGAGAGAAACTCCATCTCGTGACCATCCTCGGCTAAACACAACAAGTCAGCTCAGCTCAGCTCAGGTGTATGCCCATACATACACCTTGAACAATCCAGATATACACAGCTCACGCCACAAAGCCACAAGAGGTACCGACCTCATCACCAGCAACTGTCCCAACCAGGAGAGTACACCACGAACACTGTCATACCAGATGACACTCATCCGAGAGATACACTCCATCGGGATACTCGCAAACATCTCAGACGCTCGCCCGAGAGACCACGCTCGTCGGATAGCTTCACTGAGGAAACATCGCTGAAACACTACAACCACCAAACTCCTCGGATAGGGGATCACTGCTAGGGTCCGCTAGGGGATACCAAGACCCACTCCGGAATGCGTAGCTCACAGATAGGGGATCACTCCCAGGGTCCGCTGGGGGATACCACAACCCGATCTGGAATACGTAGTTCTCACAGATAGGGGATCACACCCAGGATCCGCTGGGGGATGCCACAACCCGATCTGGCGCTCGACAGAAGCTCCACACTCAGATAGAGGATCATCGTCCATATAAAGATGGTCACGACGATACCAGAACCCTATCTGGTATAACTCGCAATGTAGGGGATCGAACTGACGATGCCGCAACCCTACCGTAACCATGCGCTGAGTAGGGGATCGCAAAACCAACGATACCGCAACCCTACCGACACCAAGCGCTGAGTAGGGGATCGTATAACCAACGATGCCGCAACCCTACCATAAACATCATGCTGAGTAGGGGATCGTAAACCCGACGATGCCACAACCCTACTATGCACGACCCACCGCGTAGGGGATCATATTCCCGATGATGCCACAAACCCTACGGGGTTAACCTACTAGATAGGGGATCGCTGTCCGTGAATAAGCGGTCACAGCGATACCAAGAACCCGATCTAGGGTAAAGATGCTAGAGGATCCACTCCGGGCCCACCGGAGGGATACCACAACTCTAACAGTTTAAACATCCCATCGAGAGGATCACAAACCCATACGAAAGTTGTGATATCACACGAACCCTCGTAGGAATGAACCAAAGGAGAACCCTCAACCACTACTGGTCCAAACGTTGCTAACCCGAGCGACTCGCCCCCAAGCCACACTGCGCACCTCCGAAGCCAAAACCGAGGCCACCATCGCGTTCCACGCGGAAAAACACGCAGGATAGGCTGTTTACTCGCCCGAAACGGAGCACCGGTGAAAACGAAACTATTCACCGTAGCTAGCTCGTGCGGGGCCCACACAACGATCCCGAAACCCATCGAGCGGATCACACCACGGCGATCCCCTCGGAAAAACAAGCGGAATCGACTACTCGCTCGCCCAAAACGGACAACCGGTGAAAAAAGGTACTATTCACCGAAGGCCGGCTCGGGTGGGGCCCACGCCTGGATTCCGAAACTCATCGAACGGAACGCACCATTGCGATCCTCTCGGAAAAACACACAGGATCGACTATTCATCCGCCAAAATCGGACTCCTGGTGCAAAAGCTGCGTTTCTCCGCAAACGCCAAAACCCGGCCTCGTGGGGCCCGCACCCCGTTCTCAGTCCCAACACCCGGAAACCATCTCCAAAAAGTCCGTCGTACCATCAGGGTCTCAACGCCACTGACGGCACGTCAATCGGACGCTCCGGGTAGAAGTTACAAGGCCCGAAGTCGTAAAATAATAAAATAATATTATTTTATACGACGTTTCTAACTCCCGGGCCACGATCCCGAACCATAAAATTCTCAAAGTTAGTTCAAAAGGTCCGTCTCGACGCAAGGAGCGCGTCGCCGCAAACGGCTCGTAAATTGGAGTTACGGTTTGCGAGTTACGGGGGTTTAAAGAACCCCCGGAACAAACTGGCCGGACCACCGCAGGGTTGCCGGAAACAACCGCGCCGCCGCCGGACTCCGCCGCGCTGCCGCCGGACTCCGCCGCGCCGCCGCCGCCGCCACCGGAAACCGCCGCCGCGCCGTCGCCGGATTCCGCCATGGCCGCCGCCGGAAAACCGGGTTTTCGCCGGAAAACTTCCGGGAGCCACCGGGAGCACCCCAGTGCTCCAAATTCAGATCCGAAAAAAGATTCGGAAAGCTCGGGACCCGAACTATACAACCCATATGAAAATTTGAAGAAAAACAACACAAAAACGGGATCCGGAATTGTAAAACTCAAACCGCCTACCTCGCGGGCGAAACGCCGACGTTCTGCCTCAGATCCGCGCTCCCGAGCTTCCGCTGCGCACTCCTGGAACGTCCGCCGTCGAATTCTGAGCTCGTAGGCACTCCGTTTGCTCGATTCGGCAGAGTGGTGGCGAAGAACGACGAAGAACGGCGAATAACGATAAAAAGGGGGGGGGGGCGCTGATATTTATATCAGCCGCCCGCCGACGCCAAACCAGCCTCGGACCCGACGCCCGATGCGAACAAAAGTAAGGTCACCCCTAGGGTAAACGCGCCATTCTGAACGCAACGACGGTCTCAGATTTTCCATCCGAGACTCCGTTCAGAAGTTATTTGAGCCGACGCTCGCACACAAACTTGCCACTTATTTACGGAAACGCCCCTGGTGGCGTTTCTCACCGCAGGCCCGCGCCCGCAAAGTTTACACCCCGCCTAGGGTAAAGGGCACGTTACGGACGCAACCGTGCCCTCAGATTCCCGTTCTGAGCTACCGTTTAGGAGATATCACACCCTCGCCACGTGCATAGTATAAAAATACTTAATATTTTTATAAAATTAATTCCGGGCACACCGGGCCTCAGAATCGCACGCCGTCTTCGCGCCTAGCTCTGGAATTATTCGTAGAAATATTCCGGAGTCTGAAAGGGCCAAAAACCCGAGTCTCTACAGAGTGAGCATTTCTCGAAGGCCTTAGAGGATTTGAGATGAATACTGACATGCTCTCCTGTTTTTCCAATACCAAAGGAGGGAGTTGACAACATTATTTATTTTGATGCCTCATCATCTAATCATGGCTTTGTGATGATGCAACATCAAGTGGTCATCACATATGGGTTGAGGCAGTTGAGACCCCATGAGAATAATTATGAGACAAATTATATGGATCTGGTTGTAGTAGTATTCACATTGAGGATGTGGTGGCACTATCTTTTGGGAGATAACATTGTGGTTTACTTTGATCACCAGAGTCCTAGGTAAGTCTTTACTTGGAGAGATCTGAACTTGTGACATCATCGATGATTTGTGTTCCTATAAGACTACAAATTCAAAATATTTTATACTTCCAGAATGTGAAATGAGGTATCTGATGCCTTTAGTAGTATGTCCCAGAATCACCTTGTGTAGGAAGCTTCAAAGAAGTTGGCCTCCTTACAGCTAACACTGGTGGATAATGATGGTAAATTTTTACTTTATTCAATGAATTTGACACCTACACTCCTCAAATGTGTTAAGGTGTATCAGCTGGTAGACATAAACTGTGAAGTTCTTCATGATCAAATATCCATAGGCAACACACCCCATGGATATTTTGATGGATGGTATCTCAAGATCCGATTTCAGGGGAAATTAGTAGTTCTTCAGAAAATGTTGGAGGAAGTTATGTGGGAGTTCCACAATTCTCCCTAACTGTACCTCCTTGCTAGGGAAGATGTACAGGGATCTTCATTGTCAGTTTTGGAGGTCTGACATGAGATGGAATGTAGTTGAGATTGTCTCTAGATGCCTTACATGATAGTTGGTGAAGGCTAATGATCATGTTCTTTCATGTTTGTTGTAGCCTCTTGGTATCATGGAATTGATGTGGGATAGTATATCCATGGGATTCATCCCCAGGATTCCACTCAAAGTGAAGGGCCACGACACCATCTAGGTTTTAGTTAACCAGTTCATGATGTCAGCGCACTTCCTTTCTATCAGGTAGTGGAGTTTAGTGGAGATATTCGGGAAGTCCTAGCTGTAAGTGATCATGAGCCTTCATGGGGTACCCTTGATGATGGTCTTAGATAATGATATGTGGTTTACTTAATGATTTTGTAGGTTCTCATAGGAGGCATTCAGGACAATCCTTTTGGTGAGTACATCCTTTCAACTCTAGATTGATGGGAAGACTGAATAAAGTATCCAGGTGTTAGAGGACATGTTGAGAGCAGAAGTTCCTGATTTCATCCATAGATGGGATGATCACCTACATTTGATGGAGTTCATGGACAATAATAGATACAAATCCACTATCAGCATGGAACTTTTTGTGGTCCTGTAGGAAAGACCATGCTGGTATCTCTTGTTTTGGATGGAGATTGGAAAATCTTCTCTCATGGGAATAAAGTTGGTGGAGGTGATGACAACAAAGGTATAGTTCATTCATAAGTGGATGAAGATAGTCCATTATAGACAGAAGTCCTATGTAGACCGCCATCATAGTCCATTTGACTTCGACCGGGGATACCACGTATTTTTTAGAGCTCCCCATGACATGAAATGAAGAGGTATTTTCGGGGGATAAAGTTATCCCAAAGGTTATTTAGGTTGTTCGATATCATTTAGGGGACTAGTGATGTTTCCTACCACCTCACCTGACCCCTACTGTTAGAGCGGGTGCACAATGTCTTCTACGTGTCACAATTAAGGATATATGTGCATGACCCCACATACATTATCTATGAGGGGGAGATGGATAATTGAGGATGGAGGCACCTTTGTAGAGTACTCGGTGGTGATCAAGGACTGACATGAAAGGTCCCAGTGAGGAAAATACATCCCTCTTGTGCGATTTTTTTCATAGAAGATAAATTTGTAGGAGGGTTCCAAGGAATGGTTGAGCCAGATGTGGGTTAAGTTCACTAAGTTGTTTGTTTAGTTCTGTTCTCTGGGGATGGAAAAATTCATTAATGGAAGGATGTATAAACCTCATTTCTATATAATAATATTTTTAAATATTTTTTACTATTATTCCAGAGTTGGGCGCTGAAGGGGTCTTTGATTTGGAGGCCCAGGGTTCCTAGAAAAAAATTTGTAAAAAATATATTTTATACTATGAATGAATAGTCAACTAAAAAACATGATAATATACTCTAATTTGAAATCAGAGTCCATGGTTGGTTCTAGAATTTTTTTACCATATACAGAACATAATGTAAGTCATCGCAGGGAGTTCAGACACCTCTCTCATGGGAAATCTGGGTTGTTATGTGATTTAATTAATTATACAAATTAATTAAATTAAAGGAAATATATATCCCTAATTAGGGATTATAAATTATATTAATGAGAGTTTCCCTCAAAATCCTATTTTTTTAATGGAGTCGTAAACCTTCCCTCCCCCTTCCTCTCATTTAATAATGACAGTGGGGAATAGTGATGAACCTTACGACTTATGCAGATCAGTGTGTAGTGGACCTTTCCCCTTTGCCAACAAACACATTTTGCATCAATGGTGAGAAACTGAATCAAGGTATGACTCATTCATTTAATTTTATGACTTTAATTATTAGATGATCGTGTATAATCTCCTTCCATTTATATGTGCCTTTGTAGTCAGACTTTTCATGCGTCCAAGTACCGAATTTCAATTCTCAATTGGTTGTTCTAAACCAAATTGGACAATGAAAATCTATCAGCCAAGAACAATTGGCCAAGGATCTATCCCCATTGGTTTTGGTGCCATTCCCCCTCCATTTTTTTCAATTTCCACCATCACAACCCATTGGATCGCGGTTTGATAGATTTTAGAGAAACCCAAGCTCGTTCGGGTGCTCGGAACATGTCGGATTTTATGAGGATTCATCAAACGATGAAAAAATCATGAGTGATGCATAGTTTTGGAAACAACATGACACGATGATGAATAATATGGAGGTTTTTTAATGATCCAATGAGAAACGAACTTGTGACGTTACTCAAATGATTTGGCTCATGTAACAGTAGAGACTTTTATGTGAAATATTTTGTTTTTATATAAATCATCAAATGAATATTTCACTATACACAATAATAGCTTGGATTGATTTACACACAATCATGACCTTCCTCGATAGCTTGCGTTGTACGCAATACCGAGTTTCACTAAACAACGATATGCTATTAAAATATTATTAAAACTAGCCATTATGAATAGTAATACCTACTTTTTGAAATTTTGTAAATTTAATTTTCAAAATGTACTTCATTTTTGGATTCGGAATATCGAAATTATCCTAGGGTGAAATTTTGGTATTTTTCTGAAAACTTTCAATTTTTGATGAATAGTGAAAACACTTGGTTACTATTTAAAAACCGACTTTTTATTTAAATAATTATTTATTTTATTTAAATTTATTTTAGGTCTAAATTGATACATAATACCTATATAAGTTCAATGCAATTCATTGCAGTAATTTTATAATAATTTTAGATATATAACAATTTTATTGAACTTTTCACCGTCTTTTACCCACCTCCTAGGAGAATTTGCAAATTTACATAAAACTTAATTTTACCGCTTCTGTGAGTGGAATTTCAAAAATCTGAGAGACACGGTTAATATCAAGGACTAAAATGTGGTTCAATGAGATGAAAATAATTTTTGGTGAATAGTAAATTTTTACTTTTTTTACCACGGTTAAAAGTAAATGGGGAAATTAAGGGTAAAAATGTTATTATTATTACCATAACACATGTCCTAATTCTATTGGATAAGTGTAATTCGACCAAAAAAAAACCTTAGGAATAAAATATGACCATTTAGGCCCACTTGAATTAGATTAGGACATTTACTATTAATTTATTTAAAGTAGGGTTAAAATAGTTAAAATCAATGTTTAATAACTAAATCATTTATTATATAGGGTTATACATAATATAAATTCGACTATAAATATTAATTAGAAAGATAAAAATATTTCGTACATAATGGTATTTTATTTGTAATGGTTAGACAATAAATAAAATAATTTATTTATGACACAATGATGATGTAGTAATTATCTTATTAATGAAATATTGACATAATTGATGTTATAAATACCGAAATAAATGTAATTTGAGACTTTTTATGAATTAAAATAATTTTCTAGGTTACTATGACATGTTATTATTGATTTAATTAACTTTTTTCGAAATAATCTTTCCGTTATGATTTTCACAAAAATCAATTATCAAATAGTGTCAAAATTGACATAAAATAGTTTTTAAAACAAATATTATATTATTAATTGTTATTTTATTCCTAAAAATATATGGTACAGAAATATGACATAGATAAGGTTATATATATTTATAATAAACAACTTGGGGTTCGTTTGGCTTTTTATAGTAAGTTTATTAAACTTATAGTGTAAGAAAACAAGAAGACACGGTAAAAGTTAAATTATCTAACTTAAAGTTAAATCTTAATGATAAGATTAAAATAGAAACCTAATCTTGTATAAATTCTATTGGATGAGAGGATTTCGACCCATCCACACCTTGGCTTTGAAATAAATCAATTTGGAGCTATTAAAAACCAAATATGACTTTATAAAAAATAATATTTTTAGTTTTTCCTAAGGTGCCCCTCTCCTCCCTTATAAAAGGGCACCTCCTCCCTCTCTTCCTCACACCACTTTGAGCCTTCAAGCTCGGCCAACCCCTAAAAATTTATCTTCTACACTTCCCTGGAAACATCCTACAGGTCCTGGTCTTCTTCAAAATCAATTTTTAGTGCCCTAAGAGGAGGTCTCAAAGAGGCGCTTCAAAGAAGAGGTAATGTCTGTTACCGATTCTTTCAACTTTATTTCTTCTTCCACTTCTTCTTCTTTAGTTGTTTCATTATGAAGTAATAAAATCAGTATCACTCATATACTGGTATGTTATTATAAGTATTAAACAACCCTATTTCACCATCTATCCATCCTACAGAAAACGAAATCACCACGTGTGCGTATGTATGGAATTCCGTCTCCACACCGTGGTGTAATCTATTTTCCACAACCACCTTATTTGGATGGGTATAATGGTGTAAATAATAACTATATATGATTATTGTAAATTGATGTTGATTCTTAAATATTATACATACACTCCAATACAATTCCATGATCATGGGAATGATATCATCGCTCGTGCGTACGCACGGAATACCGTCTCCATGATGTGATGTGACTCGTTCTACATGATCTTCATTTCATAATGATTATATAATTGAATTGAATGAATTAATATGATATATATTACACTAATACCATTCTGGAAATGTGGTATCTATAAGCTAAAAAGAATAGTAAGAATTTATTCGACAAAACACGCATAAGAACAAAAAGAAATAAACACCCGAATAACAAGTACCAATCCAATATTACTAATAAGAAGATAAGAATATGACCTTATACGATATCATAAAAATAATAATGCTTCTGGGATAAGTCAATGACATTATTTAAATCATTATACATGAGTTTCAGACACTTACGAAGTAAATCGGACCTAAGGTAAGGGAAAATATCGCAATCTCAATTTTTATCTGAGATTGTTTATATTTCTAAATTTACTGGGGAATATTTATCATCCACATTCAGGTTTCTTGAATATGTAATATTATATCTATCCTAATACAATTGTTTAAATCCAATTTTACCCTTCGGTTAGTTTTAGAAAATGATATGAAAGGAATCTTTTGTCGTTTTTCGTACGAGGTACTTTTTGACTTTTCCGGCCAAAGTACGAGAAGAATGTTATTTTAACTTCTACGGCATGAATGGATTTTTAGAACATTATTTCCATGAATATTATTTTAAAAGTTTTCAAGTTTATTTTTAATCAACTTCTTTTAGTTCAAAATTATATGACATATTAAGAAAGGAAAATGTTTTTGAAGTAGAAATCATATTTTCCTCAAGAATGGAGTTCAAGTGATTTATCAAAATTATTTTCCATCTAAGAAAATATAGGGTTTTGTTTCTATCTCTATTTTTACATTGTTTTGATTATGTTATGATCGAATTATTTTTATGATGTCCTTTTATCTTATATGGATTATGTTATGATGGCATGATGATTAAGAATCGCATTTTTATTACATGGGTTATGCTATGATATATGATTTATGATTTATGGCACACATAATAATGGTATCATTATGAGATGGGTGGGACCTATATCTCCCTCCAATGCATTGGGTAATGATTTATATCTTATCAGATAGACATGGCTGGAATGGGAGGTTAATCGGGTTCAGTGAAACATGACTGAAACGAGGAGTGAACTCAGTTCAGAAATGGACTTTTTCTTCTAAGATAGTCTTGGAAATGAGTCTTGACTACTAAGAAATGATTCTATATGATGATGTGTGTATTCCACAAAGATTCATGTTTTAGGTTACGATTATTGGGATTACATTTCACTACTATGATTTATCCCATGTTATGAAATTATGATCTCTTTTGTAGGTTAAGATTTCGAAAATGTTATGTTCATATGAATATGATGTGATTGATATTTCTTTTGTATACCCTTACTGAGCATTTGAGCTCACCCTTTTGTATGTTTTCTTTCCCCAGGTCAGGAAGAAGGATATTAAGTAGGATATGCCAAAAGGGACTCTAGATATGATGAAATAAATGGGAGAAAATGTAGATGCTTTATGAACCAGTTGTTTATGTTTCCCAGATTCTAAAGACACTATACCTATAAGGTCCTTTCTTGGTTTTGTTATATGTTGTAATAAGTGTGCTTCAATTTTGACGTATTAACAACGTATGTAAAGTATGGCTCATTATAGTTGGTATTAGATGAAAGGTATAGTCAACCTTTGGAGACTAGGATGTGAAAGCCTTAGTAAGAAACCTAAGGATAAGTCTAAGCATATAACACATTCTTTGTATTAACAATGCTTGTAGATTCTTTATGAACCAGTTGTTTATGTTTCCCAGTTTCTAAAGACACTATACCTATATGATCCTTTCCTGGTTTTGTTATATGTTGTAATAAGTGTGCTTCAATTTTGAATTATTAACAATGTATGTAACGTATGGGTCGTTAGAGTTGGTATCCGAGAAAAGGTATAGTCAAACTTTGGAAACTAGGATGTGAAAGCCTTAGTAAGAATCCTAAGGATAAGTCTAAGCATAGAACACAATATTAGTATTTAGAAATGGTCATGAACAACCTATGATAAGACCTTAAGTGTGAAATTTTATTTTTGATTATGTGATTTTCCTATTATAATTAGTGTTTCTCACACTATTCTTCTTGGTTTTAGTCAATGGCTGGAACCCGAAGGAACCGTGTTAATGCGGAATGCGATGGGAAATTCAATGATTGTCCCCCTGAGAAACCAAACGTTATGGTAGCTGGAATGAAAATCTTGTAGCCATGTTCACACAAAATTCTCAAGCTGTGAATCATGAAGGACTTCCAAATGAACAAAGGAAGGAGAAACATTCTGTCGAATCCTTCATGCGGCAGCGTCTACCCTCATTCAGTGGGTCTACTAATCCATTAGTGGCTGAACAATGGATTAGTACTGCTGAAAAGATATTTTCAGTTCTTCAATGATCTAAACATGATAAAGTTATCTTAACAGTTTATCGTTTTGGAAGGTGAAGCTGATCAATGGTGGAATCTTATCAAGAATATGAGGCAGAGGGATGAAATTGAGTCTATGGAATGGGACGAGTTCAATAACTTATTTTTCAATAAGTAATTCCCTAGTATTATCCAAAAAAATATGGAGAAGGAGTTTCTTTAACTAAAGAAAACGAATGATGAATCTGTTGGTACCTACGAAGCAAATTTTACAAGGCTTGCAAGGTACGCTTCTGGGATTATTATCCAACCTGAGAGTAAGATCGATTGATTCATTAGTGGCTAAAAACAATGTCTTTGAAGGGTGTTATCCATATGGGACATCAATAGTTATGAGGAAATCGTTCGATGTGCTCTCAAAGTTGAGATGGAGATTGGAGTAACCGATCAGTCATATGGGTTTGATAAGAAGAGGAAAATGGAATTCAAAGGAAAATCTAAAGAGCACACTGACAAAAAGGTAAGTTTTCCCTTATGATCAAAGTGTGGAAAGAAAGATGGAGGGAGTTGTCTTAAAGGGACAAGTAAATGTTTCAAATGTGGAAAGGAAGGTCATCGAGCATTTTAATTCCGCAATGATGGGAAGAAGATGTCTAGTGATGCGAACAAAGAAAAGTCTACACAGAGTGCACCTCCTACACTTCAATGTTACAAGTTCAAGGAAATGGGGCATTATGATAATCAATGGGCTAATCCAAGGGTTGTTGATGATGATCGAAGTGAACAAGCTTTTAAGGCTAAAGAAAAAGGAAATTCACATGCAATTTCTATAAGCGATGTGGAGTACGATAATGAAGTGGTGAAAGGTACACATACCATCCACTCTAAAGTAGCAAATGTTTTATTTGATTCTCGATCCACCCACTCTTTTTTTATGACAAATTTTTTAAGGGTATCGTC
The DNA here is from genome assembly GCA_963277665.1 of Viscum album. Lineage (NCBI taxonomy): Eukaryota > Viridiplantae > Streptophyta > Magnoliopsida > Santalales > Viscaceae > Viscum > Viscum album. Next base: position 1,285,903,211 of record OY728141.1, read on the forward strand.
GTATTACCTCAACAATTAGATGTTGAGTTAGCTGTGACAACCCCTAAGGGAACAACAGTTGCATCAAAAGTTTATAATTATTCTCTGATTGAGGTTTGTGGGAATGTGATTCCTGTAAATCTTGTGATCATTCCTATAGTGGAATTTTATGTGATTATTGGCATGGATTAGCTTTCTTTATATGGAGCTCATATCAATTTCCAAAGACGGGAAGTCACATTTCATATTCCAAATCAATCTATGATCGTCTATCGATGCAAGGATGAACATAACCTTCCAGTGGAAATTTCATCCATCTTATGGGTCTTGATTCCACTAAATGAATGTTATTTATCTCAAATGGTTGGTGAGAAACTCACGATTAAGAATATGCCCATTTTACGGGAGTTTGATGATGTCTTTCCAGAGGAATTACTGGGTCTTCCACCAAATCGTGAAGTTGAGTTTTCAATAGAACACGTACTGGGTGCTTTACCTATTTCAAAGACACCTTATAGAATGGCCCCAATTGAGTTTCAGGAATTGAAGAAGCAACCCGAAGAGAATTTGATAAGGGATTCATATGCACTAGTGTGTCACCTTGGGGAGAACCTGTTCTTTTTGTTAAGAAGAAAGATGGATCAATGAGACTCTGCATTAATTATCGAGAACTTAAAAAGATCACTATCAAGAAAAAATATCATCTCCCACGCATTGATGACTTATTTGACCAACTACACTGAGCTCAATACTTTTCCTAGAATGATCTTCGTTCAGGGTATCATCAATTAAGGGTCAAAATGGAGGATATACCATAGACAGCTTTCCATACAACGTATGGACACTATGAATTTATAGTGATGCCATTTTCTCTTACTAATGCCCCTGCTATATTCATGGATCTGATGAATAGAGTCTGTAAAGACTATATTGATCAGTTTGTGGTAGTCTTTATAGAATATATTCTTGTATATTCAAAGAGCAAGGAAGAACATGAAGATCACTTGAGAATTATATTGAAGACCCTGAGAAAGGATAAGCATTATGCCAAATTTACCATGTGTGAATTTTGGCTTCAAAAAAAATTCATTTTTGGGTCACATAATCTCAAAAGAGGGGATATCGGTGGATCCAGTAACAAAAAAGGTTATCGAAAGATGGATGAGACCGACAACAGTAACCGAGATCTGAAGTTTTTTAGTTTGTCTGGATATTATCGACGTTTTGTGAAAGAATTTTCACGATTATCAAATCCACTCACCAGGTTGACTCGAAAAGGAGTTATGTTTTTTTGGATAGAGGAATGTGAAGAGAATTTCAAGGAGTTGAAAATAAGGTTATCCAGTGCACCTGTACTCACACTTTCTTGTAGTGGAGAAAGGTTTGTGATCTACAGTGATGCATCCAAGAAGGGGTTGGGGTGTGGTCTTATGTAAAATGATATGGTTATAGCTTATGCCTCACGACAGTTGAAAATCCATGAGGAAAATTACCCAACTCATGATTTAGATTTAGCTGCGGTATTCTTTGCATTAATGATTTGGAGGCATTATCTTTATGGAGAAAGGTTTGATATTTATACTGATCATAAAATTTTAAAGTATATTTTCACAGAAAAGGAGCTGAATATGTGCCAAAGAAGATGGTTGGAGCTGACTAAGGATTACGACTGCTTAATTCATTACCACCCTGGGAAAGAAAACAAGGTGGCAGATGCATTAAGTCGACAAGACCATGCTAGCTTATCCATGATGAGGATCACAAAAGATCCAATATTTATGGATTTAAATAGGATGGATCTTGGAATTATAAGGAAAGGGGAAAATCGTATCTTTCTCAATTTAATGTTCTACCATCTATACATTCAACGATTAAAGAGGTGCAGAAAGAAGATGTAGAGTTACAAAAGATTGTGAGAAATGTTCCTAAATTCAACCTTGATTGTGATGGGATAATAATGATTAGGAATTGAGTTTGTGTTCCCTCCTTCCCAGAATTAAAGAAGGAGCTGCTGGATGAGGCACATATTTCTTCATTCTCTATTCATCATGGAAGCATGAAGATGTATAAGGACATGAAAGAGTACTTCTGGTGGGATGGCATGAAAATAGATGTTGCTGAATATTTCTCTCGATACTTGGTTTTTCAGCAAGTTAAAGCTGAGAGACAGAAGTCTAAGGGGATGTTACAAGCATTAAACATACCCGAATGGAAATGGGAAAACATCACTATGGACTTTGTCATTGGACTTCCTAAAACATCCAAAGGCAATAATGTTATCTGGGTCATAGTTGATCATCTTACAAAGTCTGCACACTTAATTGCTATTAGAGAGGATTTCTCGCTGGATCAGCTTGCCATGATATATATGAAGGAAGTGGTAAGATTTCATAGAGTACCACTTTCAATTATATCTGATTGGGATTCGAGGTTTACCTCAAAGTTCTTGGCGAAGTCTTCAGCGTACTCTGGATACAGAGTTGAGTTTCAGCACTGCTTGTCATCCTCAGACAGATGGTCAGTCTGAGAGAACGATTCAAACTCTAGAAGATATGTTGAGAGATTTCTCTATGGATTTCAATGGTTGTTGCGATCAACACCAACCTTTTGTGGAATTTTCTTATAATAATATCTTTCACTCCAGTATTCAGATAGCTCCTTATTAAGCTATCTATAGAAATAAATGCAGGACTCCAACTTTCAGGGATGAAGTTGGGGAAAGAAAGCTATTAGGACCTCATCTTGTTGATGAGATGGCAGAAAAGGTCAGATCAATTAAACAACACATAAGATCAGCTAAGAGTCGACAAACAAGTTATGCCGACAACCGATGAAAAGACCTAGAGTTTGAAGTGGGTGATAAAGTGTTTTTACGAATATCTCCCTGGAAGAGGGTCATGAGATTTGGAAAGAAGGGAAAGCTGAGCCCTAGGTATATCGGTCCTTTCGAAATACTGGATCATGTTGGGAAGGTAGCTTACCGATTGGCGCTTCCACCGAATCTCTCCCAAGATCACGATGTGTTCCATGTGTCTCTCCTGAGAAAATACATACCTGATCCTTCACATGTACTCAACTCAGATGTTGTGCCGCAAGAGCAAGATCTTTCTTATGAAGAACAACCGATAGAGATTCTCGATTGTAGTGAAAAAGTCATACGGAACAAGACCACTCGCTTGGTGAAAGATTTATGGAGGAACCACCAATTAGAAGAAGCTACATGGGAGCTTAAGGATATGATAAGGGAGAGGTATCCTCATCTATTTGTTACAAAGTGACGAATTTCGAGGGCAAAATTCATTTTAAGGGGGGTAGAATGTAACACCCGATACTTTTATGAGAAATATTTTGTTTTTATATAAATCGTCAATGTAATATTTTACTACACACAATACTAGCTTGGCTTTCTTTGCACACAATTGTGACCTTCCTCGATTGCTTGTGTCGTATGCAATACCGAGTTTCACTAAACAACGATATGCTATTAAAATATTATTAAAACTAGCTGTTATGAATAGTAATACCCACTTTTTGAAATGTTGTAAATTTTATTTTTCAAAATGGACTTCATTTTTGGATTTGGAATATCGAAATTAGCCTAGGGTGAAATCTGGTATTTTTCTGAAAACTTTCAATTTTTGATGAATAGTGAAAACACTAGGTTACTATTTAAAAACCGAATTTTTATTTAAATAATTATTTATATTATTTAAATTTATTTTAGCTCAAAATTGATACATAATACCTATATAAGTTCAATGAAATTCATTGGAGTCATTTTATAATAATTATATATATATAAAAATTTTATTGAACTTTTCACCGTCTTTTACCCACCTCCTAGGAGAATTTGAAAATTTACATAAAACTTAATTTTACCAGTTCTGTGAGTGGGATTTCTAAAAACCAAGAGACACGGTTATTATAAAGGACTAAATTTGGGTTCAATGAGATGAAAATATGTTTCGGTGATTAGTAACTTTTTACTTTTTTTTACGACGGTTAAAAGTAAAAGGGGAAATTAAGGGTAAAAATGTAATTATTATTACCATAAATCATGTCCTAATTCTATTGGATAAGTTTAATTCGACCAAAAGAATCCTTAGGAATAAAATATGACCATTTAGGCCCACTTGGATTAGATTAGGACATTTATTATTAATTTATTTAAAGAAGGGTTAAAATAGTTAAAATCAAAGTTTAATAATTAAATCATTTTTAATATAGGGTTATACATAAGAGAAATTAGAATATAAATATTCATTAGAAAGATAAAAGGATTTCCTACATAATGGTATTTTATTTGTAATTTTTATACAATAAATAATTTAATTTATTTATGACACAATGATGATGCAGTAATTACTTATTAATGAAATATTGACATAATTGATTTTATAAATAATCAAATAAATGTAATTTGAGACTTTTTATTAATTAAAATAATTTTCTAGGTTAATATTACATGTTATTATTGATTTAATTAACTTTTTTAGAAATAATATTTCTGTTATGATTTTCACAAAAATCAATTATCCAATAGTTTCAAAATTAACATAAAATAGTTTTTTTTTAAAAGATTATATTATTAATTGTTATTTTATTCCTACAAATCTAAGGTTCAGAAAATTGACTTAGATAATGGTATATATATATTAATAATAAACAACTTGGGGTTCTTTTGTCTTGTTATAGTATGTTTATTAACATTATAGTGTAAGAAAACAAGAAGACACGATAAAAGTTAAATTATCTAACTTAAAGTTAAATCTAAATGATAAGGTTAAAATAGAAATCTAAACTTGTCTAAATTCTATTGGATGAGCGGATTTTGACCCATACCCACCTTATCTTGGAAATAAATCAATTTGGAGCTATTAAAAACCGAATATGACTTTATAATAAAATAATATTTTTAGTTTTTCCTAAGGTGCCCCTCTCCTCCCTTATAAAAGGGCACCTCCTCCCTCTCTTCCTCACGCCAATTTGAGCCTTCATTCTCTCCCAAACCCTTTCCATATTCTCTTCTCCACTTCTATAGAAACATCCTAGAGGTCCTTGTCTTCATAAAAGACCACTTTTAGTGCCCTAAGAGGAGGTTTCAAAGAGGCGCTTTAAAGAAGAGGTAATGTCCGTTACCGATTCTTTCAACTTTATTTCTTCTTCCACCTCTTCTTCATTAGTTGTTTCATTATGAAGTAATAATATCAGTATCACTCATATACTGGTATGTTATTTTAAGTATGAAACAACCCTATTTCACCATCTATTTATCATACGGAATATGAAATCACTACGCGTGTGTACATATGGAATATCGTCTCCACGCCGTGGTGTAATCTATTTTCCACCACCACCTTACTTGGATGGGTATAATGGTGTAAATAATAACTATATATGATTGTTTTAAAGTAATATTGATTCTTAAATATTATACATACACTCCAATACAATTCCATAATCATGGGAACGATATCATCACTCGTGCGTACGTACGGAATACCGTCTCCATGATGTGATGTGACTCGTTCTACATGATCTTCATTGCATAATGATTATATAAATGAATTTAATGTATTAATATGATATATATTACACTAATACCATACTGGTAATGAGGTATCTATAATCTAAAAAGAATAATACGAATTTATTCGACAAAACACACATAAGAACAAAAAGTAATAAACACCCGAATAACAAGTAGCAATTAAATATTACTAATAAGAAGCTAAGAATATGACCATATATGATATCATAAAAATATGTATGATTCTAAAATAATTCAATGACATTATTTAAATCATTATACAGGAGGTTTGGACACTTACGAAGAAAATCGGACCTAAGGTAAGGGAAAATCTAACAATCTCAATTTTTATCCGAGATTGTTTATATTTCAGAATTTACTGGGGAATATTTATCATCCACATCCATGTTTCATCAATATGTAAAATTATTTATATCATCCTACAATTGTTTAAATCCAATTTTACCCTTCGGACAGTTTTTAGTAAAATATATGAATGGAATCTTTTGTCGTTTTTCGTACAAGGTACTTTTTGACTTTTCCGACCAAAGTACGAGAAGAGAGTTTTTTTAACTTATACGGCATGAATGGATTTTTAGAACATTATTTCCAGGAAGCTTCATTTACAAGTTTTCGAGTTTATTTTTAATCAACTTCTTTTAGTTCAAAATTATATGACATGTTAAGAAAGGAAAATGTTTTTGAAGTAGAAAGGATATTTTCCTCAAGAATGGAGTTCAAGTGTTTTATCAAAATTATTTTCCATCTAAGATAATATAGGGTTTTGTTTCTATCCCTATTTTTACATTGTTTTGATTATGTTATGATGGAATTATTTTTATGATGTCCTTTTATCTTATATGGATTATGTTATGATGGCATGATGATTATGAATCCCATTTTCATTACATGGGTTATGCTATGATGTATGATTCATGATTTGTGGCACACATAATAATGGTATAATTATGATATGGGTGGGACCTATATCTCCCTCCAATGCATTGGGTAATTATTTATATCTCATGATATAGACATGGATGGAATGGAAGGTTAATACAGTTCAGTGAAACAGGATTGAAACGAGGAGTGAACTCGGTTCAGAAAAGGATTTTTTCCGCTAAGATAGACTTGGCAATGAGTCTTGACTACTAAGAAATGATTCTATATGATTATGTGTGTATTCCACAAAGTTACATGTTTTATGTTATGATTATTGGGATTACATTTCACTACTATGATTTATCCCATGTTATGAAATTATGATCTCTTTTGCAGGTTATGATTTCCAAAATGTTATGTTCTTATGAATATGATGTGATTGATATTTGTTTTGTATACCCTTACTGAGCATTTGAGGTCACCCTTTTGTATGTTTTCTTTCCCCATGTCAGGAAGAAGGTTATTAAGTTGGATATGACAAAAGGGACTCTAGATATGATAAAATAAATGGGAGACAATGTAGATGCTTTATGAACTAGTTTTTTATGTTTCCCAGTTTCTAAAGACACTATACTTATACGGTCCATTCCTAGTTTTGTTATATGTTGTAATAAGTGTGCTTCAATTTTGAAGTATTAACAATGTATGTAAAGTACGGGTCGTTATAACTAACCACTCATCCCTGATCGAGATCGATTCTTGAAAAATGACAGAGAATATTCGTGTTCTTCAGACAGATATGAAGGTTTCTGAGGAGGATGTTGCAGGTACTAATTTGGTTTGACCTATTTCGAAGCACGAGTAATGTTCCATTATATATTGGGATTGTCTATGAAATAATCCCACTATAATCTATGTTAACCAAAAAAACACGGCGTGTGGCCTCCCAGAGTGGTGGATCTAGGGTTTGGGGAATCTTCACGTCGACATGGTGTGTAGTTCCATTGAAACACTATGTACTACCTTCTGTGAGATGCAACCCATGTGAATAAAAACATGGTTGTTTATAAAATAACATGGACATGGACTGGTCACACGGATAGCATTTTGTGTTGACTGGAATTCTTTGTATCATAGTACACTGACATAGAGTTCGATTACCTAAACACGACCAATAAACACAGCTTAGACTGCGGTTTTGTAGGGCATGCCATATATTCTGCTGAAACAGTGTATTCCCATTCATGGGATGAAACCCATATCTGACAACATACACAGCCATAACAACCAATTTCGGCCACACACTTTGTGGGTACTTCAAAAACTGTGTACATTGAAGCTCATTCAGAGAGTGTTTTAAAATCTCACATCTCCTTCATTTGAACTCTTATTTTGGCCCTGGATATTCCTATACTGAGTGTTTTTCCTTTCAGAATGTGATGGTATCCTTGGAGGTAGATTTTGAAATACAACATAGATGTTTTGGGTGGGAACACATGGGGATGACAACCAATGATGGTAGTGGACAGACAAGCTCACCAGAGATGTACCAGGTTACCGTCCAGTTGGGCCTGTAAGTGGCATTCCCTGATGGTAGATTTGGGATTACACTCCAACACAGTTGGGTAGTGGAATTCCCAAATGATTGTGTCGAGTTTATCCTATTGTAGGGCTGGGAAGTGGTGTTCCTCGATGACTACAAGAGTCGGACCCTTGTCTGTACAATACAAGGATGAGGAGGTGTTTCTCTTACCTATGGACACATGAGAAATGGAAGCCTTCCCCACCCAGTCACATCCTTGTGATGGGACACAAAATAGTGTAGGCATGTCAGTACTGCCAAAATCAGATAGCATCGAGGTGTTGTTATTTTATCTACTTTGGCTGGTGCCTTTTAAGAAATTTTGATGAGATGTGGGACATTTTTGAGGGTTGTTACATTTTATCTGATGGATATTCACTATTAGTGGGCTGAAATATGATATGTTGATCTTCTTACCCTCTCATTTTTATTTCTTTAAATGAACATTTCTATTGTTGGGTTGAGTTGTACTCTTCGGTTCACTTTTTCTCTACCTCTTTCATATTTTTCTTCTTTCTAGTTGTATCTATTACTATTTCCATTTAACCTTTTCATGGTGTTCTACTATGTATGTTTGTACTAACCCCTGCGTGGTATTTTATCATCACTAGTCATGTCATGGTCTGATGATGGATAAGTTGATCATGACGACAATGTTTCATAGGGGTACATGCTTTGTGGACCATGTACAATGGGTGGGGTTTGGATTCTGGAGTTGGTCTCTCTTAGCGGACTATTTTACATTTTTTTTTCATGTTGGATAGATTTATTTTTTGGGAATGTGTTTTTCCCTAATTTACCATAAATTATACACTAATATACTTTTTTACTATCTAAAGTATCATTTATGTATAAATTACTTTATAGTAGTTGTAGCGATCATTTCATTCCCCTCTTAAATTTAGCATTGAGTTGGTTGTGTGTGTATACATGTGTTTAAAAAAAGGCCTTGTCAAGTTGTTATTCCTTCAGTTCTAGTCACCAACCCAAATCCTATAAAGGTGAGCTTGGGATTGTAGTGGCTCGAGCCCATCATTGGCTCGGTCATGAAAAATATATCCCATTTTTTCATAGGATGAATCCATATTTCTATATAATTACTATCTTTTTTTATGTTACATATAGATATATTTACTATATTATATTATTAAATGGTGGGGTTGGGGCCTCCTTTTTTAACCATGATTTTTTTGGATGTATGATATACAGATAGGTCATTCTGGAAATTTATTATATTAAGGAATGGCCCTCATACATTATTTTAGAGGGAATGGTCTCCTGGTTACTATTTTATACCATCACTGCTAGTTAGTAGAATCAACCATATTGGGGGGAATGTGTATGTAAACATTGAATCCAAACCCATGTTTTTTTCGAGTGATCTAAGAGAATGGAATTATAATATAAAATTATATGATTTTGTTGGACATGTTAGTCCTGGTTGATAAAGATATATTTTTTAGGAATTGGGTGGAACAATAGTATCATTCCAAGAAAAAATGATATCAGTTTATACCTAATTATCCAACAGATGTCCAACATTGGGACTGTATCCTCTATGTCAATTGAGCTGTTCTATTAGAAAAAGAGTCAAAATATGAGATGAATGGCACATGGAATAGTTTATAAGTATCTTCCAAGAGCCTATAAGTTGTTCATGAAACCTGATAGTGGAACTCTAATTTCATAATACTGACTCTTATTTGAGTCATTTTCTTCCTTATTAGATCATTATAATCCATTATTAATTGAAATAACATATAATATAATTGATGTTTTTCCAAAAATATTATATTGTTTTTTTAGTCTACTATTTATTTGAGGGTAATCAGTGATTTACTAAAATTTGGATTATAATTATTTTACACTCAAAGGAAAGTGTTGTCAGTATTTGTGAGTCTTATGGAAGGATCATGTTTTTTGAATGAAAACTCATGTTATGAAATGCGGTCCATTCAAACCCATTTTATAGGCTGGCATCAGAAAAATGTGTCAAATAGAAACTGATTTTTATATGTTTTGGTTTTCTCTAGTTTTTTTTTAAATTAAGGATAATTGGTTTTTATATTTTATTTCAATGAAAAATTCTGAATTGGAAATAAAAATTGATTTTAGAAATCAGGAACAATTTTAGAGAAAAAACCTTCAATAAAAGGAATTTGGGTTGATTTTTGTTTTGGAGAAAACATTTTGGATTGAAGGAATTTTTTAAAAAATATTGTAATTTTCAACCAAATATCTTTTTAATCTTATATTTTTTCTATTAATTGATATTTTACACTTGAAAATTCACCATTCATTTTTGATGATGCAAAGGTTTGACCAAAAACTACTCTTACTAAAAAATGTAAATTCATCACCTGATAAATTATCCACTCATATTTTGATAATTTCTTGAAACTATAAAATTTTACTCTCCTTATAACCATTTCTGAATAAAAAAATCCCTCAGTCACTCATATTTATCCTATGCCCTTTGAATTCAAGGACGCTTCCAAGGAAAATCCATTTCATTCCTTTGAGTATTATCAAGCACTTATTTTTTCTTCCTATTTATTATCATCCATGTTTATTATAGCCACACTAATATAATTATACTAGTATAATTTATATTATTATGTTATTATATTGTGTTTACTTAAAATAGTTGTTTATATGCATTATCCATTAAGAAAAACTAAAATGGTGTTCTTCCGTTATTAATATTGTGACCTCTAAAAAGTATTCTGTTTCACTTCCCATCTAATACTTAAAAGTTAGAATATAAATATAGTATTCTTGGTAAAATATGACTTATTTTATATATTTAATGTTTTTAATGAAAAACTGAATAATAAAATAATGATATGAGAAAAAAACAATTATAATTAGTTTAATAGTTTAAAATAATTGTCCTTAGATGATAATCTCATAATCAAGGAATATAATCAATTTATATCCACTAATTATTTGTATAAATATTTATCATTCCAATATGTCACACTAATTCCACAAGATAAAATTATTATTTTCTTGTAATAATGATATTATAATAGCACCCCCACATTATCATTCATTAAGGCAAGGTATGTTTCTTTGTCGATTTAACAACCTAATATTTAAATGATATAGATTTATATGATGAATTACCAATGGAAACTAATCAAAATAAAAATATAATATAAATGTGTAAAAAATTATTTTCTATGTTCTTTTGATGTTATATCTATCATTAATTTGGTAGTTAATAAAACACACATTGATCATTATGAATAACCAAAACATAATTAATATCATTTTAATATTCAAGGAATAATATTGAAACACTCGTGAATTAGTTTTGGGATATGTTGAATGATTATTAGAAATATCTATCAATTCCATTATTAAATTTATAAGGGCACAAAAATTATGAATCAAATATAAATTATCAAAACTATAAACACCCATTAGGGAAAATTTGAGGAAATCATGTATAAAATAAGAACTTATGAGAAATATGAATAAAATAAATATTATTTAGTTTTAAATTATTTTATTAATATATTTATGTTTTAAATTATGTTGGTTAATGTACATATATTGAAGTAATAAATGAGAGGTAAGTTTTTAATATCAAATTTTCATTATTTGAGACACGCATTATTTTATGCACCCAAATTAATTTATATTGTGTTGAAACCTCTAATTTGAGATATCATAATATGAATTGTCCTTCAATAATGTCTTTTTTAATTCCATTTACAATACCTCTCTTTCCATTTTTATTTGAATGTTTGTAAATATAAAAGGGATTTCATGGTTTGAATTTGATTCCTCGAGATGTAATATATTTTAGGAACCATAATTTTTTTATGTTGTATTTATTTGAAATGGATATATTTTTTCACTATACATAATGGAATTTAAAATCTTAATAAAATTTCTTATTCATGTTTATATTAATATAGTTTTATTCTAAGTAGTAATGATTTCTGGGACCATAATTTTCTTTAATTTATTTATTAATGTTTTTTGAACTTGTTACATTAATGTTTGGTAAAGTTTATCCATTGATTTTAGTATTTATTATTGTCTAGATTTTAATGGGATATACATTTTTCCCCATATACCCTTTGAAAACTATTTCCCACTTCTTGGGTTAATTTATTTTACAGACATCCACATTATTTAATTTAATGGATTATGATCAGGTCATTCCTATATTAATTTATCAGTAGACTCATTATTATATAATTTTATAAAATCAATTTTACATAACATATATTGTAGGATTTTAATCTGGAAATATTGATATTCTATTGAAATGTAAAAAAATATTTAGGTACCATATATTATTACAATTCAAATGATTTTGGGCATGTTTAACCATCCACCTTCTTCCTCTAGATTGATTATAATTAAAATATACCTATTATGAACATGGGGAAATGTATTGGATTTTAGTATATTGTTTTTTAAAATGGTTGTTAATTAACATGCTCAATTATTTATTATTCATTCAATTTCTCTTATGGTGAATGAAGTGGACATAAAAAAGTGATGAGTTAAGATTGAAATTTGTTAGACCCATGATGCATTGATAGGTAATATGAGACATGATAGGATGGGATTTAGTGTATTAAACATCCCATAAAAAGTATTTTCATTAAGAAAGGACTTGACATAAAGTTATAATTACTTAAATCATGATGACGTGTAATGTGTCTTGGAATAATAAGTATATCAATTGATTTGGTGTCTGCCAATATTGATTCCACCATTATTCGATATTTTTATAAACATATATGTTTTAATTTTTTATCATTGATATATAACTCATTAATTTTCAAGATTATTATGTCTTCATGTTGTTTAAATTTTCCTTCTATAACTATTATTGCTTGTTTATTCTATGATTTCTTCAATTATATATTTTCTATACTGAGAATTTCATCTCATCACATCTTTTGTTGTTATAACCAAATGTTATAAAGAAATATATTAATTATAATGTGTTTATAATGATATCATATTTGAATGAATTAATGGGAGATGTTAATTATTCATTGTAGATTTTTTAGTATCATATATAATGAAAAAAATTTAAATTGGATACAATGAAAATTTAATTTATTAATTTTTATTTTCTCCTATTTTAGTAAAGCTCCAAACATGAAATTATCCATTTAATGTAAGATATTAAAAAATAATTATGACATTTTTTATATATTTCTTTATATATGGGATATTACATATGGAATAAAATAATGTAATGTATGTTTTTATATACACTATATCAAAGAGTGTGGGTATGGTGTGTCATGGTTAGTAACAAAGGAAAAGAATAGATAACTTTGGAGCATGGGATGTTGGTTAAGTATAATTTAATGGTTTATATATCAAAATTATTCGGAAGTTCAAATATATAAATAACACCATAGGATAAATATATTATTTAATTTCAAGTGACTAATTCACATTATATTTAAAGAATAATATTGGATATCTTCCGTGAAAAAAAATTGAAAAATATATTTATTGAATAACATCCTAATGTTTTTGATAATGTAGAGATTATGTGTTTTTTCTAGAAAAATAATTATTTATGATACTGTAATTTTCATATAGTTGTGGCATAGTTTCACCAAGTTGTAATAACCCTGATATTGGTTTGTTGAGAATTGACATAATCATCACTCTGATTCATGATTTGTAGGCTTATGACTGCACAGCTAGATAGACACTCATAGAAGTTATTATTATTATTAATTACATTATATTTTAAAAAAATTAATAATAAGAGAATTATTCTAACTAATTGGATTAGAGAACTTAGTATAAAATGGAAATGGATAAACCTGAATTAAATAAGGAAGTCAATAGTTTAAATAATTTATCATAAGTTAATAATAATGGGTTCATAAGGGGGGACAAATAAATATTTAGGTTTTAAAATTCATATCGTAGATGTTATCATAACCATTTTGTAATTATAATTTGGGTAAAATAAGATAAAAATGATGATAAATTATTATTCCAATAAAAAACTATATTTTAAAACTGAATAAAGTATCATTCTTAAATGGTTTAGAATCTTATTATATGATTGTTATGATTAAATATCTGATATTTCTAATTTTTTATAAAGAATAATGATGGATATTTTCAAGAAACATTGGAATTTTTTTCATTGAGTTATATATTTAATTGATATTATGGAACATTAAAATTCTATTAAATATTATATGATTTATATATGATTATTTCAATAGTAGTTCTTCTTTAATGGTTATAAAACATATATTCAATCGTGTCAATATCTATGAATATTTATGTTATTTCAAAGTTATAATTTTTGGGATAACTATTCCAGAATAGATTATTTAGGGTTTGATAAATCACAAGATTAGTATACTCTTAATGTTTTGGAAATTTAGGGATAATATATTTTTATAAATATGAGTTAGATAGTATTGAAATTGATTATTCATATACATACAAATTAAATCATGATGTTTTTTGTGATTTTTATATAATATTTGAGATTTAAATATATATATATATTAGTTTGACAATACAAATTTATATTAAATACAATTTTATATTTATAAGTATAGTTATTTTTTTAGAGAATATATTATATCTTTGGTGTTTAATGTATTCAAGATTCAAATATAATTTTGGACATGTTTTTGTTAATAAGATTATATGATTAGAGTATATACATACAAGGGTATATGATATTATGAATGATTAATTATTTTTAAGGAAGGATAAGTTAGAATTTTAGAGAATAAATTTCAATTATTATTTGGTTTTGAATATTATAGGAATGTTTACAGTAATTTATGACCACTATTTTAAGTATTATATTAATATTTATGATAGAACCCAACCAAAATCATCCTAGGTAGACCCAATAATGTTAACTATTAATCATAGAGTGAAATAGGTTAGAATGATTTATATACAAGTTGATTTTTATGATCTATATGCTAACATTGTAGTGTTATAGTGTGATACATCTTAATGATTCATTTTTAGTGGATATTTATGATATTTCTGTTATAATGATAATCACTAATGTCTTTACTTTTTTGTTTTAGTATTATCTAAAAGTATAATGAATCATATATGTGATAGAAAATGTGGTCATTACCATAATAAAAGCCCATTAAAATGGGAGATTTAGTGATAATCACTCTGATTATGAAAAACATCTATAAAAATTATGATTCAAAATGGGAACATAGTTGAAGTCCCAATTACACTAACATTATGAAAGATGGAGTCTTATAAAAGATCAAGGGATCATGATGATGGAGGATAAATGATTTGATTTATTATATGTCAAAACCTGGGTCATAAATATTGTGTAAAATTTCTTGATGGGACAAGTTAGTTATATAACTGTAAAGATAAAATCCATTATTGTAACAGAAAGAGTAAAGATGAAAAATATTTTCCTTATATTGATAAAAAGATCAGAATTATGGTACTCATTGTACTAACCAGTTGGTTAAGAAATGGGATATTTTGAAATATACTTTTGATGATAGTAAATCCTATAGGGATTCTACTAGTGAATTTTTTTGGTATTGTTAAATCAATATTTTTTAGTGTCATATGTAATCATTTTTTTAATAACTACATCATATTTTGGTATAAATAAAACCAATAGTTCAATGATAATAATATAAATCAGTATTATTTATTGTAAGAAGTAATTCTTTATTAATCTATATATATATATCCCTTGGTTAAATTTTATATGGAATTAGGAATGTATTATCCCTATTTATAAATAACTAATAGTGATTTTTCATATATGTTAATATAATTCCACATGTAAAACCCTGATCATCTAGTGGTGTATGATTAATTACTAATTCCCTTTAGAAATTAATATCAAATTATGAGATAAATTCGTAGTGTACATTTTCTTTATAGGTGGATAATTTTACACCATAAAATTATAATATATTATCAACTTTAAATAAACCAATTTGTTTGATACCAGGTAATTTATGTAATATAAAAAAATAAAACCCTGATATAAATGTTTATGTATGACAATTAAATCATATCCATTGAATTAGGAGGACTTCATAGAAAGAGTTTATATTATAAATATGTGTATAAATAAAATAAATACAACTTTTATTTGGAAAAAAATTCATATAGATTTCCTAAAATTAAAAATTAAATCATTTATTTAACTGTAAATTATCATTATAAAAATTTCATTTTATGAGATATTGACATTATTTCATGAAACACATTATTAAAAATGATAATTTATGTTTTCTATTTATAATATTGTAACACCAATTTTTTTGGAAATAATAATAATAATATTTGATATTTGAAAATTTATTTCTCTAATAAAAATGTTTTTTTATAATATTTTATGATTTTACTAAAAAAATCTTTTGTAAATTTTTTATTTGAACTATATAAAATGATATTTTTTTCAATTCCTCATAGAAAAATCCAATTGGTATGAATTTTTTTGAATTTCATAAATTTATTATTTTTAATAATTAAATTATGGATTTATGAAAATTATAATATCCCTGATTTTAAAAAAACTTAATGAAAACCTAAAATATTTAGAAACCAATAATTTAATAAGATATTGTGTTTAGTAATAATATTATTCATTTTGAAATATTTTTTTATATATAAATCCAATGATAAATATTTTCATAATTAATTTATTTTTATATTTAATAAAAAATGTTTGATCTTTACTTCAAAATAATTATTTTTCAATATAGATTATATTTATATTGCACTGGAAGGATCATATACATGGTTAGATTTTTAATATATCTAAATATTTCTTTAAAATAAGTATCAAATATAATTTTATCTTATATCCAAATTTATATATTTAAAATATTATTTTAATAAAACATTTGACAAAAATATGTGTGTTTAGTTTAAAAATAACATTTCAAAACAATATAAATTTTATATGATACCCTACTTTTCTTATTGTAAATTCGATTTAACTAATTATTTCAAAAGTAATGTGTTAATAGTTTTCATAAAAAGTAATTACTGATGTTATAAATTAATTACCCACATAAATTTAAGTTCATGTAATAAGAAAAATGAAAAAAAATAATAAATCACTCAATTTTGTTCCATAAGTGAGGGTTTAATGTCATGTTTTTCCCATAATCATTTACCTATCTTGTTATTTCAAATTTCAACTCTAAAACATGAAAAATGATAATATAATATTGAAATTGTAAGGGTTACTCCCATAACAACCTTTCTCTTCAATTATAAATTGGTAATATATTCAATATATAAAAACACAACTATCATTAGAATTTCTCATTGAAATACTACCAATTTAATATCTCTATGACCCTATCCAATTAACACACTCCCATTTTATTTTAGAGTTATCTCTACCTGTTCTAATTCATATTGATTTCCAAATATATCTAAGTCACTGACATGAGTATTATGCAGAACTTCATTTTCATTTTAAAAATCAAACATTAAATTTAACCTAAAAACAATAATATAATAATATAGGAATAGTTTCTAAAATTTAATTATAGTATATTATGTGTAAAAAATATTTATTATTATACCCCATCTATTTAGGAAAAAATCATTGTTCATGTCTTGTGCGAACTACCGCCTCCATAACGCAACGTAGTTTATTTTCCTTTGGAACCATATAGAGATATATATAATGATTGTATTAAAGGATAAATATGAATTTTATGATTTCATTTATGTTATTTTTATTGTAATTTTTTAAAAAAAAATTAATGATATGATAAAAAACAATATCTGTTAGCTTAATTATTTAAAATTGTTTTGATAAGAGGATAATATTATATTCTTATCATGTATGAAATTCATATCCAATAGTTATTACTATATATATAATTATTATTTTTCATAATAATGAACCCTAAATATAATCATTTTTCTCCTAAAATAATGATATTTCAAAAAAACCACCCTATAATCATTCATTTATTTTTTTAGGATCATGTTTTGGTTAGTTTTACCACATAATTGAACAATACTATTAGTTTTTATCCCGAATGAAATGGATAACATTTTCACGACCCCTTTTCTCCAAGTGTACCTCTCCTTGGGTTATAATAATGAATGGGATATAATTCCCCTTTATTTTTCTCTCAAGTAGGCCCAATGTTGGAGACTATCATAGAGGGTAAAAACACACAATATTTGAGGAATAACCTTCTATAATAAAACATGATTGCGAGATAGAATGAGTACTCCATAATAAACTTCATTACATAATACAAATAAAACAAAAATAACCCACATGATGCTTTTATAATAAAAAAATACACAAAATAGACTCTATAAAAGAAACACTAAAACAATAAAGATAACTTAGCAACACAACATCAAGTCCCAAAGTCCAAGATTGTAATGATTAGAATGGTTCAGATAGTCTTCCTAGAAACTTGAAAATTAATTTTATTTATGTATGGTGGGGGTATATATACATTCAATAGGTAAACCAATGTATCTTATGAACATGATAAAAGATACTACTAATTCACATGTGAGAAAAAAATCAGAACCAAACAGCACCTATAATGGTATATTAACTATAAATCAAAACTCATTCTGGCATGATCTCTAAATGACATATGCATGCATAATAATATATAATGAATTGCATTGATGATTACTTATCATATCCATCTTCACCACCAATTTTCAATTTTCACACCCTAACATTGAATTTCTACGTTATCTCACCTATTCTGAATAATATCACATCACATCACATCCCGCTCTCACACACCGGTTCCATAAAATCACAAGACATGTTATAAATAGTGTAGTAGGGTATCAAAGACATGTCGAACATCAACCTCGTTCAATCATCTTACCATGAACATCTTCCATTGTGTGCTATATCACCACATATCTCTATAAGACACCTTTTCCATCACATATCATTATATCACAACATAACAGTGGACCTTTGGACTTCAATACATCATTTCCCATTCATGTCCATGTAATAACCTAGAAGAGTGAATATTATAGAGATATTATCCATTCATCCATTCTCCAACCAATATTTTGGAATAACCCCCCCATGTGACTATGTCTGTGTGGGCACATAGTGCTCAGAAAGGGATGGGTTCATATAAAAATCATAAAAATATAAAATGTATATACATATATATATATAACAAAAAATTTACATTTATGTGTTCACAACCAATGTGTGAAAAATTTCACAGGATAATACACTTTGGGTAAAAAAACCAAATGCATAACCCCATAAAAGAAAACAAAAATCCCAAAAATATCTATTTTAATCTTTATTAATCATTAATATATTTATCAGATATATTGTTACTGTCTAATTACACTAAACCATGAAATTTTTACTATTTACAGCCCCTCATTCATACATAAATATCACCCATTTAATTCATAAATCCCTTTGATAATTTTTTTCATTAAACATGACCAATAATATTATTAAGTTTCCCATCCATTTATAACCATTAATGTAAAATAGAATAGCAAACAACATGTAGAAGAATATAAAAGCCTAAAATTCATATCTAGTTTCACCTTTCATAGTATTCTCACTACATAACCACATCACAACCTCCATCATAGCCATGTGACACCCCCTCACCATAACATCCATTGGATCCCCACTGGACAACCATATCTCATTCACTACCTCTAAAATCCTCAAATCAAAAACAACATCACTTTTCATTTTCATATTTAGAAAAGGGCCACTTATAAAATTTCACATTTTAATTAAGGTTGTTATCATATAAACCATTATATGTTTTAGATTCTAATCTATTAACCAAATATACGTGGTTATCCTTTTAAATAAGATGATATGAAAATGCAAAAAATAAAGTTTCCAAAAAAATCACTGTAGAACATTCAACCCATTAAGTGAAACAATTTTCATCCTGGAATTATCCCAAAACAATCACATTACCGAATCAAATTAAATAATTAAATCTATATTGTCATAATTTAATTTCCCCTAGCCCATTAAAATTTATTTAAACCTATTCATTATCTTTATTAATCTGGATGAAAAAATATTCAATATAAATGACAATAATAACCTCACCCTACATGATACACATTAGATTAATCGAGGGAAAACAAACAAGGAAGACGGACCATTTCCCAAACATGTTGAACTAAAAGTGTGGGTGTGGGTACAAGATGGGACTTCTTTTAGGGAATGTGATCAAAATGATGAAAAATCATTCTACAACACCAGATTAAGAATAATTCTGAGTCTCCTAGATCAAAATAAATAAAAACCAATGATCATAAGAAGGATATTTTCTTTAAAAATAATAGATCTAAAACCAGTGGCATTTTAAAAAAATTAGATTGGTCTTGAATGTAGAATGTTATTAAATACATATATTTTGATACATTAAATGATATCCATATTTTTAAGAATTTTTTGAAATGTTTGAAACTATTTTAAATAGATTTAAACACCATTAATTAATTCATTAATCTCATGGTTCATCATAAAATAAATCAAAATGTTAATTTTTTAATTTTTTCAAAAAAACTAGAAACACTATTCATGACATGTGATCAGAATGACCCATTATTACATCAAATTAACATTTTGTTAGAATTAACCACTGTTATTTCATAATGATCCATCATCAGAATGAAATAACATTAGTTTATAATGATGTGACATAAAAATGACTCATCTTTATTTCAGAATGACCCAGCACTTGTTTAAAATGACCTACCATCAGAATGACCTACCATTTGTTAAAAATGGCATATTGTTAGAATGATATATTGTGAGTTAAAGATGACCCAACCTCAAAATTATCCATCCTTATTTCCAATGGACCCTCCATTATAATTACTTATTTTTATTTCAACATGACCCACTGTTACTAGGACCTTCTATTTGTTCCAAATGACCCACCGTTGAAATGATCCACTGTTAGATCAAAATAACTCACCCCCAGAATGACCTACCTTTAGTTCAAAATAGAATTCCATATGAGTGACAAACTTCTAGCTAAAAAGGAACCTCCATTATAATGTCCTAAAATTAATTTAGAATGACCATCAATTAGAGTGGACCTTTAATAGTTCAAATTGAGCTGTTGTGAAAATAACCTAAAGCTGGTTCAATATTATAATAAATTAATCCTTAAATAATGAAGACTAAAATAGTCATGAATAGAATTTCAAAAAATATTAAATGATTATAAAATTTCCCTAGGATAATTATTAACGACTTGGAAATTATTGAATTTGTAAGAATAATGAATATGGAGGCCACTAATCTAAAACATGTATAAACTGTAAAAACTAAACCACCCAATGTAGAAAATTAGAAATATTTATGTAAAAAATTACTACATATTGAAATCCTAAATGAATATATGTATGAGTAGGGTTTTAATTTATGTTATTAATATATTTATTTTTTGGATACAAGAGGTTATTTTAAACAAGTGGATGTCAGGATGAAGAGGTAATGGTTTCATCATAAATGTTACTTCATTGAGAAACCCGATGTATTTTCACCAAATTTCATTTATATAGTGTACATATTATTTATATAAGATTTTATATAATAAATTATCTTTTAAAAATGAAATGTGAGTTTAATTATCAATACCCCAATTAAAATGTTTATTTATTCAAATTTTTCTAAATCAATATGTGTTTTTTTGGTCGTACTTTTTAATATTTGGAAGATAATATATTTTAGGAAATACATTTTCATTAAATGGTGTATTTTTTCCCAAGGATGATTTCTTATCATACTACATATACATCATGGGATTTACATTAAACTTTTTTCTACTTATTCTTATATATATTTATTCATTTATTTCCAAATAAGTATTTATTATTTGTAACTCAATTTCTATTAATTGAGTTATGGTCCTTATTTATACTTATTTTATAAAAGTTGGGTTTATTATTCCTATTGAATGTATTATATAGTATTCTGTAATTTTTTATAGGGATATAAATTCCTAACACATAAATCCATTGAAAAATAAGTATCACTTATTAGGATGTGTTCTTTTTAAACCACTCACCTTTTTCCTCTACAACGATTATGATCATGTTATTCCATTATTGAATTATTAGTATACTCATTATTATATATAGTCTTAGAATAAAATTTATCATAACTCATATTGGATTTTATTTATAAAGAGACTATGTTATTATATTAACATGTGGAAAAGTATTTACATATCCTATATTATTATTCTAGTTTGGATGAATATTTTCATGATTAACCATAAGCATTATTCCTTCAGATGGGTTATGATATGGTTATCTTTATTATTCAGATGTGGAAAAGTATTGGTACCATGTAATTTTTTATTTAAACATTGTTTTTTAAGGAATATTAGGTATTTGTTTTATTCATTTTTTATAGTGAATGCATTGGATTTAATAATGTGACCTATGGGGCTAAACATTACATAGACCCTCAATGAATTTAGAATTTCTATAATATTAAGAATTTAAGGATGAGTGATTGGGTGTATTTCCTTGATTCAAGGAATCTTTTATGGTTTTAATGATGACATGTAATGTGTATTGGAATAATGCAATAATAGTAGGATTTAATTATTGATATAACACATCTCACTGATATAAGATCAGTATTATTGATGTCCTTGTTTTTATAAATTATTATGGATATATCATTACTTTAATTTATATTTGATTATGGTGTTATGTTGTTTAAATTTTCATACATAAATTTTAAAGCCATCTTTATGACATGATTTCATCAATTCTTTGTTTCCATTAGAGATAATTTGTTCCCACCCATTATAATTTTTTCATCCCCTTGTGTTATAAATAAATGTAAAAGTTATGATGTGTTTACATGGATATCACTAGTCAAATAATTTATGGATGATATTGAAGATAAATTATAGATTATTTAGTTTGTTATATATTTGTAAAATTATATTTTTTATTTAAATAACATTGGACTAGATAGTTTTTATTTTTTCATAATTCTATAATGCTTTAAACAAGAATATATACATAGGGTTTAAAAGTAAAAGTAAAAATTTTGATTTTATAAAAATGTATAGTTATATAATTTATTTTTTATTAGGTATTAGAGTAAGTAGTGTAATGTATTTCCTTATGAGAATCATATCAAGGAGAGAGGGTAAGGGTCCACAAACCATGAGGTGGTGGAGCCATTATAATTATTGCATGATTCAGTGAACCAAGAAACAATATTGTGCCGCCTTTGTTCCTAGGGATAGTGAATTTTACACAGTTTGCCTATTGTTTTTATAAATGTTTATCCAAACCAGGTGTCTGTTTAAAAATGTCAAAATAAAGAATCATATCCTTTAAATTTTTATAAGTTAATCCCTTCTTTTCCTCCACCCTCTCAGATTATGACATGGGGTTGCTCCCCAACTATTATACAATAAGACACATTCAAAGTAGGGTGAATTAAATGTATTTATATTCCAATTTTAGGTATGTTATTATCTCTTCTCCCACAATTCATCTTCCCATGATATAATCCTATCTTTTGGTATATTCAATGAGGGTATGCTGATGATTTCCAATAAATCAAATTATAAATAATGAAATATTCAAGGGATTTTACATGAGTTATCTTGAAGTTATGTCGAGTTAAATAACACACATTGTTTATTGGTGTTTTTATTTTCATACAACAACCGGTAGTTTTATATAGAAATATTATTTCGTAAATGGTGAAATTGATGGATGAATCAATTATATATGATAGGTTTTTATTTTTCATGGATATAGGTTCATCTAAAAGGGATGAAAACACGCCATTACTTGAGATTTTAGAGATTGTATGATACTTCATGAGTGATTATGAATTTATAATTAATTGAACTAAACTGATAATTAATTATATATTAGTATAAAATAACTAAATAATTAATTATAAATTATTTGAAATTAAATATTTGATGTTTTGTTTTGATATATATTCCAAATATTTGAGGCTATATCACTATGATAATATCCAATGGTGGAAATGTTGTGACATAAGGTAAACTATCATCAACTGAGTTGTGTAGGCTTGATAGTAAAAGAGAATATTGTTGGAAATATGATATTTTTCATCTTATATCATTATTATGTCTTCCATATAGTTTCATGGATTGTTTTTCCCTGACTATAAATTGAAGTGGGTGCACTAAGGCCTTATATTTACAATGGACATAGTAGCTTTCCAAACTGTTTTATGGTGGTTCCTTGGTTGAATGGGTGTTGCTGACCCCCTTTTTTGTTTTTTAGAGGTGTGTGACATATTACGATGGGGAAATTATTTTTAAAAATATGTTTAAATTTTTTTTGTAATCTTATAAAATTTCAATTAAAATTGTGATTTGAGAATTGGTTTTGAAAATGAATTTCAAAATGGAAAATGTTTTTTCTAAAAAATGTATGATTAATATTTTCCAATAGAATATACTCAGTAAGATGGATTGTAATTATATTTATAAATATCTTTAAATTGTAAATTTTCCTAGGTTCTAAAGTAATTTTGAATGTGATTAATTGAGATTCCTTTATTTTATTGACCATGTGTGCATGATGCCCAATTTTTTAAATCTTGATTGCCTTTTATGTACCCCCATTCAATGATTTCCTAGTGTGATTATGGTTTTATGATGAATCAACATAAATGAGATAGATGATGGTGGATTTTATTCATTAAAATGTTTTTGATTGATTAATGTTGATGTGAAAGTTACCTTATATGTTAGATTTGGGTTTAAAGGATGTATGTATATTTGGGGGTCTAGGATGGATAAAACAAGGGATTAGGGTTTAATGATTTATATTTTATTGAAGAACCAATATTGCGTGTTTAAGATATTTTGTCCCCAAGGGAACCCTGGTGGGTTCTACATTATCATATTAACCATATAGAGGGTTACAACAAGATTAGGGTATTAATGATTGTGGTATTCTCCATAGAAACTAAATAAATTATGAGATCCTTGTATGAATGTAGTAGATATGATAGGTTTTAGACCGGATAGGATGACCAAGTTTAGGTGATACAGGTTAAAGTGGATGGTTGAATCATATAAGATGTGTTTATAAGATATCACAGGACATATGTACTACTATCAAGCACTATTATTGAATTTCAATGTGAAAATATGGAATTAGTATATTTTCTATGGATTTATAAAGTGTTGGTAATTATATTAGTATTTGGTTGTGATGTCCATCCATTAGAATGACTTAGTTAATCCCTGTGTATTTGGCTTTGATGACTATATATTTAGAAGTCACTATGAAATTCCCAAAGATTCAGATACTTTAACTACAAATTTATATAGATATTGGTAGTTCCCTTGGATTCCTACTTTTAACCTATCATAAATTCAAGGGGCGCTTACCCATGATTCATATTTTATCATAATTTTAATATATTTATAAGTATCACCCCATAGGAATTGGATCTCTCACATTATATGATGTATTCATTGAGTCTAGAATTATTTTGAATGATTATAATTTGTGATCATTGACTCATCAGCACTGAAAAAAGAATGTGTGTTTGTTAGTTATTACCTCTATGGTAGGACATTGTGTCCCCCTCAGGGTTAGTGTGACATGCTCTAATATAATCCATTAGTGGTTTAATCTTGTTTAGTTTGATTTTTGGGTGGTCTAATTAGTACTAGATGATCTGATATTTTCCTTTGTAATTCATTTGTGTTTTGTTTCAGTGGGAATGTTGCATGAACTCAAATTCAATTTTTATGTATTTTTTCACACAAATCCTCTAGAACATAGAAAAACATAATATAATTAAGTAATTGGGAAAATTCTACTAGGTTACTAGATGCAACCCTACCCACATAGACACTAGTGTTGTTGGTGTCTGTAGATATAACTTCCTATCTTCTCTTAAAACATAAAAAAATCATGGAACCGGAAATGTTTTATTGTTCTACAAAGTTTTATAGGATAAGGATTTAGTAGTAGAATTATGTGAGTTTTTCCAGAGGCTAGTGTATTTTATTTTTTGTTGTTTTCCATCATGTATTCGCATGTGTTCCATTAATTCATGTGATAGTGACACGTCTCTATTTTATTAAACTATCAATATTGATGCACCATATATATAGATTTATGAACTTATATTTCGGGAGACAAAACCTTTGGGGATCACTATTTTATGTCTATGTGTATTTCGGATGTCTTTTATACGAATGGGTTATGCCTAAATTTTGGTAGATTCATGCTGGAATAAAGACCTTAATTTATGTGGAATACTTTACATATGATGGTTTTAGGCCCCATCCCCTAGTTTATGGCCTCCTTCATACGGGGAAGAAACGTTGAGGTCTTGTCGAATCTATGTCCTGATGTTATTGAGTCTATTGAGTTTAGAGGAATTTCATGTATCATATAGAATTATACATAATCATATAGTCACATTGTATATTAAATCAAGTAACCAAGGGATAAAGAGTATGTCAAACCCATATATCCAACTCGTATATTCTCAATTACCTAGGTATAAATTGTCCATGTTTATCAATACCACACACTATATATATCTATGTGAATTCATAGATCCCATAAACCTCAACCTTATCATTAAGAATATCATATTCACATTATCTTATTAGAACCATATCCTTAATTTTCCTATCTAAATAAATGGAATAAAAATAATCATAATCATATGAGACAAGAAACCTTATCATAGTTTAGCATTATGTGATAAAATCATCATAAAATACCCAATCGACATGTTAATAGAAAAATATCACAGATTGTGTAAGAATTTTATCAAACAATGAACAATCACATGGTATGTATGATTTCTAACTCTTGTATACGGATTCAATATGAATCATAAACACAATAAACACCAAATAAATTGCATATTCCAATCCATTTTTATACATAGTGGGCCATCCAATGCTCATATATCAATTTTTACCTCAAGATAATTTTATGTATCTCTATTAGAAATAAGAATCATATTAGACTTATCATTTTACCATAGCATACAATAATCAATGACCAATATTGATTATGGATAACTTAAAGCCATACATCAAGTGGTTAATTATCATTAAACGTCTTCAAATATATACAAAAAATGTGAAAAAATATGGAATTATAAACTACCATTCATATGAGATGAGACATTTTATATTCTAAAATATTATTTCAGTAGTAAAAAATCTATACATAACCTACAGTATTATCATATCTCATATGATAGAACATAAAAGAGTTCATTCAATTGATACAGTTTTCATGTATTGTTAAACCCACTACATATCCATGAAATTACTACCACATATCTATATGTTCATTTTCTAAAAATATCACACAAAATTATTTCAGTAAACATACTATATGATTAATTTGTTTAATAAATAACGGAAATACATAAGAGTCACATTTCTAGGACACCTAGTATCAAGTAAATGACCCTTTATTTGTATATTTTAGTTCTGAAATGTAAATGGGTTATGTTTGGGATATTTTATAAATTTTTTTGACTCTTTTAGGGGATTTTAGTAATAATTAAGACTGGTATACGATTTTGGAAAACATTGTACTGTATTTAATAAACCGTGCACAATGAGATAGGGGCTAATGGGATGGTGCATAGACGGAGAACTGTTTTTCCAACCCATTTGGAATCCTATGAGAATCCATTCTATACTGAATGGTGAGCATTGGTTTGGTTGACACAAAATATTCTATCATTGCAATACAATCATATTATGTTCAATCTTGATGTAGTGTATGGTGATTTTTTGGAACATTATTTTCCAAAATATGCGAGTAACCAAGAAAATGATAAAACTGTGATCCTAAAAATGTAGATCTCTTAGGATTTATACTCTAAAGCCATTTTATTTCCTCAAATTTATCCCTAATTAAGAATTTTATCTTAGAAATCATGAGGAATATTATACCATCAATCTATAGGCAATCTGATGAATTATCTCAGTCTTTTGATGTTGGATTCTTATAGTAAGTCATTGTTGAGGTTTCCTCAAATATACTTCCCACACTTTATTGGTTACATAGATCAATATCCATTGTGGATAGATCCATGAAATATGATTAAAAATATTATTATATTTGGTATAATTAACGATATAATAATATATATAAGGAGGGTTTCAGAGATTCAACATTTTTCCATGTATATTTTTCGTGTATTGTATCATTTTTTCCAAATTCTCGATGTTAGTGGCTTCACTGTCTACTCCTCTATTTAGTAATTAATATATTAGATTAAAATTTATTAAATATAATGAAATTTACTATGTAATTGTAGTAAAATTCCTGGTATAAAACTTCGTTAGTGATGGTATGTGGATTTTTGTGGAATTGTGGAATTGTTGTGCAAACTGATTAGATTTTAAAATGGTTTATTGGTCTAATTTAAGGAAAAAAATTCCAAAAAAGTTTTATTATTTAAATTATTTCAGTAGTTAAGTATATTTCAAATTGGAATGTTTTTGTAATGATTGTATTGGCATGGGTTTTGTTTATACATGGTGGTGAGTTATCATAGTACATTATGAGGCAGGGTTGAAATATGACCTTGTTCTTAGTGGAAATGATGTATTGGAACATAGGATTTAATAATATTGTGATGAATTGATAGATCTATATGAAACAACTCATGAGTATATAAGTATAACAAAAATCATGTGTGTGTTGATGCATGGATAAAGGGATTGGATTGAGTTATGCCTAAAGTAGGGTAAATAATTTTTTTAGAGAATTATTTGGTTTTTTACCTTAAGTGTTTATATTATATAGAAGAAACTATTTTACTAAAAATTATTTATATAATGATATAAACTATTTTAGAAACTCATTTATATAATCTATTTTGAAATAATTTGATACAATATTCTATCCTATTGTCAAGAGCAGCGAAGTAATTTGGGGAAAGCCTACTGAGTTTTATTACTCACACCTTATTCAAAACTTTTCTAATTTCTCAGATGTTGGTAATCGAGACATTGTAAAAGGTAAAGTATCACACATTGGTATAATTACATAGTGATAAAATGTATGTTTCTTGGTGTTTTAGCATATATCATGTTTTGAGCATGTAGTTTTCATCGGTGTTTTGGAATTTTTCATCCCACAATGCACTTTGATATTATAGTCTTTTACAGTGGTACTTAGTAATAGTTTATTTTTATGTCAATGATATTTCCTTGATTTTTTTACATATTTATCATGAATCAAGTATTGTTATTTTATTATGCTATGTTTCATGGTGTTTTTATTCCTTAAAGGTAAATCAACCCCCACTTCAAAATGAATCTCTTTGCATTAATTACCATATAGTGGCATCAAGGGGATATATCTTATGGCGATGTAAAGTTCCACCACCTTCCCAATCCCATGATTAGATGAGTAATGTTACATGTGATATCATTCATGGTCCTTCTTTTTCATTTTTTTAAAATGTGGTATCATCTTGTTCCGTTCGTGACTAACAGGTGATCTTTAATTTTTTCGGTCATGGTTTTGAATATTATTCCAGTATATTCCTCATGTCAGTTCAGTAGAATGGAGTAAGACTTTTGGAACATGAAATGTGGTGACTAAAAAGGTGTGTGTTACCTTGTTATTCATAACTTAATGTTACCAGGTAGTTGGGTATATAATTTTTTTGGAGACACTTATATAATTTGAAATATCATTGTGATGGGATTAGCCAATGAAAATTGTATGACATGAATTATATAAATGAATTCCCACTAGGTGTAAATATCTCATTTTGAGTAATGATTTGACACACATTATTTATTTTTTTAAAATGTTAATGTTTTCTTAAAATGTAATATTTTGAAAAAGTTCATTGTTTTGATATTTTTAAAATTGGAATTGTTTTGAAATTTTAAAAAAAATTTGGTTTTCAATAATGATGTATATATTTTTCAAAAATGGTCTCCCATAAAATACTATTAGTTTCTGAAAGCACTATTATAATAGTATGATGTGGAAAAATTTGAAAATTTAACCCTCTAGTTTATAGATAGTATGATATATGGAGTTTATTTAGTTTCTTGAAAAAGGCAACCCGTAGGTTTCATAGAAACCAACTAGAGGATATTTCTGAGAATCTTGTTTCCCCTAAGCCTCAGGTGAAACATTTCATTATATGAGTATTTTACATGCATTAGAATCTTTGGATAGCATTAATAATAGGAATTAGCTAAGGAATGTGGATCATATTTTCAAATTCTATAAAATAATCCACCCATAATTCAGGGAAATTTGGAACCAAAAAAGGAATAATTGTGGATAAATAGAATGAATCGTGTCATTAATATCATCAGCACACATGCAGAATGGAATGTCAAGATAATGACATATATATTGGATGACCATTCATTATAATGGTGGGATTTAATTTTTCAGATAAAATTTGACCACAACCTAACATAGGAGGAATTCAATGAATTATTATAATATAAAATTATACCCTCATACGTTCTATATTTAATGAACAACAAACATCTTCATCTTGAAGTAGGAAAATATTTTTTCAAAGAGTATGCGGATAGATTCCTGAATTTAGTTCACTTTTCACCTAAGGTTTCGACTTGTCCATCCTTAAATGAAATCATCCATTGAATCAAAAATATATTAATTCAAAGATCAATGTGCAATGTATTATAGACAATAGTGATATTGTAAATAGAAATATTATGAATGAAATGGTAAAATTATGAGATATGGGAGTATGAAGTATGTCGATTCCCATATAAAATAATGGAAACTCCAATGATGGAAACAAGAGGAAGAGGGGAACCTATTTCAAAGTTGGGAGAATTAAACAAAATTAGATGGTTGGATAAGTAAACCTTCCTTCACAACCCAAGCTACAAGATGAATGATTAAAATGTGGTTCATTTGAACAGATTTAGAAAGAGTGTACAGATCAACTAAGAGCATGGAAAATTATCAATAAGAGGGGTCATCTTCAATGTTATTGTCATATCACTCAGAGGTTGGGTGTTCAAGAAATTTACATGGTGTCACATTAGTTGTATGAATCGACATTACGAGGGAAGTAGAAACAATTTACTTAGTAGAAGAGATCTATCCAATTTGATTCCAGGAAAAACATCACACATTAGGAAGTGTGATCACAACATGGCAATGAGGAACAATGTACAATGACGAGGAAATTTTATGGAGGTTAATATGATACTGGGGATGATCAGTCTAGACCAACTATATTGATTGTTATGACTATTTTGAATTCAACACTTAGGAATGATTTGTATGATATGGGTGTATCAAATTTCTTAATTGCTTCGTGTGCTTATGATATTCTATGTTTAAACCTAGATATGATGCCTTTTGTGATAAAACATCACAGACCTATATATTGTAGATAATGTCAAGAATTTTTGTTTATAACATGTTCTATAACTATTGATGAATCTGACCTAAAATTATAATTCATAGTTCTTGAGATGGTTATCGATGATATAATCCTATGTATGGACTGCGTAACAAAATTATATGCTCAAATCGACTATTATATAAGAAAGTTTAGATTCACAATTGAAGATGTTGGCGAGTATCTATTTCGAGCTGAAAAAAATGTAAATGTAGTTTTAAATTTTTTGCGGTGCAAAAAAATGGAATGATCTTATACTATTTTTTCATTTTCATTTTCCTTGAAGGAAGAAATAAAGAATAATATTTTTCGAGCAGTGCTTGATTAATTATCTGATGTGTTTCCCAATAATTTATTAGGGTTTCTACCTATGAGATAATTGTATTTTCTGATTGATCTCATTGTAATAACAAATATTATTTTAATTCCGTCTTATTGAATGGACCAAATAGATTTATGGGATATAAATGTGCTGTTGGAGGAGTTGGAAAGAAATGGACTTATTCGACCGAGCACATCTTTGTGGGCAACGCCATTTTTTTACAAAATGGTTGATAGAACACTTTAGTTGTGTATAGATTAACATAAGATTAAACAAGATATAATAAAGGACATGTATCCACTTCTACACATTGATGGTATTTTTAATCAATTTAGGTCATCTCAGTGGTTATCTGTGATTTATTTGCGATCAGGATATCACCAGTCGTGGGTTCAAAAGAATTATATACCAAAGATAAATTTAGAGAGTAGTTATAGCCAATATAAATTTGTAAAAATGATTTTTGGTATTATAAATACACCATATATCTTAATGGGTTTTATGAATTTGATAATTCAGTGGTATCAAGATTCATCTATTTTTTTTGGATGACTTATTGGTGTATTCAGTGAGAATGACTGAGTAAGGGAAAAGCATAAAAAACAATGTTGGGGGTCTTGTGAAATCATCATTTATTTAAAAAACTATCAAAGTGTAATTTTTTCATATAATAAATATTCTTCCTTGTCCACTTAATTTTTGAAACATCTGGTTCTATGGTTCAAAAAAATATACAGGCCATTTTCTCATGGAAACCATTGTGTAATTTTTTGAAGATACAGAGTTTCCTTGGTCTAGTTGATTATTACCGATGCATTATTCGTGACATCTCATTAATATCTTCTCCAATGAAATATTTAAAAAAGAATAATATTAAATTCCAATTGTATGAAGAGAACCTTAATCCTTTTCAAGAGCTGCTGATTCACCTTACATCATCACTAATCTTGATTTTTTCAGAATCAATACAATGGTACGTGGTGCATTGTGATTATTTGGGATCCGGGTTAGGATGTCTTCTCATGCATGGAGATAATGTGGTTTCTTATGGACTAAGGTAGTTGTGGGGGAGTGATAAAATCTTCCCAACATAATAATTTAAGTTAAATATCATATTATATTATTTGTACACATAGAATCATTACCTCTTTTGTGATAAATTTACTATGTTTACGGATCACAAGATCATGATGAATATTTTCACATACAGGGATTTGAATCAGAGCTAAATTAGAAGGATGGAGTATCTCCAAATATATTTCATTCAAATGATGTATACTCCAGGTAATAAAAATATGGTAGAATATACAATAACTATAATGTTGTATGATTTGTTGAAAAAAAAACATCATATGAGTGTTCGTTGATGTCAGTCCTGGATAATATGCACTCGGAATGTGAAGACCGAGTCAATGTTACATTTTTCATTCCACTTTCTTTGGATATTGATCTGGTAAAGATGGTTAAATTTGAAGAGATTTCCAATTCTAAAATGTTGGGTAATGTGTCCAGAACTCAATGGTGGGGTGACCATTAAGGGTCAGATGCTGGATGGAACCTCAGTGTTATAGTGCAAAAATTAGATAGGTGTACATATGTATTATTGGGAATAAGTTCCTCATGATTACAACTATTTGAGGTAGGATGTTAAACATAGAATATAGGGGATGTAGAAGGAAATGAAAGAAAAGTTCTGGTGGGTCATCTTGAAAAATAATGTGGGATAGTTCATGTTAGGACCAATAGGGGCCTATATACCCTGAGAGGGGGGGTGAATCCGGGTAAGGATTTTCTTTTTAAAATTTTTTCCTGCCAACTGGATCTTGACCTATTTATTAAAAGGGTCACTTTTTTTCACTTGTTTGTTTATTATGACCACTATTTTCTTCTTTATCTGATGATGAAGCCTTAAATGCAACGTAGGGAAGTAAGCAGGCAGACATAGATATTTTTACATGGTTCACCCTCACTGGGCTACATCTAAGGAGCATACAACGGTGATGTGCCACTATACCAAATCCACTAAAGCACACTGTTGTTTACAAGGTTCAGGATTGACCACTTCTATGCCCAGGATCACTACCTTAACAAGGTTTAGAGTTAGCTCACTACTTCCCTAAGGGTCACTCCCTATTTCTCTCACTCTAGCTCACTGCCGGTGGAAAGGATCCCCTTCTTCTTCTTCCTTTTCTCACTGCACTGGAAAGGATCCACTCACAGTTTATAGACCTATAGGTATCTTCATTATCACTAATGAATACATCCTCTGTTGTGTGTAGATGCTTTGTTGAAATTCAACCTTCAGCTATAGATTAATCTCTCTTTGCACCGATAGTATCGATCTATCTTCCAGATTTCACGCAGCCCTGAATCACTGCCATGAATCAACCTTACCTGGCGCCCTTTTCTAAGTGGGCGTGCAAGTATCAGCATGTAAGTTATAACTGGCACACAATTACACCTCAACCACTTGCGCGACACAATATTCTGGTACTCCCAACTTGCACGACTCACACCCTTTTACGCCCAAACCAATATTGTCACGCAACCAAAAACTTTTGCGCTTCTTCAAAATCTGGCGTGCAAGTGTCACCAAACCACTTGGGAGATGGATTCTTCATCAACTCAAAAATTTCACGACTCACATTCTTTCTCACTGAAACAACCATAGGCACGCAACTATCACCTGGCATGCAACATATACCTGCGCAATCACACACCACTTGCGCGACCACCACACCTGCGCGACGGGAGCTCTGATTTTTCTATGTGTTGAACTCTACACTGAATGAGGAGGTGTCGACCTGAATTTATAGTAATTTGGAATCCCTGAGCGATGGAATGCAAGTCTCCCCTCAGAACACAAGTTTCGGTGTGCAAGTCTCTGCCGTGAAAATCACTTGCGTGACCAACTCTAAAACTTGATCGCCCCTTATCCCTTTCCCATATTTTGATGTTCTGATCTTGAAAAACATTATTTGTGCATGTTTCATCTTCTTCAAGTACACGCTACGCAAGTCCCTTTTCCAAAAAACAATTTTCTTCATTTGTCAATTTTCAGGACCATAAATTTGTCAAACAATGGAAAACGGCACCACCTTGTATCTTCTCTTTTTGAATAGCCTCCAGATCATCCATTACATTGTCGATGTTCATGAATCAAACAAGGATCTTTAACCACAACCCTTGAACTAGAAATGCAACCATGACATCCTCTTTGTCAACAAATTTTTATGTCATGGTTTTCTTTTTCAAAAATCACAACACAGATGTCCACTTTTTCAACAAACACAATCACCTCAAAAATGCTTCAATGATACCTTGAGGGATTTTTGAGAAAATATTTTTTTCAATATTACAACCATTCCCAAGTTTTATATAATAGAATATGTGACCAGTAAGAATGTTTTAGTCTTTAGATATTACTATCTTGATGTTGGATAAAATCGATATTCATTTTAAAATATGACTCCCTCGAACAATTTAGAAACGTGATGTCATATAACAGATAATAGATCAACTCACAAAGTCATCCATTTTATCCCTATGTGTGAATCTAATACGATGGAGGAACTGTCAAAAATAAATATTTAATAAGTGGTAAAGAGGAATGTAATACCACTCTACAAATATTCAGACAAATATCTGGGGCTAGCATCACATTTCTAGAAATCCTGACAGAAATATCTTGGGAATCTATTGACAATGATATCTTCATGTCACAATCATTTATATGGTAAATATTAAAAGATCATACAAACATTAGATGACATGTTTCAAGCATGCATAATAGATTTTGGTGGCTTATGGGAAGATCACAATCCATTTATAGAGTTCAAATATAATAAAAATTATCAAGCCTTGATACAAAGGGATCCATTTAAAGAATTTAATGGGAATCCTTGTCCATCTCCACTAAGTTGGGTGGAAATAGGTGAGACATCACAAGTTGTGATGATCCTTATTCAGGAGACAATAAAGAAGATTCGCCCGTTCAGGAGACTTATAGATATGGCTAAGAGTTATTTGAATGTTAATGTGGTCATCATTGATTGATTTTTTATTCACATTGAGTGATTAGGTGTTATTGAGGACCAATCCAAGGATTTTACATCATTGTTCTAGTAAGAAAGGAAAAGTTATTTCCTTGATACATACACCCCTTTGACATAACATAACTATGGCATATCAGTTGGAATTTCCACCAGGGATCAGTGTGGAGAATAATTTATTATGGGTATTTCTGTGGGAAAATTATCATCCTAATCCCAACCATGTGATTCAATGGGATAATATTTAACTAGAGTAGGATTCCATGTTGGTACTTACCCTACTAAGGATTGTAGATATGTAAGGGAAATCCTTATGTGGAAGAGGCATTAGTCTAGTAAATATTCTGTGGAAACCTTATTAGATTATATAAAATAAATGGGAACAAGTGAATAAAATGAATGTAAATTGTCAAGAACTCTTTTCAAGAATATAATGGTTTTTTAATTTATTTTGATGGAAAGGCTCATTTTTTGGAAACTTTAGCACCTCGATTTCAATTAACTAACCCATTAATAAGGTTGTTTACATTTGAAAATTATATAGGTGATTTTCGTAATGTTTGGATAACATTTTAGAGTGTTCTCTGGATTTTATATAGGATAATGGTTGGTTCAAAGTTTGGGAAAACAATGTAACACCTTTATAAAACCATACACAATGACGAAAGGGCTAAAGAGAAGGGACACATGAGGCACATGGTTTGGCCTAACCATGTGGAATCCTAGGAGAAACAATCCTATATTGGACAGTTATATTTTCATTATATGGTTCTCAATTTTTTAACCATGCATTCCAACCATGTTAGTATCATACTTCAGGTATTGGTTGGTACATGGTTAGCACACGATTTTCCATACCATGAAACTAACCACGCATGGGTTAAAAATTAGATTCTATAATTGTAAATATTATACGTTTTGACCATTATGTAACTTTTTTTCCACCTATGATTCCATAATATGAGATTATACCTACCCATAGCCTATGGAAACTTATCTAATTGATCTGGAGGGGATCTAAAGGCTTTTCTTGGAAAGTTTTGATGTTTGATTCTTGTGGTAAGTCATCGTTCCAGGTTGTTTCTTTTTGGTTTTCATTAGATATAATTCTACCCACTCTCCCTCTTGGTATCATATATCTTTGTCCACTATGGATAGATCTAGTATATTTAATTCCAAATATGATTATATTATCTCTTTTTGATGATTAGAGATGTGATCTAATTATGGTTTTTGAAGATTCAACACCATTTCAGGGATATTTTCACATCATTTATAATTTTCACTAAATTCTTGATATATGTGGTTTCTTTCCCAACCCCTCTATTTGTAAGATAATGTATTAGTTTCTATATGATTAAATTTATTGATATTGACTTTGGAATTGATGTTTAATTAATTGTATAATATTTATTTAGTGGTGGTTTTTGGATTTTTTCTGAAATGTAGAATTGTTATGGAAGGTGATTTGATAAATGATTTGAAAACAATGATTTGAAAATAGTTTCATGGTAATGTTTTTCAAAAAAGTTATTCTATGAAAACATTTTTATTGAGTTTATATTTTTATTAAAATGGATTTGGAATTAGAATTGTTTTTTCATGGTGGTATTAGCATATGTCTTGGGCAAACTTGGTGGCATTTCCTCACATTTCATTAGATGTCATGGTTAAAATATTACCATGTTATCTATGCACAAGGTGTAATTTAACATTAGATTCAATTTACATGTGATGAATTGATATATTAATAACAAATTTTTCATTAGAATAGAACTGTCCTAATAAATCATTCTTGTGTTGATTCTTTGGAGAGTGTATTTGATTGGGGTATTCCAAAGGTAGAATATATGAAATGTTTTTAAAGAATTTTTTTCTTTAAACATGATGTTATCATGAGAAAATTTATTTTCTACAACTTCTTTATATATTGTTATAAATTGTTTTAGACATTTTTATATAAAATATGTTTTATATAAATATGAAAACATCTTCCATCTTAGTGGCGTGAGTCAGGAAGTCATTTGGGGAAAACCTGTCGAATTTCATTACTCACCCCTATTTTCCCACAGAGGTGTTTTTGAAGATGTTGATTATCATGAAATGTTAAAAGGTAAAGTATCACACAGATTTACATGTACTTCATTATAATTTTTATGTTTTGTAGTATTGGGTCATGAAGCATGTTTTGAGCTTGGAGTTGTCATTGGTGTCTTTTAGTTTTCTTTCCCAATGTGTACATTGATATTGTAGTCTTCTGCTAGGATAATTTATTATAGTTGATTTATATAAAAAATTTCTGTCATTGTTTTTTTAAGTTTTATCATGCATCATGTAGTGGAATTTAATTATTGCATGTTTGGTTGGTTGTTTTATTTGTTAAAGGTAAAATTGTATCTTTATTGTTAATGAATCCTTCAGTATTTATTTGCATTGTTTAGAAACCCGGTGATGTTTTTTAATGCCATGTAATATTCAATAGCCTTTTGAAGGCAATTATATGATGAGGGAAGTTACAAAATTGATGATGTTGAACCCATTACATATATTTTTCAACCATCATTGCATAAAATAGTAAATTATTTCACGATATTAATAACATTATTTTACTATGAAAATACGATTATATAGTCATCTTGATCATCATTATCATGGATGACTTCCTTTGATAATATCTATTTAGATCATTTTAGTAACTAAATGAAACTCATAATGTAACAAAAAAGAATACATCCCATTACTATATATATTGACATTTTTTTCACATAATAACAAATATAAAATCTTCATATTTTTATTTACAAAAATACATAATAAAAATTTATTTTATTAATTTACATTCAATATGACTATTAAAATTATTATATATCAAATATTGAAAATTAATAAGTTCAAAATATCATATTATCCCCATAGAAACCATATTCTCTCTCAAATATCTCACTAAGTTGCATAATTTTTTTTCTCAACTAACAACACATATTTTCTTTTGGGAGAATATTTAATAAAGAAACAATTTTACCCTTATAATATAATGTGTTTAATGTGTTAGATAATTAAAGTATATTGAATAATTTATACATTAATATATTACACTATTGGGTAGTGGAAGAAGGTATCTCTTATTTTAATATTATATTTTGTATGAACATTTTTATCTTGGGTAGAACTTCTTTTTCACGGATCATTTTATAAAAATGTTTTAGAATATGGTGAAACATAAATTATGTGTATTAGAACCCCATATGATGTAATTAAAAATAAATACTTATTAATTATTAAATTATCATATCATATAAGATAAATAAACGGAAAACAATAATCATTTATTTAAATCTACATAATCTTGGAAAATATCTGTTCATTAAAAACATTATTTATCATCCATTTTGTTCATTATATAAATAATGTATAAACTCACCACCAATTGTTTCCATGATTGTTTAAAAAACATTTGACTACAAATATAATAATACCTTTTATATTATATTCCCTTCAAAATTTATGAAATCAAATTAAAACATCTATAAATGATTTAAACTCTTTATGGAGTTCAAAAACCCATTTACAGGTGTCCTAGAAAATTAAAACATGTGGTTTCATTACGTATCCCTCTAAGAACCACACTGTAGGTTTAACTGACCTATAATGGCTATATGAAGGGAAATTTTAAATTTTCTAACTAAGTTTTATTCATAATATTTATTATTTTACCCACATATAAATTCAATGAAACACCATAAAATGGAAATATCATATCCAATTCACCAATACTAAATAACTTAGAAAGAATGATTATATTTTAATAAAATTTTACACATTTTTATAAATTTATTATAGGAATTAAATAACTAATTACATAACCAAAATAACCCATATATGAAAAATGAATTAAATCGAAGTTATAAACATACTCAATCAAATCTTGTACATGAGTGGTGAATCATATACATTTAGTAATCATCAAAATAATGACTGTTATTCTATATGTAAAATTATCTATAATTTTAATAACTATCTATTTCCATTTGTTGAAAAAACATCAATATTTAGTTACTTAGAAAGGTATTACTCCAAAAAATATATTTTTTCATGATTTTGAACTATTATTTTGTTTCCATACATGTTTTTGAAATTTATTCCATTATTATTCTCTTGATCATGGTATAGTCTCAAAGAAATTTTTGGGATAATGATTATATTTATCTATAAAAAGTAGTATAATAAAATGTTTATCATGTATTAAATTAAATTAAAAAATACATTTAATAAATTGTGTTCCACTAAAATTATAAACACTTTATAATTTCATAATATCCATTACTTTTCCATGCTCTATATTTCATAATTCATACAGACTCTTTACTCTCTCACTAATTAAATAGTTTCTAGTTATATATTTAAATCAAGTATATCATATGTGACTCTATGATAGTACAACCAGTAGATCTCTATCCTAATTTTTCAATGGGATCTACCCCAAATTATCACTCTAGTAGCCTACTCCAATTTTTTTTACAACTATATTCCACTTAAAAATAAAAAAAAATTCACATGATACAACTAAAATATTTCATTTCATAATTTTATTGTCAAATAAAATCTATGGGTTCCCCAATTTGGCCTGACCCACCATGTTTAATTTGAATTAATCTAACACAAATATTTTTTATAGAAAATAATGTTTTCTTGACGTATACTTAGCTCATTTCATGAGATTTAGATTTTTTGACCTCACCTTATATTAAAATGTAAAATTTTCATAGTTTACATTCTTAGAAGAAAACTTCTTATCCTTAAAGATATCTGAAGGTGCAGTGTTTACCCAAAGGTTGGGATTTTTTGAATTTAATAGGATGGTAAATTTTAATGAATTATTAATATTCTTAATTTACTATTAAATATTTGATGTGATAAAACGGTAATACCACTTAAATGAAAATATAGATAGATCTTTAAAAACAATAGTCATGTAAAAAATTTGGGTATTTCTATATGGCTGATGTGCCAATATATTTTTTATTGGTTCTTTGACACAACATATTTTGGGTGCAGTATTAAATGAATTGTGAAATCATAAATTTACCTTCTAAATTTTCTCTTATGATTCCACTCTATTGATATCCATATTTTTCATCTCTAAAAATTATATAGTTGAATATTATAGAAGGAATGGTATAATTGGGGATAATATATTAAATTAATTTCATGATATTAGTTCTGTGATGAAATTGATAATAGATGAAATTGGTGATATTGAATGAAACCCTGGAAGAAATTGTGAATTTAATTTTTGATGGTTCCTTGAAAATTTTGGGATGAATTATTTAATTAATAACACAATAATTTTGATTAATTATCATCAAAATTATTAAATTATAGACCATTATACTATTATTATTCATTATTAATTATGGACATGGGATTATAGTGGTTTTTCATATGGGATATTACCATTTAGATCATGGTATTTCATTATTCAATGAGTCTCCACAGTTCTTCTCCTCATACCCATTCTATTATTTACATATGAATAATAATCCAACTTTTAGGTTTCCAATAGGGCACATCAAGTGAAATATCAATATATTTGTGTTTTTATCATTTGTCATTATTTGTCTCCCCCTTCTTCATATAGAAACTGATCACCATTGAAAATATCTTCAGCCCTATTTCAATATTTTGGGGATTATGATGGAATTTAAATAATGTCCATTATTGATTGACATCATCCAGACCATAGAAACCATGGTGAGATAATCTTTCGGTGATATACAAGTTATCTGGGTGTAACTGATAAATTCAAATACAAAGATCCTAGAGGATGAAGAATATAAATACGTTAGATTCTCAAACAAAAATATTATATATAAACTAAAAAATATTGATTACATTACTAAATGATCAATGCAAAAGTAATTTATGTCTAGTGGAATTAAAATCATGGAACTATAAACAATATGTTTATTAGTGAACAACCACTTCATCAACTAATTTCATTACATATAGAACTAGTCATGAACATATCATATACGAATGTTGTCATCAAACCCTATAAATGAAAACATTATAATGGGTGAGATTATATGGTCAATAAAGAAAATGGGAGATATAAAATATAAAATATGAATAAAATCAGTATAATATTTTATGAAAATAATCCTAAAATATGGAAACCATACCATTAATATGATATATCAGATAAAATAAAACATTGAATTAATCTTTGATGTTCAAAATACATTAATCAATGTATTTGACCTATGAGATCATGGTAATGGAAGAATAAATTGAGTTTTATAATTCACATAGTAATATAAATCCTTTTATAAATTCTACCCACCAAGATGATCATACATGTTTGTTTTGGGAGAACCACCCATATAACTACCCTAGACATTGGATGACCACTTGTGAACCCTCTTTCAGTCATGTGATAACCCCCCATGTTTCTTATTTTTCTCTTGGAATGACCTACCATGTACTCTTTGATATTATATATGATTACCAAGTACTAAATTTATTGGAAAGACATATATGTCCCACCCACTATATAATCCATTAAATTTTTTCCACAGTATCATAACACATTCATCATATCATATCCTATGAAAATAAATGCGTATGATACACATTTCATCATATAATAACCCATGTAAAATAAACATGATTCAAAATCACCTCTTTATAATTGGTATAAAAATTATATAAAATGAATAATTATTTTACATTTTTATCATTTCACCTAAAAATCATATGTTACATAAAAGGATGTAATAAAATTATGTCATGTATTTTTTATTAATAAATAAAAATATTTTAAAATATTTTTCTTTGAAAATATCATTTTAAGCATTTAACATATTATTTTAAACATTATTGGATATGATTTAATGAAAATACGTCGTTGTTGTACACATGGAAACAATGACTCCTTTCACTTTTTTTGAAAATTTTTAATGGACTTAGTTTGAGTGAAGATATGAAGATTTCTTTTAATAATATTATACTTTTTAAAATAAGGTAATATTTTAATCAATAAATCATTAACGAGTAGTGGAAAAATAATATATAACATTTTTTTATGTAAAACATAGAATTAGAAAGGAAACAATTTTTCATCGAAGATAAATGAAAGTTAGTTTTTATTAAAAATAATTTTTTGAACTCCTAAGTACAAAAATATAGGAAAATGAATGGAAAAAAATTATTTCCATGAAATAACATTAGAAGAATAACATAAATGAGTTTATTTAGATATATATCATTATAATCATTCATATTAATAATTTATATAAATAATCTCGATAAATGATGACATTACATCAAAAAACCATTTCAATAATAGTGTTATCATAATCGTATTCCACGTAAAAGTGTAAAATAAAATGAAACATAAAATATCAAGTGAATAAATATATCCATGATTTATATGACTTGGTATTTATATACACCTCATTTAATAATATAGTTTTATAACATAACATATGTCTCAAATAAGATAATTTTAAATGAAATTCACTTACTTTTAGTCTTGAATTCCATCGGTCACATTAGAAAACCATGTATAATAGTGATTTTTATAATAAATATTTAATATAACATTAATTATAAATATATCATACAATATATGATTTAATTATGACCTTTTATTTCCATTTTTTTTAATTACTGTTATAATCATGTTTTAGTTCATAACTAATTTGTTGTTTAGGTATGTTATTATTATGTTTTCTTGATCCTATTACTCTGATCATGATTTGAAAATCTCCATAATTTTAACCACGATATAAATATTTTATATATGTTATTTATATACATGTTTATAGAAATCTATAAATATTATATATATAT
The DNA here is from genome assembly GCA_963277665.1 of Viscum album. NCBI lineage: Eukaryota > Viridiplantae > Streptophyta > Magnoliopsida > Santalales > Viscaceae > Viscum > Viscum album. The sequence goes on from OY728141.1 coordinate 1,285,946,852, forward strand.
ATATATAGTGAAATACATTCTTCCTTGAGATGGTAGGTTATACGTACACATAAACATTGATTCCTTTTTTCTAAAAGGATGGAACAAATGGATGATAAATAATAAAAACCAATTAAATTGTAATTAATATTGCATATATATAACATATATTCATTAAATTTATACAAATTACATTCAATGTTTATAATAATTGAAAAACAAATCTCATCTCTTCGTGATGCAGTAGTCTTCCTTACACACACCCAACATTTTCGTATTACCATGAAATATAAAGTAAAATTTAATTTTAATTTTATAATTAAGTATAACAATATCATAAATGAAATATGTAAACATTTATTCAATAATTATATTGAGTGGTATTAGTTTATTATTGAAATAAAATGGCATTGGCTCTCATCATGGTTGTCTTCCGTACACATGATTTATAGCTAAGTTTCCCATTTGATAGAATTGAAGATAGATATAGGTAATTAATTTAACAAAAATACATATAAATATAAAATAAATTATATTTTAATTGTATTATCATTTTTTGAGAATATTTCAAGGATGTGTAATAGGAAATAAAATAAAAACCCATGTTTATGAATTTTGTATCCTCTCTTGTGAGTAAATTTGGATTTATATCTAAACAATTCATTGAAAGGACACCTAAAAAACTATTTACACAATGATTGGGGTAGGGACATAAGGAAAATATATTGACAGTTATTTTATAAAAAAATTGGTTCTGTAATTGTTAAGAGGAGAGGAGATGGGAGACCTTTTAAAAAGGGGGGAGTGAATACACATGTAATTTTTGAAGAGAATAGTGTTTACCCTTGTTTTCTACATGCCACAAGGATCAAAATGGGTTATTATTTAATTAGAGGGGTTTTATGGTCAAAATGTATCCATAAAATATCTATTTTACGTTTTACATGTTCATTTAACCCCATATATTGTAATTTAAACCCCCCCCCCCCTTGTAAAATTGTTTTAACGTTAACCGTGGTAATTAATTATCACTATTTTTAGAATTCATTTTGACCAAAATTAATATATTCATCATTATATAATTGTTATTATTTGAATTGAAAATATATAATCCATTTTTAAAAATTACATTATTAAATGTTCAAAATTTTAAATTAAAATTAACCCTTGGACATTATGAAAATGAGGTTTTCCAATTGGAAATTTTTTAAAATATTAAATAGTTTTTATATCATCAATAAATATAAAATCGGTACCAATGAACAAAATTTTATTATTTATAGAATAATTGATCCGATGGAACTTTTAATAGACATTTTTAAAAAAATTACATCTTTTTAAAAAATTTAGAAGCAAAGGTTTTTTTAAAAATAAAATTTTACACTATTAATGGAAGAATTGAACTTTTTAGAAAAATTTCATAAATTAAGCCTAAGATATTTTTGACACAAAAATTTAAAAAAAAGTTAGTTTTTTCAAAAAAAAATTCTAATGTTTTACAAATTAATTATAAGATTTTTTCAAAAAAAGGAAACTGAAATAATTTGTTGATAAAAATTTATTTTCAAAGTAAATAAGGACTTTACAAAAAATTAAGTATATTTTAGTAATATTTTTTATATATAACCATTATACAATTATTTAAAAAATGGTTATTATTATTTATACCACTAATTTTAATGTCAATGTTATAATGGTCATTATTAAAAAATTATATTTTTAGAAAATTATAACAAACTCGACTATAGGTACCGAGATCCTGTGTCAAATTTATTATATTAGGATTAAGTTATATCACCCTAGGAAAAGGACTAATAAATCTAATGGAAAATAACATTATGTTTTATTTTCTGTTATGATTCCAATGATTGTGAAAAAAAATAATGAGAAACCTTATAACATCAAAATGAATACATGAATAACTTACATTCAGAAGGAAATTTTAGGTTTATATTTTTTATAATTAGAGAAAACTCATATGAAAACGATTAAAAATTCATAAAAAGAGCATTTATCCCAATTAACTCATATTTTATTATTTCAAAATATGTAATAAGAATCATTTTTTTCATATAATTTATAGACATAAATGGTTCAAAATCATTCTTTAAATCATAGGGAAATGGTACATAAAAAGAGGCGGCTCAAATGCCCAGTAATGGAAAACATTAAATTTACAAAATTAATTCCATTAGTGAGAATTATAAAATAATATAATTATAATGAAATAATGATAATGGTTTTTATAATATTAAAATATTCATATCCATCAATAACAAGATTATAAAACATTAAAACATGGTTTAAGGATTTATTATAGTCAATATTCAAGAGAATTGATAGTCATGAGCAATGTGATATAATTTTTGGTTAAAATAATCATCATAAACTCATAAAAAGAATATAAAATATAGGTTTGTATATTTTTACATCATTTCATAGAACCCGTACTGAACCCTTACAGATCCCTTACAAATGTAATAACCAAAATGGTAAACATTCATCATCTGAAGTACCCAATGCATCATAACATTATATGTGTTCACCCATTATATAGTTCATAAAGGGCTCACCCAGCACTATATTGTCGCACCCTTTATTAAAAATGACTAAGAAACTAACACATATAAAATTCATCAAAACAAATTGAAACAACCATTGTTATTTATAGAAAATAAATAACCCAGGACAAGGAAACATGTTCTATTAATATATCATTGAAACATTATTAACCTATGGTAAATAAATGGGTTCCAACACAATCTATTTAAAAATGAATAAATTTAGGAAATGAAATGGGATTCAAAAAATTCCCATTAAAACATGATTAAACAAATGAAAATAAATGGTTTCGATAATAATCTCTTTGAAACATGATTAACACAATGAATAAAATGGTTTCTATAATAATCTCTCTGAAACATGAATAACCCCTAGAGGAGAAATGGTATTAATAAAAATATATTCAAAATAGGATAAGACCATTGAAAAGTATTGAATTCAATAAAAATATATTTAAAACATTATTATAGCATGTAAATTAAATGGGTAAAATGAATGTCTCTTAAAATGATGATTAATGTATTTAAAATAAATGAGTTTAATTACAATCCCTTCAGTACATAATTAACCCGTGAATGAAAATCGATTTCATAACACTATTTATGTGACAAATATAATCCAACTAATTAATGCATGAGGATGGTATCAATAATAATTATCCACAGTGTAAGATAAGTAACAACATGTTTTTTTTACATTTTTGACAATAAATAACCTTAAATTATTATTAAAAATATTTTTGATGAATATAGTCGTTAAAAATTCCAAATAATCCCATAATACTTCAAAACAGTGGTGTCATTAACAACATTAAGGATATATTTTTAAATGAAACATAGAATATCATTTGAATAAATACATTAATTATATATCTTTTCGATATATAATTATTCGATCATCATAAAATTAGATATTTTAATAACATATCAAACATCTCAATGAAGATATTTTGTGACCAAACTCCATTACCGCTTGCGTAACATTTAAACTATAAACACCATGAAATACAAATCCAAAGAAGGGTATTAAAACACCATTAATTTAATTTTAAGAATCCAAAATTATATTAATTGTAATTATATAAACCACATATCAAAAATAATTGGTGAATTTGGAATGCATCTCACAAAAATAAAAGTGATATGAGAAAACTGCGGACAAGGATCATATCATTGTAGTGAAAACAAATCAATGAAATAGTTATGGGAGATAATTATAAATCCATGAAATAAAAGTTTTCAGTATAATAATACAGTCATTGGTCACTAATAAAATATTCTTGAAAGAAAATAATCAATGCCATAACATTCTAACCCAATGAATGGATATTGATTTTTGAAATCCCTTATAACTATTGTAACATTTGAATAAGAAAAACCCTACAAGAAATAATAATAATATGAAAATTTAAAATATAATTAAGATAAAATAATTTCTAATATTATATATCAAAATGTAGGGTATAATCCTCACACCAAATAATTATGGTTTGAATATATAATTGATCTCACATATGTAAAAATTGAGATGAAAACCCAGTAACATAAGTCCATTTTTATTTCATGTCCTCTATTATCCTGAATAATATGGTTAATTTAATTATATATTTGGTTAATAACCTTTTAATATTAATCTATTAGTTATATTTCACTTATAAAAATGTTATATACTATTACATAATCAACAATATTTTAGTTGGATGTTTTGATCAAATTTTGTTTCTTCGTCACACACAACATTGGTAGATCAAAATTGGTAAAGGGATCATTTTTAAAAAATATCTAGAATACTAAAAATTAAATAATTATCATATATATAAGTAAATTATAATTTAATAAAATCATGTCTTATTTTTCTGAAAAAGGAACCAACGTTACAATTTTGGAGAAGGTAAGATGTGCATACACATGCTTAAGGTTCTAAATTTTTAATGAATAATATATAGATATGGTATATATAATTTATCATACATGAATAATAATTAAATCATAAATATAAAATAATCTAATAAAATAAACTTATATGAAAAATTTTGGGGTTGTAAAAGAAGTCACATTTTTTTGAGGAGGTGGTAGTCCACACATCCACAAAAAGATGATGTCAGTTTATTAGTATTAAAAAATAGAAACAATTACAATGATATATTATACATAAAGAAATTTAGTTGATTAATTAAAATAATAAGTATTTAATTTATATCACATGTGTTTATCAAAATAATACTTAATAAATTTCATGTAATTTGTGAACATATCACTTCACTTTACGGAGGTGGTAGACCACACTTCCACAAATGATGTTATTTTATGTGTCATATTACATTTAAATTAATTTTTAAAAAACACAAATATAATATATATAATATAAAAACATTTTTCAATCATAATTACTAAACTTGATAGTGGTAATGGAAGAATGGTTGATATCATTTTGTGAGGCAGTAATACAGCACATACATGAATGATAATTTCGTTACAAATTTGATTGAAGTGTGTGTAGGTGTTCGTCGAAAATAAAATAATAAAATAAAAGTATAATTAGGATAATTATATTCTTATATAAACATGTAATATGAATAATTTAGTGGTTTTATAGAGATGTAAAAAATAAAGGCGCTTTCAAATATTTTACCTCAATCCTAGAAAACTCCTTTCGGTTTTCACTAAAGGGAGTCCATGGATGGTTTTATTACCAAAGTGAGGACTCTATAGAGTTGTGACTGGTTTTGGGGACTAATTTGTGAATAATTTGGATGATTCAATGGGATTTCAAGGTTTGATGGAATGGGGGAGGGTGAGTCGCATGTTATAGTGGAGGGAGAGTGACATTATTGTAAATATAAAAATTAAACACTATTTTGAGGTACCTATTACATAATGTGCCTCCAATAATAATAAAAAATCCATAAAAGAGGTTATATGGTCAAATAATTATCATAAAATGTCTTTTGGACGATTTTTTATTTATTTTCACCCCTATTATTAATGTTTAACCACAATAGACACTCATTTTTAGCTGAATTAGTATAAATTTTTTTAATTAAATTCACTAATTTTTTTTCCAAAAAATTATTTCATTATTGAAAATTATAAATTATTATAATTACAAATAAGGAATTTATTTTTAAAATTTTAAATCACAGGTGAGTTACAAATTAATTTAAAAATAATATCATTGATAGGAAGACCAAGTTGGTTTTTAAAATGAAAATGTTCAAAAATTTCTATGTTTTTATATTTAAAATCACTATTTAAATTATTAAAATTAGTTATATTTGATTAAAATATGTATAATTTATGTAGTTATAATTTAAAACTAGTTAAAAAAAAATTTGACCTTGTAAATTCATTATATAAAAGGAATCTTTCAATTAATATTCAGTGTCATTCACCTTCCATCAAACTGTGCATGTTCTCAAAAAAATATAAAAAATTCACCCAAACTAAATTTAGATATTAATCTTTCACAAATATATTTTATATTTTCAAAAAACATTTAATATGGTAAAAATTATATTTAAATATGAATCCCATTAAAATGAGATAAATTTTATTTTAAAAATATATTTCTTTTTCTGCTAAAATTTGGATTTATGATTATGATGCCCCAACCAAAATTATTGGATAAATCTCAATGAATTTTATTTATTATATAGAATATAAATTTAACTAATATATTTCATTAATAGTGATTAATTTAAATTATTAAGAATAAATGCCTTTTTGGTATAAAATTGTTTCTCATAAAAACACATACTTTATATTTAATTTGATTATATTTCCATTTGATATTTATTTATCTCCAAAATATTAATTTTATAAACATATTAAACCATATAGTAGTAATCTAGTTAGTAATATTTATTTATACGATTCCAAATGATAGGTGATAAAAATTATGTTAAATAAATAATATTAATATTATATTCTTGCTCGATAAGAATAAACATGCATGTAGCACAATAAATTAGAGAAAATAAATATTACATGCAATGAAATATAAACATTGTTTAGCATATAATTCAAGATAAAAATTTAATGGTGTGTAACACATGTTATCGAAAAAATTTAAAATAATGTGTATTATATATTTATTATAAACTTAGTGTCTTGCATCCTACCCCCTTAAAATGAATTTTACACTCAATAAAAAAATTAGTTATCACATGATTTACATTTCTATAAATCCATTATTGAAACCCAAATCGTAAAAATGTTAAATGAGAAATACTATTAAAAAGGGAAATATGGTAACATTATGGTCAATAAAAGGGGAAATATTTTAATTGGATAATATTGATTGATAGAAACATGTTCAAGAAGAAGTCAATGATGGAAAAAAAATAATCCAAATAGTTGTATTAAATGTATTTAATATCAGTATAAGATATTTTAATAGGATAATATTTTATTGAAAGATCCTTTTATTAAAGTTAAATTATTCTCTTAAAATCTAGACAAAGTGATAAAAAACAAATATAAATAATTTAGGTGTATAACTTCATCCATTAGTAAATTTCCACCAAAATCACATCTCTTTCTCCGAATAATGTGTATCCAAGATGAATTTTTAATTCCTAAAGCACAAAAATCATCATCATAAATACATCATAACCAAAAAGTATTTTCAAGCAATTCCATAAAAATCTAAATGGCTACAACATGGAAAGAGAATTCCCAAAATGAGTAAAACATAATATGATACATTAATATTCAAAATTAATACCCAATGATGAAACTAAAATATTCCACAAATAACTATCCTTAATATTCTTTGAACATTTCCTATATATGTTTGAAACAAAATTATTATATGCATTTGATAAAATATTACATTATGATAAATCAAACCTAATTACTAAATTAAAATAACTTTTTCGGTAATAAACATAATCATTAATGGTAAAAATAATTAATGTTATCAATGATATCATTTAGTCGTGTGGTAGACTGTGAAACCGTTATCATCATTTGTTCATCGGTTCAAGCCCCACCACCATGCTAGATGTAATGGTTTGTCATAGATAAAACAGGATTTCTATTTTTTCATTAAAAATGAAAACTCAACCATCCCCAAAACACTACATTTTTATACTAGGGGTAAAAAATAACTCATCAATGAGAATGACTCCAAAATTTTCATTAATAAACTCAATACTTTTACTACATAAAACACTTAAATTATTTATCTACGATATTCAATTTTTGATCAAAAATATGCTTATGGTCATATAACTGTATTAATAACTCCAATGATAACCTCATTTGAAAACACCTAATTTCCAAATTTATCTAAACCAACTATTTATGAAAACATAAAATCCTAGGACCGAAACACCCAAATCCTATGCTAAAACCCATAACATTAAATTTCCTGATGTGATTCTAATAATTGTGAACCAAATTTTTTCCATCAAAAACATACAAAATCAAAAAAAATATTTATCACTTATATTATGGAGGAAATTTTTGGTTTAGCATTTTAAAGAATTAGGGAAAAGACCTATAAAAACAATTCACATATAGTAAAAATAAAAATTATCCCATTTAACCCATATTTTCTTATTTTACAAAAGGTCATAAAAATATAACACATGAAATCATTTATAGACATAAATCAAAATACATCATTCACTAAAACACATTGAAAAAGAAACTTAATAAGGGTGTTCTTAAAGGATCAGTTCAAAAAAAATGAATGAAATAAAAAATAAATTTCATTAGTAAGCATAAGAAGGGAATAATATTATGATGAAATAGTCAGAATGAAAATTTAAAACATAAGAACATTTATACCCATCAATACATATATCACTATATGAGAAAACATGGACTATTAATTTATCAAATGAAATAGTCATATGAATCGATCATATTGATATTTTTGATATCATTACAGATAAAAATAAATATCATATACCAATAAAAATATACAAAAAAAGATAGTATATAAGAAAAACTTCTCATATAAACCTTATTGAATCCTTATAGAAACATTACAAATGGAATAACCAATATGGAAATATTCTAAATCATAATTACTGAAATCATCAAACAACTATGAGTGTACACTCTTCGTATATGATTTAAAGGTCTCACCCTACACTATTTGGGAACAACAATCATTGATAATGTCCAAGATCCAAATATATATATTTATATATATTTCATCAAAAATCATTTAAACAACCATTATTTTTTATAGAACATTATTAACCCTTAAAAAGAATACATGTTCTACTACAACCTCGTTCAAACCCGATTTACCCGTAGAGAAGAAATGGGTTCTAAAAAAACTCATTGAAACATGATTAACCCATTGAAAATAAACATGTCCCAAAAAATATATTTGAAACATGATTAAAACATTGAAAAAGAATGTGTTCAATAAAAATATCTTTGAAACATGATTAAACTAATTAAATGAAATATGTTAAATAATTATATCTTTGAAACATGATTAACCCATGGGAATGAAATGTATTTTATAACAATCTCCATGAAATAAACATAATCCATTAAAATAATGAATAATGATGGAATATATATATATATATATATATAATTCCCTAATAGATGATAAGTTACAATAAGGGTTGTTCACATTGATTAATGAAAATAATCTTAAAAGAGTATTAAAAACATTCTTGATTAAGATAATCCTTAAACATTCTAAATAGTCTCATAATACTATGGAACATTTCCGTCACTAACCCAAATAATGGAATAATTTTAAACAAAACATATAATATCAAAAAAATAATTATATTCATCATATATCATGTAAAAGGTTATTTATACACACATCATAAAATAATATAGGATTATAACCTAAAAAATGTCTCAATAGTAGAAAAGTGTGGCCAAAATCCATTGTTTACTTGGGTAACTTTGAAATTGTAGACCCCGAGAAAGGGGGATCATCACAAGAATTTTTAAAATGTAACATCATGTGACATTTTTTTAGTAACATTTTCATTACTTTTCATGGTTTTCCTATTTTGTTGTCTGGTAGGTCCGTAAGGGAGTTGGGAGGATACCTTTAATGGTTAAGTGAGAGTTTTATTGGAAGTTCTAGTACGAAACATGTTAGCACTATAACCTGATGGGGATTTACAAGTTATATAATATTATTACACACAATTAACATAGTAAAATAATAATAAATCCATTTTTTAAGAAAATACTATGTGTTTTATTGTAATTTATGTGAGTTGAAAATTAAACAATTTGTAATTGTGTTACATGTCGTGTAAAGAACCAATTATTTTTTTAAAGAATCATCTTAGATGAAAACCATATTTCTTCTTCTCGAGACATCCTTACACTCGACCTAAGAGCCATCCTAATGTGAATTTTTAGGCTCCAATCCCTTCTGGTCATTAATTTCATCAATTTATCAAAGTTTCAGTTGTTATGTGACCCTCCGGGTAATGGGTCCTCTTATCTCTCCATCTCATTATCTTTCCCTCCAAGAAATTTATTAAATCCTCGTGGGATGGATGAATTTAAAATTAAATTTTTGAATATTTTTTATAGGTTAGGTTCCAATATATTTTGGGCCTTCATTCATGTTGGAAAGATCTGTTTTAGGTGTTTTATTTTTATAAAAATGGTAGGTGGTTCTGTTATGGTGGATAATTTTGATTAGCCATAAATTTCTTAATTGAAATTCAATTTTTTTTATTTAATTTCAATTCCCTCATTTAAATTAAATTTCATTCAATTTTTTGATTAAAAATATATTTCTAGTGGAATGGGGATTTTTCTTTGATGGGAATGAAATTAGAAGTAAACATCTAATTCTATTAAATTAGGGTGTGTTTTTAAAATTGATAGAAAATTGTCAAAGTTAAATAGTTCAATATAATTTTTTATTTTGATTTATTGATATTTATTTCGATTATTATTTGAAAAAAGTGGCATACAATTATTTTAATCAAATCCCTATTGTTTTATCATGGATAAATGATTTATTTGATTAAAACCGCTTTTTGGTTTCTTGATTGAAAATTTTTCTATTTGAAATGGAGAATGAAATGAATTTAATTTTTGATAATTTTAAAATAAATATCCTATTATTGATTAAATTTTAGGATCTTATATATTGAGGTAGTTGGTGAGTTATTAGGAAAAAAATGCTTGTGTGGGAATTCCCTAGTACTAGATTAATGATTTACAAATCTAATGTTGGTCGGAGTGGTTTACTCAAGAGGGGGGGTGAATTGAGTACCAATTAAAATTTTTGTATTTAATAACAGTGTCTTAAAGACCCCCAAATAAAATAATAAATTAAACTGTAGTGAATTTATATCAAAGTAGAGGTTCTGTCAGATTCTCAAGGGATTGATTAATTCCCAGTTAATCAACACAGGAGTGTGTGATTATCTTTTGAAACTAACGTACTAATCTACACTTAACATAAAAACTTGCTAATTTAATTATCAAAGTAACTTTAAAAACAATATTGGTTTTAAAGTGGTTAGCAGCGGAATAAAACATTGAAAGAGATGGCACAACAATGTAACCAAGAGGTTCAGTCTCAAGCCGAGACTTAGTCCTCTCAAAAGTTTATATAAAAATGATCCACACCCTGGATCGGGGTTCAACAGTTTACAACTGTCCAGGTCCAAGACCTCTACCACTGTTCTTCGTGGGAAATAGTACAACAGCAACCAGCTGTCCAGGTCACACACGACCTCTACCACTTTTATTCGTGGGAAAGAAAGAATGAAAGAGTTTGGTTTGGATTTACAAATCCTTCAGTTTGAGTACAGGAGACAGTGTATGTGTTAGGTACAGCAGATAACACACACTTCTCGAAAAGTATAGTAATAAATCACAGAACAAGATATGTAGAGTTTAGAAGTGGTTCTGGTGATTTCAGTGTAACTCTGGACTCCTTTGGATTCGATCAGAAGTGAGTCTGAGTCCTCTTCTCGTTTCTGTTTGAGAAACAGAGTGTCGTATGCTCCAGGTTCACAGAGTGAAAATTGTAGTCGATGAAGCTCTTCGATATTCTTTTGTATGCACAGAACACTTCTCGAGTAGTCTTGATTGTATATGAGCTTCTCTGTGTTCTTGATTGGTTCTTCATGTATGTACAGAGCTTTTCTTGAGTATATCGTATGTCTTCCTTGTCTCTGTGTATTATCCCCTTTTCTCTTCAGCATAGTCTTCATGTATTTATGTCACGTGCAACAGGGGACATAAAAGATTTCCTTTCTGCAGGTACGAGGTACGGATTCCTGACATCCGACAACCTTTATCAGATATATGACAAATCATTAAAATGTATGATATGACTGTTAGATAGATAAAGATAAATAAAGAAATTCAAACAGTGAGTCGAGTGATCGGTAGGTAATCAGCATCGGTAGCTTGAACATCGGTAGCTCAATGTCATTAGTTGCTTTGACTCTATCGGTGGCTCTATGCGTCGGTTGGTACATGCTTGTATCGGTGACTTTGTTTATCGGTAGCTCCATGCGTCGGTAGCTCCATGCGTCGGTATCTCCATGCATCGGTAGCTCCATGCATCGGTAGCTCCATGCATCGGTAGCTTCATGCTTATCGGTAGCTGTGAGTCTGTCAGTAGCTTCGTCCATCGGTGACTCTTATTCCATCGGTAGCTATTTATACTTACACCGGTAGCTCTATATTTGTAAGTACATCGGTAGCTCTGTGTTAAGTATATCGGTGACTGTCTGTCGGTAGACTAAGTCTATCGGTAGACTGGTTACCGGTAGCTCTTTATCAGTAGCTATAGGCAGATTACTTATCTGTTTTATGCAGAACACATCCGATTGTGTTAGAATTCATTTATATATTGTATGAACATGGATAAATTAGGATTAACATTTTCCAAAGACTATTTTACGAATTATTATTGGTTTGATCACAGATGTGAAAGAATTAAAGTATAGATCAATGATACTTAAAAATATCATAGAGAATGAAAACATAATTGGGATTTTCAACACATATGAATACATGATTGAGATTATCAAAACAGGTGAGGTCAACAATCTCCCCCTTTTTGATAATCACAATTTATGATATGGGCATTTAACATAGTGAAAATATAATAGTAAAGAGTATAATATTGAAAATAATTTTCTCAGAGTAAACAGCATCAGAGATAATAGAAATAGTATGATACAGACATAAGTTATCAGAGGTAACAATCATAAGGTACTAAATAGACATAAGGTATCTGAGGTAAAAATGAAAAAAAAGGTAATGTGTCTCCCCTTATTCCTTATTTTTCTCCATTGAAAATATTTTTCATTCTCTCAGTTTGTTCTCCCCCGCTTGTTATTTTTCTCCCCCTTATTATTCTCCCTAAAATGGTTCTCCCCCTTTGTGATAATCAAAAAGTGGGAATGCATATATATATAGGAGACAAATAAAACATGAGAAGTAAAAGGAGTTCTTCTGTATTAGAGTAGTCAGAAAGTACAGAAACAGAATACAAATGAATTCCTATCAAAATTCCTGGCCACTGGATCATTCCACCTCTTCCACGTGAGATTTTCCTTTGGGATCAGTAGAAGGTTCGGGTGGTGAGGAGTCAGGTGAAGGTTTTGGAATGCCAGAAAAGATTAAAGGAGGCTGGGCCACTGACACAGAGTCAGGCCTGTAGGTTGAAGATCTTTGGGTGATCATTGGTGTGAGGCTTCGAATAGCTTGAGCAGGAGTCAGCTGGACTGTAGAAGCAGCTGAGGCAGAAGTAGGCAAAGCAGGAGGTATGATGACTGGTCTAGCATCAACATGCAAGAAGGGCAGCGGTAGATTTCTAAAATCCATAATAATTCCTCCTCCTCTTTCCATAGCAGAGATGAAATCATCTTTGTTCTCCATGAATTTCTCCAAGGCAGGAGTCAATTCTCTTAGTTTTCTCACTTGTTCTCTAAAAGCTTGAGTTACTGGGGGTAGCTTCATATTTTCCAACATCAGCTTGAAGTGGTGTTCGAGTTGATGCTTGGTGAAAATTCTGGTGAAGTAGTGATCCACTTTGTTCTTTATGGCTTCCTGAGAGGCAGAGGCTTCTCTCATATAATCTTGAACAATCTTCATTATTTCTCTCACAGAATCTCTTGTAGAAAGCACCACTCGACTCAGCTCTGATGAGTCCACAGATCCATTGGTTGAAATAGAACCAATCTCCTCTTTCAACATTGCTCGAACTTGATTCAGATCAACTGATAGTTTGGATGTGAGAGGGCCAACAGAGAAGGAAACAGTTTCTTTAAAACTCTTAGACAAACCACTGATTAGGCTTTGAACTTGATAGTCTTGTAATTGAACATGATCCTTCACTGAGGTTTTGAAACTTTCAAACACCGAGACAAACTGGCTTACTACACTCTTCACATAAGCTAGGTCCTTGTCAGCTTCAGACTTGGAGCTCATATAAGAATCCAAAGAAACAACTGATGTCTTGAGAGCTTCAAGATCTGCTTCGATCCTAGAAGACTGAGTCTGGCACTCTTTCACTTCTTCCATAAGCTCAGACATAAAAGAAGATAAATTACAAGCCAGAGAAAGCTCGAAGGATCTCTCTAACATTTTCATTTCTTCATAGAAGCTTTGCTTCATCTCAGCAACTGATGCACTGAATGATTCTTTCAGCTCATTCTTCGTGGATTCAAGATCAGATTTAGAGACAAAATCATTGGAAACAACTGCAACAGATCCTCTTGCTGATGCCAATCTAACTACAGAATCAGTCATTATTGAATTAAATGAGGATGAAAGAGAGGTTTCCATTAACTTCACTTCTTCAACAAAACTGGTTTTGAGGTCCTCTTTCAGCTTATTCAGATCATGAAATCTGACTACATCATCTGGCAACAACTCAGAAGCAAGATCATAATTGGTCTTCGGTCTATTCACAGTCATCTCATTATCAGAATCCGGATAATCCAATCCACAGACTATAAACCCTGGGTCTTCTACCCAGTCTCCAAGCTCAACAGCTACTGTAACATTTCCAAGAACAGATTGATGCTCCCACTCAATGGGTGCATACTCATGTATCACAACAGCATTCAGTGCTGGATTCTCATCATCAGAATCTTCTACTACAAGTTCCACCGGTGCAGCATCTAGAAGATCTTCTGATACAGGTACAGCTTCTTCTGTATCTCTTTCTACTTCAGCAGTCAGCATAGCTGAGCTTCCAATCAAAGGACTCATACTTAAACTACCAGAAGCAGGCGATTTAGATACATTCTCCTTTTCCTCTTCTTCTTGGTGAGGTACAGACTGGTCTTCCTCATGAGTAGACAAAATTTCCTCTACCTTTCCTTTCCTAGAATAAACCAATTCTGCAACAGGACTTGGGGGCAAGTCTGGATCTCCTCCAACATCCATGGGAGTTTCTTCTTCTTCTTCTATTTCTTCTTCTGTTTCACTACTATAAACAGGTTCCTCTTCATCAGGTCTCAGAATCGGATCTCTCATATCCTTTGGTCTTAAGGGATGATCCACAGGATTAAACCTATCATATATCTTCTGATCATCACTGACCCATTCTCCCTTCCACGGGTTCTAGTTAATTTTCATGTACTTACATACAGTCGAGGTGATGCAGAAATTGTTCTTCACTACAACTGTCTCATCCTGAGACTCAGCTATTCCTTTCACTTTTATCATTACAGAAATTAGCTTGGAAAAGAACAAAGCATTAGTCTTTGACTTTGGTCTAATCATGTCTTCCATTTGAAGCATTAACAATCTGCACAGATTGATTTTTACACCATGTCTTAGCAAATGAAGAAGATAGATATCCTGATATCTCAGATTTGCAAAATCTCCTCGCCTTGGTATCAACACATGCTGAACAAACTTGAAGAGCAGTCGATTCTCTCCATCCATTTCAGCAGCAACCACTTGCCTTTGAGTCCCATTACCAGTCATCTCTTGTAAGGCGGTTTCATAATCAAAGATATCACTGCTAGGTGGCATTTCTCTTGATACATACCTAGAGACACCTTCATGTGGTACTTTAAAACTCTCAGCCCACTCTACTGAAGAAAAAGACATCTCTTTTCCATTTAAAAACGAGCTTACCAGATTCTCATTTTCAGCCTTTTCGAAGGTTACAAACTTGTATAACTGTTTTACTAACTTCGGGTAGTATGGGCCTTTATTATTCGAGAAACAATCCACCCATTTCTGGTCCTCCAGAATTTCGAGTACCAACGATTTGCTAGGCAGTAGCCATTCCACGCACAGTTCTTTCTCGATTACTATGTCTCTATTCTGCAAGTGGGGATTCACTGGTCGCTTTCCCGATCTAGTTCTGACTTCACTAACACTGGCTTTATGTTGTGTCTTCTGCTTCTTAGCGTTTGGTTCTCCACTTTCATCTCTGACGATAGGAAGCTTAGTTTTTTCCATCGCGGGTTTAGGGTTCTTGGCCGATTTGGGAGCAAAGGTTCGAAGGTGAGAGGTTCTGAGCTCGGTGAGGTAGGAAGTGGTTTAGACTTAGTTTTTATAATTTAGTAATTCCAAATAAACAACTAAAATATAGTAATAAAATAAAATGATTCATATTCTTGGTGGCAGACAGAAGTTTTAAAAACCTTGCATCGGTGTGAGTTAATCATCGGTGAGAAAAACAAATCAGTGAGAATTGTACATCGGTGAGAATTTTCAACATCGGTGAGAATTTCACATCGGTGAGAATTTTCAACATCGGTGAGAATTTCACATCGGTGAGAATTTTCAACATCGGTGAGAATTTCGCATCGGTGAGAATTTTCAACATCGGTGAGAATTTCACATCGGTGAGAATTTTCAACATCGGTGAGAATTTCACATCGGTGAGAATTTTCAACATCGGTGAGGATTTTCACATCGGTTGTGATTAAACATTCCCAATTCGTGTCTTATGTAACATAGCCTATCCGAACATAAAGGTTTAGTGAAAATATCAGCCAATTGATGTTCAGTGCCAATAAATTAAAGAGAAATATCACCTTTTTGATAGTGATCTCTTAGGAAATGGTGTCTTACATCTATGTGTTTGGTTCTAGAGTGAGATACAGGATTCTTAGAGATGTTTATTGCACTGGTGTTATCACAGTTGATTGAAACATGTTTAAAAACATATCCATAGTCTAAAAGAGTGTGTTTCATCCACAGAATTTGTGCACAGCAACTACCAGCAGCTATATATTCTGCTTCAGCAGTAGATAATGCAACTGAGTTCTGTTTCTTACTACACCAAGAAACTAAGGATTTTCCAAGAAATGACATGTTCCTGATGTGCTTTTTCTATCTAACTTACAACCAGCAAAGTCAGCATCTGAATAACTCATTAACTCAAAGGATTGTCCTTTTGGGTAAAACAAACCTAAGTTAACCGTGTGTTTGTGATATTTAAAAATTCTTTTGACAGCAAGCAAATGAGATTCTTTTGAATTAGCTTGAAGTCTAGCACACATACACACACTAAACATAATATCAGGTCGACTAGCAGTAAGATAAAGTAAACTACCAATCATACCTCTGTAATTTGTTTGATCAACTGGTTTCCCAGTTTCATCTGCATCCAATTTACAGGTAGTACTCATAGGAGTTTCACTTTCCTTGATACTATCCAGACCAAAACGTTTTAAAAGATCCTTTGTATATTTACATTGATTCAAAATAATACCATTATCATTTTGAAATACTTGAAATACAAGAAAGTACTTAAGTTCTCCCATTAAGCTCATTTCAAATTCATTTTGCATACTTTTTGAAAAATCAGTACATAAAGAGTGTTTAGAAGATCCAAAAATAATATCATCAACATATATTTGTACAACTAAAACATCTTTAGAAATTCTTTTAATGAAAAGATTTGGATCAGCAATCCCTTTAGTAAAACCTTTTGAAATAAGGAAATTGCTAAGTCTATCATACCAAGCTCTTGGAGCTTGTTTTAAACCATACAAAGCTTTAGAAAGTTTAAAAACTTGATTTGGAAAATGGGGGTTAGTAAATCCAGGTGGTTGTTCTACAAAAACATCTTCAATTATAAAACCATTTAAAAAAGCACTTTTCACATCCATTTGATACAACTTGAAATCCAGATGTGCAGCATATGCAAGTAAGATCCTAATGGATTCTAGTCTAGCTACAGGTGAAAAAGTATCCTCATAGTCTATACCTTCTTCTTGACTATATCCTTGTGCAACTAGTCTAGCTTTGTTTCTAACTATATTTCCAGATTCATCTACTTTATTTCTAAAAACCCATTTTGTGCCTATTGTCAAAGTGTCCTTAGGTCTGTCAACTAATTCCCAGACTTTGTTTCCTTCAAACTGATTTAATTCTTCCTGCATAGCTATTACCTAGAATTCATCATTGATAGCATCATTGATATTTTTGGGTTCTAGCTGTGAAAGAAAAGCTTGATGTTCAACCTGGTTTCTTAGAGAAGCTCTAGTTTGTGTTCCTCTATCAAGATTACCAACAACAGCTTCTAAAGGATGATTCTTTAGAATCCTCATTGATCTGGAAAAGGTTGGACTAGAAATTTCAGGTTCATCTATAGGTTCGGGTTCAACAAAAGCAGATTCTGGAAAAAGTCCAGAACTGGATGCTTTGATAACAGGTTCTTTAGATTTATCATTAAGGTCCAGAATAGAAAAATCTTCTTCAAGATTCTCAAGAGAAGTTTTAGGCTCATGTGGATCAGTTTCATTGAATTTGATGTGAACAGATTCTTCCACACATTTAGTTTTCTTATTGAATACTCTATAGGCTTTACTTAAAATAGAGTAACCCAGAAAAATTCCTTCATCACTTTTGGAAGCAAACTTATCCAGATTATCTTTAGTATTCAGAATAAATACTTTGCAACCAAAAACTTTAAAGTAATTAACCTTAGGTTTTCTATTGTTCCACAATTCATAAGGGGTTTTCTTAAGAACTGGTCTGATTAAGACTCTATTAATGACATAACAAGCTGTATTTACAGCTTCAGCCCAAAAATAAATAGGCAGATCATATTCATTGGGCATGGTTCTAGAAATTTCTTGAAGGGTTCGGTTTCTTCTTTCTACTACACCATTCTGTTGGGGTGTTCTAGGGGCAGAAAAGTTATGAGTATAGCCATTGTGTGAGAAATAAGATTCAAAATCTTGATTTTCAAACTCACGACCATGATCACTCCTCAAGGTTTTAATCTTAAGTCCATTAAGGTTCTCTACAGATTTAGAGTATTTAACAAAGTAAGAACAAGCTTCACTTTTGTGAGCTAGAAAATATACCCAAGTATATCTAGAAAAGTCATCTACAATAACATAAACATAGTGCTTCCCATTTAAACTAGAAACTCTTGATGGTCCAAACAAATCCATGTGAACCAATTCAAGTGGTTGAGAAGTCGAAACTTCTTTCTTTGATTTAAAAGAAACTTTGTGTTGTTTTCCCTTTTGACAGGGGTTACACACTCTATCATTTGGGAATTCTAATTTAGGTAGGTCTATAACTAGGTTTTTTTCTAGAGAGTTTTCTAAGTGAGTGAATGTTGCAATGTCCCAATCTTCTGTGCCATAGCCAATATTCTTTATGAAAAGCATTCAAACAAGTAATATTCTGCTTAGCTAAAGAATTCAGATTAACAGCATAAACATTTTCATTTCTTAAGGCAGAAAATACCAAAACATTCTTAGAATTAAAAACTTTGCAAGAATCATTTTCAAATTTAACATGAAAACCATCATCACATAACTGAGAAATACTTAATAAATTGTATTTAAGGCCATCAACAAATAAAACTTTAGAAATAAAAATTGAATCAGTGTTACCAATCTGGCCTAGGCCGACGATTTTCCCTTTTGAGTTATCACCAAAGGTGACAAAGCCTCCATCAACTTTTATTAAACTCTTGAAACAAGAAAAGTCTCCTGACATATGTCTTGAACATACACTGTCCAAATACCAGGTCTCTTTACAGGAGCTCTTTAAGCAAGTTCCCTACAAAACAGATTTAGATGGGAGATGATTTTGGTACCCAGATTTTCTTGGGTCCAGACAGGTTAGCCAATAACACTTTAGGTACCCATATTTGTCTAACGGGTCTCATATAATTTGTAGAATTGATATACTTTGAAAGATAAACTTTATTAGATCCATAGATATGTATATAACTGGTTGAAGCATATGAAGTTCCAGAATTACCTTCATTCTGTCCAGATTTAGAAATGAATCTAGTTTTGGCAATTTTCCTTTGTCCAGGTTGGTATCCTATACCAGTAGTATATTTAGGTGCTATTTGCTTTCCTAGCATCTGTGTTAGTGTATTTTTGCCATTGGTGAACTTCTCTATGTCTTTCTTGAGTTGCTCATTAGATAGTTTCAGTTCAGTGTTTTCTTTTAATAGTTGAGCATTCTTCTCCTTTTCTATATCAAGATCAGATTTATGCTTAACACTTAAAGCATGTTGTTTCTTTAAACCTTTGTATTTATCCTTAAGTTCATTACATGTCTCTTCCATCATATCACAATATTCAAACAGTTCAGATTTAGACATGTTATCACCTTCAGAATCATCTCCAGAATAATATGAATTTGAAGCAGGAGTTTCTGATGTTACCTCAGAAGTGTTTGTCATAAAACACATGTTGGCTCGATTCCTTTCAGAGTCTGAAGATTCAGCTTCACTTGTGCTGTCTTCTGAAGCACTCCAAGTAGCCTTCATGGCTTTCTTAAACTTATTGTCCTTATGTTAATATTTCTTTTTATACTTCAGCTTTGGACAGTCGGCTTTAATGTGTCCTTTTCTCTTGCACTCATAGCAGACAACATCATCTGAGCTGTCATTCTTCTTCCAATACTTTTTCCATTTGCCTTGGTGATCATACTTACCCTTATAATTTGTTTTTCTGAAGAACTTCTTTTTCCTATAAAATTTCTTAAATCTTCTAGCAATGTGAGCCATCTCAGCATCACTGTCAGAATCACTTTCACTGTCTTCACAGCTTGAACTTTCAACTACAGCTTGAAGCTTTTCTTTGTCCTTATTCTTTGAAGTTGAGGATTTGAAAGCGACCGACTTTCTTGCAGGTTCATTTTCTTCCTCCTTATTCACTTTAAGCTCTTCTTCATACATCATCAGCTTGCCAATTAGTTCCTTGACAGGTAGAGCAGCAATGTCACATGATTCTCTGATTGAGACAGATGTGCCTCTCCATCTATCAGGTAGACATCTCAAAATTCTCATAATTTGTTCCTTCGATGAGACATCCTTTCCCAGTGAGATCATTGTATTGAAAATTTCATTGAACCTGAGATACATGTCAGAAATGGGTTCGTCAGGCTTCATTTTAAAATTATCATACTTGATAGTATAAGTGTTCAATCTCATTTCTTTAACATTCGTTGTTCCTTCATGAGAAACAGCTAAGGTATCCCAAATTTCATATGCAGTTTTACAAGCAGAAATTCTATTAAACTCTTCATCTCCTAGAGCACAGTACAAAGCATTCTATAGCTTTATAGTTGTTATTGTAAGCAGTCTTTGTAGGTTCATCCCAAGTAGATCTAGCAGTTTTGGGAATTTTGTATTCTGATTCAATAGCAGTCCAAATATCAAAACCTATGCTTTCTAGATGAATTTTCATTTTCAGTTTCCACTGAGCATAATTAGTTCCATTGAAGAAAGGTGGCCGGTTAGTAGTAGCACCCTCAAGTCTATTGTCCATGATGAGAAAATTTTAAAGAGATAAAAATTTAGATACAACAGAAATTTTATGAACTTTAAAATACAACTAAAATCACAGTTCAAAAGCAGATTACTTTTTGAAAGTATTTTCAATCCTCTGATACCAAGTGTTGGTCGGAGTGGTTTACTCAAGAGGGGGGGTGAATTGAGTACCAATTAAAATTTCTGTATTTAATAACAGTGTCTTAAAGACCCCCAAATAAAATAATAAATTAAACTGTAGTGAATTCATATCAAAGTAGAGGTTCTGTCAGATTCTCAAGGGATTGATTAATTCCCAGTTAATCAACACAGGAGTGTGTGATTATCTTTTGAAACTAACGTACTAATCTACACTTAACATAAACACTTGCTAATTTAATTATCAAAGTAACTTTAAAAACAGTATTGGTTTTAAAGTGGTTAGCAGCGGAATAAAACTTTGAAAGAGATGGCACAACAATGTAACCAAGAGGTTCAGTCTCAAGCCGAGACTTAGTCCTCTCAAAAGTTTATATAAAAATGATCCACACCCTGGATCGGGGTTCAACAGTTTACAACTGTCCAGGTCCATGACCTCTACCACTGTTCTTCGTGGGAAATAGTACAACAGCAACCAGCTGTCCAGGTCACACACGACCTCTACCACTGTTATTCGTGGGAAAGAAAGAATCAAAGAGTTTGGTTAGGATTTACAAATCCTTCAGTTTGATTACAGGAGACAATGTATGTGTTAGGTACAGCAGATAACACACACTGCTCGAAAAGTATAGTAATAAATCACAGAACAAGATATGTAGAGTTTAGAAGTGGTTCTGGTGATTTTAGTGTAGCTCTGGACTCCATTGGATTCGATCAGAAGTGAGTCTGAGTCCTCTTCCTGTTTCTGTTTGAGAAACAGAGTGTTGTATGCTCCAGGTTCACAGAGTGAAAATTGTAGTCGATGAAGCTCTTCGATATTCTTTTGTATGCACAGAACACTTCTCGAGTAGTCTTGATTGTATATGAGCTTCTCTGTGTTCTTGATTGGTTCTTCTTGTATGCACAGAGCTTTTCTTGAGTATATCGTATGTCTTCCTTGTCTCTGTGTATTATCCCCTTTTCTCTTCAGCAGAGTCTTCATGTATTTATGTCACGTGCAACAGGGGACATAAAAGATTTCTTTTCTGTAGGTACGAGGTACGGATTCCTGACATCCGACAACCTTTATCAGATATATGACAAATCATTAAAATGTATGATATGACCATTAGATAGATAAAGATAAATAACGAAATTCAAACAGTGAGTCGAGTGATCGGTAGGTAATCAGCATCGGTAGCTTGAACATCGGTAGCTTGAACATCGGTAGCTCAATGTCATTAGTTGCTTTGAATCTATCGGTGGCTCTATGTGTCGGTTGGTACATGCTTGTATCGGTGACTTTGTTTATCAGTAGCTTCATGCGTCGGTAGCTGCATGCGTCGGTAGCTCCATGCATCGGTATCTCCATGCATCGGTAGCTCCATGCATCGGTAGCTTCATGCTTGTATCGGTAGCTGTGAGTCTGTCAGTAGCTTCGTCCATCGGTGACTCTTATTCCACCTGTAGCTATTTATACTTACACCGGTAGCTCTATATTTGTAAGTACATCGGTAGCTCTGTGTTAAGTATATCGGTGACTGTCTGTCGGTAGACTAAGTCTATCGGTAGACTGGTTACCGGTAGCTCTTTATCAGTAGCTATAGGCAGATTACTTATCTGTTTTATGCAGAACACATCCGATTGTGTTAGAATTCATTTATAACTTTTATGAACATGGATAAATGAGGATTAACATTTTCCATAGACTATTTTACAAATTATTATTGGTTTGATCACAGATGTGAAAGAATTAAAGTATAGATCAATGATACTTAAAAATATCATAGAGAATGAAAACATAATTGGGATTTTCAACACATATGAATACATGATTGAGATTATCAAAACAGGTGAGGTCAACATCTAACATTATCATTTTAAAAGACCTAATTCCCCGTGGGATTTTGATTAATATTATTTAATGAATGTTAGAGAAAAATGTTTGAACATTTTCATTGTCATTATATAAGTGTGTGAGGATTACATAGACTAGAACTATTTAACCTCATCGAATATGGGCATGTTACTTGTTGTTTATATTGTAAGTATTTTCATTTTTTTGTAAATTTTTTTACACATCCCTTATGAATTTATATAAATTTCTATATATAATATTTCTATTAATCAATTTTTTTAAAATATATCAATCATTTTAAATTTATAGAATTATTTTTTAAAAATATTATTTTTAGTTACCATAACTTTTTATTTAAAATTAAAATTTCTATTTGTTTAATTAAATATTGGATTCATATTAAGGAAATAATTTTAAGACCCTATTGGGTTTTAATGTCATGAACCAGCTTGATAACCACAATAACCTGATAACCATGTTGATTCTAAAATGTCTCCAAGGACATTCTCGATCATCACAGTTTGGGGACTACCACCTGGGATCATTCAACATGTAAGTGGGAAAGAATTTTTTACAAAACATATTAGAGGGATGACCATAATTTTAATATGTATATAAAAAATATACTCCATTTGGATTAAATTACATAATAAAAAAAGGACAAAATTTCCAATGTATAAAAAACAGGTACCAAATGAAGAAAAATAGACCAAGGCCCCTAAGCACATACCTCATCATGACCAAGGTTCAAAATTTGGATTCAACTCCAAGAGATCCTTTCTCATTGCTTAAAAATTGAAAAAGAATCACTATAAACACACAGTAGATAAATTAGGCTGTGAGACTAATCCTATTAAGATACCACCAAAGATTCTATAATAGATTTCATATATAGATTATCCACTAAAACTCATTCCATTATCAAAATAAATAGTTTAGAAAATTCCATATCATATTTAACAAAACAAGCTATATGGTTTCAAAGTCATGGAAAATACATTTTTATCATATGATATACTTTACAAAAGATAGAATATTTCTAAGACAATGGAATAAATAAAAAAATTACCTTAAATAGTTTTTGAATATCCATAAAAGGCATGTAATGTTTTATTACATCATATGAATACATTTATATCCAAAATATGAATAAATAAGTGAGCTATATTGTCATCTTCCAAAAGGTTTGATAGTCTTACACAACTATCAGATTTCTCACTCTCTTTGTGATCTCAGAAAAATTCGTATATGCATGTCCCCCAAGACTATACCAATGAGAGTAATCAACCCCCCCCCCCATCATGGTGTTACCCATTTTAGGTATGTTTTATAAAAATGAAATTGCATAGACTGAATCCAAATAACTCACTAACTACCTAAGGCTTCAATGCGATCTTACAAGATGAGAAATTTATTTTAATTCTCTTTCAAATACAAAAAATCACCTTCTTTTATTTAAAAAAATAAAAATTTTGTTACATTTAAAACCAAAAGGGGTTATAACAAGAAAAACATTCCTCTTTAAAAATATAAAACCACTAGGTTTTATTTAAAACATTTAAATCCATTTTTACAAGTTTAAATTGCATTGTAAACCCATTCCATCTATTCCAAATTTTATTTCCACAGTTAAATTCAATAATTTAATTGAAAACAATTCCATAAAATCAGAAATATAAAATCAACAATTTAAATCAAACAATTTCCATGAACACACACTAATTTAATGGAATTGGGGGATTCAAATATGTTCATGAAAAAAATTTCAAAATATCTTGATTCAAATGAATTAGTTTTTTAACAAATTAATTTAAAGACTGTTTGAGAAATTTAATTTAAATCTTCCAATGAAATAAATCAATCAATTTAGGAATAATAAATTATGAAATATGGGATAGAATAACCTACATTTTTTCTAAAACCTGACACTCGAAACAACACTCGTCAGCGAGAATGAAGGCATAGAAGATCTCAAAAATCAAAAAAGAAAAATGATCCATCATCATGGGGGAAAGATCCATTAATTTTAGGAGAATCCATTGAAATCCAAACAGAGGAGAAGAATGAAAACATGAAGAAAAATGAAGAATGCTTACCTTTATATCACCCGTAAAATCAATGATGATCTTACACTAAAATAATGGATCTAGAAGGGTTGAAAGGATCCATTACTCACCAATGAATTGATTGGGTTTAGGGAAGAGGAATTGGAGTGGAGTGAATGATGAAATTCCAAGCACAGTTCTCCTTTTATATTCTGTAGTTAGGGTGTGTCAGAATGAGTTCTTTAGTTATATTTCATGTCCAATTTATTATTTTAATTGATGAAAAAAAATTTATTTTGTTACATCGATTTAAAATATTTTACTTGATGACTTGTAATAAAAATTGACATCATGAAATTCTTAGGTTTTTTAACCTTCGAAACACATATAGGTCTGCATTTAAACTCAATGCACATAGTTAAAAACCATTATTTAACTTGATCATGATGCATAGTGATCAATCATGATGTGTACCCATAATAGTGTGAATCCATTCATTACATGAATTCAGAACCATTAAATGGTGTGTAATGTTGTTACATGGAATGTAATGCATTAGAATTCTGTAGAAATTCATTATTAAGTATGAGAATCCACCAAACCGCTTACTTCACCCTTAAATGATTCCTCCCAATTCTAAATCCACCCTTTCTTAAAAAATTAAATGGAAAACCCCGACAACATTTAAGGCATACCGATTAAGATGATAAAGGAATGTCACAACATTCCCACTATAAGAACCCTACGTCCTAATAATGAATAATAAAAATCTTATATGTTGAATATTTGAGGCCACTTATCTCTTATCAGCTCCTCACATTCCCACATCTTCTGACTATCATAAACAAGCTTACATATCACACAATCTAATGGTATTATCCTCCCACAATGTACATTGGTATTAGAATCAACAACTATGACTGGTCGAACCATTTATTAAAAATCAGGCTCAATTTCAATATCATTTTAGCTCTATAAGATAGATGGAAAAGAAAGAACCTTTCCCAGTTATGATACATGGAATAGGTTATGTATCGATATAATCTGTTGTGGAAGTGATAAATGGTATGAAACATTCATAACCTACAAAACCACCAGGAAAGGTTGCACAAAATGAGGAGAAATCTATCTTTTCCTACCAAATAATTGATGACCCAATCGGGGTGAAACATTCAATAACACTTGATCACCAAATAAATACTCAAAAGGTCTGTGTTTTTTATCAACTTTTGTATTGTATATTTTTTTGCTATTAAAATTTTCTAATGAATCAGTTAAATATTATTTTTTCTCTCCAACACCAATCATGGTCCAACTAAATAACTTTCACCAATCTCGGAACTACATAATAGAGATTTACAGGGTTTTCCATAAAAGGCCTTAAAAAGAGACATCATGATTGTAGACTTGTAACTATTGTTATAAGACAACTCAACCAGTCCAAAGTGCTCATCCCAAACCCCATAGAAGTTGGTAACATAAGAGTGAAACATTTTTGCAAAAATACGTATAGAAATTATAGTTTGGCCATCTGAATGGGGATGGTTGGACATGCTCAAATGAAAAAGAATCACTACAAACACACAGTTGATAAATTAGGTTGTGAGCCTAATCCTATTAAGATACCACCAAAGATTCCTTATCAGATTTCATATATAGATTATCCACTAAAACTCATTCCATTATCAAAATAAACAGTTTAGGAAATTCCATATCATATTTATCAAAACATGCTATATGGATTCAATGTCATGGAAAATACATTTTTATCATATGATATACTTTACAAAAGATAGAATATTTTTAAGACAATGGAATAAATAAAAAAATTACTTAAAAAAGTTTTTGAAAATCCATCAAAGTCATGTAAAGTATTATTACATCATACGAATACATTTATATCCCAAATATGAATAAATAAGTGAGCTACATTGTCAACTTCCAAAAGGTTTGATAGTCTTACACAACTATCAGATTTCTCACTCACTTTGTGATCTCAGACAAATTCGTATATGCATGTCCCCCAAAGACTATACTAATGAGAGTAATCAACCCCCCCCCCCATCATGGTGTGACCCATTTTAGGTATGTTTTATAACAATGAAATTTCATAGACTAAATCCAAATAACTCACTAACTACCTAAGGATTCCATACGATCTTACAAGATGCGAAATTTATTTTAATTCTCTTTCAAATACAAAAAATCACCTTCTTTTATTTAAAAAAATAAAAAATTTGTTACATTTAAAACCAAAAGGGGTTATGACAAGAAAAACATTCCTCTTTAATAATATAAAACCACTAGGTTTTATTTAAAACATTTAAATCCATTTTCACAAGTTTAAATTGCATTGTAAACCCATTCCATCTATTCCAAAATTTATTTCCACAGTTAAATTCAACAATTTAATTGAAAACATTTCCATAAAATCAACAATAAAAAATCAACAATTTAAATCAAACAATTTCCATAAACACACATTAATTTAATGGAATTGGGGGATTCAAATATGTTCATGAAAAAAATTTCAAAATATCTTGATTCAAATGAATTAGTTTTTTAAAAAAATAATTTAAATAATGTTTGAGAAATTTAATTTAAATCTCCCAATGAAATCAATAAATAAATTTAGGAATAATAAATTATGAAATATGGGATAGAATAAACTATATTTTTTCTAAAACCTGACACTTGAAAAAACACTCGTCATCGAGAATGAAGTCATAGAAGATCTAAAAAATCAAAAAAGAAAAATGCTACATCATCATGGGGGAAAGATCCATTAATTTTAAGAGAATCCATTGAAATCCCAACAGAGGAGAAAAAGGAAAACATGAAGAAAAATAAATAATGCTTACCTTTATATCACCCGTAAAATCAATGATGATCTAACACTAAAATAATGGATCTAGAAGTGTTGAAAGGATCTATTACTCACCAATGAATTGATTGGGTTTAGGGAAGAGGAATTGTAGTGGAGTGAATGAGGAAATTCCAAGCACAGTGCTCCTTTTATTGTCTGTATTCAGGGTGTGTCAGAATGAGTGCTCCAATTATATGTCATGTCTAATTTATTATTTTAAATGATGAAAACAAATTTAATTTGTCACACCAATTTAAAATAGTTTACTTGATGACTTGTAATAAAAATTGACATCATGAAATTCTTAGGTTTTTTATCCTTCGAAACACATACAGGTCTGCATTTAAACTCAATGCACAGAGTTAGAAACCATTATTTAACTTGATCCTGATGCGTAGTGATCAATCATGATGTGTACCCATAATAGTGTGAAGCCATTCATTACATGATTATAGAACCATTACATGGTGTGTAATGTTGTTACATGGAATGTAATACATTAGAATTCTATAGAAATTCATTATTAAGTATGAGAATCCACCAAACCGCTTACTTCACCCTTAAATGATTCCTCCCAATTATAAATCCACCCTTTCCTAAAAAATGAAATGGAAAACCACATCAACATTTAAGGCATACCGATTAAGATGATAACGGAATGTCACAACATTCCCACTATAAGAACCCTACATCTTGATAATGAATAATAAATATCTTATATGTTTAATATTTGAGGCCACTTATCTCTTATCAGTTTCTCACATTCCCACATCTCTTGACTATCATAAACAAACTTACATATCACACAATCCAAAGTTATTATCCTCCCAAAATGTACATTGGTATTAGAATCAACAACTATGACTGGTCGAACCATTTATTAAAAATCAGGCTCAATCTCTAGATTATTTTAGCTCTATAAGAGAGATGGACAAGAAAGAACCTTTCCCAGTTATGATACATGGAATAGGTTATGTATCGACATAAGCTGTTGTGGAAGTGATAAATGGTATGAAACATTCATAACCTACAAAACCGCCAGGAAAGGTTGCACAAAATGAGGAGAAATCTATCTTTTCCTACCAAACCATTGATGACCCAGTCGGGGTGAAACATTCAATAACACTTGATCACCAAATAAATACTCAAATGGTCTGTGTTTTTTATCAACATATGTATTATATCTTTTTTTTTGCTATTAAAATTTTCTAATGAATCAGCTAAATATTAGTTTTTATCTCCCACACTAATCATGGTCCAACTAAAGAACATTCACCAATCTCTGAACTACATAATAGATATTTACAGGGTCTTCCATAATAGGCCTTAAAAAGAGCCATCATGATTGCATACTTGTAACTATTGTTATAAGAAAACTCAACTAGTCCCAAGTGCTCATCACAAACCCCATAGAAGTTGGTAACCTAAGAGTGATGCATTTTTGCAAAAATACGTATAGAAATTTTAATTTGGCCATCTGAATGTGGATGGTTGGACATGCTCAAATGAACCTGAGAACCCAGTGGCTCTTGAAGGCCTATCCAAAAAATGATAAGTAAGACGGGGATCTATATCAGATACTATAGTAGAAACAACTCTTATTAATGAAAAATATATTTCATATAGATATCCCCCAACAATTAAACATTGGATTTATCTTGAATGGGTATAATGTGTGATGAATTCATCAACCTATCGATCACAACCCATATCACATTCTTCCTTCTCTTGGTACGTGGACACCCGACCACAAAATACATATATTTCTTACCCCACTTCAATGTCCTGATTGAAAGTGTCTAAAGTAAAATGGAAGCTTTATGGTTCCAGCATTCAATTGTTGGCATGTATTGAAATTAGAGACAAACTGAGAAATTTATATCCTCATCCCTGGCCACAAAAACTATCATGGCATATTATAGAATATTTTTTGGGTTTTCAGGTGCACTACCCACTAGAAATTATGAAAATCCCCCATTACATATTTACTAGCAGTTAACCGCACAACATGGTAGTTATGATAACATAGAATACCCTCCTTGGAGGATAACAACTAAGACATTATATCTAAACCATAGAGAGTTTATACAGAGATATATAATTCATCATCAAGCTCTTTTTTATAAATAATCGAATCATGGTGAGTGGATATAAAATTATCACTGGCTAAAGAAGCTTATTCCAATTTCTCTTGAATATCAATATGAAACTGTGAAAAAATTCCAAGAAATTATATTACAATAAATATTCCTTCATTGATTATGTTGGTAGTTTCATGTTCAACGCATCTATAATGAAATTCGCTTTCCCTGGGGTATATGAGATTTCAAATTAGAGAGACTACAGGTACTCCACCAAACGTATTTATAGAAGATTAAAATATTTTTGAGAGAAAATATAACAATTACTTTTCTTGTCTTAATACATAGTAAACCATTCTCTATAATGGTAGGGTTGCTAAATATTATGTTCATGTATCATAACTTCTAATTCAAGGTCATGGGTTGCAAAATTCTTTTTATGTGGCCTAAATTGGTGAGATACGTAGGAAATAACATGATTACCTTTCATAAGAACACAACCCAAACCTGAACCCGATGCATCAAAAAAGACCACATAGCCTTGACAGACCTCTGGAAGTGCTAAAACAAACATTGTACTCGAAAGAAATTTCATATCAACAAAATAACTCTAAAATTTATCATCCTAAATAAAATTCATCCCGACCAAGTTAGATTAGTCATTAAAGAATCCAACTTTAGGATTTCTTTCAAAAACCTAGGGTAGTATCTTGATAATCCAAAGATTCATTTAATTTTGAAGATATTTTTTCATTTCTCTAAATTCAAAATAGCCTTCACCTTTTAAATAACAACTAATATACCATGTCTAGACACAACATGTTTCATGAATTTCACTTATTGAATCTAGAAGTCACACTTTGAAATCATGGAATAAAGGTGGTGATATCTCAGCACACATAAAACTGTTCTTATATGATTCACATGGTCCTCCTCGGATTTAGAGTGGAAAATAATGTTATCAAAAAATACTACGAAAAAACAATCTGGATACTCATGGAAAATATTATTCATTAAATATATAAAAAATTTAGATGAATTATTCAAAATAAATGTAATAACCTAGTACTCATAATGGATATACCTTATCATAATGTAAGTTTTATGAATGTTAGTGTAACACCCTGAGATTTTATGAAAAGTAATATTTAAATTTCATTAATGTCTTGTGTTGTACGATACACCAAAAAGATCTTTCACAACATGCATCCTTGGCTTGCCTTTCATTACACGCAATCATGACCTTCCCCGATAGCATGTGTAGTACGCAATACCGAGTTTCACTAAACAACGATATGCTATTAAAATATTATTAAAACTAGCCGTTATGAATAGTAATAACCACTTTTTGAAATTATTTAAATTTTATTTTTCAAAATGGACTTCATTTTTTGGAATATCAATATTAGCGTAGGGTGAAATTTTGGTACTTTTCGGATAACTTTCATATTCTGATAAATAGTGAAAATTACTAAATTTTAATTAAAAACAACTTTTTTAATCGAAATAATTAAAATTGATAAATTATTAATTTGAGTGGATTTAAAGTATATTTAGAATATATTTTTACAATTTAATACAATTTTGGTCATTGTATGTAATTTCACATTTACACCGGACATAAACAAGTGTCAATCTTTTGATAGTTATTATCTCTTAAAAACACGCTATTTTTTTGACGATGAGAATTAATTTTTAAATTAGTTAATGTAAATGATATCTTTTGAATTTGGTAAAAATATACATCATTTTTGAATTCATAATATCAAATATAGCTTAGGCCTAATTTTTGGTATTTTTTTGGAAACTTTCATTTTTTGATGAATAGTGAAACCAAAAAGTTGTAGTTAAAAAACCGAATTTTTCATAAAACATAATTTTACCACTTTTGTGAGTAGAATTTCGAAAATACAAGAGACATAGTTAATATCAAGGACTAAAATTTGGTTCAATGAGATGAAAATAATTTTTGGTGAATAGTAACTTTTTACTTTTTTTACCACGGTTAAAAGTAAATAGGGTAATTAAGGGTACAAATGATATTATTATTACCCTACCACATGTCCTAATTCTATTGGATAAGTGTAATTCGACCAAAAACAACCTTAGGAATAAAATATGTCCATTTAGGCCCACTTGGATTAGATTAGGACATTTATTATTAATTTATTTAAAGAAGAGTTAAAATAGTTAAAATCAAAGTTTAATAAGTAGATAATTTTTAATATAGGGTTATACATAAGATAAATTCGAATATAAATATTCATTAGAAATATAAAAATATTTCCTACATAATGGTTTTTTTTTATTTTTAGACATTAAATAATTTAATTTATTTATGACACAATGATGATGCAGTAATTATCTTATTAATGAAATATTGACATAATTGATGTTATATAAATACCCAACTAAATATAATTTGAGACTTTTTATGAATTACATAAATTTTATAGGTTAATATGACATGTTAGTATTGATTTAATTAACTTTTTCTGAAGTAATCATTCTGTTATGATTTTCACAAAAATCAATTACTAAATAGTTTCAAAATTGACATAAAATAGTTTTTAAAACAAATATTATATTATTAATTGTTTTTTTATTCCTAAAAATCTAAGGTTCGTCAAAATGACTTATATAAGGTTATATATATTAATAATAAACAACTTTTCGTTCGTTTGGCTTGTTATAGTATGTTTATTAACCTTATAGTGTAAGAACACAAAAAGACACGGTAAAAGTAAAATGATTTAACTTAAAGTTAAATCTAAATGATAAGGTTAAAATAGGAACCAAAACTTGCCTAAATTCTATTTTATGAGAGGATTTAGACCCATAACCACCTTTTCTTCTAAATAAATCAATTAGGATCTATTTAAAACTGAATATGACTTTATAATAAAATAATATTTTTAGTTTTTCCAAAGGTGCCCCTCTCCTCCCTTATAAAAGGGCACCTCCTCCCTCTCTTCCTCACACCACTTAGAGCCTTCAAGATCAGAAAAACCCTTCCAAATTCTCTTCTACACTTCCCTAGAAACATTCTATAGGTCCTGGTCTTCTTCAAATACCAATTTTAGTGCCCTAAGAGGAGGACTCAAAGAGGCACTTCAAAGAAGAGGTAAAGTCTGTTACCGATTCTTTCAACTTTATTTCTTCTTCCACTTCTTCTTATTAGGTTGTTTCATTATTAATTAATAACATCAGTATAAATCATATACTGATATGTTATTATAAGTATGAAACAACCTTATTTCACCATCTATCCATCCTATGGAAAACGAAATCACCACGCGTGCATACTTACGGAATACCGTCTCCATGCCGTAGTGTAATCTATTTTCCACCACCAACTTACATGGATGGGTATAATGGTGTAAATAATAACTATATATGATTATTGTAAAGTTATATTGATTCTGTAATAGTATACATACACTCCAATAAAATTCCACGATCATGGGAATGATATCATCGCTCAATCGTACGTACCGAATACCGTCTCCATGACATGATGAGATTCATTATCAATGATTAACCATTCATAAATGATTATAAAGTATATATAATAATTAATCATGAAATATATTACATTATAATGATACTTTATAGATTTATATATATATATATATGTATATCATCCCATTAATTCCATTCAATTCAATGAGGAAATGAAAACAACGTTCATGTGTACGTACGGCCTACCGTCTCCATGAACGGTGTATTTCTTTACATTTATCGACCTATTATATATATGTATATTCTGAATATATATTATATATAAATCATGTTTTATATTCTGGAATTATGTAATCATGATCTAGGTAATCATATGAATAATTACAAGTCAAAACAAGGACGACAAATGAAACGATTTTACCCAAAACGCTCTTTAACATGAAATTTACAAAAGAACGAGTAATATAAAGTCATAAGTGAACCGTATATGATATCAAAACAATGAATATGATTCTATAATAAGTCAATGACATTATTTAAATCATATTACAGGATGTTCGGATACGTACGAAGCATATCAGACCTAAGGTAATGGAAATATCACATTCTCATTTTTATCTGAGATTGTTTATACTTTGGTATTTACTGGGGTGTATTTTAACATCCACATCCATTTTTCTTCAATATGTAATATTTATATCCTTCTACAATAGTTTATATCCAATTTTACCCTTCGTTGCGTTTTTAGTAAAAGATATGAAAGGAATCTTTTGTCATTTTTCATATGAGTTACTTTTTGACTTTTCCGATAAAAGTACGAGAAGAATGTTTTTTTAACTTATACGGCATGAATGGATTTTTAAAACATTATTTCCAATAAGCTTCCTTTACAAGTTTTCATGTTTATTTTTAATCAAGTTCTTTTAGTTTAAAATTGTAAAACATGTTAATAAAGGAAAATGTTTTTGATGTAGAATGGATTTTTTCCCCAAGAATGATGTTCAAGTGTTTTATCAAAATTGTTTTCCATATAAGATAATATAGGGTTTTGTTTCTATCCCTATTATTACATTGACTTGATTATGTTGTGATGGAATTATTTTTATGAATTCCTTTATCTTATATGAATTGTTTTATGATGTCATTTTGTTTAAGAATCCCATTTTTATTACATGGGTTATGCAATGATGTATGATTTATGATTTTGTGGAACACATATGAATGGTATAATTATGAGATGGGTGGGACCTATATCTCCCTCCATTTCATTGGGTAAATATTTTATATATCATGAGATAGACATGGATGGAACGGAAGGTTAAACCGGTTCAGTGAAATAGGACTGAAATGAGGAATGAACTCGGTTCAGAAATGGACTTTGTCCACTAAGATAGTCTTGGAAATGAGTCCTGACTAATAAGAAATGATTATCTATGATTATGTGTGTATGCCAAAAATATTCATGTTTTAAGTTATGATTATTGGTTTTACATTTCACTACTATGATTTATCCCATGTTATGATATTATGATCTCTTTTGTAGGTTAATATTTCAAAAATGTTATGTTCATATGAATATGATGTGATTGATATTTATTTTGTTTACCCTTACAGAGCATTTGAGCTCACCCTTTTATGTTATCTTTTCCCCAGGATATAACAAAAAGTATTAGGTAAAAAATAAAGTAAGATCTTTATGGGAGATGTTGAAGATTTTCGCCCTGATTAGTAGATTTTATTCCGAGTTTCCAAACACACTAAACTATTACGGTCCTCGTGTGTCTATTTTTGTTATGTATTAAGTATTCTGCAAAAGTAATGTATTTTCCATGTATGTCATGCTTCGGGTCTCTACAGTTGGTATCAGAGGAAAGGTTTAGTCAACCTTTGGAAACAAGGATGCGAGAACTTTAGTGAGATCCCTAGAGATATTTATAAGGTATGTCTAGGGATGTCCCTAAGGATAAGTATAAGTATAGGTTATAGTCCTAGAATTACGGTAACGATCTTAGAATTAAACCTACGATGTTAGATATTTAAAGTACTCTCCCTTTATTATGTTGTTTTCCATAGCATGATTTTTGCCTCTCACACTATTCTTTTTAGGTTTTAGATGATCGATGGAACCCGAAGGAACCGTGTTGATAAATGAAATGGACAATGCAATGATTGTCATCCTGAAAAAAAATGTTGTGGGAGATGGAGTGAAAAATCAATTTGCTATAATTACACAAGCTATGAATCATTATGGACAACCAAATGAGTAGAGAAGGGAACAATATTCTATTGAGTCCTTCATGAGGCAACGTTCACCTTCTTTCAGTGGGTCTTCTGATCCACTTGTTGCTGAAAAATGGATCAGTGCCACTGAAAAGATATTTTCAGTTCTTCAATGTTCTGAACATGATAAATTCATCTTAGTAGTATATAGTTTGGAAGGTGAAGCTGATCAATGGTGGAATCATATCAAGAATACGAGTCAAAGAGATGAAATTGAGTCCTTGGAATGGGACGAGTTCAAGAACTTATTTTTCAATAAGTACATCCCTCGGATTCTCCGAACAATGATGGAGAATGAGTTTCTTGAACTAAAGCAAAAGGATGATGAATCTGTTGGTACCTATGAAGAAAATTTTACAATACTTGAATGGTATGATTCTGGTATTATTATCCAACCTGAGAGTAAGATTGATCGATTCTTCAGTGGCTTAAAACCAAATCTTCGAAGGGAATTAGCTATAAGAGACTTCAGTAGCTATGAAGAAATTGTGCGTTGTGCTAAATGGAAGTTGGTGTTACATATCCATCTCATAGTTTTGACAAGAAACGAAATATGGAGTTCAAGGAGAAATCTCAAAATAATGATGAAAAGAAGATGAATGTTTCCTTATGCTAAAAGTGTGGAAAGAAGCATGGTAGAGATTGTCTTAAAGGTACTAGAAAATCTTTTAAGTGTGGAAAAGAAGTTAATCGAGCAGTTGAGTGTCGAAGTAATGGGAGAAGGGTTTCTAATGATGTGAATAAAGAATATACTACAGAGAACGCCCCACCAACACTTCAATGCTTCAAATGTAATGAAATGGGGCATTATGCTAATAAATGCCCTAATCCAAGGGTTAGTGATGATCGACATGAGCAACCACTTAAGGCAAAGGACAAAGGAAAGTCACATACGATCACTATTGGCAATGTTGAATATGACAACGATGTGGTGGAATGATTAAGTGTTTATGTAATGGGATTCCAAAAATAATTTTGTATATAGTATCGTGGAATATTGGAATATTTATTAGAAAAAAAGATGATATGCGCATAATGAAGGGAAAATGAGAAAATGAAATGTTTGACAGTATTCATGAGTTCGTGATTGACATAAGGACTAAGTGATATCATGGTTTGAGTATATAGAATTTTGAGGATTTTGGTATGTGGAAAGAGTTAACTTTTGACAGCACTCATGTTTTCACTATGATTCAATGGGTATTCATTTTTTTCAAGGGAATACATGATTAAGGCCTTCGAATGTTTGTAATGTGACCAACAATACATATCTCATGATATATGGGGATCAATGATGGTATTAACATGCTAGTTGTATGAACTCGTTGGTAATAGTTTTCACCATAATATGAGTTTGGATAGCAGTATTTTGGATAAGCCTAAAGATTGGAATGGATTATGTTGGATATAAGATAGTATTGTTTAAGGATATAAGTTTTTTCGATATTATTTATGGGATGTTATAGTAATGTAGTTTTAGAAAAAGGACACCATGAATGATGGGCGACAGCCCATCACGTCGGACAAGGCTATGGGAATCGAACCCACAACCGAAGTGCGACTAGCCTTTTTCGCCTACCACTGTCCTACAGGAAGTCCCTATTTAGTACAAACTAGTTTTATTATTTTAAGCAATATGATATAAGAAGTATAAGTCCATTTTAGTAACCATATACTATTAATCTCACTATAGATGGACTTATGTATTTTTTGATAACTTTTCTAACCTTTTGTTTGAGACAGATGGAATGACCCATCATTCTATCACATGATCTGCTAACACATCACGAATGACAAATTCATCTTCATTTATTTAAGAGATGAAGTGGAAATTTTCCAAATAACGACCAATGGTGAGACTATACCAAAATCATTAATGTATTTCTTCTAATTCAAATTTCATCAACTCTAGGGAAATGATCTTGAAATCCAAAAATGTTGTCCTAGTACTCTTATATCTGATGAATCGGATGGTACCTTAGATCGTCACAAATTTATGGCTTTGTGATTACTGGCTTTTCCATAGCCATGTTCTCTACCACTCTCCATCAGAACATGATGGTTAGATTTCTCTTCCATATCCATATTTTCACCTATGTGGAAACCCAGTGATTAGTTTATTTGGGTAACCATTACATTTCATACTTTTGTTTTTAAAGATTGGTTTTGGTATTCCTTTTTACGATGTGGGTTTATATTAAAGAAAATTTTGAGTAGTAAACCATTTATATCCCCGACGAATTTCGAGGGAGAAATTCATTTTAAGGGGGGTAGAATGTAACACCCCGAGATTTTAAGAAAAATATTATTTTATTTTCATTAATGTCATGTGTTGTAAGCTACACCAAAAGGAGCTTGCACAACACGCATCCTTGACTTTCCTTGAATTACACGCAATCGCGACCTTCCTCGATAGCGTGTGGAGTACGCAATACCGAGTTTCACTGAACAACGATATGCTATTAAAATATTATTAAAACTAGCCGTTATGAATAGTAATAACCACTTTTTGAAATTTTGTATATTTTATTTTTCAAAATGGACTTAATTTTTCGGAATATCGAAATAATCTTAGGGTGAAATTTTGGTACTTTTCGGATAAATTTCATACTCTGATGAATAGTGAAATTTACTAAATTTTAATTAAAAACAAATTTTTTAATCGAAATAATTAAAATTGATAAATTATTAATTTGAGTTGTTTTAAAGTATATTTATAATATATTTTTACAATTTAATACAATTTTGGTCATTGGATGTAATTTCACATTTATACCAGACATAAACAAGTGTCAATCTTTTGATAGTTATTATCTCTTAAAAACACGCTATTTGTTTTGACGATGAGAATTAATTTTTAAATTAGTTAATGTAACTAATATGTTTTTAATTTGCTGAAATAGACATCATTTTTTAATTCATAATATTAAATATAGATTAGGCCTAATTTTTGGTATTTTTCTGGAAACTTTCATTTTTTGATGAATAGTGAAACCACTAAGTGGTAGTTAAAAAATTGATTTTTCATAAAACATAATTTTACCGCTTCTGTAAGTAGAATTTAGAAAATCCAAGAGACACGGTTAATATCAGGGACTAAAATGTGGTTCAATGAGATGAAAATAATTTTTGGTGAATAGTAACTTTTTACTTTTTTTACTACGGTTAAAAATAAATTGGGTAACTAAGGGTAAAAATGATATTATTATTACCCTAACACGTGTACTAATTCTATTGGATAAGTGTAATTAGACCAAAAACAACCGTAGAATTAAAAAATATGACCATTTAGGCCCACTTGGATTATATTAGGACATTTATTATTAATTTATTTAAAGAAGAGTTAAAATAGTTAAAATTAAAGTTTAATAAGTAGATTATTTTTAATATAGGGTTATACATAAGATACATTCGACTATAAAAGTTCATTAGAAATATAAAAAGATTTCAGACATAATTGTATTTTATTTGTAATTTTTAGACATTAAATAATTTAATTTATTTATGAAACAATGATGATGCAGTAATTATGTTATTAATGAAATATTGACATAATTGATGTTATAAATACCCAAATAAATATAATTTGTGACTTTTTATGAATTACAAAAATTTTATAGGTTAATAAGACATTTTATTATTAATTTAATTAACTTTTTTCGAATTAATAATTCTTTTATGATTTTCACAAAAATTAATTACCAAATAGTGTCAAAATGGACATAAAATAGTTTTTAAAACAAATATTATATTATAAATTGTTATTTTATTCCTAAAAATATAAGGTTCGGCCAAATGACTTATATATGGTTATATATATTAATAATAAACAACTTGGGGTTCGTTTGTCTTGTTATAGTAATTTTACTAACCTTATAGTGTAAGAACACAAAAAGACACGGTAAAAGTAAAATTATTTAACTTAAAGTTAAATATAAATGATAAGGTTAAAATAGAAACCAAAACTTGCCTAAATTATATTGTATGATATTTTTTTGACCCATCCCTACCTTAGCTTCTAAATAAATCAATTTAATTCTATTTAAAACCAAATATGACTTTATAATAAAATAATATTTTTTTTCCAAAGGTTCCCTTCTCCTCCCTTATAAAAGGACACCTCCTCCCTCTCTTCCTCACGCCACTTTGAGCCTTCACGGTCATCCAACCCCTGAAAAAATCTCTTCTCCACTTCCCTAGAAACATCCTAGTGGTCTTGGGCTTCTTCAAAGACCAATTTTAGTGCCCTAAGAGGATGACTCAAAGAGGCGCTTCAAAGAAGAGGTAATGTCCATTACCGATTCTTTCAACTTTATTTCATCTTCCACCTCTTCTTCATAGGTTGTTTCATTATTAATTAAAAACATAAGTATCACTCATATATTGATATGTTATTATAAGTATGAAACAACCCTATTTAACCATCTATCCATCCTATGGAAAACGAAATCACCACGCGTGCGTACGTATGGAATACCGTCTCCACGCCGTGGTGTAATCTATTTTCCACCACCACAATACATGGATGGGTATAATGGTGTAAATAATAACTATATATGATTATTTTAAAGTGATATTGATTCTGTAATAGTATAAATACACTCTAATAAAATTCCACGATCATGGGAATGATATCATCGCTCATGCGTACGTACAAAATACCATCTCCGTGACACGATGAGATTCATTCTCAATGATTAACCATTAATAAATGATTATAAAGAATATATAATAAGTAATCATGAAATATATGACATAATAATGATACTGGATTTATGTATATATATATGTATATCATCCAATTAATTCCATTCAACTCAATGAGAAAACGAAAACAACGTTCATGTGTACGTACGGCCTACCGTCTCCATGAACGGTGTATTTCATTACATTTATCGATCTATTATATATATGTATATTCTGAATATATATTATATATAAATCATGTTTTATATTCTTGAATTAATTAATCATGATCTATGTAATCATATGAATAATTACAAGTCAAAACACAGATGACAAATGAAATGATTTTACCCAAAACGCTCTTTAACATGGAATTTACAAAAGAACGAGTAATATAAAGTCATAAGTGAATCATATATGATATCATAACAATGAATATTATTCTGTAATAAGTCAATGAAAATATTTAAATCACATTAAAGGAGTTTCGGATACTTACGAAGCATATCAGACCTAAGGTAAGGGAAATATCACAGTCACATTTTTATCTGAGATTATTTATACTTTGGTATTTACTGGGGTGTATTTTATCATCCACACCCATGTTTCCTCAATATGTAATATTTATATCCTTCTACAATAGTTTATATCCAATTTTTCTCTTCTTTGAGTTTTTAGTAAAAGATATGAAAGGAATCTTTTGTCGTTTTTCGTACGAGGTACTTTTTGACTTTTCCGACAAAAGTACTAGAATAATGTTTTTTTAACTTATACGGCAAGAATTGATTTTTAAAACATTATTTCCAAGAATA
The DNA here is from genome assembly GCA_963277665.1 of Viscum album. Lineage (NCBI taxonomy): Eukaryota > Viridiplantae > Streptophyta > Magnoliopsida > Santalales > Viscaceae > Viscum > Viscum album. The sequence continues at coordinate 1,285,988,308 of OY728141.1, forward strand.
TTCCTTTACAAGTTTTCAATTTTATTTTTAATCAACTTCATTTAGTTTAAAATTGTAAGACATGTTAAAAAAGGAAAATGTTTTTGAAGTAGAAAGGATATTTTCCTCAAGAATGGAGTTCAAGTGTTTTATCAAAATTATTTTCCATCTATGATAATATAGGGTTCTTTTTCTATCCCTATTATTACATTTATTTGATTATGTTGTGATGGAATTATTTTTATGAATTCCTTTAACTTATATGAATTGTTTTATGATGTCATGTTGTTTAAGAAATCCATTTTTATTACATGGGTTATGAAATGATGTATGATTTATGATTTTGTGGCACACATATGAATGGTATAATTACGAGATGGGTGGGACCTATATCTCCCTCCAATGAATTGGGTAAAGATTTTATATCTCATGAGATAGACATGGCTGGAATGGCAGGTTAAACTGGTTCAGTGAAACAGGACTGAAACGAGGAATGAACTCGGTTCAGAAATGGACTTTATCCACTAAGATAGTCTTGGAAATGAGTCTTGACTAATAAGAAATGACTATCTATGATTATGTGTGTATTCCACAAAGTTTCATGTTTTATGTTATGATTATTGTGATTACATTTCACTACTATGATTTATCCCATGTTATGATATTATGATCTCTTTTGCAGGTTAAGATTTCCAAAATGTTATGTTCTTATGAATATGATGTGATTGATATTTCTTTTGTTTACCCTTACTACGAATTTGAGCTCACCCTTTTATGTTTTCTTTTCCCTAGGATATAAATATAGGTTCTAGGTAAAAAAAGGAAGATCTTTATGGGAGATGTTGAAGATCTTTCGCCATGATTTGAAGATTTTATTCCGAGTTTCCAAAGACACTAAACTATTACGGTCCTCGTGTGTCTGTTTTTATTATGTATTAAGTATTCCGAAAAAGTAATGTATTGTCCATGTACGTCAAGCTTCGGGTATCTATAGTTACATTACATTACACTTAACTAATGGTAACTAGATCACATGTCTGTCTTTGAAAACCACTTCCCACCTTTTAACTTGTCAAAAAGATAATCAATCTATGTCAAGGAATACTTATTCTTTATTGTAACTTGATTCAGTTATCTATATTCAAAACATAGGTGAAGATAACCATAAACCATATTGGTGAAAAATATCAGTGCCACCCATGGAGATGCTCTAGGGTGTATAAATCCTATCCCAAAAATGTTGTCCAATTGTAACTTCTAATTCTTTTAGTTCATCTAGATCCATTAGGTATGAGGGAATTTAAACTAGTTGAGTATTATATATTATGTCATTAGATAACCACATTTCCCTTACTGGTGTCACACCGTATAAATCTAAAACAAACACATTGGGAAACTCAATGATGATTGGAGGAAGATCACTGCTCAATCATTCCCACTCTAGATCAAAAGTGAATATAGATAACGCTTTCCCCAACATGGATAAGGTATGTCTCTACTCGACCTTGGGTCTCAATCTCAATGAATGACAATAGAGGCACCACATGGTTTAGTAATGTTGACTCATCAAATATAAAAATTAATTCAGGATTTATTAGCAATTATCCAATCCATCTAAAATATGACATCCTATAATTTCATATCGGGAAACAAAAAACACCCTGAAATCTCATCATCTGAAAGATAGAAGGCACAAATGAGACTATGAATTCCTCTTTCTATCTTTACACTAATGGGTGTAGTAATATAAATTTAAAAAGATAGTTTCTCCATAGGAATAAAAATGTAGAATATTAATATGGGTTGGAATAAACTAATGAGATGAACTATTATCAAATAGTGCAATCAATAATGATGATTCTATAATAAGGATACTTCTCATGGTTCATGGACCCATGTTAGCTTCCTCTTGATATTCTTCTACTATGAAAAGAAGAATAATTTCAGATTCATGTGTCTGAAACTCTTTTTTATGTAATGAATTGGATTTTAAAATTGTTTTAAGAGGATCTTGAAGATCTCATTCAATAATGAAGAGTGAATGAGTGATGGAAGAATATATGTATGCGCCCTATATGACTTTAGGATATACAGTTCTTGGGTGCCTCAAAGAAAACTTTCTTATAATTTCCTGGATTTCCATACTGATATCATGTCAGAGAACATTATCCTTGGGATTTAGGAAGCATAAAATGTCTCTTAGATCAATAAATACCATGAGAAGCATCACACATCTATTTTACTTTGAAGGAACCAACACTATCACTAGGAGAAAAAGGAACCCTTGTAAACCCTGATTTTCCAGGCAAGCCTATCTCAACCATCATTGGTCAATCTATCACATAGAAAAATGTTGGTATCTTGAATAAGAAACCTATGAACTGTTATCAGATAGAAGACCTAAATCAAATTTATGATCCTTCATTCTATCCTTAGAAATTATCTCATGTGAAAACTACAGTAGATCAACAAAGTGATTTAGATACTCGGTTATAGTTTTATCAGCATGATCAAATATGAAAAAATCCACATCCTTATCCAACATCATTGACTCTAGATAGAACTTTTTGGTGAAAATAACATTGATTTCCTTCCACTATTTTCTTTATGCGTTTGTGTTGTCATTATCAAGTCCCACCATCTTTTGCTTGGCCTCTCCAACATGAAGGTGGCCGACTTCACCTTGATCACGTCTAATGAATCAAAGAACTCAAACAAATGTTATATCCGACCAAACCATTCTTCATAATTTTGATGACATGTGGATCACTTGAAAGCTAGAGGATTATGGTGAAAGAACTCTTAATAATGATTCCAAAGAACATCCTCTTGAGGGTCCATAGCATGAACCTACTCAGGGAATGGAGGTGGGTCCTGCCTAGATCTAAGACATGCACAAGATAACCTCAAATATATTTGGGTCCACTTTTGGATTCACAAACTGTAGTTCTATAGAAAATTCTTCATGTAATTGATTACACCTATTCTTAGAGGCATGATCCTACACAACATCAAAAGATAACTTTTTGAGAATTTTCAAACAAAGAAATGTGGGAAATGTAAACCCCAATAGATATGAAAAAGTAATTTGTATTGCACTCCATTAAATTAAAAAATACCGAAAACACTTGAAATAGTCTACAAGATGCCTTTCCGTAACTACCCCCCATGAAAAAAGGTACCTTGTGGTGAGATCTGGCTAAACACCTAATTACATCTGCCTCCTAAGTCCCAAAAAGATTTAAAAAATGCATATTGTCTTCAAGACAAAATTTAAATAACCAACCTCTCATACCACATAGTCACAAACCAGCCTAGGTACCTTGGTATCCTGATACCCAAGACAATATTTACATGGCATGAAGGGTTTTCCTGATCTCCATGGGTTAGTGGCTTGCACCTAACATCATTCAACATGAAAATGTGAATGAATTTTACATATACATAGTGGAAGAATGATAAAAAAGTCATTATTCATATAAAATAAACTCCACTATGAGTAAGGTACCATAAAATAATAATAAAATCCAAAAGTACAAAAAAAAGTACCATATGGGGAATAAAATTCTAAGGTCCCTAAGGACACAACTCACTATTACCAAGGTTCAATAGATAGATCATCCTAAAAGAGATCCATTACCCTCACTCGAACATGGATGAAGAAAATCAACAAACACCCAAATGAAAAAGATAGTTGTGATCCTATGCCCAATAGGATACCACCAAAAATTCTTTAACCAATTCCAAATATAGATTAGAAAAATAAAATATTTTAATTTTGAAAATAAACAGGTTTGGAAACCAAGATCATATTTAGGAAAACATGATGTGCAGTTTTAAAATGATTTAAAATACATTTAAATAACATGATTTACATTATAAGAGATAGAATATTTCAAATATAATAGATTAAATAAAATAATTAAAAAATAGTTTTGGAATATCCTTGAATGTCATGTAAAATAGTTTTATAACATTGGCATGCATTTATATATCCAATATATTTAAAAAATGAGCTACATGATAATCTTACAAATTTTATGATAGTATTAAACATCTATTGGATTATACACTCTCTATGTGATCTAAAAAAGTATTATAGTCACATCCTCCTAACACTGGAAAGAGGAGACTTTTCACCCTCCCACCAGGGATGTGACCCACCATAGGTATGTTTTAGAACATTTTAATGACTTGGTGTTTATGTAGATTTCTCATAAACTACATTAGGATTGCCTGAACTCTTAAATGATGGACAATTTGTTTTGGGAATTCATAAAATAAACTAAATTCAACTCTTAATTGTAAAATATAACCATTTTATTCCATTTAAAAATGTGTTTTAAAAATAAACATGCCTCCTTTATAAGATAAAACCACTAGGTTTCTTTCAAAAATATTATGCCATTTTCCCATGATTGAAATGAATTCAAATCGAATTACATATTGTTCACAATTATTTTCCAATATTGAATCCAAAAATTTAATTGACAACATTTCCATCATTTCCAAAAAATGACTTCAATAATTTAAATCATCCAATTTCCACAAACACACCCAAATTCAATGGAATTGGGGGTTTTCCACATTTTTTACAAACCAATTTAAAATCTCCCAGATCATTGGAATTGGGTGCTTATCAATTTAATTGAAATAATATTTATGAAATTTAATATAAATTAAAAATTGAAATAAATCAATAAATTAAATCAATTTAGTATTCGAGAGGGAACCACCTATATTTTTTCTGAAACCAAACCCTCACAATAACACTCGTCAATGATAACGAAGGTGTAAAATAAATAAAAACTCAAACTAGAAGTGATATCCAACTTTATAGGTGGTATATCCATAATATTCTGGATAATCAATTGAATTCCCGTGAGAGGAGAAAATGGGAAACACGAAGACCAATGAATAACTCTTACTTGGTTATCTCCCACCAAAGCAATGATGATTGAATTCCAAAGGAATGGATCCATAATGGTTGTAATGCTCTAAAAATCACTTTTGAAGGAATTAGGTCAATGTAATAGTAATTATAAATGATTTAGCGAGAAAATTACAAGCACAATGTTTCTTTTATAGACTAATGTTAGGGATTTACAACGCGTCTACTACAATTACGTGCCATGACCAATTTGTTTTCTGAACTAGTGAAAACATGTCAAATTTGTAACATTGCTTTAAAATTGGGTATTACGCGATGTATAAAACCAATACACACACTGAAAATCAACTATTTTTTAACCATCTAAATGCATACTATTTTGAATTAAAACTCGATGATATAAGTTGAAAACTGTTCATTAACATCGTCATGATGTGTAGTGACCACTAAATATGTGTTCCCATAATAGCGTGAAGTTATTCCTAACATTCATTCATAACCATTACACTACAATTAATGATGTCACACGATGTGTAACACACTAGAATTATTTCGAAAATCTTTGTTAAGGGTGAAAACCCAACAAAACTCTAACATTACCATTAAAAGGATCTTCCTGATTCCAAATCAACCATTTTCTAATCAATGAAAAGGAAAACCCCTATGAGATTTAATAAGTACCTATTAGGATGGTAATTGAATGTTACATTTTAGCTGACACCCTACATGATCCATTTGGTGTTTGTTTATTGTCACCTTCCAGGTTTGATTTAGGTAATGAACCTCAAGGATTTGGTTCTTATCAGTGATCCTTGGGATCGATGTTGTCGAGTCTACTGGGAAGTGGGTTGTTTTCCTTGTATTTTGGTACTTTGGGATATTTATGTTGGTTTGAATTTTGGTAGACATCTCCGAATGGTGTATTTTTGTATTCATATAGAATTATTTATCATTCTCCTATTTTGTTTGTGTAAAATTTATTCTGAAATTCATATTGAATAATTTTATGTGGTTGTGGTAAAAACTTGTGGATCATGATTTCCATTTTTGATATGTTAGTATTGGATCGGTAATCGAGTTACCTGGGTACTCATGTCGGGTCATGATAAGGAGGTATCTGAGGATCAGGTGTTGAATCATTCATTGATGTTAGTATGCAGTTGTGTATTCTTATCAAGACATAGGAGGTAGTTTTTATTATGTGTTGATCCATCTCTCATCCAAATGAACCATAAGTCACAAGGGGTGGATTTGGGAAAAATGTGTTGAGGATTAAGACTACACTTTTACCAACATTTGATTTGGATATATTGATATATATTTCTAGTTCTCTTATAAATTTGGAGTAATTATCCTTTATTTCATTAATTGAGTTTTAATCTGAGGACTTTGATGTTTTATTATAAGGTTTTTCTTATCATGCATCCAAGAATAAGTTAAAATTAGTTCTTGGAGGAAGATAATTCTAAACATAAATGAGAAAATCCTCTCATGGACCCATGTCTAGATGACGTGATTGTACATATTGCACAACCTCTAGGACATGTACCGCCACTGGTACTCATTCAGGATCCAACCACAGTACCTCAATGTGTTTCATTGATGAATAATTCTTTGGATCATACTTTCTAAAAGCTAGAAGAATTCATAGGATCCAATTATCCTAATGATTATAATGAATGGTTGACCCGGATTGATTATTTTTTGGGTTCTTGGAGACACATGATGAAATTAAGGTCAAGTGTGCTACTTTCATGCTAGATGGACTAGGCAATAGATGGTGGGGCATGATGGTGACGGTGATAAAAACACATAAGCCTTATAAATGAAATAATTCAATGTTCTATTCAATGAAAAACTATAACAAGTGTCGATGGTGTTGTATAAGATATTGAGTTTTTCAAACTCGAGTATGCTTACAAGATAGTGAATGTGTATGAACACTATTATTGAAATCTAGTGTAGTTTTCACTTAATATATTTTTAAATGGGAAGATTAATACTTTCTATTTTGATTTTGGTCATCAATTTAATATTTATTCAGTGGATTTTTTGTTGAATTTGCAATCATATATTGATGTTCTGGATAGAGCATTAATGGTTGAAATGGACCTCACTAGAAAGTCCAGGTTTTCATGGGTTTCTTTTCATAACGGTGTCCATTTAAATTAATCTATACAAATGAATAATTGTGATGGATATCATGTTTGATCTCAAAAGAAGGATCATTATAGACCTCCTTTAGTTCCTGAAAAAGGCCCTTTGATTTCTTACTAGTTTGGTAATCCAGGGTAGTCAAAGAGGGTTTTCATTGAGGCACCCCATCGATGTGGTTCATGTGGTTCATGTGGATTCATTGGTGCCTTATAGAGGTTCTATTATGTTTATTCCACTCCTCGTAGTCTTAGGTGATCATCAGCACCATTTAAAACATTGGTCCAATTAGATTCTTCATGGGGAAAGGGGTTTCAACCATAGGAATCTACAATGAAGCAGATTCAAGTAATATAATTGTCACTATGATAAAATGATATGGATCCAGTAACTGTAAGATCTAACATAACTATTGCATTGTAATTAGTGACTACATTATTTAATACTATTGAATCCCATTCATTTATCTCATCCCATGATTTCAATATGATATATATTGCTACAAATCATTTTTCATATGTGACGGAAGTTACTACTCCCCTTAGAATAAAGAGAAATTAGGGTATCAAAGTAGGGTCTCTGTTGTCCCTCTTTTCATTCCTCATTATAAGGTTTAAATATTTCTTGGAGATTTATGGTTGTCAACATAAAAATAATTGAAATAAAATTTGATATTGATTGAATCATTTCCAATAAAACATGAATTTATTATTATCTTTGATGGGTCTCCTTTAATGCACCATATTGGGTTTCTTGAGTCATTCATAAAGAGTGGGACCCATGTTTAATTAGGGAACGACCATATAATATAGAGGTGGGAAGTGTAATATGTGGGTTTTATTTTGATCTGGATATAGAATGTTTGAGTGGTGATATCCCTCTAGTGGTTTTAATGTTTCACATTATTTTTTAACATCATAATTCTTTAGTTTTCCACAGATAAGGGAGATAAAGTTATCTATGGATCTAGCTCTGGGTGATCAATAAGTTTAGTATACATTTTAAATCATAGTACCTGCTAAAAGGATAGATCAAAAAACATGGTGGGATAATAATCCATAGAAATCCATTACATGCCCGACTGTGTCACCATGGGTTGTGCCAGTTCACTTTTCAGAAAAAAATTGTTCAATTCCTCTTTCTATAGATTAATAAAAAAACAATAAAGTTATGGTAAATAATAACTATCAATTTCCACAAATTTATTATATATTTTACATGTTGACAGGGTTTAAGAGGTTTCTTAAGAGGTAACATCTATTTGGTTACCATTATTTCAGAATAAAAAAATCTGAGATTCACTGAACAACATTTTAGGGAAGAAACCACCATTATGAGAACCATGTATTTCACTTTGTTCTAACATGTTCTCCAACTATCATTATATATTTAATGAATATAAATTTCTAGAAGTACCTTGGTATATTTTAGATGGGGTTTTTGGATGACAAAAAGAATTACTCTATGTTTGAGGAGGATCATGTGCATCATCTAAGAGCAGTTCGGGAATTGTACAGACATCACCTAATTTATGAAAATATTTAGAAATTAGATTATGGAGTAGGGAAGTAAAGTTATTGGGATATATGGTATTGTAACATGGTATCTCATTTGATCTTGAGAAGGTGAACGCTATTATGATATGGGAGAAAATATCAATTTTTTGTGATTTAGATCTTTTTTGTTCTATTTGGGTATTATCACTTATTTGTAATGGACATAAAAATATTGGTTGCCCTTATGACTGCTTCATTCAGAAGGCAGTAATGTTTTCATGAGATGCGAAATTTTAGAGATTCTTTTTTTGATGAAGAATATATTTCATACTACACCATTGTTGTATCTTTCGGAGGCTGGGAAGGGATATGTGATCTTTTTTGATGTTCCAGGTTCAGATTTGGTTTGCTTTATTGTGTAATTGGATCATGTCATCTCATTTTTCACTTAACAACATAGGACACACAAAAATAATTACCAAACCCATGAACTTGAACATACATCTATTATACAATATTTTATGAGGTTTTGGTATTGCCTTTACTAATAAATGTTTACTATTTTTCATGCCAAAATAGCATGGGTTATATCATATCTAAAAAATATTTCAATATCTTCAAGAGGTGTTGGTTGGAGTAAATGAAATATTTTTATATAAAAATAGACTATACACTAGGGAAAATAAATTTCATTATAGATTATTTAAGCAAGATACTCCTGAACTAATAAGTGAAAGAATCATCTGAAGAGTGGAAATTGATTGTTCTTCTTTCTCAGTAACATGTTATATTTTAGGAAATAGGTTCCAATGTTTTTTATGTTTTAATTTATCATATGATCTACTCAAGATAATACTTCAATCAATTATCATAATAATGAGTTACTTATCATTAGAAACTATAGTTATGGTAGGGAGACCATGCTTGATGGCCCATTCATCACCAAGGGAATTCTATGCTCTTGGAATTGTTTTCTTGTACTAATAGAAGTATGTAATTATTTTATGGGGGTTTAATTAACTATTAATGGGAAGTCCACCCAAGATCCATGATGTTGTTCTATGACATGTGTCAATAATTATGGTTTCCATGTTTGAGACGGGGCACTACATATTTTTAATCTAATAGTCATACATGAAAATAGGTCATGCTCGAGCACCAAAAACCATTTTGTTTTTTTAAGACACTTGTAGTCAAAACTTTTTGGAGGGATGAGATCTCAATGGAATTTGTGGTTTAGTCTCCATATACTAAGATATTGAATAATGTGATATGGGATTTGATTGATAGCCTAACTTAATATGCTCACTTTATAAACATTTATAATACAAAAAAATTTATGGAGTCTGGAAATATCTATGTACATGATTTTTTTGATTTTCATATAGTTAAATTTTCTATAATTTCTTATTGATATAATTTGTTCACATCTTTCTTTTAGAGAGTCTTTTAAGAGTCACTCAGATATGAGGTCTGTTTGAGCATAATATACCATCATCCATTAGTTTTATAGATAGAAAGAACTATATATATTCTCAATGATATGATAGAAACATTGTTTATTAACTTTGGTAAGGCATGGAATGACCGTCTAGTGATGGTAATTTTTTCTTATAACAATAGTTACCATTCTGTGATTAGAATGGACTATTATGATCCCTTGTATTCCAATCCTTGTAAATATCAATTTTTTTAGTTAAATATGGGTGAAAGTTACAAGGTAGAAATGATCATGTTTCAATAGATTATAGAATATATTCACTTGATTCACCAAAAAATTCATGCAGCATAGAGTTCTTATAAATCCTATATTAATTGATGTCACATCTGATAGAAATTTTTATTTAGTGACCTAGTATTATTGAATGTATCACCCTATATTTGTAATCAATAGATAGGGACTAAATGGATGATTATTCCTTGTTTTGTGGGACATTTCTATGTTGTTTATCCATTGAAAAGAGTGGCTAATCATTTTTCACTTCTATTGCAGCTGACATCGATACATTATGGGTTCTATGTATCACGGCTTTGGAAGTATCTTTCTGATCCAAATTGTGTTATGAGATGAATAGATATTGAGTTTGAAACTAGTTAATCTATGACTGATCATCATTTAAATATAGTTTATTTTGAAACCAAGGTGATTTGTGAGAGGAAGATGCCTTTGATTTCAGTTCATTTGAAACATGGTTCTGATTCTCACGTGACCGGGGAGCATGAGCTAATGATGGGAGAGATGTGACCTATCCTTTTTTATATGGAACCATAATAAAATTCTATCTAGGGGTGTAAATATTATACATTTGGGAGGTTATAATATATCATTACCTTTATTTAAGGTATATTTTTAATCCTTTTTGTGGTTTTACATTTTTTTTGTCTGGGTAGGGCCATGAAGGAATTGAGAGGATACCTGTAATGTCCATGTCAATGTTTGTTGGAATTTTTAGCATAAAACTTATTGTTTTTTTATCCCAGTATAAATTTACATGCCATGTAAAATGTGTACACATAAGATAAATTATAAACAAATAGTAAATCAATTTTTAATATAATGTGTTTTGTTTTTTTGGAATTTATTGTACTTTTCTATTACTAGACATGTAATTGGGTTACACATCATTTAATGTCCCTGGAGTTGTTTTTAAACAAGAAGATCGACTGAAAACTCTTTCGCATACTTCGTATAATTCATTTTTCTTCACCTATGTTCCATCCCTAGGAGGTTATGGATACCTCCAACAATTCTAGTTCATTTTGTTCATCATTTAACCATAATGGTTGTTGTAGTGTGACTATCTAGGTAAGGATTCTCTCTATCTCACTATCTCTCTATCTTTAGGAACTTCTGTTTTATTAGATCATATTGGGTTTTATGTAATTAAAATCTATACTTTTTATTTTATTTCAAAGTTGAGTAGGAATATCATATGTGAATTCATTGTTAGTGGTATTTACAATTGCGATCATGTTGTTTCTATGAAAATGGTATGTGGTTATATTATAATGGCCAATTTTGATTAACTACAAATTTCATGATTTAAATTTAATTGATTCATTTAAATTGAATTTATTTTTTTCAATTAAATTTCGTCACACTGGTTTATTGAAAACCATTTTCCAATGGAATGGGGATTTGGAATTGATTGACATGAAATTGGGTAAAGACCCCAAATATTTTGAATTGGGGAGTGTTTTAGGAAATTGATGGGAAATTGTGAAATTTAAATTTTTGGATTTTAATTCAAAAATTGATTTGAAGAATTTAATTTCAATATATTATTTTGGTAAAGTTTCATAAAATTATTTTGATAGAATCCCAATGGTTTTATCTTGAAAAAATGCATGATTTCATTAAATACCTATTTTGGATTTCAAATGAAATGTTGGCCTATTTGAAATGGAGAAGATGATGAATTTTATTTTAAATAGTTTTAAAAAAATTCTCATAACTGATTGTTGTTTTAGAACTTGAAATCCTAGGTAGTTAGTTATTTATTTGGGACAAGCACACTATGATGGGAATTCCATCGCACCTAACTGAAAATTTACAACTCGAACATATACATTTTGGAAAATATTATCTATGTTAGATGTTGGTTAATATTATTTTTCTTATGTTAGAGATACTTGTGTTTACCTTTTCATTATCATTATATAATTTTTGGACGATCCCATAACCTTGAACAATCATGGATAGCAGAATATTTCCAGGTTACACATTTTTTATATGTAAAATATATAACATTTTTTCTAAATTTTTTTACACATGACTTCAGAATTTATATATAATAATTTTAATAAAAATTTTATAAAGATATTTTTTAAATTATTTTCATCAATTGAAATTTAAATCATTATTTTACCAATATTCTTTTTAAATAGAATACATTTTTATTTAATATTGATAAAATTATTTGGCTATTTAAATGATGGAATACATGGCGAGACCACACTGGACATTTAGATCATACCCTAGTTTTCCCTTTTGGTGTTTTTATATTATCTTTGTCCAAATTAGATTAAGGTGAAATAACCACAAAGATGTGGTTATTGTTTTTGATCATTGGGTTTGGTGTTTCTTAGTTCATTTTTGATTTGGTTTGTTTTCCAAGTTTAATGGCACATTATTCTATTTATTCATGTTTGAATCCTGGTATACATATCCCAAGGGAGATTTTATTTTTTTATAATATATGTTTACCTTTCATCAATTGTTTTTTTTAATTCATTCCCACGTTCCTATTATATGTTTTCATGTTCTTGGCACCGACACATGGGGATCAAAAACACCCTTCAGGCTATGTCAGAGTCAGCTCGGTTATCAGGTTACAAGAGTACCCAGGATGGTTCATGATGTAAAACCACATAAATTTCATGATAATAAAATTTAAATAAATTAAGGGGATATTTATACACCAGTAAACAGAATGAAATGGAGAGTATGGAATATATCTCGTATATATAAAAGGGGGACAAGAAGAACCCTTAAAAATATCGTATCATTGGAGTGATAATAAATCAATGATAAAATTTTATGTTATAGTTTAAAATCCAAAAAATTAAATTGGTATATATAGAATAGAAAAACCAGTTTCCTTTTCACCTATATTTTTTCATAATATAACCAATGACGTAGAACTATAGCCACATTAATAGAAATTGAGTTAGGAAATCCCATATGACTATAGTAAATTCTTAATCAGAAGCCTAGAAAAGTAATAATAATCCAATGAAACATTAAAATAAAATTAAGTTAAAATAATTAATTATATAATATATAAAATATGGTGTTATATTAACTAGAAAAAATAAGTTAGTGCAGAATATGACATTTGTCTCATAGATGTAAGAAGTGGAATGAAAATCACTTACATGGATTCTGATTTGTCAGGGTTGTCCAATATATTCAGAAATAATAAACATATGTTCATTATCAAATATTTTATCATTCATTTCCATGTTTGTTTTTTATTTTATTTCACTTATTAAAAATTTATATGCAATTAAAGAATTAATAATTTTTATGTCATATGTTTTGACCATTTGGGTCTATCTATCAAAAACAACTTTGGTAGGTCAACTATGGTTAAAATGATCATTATTAAAAAAAATATAGAATAATAATACCAAAATAATTATAATATTTATACTTAAATTTAAATTTAAAAACTAATAAGTAATTTTTGTAATAAAAATGAACCAACATAATATTTAGGAAGACGGTAGGCAACACATATGCATGAGTAACATTCTCATTTTCAATGTTCAATATGGAAAATGGATTAGTAACATTTATACTTAAACAATGAAAATGAAATAATAAATACTATGTAATTTAATAATATATAAATATATAAAAATTCATTCGATGTAATTGAAATTTCATCAGGTCAAGGAATCAATAGTACACACATCCACGAAAGACTATCACTTTTTTTGTTATGTGAAATGGATTATAATGAAAGTGATATACTAAAAATAAATAAATAAACTTATATCATAAAAATAATATATATTTAATTAATTTAAAATATTATCACTAAAACAATCCTTACTACTACTTATGTAATGTGTAAATGTATCGCATCGCTTTGAGGAGGCAGTAGACGAAAGGTCAACAAATGATGTTTTCTTTTTTACAAAAAAAAAGAATGGAATTAAGGTATGTGTTATATAAAAATTCATGAAGTAATATAAAAATAATAATATTACATATATCTTATAAATATAAGGTTTCCAAGATAATTCCTAGCCATGATAGGTGGTAATGGAAAAAATGAAATACATTATTTCATGTGGCAGTAGTCTATTGTACATAAAAATAGTAATTTCGTTACCCATTCGATGGAAGTGTATTTATGTGTTGGTTGAAACATTAAATTAAAATTTTATCAAAATATATAGGATACCTATGTTATTATATAGTCATGGAATAAGTATAACTTAATGGGTGTAGAAAGAAATAAATTATAAATTCATATTAAACAATGCAACCTCTTTTTAGGTAACTTCTTTTGTTTTGCACAAAAGTACTCCCTTATATAGCTTACAACCAAATGAGGTCAGACTAGGATGACATTATGGATGTTGGTATATTATTTTGTTAAGGTATTATTTAGACAAAATGTCTTGTTAGGGGTGAATAAATGGGGGAGTTTGGGTTTCTTTTTATAGTGGAGGGGGTTGGATTCTTTTAAATATAAAATGGTAAGCACTATTTAGAGTTCACTCATACATAATTTTATACCAATAATGATCCTTATTAAATTAAAGTGTTTATATGGGAAGATAATTTTCACATAATTGTTTCTGTGTAGGTTTCTATGTCATTTAACCCCTTAATAATAATGTTTAACAACTAAGTAATTAAATTTTACCTAAATCTTTGTAATCAATTTCAATTACTTTTACTAATGTTTTATGTAAAAAAATTAACCTTATTAGACATTGTAAATTCTTATTATTCCAAATTTGGAATCTATTTTTACAAATTCTTTTAAAATAATTATATTAAATTAATTTAAATTTAATCATGTACAAGGTATGACAAATAAGATTTTTGAAATGAAAATGATGAAAAGTTAGATATGTTCTTTTATCATAAATCAAAATTAAAATTATTCCAATTACCTAAATTAATTTAAAGAAAATAAAATAAATATAATTATACTCTAAACCAAAATAATTACATTATTTAAATCTGTAAAATATTTATGAAAAATCAATTTACAATTAAAAGTATATATCATTCACTATTCATAAAAATATTATTGTTTTCAAAAAAATAAAAAAAAATATCACCCAAAGTAGATTATTTTATTCATATTAAAACTAAGTTAATTATTTTTTCCAATAAAATTATAAAAGTGTCATCAATTATTTTAAAATAGGTGTTCCATAAAAAATCAGTAAAACTTCTTTTAAAATATACATCTTTTTATACTTAATATTTTTCTTACTATTATTTTATCCCAATAAAACATGACAGAGGGATTTTTTTAAAAATATTTGTTGAATATATATAACATAAATTTCATTAACATCTTCCACTAAGTTCTATTAATTTATTTTATTATGAAAACAAGATTTTTCGACATAAAAATACTTTTTCATAGAAACACATATTTTATTTTCAATTGGTTTTTATTTAATATTTTTGTTAATTGGTCCCCAAGGGATTCATTATATAAACTTATGTATACCATATATTAATAATTTAGTTGATAATATTCATTTCATCCCTTATAATAGAAAGATGATAACTATTATGATAAATAATTGATATTAAGAGTATATTTTTGTCGTGTAAAAATAAGCCTTTAATTTAGTAAAAGTTATTGAATTAACTAATTTAACATGAAACATGAGATATATTTGGTGTTACATAAAATAAAAGAAAAATTTTAATTACATGAAACAAAAGTTATCAAAGAATTTAAATTCATTTTAATGAAATATTTCATAAAATCATGGAATCTTTTATAGATACATGGATTTGCATCCCAATTGAATGAATAGTTCATCAGTCTTGGTAAACTAGATAAATTATATAATTTCAAATATATTTTACAAATATTAATTTGAAAAGTGTTTTCAATGATAATTTAATTATTCCGTATATTGAATCCATGAATTTAAATCACTAAACACTTCCTAGTAAGCTGGGGAAAATAAAACATAAGAAGAATGTTATCTGAAATAATAAGGGTTAGTGTATACTGGAAGGTATCATGGATAAATATGTATAATAAACATCGAAATTTAAATAACTAAAACAAGATCCATTAAATCAATTAACTGATCATAATACGGATGAAATAAATGACGATCAAAATAATCCTTATAAATAACCCTATTATCATGAAATGTATACATTGATATTATACCTAATTCAATAAAAACATAGACATAAATAATTATTTTCTTGATATGATAATTTATATTCTTGGACATAAGAATCTTTGAATACCTTCTTCAATAATGTTTAAATATATTTGTAGAAACTCATCTAAAATTTCCAACTATTTTTTCTCATTAGACTTGTCGATGCATCAATGAGATTTCTATAATAGGGACTAACTCATAACATACTATGTCCAATTAATTAATCATATGAAAATGTTGAAACACTTTCAAAATAAAAAATAATATTAAATTATAACATACTATTTTTTAATATATACACCAATAAAGTAAAAATAGGCATAAATTATCCATTGTAATATTTTTAATGGTAATAAAATTTTATATCCTTGGGAAAATTGATCATAAAACACCTAAAAATAAGTAAGGATTATTTCAATAAAAAATATCCATTTTGTATCGTTTTTAACATAAAAGTGTTGATGTAATTGCTGAATACAATACTAAAAAAATTATTAAAAACATTTTTTAGGACAATAAACATTTCAGATTGAATATGAGATTTTAAAACAAAAAAATTTAAAATACATTTCAAAAATTATTTTAATTGAATGTAACATTAGAAAAATTAAATTAATCTCTAAAACAATGAATGGTCATTATGATAGAAAATTTCGTTGATGTTTTACATGTTAAAAAAATTCATTTTACATTCTTCAAAAGTCCATGTAAATAATGTTTATTATAAATGTCATGAGTATTTAATTAAAAAGAATATGAAGTGAAAATTGTTAAAATTTTATTTAATAAATAAATTTTAAATGTTAAAAACATTTTCTTAATCATTTTCAAAAAAAATTGGGATTTTGATGAAGGGGGATTGTAGACTAGAGGGTAAAATAATGGATGATTTTTATAAAATCAATTACTAAATCATATTGAGTACAAAAGACAACAAAAATTGTATTATTACCTGAATAATTACATTAATAACTATATAAGAATAAATTGAATTTATATTAAGATATATATATTAAATAATTCCCCTAAGGAAAACATAACAAAATAATATTTAATAATAATGTAATTATGAAATAAACCCATACCAATATGGTAACTATTGAATCATAATCACCAGGAAATATATAACATTAAGAGAATAATAACACAATTTTTTAAATATATTCTTGATTAAACATATCAAATGGGGAAGTATACACCCCATTCAATGGAAATTAGTGGTGGATATGGCATAAGTCTCACAAAAGTAAATGTGAGACAAAGAACGCTTACTTAAAGGTTGATTTCCACCATATCTTTCCATAAATTCTATATAATAAATATTGGTATAGTAAACATATATTATAGAACCATAATAATATATTTTATATCATATATTATCTTATTTGAATTTATTATTCATTTTAATATAATTCTATTATATTCATTATTTTGGGTGTTAATTGTCCCATTTTTTAAATAATGTTTTTTCATGAATGTATTTGTTATTGTAAATAAAATTTACTTTCATAAAAAAATCATATTAATGTTATGAATACTATTTTTTATTATATACAACTGCGGAACCATTATTGGAAATTGTACATATAAAATTAATCACATTACTTCATCAATAATGTTATATAAATTTATGCAAGGGCAATGATATTGTTCTATTAAAGGGTGAAGGGGTAAAAAATTTACATGATATTTTAATTTTATATAAAATATATTATTGGATATATATAATATATATCCATTAAATTTACCATTACTACCAACCTTGAAATTTTTTATTTATAAATGAATATCATCGCTTTGTGAGGTTTTAGTCCAACGTACACATGGGTGACATTATTGTCTCTCCCATGAAATGGAATGTAAGAATGTATATATGATATTATAATTATATTAGTATTTAAATTTAATAAATATATTATAAAAACCAATCCATGTCATTGGGTGTGTTAAATATATCATTATATATAACCCTGAATGGGAGTGATGAAAAAATACCAAGATAAGTTCACAGAGTTGTAGTTCGTCATACAGAAGACCAATGATTTTTTTCCCATTTACTGGTAGTGGATATTGATAAATATTATTCTATAATGGTAATAACATCTAAGTATATGTGATATAGAAGTTTTATAATAATGAAATTTTTAATACACAGTAGATGGGGGAAAAGAATATTGAAAACAAAATATCTTTGTTAATTTGATTACGATTTTTAAAAGAATACTCCTTTGGATATACTATTATAGGCCATAGGGTTACTCTTTATAGAGGTATAGAAGAACTGTATTGTTTATATTAATGTTTATAACATATTTCTTCTAGGTCTGGGTGAGCTATAGGGCTTTGGAGGTGTGAATGTTTTATGGTAGGGAGTGCCCTTTTATATGCGGGGAAAAGGGAACCCTCTTAGAAACTAGTTGGAAATTTCCCAAAATAGCCATAATGATAAATTTATTGAATTGAATAAATATCCCAAATAACCTTAGGTTGTACTTCAGGATTTTATAATTTTTAATTATAGAGAGACAATAAAATTTTGTTATGTTTTAGGTTATTTTAACACTAATCGTCATATTTTATCTCCTAATAAACCCGTTTTTATGTTAACCACAACAATTAATATTGAGTTCTACAACTATTAAATTTTTTTAAAAATAATTTTATCTTATTAGATAAAATATATTATATTTAGTCCAAATATTTAATCTATATTTCCACAATATGAATCAATGCATTTTCATAAATCAATTTAAAATTATACCCACACAGATAATGAAAAAGAGGGTTTCCAATAAAAATATTATTATATGTATTTAAGGTTTTAATTTTAAAATTTATCAATAAATTGATTCCAATAATATAATTTTTATTTATTGTAATATAATTAATCTAATGTTACTTTAAAATAAATGTATATTACTATTTCTCATTGTAAATAATTTTAATGAAACAGCTATTTTTAGTGAAACAACTATTTTTAGTGGAATTCAGTATTTGTCCCTATTCATCAAAAAATTTAAAAAAAATAGAAAAATAACAAAACATAACAATAATATAATTTTGGATACTATTATTTAAAATATTAATTTAATTTTTTCATATAATTTCTATAAAACGAAAAAAATTAATCTTATCTTATGCTCGTAGGAAGCGAAGAAACTATTTTCATTAAAAAATAATGTTTCTCTGAAAACATTTCTTATAATTTAGAATGATTTTAGTTTTTATACTAATAAATAGATATCTAATTCAATTATTTTATACAGTTTTAAAAAATATTATGTATAATTTAGTTATAAATATACATGTTCTCCAATTTAATGGTTATGTTATAATGGCCTTCATTAAATAATTATAGAGCATCATGTTTCTTTTAAACCTTGTGTTATGAGAATATCATGATATTGAAGATATTGAATTCATTTAAAAATAAATATATCATATAGTCTCAGGGTATTATATTTTCTTCTAATATTGGGGTTATGTGGCATACATAGTGTCAGACATGATTTCTATAGTTTAAAATATCATCATGTTTATTTTACCTCTATAAATAAATTAAAACCTCATAATTTATTCTTCATATCTGTTATCAAGGTAGTAATATTTGATGATACGTATATTTTGGACCAAATTTCAAAAAACAATTAATATAACTTCATAATGATAAGAGAGATATGCATGTACTATTGTCTTTTAGAATAACACATTACTAAACTCTAATATAGGGGAATACTGGTGGGAAACAAAAACATGGAACCAGAACAGAATAAGAATTCCAAATTATTATTTATATTGATAGATATTATTGATCACAAGAATGCGGGTGAAATAGAAATGTTTGACGACCAAAATACAAAAAAAAACTATGTTGGGGTCAAGAATATTATTATTTTTCAAATATGTTATTATTTAGATTACATTTTTGTTTTAAAATCATTCCAATGAAGTTGAGGAATTCATTTACCATCTAAACTAAAGAAAAAATAAAATATACTGAATTTATGTATTTATATAGGGAATATTTCCACCATTATATGTGGTTTGATTAATTCATAATTTATTCTTTACTTAATTAAGTGAATATCCCATGGGAATTTCTATGCCTAAGGTATTAATATAAATAATTAACCAATAATTTTCTCAATAAATGAATAATAGAAATTCCTTCTATGTTTAGACATATAATAGGACAATAAAAACAGAACATGTTATGCAATAAGTTACAAATTTAAACATAATTCATTCTATAAATTTTTAACCTATATACAAGTCCAAAATCTATTTTTCAAAAAATAATCTATAAAATAAGAAGGAAGTTCGCCAAATAAACATTATATTCCCCATACATTATAATGTTTCTCTTTTTCACAATGAAAATACTTCAATATCATGATCATCATATAACCAAAATTAAACCATTCATGATTCCAAATATGAAATTTCATGTTTTCAAATATATTCCATAAATATATAGCTGTCATAAAATCAAAAAATGATAACATAAACCATCAATGCTCTAAAATATTTTATATTCACTTACACTATTCCACAAATATCTGATTATTATCTCAACATTGAGGAAATATTAATGGTTATACCCTATAAATCATGGTTTATTCAACAAGTTCAATCTGTCACTAAATCTCTTTTCTTATTCAACATTACAATTAATCATATTTTATCAAATACATTAACGAATAAAATGGTATAACATTCCTTATAAATTTCATGACTGTCATAATAATAATATGGCTAATAAAATACTAATATAACATATTTCTTGAATCCGATCAAAATCACATTAACCATTCCTCTTTATATATGGTTGTATAATAAGCTTACCATTATCCCTTAACTTTTTTTATGTACATTACCTTGAAACATGGGTAATTAATTTGTGTACTTACCCATATCATTATATTTTAAGTATTTATAATTGGAAAAAAATGATTCCCATGAAATTAAAATCATTGTGACCATCCTCTTAAGACATGTAGTAAACTCCAATACCATTAATTCAAGTACAATTGTGTTTCTTTACATAATTATCTCTTGTTAGAATACTTTTATTTCGCTTATTATTGTAATCCAATTATTTCTCAGTCATCCTCTTCTTCTTGTGATTCTCATCAATTTTATAATCATTATAAAATTGTTCCATTATATTTGTATAATATGATACAATGTCCATGTATGATGAAATTTTTTGGGAGACTATCATCTATCATAGGATAAGATTATGTTAATCAATTAAATTATCATTCTTACTCTTTGAATTATTTTTATTGATATAGTTTTAATTACCTATTTTCAGTTCCATTTATAAATCATGGAATACACTATATTTTCAATAATATTATGATACAAAATCTACAATCCCTAAACTAGTTAAACACTAAACATAAATTTTAAAATATTTATATATATAACATCATAATTATAAACATTTATTCTATGGGTATATAATATTTTAAATAATTTTAAATGAATGTTAAAGAAAATATTATTTTTCCTAACCATATTCCCATTGTGCTTCATTTCATGTATGTGGTAAGGCCCATTTTAAAGAACCATGTAATGACCAGG
Organism: Viscum album; assembly: GCA_963277665.1. Lineage (NCBI taxonomy): Eukaryota > Viridiplantae > Streptophyta > Magnoliopsida > Santalales > Viscaceae > Viscum > Viscum album. The sequence continues at coordinate 1,286,010,307 of OY728141.1, forward strand.
TCAATCCAAATGTTTACTTTTTTGAGTTATATACCATTACTACATCTATTCTTCAAACACATCCAATCATTTTATCAATATAGTGATATATTTCTAGGAAAATATATATATAATTTTCCTTACCAAATCATGGTGATGTTATTTTATACATATCCTCAATGTATATCAAAGAGTTATGTTACAAAATAGATATTTTCCAAAATATAGTTAGTACATTTTCTACTAAACTTCAAATGATACATACTCTTATAACCCCAAAACAAGTAACCCAAAGCTGATGTGTAATTTAATACATTATTACAAGATACTAGGTACTTCAACCTGATGGATTGAATATTTTACTAGATTTGGTAAACTATATAAATATATAAATTTAAATACATATTAAAATTTTAAAATACACAATGTGTATTATTTGAGTTCTCCATTATTCTTAATAGTTTATCCCTATATATCCATCAAATTACACTTACAGGTATCCTTGTGAAAATAAATCATAAAAAAGGGGTGATAAAAACTGCTCAGTATGGGTAATATTTTAGAAGATGTTATATTTGATTAATAACCATAATCAATATATCATTAAAACTAATTGAAACACATGCCATTAAATATATTAACCATGATTAATATGATAGAACTAAATGGTGGAAAACATAAAACATAAAAATAATCACATGATCTAGAGACACACCATGGATATTCTATCTAATATAATTATCCCATGGATATCAATAACATATCATATTTTGATAGAATACCTAATTTCATATATCTAAAACATTTTAGACCTTCCTCAAGACAATTTCAATCTATAGACAGAAACATATATAATTTAACAAAATAATTACTCTAATGGGACCTATCAATGCAACGAGGTGATAAAAACCACTAACCCATAATCGAGACATACTATGTCCAATTTGTCTCTCATATTAATAGGGAAAAAATAATAATAAAATAATAATATTAAAATGACAATAAAAATAACAATAAATTTTCTAAATATAATCCCCAATCAAATAAACATAACATAATCCATCTATAGTGACACAGTGAATAGAAACAATCATATCTATAGTTAAAAGTAATCCTAAATTATCCAAAGAAAGAATAAGGATGATTTCAATATAACATATCCCTAATATATCATAAGTATTATAAATATTTGATGATATTGATGAATATAAATTCCATTAATATTTTGTTGAAATCATTTTTGAAGAAAATACCATTTTATAATTGAAAATCACCTTTTACAATAAAATGTGATAAATCATTTTGAAAATAATTTTATTTGTAAATTACCTATGAATAAATGTAAAATAATCTTTAAAAAATATATTGGTAATTGTTCATCCTCAATGGTGGCATGATTATGGGGGATTTGGATGTTTCATGATGAGGATCATCACCCATCCCTTTTTTCAATAGAGACAAGTTCATGTCTAGTTTACAACTCTTTATTTTGACCCATTCAGCATCATTATCCTTTAAATAAGGTTGAATTAACCCTACAGAGAATTGTTGGTCCTATAAGGTGATTGCATGTGTGTCAAGAACTCATGTAATTGACACTTCTTATATATAAATTTTTCAAATGGTCTCTAATGGGTTTATTAATGAAGCCAAGAATTCCCATTGTCCCTGGTTTCCTTTATTCATGGACATTCATTCCTAAGGAAAACGCTCATTAGTTTAAGGTTTGGCAAACAATACTTGAGGACTCCATTGGTTGGGAGGATGGGTTTTTAGGCTCACCACACCATTCTGAGGGAGGATTGTGGCTCGTTCTGTGACTCTCTTATAGATTTCAGTCGTGTTCATATGTTCATGAATCTTTGGTTCTGTCCTGAAGATGGTTTTCCCAGGGTTACCCTAGAATTGTGAGATTCTCAAGAGCATTCATATGATAAAAAGAATGGATTGGATGATGAATTAGCCATATTAGAAGGTGCTCTGGAGTTTAACTCCATCCAGGGGGGATAGAAGGTAACATTATATTGGGATCAGGCTCACAAAGGGGGCTTCCTACATATCCTTGAGAGAGGAATCAGAACCCATGCAGTTCAGAATATGTGGGGATTACGCATGGAAACATCCCATTTGAGGGACATAATTGGGTAGACCCTTTTGATCTTGATCCTTCTGGAAGGCATCCTATATATCCAGATTTGATCTAGAATTAGAGTTCTTATTGTTCATAATGTGTGCTGATTTTTAATCCTTGCAAACCTATAAGCCCACGGGAGTCATTCTTCGTGTGAGAAACAAGATGATTTTGAAGATTAAATAACTCACATGCCTCCTCCTTTGTTGGTGGGGGAGGGAGATCCTATGGAAGAAGAAGATGGGGAGACTGTGGGTGAGGGCACAGAGCAATGAACCTTTCCATGGGAGGTGGAATTGAAGGTCATGTGGCCCGACCTTAGAAGAGTAAGGGAATATCTTAGTGGGAGGACCCTGAAACATTATAGGATGTATACTATTGTTTATGTTCATATAACTTGGATGATATAATCGTAGTTTAAGGTCGTATAGAAAGTAATTTTTGGAGTCTTGCAGTTTAGAGTCATGCGATGACGACCAATCGCTATAGAAACCTTGCGTAAATGGAGGAAAATCATGGCCAGATGTTTTGATGTTCCTCAAACATTAGAAGGGAAGAATGTGTACACCATGATAATGGAGGATCCCGGATCAGGAAAAGTGATAGGAGGCATGGAATCCATTTATCTGTATAAAGGTAAGAAAGGGCTCTCCTGATGACGAATTTGTCCCTTGATGACATACCATTTTTATGGGAAACATATGCAGACCCACTAGGGAATGATGTGAATAGTCAAGCAGATGTTTCCTTAGGACACAGGTCTTCCTTCTCCGATGTCCAGAGATATTTATGAAGATCCAAAATCACCTATTGTACTACATTTTAATTCCATGTGGATTAGACGAATATCGTAATGTTTAATTTCATGTTGTTTGGACTTATTCCAAACTATTTAACGTCACGTGGATAAGACATAACTCATTATTTAAGGTCATCATGTTTGGACTGTGTTGGGAGGGATTCCTTATTTAATAAAGGATAATCCTACTAGGATGTTCTGACATGCCTCAAACATGAGAGGGAGTGAATGTGTAAATTGTGGTTTTAGGGATTCTTGGATCAGGAGGAATGATATGGGGCAAGGAATCCAATGAGGTGTATAGAGTATGAGAAGTACTCTCCTGAGGATGAAATTTTCTTTGATTAATGGTTGTCTAGTAGGATTCATATGAAGATCCACTGTGGCATGATGTCCATAGTCAATAAAAGGGGTTTGTAGGACATTGGACTTCTAGCATTGAAAGCCATGGTGGTTTATGAGGATCTAAAATCACCAAAGACACAATGTTTGATGGATGGAAATAATGTGTTCAGGAATTTAATAAACAATCAATTTGTGAGTGTTCAAGGAGTTTTGGGTTAGCCTAGTATAGAAAGTAGGTGATATGGTTTTTTTGAATGTGCATGAGGAATGTGTCTTCTCATGGTATTTAAGGGACATATGTTTGGGTGCCATATGGGCACAATGGAAAATGTCATTGATCTGGCCTAAAAAGTTCTAAGTGAGACTCTATATTTGTCATGGGGGTCACTTACGGAATTGAAGGGACCAGCTCGTAGGGGAGGGACCGCATCCGGGCACTGATACTGAGTGGTAGTGCGGGGTTGCATCCCCCACGGTATGGACCAGTGGGCAAGAACTAATTTCTACATAGAGCATCCATGTAAGAGTTGGATGCGTATGAGCTAGCCACTAATGATGATACTTGGAGGATTTGGTTATGTCCTATGGTATGTGGAGGATATTTCCACAAAATGTATTTCTTATAATGGAATATGAATACTGTCTTCCCCATATGGGCATCTGTTAACCACATTCTACATATCGGCATCAACAAACAGTTTTTATTGTATTTTTTATTGGTTCACTGGATGGATGTAAAGGATCTTCAGAATGCGGTTCTTGGGCAAGCATTCTATGAACATCATTCTCCATAAGGTTCAAGGAATGGATTGCACGAACTATTTATTGTTCGCATGATGTAATCTGTGAACTACTATGGGTGCGGGGAAAATTTATCCTTCACCCTCAACATTATTCATTCACTTTTTCACCCATCTCTTGGATATATCCCTTGACATAGTCCTCATTTCTTCCACCCATGGTTGTACTTTTATATTGTTCTGGGAAATCTGTATATGTGTTACTCATGACACCTTATTTAGAAGCCCATGGAATAAATCTGACACATGAAAGAGTTGGTCAATCTGGGGTTTGCAGAGGTGCAATATGCCTTTATCTTCTCATCATCTGAGAATCACATTATTCACGGGAATGGTACATGGGGAGCACTTCCATTAATTTTTTACCACGGAAAAGTACTGTGGTTAGGTCAGTTTATGAGTAGAAACTCACCATGAACTGATTCGTTTTCGGGAAAATTCATCATATGGAAGTGCCTCATAGGCCATCCTCATATCAATAGGTTGCATATTATGGCTTTTTCTAACCATCCCCGGTAATGTTACATGGCCAAATAAGATTCCATCACAAAATTTGATTTCATTAAATTTCTTCTCAAATTTTCAATCCAATTTGACTTTCTAAACATACGAGAGTATTTACCATCCCTTTTCTAAAATTATGGGTCCCTACAACAATTATGTTAAAAAATTTAGTTCATTTCATATACATTAAAAATTTATTGCATTAAAATTTTTAGTAATAGAAAAACATAACTCATTTTGAAATAAACATAATAATTACATTCAAAAATAAAATAAAATGAAAATATGGGAACAAATTTTTTTATTTAATCATTTAGAAATGGTTATGACCATTTATTAATAAATATTTATAAATCATTCATATTTATAAAAAAATTACAAAATGGAGAAATAAATTTACATTTATTTAAAAATTAAAAATAATTTTAATTAAAAAAGTGAAAAAAGAAAACTTTTAATTGAACCATATCTTCAATGAAAATAGTATATATATTATATTTAATTTAATGATGTGATATCAATTAATTCCCCCAATGGAAACCTAAAAACAACATGGAATAATGTTGGGATTATAAAAAAACTCTTACTAATGTGGTAACTTCTGAATGATTATCCTTAAGAATTAAATAACATATACTAAAAATATAAATACAATGAAGTTAATTAAGCTTATGATATAAAATATCAATGGGAATGTATATACACCACACAATGAAAATAAGACGTGAATATGGCATATGTCTCATAGAAGTAAAAGTGAGTTGAGAAACCCTTACAATAGGGCCAATTTCCTTATATGTGTCCATACCACATGTATAATAAATAAAATATTATTATAACTCAATTATATAAAAAAACTCACATATATAATTCCATATATATATAATATTAACGAATTTCACCATCCCTTTTTTAATATTCTTTCACTAAAATCATTGTTTTTGCTATTAATTACCTTGTTTTCTAATGTGTGTTTTTTAGAAATATTATTGTTACGGTATGTAGGATTTAATTAAATAATCTCATTAATGATAATAATGTCATAAGTGTTATTTTTCTTCATTCGAAACATCATTAGAACCATTTTTAAAAATTCAACATAGAAAATGAATCACATCGTATCGTGGAAGTGGTAGGTCATACGTATAGATGTGCAATTATATCATTCATTTTATGGGTGGATAGGTTCAAATTTTATATGATAATTAAATTTTATTGATTTTATATAATTTCATATATATCATTTGTATTCATTAATATTATCTTTAATATAATCCATGTAATGCATAACTAAGAAATTTATCACATAGTTGCGTGAGGCGGCAGTCCACTCTACAAAAGGGAAACTATATCATATCCAATAAGGAATGGAATGTAATAAGGTATTTGTGATATAGTTATTATTGAAGTATAATAATGTAATACATTCCATATAAATATGATAAATTCGTCATTATATCCTTCTGTGATAGTTGGTGATGGAAAATGAACTATGTTGGTTAGTAAGGTTGTAGTCCTCCATACACACGATTGGTGATATCATTTTTCATTTAATAGAGGAAAATATAGAAAAATATTATTCCATATAAATGATAACTACTCTGTATATTGTATACAATTTTTTTATTATATTTGTTGTTTTATTTAAATGTTATTGTCAAAAAATAAAAGCAAATTATTGACCTCTCTTACAATAATTACCTTATCTAAGGAAATCCTCCTTTGGATCTCATAATATATACCATAGACATGGAATTATAGGGAGAAGAAATGTTAAATAATATGATCGAGGTTTTCTGGGAGATTCTTTTTAAAATCTTTTCAACAAAAAGCTTTGGGAGGTGTATATATGGGAAGAGAATGAATGACTTTTTATAAGTGGAGAAATTGAACCCTATTGAAAATTAAATAGAAATTTATAAAAAGAATACTAAATAAATATTCATTAAGTGGAAAAATTATTTAAAATAACCATAGGACTGAATCGGTGATAGTATATGGTGAAAATTTGGAATTATGGTAAGATTTTGATATGTTAGTGGGTCATTTATCACTTTTCTTCTCAGTTGAACACCGTGTAAACCAATTTTTACCGTAATAATGGTAATTGTTGTTTATTTTATTCACTGTTAATTTTTTTATAAAGATTCCTTATTAGATAATATAAAATATTAATATTCCAATCATTGAATTAATCTTACCAAATTCAATTTAGGGAAGTGATTGAATTAAATATAATATTATTCTCGCATATGTGATGAATAATAGTGTTTGTAATGGGAAAATTCTCTTTATTATAGAATGTATTAATATAATCATTCAAAATGAATTTTTTTTAGTGAAAAATATTTTAAGGTCTAAAATATTATTTATCTCTTTTTAATTTAAATTTAAATTAAAATATAATTTATATGATTTTAAAATTAGAATGATGTGGTTGTTTTTCGTAAAAGTTATTATTATTTACTATTCATCGAAAAATGTAATGTATAATAAAAAATCCTAAAATCACAATATTACCTAATTTTTAAATGATTTTTTCAAAAATTAGTTTTATCTTATTAAATAAATTATCAAAAATATAGAAAAATTAAATTTATACAAAGTGAAAATGAGGGATGAAATCATTTTCTTTGAAAACAATATTTTTTAGAAAACAATTCTTCTAAAATCAAATGATTCTTATATTATTTGTAATCCACAGATATCCAAATAGTGAAAATTATAAATGTTTGAAGAATATAATTTTATAATTTAGTTATTACCATTCATACCATCAAATTTTAAGGGTAAATTTTAATTGTCGTGTTTAAGTAATAATATTGTATCATGTTTCATTTAAACCCAGTTTTATGTGAATGAAATTAAATTGAAGTGATTAAAATTATTTAAAATTTAATGTGTAGTAAAGTATCAGTGTGTTATACTTTCTTCAAATCATGGTTTTATGTTTTATACATTTTATCAAAAATGATGTTCGTATTTAAAAATGATGGACTGTTACATATCTCACGGTTTATTAAAACTTAGTGTTTCATGTAATACATTTTTTTAGGAAATAAAATTTATTCAAAATAAATATGTCATTAAAACATGGGGTGTCACCTTAAACCCCAAACTCTATAAAGTGAATTCAAACCCCAAAATTAATCATTCTGATACAAAAAATTAGTATACCTCTAACTTATCACCTCTTTATGTGCCCATGTAGCTTCGTAAATCTAGTGGCCTCTCCATAAAACATTGGCATGGTGAGTGTTCATATTTTATAGACCATTCTCTCTAAAATTTATATTCTTCATTATGTTCTCCTTCTAATAGGGATCATTATCTTGTGGTATGACAATGGAGTTTAGTAAATTTGATGGATTAGGTGGGTACCTATTCCTGATATATACATAAAACATATTGTGAACCATAGAGTAGATTAGTGGAAGTAAAAAATGATAGCATTCCATTCAGATAAGATCAATAATTTTGAAGGTAATGATTTACCATTGGATTGTTTTTCTATTTTTTCTTTTTCTCATTACCTTCATCCATAGAAGATTTCATCGAAACACCTTATCACAGACATTTAATTCATGATTTAAATGAGTATTGTTGTAGAACCCCGCCCCAGAAGCCTAGAGTCGGTGCCTTACTTTATTGCATTCATGTAATTATAAGAAATCAACCCCCAAAGGAAAGATCAGTTTAATAATTTATTAAAAATTGATTACATTCATGATACCCATATTACACTGGGAAATAAATAATAAAACATGATACATAATAAAATGAAATGAAAAAAATCCTTGATAGCGCATTCAAATATATCAACTTCAGATCCTTGGGAATGGAAAAAACCACGGGTGAGATCAAAGGTAATGTATGTGTATTTAAAATGGAAATAATATTTAATTAGTGGTAATAATCACTATCAAAATGAAAATAACTAATGATTCATTCCCTATATATATATAGGTAATCACTAATCAATATGGGAAGATACATAACTAAAACACCTTCTATTTAATCAATAAACTGAGAATTATATGCATCGATAGATAATGTCATGGAAAATATTTAATGCATGATAATAATAACTTATTATAAATAATGTGAATCACTAATTATTAGATGTAATGTCTCCAAGGAACATTATACCTTTACCATCAAAATCTCTTCTCAAGACAGTTTATACTACAATGATTTTCCCAACTAACTAATATTAGGATTCTACTGATTCATTGAGGTGATTTCATTAATAGATCCCAGAATTCTATAGTTAAAGTCCATAACATTCATCATATAGTGAAATAATTAACATAAATCATAAACAACATGTTTCATTAAATATCTTTATTTAATAAAAGATTAGTATTTATAAATAATTCACCAGTTAATCAGATAACTATCAAAGTGAAAACTATATGTATAAATGGAATATAGTTTAGGAAATACTAATATCCATTACATGTGAGTATGGATAATTAAAATAAATGAAATTTATTGTAAAAATGTTCATGAAGAAGGGATTGTTATAGGAGAATGTAAATAATCACAAAATCAAGTGATATAGAAAAGATATATTTTACAACATTGTGAATTTTAACTCAAACCCCTTGAATGAGATATTTCAAAGTGGTACATAAAAAAACATGAATTATGAGTGAATCATGATAATATCATAAAAATGGATTTATATATGCCACATTATATTGAATTGGTGTATAATAAATAATAATCATTAATGGAATGTAAATTGAGACAAAATCCCTTACATTGAATCTCAATTGTCACTTGATTGTTTATCATCCTGTATAATTAAAATATAATAATTATTTAAAATGTTTAATAATAATTAAAGTTTATTATTTCATTTATTTCACATATTAAATTTTTTTATAAAACTTGATAAACAATTATATTTATCTCGGGTTTTTACCATGTTTAGTTCGTGTATCAAATACCACTTTGGTAGGTTGACTATGGTAATAGGGGTAATTAAATAAATATCTCAAAAATAAAAATATTCAAATATTTATCATATTTATAAAAAAAATTATTCTTTTAAAACCACTCATGAAATATGGTTATGAAATAAATGATTATACATTACAATCATGGAGATGGTAGGTCATAAATAGGTATGAGTAACATTCCAAATTTCATAATGACCATTTTGGAAATATTTTAAGTAATATGTTATAATTCCATAATTATCATAAAATCATAAATAACATTTAATTTAATCATATATACAAACAAATATAATTATTTTTATTTAAAAGGAATCACATCCTATCGAGGAGGCTATAGTCCAGACGTCCATGAATGACTTTATCACTTTTTTTTGTGAAAAGTGTAACAAATAAAATGAAATATTATATTTCTAGAAAGGTAATTATTTCATTAGTATAATATTTTATTCTTTTAGTTGATAAAAAAATAATTAAACCATATCCTTGATACATTCCATATAATGTGTGAACATTTTACATCGCTTTAGGGAGAAGGTAGTCCACACGGTCACAACTGACATCATTGTATTTATATAAAGTGAAAAGCCTGAAAATATGTGATAAGTAAATATATAATAAGTTATAAGAAAAAATAAATATCATATAAGAATATTGTTTTCATCATAATTCCAAACCATGAAATTTGGTAAAGGAAATAATGAATGATATCGTTTCGTGAGGTGGTAACCCTCCTCACATACGAATGATAAATTCATTACACAACTGATGGATGTTTGTGTAAATGTATTTCAAAACCATAACATAAAATAATGTAAGTATATTAAGGGTAATAATTTTATTTTATTACAATTGAAAATGTATAATTTATTTTTTTTAGAAATATATAAAAGAAAAGTGATCGTTGAAGGATGTTTCCTCTATTTTGCAAAACTCCCTTTGGTTTGAATCCAATTCCATACTTGGTTTTATTTTATTAAATAATGATAGGATTATAAGATAATGGTTGAATTTTTGGTACATTATTTTATCAAGGGTTGGATAATCCAAATTTCATGATAATGTTTAATAAGTGGGAGTGTTTAATACTTTTTTATAGAGGATGAGTTGTGGCATTCTTTAATATATAAAAAGTAAATAATGTGCCTCCAATAACAATACAATTTCTATAAAATGTTGAATAAGGTCAATATATTTCTAAACAATAGGTTTTGGACTTTTTCATGTCATTTTGGCCCTTAAGATTATGTTTCAGTCCATTGTTAGGCATAAATTTACTAAATCTAATTGATTAATTTTAACTTCATTCACTAATACTTTTGGTCAAAAACTATTTTTATCATAACATAAATTATAAATATTGACTGTTAAATTTTTGGAATCCATTTTGAAAAACATCCAGTCATATAGGTAAAATGCTAAATATAATTAAATGTTTGTATATCCAATTTCGATGTGAAATTTATTGAAATGGCTTGAATTGGATAAATTAACAGATTTTTGGACTAGTTTTTTCTAAAATCAATTTAATATATAAAGTTTCTATATAAATAAATTCAATGAATAATCATTTTTCAATTTGAATTTATTATTTTTCTGTATTCATTAAAAATAAAGCATCATAGAAAATATCTAATAGTTCACCCTAACCTAAATTTGAAATTCTAATTTCAAAAATGAATTTAATTTTGACTTATAATATTCATATAATTGACAAAATATTATTTTTAAAATAGGTTCTCCATTAGATTTCTAGAATGGTTCCTTTATAAAAATATTGTTTTTATGTGTAATATTGGGGTTTTTATTCTCTTGTGAATATAAAATATATTATACAAATTTGAAAACATTATATTTTATAATATATATATGTTACATAATAATATTAATAAACCCTAATTTAAAGGCTATCTGATAACTATAAAATTAATATAATTAACATTTAAACTATGACTATTGTGTGATGCATACTGAATTTTTGTTGTGTGTAGTGTATAATTATCATGGTGTCACAAATAAAAATATATATAAACACAATTATATTTATTATAAAATGAAAATATTTTAAATTCTTGGGTTGTTACATCCTCTCAGCCTTTAATAAATTACATCCTTATAATTCAGTCATCATCTCGATAATTGAGTGTTTGATATTTTAAAATACTGTTGATGGGAAAATCCCATTTCATAGAAATATATTATAAGACATCTTATTAATAATATAGGAATGTAATTTAAAAGTTCACTGCAAAACTAGACATTGCAATCAAAGATCATTATTAAAAACATGGGAATGGAAGAGAGATATGACTATTTTGTCCTGATTGAGATTGATAAAGAAAATGTTTATCAAGATATTATTGACAACAAATCCATGAACTATAGGTCTGAAAAATTTTCATTAGTATCATAAAAAATAATTTTTGTAATACACTATTATTTCATTAACCTTTTCCTTGAGATGATTAAATCTAACATTAATTGAGAATATATGGAAATATAATATTATTATACATTTCTATTTTATAAGAACAATATCATCTTTAGGTTGGGCCTTTACTATTTTTAATTAATCTCTTACCACAAATTTCTTCATATAGAAAAGTAACACATTAATAAAAAACCCCATCAAAATTTATTCATAAACAATATCCTACGTAGTTTACCATGTGAAACTTCCATGTATTTTGATCTAAAATATTAGATTAATTTCATGGTAGTTAGTTGTATCCAATTTAATTTAAACATATAAATCCTCAAATTATCCATCAACATTATCCCCACACCAAGAAAATATTAAGCCTTATATTTCCCTCAACCATTTATTTTTAAAAAATATCTTTCTATTGATTTATTTTCAATGTATTATTATACATGTGACCCAAACCCTTAATAAAATATTATTACAGTTGAATACTTATATATTTCACAATTCTTATATAAAATATAGCATTGATAAATTACATTTATAGAACTACTATATGATCCAAATTCATATGCACATTTATAATTCCTCCTTTTCTATGGGAATTACATATTTTTTACCATGATCTATTAACCTATTTTGGGGTATATTCATTTGAATATTTGAGGGATTGATTTTCATAGTGACCAATCTACTCACAATCAAGGATTTTTAAATTACAAATAATTTTCTTACCCATGGAATAAAAATCATGGTTTCCTTGCTCTTCACATGTGTACTAATATACCATTCCATTTTAGAATGTTTGAGGTTGTATCTTTACTTAGGTATCACATGTGGGAAAATAATTCATTCCCAGATTCTTTTCATACTAAATTTTTTCTATCATCCCCTTCTTCTCATGCATCCCTTTAAAACTATAGGACATGGATAATTTTTTCTTTTTTTATCACACAATACTATGTATTCATATTATGAGAATTCTTGGGATAAAATTTGCATAGAATTATTGTTCTATTACAGTAAAATATATGATTCATCTTACTCATTGAATCATGTTGATTGGTGAGGATCACAATCTATATGGTTGGAAGCATTTCTAAATAATGTTATTCACTAAATTAGATCATATCATTACAAAAAATAAATTATAATCCCAAAACAAGTAAAATTGATAACATTAATTGAAAAAATTATGTGTATAAAATTTAATAATCATAAATATGATTTTATCGGATGTTTTTCAATACCTATCACTAATATCTACCTAGGTATTTTTATCCCAAATATATGTTTTCCTATATCTAGTTTCCTAGGTTTCAAAAAATATTTTTGATACCAAATATAGAACCTCAACCCCAGAAGCCTTATTCTAGTGTCCAACTTTATTACATTTACAATATTGGAAGGAATGAAATATTGAAGGAATGATCAGTTCATGATGTTTTGGAAAACAAAATTATAAACATGATACCCATATTACACTATGAAATAGAAATTAAAACATTAAACATAATTAAATGATATGAACAACATCATTGAAATGCCATTCAAATATGTCTTCTTCATATCATGTGGAAAGGAGAAAAAATAACGGTGACCTCAAACACTCAGTAAGGGTATGTTAAACATAATAAATAATGAATTAATGATTATATTTTTCATGTAAAGGTGAATAACTAATCACAAATTTATATAAATATATGGAGAAGGAATAATCAATATGACATGGTAGATAAGTGAGACACATTCCATTTAATTATTAAAATGAGAATAGAATGACTCCATAGATAATTTCAATGAAAATAAATCGAGGATTATAAAAAATAACCAAATTCACATTAATAGAAATTCTTAATTATTGTATATCAACAATTTCTAGTCACATGATGCATTTACCTTTAATATATATTCTCAACACTATTTAACCTACTAAAATTTGTCCAACTAATTCGTCTCAAGAGAGTTCTGATGAATTGAGGAGATTTAATAAAAATATCCCTAAACTGTATAGTGCATGTATAAAATTTTCACTATACAGTGAAATAATCAATATTAAACATTCTAAATTTCCCTTATAAAATATTTATATTGAATAAAATTAATAGATTACTGAATAATTACCCAATTAATTAAACAATAGTCAAAGTGAGAAGCATATTTAAAAATGGTATATGGTTTAGGAAATAATAAAAATAAATTTCATGAGAATATGTATATTTAATATAAATTTAAGGTTAAAAAATATCATATGCGATTTTTTTAAGAAAAAGTTAACAATAATAAAAAAAATTGATATTACATAGATAAATTTTACCACTTATTAATATTTAATAAAAAAGCCCTTGTATAGAATTTTTTAATGTGAAACAAAAAATACTATAAATTATGAGTGACTGATTATTTTAAATGAAAAATGGTCAGTATATAAACCGCATTAAATTTAATTTGTTTATAATAATAAATATGATTTAGTGGATGTAAATTAAGATGGAATCAATTACCTTAAGTATAACTTGTCGTGTGAGTCTTTATATTTTTGAAAAATATAAATATGTTAATAATTTATTTGATTTAGAACATTTATAATTTTTATTATTAATCTTTTTCACTTATGTCAATATTTTATAAAACTGTATAGTAAATTTAATTTACATCATGTGATTTGACCAAATATAGTTTTTAGTGTCGTAAACATCTTTCATAAGTTGACAGTGGTCAGTGGGTTCATTAAGTAATCATATAAATAATAATAATCATGACCTTATTACCATATTTATACATAAATTTTTATATTAAAAGCAATCATGAAGAATGATTATGAAAAATGAACCAACGTCATAATAATAGAGAAGGTATATCCTATATCCAAATTAGTAACATTCTCCTTTTTAAATGATCATTATCGAAATAAGGTAAGTTAGATTTCATAATTACATAATTATCGTTATATAATATGTAAAATTTTATTTAATAACATATACTTATATATAGAATATATGTTTTGTAATATGAATCACATAGTGTTGACGTGGCGGCAGCCCACATGTCCATGAATAAAATTATCAATTTTATTAGTTTTTTAATGGGGTAATATAGAAAATTATATATTATTTTTATAAAAAATAATTATTTCGTTAATATCATATATATTTAATTTATTTCTAATATTATAAATTAAACTCAAAATTAAAAAATTCCATGTAATGTTTTATTTTATCAAATCACTTTTAGGAGTTTGTATCCCACATGTCCACAAATGATGTTATCATACTAAAAAAATTAAAATAATTAAGTTATAAGTTGATTAAAAATTTAATAAGTATTAAAGAAACATAAATATCATAAATATCATATAAAAATAGTGTTTCTAAATTAATTACCAACTATGAGAGGTGGTAATGTGAAAACAAACAACATTGTTTTGTGAGAAAGTAGTCCATCTTACACGTGAATGGTAAATTAGTTACCCATTTGATGGAAGTGTGTGTATGTGTAGGTCAAAACCATAAAATTAAAAATCTAATTTTATTGGTGATACTTATATTTTTATATAGTCAATGAAATAATAATAATTTAATAATTGAATAAAGAAATAAAAAAATTGATCGTTAAAGAATATTACCTCTTGTTTGGGTTACTCCGTTTCATTTTCACCAATGTACTTCCTTTGTTTTATTTTTGAAAAATTTAAGGATTCTATTATTAGGGTATGGAATTTGGGATCTTATTTTTCCCAGTATTTTATGATACAAATATCTTTATAGTTTTGAATAAGTTTTAGGGTTAGAGTTCTTTTTAATGTGGAGGAGGATTGGAATTATTGTATATATAAAAAGGTAAACACTATTGAGAGGTCTCCCTTAAATAATGTTTCTAAAATAATTAAAAAGATTCTATAAAATGGAGATAATGGTCAAAATATTTCCATACAATAGGTTTGGGACATGATTCTATGTCATTTTGGGCCTTAAGATTATGGTTTAGTCCCTTATTGTGCATAATTTTACCTTAATCGCATTAATTAATTTTTAATCCATTAACTACTATTTTTATCACAAACTATGTTTACCATACTTGAAATGATACCATATGATTCTTCCAAATATGAAATATGTTTTACCAAATTAAAATCTTATAATTGGCATAAATTAATATTAATTTTACGTAGTAGAATGGATGAGGAAGAATATTTTTAAAGATGAAATGTTAAAAACATGGAAATGTTTATATATTAAATTTCAGTTTAAAATTATTTCCAATGACCTTAATTAGATTAATTTAACTATAATTTGTCTAATTATACGTTAAAGTTTATTTAAAATATAATTTTACTATAAAAATAAATTGTACAAAATATCAGTTTTTAAATTAAAATTCACTATTTTTACTATTAATTTATAAAATGAATGTTCATATAAAATTACCATAAGATCACCCTAAGATTATTTGGACATTACACTATAAAAAATTAATTTATTTTTTAACTTTTTTGTTTATAAAATTGATTTTTTTAGGTGGACCATTAAAAGGCAGTAAATATTCAGTTATAAAAATATAGATTTGTTTGGATAATATTGGGGTTGTTCTTATCATATGACTATAAAATGTATTTTATGAATGTAAAAAAATTTAATATATATATATTCATTACATAGTTAGCATTACACATAACTGGTAATTTTACCATTAGTTGAAAACTATTAAATTATTAGTGTTAATAGAATAATGCAGTCTTGCATGTGACACAAGATAACTCAGTGTTATGTGAAGCATAAGAGTAAAATGGTGTTTGGAATAAATCAAGATATAAACAAAATTAGATTTATTATAAAATGATAATATTTAAATGTCTTGTGGTGTTAAAATTTTCAACATAACTTTTCATCTCCCATTTATCTTCTCTTATGTGTCCGTAAATTTCTATAACACCCTCTTCCATTTCATCCCCAATAATAGGTTCCAACAGATTATTGTTTAATTATTACTATACATCATATTTATATACAAATTTATAAAGAGTAATTTATGTGTATCCATATGAACTCTGAAGAGAAATTGATTTTTTTTCCGGGAAACACAACTGGGGGAATGTTTTTATTCAAACATATTTTAAAATACCTAGAACAAAACCACAAAATATCATATTGGGTATTAATAATTCCCTAATAAGGACTATATCTTTATTTTTGATATGAAGTTCTACAACTCAACTGAATATCATGTTATTTCTAGACACCTTGCTAAAACATCATCTTAAAACTCAAATCCCAATATTATTCAATATAATATGGTACTCCATGCAACCATGCCACTTTGTTAATGTATATTATGGAAATATGATCAAAGGAGAATAATTTTATGATATTGATTATGTGTTTTGAGTTTTAAAGTTATAAGCTATGGACCATATAGTTTTTGTCATTTTATATGTTTTGAGGATTCTAATGAAAACATCCTTGGATGTTTTATCTCATTTTCTATATTATATTGATAATGGTTGTAACTTCACATATGACTTTTATCTCACATCCTTAAATTTTTAGAAATAAAAATTAGTGAGAAATATACTGACAAATATATCTAATCATTTTTCCCACAAAAAATATTCTTTCACATATTCCATTGGTAGTAATTATACCCTTACCATCCTCATGTTTTGTGTTCATTCCCCACGACCTTGTTGGAGGAGATAGGTAGTTTCATGACCAATGCATTTTCCTTTTTCCAAAACTATATTAAAATAATTCCTAATAAGTTTGAAATAGAAATTATCAAAAATTAAATAAACATAAATTATTATATAAACCGTAAATTTTATCAATATATTCAATAAAAGTTCAATAAAATTTAAAGGACTTCCTTAGAAAACCATTTTATTAAAACATATATATAACTAATTGGTTGAATTTTAATAAATGTATCTTAAAATAAATGTATTCATGATAATACCACATCACATAATTTCTCTTAAGGGGTTAATATAACATTGAACATATTATCAATCCTAAACATATAACCATAATATATTTTCCATAACCCTTAATTTAATCTTATAATGAGACATAAATGTTTCCAAAATATAATTCACTATTTATTCTTTAAATATGCACATGTTTTAGACATAATCATTTTCATTGAGATCATGTGTTAATCCTTTCACCAATAGAATATAAAATGAGATTTAATTATTCTATAATATACGTATACAGAAAAAACCAATTCACAAAATCCTATCAAATTAAAATAAAGTTTCAAAAAAAAACCAATTCACAAAATCCTATCATATTAAAATGAGATTTAATTATGCACATGTAGTAAATCTATATATATTTCCAATGAATATTTATAGTCAAAAATATGACTTGTATAACCCCATGTAAAAATTGTTTTAGTAAAACATTTCATGTTTGTGTCATTTTTACTTTAACATTAAATAAAAAGATATTTATGTCATTTCACAACCAAAGTGGATCCATGGGGTCCCCAAGTTGACCCATGGATTTTCTTGGTCGTCCATGACACATCCAATGAGGGTAGGACATGTTTCTAGGTCATTTCATTTTATTAAAACAGTATTCTTACCATAAACTACAGTAATTACCTCTAATCGCGATTAAAAACTTAATAAGTTACTATTCACCAAAAAAATTATTTTTATCCCATTGAACCACATTTTACTTCTTAATGACAACCATGTATATCGGATTTTTGAAATTCAAAACTCAAAGATGGCAAAATTTCATTTAAACGGAAAAATCAGTTTTTATAAGTACCACTTAGTGGTTTCACTATTCATCAAAATTGACGTTTTTCAGAAAAATCCCTAAAATTCACCCTAAGCTATATTTGATATTCCAAATTCAAAAATGAAGAATATTTTAAAAAATTCAAAAAATATAAGTCACATTAATTAATTTAATAATTATTTCCCGCTGTCAGAGCAAATAGCGTGTTTTTATGAAACAATAAGTATCAAAAGATTGACACTTGTTTAAGTCTGATTTCAAAGTGAAATTAATTCCAACGACCACTATTGGATTTAATGGTAAAAATATATTTTAATTTCACTTTAAAAAATATTCAAAATATAATCTAATCATATAAATAAATTAGATTAAAAAGAGGATTTGAATTGAAATACAACATTTTACACTATTCATTAAAAAATGAACTTTATCGGAAAGATACCAAAAATTTACACAAAGTAAATTTTGATGTCCCAATTCTCAAGAAGAGTTTTATTTGGTCCAATATAATGTATAAGAGTGAAAAAACTATATTTAATGACCGTTCTCCATCAAAAGGCGATAAGTGAACCTTTAGTGAAAACTAGGACATATACGCCTAAAATTGAATTCTTTCCATATTTTAAGCCTTTATCCTTTATTAAATAAAGGTAAAAACATTTAAAAACATATATAATCATATTTTATTTATTTCTATCCATTCCCGCCAATACAACGGCTACATGTTAACTACCATTTAAAATAATATTATTTTATTATTAGAGTGCAACGTAAGATTCCCAAAAAACTCGTTGTTGCGTGTTGGGTACGCCATCGAGCATAGTGTCCCCTTTAAAGACATATTAATATTTTATTCAAAAATATGGATAAATATAAAGATTTCATATTCTTTATTTACCTAGGGTGTTACAGTTCTCGTGTAGCTTAATAAAATGGTGGCTTGAGAAAGGTGTGACAAATGACTCAGTACTTAAGAACCAAAAAACTTTCCTATATAGACATTAATATTAATTGTAAGTATATGTGAGATACTCATTAATATAACAACAATAATAAATTGGTAACTAACTATTAGAAAATAAAACGAACAAGTCCACAACTATTCATTGGGTCTCTGATCCAAATCACGTGGACACACTACCATATTATGAAATTATATTTATACTTTTGTATTTATATAACAATGTAAATTTATATATTTTTATATGTGTATATATATATATGTTCTCAAATAAAAAAATTATATCAGAATGTAATTACAACATAAATATCTCATACAATAGAAGATCCATGGATTCATGATCTGGTGAAATAAAAAACCTATAAAAGGGGCATTGAGTTGTATACTGTACCACTCATTCCATGGAAAAATAATTTGATAATTGGGTCCATAATCATAATCAAAAATACCTTCTTTTTATAGATATAGAAATAAATCTGAAAAAGAAACAACACTATAGTTGTAATGTGTCCTAACCCTAAGTCCACTCATACTTTCCTCCAATCACCATAATGAATGATTGCATATACCCATAGAAAATTATATAAGAATTTTTCATGGAGATGGATTTCACACTACTAAAGACATTTTTTTCAGTTTGAGGTTAGATTAATTGGTCTTTTCTCAAAGGCATGTCTAACTTTATAACTCATATGATAATGAATCAAACTTATAATGTCTCAGATTTTCCAAAAAAGAATTTATTTTATATGGGAATATTTTGAGACCGAGCACTAAGACTGATTGTGATTTTGAGTCATAGGGTTCCTGAAATATATGATTAAACTTCTTAAGATTATTAAAAATGGCACTCATGCTCAATTTTATTATTGTTTAAACGATTTCTCAGATTTTAAACTTGAGGGCACCGTTGTGTTCAGAGCAACGATTTTTTCTAACGACCTAACATCAACCAGATTTGATTGACTATGGAAAATCATTTTCATATGTTTTAAATAATTTTAAAAAAATAAACTTAAAAGGGTTATTTTATTTTTCTTTCAACGTTTTGTAACAATGCATCATTGTTGTGAAACAACTACAAGGGAGGTGTTTCATTTCATAAAGGAAATAGTGTGGTGATGATGAAAGTCAGTGAAATAGAGATTATAAAATTCCCTACATCAAATAATAGCACGGTAGGAATATGGGATCAGACACGTTCCTAGAGAATTACCTCGAGGATCTTGAAAAATAAAACTTGTTGGAAAATACTCAAATTGGAAAGCAACAAATGATGCCAAGACAATGGATCAATATCATTTGTTGGAAGATCTCTGAAAACGGAGTATGTTTTTCACCAATCAATCCACAGTCTAGGTAGGGGGTTTTATTTTCTCCATGATTATATTACATATTCGTCACCAATCAATCCACAGTCTAGGTAGGGGGTTTTATTTTCTCCATGATTATATTACATATTCGGGTTTCCAATGACATACATGAACCAACCCACAAATGGGTTGATCCATAATGTGATTGTTTATGCAAGATAATTGAAAAGACATAATTAATATTGGAATTATATCTTTGTGACATTTAATTAAATATTTTTTATCATTTTATCAATGAAAAATACCATCCAACATTAAAAAATGCCCGGATCCATTGTAAAGGGTGTTCCTAGTTTATTACCTTTCGACATTCTTGTGTTCTTTGCCGGCAGACCCTTGTGGTTGCTTTGGGCTTTTCTGAGAGGTTCTTAATGCATCAGGACCCCTTAAGATATGACAAGATAATCTTAAACCCATAAAAATGAATAAAAAAACTCAAGGATCATGAGGGATTTCTTGATTCAAAATATTTGGCCACCATAGTGTCAGTGGAAGCCCATGGAAGGGGAGTTTCAACCTATATCACACGACGGTGATTGTAGTGGCACGCAGAGGAACTCTCAACTGGAAGTATTGGCTGCCAGCTCGATAGATGGAAGCAGAGATCCATGTGGTAATCATCATGATTCTATGGATATGAGCTACTGGAAGGAGGCTAGCGACGGTCCTTGTCATACACAAGAGGGGGCCACGGTCCAGCAAGCTCGAGTCGGCGGGACCCCACGATGGCCATTCTTCATTGACAGAGAGTGGACGTTGAAAATTTCACATCCCAGTTAGAAAAACCAGTCCTCTTTAGCAGACCCAGCTCAATCAGAAGGACTAGACCATGCCCCACTTGTTGGATCAGACCTAGTAGGTTAGACCGAACCCGGACCCAACTGGTACCTTTTTAATAAAAAATGAATACCTCTCAAACTGTTTGTATGTTTGATGATCCATTTTCAATGTTGGGAGCCTCACAATGAGGTTGTAATTTTTATATAATCTAAGTGAGTTTCACTGGAAGATTTTGTATGGCCTATTTGCTTGAGGTGAATGTGCTCTTGGATCAATCGGGCTATGGATGGAATTATATGGCTGGTTGGGACCTTGAAGCTATGTGATTATATATTAGGTATTTTATTACCTAGACTCTACATCTTACCTAGATTATGTGTCTTATCTATAAGTTTTTTCTTACTAAGACTCTGTTAGTAATCCCATATCCCAACAGGGTGGGGTATTATATTATTTGACAACACTCGGTTTGTTCCCTACACTATGTGTGTTATCTATAATCTATGTGTTACCTACACTTTGTGTGTTACCGACAGTCCATGTGTTACTACTCGTAGGTACTGTGGATTCTTACAACAATCCTATATAGATTCTATATACCTATACATGGTTTTATTTGACTCTAGATAATCTCTTGATTATACTTCATATAGAATAAAATTCAGGTATATATATGGTATTCCACATTCTATATTTCTTATTGATCATATATGTTTTTTAATTTTTTTAATTCATTTTTGGTTTTGGTTCCCTAATATGAATTGATTTCTCACCCCTACACAAGCTTCTCCCACACTTGTTGTGTCTTGTGTAGATGACCGGATGATTTTTAGAGTCCTTAGTGGGATAGAGATAGTGGTACTTCACGGTGACCCGATGGATGTGGTATGCATCAATGACATTAAAATAGATTATTGTACCTACCCTTTAGGTAGGGTTTTCTACAAATGAAATCAAAGAGCTTATATATTCCTTTTTAGTTGATATTGTATTTTGGACTCTTTTTCTTTCAATTTTTTACCTTACTTTGAGCGTATTTTCTTAGATCATTGAATCCATGTATACATAACGTTATCAGTTTTAGATTTTTCTTAGAGATGGATGTGTACATACAAGAACTTGGGAAAATGCCTCCAAATTGTGGGATATGCATACTCCGCACTAGTCACCAACCACTGGCCTATTTGTGGTGGGATAGGGCAAGTCACGACATGGGACTTGGGGGATGGGTCATGAAAATATTGTTATGAAATATGATGAAAAATTAAGTATGAGACTTATTAGGGTTAACACCCATGTCCATTGACCAATGAATTCTATTAGAGTCCATAGATCTTTTTCATGGAAAACTCAAGATAATATAAACCTACATGGTATAAGACCAAATTCCATTTACCAAGGAAGGTTATTCAAGTTCATGGAGCATATCCATAGAAAGCTTAATATAATATAGACCAATATTTTCCATGAACCAAATCCATTGACCAATGAATCCTATTTGATTCCATGTATCTCACCCAGTGAAAATGTTGTATAAGGTTCCATTCCATCAATCATTGTGGGTTCCATTCAAAAATGTTTCTTATCAGTTCCATTTCATGAAATATATATACATGAATCTGGATTTTAAGATAGATCCCATGAAATATATTTTGGAATCCCCAAGATAGACATCACATATGGTTTGTCTCAATATACTCAAACTAGGTAGAAAATTTGGAAATAATCGCTACATAAATAGTAGATAAGTGAATAATAAATAATATTATGGATGTGGTTGAATTCCTAAACAAACCATTATTATCAAAACCTCTTGGGATTTATGGTTTTGTATGGGTTCTAGGTGACATTTTCTACCATATATTCCCAAACCCATGATTTACTAGCTCTCAGTTAATCAAAAATATGCACACCCACTAGCTCCCCTAGGTTAGTGATTAGTAGAAGAATCAAACCTGGGATCATTGAGGTTAGCATAGAAATAGAGGCATCACTCTTAGGATCATCTATGTCAAAACCTTAGTGTATCCACCTTGGGTTCCACATATGTCGTTAGTAGAACAATAATTTCTATATGGTATCCTCTAGTTCATAACATACAAAAAGACATCCTATAGGGGACCCTTGACCTCAGTGATAAGTTGAAGTATGAATAAAAATCACATGGGTTTTTAGTGACCCCAATCATTCATCCATTTTTTACCAAATTGAAAATTTTAATTTAACAGGTCATTTAGGTTACTTTAAAGAGGTTAAATTTCCCTGATGGTAAATACCATGCATACACATTAAACAAAACCTTGAAAAAATACTCTTTGGTAGGTATGTCAGAAAACCTACCATTATAAAACTTTAACCAAGTTATACTAGCTCATCACATATCCATCCAAGAAAACCCTTATCCAATAAAATATACATCAGCATCAATGTCCCTAGATAACATAGGTAAATTCAAAAAAAATCTTATAACATCAATTATAAAAAAAAAATAATATAAAAAAATCATAATATGAGATACCTCACCAGATTTCTACTAATCGATGAAAATCTGAGAAAAATTGAGAAAAAAGGTATGTAGGGTTCCCCTAGCTCCACTCATGTGAAAATTCATAAAAACGTAAATTTAAATAAAAACTAAATTGATTAATGAACAAAAACAATTAAAATTAAAAATAAGTAATACCTTATCTATACATCATGTAGAAAATTGAATATGACATTTGGATTATCCTCTTCCTATATAGAGTGAGAAACCTAACATCAGTATCTAATTCCAACAAGATCTAGTAGAATCGAGAATTTTAAAACCTGACCAAGGAATACAAATTAATTAGATATATAAAACGATCTCAATAGATACTAATGATGTATAATTCATGCATCAATGGTTCCGACACACCAGATGATAGTCAAATTATTCCATGAATGGTAAAGAATCACACTAGGGAGAAGGAGGAATGAATTTTAGGCATGGTTGAGGTGTTGGATGAGAGGAGGATGAAAATGTGGATTTAATCTTGAATTTCATAGTGGAAAAGAGTTATTTTACCCATTTTAATGGATTCATGGTTTGGACACATTTTTTTCCAAACCATTGCCAAACTACATAACTATCAGCATCCGGGTTCCAACCCCACGCTTAGGCATTGCACATAGTTTTGAATACTATGTGCCAGTTTTAAGAAACGTATGAAATAAATTGAATACACCCACATGGTTTTCTATGGATTGGTTCATAGTTTTTCCTTCCTGTGTTCATGAATAAATTGGACTGAATAGTTCGGTTACATGGTTAACACTAACCTTCTGAAAACTGTGAGACCTCTCCTGCACTTTTCCCAAAACATTAGTTTTGATTCTCCAACCCCAATGACACTCAAAATTTCATATTCTACAAAAGAATCCTCATTTTGTAGAGACCAAAAGCTTTATGTACATGGAAATTACATTACTCTTGCGGAATACTTAGTACATAACAAAATCAGACACACAAGGATCGTAACAGTTTAGTGTCTTTAGAAACTTGGAATGTAATCTTCTAATCGTGGTGAAAGATCTTCAACATCTCCCATAAAGATCTTCCCCTTTTTTTCTTAACTAAAACCTTTCTTTATATCCTAGGGAAAAGAAAACATAAAAGGGGTGAGCTCAAATGCCCGTTAAGGGTAAACATAGAGAACATATAACAATCCATAAACATTTGAATGCAAAAACTTGAACATAAAATCTAAACATCAAAATCTTGAGCAAAGGCATGAATCTTGGAAGTACATAAGGAATATATCATAAGGGAACAACAATCATGATAAAATAGCATGGGAATAAAACATGTATTTGTGGAAACCATTAAGCACATGTTATGATTTCCATAGTATCCAAGGCATTGCTTCCAAGACCATCTTAGTGGACAAAGTCCCTTTCTGAATTGAGTTCACTCCTCGTTTCAGTTGTGTAAAACTGAACCAGATTAACTTACCGTTCCAGAAATGTCTATCTCAAGAGATATAAATCTTTACCCAAATCATTTTAGGGAGATATAGGTCCCACCCATCTCATAATTAAATCATTCTTACTTGTGCCACAAAATAATCATACATCATTCATAATAACCCAATGAATAAAATGGGTTTCAAAAACATCATCCCATCATCACATAATCCATATAAAATAAATAGATATCATTTAATAATAAGAAAAGTGAAGCCATTTAAATCATAGAGACATTATACTTGAAACATACACATATGAAATAATGTCATCTTAGATGGAAAAATGGTTTTGATAAAACACTTGAAATGAATTCTTGAGGAAAATATCCTTTCTTCTTCAAAATCAATTTCTTTTCACAAAACATCATGAAATTTTAAAAAAAGATATTTTGTTGAAAATAGTCATGAAATATATTGGAGGAAGCTTCACGAAAATAAGGCTTTATAAAACCGTAAAAATCCTTTCATGTTGTATAAGTTAAAAAAACATTATTCTCGTACTTTTGCCAGAAAAGTCAAAAAGTACTTCGTAACGTAAACAAAAGAAATATTTCTTACATACCATGTAGTAAAAGTAAAAAATGGGTAAAAATGCCTTTAAACATACATGAAAACACTTTTATAAAACATGGACATGGATTATATAAATAACCCCAGAAAATACTTATGAATAAGCAATCTCGGTTAAAAATGAGATTTGCAAAATTATCCCTTACCATAGGACCGATATGCTTCATATGTTTCCGAACCTCCTGTATAATGGTTTAAATAACTTCTTTGACTTGTTACAGAATAATATTCATTTTTATTATATCATATATGGTTAACTTATGACTTTATATTACCCGTTCTTTTGTATGTACCATGTTAAAGCAACGTTTTGGGTAAAATCGTTTTATTTATCATACGTGTTTGGACTTGTTGTTCTTTATATTATTACTTATATCCTGATTTAATTATTTCCAGAATGTAAAAAAAGATTTATATATAATATATATTCAGTATATACATATATATATATATGATAGATCTATGAAATACATCGTTCATGGAGACGGTAGGCCGTACGTACTAATGAACGCTGATTTCGTATCCTTATTGAATTGGATGAAATTAAGTAGATGACATACATATATATACACATAAATCCAGTATCATTATTATTTCATATATTTCATGATTACTTATTATATATACTTTATAATCATTCATGAATGGTTAACATGGAGAACGAATCTCATCGCGTTGTGGAGACGGTAGTCCGCACGTACGCACGAGCGATGATATCATTCCCATGATCGTGGAATTACATTGAAGTGCATGTATGATATTTCATAATAAATATCACTTTTCAATAATCATATATAGTTATTTATTTACACCATTATACCCATCCAAGTAAGGTGGTGGTCGAAAACAGATTACACCACGACATGGAGACGGTATTCCGTATGTACGCACGCGCAGTGATTTCGTTTTCCATAGGATGGATAGATGGTGAAATAGGTTTGTTTCATTATTATAATAACAGATCCGTATACGAGTGATACTGATTTTATTACTTCATAATGAAAAAACTAACGAAGAAGAAGTAGAAGAAGAAATAAAGTTGAAATAATCGGTAATGGATATTACCTCTTCTTTCGACACGCCTTTTTGAAACCTCCACTTAGGGCACTATGATTGGTCTTTGAAGAAGACCAGAACCACTAGAATGTTTCTAGGGAAGTGTATAAGATAAATTTGTAGGGTTTGGACGAGCTTGAAGGCTCAATGTGGGGTGAGTAAGAGATGGAGGAAGTGCCCTTTTTAAGGGAAGATAGGGGCACCTTTGGAATAACTAAAAATATTATTTTATTATAAAGTCATATTCGGTTTTTAATAGCTCCAAATTGAGTTATTTCAAAGCTAAGGTAGGTATGGGTTGAAACCCTCTCATCCAATATAATTTAGACAAGTTTAGGTTTCTATTTTAACCTTATCATTTAGATTTAACATTAGGTTAAATAATTTTTCTTTTACCGTGTCTTCTTATTTTCATACACTATATGGTTATTAAACTTACTATAACAAGCCAAAAGAACCCCAAGTTGTTTATTATAAATATATATAACCTTATATAAGTCATTTATCCGAACCTTAGATTTTTAGGAATAAAATAACAATTAATAATATAATATTTGTTCTAAAAACTATTTTATGTCAATTTTGACACTATTTGGTAATTGATTTTTGTGAAAATCCTAAAAAGAATTATTAGTTTTAAAAAAGATAACTAAATCAATACTAACATGTCATATTAACCTATAAAATTAGTGTACCTAATAAAAGGTCTCAAATTACATTTATTTGGGTATTTATAAAATCAATTATGTCAATATTTCATTAATAAGATAATTACTGCATCATTATTGTGTCATAAATAAATTAAATTATTTAATGTCTAAAAACTATATATAAAACACCATTATTTAGGAAATATTTTTCTATTTCTAATGAATATTTATAGTTGAATTTATCTTATGTATAAACCTATATTAGAAATTATTTAGTTATTAAACTTTGATTTTAACTATTTTAACCCTTCTTTAAATAAATTAATAATAAATGTCCTAATCTAATCCAAGTGGGAATAAATGGTCATATATTATTCCTAAGGTTGTTTATGGTCGAATTAAACTTATTCAATAGAATTGTGACATGTGTTAGGGTAATAATAATATCATTTGTACCCTTAATTACCCTATTTACTTTTAACTGTGGTAAAAAAAGTAAAAAGTTACTATTCAATAAAAATTATTTTCATCTCATTGAACCACATTTTAGTCCTTGATATTAACCGTGTCTCTTGGACTTTCGAAATTACACTCACAGAAGCGGTAAAATAAAGTTTTATGTGTTTTTGCAAATTCTCCTAGGAGGTGGGTAAAAGACGGTGAAAAGTTTAATAAAATTTTTATATATCTAAAATTATTATAAAATAACTCTAATGACTTAAATTGATCTTATATAGGTATTATGAATCAATTTGGACCTAAAATAAATTTAAATTAAATAAATAATTATTTAAATAAAAATTCGGTTTTTGAATAGTAACCTAGTGTTTTTACTATTCATCAAAATTGAATGTTTTCAGAAAAATACCAAAAATTCACCCTAGGCTAATTATGATATTCTGAATCCCAAAAAGAAGTCCATTTAAAAAGATAAAATTTATAAAATTTTAAAAAGTGGGTATTACTATTCATAACGGCTAGTTTTAATAATATTTTAATAGTATATCGTTGTTTAGTAAAACCCGGTATTGCGTACAACACACGCTATCGAGTAAAGTCGCGATTGCGTGTAATGCCAGCCAAGTTAGTGTTGCGTATAATGCATGACTACTTTGTTGTTTCGTATAACAAAATACATTGAACATATATATATATATATATATACTCAATGTATCGTCGAATAACTACTATCAAACAAACATGAAATTGTGTGTAACACGATCCAAGATTAGTGTTGTGTATACTGCAAGCTGGTACGGTGTTGCGTATAGCTCAAGATAATCTTGGTGTACCGTAGAACAGAAGATAGAAAAGAAAATGAATATATCATATAAAATCTCGGGTTGTTACATTCTACCCCCCTTAAAATGAATTTCTCCCTCGAAATTTGTCGGGGTTATAAACCGTTTACTATTCATAGAAACCCACATCGTAAAAAAGAATACTAAAACTTAATTTTAAAAACTAAAGTAAGAAATGTAACGATTACCCAAAGTAACTCATCACTGGGTTTCCGTATATGAGAACATAGGTAAAAATATGGATATGGAAGAAAAATATAACCATCAAGTTCTGATGGAGAGTGGTAGAGAACATGGCTATGGAAAATCCAGGAATCACAAAGCCATAGATTTGTGATGATCTAAGGTACCATCTGATTCATCGAATATAAGGGCACTAGGACAACATTTATGGTTTTCAAGATCATTTCCCTAAAGTTGAATAAATTATAATTCGAATAAATACTTTCTTGATTTTGGTACAGTCTCACCGTTGGTCGTTCCTTGGACAATTTCCACTTCATCTCTTAAAGAAATGAAGTTGAATTTTTCATTCATCAAGTGTTAGCAGATCATGTGATAGAATGATGGGTAATTCCATCTATCTCAAACAAAAGGTTAGAATTAAAGTTATAAAAAATACATAAGTCCATCTATAGTGAGATTAATCATATATGGTTCCTAAAATAGACTTATACATCTTATATCACACTGCTTAATATAATAAAACTAGGTTCTACTAAACAGAGACTTCTTGTAGGCCGGTGGTAGGCGATAAAGTCATGTCGCACTTTAGTTGTGGGTTCGATTCCCATAGCCTTGTTCGATGTGATGGGTTGTCTCTTGTCCTGCAGGTTGTCCTTTTTCTAAAACTACATTATTATAACTGTCCATCATTCATATCGAAAAAGTTCTAGCCTTAAACAATACTAACTTATGTCCATCATAATCCATTCCAATCTTTAGTCTTATCCAAAATACTTTTGTCCAATCTCGTATTATAATGAAAAAGATTACCAGAGAGTTCATATAACAAGCATGTTAATACCATCGTTGATCCCCATAAATCATAAGATGTGTCTTGTTGGTCATATTCTAAACATTCGAAGGCCTTAATCATGTATTCTATTGAAAAATGAATACACATTGAACCTTAGTGAAAACATGAGTGCTGTCAAAAGTTAACTCTTTCCACATACCAAAATCTCAAAATTATGTATACTCAAACAATGATATAACTATTTCTTTATATCAGTCATGAGCTCCTGAATACTATAAAACATTTCATTTTCTCCTTATCCCTTCATTATGCGCATATCATATTCTTTCTAAAAATATCTCAATCACTTTCTATGGTTACTGATACCATAAAATTATTGAAAACCACAATAGACCAATACATAAATATTCCAATATTCCACGCTACTATATACAACATTATTTTGGAATCCCATTACATAAACACTTAGTCATTCCACCACATCATTGTCGTATTCAACATCGCCAATAGTGATCACATGTGACTTCCCTTTTCCCTTTCCCTTAAGTGGTTTCTCATGTCGATCATCATTAACCCTTGGATTAGGGCATTGATTAGCATAATGACCCTTTTCATTACACATGAAGCATTGAAGTGTTGGTGGTGAGTTCTCTGCAGTCTTTTCTTTATTCACATCATTAGAAACATTTTTTCCATTACTTCGACACTCAGCTGCTCGATGACCTTATTTTCCACACTTAAAACAATTTCTAGTCCCTTTAATCCAATCTCCACTATGCTTTTTTCCACACATTGAGCATAAGGAAACATTCATCTTCTTTTCACCATTATTCTGAGATTTCTCTTTGAACTCCATCTTTCATTTCTTTTCAAAACCATGAGATGGATATGTAACACCAACTTCCATTTCAACCTAGATATCACAATTCACAATTTCTTCGTAGCTACTAAAGTCTCTTCTAGCTAATACCCTTCGAAGATTTTGTTTTGAGCCACTGAAGAATCGATCAACTTTACTTTCAGGTTGGATGATAAATCCAGATGCATACCTTGAAAGAATTGTAAAATTCTATTCGTATATACCAACAGATTCATCATCATTTTCCTTTAGTTCAAGGAATTCTTTCTCCATCTTTGTTCTAAGAATACGAGGGAAGTACTTATTGAAAAATAAGTTCTTGAACTCGTCCCATTCCATGGACTCAATTTCATCTCTTGGCCTTGTATTCTTGATAAGATTCCACCATTGATCAGCTTCACCTTCAAAACGATATACTCCATAGATGACTTTATCATTTTCAGAACATTGAAGAACTGAAAATATCTTTTCAGTGGTACTAATCCATTGTTCAACAACAAGTGGATCAAAAGACCCACTAAAAGAAGGTGGATGTTGCCTCATGAAGGACTCAATAGAATATTTTTCCCTTTTCTGCTCATTTAGAAGTCCAGAATGATTCATAGCTTGTGTAAGTATAGAAATAAGATTTTTCACTCCATGCCCCATAACATTGGTTTTTTCAAGAGGATAATAATTGCATTGTCCATTACATTGATCAACACGGTTCCTTCGGGTTCTAGCCATCGTCTAAAACCCAAAAAGAATAGTGTGAGAGGCAAAAATCATGCAAGGGAAAACAACATAATAAAGGGGGAGTACCTTCAATATCTTATGTTTAATTCTAATATTGTTACCATAATTATATGACTATAACCTATACTTATACTTAACCTTAGGGACATCCCTATACATAACTTAGAAATATCTCTAGGGATCCCACTAATGTTTTTGCATCCTAGTTTCCAAATGTT
This sequence comes from Viscum album, assembly GCA_963277665.1. Taxonomy (NCBI): domain Eukaryota; kingdom Viridiplantae; phylum Streptophyta; class Magnoliopsida; order Santalales; family Viscaceae; genus Viscum; species Viscum album. Next base: position 1,286,042,474 of record OY728141.1, read on the forward strand.
GACTAAAACATTCCTTTAATACCAACTATAGATACCCGAAGCTTGACGTACATGGACATTAAATTATTTTTGTGAAATAATTAGTACATAATAAAAACAGACACACAAGTACCGTAATAGTTTAGTGTCTTTGGAAACTTGGAACATAATCTTCAAATAGTGGTGAAAGATCTTCAATATCTCCCATAAAGATCATCCCCTTTTTTTCATAACTAAAACATTTATTTATATCATGGGGAAAAGAAAAAATAAAAGGGGTTATCTCAAATGCCTAGTAAGGGTAAATATAGAGAACATAAAATAGTCCATAAACATTTGAATGCAAAAACTTGAACATAAAATCTAAACATCAAAATCTTGAGCGAACACATGAATCTTGGAAGTATGTAAGGCATAAATCATAAGGGAACATCAATCATGATATAATAGAATGGGAATAAATCATGTATTTTTGGAAACCATTAATCACATGTTATGATTTCCATAGTAGCCAAGGCATTGCTGCCAAGACCATCTTAGTGGACAAAGTCCCTTTCTGAATCGAGTTCACTCTTTGTTTCAGTCCTGTAACACTGAACCAGATTAACATACCGTTCCAGCCATGTCTATATCATGAGATATAAATCTTTACCCAATGCATTGGAGGGAGATATAGGTCCCACTCATCTCATAATGAAATCATTCTTACTTGTTCCGCAAAATAAACATACATCATTCATAATAACCCAACGAATAAAATGGGTTTCAAAAACATCATCTGGTCATCGCATAATCCATATAAAATAAATGGATATCATTTCATAATAAGAAAAGTGAACCCATGTAAATCATAGAGACATTATACATTAAACATACACATATGAAATAATGTCATCTAAGATGGAAAAATGGTTTTGATAAAACACATGAAATTAATTCTTGAGGAAAATATCCTTTCTTCTTCAAAATCAATTTCTTTTCACAAAACGTCATGAAATTTTAAAAGAAAGAGATTTTGTCGAAAATAGTCATGAAATATTTTGGAGGAAGCTTCACGAAAATAAGGCTTTATAAAACCGTAAAAATCCTTTCATGTCGTATAAGGTAAAAAAACATTCTTCTCGTACTTTTTCCGGAAAAGCCAAAAAAGTAACTCAAAATGTAAAAAAAAGAAAGATTCCTTACATACCATGTAGTAAAAGTCAAAAATTGGTACAAAGGATGTTAAAAAAACATGAAAACACTTTTATAAAACATGGACATGGATGATATAAATAACCCCAGTAAATACTTATGAAAAAGCAATCTCGGACAAAAATGAGATTTGCAAAATTATCCCTTACCTTAGGTCTGATATGCTCCGTACATTTCCGAACCTCCTGTATAATGTTTTAAATAATTTCATTGACTTGTTATAGAATAATATTCATTGTTATGATATCATATATGGTTCAATTTTGACTTTATATTACCCGTTCTTTTGTAAGTTCCATGTCAAAGCAACGTTTTGGGTTAATTCGTTTTATTTATCGTATGTGTTTGGACTTGTTGTTCTTGATATTATTACTTATATCCTGATTTACATAATTTATGAATGTAAAACATGATTTACATATAATATATATTCATTATATACATATATATATATATATATATACGATAGATCGATGAAATACACCGTTCGTGGAGACGGTAGGCCGTACGTACGCATTAACGCTGTTTTTATTTCCTTATTGAATTGAATGAAATTAAGTAGATGACATACATATATATACACATAAATAATGTATCATAATTATGTCATATATTTCATGATTACTTATTATATATAATTTATAATCATTAATGAATGGTTAACATGGAGAATGAATCTCATCACGTTGTGGAGATGGTAGTCCGTACGTACGCACGAGCGATGATATCATTCCCATGATCGTGGAATTGCATTGAAGTGCATGTATGATATTCCAGAATCAATATCACTTTGAAATAATCATATATAGTTATTTATTTACACCATTATACCCATCCAAGTAAGGTGGTGGTCGAAAACATATTACACCATGGCATGGAGACGGTATTCCGTACGTACGCACGCGTGGTGATTTCATTTTCCGTAGGATGGATAGATGGTGAAATAGGGTTGTTTCATTATTATAATAACATATCATTAAATTATTGATACTGATGTTATTACTTCATAATGAAACAACTAAATAAGAAGAAGGAGAAGAAGAAATAAAGTTGAAATAATCGGTAATGGATATTACCTCTTCTTTCAACACGCCTTTTTGAGACCTCCTCTTAGGGCACTAAGATTGGTCTTTGAAGAAGAAAAAAACCTCTAGGATGTTTCTAGGAAGTGTAGAAGAGAAATTGTCAGGGGTTGGCAGAGCTTGAAGGCTCAATGTGGTGTGAGGAAGAGAGGGAGGAAGTGCCCTTTTATAAGGGAGGAGAGGGGCACCTTTGGAATAACTAAAAATATTATTTTATTATAAAGTCATATTCAGTTTTTAATAGCTCCAAATTAAGTTATTTCGAATCTAAGGTGGGGATGGGTCTAAATCCTCTCATCCAATATAATTTACACATGTTTAGGTTTCTATTTTAACATTGTCATTTAGATTTAACTTTAAGTTAAATAATTTTTCTTTTACCGTGTCTTCTTATTTTCTTACACTATAACGTTAATAATCATACTATAACAAGACAAACGAACCCCAAGTTGTTTATTATGAATATATATAACCTTATATAAGTCATATGGAAGAACCTTAGATTTTTATGAATAAAATAACAATTAATAATATAATATTTTTTTAAAAAAACTATTTTCTGTCAATTTTGACACTATTTGGTAATTGATTATTGTGAAAATCATAACAGAATGATTAGTTATAAAAAAGATAACTAAATAAATACAAACATGTCATATTGACCTATAAAATTAGTGGAATTCATAAAAAGTCTCAAATTACATTTATTTGGTTATTTATAACATCAATTATGTCAATATTTCATTAATAAGATAATTACTGCATCATCATTGTGTTATAAATAAATTAAATTATTTAATATCTAAAAATAATAAATAAAACACCATTATGTAGGAAATATTTTTACATTTCTAATGAATATCTGTAGTCGAAGTTATCTTATGTATAACCCTATATTAAAAATGATTTATTTTTTAAACATTGATTTTAACTATTTTAACCCTTCTTTAAATAAATTAATAGTAAATGTCCTAATCTAATAAAAGTGTGAATAAATGGTCATATTTTATTCCTAAGGTTGTTTTTCGTCGAATTACACTTATCCAATAGAATTAGGACATGTGTTAGGGTAATAATAATGTCATTTTTACCCTTAATTACCCAATTTACTTTTAACCGTGGTAAAAAATAGTAAAAAGTTACTATTGAAAATAATTATTTTCATCTCATTGAACCAAATTTTAGTCCTTGATATTAACCTTGTCTCTTTTATTTTAGAAATTCCACTCACAGAAGAGGTAAAATTAAGTTTTATGTGAATTTTCAAATTCTCTTAGGAGGTGGGTAAAAGACGGTGAAAAGTTCAATAAAATTTTTATATATCTAAAATTATTATAAAATGACTCCAATGACTTAAATTGAACTTATATAGGTATTATGTATCAATTTTGACCTAAGATAAATTTAAATAAAATAAATAATTATTTAAATAAAAAGTCGGGTTTTGAATAGTGACATAGTGTTTTCACTATTCATCAAAAATTGAAAGTTTTCAGAAAAATACAAAAAATTCACCCTAGGCTAATTTCGATATTCTGAATCCAAAAATGAAGTCCATTTCTAAAGATAAAATTTATAAAATTTTAAAAAGTGGGTATTACTATTCATAACGGCTTGTTTTAATAATATTTTAATAACATATTGTTGTTTAGTAAAACCCAGTATTGTGTACAACACACGCTATCCAGGAAGGTCACGATTGCGTGTAATGCAAGCCATGTCAGGGTTGCGTGTAGTGAATGACTCCTTTGTTGTTTCATATAAAAAAATACATTGAATATATTTATATATATATACTCAATTTTTCGTAGAATAACTACTATCAAACAAACATGAAATTGTGTGTAACATAATCCAAGATTACTGTTGCGTATACTGCAAGCTAATACGGTGTTGCGTATAGCGCAAGATAATATTTGTGTAGCGTACAACAGAAGATATGAAATAAAACAAATATATCTTATAAAATCTCGGGTTGTTACACATTGAATATCTAATAAATAATTTATAATCTTTCTAGCACCTAGAATTATATTTGGAATCTTCAATAAATATTTTATATGTCAAGTAAACTGATAATTCACATTCCTTAAAAAAATATCCATCTCGAAAACAATGGAACTTAAAACCAACCCATAGTATAACTTACCATCCACAGGAATCACTAGTGGAATAAAAAAAATCAACTGACCTATATAATTTAGACATTGTTTAAATTATTATTTTTTATTTTGAAATATTGAAAACATATCTATCAGTGATGTCATAAATATGGTACTTAATTCATCAAAACAAAACCCATGATACTTATATCATCAGATTCACTTATTGAAGAACATTACTTGTGTCCCAGTGACACTTATGGCATTTTTAGAAGTTTCACATGAAGGAAATACCCTTGGTCATTGATTTGATCATAATAGTCGAACTCATAGCAACCAATATCAACCCAGTAACATCGAATTCTTCCTTAAAATTCCCATCAAACCCTTACACTACACCATTCTCATCCTGACAGAGCAAAAAATGTGATTTATTACTAACTAAAAAAACTATTATAGTATAAAAAAGTCCACTAAACATTCTTTGTCTACACATAGGAATGCTCAGCTCCCCTGGTCGACGCTTCCATATAATCTACATATTACATGTAAGACCACATATGATCGAATTCCATTCAAAATAATCAGATCCTATATCTAACATTCCCTGAAAACTAGATTTTAAGGCCTTTATAAGAGGAACACCATGATTATTCCAAGAACTCTCACTAAATACAATAACCTATATCTTAAGGCATCCCCTGAAAGAAAAATCATTTAATGAAAACTTTATTTAGGCTATCAAACTAGTACCAAGGGAAATATATTCAAGTATCCATTGATTGTCAAAAGATACACCATTCTTGAATCCCACATCAGGATTTCACCCCAAACCCATCATTAAAATTTTTCTTGGTATTCCATAAAATTTTGGGTAATCAATGTTTCATTTATAATATGGAATAATATTTCGAAACCACTATCATATAATCTATCTTGTGGTCCCATGACACTTCACACATGTAGTTTCCCCAAGGAAACTGACATACCTCTCCCCTCCCTAGTATAATCCTTGACTTCTCATCAATGAAATCAAATACAGGTCTCTTACTCCCATTACTCATCCACATCTGGACATAATAATTAGTATGGCATGAAACCCACTCTTCTCTAAGAATCAACATGAAACATTCTAGAATCACATATTTCCACTTATTGGGAATGGTTTCCATGGAAAACCAAAAATTTCAACACATCTTGAGGGTCACCACCCTCAGATATCCAGTGATATACTAAAAAAATTTGATTACATTTAAACTTATCCCCGAGTGAAATCTCAATAGGTTCCATCACCAACCTGGAAAGATATATTAAAAGAGAATATGCTCGTTGTATAATGGATTCTCTCTCAATGTACTCACGATAATACCATGATAGATCATGATCATCACTGACTAGGAATACACTAATATACCATAAAAATGCTTTTATTTCCCTCTGAAGTCACACTCACATAAATTAGGATATACTCTCCTTTGATCAACACCCAACACCAGTCTCCTGGCATTGTGTGGATAGGTCCATCCATGGTTTGACCATATCATGAAACCCAATTTTTCCCTTGATTTCTCCTATACCATGGAGGTAAAATAATTATTTTAACCACAAAATCTAATACACCATGAAAAAATTATTTTTTTGAAAACATTGGTCCTCATCTCACATATGACTCATCGATTTATGTTTTAAAAAGTTCCATTCACAATTGGTGTGTAATTTTCTCAAAAAAAAACTTACTCCAATGAATCTTCTCATACTAAAAATAAGGAAACCATGTTACATGATATTTCATTCCCTGAAATCCAAATTCTCCATTCGAATACCTATTTAAAACCATGCACCTCACAAAAGCCCTGATTTATTCTTTGACTTCCCGTTACACAGCGTAGTTGTAGTCACATGAATATTCCAATGCATTGAATACATGAGAAAATGTAGAAACACATTTCCTTAGGTCCATGGACTTGGCCAACCCTACATACTAAAGACAACATCCCAAAACAAGCACCCAAGTGCATTCTCAGGAGTCAGTCATCAACATTCATATATCACAAAACCTGAGAACTAATTGTATATTGGTACCAAATGATAATATAACTATGATCACATCCTAATAAATAATCCACAAATAAGAGAAACCACTCCCATTAGCTGACCTTGAAAAAAATGAACATTTATCTTCAAGGGTATGATTAAAATTTAAGGGCTTATGGGTCTCCCTCCATGCCTTACTGACCATGTATGATAACTTGTCAAAATGTATAACCATTAATAGAAAATGTTAAAACTCTATAATATCACATCTCAAAGGGAATCACTAAAACAGAAATATAAAATAAAAAAATAACATTCATTTCAACTATATTTTTAAACAATTAATTATAAAATTTTCTTATAAACATACAAACAATCAAACGTTATCCTACTAGGTCTTTGATCTTCACCGAGAATCCACATAAGTTATAGAAAAAATATTATCATGATATTAATTTTGAAAATAATGATGATATAGTACTCACTACGAATCCTTAAATTGTAATACCCCTTAAATATCCATTTAATTAGAAGCTTCATGTAACATATATTCATCATACTCAGTGATCTGACCCAATAACCATAAATGAAGGTCAGTAAAGTAGAATATCATTCCCAGATATGAAGAGAAAAATGTATAGTTTGTTATTAATACATTAATTAACTGAAAATAAGAAAAAAAAACACTACAAGTGGTCCCACATTTGGGAATCATGTGCCAAATCTACCTTCTAGGGTCATTGGACCTCTAATGCATTAGGACGAAGTCATCAGCCTCACTATCAAATGTTTCAAAGTAAATCCACATTGCATGCCATCAAAATGTGATTTATATATAAATATATGAATTTCAGACCATTTTAGAAGAATAAAACAAAAAAACCATATTATAAATCACCATTTGTGACTTTCTTGACACATTAAAATATTGGCCTCTGATTTCAGTAGAATCACACACTTGAAAGAGTATATTTTTTGAATCTTATGTGCTAAATATAATTCATAAGTAGCATTATTCATTTTTTGGACACAAGTAAAAAAGAAACCAACTACCTCTTTCCAATGGAGAAAGATTAATAAATCCATAATAAATCATCACATCCACACAACATGTGTTGCAATCATTATGAATGAAATATAAAACTATAACATCATATTTAAAAAAATTTGTAATCTCATATTCCTAGAAAACAATACATCTTACCAGAAAACGTATTATAAACACACCATTTTAATATCCATCCTAGGTTTTGAAAAATTAAAATTAATCCATTATAACATATCCCAAATTGTAATACTATAGAAAATAGAAACCTATAATAACAATTTTTAATATCTAGAAACTGATTCTAGTAATGAGATACACTGAGCTAGTTCACTATAGGGCCTCGTGTGCACCTCCTCATGAACCAGAGGATGCTGACTATAAGTGATGGTATAAAGTAGGTAGAATAGGGAGACTGTACAATCATATTAGAACAAGAATAATAGAAATAACCAAATATCATCAATAATAGTAAAAAATTGAGCGTGGAAGCAATAAATAACCTAAAATGTGAGATTTCTTTAATAATAAATGGAATGCATTAAAGACCCAAAAAACATTTATTTCATTAAAATTGGATCACCCACTATGATGATCACATGTAGAGAATTACCTAAGAAAAATAGAAATAAATTTATATAGATATACTACTAACTTTGAGATGAACCACATACCTAGTCTCTATATAAATATTTGAGTGACCATAATAAAAAATTCATTGGCTGAATCCCTACCTCTACCTAAAACCAAGTTAACATATCATTGAGTACACTAAGGAAATGGGATCTCAAGAAGGTTGTGAGTAATATACTTAGTAGAAACCCATAAGAATGGTCTTGTATGTAACCAGTAATATGTTTTATCACCCAGAGATATTGTTGATTATTGTTTTTAAAATTAATTTAATCTTTTTATATTTTTGATTCCACGTAACAAATAAATATAGTATTTAAGTAATTCAATCATTCCTTCCAGATGACGTTTTCTTGTTGTACGTAACTAACAACATTGACATGGAATACATTACAAAAAACAACTAGGTGAGCCTTTATTGCAGATAAGACTGACCTTCTTTGAGGGTTTGTGAAACATGTTAGACCAAGTGTTACCTAACAATAATATGTTACTAAAAAAAATTTATAATGGGTATATCCCTGAAATTATGTTGATTGATATGAATAGTATTCAAAATGTTTTGAAATTTTTTTTCATGAACATATTATTAATTTATAGGTAAACAATTAATTAGATATTGATATGAATACCTATTGAATATAAAAAAAATATTATTGTCACAATGATATTTTAACCTAGCAAATGAAATTAATTAAAAATTTTAAGTGATATTAATTTAATACAAAAGTTTTATATTCAATAAAATACTTTTAAATTCATCCAATAAATTTGATAGAGATGAAAAAAGAAAAAAATCCAATGTTATACATAAAAATATTTTTTTTACAAAAGTAGTTTTACCGCCATTTAATGGAAAACCCATTTTAAATTTAATTTTTATTAAATTAATAGATTTAATATGTGAAAATAAAATTCATATTTTTATGTTATAAATGAAAAATAGGTTATGATAAATTTTTCATATTTTTTCCATAAGGTTTCATATTTCAATGAATAGTTAAAATAACGGACTTTAAATCAAAACATATTTTTCACCTAATTTATTTATGGGGATAAATCGTATTTTTAATTGATATAATAGTTTTGTTAGATAATATTATTACCAATTAATCTAATATAGTTTATTGGAAACAATTACAATTTAATTTGGATATAAAAACTTATTTAACGTTAGGACATTTTCACTTTAAAAACTAAGAGTGTCGTCTCATTAACAGGATCACTTTTAAATTATTTCTTCCACTTATATGTTTATAATTTGGAAAAAAAAATATTCCATATATGGAATGATAATAATTTATAAATTATATTAAGGCTAAATATGTTTTTTTACCCAAAATATTATTGAAAATGATTAAAATTAATTACATCGGTTTAGAGAATAATTTGGTTAATAAAGTACTAAACCTTCAATACAAGCCCCAAAATGACCTAGAAACATATCCAAGAGCCATTATAAGGCCATTATTTTTTCATTCACATAAAATTATGGATTTTAATTGGTTTGGTATTACTTTTTAGGTAAAATAATTGTTACACATAACTGGTTTTCAAAACTATCAAGTGTGTCTCCTCCCATCCCTATAGAAGGAAACAAAATCTACCCATTTCCTCACATCTATCATGACCCATTGATCGCTTATCCCCTACTAAAATATGATCCCAAAATACACCCTTCCTCTAAGAATAATTACCTCAGGATGAAGGACACTCAAGGATTTTTTGGGCACAAATCAAAAGGAGTTACCTGATTAATTGGATTCATGTACTTGTATGTAGAGAGTCGGGACACAAGGTAAAAGGATTAAATCTCTATTTTTATATGGCTGAGATACATGCTATGTTATCCAGTCCTTCCTTTTTTGTGGTGTTTTTACATCCCATGATTATATTACATGCATCTTACACATAAATTTATGGGTATTCACACATCCATTCTACGATCCTTCTTTCATTAAGTTTATATTCAAAAGTTACCAAATTTGTAAAATAGTTGTGTCTCACTTTTCCTTCATTGAGACTTAGGAATTTTTACAAACGAGAAGATAATTTGAGGTGTATATACTTCCATTTTATAAGATATATCACTAATATCTACATTTTTATAATATCCTAAGCTTTATGTATTTATTTTTTTACATGGATGGTATGATAACATTTTCTACTGTTTACTCTATAGGATTATTAATAATGTTTTTCCTGAAATCCCAAATTTTCCCTCCCTTTGGTCGAATGTTTATGTTTTCTAAAAATGGTTTCCAATAATACTAGACAACTCAATAAATCTCTAAATTACATGTGTAACCTTTCTATCTTTTATCAATATCTTCAAAAGAATCATCTTATCACTTTTCGAACAACGATTTTTTCTCTCCTTTTTACGATACAAAAGGAATTTTCTTTTTACCTCATATGACATGTACAGATTTACCCACCATAAATTCATTAAATATTTATTTTCATTTTTAATTAGATAATCATTATGAAAATGTTTCTAAATTAACTTTCATATAAAATAGCTTTCAATTTGTTTTCATGCCCCATTTATATTTTTTCAAGGTATATTATTTCAAAATGTTTTAAAGATTTATTTATATGTTTTCAAATGAATTTTGAGAAATGGGTTTTAAAACATTTTCAAGACTCTTTCATATTTTTTCATGTAAAGTGGTTTTCAATATGTTTCAATTCTTTAAATATATTTTTTCAAATTTGTTTCAATGAAAAAATATGATAAAATGATTTAGAGCTTATTTTATGAGTTTTAAATGATAATGTGTTTTAAAATGATTCCACATCTTCTTTAAAAGTTCTAAAGGTATTTTAAATGAAATTATTGTAAATGATTTTATGTATTAGAAATATTTATTTAATGAAGAATCAATATTTTTTAAAAGAAATTTTTTTAAAGATATTTCAAAATTATTTTCCATCTAAGAAGACATTTGTTGATATTACTCGTTCCCTTCTATGAAATGATTTTGAGGATCCATTAGTATACTTTCTATGAATAGGTTATGATTAAGGTTATGGAATTTATGAAACCTATTTCCCATTCATAGGTTGTACAATTATGAAACTCATTTATCTTCCATGGGTTATTAGAATATGAAATTGCCTTCTATTTCATGGGTTATACATTTATGAAATCCATTTCACTTTCACAGGTTAGGAACTTGATGACAATTTTATGAAACATGTACCTTTTCTATAGGTTATTATGGTATTATATATTAATAATGGGCTTTTAATTTCATTTGTTATGATATGATATTTTAGGATTCTATGGCACATGAATGTATAATTTCCTTAGGATATGGGTGGAACATATATATCCTTCCTGTTTATTATGTAATGATAAGATTTATATGATCTAAAATGGTACACTGGTTGTATCCCTATCCTAAAAACAATATTTTTCATGGGTTATAGTCCAAATCTAAAAGGAAGATCCTAAACATGGTGTATGCTATGTATGAAAGAAAGATAGATCATGGGTAATAGCCCATGCCTTAAATAAAGATGTTACATAGGTTGTATCCTAATCCAAAAATCAATAAAAATACCTGGAATATAGCCTAAGATAAAAATAAAGATGGTGCACTAGTTGTAGACTATGCCTGAAAGTATGAAGGTACACCTATTGTACCCCAAGAATAAAAGTAAGAGGGTACATGGGTTGTGTTCTCAATCAAACAATAATTACATCGGTCGTAACACAAGCCTAAAATATTATAGTTGTCTTTATAAGTATACATAACATAAAATATCCTATTATTTTATATATTCCACACATCATATGCCACCTTAATTCATTAGTATTTCATGGATCATGTTTTCTGTTTCCTTACGATTCATGTCATAGGAACATTAATAGTTTATTCGAGGATTAATGTTTATGATCATTGATATCCGGGGTATGATATTCTATTTTCATGGCCATGTCCTCAAAACCTTATTCTCATCATTATGCATACATGTCTCTCCTATTTTCTATTTTTAGGCATTTGAGATCAACCCTTCTATGTTTCCTTCCCCATGATGTGAATAAATTTTTATGATATTTCTAATAGGGGTTCCAGCCTTGCCGAACCTAGTGAGAGATAATGTAGCTCTCTCATATACCAATGTTTACATTATTATGTTTCCAAAGACAGTATACTAATTTCAGTCTTTGTCTATATGTTGGTGTAATATTTAAGTATTCTGAAAAAAGTTATGTAATGTAAATGTTTTGAAAATAAAGGGAAGAGATAGTTGGTATCAGAGAAAAGGTATATTTAAACTTTGGAAATAAGTATTAGAAAACATTAGTGAGATCCCTAGGTAAAATTTTTAGGATACGTCTAGGGATTGTTTTATAGATATGTAGAAGTTTCAGTTAATGATTCGAAAATAGTCCTAGAATCAGAGTAAAGGATTGATTAAGTGGTTTTATCAAAATACATCTATGAATAGATACTAAAATTGGATGTGGATCTATAAAAAATGTTACTAGTGGTAACAACTCGAACAATATGTTCCCTACTGACTCACGTTAAACTATTAATCGACAAATGGACTTGTTGTACACCTTGTTAGACACTCCCGGGGGATATTCCATGGGAATTGACGCACTCTTCATGAATCGTCATGAATGATTTAAATATATGTTAGCTTTTAATAACCTATTAAAAACCAATGGAATCATATAATAAATATGGTTTCATAATTTAGACTTATTATAAGTGACTTATCATGACTATGTGCATCGTCACTATGATAATTATTTCTTACACTATAACTTTTTGGATATAGGAAATGGTTGGAACACAAAGGAACCACATTAATGGTGATTGTGAAAGACAATTCAATGTTTGTTCTTTTAATGATCTAAATTATTTGGTAGATGGTGTAAAAACCTTATTTCTATTCTCACACATATTTCCCAAGCCACAAATCATTGTGAACATCCAAATGATCGAAGGAGGGAATAATGATTTGTTGAGTCCCTCATAAGACACCTTCCACCTTATTTTAGTAGGTATTCTGGTCCAATTGTTATTAAAAACAATATTTCTAACACTAAAATGATATTATATATTTTTCAATGGTTAGATTATTATAAATTCATTCTGGTTGTTTATTGGCTAGAAGGTAAATCAGGCTAGTAGTGGACTCTAAAAAAGAATAGATGGAAACATGATGAAATTTAATCCTTGGATTGGGGTGAGTTCAATAAATTACTCTTCAATAATTATTTTCCTCATGATCTTTATATGATAAAAGAAAATGAGTTCCATGAGTGGAATAAAAAGGATGATGAATATGTCAGTGCCTATGAGGAAAATCTTACAAGACTTGTGAGGTATGCTTCTAGAATTATCATGCAACCAGAAATTATAGTTGATTAGTTCTTTCGTATCTCAAATCCAAGTATCATAAAGTTGTTGTACATAAGAACCTTAGTATCTAGGATGATATTTTGTGTTGTGAAATAAGAGTTGAAATGGAGGTTGGAAATATATTAATCACATTGTTTTAACAAGCAGTTGATGATGTAGTTTGATGGAAAATCAACATGCCCTAGAGATAAAAAGATGATCATACCTTTGTGCTTAATGTGTTGAAAAAATCATGGTGGGAATTTTTTTAAGGGGACTTATAAATTATTGATATGTGGAATGTAAGGATATCAAGTAGAATAATGCCAGAGTGATTGGAAAAAGTAATAAAATTCTGTGAATAATGAGAAAAATCTTCAAGATTCACATTCTACACTTCAGTGTTTCAATTAAAAGGGGTTTGTGAATTTTTCCAATATTTTCTCAAATCCAAGGGTCAATAATAATGATCAGTGTCAAAATCCTCTTCCGAAAAAAGCAGAATGTATAGATAATCATAATTGATGAACTGAACCATGAAAATTATTAAATAACTATCCTTATCAACTTATTTTGTAATTTTATTTTTTATTTTGTATGAATAATCTAAATTAAAGTCTTATTTTTAATCCTTTTGTAAGGTTTTGTGTCCTCAGAACCAACTTTTTTTACATTGATTACATGAATGTTCACTTATAATATATTGTTCATTGTTCTGCATGACTATAATATAATAATGTCATGGAATATTTGTTGCATTGACAAGGTCATGGCAGATCCCCTCTATGATGAGAACCTTTAAATGCTATAACTATATTCTTAAATAAAGTTCTATGGTTGCATGACATACTATGATAGGACACATAGTATACAGACAATCATGTGTGAGTACTCGTAAGAAGATGAGACTCTCTCTAATGGAGTTCGCACTTGGTAATCTCCAAGATGGGAGATTATGATAAGAGACCCGCCAGTAGCAATTCTGCATGTCTTGGTGTCATCGGACATTGCTAACTACGAGTGTGTGTAATGGTACTTAGACTGGAAGATTATAATTAACTCATGTCATGACTCGCGCACTTAGATTTACTGACGAAAACTGACACGCAGACAGTTGGCGGGAATTAGGGTATGTTGGGTGCGTCACGAGTGACATGTTGTTAATGGATAAGTCGAGGAAGGATTTGTCCCTTCCATTTATGGAATGTGATATCTCGGCCCTTTGATTGAAATAGAACTGTCGCATTAAATTTTATGGCCATGGTGTAAATGACGAGTTTATTTCAGGTAGTCAAAGAACGAAGGATCAATCATATAGTTTTATGACACTACAATGAAACCTGCTTGATGAGATATTAAGGAAAAGGGATTAAATTACACAGTAAGCATTCGTATGAGGTGATACGTCAATGAGGCATCAACTTCTTTCTCTTGGGTGTCTTGACCCATTGCTAGACAGTAATCTTGGAATTTAGGCAAGCTCGCCTAATGCCAATGAGAAAGTGGCCTAGAGGGTCACACACTTAGTGTATTCAAGTATCTCAAGTAGAATAAAGATTTTTCCCATATTTGGTTTAATAATTATTCAAGGAATCCTAAATCGTTTTAATGATGGAGGAAGAAGGAAATTAAAAACAAGATATACACTCCGTATATTAAAGAGTACACACCGTGTAGTTTTTCATGGAAAACAATTACACGCTGTTTATTAATAATTACACACCGTGTAGTTTTCTTTATTGGAAGGAAATGAATAAATGAAAACAATATATACACGCCGTGTACATTGAATGTACACGCTGTGTAGTTTTCAATGAAAAACAAGTACACACCGTGTATTTATTAATACACTCTGTGTATTTATTAATACCCACCGTGTATTTATTAATACACGCCGTGTAGTTTTTCGGGTCGGGATTTTGAGGATATAATATTTCTTCAAATGATATATATTATAATCAGTGTGGCCGCATGTCAAGGAATTAATTATTTGACATGGGGGTTTTAAATAAGAGTCAATGGAATAAATAAAATGCGTAACACGTTTATTTATTGTCATAACTCTACAACCACAAACCCGATTATAAATATCCTCACAACCCCAACTCTTTTCTGGTGCATAACACACAAGATAATTCTTTCAAGGCCGAAAGAACTTCTTCCACCAAGAACGCTCTCAAGACCGAGAGAGATCATCTTCCATCGGATCAAGACGATCTAAGGCGGACAAAGCAAGCAACGGTTTCTCCATGCTTGCACCCAGAGACTCCTTTGGCGACGTCCCAAGATACAAGGTACATGTGTGGATCACCGCTAGAGGAAGCCTACACTTGGCTTCTACGATGCAACGAAGAATCACATCAAGACATGATCAAGAACATCAATGAAGAAATAACAACCAAAAGGTATTTATTTTCAATTGATTAAATTAATTATAATCAACCTGTAACGATCTTACTTTGTGGTTCTGGGCCTTTCTATTTCTTTTTTTGATTTCTATGATTTGGTCCGTGGAGACTGGCATTTATTGTCGTATTGAACCTGGATTGATCATTGCTAATGACAAAAAGCCAAGTGGGCACATCCACCCATGTGCTTCCACTGTGCCCGGAACCTTGAAATGGTATCAGAGCGAGGTTAAAATGTTGATTATAGTTATTTAATTTTCATTGATAATTTACGCATTTATATTTGATTCAATTCAAAATAAATCGTTCTATAAATCTGAATAAACAAGATATATTCTTCCTTTTTCATTTCTCGATTCATATCACAGAAACGGATTTTTAATTTTGATTTTGATTAAAATAAAAATGAGAAACTCATCCGGAGGAGCCACTCTTTCTGTCTGTATAACACGAGATTACACGACGTGTAATTAAAACTACATGTTGTGTACTTAGGTTCAATGAACCGGCACTGGTCCACCAAACCACACCGTGTGAATTGAATATGCCTAAGTATTAATCATGCCGTGTTGACCAGAATTTAACTGCACATGGAACTGGAATACACAGAATCTATGTTGGAGCAACATGTCGTGTAGTCTGTTCCGGCTTAGGTGAAACCGTGTACTAGGATAAGATGCGTACCACGTACACGGTATTGCCAGGCCGGTTACCGCGTGACAAGGAAGTACACGCAGTGTATGATTTACCTACACACCATGTACTCTAAAATTTCCAAAGTAAAGAAAACACACCAAATCCCACAGCCTGTACTTTGGATAAAGGGTGAAAAGAAATACATGTCGTGTAATTATAAACTACACGTCGTGTACTTTCCAGAAATGGAATTTCACCAGGTTTCCTCCAATGTACAAAGACCAGTACAAGGAATATGGATGAGAAGAATATCAAGTAAATTCAGAAACGAATTTAACATAATGAATTAATTAATTATAAGATCATAATTAATTAAATTCAAGCGCGACATATCTTAAATGAAAGAACTGTTAAAAGAATATGAATTCTAAATATGCATAAATGTCGTTTCATGCTATGGATGATCATGAGATAGACCAAAGACCCTTTGTATATGTATGGTTTCATTTACATTTATTTAATTTAAATTTTTTGGCCTGCGAGCCTTCTTCCAATAAAATATAGGGCATGCATGCCCATGGTTTCTTTAATGTAAAACCATGTAATGGAGGATCTCCCAATCTAGAGGAAACGGTTCCAATCTCGAAGCCGAGGTGAAACCGACGCAAGAAGATACATATGTGGACAGCTGGGAGCTGCAAAACACGAACCATCAGGTTCAAGGTGTTTTCCCTAGGCCAGGGTTAGCTTATCAAAAATGCTAGATAAGCTAACCAAATAAAAGCTCATGATCATGCCATTTTATTTTATTTCTGTCTGATTGCATGGTTTATTTATTATGTATGTGTTTTCATGATCACATAATTAAGAAAATGAACAAGCATGTAAAGATGGAATAAAATAAAAACAAGACTATGCGTAAAAATTACCAGAACATGGTTAATCACTTAAGCGAGCATCACTTAATATTAACAATCATGTGATAATGTGAAGCTATGCATAAAGGACTAAAATCTCTCAATACCTTATTATGTCAGACCAAGCCTTCCGTTACCTGATTAAGTGAAAGACTTAATAAAACTATGTATTTTACCAACCCTTGTTGGGACACTTACTTTTATAAAGGAATCCCTTATGAAAGGTTTTGGGTTGACTTAACCATATTATATCAATAGAAGTATCCCTTGCTAGACTTGGTGTAATATTGGAGGCAAGAGTTAAGGAAATCCAAGTCAGGATTTCAGGATTGGGGAGTCCACTCAACAGATCAAGGAACTGTAAGCTCACAGTTGGCAAAGACCTGCCTACCTAAATACCTTCAAATAGCATGACCAACCCTTGTTGGGGTTATGTGAAGGGTAATATGGATCCTTGCCACTAGAATGTAAAAGAAACTAGACATTCTGAGTTCAATGGTGAGGGCCATTGGGACTTGATAAAATAGTGGTAGAATTAATTAATTAATTTGTTATTTCTCATAAAAATGTAATCAAGAAAGTACTGATAAATATGCTCTTTTAAATTTGTAGAATCAACATTACCAACTCATAAACCAAATTTTATCTACGATCTATATTGGATAAAGACAATATCCTCACCAGCAGTAACTTTCAGGAATGGTTTAGGCGCCTTTGGGTTATCCTACACGATGAACGAATGTTTTATGTGCTGGAGTCCTCACATCTGGATTCTCCTACCCTAGGGGTGAGAGATGAAGATTTCCTAGTCTATGATCAATATTTGAATGATGCACTCGACGTTCAATGTTTGATGCTATCATCGATGTCTATTGAGATCATGAAGTCTCATGAAGACATGGATGCCTATAGCATGCCTGAGAACCTTTGTGGTTTATACTAGGAGTGAGAAAGACAGGAAAGGTTTGAGATCTCCAAGGCTCTATTTTAGATCAAGCTTGGAGAGGGTTCCCTAGCTGGGCCTCATGTAATCAAGCTCATTGGCTACATTGATCTCTTGGAGGTTCTAGGGTTTAAACTCCCCGATGAACTGGGAACTGATCTCATTCTTGCATCACTCCCCAAAAGCTTCTCAAACTTTGTTATGAATTTCAACATGAACAACATTGAGAAGTCTCTATCTGATCTTCTTATCCTTATTCGCCATGTGGAAAATGACATGAAGTGTGAAAATCCTTCTGTCCTTATGGAGAATAAATGGAAAGGGAAGGCGAAGATCTTTAAGCCCAAAGCTTCTTCAAGATCATCCATGAAAAGGATGATCAAAGGGGAGGCCAAGGAATAGGATGTTGTTTGTTTCGCATGTGGCAAGAAGGGCCACTGGAAGAAAAACTGCACCCATCCAAGGAAGCAAGGGGAAGATTCAGGTGCGTTTGTTATTGAATGGAATCTATCGGTTTCTACTAATTGGGTATTAGATACTGCTTGTGGTGCTCACATCAGTATCCAAATACATGAACCAAGTAGATTCAAAAATATTGATCAAGGGGAGGTAGATCTACAAGCAGCCAACAAATCCAGACTTTCTGCTATAACTGTCAGAGACTACCACCTCACTTTTCCAACTGGAATGATCTTGGTGTTAAAGGGTTGTTATTAGGTGCCTTCTGTTACTAAAAACATTATTTCAGTATCCAGATTAGATACTGATGGACTCATGTTCATGTTTGGAAATGAATGTTGCCACTTTTATAAAGATAGAGTTTGTTCTGGTAGCGCACATATATATAAAGGCTTTTATTTGTTAGACTACACAAACTAAGTAATGGAAATCGATGACAAAGTCAATTCACATGACTCATACCACACCCAACTTTGGCATCACCGGCTAGGTCATGTCAAAGAGAAATGTTTGACGAAACTACATCAAGATGGGTATTTTCATTCTTGTAAACTAAAAACACTTGGTGTATGTCATGCGTGTCTACAAGGAAAAATGACCAAAGCCCTATTTAGTGGGAAAGGTGAAAGAGCTAAAGAGCTTCTAGAATTTGTTCACACAGATGTGTGTGGGCCATTTCCAGTTGAGGAAAGGGGTGGGTTCTCATACTTCATAACATTTACTAATGATTTTAGTAGATATGGATATATCTACTTAAGAGGTATAAGTCAGATTCTTTTGATCGGTTCAAAGATTACAAGAATGAAGTTGAGAACCAGCATGGTAAGAAGATTAAGAAACTCTACTCAGACAGAGGAGGAGAATATCTTAATCAGGACTTCATGGATTTCATAGGGGGGTTTGGGATTCTATCTCAACTCACTCCTCCATACACTCCCCAGTGGAATGGTGTAAGTGAAAGGAGGAACCACACCTTGTTAGACATGGTGAGATCAATGATGAGTCATGAAAGTATTCCATTATCCATTTGGGGATATTCATTACAAACAGTAGTACACATACTAAACCAAGTACCAACTAAATCAATAAATGGTATTCTATATGGGAAATGGAGTGGATGCAAAGCCATGTTATCGAAATTACATGTGTGGGGTAGTGAAGCATTTTTTAAGTCCTCTTCAGGTAACAAACTTGCACCCCGAGGCACAAAGTGTATATTTATAGGATATCCCAAAGAAACAAGGGGATATTACGTATACAACCCCTCAAACAAAAAGGTTACAGTGGAAAGACATGCCATATTCCTTAAGAGGGAGCACATCTCCAAAAGAGACAGTGGGAGTGAGATATACTTAGATGAAGTCAAGGCTCAAGATACACAAGAGTTGGTACAAGAACAGATTCCACAAAGCCCCGTGGAAGAACAATCTGTTCCAGAGACACAAGAACTGCGTAGAAGCATGAGAGAGGTGAGAGAACTAGAATGATATGGTTTTATTGTCACTGAGGATGGTGACTCATTATTGGGGTACAATGATGATCCTCTTACCTACAAGGAAGCAATTGAAGGCACAGAAGTTTCCAAGTGGAAAGAAGACATGAATTCTGAAATGGATTCCATGTACCAAAAACAAGTTTAGATTTTGGTAGATCCTCCAGTTTATGGAAAGCCTATTATTAATAAATGGGTATTCAAGAAGAAATTGCACACTGAGGGGCAAGTCAGCACCTACAAGGGACGACTAGTTGCAAAAGGTTTTAGACAATGTCATGGAATAGACTATGATGAAACCTTTTCCCCAATTGTGATGCTGGAATCCATCATAATCCTATTGGCCATTGCTGCTTACCATGACTATGAAATTTAGAAAATGGATGTCAAAACAGCTTTCCTTAACGGGAACCTCCAGGAAGACGTCTACATGACAAATCTTGAAGGTTTTGTGACTCCAAATGATGCCAACAAGGTATGAAAGTTGCAGAAATCCATTTATGGATTAAATAAAGCATCAAGGTCATGGAGCATTTGTTTTGATGAAGCCGTAACAGAATTTTCCTTTGTTAAGAATGAATGTGAGCCTTGTGTCTATAAGAGGTTTAGTGGGAGTGCATTTGTTTTCCTAATAATATATGTTGATGACATATTACTAATTGGAAAAGAAGTACTTGTCTTACAGTCAGTTAAGGCATGGTTGCATAAATTCTTCTCCATGAAAGACTTGGGCAAGGCAGCATATATTCTTGGGATCAATATCCATCGTGATAGATCCAAGAGAATGTTGGGCCTGAGTGAAAGTACATACATTGACAAGATACTCAAGAGATTCAGTATGGACTGTCCAAGAGGGGATTATTGACAGTGTCACATGGAATTCATCTTTCCAAGAAAATGTGTCCTCATGCACATGAGGAAAGAAAGAGAATTTCAAGGATCCCTTTAGCATCTGTGATTGGGTCAGTCATGTATGATATGCTATGTATGAGGCTAGATGTTGCTTACGCATTAATTGCGGTAGGCAGATATCAAGCTGATCCAGGAGACCACCATTGGATGGTAGTCAAGACTATCCTTAAGTATCTGAGGCGTACTAAGGATATGTTCCTAGTTTATGGAGGAGATGAGGAACTAGTCATCAGAGGACATGTTGATGCTAGTTTTCTGACTGATCAAGATAACATGATGTCGTAGACTGGATACATCTTCAGTTTAAATGGAGGTGCAGTGAGCTGGAAGAGGTCAAAGCAAAGTGTGGTGGGAGATTCTACAATGAAGTCTGAGTATATCGCATCTTCTGAGGCAGCTAAAGGAGTAGTATGGATGTGAAGATTTTTCCAAGAGCTAGATGTAGTACCGAGTAGTAAAGATCCTATCACACTCTATTGTGATAATATTACAGTGGTGGCACTTGAAAAAGACCCAAGGTCACATCAGCGGACAAAGCAAATAATTCGGATGTATCATCTCTTCAGGGATTTTTCTCAGAGAGGTGAAGATGCAGTGAGCAGCATTTACACAGAAGACAACGTGGTGGACCCCTTGACTGAAGCCTTGTGTAATGGCCCTGACCTCTCCCACCCATTCCTTTGTCAAAAAGAATGTCATGAAGTGTTCTGGAGGGTAAAATGGACTTTTCCCACACTTTCTAGAATTTTGAAACTACACATAGTGTAGTGTGAGTACACGCCGTGTACCCCCTTTCCAGGTATACCCTGTGTTCAAGTCCATGTCCTTGCAGTGTGAAATAAATGGGTACATGGCGTGTACCCCAAACTACACGTCGTGTAGTCCCTCCCCGCGTATGCATTACCTTCAACCCGTGTGTTGACCAGTCAACGGTCGTGTGCCATGTTGAGGTCGTTTCCTTGCTGTGTCAAATAAATGAGTATGCGTCATGTATCCAATACTACACGCCATGTAGTCCCTCCCCGCGTAGGCGTTAACCTCAACTTGTGTGACGGCTGCGTGCTGCGTTGAAGGCCGTGTTGGAAGCCGTGTGGTGACCATGTGAAATGGTCACGTACACACTGTGTTCCATAAAGTACACGTTGTGTACTTTTGTTTTTCTCGCATATAAAAGGAGGGGTCCCCTCCTCCTTTTTAACTCACCCCTCTCCTCCCCATTCCTCTAAGCAGAGCTCTCCCAAGAGACTCTAAGACTCATTTTCTTCTATAAATTCTTTGTCTGAGCTCTAATTTACGATCCGTCAACGGCCACAGGATCGTAATGATGAGGCGGAACTTCTTAGCTTGGATCTGTTGTCTTTCCTTCAGCCTTTCCTTTCCAACATCCACCCAAGGAGGTTTTTTTAGGACTCGATAGAAGTGACAGACGCCGAAGAACGTCTTCTAAAGTTGATCTGGGGGAGCGTTGTGATCAGAACCTATTGAGGTAGGTATCTTACCTTCATCTCTCTAAATTGTGCATCATGTGGGTGGGTATCCTCTTGTTTTCATGAGAAACGATTGAACCATTAAATGAAGATAATAATTGGATAAAGAACGGGGATGGGGAAGTTTTTATATTTATCTTTATATCCTGTGATATTATGTTGTGAGTTGAATAGCCTTATGCCTACTAAAAATCATGGTCGTAGGGGGACTTTGCTTGCACAATTAAATGTTTCCCTATCTTTCTAGACCGTTTTTGGGAATGGAACTTTTTGGAATGTGGAATTTGGTTAATTTTTTTTTAAATAAAGATCCCATGCATAATAAAAGAAAACAAAAGTTTACATGAAGCGAAAGGAAGGAATTTTATTACAATCTCTTTCATAGAGGTGAAGAAAATCAGCTGGCAGCGCATCCAGCCAAGTCATGTTCTGGTGGACACCTTTATTGGCAAGGGCATCAGCAAATGCATTTGCTTCCCGGTAGGCATGTGTAGCAATGTAGTCGATCTTCTGGAGCGAATTCAAGCAGTTCATCCAGCGCATAGTAAGCGGCCAGGCTAGATGAATGACTCCGTTCCAAATTGCTTGAACAATGGTGGTAGAATCACTTTCAATCCACAGTTTACGCCAACCTCTTTGCAGTGCAAAATCAACAGCATGGATGAATCCAAGCATCTCTGCTTCAATGGAAGAGGCGATCCCCCAACCTCCGTAAAAGCAACCATGACAATGGTCATCAGAGTCTCTGTAAATGGCCCCACAACTAGCAGGTCCAGGATTGCCTTTTGAGGCGCCGTCGACATTCACTTTAATCCAACCCGGCATCGGAGGTTTCCAGAAAACTTCAAAGGGTTGCTTGAGCTTCGGGAAAATACCCGGGACACGGATACGTCTAAGGATCTCGAAGTCTCCAATATGATTGCTACAACAATCTTTTTGAATTGATGCAGCTTCATGAATCGCAATGAGAATTCGAGCTTTTCCTGCATTAAGACTGAAAGAGTGATTATTATGGATAAGATCATTTCTTGCATACCAGATTTCATGAAGAAGTTCAGCCACTGCTGCAAGAAAAATGTTTTTGACTTGCCGAGAGGCGCCATATTTAGTACATTTATTCAAAAGTAAACAAATCGGGTCAGATAAGGACCATGAAGAATTAAAAAGCTCAAAAATATAGTTCCATAAAGCCGTGGCCGTAGCACAAGACAAGAAGAGATGATCAGAATCCTCTCTGTGCTGATTACATAAATGACATTTTGAGCAAAGTTGAATGCCAGAGGCTTGAAGCCGATTTTCAGTGGGCAATCTATTGTGAGCAATACGCCAAATAAGGGTGAACCTGGAGGGTTTAATCCAAGTCTTATTGAAAGTACTCACCCAATTATAATCAGATTCATTGTCAGAAAAATTGTGCATGTAGAAATTTTTTTAATCAAGTATGCCATTGGGAGCAGGTTCCCAAACAAGGAAGTCCCCAGACGTGGAGAAGGTATAATTTTCAATAATTTGAGCAATGTCATTGGGGAGATCATGCTTATGAAGATGCATAACATCTTTAATAGTGTGGGTGGTGTTTATAGAAGTGTTATTAGGAGGCAGCATGGAAATTAAAGGAGTACCTATCCAGTTGTCACACCAGAATCTAATGTTAGAGTCAACGCTGACCATCCACCTGGAGTTAGCCATAATCTTCTGATAAGAGTTTCTAATAGAGGGCCAGATTGAAGAGTTGATGAAATTAAGATTTCCTTTTAAAAGTTTATTTAAAAATCTATATTTTATAAAGTCAGTGGCTTTAGAGTTGTTATTAATAAGGCGCCAAGTGAATCTCGCTTGCAGAGCATCGTTGAACAATTTTAAGTTTTTGATGCCAATGCCTCCATTATCAAGAGGTTTACAACATGTCTTCCAAGGGATGGTAACAAGTTTCCTTTCAAAGATACTTCCCGTCCAGATGAAATTTTTTATAAAGGTATTGACTTTCTTGAAAGTACCTATGGGCCATTTATAAATCATGAGCGAGTAGACCAGCTTAGAGACAATGGTGAGTAGTGGGGTTGCGGTTGGGTTGGTTGTGGGTTGGTGTGAATACTATGTTGGTGATGGGCAGCAGGGCTATGATAAATGGTATTAAAGGGATAATGATGTATGATTTTCGGCGTGATTGTGGTTATGGTGGTTGGAAGTGGGGCTGTAGGTATGGGTTTAATGTGAACAAACTACAGGTTGTGAATAATAAATAAAATTTGGAAGAGTTAATTGATGGTGGGGCTTGGTAATGGAACAGGAATAATAATCAATGGGTTGGTTTGTTTATAAGAATAGACTTGTTGTGCTTCTTGTGTTTTCCAAACTTGATTTGTGGATGGCAGTGATATGTTTCACGAACGATTGATATGGTTGGTTGCGGTTGGTTGCCCAGTAGATACGGAACTAAATTAACTAATTCTGTTGAAACGTGAAAACCTAAATGGGGTTGGGGTTGTTTGTTGGGTGCATGCTTCGTAGTAGCAGTGTCGAGACACGTGCTCAGTTTCTCTATTTAGAAGCCATAGGTTTGGATGTGTATTTGGTAAACATATGTATCTATATCTTTTGTGTTTCATCACACCCCACCCATGTTGAGAACTTAGTGATGAAAACTCCCATTTCATGGGAGAGGTTGTTTTCCCCTTAGTTACTAGATCATTCCTACTCCTTCTTCCCTAGGATGTGATGGCTTGAGGCGACCATACACCTAAGACCCTTCAGGTAGGTTTCTATTGGAGTGGTTTTAGCCCAAGACTCTTAGAGTAGGTCTTACTATTTCCCATGAATCTTCTAGATGAGGCCCCGGTGTGTGCGGGCAGGATACGTGGTTGTGAGGCTAGGTGTGTGCGGGCGGGATACGTGGTTGTGAGGCCTAGGTGTGTGCAAGCAGGATACATGGTTGTGATTCCCAGGTGTGTGGGGGTGGGAAACGTGGTTGTGAGGCCCAGGTGTGTGCGGGTGGGATGTGTGGTTTGTGAGGACAAGGTGTGTGCGGGCGGGGGGGAGTGTGGCAGCGTCAGGACGTTCGCCGTTAATAAGAGCAGCTAACTAGTGGGAAATGGTGCGGGTTACCCAATACTCTTGTTTTTATATACTACTATCTATTTTGATTTTGTTTTGATGAGTGTGGCTGGTGAGGTTGGGTGGATATAATTCCTTTCTAGGTTTCATCGATTATTCTCATGGGACAATAGGATGTCTTCCCACTTGTACATGAGAGAATTAGGTTTCCCTACTGAGTATACTTGTATGCTCATCCTACGTTTACTTTCAGGTTTCTAGGAGGACTACCAGGGCCATGCGGGACCCTACTAGTCGGGACAGTTGAAGTTGTTGCAGTTGTTGTACGCTTATTTCTTTTGGTATTGTACTTTTTGAGCTTTCTTGTACTTGTACCTTGTTTTAGAACTATTTAAACATGCATGTGGGATTGGTTTGGGTTTATTTCTATACTCTTGTTCTTTTCCTTTTGGTGGTTGGCTTCTCCTATTTCTAGATATTAAATAATAAAAAAGGGTAACGCCTCCCATATTTGTGAAAACTCATACCCTTGGTGTTAGTCGCCACCCCAGGGCCTACTGGAGGCGGGACTCGGGGTCATTATCTTCCATTCACCATTGCCAGCTTAGGAGGGGCATCTTTGGTGAGAGGGGGTCATGACAGAATGGTATCAGAGGTGATGGTTGAATGATAGGATGGAGTCTAGAGTTAGGTACAGTTAGGATTGCATGGGATGGTAGGGAAACAGTATTGGTTAATCTTGGTGCATGACATAGGCCAGGAAAGACCGGCTAGGACACGAGATTTTAGGGCCCCCCGTGATCTGATGCAAGAACTCTGAGCCTACCGAAAGACCAAGTGAGACTACATTTATTATAGGGTAGAGACCCTAGAGAAGGTACATGCATCATCATGACTGTGTTTTACATGATTTGAGTGTTCTGGGAACGAAATTGAAATAAAATGGTAACCCTGAGAAATTTCATTACTACTTGGTCTTATGCGATCATTGTTTACTGTACAACTATGGCACCTGGACATCTTCCCTGAGTGGCTCAGACAGCCGAGGCCCAGTAGATTCAGGCAGTCAATTAGTTGAGGATTGACTGAGAGGAGGAAGATAGCCAGTGGAAGAAGACTCACCGTTCTTTCCAGCCGAAAACCCTCAAGAAGTACGAGGGTAGTACTTCGGATATGGAGACGGAGGGGTGGCATGAGGAGCTAGGGATTGATTTTACTTTGATTTGTGCTCTAAGGGAGTACTGGGTTCCCCTAGCAGTCAGTCAGCTGAGAGGGGTGGCACGTCAGTGGTGGACGTTCTACCTCGGAGAGAGGACATAGACAGAGGTTCCATGGGCTGACGTTGAAAAATAATTTTGAGAGGAATTCCTTTCTTCCATGATCAAGGCAGAGAAGCGGCAGGAGATACTCTCCATTTAGCAAGGGAGTATGTCAGTATGAGTGTTGGGGATCAAGTTCAAGGATCTCCTGAACTTTTCTCTGAATCTCTTTCCGGATGAGGAGTCTTAGGAGAGACGTTTGGAGGAGGCACTTTGTACTTCGCTCCAGTATTCTGTCACCCCATTCACCCTTCTGACGTACTAGATAGTATAGAAGAAGTTGGATGTTGTAGAGAGGATGCAATCGCAGGGAGGTGCACCATGTGAGGGGATCCAGCCAGGTTCGTCGAAGGGGAATGCAGACAGCAGAAGGTCTCCTACGACAGGACCATCCAGGTTCATGCCAGTGGGGAGTAGGCCCTAGCAGTTCCAGTTCAGATCTTCAGGTCCTCGTCCATTTTTCACGATCCTAGGACCGAAGTTGTTTTCCTGTGGAGGTTTTGGTCACGTTTAGAGTTGGTGCTCAACCTGAGCTCAGTACGGTGGAGGTGGGAAGGTTCAGTGCCCGCCTCAGCTGCACCAGTTGTCGGAGAGGCCCTTCCAGCAGCAGTGGGACCCTGCTTCTCCAAGGCCATACTTTGTGGGAGGATTCTAACCTCAGGGTGATCCTCAGGGACCTCGACTAGGGCGTGGTCGGGGAGGTGGATGATATCAAAGAGGCAGAGGAGCTTGGCATGGACAGTTACACGCAGCAGATTTGACAGCTCTAGTAGTACCAGAGGTGGTGCGAGGTACGATTTGTTTGTTCAGCACTCTCGTTTATGCTTTGTTTGATTCATGAGTTTCGCACTCCTTTGTTGCACCTAGTCTAGCACATGCTTTGGGACTAGACGTATAGAGACTTTCCATACCAATGGTGCTGAGCACACCAGTTGGAGGCCAGATCAGCGTATCTTGTGTTTTCTGGGGATGTGGGCTGATGTTGGGACCACATCAGTCTAGTGTGGACCTTATTTTGCTACAGATGCAGCCATATGATGTCATCCTAGGAATCGATTAGTTTTTTTCCATTAGTGCCATTATCGATTGCTTCCAAAGAAGGGTCATGTTCTCTGATATGGATGGGTAGCGTGTAGCTTTTGTTCGCGAGAGGAGCTATCAGGTGGGAAGCCGGCATGTGGAGCCTCTACTTTCCTTATTAGGTGGGCTATCAGTGGTTCCAGCTGATACAGAGATGATGGATTCCCCGGAGGTTGTTGGGGAGTTCCTCGATGATTTTATGAAGGAGGTTGTGACTCTACCCCCCCCCCCCCTCAACGTGTCGTTGAGTTCGGGATAGAATTACAGCCTGGTGCCCGTCCGATTTCGATGGCCCCTTATCGGATGCCACCTTCGGAGTTGCGGGAGTTGCGGATTCAGATTGACGATCTGATGGAGAAGGGTTTTTTTCGACCCAGTGTATCACCATGGGGTGCTCCAGTTTTGTTCGTAAAGAAGGCAGATGGTGGTCTCAGGCTATGCATAGACTACTGAAGGATGAACCAGGTAACGGTCAAGAACCGTTACCCCGTTCCAAGGATAGATGATCTCTTCGACCAACTGAGGGGAGCAGGTTGGTTTTCTAAGATTGATCTATGATTTGGATATCATCAGCTGAGGGTAATGGATAGTGACATCTTAGAAATGGATTTTAGGTGCAGGTATGGGAAATTCGAGTTTGTATTGATGAAGTTTGGTGTTACGAATGCACCAGCTGTGTTCATGGGACTTATGAACATTTTCTTCTGATAGTTTTGGGACCGGTTCATTGTTGTGTTTATCAATGACATCCTGATCTAATAAAGATCAGAGGAGGAGCACGTTGAGAATCTCAGGGCAGTCTTGGAAGTCCTTCGACACCACCAGCATTATGGGAAATTAGCGAAGTGTAAGTTCTTGATGAAAGAAGTACACTTCCTTGGGAACGTGGTGTCTCGGAATAGAGTGCTAGTGGGCATGTCGAAGGTAGAGGCAGTTTTTTCTTGGGTAGCACCCAAGAGCATGGTAGAAGTTCGTAGTTTACTGGGGTTGGCAGGTTACTATCGGAGGTTCTTTTCAGACTTCTCTCGAGTTGCTGCTCCATTGATAGCTTTGACTAGGAAGAACCAAGTCTTCCTATTGAGCGAGCAGTGCCAGAGAGCTTTCGACTACCTGAAGAAGAAGTTGGTCAGGGCTCCCGTACTCAGGTTGCCATAGGGAGGGTTTTTGTATGAGGTGTTTTGTGATGCTTCTGGCCTTGGTCTGGGGTGCGTGCTGATGAAGAATAAGGGAGTGATCTATTATGGGTCTAGGAAGTTGTGCCCTCATGAGCGTAACTATGCCACCCATGACCTAGAGCTTGCAGTATTAGTGTTCGCACTGAAGTTGTGGAGACATTACCTCTTTGGGGAGCACTTTGTGGTCTTCTCAGATCACATGAGCTTGCGTTATATCTTCTCCCAGCATGACCTGAACATACGGAAGAAGAGATGGGTCGAGTTTCTCCAAGACTATGACTTCGAAATCTCATACACTGAAGATAAGGGCTCAGTAGGAATTCACATAAGGAAGTGGTTCGGGAATCCAATGATGCTTGGAAAGTGATGCTAGAGTTGACTGACTTGCACTTGGATGCTAGGGTAGAAGGTGTTAGAGGCTATTTGTTTCAGATGATGGTGTAGTCCTCCTTGTTGCAGCAAGTGGAGGAGTCTCAGTGGGGGGACTCCGAGGTAGAAGTGATGCAGGATTGCATTGATCAGGGGAACGCTCCAAAAGGATGGTCAGAGGACAGCTGACATCGAATGCTTTTCCATGGAAGGTTGTTTGTTCTAGAGGCGACGCGTGAGGGAGTTCTCCATGAGTTCCATAACTCAGACTTGGCGGTACATCCAGAAATTTCAAAAATGTATCAAGGCCTAAGGGAACAGTTTTGGTGGCCCAGGGTGAAATGGAAAGTGGAGGAGATTGTGGCTATATTCCTAGTGTGTCATCAAGTGAAGGTTGAACACTGTGTTCCCAGTGGTTTGTTGCATCCTTTAGATGTCCCCGAGTGGAAGTGGGATGAAATCTCAATGGACTTCGTCATAGTACTACCCAAAACATAGGATGGTTATGATGCTATCTGGGTAGTGGTGGATCGACTGACAAAATCAGCTCACTTCTTAGAAATTAAGGAGTCAGCCCCGGTGAGTGCCTTATCACAGAGGTACGTAGACGAGGTTTTGTGGTTGCACGGAGTTCAAATGACTATCGTCTCAGATTGGGACACTTGGTTTACCTCATGAGTCTGAAGAGGGTTACAAAATGATTTTGGCACCCAGCTACGCCTTTGCACTGCTTTCCACCCCCAGACCGACGGGCAGACAGAGCGGACTATCCAGACGTTGGAGGACATGCAGCGATCATGCATTCTGGATTTCGGAGGATCATGGGTATGACACTTGTCTTTAGTAGAGTTTTCCTACAACAACAGCTTCCACTCTACTATTGGCATGGCACTGTTTGAGGATTTTTATGGAAGACCATGTCGTTCACCCATTTTTTGGGCATAGGTTGGTGAGATGGGTGCTCTTGGGCCAGAAGTAGTGCAGAGCACTACAGAGAAAGTCCATCTTGTACGTGAGAGAATGAAAGCAGCTCATGAGTGAAAGAAGTCTTATGCTGATCATCGGAGGAGGCCTTTGGAGTTCGAGGTGGGAGACCATGTGTTCTTGAAGGATTCCCTTGATGGGGGCATCAGAGGTTCGGGAAGGGGAGTAAGCTCTCACCTAGGTTCATCGGACCTTTTGAGGTGCTGAGGCGAGTCGACGAGGTGGCATATCAGCTAGCCCTGCCACCTCAGTTGGAGAAGGTTCATGACGTCTTCCACGTCTCCCAGCTACGTCGATACTTACACGATGACTCTCACGTTATCGACTGAGGAGAGTTAGATATGAGAGATGAGGCGACCTTCGATGAATGGCCAGTCAGAATCGAGGATCGTAAAGAGAAGGTGCTCCATTGATGAACCATTATGTTGGTTCGGGTGTTGTGGAGGCATGGCGGCCTTGAGGAGTGAACTTGGGGGCGGGAGGCCTAGATGCATGCTCAGTACCTAGAGTTGTTTTGACTTGTGTTTTCCATTTTTCTTTTGAGCTTTGTTTTGATGTTATACTTTGTACCTTTGATATATGGAATGCATGGCTTGTCTGTTATGATACCTTTTTTTTCGTGTTCTCTGTAAGTGTGTAGCATGTCCAGATGTGTGGGAAGGGGAAAAACCTGACTCTTAATCGAGATGCATTAATGAGGATGCGATTGAAACTGTGCGGGCGAGTTACTGCCGCCAAAAGCGGATAATATCTCGACATAGGAGAAGGAATTTTCCCCAAACCACAAGTTCAGGAAGTGTGTTGGTTGTGTGGTGTTGGGGGTAGTTCAAGTTGGAAAATCCCAATATATGGAAGTGGGATGTCCCAATCCTTAATCGAGACGCATTAATGCAGATGTGATTAATCCCATGCAGGTGAGTCACTGCCGCCTAAAGCGGATAATATCTTGACATAGGAGAGGGAATTCCTAACACCTATGATTAGGGTTGTTTGTTGGGTTCCTGTTATAACAAGAACCCTAAGAGGTATCTTGTTGGGATTCCTCTGGGTTGGTTTTTGAATTCTTGGGGACGAGAATGTTTTAATAGGTATCTAATGTAATGGCTCGGACCTCTCCAGCCCATTCCTTTGTCAAAAAGAAGGTCACGGAGTGTTCTGGAGGGTAAAATGGACGTTTCCCACAATTTCCAGAATTTTGAAACTACATGCCGTGCAGTGGGAGTACATGTCGTGTACCTCCTCACCAGGTATACCCTGTGTTCAAGGCCGTGTCCTGGCCATGTGAAATAAATGGGTACACGCCGTGTACCCCAAACTACATGTCGTGTAGTCCCTCCCCACGTACGCGTTACCTTCAACCCATGTGTTGACTAGTCAACGGTCGTATGCCGTGTTGAGTCTGTGTCCTTTCTGTGTGAAATAAATGACCACACACCGTGTACCCAATACTACACGCCGTGTAGTCCCCCCCTGCGTAAGCGTTACCCTCAAACCGTGTGACGGCCACGTGTCACGTTGAAGGCCGTGTTGGAAGCCGCGTGGTGACCGTGTGAAATGGCCGAGTACATGTCGTGTATCATAAAGTACATGTCGTGTAATTTTGTTTTTCTCACCTATAAAAGAAGGGGTCCCCTCCTCCTTTTCAACCCACCCCTCTCCTCCCCATTCCTTTGAGCAGAGCTCTCCCAAGAGACTCGAAGGCTCCTTTTCCTCCATAACTTCTTCGTCCGAGCTCCAATTTACGATCTGTCAGCAGCTACGGGATCGTAACGACGAGGCAGAACTTTTGAGCTTGGATCCGTTGTCTTTCCTTCGGCCTTTCCTTTCCAACTTCCACCCGAGAAGGTTTTTCCAGAACTCGACAGAAGTGATGGACGCCGACGGACGTCTTCTAAAGTTGATCAGGGGGAGCGTTGTGATCAGAACCTATTGAGGTGGAGATCTTACCTTCATCTCTCTAAATTTTGCATCATGCGGAGTGGGTATCCTCTTGTTTTCATGAGAAACGACTGAACCGTTAAACGAAGATAATAACTAGTTAAAGAATGGGGATGGGGAAGTTGTTATGTTTATCTTTATATCCTACGATATTATGTTTTAAATTGAATAGGCTTATGCTTACCGAAAATCACGGTCGTTGGGAGACTTTTCTTGCATAATTATATGTTACCCTATCTTTCTAGACCGTTTTTGTGAATGGAACTTTGTGGAATGTGGAATTTGGTTAATCACATAAAGTTGGATGATTTAAAATCTAAAAACCTTGTGTGATAACCCCGGTTGAACAAAATGGAATAATGAACATGTGGGTGTTATCTTGGATACGTGGCATGTGATAAGGGGTGTTTTGTGGGATGTTGTGGATTGGGTGAGCAGCAGGGCTGCTGTTGGCTTGGATGTGGGTTGGTATGAATACTATGTTGGTGATGGGCAGTGGGGATGTGATAAATGGTATTAAAGGGATAATGATGTATGAGTTTCGGTGTGATTGTGGTTATGGTGGTTGGCAGCAGGGCTGCAGGGATGGGTTTAAATGTGAACGAACTTTGGGTTGTGAATAATAAAAAAAAAATTGGAAGAGTTAATGGATGGTGGGGCTTGTTAATGGAACGAGAATAATAATAAATGTGTTGGTTGGTTAATAAGAAGGGACTTGTTGTACTACTTGTGTTTTCCTAACTTGATTTGTGGATGGCAGGGATATGTTTCACGAATGACTGATATGGTTGGTTGCAGTTGGTTTCCCAGTAGATAAGGAACTAAATAAACTAATTCTACTGAATCATAAAAACCTAAATGGGGTTGGGGTTGTTTGTTGTGTGCCTGCTTCATAGTAGCAGTGCCGAGGAACGTGCTCAGTTTCTCTGTTTAGAAGCCATAGGTTGGGCTGTGTATTTGGTATACATATATATATCTGTATCTTTTGTGTTTCATCGCACCCCACCCATGTGGAGCAATTAGTGCCGAACACTCCCATTTCATGGGAGAGGGTGTTTTCCCCTTAGTTACTAGCTCCTCCCTGCTCCTTCTTCCCAAGGCTATGATGTCTTGAGGCAACCTTACACCTAATACCCTTCAAGTAGGTTTCGATTGGAGTGGTTTTAGCCCAAGACTCTTCGGGCAGGTTTTACTGTTTCCCAAGAATCTTTGGGATGAGGCCTAGGTGTGTGCAGGCGGGAGACATGGTTGTGAGGCCCAGGTGTGTGCGGGCAGGATGCGTGGTTGTAAGGCCCAGGTGTGTGCGGGCGGGATATGTGGTTGTGAGGCCCAGGTGTGTGCGGGCGGGATACGTGGTTGTGAGGCCCAGGTGTGTGCGGGCCGGATACGTGGTTTTGAGGCCCAGGTGTGTGCGGGCGGGATGTGTGGTTTGTGAGGCCCAGGTGTGTGTGGGCAGGGAGAGTGTGGCATCATTAGGACGTCCTCCGTTAGGAAGAGCATCTGACTAGGGGGAATGGTGTGGGGTACCTAATACTCTTGTTCTTATATACTACTATCTGTTGTGATTGTGTTTTGGTGAGTGTGGCTAGTGAGGTTGGGGGGATAGAATTCCTTGCTAGGTTTCTTTTGTAGTTCTGAAGGGACGTTAGGATGTCTCACCACTTGTGCACAAGAGCTTTAGGTTTCCCTACTGAGTATACTTGTATGCTCACCCTATGTTTACTTTCAGGTTTGCAGGAGGACTACCAGGGCCGTGCATGACCCTATTAGTCGGTACAGTTGATGTTTTTGCAGTTGTTGTACTCTTGTTTCTTTTGGTATTATACTTTTTTTGCTTTTTGTACTTGTACCTTGTTTCAGAACTATTTAATCATGCATGTGGGGTCGTTTTAGGTTTATTTCAATACTCTTGTTCTTTTCCTTTTGGTGGTTTACTTTTCCTATTTCCCGATCTTAAATAATAAAAAGGGTAATGCCTTCCATATTTGTGAAAACTCATACCCTTGGTGCTAGTCGCCACCCCAGGGCCTACTGGAGGTGGGACTCAGGGTTCATTATCTCCCTTTCACCATTGCCAGCTCAGGAGGGGCATCTTTGGTGGGAGGGGGTCATGACACCTTGACACAGCAGAAACATGATCATCATGTGAGGTCTAGCGGAATAAAAGTCGTAGGTAGTTGGCTCTAGTCCAAGTGGGAGTTTGTAAGGGTTGGTGTCCTCAGAACCAACTGTTTTTTACTTTGATTACATGAATTTTCACTTATAATATATTGTTCATTGTTCTGCATGACTATAAGATAATAATGTCCGGGAATATTTGTTGCATTAATAAGGTCATGGCAGATCCCCGCTATAATGAGAACCTTGAAATTCTATAAGAATATTTTTAAATAAAGTTCTACGGTTGGATGACATACTATGATAGGACACATAGTATACAGACCGTCATGTGACAGTACTCGTAAGAAGACAAGACTCTCTCTCATGGAGTTCAAACTAGGTAATCTCCAAGATGGGAGATTATGATAACAGACCCGCCAGTAGCAATTCCACATGTCTTGGTGTCATCGGACATTGCTATCTTCGAGCGTGTGTAATGGTCCTTAGACTGGAAGATTATCATTAACTCATGTCATGACTCACGCACTTAGATTTACTGACAAAAACCATCACGCAGACAGTTTGCGGGAAGTAGGGTACGTTGGGTGCGTCACGAGTGACATGTTGTTAATGGATAAGTTGAGGAAGGATTTGTCCGTTCCATTTATGGAATTTGATATCTCGGCCCTTTGATTGAAATATAACTATCGCATTAAATTCTATGGCCATGGTGTAAACGACGAGTTTATTTCATGTAGTCAAAGAATGACGGATCAAGAATATAGGTTTATGACACTACCATGAATCCTTCATGATGAGATATCGAGACAAAGGGATTAAATTAAATAGTAATCATTCGTATGAGGTGATACGTCAATGCGGCGTCAACTTCTTTCTCTTGGGTTCCTTGACCCGTTGCTAGACAGTAATCTTGGACTTTAGGCAAGCTCTCCTAATGCCAACGAGAAAGAGTCCTAGAGGGTCACACACTAAGTGTATTAAAGTATCTCCAGTAGAATAAATATTGTTCCCGTATGTGGTTTAATAATTATTCAAGGAAGCCTAAATCATTTTAATGATGGAGGAAGAAGGAAAAGAAAAAAAAAGATACACAAGCTGTGTATTAAAGATTACACACCATGTAGTTTTTCATGGAAAACAAGTACATGCTGTGTATTAATAATTACATGCCATGTAGTTTTCTTTATGGAAAGGAAATGAATAAATGAAAACAAGATATACACGACGTGTACATTGAATGTACACTCTGTGTAGTTTTCAATGAAAAACAAGTACATGCGGTGTATTTATTAATACACACCATGTAGGTTTTTCAGTCATGATTTTGAGGATATAATATTGTTTTAAATGATATTTATTATAATCAGTGTGGGCGCATATCAAGGAATTAATTATTCGACTTGGGGGTTTTAAATAAGATTCAATGGAATAAATAAAATGTGTAACGCATTTATTTATTTTCATAACTCTACAACCTCAATCCCAATTATAAATATCCTCACAACCCCAACTCTTTTCCGGTGCGTAACACACAAGAGAATTCTTTCAAGGACGAAAAAACTTCTTCCACCAAGAACGCTCTCAAGACCGAGAGAGATCCTACTCCATCGGATCAAGACGATCTAAGGAGGACAATGCAAGAAAAGGTTTCTCCACGCTAGCACCTAGAGACTCATTTGGCGACGTCCCGAGATACGAGGTACATGTGTGGATCACTTCTAGAAGAAGTCTATGCTTGGCTTTTGCGACACAACGAAAAATCACATCAGAACGTGATCAAGAACATAAAAGAAGAAAGAATACCCAAAAGGTATTTATTTTCAATTGATTTAATTAATTATAATCAACCTGTAACGATCCTACTTTATGGTTCTAGGAATTTCTATTTCTTTTTTCTATTTCTATGATTCGATCCGTAGAGACTGGCATTTATTGTCGTATTGATCTCGGATTGATCATTGCTAATGACAACAAGCCAAGTGGGCACATCCACCCATGCGCTTCCGCTGCACCCTGAACCTTCACATTTTGTGAGATTCTATGTGATTACCTTTCCTTATATATATTAAGGAATAATGAATCACATTTGATATTATGTTAGTACTAGGATGGACCAATGTTTTTAATAAAAATGTTTTTGGTTTAAGATAATATATTATTTAAGTAATTAATTTGAATTATATTTTGGAAGGGGTATAAGGTTAAAAATTTATGGAATGTATATGTTGCAAATATGATTAAGTTAGTAAGACTAATGTTTTATTTTACATATAAGCATTTATTTATATTAGATTGCCTTATAAAACTACCTTATGTTGAGGGTAAAAAATGAAAAATTATATAGAAAATCATGAGTCTCATGATATGGTGGTACTTCATAAATGAAAAACTAACCTTCATTTTTTTGAGAAATAGGTGAAGTGGTTCAAGGAAAAATATATTAGTCTATCCTAAAATCATGTGGTTATATATTTACATGAAAATAATTTATGAAAAAAGGATTTTCAAAAAAAATAATTTATCCAAGTACCTTCATTTCTAGTGGATCATTTTGTCCTTTATATCACCATAGCTTTATGGACCTATGATTGTTAACATTCTCCTTGACTAATTCTCTATTACTCCCCATCATAACAGGATGGTTAGATTTTTTTCCATATCTATTTCTTCACATTCTACCTATATATATTTATTAATAAAGGTTGGGGCTAAAGCCTCATTATTATTATTTAAACCTGAAAATTCCTTTGTAAACTCGAAAGAGGGAGACCCACTGGATAGCCCAAAGGTCGAATTGGCATATATCCCATTACATGGCCCATAGGCCAAATTTTTTTTCCCTAGGGAATGTTTTTTCAATAGTTTTACTATAGTACCAACCTGCTAAAATTCCTCCCAATACTCGTCACTACTACAGTGTCCCGCCACTACTACAGTACATGCCATTTCTATAGTATCCTCGCTGCTACAGTACTACTTCAGTACATATAGATTACATGTTCCTAATGGGTTTTTGAACCCCCATTTTTCATGTAAAATTACATCGAGCTTAATACTAAGACAAACCCCAACTACAAAACCCTTAATAGGTCTCTTCAGCTTTCCACCTATATTCTCCAATGTGTAAACAAAGTTATATGTTACTTTGGGTAACCGTTATGGTCCCATCATTTGCTTTTATTAGAATTTTTAGTATTAATCTTTAAGATGTGGGTTTCTATGAAAAAAACTGTCAAGTATTAAAAATATGATAAACCTAACAAATTCTAATAGTGAAGATCATTTAAAGTGGGGTAGAATGTAACATCCATAGTTTTCGTATAATATTATTTCTATAATTAAATTTATATTTTGATATAATTCATTTCATGCAACTGTAAACATATTTTTTTAGTAAGCCATAAATTCTTTTCACAGGAAACTGGCTTCGAATATGTTACAAGAAAAAATGACATGGCATGTAATAAATGAAATAACATATTTAGCCTAAATTAAATGAATGATTTACCTTCCTCAATGGATTATATAACACACAAGTCTAAGTGTTACCTATCTATAATATATTGTTAATAATATTATTACAATGTGATATAACATAGCCTTTAAGTTGTTGGATATGAATATTATTAATTTTGTTATGAAAATATTTGGTTTAAAAAAACACAAGATGAATTAGAAGGTTACCAATTAATTAGAAATGAATATGAAAACTAATTTCATATAGAGGAAAATATTATTATATTCACAAATATTTTTTTATCATAGTAAATTAAATTAATTTCAATTCATAATTGAAATTAATTTAACAAATATGCTATATATTCAATCAAATATTTTTGATGTTCATCTAATATATTCAATAGATTCAAGATAAAACAACCCAAATTTAAGAATAAACATCCAATTTTTATAAAGGTAGTTTTACTAAATTTTAATGGAGAATCCATTTCAAATATACTTTTTGGAAATTTTAATGATTTTATGTGTCAAAATAAAAAACATATTTGGAAGAGGGCCATAAAAAATAGGTTAGGATAAATTTTCTGTAATATTTTCTATATAGTTTTTTCTTTTAATGAATAGTTAAAATTACAGGATTTGTATTCAAAAAATCTTTTTAATTTAATTTATTTATAATTATAAACTATATTTTTAATTAGATTAATTGTTTATTTGGATAATAATTTTATAAAATATTCCAATTTAGGTTCTTGGAACCAATTTCACGTGGAAACATGACATAAAAACGTAGAAAATGTTTGGAGGTTTATACTTTAAAAATATGTAGTGTCATCCCTTTCATAGGTTTAATTTTAAATTAAATACTGCCATTTCTATGATTAGAATTAAGAAAATTGGATTCCATATTTTTAATCACAAAATTTAAAATGACTCATATGTTCAACATTTTTTTACCAAAAATATTAGTGAAAGTGATTAAAATTAATTAAATCGGTTAAAAAATATAGGTTAATAAAGTATTAAACCATAAATATAAGACCCATAACGACTTAGACACTTGTCCAACATCCATTTTCTAGCCTTTATTCGACCATAAACATACCATTATTAATTTCTATTGGGATTTTATGACTTTTTTAGTTAAAAACATGGGAACCCATAAATTTTTTTAAAATTGTCAAGTGTGTCCTTTCCCTTCCATATAAAAGGCCACCACCTCTACCCACATCCTCACACCTCTATATCCCCATAGAGCACCCACCACTAGCTCAGATAATCTCCAAACTACCCTCTCTTATACTAAGAATCCATAAAATGGGTAGAAGAAAACTCAAGGAATCTTTTTTGGAAAAAAACAGAGGGAGTTACCCGATTAAGAGGAACCATGTATCAGTATGAAGAGTGTCAAGACGCAAGGTAAGGGGATTCCATATCACTTTTTATTTCTGTGAGATACATGATATGTTCTCCACTATTCCATTTGTGTGGTGTGTGTACTTACCATGATGGTATCCCATGTATCTTATACATAAATTTATGGGTATTCCCACATCCATTTTATGATCATTCTTTTATGGGGTTTACGTTCAAAATTTATCCAATTGGAAAAATAGTTTTGCCTCAATATAACTTTTTGAGACTAATGTTTTTTATGTACCTAATTAATTTTTGAGGTTTATATACATTCATTTTACATGATATGTCAAGAATATAGATATTTTCATCATATTATAAGCTTAATGTAGTTTCCTTTTCTTAGTTGGAGGGTATGATCCCATGTTACCAAGTGATAAGAGATTATTGAAACAATTTCATCACTTCTCAACATTTTTTTAAGATTCCATTGATGAAATATTATAAATAATATATCAATACATCCATAACATTTGTTATACTTTGTTTATTCATGATATACTCAGGTATTGGTAAAATTTTTAAACTATGTGGCCCATATGTTAGATAAAAAATTGTTTTTAAGAAATCCTACCCTTACTTTCCCATTAGTCAAAAATCTATGTTTTCTAAAAATATTTCCAAATAATATCATGCCATTATCCTATAATATATAAACATATTTTTTAAATTTTTTCTTTTTACCAATATTTTCCATGGAATCTACTTGTCTCTTTCTGAACAATACATTTTTATATCATTTTAACATATAAAATGAATCATCTTTTTTTCTCAAACGTCATGTATAGATTTACCTACTACTATTTCTTTGAATATTTCGTTGCATTTTTAAAAGGTTAATCATTAAAAAATGTTTTTAAAA
This sequence comes from Viscum album, assembly GCA_963277665.1. Classification (NCBI taxonomy): domain Eukaryota; kingdom Viridiplantae; phylum Streptophyta; class Magnoliopsida; order Santalales; family Viscaceae; genus Viscum; species Viscum album. The sequence goes on from OY728141.1 coordinate 1,286,082,940, forward strand.
TTAATTTTCAAGGATAATTGTTTTCAATATGTTTTCAATCATCTTTAAGAAAATTCCAAGTAATTTGTTTTCAGAATTCTTTCAATCCTTATTTACAAGTCTTCAATGTATAATCAACGAAATGGGTTTTAAAAAATGTTAAAGCATATTTTATATGCCTTAAAGAAAAATGGTTTTAAAAACATTATCAAGATTTCATTATAATTTTTAAATGACATTTCAAAGTGAATGGTTTTTAAAATGATTTGAAGATTATTTTATAATTTTTCAAGGAAATTGGATTTAAAAACGGCTTCAAGTTATATATATGTGTTTTAAACGTATTTATAAATAATTTTTTCGATGGTTTTAATTATTAAAAACATTTGTTCAAAGAAGATACTATATTTTATTCATGAAACTTTGTTGAAAGATATTTTAATATTTTGTCCTTCAATGATGACATTCATTGATGTTACTCTTGTCTAGATAATAAATTATCGAACGGTTGTATTCATATACATTTTGTGATTATGTTATTCATAATTTCATGGTCTTTATGAAAGTTATTTATCTCTAATAGTTTATATGTTTAGGAAGCTTGTTTCACTTTCACAGGTTATATGTTTATGAAATCCATTTCCCTTTCATGGGTTATATGTTTTGGTATCCCATTTCCCTTTAATGGGTTATTATTATAATGAAATAATTATAAAATATGCACATTTTTAATAGGTTATGATATATTTATTTGATTATGATGCATATATAACTTCATGGGTTAAGATACGATTTTTTATGATTTTTTGTCACATGAATGTAATTTTTAATTATGAGATGAGTGGGACCGATATAACCCTCCAATGCATTGGGTAAGGATATTTTTTATTTGAGCTAAAAGGGTACCGAGTTTGTATCCAAAGCCTAAAAAAAGAAGGTTCATGGGTTGTAGCACATGTACAAAAGAATGTGGGATCATGGATTGTAGCATAATCTTGAAAGAACAATGGTTCATGGCTTGTATCCCAAGTCCAAAAAATTAGGGTGCATGTGTGGTAGCCTATGCTCGATAGAAGGAAGGTTCTTGGGATGTTTCCCAAGACTAAAGGAATGAGGGTACACGGGTTGTATCAAAATCTTGAATGTAAGAAGGAACATGGTTTGTAGTCCAATACTTAAATTAAGAGGGTTCATGTGTGGTAAGCCCAATCCTACATCAGGTACATAGGTCATAACTCAATCCTAACTTGTTATAAGGTTTTTGGTAATTTTCCTTCCCATAAAACATTCTACTATTATCTGCATGACTTAGATTATGGGCCTTATTCCCCCCATTACATTTTCATGGATCATGATGTTTATTTCCGTGATGATTCATGTCTTATGAACATAAAAGATTTTTTCCATGAATCATTGTTATGGTCTTTGATAATCTCGGTATGATATTCTATTGTCAAGATCATGACCCCAAACCCTTATGCACATGATTACGCTTACACATCTCCCTTTTTTACCCTTATTGAGAATCTAAACTCATCCCTTTTTATGTTTCCTTCCCCCAAGTTATAATGATATATTATTTGCATGATATTTCTAAGAGGGGTTCCAGTCTTGGAGATTCTAGTGGGGTATAATGTAGCTCACTCATGTACTAGGGTTTATGTTTCCATGTTTCCAAAGGCACTAGAACAATTATGGTAATTGGGTGTCAGTTTGTATAATGTTTAACAATTTGATAAAATATTGCTTAATTTCAATGTTATGAAAACAAAGGGTCTCTATATATGCAATGTAAGAATATTTCAGTTGCTAATTATGATAATAATAATAATAAATGAATAACTAACTACTAAAAAATAAATCGAATTAGTCCACAACTAATCCCTACGTCCATAAACCCAATCCTCTAGATACATATACATACAATAAAATTATATATTTAAATGTATACATATGTATCCCCAAATATATATATATATATATATATATTCATTTATTCACATAAACATTTATATAATCAAGGATGTATAACATAAATTATTCATAACAGAACATCTCCATGGATCCATGATTCAGACAACTGGGAATCCAATAAAAAAGGAATAGATATGAGTGTTTTACCACTCAATCCATGTATAAAAAATTCTATATGTGGGTCCATAATCTGAATCGATGATATAAGATTTTGCTATAATTGTAAATTTCATTAAGAATGTTTTTTCACCATAGGGGGATAGAATTCATAACCTAGTTTTCACTTGTACTCACCTCCAATCACTATAATGTAGGATGCCATTTTCTAAAAGGTAATCCCATAAAAATGTGTCACTGAGAATGATTCCATACCACTCAAGCCACGTGTTATTCTTTCTGATGTAGTACTCTTAGATCATGGTCTGTATGAACGTCCTAAATTTCAACTAGGATGATCAAGAATAAATCAACAATGACATACACTAAAAAATCATGTATTATACCTATGTTGTCCAGGACACAAGTCTATTGACAAAGGTGTCTTATTGGAGTCTGTGGAGGTCATCCATAACAAACACAATATAATATAGACTGACATTGGGCAAGACCCAAGGACACAAACCAAGAAATCATATTCGAGTCCATGGATCTCATAATTATTTAAATAAATATAATATAGGATTATGTTGGATAGTACCCAATAACATTGACCATGTAGTCCAATTCAAGACCATATAACTCATCCATAGTAATCATAGTGTACAGTTCGATATCATTAGTATGTGTTGGTACCATACTGTGATTCCCCTAATTGGTATCATATTGTTATTTCTTTATATAGGAATAAGTCTCAAAAGATGGATATCAGGAAATACATGTGGGAATCCCAAAAAAGGTCACAAAACATCAAGATCAATGACAACAACCAAAGATGCACCTCTAGAAACCATGGATGCTTCAATAGTAGGGAAGTAAAGAATAAATAATTTATTAATGATAGTGTCCACCTATACCCACCACTATCATCCCAACCTATTGGGCTTTCAAGTTATTCATGGTTTCTACGTGACACCTACTAGCACATATACAAAAACAAATGATGTCCATGATCAAGGTTGGTTAATCCTCGGTGCAGCCACTAGGTCCCCTAGTTTAGTTCTCATGATAAGCATCCTACTCGGGATTCTCAAAGGATAGAATTAAATAAGATACATCTACCTTATGACCCTCTATATAAAAAAATATATTTGAGGGAATCCCTCATGGGGTCCTAACAAGGAGTAAAAAATAATGATTCAACCTATATATGATCCTCTAGTTCAAAATTAATGTAATGACATTTCTCTGAGGATCCCAACCTCAATAATAAGTTGAAGAATCATTCTAATGCAAAGGGTTTTTAGTAATCCCTACTATCCATCCATTAAATTACTAAATGAAATAATTTAATTTAACCATTCATTGGGGTAAATATAATCTTGGGTTAAAAAAACATTAAATCTAAGGCATAAGTCATTTAAATGTAATGAAAAAAATTGAGAATGAAATATCTGGTTATCTGCTTCTATTGAATACTGAATACCCTATATTTGGTGTTTGATTCCATCATTATTTGGTGGAATCAGTAACTAAAAACACAAACAAAGTAATACAAGTTTATTTTATAAAGAAAATAACTTATATGACTCTAATATATTTGAAGGCTCACCTAAAGTGTTCTAATGCACCTGGAAGCTGTCAAATCGGAAAAATGAACAAGGGAGAATAACCCAAGGGAATTGGTTTAGTGGAAGGGTTTACCTGGAGGAGATAATGTCCAATTGGAGGAACAAAATAGGTATTTAATCATAAAAACTATTGGGGAAAATATTAATATCTCCCTTTTTAATGGACATAATGGTGTTTTCTCATCATTGTAAAAATCGTGTGGTAATTATAAACTTGCAACAATCCATGTACCAACCCCTTGCACGGGAATGGATCAATGATTAAAAAACCATGTTCCATCCATAGGACACATATATAATAAATAAGTAACAAAAACATGGTTTCCCCTATAATGGAACATGGTTTCTCATACCCATGTTCGTATACAAACATAGTTTCATGGTTAACGTTTACTGTGAGCCATCTTCTATACTTTTCCTAAAAATGTGGATTCATTTCTCAAACCCATGTTAAGCCCCTAAATACCCAATATACACAACAGTCATTACTACACATCTTGAAACATTATTTAGAGTCACTCATTACCTCTAAATTACATTCAAAATTTAGGATCAATATTTTTCCCATCCTGTATACCTAAAATTAAAATTTCATTAGAAATTTCATGCTCTAAAAACATGAAATATTATTATGGAAATGAAATAAATTAACTTATAAAAATATAAAAATTCATTGGTAAATATAAATTGAAGGGTAAAAGTGGGATAATATGATCTAACCATTTATATAACTTGTGACACAATGTGAATAAATTTTATTAGACAAATCAATTATCACTCGAGTAATATTTAAATTTAAAAAACATGAAAAATTGGAATTAAAATGAATGAAAAAAATATAATGTGTAATGAAGATAAAAAGATTCAAAATATTAATGTTGTATAATTTACACCTTTATAAATTAAATATAAAGTATAATAAGACAGAAGTCGCCATGAGTGAAAACATGAGACAAGAAACCCTTATTGGTGTCCTTATTCACTCATCTATGCATCTAAATTTATAAATAATAAAATTATGTTTATTAAATAAAATTTCTTGGAAGCTTATTAATATATTATTAATTTGTTAAGGAACATATGTTTTCATATTAAATTTTCTCATTATATATATTTTTATAATTTTGTTTTATTTTTCTTGAAAATTGAATCGGTGGAGGCTTCTATTATAAAGTTTAGTTATCGAGAATGATTTTATAATGATAAGTTTAATATATAATATAAATTTCCAAATATATTTATAATTCATTATTTTTTAATTTAATATAATAATATTAACATTTTCTCCCATTGTCATCTATGATAGTGTTTTCTATCATACCTAAAGTTGGTGGCAAAACAAACCCAAACAGGAACACATTATAATTCTATAACTGAGAAAGGGTGTGAAAGTATATAATATCATTATAAAAGAGTAATAATTATTTTATTATGTTTTTTGTTTCAAATAATATTTTAGACTATTTGGATAAATAATTTTTTTCGTGATTAATTTTTTTTTAAAATATTTGTGGAAGGTGGTGGTTTGCACAACACATGGTCGATGTTCTTTAAACTTTATAAGTTGCTGGGAAGGAAAACATATATGTATATTCATTAAAACCCACACATTAGTATTATAAATGTACTTTTTTTATTGTAATAATATAAATATGGTTGTTTTTGAATTTTAATAATGACTTTGGGATCATGAAAGTCCTCTTGATAGCTTCCTTAGAAATGAAATTCATTTACTATGGGAGTGAGACTAGAAGCTAACGAAAATGATATATGACAATAAGTTATGTAAAATTTCATAAATTCATCAGAAATCAATATTAATGGGTATTTCGTGAAGGGGCGTAAGTTCAACCCTTTTGAAAGTATTGAAAATTGAACCTTTTTAAACCCCCTTTTTTTAAATAATGGAATGACTCTATTAATGAATTAATGGGTCAAAATGATTAAACTAACTTTTTTTGAATATATAAAGATTATAAATCCTCTACCACCAATCTAGAAATTATTTTTAGACATTTTCATGTTTTTGGAAACTTTTTTTGGCATTTTAAATTTTTTTTTGATTGGAGGTTAGTTTTTACCTTAATAGATTATATTTTATTAGAAATATAATATAAATCTTCTGAAAAACTCACTTTTTATATACATAAATTTATATTCTATTTAAATAAATTCAATTTCAAAATAATATAAAATTAAATTTTAAATTATAACATTTTATATATAGTGACAATATTTTTTTTTAAAAATGTTTCATTTAACATTATGTTTTCTTAAAATTATTTAGTATTTATTGACAATTAAATAAGTATTAATATATTTCTCATTAGATTTTATGTTTATATTAATGTAATTTATTATAATATATTAATTTTATTTTATTATTTTAAAATTATAGAAAATTATTACTACAATTATATGTAAACAAAATCATTACTCTAATCATGGTCATTTACTTTAAAGTTTAAAATCATAATTTTATACAAAAAATGAAATTGAAATTTTTTAATAATATAATAATATTTATATAAAAAATGAAATTTGTTTTTCTATAAATTATTTCAATATTTGATAAAATTTAATATTCAATATAAGAGAATAAAAAGAGTTACTAAAGTAAAATCTTACAAAAATATACAAAAAGTTAAACATAGAATTCATAAAAAATGTATTATTTTTAAATTATTTAATTTAATATATATTTTCATAGAAAGGAGATCCAATAATTTCTAAGTTGTTCTAATTTTATGATACTGCCATAAATGTGACAATATTATGAAAATAAGTATTTTTTAACAACTCACCAACAAATCAATTATTATTGATAAATTTAAAAAATTTACCGTAGGATACATTTTTAGGTGGAATTCAAAAATTATGTTAATTTTATAAAATAACATTTAAAATTTATACATTTATGTTGTAAATGAAAATTAAATATATATATATATATATAAATTCTTTAATTGAATTTTTTATTTTTAAAACATACAATGTTCATAATATTATTTTATATTCATTTTATTAATAAATAAAATATTTTTATTTTTAAAAAAGTTTTATTATATCAAAATTATGTTAATAATAAAACATATTGGGTGGTTTTTGTTTTTCTGGGTTTTTAATAGGCTATCAAATAGGGTATTAGTTTAAATGTTCCAAATTCTCTATTCATTACAATTTAATCTGCTTAAAAAAATTACATTCTAAAATTTTTAATTTTATCCATAGGTGAAATTTGGTGAGAATATTGTTGAGATATTCATCATTCAGGTTATAATATATTATATGACATCATCCTTGTACTCTTAGGATATATCAAGTTACTCATCTTTAGTCAATTAATAATAATCATCTGTACAATCATATAATCAATTATTTGTATACCCTAGTGATATATTCTTTGAAAAATAACATTCCCAACCCTTATAAATCTCAATGACACAAACCCATAGTGAAACCATATATTATTAAAAAACATTAACTCTATATTTATCCATAAAATAAGGTTATCCAATAGTTAATATGTTCACAGACTATTGAGTACATATCATAAATATAAAAAGGAAAGAATATTCACCAAAATGTCTATTATTTTTTATTAAATAAATAATCAAGTCCATGTTTGTATAGTCTATCTAACTCAAATTAATGAAAATCAATGATCATTTTAATCTTGGGGATTATCTATCCCTCAATCATGTATTATGTAATAATTATCCTGAAAAATATTACCTTTTAATTTAATAATGTTCAATGGTTATTGATACAATTCAATATATGATTCAAAAACATTTAATGTAAAATAACTGTAGGAAAATAATTTCATGTTCCATGTAATCCTCATAACATTCATAATATACCATAATTTAATAATAAATATAACTCACTAATTAAAATAGAGAACGTTTTTGATATTTAAATTCTATTATAAAATCAAACTCAATAACATTGGTTGCACTAGGAAACTCACCTTTTTCCATCATAACATTTGTATACAAATATTCTAAAAATTATAAGTACTCTAACTTATTTAGTTGAAAGGAATTGCAATTTGTATATATATTCCTTTATCAACATCATTTTCTTGATCCTATTTCAAATAAATATTAAATCCAAAAAAATTATGATAATAGCCAAAAAGATAATATGAAAACAACAATATCTAGATATATTCCTCTATTACAACATCAGTTTTTATATATGATACTTTTGGTTACAAATATTACTCTCTTTAGGTTCTCAAACATATTTAATTAACATCATAATCCAATCCATTATAATGTTTTATAATAGAGAATATGAAATGAATATATTATATCCCTCGGGAGTATCAAAACAATTTTGAATTTACACAACATTGTTATCCACTATGTGAAAATTGAGTTAATACGTATTCCTCTATTTTCAATGACATTACATATACATACATTTGTTTCTAATCTCACATCCAAATGTAGTATCTAGATAGGGATTTAATTCCAGGAAAAACCAATTAATCTCTAATTTAACAAAATTACTGGATGTTAAACTGTAAATAGGCATATCCTACAAATTTATCCAAATAACTTAAAAAAGGTATCTTATCATAATAAAAAATAATTAAACTAATACAAAATAAAAATTAAATAGTTATTTTATTTCAATGAGGTTCCCTCAACCCACACTCTCGGTTTTGGAATTAAAGACGCACGCATGTATAAATTAACATTGATTTCATGTGATTTGATGCAACATAAACATGCACAAATTACTCATTAGTGTTACATCTCACAACAATCTCAAACAACTGAAAGAACCTATAGGTTTATTTTTGTTGAAGATCATAGAGATATGTAATTTATTTTAGAATTCATGTGAAAATTTCCCTATAATCGAAATCTAATATACATCGTACAAGTTTTACATAAATTTATTTTCTATATAATGGAAATCTAAGAAATGGATCATCTCAAATTATCATTAAGGGATAACTTATCGACATGTAATTAAGGGTTATATCATAAGAATATCATAAAACATAGGAATATTGAGATATTTCTAATCAAAAAATAACATGGTAAAATAATATTTATTTATAAATCATGATAGAAGGATGTGTGATTTAAAATTAAGAAACACATACCATGGAAAAAAGTGTTGAATCATGATATAAAAAACTTGATCCATATTTCATAATGATAGTTACAATATTATTACATAATTTTTAGGCATAAAATATAAATAAAAATCATATTCCATGGCTATCGATGAATAAATTAATCATTTAATATTCTTTGTTTAATTAACTATATAACATCTAATGTTTGGGATAATACCTTCATATACCCCTTGAGAATATTAAAAAACCTCCCGTATACCCATTTGGTTTGGAAACACCCTCTAATATACAATATAACTTTTGATAAATTGTTATGTGTACCCTTATTCATGGGATAAATCCTCCCATGGATCCGTTAGATTTGGATAAATCATCTATTTTACCCATTATTTTGAAATAAATCATCTCTTATAACATTTATCTTGAGATAAATCCTCATTTTTACCCTCAGGTTTGGGATTAAACTCTCATGTATCAATTTCACCAGATATAAATCCAACCTTTTACCCAATGGCTTGTGATAAATCCTCTTGTGTTTAATTTTTCATTGGAAAAATCCTCTCCTTTACCTTTTGATCTCATGATATATAATCATTACCAATGAATTTTAGGGATATATATGACCCCTAAAATTATCATCCTGGAATATTTGTTCCATAAGAAATCAAGGAAATCATAAATAATCCACATATACCTATAATGGGTTTGATATCCCTTTCAAATGAAATCATATAATGAAAAAATTTAAAATTTTATTAATAAGCATTAAATCCATACGAAATATAAATGGGTATACAAATATTTTTAAAAACATTATATATAAATACCCGATTAAAAAAGTTAATAATGAATATGGAATTTATACCATACAGAAAATGGTTGTATAGATTTGAAAATAATTTACCTATTTAATAAATTAATGGGATCAATACGAAGACCCTTCAAACAATATAATCAAGGATGTTTTTACCACATAGGAAGGACATTTGATGAAAAATTATTGTTATACACTGAAATGATTAGTATACACAATGTTAGTAATAAATTATTTTTCGTTTTCTTATTTTAAAACTATAAATTGTAAAAATGTAGGCAAAGAATCAATGGGTTGATGAATAATACTTTTATAAGAGTGGTGGAATTTAACTTTCTAAATCACACTAAAAATAACCTTTCTCGATTAAAACCGTTTAAAATAAAACTGATAGAATTTTGGAAACATAACATAATTTTTAAAACCATGATACATGGGAATGATGTTGGAAAATAAAGGGAAATATTCCTTGTGAAAACATTTTTAAAAATAAGTTTCATTTATATTTCTTATGAATAATATTTAAATTATAAATTCACTATATTCTTTGGACAATTAATTTTACAAAATATTATTATTAAAATTTTAAATATATATTAAAAAATTAATTCTTAATAAACCTATGATAATTTTATATGAAAATACGAAATAAATTTTTTATACATAAAATTTGTTGTATAAGATTATGAATATATCCATTATATATATAAGATTTTAATTTTTTGTAAACACCTTTATTTAGAACTGAAATTTTAAATAGTGAAAAAGTTCATACCAAATGTGGTGATGTGAAGTAATAGAATTATTTGAATTAATACATATTTTAGTTCCCAAAAATTGTGGAAAACATTTTTGAAAAGTAAAATATGGACATCAAGAAGAAAGATTCATTGCAATGAATAGGAATTATTCTTTCTAATGTCAAACATTTATTTGTGATGGTCTTCCATCCGGGAAAATGATACCAATGAAATGAAGTAAATTATTCTTGGAAAAGTGAAATTAAATATGGAACTATTCAATTTAATGATGAAAGGGAATTAAAATATCATAAATATGTATATTACTTTTGACTAAAAGATAAGGAATTTGATTCTAGAAATCTATTATAACTCGAGTATGATTTCAATCGAAACAACATAATGGATATTATTTCATGTGAAACAATATATAACCTATGTAATGATAGTACACTTGAAAAAAAAATGTTCAGTAGAATCACCATTCTACATAAAAAAATCTATAATAAAAAATATGTATCAATTATTGAATATTTGGTATAAAAACCCATTATCGTTGTCTTGATTCACTCTGTTCATTGGCTTAACATCTAGAATAATAAAATTAAATAGACTAGACCCCCTTATTAGTGACATAATCATATATTATTTATTTAATATGGATAATTTATTATCATATACTATTTACTTATTATATATTTTTAATTTTGTGTATTATTATGTTTGAAAATTGAATCAATGCCTTTATTTTTTGGAAATTTTATCAATCAAGGATTTTATTTAAATAATAATATAGATAATTAAAATAACCTTTTTAAATATAGAAAAATATAACTTCTTTCTTAATATATTATAATATTATTATTTATTTTCTCATATTCACCCATGATAGAGTTTTGTAGTGTAGTTCACGTAGGGGCTAAACTATCGTAAACAAGAACATATTATAAATCGATGAGTGAGTGTCTTTGAAGAAGTGTATAAAATTATTAAAATATAAAAATAATGAAATTATTTATAATTTTATTAGTTGTTGGATATTATTTTATATTATTTTAATAAATAATTAAAATGATCATGATAAAATAAAAAATGGTATTTCTTGGAGTCTGTAGCCTACACAACATACAGTCAGCATTATTTGGTTTTTCTATGTTGATGAGAAGGAATATAGAATGGTTGTTTAATTAATATAATTTTATTTATGAATAATAATAAAACTAGTGCCACTATATTAATATGGTTAGGGTATCTTTATAGAGAAATATTCATAATAAAAGGAAAATGATTAAGTAGTACACACTTTGGGGCCTTCAAATTTCTCTTGAAATTATCCAAAAAATGGAGTGATTAGACTAAATTATTGGGGCTATAGGATAATAAAATTCATAATGTATTATATATGGTTAAATAATAAAGAGTATCAGTAATAAATTCAAATTAACGAGTGTGATATGAATGGGTGGATGTTCCCCCATTTATTTGTTATAAAATGGGAGATTTTTTCCACACCCATTATTCATAAACAATGGAGTAATAGTATTCATAGGTCAATTACTCCAAATTAATAAAATAATTTATTTTTGGGTGGGATAAGGTATAGAAACTCTCCAAAAACCATTTTACCACATATTTTTACCATTTTTAATCCCTTTTCTACATTTTACTACATTGGTATTTACCATGGAAAATATTTTTTACCCTACTATTTTATGTTTTTTTAAATATTGGGTAACCAATGTAATTAAATTTTGGTGTTATTAACATAAATGTTACCTTTACATAATCTTATTAATAATTAAATCAGTTAAGGAGGGGTGAAATAAATGAAAATATAGGCAAATTATACAATAATAAGTGTTATTAATATTGTATAGTATTGAATTTCAATTGAATGAGTTATAATATAATTATTTACAGAATTAAATAATATATAAAATTAGTTTTTAGAATATATTATTTCATTTTATTAGATAAAAGTTACATAATATTTTTAAAATATTTTTTTTTGAAAATAACAGTTTTTTCACTATCATTGTCATTACATTTAATTATAGTAATCATAATTTTATACACAAATTTGTTTTATCCTATATCATCCTAATAGTGTAAAGACCCAAGTTTGATGTACATGTAGAGTACATTACTTTTATAGAATACTTAATCAATGACACAAATAGAATCCTAATGATGGTATTAGTTTAGTGTCTTTGGAAAAGGAGAACACATTCTGCTAACTTGATGAATGTTCTTCAACATCTCCCATATAAATATTCCGTTTTATTTTTACTTCCTAAAACATTTCACTGTATTATGGGGAAAATAAAACAAATGAAAAAGGTGAGCTCTAATGCCCAGAAAGGGTAATCCTTGAAAATATCATAAAATATATAAACATGGGAGCATTAAAACATGAACATAACTTATGAAAACCAAACAACATTTAACATATATCAAAATATTGATTCATGAAATAAACATTTGTTATTCATAAGTTATAAATCATAATTGAATCACAAACCATTTAGAAATCACATTTGCATAAAAGCATTGAATTGTGGAAAAAACATGAGCACAAAAAAATAATTTCCATATTAGAAAAGGGTCATTATTGAGACCATTATAGAAAGAAAAATTCTTATAATAAACTGATTTCACTATTCATTTCGGCTCTGTATTACTAAACCACATTTACTTTCCATTCCTAGCCTATATTTATAAACTGAATTTACTAGTCATTCTAACCCTATATTACTAAACTGGATTTACTTTTCATCCTAGTCATGTCTATCTCATGAGATATAAATCATAACCCAATAAAATAGATGGAGATATAGGTCTCACCCATCTCATAATTAATTCATACATATTTTTTTCACAAAAACATAAATCATTTGACATTAAATAATGCAAGTAATAAAATGGGTTTCTTAAACATCATTCCATCATAAAATAATCCATATAAAATAAATATATTTTATAAATATCCCTCTATAATATACATAAGAAACCATATTAACATTAGGGTTAATATATTTGGAACAAAAATAGGTCAAATAAAGTTATCTTAGATGAAAAAAATGTTGATTAAACACATGAAATTGATTCTTAATGAAAATATAATTTCTTCTTAAAAAACATTTTCATTCCATCAAACATCATCAAATTTAAAAAAAAAATCTTTCAAAATAACCTTTAAAACTTGAATTATAAATAAGTAATTGTAAAAGCGTAACAATAAGTTCATGTTGTATAGGTTAAAAAAACATTCTTCTCGAACTTTTCCAAAAAAGTGAAAAGGTAACTCATGTAGAAAAAAAATAAAAAATTCCTTTTAGACCCTATAATAAATAATAAAATTAGTTAAAATTTAATTTAAAATCCATATGATAATATTAAAAATTTTATCAAAAAGATCAAAAATCATGGGAATATATGATAAATATACCCTAGTAAATATTTTCGTATAAACAATCTCATATAATAATGAAACTGTGAAATTTTCCCTTACCAATTCATAATCAGTCAAATCATATACCATATAAAATAAATAAAATTTTATGTTTTTGTAAATATAATACATTAATAATAATCACTATAAAAATCCATGGGAAATATAAACCCCACAAAAAAAGGTAGTGTATAAGGCATATCTCTCATAGATATAAAAGTGAGACAAAGTAATCCCTTACCTTAGGTCTGATATCCATAGTATGAATATGAACCTACTATATAATGATTTAAATAATGTAATTGATTTATTCTAGAATCATATTATTTTATATGATATAATATATGATCATATTATCATCCTTTTTTTAGTAATATTTCATTGATTCTCATTATTTTGGTATTATCTCTTTTATATTCTTATGCATGTTTTTTCAAATAAGTTCTGATTATCCGTCTTAGGTCATATTTATATCATTATAAAATGATATTAACATAATATATACATATTTATTAATTATTTCAATTTATATAATCATGCATTAATGGATACCTTGTAAGATTAACTGCATCACATCTTAGAGACGGTAGGTTGTACGTACACCCGAGCGTCGATATAATTCTTATAATTGTGAAATGGTATGGAAGTGGATGGTATAAATTATTTTTCAGAATCTATATCATGTCAGAATAATAATTTATAGTTATTATTTCCATCATTATATCCATACAAGTATGGTTGTGGTGAAAAACATATTACAGCATGACATGGAGACGATAAGTTATACATACGCATGCATGGTGATTTTATTTTTGGTAGGATCTATAAAATGTCGAATATGGTGGTCACATAAAAATAATAAAGTATCATCATATAATATATACTATATTTATTAAATTTTACTATAAACAACTCATGAAGAGAGTGTATAATAATAAATATGATTGAAAGAAGCGGCAGAGGAGACTGCTTCTTGTTCAACATGCTCCCTCTAGATCTCTTCATAAAGGCACTAATGTTTTTCTTTTAAAAATACCAAAACCACTATAATTTTACTAGGGATTTTTATAATGGAAATGATCATTAGATTTACAATCACGAAGGCTCATAGCGAGGTGGATAATTGAGGTAGGAGTTTCCTATTAATAATTTAAGTGAGGGGTACTATTGGGATCTCCAAGAATATTAGTTTCTAAAAAATCTATCTCTATCCAAAAAAACTCAAAAATGAACAAATCTCTATTATGATATGATTTTTGGTTATTATCTCATTAATAAATAAATATGATACATTTTTTTAAATTGAATCGTTATCATTTTAATTAACACATAGTTATTCATTTTACTTTTTAACTAGGGTAACAAATATTTCAATATTAAAAGTGTTAAATATTAACTTATTTAATGTCAATTTGACCATAAATAAATACCTTAGAACATTTTCTACAATATCATAATTATTATATATTTTTAAATATGATTTATTGTCTTAAAATAATTTAATAATACATTATTTTGATAAACAATCAATAGTTTCCATTTTGAAACTATTCAATTCATAGATTTTGAAAACTATCAAGATAAGTTGTTAACCTAGAAAAAAATATATTTTTTTATCTATAAGGGTTCATTTTCCTCTATAATTTTTTTTTATATATCAATTATCCAAAAGTATATTTACTTTATTATTTTAATTAACATTCATTTGATATTTACATTAATTAAATAATTACTACTTCAGTTTTGGGTAATTATTGAATATACATATTTGTTTATTAAATATTAAAATAAAATACCATGATGAGGATAAATGGTATATCTTTCCTATGAATAGTTTTACATGAATATATATTATTAAAAATCCATTAGTAAAAATGTTATACTTATTAAAACTTGAATGTGACCAGTTTAAAATCATTTTAAATACAATAATATAAGTGTCATAATCTCTTCTATGATGATCCAAATGGAAAATAACATGACCCATGGATTATTATGGTCTATATATACTTGAAAAATAATATTCTAGTCTTGTCATTTGTATTTTAAAATGGTTATTATAATTTTAATAAAAATTAGTTTATTGATTTTTCATCAATTAAATAATTTCTGCATCATCGACATATAAATTGTTAAGGTAATTTTTTATTTCATAAATATTTTAAAAAAATATAACGACAAAAAATTTATCTTTAAAATTAATATTTATAAAAAACATTCTTCTTTCTAACCTTATACTAGAAATGTTTTAGTTATTAAAATTTGATTAAGGCATATTTTACTTCCATTTAAATAAAATATATTAAATGTCACTACTACAAACACGGCCTTTATCAGCGCTAAAAATGGTCTTTATCAGCGCTAGAAAAGCACTGATAAAGCCAGCGTAGATAAAGGGGGGGGGGGGGTCCCCTTTATCAGCGCTCTGAAAAGCGCTAATATAGGACCCCTTTATCAGTGCTAAAAAAAAGCGCTGATAAAGGGGTCCTATATCAGCGCTTCCTTTATCAGTGCTCTCGTTTTAGCGCTGATAAAGGACCCTTTTATCAGTGCTTTTAAAAAAGCACTGATAAAAGTTAAAAAGAAATAAAAAAAATTTAAAAATTTAAAAAAATTTAAAAAAAATTAAAAAAATTTAAAAAAATTTAAAAAATACTGCCAATCGGGGGGGCTTTTATAGCACTTGAAACCCCCCTTTTACAGCGCTTTTCGGCCCCTATACAACACCCCACACACCCCACGCACCCCCCTCCACCCTTTAACAGCGCTTGCTCCAATATTCCCCATGCGCGCGCACCCCTGCCTCCACCTGGATTTGAACTCGAGACCTCCCCCATGCGCGCCTAAGCCCATACCACTACTCTATTTTGATTTGCTTTCCAATTCATGATATCTCTATATATATATATTTATATATTTAGTTATATTTATTCGTATAGTAATATATATTTATATTAATATATATATATAGTTATATTATAATATATATAGTAATATTAATATATATATATATAGTGGTATTAATATATATATATATATATATAGTTATATTTATTCGTATAGTAATATATATTTATATTAATATATAGTTATATTAACATATATAAAGTTATATTAACATATATATAGTTATATGAATATATATTTATATAGTTATATTAATATGTATATAGTGATATTAATATATATATATTTATGGTGATATTAATATATATATTTATAGTAATACTAATATATATATATGTAGTTATATTAATATATATATAGTTATTAGATTAATATATATATAGTTAGATTAATATATATATAGTTAGATAAATATATAGGTATATAAATATTCATATATTGGTATTTTAAATAAAATGGATATTAGTTATTATTTAGATAAAGCTAATATATTTTATATGTAAATATGTTTAATTATTTATTTAAAAAATTTAATTTTTAGGTGCGAATATATAAAAAATGTACATATAGTTATATATTTGATTATAAATAGCAGTTCATTATAAAAAATGAAGACATTTCAAAGACATAATATCAATATGAATGTAATACCTTGGAATAAATTTCATCCCCACCAAGAAAAGCCAACAATACCCCCTTAAAAAAGTTTGAAAATCTACAAAATGTTAAAAAAATCTGGGTACCCCGATAAAAAACTCAGTTTTGGAGGCCTTCTGGGCCTCTTTTGGCCTCAAAAAACGCTTGACTAGGGTCCCCCTGAGTCACAGAGACGTAGAGATCGTCGCAGGCTTCGATTTGATATGTGGTAGAGCTCAAACGGACACCCGGATCAAAGGTTATGGCCGTTTCAAGTTTGAGTTGTGTTTTTAACATATTTTGGATCTTTTTTAAATTTTTTTAGTTTTTTTAGTCCTCATATTGTTATTAAATGACTATTACTCCATAATGATTATCAAAATATTAATTAAAAATATTTTTTTAATTTTTTAAGAAGACATTTTCACTAAATATCTTAAATATTAAGTATAATAATTGTAAATGTACATTTATACTTATCTAAAATATATTTAAAAATTATATATTATATTTATATAACAATATAACTATATTTATATATTAATATATTTTTAATTTTTTTTTTGAAGCCGACCCTTTATCAGCGCTAAAAAAGCGCTGATAAAGGCCTCCCTTTATCAGCGCTACTAAGCAAGCGCTGATAAAGGGGGGCCCTTTATCAGCGCTATTAAGCAAGCGCTGATAAAGGGGGTCCCTTTATCAGGGCTAACAAAAGCGCTGATAAAGGGGGGTCCCTTTATCAGCCCTTAAAAAAGCGCTGATAAAGGGGTGCCTTTATCAGTGTTTTTTTAGCGCTGATAAAGGCACCCTTTATCAGCGATTTTTTGAGCGCTGATAAAGGGACCCCCCCTTTATCAGCGCTTTTTCGTTAGCGCTGACAAAGGGGGGCACTGCGGAAAACTGTTTTTGTGGTAGTGTGTCCTCATCCCATCCAAGTGGATTCCAAATGGTATAATTTCTACATAAAGATGGTTTAGGTAAAAAATAACTAATCACATGTTATTTGTACATGTATTAGTGTTACTTTATAATAGTATATTTACCCTAAATTACATGGTTTACCTTTTTACCATATTAATAACAATTAGTGAAGTTACTATTCATAACGCCCAAAAATAAAAGAATTATTATAACATAATTTGGTCCTAATGATTAAAAATATAAAATCCATTTTTAAATATTTAATACATATATTTTTTAGTGATTATTTTAAAATTAATCATGTTCAAGTTATGAAATTAGGATTTTTAAACGGTAAAACATTCCAAAATAATGAAATATTTTTACATAATATTTCCTGGTAAAATTATTTCCAATGAAAAAAACAATATTAACTGATAAAATTATATTCTATTTTCACATTAAAACAATTCAATAATTAAATTTATCCATATAAATTATTTTGATGAAAAGAATTGTTTTCAATTAAAAATTAGTATATTATTAATATTCATCAAATAAATATCAAAAAAATATCAAAAATTAACCTAGAGAGAATATTAATTTAATGATTCAAAAAAATATGTTTATTTTGTTAAGTAGAATATAAAAATATTTCAGAAACTACATTTAAAATTGGTGCACCAAAAAAAGGTGGTGATAGTTATTTTTTTGAAAAAAAATACTTCTTTTATACATAAAATTCAATTTTTTCCTCTATCATTTCTAGAAAACATATAATTTTAATTTCAAACCTTAAAATGAATATATTATATATATATATATAATTAAAAAAATACATCAATATTGATTAGGTTATTTTATAAAATCACTTTTATTAATTTAAATATTTTTCAGAAAAAAGTTAATAGTTTTTATACTCGTCATTATAATGACTAGGTTATAATAATATTTAGTTGTTCAATTAAACTCCGTCTTCAGTGAAATTAATTTTATCAAAATAATGTGAAATTGTGTATAACACAAGAAAATCATAGTGTTTCATCTACCACAAGGTAATCTGGTGTTGCGTATAGTGCAAGCTTACCATTGTGTAGTGTACAATACAAGACATAAAAGAAATTAAAATTTAATAAAATATTATCTCATAAAAATATCAAGGTTTTACATTCCCCCCCCCCCCATAAAATGAATTTCCCCCTCGAAATTATTCTACGTTATAAAAGGATTAATACTTTAATGTTTGTTTCATAGAAACCGGAATTGTTAAAAGAAATACTAGAACTTAATTATAAAAAGAAATAGTTCAAAAATAACAATTGCTTAAAGTAAATAAAAATTTGTATCTATGTAAGAGAACGCAGGTTCATATATGGGCATGGAAGAAATGTGTAAATAATCAACGAGATTTTTAAAGAGCACTCATCACAAGAAAGTGGGCGATACATAGAATATTTACAATCACAAAACCATAAACTAAATAACCATAAAATTGGACATTGATATCATCACAAATTATGACAATAAGACACCCTATTACATTATGATCCCTTTTTTAAATGTTAAAGAATTTTTCTGAGAATATATACTTACTGGATTTTAGTAAATTTTCACCATTATTCATTCATTGAACTATTTATTGCTTCATATATTATTTAAGGAAATGATGTTGAATTTTTCATTCTTAAAACACTAGTAGAACATGAGAATGATTGTTCATTCCATCTGTCTTTATAGAAACAAAAAGGCTATCACTAGTTTTGAAATATACATAAATACCCCTATAATGAGATAAAACATTAATATCAAAAACTATATCTGGAGTATAAATTATTCTATCCATAAATGGATAACCTTATAATCCTTATGAAAGATAAAAATCCAAAACATTAGAAATAGGTACACTAAATCAAATTAATAGCTATTCCCCATATAACATATGTTATCTCTTATTGGTCTCATTCCAAAATTTTGAACACTTAGTTCATGTATTATCATTAGTTATGTTAATAACCTTAATTATCATATATATTTTTTTAAAACATGCAAGTTTCATTATTTTAAATATTATTGGTTATATTCCTTTAGTCCAAAAAAGATTTATAATTCACCCATGACAACATAACCATCCTGAAAAGAACTCTCTAATAAGTTCCCATGAAAATAGTATCATCAAATTTACTTATTCATATCCAACAAACCATCATCAAAACATCATTATATTATTATAATGGAATTATTAAGGGTTTAATTTTCATTAATCATGTGTTCTATAAATATATCTCCTTACCCGTAAATCATTATTCCGTGTCAACATCACAATTCAACATATCCTTTATAATATTTAATGAAAAACATATACTGAAAATAATTATGTATTTAAGGATTTGTAAAAAATAATCTTAGAATTATGAAACATAAATACCTCTATAATCCAACTTTATTCTTAATCCCATACCCCAGATCCATCATCTTAGTTATTCAAAAATATGAATCATGTCTCAATGTTCCTTAATGTTAATCTAACTATGATTTTTAAGATTAATGTAAAAAATAATTCTATAAAATTCCATACATTCCACAAGTCATTTACAATCTCTTTATCCTCATCAGTATAACCAATACATTTACCACCTTCATGATTCACTTTATGATATTTTGACTTCAGAAATCAGTTTTCACAATTCCCATATTTTCCACATAAAAACCTCCATGGTAAACAACGTTCTAACTAGTAATAGCTTTTGACCAATACCAGAAAGAAAAGTGTGAGAAGAACACATCAGAGATAAAAAATACATAATTAAGTTAAATTATTTATAATATTTCAATATATTATATATTATTTTTAATCATGGTTTATTCAAAATTAACATAAAAATTCTATAATATTAACCAATACTTAGACTTATCATTAGTACAACTTTATATATATCCTTAAAAATAAATCTAGTGATCTCAATAAAATTTATGAATCATATTTCCAACAATTAACTAAACATTCACTCTAATACCAATTGTAACTACCCAAGAATGAAGTATATGTACCTTAAATTACTTTTTCTAAATATTTAATACATGACACAAATAGAAACCATATGACCATATTAGTTTACTGTCTTTGGAAACTGGTAATACATTCTACTAACATGATGAAAGATCTTCAAAATATTCCATATATATCTACCCCTTTATTTTCCCAACCTAAATCTTTTATTTATGTCATAGGGAAGTGAAAACATCTGAAAAAGGGTGGGATCAAATTGTCAATAAGGGTAAGCATGGAAAAAATCATACAAAACATAAACATGAGAATGTAATAAAATAAACATAACTTTTGAAAACCACACCACATTTAACATATATCCAAATATTTATTCTTGAAATAAAACATCATAGTTCATAAGTCATAATTAATAAAGAAATCAGGAACTATGGGAAAATGTAATTCCCATAAAATCACGGAATTGTGGAAAATACATAAGAATATAAATTAACTTGCACAATATTAATTTCCCAGACCATCACAGTAGAAAATAACATATCCTAAACTGAGTTCACTCTTTATTCTTTCTCTATATTACTAAACTGAAGTTACTTTTTGTTCCAGCTTTTTGTTACTGAACCGAGTTAACATTTCATTCTATCCCTATATTTCTGAACCGAATTTACTTATAGTTTCAGTCATGTCTATCTCTGGAGATATAAATTTTTACCCAATGCATTTATGGGAATATAGGTCCCATCGTTCACATAATGTAATCATACATATATTTTCGACAAAAACATAAATCATTCAACATAGCATAACCCAAGGAATAAAATGGGCATCTTAAACATCATTCCATCATAAAATAATCCCTAGAAAATAAATGGATTTCATAAATATTATTCTATAACAAACATAATATACTATATAAAAAATAGGGATATTATATGTGAAACGTGACTTTATTAAATAAATTCATCTTATATGGAATATAATTCTGATAAAACACTTGAAATTGAATATTGAGAAAAATATCCTTTCTTCTTAAAAAATTATTTCTTTTCATAAAAAGTAATGAAATTTTAAAATAAAATAATTTATTTGAAAATAAACAGCAATAACTGTAATATTAATAAGGCAACATGAGAGCATGAAAATAAATTCCTTCCATATATGTCACACCCCGACCACGGACGCCCATGTTTTTACTATTTTCTCAGTCCTGCGACTTTGGGCAGAGTTGCGTTGGGTCCAAGTTTGAATTTTCATTGAAGCGTTGATGTTTTCGGTGGGTTTCGAGCTAGTGCGCAGTCACTGCACTGCTAGCGGTCACTGCGCATTCGATCCAGGGTGGTGTGCGGTCACACCGCATTCAGTCCGATCATGCGTTTGGACCTGGTGAGTGCACGATTTCCCACCTATTTGGATATATAATAAAATTTAATTAATAAATTTAATTTGAAAAGAGTTTTATAAAATGTTTAATAATAATAATAACAATAATTTATAATATTGTTGTAATTATTTTTAATATTTTTATTATTATTATCATCATTGGTTATTATTATTATTATTATTATTATTATTATTGTTATTAGATTATTATTATTATTATTGGATTATTATTCTTATTATTATTGTCCTTTATATATTAATATTTACTTTACTCTTTTTTATTTTATCATATTCTTTTTTTCTTCTCTTTCTTCTTCCCTTTATTTTTTTCCACACGTTTGTTCCCCTCTTGGTCTGGCTTTCTTCCCTGCCCACCTCCCCCTCTTCTGTAGCGGCGAACCCCCTCGGACTCGGCCTCTCCTACTTCTCCCACTCCGTTCGCAGCAGCGCCGCTGGTTCCTCCCTCCTTGCTCAGCGACCCAGCGCATATGGATGTCATCGGCCTCCCCGTCACCCTCCCATCACAGCAGCCCAATATCGCGCCTACTTCCTCCTTGCGCAACCCAACCCCCAGCGCTCCCTCTCCTCTTACCAGCAATTTTGTGGCCCCTCATCCCGGCCGCCACCTTTCTTTCGCAGCAACGCCCCGCACCTCTTCTACCGCGCGAAGCAGCCCCACCTCCTACGCTGCGCCTTTCTTTCCGCCTCCATGTCCGGATACGGTTTCCCTTGCAGCGGCTCCCGCGACACCCCCCTCAATGATCTGCTCCACCCAGCAGCGTCGGTGCCTTTTCCATGCAGTGCCCCAGCCACCCAGTCGACCTCGTCTAGCTGTTGCACATCCCAGCTCTTGGATGCCCCTCCTCCTGCTCTCCCCTCCGCCTTGCCTTACCGACTCCATCCCTGATCAGCATGCACCCCAGCCACCTGCCGACTGCCTGCACCGCACCCCTGTTCTACGTCGTATCCTCTCTCTCAGACAGCAGCACATGTATCTGCAACACCACCCTTCCTATCCGCTTTACGCCCTCTGCAGCCCCATGTCGTAGTCCAGCCGCCCTCCTTTCTTGGCGTGACCCACTAGCAGCGGTCCTCTCCCCTCCTTTCGGCCGGCACGGCGCTGACTCTGTCATGCGCTCCGGCAGAGCCCTCCCCCCTTGTAGCACCTCCTTTCCCTACAGGTGCTCGGCACCTTGGCTTTCGTCCGCCTCACCAGCGTGTTGCCCGCTGCTGCCCGGATCCCTCGCACCCTTCCCATCGGGCGCCTCACATCACTACAATCTGGTGGCCCTTGTCGCACCCCCTGGTCGGACTGCGTCCAGCTGCGCGCCTTCCGTTGTTCCGACGCGACGCCCTCCGGCGGTCCGTTTCTTGTCGCAACCCCCTCGATGGGTATACCATTTTATTTGATGCCCGTTTGATATTTATATTTGAAATACAAATATATATGACTTGGGTTTATTAGAGTTTTTATTAATTAATTTTTTTTATTTGGGTCGGCTTGACGTTCTAGGACCCGCGCAGGGTGTTTTTGAGTGAGTGCCATCGCCATGCTTTGTTTCTGAGGTTGCGTCTTCATCACTCCTGTCTCCGAGTTAGCATCGTCGTCTCGCCTGCTTCCAAGTGAGCATCGTCGTCGCACATGTTTCCGAGTGAGCGCCTTCGTCATGCCTGTTTTCGAGTGAGCGTCGTCGTCGCGCCTGGTTTCCGAGCTTGCCTCGTCGTTGTGCCTTGGTCTTGAGGTAGGTCCCCCACTGTACTCACCTATAAATTTATAATTTATTAATTTCTTGATGTTTTATTAATTTTAATGAATCAGAAACAATATAAGATAATTAATTTTTAAATTATTATTTAGTGTGAAAATAGCTGTTTATTTTATACCGACCACTTGAAACATTTTATTGATGAGTGGACACCCATTATTGAAAGAATGTATGTTTGTCCTTTAAACATAATTTACGGAATTTCAAATGTGTTTATGGTTTTAAAGATAAATGATTTCTTCTGACCAACTGTTTTGGGTTTTCTCGAGAAATGAAGTTTTTCTTTAAGATTTGTGAAGGCCCGTTTCACACTTTAACAAAATAAATTATTTTGGAAAACCCACTCAGGGGTGATCTTTGGTGTGCGTTGATTTAGTGAGATGTATTTGATGTTTCTGTATCGTGACTGATTGATTTTCATTGTGGACACACCCCTTTTTATTGTATGTGTTGACATGGGAACCTGACATATTGAGTAAATCTTCTGAGAACGATTATTACACTAGTTTAGATTACACACTGCCTAGTGGCCCCATAGCAGGGGAATACTGAGTTATTGCTGCTATGGGGATTGGGCACCTCGGTTAGGCCATGCAGGGCTATGCTGGGCATTAGGGCGTTATGATGTCATCGAGTTAGAGCATGCTTTCGGGATGAGTCAGATGTATTGTACGTTCGGGATTGTTCACGATCTCCTAGGTTAGACCCATGTTTCCTTTAGTGTGTGTTTTTGTGTGGTGGATGATCGAGAGGTCTAGTTCGATTGCTAGCCTATGTACGCCACTTTTCCAATTACCCTTGGTGTGTGTTGTGTGCTATGTGTGGTTTTTCATTTGGTTAATAACTAAAGTCTAGATTTTTAAATTGTTCATAGAAAAATGTTTTAAAAATGAAATTTATCTATTCCTTCCAAACAGTAAACTTGTTTTTAAATTAAAAAGGGAAATGGACTGATACTTGTTTTATAAATGAAAGTGTATGTGTGTGAAAACTAATATTTTATATAATTTATTACAAACCTGAAATTGGTAAATTCGTCATTTAAAGGTAGTGCATTGGGAAAAGATATCGGGTAGCCTACAGAGTTTTAATACTCACACCTATGGTTCGTTTCTGTTTTTAGTGTTTGTGCAGGTTACAGCTTGGGTGCGTTCGCCTTGGGTGTCGTTTGGTCGTGAGTTGGAGAGTGACCCGTGAGGTCACGCGGTGATAGTGGTTGTCTCTTTCGGTTAGTTTACTTTTTAGTTGTTCTTGTTTAGTTACTTTACTCTGTCTATTTTATTTTGTGTTGCTCTGTTTTATTTCAGCTACTCTAATTATTTTTTTATACTGGGTGAAATCGTTCTCACAGTCTCTGTTGATTCCCCAGTGCTTGTCGCCATCCCGGGAGGATCGGGAACGCCTCTCGGGTCATGTCGCGGATCGGCTCGGGTGATCGGGTTAGGGTTGACCCGGGTTGGTTTGTAACACCCCAAGATTTTATGAAAAATATTATTTTAATTTCATTAATGTCTTGTGTTGTATTCTACACCAAGATTACCTTGTGCTATACGCAACACTGTATTAGCTTGTAGTATACGCAACACTATTCTTGGACCGTGTTACACACAATTTTGATAATAGTTATTATACGCAACATTGAGTATATATATATATATATATATATATTAAATGTATAAATGAAATATGGTTGGATTCTGTTATACGAAAAAACGAAGGATTCTTTCACAACACGCAACCCTGACTTGGCTTGCATTACATGCAATCGCGACCTTCCTCGATAGCGTGTATTGCACGCAATACCGGGTTTTAATAAACAATGGTATATTATTATAATATTTTCATGAACTAGCCGTTATGAATAGTATTAACTAAATTTTGAATTTTATAACATTATTATTCATATTACACATTTTCTAGAACAGGGTATAAGAACAAAATAAATTTTTCGGGTAAAATAAGTATTTTTCAAAAAATTCAGTTTTGCCGCCTTTTGATGGCGCACACACTTTAAATCTAGTTTTTGACATGTTTATATGTTCAATTTGACAAAATAAAATTCTTCTTTTGAATCAAGATGTAAAAATTTACATTAGATAACGTTTTGATATTTTTCCGATAACTTTCATATTTTAATGAATAGTAAAAACACGCTATATTTTAATTAAAAACATCTTTTTTCATCATAATATATTATGTGGTTAAATTATAATATTGAATGGTTTTAAAGAATAAATAGAATATATTTTTACCATTTAATATAATGTATGTCATTAGCATTGATTTTACCTTGAATTCGTAGGTTAAATCAATTCAATCTGTTGCAATGTTTTAAAGAAAAACCCGTTTTTATTCGACAACGGGATTAATTTTAATTTAATTTCTGCAACTTATGTGTTTCGAATTTTAAAAAATGGATTCCATATTTGGAATCAGTGGGTCCAAATTATGTAAATAGGCTACTTTTTATTTTTGGGAATTATGAATAGTAACTACGGTAAAATTTATTTACCATAGTTAAAGGTAAATCGGTTAATTAAGGGTAAATATAATATTATAAAATTACCCTAACACATGCCAAAATTCTATTTGATGGCTAAAAGTAAACCCATGTCAACTAAGAGTCGGATTAGATTCATTTTATGGACTTTTGACCATGAAAATAATTTAATTATTATTAAAACCAAAGAAAGTGACAACATGTCACTTTCTTAAATCTTATAAGTATAATAATTTTAACATAGTGATAAACATCATAAAACTTCAAACATAAATAGTATCCAGAAAGCTAACAAAATTATCTATATCATGATAATTTATTTAGAATTTTTTGGGATTAAATAGTTATCATTAATTGTGACACAATAGTGATGCAGAAATTATTTATCTAGTGAAAAATCAAGAATATAGTTTTTATTAAACTAATAGTGACCATAAAAGGCACAAAACCCTGACCAAAACTTATTGGTCATGTAAATTGAAACTATAGTCATCCAATGGTCGAATATTTGACCATTTGGAGTCTTATACAAGCAATTATGACACTTATATTATTTTATTTTAAATGATGCCAAAGTTGTCACCTTCATAATTTAATAAATATAACAATTTAAATATTGTGATTTTAAGATGATAAATTAGATTAAAAGTATTATTGTGAAAGTTAATATATTTAACTTCATCATAGGAATTTATTTTAAATTTTTATGCAACAAATATGTATATTAAATAATTATACAAAAATTATGTAGTAATTATTTTATTAAGAGATAAACCAAATAAATGGTTTTAAAAATAATAAAATAAATATTATATGAACTATTTAAGGAGATCCAAAAATTTTATAGATACATATGAACTTTTATTAATATATTAATTCTTTTATTTTGAACATATCTTCTGTATATATTTTATTTAAATTCAAATAAATGAATAGTGTCAAAATTGACACTATTGTTATCTTATAAAAATAACATATTATAAAATTGTTTAAAAATCACAAAAAATTTTAAAAATTATAAATTTAAATTTATATGGTCTATAATGTTATAAAGTAAACAATTATGGAAAAATTCACAACAAATAAGTAATTATTTGTTATAATTTAAAATTTAGAATTTTATTACCACAAATAAATTTAAATAGATTAAATAAGGATAAATCAAAATGATAAGGTTTAAAATAAGATCCAAACATGTCTAAATTTGATTGGTTGATGATATTACAACCCCATCTCATCTAACCTTCGAATATGAGTCATTTTTCGAGGTTTTTAAGTGGGTTTAGATTTATTATAAATTAATATTTTTAAGAATTCCAAAGGTGCCCCTCTCCTCCCTTATAAAAGGGCACCTCCTCCCTCTCTTCCTCACACAACTTTGAGCCTTCAAGCTCGGCCAAACCCTACCAAATTCTCTTCTCCACTTCCCTAGAAACATCCTAAAGGTTCTGGTATTCCTCAATGACCAATTTTAGTGCCCTAAGAGGAGGTCTCAAAAAGGCGCTTCAAAGAAGAGGTAATTTCCGTTACCGATTCTTTCATCATTATTTCTTCTTCCACTTCTTCTTCTTAGGTTGTTTCATTCTGAAGTAATAACGTCAGTATCACTCATATAATGATATTTTATTATAATAATGAAACAACCCTATTTCACCATCTATCCATCCTACAGAAAAAGAAATCACCGCGCGTGCGTACGTACGGAATACCGTCTCCACGCCGTGGTGTAATCTATTTTCCACCACCACCTTACTTAGATGGGTATAATGGTGTATATAATGACTATATATGACTATTATAAAGTGATAATGATTCTGAAATAGTATACATACACTCCAATACAATTACACGATCATAGGAACGATATCATCACTCGTGCGTACGAACGGAATACCGTCTCCACGATGTGATGCGACTCGTTCTACATGATCTTCATTTCATAATGATTATATAAATGAAATGAATGAATGAATATGATTTATATTACACTAATACCATTCTATAAATGAGGTATCTATAACCTAAAGAAAAAGATTAAGAATTTATTCGACAAAACACGCATAAGAACAAAAAGTTATAAACACCCGAATAACAAGTAGCAATGAAATATTACTACTAAGAAGCTAAGAATATGACCATATATGATATCATCAAAATAAGTATGATTCTGTAATAAGTCAATAACATTATTTAAATCATTATACAGAAGGTTCAGACACTTACAAAGCAAGTCGGACCTAAGGTAAGGGAAATATCACAATCTCACTTTTTATCCGAGATTGTTTTTACTTTGGTAATTACTGGGGTGTATTTTATCATCCACATCCATGTTTCTTCAATATGTAATATTATTTCCATACACCTACGTTTGTTTAAATCCAATTTTACCCTTCAGTGAGATTTTAGTAAAAGATATGAAAGGAATCTTTTGTCATTTTTCGTACGAGGTACTTTTTTGACTTTTCCGACAAAAGTACGAGAAGAATGTTTTTTTAACTTATACGGCATGAATGGATTTTTAAAAAATTATTTCCAAGAGGATTTCCTTACAAGTTTTCACGTTTATTTTTAATCAACTTCTTTTAGTTTAGAATTGTATGACATTTTATGAAAGGAAAAGTGTTTTTGAAGTAGAAAGGATATTTTCCTCAAGAATGAATTTCATGTGTTTTATCAAAATTATTTTCCATATAAGATAATAAAGGGTTCTTTTTTATCCCTATTATTACATTGATTTGATTATGTTTTGAGGGAATTATTTTTATGAAGTCATTTACCTTATATGATTTGTTTTATGATGTCATGATGTTTCAGGAATCCCATTTTGGTTACATGTCTTATGCGATGATGTATGATTTATGATTATGTGGAACACATAAGAGAGGATTCATTATAAGATGGGTGGGACCTATATCTCCCTCCAATACATTGGGTAAAGATTTTATATCTCATGAGATAGATATGGCTGGAATGGTAGGTTATACCGGTTCAGTGAAACAGGACTGAAACGAGGGTGACTCGGTTCAGAAAGGGACTTTGTCCACTAAGATAGTCTTGGCAATGAGTCTTGACTAACAAGAAATGATTCTCTATGATTATGTGTGAATGCCACAAAGTTTCATGTTTTAAGTTATGATTATTGTGATTACATTTCACTGCCAAGATTTATCCCATTTATGAAATTATGATCTCTTTTGTAGGGTAAGATTTCCAAAAGTTATGTGCTTATGTATACAATGTGATTGATATTTCTTTTGTTTACCCTTACTGAGCATTTGACCTCATCCTTTTGTATGTTTTATTTCCCCAGGATATAAAGAAAGGTTTTAGGATAAAAAAAAGGAAGATCTTTATGGGAGATGTTGGAGATCGTTCACCATGATTTGAAGATTATATTCAGAGTTTCCAAAGACACTAAACTATTACGATCCTTGTGTGTGTGTTTTTGTTATGTACTAAGTATTTCGCAAAAGTAATGTAATGTCCATGTACGTCAAGATACGGGTCTCTACAGTTGGTATCAGGGGAAAGGTTTAGTCAACCTTTGGAAATAGGACGTGAAAACGTTAGTGAGATCCCTAGAGATATTTCTAAGGTATGTCTAGGGATGTCCCTAAGGATAAGTATACATATAGGATATAGTCCTAGCACTACGGTAACGATCTTAGAATTTAACCTATGATGTTGGATATTGAAGTTACTCCCCCTTTATTATGATTTTTGCCTCTCACACTATTCTTTTTGGGTTTTAGAAAATGGATGGAAATAAGGTGATTCACAATAATGGAGGATATTCTGGACAATGGAATGATATTCTTCATGAGCAACAAAATGAAATGGGATTTGGAAGTCCAAACATCATTATTATGCCGAATCAGCAATCTCATAATATGATCAATAAAGTAAAATTTGGTAAGTTTCCTAACTCGGCTATTAAGAGAAAGATGGAGTTTCATGATGATCATAGAGGAAAGAAAGTTCAATTTCCCCTATGTAAATCATGTGGGAAGAGGCATAAAGGAGAATGTTTCAAAGGAACTGGAAGATGTTTTGGGTGTGGAAAAGAAGGACACAAAGCCAGTAAGTGCAATGGAAAAGTTTCAGTTAACACCATGGATGAGGTTAATGGTATTGCTATGACATCAAAAATGGTTAAATGTTTTAAATGTGGAATGTACGGGCATTATGAAAACCAATGACCTAAGGGAATGTCTCATGAAGAGAATCCGTATGGTCGTATGGGTAGTATTTTTTTGATGATGATGAAGAGACTACAAATGATATGTGAGATGAAAGAATTGTTGAAGCTCGGTCAATGGTTTAAGAAGGTAGTGGAATGATTACATGTTTATCAAGTGTAATGTTGTACTATAGAATAAAAAGACATCTAAGGATTGATACACTGTTGTCTTTCCTTATGTTTTGAAAGTTTATGATGAATGGTATAAGTAACAATGAAAGGTTATTCAGATATTTTTTGGAAAGTGGATGATATGCGCATAATGAAGTGATAAAGATAAAATGAAATGTTTGACAGTATTCATGAGCTCATGATTGATATAAGGACTAAGTGATATCATGGTTTGAGTATATAGAATTTTGAGGATTTTGGTATGTGGAAAGTGTTAACTTTTAACTACATTCAAGTTTTCACTATGGTTCAATGGGTATTCAAGAGAATACGTGATTAAGGCCTTTGAATGTTTGGAATGTGACCAACAAGATATATCTTATGATATATGGGGGATAAATAATGGCATTCTCATGATTGTTCTGGGACATTTCAAGTAATCATTTTCTTTATACTAGGATCTTGGACCAAAGTATTTTAGATAAGCCTAAAGATTAGAATGGATTATGTTGGACATAAGTTAGGATAAAACATTTTTCGATATTATTGATGGGATGTTATAGTAATATAGCTTCAGAAAAAGGACAACCTGCAGGACGGGCGACAGCTCATCACGTCGGACAAGGCTGTGGGAATCGAACCCACAACCGAAGTGCGACTGGCCTTTATCGCCTACCACTGGCCTACAGGAATTCCCTGGATAGTAGAAACTAGTTTTATTTTATTAAGCGGTATGATATATGAAGTATAAGTTCATTTTAGGGACCATATATGATTAATATCACTATATAATGACTTATGTATATTTAATAACTTTTGATAACCTTTTGTTTAAGACAGATGGAATGACCCTTCATTCTATCACATGATCTGCTAACACTTCACGAATAACAAATTCAACTTCATTTACTTAAGAGATGAAGTGGAAATTGTTCAAGGCACGAACAACAGTGAGATTGTACCAAAATAAAGTAAGTATTTATTCTAATTCAAATTCTTCAACTTTAGGGAAACGATCTT
Source organism: Viscum album (assembly GCA_963277665.1). Lineage (NCBI taxonomy): Eukaryota > Viridiplantae > Streptophyta > Magnoliopsida > Santalales > Viscaceae > Viscum > Viscum album. The sequence goes on from OY728141.1 coordinate 1,286,115,190, forward strand.
GAAAACAAAAAATGTTGTCCTAGTGCTCTTATATCTGATTAATCAGATGGTACCTTAGATTGTCACAAATTTATGGATTTGTGATTGTTGGCTTTTCCATAGCCATGTCCTCTACCACTCTCCATCAGAACATGATGGTTAGATTTCTCTTCCATGTCCATATTTTCACCTATGTTCTCCTATGTGGATACCCAGTGATTAGTTAACTTGGGTAACCATTACGTTTTATACTTTATTTTTTAAAGATAAGTTTTGGTATTCCTTTTTACGATGTGGGTTTCTATCAAAGAAACTTTCAAATAGTAAACCATTTATAACCCCGACGAATTTCAGGGGCGAAATTCATTTTAAGGGGGGTAGAATGTAACACCCCGAGATTTTATGAAAAATATTATTTTAATTTCATTAATGTCTTGTGTTGTATTCTACACCAAGATTACATTGCGCTATACGCAACACCGTATTAGCTTGCAGTATACGCAACACTATTCTTGGACTGTGTTACACACAATTTTGATAATAGTTATTCTACGCAACATTGAGTATATATATATATATATTAAATTTATAAATGAAATATGGTTGGATTCTGTTATACGAAACAACGAAGGATTCTTTCACAACAGGCAACCCTGACTTGGCTTGCATTACACGCAATCGCGACCTTCCTTGATAGCGTGTGTTGTACGCAATACCGGGTTTTAATAAACAATGATATATTATTATAATATTGTCATGAACTAGCCGTTATGAATATTATTAACTAAATTTGAATTTTATAACATTATTATTCATCTTACACATTTTCTAGAACATGGTATAAGAAAAAAATAAATTTTTCGGGTAAAATAAGTATTTTTCAAAAAATGCATTTTTGCCGCCTTTTGATGGCGCACCCACTTTAAATCTAGTTTTTGACATGTTTATATGTTCAATTTGACAAAATAAAATTCTTCTTTTGAATCAAGATGTAAAAATTTACATTAGATAAAGTTTTGATATTTTTCCGATAAATTTCATATTTTAATGAATAGTAAAAACACGCTATATTTTAATTAAAAACAACTTTTTTCATCATAATATATTATGTGGTTAAATTATAATATTTAATGGTTTTAAAGAATAAATAGAATAGATTTTTACCATTTAATATAATGTATGTCATTAGCATTGATTTTACCTTGAATTCGTAGGTTAAATCAATTCAATCTTTTGCAATGTTTTAAAGAAAAACCCGTTCTTATTCGACAACGGGATTAATTTTAATTTAATTTCTGCAACTTAGGTGTATTAAATTTTAAAAAATTGATTCCATATTTGGAATCAGTGGGTCCAAATTATGTAAATAGGCTACTTTTTATTTTTGAGAATTATGAATAGTAACTATGGTAAATTTTATTTACCATAGTTAAAGGTAAATCTGGTAATTAAGGGTAAATATAATATTATAAAATTACCCTAACACATGCCAAAATTCTATTTGATGGCTAAAAATAATCCCATATCAACTAAGGGTCGGATTAGATTCATTTTATGGACTTTTGACCATGAAAATAATTTAATTATTATTAAAACCAAAGAAAGTGACAACATGTCACTTTCTTAAATCTTATAAGTATAATAATTTTAACTTAATGATAAACATCATAAAACTTCGAACATGAATAGTATCCAGAAATATAACAATATTATATACATCATGAGAATTTATTTAGAATTTTTTGGGATTAAATAGTTATCATTAATTGTGACACAATAGTGATGCAGAAATTATTTATCTAGTGAAAAATCAAGAATATAGTTTTTATTAAACTAATAGTGACCATAAAAGGCACAAAACCCTGACCAAAACTTATTGGTCATGTACATTGAAACTATAATCATCCAATGGTCTAATATGTGTCAATTTGGAGTCTTATACAAGCAATTATGACACTTATATTATTTTATATTAAATGATTCCAAAGTTGTCACCTTCATAATTTAATAAATATAACAATTTAAATATTGTTATTTTAAGATGATAAATTCGAGTAAAAGTATTATTGTGAAATTTAATATATTTATCTTCATCATAGGAATTTATTTTAAATTTTTATGCAACAAATAAGTATATTAAATAATTATACAAAAATGATGTAGTAATTATTTTATTAAGAGATAAACCAAATAAATGGTTTTAAAAATAATAAAATAAATATTATATGAACTATTTAATGTGATCCAATAATTTTATAGATACATATTACCTTTATTTAATATATTAAAGCTTTTAGTTTGAACATATCTTCTGTATATATTTTATTTAAATTCAAATAAATGAATAGTGTCAAAATTGACACTATTGTTATTTTATAAAAATAACATATTATAAAATTGTTTAAAAATCACAAAAATATTTAAAAATTGTAAATTTAAATTTATATGGTCTATAATGTTATAAAGTAAACAATTATGGAAAAATTCACATCAAATAAGTAATTATTTGTTATAATTTAAAATTTAGAATTTTATTACCCCAAATAAACTTAAATAGATTAAATAAGGATAAATCAAAATGATAAGGTTTAAAATAAGATCCAAACATGTCTAAATTTGATTGGTTGATGATATAACAACCCAATATCATCTAATATTTGAATATTAGTCATTTTTTGAGGTTTTTAAGTGGGTTAGATTTATTATAAATTAATATTTTTAAGAATTCCAAAGGTGCCCCTCTCCTCCCTTATAAAAGGGCACCTCCTCGCTCTCTTCCTCACACAACTTTGAGCCTTCAAGATCGGCCAACCCCTGCAAAAGTCTCTTCTCCACTTCCCTAGCAACATCCTAGAGGTTCTTTTATTCCTCGAAGACCAATTTTAGTGCCCTAAGAGGAGGTCTCAAAAAGGCGCTTCAAAGAAGAGGTAATTTCCGTTACCGATTATTTCATCTTTATTTCTTCTTCCACTTCTTCTTTTTAGGTTGTTTCATTATGAAGTAATAACGTCAGTATCACTCATATACTGATATGTTATTATAAGTATGAAACAACCCTATTTCACCATCTATCCATCCTACAGAAAAAGAAATCACCGCGCCTACGTACGTACGGAATACCGTCTCCACGCCATGGTGTAATCTATTTTCCACCACCACCTTACTTGGATGGGTATAATGGTGTATATAATGACTATATATGACTATTATAAATTGATACTGATTCTGAAATAGAATACATACACTCCAATACAATTCCACGATCATAGGAACGATATCATCACTCGTGCGTACGTACGGAATACCATCTCCACGATGTGATGCGAATCATTCTACATGATCTTTATTTCATAATGATTATATAAATAAAATGAATGAATGAATATGATATATATTACACTAATACCAATCTGGAAATGAGGTATCTATAACCTAAAGAAAAATAATAAGAATTTATTTGACAAAACACGCATAAGAACAAAAAGTTATAAACACACGAATAACAAGTAGCAATGAAATATTACTACTAAGAAGCTAAGAATATGACCATATATGATATCATAAAAATAAGTATGATTCTGGAATAAGTCAATAACATTATGTAAATCATTATACAGGAGGTTCGGACACTTACAAAGCAAGTCAGACCTAAGGTAAGGGAAATATCACAATCTCACTTTTTATCCGAGATTGTTTTTACTTTGGTAATTACTAGGGTGTATTTTATAATCCACATCCATGTTTCTTCAATATGTAATATTATTTCCATACACCTACAATTCTTTAAATCCAATTTTACCCTTCAGTGAGATTTTAGTAAAAGATATGAAAGTAATCTTTTGTCGTTTTTCGTACGAGGTACTTTTTTACTTTTCTGACAAAAGTAAGAGAAGAATGTTTTTTTAAACTTATACGGCTTGAATGGATTTTTAAAACATTATTTCCAAGAAGATTTCGTTACAAGTTTTCAGGTTCATTTTTAGTCAACTTCTTTTAGTTTAGAATTGTATAACATGTTATGAAAGGAAAAGTGTTTTTGAAGTAGAAAGGATATTTTCCTCAAGAATGAATTTCAAGTGTTTTATAAAAATTATTTTGAATCTAAGATAATAAAGGGTTCTGTTTTTATCCCTATTATTACATTGATTTGATTATGTTTTGAGGGAATTATTTTTATGAAGTCATTTAGCTTATATGATTTGTCTTATGATGTCATGATGTTTCAAGAATCCCATTTTTGTTACATGTGTTATGCGATGATGTATGATTTATGATTATGTGGCACACATAAGAAAGGATTCATTATAAGATGGGTGGGACCTATATCTCCCTCCAATACATTGGGTAAAGATTTTAAATCTCATGAGATATACATGGCTAGAACGGTAGGTTATACCGGTTCACTGAAACAGGACTGAAACGAGGGTCACTCGGTTCAGAAAGGGACTTTGTCCACTAAGATAGTCTTGGCAATGAGTCTGGACTAACAAGAAATGATTCTCTATGATTATGTGTGTATGCCACAAAGTTTCATGTTTTATGTTATGATTATTGTGATTACATTTCACTGCCATGATTTATCCCATGTTATGAAATTATGATCTCTTTTTCAGGGTAAGATTTCCAAAAGATATGTGCTTATGTATACAATGTGATTGATCTTTATTTTGTTTACCCTTACTGAGCATTTGAGCTCATCCTTTCATATGTTTTATTTCCCCAGGATATAAAGAAAGGTTTTAGGTTAAAAAAAAGGAAGATATTTATGGGAGATGTTGAAGATCTTTCACCACAATTTGAAGATTATATTCCGAGTTTCCAAAGACACTAAACTATTACGATCCTTGTGTGTGTGTTTTTGTTATGTACTAAGTATTCCGAAAAAGTAATGTAATGTCCATGTACGTCAAGATACGGGTCTCTACATGGTTCGTGACAAAATGGTATCAGAGGAGGTCAGATCTTAGCGGACCTCACTTTTCAGAGCACCCTTTGTTATTTGGGGTGTCTGATAGAAGGAGATTAGGACTGTCGGGGCTCCAGAGGAAGGTTACGGGTCGGTGCCTGATCACCACCACTCGTGACGAGACCTGAGTTACCGGAGTTACTCCGGGATTTCAGTCTCTTATATTTGGTTGCTTTGGATTGAGGTATGACAATGGAGGCGAATCGGTTCACTTTGCAGACTCACATGGGGTTGTGACCCATGTGTAGTCCAAGTGTCTGGCTCAGGGTCCTCTTAGTGTTATGCTTTACCTGGGGAATGGCTCACCACCATGTCGCTGGGTCAGACATATACACTAGTTTCTCATTCTAGTGGGTTGTTACTGCTTCTGTTTTGTTTTAGTCTCAGTTGATTTGAGTGTGTGTTAAAAGTGAAATTGTTTTTTTAATGGAAATGTTTTTCTTCCAAATTGTTTTTGAAATGACTAACATGGGTTTTTAAAGAGAAGGTGTATCGGTTTCGAAAAACATGGTTAGTGTTTGGATTTGGTAAGGAAAAGAAGTTTTTGAACGTTGGCACTTCTTATGGAGGGTCACACGTGCGTGGGTATGTATGGAAAGTGTGTGGGGGAACTTGTTCACAGATGATGTGAGCGGAATTGAATGAACTCACGTGTGATGGTTCATAAAGTTCCATAGGTGAGTTTTGAAAATTTTAAAGAAATAACGGTTTTGGAAAAGTGATTTCTCCATGTGTTGTATATGTTTGGATTATGGGCCTATTGCCCTTATCTTGTGTTGTTGTTTTGATTGAGTTTTGGCTTGATGCCAGTTTCGATGGTGTTTTTCATGTTGTCATGAGTATGCCGCCCAGAAAGGCTCCCAAAGTTTTCAATGAGTTATTCTTAGTTCTTAGTTCCTTTTGTGTGTTTCTTGCTTATCGAGGTAGTTGAAGTCTATTAGAGGTAGTTGTATAGTTCTGAAAGATAGTGTGTCTTCAGGTTGTTGGGAACTCCCAGGATAGTTAAGGTTCTTACAGCCCTATAGTTGTTCAAGGGTTCAGTTCTGGGTTAGTAAAGATGAAATGTATCATCGTCATTAGAGTTTTGGGTGTGATTAATGGTGGTAGACTTCTGTGAAGGTTCCCCACCTGGAAAGGAGTGCAGGCCGGTGGAACATGTCTCCATGAAATCATCCTCATCGGCACCAAATTCTAGTTCGTCAGACTACTCTCTTGTGTGCCACCAGCATGTCCTATCCAGACATTCTATGTCATCATGTTGCATCCCTTTGAAAATGTACGACCATCGTGTTTGTTCGAATCATCGAATGGGATGATTTAGAGACCAGAAGATGAAAATGCCTGACTGTGAGGCACGAGATGCTTCAACAATCAGGGGCCCAGCCACAGGTGTCGGGGTGAAGCTTGTGCATAGTCAAGAGTTGCCTAGGTTGTGTGGAACCTCGGTCTAGATAATGTCTTTGGATTTGGAATGGAAATATCCAAAATTTCCCTTGTTCTATTCTCATCGCTGTCGTAAGCACATCCTTTGTCACGGTGGCATTATGATCTCTTTTCCCCCACAATCCAAGCAGTCTTGTCTACACTCAGTGTGGTTTTTAAGTTTTTTGGTCTCTTTGTTTGGTGTGAGCCCACGAATAAATGGACCTGTTCTATCTTTGGGTTGGTCCTAGCTGTGTTTGATAGGGGAATGCTCATTTTGTAAAGTTGATGGGAGGTGTTGAGTTAATTTCTCATCCGCAAGTAGTTAGATTGTTCCATAAAAATATTTTCGTCAACTCTCAGGTGTGTTGTTCAGTACGTGTGGGGAAAATGAATGAGTTTGGTTTGTGAGTTCCCGTATTCCTCCCCCCCCCCCCTCGGGGGTTGTTTGTTCGGGTTTCAATTGTTTATGTATTAGTAAATTCTTGTGGTTGGGAGAACCCTCTTATGTTCTCCCCTCAATCTCGGGGAGTGGTTTTTCTTTAATTGGTCAGGTGTGACGTTTGTTGGGAATGGTCACCCCGAAGCTCTCGGTTCTCTATGATTTTTGTCTGCGAATGAAAGCATGTTGTGTCAACTGTTGACTTGGTGACTTTCTGGGGGCAGAAAGTGTCTGTGGTTGGGAGAATTGTCACACCCCGACCACGGGCACCCATGTTATTACTATTTTCTCGGTCCCGCGTCTTTGGGCAGAGTTGCATTGGGTCCAGGTTTGAATTTTCGTTGAAGCGTTGATGTTTTCGGTGGGGTTCGGGCTAGTGCGCAGTCACCGCACTGCTAGCGGTCGCTGCGCATTCGGTCCGGGGTGGTGTGCGGTCACCACGCATTCTGTCCGATCATGCGTTCGGACCTTGTGAGTGCGTGATTGCCCACCTATTTGGATAAATAATAAAATTAAATTAATAATTTTAATTTGAAAAGAATTTTATAAAATGTTTAATAATAATAATAACAATAATTTATAATATTGTTGTAATTATTATTATTATTATTATTATTATCATTGGATTATTATTATTATTATTATTATTAGATTATTATTATTATTATTATTATTATTGGATTATTATTATTATTATTATCCTTTATATATTATTATTTACTATACTTTTTTTTATTTTATCCTATTCTTTTTTTTCTTCTCTTTCTTCTTCCCTTTATTTTTTTCCACACGTTTGTTCCCCTCTTGGTCTGGCTTTCTTCCCTGGCCACCTCCCACACTTCTGTAGCGGCGAACCCCCTCAGACTCGGCCTCTCCTACTTCTCCCTCTCCATTTGCAGCAACGCCGCTGGTTCCTCCCTCCTTGCCCAGTGACCCAGGGCACATTGATGTCGTCGGCCTCCCCGCCACCCTCCCATCACAGCAGCCCGATGTCAAGCCCCCTTCCTCCTTGTGCGACCCAACACCCAGTGCTCCCTCTCCTCCTACCAGCAAGCCCGCGGCCCCTCATCCTGGCTGCCACCCTTCTTCCATATCGACGACCCACATCTCTTCTCTCGCATGAAGTAGCCCCTCCTCCTGCGCTGCGCCTTTCTTTCCGCCTCTCTGTCCGACTCTACTTCCCCTTGCAGCAGCTCCCGCGACACCCCCATCACCGATCATCTCCACCTAGCAGCGCCGGTGAATTTTCCTTACAGCACCCCAGCCACCCAGTCGGCCTCATCCAGCATTTGCGCATCCCAGCTCCCGGCTGCCCCTCCTCCTATTCTCCCCTCCGCCTTGCCTTACCGACTCCATCACTGATCAGCCCGCAGCCCAGCCACCTGCCGACTGCATGCACTGCACCCATGTCCTGCGTCCTATCCTCTCTCTTAGACAGCAACACCTGTATCTACGACACCACCCTTCATATCTACATTGTGCCCTCCGCAGCCCCCTGCCACAGTCCAGCCGCACTCCTTGCTTTTCATGATCCAATGGCGGCGGTCCGCTCCCCTACTTCCGGCCATCACGGCGCTGACTGTGTCACGTGCTCCGGCAGAGCCCTCCCCCCTTGTAGCGCCGCCTTGCCCTGCAGCTGCTCGGCACCCCGAATTCTGTCCGCCTCACTAGTGTGTTGCATGCTGCTGCTCGGATCACTCGCACACTTCCCATCGGCCGCCTCACATCGCTACTGTCCGATGGCCCTTGCCGCACCCCCTGGTCGGACTGCGTCCAGCTGCGCGCCTTCCGTTGTTCCAACACGACGCCCTCCGGCAGTCCCTTTCTTGTCACAGCCCCCCGATGGGTATACCATTTTATTTGATGCCCGTTTGATATTTATATTTGAAATACATATATATTTATATATTCCTTGGTCTGATTAGAGTTTTTATTAATTAATTTTTTTATTTGGGTCAGCTTGACGTTCTAGGACCCGCACGGGGCGTTTCTTAGTAAGCACCATCGTTGCGCTTTGTGTCTGAGGTTGCGTCGTCATTGCGCCTGTCTCCGAGTGAGCTCCATCGTCTCTCCTTCTTCCGAGTGAGCGCCATCCTTGCACTTGTTTCTGAGTGAGCGATGTCGTCACACCTGTTTCCGAGTTAGTGTCGTCATCGCGCCTGGTTTCCGAGCTTGCATCGTCGGCGTGCCTTGGTCTTGAGGTAGGTCCCCCACTGCACTCACCTATAAATTTATAATTTATTAATTTCTTGATGTTTTATTAATTTTAATGAATGAGAAATAATATAAGATAATTAATTTTTAAATGATTATTTATTGTGAAAAGAGATATTTATTTTATACTGAACACCTGAAACATTTTCTTGATGAGCGGACACCCGATATCGAAAGAATGCCCGTTTGGCCTATAAACATAATTTATGGAATTTCAAATGTGGTTCTGGTTTTAAAGATAGATTATTTCTTCTAAACAAGTTTTTGGGTTTTCTGAAGAAATAAAGTTTTTCATTAAAATTTGCGAAGGCCCGTTTCACACATTAACAAAATAAATTATTTTGGAAGACCCACTCAGGGGTGATCTTTGGTGTGCATTGATTTCATGAGATGTATTTGATGTTTGTGCATCGTGACTGATTGATTTTCATTTTGGACGCACCCCTTTTTATTGTATGTGTTGACATGGGAAACTGGCATATTGAGTGAATCTTCTGAGAACGATTGTTGCACTAGTTTAGATTACGAACTGGCTAGTGGCCCCATAGCGGGGGAATACTGAGTTATTGCTGCTATGGGGATTAGGCCCCACTGTTAGGCCATGCAGGGCTATGCCGGCGTTTGGGCGTTATGACGTCATTGAGTTAGATCATGCTTTGAGGATGAGTTAAGTGTATAGTACGTTCTGGATTGTTCACGATCTCCTAGGTTCGACCCATGTTTCCTTTAGTGTGTGTTTGTGTGTGGTGGATGATCGAGAGGTCTAGTTTAGTTGCTGGCCTATGTACGCTACTTTTCCCATTGCCCTTGGTGTGTGTTGTGTGCTATGTGTTGTTTTTCTTTGGTTAATAACTGAAGTCTAGATTTCTAAATTTTTCATAGAAAAATGTTTTAAAAATGATATTTATCTATTCCATTGAAACATTAAACTTGTTTCTAAATTAAAAAGGGAAATGGACTGATACTTTTTTTGGAAATGAAAGTGTGTGTGTGTGTGAAAACTAATATTTTATATAATTTAGTTCAAACCTGAAATTGGTAAATTCTTCATTTAAAGGTAGTGCATTGGAAATAGATATCGGGCTAGCCTACTGAGTTTTAATACTCACGCCTATAGTTATTTTCTGTTTTTAGTGTTTGTGCAAGTTACAGCTTGGGTGTGTTCGCCTTGGGTGAAGTTAGGTCGTGAGTAGGAGAGTGACCCGTGAGGTCACGTGGTGATAGTGGTTGTCTCTTTCAGTTAGTTTATTTTTTCTTTGTTCTTGTTTAGTTACTTTACTCTGTTTATTTTATTTTGCGCTGCTCTGTTTTATTTCAGCTGCTCTAATTATTTATTTATTCTGGGCGAAATCGTTCCAGTAGTCTCTGTTGATGCCCCGGTGCTTGTCGCCAGCCCGGGAGGATCGGGAACGCCTCTCGGGTCATGTCACGGACCGGCTCGGGTGACCGGTTCAGGGTTGACCTGGGTTGGTTCGTGATAATATATGTTGAAAGAACATTCTTCTCGTAATTTTGCAGGAAAATTCAAAATATTCCTCATCTGGAAAATGAAAGAAAAGTTCCTTTCAAACCATGAAGTAAAAATGTATAAAAGGGTAAAAATGACATAAAACATTTATAGGATAATACTAAAACATTTTATTCAATTATTTTTAGAATACATAAACATGGGTGGTAAATATACCCAAGTAAATACTTACGTACAAATAATCTCAGATAATAATGAGATTATGATATTCTCCCTTACCAATATATAATCAGTCAAATCAAATGCCTCATAAAATTAATAAAATTATATGAATATGTAAATATAATTTCCTTAATAATATTAATCATGATGAAAATTTATAGGAAACATAAACACCACATATAATAAATAGGTGGTGTATAAGCCACATGACCCACAAATATAAAAGTGACAAAAAATAATCTCTTACCTTAGGTCCTATATCCATTGCATGTATTCAAATATCATGTATAATGATATAAATAATGTACATAAATTATTATTGAATCATAGTATTTTTATTATATAATATTTCATCATAGTATCATCCTTTTGTTAGTAACTTTTCAGTATTACTAATTATTTGGGTATGAACTGTTTTAGGTTCTTATGCACGTTTTTATGAATAATTTATGGTTCTCCTTCTTAGGTCATATTTATATCATAAAAACAATATTATAATAACATATACCAAATTTATTTAATCATTTCATTTATATAATCATTATTTAATGTATATCTAGTAAAAATAATTTCATCTCATCGTGGAGACGGTATGTCATACGTATGCATGAGCGATGATATCATTATGTTAATTCTGAAATGGTATGAAATCGGATTGTATATGTGTTTTTAAATAACTAATTTCGTGTTATAATAATAAATACAGTTATTATTTCAATAATTTTATCCATCTATGTAAGGTGGAGATGAAAAACATATTACACTGTAGTGTGGAGATGGCAAGTCATACGTACGCACGCCTGGTGATTTAATTTTTCATATGATGGATCAATGATGGAATATGGTTGTTTCATAACCATAATTAAATTTAAATATATATTTTATTCTATATTTATAACTTTATAATGGTCACAACACATTAAGATAAATTAGAAAAAGAAATAAGTTTGAAATAATCGGTAGAGGATATTACCACTTCTTCGACATGCACCCTTTAGATCCCCTTTTTAAGGAACTATAGATGGACTTTTAAGAAGACAATATCCTCTAGAATGTAACTGGGTAAATAGATAAGGAAAATGGGTAGGGTATGTTAGAACTTGAAGGATCATAGTGGAGTGGATAGATAATATAGGAGGTGCCCTTTTATAATTAATGTGAAGGGAACCTCGCGATCTCCAAAAATATTAACTTATAATAAAATCATCCCCAATCAAAAAATCACCAAAATGTACTAAGTTATATTTTGAGATTATATAAGGATGTAACATCATCAAAAAATACATTTTAGAAATGTTTTTTTATAAATTTAACCCATATCATTTTGATTAACACATATTTATTTGTTTTACTTTTTAACGAGGGTAGTAAATATTTCAATATTAAACAAGTGAAATATTTACTCGCTTGAGGTAAATTATACTATAAATAAATAATTTTTAATATTTTAGACTATATAATAACTATATTTTTTTAAATGATTTATGATCTTTAAATAATTTAAGAAAACATTATCTAATAAACAACCAATAGTTTCAATTTTGAAACTATTCAATTTATTGCTTTTTAAAGATATGAACTTAAATTTTTGATTTGGAAAAATATTTTAATATATCCTTAAGGGTTAAATGTAATATAAAGAATTTATTGGATACATTAATTACCCCAAATTATAATTATTTTTTATTATTAATAACAATGATTTTATATTTCCATTAATAAAATAATAATTGTATCAGTTGTGTGTAATTATTTATTATACTTATTTGTTGGGTGAAAAATAAAATTAAAATACTATTCTAAATATAATTAAACAATTTTTAATAATAGTTTTTTTATTCAAATATATATTCCTTAAAGAATTCTCTAAAAATGATATACTTATTAAAACATCAATGAGATAGGTTTAACATCATTTTAAACAAAATAATATAAGTGTTATAGTCTCTTATATAAGGCTCCAAATGGTCAATAAGTTGAACCTTGTATAATTTTGTTGTTTATATACTTGAAAAATTTGATTTTGATAATTTTTTATGTCTTTTAATAGTTATTATCATTTTAATAAAAATTAGTTTATTGATTTTTTATCAATTAAATAATTCCAACCGCATCAATATATACACCATTAAGGTATTTATTTATTTCCTTAAAATTACAAATAAAATAATATGATAAATAAAAAAATATTGGATATAAAATAAGTATTTATAATCCATTTTATCTTGTATATAATTTTATTTTAAAAATTAATGAATTATTAAAATTTAATTACGACATATTTATCATTTCATTAAATAAAAAATATTAAATTTTCTACTCTCATCCAACTGGCTTCCAAAGGATATCATTTCTACACAAGGATGATTTAGGTAGAAAATAACTCATCCAATAATGTTAGAAAAAGTGGTAAGATAATTTTATAATATTATTTTTATCCTAAGTTACCTGATTTATCTTTTTACAGTATTAATAAAATTTACTGAAGATACTATCAACACGCCAAAAAAAGAATGTTATTTACTAAATTTTTTCTTAATGATTCCAAATATATAATATATTTTTTAAAATTCCAAATAAATAATTTAAAATAATAAATTTAAAATTAATCTTGTTATCAGAATGAAAATATGTTTTCTAAATGTTCACACAATGCAAAAGATTGTAATGTCTTTATATCAAAATTCATAGTAAAATTAATACCAATGAAAAAAATTATATTAACTGATAAAAATATATTTTATTTGTACTTTCAAAAAATTAAATAATATAATTTATACATATAAATTATTTTTATGAACAAAATGGTCTTCAATTATAATTTGGATTATTTTTACTATTCATCAGAACCTAAAACTTATCAGAATAATATCAAAAATTCATCTAAAGTACATTTTTATATCCTATATCCAAAGAATAAGATTAATTTTTTAAATAGAATATAAAAAGTATCCTAAACAATATTAAAAAAGGGTATTCCATTAAAAGGTGGAAAAATTTAATTTTTTGAGAAATACATCATTCATCTGAAAATTTTGATTTGCTCATATATCATGTCAAGAAAACATATAAGATGAATTTTAATAATTATATAGATTATATTACATATATATTATAATAATGAAATCTATCAGGGGGGATTTTATTATTTTCTAAACACACTTATTTTCATTTAAATGTTTTTTCAGAAGGAGGTTAATACTGTTTATATTTTCCATTATAATGACTAGGTAATAATAATATTTAGTTGTTCACTTAAACTCAGTCATGTGTAAAATGAATTCTATCAAGAGAACTTCCATTTTGTGTAAAACAAGCCAACAATATTGTTGTGTATATTGCAAGGTAAGATGATGTGGTGTATAACACATGCTTATCTTGGTGTAGTGTACAAAAAAGGTCATCAAAGCAATTAAAATTTTGAAAAAAAATCATTCTCATTAAAATTATGGGGTGTTACAAATAGTTTTTATTAGATATTTATATTTAACTAATTTTATTTCATTGAACGTTTTTGTTTCATGAAATACTGAGTTTAGACATATTAATATTATGTGTATGTTATCATCAAACCAATTCATTTGTTGTTATTAGAAGTAAAGAAAATATTTTGAAAAATATTCAGTCCAAAAATTTATAAAATTAGTTAATTATTTTTAGAGTGAGAATAATTAGAGAAAATTTGAATATAAAAATATTTTCTTTAGAAAATTATCATGCATATTATTTCATATTAATCAATTAAATTAGTATTTATTTTTTAATTATTTAAATAAAATTTATACATGACCAATTTTTTTAAATAGTCAAAAAGAACTTTCCCAATGGTGGATAAGTTTTAAAGTATTTGTAAGTATAGAAATGTATTTATTCTAAAAAAATATTTTAAAATTGCCTAAAATTATCTTAAAACTAATTTCTTCAATTTATTGGTAATTAATTATACAAAATTAAAAAAATAATTATAATCAAGATGCGAACTTTTTTTCATTGGCCCCTTTTATTTTTGGACAATATGAATTATAAACGTGGTAAAATTTATCAACTCGATAAATGGTAAATCTAGTTATTTATTATTAAATACAAGTGGAAAAAAATTGATTCATCCTAAATCTTACTTGATGAGGTTAATTCGATATTTAACATTTAATTTATAAATGGGACTAGTGAATTTAACACTTTTACTTGAAAATATTTGATTTATTATTTTCATGAAAAAAGATGCAAAAATTCTCTCCTTTTGTTTAAAATATCCTTTATGAGTTCAATAGGGAAAAATACTATTTATGAATGAATATTAATAGTCACTTTTTTAATAATGAAATTATATTAATTTTTATAATTTCTTTTTGATTTGTAGTTATTAAATAGTTACCTAAACTCTGATATAATACCAAAATAGAATTTATTCGATTTAAGGAATAGTGAAAAATGATATTGGAAGTACTAAAAGTGATATAATTGTACTAAGATACAGTGATACAAGAATTTTATAGTAAAAGTTAAATATTATTATTCTGTACAAATTTTATAATTTAATTCCATCATTTTATTTATTTATTTTTATCCAATTTAAATAAAGTGTCAAAATTGACAATAATGGTATCTTATAAGTATAAAATTCTATTATATTATTCAGAAAACATAAAAAATAAAAATAAAACATGTTGGATATGATATGGTAAATTTTTTAATAAATTTACATCTGTGGTTTAATTTTTATATTATTAGTAAATAGTATAACATTTAATGTTGAAAATGTTGTTACCGTAGTTAATATTTTAATTGGTTAACTAAGGGGTAATCAAAATGAAAAGGATTAAAATGACAAGAAACCTTGTCTAAATTATATTTATTGAAAGTACTAAAACCTTATTCTGACATATCATTCAATAACTATACATTTTAAGGAATTAGGAATGATAATGAGTTTATTATAATGTATTTTATTGAGAAATTTAAAAGTTTCCCCTCACCTCAAATTAAAAAAGGGATCCTCCTCCCTCACTTATTTATAGAACATTGTGAATTCTAGCTGAACAAAACCCTTTCAATTTCTATTATAAAATCCCACAGACATATTATAGTGGTTTTTTACAATCCTAACATAACAACAACATGTCCCTTTAATGGAGATATAAAGGATTCCTTTCAAAGAATATGTAATCACTGTAACCGTTCAAATTTTATTTAATTCCTACTTTACATCCTGTAAATCTAAAATAATTTTCCAAAAATTGTGAATTAAGTATACTAAATAAATTTAAAATATATTATGGTTATTAAAATTCATTTATTGAACCTCTTTCACAAAAAATGATAAGTGAAATAATCACCCATGCGTATGTGTGATATACCATTTCCATGTATCAATATAATTCATTTTTCATCACTTATATTAAGGATATTTATTATGGTGGTTTTAATATTAATATAAAATATTTATGAAATATTCATACTTATAAAATTATATTATCATGTTTACTTACATATTGTCCAATATTTTGGGGAATGAGAGTATTGTTCATGAGTATGTGGGGACTACAACTTCCTTTAAGCAATTTGATTTATTTTTCATTTAAATTATAGATGGATTTTAATGAATTTTTTTTATATTTATATGATATTAATGAAATAGTTTTGAAACTATAATAGTGATTTAATATATATCTTTCTTTCATTCCATCTATTAAAAAATAAAAACATCTTTCATCTGTACTCACGACATACCATCTTCATGAATAGTGTAACTCCTTGTTTTGTCTAAAAATTTTGAGGATGGATATAAATATGAATATAATGAATATATATGATATTAATATAATGATAAATATTTTATAGATAATATAACACATACAAATTTACATTGAAAAGAACTAATGAGTTGGAATACTCATGATAAATGAAATAGATAACACCCAAAAATGATGATTTCAATAAGGAATTATCGATAAAATGTGGTGTTGACATATGATTAATGGGTTATGTATGATATTATAATTTTCAAAATTATAATGTAATAGAATTATAATAATTTAAAATTTATTATTCAAGGGGTTATAGTGATTTCAATGTAAGGGGAAGTCGAGGTAAGGGTATTTTATTACTATCTCATTTTCAATCACAATTGTTTATGATAAATTTATGACAATGAAATTATGTGATATATATATAAATAAATATATTAATTTCTTAATAATTACTTTATTTATTTATAAAATGGTTTTTATTTCATTTTCATTATCATATGTTCTCAAGAGACCTAATATATTTTTTCTGAAAATAATCTTCTTTCTCTGTTTTGATGAAAACCCATTTTTCTTCTACATAAATTCTTTCTAAATATGCTTAATTGAAGGTTAATTCATATATCAAATGATTTTTTAATATATATTACCCATTTTTTAATTTAAAAAGAAAATTAATGGAATAATTTTTTGGTTTTCCAAAAGAGGTAATATGAGACTTTTTATAAAAAATCATTAGACTAATTTTTTTAAACATATACGTCATCAATAGATTTTTCCACCATCATGGATATTTTTTATTTAATTAATAAATTAAAATTTTACCGATTAATCCTCAAATAATATATTTTCATTTAATATTTCACATTTTTAATAACAAGTAATTTTTAAAAATTTAAGGGCTGTATTTCTGAAATATATTTTAATTACCTTTTAATGTATTTATATTCATCAAAGATAAAAAATGTTGATTTAACATATTATTTACTATGGATTTGATCCAAGGATTCAATGATTATTATTTATTAGTATATTTTATGTTTAATATTAAATTATCTTTATGATACATATTCCTTTTCTATGGGTTATGCTATTATGAAATTTTTATGAAACTCATTACTTTACATGATTTCTGTTAGGAGCAATTTTTTATGATCATTTATTTCACAAATAAATTATTTTCATTATGTAATGATTTATTCATATACGTCTCTCAAATTCATTTGGTAAATGTGGAAGTATCACAATAAAAATAGGGTATGAATGCAGAGTGAACACAGTTCAGTGAGGAACTATGTCAACTTTGATAGTCTTGGTACAGAACCATGATAAGTATAATAGTTTTGGGAGTGGACCCATTTTACTATGATATCCTTATCAGTTATAGTTGACTAATATGAAAATGATTTTCATTATTTATTCTTATTCCAGAAATCAATTTCTTAAGTAAATATTAGTATTTCATGGTTCATATCATTTATTCCATTAAGAGAGATTTATTATGAACATACATTTTTGGTTCCATGACTTAGTATTATGAACTCTAATATGTAGGGTGTGGTTTTAAAATTTTAAACTCAGAAAATTGTATGTCATGAAATGTTTTATGATTATATGATCATTAAAATCCACATTGATTAACTATACTATGTATTTGATCTCACCTTTTTCTTAGGTTTCCTTTTCAAAAGTTATGATGAAAGGTATTACATATGATATCTTTATAAAAGTTTTTTATTTTTGACGAGGTAAGTGGGAGATGTTGAAAATAATTTATGAACTAGTTACTCATTTTCTCATGTTTTCTATACCTAAAAAAATCTATATTGTATGTTATGTTTTCTAAATAATATTCATTATCTATGATATAATATCTATTTATGAAAATTATTAGTCATTATAACTACTTTCAGATAAATTTTATGTTAACATTTTGAAATAATGATTAGAAAACATTAGTAAGAACCATACTGATAATTCTAAATATAGCATAAAATTATAATGTTTTGGTGATGATCAAGATTGAACTAGCATAACCATGAGGTTTCGTAGAAGAATATTTCATGATTCAGATAACATGTCAAAGTATTTTCATGATTATGATATTTCCCACTATGATAATTTTTTA
This sequence comes from Viscum album, assembly GCA_963277665.1. Classification (NCBI taxonomy): domain Eukaryota; kingdom Viridiplantae; phylum Streptophyta; class Magnoliopsida; order Santalales; family Viscaceae; genus Viscum; species Viscum album. The sequence continues at coordinate 1,286,133,778 of OY728141.1, forward strand.
TCAAACTATTATTTTCATTTTAATCAATGGCTATTACTCAAATGAATAATGTTAATTTTGGATGAGAAGGAAAATTATTTGATATTTCTCATGAATAAATGAATTTTATAGGAGTAAGAATGTAAAATATTTTTTCCATGAAAACAAAACATTCTTAAGAAATTAATCAAACTATGCTTCCAAACTAAAAGACATAATAATGTTTTGTTGAGTCATTAATGAGGAAATATCCACATTATTTTAGTGGGCCTAAAAATTCAATAGTCACTAAGTAATTGATCATTACCATTTAAATTATATTTTCATTTGTTCAATGTATGAAACATGAGATATTTATTCCATATATTAAGAATTTGGGTATGTAAGTAAATTGGTGGTGTAATGATATCAGGAATACAAGAGAACATGATGAAATTTAAACAACGGATATAGAATAATTTATAATCTATTTTTCGATAAGTAATATCCTAATATTATTTATGTGAATATAGCTAAAAAATTTCTTCAGTTAAAGAAAAATGATGATGTGTTTTTCAGGTTTTATAAGGAATATTTTACAAGACATATGATGTAAGCTTCTGGTATTATCATCCAACCTAAAATTAAGGTTGATCAATGATTCAGTGGATTAAAACCAAGTCTCCAAATATAGTTATCCATGAGGTAGTTCAATAATTATGAAGAACTTACGATTATCTCCCTCAAGGTTTATATGGAAATTGGAGTTACCCATTAATATCAAGGTTTTTAATTGAAAATGAAATTAGAATTCAAAGAAAATTATAAAAACCATATATAGATAAGGATTATCCTTCCTTTATGATTATAAGGTAAGAGGAAACATGTAGGAAATTTTCTTAATTGAACATGTAAAATTTTTCATGTGTGGAAAGAATGTTCATTGGGAAATCTAATTCCAATGTGATTGGAAACAGTTATATAATGATTTCAAAACATAGTAATGTCTATTTAATTTACCTCCCACGATCTAGTGTTTTAAATTCATCATTCATGGGAATTAAAATAAATTGTACCGAAATTTGTAGTTAAATGACAATGATAAATGTTAACAACCAGTTAATCCAATATAAAAATAGAAACATCTTATGATCACTATTTATAATGAGGTGTATGATGAAGACATGGTGAAATATAGACATAAAATTCTATCTAAAACTTGTATTCTATTATTTGATTCTAGATCCACCCACTCATTTATATATAAATACATTTCTAAGGGTATAAAAGTACCACCTAAAAAAATTAGATTTTAAGTTAATATTAAAACAATCTATTTGGTAAGATACTCACATCCAATGTCTAATATTCTTCTCTCAAGGAATGTTTGGGGAATCAGTCCCCTATAATTATTTTAATTCTATATCTAGTTTAATTTAATGATACTTTGCCTAGTAATTAGAATTATTTACATAAATATCACATTATTTGTTGAAAAAAGATCTTATATTTGTTATTATATAAGCTAAATATACTTATTATTTCCTATCATTAGGATAAAAAATATATTTTAATGTAAATTGCAAGCATCCTATCAGTCACGATTCCCAATGATTATGGGATTTATTTTATATGTCTAGGGAGAAACACAATATTCAATATATGACTATTTTTTTGGATTTTATTTATTTATATTTAAAATATTTTATGGCCTTCTAGTGAATCAAAATGTTGATCATTCAATATTACTAATAACTAGTGCTACACCAGTTTCCATGACTCCATATAGTATATAAATGATTGAATTTCATGAGCTATAGAAAAAAATATAGGAGAATATTCATAATGGATTGACTTAGCAATGTGTGTTTAAATGTGGTGAACATATTCTATCTGTTTAAAATAAATATAAATCAATGAGACATTTCATTGAATATCAAGGGATTAAATAGAACAATATTAGGAAAAAGTAACTTTTACCCTATAGTGATAACATGATTTATGAATTTAACATAGGTAAATATTTTTCCAATATTGATCTTCATTCAAGATATCATAAACTGGGGGTCATTAAGATGGATATACCTAGTAAATCATTCTATAAAAGGTATGCACCATATGAATTTATAGTGATGCTATTTGATCTTACAAAACCCATGGATACCATCATAGATCTATTTGATAAAGTCTTCCTAGATTACCATGATCATTTTTTGGTTGTCATTATATACAATATTATTATCTATAAAATTTGTAAGAAATATCATGGAGATCACTTGAGTATTGTGCTGGAGACCCCACTGAATGATAATATTTAATAAAACCATACAAATTGTAAATTATTGATTCAAAAAGTTTTATTATTGGGTTAAATAATCTCTTGTGATGGTATTTTAGTAGACCTTTAAAGAAATAAGTTATTGAACATTGTCTCAGACCAACTACTATGACTAAGATGTGTAGTTATCTTGGTTTGATTGGATACTATTAGATCATTATGGATAATTTTTCATGGTTATCGAATAAACTCACAAAATTATCAAGGAAGGGAGTATTTTTCCTTTGGATGGATAAATGTGGATAATGTTTTAAATAACTTAAGATAATCCTAGTATGCACACATGTGCTTAAACTACCCTATAGTGGACATGGGAATATAATTTATATTTATTCATTATATAAGTTAAATGGGTGAATAATCCTAAAAAAATAAATAGTTATATATTATGCTTCATGTTTATGAAATTCCATTAGAAATATTTACAAAATCAATATTTGGAATTATCTATGGTAATGTTTTAATTAATGAACGGATGGTATTATATATATGGGTAATGTTTTGACATATATACTAACAAAAATATTTTAATGTGTATTTTCACCCAAAAAGTGATGAATGTGTTCCAAATAATAAGGTCAGATTTGATTAATTATTATAGATACTCAATACATTACCACATAAAGAATGAAAAAAGACTAACATAATCTCTAAGTTAAAAGGATAATTCTATCTTATATATGATGAGGATCATAAAATATCCAATATTTATGCATAAAAATGTATTGATATTGAAATATTTAAGGAATTATTTATGTCATATCTTTCTGAAATTACTGTTCAACTGTTAACTCATGTGAATAGTAAATAGGTAATAAAAAAATATATTGAGATTAAAAATATGTTGATAATTTTTCATGAGGTAAACCTTAATTATAATGTAATAATATAGTTCAAGAACCCTGTATGCATCCCTTCAGTAACATATTTGTAGAATGTTTTTGAGGAATTTTATTGTTATTAATTATTTATTCATCCATAGTATAAAAATATATAGATTAATTTGAAATTTTATTTACTGTGGGATAGGATGAAGAGATATATTTTGCAGTATATTTCTCAGTGCTTAGTGAGTCTTCAAGTTAATTCAGAGATACAAAATTATTATGGGATTTCAAAACCATTATCCATACTGGAATAGAAATGGGAAAACATCCCCATGGATTTTTTCATCAAAATCCCCAAAAAAATATAATAGAAATTATACTATATGGATAACTTTAAATGACCATATAAATTAAGAACATGTTATCTCTATGAGAGAAAATTTATCTCCAGATCAAATTGGTAATACCTTAAGGTATTCTTAATACTATATGTCCTTCCACTACAAATTGTATCTGAATAAGATCCAAGGTTTACATCAAAGATTTGGAGAAATATTTAGAAGGATCTTTATTTAGAATAATTTATCATAACTTCTTATGATCCAATGAAATGTTTTTAGTTTGAAAAGATCACTCATAGTCTAGAAAATATGGGGAGAGCATTCTCTATGTTTCTCAAAGGTGGTTGGTATAAAAGAATTATTGTGGTGAATTTTTCATAAATTAATATCATTCAATCCAAAATTAATATAAATACTTATGAATGTATCTATAGTAGTATGTTTTGAAATCTCAAGTATTTAAATAAAGTTGGAGGATGAAATTAAATAGAACCCTATCTATGAGAGTAAAGGATATATAAGGTTTGAGCCATTTATTATCTTATAATAGTGGATCAAATTTGGCCAAAAATTTAGGTTGGAAATCATTATAAATTTCTATAGATTGATTTTAGTGATAATTTATTCCAAGTAATATCACCCTAGAATAAGATAGTGAGATTTAAAAATAAAAAATAAAGCCAATCCCTGTGTATATCAACACATTCAAAATTATTGATCATATTAGGATTATTGCTTACTAATTGGCACTTCCAGTCAATCTCTCTAAAGATCTTGATGTGTACCATGGATATCTCATAAAATGCACATAACTAATACTTCACATGATGTAAATTTATTGTTAATTCCACTAAAGAAATATATTTCTTATTTTGAAAAACTAGTAGATATTATCGATTGTACAGAGAAAGTGTTTTGAAGCAGGACCACTCATTTGGTCATTATTTTATGGATAGACCATGAGATATTGAATGCTACATGGGGACCTATGGATTTAATATGGTATAATTATCCTCTTATATATCTATCATAGTGATTCATTTTAGGGTACAAATTCATTATTTGTGTGGTAGAATGTAACACAATAATGTTTTTTTAAATATTTCTATTCATGTTATTTGATTTGTTTAATAAATTTTATCAAACACAATAGAAAGTTTAGAAAAAACATGAAGCATTATTAAATTATTATAATTTTATTTTCTCTTATCCATTAGATTGAGGATTATTAATAGAGATTACTAAATTTTGAAAAATACACCATCTACACACATATAAAATAACTTCACTAGTTGTGAAATTAATTTGATTTAAAATTAAGAAATTAGAAATGATATTTTTTCGAAACATAATATTTGTTCAATATATTTCAATATTAATACATTTAACTACTCACTATTTTGATATTATTTTAATGAAATTAACAATTGGTCAAATTTGTTACGCATATTAATTTTTCTTCTAGGTATAGGATAAGAATAAATACATTTTCATTCTTATAAGTCTATTTATTTATAATATACATTTTCATCGCATTTTTTTAGATACATCGATATTAGTTTACTCTATTCATAATAATTAAATTAGACAATATTAATTACATTTTTATAATTGGGATTTTTAAATTTGACAAATAAGCCTTATTTGGTAATTATGAACAATATCGATGGTAAAATTTATCACCTTAGTAAAGGGTAAATTTGGTTAAAAAGATTAAAAATGAGAGAAAACGTCATCATTTTACCAAATAGTTCTTTTTGGATGAAGTTAATATGACCCGAATAATATTATGTTTGGAATTAATATTTTTAATGGACACTTTTCTCAGAAAAAGATTTATATGTAATTAAATGAAAGAAAGTCACAAAAAGTGACTCCCTTAATACGAAATATCTTTTATGCATTCACATATAGAAAAAATGAGTAATGAATGAATATTAATATTAATTTTTTCTCTAATAAAATTATATTCATGAAGTTAATTTATTTATAAATTTTTAGGTATTGTATAGTTAATATAGATGCTAACAAAAATTCAGAACAATATTTATACAATTAATGATAAAATAAATTAAAATATTACTAATATATTAGAATTGATATAATTTTGTTATTTTATAAGTTAAAATGAATTTTTTCAATAAATATTAAATATTATTATTGTTTTATAAGATTATATATTAATTAAAACCATTAATTTCCATAATTTAAGTCAAATTAAATAAATAGCACCATGATTGAAAATAATGGTATTTTATAAAAATTATATTTTATTAAATAAATTTAAAAACATAAATAAAATGAAATAAGACACAGTGGGTACAATATTGCATCAAATTTCATAAATAATATATTTATAGTTTATCTTTCACCTTATATGTAAAAATTACGACCTTTAATATTTAAAATGATTTCACTATAGATAAAATTAAATTTTGTTAACAAAGGGATAATAATAATTACATGGCTAAAAATGACACCAAAACCTATCTATATTATATTATATTATGGGATTAAAGCTATATCCAACCTTATTATTTCATCCCTTTCCATTTTTATTAATTTATATTTAGAATTAATTAATTAAAATTTAATATATTTGTAATTTTCAAAGTGAATATCGCCTTATTTTTAAAGTGGAACCTCCTCCATAAATTATTTACACCACATTAAGCCATAAAGATCAACATATATATTCTATATTATCTTCTTAAATTTTATAGTACATATCATGGAGGTTATGGTCTCCAAAATATCCAAACCTATATCCCTTTATATAAAATTTAAAGGATCTGTCTCAAAAGAGAGGTAATATCCTAAACAGATCACGTTAAATTAAATTATTCCTTTACCAACTATAAAATTATTCTATAATTCATAATATGATAACATATGTATCATAAATATACTATAATGTTGTTATGATTCTGAAACCAACTATATTCATCCACATTCTAATAAAATGAGAAGTGAGTGTATCGCTTGTGCATATATACGGCTTATTGTCTCCACAAAGTGATACAATTAATATTCAATAAAAATATATTAATTATGGGTATTAAGGTTTTTTTAATGTTTATATATAATAATTATGAAAAAATATTCTTATTAAATTATATTACCACATATACATGCTTAGCATAAAGTCTTTTGGATACGATAATGTCGTTCTTCTGTACGTGTGGACTACCACCCCTATAAAAAGATGTGATTCATTTTCGATTTATATTTTACATGGATGTTAATGTGGAAAATATTTATGTATATATAAGATATTTATTATATAATAATGAATAAATAAATGTGAATTAATTTTTTACTTTCTTTTATTCCATCTATTTAACAAAATTAAAACCTCATTCATGCGTATGTACAACCTACCATCATTATGAATGGTGTGATTACTTTTTTTATATATAACTTTTTTGGATGTATATGCTATTAATTTAATGTATATATATGGCATTAATGTAAAGATTATTATTTTTTAATAGAACCATGATATCATTATAAGGAGTAGAAGTGCTAAAATAAAATACTTCTGAAAAAAGAAATATCTAATAAATAGAAATTAAGATTTTCAAAATAAATTACTGATAAATGGTGGTTTTTAAATTCTAAAAGGGTTTATTTATTATATAATAAGTCTGATCGTGACCCTAGTATATAATTATAATAAATTTAAATTTATTGTACATGAGGTTTGAATTATTTGGATGTAACTAGAACTCGAGTTAGTGTGTTTATGTTACCATCTCAAGGTTTATCATGATTGTATATTATTATGTTCTGATGATGAAATCATAAGATCTATGTCTCAAGAATGTATTAATTTTCCTCTCCATTGGGTTTAAATTAAATTTTATGTTATCGTTTCATTTTCCTCATCTAATTTTCTCAAGAAAGAAAAATGTCTTAATGAAAATCATCTTCATCTCCATCTTTTGCTAAAAAGATCTTATTATTCAATATACATGATTTATAAAAATGAATAAAATATGGATTTCAAAATTATAAAATTATTTTTAATTTCATTTTTATAATTTTTATAATTATAAAAAAATAGTTTGAATTGAATCTTTTGGTCTTTTGTCTAAATGAGGTAATTTGTGAATTTTCTTGCATATGTACAGAAAGAATTATTTTCTAACTCATACGACTTGAATTTATTTTCCTACTTTCCTAAATAATTTTGTCTGTCTACATTAATTTACATGTTTACATGGTTCATTTCAAATAAAAAAATTTCTTTTATAATTTAATTATTTTTAATTTGTTATTATAATATAGAAAGTTAATTTTCCTTAATAATGTTCTAATGATCATCTAATTTTATTTATATCCACCAATGATGGAAACACATTATTTTACTTATGATTTACTAGGGATAAGATCCAAGGATACAATATTTATTTTTCCTCAATATGGTTTATGTTTATGTTTCAATTATATTTCTGAAACCAAAACCTTCTCCTTGAGTTTTTCTACGAGGAAATTTTTATGAAAACCAATTATTTTAAAGGGTTTTTATTTGATTAATTGTTTATAATCTTGTGAAACAAATATTTATGATTTTCATTATATTATGGGTGGGACTTATATCTACATCAAATTATCTACGATAATTTTTATATCTCATGAGATAAACGTAACTAGAATGTGGATTGATCTCAGTTTATTAAGGAACAATATCAACTAAGATAGTATTTAGAGAAAAGCATGATAAGTATAATGGTTTGGGTTGATATACTATTCAAATATATTACCCTTGAAAATGATCCTTGAAAATGATCCTTGAAAAATAATGAAATGGTTTTATATTCTTCCATATTTACCACAAATCAATGTCTTGTCCCTTTGTAAAACATTTATTGTTCATAATATTTGATTCCCTATTTATTCTTGTCTTATGAACTACCATGATTTATGTCTTGAATTAAGGTTGTGATCTATGATATACAGGGAGTTATTTTAAAATTTTAACCTAATGTTCTTATATTCTTTATCAAATGGTATTATTATATGATAATTTTTATATCCCTTGTTTTAGATTACTGAGCATCTAAACACACCATTTTCTTATGATTAATTACACCATATTGTTATGAAAGTTATTAAGTATGATATGTCGAAAAAAGGTTATAGTTATGAATAAATATGTGAGAGATTGTGTATACTTTTTGTGAACCCATTTCATTTAATGTTTCAATATATACTAGACCTAATTGATTTTGATGTGAATCGTTATGTAATATGAGGTATATTTAACATTTTAAGATGTAATATCTTTGTAAGAAAAGTATGGCTCAATATATAGCTTTGTAGAGTAATAACATAATTTTTATCTAAAATATGAAATTCTTTTTGATTGACTTAATTTCTAAAACTGATGATTAAAGAAAATATTATAATAGAAAAAAATTGTTTTTAGAGTAAGATTTTACCGAGGTTTACAAAACACTAAATGAAATTAATATAAATTAAATATATTGTTTTAAAATGATTTAATATAATACAAGTTTTTATATAAAATGTTTTAAAAACCTATTAATTGATTATTGTATTATTATAATTTTATAAAAGGGATGGGATTATAGAAATATAATTTTCTTTACAATTCACCTAAATATCAATTATTTTAGAAAAATATTAAAAAATAACCATAATATAATTTTATTAAATGTAATTAAAAATTAAATTTATTTTTTAAAAAATAACATTTTAAATGTTATAAATTAAAAATTTAAAAGGAATTATTGTATTTATAATCAAAAAATATTTTTATTTAAAATACCTATTTGTAAACATTACGTGTTCTTAATCCAAATTTTACCAATTTTTAAATGAATTATAACAATTAATATTTAATATAAGTTTTTTAATTCTTAATTTTATTATTAATAACACATCACAACTCGTTCTATTTCAGTGTTTCAGGAAGAAAAAGCTCTAAAATATTTTATTAATTTTATGTATCTAAAATCTTGAGTCATTACAATGCAGGGGAGAATGATTAGGTATCATAGTATGTTAACCATGTACATGTCGTTCCACCTATTTTGAATAACTCTTAGTGTCACTCATAATTTTGGTTCACATTCCTAAAAATTATTTAAATAATCACCGTGTAGTGGTAAAAATATTGAAATATGGTAGTCAACAGCCTTTGATATTTTATATTATAATAATGATTTTTTATGGGTAATTTAGTTTGATTTGGGGGTAATAGATATTTTTTTAGGTTGAGGTATATTTATTATGATTTAGAATTTTAATTTATTTTCTACAAAATATGGTTGTGTGTTATAAGATTTAATTTGAATTGTTATTTATTTAAATTCTATTTTTATAAATATAAGAATTTTTTTATGTTGTCCTATTTTTAAAAAGAAAAATTTTATTATTTTATTTCAAAATGAGGTTATTTACTAAAAAATAAGGATAAATTTATTATAGTGATAATTCATTATCTTCATGATATTTCTTAATCTCAAAATTGTCATTATAAACATTTCTGGTGAACTAAAATTAATGAATAAATGACTAAATTATTACATGTTTTATAAATATATACATTAATTTAAGTGCCCATTAATTTTCCTAAATATAGTTCTCTTATAAGTGATTTTGGGATGATTTTAATTATATGTTATAAATATTTTAATGCATAGATATAAATAATATTCAAGGTCATATATTTATTGATTTAATATTTTGTTTTCAATATGTTAGGATTTGATATATGTTTTAATTGAATATTATTTTCTTTGTCATATAATAAGATGACCAAAATATAACTATCAACACATAATCGAGGTAATTATTCTAGAATTAGTTTTAAGGGTAGTTCTTCTAATGACCCAAAGTGTTTTTCCAAGTGATTATTTATGTTGAGCATCTCAAATGTGTGGTCATGAAAAGATAGTCATAGATCATGATTCTGTAAAGAGTTAAAAAATTAGAATCCACATATCTGTTTTGGTTATCAAGTACTTAAATGTATGATTTACTGTAATGATAATGTCAAATAATTTTCTCATTCAATTAAATCTCCCAAAACCACTTGTGATAAAAAAAATTTGTTATTTGAATGATTAGGAATCAAGTTGGTGAAGATCAGTATACATACCCTGCCACTTTGTGGAATGTATTATGATTATTTAATGAACATGTTCATCTATTAAAATTATCTAAATAATGTGATGGAGGTGAATGAAATAAAATTCTTGAGTATTCATCATTGTGATGTGATAGTAAAAGAATATTCTAAATGTCATACAATATTCATATCCTTACCTGTGTTTTTCAATGACGATTTAATAAATGCCTAATTATTTGGAAGACGTATTTATCCTAATATCAGTTCATTAGTGTTCCTATTTTAAATATCTATATTAATATAATTGGTAAACAAGGTTATCACTGCTAAGGTGAATTTTTCAGATAACCTATGACAAGATATTGTCTAGCTTCATATGTTATTTGTAAGGGAGGTATGGCCACTAAGTAGAAAACTCTAGATAATACCCTTTAGGGAGGTAATGTAGATTTATAACTAAAATATTTAACCATTTTCAACACTTTAGTAATAATATATACATCAATATGGTTTCAGTGAGGAAAATGTATACACTGTAGGCCCTCTTTTCGGATATCTATAAGAAACTATCATCTATATGGCTGACTCAATCATCTTTATTGGTTTTTTAAGCTAAATATTTTATGGAAGAAGAGTAATAAAATTCATCCCAAATCGTAGTAGTAGTCTATGGTATTTTGATTTCAATACAAGCAATAAATCAAATTGTATTAAGTTGGCATACAATGGGGTTTTAATACATCTATCATGGGGTTATATCTATAAAGGCATATGTTTTATAATATTTTTTTGAAACGAGGAATTAATTTCAAATTCTACCTCTAGGCCTGCGCTAAAGTTTCTTATCATTAATGGAATATAATATGTGGGAATAATGGTCACTGAAAAAGTCATATATAAGTAGGTAGGATATGCGTAGTGGTGTCCAGGCTCTGATAATCTACATTAAAAATGTCTCTTAAAGTACTCTATGTGGGTTGGTGATACTTAACTAAATACATGACATCAAGGGTGGATAATTGGTGGAAATAGTCAATAAGAATATAAGAGGGGTCTATTTTAGTATGTGTTTATAGGTATCAACATATTTCTTTGGTCCATTCTAGGTCTTTTAATCATGATTACTTTAATGTGTGTGTTTCTAATGGTAATTGGAGATTGTAATGGTTCCCTATCAACTAAATTAAAAATTAGTCTTATTATGAAGAAAAAATACATGTCCATTAGGCCCTAGGATATATTCCAATTTTGTGAATATTTATTCTATAAGATTTATATTTTATGATGTTTTTTGATTGGGTTGATTTTTTAATTTTCATCATTATAAAACTTATAATTTTTAAGGTTGGTATTTTTTTTATTACTTAATATATATTGGAATTTTGGAATTACTAGATTGTAGTGATATATTGGTATCCCTATATTCAATATGGATTCTAGGGATGTCACATCTAAATATAAATTTTTAATAAATTGTTTTCTCTCCATTCACTCATTAATATATTTTATGAATAATACTAAACAAAGAATCCATTATATTATTCCAATGTTTTGTTTTTAATCATGATTGGTTATTCTTATTTAATATCATTCCACTCAAACATTGAGTTTCAAGGATAGATAGGTAAAAAACCCACAGAATTCTAGTTTGGAACATTGCAGTTTTTTATATTTTTAATTTTTTTATTGTTGATGTATTTCTATGGGTATAAAGTTTGATTTTGGGGTGAATTTTTAAACCCCATTGTAAATTTTACATGTATATATTGATTTTATTACATATTTTCATGAGATTATAGTGTGTCGGGAAAAAAAGATATGAAACTTTTGAAAGTTTTCTATGCCTCACAGTAACCATAATGTTTTCTAAACTATCTTTCTAACATGTTTTTTCTCCTCTGGTTCAATTCTAGTGGTGTTCTCATAGTTATCAACTAGTTTGGTTAACTATGAGACATACCAGATAATGGTTATTTTGGTCATTTGGATTCATTTTATTTTGTAATTACTCCATTTTTTAACATTATTGTGGACATTCAATATTACATTACTAGGAAATTATCTCTATATAATTTCATTCAATTATAATTATATTCTGATTTCATAGTGGTTTATCATTCCAAATATATATTTAGGGTAACATTACTCTTCTTCTTCATTGTTCAACATTTTACTTTTGTGGATTTCCCATATTTACTAACTTTCTCGACCATGGTGTCCATGCTTCAAATCTATGTTTGTCTTAATAGGGGTCTACGAATTTTGATGTTTCTATCACACTCTAATAATATATTATTAATCATATGATATAATATTAAATCAATTTTTTTTATCTTTTTATGTTTTCATTAATTTGAGAGTCGCTTTGATTCTATTATTTTTGAACATTTTCACAAAATAAATGTATAATATGATATTCTTGAAATGTATTTTATCAAGGATCATTATTACTTTTAAACATCACCCCCATGTAATAATTAGTATAACTTATAATATGGATGGAATTTATTTCCAAATATATATCCATGAATTTCATATGTTCGATGAAATGAAAGTTAAATTTTTCTATAAAAAACATTGGCACATTTTTAGACTAATTATATACATTCAATCTGAGATCTTCTTTAAATTATGTGTTTTCTCAAAGTTTTTTATTTGTATAAATAAATTTATATTTCACATTATCATTAATTATGATTATGTTTATATGTTTATTATATCTTATTTGGGTTTTATTTTTCATTCTAAGTTTTTTCCTAAATATGTACTTAAATTAAAAAGTTACTAGATTAAAACTAAAGGATTTATCATCATTATATTAAAGGATTTTGATTTTTATATGTTTCAACCATTTGGAGATCCAATTTCTACTTTTATCCATATTTATATAGCGAGAAGAATGGATTGCTGATTGAGTCTTGTTTATTTCAAGAGTGAATCTTATTAAATGGTTTCTTATAGATGGGATGGAATAATTATATTTATAAGTGATTCTCTGTGTTATGATACTATTATGTGATTGCTTAATGATTAATATATCCCACATAAATTAGCTAATTTTTGGGGCAACCCTCAGGGACTATGCTAGAAATCAAGAGGTGGGTGTTGTTGTTGTTGATATTTGGAACATAATAGTCCCGCTTAGTTATATGATCATACCAAGAACATGGGTTCCCTCGATCATTCTAGATAGACTAAGTTGGCCCATTTTTTCTTAGAAATGAATTAAAGTTTGGTAATTAGTTAAACCAAGGATTGTTTGAGTATTATCCCATTAGTACCATTGTGATTACCCCTAATGAGTAATATATATTTGGTTTTTACTATTTCTTTCATGTGTGTTAATTGATTATCCTAGTTTATTTATAAAATTTTTGTGATGATTAATGTATGGATGTATTTGGTGTTTTATTGTTATTCAACATATATTATGTTATCACTCATGCTTGATTACTCCTATTGATATTTTCACAGTGTTTTCTTTTTATGTGAGCATGTTCTAATAAATTTATTAGGTTTTAAAGAAAAAAAGGGTATGTTTTTTTAAGTATAATGTTTTTATGAAATGTTATTATAATCCATTTTCACCAATTTGGGAGGAATTGTTTTCAAAGGAATGTTTCTCAATGTAAAACAATCAATCTATTACTATTTTATAAAGAATGTTTTTATGAAATGAACCATTAAAGTGTTATTAATTTTTGAGTTACGAAAATGTGATGAAAATTTTTATCTACTATTTATTTCCAAATTAGAGTTATTAGTTTTTTTTAAATAAATAAAATTGATTCTATGTTTTATCGTACACAGAGTTAGCGCATACCGTACATGCCCACATTGGTGGGAATTTCAACTTAATGTTTTATGAAGGTATAGTATGTATGAATTCTAGGATTGGTTTGTTTCACACTAACATAGGAAGATAACTAGATTTTGATTATTTTTGGGTGTCTTTGAGTCAAAACGTCATAACTAGGTTAGTTTCATTGGATTGTTGGGTTTGTTTATTAGATATGGTTTATTGAAATATTGTGCCCTAATTTTTAGTTTTACTTTGGTAATGTTGATATTTTAGTAGACTAAAGTAAATTATATTATATTGTTAATTTTTCTATATGATGGTTAGGTGTTATTTAAATTGTGTTAAATTCAATTTGGTCAGATTTATTAATTCTATCTTCTTAATCATGTGCATGGAAATCCAATTTTTTGATACGTTGTTCTAGATTTTATAGTTGTATAATATGGGTGAAAGATGTGTTTGAAAGGGTGAAATCCTTCCCAATGGTTATATTTGATACCATCAATGATTTTAAGTAGCCTATGGTGGTCAAAACTATGAATCATGACATATGAAAGAGAGAACTAGGTGATGGGTCCACTTAACCTAGGCTGGTTCATTATAGTTTTTTGAGAGTCTTCATCCTTGACTCTATGTCTAGAAAAAACATAATTGGGGAAGTAATTTTTATTCTTCTTCATTTGGAAATTAATGATTATATTTATGTATGATATAACATCCCTATATATTTTCCTAAACTATATCACTCAAATGGAACCTGCGCTAGGGTCTATAATTTAAATTTGGAACACATCCTCATATGAAAATATTTTCCAACATGTTGAGAGAGCCTAATATAGTCATGGTGCAACTATTCCATCAAATATAAGGACCTTGATTCTTGCAAAAAATCTACAGAAAAATTAAGCATGGCCAATCTATGAAAATGACATCCATGAAACCTAGAGAAATAATTATAGGAGCCCCATGGGCCCTCACTGTCAAGAATAGAAATCAGAAAATCTATATATATGATGCATCAACCAAGACATAACGATAGTAGTATATAAGAATTGAATAACATGAATTGTTTATAAAAATGACATAGAGGCCAGAACATGTTGTTCCACATCTAAAATGAGAATAAAAAACCTCCATCCCAACTCACATAACATCTTATAAAATCATTGGCCTCCATGACCAGTGAAATAAAACACATTTCTAGATCCATGATAAACTTGTGTTTGAAAGACAACATGGAGATGTACTGATGTATATCTAAAACTATTCCATATACTTGGGTAGGTGTTATTCCAATGAACATGTGGTAATTCAAAAATTCATTGGAAATAATGGTTATTTGTAGCACCTCGAGTCGTTTATCCATTCGAATTGTGATACAGTCCATGTTTCAATAGGCCTTCGACACGCCTCCCCATATGTCAAAGGCTACCAACTAGAAGCGAGGGGATAAAGAGGGGATAGTAGGGAGAGAATATGATCTTGTGATAATATAATAATATTATAATATATATAAATAAGTAGAAAATAAATACCAAAATACACTAGACTAGTAACCCATCCATGGAGGAAGCACATGCAATAACATGTAATAGAGAAAATATAAACAACATCAGCATCAACAATAAATAAACAAGTTGAAATTCCATTTATAGTAACTAAATTAAAATGTGCATACATATCAGGACCTATAGAGAAAATAATAAGGGTCACTAATGGACAACCTTAGAACATATATATATATTAGCATTCTGAAACTGAGTGGAAAAAAAAAGGATACTTCAGCTGATGAAAGAAACTCAAGGTCCCATTCCATCCATCCCATTATAAACAGGCCAACAATATGTGGTGTATCTTATGCCCAAACCATTACATGAACACAATTCTATAAATTACAAACCATTCCTAAAGGTAATTTCTATGGCGTGGGAAGGAATATCAGTTGGCCACCACTAACATTTGACTATCATTAATTTGTTATTAAGAACGTGTTTACTAAAAAGTAAGTAAAATAACATGCACAAAATCATAATTACAGTCCACTCCCATTGTGCTCATTATCCATAAGTTAGATATCACCTTCTTTGGAAAACATTGAAATATTGTAGTGAATAGGATTCTTAGCCGAAACCCAAACCTTCCTCTAATGTAATTCAGCTCAGGTGAACCATTAAGATCCACCTCTATTAAAATCAATAAGAACTAGATTCCAACAAACACCTCTTGTAAAAAACCATAACTAATGTCCTTAAAGAACACCCAAATCATATAGCTGATCTCAAATACCTTATATAATAATAAAATATGTTTGATGAAAGCACAACTGTAGACGCCGAAAAGTACTTAGGTGCTGGAGAATGTTCTGAAGCAAAAAAGTGAAGGCATATTCGGACCCGGAGACTCAGTCCAGAGGGCCCGAAGGTGTTTCATGGAAAAAGGATAAAGTGTGCAGAAAAAGTTGTCCCGCACGGAAAGTACCGAGATTCGTGAAGGATCCTTGGCACCAGCGTGAAATAATTTCACACCTGCTACCCGCGCGGTTGATATTTCACGCCACCACCTCTGTCACGCAATTATTTCATGCCGCCCTGAATTCCACACTACCGGATGCCAATAAATATAAGGATACCCCCTTCCTTTTTAGGGATGAAAAATTTGAACCGCCTCTCGAGCGCGAAATCCTCCTTCCACGCTCGTGCAATATGGCCTTCAGGTATGGTTCTTTTTCGCGCCAAGTCGCCCAGGGATCTGCCTTTGCGCGAGGTCCCCATGGCTTAGACTAAACTCCAACCCCCTTCCTTTGCATGCAATCCAATCCTTTTCCCACAATCCCTTCAAGTTTCATGAAAAACTTCAACCCCCCTATTTTGCGAAGGCATCATTTATTTCGCGTTGAACCTCTGTTTTTCATGCAACTTCCCCAATTGCATGAACGCCTGCCATATTGCGTGTGGACCTCCCTTATTGTACACAATACAGGGGGCCTTTCCCCTCGGTGCTCCCCAGGCGCCCTCTTGCATAAACACCTGATTCCCTTCTTCTAGGAGCCATTTGCAGGTGTCTCATGCACCCTAGGCATCCGCATCATACATGGTTTTTTCGTACGACCTTCTAGGCTTGTATGGAGTAACTTCAAGGTCCCTTGGACAATCCTTCCCATTCCATTTCTCTGCCTCATGCTTCTTTGTATAGGCATGATAACGGCTATTTCTTCTTTGCATAGCCATGATAACGTGGACCCCTCGATGGTTCTCTTGGTGAAACCTCCTCAGTATGGCCTTGCAGATGCCTTTCCTCCCACAAAGAGAAGAGGGTATCAGTTATGTAAGTCCTAGGGGTGTGGATCAATCCCAACTCGTCCGAGCTGTAGGACGTTAATCTTCCAATTTCCAGATCTTCATCACATGACGTTAAACTATGTAGAACTTGTGCCTCACACGCAGGTTCCCCCCACCTCGAACATTCTCCACGCCCACTCGTCTCCACAGGGATGTGATCACCCCTTACAGGGGATGATATCCTCCTTGTCGAAGTGGAGTTTGTTCGTGAAGATGGGAAACCACCTTGGTGTAAGCCCCTATCCTTCCTTACAGGAGGAAGCACCCATGCTCATCCTCACTTATTCATAACCAAGGCCAGCAGAGGGCGTGATAGGGAATGGGGCCCCTCCTATCTTCCTGGGTGACAAATCCCTCTCCCGCTGCACTTTTTCACAGTCAGGCCTCCATCCTGGAGTATGTTTCGTCGCCATGGGCCGCTCAATGCATAATCCCCTTTTTACTTCCCACAGAAGCACCCTTCGCGACGTGATCGCTAGGTCTCTACTACCCCTTGTTTCTTATAATGATCATGACTCCCGTGAACTTAGAGTGAGCACTGAACATGAAACACCTTGGGCCACCTCCGAGTGTAATCCTCATACTCGTCCTGCATAATGTTAAACTATCCAACCCAAACTATGGGGACTTGATCCGTACTAAGGAATGGTACATACGAAGCCTCCACGAGGTTCAAGCCCCACCACCTTGGGCCGTCTCAGAGTGTATGCCACATCCATCTCGAACTACAGGGACTTTGATTCGTGCTAAGGCATAGTATGTAGGAAGCCTCTATGAGGTTCAAGCCCCACCACCTTGGGTTGTCCCAGAGTGTAATCCCCATCCATCCCAATCTACGGGGATTCGTGCTAAGGCATTGTATGTAGGAAGCCTCCATGAGGTTCAACCCCACCACCTTGGGCCATCTCAGAGCGTAATCCCCATAGATCCCAAACTATGGGGACTTTGATCCGTGCTAATGCATGGTACGTAGAAGTCCCCCACAAGGTTGAAGCCCGAAAACCCACTGGCCCCAACTGTCTCTATGTCGGTGTGCCAAGCCCCATTTCCCCCTTGGTCCACCTCAGAGTGTAAGCCCCAATAAATCTAGACCCCAGGTCCCCATTCACATCGGGTTTCCACCACCTTGGTCCACCTTAGAGTGTAAGCCCCATACTCATCCCGCAAGACGTTAAATTGTATCTACCGCATAAACTACGAAGACTTTGATTCCTCACAACGAGGATACATAGGAGGCCTCCACAAGCCTCAATCCCATCACTCATGTCTCATAATGATATATCCCTCAAGGCCACATGTCTCAGGAAGCTCATGCCCTAACACGGAGGTTCTACTTCCTCTGGGTCCCATCCACGCTTTAATTCACACGGGTCGCCTCTTCAGGTGTCCCACCGTATCATTTACCTACGTGGACTATGATTCCCCGCCATGTGGATACATAGGAAGTCTCTTTGAGACCCAATCCCAAAGCCACCATCCATCCTGATTCTTAACCGGGCCGCCACATCCCGGTGAGATCATGCCACCTCACTCCCCTTCATAGCATTCGGAAAGCCGCCAACGTGCTGGCCCCAACATTGGTGTTCCTTACAGGGGGTTCTTCAATCTGATCCACTCTAGCTAGGGTTCTGATGACTCAGATCCATCTCTACTGGACATTAAATTTGCAGCATACCCTATGTTTTATATGGGAAGCTAAGGAAAACATCAGATACATGCCAATGGCATAAAATTCCCCACGTTCTATGTGGGATTCCTCGGGCTTTCGCGCCCTCAAGAAGCACTATAATAAGGGACATAGGACATACATGCCAATCCCCAACGTCAAGACACTCCAGTGATGCCCCAACATGACTACTCTTCTAACAGAAGGTTGCTGCCCTGACCAGAACCCTTGGAAGGTCCTGACAGAAGCGGCGTAATTAACTAGTCTCCCTGAAGATATGGTGCCAAGAAGAGCTTCATGAATTACATTTTAAATCTATGAAGTAGACCCGGACTAGGTGACGAGCTCTGAGGAGGAATCCATGGAAGGAAGAACCAACATCCCATCATCCCATTTTACTCAAGGAGCAGACGTCCTTGAATAAGGAGCGGATGTCGCCCACCTTTGGAAAGTGGGAACGCAGGGTAACGGCAGTGTGTCCTCTACGTCACAGATGTACACGCGCCCTGGCGAAAGCATCAGAAACAACAACGTCTGAGGAAAAATTATATATGTCCTCCAAATAATATCACTACTGGCTCAATAGCTGACATCCCATGGAATAGTGACATCCATCAACCATAGTATGTCATGTACCAATGGATTCATTTATGTTGGGACTCAACCCCAACCTAAAAGTGACTATATTATAAACCTATTTCCCTTCATTATCTATATGACTTTCTATGGAAAGCACCTCCAACCATATCCATCTGATTGAACTATGGTAGGACTAAACCCACATGGGTGGTCAGTACAACCTCAACATCTGAGTCCTAATATTTTAACTCGACTCCAATTGTTCACTAACAACATAGGTGAGTGGAAATCACCAAAAAAAATTCCATATTCCACACCATTCAAGAATATCATGCTCCTATGACTATGTCGCTCAATCTGCTTTTCAATTCCCTCCAACGTCACACAAACCATGCATGTAATCCGGTGACATTATCACCTAAATCAATGAATGTGTCACCCAAAAAGTGATAAAAAACTATATATGTATATATATATATATATATATATATATATATATATCATGGATCACCCATCCTGATGGTCCCCTCTCCTCAAAACAAATTCTCATCACAGCCTCAATCCTCGAGCCATGTTCATTGAGTTTCCATGGATCACACAAGCAATTCAATTAACATAATTCAATTAAAATTAAATATGGAAAGTAGCCTGGCCTAGAATCCCCAATGTACCAATCCAATAACATAAAACAAACCATTCTTATACTTGAGGATTATTCCCACAAGAATCTACCATTGGTTTAATTATTTAATTAGAGGAAACAACTAGATTATTTGGGCTTTTGTAAGATTACACAAAGGACAAATCAAAACTGTACCTTCAAAACCACTATGATATCACAAATAAAGATAAAAACCACCAGTCTTATGTTGGTAGATTTCCACTCTCCAATATTTTCCTCTAACTCAAGCTGATTTTGTTAAAATTTGAATTTTAGAAGATCACCCTGAAAATAGGGTAAATCAACTCACACATATTTATCACTCCATATGTAATGGTAAAAGTAGAAAAGAGGAATTAGGATTCAATGGTTTTTTTATATCGATAACACTCACCGTAAGACTTGAAGAACATATTCAGGATGATTGAATTGATACAAAACCTAGTGGGGGATGTAAAAGGGAGAGTTCCCTTGTCGTGTGCACATGGTAGAGGTGAAGAAAATTAAAGTAATGATAAATATGAGGATAGGGAAAATAGTATTTTCAGTATTTTACTTGGATATGTGGAAGAACCCATGGTTTTCCAATGTTATAACATCCATGGGTCACGCACTTTCCATGATCCTGGCTTGCATGGTTCATTTGCATGGTTTCAATACCCTGTGCAAACCACATGTGAGTCCTTTGTAACAAACTGCTATCATGGACGCACGACCCTACACCCCTACACATTATGGAAAACTAGGCACAGTAGACCTGAAGGGATGCACAGTAACTCCTTCTAGGCCGCATGGTTATTCTAAACCATGCACCTTAGTCTACTCACCCCCAGAATGATTTTGTTTTCACCCATAGAATGAACCAAAACCCAATCAAACCCCTAAATTATTGAACCTTCATCCTCATCTAAAAACTAAGTCTTTGGTCAATGGAAAACTCAAAATTAAGATCCATTAATGAATAAAAGAGTTTGTCTACCCACCGAAATCAAAAAAAATAAAAACAAAAGTGTAATGAGACCTGCTCCAAAAAACATGTATGTTACAATATCCAAACCTTAACATAGCTTTTCCCAGAGTTATTATGAAATATATAAAGATGGAAGTGAACATACTCATCTCATTAAAAATAACCTAGACTACCCCGGGCTCAAAAGAATATGTCTACTACATTAAGGGGATCCCAATCATAGGAATGTCTTACCATGGTTGCTTCCCAACCGAAAAATAAAATAAAACTTATGGCCCACTGACCATCCTACTACTCAAGGACCTCTCATAACATATCATCACTCATGATCTTCATTAGGAACTCTTTTTTATACCCATCTCTCATCATGTCTTGCATCTAATCAGATTGATTCCTCATTCCCAAGTCGCAAATGGAACCTATGAGGTCACACATATCAATAGTTTTTTAAAGGCAGTCAAGGTGACTGAAAATCATTGAGGTCATGCATCACACTGAACCACAAATTCATATGAACCTCTCATAATCTAACATCGCATCGATTAACATATTCCATTAAACATCACACAATCAATGTATCCATCAATTTCCATATTTGAATGTAGTTCTACATTCCTCATATATAAAATATATATATATATATATAACACATCTGACCTAAAGAAAAACCACTAACCAGTATATGGTTATTCCAAAGATACATCCTCTGTACCTAGTTCTCCCAAAACTGAAATGAATTAAAATGTTAATTCATAAAAAAAATTGTTATGCCCACTGTATACCTCTAACCAAAAATATGTGATCAACATACTCTAAAATAAAAAGTTCTATGGTGTGCAACTGGATTATAGATTGACTACCTATAACTTCATCTCTTTGTGGTGTTGCACCAACAACCAGCCATTGACCCCACGGATGGTTCCCACTATCTCTTCCATGACTTCTTCATATCACAGACTCATGTATAACACTTCAGTTTTCTACTCCTAGTATGATCTATGAAACCTGATTCTATCCTATTCAATTACATTTTCTATCTTATAAGTATTTCTATAGATCCTCTTGAGATACCAAACCTATCCACACCCATGTAACTCCTTTAATTCTCAATTATTATGTATCTTAACATGACCTGGAAGCACACACATGGAGCACACTACCGACATACCAATATTATATGGTATACATGATTCCATGTCTTGAATAAACTGATTGAAATCTACATTCTCTCACTTCCTCCAATATGAATAATCTCTACTAAAGTCACTGAATGCTATCACCTAGCTTCAGTAGGACCGTTAATCCAATTTACCCTCTTCTATGTGTGTATCCTTCACTTATTATGATAGGGAATCCAATCATAATATGTTTTCATACATGAAAATTTCATTTCATAACCCATCCTAAAAAAACAACAACTATGAGGTTTTATCATCCACCACTCTAGCTGCAAAGTGAGATTACTTTGTGAATGTTTTTTTCATTGTCCATTATGGACAGGTCACCCTATTTGAGGATTAATAACATATAATATATATCTTCCCCCAGAATCTCATAGATTAATTTCTTGAACATCCTATCATCAATGTCCTACTAGAACTGTCCCTCGTGTTGTCCTAACTAAACTTGAACTTCCCACCAACATTTTTCATGGCCTCTGAACATATATGAATCTAACTTTATCCTATTTCCTGGAAGAATCTATAACTTACCAATGACCATTTATATCACCTCTATCAAGTTCATATACACATAAGAACTACACTCACATAGAAATAGTAGTTGGTGATCTGATTAGAGATTCACAATTAGGTAAGGCTATGCTCGATAAGCTTCCCTGTTAATCACTCGGATGACATGAACCAGACATGCTTTGAGCCGTTCATCCAGACATGCCCCACAATCAATCAAATATAGAGGTTGAGGAACCTACCCAAGAGCCTTCCCTTAAGGATCATGATATACCTAAACATATAAGGCCTCATCCCAACCCTTTGGGGTCTCCAAATATACATGCTCTAGTGGTAATAAATCACCACCCACAATATGATCCATCAATAGTCGTCCAGGTGGAAACCCACTGAATACTGATATGATGGGCAGACAACCCAGATAATATATATATATATAACATAGACAAGGATTTCAGAAATAGTCAGTGTGATGTAACTTCTATTACACTTCTCCATGTCTACCATCTCTCACAACTTCAAGCCTCTTGGCTCCTTAGCCACCCATATCGGAGCTTGATATCAAAAAAAAATTGGATAGATCCATCACAGGGAACCCTTTCACAACAATTTTATTACCATGTCACCATAACTACTAATCAATATCACCACACATAATTATATCCTCTGATTTTTATAAGATTTAGGCTCACAGATGCATGCACACACACACATATCACATGATATTAGAATTTTTATCCGTGGCACATTTTCATCGGTATCACATGTACATTTAAACATCCATTGTGCCTATCAAATAAATGAAAAAACAAATAATCGTTTCTATTCCAAGACATGGGTCCAATGAAACTTACTATCCTTACCAGGTCAACGGTATCATTGAATAATGGATAAAATATCAGATTCGCATGAACCATTCGAGGTGGATATCAGATCAACTAAAAAATTGAAAAACATATCAATAAACCCCACCCATGGAAACTTGGTATGACCCCTGTGAATGGGGTTGTGGGCACACAAATACAAGTAATAAATCATGATTTGAAAATATCATTTTCTTCCTTTTAAAATATCTTAAATATTAAGACCCTAAAAGAGGTAAATGAAACACATTTGAAACCATTTTTAGCTCCCCCAATATATTTATGCACCCAAACAGTGCTACGAATAGAGTGACACTCGGACTAAGGTGTTCCTCACCATACACTAAAGGATACCGACTAAGCATTAGAGAATAAATTGGTGAAATTTGAGAAACTATACCCTATGTGGATAACATAATAATGATCTAATATATATTAAAATAAATTTTAAAAAAATAAAAATAGATAGTGGACTAGTAACCCACCCATAAAGAATAAAAAATTAAAAAAATGAAATAACTGAAGCATAACCAACATCCACAACAATGATAAATAAACACTAAAACATGCAATTTAGAGATACTAAAATAAAACATGTGTACCTATCAAGTCATACAAACAAAATCATAAGTGTCTCAAATGGAAAAAATTAGAATATATATATAATAGCTTGAATATACAGAAATAAAAACACAATAAAACTCTAACAGACATATGAACCTCAAGGTCCCTTGGCATCCATCCCATGATAAACAAAGCTAAACTTAATTCCATCCCCTAATCCTGAACCATTACATGAATTCATAGCCATAAAGTTTACACTTGTCTCAAAGGTCACATGTTGGGTGTCAGAAAGAATCATAGTAGGAAACCACTAAAGTATCCATATCATACATATGTTATTAAGAATGTGTGTACTAAAATGATATTAAAATAGAACAACATACATTTATAATAAAAACCCATTAAAATTGTGCCTAGCAGACATAGGGAAGCAATAATCTGGTTTAGGAAATTCTAGAATACAGTAGTGGAGAGGATCTGTTGCTTATACAAGAGGAATCTTCTAATGTAAATCAAACCAAGTAGACCCTCTGGTTCCACCTCCAATAAATGTACCCAAAACATTAGGACTACCAACACATCATTACAAAAAAACTTATTATATCTCCCAATGGAATAATAAAATAACGTACTCAATCTAAAGGACCTCATATCATAATAAACATCAATAGCTCAAAGAATAATTTTTAGAGCACGATGATACCTGTCCTTCAGATAATATAATCATCGACTCAATATCTAACGTCCTGAGGAACAACAATATATGTACTCTCAAGAATGTCCAAGACAATTTGTAGATTGTATGGCAGGGCTGACCCCCAATCGACAGTTGATACCCTATAACCTAATGGCTTTTCACCATCACTGTTTCATTCCAAAGAATGTACTTCCAACCATTTTTCTATGCGAAAAATAATACAGAAATCTACACACACAAGATGTGAATACCAAGTAAACGTCCTAGTATTTATGTTTTATCAATACAAATACAATTAATCGATCATCATGGGTGAGCATAAATTACCAATAAGTATCTACGAGACACTATTCCAACACCCTGTTCTCCTATGACCATGTCCCTCAATCTGATGGCCAATGCCATCCATCATCACACGAGCCATGCCTGTATCCTAGTGACCTTTTAACCTCAATCAATGAACATGTAACACAATCCAAGATGAACATCAATTATAATATATATATATATATATATTAACCCACACACAACCTGGCGATCACACCGACTCAACTCTTGTGGTCATCACTACATCAATCTTTGCCCCATGAATGTCTAGTTCACAATGACCCTGCAATAAATTCAATAAATTTTATATAAATTCAAATTGAATAATGAAATAATACCATAATAAACTTTCCATGCTCCCAACACAGCTCAAACTACTTGTTGACTTGAGGGTCATGACTATAGGCATCTCTCAGGGGTTCAATTAGTTAATTAGAGTTAGCCACTAAATTATTATATTCTCTCTTAGAATACCCAAATTATTTATAAAATAATCACCCCCTAAAAAATTGATACATAAAAAAGAAAGATAATAACCACATAATGTGTATTGGTAGACATCCACTAGTCTAATCAAAGCCTTTAAATCGAGCCGATTTGAATGAATTTATCATTTTCAATGAATTCCCAGAAAATATGGTAAACCTGATCACACATATTTGGAAGTATGTATAGGGAGAGAAAATAATAATAGAGGAAATTCGATTTAAGTGAATACTAATATGGATCCTATTTTCTTGATTTCATGAATAATCTAATCCAGATGAAGGAATCAAACACAACACCAAATGAAGGAAGAAAAAGTGAGAGAACATGTACTATGAATACGTGGTAGTGGTGGAGAAATATTTGAAAGGATAAATAGTGGTAGTATGAAAACTGAAATTTTACCACTTTTAATGGGTCACATGGTTTTCTTGCAAATTTTTTAATACAGTGTACCAACAGTGAGATACCCTCTATCCAAGATCTAGGCTAGCATGTTTCATGTATACTATTTGGGAAACAATTCTAAAATGTTTTATGCCTCATTCAAAAACTGAAAGAATGGTTATATGGCCGTTTTCCACCTCTTACATGGCTTAGAAAACTATTCATAGTAGACTGGTAGGGACTCATAGTTGCTCCATAAAGGATTCATAGTTTATCCAAACCATTAGACAAGTTTGTGCACCCCAGAATGTTTGGATTTTCTCCCTCTAGGATACCTCAAACAAAAATAAACCCCTCAGACACATTTTTAGAATTACAAATCATCCAAAATTATGGTATTGGGTAAAAGTAAAACTCATAATTATGTTATATTAATGTTTAAATTAGGTGGTATTCCACTAAACTACAAAAATTTAATACATGTGAGGAATTTAACCCACCCCAAATACCTAGTATGTAACATTAATGATGGGATCAAGTGGATTTTAATATAATTCATAAATATATGTGTGGTAATAAATAAAAAAGACCTTTGTGGAATCATAACATGAATTTCACATCAAACATAATCTTTAGTTCATTATTTTTCAAACAAACCAACTGAAACCCGACCATACCTTCTTTGTAAAATTCTATATGTCTCTTCACATAAGTAACCACCCATGGGGACCATGTCCAGCCTCAAAATAGCTAATCAATATGATAATCTATTTTTCTAGTTCAAGAGTCTCTTTTATAAAATAATGAAATATTTACAACCAACACCAAAAAAAAATCTATTAGTATCATGATCAAAAACTATTTCCCAATAACACATACTAGGAAATACAAACCATTCCTAAAGTCAAAATGGAATGGTCATGATCGTTGTCCTAATTTCAATGAACTAGTCTTACGAAATCAAAAAACATTCCCATATGATATAATAAAGAGTTTCATCCCCTATCCTGATTCAAATGATTTCATGCATTGAAATACAAACTAATATCAACTAATAAACCAACTTTTCCTTACATTAATATTAAATAGTTTTATGATAATAAATATAATATTGATACAATTTACGATCCATAGATTTGGTGTCCTTGGAAAATTTGGACCATACATCATTTTCTCATAATAAGTAAAACTATTTAAATTATTCATCTTTTTGTTTTATATATCTAAAAATATATTTATTACAAGTAATCACATGAGGATATAAAACAATTAAAGGGGATAGTTAAATTCCTGGAAAGGTGATGAATAATGGGCATGAATCAATAGTACATGGTTGAGCATAATCGAAAACATCATATCAAAATCTTAGGATCATCATCAACCTCAATAGAGAAACATTTGATAAAGAAATTGAATATTTTATATTCAAAACTATAAAAATCTATATCATAGTTTTGAAATACCACACATCATTTTCAATAATGCTAGAATCATGTACACACATAACATATGTGAAAAGACATATAAAATTCATTTTGGACAAATCTAGCATCATGTTCATACATAATTAACACTATATCATTATAAATATCACGTTTATCAATGAATTGGGGGGTTATATAATTTCATACCCACCCATCTATCATTAACTTTTCATGGTCATGCATTCCACATAGAAGGATAAAAATCATAGTCATAAATTATCTCATTGAAGGAATATATATTATAAAATATTTCACATAGGAATATTTCATGAATTGGTCATTAGTATTCCTAAATTAATAATGCAGATCTTAAATTGTAATTAAAGATAATATTATTCTTTTAAAGGAGAATCAACTCCTAATGATTTAGGATATGTTTTAGAAATTGAAATCTCTATAAAATTGAATTGTAAAGTGATTGGGATACAGTTTGGAAGGGTAGAAACTTAAATATCCACAAAATAAAATATAAATAATATATAATGTAAATATTTTTCATATTATTGGAACATTCTTATAAAAATTAATTTGAAACATGAGATATATCATAAGAAAGAGTGTGGGTTTGAGAACCCCATTCATTAAGTCTCTCTTTACTTCGTCACTTTTCCATATCTTGAATAATGAACTATAGTTTATTAAAATGATTAAATATTAGTGATTTATATTGATATATGTAAATATTTTTAACATAAAATAGATTCAATCTATTCCTTAATTTTATTTTTTTGTCTTTATGGAATTTTGATAACATGTTTTCCCAAAAAAATCTTATTTTTCTTTGATTTGTGTAATTATTTCAATTTCATTAACTAATTAGTATAATTAACTACAAAATCATAAAGTAAAAATATTTACACATTTATATATCATATATAATTTATTTTAATCAATTATAAGATTTTATATAATGAGATAATTGGAAGTGTTTTTGTTAGTGGTTAACTGATAGTAAAGGGATCATATTCTAAAGTGGATTAGCATAATGTATAATATATTTTTATATTAAAAATAAAATATTATTGGATATTAAAAATATTTATATCATGTTAAAATGAATTCTAATGGTTTTAAAGAGGTTTTATTTATATAAATATAAGAGGATATCATATTAGAAAAGGAAAATAAAATCCAAGGATGAAGGGATATTACCCCTTTCTTAAAGTGGTTCGTCGTCAAAGGCATTTAACATCATGAAAATATTTGCATTTTGATTAATTTAAAACATACCTAAGGATGATAAGAGGACTAATAAGGATAATTTTAGGGGTTTTTTCAACTATCAAATGATATAGGATTTGTTTTCCAAGGGTAGAAATATGGGTTATTTATATCTGAGGAAGGAGTATTTTTAGAATTAAATATTAAATAAGATAAAATATAAGTGGTAGAACATGTAATAGTTATATTTTTGACATATTGAATCATATATAAATGTAATTAATATTTTTTATTACTTTTAATTACTTTAAATTTGAATCCAATAGTTTATTAAAAAGGAAATATGAAAAAATTAGAAATTTTTTTATGGAATACTTTTCACCTTAGGCTTTAGAAAGAAACTTTTAGGTTTCTAAATCATGTTTAATTTATTTCAATGAATAATTTTTCAAAATAAATAGTCTTTTGTCAATCCTAATGTTCTTTAAATTAATATTTCATAATTACATCATGAATGACATAATTCAAGATACACTGATTGTAGAAACAAAAAAATTACTATAATGTTCCGTAAATTCAATATAATTTTTTTAATAATATGGAATTATTTCGAGACCACGAAATCTGACTGTACATGATTCCGAGGCTCAGAGTGCCTGAAATGATCCATGGAAGTTTGGTTGAGTTTCAATTAGCGCGCAAAAATAGTTTTCCTGAAAAAGTGGAATAACTCACAAACGGTAGCTCAGACTGAAAATCTGAGACCACTACTTAACTCATGAGAGCATTATTTATTTAAGAAGATACTAACTTTGGCCAGTGTGGGCCACCAATGAATGTTAGTTTTTTTCCATAAATAAAATAATTAAGTGACAATTATTTTATTATAAAATCCATAACTTTTAAATGGTAACTCAGATTGGAAATCTGAGAGTACGTTTGGGTTCATTGGGGTATGTTTCACTTGGGAAGAGCCTAACTCCGACTGACGTGAGTTGAGGGTGACTGTTAATAATTTTCTGAAATTTTGTTCAGGTACGTTCAGTAAACGAACGAGTGGCATTTTGTAACTTTTGAACTGGTACTCGAAATTGATATCTGAGGACACTGTTGAACTTGAAGTGCTGATATTCACTTAAGGAGACCTTCACCCTTACCGTAGTGGGTCGAGGGAGGAAGTTAGTTTTTTGGATTTTCATGGGAGAAGAAAAAAATAAATAACTTTTTATTTATTTTATTTGAAACAACCATTTTAAATTCTTATTGGTGGGGACCACCTGAAATCCCAATTAATGTGTGGGAAACCCTTCGTATTCCCCTAGTTAATGTGTCAACATCAATTTACTTTATAAGGCAACTTAACTTGTTAAATTAATAAACATAATTTAATAAGTTGGATCCTTTTTTTCTTGAGTTTGGGGAAAGTGTTGAAAATTGGAGAATTGGGGAGAGATTTTTGAGGATCATCTTCTCCAACGAAGAACACTATCCAACAAAGATCATCCTTTGGAATAAGAGATCAAGGACGATTCATTAGCCTATATCTGAAACATCTTGCGGGAGCAACAAACACCGACATCACCATCTAATCAACTTCGTCTTCTTCCACGCGCCACCTCCAATGGACAATTGAGGTGGGGGTTTTTTTATATATGTTTGAATTTATTTTATTGATTCTTCATATCCTAAATTCATGAAGACGATGGATAAATGAACATGGCCATCATCTCGCACATAAACTGTTCTCCCCTTTCCTTTAATTTTTCACGGGTTCTTCATGCGTTCTTCAACGCCTAATATTTACTGGCGCTAGAAACACTGAATTTTGCTAAGCGCGATATATGGACATGAATCCCTCAATGCAACGATCGAAAATATGAGATCGTTTAATTTTTTGGGCTTGGAACAAAGCCGCAATGGCTCATGAAAGGAGGCGGCCAAATATTTATTGATGCTGGGAACACAATATTCTATTTAGTGTGACAAATGGACGCTGAGCCCTCAACTTGGGGATCATGAATATGCGATCATTTTATTTTTCGAGCTTAGAATGAATATACAGTGGGCCACAGAAGGGGAAATGTGGAGGTTCAATTCCAACGTATCTTTGTGGGGGAAGCTCTAAGAGAGATAGGCGGTGCTACAGTAGTTCTAGACGTGTGGAGGAAGCCCGTGGTTAGAGTTGCAGGAGAAGCTATTAGCCTGATTGCTTGATAGAATAGTGTGTTAGAATTGTGGGGAAAGAAGAGTTAATTAGATAGAGTAATAGTTGAAAAGAAATGAATTAAAAATCTAAATAAAGTAAAAAAGGAAATCGTTGGAATAAGGGGGAGGCAGTACCATTGTGTGTGAATCCCAATTGAGATGGGTTATAAGGAAAAAGGAATAAAATAATAATAATATTTATAATGTTATTATTATTTTTCATTGTAAAACCATATGTCATTCGTAAACTATCTGTATGAACTCCGTTTCACGAACCATCAGTGGCAGTACGACCCTAACTTCATGACAGAAATTATGAGTCCAATATTGGATATCTTTTTTGGGTTTTTGGATCAGGTACCTAAAAAGCTCAAATAATAATATATTATTATTATTATTAAAACTTTGACCCTCCATAACTTTTGCGTGTGATGTCCTATTGACTTACCATCTATGGCGACGTGATATTATCATTAAGACGATCGATTTAAGTCTAATGTTGAAAATTAAATTCAGGTTCATGGCTCGAGTTCCCGAAACCCCCAACAATATTATTTTTAATATTGCAGCATCTTGTATTCGATATATCTCCCTCAAACGGTGTCTAAATGAAGAACCATTTATATCACTGAAAACCTTAGATCGAGACGGTCCTTTTGGTATACCCCACTTGAGTTTTGGATAATGTTGTGGTACGGTCAGGTTGGATCGAGCACGAATCTAACCAGGCCCCCGGGACTAAATGCCCAATACCTTATAGACCCGACGTCCGATTGGAGCAATGTCTATTGCGTTGAGACCCCTTTTACATGGCGGCCCTTTGGGATACTACTTCGTGGGACTTTTTGTTAGTTTGAGTATCGAACAGTGGATTGAGGATAAGATCCTCCCTGAATTAAGCGAGCTTAGTGGGGGAACCCTATAGCAGGTTGTAACATGAGAAAAGGATCCTCTATGGGTATGTGCTTTGGGATCCTGTGTGGGTCTATGTTCGAGTGTCTCACTTGGATCCGCTCTATGAATCCATGTGGGACTACTCTAGGATTCTATATTGGTCTTTTATACTAGGATCCTCTGTGGGTCTAATGATTTAGGATCTTGTGTGGGTCTGATGATTTAGGATCATGTGTGGGTCTGATGATTTAGGATCTTGAGTGGGTCTGATGATTTAGGATCCTGTGTGTGTCTTCCTCTTAACAGAGTATGATGATTTAGTAGTTACGTCTAATAATCTTTACTATTATACCTTAGTTATACCAGGTGTGAGGTGATTCCTTACCTTCGTGGTGATACCTTAGTGGTATTCTTCTGTGTGGTGTACCTGTTTGGTACTTTCTTTCATGGTGATGACTTTGTGGTATTCTTCTATGTGGCGCACCTGTGTGGTACTGACCTTCGTGGTAATACCTTTGTGGTAATCTTCTATGTGGTGTACCTGTGTCGTACTTTCCTTCGTGGTGAAACCATTGTGGTATTCTTCTATGTGGCGTACATGTGTGGTACTTTCCTTTGTGGTGATAAATTGGTGGTATTATTATATGTGGCATACATGTGTGGTACTTACCATCATGGTGATACCTTTGTGGTATTCTTCTATGTGGCGTACCTGTGTGGTACTTTCCTTTTTGTTGAAACCTTTGTGGTATTCTTCTGTGTAGTGTTACCTTTGTGGTACTCACCTTTGTGGTGTTACCTTCGTAGTATTTCTTCCTTTGTGGAATGGTTGAGCTTTGGGATTTTGAGTTGGACCTTTTGTTTCCTCATGAATGAGACGGGTATACTTGATAACTTGGGTAAATATATAGTCATTTACCTAAGTAGGGTTTTCAGATGTTTACATGCATTTTGTTTTATCCTTTTTGGATTTCGTGAGATATTTCAGGGTCTCAAGGTCCCTACTGAGTATCATTATACTCGCCCCTGCACGGGCTATGCCCGCACCTTGTTGTCTTTGGTGCAGATGAAGGATAGCGCTGACTGAGTATGAGTGTACCAGGACTGGAGGTAGCTCATAGTTGGACATTAGACGAGGCGTATCGTAGAGACGGTTGTTCAATAGTTGTACCTACCCTTCAGGTAGGATCCTTGATGGATGTTCACAAGAGCTATTTTAGTTTTCTTGTACTTTTTCAGTTTTCCTGTACTATCCAGTTGGGCTGGTATTCTAGCCCCTTTTTCATACTGTACACACTCTTTTTACTATACAGTTTACTTGTGTTTGTATCTTGTTTTGTGCTTGGTTACATGTGGTTACAGGTTATAAAGGTAATGCCTTCTTGGTTTTTAGGAATATTCCTTTCTGTGCTAGTTGTCAGCCCCTGGCCTATGGTAGGTGGGCTTGGG
Organism: Viscum album; assembly: GCA_963277665.1. Taxonomy (NCBI): domain Eukaryota; kingdom Viridiplantae; phylum Streptophyta; class Magnoliopsida; order Santalales; family Viscaceae; genus Viscum; species Viscum album. The sequence goes on from OY728141.1 coordinate 1,286,167,565, forward strand.
GTTGTCACAAAATGGGTCATGGGGGACGGGTCCTAACAAATTGGTATCATAGTTGTTGGTTCTACTATAGAACATAGGACACTGATCTTTTTAATGTTAATAGTGTTAAGTGTAGTTAGTGTGGTTATCAGTATAGGGAATCCAGTGTGGGTTCGGTGGACGATGTATCCATACACCAACACCCTAACATCTGATTTCTGACTTAGTGCATGAAAACACTTATTGTGTGTGTGTTTTGAAAAGTTTTCTTGTGTTTTATTTGACTCATCTCACTAGGTATAACTTAATGACCATGAAACACTTGTTCCTTATTAGTATGTCGCTGCATAGACAGCTTGATATGATTCCTGAGAGAGAACACGATGATGGCCCACCGAGTGACGAGGCTCCAGTGTAGGGCCCTCTTACTATGTTCGCACCTTCGGTTGGTGTACCAGGAGTTCCACCAGCCGCACTGGTGAACGGTGCATGCCGACAGAGCACATTTCATGACTTCTAGCAGCATAGGACTCTAAGGTATCGAGGTGAGATAGTTTCCCACGCAGCTGAGGGATGGCTGGAGACGGTTGCTAGAGTTTTCCACCTTGTTGAAACACTAGTACAGTAGATGGTGATCTTAACTACTAGACATTTTCAGTGAGTGGCTAGGATGATGATCTGTATAGTGATGAGGCTTTGGTATGTTGACCATTACCCAAGATAGTACATTTGGGTAGTGTGTCAGCTATATCACTACCTGTTGGTTAGCAGTTACAACTGGCAGTATTGCTAAAGGAAACATATAAGCTTAGTGCCTTATGGGTGATTCAGCATCAGATTCCCCTTAGGTTCTGAGGTGAGCTCGACTCACATGTGTCTAAGGACTGGCTTGAGGAGGTGGATGAGAGTCCTCTAGAGCTTCTATAGCTTCGAAGGGACAACATGTCAGTAGCTGAGTATTAATCGAGGCGTGCCAATCATTCCTGGTACTCGATTAATACGATATGATTAGTGTTTCAGAGCTCGGACCTCTGAGCGAGGAGTCTTTAGGAACTCCAATATAGCCCTATTCCTCTATGCATTCCTAATTATGTTTGGGTGATAGAGAGAACCTTTGTGGTTCAATATTCTTTGGTTTAGCGGATGCAGCCAGTGAATGTTAGTAGTGAGAAAGTAGGAAACTAGCACCTGTCTTAGAGACTTGGGTGTGTAAAAATGTTTCAAGAATAAGAACTGTTAGGGACAGATGAATCTATAGGGATACAGACATGTAAACATAGCTAGGGGAGAAACATGAGGTGGTGTACATTTCAACATGTTACAACCACCCCCCATTGTGGTCCCCACCAGGCTCAGGGAGCTGGAGGACAGGGGAAGTGAGTAGCTAGATTCGGTTAAAGAGTGTGGCCCAAGGACTCTGAGGATGATTAAAGGTATGTTCTATCTCTACTACTAGATGTTGTACCAATAAAATTAGGTACCAATCATTCCTACCATCCACAAATCTTATCCAAGACCTAGAGTTTCTAGTTAAACCATTGACTTGACCCTCACGTCAGGAGATACCTTTTGGAGGAGACTCGATAATCCCACTTACACTGACGGTGTGACCCTCAAATTGACTGTATCTGACAAAAAGGTTGTGGTTTCTCTACAATGATGGAATAGGGTTTTCTTTGGTCGGCGAGAGGGAAACCTACGTAGCACAGGATGGACTCATGCATAGGATGGTGTAGTCAATCACTCCTGAGTCGGCCAGACTTAGCCTGTGGCAGTAAGAGTTTTCAGTTTTCAGTTCCAAATAGAAGTGGCAGAGCATGGGGACATCTTTTCAAAAAATTATTCCAGGATTACCATGCCAAAGGGAAAGGGATGTCTGCCTTGGCTAGGTACTACCATAGATTTGTACCCGACTTCCCCAGTGTAGCGGCACCCTTGTCAGCTTTGACGAAAAAGGGGGAGCCTTTCCTATGGATGGAGAAGTGTCAGCATAGCTTTTAGGAGTTGAGATAGAGACTTACAAGTAAAACTACACTACCCTTGACTTGGTGTTAGTAGTAGCGGTCTTCGCGCTAAAGGAGTGGTGGCATTACATGAGGGGAAAAAGTTTTACAATATACTTGGACCACAAGAGTCTCAGGTATATCTTCTCTCTATATGACCTGAACTTAACACAATGGCATTGGCTCGAGTTCCTCCAGGACTATGACTTCGAGATAGTCTATACTCCTTTCAAGGGGAACGTTATAGCAGATGCACCCAGTAGGAGATCTGGTATACAGCCGCTAGGTGAGGAGATAGAGTAGCTGGTTACTTTACGGATATCCATTGTGGACCGAGATGGAGCAGTTTTTCTTTAGTCTCTCACCATCACTCCCCCACTTCTTCAGCAAGTCAAGGAGGCATAGCATGGGGACACTGACTCCAAGTCCCGATGAGTTCAAATATCCTCAGAGTGGGTACCTGATGGATTTTATAAAGGTGGGGAGTACGTCGACCTCTTCAGAGGACGTACCATGGAACCAAGACCTTCAGCATCAGTACTGGTGGCTAGGGATAAAGAAAGCATTGGTAGATTTTGTATTATGATTCTTCACTTGTTAGAAAGTGAAAACTTCTTAGAGCCAAAATAAGCCTTATGCCGATAGGAGGAGGGAGATCATGTCTTCCTATGGTTCTCACATTGATGAGGTTTTCAAAGATTTGGCCAAGGTGGAAAGTTATCACCGAGGTATATCTATCCTTTTCTAATCCTTCGTAGGGTAGGTGAGGTGGAATATTACTAGGATCTTCCACCACAGTTTGAGAGGGTGTGCGATGTCTTCCACGTATCCCAACTGACGAGATATGTGCATGACCCATCTCACATCATCGACTATGGCGAGATAGACTTTGATGATTGGGAGACATTTATAGAAGTTCCAGTAGAGATTGTGGATCGACAGGAGTGAGTCCTACGTGGGTGGTTGATACCTCTAGTGCACGTATGCTGGCATCATGAGAACCTCCAGGAGAGAACATGGGAGCAGGAGGCTCGAATTCATGCTATGTTCCCTCTTTTGGTTTTTTCCTTTGTTGTGTATTTTGGGGACGTAAAGCCCTAAGGTGGGGAGAATGTAATGTCTCAGAAATTCTGTATAATGTTTTTAATTATATGGAATTATTTTGAGACCATTAAATCTGACGGCGTATGATTCTGAGGCCCGAAGTTTCCGGAATGATCCGTTGAAGTTTGGTTGAGTTTTAATTAGCGCAAGTAAGAAGCTTTCCAAAAAAAGTGGAATAACAAATAAATGGTAACTTGGATCAGAAATCCAAGTTCACTATTGCATTCATGAAGACATATTTACCCTATGTGCGACTAAAGTTTAGTCGGCGCGGGCCTCCGATGAGAAAACCCAAAAACAGCATAACCATAAATAAAATAATTAAATAAATTATTTTATTTTTTAACTGCTTATAACTCACAAACGGTAGCTCAGATTGATAATTTGATACCACCGCTGAACTCTAGAGGGAATGATTTATTTAAGAAGATACTAATTTTTTCTGGAATGTGCCACTTGTGAAAGTTAGTTTTTGTCCATAAATAAAATAATTAAGTGACAATTATTTTATTGTAAAATCCATACCTTTTAAATAGTAACTTGGATTGAAAATCCAATTGTACCATTGGGTTCATTGGGGTATGTTTCACTTGGCCAGAGCCTAACCTCGACTGGCGTGGGTCGAGGGTGACTGTTAATAATTTTCCAAACATTTTTTCTGATACGTTCACTACAAAAAATGACTTATACCAACAGAACATTATTGACAGATAATATATCTGTTGGTAAAAATAACAAATTCCAACAGATATTAAGTTTTATTGGTATTGATTTTAAGTACCAACACTTATTTTTTACCAATCAATATATCTATTGGTATTAATCATTTTACACCAACATATCTTTTACCAATAGTGAAAACTATTGCTTTATCATTCTAATACGAACATTTTTTTTACTAACACTTGAATCTATTATTAATGATAACTATTTCCAACAGATATTTCACCATCAATAAAATTTTTTACAATAAACACATCAACAATAATAACAAATTAAAAGAAACCAATTTTTTATGTAGATTGTTATTTTTATGACCAATGTCAATATTTACTTTTACTGGTTTTATTAAAAATATATCATTAATTGATTTTTATTATCAATTTTTTCTCAAAATTAATAGTGATTATATTTTATCATGTTTTTCATTTAATAAACATTTAAATACTTTTTATAAAAAAATCATTCTGATATTTTAATATAATAATCATAATAAATAAAAACATGTTAATAATTAAAAAAATTACAAAACATTATTGAAAAATATGTTGAAATAGGTCATTAAAAATTAATACCAATTTTTAAATTTTTTTCCATCGAAATAGATCACTCAAAAATATGTTGAAATAGATTATACTAATACCAACATTTGTTTAAAAAAATTATTAAATATACAAATTATATCATACAAATATATATAAATAGATCATTAAAAAATAATACCTATTTACTTACTACCAATACATTATTTATTAATAAAAATTTATATTTTTTTAAAATTAACTTATATAATATTTTTTGTTAGAATTTACTCCATACCGAGTCTCTTCTCATCCACACTTTCATCCCACCGCATCAACGTCACCCAGCCTACCTCATTCACTCTACAGGGGGGAAGGGATTCACTAGTCTTCCTCTTGTTCATTTTTCGGCCTTCTCCCTTTCCACTAACCCAACCTCTCTTCTAGTTTTTTACTCCTAACGCCCTCATCCCAATGTCCCCGCACTTTATTTGGGGGCTTTGATGCTTCTGATTTTACATTAGGAATTCATTGAGGCTACGTCTCCCAATGACCTTTCTCTGGGGGTTGGTTTTGGTTGGAGATGGCCATCAAAGGATTCTTTTGAAAGATTTATCAATTGTTAAGGGGGTATGAAGGATCGTGTTGCAATAGGGTTATTGGATCCTCATCATTTTCTTATTCGTCTTGCGTCTGAAGATGACCTTTCCATTGCTTGGTCCTAAGGTATTCCGCTTTTCGAAGGTATTCATTTTTATTTGTTCCAATGGATATTTTATTTCCACATGAATCGAGATCCCTTGAACATGACAATCTGGGTTAATTTCATAGTATTTCCTACTCCTTTTCAAAACCCCCCTATTTTGTGAATGCTAGGAAATCTGGTGGGTTGATTTTTGTGTTTTGATAGTAGGTTCAAGTCGTTATGACACCAGATAGATCCTTGTATATGTGTCCAAGTGGATTACTCCAAGGCCCCTGTTGAATCTGTGGGGATATCGGTGAGGAATTTCACTATTTTCAGTGGGTGCACTTTGAATCATGGGGAGACTAATGTTCTTCCTGTAACAGAAATGACCATCTTTAGTAGCTTTATGGTCAAGGTCCTATCAAGGAGGTGTTAACTGGATATGCCTCTCGCTCTGGTTAAAATATTAACAAGATCTATAAGGATTCATGTATTCCACTTCTGAATGGTAGTTCTAAATATGGTGGGATTAACCTGAACCAATCAATTGGTGTGTCATTTTAGGCTCAATCTGGGAAGAAGGTACCTTTGCCTAATAAAGGAACCTCCTTATCTGAAGCCCAGATCAGAGTACCAGGGAACTATCTATCTCCTTTGGTTGGTTAATATCTTCCCGTGAGTACATCACCAAGCCTGATTTCAGGTGAAACAGCCATGCAATTGGTCACAATGGGCGGTGTGATTAAAGCTCTTTTATCTCAAGTGTGGTTATATTTTCATGAATGAAAAGTTCCAGTGCTATTATGTGAGACATCATACAAAGTGAAGGAGTCATGTGTAGAAGTTGGGGTGCATAGCAGGTTCAGAATGTTAGGTGAAGATGTCATGGAAAATGAGTAATTTGAGGGATAAGAAGCTTCAAAGACAAAGTGGAAGTAGAAATAAGGTGCTTCTAAGGTTTCTTAACATAGGCAAGCCGAGCAGGGTCACACATAGGTATCCGCTGATTCTACTGATGAATTTCAAGTGGCAGATGACATTCCACAGGATGTGTATGACTATGAAATAGATGACTAGACAGTATCTTTCCTTCTCATAGGTGGAAAAAAGATTAAGAAGGATATTTTGATACGGGATGTTACCTGATAAATAAAGGTAAGAAGACCATAATTAGGAAGGACTACTCTGATCCTCTCAAACCGATGCTCACCAGATCAATAAGGAAAGACCAAGTCCAAAAGACATTTGGTATATCCCCCAAAAAAGGGATAGGCTTACTTAAGTAAGTCATGGAAAATCATCATCCCACACCCAAAACTGATACGAAAAATGTGAAGGTTAACACAAAGGAAGTTGAGAGGTTGGCCAAACCCAGGAAGATATTTTGGAAGTGGATCTTGCCAAAGACACTTCTTTTGCCTTGGAATTTCACTCCAAGGTGGATTTAAATGATTAGGTTAATGGAATTAAGTCCCCAATTAAGGATGTCAATAAAATGATTAAAAGAGAGTTAAAATTAAGCATAAATGATAATCAAGTAATGTGGAATAAAAAACATGATCTCATTCTGATATGCGACATTAATGAAGGGAATATAAACATGGAAGTGTGTATCAAGACACTAGAAAAGTTGGCCTTCTGCTTCGTGGATTTAATGAAAGAAATCCTAGAGACAAAGGAAATTTCCGTTAATTGGAGCTTGTATAAGGTACAAGGATCTAGTAATTTTAAATTTTCGTGGAATTGTCTAGTGATGGTATATGTAGTCTAATTTGGATACATTTACTTTGGGCTGAAATATGTTATTAGAGGTGAATATTAATTAGTAAAAATAATACTAGAATATTCAAATATGAAAAAATAACAAGTGAATATCCCTTTCCAACCCTCACTTCCCATTGCACTTCCCCAATTCCCACATATGTGTCCCATGCCACCCTCGCACCAGTGATTTTTTCCTACACTCTCACACCCAATTCATAGCCACCATCGACACCTGAATCAACACCCACACACTCTTTGATTTTTTTTCATCGCTTGAACTTCTCACTTACAAACACTTCATTACTTTTTTCCTCATTCAAATATAAAGTTGAGACATTGGGAGCAGCCTGATCATAAACCTAATTATTTTCTAATCGGTTGAAGATTTAACCTCTTATTGGGTATGTGTTTCTTCTATTCATGTTTTATGAACATAAAATGTTGGGTAGTGTTTGAATTGATTTTCAGTTGGGGTTTTATATAAATTCTAATTAAAATGAGTTTTTTCCTTTTCTTTTTTTGATTTGAGGATACTAAATCCATACTTCTCTATATTATCTCTAATTAATTGAGTCAGGCCCCCATACTTGTACACAAGAATTACCATTTAATACTTTTCCAACTTATTAAAATGTACAGAAATATAGTACTAGACCAGAGCATGCAAGTAGGGAAATCATTAAATTTATCTCACAGAATGCTTTATTTGATTTTACATTAAGTTGTCTTATTTTTTTTCTATTGATACTCTGTTTCGTTTATACTATCCAAATAGTGCTAAAAATATATCTAAATGGATATATAATTTGATATTTGGCCCACTTTCATGCATTATTACACCATTTTCATTATTATTTCCATATCTACAATTTAGATTGGTCATTCTAATTAATATACAAATTTTCAGGTGATCTAGTTATGTTTTTAGATGTTTTATCCATGCAGAGCATTCATTTAATAAATTGTGCAAAGATGTAATCATCTATTTGAAAGATCCAATAAATGGTATACTTTCCATTGATGTTGTTTCTACGGAAAAGAAACATTTAAAACTATTATAACCAGTCAATTTATTTTCCATTATAAATTGTAAATGTTTATGTTCATGATGGTCATGGTAATTATTCTTATACTTTTTAATGTGTAGAGTGATGCGTTATTTTTTTCTATGGATGGATCTTTTTTTCCAATTAATTTTCAAATTTGTGGAAAGAGAAATTAATAGAAAAAGAAATAAGATCACCTATAATTTAATGTTTATATATATTATCCATTGATGAATCATATTACTAAATAGTAATTTAGCTTCATTATTTTGATTTTTTTGAAACTCCTATGATCTATAATAAGCAGTTTGAAAAGACAAGTAATGTTTTTTCTATTAAATGAAAGTTGTCACACAAATTCCCAAACAAAACCACTCCAGTGACAAAAAAACTATTTCCAACAAGAAATTTGGATACACACATCCTGAATAAATAACATAAATTTCATGGAAGCTGCATTAAAATGTAAACAAACAATATGTCAGTGGTTCAAGTTCCAATAGACCAAACCACCCCACCCATTCATAAAATAAAACCAATTCTGTATACATTGATTCAAAGAAGATACATCAACCACCACTATCTGATAGAAAAAAGGAACCCTATTTACAGTGTGATTCTCTAGCAATAGAACAATTATTATAGACAATAATTTGTTGCATATGTGAAGTACACATCTGTGCCCATGTAAAAGATAATAGAAATTCTTCCAGACACTATACAAACACAGTAACCATTTAATACTAGGATTCATATGCATAAGTGATCAAAACACACATCATCATGCCTATTTCTCTATTTTTAAAATGTGCAGTGGTTATTCGTTCTGAAAACAGAGCTCTGTGGTGTTATTATGGCCCTTTCATTCTCATATGATATGAAACCTAGGTAAAACTAAAGCTGTAATAGTTTATTAGCATGAATAATACTCTGTTTTAAATTAAGGAATCAAGAAAAAAAGCATCTACAACACTCTTTTAAATGATGATACACCACTGGTTATAATTGTTGCTATATTGTTGTAGCAAATGAGATCACTAATTCACAATGTATGATTTATTCCAATCCTGTATTATAGTAATTCCATCACTGGTAATGGCATTTCTTCTTTGTAGCATATGACCTTCCATACTTCAATGACCATCATATATTTTTCTCCACACATTAGTTTGTAGATCTTTTCCTCTAATGAAAAATATGAAGTCCATATAAAAACTCTGAATGGAATATTCTATCTTATTATATAGGTTATTCTTTTTTCTTTTTATGCAACGTAGTAGACAATGATTTTTATTTTCCAAATACGGAGTCCACGCACATCATAATTTAAGCCTATATCCACTCACTTATGATTCACATACTACATCGCTTACAAAAGGTCTTGTATGGTAGAAAAAACCTGCCATCATGAGAGAACTGCCATCATGAGTGAACTTCCATCATAGTATACTAATAGATCATTTATACATCATATGTTGAGATTTCATCAGTGGTTATCAAGAAATTAAATATAAATTAATACAACTTAAACCCATTTAATTGATTTCTAATAATCCCAAAATCAACAACTTAGCTTTTCTGAAACATTTCTCTACATGAATATATTTTCATATCTTTTTATTTTAATGGAATTTTCTGTAGAATTCTCTCACATCACATTATTTCCATGTTGAATGTATCTGTTATGTTTCATTCCTCTTGTAGGATCATTTTTCTTGAATAGAGTTCCTTGATAAGAGCACATGCAAGGTAACCACATCGTATGTGCCTTGGCATTTTGTTAATGAAAGATTGAAAGATTTTATATTTATTGGTGTTCATATTTATGATATGATATCCTGATATATTTTACATATATTTCTTAAAGTAGGAATGCATATATTTCAAATTTCATTTCATTGTAGCCATATTTGGGTGTTCTCTGAGTTATCACAATTGTAATTGACATATTGCAGTTCCATAGGTTGTAGGCTAGTATTTGGAGTTTTCTCTAATTTTAGGGGCATTTTTTATGTTATTCATTCTAATTGTGGTGGTTTTTATTTTTAGGACGTGTGTGGATTTCTGATTTTAGATTAGAGTAAAAAAGAAGAGTTTCACTGACAAATCAAGTGATAAAAATATATCATTTACGCATCATCTATCGTAGGCTTTGAAACACATATTTATGGAATATTTAAAATTTTAAATGCATTATTGATTTTTCACATTTTTGTATTTGTAATTTTGGTAATCTTAAATCGTAGGCAAGCACATATTTATGGTATTTGTAGCTTTCTAAAGTAATGTTTTTTCATTTGTAATTTATTTAGAGTTTGTTCATGATATTTATCCCTACCTTCATACTAAAAATGAATTAATCTATATAATTGTTCATTTAAAAATATATCTTTTGAATTTTTCCATCAAATTATTAATACATAGGATTAGAAACTTGTTAATTCTCATTTTAATTTGATCAATTTCCCAAGAACTTATGTTTTTTCTAATTGATTCTTGTAATTTTTTGTGGATAATCCATAGTACCTATGATATTGGATATTTGGAGGAGTTTTGTTGCTATTACTGGTCATTTGGAATTCTATTGGTTAGGCATTTGGAATGCAGGTGGTGATAGGCATTTGGAGAGGAGGTCCACATCAGTAGACACCGATAATTTTCTTTTTTACCAGCCAAAATATAGTTTTAATGTTGGTTATTTTGGTTATTTAGGTTATTTCAAAACAATTAAAATATGTTCATTTTGTTTTTGATTACTTTGGTTTTGGTTGCGAAAACAGTTTGGTCGGTAATTAAAAAATCATTGGTTGATTATTTCAGTTGTTGAAAATATTGAATCTTTTTAACTGAACCGACCATTTTCTCAGCCCCACAAGCACATTGGATATATCTAATTTAATTTTAATGATCCACTCTTTGGATTTCCTTTTCGAAATATTTACAACATAGATATAGGGAAAATAAAATATTTCACCTTTCATAATGAAATGAATCAAAACTGGAAATAACGTACAGTTATTCCAATAATTTCACTATGTATTGCTTCTAATTTTTTTCTTATGATCATATTAATCATATTACAAAAATCTATAGGCCTAAAATACTCAATATTTATGGTGTCCATGTCATTTTATCTCCACTCCCCTTTAAAAACATTAAACTCAATACATGTCTTCTGTAATCTCTCAACTCTAGTTCATAATAGTATTCTACATTTATCCTGGCACAAACATTAAAGTACTCTGCATGAATGTTTTCAGTGATATGTTGAATAGTAAAAGTGTAGCTCGGCTTGAGTCATGGATTTTGTTATGCATGCAGCATTTATACATCCAACATTTTGTCTTATGTGATTCTATGTATGCAAGAAAGCATTCTGTAATCTCCATATACTGAAAGGCCTTTGTTTTTGTATACTACAGACTGCATACATTTCTCTCTATAAGTAAGCAACTTCAAATTTCCATAAACCTTTTTAGATCTATTTTTATCATCTTCTGTTCCCATTTTAGAATAGGTGGTCTTTTTCTTTGTGACCATGTCATGACTGAGTTAGAATGCAGGAAGAGGATGCCCTGGCTTCATGCATTAAGGCAACTCAAATGTATGGGAGGTGAGTGCTTGTGGGCACCATAAAGGTGATATGAGAAAAAAAATTGTTGATGCGGAGACTCATGGTGGTGCATTCGCACAGTGAAGACATGGGGAACATGTCATGATGCAGAAGAAGATGTTTGGTGTTGGAGAAAGCTCGTTGGCATGGGTCGCTGAAGCTCATTGGTCCCTGGTGCTGGAGCTGGAGTTGGCTCATTTGCATGGAAGAGCTAGTGTTGGAGTTGTCTCACTGACATGGATGAGCTGGTGCTCAAGGTGACTCACTGACATGGATGGGATGGTGCTCAAGCTAGCATGGATGAGATGGTGCTGGAGTTGACATGAATAGAGTTGGCGCGGATAGAGCTAGTTTTCTGGATGTGTGGCTCACTGGAATGGATGGCTCATTGGATTGGCATGGCGGTGTTTTAATGGATCCTGTGTTTTTGTATTAATTTTCATTATAAATATAACTAATTTTTTATAATTTTTAACTTGTGCGAAAACTTCTTTTTAATTATTATATATTATATATGAGAAATTAATAAATATAATATGAAATTGTATTAGAAATAAAAATTTATAATTTTTATTAAAATTTAATTTGTAAACATATATTATATTGTAGTACTATTATTACCAACAGAAAAATTTGTCATTAGAACATGTTCCTAACCGTTTTAACCAACATATATATTATCTATTGGTATTATTATAATTGTAACAGAACTATTTTATCTGTCGCAAAAACATTTAGCGACCGAGTTTTTACCGACAGTTTAGTGAAAAGGATATATATGTTGGTAAAACGTTTTACCAACAGAAAATGTAGTTTTACCAACAGATATGACCCTGTTGGAAAAAGCAAAATATTTTGTAGTGGTTCAGTAAACATATGAGTGACATTTTTTAACTTTTGAACCGGTACTCGAAATTGAAATTCGAGGACACTGTTGAACTCATAATGCAGATATTCTCTTAAGGAGACCTTCACCATCACCGTAGGGAGTTGAGGGTGGATGTTATTTTTTCAGATTTTCATGGGAGAAGAAAAAAAAATTCTTTTTATTTATTTTATCTGAAACCACCATTTTGAATGCTTTGTGGTGGAGATCACCAAAAATCCCAATTATTGTGGGGAAAACCCTTGGTATTCCACCTAGTTAATTTTCCAACCACAATTTACTTAATAATCCAACTTAACTAGTCAAATTAATAAACATAATTTAATAAGTTGGCTCTTCTTTTTCTCGAGTTTGGGGAAAGTGTTGGCAAAGGGAGAATTAGGGAGAGATTTTGGAGGATCATCATCTCTAATGAAGAACACTCTCCAATGAAGATCATCCTATGGAATTAGAGAATGAGGATGATTCTCGATCCCAGATCGGTAACATCTTTTCGGGAGAAATTAACATTGATGTCACCATCTCATCAACTTCGTCTTCTACCTCGCACCACATCCAACAAACAATCAAGGTAGGGGTTTTTAATATATGTTTTAATTTTTTTATTGATAATTCAAATCCTAAATTCATTATGATGATAGACAAATGAAAATGTCCATCATCATGCACATAAACCATGATCCTATTTCTTTTTATTCTTCACGCATTCTTTATACGTTCTTAAACGCCTAATATTTATTAGTGCTGGAAACACAGACTTTTGTTGATCACGATATATAGACACAAATCCCTCAATGAATGGATTACAAATATATGACCATTTAATTTTTTGGTCTTGGAACAAAGCTGTAATGGCTCGCAAAAAGAGGTGGACAAATATTTATTGACATTGGAAACGCAATATTCTATTGATCACGACATATGGACGTGAAGCCCTCAACACAAGGATTGAGAATATGCAATCATTTTATTTTTTGGGTTTAGAATAAACATGCAGTGGGCCGCGAAAGGGGAAATGTGGAGGTGTAATTATGGCGTGTCTTTGAGGAATAAATTCGGGTGAGATAGGTGGTGCGACGGCGGTTCTAAATGTGTGGAGGAAGCGTGTGGTTAGAGTTTCCGGAGAAGCAGTGGGCTTGAATTCTTGTTATAATAGTGTGTGATAATTTTGGGGAAAGAAGTGTTAATTGGAGAGAGGAATAGTTGAAAAAAATGAATTAAAAATATAAAGAAAGTAAAAAAGGAAAACATTGGAATAAGGGGGAGGCGCTACCCTTGTGTGTAAATCTCAATTGAGATGGGTTATAAGGAAAAACAGAATAAAATAATAATAATATAATTAATGTTATTATTATTTTTTTTTTGTAAAACCATAATTCGTATGTAACTTATCTGTGTGACCTTGGTTTCATGAATTTTCAGTGGTAGTACAACCCTGAATTTGAGACGGAAATAATGAGTCCAATATTGGGTGTCTTTTTTAGGTTTTTGGATTGGGTACCTGAATAGTTCAAATAATAATAATAATATATTATTATTATTAAATCTTCAACCCTCCATAACTCCTACATGTGACGTCCGATAGACTTACCATCTATGGTGACATGATCTTGTCATTAAGATGGACTATTTAAGTCTAATGTTGAATATTAAATTCAGGTTCGTGGATCAGGTTAATGAAACACCCAATAATATTATTATTGTTATTGTCGTATCTTGTATACGACATATATCCCTCATACGGTGCTGAAATGATGAACCTTATATGGCACCAGAAACCTTGATTAGAGACTGTACTTTTGGTATACCCCCCTTGAGTTTTGGATAAACTGGGGGTACAACAGGGTTGGATTGAGCACAAATCCAACCGGGCCGTCATAACTAAAGGCCAAAAACTTACAGACCGGACCTCTGATTGACGCACCATCTATTGCATCCAGGCCCCTTTTTTGGGGTGTTCCTTTCAGATACTTCTCCATGAGACTTCATGGCAGTTGGAGTATCGACCAGTGGATTGAGGATCGGATCATCCCAAAATCAAGCAAGCTTAGTTCGGGAATGTTGTAACTGGCAGTAACATGGGAAAAGGATTATGTGTGGGTCTGTGCTTTGGGATCCTGTGTGGGTCTTTGTTCATGAGTCTCACTTGGATCTGCTCTAGGAATCCACATGGGACTACTCTAGGATCCTACGTGGGTCTGTTCTACTAGGATACTATGTGGGTTTGATGACTTATGATCTTATGGGGGTCTGATGACTTAAGATTCAGTGTGGGTCTGATGATTTCAGATCTTAAGTGGGTCTGATAATTTTAGAATCTTGTGTAGGTATTCCTCTTAATAGAGTAAGAATATTTAGTAGTTTCATCTAATCATCTTTACAATTATACCTTAGTTATAATTGGTGTGAGCTGAGTCCTAACCTTCACGATGATACCTTTGTGGTATTCTTCTGTGTGGTGTACATGTGTGGTACTTTTCGAAGTGGTGATACCTTGGTGGTATTCTTCTATGTGGCGTATCTGTGTGGAACTTACCTTCGTGGAGATACCTTTGTGGTATTATTTTGTGTGGTGTACCAGTGTGGTACTTTCTTTCGTGGTGAATCCTTTGTGGTATTCTTCTATGTGGAATACCTGTGTGGTAATTACCTCTTGGTGAAACCTTAGTAATATCTTCTGTGTGGAATACCTGTTTTATATTTACCTTCATGGTGATAACTTTTTAGTATTCTTCTGTGTGGCGTACCTATGTGGTACATTCCTTCTTGGTGAAACCTTCGTTGTGTTGTTCTATGTGGTTTTACCTGTGTGGTACTCAATTTTGTGGTGTTACCTTCATTTTATTCCATCCTTTGTGTAATAGTTGAGCTTTGGGATTTTGAGATGGATCATGTGTTTCCTCATGAAAGAGACAGGTATACTTGATAAAATGGGTATATGTATGTTCTTATACCTAATTAGGGGTTTTAGATGTTTAAATGCCTTGTGGTTTATCCTTGGTGGATTTTGTGAGACCTTTGAGGGTCTCAGGGTCCCTACTGAGTATCATTGTACTCACCCCTGCACGGGCTACACCCGCACCTTGTTTTGTTTGGTGTAGATGACAGACAGTGCTGACTGAGGACGAGAGTACCTGGACTAGAGGGAGCTCAGAGGTGGACATTATATGAGGCGTACCATAGAGACGGGCGTTCGAGAGCTATAACTACCTTTATTGTAGGACCCTTTGCGGGTGTTCACATGTGTTGTTTCAGTTTTCTTGTACTTTTTCAGTTTTCTTGTACTTTCCTCGTGGGTATGTATTCTGGACCCTTTTTCTTACTATACACACTCTTTTTACTATACAGTTTACTTTTGTTCGTATCACACTGTGTTCTTGGTTGCGTGTGTTTATAGGTTATAAAGGCAATACCTTCTTAGTTTTAAAGAATATGCCTTTCAGTGCTAGTTTCCAGCCCCAGGCCTATAGAAGGCGGGCTTGGGCTAGTCACGGAATGGGCCCCGGGGATGGGTCATGACATTTACAATTCACCTAAAAATTAATTTATTTTATTAAATTATGTAAAAATAACCCATGGATAGTTTAAATATGATGATTCTAAAAATGAAATCAATTTTATCAAAAATTTATATATGATAGTTAATATTATTTTTTAATAATAAATCATGATCATTAATAAATACATTAAAATATAAAAATTAATAAAATTCTTATTTTTTATTGTTTTTTTAAAATCGATATATATTTTAAAGAAATATAATATTTATATTTACATAAATTAATCATGTTAAATACTATTATTATTACATTTAATTATTTTTTGGCCATATTTTTATTCCAACGTTCTAGTCACTGTTCATAATTGTCATAATACTATTCTCAACGGACATGTTACTTTTCCAAGTAGTATGTTTACTATTAAAATAGTAAGATTTCTATTCAAATTACCATATATCATAATATAAATAAAAAATATTCTTTCATTAAAAAAACACTACAATTTATATTGAGGTTCTTCATTTTCATTTTCTAAAATATCGATTTGTTTATTTATATTTTGTTTCATTTACATAGTGTTGTCCATGGGCGGGATGATTATATTTGATCAGGGTGATCTAATTTTTCCTTTTTTTTGTTTTTCAATTTTCTATTTTTTTCCCCTTGTAATATTTGAAATTGTTTATGGGATTAGTAAAGGGAATATGTAATTATTTTTAATGAAAGATTTATTTCTTAGTTTCTATCGGGACATAGGCTTCTCATACATGAATAGAATTTTTTTTATATGAATAATCATTACAATACTAAATAAACACTCCTGAGGACTATAATAGTTTTTTTGAATAAATGGAAAACAATCTTTTAATCCAGTGAATGATCTTTAATGTTTCCCCTAAATATCTTCCCATTTAGTACACTTCATAGACCTATAATGCATTAAAAAATTCTTAATAACATTTTGATGTAAAACTTATGAAAGTTTGATCTCATATTCTTGTTGTTGGTAAACATAAGGGATATAAATATATGTTCATAAAAATATTCATATAAGAATAGGGTATGTGATCATGAACATAAACTACATGGTACATACCCAACCAATCATAGATCATAAACAATATTCTTTTCATTAAATTTTTTCAATTACAAAAACATGGAAGATAAGGTTGATAAATCATCATAAGTAAATCATAAATCATAATCACGTGTTTTAAATTTTCTGGAAACATCATATATATAGAAATCTGTATCATACATTATGGTTAACTTCCAAGTCTATAAATATATTTGATCATTACTTATAAACTTTTTTCCCTTCATGGATAAGGAAAAACCTATTTCTTATAGTGGATTATGACAAACATGTGTCCCATAATGGATTAGGACACATCGTTTTCAAATAGCTAATTGGGAGACATTAGCTTCAAATAGTATATCAGGAGACATCGGTTTCCCATAGTGGATCAGGACACACCTATTTTTCATAGTTGATCAAAATACACCACTTTTCATTAATCGATCAAGCCCATAGACTTTTATACCTTTTATATCTCCTTGGATATAAATCTTTACTGAATTTATTTGAGGGACATATAGGGCCCACCAATCACGTAATGAAAATAATTCATATATGTGAAACCAGATCAAATAAAATTCATCATATCATAACTCAATGAATTAAATAATATTCCTAAATATTTTATCACATCATAATATGTGGAAAATATATTGGTTTCATAATCATTTCATCATTTAAAACCAATAAAATAAATCAGGTTTCATAAGTGTTCTTTCATGGAATAATCTGTGGAAGAGAAATGAGTTTCTTTAATATATTTTCATCATAAACATAAACCACTAAGATGATTAATAAAAATTTTATTCATTTTTTATATCCCAAGTAATGTATAAATTATCTCAAAGGATTTCATCTTCAATGGAAAATAATTTTTTAAGGACACTTGGACAATTTCTAGAGGAAAATATAATTTTTTTCCCTTAAAATAAAATTAAAACCTAAATCATTTTGTAAATAATTTTCCTTTAAAATATCTTTAATCAAATATAACAGAATATTTAAAAATTATAAATAAAATTCACTATTTAAAATATATTTTTTCTTTGAAATTTTTTTTTAATACAATATTTAGAATATATGGTCTAGGAAGGAAAATTTTTTTCTACCCAAAAGATTATTATTCAAAAAATAAATCTTCTTATATTTTATGTACATATAGAGATGAAAATGAAGCAATGACATGTATTATCATAACATAAAAAGATTAAATTAATTTTCAGGAGTTTCTTGAGATATATATTATAATATATTATCGTTAAAACATAATCATAAAAAATTAGAATGAATGATGAGATTGTAACATAAAACTCATACTACTTTGGTAACATTTAATTGTATTTCTCATTAAATAATAACATTAAATATCGTGAAAATATGGATATTCAAGATATAAAATATCAAATGGATATTATATAAACCTTGTGGAAGAAGATATGTGTTTGAAATAACCATATATCCCAACAAAGGCATATTGAGGCAAAAATCCACTTCTGATTTGGTAATTGTCAAACCATGTACCCCATTAAAGATTTATCTTTTAATGTATATGTAAATATCCATAACATTATGTATAACAATACTAAAATAAATTCATGGGTCGTATATTCAACCCAAAAAATAAACAGGTGATGAATACAGAATGTGTCTTATAAAAGTGAAAAGTGAGATAGAAATCCTTCACCATATGTCTTGTCTCCCGTTGTACTCATTTAAACCTCCCTCTCTAATAGATGCATCCTTTTGGATATACTATTAAAGAACCTAGGTATGGGATCTTGAGAGTACCAATAGCTTTACAATGTGACTAATAATATTGGGGAGATAATTTTGTAGGGTTTGTTCGAGTTAAAGGGAATTAAATGTGTGAATAATTGAAGGATGGTTATTTTCTTCTATAAGTGGATGAAAAGAATAGAATTGGAGACTACTTGTAAATTTTCAAAAATACTTAAAAATAATAAAGTAATTATAATGATAAAGCATCCAAATGACCCTAGGTTCAATCCTGGGAAGAATAATTTGTAAATATTTCCATGAAGTTATATTTTTACATGTTGGAAAGTTTATTCTACCCATATATTCTTAGTATAACCCCATGATAAACCCATTTTCACCTTACCATTGGTAATTAATTCTTACTGCATTCACTAATCATTTTAATAAAAATTAAGTTGATCTTATTATATGACTTAAATTACTATTATTCTAAATATTTAATCAAATTTTTAAAATTCTATTTGTAAAAAAGGATAATTTTAATTTAAAATTAATCCCATATACACAATGAGAATACATGGTTTTAAAGAGAAAAAGTTCATTTTTCAATGCTTTTATATCATAATTAAAAATGATATTAATTCAAATGACCTACATTGAATTAATATATATAATTGAACATGTGTAACCTTGAAATTATGTTAATATATAATTTAACATTATAAACAAATTAAAAAATGGTTGTAGTTAATTAAAATTCAATATTTTTTCCATATTTAATGGAAATTAAGAAAACGCAAAACATAACAATTATCTTATAATAAAATTTTGATTTCAAAAATTAATTTCATTTTATCATTTTATTTTTATAAAATAGCAATAATTTTATTTTAATACATTCTCATAAAAAATAAAAAACAATTTTGAAGATAACATATTTTTAAGGAAAATAATAACATTTATAAAAACTAATTAATTAATTACAAAATATTTATAAATGAATTAATATTAAGTAGTATATTTATATGTTTATTGCATAAATTAAATTATACTATTAATATTCACAAATTTAACATTTCGGTAAAGATTGTCATATTTAAAATAATAATGTAATTTGGCTTGTGGAGGATTGGGGTCACATTTCATGAATGATATCATTATTATGAATAATGTAAACTAAACTCTAAATTATATTCAATGAAATATATACTATGTATAACATGTAAAAAAATATGAAACCAATGTTTTTTATAATGAATTTTATTGAAATGAGTAAATTTAAATTGAAAGAAATTACAAAATATAAGGGTGTAACATTCTACCCACCTATAATTAATTTAACCTTTGAAATTAATCTCAGTATTCAAAGGATTAAAATTTGAAAATTACTTAATTGAAACCTATATCTTATAAATGTTTAATAAAACTCCCCTTAAAAATGGAATGTTGGAATCATTGTTGTAAACTAACGTAACATGAAACATGGATTTCATATATAGGAACATATGTGGGATAACTGAAAAAATTGATATAGAAGAGGACACTAATTCCCAAACAGAAATGGAGAGTGATAAAGCACATTGAAAAAATTAAATTGGGTGATCCAGAAAAGGTTAACGACTAGAAATCTATTAAACAAAGAGGTGTAAAAATGTTATTGATTTCATCAATAATGATGATAACGTGACAATATTTTGTTTTAAGATCATTTTCAAACTATTGGGGAATTACATTTCTATCTAGATTGATAATATATGGAATATATTTTCTAAATATCCATTAATTTTTTAGGCACAATTTAATCCATTAGTAGGTCCTTGATATTTTTTTATTTATTCTCTTACTATAAGTGATGATTTTTTATATGTTTGATACAAAAAATATAGTCCATAAAATAATGGTAATTCATTACTTATATCTATAGTTTAAAAAAGATATCATTGATTATACATCATGGATAAATATTCATATTGTAATGTAATATATAAATATCTAAATTCTCATCCAAAGTTTAACTTAAATTGTTCCATAAATCATTAACATTATGACCCATCCAAAATATTAAAATACAAAACATTATAAATATAGTCACTAAATTTTAAATATGATACTATCATTAATCACCCAAAAAACATGATGTAGCTCTAAATTTATACATACCAAACATCTTCATACCATTAATATGCCTTCTCTCCAAGTATTTAAATAACATGAACTACCATAAATAATTATAGAAAACATACTTTTCTCTTTATTCCATACAAAAACATATTTTTGGAGGTATTTATTAAATAAATAAAAAATTGTAATCTCTCTAAATGAATGAATAGGACAGATTGTTTACAAATCATTTATCAGTTTTCAGGTCATCAATACTATCCATTTTCATTTCTCCAAATCAATAATCAAATAATCGCAACATAACTATCATCATAAACAACATTTGAAGTTTTATATTTCCTTGAATAAAAATATCACCTTTCCATTCAATCACTTAGCTAGTTCATGAGCATCATTCACTATATTCTTTAAAATCCATGCTAAAAACATATACATAACAATCCATTAATATGTCAGAAATCATAATTATTGAATCCAAATACAAAAATACTTACATTCTTTTATTTCATTGAATATCATAGAATATTTCATTCTTTGTTCATGAAGTAAATCCTTGGTTCAGGGCATTGAGTTAGTTAATTTCCATTTTCTCCAATAATAATACATTTAAATACTAAAAAAAGATTCACTCTATTAACATATTTTAAACACATGTAAAATATTATCCCCATTTAAGGTATTATTTCAGGATTTTCTTCCCACCTTCATGGCATTTATAAAGTAGAATATTCTTTTCTATAATTCAAATACAACATGAAAATTCCTAAATTTCCATATTCATATTATTCTATGTGTCAGGAATCTCATTGATGTTCATGTTATTAATCATATATCACTATATATTATTAGGAATAATCACCATATATTTATATCCATTGATTATATAATTTATTTTCCCATATATATTGAATTTTCATTATATTAAATGTTAAAATTATTCATTCAAGATAGAGAAATTGAATAAATTAAAAATAATATTTTGGAAAATTAAAATCATGGTGGGATACCCAGTAAGCGTAAAAGTCACTTACGGGATGTCAAACACATAATGCCTGCATCTTTAATCCATGTCACTGTAGGTTTATCATAGGTAATTAACTATCCTGGTCTATTTAAATCCTTCATGGTGGTTCATAAAGAGTTTGTATGTTTCCAAACTATATCACATGGGTGTTTCTAGCCATGTTTTAAGTAATTCCCATTGGGATGCACCAATACCTGGTTGTTCCAAGTTTAATACAATGTATTTCAGGTAGTTTCCCCTAAGTACACCTATGAAAAATCCACATCCACTTATAGTATCCATATGTGGATTTATTTATTAGAAACCACTCAATTGATCTATTACCAAAATTCAAGGACAAAATCCAATACTTTCACTCATCCCTATTCTTATCCTTTGTCATTCTTTTAAGGAGATCCATAAGTTTTTCTCACTCATGTTTCTAATGGTTAATTAAAATATCCCTATCTTACTAACAAGACTAAACCATATATCACATATGTGGATATTACATGTTTTAAGATGAATATTCATTTAATTAATAAAATTCCTCCATAGGGATTATAATTGTTTAGTGACTTTGTAAACATGGAACATAATATTCTAAGATGGTGAATTATCATCAATGGTTTACACTAAGATCATCCCATTTAGCTCTCTTCATTGATATACCCTATAGAAATATTACACATAGCCTAGGGAAATGAAGCATGATTATGGGTGAGATTAGGTGCTTAGTAAGTGTAAAAATAAAATATATAAATATAAGATCATTTGAAACTAAGAGATAATAATACAGATTTTTGATAATGGACATTACTAATGATGTTCATAACAAACCTCTCATTGATCATAAGTATGAGTCATGTCATGAAAAAAATTCATTAAAAAATAGTCCATATGTGTGATAAATCATCATAAATAAATTTTGAACCATAATTAATTTTCATAAAAGTGTAAAACCATCATAAATATAGAAATAAATTTCAAACATTATGGTTAACTACCAAGACAATCGATGTAGTTGATCATAAATTATCACCATTTCCCCATTATAGAGTAGGACACACCACTTTACCATAGTGGATCATAACACACCAATTTCATATTTTGGATCAAGGAACAAATGTTTCCCTATAGTGAATCAAGATAGACCTATTTCTTATAGTGGAGTAGGAAAAACCAATATCCCATAGTGGAGAAGGACACTCATATTTCTGATTGTTGATCAAGAAACACGTTTTCCCCATAATGGATGTGGTCGCACCAGCTTTACAAAGAGGGTCAATCTAATCAACTTGATTCCTATTTTTTCTCAGGATATATAAAAATTTACATACTAAATTGTTTTGAGATATACGTCTCCACCATTACATATTGAAAATCATATGTATGTGTGCAATAAGTTCATAAATAATTCTATATATCATAACCCGTGAAATTAATAATATTCAATAAATATTTCATCATATTGTTATATGTGGTATTGAGAGAGGTTTCATAATAATTTCATCATTTCATCATAGCATTAACCGTGGATAAATTATTTCTTAAAAGAGTTTTATCCTAGTACAACACTTGAAAAATAAATAAGTATCATAAATATGACATCATAAAAAACATAAACCATTTACAGAAAAATAGGATTGTAATGCTAGGTTTGTATCCCCAATAAATGATAAATTATCTCAAAGGATGTCATATTTGATGTAAAATAATTCTTGATAGGACACATAGACCATTTTATGAGAAAATATCTTCTTAGAATTGAAAAAAAAATTAAAATAGAAAATATTTTAAAAATAATTTTCATTGAAAATTAACATGGAACGTATAAAGGGTTTAAGAATAATTTAAAAAATTTCCAGAACAAAGGAAACTTTTTATTTTAATAAACCATTTTATGAAAATTTGGGAATCATTTTTCTTAAAACCATGGTTTGGGATTAAAAAAATTCAACCACAAAGATGTTTTCCCATAAAAACATTATTTTGAACTATTTAGAATATAAATAGAGTAAAATAAAGGGATAACATTTATTCTGCAGAAATAATAATATGAGAAGAAAATTAAGTATTTTTCTGAGGGATAGATACCCTTATTTAATCATTGGAAACATAATCCTAAAAATTCCTGAAAAATGGATGATAGGGTAAATCAATACTCTAACCACTTTTGAAACACATGATTATTATCCCAATTAACAAGTAATATTAAATGAAACATATAATATAATGAAAATAATGTTATTAATGATATAGCAAGTCAAATGGGAATTATTTACAACTTCTAATCAAATATAAGTGCATATCATAAACATATTTGTCCAAAAAGTAAAATTGTGAAAAACAATGTGATACTATATTTATAAAATATTTAACATAATCCCCATGAAAAAGAGATATTGAAATAGATATGTAAATAAAAATAAATTTTTTGATAATAATCATAAAATAAATTCATGGAAATTATATAGGCCATATAAATAAAATGTCAGTTTAGTTTTCCACATGTCTTAGATAAGTAAAAAATGATATATTGAAATACAATATCATAAATATTGACTTCAATTATATGATTTCAAACGTCCTTCTCTAGGAGAAACCTCCTTTTAATCACCTCTTATGCACCCTTTGGATGGTCATTTGGGAGGACTAGTAGAATTAAAGTATTACTAAGAATTTATTGGAGAATATTTGTCTGGGGTAGGTTTATCCAAGGTATTTGGGAGTGTGAATATGTGATGGGTGGTGGGGGCCTCTTATAAGTAGGGGAAATGAACACACTTGAAAACTACTTGGAAATTTTCCAAAATACTAAAAATAACAAATTCATTATAATGAAAAAAGCTTTCAAATGAGCCCAGTATCTATATTGGGTAGGATTAGTTGGAAATATTGATATCCAATAATTTTATTTACATGCTTGTTAGTCATTTTCACACATATCATTTTTGTTTAATACCATGGTAAATCCATTTTTACATTAAACATGGTAATCATCTTTTATAACATTCACTACTTAGTTTGGTAAAAAATTATGCAGAATAAATTTTATATTATCAATTATTATTACACAAAATATGGAAAAAATATTCTAAATAACATTCATATAAGTGAAAAAATTTCATTTAAAATTATACATATAGATGTGAAAAGAGAGGTTTAAAAGAGAATAGAATTAAAGTTTTATAAATATCTTATATCAAAATTTAGTATGAAATTTATTCTCATGAAATAAATTGGATTAATGTATTTATAATTGAAATATTTTTAATTTTTTATACTTTTCAAAAATAATTTCTCTTTAAAATTAAATTAAAAAAATTATACTTTTCAATTAAAATTGATCATTTTCATGAATCATCAAAAAATGATATTTTTTTAAAACACCCAAAATTTCACCATAATCTTTTTTTGAAATATTGATTTCATAAATAAAGATAATTTTATCAAATAAATTTTGTAAAATGTCTATTCATTAATTATTATATTTTCTCAAAAAATTACCAAATAATTATTTTTGAAGAAAACATATTTTTGATGAATTTAATTATTGTAGTGTAAATTAATTTATTATATCCTAGATATTTTAAAAGAAATTTATATTGATTTGGGAACTTATATTTATATTTTCTAATGTATTTTATACAATTAATACCATCCTATTTAATTGATAGGTTATAATATTCAAATTTAAGATAATATTATTTCATGGTTTGTTGAGTCTCATTTTCACATGTCATGCCCATTATCATTGTTCATTCTAATGAAAAATAACTTCAATATTTAATATAATGCATCATATAATCAATATTTTTCATAATTGAAGATAAAATTAGTGTTGTTTGTAATGAAAAATATTGAAAATATTTTATTTAATTTCAAAAAATAATCACAAAAACTCATGGTGTTACAGTTTCTCTATATTCTTATATAATACAACACAAACTTATTTAAAGAAACTAATATCATTTACAACTTACATGGTTTTTAATTCTTCCCCAATTTTTAAAAAATTTACCATTGAAATTTAAACTCATATTTGTAGTCGATAATTAGTAAAGGAACCTCTATTTCATTTTTTTATGGTTCCCACATGAAATCTGCATACTTATGGTTTTACCTTAGAACATTGAAAAGGTGAGTTTTCTTGTTACATTGGAAATTTTCTCCCCGATCCATGATTTTCATAGACATCTCCTCATAGGATATTTTATTCTATATTTTTACCACCTGCTAATTTCATAAATGTGAGAGGTCAGGTATATACTTCCTTGATAGATACTTGGAAAAAATCATGAACTTCATCTTTATTTTGTAGAAGTTAAATCCAATAATCCACTTCTCCAATGAAATCTAGGATATTATATAGTCTAATGTACCTATAGATATTATTACATTTCTTTACAAATATATTGGCTCTTTTCCAGGTTCATATTCCAAGAAAATTTTCTTCAAAATATAAACAATAAGTCCCTTCAATTGTTTCCACCATAGGTTTTTTCTAACTCTGAGAAGATTTAATATTTTTTTGATGGATGGATTCTTCACAGTAATAACTTTTAAAAGGTGAGGTCCATGTCTCTTTAATTAACAAACTACTTTCTAATAAGTAGTTTTTATACATCTCTCTCATATATAAATTCATATGAATCTATTTGTATACTTTAAAGGGTGTTTCTATTTTATAAGAACTCAACTAATGAGAGTTGTTGATCCCACCCACATATAAATTCCATTTAGTAATCTCTCAAAATTTACTTGAGTGTTTATTTTTTCCATTCATATTTCCATCAGATTAGGGGTGATATTCCATGTATATATTCAATTTAGTATTCAGATCATGTTGAAGAGATATCTATAATTTTGAATTTATCATTCGATCATAATATGAGATGATCAAATGTGTCACTCCATAGTTCTTCACCACTACCTTTATGTAAACCTTGGTATGTCCTTGTAGTGATAAATATTCATATATAATGATGAACTAGGTCGTATTGGTGTATCGATCCATTACAACCTATATCTCACTGATTCCTTTGGATAACTTTGGGAGACCCATGGGGACATTCACACATTTCCATGTGTTTAGTGGAAATGTCTGCATCATCCCCTTTTACTTATATCATTATGTTTTTACTTATTGACATACCAATCACTTTGTGTTGTACCTGACAATATCATTATTCATTTTTTTACACCATAAGTTCCCTCTTATATCATAGAGAATCTTGGTTTGTCTAGGATATATAGATAATGAAAAGCTATGTAATGTCCTATTTTATTCTATGTAGACATTGGAATATTTCATTAAATTTTTACAAAGGTACGCATTGATACAGTGTGTGATTCAGTGGAATGGTGATCCTAGAATTTATATTTGAAAAATATTTAATATGTTAATTATAACACACATGTAATTTTTCTAAAAAATTAAGTAACTCTAAAATTGAGTCTCATATCAGAACATTCATACCACTATATATTTTAGAATGTTGGTTTTACCCTTGGCATGATATTATCTATGTTGGTTTTGGGTGTTGGTCTTGATATTCCCTATTAACAAAAATTAAATTAATTCAATTATATTAATGTAAATATTTAACTGAATGGAATAACCAAAAAACCACTTATAAATATGCTTCCCAAGATAATTTATAGGTTTATCATAATTCCATACAAATTTAGAGTAACCATTGGAGATAATCCATTGAACTATCACAGACAGACGAGAGCATATTGGATCTAGATCGAGTATTGTTTTGCCATTGGAGTAAGTAGATCTCACAAACAAAACAAACATAGGATTGTTATTTGTATGATAGTGGTCAATAATATATGTCTGAAAATATTTATGTATTTATACCCATTTTAATATCTTATGGTCAATAAAGATCAATAGATTAATGTATTTATTCATAGATGTTGTGTTCTTTAGGTACGTGTTAGTTTATCTTGGATTTAGCAGAGAATTGTTATTCTAATTGATTTATTTTATATCATCTTTTTAATGATGATGGAACATAGAAAATCTAAACATGCTTAGGGTTCATTAACAATTTGTGTGTTTCAGGGTTTTCTATT
This sequence comes from Viscum album, assembly GCA_963277665.1. Lineage (NCBI taxonomy): Eukaryota > Viridiplantae > Streptophyta > Magnoliopsida > Santalales > Viscaceae > Viscum > Viscum album. The sequence continues at coordinate 1,286,195,400 of OY728141.1, forward strand.
CCCCCTGGTTCTACAGTAGATCATCGCCAATATTTATTTTAGTCGATAGTTAGAAGAACACCCTTAAATTTATATCTGTGTATTTGATCTTAGTGAAACTAATTTATTTTGTGGATCTAGTTTTGGGAATATCTATGGAATCTTTTTTTTACACTGATGGGCGATCTGGGTCAGACTGGATACCCCTTCTTCGGTTTTGGTGTACAACAGTAAAAACATGAAATGGTGGTTGATTGCTAGGCAGTGGGAATCACAAGAATATTTTTATAGAGGATGGTGTGTGTCGTTATTATTTTTAATAATAACAATGTTGTTATTTATTTTTTATTTTTAATGATTATAAAATTCCATATTTAATATTATTAATAATAATAATGATGTTGTTCAATGGTTTTATTGTGATTTATGATTATTATTATTATTGTTGTTGTTGTTGTTAAAATTGAAGATGGTGGCACCTTAGAGAGATTGTGGGAATGATCTGTTCATGAATGGGATATTCTCTTAGGACATGGTGAATGTGAATCCCTATGCATTAAAATGGGGTCTTCCTATTTTATATTGTAAATATTAAATAAAATAATTATGATAATACAAAAAATATTGAAATATAGGAAATAAGGGGTTCATAATGTTTTTGTATAGGAGAGATAGAGGCCTTGAACCTCCTCTATTATATATATATTATAATAATAATATAATTATAGATATTATTATTATCATTAGGCCTTTTTCAGATTTAAATTATTCACATGTTTTCATATTGGAGATCCATCAGTGACATCATGGCCCGGACCTTGAAATGGTCATTTAAAGACCAATATTTGATATATAATTCTTTATTCTAGATTCGTACCATGAATAACCACATAATAATAATATTAATAAGAATTATATTATTATTATTATTATTATTATTATAAAATATAATATCTGATCTACCATCCTGAAATGGTGTCGAAATGACAACCATCTTGTTATATCCCCACCCCTGTATTGAAAAGTAATTTTGAAGAAGAAGTTTGGGTATTTCATTAAGAATAATTTATTAGTCACCTGAATCTTCATTTGAACATCAGGTGGTGAAATTCATTTTTCACAAGGTTTCTTATTTTCTTATGGGAATAGCCTATTCACAGTTTTTCATCAAAAAGATCATAATCGCATGATATATTTTTCATTCACAATCATTTTTGGTGACATATAAGTGTATTTATGTTTTATCCAGTATGACATATGATGATCTGCACATGTTCATTAAGATTTCTGAAGACTCATATGGTGGCATGTGAGTAGTCTATCCTGACTAATTTTTCCACAAGGATCACAATGATGTAATTCATTTTTTCAAAGTAGGTATGACATGATGTGGTCTAATTAAGAATACAATTTTAGTGAGGCTTCACTAGTATCAGTTGATTGTTTTCCCTTAGTCCATTAATATAAGGGTTTTTTGCGGCATCTATTTCTCATCAGAAAGGGTGAACCCCCGATATAATTTTATTTATTAGTGTAGAATGGGTGAGTACCATTAATTTTTGGTATGTTTCCCCAATCTGAATTGACTATAACCCTCAGAATGATAGATCATATTTCCTTTAGAGAGGATAGGGTAATTACTCATATCCTTTACGTATTTCATAGGTAAGGTTTGTTGGTATCAGTGTCTCCTACATTTACATGAGCATTGATGCCCCCTCTCAAAGGATGTTTCTAGTAGGATTTGTTACCCCCCCCCCATTGAGCCATGTGCATTGACCCCCTGTATGTGTATTGAAATATACCCATATTGAAGATGTGTATTTAGATAATATGTGTTTCTCATATTACACCTATCAATATCCTTCATGGATCTTCTTGGATACACCTCTTGATCTTGGACTCTGTGATGAGTGTCTCTATTGGCATTACAACTCATGTAGTGTGTTCCCCTAGATGAGTGTTATATAGATCCTTCGAGTATGATTCCTAGACTAGTTTATTGGGAATACATTTCCTTAAAACAATGTCTCTACCATGAGTATATCAGGATATCTTATTGTGCATTTTAAATTATTATTGACATATACTATGATGAGAAAACCACTCTTGACTCTTTATATTCTCTTATTTAAGAGTTCCATACTGAGTATTGTTATACTTTCCCCTATAAGGCGTCTACCTGCACATGTTATATCTTATATAAATGAAAGTCCTTTTTATTGAGCCTATAGTGCAATAGGTGTAATTCGAACATATTTGGTCTAGACAAACCTAGATATATACATGTGTTTCATTTGAAAATATTCCCCTCCTTCTGAGTAGGTCAGAGAATATTTTCTAGTTTTGGATGTGCATTTATTTGGATCCTCTATATACTTTTATATACATTATTTTTTATTATTACTATGGAATTATCAATGCATTCATGTATTTTTATTAGTTTTCATAAAATAACATTATATAGGATAGGATATGTCTTCGTTATTATAGGTACACTAGGATAATTCATCCCATGTGTAAGATACATCTTTTTAGATCGAGTGGTTATCTAATGACCTATTGGAGGTGGGAATAGGGTAATTTTTCCTTGGATGAATTCGGGTCTGTTGACCTCACCTGTTTTGATAATCTCAATCATGTATTCGTATGTGTTGAAAATCCCAATTATGTTTTCATTCTCTATTATATGTTTAAGTATCATTGATCTATACTTTAATTCTTTCAAATCTATGATCAAACCAATAATAATTTTTAAAATAGTCTTTGGAATATGTTAATCCTCATTTATCCATGTTCATACAAGTTAAATTGATTCTAACACAATCGGATGTGTTATGCATAAAACAGATAAGTAATCTGCCTATAGCTACTGATAAAGAGCTACCGGTACCCAGTCTACTGATAGACTTAGTCTACCGACAGACAGAGTCACCGATATACTTAAACACAGAGCTACCGATGTGCTTATAAATGTAAGCTACTGACTTACAGACAGCTACCGATACAAACATAGAGCTACCGGTGTAAGTATAAATAGCTACCGATGGAATAAGAGTCACCGATGGACGAAGCTACTAACATAATCACTGCTACCGATACCGACGCATGGAGCTACCGACGCATGGAGCTACCGACACATGGAGCTACCGACGCATGGAGCTACCGATAAACAAAGTCACCGATACAAGCATATACCAACCGACGCATAGAGCCACCGATAGAGTCAAAGCAACTAATGAAATTGAGCTACCGATGTCCAAGCTATCGATGCTGATTACCTACCGATCACTCGACTCACTGTTTGAATTTCTTTATTTATCTTTATTTAATCTATCCAACGGTCATATCATGTACATTTTAATGATTTGTCAAATATCTGATAAAGGTTGTCGGATGTCAGGAACTCGTACCTCGTACCTACAGAAAGGAAATCTTTTCTGTCTCCTGTTGCCCGTGAGATAAATACGAGAAGACTACACTGCCCAACCAGGAGAGTGTGGTGGATGGAATATACCAGAAACACAAGAACGAGAAGAATCAAGAAGCTCATAGGCAATCAAGCATACTCGAGAAGTGTTCTGTACATATAAGAAGAACACTGAAGAACTTCAACCACCACATTTTCACTGTCTATGAACCTGGAGCATACGACACTTTGTTTCTCAAACAGAAACGAGAAGAGGACTCAGACTCACTTCTGATCGAATCCAAAGGAGTCCAGAGCTACACTGAAATCACCAGAACCATTTCTAAACTCTACATCTCTTATTCTGTGATTTATTATTATACTTTTCGAGCAGTGTGTGTTATCTGCTATATCTAACACATACAATGTCTCCTGCACTTAAACTGGAGGATTTGTAAATCCTTACCAAATTCTTGCATTTAGTTCTTTCCCACGAATAACAGTGGTAGAGGTCGCGTGAGACCTGGACAGCTGGTGGCTGGTGTACTGTTTCCCACGAATAACAGTGGTAGAGGTCTTGGACCTGGACAGTTGTAAACTGTTGAACCCCGATCCAGGGTGTGGATCATTTTTATATAAACTTTTGAGAGGACTAAGTCTCAGCTTGAGACTGAACCTCTTGGTTACATTTTTTGTTCCATCTCTTTCAAAGTTTTATTCCGCTGCTAATCACTTTAAAACCAATACTGTTTTTAAAGTCACTTTGATAATTAAATTAGCAAGTGTTTATGTTAATTGTAGATTAGTAAGTTAGTTTCAAAAGATAATCACACACTCCTATATTGATTAACTGAGAATTAATCAATCCCTTGAGAATCTAACAGAACCTCTACTTTAATATAAATTCACTACAGTTTAATTTATTATTTTATTTGGGGGTCTTTAAGACAGTGTTTTTAAATACAGAAATTTTAATTGGTACTCAATTAACCCCCCCTCTTGAGTAAACCACTCTGACCAACACTTGGTATCAGAGGATCAAAAATACTCTCTAAAAGTACTCTGCTTTTGAACTGTGATTTTAGTTGTATTTTAATGTTCTTAAAATTTCTGTTATATCTAAATTTTTATCTCTTTAAAATTTACTCATCATGGACAATAGACTTGAGGGTGCTGCTACTAACCGGCCACCTTTCTTCAATGGAACTAATTATGCTCAGTGGAAACTGAAAATGAAAATTCATCTAGAAAGCATAGGTTTTGATATTTGGACTGCTATTGAATCAGAATACAAAATTCCCACTACTGCTAGATCTACTTGGGATGAGCCTATAAAGACTGCTTACAATAACAACTGTAAAGCTATGAATGCCTTGTATTGTGCTCTAGGAGATGAAGAGTTTAATAGAATTTCTTCTTGTAAAACTGCATATGAAATTTGGGATACCTTAGCTGTTTCTCATGAAGGAACAACTAATGTTAAAGAAATGAGATTGAACACTTATACTATCAAGTATGATAATTTTAAAATGAAGCCTGACGAACCCATTTCTGACATGTATCTCAGGTTCAATGAAATTGTCAATACAATGATCTCGCTGGGAAAGGATGTCTCATCGAAGGAACAAATTATGAGAATTTTGAGATGTCTACCTGATAGATGGAGAGGCACATCTGTCTCAATCAGAGAATCATGTGACATTGCTGCTCTACCTTTCAAGGAACTAATTGGCAAGCTGATGATGTATGAAGAAGAGCTTAAAGTGAATAAAGAGGAAGAAAATGAACCTCCAAGAAAGTCTGTCGCTTTCAAATCTTCAACTTCAAAGAATAAGGACAAAGAAAAGCATCAAGCTGTAGTTGAAAGTTCAAGTTGTGAAGACAGTGAAAGTGATTCTGACAGTGATGCTGAGATGGCTCACATTGCTAGAAGATTTAAGAAATTTTATAGGAAAAAGAAGTTCTACAGAAAAACAAATTATAAGGGTAAGTATGATCACCAAGGTAAATGGAAAAAGGATTGGAAGAAGAATGACAAATCAGATGATGTTGTCTGCTATGAGTGCAAGAGAAAAGGACACATTAAAGCTGACTGTCCAAAGCTGAAGTATAAAAAGAAATATGAATATAAGGACAATAAGTTTAAGAAAGCCATGAAGGCTACTTGGAGTGCTTCTGAGGATAGCTCTACTGAATCTGAAATCTCTGAAACTGAACACAAAAATAAGGCAAACATGTGCTTTATGACAAACACTTCTCAGGTAACTACTGAAACTCCTACTTTAAATTATTATTACTCTGGAGATAATGCAGAATCTGACTCTGATTCTGGAACAATGTCTAAAAATGAATTGTTTGAGTACTGTGATATGCTGGAAGAGACATGTAATGAACTTAAGGATAAATACAAGTCATTAAAGAAACAACATGCTCTCACCACTACAGTTAAAACCAAACTCACTATTGAAAAAGAGAAAAATGCTCAACTGTTAAAAGAAAACACTGAACAAAAACTATCTAATGAGCAACTCAAGAAAGACTTAGAGAAGTTCACCAATGGAAAAAATACACTAACACAGATGCTAGGAAAGCAAATAGCACCTAAATATACTACTGGTATAGGATACCAACCTGGACAAAGGAAAATTTCCAAAACTAGATTCATTTCTAAATCTGGACAGAATGAAGGTAATTCGGGAACTTCATATGCTTCAACCAGTTATATACATAGCTATGGATCTAATAAAGTTTATCTTTCAAAGCATGTCAATTCTACAAATTATATGAGACCCATTAGACAAATATGGGTACCTAAAGTGTTATTGGCTAACCTATCTGGACCCAAGAAAATCTGGGTACCAAAGTCATTTCCTGTTTAAATCTGTTTTGTAGGAGACCTGCTTGAAGAGCTGTCACAAGAAGATATGGTATTTAGACAGTGGGTGCTCAAGGCACATGACTGGAGATTATTCTTGTTTCAAGAGTTTAATAAAAGTTGATGGAGGCTTTGTCACCTTTGGTGACAACTCTAAAGGAAAAATCATCGGCCTAGGCCAGATTGGTAACACTGATTCAATTTTGATTTCTAAAGTTTTATTTGTTGATGGCCTTAAATACAATTTATTAAGTATTTCTCAGTTATGTGATGATGGTTTTCATGTTAAATTTGAAAATGATTCTTGAAAAGTTTTTAATTCTAAGAATGTTTTGGTATTTTCTGCCTTAAGAAATGAAAATGTTTATGCTGTTAATCTGAATTCTTTAGCTAAGCAGAATATTACTTGTTTGAATGATTTCCATAAAGAATCTTGGCTATGGCACAGAAGATTGGGACATTGCAACATTCACTCACTTAGAAAACTCTCTAGAAAAAACCTAGTTAGAGACCTACCTAAATTAGAATTCCCAAATGATAGAGTGTGTAACCCCTGTCAAAAGGGAAAACAACACAAAGTTTCTTTTAAATCAAAGAAAGAAGTTTCGACTTCTCAACCACTTGAATTGGTTGACATGGATTTGTTTGGACCATCAAGAGTTTCTAGTTTAAATGGGAAGCACTATGTTTATGTTCTTATAGATGATTTTTCTAGATATACTTTGGTATATTTTCTAGCTCACAAAAGTGAAGCCTGTTCTTCTTTTGTTAAATACTCTAAATCTGTAGAGAACCATAGTGGACTTAAGATTAAAACTTTGAGAAGTGATCATGGTCGTGAGTTTGAAAATCAAGATTTTGAATCTTATTGCTCACAAAATGGCTATACTCATAACTTTTCTGCCCCTAGAACACCCCAACAGAATGGTGTAGTAGAAAGAAGAAACTGAACCCTTCAAGAAATTGCTAGAACCATGCTCAATGAATATGACCTGCCTATTTATTTTTGGGCTGAAGCTGTTAATACAGCTTGCTATGTTATTAATAGAGTCTTAATCAGAACTATTCTTAAGAAAACCCCTTATGAATTGTGGAACAATAGAAAGCCTAAGGTTAATTACTTTAAAGTTTTTGGTTTCAAAGTATTTATTCTGAATACTAAAGATAATCTGGATAAGTTTACTTCCAAAAGTGATGAAGGAATTTTTCTGGGTTACTCTATTTCAAGTAAAGCCTATAGAGTATTCAATAAGAAAACCAAATGTGTGGAAGAATCTATTCACATCAAATTCGATGAAACTGATCCACATGAGCCTAAAACCTCTCTTGAGAATCTTGAAGAAGATTTGTCTATTCTGGACCTTAATGATAAATCTAAAGAACCTGTTATAAAAGCATCCAGTTCTGGACTTTCTCTAGAATCTGCTTCTGTTGAACCCAAACCTATAGATGAACCTGAAATTTCGAGTCCAACCTTTACCAGATCAACGAGGATTCTAAAGAATCATCCTTTAGAAGCTGTTGTTGGTAATCTTGATAGAGGAACACAAACTAGAGCTTCTCTAAGAAACCAGGCTGAACATCAAGATTTTCTTTCACAGCTAGAACCCAAAAATATCAATGATGCTATCAATGATGAATTCTGGGTAATAGCTATGCAGGAAGAATTAAATCAGTTTGAAAGAAACAAAGTCTGGGAATTAGTTGACAGACCTAAGGACACTTTGACAATAGGCACAAAATGGGTTTTTAGAAATAAAGTAGATGAATCTGGAAATATAGTTAGAAACAAATCTAGACTAGTTGCACAAGGATATAGTCAAGAAGAAGGTATAGACTATGAGGAAACTTTTTCACCTGTAGCTAGACTAGAAGCCATTAGGATCTTACTTGCATATGCTGCACATCTGGATTTCAAGTTATATCAAATGGATGTGAAAAGTGCATTTCTAAATGGTTTTATAATTGAAGATGTTTTTGTAGAACAACCGCCTGGATTTACTAACCCCCATTTTCCAAATCAAGTTTTTAAACTTTCTAAAGCTTTGAATGGTTTAAAACAAGCTCCAAGAGCTTGGTATGATAGACTTAGCAATTTTCTTATCTCAAGTGGTTTTACTAAAGGGATTGCTGATCCAACTCTTTTCATTTAAAGAATTTCTAAAGATGTTTTAGTTGTACAAATATATGTTGATGATATTATTTTTGGATCTTCTAAACACTCTTTATGTATTGATTTTTCAAAAAGTATGCAAAATGAATTTGAAATGAGCTTAATGGGAGAACTTAAGTACTTTCTTGGATTTCAAGTATTTCAAAATGAAAATGGTATTATTTTGAATCAAAGTAAATATACAAAGTATCTTTTAAAACGTTTTGGTCTGGATAGTATCAAGGAAAGTGAAACTCCTATGAGTACTACCTGTAAATTGGACGCAGATGAAACTGGGAAACCAGTTGATCAAACAAATTACAGAGGTATGATTGGTAGTTTACTTTATCTTACTGCTAGTCGAACTGATATTATGTTTAGTGTGTGTATGTGTGCTAGATTTCAAGATAATCCAAAATAATCTCATTTGCTTGCTGTTAAAAGAATTTTTAAATATCTCAAACACACGATTAACTTAGGTTTGTTTTACCCAAAAGGACAATCCTTTGAGTTAATGAGTTATTCAGATGCTGACTTTGCTGGTTGTATGTTAGATAGAAAAAGCACATCAGGAACATGTCATTTGCTTAGAAAATCTTTAGTTTCTTGGTGCAGTAAGAAACAGAACTCAGTTGCATTATCTACTGCCGAAGCAGAATATATAGCTGCTGGTAGTTGCTGTGCACAAATTCTGTGGATGAAACACACTCTTTTGGACTATGGATATGTTTTTAAACATGTTTCAATCAACTGTGATAACACCAGTGCAATAAACATCTCTAAGAATCCTGTATCTCACTCTAGAACCAAACACATAGATGTAAGACACCATTTCCTAAGAGATCACTATCAAAAAGGTGATATTTCTCTTGAATTTATTGGCATTGAACATCAATTGGCTGATATTTTCACTAAACCTTTAAGTTCAGATATGCTAAGTTACATAAGACACGAATTGGGAATGTTTAATCACAAATGATGTGAAATTCTCACCGATGTAAAATTCTCACCGATGTGAAATCCTCACCGATGTGAAAATTCTCACCGATGTGAAAATCCTCACCGATGTTGAAATTCTCACCGATGCTATATTTTAAAACTTCTGTCTGCCGCCAAGATTACGAATCGCTTTATTTTATTTTATCTTACTCTATTTTAGTCGTTTATTTGGAATTCCTAAATGATAAAACTAAGCCTAAGCCACTTCCTACCTCACCGAGCTCAAAATCTCTCACCTTCGAACCTTTGCTCCCAAATCGGCCAAGAACCCTAAACCCGCGATGGCAAAAACTAAGATTCCTACCATCAGAGATGAAAGAGTAGAACCAAAATCTAAGAAGCAGAAGACACAGCATAAAGCCAGTGTTAGTGAAGTCAGAACTAGATCGGGAAAGCGATCAGTGAATCCCCACTTGCAGAATAGAGACATAGTAATCGAGAAGGAACTGTGCGTGGAATGGCTACTGCCTAGAAAATTGTTAGTACTCGAGATTCTGGAGGACCAGAAATGGGTGGATTGTTTCTCGAATAACAATGGCCCATACTACCCGAAGTTCGTAAAACAGTTCTACGAGTTTGTAAGCTTCGAGAAGTCTGAAAATGAGAATCGGGTAAGCTCTTTTTTAAATAGAAAAGATATGTCTTTTTCTTCAGTAGAGTGGGTTGAGTGTTTAAAAGTACCACATGAAGGTGTCTCTGGGTACATATCAAGAGCAATGACACCTAGCAGTGACATCTTTGATTATGAAACCACCTTAAAAGAGCTGACCGATAATGGGAATCAAAGGCAAGTGGTTGCTGCCGAAATGGATGGAGAGAATCGACTGCTCTTCAAGTTTGTTCAGCATGTGTTGATACTGAGGCGAGGAGATTTTGAAAATCTGAGATATCAAGATATCTATCTTCTTCATCTGCTAAGACATGGTGTGAAAATCAATCTGTGCAGATTGTTAATGTTTCAAATGGAAGACATGATTAGACCAAAGTCAAAGACTAATGCTTTATTCTTTGCCAAGCTGATTTCAGTAATGATAAAAGTGAAAGGAATAGCTGAGTCTCAGGATGAGACAGTTGTAGTCAGGAATAATTTCTGCATCACCTCGACTGTTTGTAAGTACATGAAAATTAACTGGAACCCATGGAAGGGAGAATGGGTCAGTGATGATCAGAAGATATATGATAGGTTTAATCCTGTGGATCATCCCTCAAGACCAAAGGATGAGAGAGATCCGAGTCTGAGACTTGATGAAGAGGTACCTGTTTATAGTAATGAAACAGAAGAAGAAGAAGAAACTCCCATGGATGTGGGAGGAGATCCAGACTTTCCCCCAAGTCCTATTGCAGAATTGGTTTATTCTAGGAAAGGAAAGGTAGAGGAAATTTTGTCTACTTATGAGGAAGACCAGTCTGTGCCTCACCAAGAAGAAGATGAAAAGGAAAATGTATCTGAATCGTATGTTTCTGGTAGTTTAAGTATGAGTCCATTTATTGGAAGCTCAGCTATGCCTGCTGCTGAAGTAGAAAGAGATACAGAAGAAGTTGTACCTATATCAGAAGATCTTCTAGATGCTGCACCGTTGGAACTTGTAGTAGAAGATTCTGATGAAGAGAATCCAGCACTGAATGCTGTTGTGATACATGATAATGCACCCATTGAGGGGGAGCATCAATCTGTTCTTGGAAATGTTACAGTAGCTGTTGAGTTTGGAGACTGGGTAGAAGACCCAGGGTTTATAGTCTGTGGATTGGATTATCCGGATTCTGATAATGAGATGTCTGTGAATAGACTGAAGACCAATTATGATCTTGCTTCTGAGTTGTTGCCCGATAATGTGGTCAGATTTCATGATCTGAATAAGCTGAAAGAGGACCTCAAATCCAGTTTTGTTGAAGAAGTGAAGTTAATGGAAACCTCCCTTTCATCCTCAATTCAATCAATAATAACTGATTCTGTAGTCAGTTTGGCCTCAGTAAAGGGATCTTCTGCAGTTGTCCCTAATGATTTTGTCTCTAAATCTGATCTTGAATCCATGAAGAATGAGCTGAAAGAATCATTCAGTGCATCAGTTGCTGAGATGAAGCAAAGCTTTTATGAAGAAATGAAAATGTTAGAGAAATCCTTCGAGCTCTCTCTGGCTTGTAATTTATCTTCTTTTGTGTCTGAGCTTATGGAAGAAGTGAAAGAGTGCCAGACTCAGTCTTCTAGAATCGAAGCAGATATTGAAGCCTTACAGAAGTTTGTTACTGCTTTAGACTCTTATATGAGCTCCAAGTCTCAAGCTGACAAGGACCTAGCTTATGTGAAGAGTGTAGTAAGCCAGTTTGTCTCGGTGTTTGAAAGTTTCAAAACCTCAGTGAAGGATCATGTTCAATTACAGGACTCTCAAGTTCAAAGCCTAATCAGTGGTTTGTCTAAGAGTTTCAAAGAAACTGTTTCCTTCTCTCTTGGCCCTCTCACATCCAAACTATTAGTTGACCTGAATCTAGTTCGAGCAATGATGAAGGAGGAGATTGGTTCTATTTCAACCAGTGGGTCTGTGGACTCATCAGAGTTGAGCCGAGTGGTGCTTTCTACAAGAGATTCTACTAGAGAAATAATGAATATTGTTCAAGATTATATGAGAGAAGCCTCTGCCTCTCAGGAAGCCATAAAGAGCAAAGTGGACTACTACTTCACCAGAATTTTCACCATGCATCAACTCGATCACCACTTCAAGCTGATGTTGGAAAACATGAAGCTCCCTCCAGTAACTCAAGCTTTTAGAGAACAAGTGATCCAACTAAGACAATTGACTCCTGCCTTGGAGAAATTCATGGAGAACAAAGATGATTTCATCTCTGCTATGGAAAGAGGAGGAGGAATTATTATGGATTTTAGAAATCTGTTGCTGCCCTTCTTGCATGTTGATGCCAGACCAATCATCGTACCTCCTGCTTTGCCTGCTTCTGCCTCAGCTATTTCCACAGTCCAGCTGACTCCTGCTCAAGCTTTTCGAAGCCTCACACCAGTGATCACCCAAAGATCTTCAACCTACAGGCCTGACTCTGTGTCAGTGGCCCAACCTCCTTTGATCATTTCTGGCATTCCAAAACCTTCACCTGCATCCTCTCTACCCGAACCTTCTTCTGATCCCAAAGGAAAATCTCACGTTGAAGATGTGGATTGATCCAGTGGCCAGGATTTTTGATCGGAATTCATTTGTATTCTGTTTCTGTACTTTCTGACTTCTCTAATACAGAAGAACTCATTTTACTTCTCATGTTTTATTTGTCTCCTATATATGCTTTCCCACTATTTGATTATCACAAAGGGGGAGAACAAACAATAAGCGGAAAATGAGAGAATGAGAAATATTTTCAATGGAGAAAAATAAGGAATAAGGGGAGACACATTACCTTTTTTTCAATTTTATCTCTGATATTATTGTGTTTCTTTTTACCTTCAGTACCTTATGATTGTTACCTCTGATAACTTATGTCTATATCATACTATTTCTATTATCTCTGATGCTGTTTTCTCTGAGAAAATTGTTTTCAATATTATAATCTTTACTATTATATTTTCACTATGTTAAATGCCCATATCATAAATTGTGATTATCAAAAAGGGGGAGATTGTTGACCTCACCTGTTTTGATAATCTCAATCATGTATTCATATGTGTTGAAAATCCCAATTATGTTTTCATTCTCTATGATTTTTTTAAGTATCATTGATCTATACTTTAATTCTTTCAAATCTGTGATCAAACCAATAATAATTTTTAAAATAGTCTTTGGAATATGTTAATCCTCATTTATCCATGTTCATACAAGTTAAATTGATTCTAACACAATCGGATGTGTTCTGCATAAAACAGATAAGTAATCTGCCTATAGCTACTGATAAAGAGCTACCGGTACCCAGTCTACCGATAGACTTAGTCTACCGACAGACAGAGTCACCGATATACTTAAACACAGAGCTACCGATGTGCTTATAAATGTAAGCTACTGACTTATAGACAGCTACCGATACTAACATAGAGCTACCGGTGTAAGTATAAATAGCTACTGATGGAATAAGAGTCACCGATGGATGAAGCTACTGACAGACTCACAGCTACCGATACCGACGCATGGAGCTACCGACGCATGGAGCTACCGACGCATGGAGCTACCGACGCATGGAGCTACCGAAGCATGGAGATACCGATAAACAAAGTCACCGATACAAGCACATACCAACCGATGCATAGAACCACCGATAGAGTCAAAGCAACTAATGAAATTGAGCTACCGATGTGCAAGCTACCGATGCTGATTACCTACCGATCACTCGACTCACTGTTTGAATTTATTTATTTATCTTTATTTAATCTATCCAACGGTCATATCATGTACATTTTAATGATTTGCCAAATATCTGATAACGGTTTTCAGATGTCAGGAACCCGTACCTCGTACCTGCAGAAAGGAAATCTTTTCTGTCTCCTGTTTCCCGTGAGATAAATACGAGAAGACTACGCTGCCCAACCAAGAGAGTGTGGTGGATGGAATATACCAAAAACACAAGAACGAGAAGAATCAAGAAGCTCATAGACAATCAAGCATACTCTAGAAGTGTTCTGTGCATATAAGAAGAACACTGAAGAACTTCAACCACCACATTTTCACTGTCTATGAAGCTGGAGCATACGACACTTTGTTTCTCAAACAGAAATGAGAAGAGGACTCAGACTCACTTCTGATTGAATCCAAAGGAGTCCAGAGCTACACTGAAATCACCAGAACCATTTCTAAACTCTACATATCTTGTTCTGTGATTTATTATTATACTTTTCGAGCAGTGTGTGTTATATGCTGTATCTAACACACACACTGTCTCCTGCACTTAAACCGGAGGATTTGTAAATCCATACCAAATTCTTGCATTTAGTTGTTTCCCACGAATAACAGTGGTAGAGGTCGTGTGTGACCCGGACAGCTGGTTGCTGGTGTACTATTTCCCACGAATAACAGTGGTAGAGGTCTTGGACCTGGATAGTTTTAAACTGTTGAACCCCGATCCAGGGTGTGGATCATTTTTATATAAACTTTTGATAGGACTAAGTCTCAGCTTGAGACTGAACCTCTTGGTTACATTTTTTGTGCCATCTCTTTGAAAGTTTTATTCCGCTGCTAATCACTTTAAAACCAATACTGTTTTTAAAGTCACTTTGATAATTAAATTAGCAAGTGTTTATGTTAATTGTAGATTATTAAGTTAGTTTCAAAAGATAATCACACACTCCTGTATTGATTAACTGGGAATTAATCAATCCCTTAAGAATCTAACAGAACCTCTACTTTAATATAAATTCACTACAGTTTAATTTATTATTTTATTTGGGGGTCTTTAAGACAGTGTTTTTAAATACATAAATTTTAATTGGTACTCAATTCACCCCCCTCTTGAGTAAACCACTCCGACCAACAGGGTCTAGTCATGAAATAATGATATCAGAGAATGTTCCCATGTTTTTGTCTTATGAAGCTACATGTGTTTTAGACTGGAGAATGTAGTTTCTTTTGTCTAGTTCTGTTTTTTGATTTTGGATCTATGGAAATATTGTTTATGTGTTTTGAGTTTGAATCATAGTACTTGGTTTTATGGATGGTCAAACAATGGATGTATCAATTCACTAGGACCCTTTTATGATTCTTATTGACTCGATAAATGTAGAAGCAAGCTCAAGGGAAATAATCGGTAGATGAATCATATTGGAATGGGTTGTGGTTTCCATGTCCTTCATGGTTAATCTCCCCATATGTACTCATTGATTGTGGTGTACAATAAAAATATTCATGATTCCTCTATGATAATATTCACCTTGTATTTTGAAAAAATATTTGTGAGTATGAAAAGTTTATTGATGATGCCACAGTTCAGGGACCCACTCTTGAGGTGTTTCTTCCATGTGGGCATAAATTAGTGCTACCACCTATCAAGAGATTCCAACAACCTTCTATATATTATTATGATGATTTTCTATGTGTTGAGTAGTTGATAGCTCTAGAAATAAGGGATGATGGAATATGATTAATTATCTTGTCGCAATAATTCAAATGATAGATAATGATTATGTTTTTTGGAAAGATAGATCCTCAGACAATGGATGATTAGATTGAGGCCAAGTTCTCGGATTTCAAGCATCTATAGAACCTCTATTGATTGGATAGTTCCTTATGAAAACAACTTAACTCATGAAAAAGTAGTTAGATCTATTTTTAACAGTTGTTGGAACACTGTTATTGAGGGTTCATTGCATGTTTTGGTGTCAGATGTCGCACAAGTCACATGGTGGTCCATACCCATCTTCATATGGTAGAGTACATGCGTTAACCGATGGTGTAATATCCCTCTGGGATGGGAACCCTCGGGATGGTGGTTCTGGAGGAGGGAATTCTCCTAGGTGAGATGGGGTGTTACTAGAGCCCTGTGTTGGTGATATTTGATGTACCATTGGAAAAGAATGGAAGGGTACATTTTCTATTATGAGGTGAATTATTAAGACATGATACTAAATTTTATGGGAAAGTCAAAGTCACCAAAGGTGGATAGGGTCGAGGTGTGGTGATGAGTTCCTCCAAATTCTATGTTTGAGTTTTTTTGTGATATGGTGTCGTATAAATCCATGGTTATTGTAAATAGTATGGAAAGTGAATGAATTATTTCTTAGAAGTAGGATCTCAAAGAATCTTCAAATATAGTTCATGTTATGGTTTCTGAATTCACTATTCAAGATGAAAATTTCACTTGGTTCCATGAACCACATCTCCCAAAGATTATCCTTTGTTGGGACCTATAGATACTAGTGGAGAATGATATCATGAACCTTGTGTTTGAGGAACATGCAAATTTTATTAGTATTATACGCTTCTACCAACTCTGTTACTTGACTTTATAGAGAGAGAGGGGTCCTCAAATAAAATCCATCTATAGTGGTACTGGGACCCAACTATGTTCTAGTCAATATGGGATGTTTGTTACCCAAACATGAATAGAGTATTTTTATCATTGACGAAAGTTGATCTTTCATTCTTTTGGGATTATGTTTTCATCCATTGATAAAGAGTGATCCATAGGAAATGAAGGATAATATCTTTAATAGGAGCCTATAGCCACATTCAATTCAGATGGGATAATATTTACCCTTAGAGTGGAAGATTCCAGGACTATTCAGTTTCATACAATGGTGGTGGAGTACAACGAACTCCATATTGAGAATGTTCCAATTCCCACCCCCCATAGAGAATTTTCTTTCTATATTTAAATTCCCAAGGTACGACCTGATATTTTTTCTTGAATATTAGATGACCCAATATAGCTTTGAGATCTGGGGTTGTAGTTTGAGTGGTCTATAAGTAACATGAATCATAAGAATTGTTGTTTTTTCTTAGGAATCCTTATGATGTTTCCCAAATAGGTGGATGAGAGCTTCAAAATGAGGGCGATTTAGTGTCACTTGAAATTGGTGACATGAGAATAATTATACACTTTCATGAATTATTTAGTTCATATAAAAGTTTTTTGGTGATATGTGCCTCTTAGAGTTTTATCATAAGATGATTTATCAACAATAATAGGTTAAAGATTTGTTTTTATCATATTAGTATTCCTAGAGCCACATGGTTACTTTGAGTTCTCGGTGATTCACTTTTCTATGTTGAAAGACCATAAGAGATTCACTATATTTGTGATTTAGATCCTTAACCACTATTTGGTCTATTCATGGTAGTCTTTTTTGATGTTACACTCATTTTCCATGATGTTAGATATAGATCATGTGAGACATTGGAGGTTGGTTCTAATGATGTTCATGAAACTGATATAGTTCATCATTGGATGGATGAGGACTTCCAAGAAAATTCTAGGATGTCCTCGCTGACCAATGACATAAGATTTTGGAGTTTATGATTTGTATATTTGTATCCATAGTATTAGGCTATCTCAAGGGTTCTTAGGCCATTTCATTTCCTTCTATTGTGTCGGGTTACAGAGGTGGTGTACCGCTTGTCCTTATAACCATAATTGTTTTAGTTTATTAGTGCTCTTCACATGTCGTAGATGAGGAGGTATGTCCATGACTCATTGTATGATATCAATCTAGGAAAGCTAGCGCATGAGGGTGGATATTCATTTTTAACGATTTAATGGAATTGAAATCAACTAGGGTAAAAAACATTATAAGAATGTTTTTTTCCTTTGGTCTGAGATTGTGGGATGTATAGTAAATCATTGTGGGAGATTGGTGGAGTGGGAGATGCATTTTAGACCACATAACCCCCCCCCCCTTCATTTTTTCATTTTTTGAAATATTTGGGACGGAAATCCTTGAATATGGGAATAATATAATTTATCTATTTTTCATCTATAAGACTTTAGAATATATTCAAGAATATTTTTGGATCATTATATTGAGACATCTTGAGATTCTAAGGCCCAGTTAGACCCGAATTAATATTTTAAAAATATTGAATACATTTAATATCACACACCGGAATTTTGTTTGAAAAAATGAAATGAATTCCAAATAGATCCTTAGATCAGATATCAGAGACCATCATTGAGTTCAGAATTTTTGGTTTACATTAGGAACAACAAAATCTATATTGGCATCATCTATTGAGATTGGACACCTTCATGGAAGAATAACTAAATAAATTCAATTGTATTTATTAATTATATTAATTAAAATTACCATCCTAATAAAATATTATAGATACAAAATATAGATAATTTTTAGGTTTAGCTACATAACCTTGCATGTATAGATGATCCATTGAAGAATCATTTATAGAATACATTAAATGGGATCGAGATTGAGGATTGTTCCAACATCAGAGTTTATCAATCATTCCAACGATGAAAAGGTGGAACAATTTTTCATCATTGATCGATCCAAACTCCATGTATGATGTTTTTTAATTATTTTCCCCAATTTTATATCCTACAATGAATGTGAATCAATCAAAAAATTTATTGACTCTCAGATCTGTCATATTGATTGTATGGGTCTGTTTATTTGGGATTTAGGGGACAATTTTTTTTGTTTTATTTTATATCTTTGTTATAAAAATGAGGGATCAAGACCAATCCAAACACAATCTGGGTCAGTTTATAATTTCTTCCTATTTTGGATTCCCACCCCCAACTCTCTTTCAATGTGTGATCGTTTTTCTAGTTGTTTTTAGTCAGTGGTTCATTGACTAGCTTAAAAGTGATTTTTAATCAATTAATCTATATCAAAAAGAATATTTTCTATGGATCCAATTTTGGTATTGGTTATTGAATCATGTTATATGACCAATAAGGGATATCTATGTCATATTGGAGACCCTCCATTTAATTTTCCTATGCTATAGTGGAGATGCATGATGGTAGCTAATTAACAGAAAGTAGGAATGGCTAGAATCCATCCATGGAGAATGGTGTGTGTAATTATAATTTTTAAAAATATTAATTTAGGTTATATTTTTTCTAATAATTATAAAATTATATATTTAATACTATTTTAAATGATAATAATTCCAGATAATGGTGTTATTGATATTTATTACAACTAATAATAATAAATTATAAGACAAAACCATTATTTAGATGAGTTGGGTGCATGCTAGATATGAATCGGAGATGAACAATAGAGTAGTGCATGTAATTATGTGGGTGTAAAATTGTGAAATCCTATCTTTTGTATCATTACTATTAAATTAAATATTTAGTATAACATAAAAATAAAAAAAATGGAAGAACAAGGATCACACATTATGTATGGAGGATAGAGAGATAAACCTTACAACTCATCTATTTTATTTATATATTATTATTATTTTTGTTGTTATTATTAAACCATTTTAAAATTTAACATATTCATAAGATGTATAATTGAAGATTCTCCAGTGGCATCATGACCTAGAAATTGAAAAGGTCATTTCAATACCAATGATTGATATATAATTCAGACTCAGTGCTTGGGTCAATGAAGTCTAAAAAAATAATAATAATAATAAAATTTTTATGAAATCTAATATTTGATGTACATTAATCATACGTTGTCAGATTGAATAACTTCATATGGTATCATGGCCCTGATATTGAGGTACAATTTACAAGACCAATTTTTTGATATTTAATTCAGACTCATGTCTCGGTCCATGAAATATCATTTGAGTGTGTTGCATTGAAATTCATTTTTACCATGTTTCCAATTTGTGAATTTGAAAAGAATATCATGGTAATTTTTTCATATGCGTCAAAATGAAATGGCCCATTTTTCATTCATGGTTGTTTTTTGTGAAATATTAGTTGGTTTTTCTAACAATTCATACTAATGAAAAACCATCCATGTTTATGGTACCTTTGATGGAATCAGATGTGGGCTCATAAGTAGTCTTTCTTGAGTAGTTTCCCCACATAAAACATGGTGATGAACTTCGTTTTTTCATCAGATATATGATGTGATGTGGGGTATGTGAGACTATTAATTCATTTATTCTTAAATTGTATCGATTGAGTGTGTTCCTTATTTCCATTTCTATGAGGTTTTTGTGCTATATCCATTTATATTTATTGGTGGTGACCCATTTATATCTTCATGTTAATAATTTTAGTATGGGTGAGTTTCTCTTTTTAATTAATTTTCCCCATACATCATTGATTATAATCTTCAAAATCTTGGATCAGGTTTCCCTTTGAGAGGCCCAAAGTTATCCACATATCTGTTATATATTCCCTAGGTAGTGTTTGTTTCTATTTGTGTGACCACTATTTACCTGGTTGGTGATCCCCTTTATAATTGGCTGTAACTATTAAAGTCTGGTGTATCCCAAGTGAGCCCCATGAATTGACCCCTATATGTATATTGATATCTAATACTTATGATGAGGTGTAGTCATATGGATTGTGCTTTATAGAGAAACCCTCTTAGTATCCTTAATTTATATCCTTGTCTAGAACTGATGCGTATTGTAGAGACCCGAAGCTTATCGTACATGGACATTACATTACATTTGCGGAATACTTAGTACATAACAAAAACACACACACAAGGATCGTAATAGTTTAGTGTCTTTGGAAACACGGAACGTAATCTTCTAATCGTGGTGAAAGATCTTCAATATCTCCCATAAAGATCTTCCCCTTTTTTTTTACCTAAAAACCTTTCTTTATATCCTGGGGAAAAGAAAACATAAAAGGGTGAGCTCAAATGCTCAGTAAGGGTAAACAACAGAAATATCAATCACATCATATACATAGGAACATAGCTTTTGGAAATATTAACCTGCAAAAGAGCTCATAATATCATAACATGGGATAAATCATAGAAGTGAAAATGAGATCCCTATAATCATAACATAAAACTTGAAACTTTGTGGCATGCACACATAATCATGGAAAATCATTTCTTGTTAGTCATGACTCATTGCCAAGACTATCTTAGTGGACAAAGTCCCTTTCTGAATCGAGTAACCCTCGTTTCAGTCCTGTTTCACTGAACCGGTATAACCTACCGTTCCAGCCCTGTCTATCTCATGAGATATAAAATCTTTACCCAATGCATTGTAGGGAGATATAGGTCCCACCCATCTTATAATGAATCCTCTCTTATGTGTGCCACATAATCATAAATCATACATCATCGCATAACACATGTAACAAAAATGGGATTCTTAAAACATAATGACATCATAAATCAATTCATATAAGATAAAGAAATTCATAAAAATAATTCCATCTCAACATGATCAAATCAATGCAATAATAGGGATAAAAACAGAAACCTTTATTATCTTAGATGGAAAATAATTTTGATAAAACACTTGAACTCCATTCTTGAGGAAAATATCCTTTCTTCTTCGAAAACATTTTTCCTTTCATAACATTTCATACAACTTTAAAATAAAAGAAGTTGATTAAAAATAAACTTGAAAACTTTTAAAGGAAGATTCTTGGAAACAATGTTTTAAAAATCCATTCATGCCGTATAAGTTAAAAAAAACATTCTTCGTACTTTTGTCGGAAAAGTCAAAAAGTACCTCGTACGGAAAACGACAAAAGATTCCTTTCACTTCTTTTACTAAAAACTCACCGAAGGGTAAAATTGGATTTAAACTATTGTAAGTGGATGGAAACAATATTACATATTGATGGAACATGGATGTGGATGATAAAATACACCCCAGTAATTACTTACGAATAAACAATCTCGGATGAAAATGAGATTGTGATATTTCCCTTACCTTAGGTCCAATTTGCTTCGTATGTGTCCGAACCTCCTCTTCTTTGAAGTGCCTCTTTGAGACCTCCTCTTAGGGCACTAAAATTGGTCTTTGAGGAAGACCAGAACCTCTAGGATGTTGCTAGGGAAGTGGAGAAGATATTTTGGCAGGGGTTGGCCGAGCTTGAGTGCTCAATTTGGTGTGAGGAGGAGGGGGAGGAGGTGCCCTTTTATAAGGGAGGAGAGGGGCACCTTAGGAATATCTCAAAATATTATTTTATATTAAAGTCAAAATCGGTTTATAATGGTTCCAAAGGGTCTTATTTCGAAGCTAAAGTGGGGAAGTGTCGAAATCCTATCAACCAATAAGATTTAGACAAGTTTAGGGTATTATTTTAACCTTATCAATTAGATTTAACTCTAAGTTAATTAATTTAACTTTTACCGTGTCTTTTTGTTTTCTTCCACTATATGGTTAATACACTTACTATAACATGCCAAACGAACCCCAAATTGTTTATTATTAATATATATATCCTTATCTAAGTCATTTGGCCGAACCTTAGATTTTTAGGAATAAAATAACAATTAATAATATAATATTTGATTTAAAAACTATTTTGTGTCAATTTTGACACTATTTGATATATGATTTTTGTGAAAGTCATAACAGAATTATATGTTCGAACCAAGTTGATTAACTCAACACTAATATATCATAGTAACCTAGAAAATTAGTGTAATTCATAAAAAGTCTCAAATTACATTTATTATGGTGTTTATAACATCAATTATGTCAATATTTCATTAAAAAGATAATTACTGCATCGTCGTTGTGTCATAAATAAATTAAATTATTTGATGTCTAAAAATTACAAATAAAATACCATCATGTAGGAAAGCTTTTTAGCTTTCTAATGAATATTTACAATCGAATTTATCTTATGTATAACCCTATATTAAAAATGTTTTAGTAAATATACTTTGATTTTAACTCTTTTAACTCTTCTTTAAATAAATTAATAATAAATGTCCTAATCTAATCCAAGTGGGCCTAAATGGTCATATTTTATTCCTAAGTTTGTTTTTGGTCGAATTACACTTGTACAATAGAATTAGGACATGTGTTAGGGTAATAGTAATATCATATTTACCCTTAGTTACCCTATTTACTATTAACCGCGGTAAAAAAGTAAAAAGTTACTATTCACCAAAAAATTATTTTCATCTCATTGAACCACATTTTAGTCCTTGATATTAACCGTGTCTCTCGGATTTTCGAAATTCCATTCACAGAAGCGGCAAAATTAAGTTTTATGAAAAATTCAGTTTTTTTAACTACCACTTAGTAGTTTCACTATTCATCAAAAATTGATGTCTTTCAGAACAATGCCAAAATTTCATCCTAAGCTATATTTCATATTCCGAATTCAAAAATGAAATCTATTTTAACAAATTCATAACATAGAAGTTGCATTAATTAATTTTATAATTAAATCCCGCTGTTAAAATAAATAGCGTGTTTTTAGGAATCAATATATATCAAAAGATTGACACTTGATTATGTCTGGTTTAAATGTGAAATTACAACCAATGACCAACATTGTATTAAATTGTAAAAATATATTCTAAATATACTTTAAAACCACTCAAATTAATAACTTATCACTATTAATTATTTCGATTAAAAAAGTTGTTTTTAATTATAATTTAGTAATTTTTCACTATTCATCAGAATATGAAAGTTATCCGAAAAGTACCAAAATTTCACCTTAGGCTAAATTCGATACTCCGAAACCACGAATGAAGTTCATTTTGAAAAATAATATTTACAGAATTTTAAAAAGTGGTTATTACTTTTCATAACGGCTAGTTTTAATAATATTTTAATAGCACATCGTTGTTTAGTGAAACTCGGTATTGCGTATTACACACGCTATCGAGGAAGGTCGCGATTGCGTGTAATGCAAGGCAAGTCAAGGATGCGTGTTGTGCAAGCTCCTTTTGGTGTAGCGTACAACACAAGACATTAGTGAAAGAATATTTTTCATAAAAGCTCGGGCTGTTACATTCTACCCCCCTTAAAATGAATTTCGCCCTCGAAATTCGTCGGGGTTATAAATGGTTTACTATTCGAAAGTTTCTTTAATAGAAACTCACATCGTAAAAAGGAATACCAAAACTTGGCTTTAAAAACTAAAGTATGAAATGTAACGATTACCCAAATAAACTAATCACTGGGTTTCTACATAGGTGAAAATATGGATACGGAAGAGAAATCTAACCATCATGTTCTGATGGAGAGTGGTAGAGAACATGGCTATGGAAAAGCCAGTAATCACAAATCCATAGATTTGTGATGATATAAGGTACCATCTGATTCATCAGGTATAAGATCACTAGGACAACATTTTTGGTTTTCAAGATCATTTCCCCTAAAGTTGAAAATTTGAATTAGAATAAATACTTACTTTATTTTGGTACAATCTCACTGTTGTTCGTGCCTTGAACAATTTCCACTTCATCTCTTAAATAAATGAAGTTGAATTTGTTATTCGTGAAGTGTTAGCAGATCATGTGATAGAATGATGGGTCATTCCATCTGTCTCAAACAAAAGGTTAGCAAAAATTATATGCATAAATCGATCTATAGTGAGATTAATCATATATGGTTCCTAAAATGGACTTATACTTCATATATCATACTGCTTAATATAATAAAACTAGTTTCTACTAAACAGGGACTTCCTGTAGGCCAGTGGTAGGCGATAAAGGCCAGTCGCACTTCGGTTGTGGGTTCGATTCCCACATCCTTGTCCGAAGCGATGGGCTGTCGCCCGTCCTGCAGGTTGTCCTTTTTCTAAAACTATATTACTATAACATCCTATCAATAATATCGAGAAAACTTTGATCCTTAAACAATACTAACTTATGTTCAACATAATCCATTCCAATCTTTAGGCTTATCCATAATACTGCAGTCCACTCTCATAACATAGTAAAAACGATTACAAGAGATTTAATACAATCGTTGATCCCCATATATCATAAGATATGTCTTGTTGGTCACATTCCAAACATTCAAAGTCCTTAACCGTGTATTCTCTTGAATACCTTAGTGAAAACATGAGTGCAGTTTAAAGTTAACACTTTCCACATACCAAAATCCTCAAAATTCTATATACTCAAACCATGATATCACTTAGTCCTTATATCAATCATGAGCTCATGAATACTGTTAAACATTTCATTTTCTTGTTTTCCCTTCATTATGTGCATATCATCTTATTTCCAAAAATATCTCAATCACTTTGAATACCACATTAAACAAATACATAAATATTCCAATACTCCATGATACAACATTATTTTGGAATCCCATTACGTAAACACTTAATCATTCCACCACATCGTTATCATATTCAACATCGCCAATAGTGATCGCATGTGACTTCCCTTTGTCCTTTGCCTTCAGTGGTTGCTCATGTTGATCATCACTAACCCTTGGATTAGGGCAATTATTAGCATAATGCCCCATTTCCTTGCACTTGAAGCATTGAAGTGTTGGTGGTGCGTTCTCTGCAGTGTTTGCTTTATTCACATCATTAGAAACCCTTTTTCCATTACTTCGACACTCAGCTGCTCGATGACCTTCTTTTCCACACTTAAAACATTTTCTAGTCCCTTTAAGACAATCTCCACCATGCTTCTTTCCACACTTTGTGCATAAGGAAACATTCATCTTCTTTTCACCATTATTCTGAGATTTCTCCTTGAACTCCATCTTTCGTTTCTTGTCAAAACCATGAGATGGATAAGTAACACCAACTTCCATTTCTACCTTGACAGCACAACGCACAATTTCTTCATAGCTACTGAAGTCTCTTATAGCTAATGCCCTTAGAAGACTTGGTTTTAAGCCACTGAAAAATCGATCAACTTTACATTCAGGTTGGATGATAATACCAGAAGCATACCTTGCAAGTCTTGTAAAATTTGCTTCATAGGTACCAACAGATTCATCGTCCCTTTGCTTCAGTTCAAGAAACTCTTTCTCCATCTTTGTTCGAAGAATACGAGGGAAGTACTTACTGAAAAACAAGTTCTTGAACTCGTCCCATTCCATGGACTCAATTTCATCTCTTGGCCTCGTATTCTTGATAAGATTCCACCATTGATCAGCTTCACCTTCCAAACGATATACTGCTAAGATGACTTTATCATGTTCAGAACATTGAAGAACTGAAAATATCTTTTCAGTAGTACTGATCCATTGTTCAGCCACAAGTGGATCAGAAGACCCACTGAAAGAAGGTGGACGTTGCCTCATGAAGGACTCAATAGAATATTGTTCCCTTCTCTGCTCATTTGGAAGTCCAGAATGATTCATAGCTTGTGTAAGTATAGCAATAAGATTTTTCACTCCATCTCCCATAACATTTGTTTGTTCAGGAGGGCAATCATTGCATTGTCCATTGCAATGATCAACACGGTTCCTTTGGGTTCCAGCCATCGTCTAAAACCCAAAAAGAATAGTGTGAGAGGCAAAAATCATCCTAGGGAAAACAACATAATAAAGGGGGAGTACCTTAAATATCTAACATCTTAGGTTTAATTCTATGATTGTTAGCATAATTCTATTACTATAACCTATACGTATACTTATCCCTAGGTACATCCCTAGACATACCTTAGAAATATCTCTAGGGATCTCACTAACGTTTTCGCATCCTAGTTTCCAAAGGTTGACTAAACCTTTCCTCTGATACCAACTGTAGAGACCCGAAGCTTATCGTACATGGACATTACATTACATTTGCAGAATACTTAGTACATAACAAAAACACACACACAAGGAGCGTAATAGTTTAGTGTCTTTGGAAACTCGGAACGTAATCTTCTAATCGTGGTGAAAGATCTTCAATATCTCCCATAAAGATCTTCCCCTTTTTTTTACCTAAAAACCTTTCTTTATATCCTGGGGAAAAGAAAACATAAAAGGGTGAGCTCAAATGCTCAGTAAGGGTAAACAACAGAAATATCAATCACATCATATACATAGGAACATAGCTTTTGGAAATATTAACCTGCAAAAGAGCTCATAATATCATAACATGGAATAAATCATAGAAGTGAAAATGAGATCCCTATAATCATAACATAAAACTTGAAACTTTGTGGCATGCACACATAATCATGGAAAATCATTTCTTGTTAGTCATGACTCATTGCCAAGACTATCTTAGTGGACAAAGTCCCTTTCTGAATTGAGTAACCCTCGTTTCAGTCCTGTTTCACTGAACCGGTATAACCTACCGTTCCAGCCCTGTCTATCTCATGAGATATAAAATCTTTACCCAATGCATTGGAGGGAGATATAGGTCCCACCCATCTTATAATGAATCCTCTCTTATGTGTGCCACATAATCATAAATCATACATCATCGCATAACACATGTAACAAAAATGGGATTCTTAAAACATCATGACATCATAAATCAATTCATATAAGATAAAGAAATTCATAAAAATAATTCCATCTCAACATGATCAAATCAATGCAATAATAGGGATAAAAACAGAAACCTTTATTATCTTAGATGGAAAATAATTTTGATAAAACACTTGAACTCCATTCTTGAGGAAAATATCCTTTCTTCTTCGAAAACATTTTTCCTTTCATAACATTTCATACAACTTTAAAATAAAAGAAGTTGATTAAAAATAAACTTGAAAACTTGTAAAGGAATATTCTTGGAAACAATGTTTTAAAAATCCATTCATGCCGTATAAGTTAAAAAAACATTTTTCGTACTTTTGTCGGAAAAGTCAAAAAGTACCTCGTACGGAAAACGACAAAAGATTCCTTTCACTTCTTTTACTAAAAACTCACCGAAGGGTAAAATTGGATTTAAACTATTGTAAGTGGATGGAAACAATATTACATATTGATGGAACATGGATGTGGATGATAAAATACACCCCAGTAATTACTTACGAATAAACAATCTTGGATGAAAATGAGATTGTGATATTTCCCTTACCTTAGGTCCAATTTGCTTCGTATGTGTCCGAACCTCCTCTTCTTTGAAGTGCCTCTTTGAGACCTCCTCTTAGGGCACTAAAATTGGTCTTTGAGGAAGACCAGAACCTCTAGGATGTTGCTAGGGAAGTGGAGAAGATATTTTGGCAGGGGTTGGCCGAGCTTGAGTGCTCAATTTGGTGTGAGGAGGAGGGGGAGGAGGTGCCCTTTTATAAGGGAGGAGAGGGGCACCTTAGGAATATCTCAAAATATTATTTTATATTAAAGTCAAAATCGGTTTATAATGGTTCCAAAGGGTCTTATTTCGAAGCTAAAGTGGGGAAGGGTCGAAATCCTATCAACCAATAAGATTTAGACAAGTTTAGGGTATTATTTTAACCTTATCAATTAGATTTAACTCTAAGTTAATTAATTTAACTTTTACCGTGTCTTTTTGTTTTCTTTCACTATATGGTTAATACACTTACTATAACATGTCAAACGAACCCCAAATTGTTTATTATTAATATATATATCCTTATCTAAGTCATTTGGCCGAACCTTAGATTTTTAGGAATAAAATAACAATTAATAATATAATATTTGATTTAAAAACTATTTTGTGTCAATTTTGACACTATTTGATATATGATTTTTGTGAAAGTCATAACAGAATTATATGTTCGAACCAAGTTGATTAACTCAACACTAATATATCATAGTAACCTAGAAAATTAGTGGAATTCATAAAAAGTCTCAAATTACATTTATTTTGGTGTTTATAACATCAATTATGTCAATATTTCATTAAAAAGATAATTACTGCATCATCGTTGTGTCATAAATAAATTAAATTATTTGATGTCTAAAAATTACAAATAAAATACCATCATGTAGGAAATCTTTTTATCTTTCTAATGAATATTTACAATCGAATTTATCTTATGTATAACCGTATATTAAAAATGTTTTAGTAAATAAACTTTGATTTTAACTCTTTTAACTCTTCTTTAAATAAATTAATAATAAATGTCCTAATCTAATCCAAGTGGGCCTAAATGGTCATATTTTATTCCTAAGTTTGTTTTTGGTCGAATTACACTTGTACAATAGAATTAGGACATGTGTTAGGGTAATAGTAATATCATATTTACCCTTAGTTACCCTATTTACTATTAACCGCGGTAAAAAAGTAAAAAGTTACTATTCACCAAAAAATTATTTTCATCTCATTGAACCACATATTAGTCCTTGATATTAACCGTGTCTCTCGGATTTTCGAAATTCCATTCACAGAAGCGGCAAAATTAAGTTTTATGAAAAATTCAGTTTTTTTAACTACCACTTAGTAGTTTCACTATTCATCAAAAATTGATGTCTTTCAGAACAATGCCAAAATTTCATCCTAAGCTATATTTCATATTCCGAATTCAAAAATGAAATCTATTTTAACAAATTCATAACATAGAAGTTGCATTAATTAATTTTATAATTAAATCCCGCTGTTAAAATAAATAGCGTGTTTTTAGGAATCAATATATATCAAAAGATTGACACTTGATTATGTCTGGTTTAAATGTGAAATTACAACCAATGACCAACATTGTATTAAATTGTAAAAATATATTCTAAATATACTTTAAAACCACTCAAATTAATAACTTATCACTATTAATTATTTCGATTAAAAAAGTTGTTTTTAATTATAATTTAGTAATTTTTCACTATTCATCAGAATATGAAAGTTATCCGAAAAGTACCAAAATTTCACCTTAGGCTAAATTCGATACTCCGAATCCACGAATGAAGTTCATTTTGAAAAATAAGATTTACAGAATTTTAAAAAGTGGTTATTACTTTTCATAACGGCTAGTTTTAATAATATTTTAATAGCACATCGTTGTTTAGTGAAACTCGGTATTGCGTATTACACACGCTATCGAGGAAGGTCGCGATTGCGTGTAATGAAAGGCAAGTCAAGGATGCGTGTTGTGCAAGCTCCTTTTGGTGTAGCGTACAACACAAGACATTAGTGAAAGAATATTTTTCATAAAAGCTCGGGCTGTTACATTCTACCCCCCTTAAAATGAATTTCGCCCTCGAAATTCGTCGGGGTTATAAATGGTTTACTATTCGAAAGTTTCTTTAATAGAAACCCACATCGTAAAAAGGAATACCAAAACTTGGCTTTAAAAACTAAAGTATGAAATGTAACGATTACCCAAATAAACTAATCACTGGGTTTCTACATAGGTGAAAATATGGATACGGAAGAGAAATCTAACCATCATGTTCTGATGGAGAGTGGTAGAGAACATGGCTATGGAAAAGCCAGTAATCACAAATCCATAGATTTGTGATGATATAAGGTACCATCTGATTCATCAGGTATAAGATCACTAGGACAACATTTTTGGTTTTCAAGATCATTTCCCCTAAAGTTGAAAATTTGAATTAGAATAAATACTTACTTTATTTTGGTACAATCTCACTGTTGTTCGTGCCTTGAACAATTTCCACTTCATCTCTTAAATAAATGAAGTTGAATTTGTTATTCGTGAAGTGTTAGCAGATCATGTGATAGAATGACGGGTCATTCCATCTGTCTCAAACAAAAGGTTAGCAAAAATTATATGCATAAATCGATCTATAGTGAGATTAATCATATATGGTTCCTAAAATGGACTTATACTTCATATATCATACTGCTTAATATAATAAAACTAGTTTCTACTAAACAGGGACTTCCTGTAGGCCAGTGGTAGGCGATAAAGGCCAGTCGCACTTCAGTTGTGGGTTCGATTCCCACAGCCTTGTCCGAAGCGATGGGATGTCGCCCGTCCTGCAGGTTGTCCTTTTTCTAAAACTATATTACTATAACATCCTATCAATAATATCGAGAAAACTTCGATCCTTAAACAATACTAACTTATGTTCAACATAATCCATTCCAATCTTTAGGCTTATCCATAATACTGCAGTCCACTCTCATAACATAGTAAAAACGATTACAAGAGATTTAATACAATCGTTGATCCCCATATATCATAAGATATGTCTTGTTGGTCACATTCCAAACATTCAAAGTCCTTAACCGTGTATTCTCTTGAATACCTTAGTGAAAACATGAGTGCAGTTTAAAGTTAACACTTTCCACATACCAAAATCCTCAAAATTCTATATACTCAAACCATGATATCACTTAGTCCTTATATCAATCATGAGCTCATGAATACTGTTAAACATTTCATTTTCTTGTTTTCCCTTCATTATGCGCATATCATCTTATTTCCAAAAATATCTCAATCACTTTGAATACCACATTAAACAAATACATAAATATTCCAATACTCCATGATACAACATTATTTTGGAATCCCATTACGTAAACACTTAATCATTCCACCACATCGTTATCATATTCAACATCGCCAATAGTGATCGCATGTGACTTCCCTTTGTCCTTTGCCTTCAGTGGTTGCTCATGTTGATCATCACTAACCCTTGGATTAGGGCAATTATTTGCATAATGCCCCATTTCCTTGCACTTGAAGCATTGAAGTGTTGGTGGTGCGTTCTCTGCAGTGTTTGCTTTATTCACATCATTAGAAACCCTTTTTCCATTACTTCGACACTCAGCTGCTCGATGACCTTCTTTTCCACACTTAAAACATTTTCTAGTCCCTTTAAGACAATCTCCACCATGCTTCTTTCCACACTTTGTGCATAAGGAAACATTCATCTTCTTTTCACCATTATTCTGAGATTTCTCCTTGAACTCCATCTTTCGTTTCTTGTCAAAACCATGAGATGGATAAGTAACACCAACTTCCATTTCTACCTTGACAGCACAACGCACAATTTCTTCATAGCTACTGAAGTCTCTTATAGCTAATGCCCTTCGAAGACTTGGTTTTAAGCCACTGAAAAATCGATCAACTTTACATTCAGGTTGGATGATAATACCAGAAGCATACCTTGCAAGTCTTGTAAAATTTGCTTCATAGGTACCAACAGATTCATCGTCCCTTTGCTTCAGTTCAAGAAACTCTTTCTCCATCTTTGTTCGAAGAATACGAGGGAAGTACTTACTGAAAAACAAGTTCTTGAACTCGTCCCATTCCATGGACTCAATTTCATCTCTTGGCCTCGTATTCTTGATAAGATTCCACCATTGATCAGCTTCACCTTCCAAACGATATACTGCTAAGATGAATTTATCATGTTCAGAACATTGAAGAACTGAAAATATCTTTTCAGTAGTACTGATCCATTGTTCAGCCACAAGTGGATCAGAAGACCCACTGAAAGAAGGTGGACGTTGCCTCATGAAGGACTCAATAGAACATTGTTCCCTTCTCTGCTCATTTGGAAGTCCAGAATGATTCATAGCTTGTGTAAGTATAGCAATAAGATTTTTCACTCCATCTCCCATAACATTTGTTTGTTCAGGAGGGCAATCATTGCATTGTCCATTGAAATGATCAACACGGTTCCTTTGGGTTCCAGCCATCGTCTAAAACCCAAAAAGAATAGTGTGAGAGGCAAAAATCATCCTAGGGAAAACAACATAATAAAGGGGGAGTACCTTAAATATCTAACAACTTAGGTTTAATTCTATGATTGTTAGCATAATTCTATTACTATAACCTATACGTATACTTATCCCTAGGTACATCCCTAGACATACCTTAGAAATATCTCTAGGGATCTCACTAACGTTTTCGCATCCTAGTTTCCAAAGGTTGACTAAACCTTTCCTCTGATACCAACTGTAGAGACCCGAAGCTTATCGTACATGGACATTACATTACATTTGCAGAATACTTAGTACATAACAAAAACACACACACAAGGAGCGTAATAGTTTAGTGTCTTTGGAAACTCGGAACGTAATCTTCTAATCGTGGTGAAAGATCTTCAATATCTCCCATAAAGATCTTCCCCTTTTTTTTACCTAAAAACCTTTCTTTATATCCTGGGGAAAAGAAAACATAAAAGGGTGAGCTCAAATGCTCAGTAAGGGTAAACAACAGAAATATCAATCACATCATATACATAGGAACATAGCTTTTGGAAATATTAACCTGCAAAAGAGCTCATAATATCATAACATGGGATAAATCATAGAAGTGAAAATGAGATCCCTATAATCATAACATAAAACTTGAAACTTTGTGGCATGCACACATAATCATGGAAAATCATTTCTTGTTAGTCATGACTCATTGCCAAGACTATCTTAGTGGACAAAGTCCCTTTCTGAATCGAGTAACCCTCGTTTCAGTCCTGTTTCACTGAACCGGTATAACCTACCGTTCCAGCCCTGTCTATCTCATGAGATATAAAATCTTTACCCAATGCATTGGAGGGAGATATAGGTCCCACCCATCTTATAATGAATCCTCTCTTATGTGTGCCACATAATCATAAATCATACATCATCGCATAACACATGTAACAAAAATGGGATTCTTAAAACATCATGACATCATAAATCAATTCATATAAGATAAAGAAATTCATAAAAATAATTCCATCTCAACATGATCAAATCAATGCAATAATAGGGATAAAAACAGAAACCTTTATTATCTTAGATGGAAAATAATTTTGATAAAACACTTGAACTCCATTCTTGAGGAAAATATCCTTTCTTCTTCGAAAACATTTTTCCTTTCATAACATTTCATACAACTTTAAAATAAAAGAAGTTGATTAAAAATAAACTTGAAAACTTGTAAAGGAAGATTCTTGGAAACAATGTTTTAAAAATCCATTCATGCCGTATAAGTTAAAAAAAACATTTTTCGTACTTTTGTCGGAAAAGTCAAAAAGTACCTCGTACGGAAAACGACAAAAGATTCCTTTCACTTCTTTTACTAAAAACTCACCGAAGGGTAAAATTGGATTTAAACTATTGTAAGTGGATGGAAACAATATTACATATTGATGGAACATGGATGTGGATGATAAAATACACCCCAGTAATTACTTATGAATAAACAATCTCGGATGAAAATGAGATTGTGATATTTCCCTTACCTTAGGTCCAATTTGCTTCGTATGTGTCCGAACCTCCTCTTCTTTGAAGTGCCTCTTTGAGACCTCCTCTTAGGGCACTAAAATTGGACTTTGAGGAAGACCAGAACCTCTAGGATGTTGCTAGGGAAGTGGAGAAGATATTTTGGCAGGGGTTGGCCGAGCTTGAGTGCTCAATTTGGTGTGAGGAGGAGGGGGAGGAGGTGCCCTTTTATAAGGGAGGAGAGGGGCACCTTAGGAATATCTCAAAATATTATTTTATATTAAAGTCAAAATCGGTTTATAATGGTTCCAAAGGGTCTTATTTCGAATCTAAAGTGGGGAAGGGTCGAAATCCTATCAACCAATAAGATTTAGACAAGTTTAGGGTATTATTTTAACCTTATCAATTAGATTTAACTCTAAGTTAATTAATTTAACTTTTACCATGTCTTTTTGTTTTCTTTCACTATATGGTTAATACACTTACTATAACATGTCAAACGAACCCCAAATTGTTTATTATTAATATATATATCCTTATCTAAGTCATTTGGCCGAACCTTAGATTTTTAGGAATAAAATAACAATTAATAATATAATATTTGATTTAAAAACTATTTTGTGTCAATTTTGACACTATTTGATATATGATTTTTGTGAAAGTCATAACAGAATTATATGTTCGAACCAAGTTGATTAACTCAACACTAATATATCATAGTAACCTAGAAAATTAGTGGAAATCATAAAAAGTCTCAAATTACATTTATTTTGGTGTTTATAACATCAATTATGTCAATATTTCATTAAAAAGATAATTACTGCATCATCTTTGTGTCATAAATAAATTAAATTATTTGATGTCTAAAAATTACAAATAAAATACCATCATGTAGGAAATCTTTTTATCTTTCTAATGAATATTTACAATCGAATTTATCTTATGTATAACCCTATATTAAAAATGTTGTAGTAAATAAACTTTGATTTTAACTCTTTTAACTCTTCTTTAAATAAATTAATAATAAATGTCCTAATCTAATCCAAGTGGGCCTAAATGGTCATATTTTATTCCTAAGTTTGTTTTTGGTCGAATTACACTTGTACAATAGAATTAGGACATGTGTTAGGGTAATAGTAATATCATATTTACCCTTAGTTACCCTATTTACTATTAACCGCGGTAAAAAAGTAAAAAGTTACTATTCACCAAAAAATTATTTTCATCTCATTGAACCACATTTTAGTCCTTGATATTAACCGTGTCTCTCGGATTTTCGAAATTCCATTCACAGAAGCGGCAAAATTATGTTTTATGAAAAATTCAGTTTTTTTAACTACCACTTAGTAGTTTCACTATTCATCAAAAATTGATGTCTTTCAGAACAATGCCAAAATTTCATCCTAAGCTATATTTCATATTCCGAATTCAAAAATGAAATCTATTTTAACAAATTCATAACATAGAAGTTGCATTAATTAATTTTATAATTAAATCCCGCTGTTAAAATAAATAGCGTGTTTTTAGGAATCAATATATATCAAAAGATTGACACTTGATTATGTCTGGTTTAAATGTGAAATTACAACCAATGACCAACATTGTATTAAATTGTAAAAATATATTCTAAATATACTTTAAAACCACTCAAATTAATAACTTATCACTATTAATTATTTCGATTAAAAAAGTTGTTTTTAATTATAATTTAGTAATTTTTCACTATTCATCAGAATATGAAAGTTATCCGAAAAGTACCAAAATTTCACCTTAGGCTAAATTCGATACTCCGAATCCACGAATGAAGTTCATTTTGAAAAATAAGATTTACAGAATTTTAAAAAGTGGTTATTACTTTTCATAACGGCTAGTTTTAATAATATTTTAATAGCACATCGTTGTTTAGTGAAACTCGGTATTGCGTATTACACACGCTATCGAGGAAGGTCGCGATTGCGTGTAATGCAAGGCAAGTCAAGGATGCGTGTTGTGCAAGCTCCTTTTGGTGTAGCGTACAACACAAGACATTAGTGAAAGAATATTTTTCATAAAAGCTCGGGCTGTTACAAGTATGACCTATGGGATAAGTTTTATCATTGGAAGTACCCTATGTGGAGTGTGTTCTCTCATATGAGTGTTGTATAGAACCATAGATAGGGAATCATTGGATTCCATTAGGGTTTTAAACTTTCCATTATAATGTGTATCTATTATGGGTATATTTGTATGTTTCATTTAATGTCTAGCATTATTATTGACATATCCTTTGGTTAAATGACTACTCTTGTAGCTTTAGATTTTTTTATATTAGGGTGCCTTACAATGTTTTGATATACACACCTATACATGGGATCTTCCCACACATGTCATGTATTATGATGAAGATTGATATTTTTAAAGAGTTCTTGGAGAACCTGGATAAGGGGTGACTTATTTATGATATGAAAGTCAATTTTTATATTGGTGATTCATTCTACAACATTCCCCATATTTAGAATATGGCTGATATTATTTTCCAGTTTTGAGTGGGATTTCATTTGGCCCCTTTTTTTTATTTCCAAAAATTTAAGTTATACTCTAACCGTGGAATCATTTATTTATGCTTGAATTTTTATTATATGTTTACATTTCATCATTTTATAGGCTTGGATATATGTTTTTGTGTTTTCTTATTGGTAATTTAGGATAATTCCTCTCAAGTGTGAGATATTACTTCTTGGTGCTAGTCACTATCCTTAGGCCAATTAGATGTGATCTTGGGATTGTTACGGCTCAGGATTCATTAGTTTTGTTCTTGACAAGATATTTTCATTATCTAATATGTCATTTATTATCTCAGGATAGGAAGGAAAAAAATACTAGTTCCACACTCAATAACACAATCAACATTGATATAAAATTCATAAAGCTTCCATTTTTTACTTCCTTTAGCCTCATTGGAATCTCCAAATCATCGAATTGTATCCCCTTGGTCATTAGTTATAATGATGTTGGGAAATATTTTGATAATGTTAATATGTATTCCCTATTGTTATGATTTACATATCCATCCTTTTCATATCTAGGGAGATAGGGTCATTCTCAATGCACATCGTTGATAGAATAACCGCTTCTTTTCTATTAAAATCATTATCTACCATGTTATCATTTATAGTCATAGAGTTAATAGAGAAAACATAGTCTCTTATTATCTATAACTATCTTTTCTAAAACACATTTAGATTCCACAGTGTGAATATATAATTTAGACTCTTTTGATCGGTATTTATATCAAACTTCTCACTATAGAGGTCGTGCTACCAAATATTCAAAGAAAAGATCATAGATGATAACTCCATATCATTGTTGGGTACTTATACACATGGATCGTTTACTAACATGTGGTATAGTCTATCACTTTATCATTGTCCATGAGGACACAACCCCAGCCTCTTTTCAATGAATAGGTGAATATGAAAAAAATGATATTCATTTTTTAGAGTTGAGAGTACAATTAGAGTGATTAGACCCTTCTCCATCTCATTAAATTTTTCTTCACATTCATTTATCCAGACATACATTACCAATTTCAATGTTAACTTAGTAGTTGGTCTAAAAAATCATGATATAAATTTTAAAATACTCCAGTAGTACCCTAATGTGAAAAGAAAAATAGTGATTTCTTTGAAACATTTCATTCTATGATATTCCTCAATTTCCTTTGTCTTTACAGTTTACATGGAAATTCCTTCACTTAATGTAAAATTCCCCAATAACATCACTTGTTTCATCCACAAGTCATACTTAATTAACATATCATACATTTTTTCTTCCCTTACATCCAGCAGTATAATCCATATATACTATTCATGTTCCTACATGATATTATAGTAAATGATAATATTATTAATGAATACTACAATAATTTATTAATTTTTTTCTCTAAAGGATGTATTAATTACTTCCCCAAAGATTACAATAGAATTATCTTGTTTAAAGGGAAACACTAAGAACTCATATTTTCCATACATTTTATGGGTGTCTGTCTTTTGAATATCATCCTTGTACAACTTTATCATATGATATCTAGAATGATGATCTATAATTGAAATGTACGTATCTCATGTAGTTAATTGAATATTTCATTAATCCTTTGTAGGGGATATTAATTATTTATGGTCATCATGTTGAGATCCCAATAATTTATACATATCCACATTGGTCAACCCTTTTAAATAACAAATACCAATGACACACCCCAAGGTGATACACTAGGGTGAATGAACCCTTTATCAATATTTTCTTATAGTTTCATCTTTAACTCCTATAGTTTTATAAAATTAATCATATAGGGTATTTGGATATATGAGTGGATCTGATTATAATATCTATTGATAAATTTACCTCATGACATGGTGGATGTGTGGGAAACTCTTCAAGAAATACCTCATTATATTCCTTTTGATGCGGAATTTCCTTAAGATTGATTCATTCCTTAGGCTCCTCCATTTTTTCAGGTTATGAATAATTATAGGATATCATCTCCCACAACATTGACGATGTTTTCCAAGGGAGATTCATTATATTCCTTGAATTTATATATAATCATTAGATGGTTTGTTCTATATAAATATATTTCCTTTTTACTATAGTTTGTATGTTCAATATATAATGAGGATCAATCTATAACTAATATAGTTCAAAATTCCACCATGTAAAGTATTATGAGATTTTTTGGATGAATCTTCCAACATACATTAATTTGAGGAGATTCCTAAACGTGGGTTATACTGATTTCACCAGCATGTGTTTTTATAGATATCTATAATTAATGGTATTGGGGCTTCAATTAAACTAATCTATACAACATTCAAGATATAAAGTTATTCTTTTTGAAAAATTAAATAAATATTTATACAATTTTTAAGAGAATAATTAGTGTAATGTTTTTGATTTTAATTTCACAATCCAATTTTGATATATAGTGATTTATCTTTCTCCTTTGGATTTGGTTGTGGCTAATACTAATTAACCTCAATGACCCTATAGAATAGTGAATTGGATTACATATTTTCCTTCCATATTATAATTGAATCATAATACCATTAGTACTGCATGATGAAGAGAATATCATTCCACCGTCATGTTGGATAAATTATCCATGTATATTTGAATATAATAATCTTATTGGCCTTCACTCAAACACATGAAGAATTTCCCACTCTCTTTTAAGAAATTCTCATAAAATGTCTTCGATTTTTTTTCATATGGGTGGTCGAATCCTCAATCCTACATTGTAATTTGACACACCATCTTAACAATCTAGTATTATATTATTATAACTTTAACTGTGGGACCATTTACCAAACTCTTGTTATACATTAGGTGAACATAAAAATAATTCTTAATAACTAGAAATGCCTTGGATATATATAGTCATTCATAGGTGTGATTTTAAACCACAAAAGAAAATGTGTATTTTCATATCGCGGATATTAGTAAATCATTAGTGATATCATTTAGTATTTTTGTTTTTTCCACATATGATATGACTAATTCAACCTCCTTTTACTAAAGATCATTGAGTTCCCTCATAATATTTATTTGAAATGTTCTATGGAAACACATATTAAGAAATATCTTCCTAAATTATCCACACTCAATATCTTCCATTTTAATCTTATTCTTGGTGTTATCTTCCAATTCCCACAATTGATTGGATTGTCTACTTAAATGATAAATGGATAGAGTCACCATCAATTTATATAAATATTATAGAAAACAAATAAATTCTTCATTGTGTTATACCAATACTCCATGACAAGTGCATCATAAAATCTATTAAACATTGGATATAATTGATGCATAGAAAAATTGATAACAAGTTTCAACTAATTTGGTAATATAATATGTTCAAAATGATTTAGGTTATTATTTATAGCATAAGAAAACATGGTATGAAGTTTCATTAGTTTTTCATCTCAACCTCCCCTAGAATTGGGGATGTCATTCGGATAATCATTCAATTATCCCCCACATGGGTTGTTGGACTTCTTTCTCATTGTTACCAACAATTTCATAAATATAAATGGTTTGAAAAAAAGATATTTTGGGAAAATATTGAAAAAATAATTTATTATTTTGTGTGAACAAGATCAAAAGAAATATATTAGGACATCCCCATGTTTATCCTTTTTTCTAAAATGATTTTTCTTCAATTATTTCATATTCATAGACTTATACACATGGTTTTTAGAGACATTTCATCAACTAAGAATAAAGATGAATCTCATTATCATAGGTTAATCACAAAACAATGAAACATGAACTACTGATTCATATCAATCTTATAGTTATTCTTATGGTAGTATTAAAAAAAATAGGCTTATTTTTTTTAATGATGATTCCCACTATATGAATCATCTATAAAAACTAAAAATCAGTCATTCCTAACCAAACTCCCTAATAAAAGGAAAGGATACTAAAGACCAACATTGAGCATCCAACTAACAGGCCTGATTCACTTGGCCCTCACAGAATGACCACAATGTACATACTGGATATAGAAGAACACCAAAATTATCAGCCGACAATTAAAAGAATAGAAAAGTGGAATACACAGGTTGTATCAACTTTCTTTGAATCACATCACCACATCAAAAAAACTTTACAACCTCTCTTGGTGGATTATATATAATCATGGTATATAATCTATACATGTAATCAAGAATCTAATTTTCCACTTTTTATAGAATAAATAAACCCATAGATTCTATTTTAAATTGGAACCATTCACCAATAATAAAACAATTTCAAAAACATTTCCCATGTACTTAAACACAACATATATTTTAAAACACCCTTTGGCATATAAGGGTTTCATTAAAAACAAAATTCACCAAAACCCCCCTAGGATAAAATGTCCATTTCATGATAAACAACAACATTTTCTAAAAATAACTTCAAATACAATTTTAAAAAAATAATACTAATTTTTTTCATAAAGAAGGAAATTCATATCATTTCAAAATCACCTAGTCACTATGAAATTCCTTTTCAAAACTAATTATATAAACTATTCTACAGACACCTCATTCCACTTCTGAAAAGTTCCTCTCAAAACATAGTTATTCTCAAACCACCAAATTTACCAAAATCATTTACATATATAATCCAAAAAATAAAAATCAAAAAATCAAAAAAATACCCTAAAACCCATATTATTAAAAGAAACCCTTATTATATATTTAGGAAAACATTGATTATATTATAATATTATTTAATCAATATGGATTATGATGAGGCATCATGTAAAAAAACACCACCCATGGGTGAATGTATCATAACATAATAATTTTTCTATCATAATACATAAACAAATCAGTCATTCCATGTTGAGCCCTACGACTCAAGACATGTGACATCCATCCAACATTGTAATTCTCAATCCTATATAACACAT
Source organism: Viscum album (assembly GCA_963277665.1). Lineage (NCBI taxonomy): Eukaryota > Viridiplantae > Streptophyta > Magnoliopsida > Santalales > Viscaceae > Viscum > Viscum album. Next base: position 1,286,236,540 of record OY728141.1, read on the forward strand.
CACTCATCCATGAGTTCCAACTCTAAAAACATGAAATCCTCACCATCATGGCCTTCAACTGATTTCACTCTAGCTAAGAATTCTCTTGGTATATAAACCTAGAAATAAGACTCAATATCCACCTCAAATTACACTTCCCATCCAAAAAAATGGCTCCGATATCATTTTATATTTCATCATATTGGATCTTTCAAATGGTACTCAATCATAGGTTGACACTTAACCTTTGAAAACCCTCTATATATGACTGTCTCTACTGACTAACAAATATTGGGTATGATTTTCATGGGTAATTTATTCCCTCATATATAAGGCTTGAGTTTCATTTCCAAATCATATCAAATGAATTAAAAACCATTTGTATGTCCGACATCCCCATAACTAGTTTTCATAAAATTAGGATCCCAATATGCCCCCATTAACCACATAGAAAATATTAAATCTACTCTTATGATATATCAACAATGATAATCTAACAGATGTAAATAACAATTTCATAATAGGTATCATATATAAAATTGATCATAGGTGGGTACATATTGAACAATAATTAAAAAAATGCATGGCCTCCATCCCAACTCACATGACATCGTGCTGAATCCTTGGCCTCCATAACATACTAACTGGGTCACATGTCCACCCCCAATTGATATTTGTGTCCTTATAGAAAATAAACTATTATAACATTTTATATTGAAACCCAATCCATGTACAATTGTATGGGGTCGATCGAATGACCCAAGAGAATATTCACAATGTCTCTCTAAAAACAAGTTATATTGTGCTCATATGGGTGTAGATTAAATATATATATATATAAGTATTGTCACATGTAGAAAAACCAACAATAAACATACGATAAAATTCAAATACAACAAAAACCTTGGATCATTAGATGCCAAACAGAGCACCTCGAATGATGACCATACCTTCATCATCCAATTCATGAGATCTTTAATTATATTTAACCACTAAGGGGGGAAAATATTTCCTAAATACAATACGTGATACCATACATAATTTGTAATGTTTCAAAGTGTCTGTAATCATATCATGGAATCGTTCCAACAAATAATGGACCATGGAAAATGTAGTGGTCTTAATCTCAAAACCAGATTCCATGGAACATGTCTTGGACAATGAAAACCATGCCTAGAGGAAACAAGGAATGTTTTCATCCGCTATCCCAATTTTAAGTAACTAGTCCAATTTAGTCTAAAAATAACATATAAGAAACATAAAAGGCTTATATCCCATGACCCATTTCAATGGTACATGACTAATAAGATCCTAAGAAGTTTCAAATCTAAATCCAATAGACTCATAAATATATTCAAAATTAATATCACATATGAATCCAAGGAGCACATCCAAACCATTCCAAACAATTATTCTGAATTATGGCCAAATAAAAGAAGAAAATATAATGAATCCCATTAATCTCATATACATATTGATGAGAATATTATACCACCTGAATCATCTCACAAGGGTTATCTTGAGAAGGTTGGACGTCTTCCCATTATTGGCCAATATTATATAAGCTAGACTTCTACATGGTTGACCTATAAATACCACTAAAACCATATAGTCTCATGCATCAAATTCATGTTAGAAGGTGGAACATGTAATCACTTATACACATATCACATATGAACCCAATCTGGGGTAAAAATAACAATGGGTCACAAATCGGGGTCCCCTTGGTCACATTTTAGAATAGACACTATATGTGGGTTCCTTGATCACATTTCTATATCTCAATATCAGCCCATAATTCACATACTAACATATATTAATAGAGTCAGGGTACATTGGAACTATCTAGACACTATTTGTGGTCTATCACATCTACTTATAAAAACCCACCAATTTCATACCAAAAAAATTATTGTAGTTCTATGCATAAAAAAATCCTCACAGATCAACACAATCCATAAGAATTTATAAAAGGGAAGAAAAACTAACATTCATCCTTTAGTAAGAAGGGAATCGAAAACATAAGTTTACATAGAGATAATCACTTTGAAACAAAGACCTTGCGGATTTCCCCTTAAAATCAATAATTTTTTTAAAAAAATATTTAGAAAAGAATATATTTTTAGTTTTACTTACACTATTCCCTTATCCCAATTCTAAAAATTAGTCATTGGAAGAAAAAATTGGAAATACTACATTGAAACTCATTTACAATATCACTAAATTTCCTTTAAATTTCATTTATATAAATCCAATCTGTAATATAACAATTTTAAGAAAATAACAATTTTACATGTTAAGATTCAACCATGACTTACAAATATCTATATGGAGGTACATGAGTAATAATTAGTCAAATAATTTATTATTAAAATATTTAGTAATTTATATGGACAATTTTGATTCCTATACTAAATATATCCCAACCCATCTATATAGGAACTAGTTAGTAGAGTTTTAAAAATATGAATGGTGTATTAATAATTAAATAATTTAAAAATAATATTTAATTAACCAAAAAACTAAAATAAATCAAAAAACACATACATCCTTCACATAGTTACTTCTTCTTATTCATAACACCACAATCACTTCCTAGTTTTGTTCAAACTCTAATATCAACATGAGCTCTAATCCCAGGCCCCAACATCAAAAATAATATATTACATCACATTATAATTATTTTTCAAATTTAACTAAATAAATTTTAAATAAATTACCATTTAACAATTTTGGCATAAATTCCAAAACCCTCATCTGAAAATCTCATCACATAAAAATAGCCACCAACCCCACATATATGTCTTGTGGAACACTTCTGATTCCAATCATTGAAAAATATTTAATCTTATTAAATGATTAAAATTAAATATAATTTAATTTAAGATGAAAGAATAAAATAATTTATGTAACATACCTTAAGAGAAATATTTTGCCAGAGTGTACGATTTTATCTCAGATCACCCAATTTCTATACTTGGCTGAAGCCATGCCTTTGGAAGATTTCCACCATACATCGGTGGAAATCATCACTTATAACTATCCCAAATTACACCCAATTAGGTCCATATATATATATATATGAAAAAGAGAATAAATAATGAGTAATATACAAAGAATCATCAAAATAAATCCTAAAAATCACACCTTTCTAAGTGAGGTTAATGGAAGAAAACGGGCGGATAGGCTTTTGTCCATCACATGCATAGGGGAATAGGAATATGGTGTTGAATTATACAATCCTTTTGGGAATTTTTTAATTTTACAATTATTGTGTAAAATTTCCATCATTCATTGTTTGGTTGCTTGAATTTTTAAACCATACCCCATCTATGAGGTAGGAAATGCACATGAAAAAACAACTCACATGTTATATTTTTGACATATTGAATCATATATAAATGTTATAAAAAGAAATTATCACTTTAAATTCCTTTATAATTTCAATCCAATAGTTTATTAAAAAAGAGACTGGAAAAGATAGATAATTGTTTTTTAAGGAATACTTTTTAGTTTAGGCTTTGGAAAAAAGCTTTTAGGTTTGTAAATCATGTTTAATTTAGTTTAATGAATCATTTGTCAAAGTAAATAGTATTTGTTCGATCCTCGTGTTCTATAAATGATTATTTCATTATTACATCGTGAATGACATAATTCAAAATGCACTGATTATAGAGATAAAAAATTTCTAATTCACCTAAAAATTAATTTATTTTATTAAATTATGAATAAATAACCCATGGATAGTTTAAATTTGAAGATTATAAAAATTAAATTAATTTTATAAATAATATGTATATAATATTTAATATTAATTTTTAATAAGAAAATATGATCAATATAAAATACATTAAAATATAAAATTTTAAAAAAAATCTTATTATTCATTGATTTTTTTAAATATTAATATATAATTTATAGAATTATAATATTTATATTTACATAAATTAAAAAATTTAAATACTATTAGTATTATATTCAATCATTTTATGGTCATATTTTTATTCCAATGGTCTAGCCACTATTCATAGTGGTCATACTACTATTCCCAACAGACATATTACTTTTCCAAATAGTATGTTTGCTATTAAATTTGTCCGATTTCTATTCAAATGAACATATATCATAATATAAATAAAAAATATTCTTTCATTAAAAATTCACTAAAATTTATCATGAGGTTCATCATTTTTGTTTTCTAAAATATCGATTGGTTTATTAATATTTTTTTCTTTTACATAGTGTTGTTCATTGGAGGGATGATTATATTTGATCCGGGTGATCTAATTTTTCCTTTTTTTTAGTTTTTCATTTTTTTTATCCCCTTGTAATATTTAAAAAATTTTATGGGATTAGTAATGGGAAAATGTAACTTCTTTTAATGAATCATTTTTTCTTGCTTTCTATAGGGACATAGGCTTCTCATACATGGATATTAAATACATTTAGATGAATAATCATTAAAATACTAAACAAACACCCCTAAGGACTATAATAGTTTTTTTTATTGAATGGAACACAATCTTCTAATCTTGTGAATGATCTTCAATGTTTCCCATAAATATCACCCCATTTAGTACACTTTATAGACCTATAATGCATAAAACCTTTCTTCATAACATTTGGATATAAAACATATGAAATTTTGATCTCATATTCTCATTATTGGTAAACATAGGGGATATCAATATATGTTTATAAAAATACTCATATAATATTAAGGGTATGTGATCATGAACATAACTTACATGGTACATACCCATAAAATCATAGATCATGAACAAGATTCATTTAATTAAATTTTTTCAATTCCAAAAACATGGAAGATAAGGGTGATAAATCATCATAAATCAATCATAAACCATAATCACATGTTATAAATTGTTTGGAAACATCAAAAATATTGAAAACCATATCATACATCATGGTTAACTTCCAAGACTATAAATATAGTTGATCATCACTTATCAACTATTTTACAAATGTGGATAAAGAAAAACCTATTTCCCAAAGTGTATTAGGAAAAAAAATGTCTCCCATAATGGATTAGGAAACCCCATCTTCAAATAGTGAATTGGGAAACATCTTCTTCTAATAGTATATCAAAAGACATTGATTTCCCATAGTGGATCAAGACACACCTATTTTTTATTGTTGTTCAAAATACACAACTTATAATTGGAAAATAAATCCCATATACAAGTATACCATTTAAATATCTATATATATAAATCTTTACCCAATTTATTTGAGGGACATATAGGTCCCACCAATCACATAATGAAAATCATTCATATATGTGACACCATATCATATAAAATTCATCGTATCATAACTCAATGAATTAAATGTTCTTCCTAAATATTTCATCACATAATAATCTATTGAAAACATATATTTTTTGTAATAATTTCATCATTGAAAACCTATAAAATAAATCAGGTTTCATAAGATTTCTTTCATGGAATAATCTGTGGAAGATAAAAAAGTTTCTTTAATATATTTTAATCATAAACACAAACCACTAAGATAATTAATAAGAATGGAATTCATGTTATATATCACTATTAATGTATAAATTATCTCAAATTATTTCATATTTTATGGAAAATATTTGTTAAGGACACTTGGACCATTTCTAGAGTAAAATATACTTTTTTCTATGAAAATAAAATTAAAACCTAAATCATTTTTAAAATTTTTTTCCTTTAAAATATCCTTGAACACATATAATAGAATATTTAAAAATTATAAATACAACTTCCTATTAAAAATATATTTTTTCTTTGAAAAAAACAATTTAATACAATTTTTTTGAAAACATAGTCTATGATGAAAAATATTTTTCAGCCCAAAAGATGATTATTCATACAAAAATATTCTTATATATTGTGTTCATAGAGAGATAAAAATTAAGCGATGACATGTATTCTCATAACATAAAATTAGTGTATTAATTTCGATGAGTTTATTGAGGGATATATTATAATATTTTTTTGTTAAAAACATAATCCTAAACAATTACAAAGAACGATGATATTGTAACATAAAACTCTTCCTACTTTGGTAACATTTAATTGTATTCCCCATTAAATAATAACATTAAATATCATGAAAAGATGGATATTCATGATATGAAATATCAACTGGGTATTATATACACCTTGGGGAAGAAGATATGTGCATAAAATAACCATATATCTTAACAAATGCATATTGAGACAAAAACACACTATTGATTTTGTAACCGTTGAACTGTATACCCCATTAAAGAAAGATCCTTTAATGGATATGAATATATCCATAACATTATGTATAATAATCCTAAAATAAATTTGTGGGTAGTATATACACCCCATAAAACAAACAGGCGATGAATATGGAATGTGTCTCATAATATTGAAAAGTGAGATAGAAATCCTTTACCTTAAGTCTTGTCTCCCATTGTACTCATTTAAACCACACTCTCTAAGAGATGCATCCATTTGGATATCCTATTAAGAACCCTAGAAATGGGGTTTTGAGTGTACCAATAGCTTTAAAATGTGACTAAGGATATTGAGGAGGTAATTGTGTAGGTTTTTGTCGAGTTAAAGGGAATGAAATGTGTAAATAAGTGAACGATGGTTGTTTGCTTTTATAAGTGGGTGAAAGACCCCAATTGGAGACTACTTATAAATTTCACAAATAATCAAAAATATTAAAGTAAATATAATTAAAAAGCATCCAAATGACCATAGGTACAATCTTGGGATGTATAAGTTGTAAATTTTACCATGAAATTATATTTTTTCATGTTGGAAAGTATATTCAACCCTTATCTTCTTAGTTTAACCCCATGATAAACCCATTTTCACCTTACCCTGGGTAATTAATTCTTACTGCATTCACTAATTATTTTTAAAAAAATTATTTTGGTCATATTATATGATGTATATTAGTGTTATTCTAAATATTTAATCCAATTTTTAAAATTATATCTATAAAAGAAGATAATTTTAGTTTAAAATTAATCCCATATATGCAACGAGAATACATGATTTTAAAGAGAAAAGGTTCATTTTCTTCAATGTTTTATATCAAAATTAAGAATGAAATTAATTAAAATGACCTATATTGGATTAATATATATATATATATATAATTGAAAATTTATAACCTTGAAATTAAGTTAATATATAATTTAACAATATAAACCAATTAAAAAATTGTTTTTTAATTAAAATTTATTATTTTTTCCATATTTAAAAAAATTTAAGAAAAACCCAAAACACAATAATTATCTTCTAATAAAATTCTTATTTCAAAATTTAATTACACTTTATCATTTAATTTTTATAATATAGCATTAAATTTATTGTAATATTTTCTCATAAAAAAACAAAAATCAATTTTGAAGATAACATATTTTTAAGGAAAATAATTTCGTCAATAAAAATTTATCAACTAATTACTAAATATTTATAAATAAATTTATATTATGTATTATATTTATATATATATTTTTTGTAAATTAAATTATACTATTCATATTCAAAAATTAAATTGTTTGTTAAAGATGGTCATATTTAAAATAATACTATTATTTCGGTTGTGGAAGAATGGGGTCACATTTCATGCATGATATCATTATTGTGTCTAATGTAAACTAAACTCTAAATTAAATATAATGAAATATATACTCAGTATTACATGTAAAAAAATATGAAACCAGTATTTTTTATAATTATTTTATTGAAAAGTGTAAATTTAATTCAAAAAAAGTAAAAAATATCAGGGTGTAACATTCTACCCACCTATAATTAATTTCACCTTTGAAATTAATATCAGTCATCAAAGGATTAACATTTGAAAATTACTTCATTCAAACCTATATCTTATAAATGAAAAATAAAACGCCCCTTAAAAATGGAATGTTGGAATCATTGTGGTAAACTATTGTAACTCGAAACTAAGATTCCACATATAAGAACATTTGTGGGAAAATTGAAAACATTGATATAGAAGAGGGCACTAACACCCAAATACAAATGGAGAGTGATAGAGAACATTGATAAGAATAAATTTGGTGATCCAGAGAAGGTTAAAGACTAGAAATATATAAACCAAATAGTTGTGAAAATGTTATCGATGTCATCAATAATGATGATAACATGACAATATTTTATTTCAAGATCATTTTCAAACAATTGGGGAATTACATTTCCATATAGATTGATCATATAAGGAAATATATTTTCTAAATATCCATTAATTTTATAGTCACAATTTAATACATTGGTTTTTACTTGATCTTTTTATACTTCTTCTCTTACTATTAGATATGATTTTTTATATGTTTGAAACAAAAAATATGGTCTATAAAATAATGATAATTAATTAATTATATCTATAGTTTAAAAAAGTTATCATTGATTATATAGTATGGATAAATATTCATATGGTAATGTAATACATAAATATCTAAATTCTCATTCAAAGTTCAACTTAAACCATTCAACACATCATTAACCTTATGACCCATCCAAAATATTAAAATCCAGAACATTATGAATAAGGTCACTAAGTTTTCAATAGGAAATTATAATTAATCCCCCAAAAAACATGATGTAGTTCTAAATTTCTACAAACCAAACATCTTAATAAAATTAACATTCCTTCCCTCCAAGTATTGAAATATTTTAAACTACTATAAATAATTATAGAAAACATAATTTTATCCTTATTCCTTAATTAAAACACATATTTTTTAGGGATTTATTAAATAGAAAAATTATGTAAAATCCATAAATGAAATAATAGGCCACCTTGTTTAGAAATCATTTAACAGTTTTAAGGTCATAAATATAGTCCATTTTAGTTTATCCAAATCAATCATCAAATAATCGCTACATAACAATCAACATAAACAGTATATGCATGGTTATATTTCCTTGAATCAAAATACTACATTTCCATTCAATCACATAACTAGTTCATGAGAATCATGAAATATATTATTTAAAATCCTTTCTAAAAACATATACTTAACAATATATTAATATTTCAGAAATCGTAATTATTGAATCTAAATACAAAAATACTTGCATCCTTTAATTTCATTGAATGGCATGGAATATGTCATTCCATGTTCATGAGGTAAATCCTTGGGTCGGGGAATTGTGTTAGGTAATTACCATGTTAAATAATTATAATACATTTAAATACTCAAAAAAAGATTCACTCTATAGTCATATTTTACCCACAAGTAAAATATTATCCCCATTTGAGGTATTCTTTCAGGTTTTTCTTTCCACCTTCTTTGAATTTATATTGTAGAATATTAAATCATATATTTCCAATAAAACATGAAAATTACAAAAATTCCATCTTCCTATTATTTGATGTGTTAAAATATCATTGAAGTTCATGTTATTAATCATATATCGCTATATCTTATTATGAATAATCACCATAAATTTATATCCATTCATTATATAATTTATTTTCACATATATATAGAATTTTTCATTATATTAAATGATAAAATTATTCCTTATATATCCATGAAATTAATAAATTAAAAATAATATTTTGGGAAATGAAAATTCTGATGGGATACCTATTAATCTTAAAAATCACTTATAGGATGTCAAAATCATAACTCTTTTATATTTAATCCATGAAACCTTAGGTTTATTAAAGGTAATTCATTGTAGTGGTCTATTTAAACCCTTAATGGTGGTTCATAAAGTGTTTGTATGTTTTCAACCTATATCCCTTGGGTGTGTCTAACCATGTGCGAAGCAATTCCATTGGGATGCATGAGTTCCCGATCAAGCCTAGCTTAATACTATGTATTTTTGGTCGTTTCCCCTAGGTACATCTATGCTAAATCCACATCCACTTATAGTATCCATACTTGTATTTATTTATAGGAAACCACTCAATTGATACTTTACCAAAATTAACATACAATATTCTATACTTTCTCTCATCCTTATGCTTATCCTTAGTCATTCCATTAGGGAGATCCATTAGTTTTTCTCATTCATGTTTCTAATGGTTAATTAAAATATTCCTATCATACCAACTATACTGAACCATATATGACATATGTGGATATTATATGTTTTAAAATGAATATTCATTTAATTATTAAAATTCCTCCATAAGGATCATAATTATTTAGTGCCTTTGTAAACTTGGAATATAATATTCTATTAAGGTGAATGATCTTCAATGGTTCACACAAAGATCATCCAATTTAGATCCCTTAGTTGATATACCCTATAAAAAACATTCCACATATCCTAGGGAAATGAAGCATAAGTAAGGGTGAGATTAGGTTCTTAGTAAGTGTAAAAATAAAATAAATAAATATATGATTATATGAAACCAAAAGATAATAATATGGATTTTTGATCATGGACATTACTGATGATGTTCATAACAATCCTCTCATAGATCATAAGTATGAGTAATGTCATAAAACGTGTTCATTTAAAAAAATAGACCCTATGTGTGATAAATCACCTTCAATAAATTTTTAATTACAATCACATTTCATAAAAGTGTAAAACCATCATAAATATATAAATCCATTTCATACTTTAAGGTCAACTACTAAGATAATCGATATAGTTGATCATAAATTAGCACCATTTTACCATTATAGATTACGACACGCCACTTTCCCATAGTGGATCATGTCACACCAATTTCATATTGTGGATAAAGGAACACATCTTTCCCATTGAGGATCAAGATAGACCTATTTCCCATAGTGGATTTGGACACACCAATATCCCATAGTGGAGCAGGACACTCATATTTCTGATAGTTGATCATGATATGCTTTTTTCCCATAGTGGATATGGTCACACCAGTTTCCCAAAAAGGATCAATCCAATAAACTTGATTCCAATTTTTTCTCATGATATGTAAACATTTACAAACTAAATTGTATTGAGATATAGGTCTCCACTATTACATATTGGAAATCACAAGTATGTGTGCCACAAGTTCATAAATAATTCCATATATCATAACCTAGAAAATTAAAAATATTCAATAAATATTTCATCATTTTATAACATGTGGAAATAATATGGGTTTCATAATCATTTCATCATTTCATCATAGCATTAAACATTAAGATATTAGGTTTTGAAAGAGTTTTACCCTAGCACAACACCTAAAAGAGAAATAAGTATCATAAATATGACATCATCAAAAACATAAACCATTTAGAGAAAAATAGGAGTGGAATCTTAGGTTTGTACCCCCAGTAAAGGATAAATTATCTCAAATTATGTTATATTAGATGTAAAATTATTCTAATAGGACACATAAATCATTTTATGAGAAAATATAAATTTATCTTTGAAAAACATTTTCAAAATTATTTTCATTGAAAATTAACTATAAAACATATAAAGGGTTTAAGAATCATTTAAAACATTTTCAAAACAAAGGAACCATTTTATTTGAATAATCCATTTCAAACAATTTGGGAATCCTTTTTCTTGAAACCATGGTTTGGGATTAAAAAAAATTACAGCCACAAAGACGTTTTTTGAGAAAAACATTATCTTGAACTATTTAGAATATAAAGAGAGGAAAATCAAGGGATAAAAATTATTCTCATGAAATAATAATAGGAGAAGAAAATTAATGAATTTCTGGAGGGATAGATAAAAATATTAAATCATTTTATGCATAATCATATAAAATCTTGAAAATTGATGAGATGGTAAAAAATTACTCTAACCACATTGGAAACATGGGATTATTATCCTCATTAACAAATAAAATTAAATAAAACATAAAATATAATTAATATAATGTCATTAATGAGATAACTAGTCAAATGGTAATTATGTACAACTTATAATCTAAGATAGGCGCATATCTTAACCATATTTATCAAAAAAGTAAAATTGCGAGGAAAACAAATCTGTTACTAATTTGGAAAATATTGATCATAATCCCCATGAAAAAGTTATTTTGAAATGGATATGTAAATTAAAATAATTTCTTTATGATAATCATATAATAAATTCATGTAAATTATATAAACCTCATAAAAGAAATGTCAGTTTAATATTTCATGTGTTTTAGATAAGTAAAAAAGTTATATTGAAACCCCATATCTTAAATCTTGACTTCAATTATATGATTTTAAACCTCCTTTTCTATGAGAAACCTCCTTTGGATCACCTCTTATATATCCTTGGGATGGTCATTTGGGAGGAATAATAGCATTAAAGTATTACTAAGAATTTTTTGGGAGAATATTTGTTTGGGGTAGGTTGATTCAAGGTTTTGGGTGGTATGAATAAGTGATGGGTGGTGGTGGCCTCTTATAACTGGGGAAAATGAGCACATTTAAAAACTACTTGTAAATTTTCCAAAATAATCAAAAATAATAAATTCATTATAATGAAAAAAACTTCCAAATGAGTCTAGTTTATAAATTCGGTAAGATTAGTTAGAAATATAGATATCCAATAATTTTATTTACTTTTCTGTCAGTCATTTTCACACACATATTTTTTTTTAAAATAATGGTAAATCAATTTTTACATTATCCATGGTAATCAAGATTTACAACATTCACTCTTTAGTTTGGTAAAAAATTATGTTGAATGCATTTTATATTATAAATTATTATTACACCAAATATAGAAAAAAAATTCTAAATTATATTTGTATAAGTGGAAAATTTTCATTTAAAATTATTTATGTAGACACGGAGAGAAATAGAGTTTTTAAAGAGAATATGATTAAAGCTTTATAAATATCTTATATCAAAATTTATTATAAAATATATTCCATTGACCTAAATTGGATAAATGTATTTATAATTGAAATAATTTTATGTTTTTATATTTTTCAAAAATAATATATCATTAAAATGAAATTAACAAAAATATACTTTTCAATTAAAATTGATCATTTTCACAAATCATTAAAAAATTATATTTTTTAGAAAACCTCCAAAATTTCACCATAATCTTTTTTTGAAATGTGGATCTAATAAATAAATATAATTTTAACAAATAAATTATGTAAAATATTTATACATTAATTATTATATTTTTTCAAAAAAATGACAAAATAATCATTTTTTAAGAAAACATATTTTTGATGAATTTATTTATAATAGTGTAAATTAATTTATTATAAAATAAATATTTCAATAGAAATTTATATTCATTTATAAATTTATATTTATATTTTCAAATGCATTTTATAAAATTTATACCATCTTATTTAATTAATAGGTTACAGTAGTCAAATTTAAGATAATATTACTTCATAGTTTTTTGAGGATCATTGTCACATGTCATGCACACTGTTATTATTGGGTCTAATGAAAAATAACCTCAATATTTAACATAATGCATCATATAATTAGTATTTTTGTAATAGAAGACAAAATTAGTGTTGTGTGTAATGAAAAATATGGAAAATATTTTTTGTAATTTAAAAAAATAATCACAAAAACTCATGGTGTTACAGTTTCTCTACATTCTGATATAATATAATAGAAACTTATTTAAAGAAACTAATATTATTTATAAATTACATGGTTTTTAATTTTTCCCCACTTTGTAAGAATTTTACCCTTGAAATTTAAACTCATATTTGTAGTTGATAATTAGTAAAGGAGCCTCTATTTCATTATTTACTAAGTATCCCCCATGAAATCTTCATACTTATGGTTTTACCATAGAACATTGAAAAGGTGAGTTTTCTTGATACATTGGAAATTATCTCCATGATCCATGATTTTCATAAACATATCCTCAAAGGATTGGTTGTTCTATATTTTTACCACCATCTAATTTCATAAATGTGAGGGGTCAGGTATGTACTTCATTGATAGATACTTGGAAAAAATCTTGAACATGATTTTATATTTTGTAGAAGTGTAATACAATAATCCACTTCTCCAATGAAATATAGGATATCATAGGGTATAATATACCTATGGATATCATTCCCTTTCTTTACAAATAGAGTGGCTCTTTTCCATGTTGATATTCATATACAATTTCCCTCAAACTATAAACTATAAGTCCCTTCATTGGTTTCCACTGTAGGTTTTTTCCAACTCTGATAGGCTATAATATATTTTTGGAGGGATGATTTCTTCTCGGTCATCTAGTTAAAAGGTGAGTTCCATGTATTAGTTATTAACAAATGTCTTTCTCATAAATAGGTGTTATATATCTCTCCCATATACAGATTTATATGGATCCATTTGTATAATTTAACGGGTGTTTCTATTTTATGAGAACTGAAATAATGGGTGTTTTTAATCCCACCTACGTATAAATTCCATTTATTAATCTCTCAGTTTTTCCTTGTGTGTTTATTTTTTTCATTCATATTTACATCACTTTAGAGGTGAGATTTCATGCATATATTTAATTTAGTATTTAGATCATGTGGAAGAGATCTCTAGAATTTTGAATTGATCATTCAATCATGATTTGAGATGATGAAATGTGTCACTCCAAACTACCTCCCCACTACCTTTATGTAAATCTTGGTATGTCCTTGTAGTGTTAAATATTTCCAAATAATTATGAACTAGGTAGAATTGGTGTATCGATCCATTAAAAAAAATATCTCACTGATTCCTTTGGATAACATTGGGATTCCCATAAAACATTATAGAGGGATATTCAAAAATTTCCATGTGTTTAGTGTAAATGGTTTCATGATCCCCGTTGACTTCTATCATTATGTTTTTACTGATTGACATACCAATCACTATGTGTTGTACCTGAACATATCATTTTTCATTTTTTCACACCATAAGTTCCCTCTTATATCATGAAGAATCTAGGTTCTTCTAGGATATATGGAGAATTATGAGCCATATAATGTCCTATTTTATTCTTTGTAGACAATAGAATATTTTATTGAATTTTAAAAAAGGTAATCATTGATATAGTGGGTGATTTAGTGGAATGGTGATCCTAGAATTTATATTTGAAAAATATTGAATATATTAATTAGAACACACAGGAAACTTTTCTGATAAATTAAATAACTCCAAAATTGATTCTCAGATCAGAACATGCATACCACTATTTATTTTAGAATGATTGTTTTACCCTTGGCGTGATAAAATCTATGTTGGTTTCGGGTGTTGGTATGTATATTCCTCATTAACAATAATTAAATAAATTCAATTATATTAATTTAATTATTTAACTGAATGGAATAACCTAAATACCCCTTATAAATATGCTTCCCAGGATAATTTATAGGGTTATCATAATATCCATAAAAATTTAGAGCAACCGTTGGAGATAATCCATTGGACTATCGCAGAAATACGAGATCATATTAGATCAAGATCAAGTATTGTTTCGCCAATGGAGTATATGGATCATAGAAACAAAAAAACATTGGATAGTTATTTGTATGATAATGGTCAATAATCCATGTCTAAAAATATTTATGGATTTATACCCATTTTAATATCTTATTATCAATAAAAATAAATTGATTAATGTATTTATTCATTGATCTTTTGTATTATAGTTATGGGTTATATTATCTTGGATTTAGAGGATAATTGTTATTCTAATTAATTTATATTATATCATCTTTTTAATGATGATGGATCATGGAAAATATGAACTTGCTTAGGGTTCATTAAAAATTTGTGCCTTTTAGGGTTTTCTATTCCCCCATGTTCTACATTTGATCATTACCGATATAAATTTTTTTTGATAGTTCTAAGAACACCCTGAAAGTTATATTTCTGTATTTTATCTTAGTGAAACTAATTTAAACAGTGGATCTAGTTTTTGGATCATCTATGGAATCATTGTTTTTCACATTGATGGTCGATCAGGGTCAGACTGGATACACATTCTTTGATTTTGTTGTACAACGACAGAAACATGAAATGATGGTTGATTCACAGGCAATGGGAATGGCCAGAACATTTCTGTAGAGGATGGTGCATGTCATTAATATTTTTAATAATAACTATGTTCCCAGTTATTTTTATTTTTAATAATTAAAACATTCAATATTTAATATTATTATTAATAATAATGATCTTGCTCTATGGTTTTTTATGATTTATTATTATTATTATTATTATTATTATTATTAAAATTGAAGATGGTGGAACCTTAACGAGGAGATATAGCGATCTGTTCCTAAAAGGGATATTCTCCTAAGACATGGTGAATGTAAATCCCTCATCATTAAATGGGTGTCTTCCTATTTTTTATTTTAAATATTAAATAAAATAATAATGTTAATACAAAAAATATTGAAATATGGGAAATAAGGATTTCATAATGTTTGTGTAGAGGAGAGAGAGAGAGGCCATGAACCTCCTCTATTATATATATATATATATATTGAAATAATGATATAATTATTGTTATTATTTTTAACATTAGACATTTTTTTCGATTTAAATTATTCATAGGTTTTTAGATTGGAGATCCATCAATGAAATCATGGCCCAAATATTGAAATCGTCATTTCAAGACTAATATTTGATATATAATTCATTATTATAGATTAGTACCATGAAGAACCAAATAATATTATTATTATTATTGTTGTTGTTGTTGTTGTTATTTTTATTATTATTATTATAAAATCTAATATCTGATCTACCATCATGAAATGGTGTCGAAATGACATGCATCTTGTTTTATCCACAATCCTGTACTGAGAAGTAATTTTGGAGAAGATTTTTTGGTATTTAATTAATAATTATTGATTAGTCCCATGAATCTTCATTTAAACATGATGCGGTGAAATGCATTTTTTACAAGGTTTCTTATTTACATATTGGAATAGCCTATTCAAAGTGTTTCATAAAAAGGATCATAACTGCATGATATATTTTTCATTCACAACCATTTTTGGTGACATATTAGTGGATTTATGTTTTATCCCATATGACATATTATGATCTGCACACGTTCATTATGATTTTTGAAGACTAATATGTGGGCACATGATTAGTCTATCCTAGCCAATTTTCCCACAAGGAACACAATGATGTCATTCATTTTTTTCAAAGTAGGTATGATATGAGGTGGTCTAAGTGAGAATATTCCTTTAGTGATGCTTCACCAGAATCTATTTATTATGTTCCCTTAGTCCATTAATATGATGGTTTTTTGTGGCATCTATTTCTCATCAAAAAGGTTGTACCTCTGATATATATTATTGATTAGTGTAGAATGGTCGAGTACCCTTCATTTTTTGTATGTCTTCATAGTCTGAATCGACTATACCCATCAGAATGATAGGTCATGTTTCATTTAGAGAGGATTGGGTAATTACTCATATCCATTATGTATTCCCTAGGTATGTTTTGTTGGTATCAGTGTCTCGTACATTAACATGAGCATTGTTGCCCCATCTCAACGGATGTTTCTAGTAGAATTTTTTGCCCACCCCCCCCCCCAATTGAGCCATGTTAATTGACCCCCTATATGTGTATTGAAATATGCTTATATTGAATATGTGTATTCATATAGAGTGTGATTCTAATATTACACATTTCAATATCATTCATGGTTCTTCTTGGATAGACCTCTTGATCTTGGATTCTGTGATGAGTGTCTCTGTTGTCATTACAACTCATGTAGTGTGTTCCCCTAGATGAGTGTTATATGTATCCTTAAAGTATAATTCCTAGACTAGTTGATTGTGGATACATTTCCTTAAAACAATGTGTCTACCATGGGTGTCTCTGGATATTTTATTGTGCATCTGAAATTATTATTGACATATCTTATGAAGAGAAAACCACTCTTGACTCTTTATATTCACTTATTTAAGAGTTTCATACTGAGTATTGTTATACATTCTCATATATGGCGTCTACCTGCACATGTAATATCTTAGATATATGAAAGACCTTTTTATTAATCCTATAGTGGAATAGAAGTAGGTGGAACATATTTGGTCTAGAAAAACCTAGATATATACATGGGTTTCATTTGAAAAAAAATCCCCTCCTTCTGAGTAAGTCAGAGATTATTTTATAGTTTTAGCTGGGCATTTATTTGGATCCTCTCTATACTTTTATATAAATTATATGGTATTATGACTATGAAATTTTCAATGTATTCATGTATTTTTATTGTTTTTTTAATAAAATAACATTATATAAGATAGGATATATCATTGTTTTTATAGGTACACTAGGCTAATTCCTCCCATGTGTATGATACACCTTTTTAGATCCAGTCGCTAGGCAATGACCTATTGGAGGTGGGAATAGGTCAGTTTTTCCTCGGATTATTTTGGGTCTAGTCATGAAAGAATGGTATCAGAGAATGTGCCCATATTTTTTTATGACACTACATTGGTTTAAGACTGGAGAATGTAGTAACTTTTGTCTAGTTGTGTGGTTTGATTTTGGATCTAGGGAAAT
Organism: Viscum album; assembly: GCA_963277665.1. NCBI lineage: Eukaryota > Viridiplantae > Streptophyta > Magnoliopsida > Santalales > Viscaceae > Viscum > Viscum album. The sequence continues at coordinate 1,286,254,943 of OY728141.1, forward strand.
AATGTTAATGAGTTTTGAGTATTGATCATAGTACTTGGTTACCATGGATGGTCAACCAATGGATGTTTCAATTCACTGGGACCCTCTTATGATTCTTATTGACTCGATAAATGTAGAAACAGGCACTAGGGAAACAATTGGTAGATGAATCATATAGGAATGAGTTTTGGTTTCTATTTCCATCATGGTTCATCTCCCCATATGTTTTAATTGATTGTGGTGTATACTAATAATATTCTCGATTACTCTATGATAATATTCACCTTGTATATTGTAAAACTTTTTTGAGTATGAAAAGTTCATTGATGATTCAATAGTTCAAGGACACACTCTTGGGGTGTTTCCTCCAAGTGGGCACAGATTAGTTCAACCACCTATCAAGTGATGCTTACAACCTTCTATATATTATGACTATGATAGTCCATGTGTTGAGTAGTTGATAGCTCTTGCATGAAAGGATGATGGAATGTGATAGATTACCGTGTCACATGAGTTCCAATGATATATCCTGATTATGTTTTATGGAAAATTAGATCCTAAAATAATGGATGATTGGATTGAGGTCAGGTTCTAGGATTTATAGAATCTATAGAACCTCTATTGATTAGAGTGTTCTATATGAAAACAATTTAATGGATGGAAAAGTCGTTAGATCTATTTTTACCAGCTGATGGAACACAGTTATTGAGGGTTCACCACTTATTCTGGTGTCAGATTTCGCACAAGTCAGATGGTGTTCCATACCCATCCTCATATTTTAGAGTGCACGCATTAACTAATTGTATGAATGTCCCTCTTGGATGGGAACCCTTAGGATGGTGGTTCTCATGGAGGGACTTCTCTTAGGTGAGATTGGGTGTTACTAGAGCCCTATGTTGGTGATATTTGATATACCATTGGACAAGAATGGAAGGGGAAATTTCCCCCTTTTAGATGCATTCTTAAGATGTGATACTAAATTTTGTGGGAATGTCAGTGTCACCCAAACAAGATAGGATTGAGGTGTGGTGATGAGTTCCTCTAAATTATATGTTTGAGTTTTTTTGTGCTACGGTGTTGTACAAATCCATGCTTATAGCAAATATTAGGGGAAGGGAATGAATTATTTCTTAGAAGTATGATCTCACATAAGCTTCAAATATAGTTCAAGTTATGGTGTCTGTATTTACTGTTCTAGATGAAAATTTCACCTAGCTCCATAAACCACATCTCTCTAAGATTATCCCCTATTGGGACATAGAGATACTAGTGGAGCACGTTTTCATGACCCTTGTGTTTAAGGAACATGCAAATTGTATTAGTGATTATATTCTTCTACCAATAGTGTGACATGACTCTATTGAGAGTGATAGAGAGAGAGTTCCTCACATAAAATAATTCTATAGTGATAATGGGACCCTACTAGGTTCTAGTCAATATGGGATGGTTGTTACCCAAACCTGATTAGAGGATTGATATCATTGAGTGTAGTTAATCTTTCAATCAGTTGGGATTATGTTTTCATCCATTGATAAGGAGTGATCCATAGGAAAAGAAGGATACGATCTTTGATAGAATCCTATTACCACATTCAATTCAGATTTGTTAATATTACCCTTGGATTGGAACATTCTAGGACTATTTAGTTTCTTACAATGGTGGGTGAGTACGAGGAATCCCATATTGAGAATGTTCCAATCCCCCCCCCCCTAGAGAATTTGGTTTCTATATTTAAATTCCCAAGGGATGACTTGGTATTTTTACTAGCATATTAGATGACCCAATATAGCTCTGAGATATGGGGTTGTAGTTTGAGTGGTCTATAAGTAACATGATTCATAGGAACTACTGTGTTTTCTTGGTAAGCCTTATGATGTTTCCCAAATAGGTGGATGAGAGCTTCAGTATGAGTGTGGTTTAGTGTCATTTGAAATAGATGACATGAGGATAATTATACACTCTCATTAATATTTATATTCTTAAAAAAGTTGTTTGGGGATAAGTGGTTCTTAGAGTTTGATCATAGGATGGTTTATCAGTAAAATTAGGTTAAAGAGTTTTTTTAGTGTAAGGATAAAAATATACACATGGTTACTTTGAATTCTTAGTGATTCCATTTTCGGTGTTGAACGCCCCCAAGAGTTCACTATATTTGTGATTCATATCCTTAACCACTATTTGGTCTATTCATGGTAGTGTTTTGGGATGTTATACTCATTTTCTTTGATGTTAGAGACAGATCATGTGAGACCTTGGAGGTTAGTTCTAATGATGTTCATGAAATGGATATAGTTAGTCTTCAGATGGATGAGGACATCCAAGAAAATGCTGGGGCTTCCTCTCGGACCAATGAAAAAAGATTTTGGAGTTTGAGATTTATGGATTTGTATCTAGAGTATTAGGTTATCTCAAGGGTTCTTAGGCCATTTTATTTTCCTTCTGTTGTGTCAGGTTACCGAGGTAGTGTACCGCATGTCGGTGTAACCATAATTTTTTAGTTTATTGGTGTTCTTCACATGTCGCAGACAAGGAGGTATGTGCATGACTCGTTGTATGATATCAATCTAGGTAAGCTAGGGCATGAGGATGGAGATTCATTTTTAAGGAATCAATGGAATTGAAGTAAACTAGGGTAAAAACCTTCATAGGAAAGTCTTTTCCTTGGGTTTGAAATTGTGGGAAGTATAGTAAATCATTATGGGAGATTGATGGAGTGGGATATACATTTAAGATCACATTACCCCCACATTTTTTCATTTTTTGTGATTTTTGTGATAGAAATCCATGAATATGTAAAAAAATTAATGTATATATTTTTTCTCTATAAGAATTTAGAATATATTAACAAAAATTGTGGGATCATCGTATTGAGATATCTTGAGAATTAAGGCCCACATAGCCCAGATTAAATATTAAAAAAATATTCAATACATTTAATATCACACACCTGAAATTTTCTAGAAAAACTTAATTGACTACCAAATAGAGCCTTAGATCAGATATCAAATACCATCATTGAGTTTAGAATTTTTGGTTTACCCTAGGAACAACACAATCTATATTGGAATCATCTGTTGGGATTGGATGCCTTCATGGAAGAATGATTAAATAAATTCAATTGTATTTATTAATTATATTAATTAAAATTACAATCCTAATGAACTCTTATAGATAAAAAAATATGGGTAATTTTTAGGTTTATCTACATAACCCTTCAAGTATAGATGATTCATTGGAGAATAATTGATAGAAGACATTAGATAAGATTGTGATTGAGGATCGTTCCAACATCAGAGTTTGTCAATCATTCCATTGATGATAAGGTGGGCCCATTTTTCATCAGTGGTCGATCCAAACTCCATGTAGGATGTTATTCTATATATTTAACCGAATTATTTTATCCTACAATGAATGTGAATCAATCAAAAAATGGATTTACTCTCAGATCTATCATATTGATTGTGCAGGTCTATTTATCTATGATTTAGGGGATAACTATTTTATTTGTTTTATTTTATATCATTGTTCTAACAATAAGGGATCATGACCAATCCAAACACAGTCTGGGTCAGTTTTTAGTTTTTCTGTATTTTGGTTTCCCACCCCCAACCCTCTTTAAATGTGTGATCATTGTTCTGATTGTTTTTGGTCAGTGGTTCAATGAATACCTTAAAAATGATTTTTTCTCAATTAATCTTTGTCAAAAAGTATATTTTATATAGATACAATTTTGGGATTGGTTATTGAATCATGTTACATGACCAAGAAGGGGTATCTATGTCTTATTAGAGACCCTCTGTTCAGTTTTCCTTTCCTCTAGTGGAGATTCATGATGGTTTCTAATTCCCAGAAAGTGGGAATGGCCAGAATCCATCCATGGAGGATGGTGTGTGCAATTATTAATTTTAATAATAATAACGTCTTAATTTATATTATTTTTAATAATTGTAAAATTATATATTCAATAATAATATAAATGATAATAATTTCATGGAATGGTGTTATTGATATTTATTATTACTAATAATAATAAATTCTAACACAGATCCATTGTTGACAGGAGTTGGGTGCATGCTAGATATGAATGGGAGATACACAATAGAGTAGTGCATGTAATTCCATGGATGTAAAATTTTGATATCCTCTCTTTTATATTATTACTATTAAATTAAATATTTACTATAATATAAAATGTAAAAAATGGGAAAATGTGGATCACACATTATATATGGAGGAGTGAGAGATATACCCTACACCTCGTCTATTTAATTTATATATTATTTTTTTTGTTATTATTATTATTAACCCATTTTACAATTTACCATAATAATAAGATTCTTGATTAAAGATTCTCCAGTTGCATCATGACCTAGAAATTGGAAATTTATTTTCAATTCCAATGATTGATATATAATTTGGACTTGTGGATTGGGTCAAATAAGTCCAAAATAATAAGAATAATAATAACATTTTTATGAAATAAAATATTTAATGTACATTAATCAAACGATGTTGGATTGATGAACTTCATCTCATATCAAGACCCTGATATTGATGTAGAATTTCCAAGACCAATTTTGGATATTTAATTCAGACTCATGTTTGGGTTTATGAAATATAGTTTGAGCGTGTTGCGGTGAAATTCATTTTTTTTACCATGTGTCTGATTTGGTAAAGTGAAAAGCTTATCCTAGTAAATTTTCTATATGTATCAAAATGGAATGGCCTATTTTTAAGTCATGGTTGTTTTTGGTGAAATATTAGTGTATTTTTTAACTATTCATAATGAAGACCAACCATCTATGTTTATGATAAATTTGATAGAATCAGAGGTGGGAACACAAGTAGTATTTCATGATTAGTTTCCCCACATAGAACATAGTGATGAACTTCATTTTTTTATCAGATATATGATGTGATGTGGTTTATGTGAGACTATTCATTCATTGATTCATAAATAGTATCAATTGGGTGTGTTCCCTATTTCCATTTCTATGATGTTTTCATGCTATATCCATTTATATTTATAGATGGTGACCCCTTTATATCTTCATGTTAATAGTTTTAGTATGGGGGAGTTCCTTTTTTTGGAGTGAGTTTCCTCATTCTGCATTGATTATGCACTTCAAAATCTTGGAACATGTTTTCCTTTGAGAGGCCCAGAGTGATCCCTATATTCGTTATATATTCCCCAGGTAGTGTTTGTTTCTATTTTTGTGACCACAATATACATGGTTGTTGATCACCTGTATAATAGGATGTTACTATTAAAGTCTGGTGTACCCTGAGTGATCCCTAGGAATTGACCACTATATGTATATTGATATATAATCTTTATGATGAGGTGTAGTCATAAAAAGTGTTCTTCATAGACGAACCCCCTCAGTATCCTTAATTCATATTATTTTCCAGAACTGATGAGTATGACGTATTGGATATTTTTTATCATTGGAAATACCACTTGTAGAGTGTGTTCTCTCATATGAGTGTTATATTGAACCATAGAAAAGAAATTATTAAATTCCACTATGGTTTTGATCATTCCATTATATTGTGTATCAATAAGGGGTATATTAGGAGTTATAATTTAATGTCTCACATTATGATTGACATATCCTTTTCTGAAATGACTACTCTTGAAGCTTTAGATTTAGTTATATTAGGGTGTCCTACTAGGTTTTTTTATACTCACCTGTGCATGGGATCAACCCACACATGTCATATATTATGAAGAATAATGATCTTTATAAAGAGTTCTAGGAGAACATGGAAAATGGGTGACATAGTTATGATATGTAGTTCGAGTTGTATACTGGTGATTCATTCTACAAATTTCCCTGCCTTTTGACCAGGTCGGATATTTTTTCCAGTTTTGAGTGGGATTTAATTTGGCCCCTTTTTTATTTCCAAAAATTTCGGTTGTACTCTAACTATTGTATTATATATTTATGCTTCAATTTTTATTATATGTTTACATTTCATCATTCTATAGTCTTGGATATGTGTTTTTGTGTGTTTTTATAGGTAATTTACTATAATCCCTCTCATGTGTGTGATATTACTTCTTGGAACTAGTCACCATCCCCTGGCCTATTGGATGTGATCTAGGGATAGTAATGGCTCGGGCTCCATTAGGTATGTTCATGACAAGCTATGTGCATTATCTAATATGTCCTTTTTTATATTAGGGGATGAAGGAATATAAATACTAGTTCCAAACTGAATGACATGATCAACATCGATATGGAATATATACAGCTTCCATTTTTTACTTCCTTTAGCCTAATTTTAATCTCCAAATCATCCCATTGTAACCCCTTGATCTTCTCTTATAAAGATGTTGGGAAATATTTTCATAATGTTAATATGTATTCCCTATTATTATGATTTACATATCCATCCTTTTCATATCTATGGAGATTCGGTCTTTCTCAAAGCACAATATTGATAGAATAGCAAGTTCTTTTCTACTAAAAGCATTATCTACCATTTTATCATTTATAGACTTATAGTTAATAGAGAAAACATAGTCATTTATTGTATATAAATAACTTTTCAAACACACAATGAGATACCACTGTGTGAATATATACTTTACGTAACACCCCATGATTTCATAGTACATTATCTCATTAATGTAATTAAATACCTTACGCTACACGCAAAACTGAGTTTGAGCACACCACAACTTACCAAACTAGCTATTCAAAAAGAGGTTACGAATAGTATTAACAGAATTTTAAATATTTTATACTCTATAATTTTAACATCTATATTATTTGTTTCTTGGACAAAAAATAAGAACAATTTCATTTTTTCAGATAAAATAAGTATTTTTCAAAAAATGTAATTTTACCGCCTTTTAATGGAGAACCCTTTTTCAAACAAATATTTGACACTTTTATATATTCAATTTAATGAAATTAAATTCTTCTTTAGAACTGGGACATAAAAATTTAGTTTCGATAAATTTTTAGTACTTTTTTGATAACATTCATATTTTTATGAATAGTTAAAAATACTAAATTATAATTGAAAACAACTTTTTAAATTGAAATAGTTTATTGTGTTAAATGATTAATTTGAATGGTTTGGAAGAATAATTAGATTATATTTTTATCATTTAATATAGTGTAGGTCATTATAAGTAATTTCACATTTGAATTTGACATAAACACATGTCAATCATTTGCAAGTTTTTACTTTTTAAAAACCCACTTTTTGGTTTTGACAACGGAAATTAATTTTAAATGAATTAATGAAACTTCTATGTTTTGAATTTCGTAAAATATAATTTTTTTTTGAATTCAGAATATCAAAATTATCTTAGGGTGTGTTTTTGGTATTTTTCTGAAAACATTAAATTTTTGATGAATAGTGAAAAACACTGCGTTACAATTTAAAACCAACTTATTATTTAAATAATTAGTTATTTTATTTTAATTTATTTTAGGACAAAATAGATACAAAATACCTATATATGTTCAATGTAATTCATTGGATTCATTTTATAATAATTTTAGATATATAAAATTTTATTGAAATTTTTACCGTCTTTTACACACCTTCTAGGAGCATTTACAAATTTGCATAAATCTTAATTCTACCGATTCTGTGAGTTGAATTTCAAAAATCTGAGAGACACGGTTGTCATCAATAAGTAAAATTTGGTTCAATAAGATGAAAATAATTTTTGGTGAATAGTAACTTTTGACTTTTATTTACCAGGGTTATATGTAAATATAGTAATTAAAGGTAAAAATGATATTATAATTACCCTAACACATTTCATAATTGTATTGGACAAGTGTAATAAAATATGAATATTTTGGTCCTCTTGGATTAGATTTGGAATTTTATTATTATTTTATTTAAAGGAGAGTTAAAACTGTTAAATTCAAAGTTTTTTAGCTAAACCATTTTTAATATAAGGATATACATAAGATAAATTCGACTATATATATTCATTAAAAAGATAAAAATATTTCCTATATCATGGTATTTTATTAATAATTTTTAGAGATTAAATAATTAAATTTATTTGGGACACAATGATGGTGCAGTAATTACCTGATTAATGAATGAATCAATTAAATGGTTTTAAAAATATTAAAATAAATATAATATAAATGGTTAGATTCCATAAACGTACATTAAAGGATGATATGGAATTTTTGGGTTGATTAGATAAATTTTTTCGAAATGATAAGGTTTTTATGACTTTCAAAAAAACAAAAATACCAAATAGGGTCAAAATTGACATAAATTAATTTTTAAAACAAATACTATATTATTGGTTGATATAATAATCCTAAAAATCATAGGATCATCCAAAGGTCTTAAATAATATTATATATTTTAATAATGAACCACTTGAGGTTCTCTTAGAATTTTAGAGTATTTCTATGAACTATATAGTGTAATAATACAAGAAGACACGATAAAATTTAAACTGTTTAACTAAGAGTTAAATCTAAAATATAAGGTTAAAATGGTAACCTAAACATGTCTAAAACCAATTGGTTGAGATGGGATTGAAACATAACCACCTAAGGCTCGAAATAAATTCATTTGGATCAATTATAACCCGAATATTACTGTATAATAAATTTATATTTTAATCTTTTCCTAAAGTGACCCTCACCCCTTTTATAAAAGGGAACTTCCCCTTCAATTATAATCACACCACCAAAGCCATTTTTCTCGGCCAACCCCTGCCAAAATATTATCCAAAATTATCTCACATAAACCTAGAGTCCTTAATTTGATTAGGAAGCTAACTTAAGGATCCCTTTTGATCAACTCAAAAGGAAATAGCTGAAGAAGAGGTAATAATTTCATCACCCTCTTTCAAGTTCTTTTCTACATCTACTTCCTCTTTTGTTGTTGTTTCCATACCGAAATAATAACTCCAGTACCTCAAACATAATTTGATGTTATTATAAATATGTTACAGCCATATTCCTTATTCTATCCATCCTAAAATTGAAAAAGTCACTATACGTGCGTACGTACAGCTTACAGTCTCCACATCGTGGTGTAGTTTGTTATTCAAACACTTCAGTATTTGGATTAGTATAATAATGGGTATAAATGATGTAAATAATAAATATAACAGTTTAATTATTCTTTATATATGATATAACATCCAAGTACATATGATTTCACCATCAATATAATGATATTTTCACTTGTGCTTACGTACGGATTACCGTCTCCACGACGCGATAGGATTCATTCCCACGCTCACCATTCATCAATGATTATAAAAATATTTATCATTAATAATATTAAAATATATGACATAATAATTAGACTGGAGTGATATATATGTTTATATACATACATATATCTTATTCACTTACTTACGTTCAATACGATATGCAAACGGAAACACCGTTTATGCGTACGTACGACCTACCATCTCCATAAACGGTGACTTCCATTTCATATATATATATATTATAAATATTTATATTCTAAATATATATGATATATAAATCAAGGTTTATTTTTAAAAAGTATTTAAATCGTGATCTAAATGATACGATCAAGAATAACCAGTTAAAACACATACATTAAAGAAATCGATTATTACCCAAAATGTTAATTTAACATAGAAATAATTATTTAATGTTTATTATAAATTCATAAATGAATAATGTATGATATAATAAATATAAATATTTTCCTCCTATAATTTAATAGCATACTATTGTCATTATACAAGAGGTTAAATGTACCCTCAACCAAAACAAAGTGCAAGGTAAGGGTTAATTTCCCAATCTCATTATTAACCGAGGTTGTTTTTACGTAAGTATATATTAGGACATATTTATTATCCATGTACATGATTCATAAAATATTTTTTGAATGGGATTTTCTTTAAGATACATTTTTACTGAAACATCATTTTAAATTTTTTAAGGATTTATTATTTTAAACCATTCTCATTAATGTCCATGTTTTCAAATGGTTTTAAATATTTATTTATATGGACATGAATGTTATAAAATCTTAATTACTTTAAAAAATTCAAATTGGTATGGAACACTTTGATTCAAAACTATCTTTTAAATATCTTCCTTTATAAATTATGTGACTTTTAAATGATTTCATGAAAAAGGGATATTTCTCTCAGAGGTTTTTACTAATCATTTTCAACTATGTCAGCATTATTTAAGGGACATTATTCTTGATCGAGGTTAATTTGTTATGATACAAATATTCCATATGGTATTAAAGTTTTTGTGATATGTTTGACTATTGGTGTGTTATTTTTATACCATTAATGGTTTATGGATAATTTATTGAAATTTCATATTCTAGTTTTAATACAAATTTTTATGATATGTTTAATCCTTTTCATATGAGGAACAAATTGACTAAGTAAGTAACGGTTGGAGCCCACTATAGCTCCATAATGAATCAGTATGTCTCATGAGACAAACTAGTTTCTTGGCACAATGCCTTGAAAAAATATTATTTTCAGTCTTCTCACAAGTCCTTGACTATGTGGTTATGAATTATTGATTATGAATTCCATCGTTAGAAAATTGACAATTGATATTGCATGTGATTATTCTACTAGTATAATATCCATGTGAATAAGTAAGTGGAATTATTTGATTTATATTTTCCATATTATGCTGACAGTTACATTTGAAAGGCTTATGTTTTAGTCTTACACATTGACTTAAATGTTTATTCTTATTTATAAATGTTTTCTATATATTTTTATCCTTAATAAGAATCTGAGCTCACCCCTTTCTGTATTTTATTTTTCGCAGGATTTGAAGAATTATATTATGAATAACCTGCCAGGATAGTCTAAGGGATATGAATGTGGTGAATGGAGACAATTTTGTTGTTGTTTTTTATTTTATAATGTAATGTAACACTCATGTAAGTAATCTATCTTCCAAGACTGCTAAACTGATCGGTCTTTTGGGACTTGATTCCTTATAATCATGACAATGTATTAAAAAAATGCACCGACTTTGTGCTTCTGGGGTCGGGGCGTTATAGCTAGTATCAGAGGAAGTTTAGCAACAACTATAGAAATAGGTTTAGATAAACTCTGATTAGATAACATTACCCTAAGATAGAAATTGAGGATTAATATAGGGGATCTTCCTAGACTTTTGGTAATGTAGAAATTTTTTGTATTTTTACAAGCAATACATCCATGTCTTGATACGAGCAGGTAGAGGCGGCTCTAGCACAGATGTACCTAGGAGTGAAAACTCCAACAATAAGTTTTGTGTTTGACCCAGGGTATCCTGGTACACAATAATGGTCTTTGCTGCACTCTTAGATATGAAACTCATGGGGGATTTGCTTAAGATAATTGACATTTTTATTATAATCCATTATGAATGATTTAAAATTTAACACTTCCTCAAAGACAAAATTTTATGATTATTGATTATATACATAATGTTTTCAATTTAAGTTAGGTTTTTTACAAGTTTGGGATTATGAATTATGATTCATAAACTAACCTAATGTATTCATTTTTTAGGAAATGTCACCTAGTATAAGAAATGATAATTCTAGCAATACACATGATTAAAAGATTAATAGGGATCATATCATTCATGGTACTGAGCCAACATTTAAAAGGGAAATAGTCTCCCACGTATTCTCATCATATTAAGAAATAGTATCTTGTGTTAATAAGATAAGTAAATAATTCTTCGAGTCTTATGGATTTGAAAGGAAACAAGACAAGAAAAAGATGTAAGAGAGAAAGTTTGATAAAGGGAATAGGGGAAAGAAAGATTTTCCCATATGTGATAGCTATGGAAAGAATCACCTTGGTAAATGTTATAATGGAATAAGATTTTGTTATAAATGTCGAGAAAAAGGTCACCAAGTACGTTATTTCCAGTGTAAGAAAAATGTTTCAAATGTACAATGCTTCTTCTACAAGGAGTTGGGACACTATGCGAATCAATGTCCAAATCATCATAGTATACCCCAAATGCTGCTATTGGATAATAATCAAGTTATGTTACTACTGAAGATGAAGATGAATGATTAGATTTATTATGTTGTTATTATAGTATTGTGTCATTTAAATATTTTACTAATGATGTACATGTTATAATAATTATAGAGTATATAAGCATTGTTCTACTGTACTATTTCATTAAGGACGTGAGATTGTGTCGCACCATGAAAAGTGACTCAATATCTGGTTAATTTTTTTGGAAAATATATGGTTGATAGAAAGATAATGTAGTACCCCTGGTTTGAGGTATGTGGCCTTTGTTTATGCTTTTTTATGTGTTTAAATTTCATGGAATGGGTTGGGAAGTGGTTGGGAGAGTTTGGAATGGTTTTGAATGAGTTTCGAGGCTTTGCATGGGGAGCACGATTTGAGCACAGTTAGAGGAAACCATGCGGATTCTCTATGAAACTATGTAGGGGGGACAGTAGGCTTTGCACGGCCTATGCACGGTTTTCCAAACCGTGTGAGGAAATTTTGTGTACCCTTTCTCTTGAGGTAGTAGCATGTGCACGGTTAGCACATGGTTTTCCAAACCGTGGGGACTAACCGTGCGGCCACATAAAAATAGGGTTTTAAAACCCAGGCTCACTCTGGCTTGCCTGATTCCTCTCAAAATTCTCTCCCACTCGAAGTTCTCTTGGTATTTCGGGTTCTCAAGGGTTCAGGGTGATCTCCCACTCATTTTCGATGCGTTTTGTAGGGTTTCGTGGTGATTTTAATGTGGTTCTTCTTGGGTAAGTCTCCTCTCGGCGTTCTTTGTGGTTTCCTCTAGATCTACATATCCCTCTCTCTCAGTTTTCTAGATCTGCAGCCGTTTTGTGTAGATCTAGGGTTTTGGTTTCCCTAGACGTTAATTTTAAGGCTTGTGGAGGTTAGGTAAGGAGATATAGAGAGGTTTTGGTGGTGTGTTCTCCAGTTTTAAGGAGTAGTTGCTTGTGGGTCGATTTCGCTAGAACCCTAATGGTAGGTAGCTTCTCTCTCGACTCCACCTAGTTAGAACTAGTGGTTTTGGTTGAAATTAATTTTTTTTGCTTAATATTAATTGTGTTGTTGATGTGCGAAATTGGATTGAAATTCCTTTAGGGATGGTTTGGGGATTTTTTGGGAAAAGGGATTGTGGAGAAATGCTCATGATGGGATTTTAAAATGAGTTGTTTTATTGGTTTGATTAAGATGATTTGTGAAAATGGTTTTCAATAAAAAATTTTGTTTTATTGAAATGTGGTTGGGCATGAAAAATTATTGAAGGGTGTTTTCAATAAATGTTTGATTTATTTAAGTGGATTGACATGTAATGGAAATGATGAATTGCGAATTTTTTTGGCCTTGGAGGGTAACATTCTTCGTTATGGCTTGTGTAGGTTGTGGGGAAGTGGGCAGGAAGTCTCACTATAAAAGGTGAACGAGTTGGGTGGGAAGTCCCACCATTACCATCTTGGGTTGTCAGGTAGTGGGTGGGAAGTCCTGCTAGCTGAATATTGGGTGAACGAGTTTGGAGGGAAGTCCCACCATTACCATTTTGGGTTGTCAGGTAGTGGGCGGGAAATCATGGTAGCTGAAGATGGGGTGAACTAGTTGGGTGGTAAGTCCCACTATTATGGTTTCATTGTTTTTTGTTTCTTTTCATAGATATAATTTGTTGTTGAAATTTGAAATGGTTGAATTGGCTTCCTTGTGTGGTATGTTTGGCTTATGACATGATTGTTTGGATTTCCCTGGGATTACATGGTTTGGGAAGATGGCTTGGTAAGGGTGTGTTGACTTATGGTAATGGATGAACTTGTGATTATTTTATATAGATTTTTTTATATAAATGTGCTAATGGGTTTATCCTAGTGGCGTGTGTGGGGAAGTCATTTGGGGAAAACCTACTTAGTAGTCGTACTCACCCCCTACTTAGGAACTTTGGTTCCTTTGCAGATGTTTTATACCGGGATACAATTAAAGGTAAGTCATCTCATTGCTAGTGGTTTGTGGTGATGCTTGTATTGTGTTGGTCGAGCTTGGAGCTTAGATCTTGGCGTGGAGCTATGGTGGTGTCATGGCTCATGGTGTTTTGTTGTTTAGTATTCCGCATAGTACTCTGATATTGTATTGGATTATATTGGTTTTTGGGTTTTGTGGTGGAACAACTTGGTTGCCTTTTGGGAATTCATGTTGGAATGTTTTTTTAACATGCATCATATATTGGTGGTTAATGGATGGTTTGGTTGTTTTTGTCTTAAGGGAAAATAGTTCCCCAATTTAATCATGAAGCCCTCGGAAGTTATTGCCAGCCTTTGCCTTCTTGGGAACATCGATTAAGGAAAAGTATCCCTAACTGCCACCTCAATCCAATGAGGTAGGGGTGGGGTGTTACAAGTGGTATCAGCTTGTTTGGTCCTTGTCTTTCATGTGAGAGCATTTTTTCGATCCTTTGGTGTTGATCATTGGTTCTGGATTTGACATTCATTGTGGTATATTCCTTGAGTTGGGATGGTATCAAGGCTTAGGAATGTCGGAACTTATAATGTGTAGCATAAAAGGATGTAGATATCCCTTTTATGATGAACTTCAAGTTACCAGGGAGTTGGGTACATAAGTGTTTTGGAGATACTTATAAGCATTGGATATCTCATTGTCGTGGGTGTACCCAATGAGATGATAATGGCATGCATAGTAGAAATGACTTCCCTCTAGGATGCATATTTCTTTGGGCATAATGATTTATGCACTGAATTAAGAAATGATTTTTCAAATGTGTGAAATTGTAATGTGAATAAATTGGGTATTTCGAAAATGGTTTAGTCTTCAAAAATGGTGAAACATGGCAAATGTGGAAAGGAGGAAAGCCTCGTTGTGATAGTGTTGTGTAATGTGATTTTAAATGGGAATTGTTGATGTCTATAGAAGTGAGACTCATGGTTGTTTGTTTTTTATTTATAAAAATGGATCCGAGTAGACATCATCGAGACCAATCAGAGGAAGCTACTGAAAATGTGGTTCCACCTGAGCCCCAGGTGAACCAGCAGTTGGCCCAAAGCATCATATTGGCTTTTCAAACTGTTAAGTTAGGACTGTAACTAGATACACCTATTATAATATCTATCATGGTCGGATATCCATGTAATGGAAGCACGGTTTTCCTCGCGAGAGGATGTGTGAACCCCAACACTGAGAGAAAGAACATTACAGAAACCTTTTCTCATTGACATAGAGTACATCAAAATCGGACCACTAGATTATTAAAACTCCCTTTGAGACCCAAGTGTAAGCTAGTATGCTTTCAGTGTGGTTTTGTAGGCCACCTGACACTGGATTTTAGGAACAACCTCGAGAATGTCACAACTGCAAGCATATGGGGCATCTTCAGTGGTATTATCGTAATGCTCCATGGTCAGGTGTTCGTGACACTCCTCAGAAAGGGATGTTTTAGCTAGGTAATAAAGAGAAGAGCATGGAAAGCACACATCGTTTTGGAGCTGATCAAGTTGTAGTGGATGATCAAATGGGATCATCCATGGTGTGAGGTACAGTTCTTTTAAATTCCATGTTGATGCAAGATTTGTTTGATAAGGTTGCTTCCTATTCTTTTCTTGCTACTCGTGCTGTTATTTTACTGGGTTTAACTCTAGAGTTTATGCCTTCATTTTTGAAACATCAAACTCCTCTGGGTCAAAGAGAGTGTCGAACCTTATTGTGTATAGCATGTAGTATTGTTCTGGGCGAGGTTGAGATAACCTGGAATTATTCAGTGCTTGAGATGGATGGGTATGATGTAATCCTGGGAATGGATTGGTTGGCGGTGTTTAAGGCTCACATTGATTATGATGCATGAACAATGGCCTTTACGACACACGATGGCGTTAGACGTCTCTTTAGAGGAGAGAGGCATGAAAGGTAGGGTGCAACGGGTTTGTTGGAACCTACAATGGGCATGTTATCATATCAGTTGGTGGTGTTGTTGTTAGAATCGGAAATGGGTGTTGACCAGAGTTTTCTTCCAGCAGTGGTGGATCAGTTCATGGATATTTTTCCTGAATAATTCTCTGGGTTACCTCCCGTAAGAGAAGTAGAGTTTAAGATTGATTTTCTTTCGGGGACCAGTCCTATCTCACTTCCGTCTTACCGGATAGCACCTACGGAATTGCATGAATTTAATGTCCAGATGGAAGAGTTAGAAAACAAAGGGTTTATCCATTCTAGCACGCCCCCATGGGCATCACCGGCGTTGTTTGTGAAAAGGTGGATGGAACTTTGAGGCTCTGGGTTGATTATCCTAGACTTAACCAAGTCACGATAAATAACATACATCTACTTCCACAAATTAATGATTTGTGTGACCAGTTGAGGGGAGCCCAGTGGTTCTCCAAGATTGACCTGAGGTCAGGATATCATCAATTGTGGGTGAGGAAGGAAAATATTCCTAAAACAACTTTCAGAAGTAGATATGGCCATTATAAATATGTGATTATGCACTTTGTTCTAACGAATGTGCCAGCAGTGTTCATGGCATTGATGAATCAGATATTTCAATGGTATCTAGATTCATTTGAGGTGGTGTTTGTAGATGATATTATGGTGTATTCAAAGACAATGGTGGAGTCTGAGCAGCACTTGGCAACAGTGCTGGGGATCTTGAGGGATCAGAACTTGTATGACAAATTTCCAAAGTGTGACTTTTGGATAAAAGAATTATTTTTTCTTGGCCATGTGATTTCTGAAAGAGGTTTTTAGTGGATCTGAAAAAGATAGAGGCTTTTATCTCATGGAAAACTCCAATGAATGTGTTTGAGGTATGGAGTTTCTTCAGTCTAACTGGTTATTAACAATGTTTTGTTCTCAATTTTTTTGTGTTTGGCTTCACCGATGACAAATTTGACAAGAATGAATGTTCCATTACAGTGGAATGAACACTGTCAGCAGTGTTTTGAAGAGCTAAAGGGTCGCCTTACATCAGCACCAATCTTGGTTTTTCCAGAACCAGGAAAAGGGCACATGATGTATTGTGATGCATCTGGATTAGGGTTGGGGTGTGTTCTCATGCAATGGAATCATTTGGTTGCATATGGATCACGACAGTTGAGGGTGCATGAGAAGAACTACTCAACACATGATTTGGAATTAATAGCAGTAGTCCAATCTTTGAAAGTGTGGCGTCATTATCTCTTCAGTGAGAAATTCACGATATATACAGATCACAAGAGCTTGAGGCACATTTTATCATTAATGGATTTGAACTTTAGTCAAAGGAGATGGATAGAATATCTCCAGATGTTTTATTTTGACTTGATTTACACACCGGGTAAGGGAAATTCGGTGGCAGATGCATTAAGTAGAAAATCATATGCACAGGTGGTGAAACAGGCATCTGGCCAGTGGTAGTTGATGTCGGTTATAGCTGAAAGGCGGTTGTAATTTGAGGACCAGGGTGATATAGCGGTCTTCATTTTGGTTTTTTTGATTCCTGACATGGTTGACCTGGTTAAAGAGGTGCAGATATCTAATTTTGAGTGTGTGACCATGAGTTTGAAACTCAATGGTGGGGATACCATTGAGGGTTTGAAACTAAATAGAAATTCAATTTTGTGTTTTTGGAAGCGGATGGTTGTACCAATTTCATGTCAGAAGGATCTTCTCAGTGCGTATCATCATTCCAGGTGGGTTGTTCATCCTGGAATTCAGAAAATGTATAAAGCGTTGAAAGCATAGTTCTAGTGGCCTGGTATGAAAAGAAGTGTGGCTGAGTTTGTTTTGAGATGCTTGACTTGTTAGAAGGTCAAGGAAAAGCATCAGAGGCCAGCGGGAATGTTGCAGTATTTACCAATCCCTGTATGGAAGTGGGAGCAAATAGCGATGGATTTTGTTACAGGTCTCCCATGAACGGTCAGAAATCATGATGCCATTCAGGTGATCGTGGATCGGCTAATGAAGTCGGTCCATTTCATCCCAATTCATGAATCTCATACGGTGGAGGATCTGTCCAAAATTTATATCTGGGAGGTGGTAAAGAGGCATGGGGTTCCAGTTTCGATTGTATCATATAGAGATCTGAGGTTTACATCTCATTTTTTTAAATCCTTGTTGTAAGCCCTTGGGACACTATTGACTATGAGCACAATGTATCACCCCCAGAAGGATGGTCAATCTAAGAGGACGATACAAACTTTGGAGGATATGTTGCGGGCTTGTTTCATGGATTTTGGTGGCTCGTGGGAAGATCACTTGTCATTGATTGAGTTCTCGTACAATAACAGTTATCATGCATCCATACATATGGTTCCATTAGAAGTGTTGTATGGGTCGTCATGTCGTTCTCCACTATAGTGGGTGGAAACAGGTGAGTCCTCGATGGTTGGACCGTGCCTTGTCCAGGAGACTATAGAGAAGATCAAGTCGATCAGGAAGATAATGGAGATGGCTCAGTGTCCTTAGAAATCATATGTGGATCATCGTCGACGGATGTTGTTGTTTGAGTTGAGTGATCGTGTTTTCTTGAGGATCTCTCCTAGGTTGGGACATTGTCGGTTTGGGAAGCAGGGAAAGTTATCTCCGAGGTATATTGGACCTTTTGAGATTCTTGAGCAGGTTGGTGAGGTGGCTTATAGGTTGGATTTTCCACCTAGGTTCAGTAAGGTGCACAATGTGTTTCATGTGTCATAGTTGAAAAAGTATCAGCCCTATAGTGACCATGTGATTCGTTGGGATCATGTTGAGCTAGAACTGGATGCTTTGTTCATGCACGTGCCAGTGTGGGTTGTGGATAGGAAATAGAAAGTCTTGAATGGTAAAATCATCGGTATAGATCGTGTTTTTTGGCAACATGGTCAGATTTAAGAGGAGACTTTGGAGTGGGATAAAGAGATGGTCGAGGAGTGGCCCGAGCACTTTCGGCAAAGGACATGTTCACTACTTTCCAAGGACGGAAATTCCAATTGTGGGGTGAATGTAGTACCCACAGTTTGAGGTATGTGGCCTTTGTTTAGTCTTTTTATGTGTTTAAAGTGCATGTCATGAGTTGGGAAGAGGTGGGAAAATTTTTGAATGGATTTGAATGAGTTCGAAGTATTTTCATGGGGAGCATAGTTTGAGCACAATTAGAGGAAACCGTGCGGATTCTCCAGGAAACAATGTAGGGGGGATAGTCAGCGTATAACGGCCTGTGCACGGTTTTCCAAACCATGTGAGGCAACCATGCGGACCCTTTCTCTCGAGGTAGTAGAATGCACATGGTTAGCGCAAGGTTTTCCAAACCGTGCTGACTAACCATGCGGCCACTTAAAAATAGGGTTTTAAAACCTGGGCTCACTTGGTCTTGCCTGATTCCTCTCCAAATTCTCTCCCACTCGAAGCCCTCTTGGGATTTCGGGTTCTCAATGGTTTAGGGTGATCTCCCACTCGTTTTGGAAGCGTTTTGAAGGGTTTCGTGGTGATTTGAGGGCAGTTCTTCTTGGGTAAGTCTCCTCTCATGGTTCTTTTTGGTTTCCTCTAGATCTACATCCGCCTCTCTCTCAGTTTTCTAGATATACACCTGTTGTGTGTAGATCTAGGGTTGTGGTTGCCTTGGATGTTAATTTTAAGGCTTGTGGATGTTAGGGAAGGAGATCTAGAGAGGTTCCGGTGGTGCGTTCACCAGTTTTGAGAAGTAGTTTTTTGTGGGTCGATTTCATCGGAACCCTAAAGGTAGGTGGATTCTCTCTCGACTCCACTAGGTTAGAACTACTATTTTTGGTTTAAATTAATTTTTTTTGCTTAAAATTAATTGTGTTGTGGAGGGGAGAAATTGGATGGAAATCCCTTTGGGGACGGTTTGGGGTTTTTTGGGAAAAGGGGCTTGTGGCGAAATGATCTTGATGTGATTTTAAAATGGGATTTTAAAATGAGTTGTTTTATTGGTATGATTAAGATGATTTGAGAAAATGTTTTTCAATAAAAAGGGTTGTTTTATTGAAATGTGGTTGGTCATGGAAAATTATTGAATGGTGTTTTCAATAAATGTTTGATTTATTAAAGTGGATTGACATGTAATGGGAATGGGGAATTCTGTATTGTTGTGGACTTGGAGGGTAATATGCTTGGTTATGGATTGTGTTGGTTGTGGGGAAGTGGGCGGGAGGTCTCACTGTAAAAGGTGAACGAGTTGGGTGGGAAGTCCCACCATTACTCTCTTTGGTTGTCAGGTAGTGGGCAGGAAGTCCTGCTAGCTGAAGATGGGGTGAACGAGTTGGGCAGGAACTCCCACCATTACTATTTTGGGTTGTCAGGGAGTGGGTGGGAAGTCCTGCTAGCTGAAGATGGGCTGAACGAGTTGGTCGTGAAGTCCCACTATTATGGTTTCTTTGTTCTTTGTTGCTTTGTATAGATGGAATTTTTTGTGGAAATGTGAAATGGTTTAATTGTCTTCCTTGTGTGGCATGTTTGGCTTATGACATGATTGTTGGATTTCCCTAGGTTTACTTGGTTTGGGAAAGATGGCTTGGTAAGGGTGTGTTGACTTATGGTAATGTATTCACTTGTGATTATTTTATATAAACCATTTTATATAAATGTGCTAATGGGTTTATCCTAGTGGCATGTGTAGGGAAGTCATTTCAGGAAAACCTACTCAGTAGTTGTACTCACCCCCTACTTAGGCACATTGGTTTCTTTGTAGATGTTGTATACCGGGATACAATTAAAGGTAAAGCATCTCATTGCTAGTGGTTCGTGGTGATGCTTGTGATTCTTTTCATAGATGTTGTATACTGGGATATAATTAAAGGTAAGGCATCTCAATAGTTTGTTCTACACGCAAAACCGAGTTCGAGCACTATAACATACCAAACTATTCGTTCAAAAAATGTTTATGAATAGTATTAAATAATATTTAAATCATATATACTCTATATAATTTTAACATCCATATTATGTGCTTCTAATACATAATATAAGAATAAGTTCATTTTTTCAGATTAAAGAAGTATTTTTCAAAAAATTCAAGTCTACCACCATTTTATGGAGAACCCTTTTTAAAACAAATATTTTGCAGTTTTATATATTCAATTTAATGAAATTAAATTCTTCTTTTGAAGCAGGATATAAAAATTTAGTTTGGATAAATTTTTTGACCTTTTCTATAAACTTTCATATTTTGATGAATAGTTAAAAATACTAAATTTTAATTGAAAACGATTTTTTTAATCGAAATAATTTATAGTGTCAAAATATGAATTTGAATGGTTTGGAAGTATAATTATATTATATTTTTATCATTTAATACAATTTAGGTCATTATAAGTAATTTCACATTTAAATTTGACATAAACATATGTCAATCATTTGATAGTTTTTACTTTTTAAAAACCAGCTTTTTGGTTTTGACAACGAGAATTAATTTTTAATTAATTAATGCAAATTCTATGTTTTTAATTTCGTAAAATAGAATTCATTTTTGAATTTGTAATCTCAAAATTATCTTAATGTTTATTTTTGGTATTTTTCTGAAAACTTACAATTTCTTGATTAATAGTAAAAAACATGGTGTTATTGTTTAAAACCGATGTTTTATTTAAATAATTAGTTGTTGTATTTAAATTTATTTTAGGTCAAAATAGATACATAATACTTATATATTTTCAATATAATTCATTGGATTTATTTTATAATAAGTTTAGATATATAAAATTTTATTAAACTTTTTACCATCTTTTACCAACCTTCTAGGAGCATTTGCAAATTTGTATAAATATAAATTTTACCAAATCTATAAGTTCAATTTCAAAAGAAAAATAGACACATTTTACATTAGTAAGTAAAATGTGGTTCAATAAGATGAAAATAATTCTTACTGAATAGTAACTTTTGACTTTTATTTACCACGGTTAAAAGTAAATATGGTAATTAAAGGTAATAATGATATTATAATTACCCTAACATATGTTCTAATTGTATTGGATAAGTGTAATTCGACCAAAAACAACCATAGGAATAAAATATGAATCTTTTTTCCACTTGGATTAGATTAGGACATTTATTATTATTTTATTTAAAGAAGAGTTAAAAGTGCTAAATTCAATGTTTGAGTTAAACCTTTTTTTATATAAGGTTATACATACGATAAATTAGACTATAAATATTAATTAAAAAGATAAAAAGATTTCATAAATCATGGTATTTTATTTATAAATTTTAGAAATTAAATAATTAAATTTATTTATGGCATAATGATGATGCAGTAATTACATTATTAAAGAAAGAATCAAATAAATGGAATTATAAATTTTAAAATAAATATAATTTTAACATTTTTTTCCATTCAAGAATTTAGAGGTTAATATGAAATTTTATGATTGATAAGATAATTTTTCTTCGAAGTTATAAGTTTTTTATGACTTTCACAAAAAAACAAATAACAAATAGTGTCAAAATTGACATAAATAAATTTTTAAAACAAATACTATATTATTTTAGATATAAATTTCCTAAAAAATATAATGTTTGTCCAAAAAGCTTAAATAAAATTATATATTTCATTAATGAACCACTTGAGGTTATCTTGGAAGTTTAGATTAATTTTATTAACCATATAGTTTAATAATACAAGAATACACAGTAAAAGTTAAACTATTAAACTAAGAATTCAATCTAAAAGATAAGGTTAAAATGGTAACCTAAACTTGTCTAAAACATATTGGTTGAGTGTATTTCAACCCAAAACCACCTAAGGCTCTAAATAAATTCATTTGAAGCCATTATAAACCTAATATGATTGTATAATGAATTAATATTTTAATCTTTTCCTAAAGTGACCCTCACCCCTCTTTTAAAAGGGCACTGCCTCTTCTCTCAAAATCACACCTCCAAATCCATTTGGCTCAGCCAACCCCAACCCAAATGTCCTCCCAACTTACCTTGAATCAACCTACAGTCCATACTTTTATCAGAATACCAACCTAAGGAGCCATTTTGATCAACTCAAAAGGAAACACCCGAAGAAGAGGTAATAATTTCACCACCCCCTTTCAAGTTCTTTTCTTCTTCCACTTCCACTTTATTCATTACTTCCATGCAAAAATAATAACTCCAATACCTCCCACATAATTTTATGTTATTATATATATGTCACAACCATATTCCTTATTCTATCCATCCTATAAATGACAAGGTCATCATACGTGCATACGTACGGCTTACCGTCTCCATGTCGCGGTGTAGTTTGTTATTCAAACACTTCATCATTTGTATAGGTATAATCATGAGAATAACTGATGTAAATAATAAATATAACATGTTAATGATTCTGTATATATGATATAGCATCCAATTACATATGATTTTACCATCAATATAATGATATTGTCGCTCGTGTGTATGTACGGATTACAATCTCCACGACGTGATAAGATTCATTTCCACATTCACCATTCAACGATGATTATAAAAATATATATTATTAATAAGTATGTAATATATGAAATAATAATGATACTGGATATATATGTGTGTGTGTGTTTGTGTGTGTTTGTGTGTTTTTGTGTGTTTTTGTGTGTTTTTGTTTGTGTGTGTGTGTGTATGTTGTTACATATATCTTATTCACTAACTTCCATTCAGTATGACATGAAAACAGAAACAACGTTTATACGTACGTACGGCCTACTGTATCCATAAACGGTGCCTTCCATTTCATATATCTATCTGTTATAAAATATTTATATTCTAAATATATATTATATTTAAATCATTTTTTATATTCTAGAAGTATTTAAATCATGATCTTAATGATACAATCAAGAATAAAAAGATAAAACACGTACGATAAAAAAAGTGATTATTACCCTAATGTTAATTTAACATGGAAATAATTTTTAAATGGGTATTATAAAGTCAAAAATGAATCATGTATGATATAATAAATATTAATATGGCTCTGGTATAATTTAATAACATACTTTGGTAATTATACAGAAGGTTAAACGTACCCTCAACCAAAGTAAAGTTCAAGGTAAGGGTTAATTTAAAAATATCATCATTATCTAAGGTTGTTTTTATGTAAGTATCTAATGGTCCATATTTATTATCCATGTCCATTTCTCATAAAAGTTTTTTCAAAGGGATTATTTTTAAGGGACTTTTTTACTAAAATGTAATTTTAAATGTTTTAAAGATTTATTCTTCTAAACCATTCTCATTAATGTATATGTTTTCAAAATATCTTTAATGATTTATTTATATGGACATTAATGTTATAAAATTTTAATTCCTTTCAAAAGTTTAAAAGAGGTATGTGAAACATTTATTCAAAAATATCTTATAAATTAATTCCTTTATAAATTATGTGACTTTTAAATAATTTCATGTAAAATGGATATTTCTCTCAAATATTTTTACTAATCATTTTCAACTATGCCAATATTCTTTAAGAGATATTATTCTTAATCAAGGTTGATTTATTATGATACAAATCTTCTATATTGTATTCAAGGTTTTGTGATTAGTTTTACTATGGATGTTTTATTTTAATACCATTCATGGTTTATGGATAAAGTATTGACATTTCATATTCTAATTTTAATACAAATGTTTATGTTATGTTTAAACCATTTCATGTGAGGAATGAATTGGACTTATTAAGTGATGGGTGGCTCCCACTATAGATCTTATATGCATCAGTAGGTCTCATGGGACAAACTAGGGTCTTGGCATAAGGCCTTGACAAAATATTTTTTGTAGTCTTGGCAAAAAGGCTTGACTATCTGGTTATGAAGTCTTTCATTATGCATTCCTTCATAATGAAATTGACTATTGATATTGCATGTGATAATTAAACTAATAGAATATCCATGTGAATAAGTAAATGGAATTATTTGATATATATTTTCTATATTATTCTGAAGATTAAGTTTAAAAGGATTATGTTTTAGTCTTATATATTTCCTTAAATGTTTATTCTTATTTATGAATGTTTCCACTATATTGTTATCCTTACTGAGCATCTAAGCTCACCCCTTTCTATGTTTTATTTTTTCTGAGATGCGAAGATGTATATTATGACTGGCCTACAGGGATAGTATAAAGGATATGAATGTGTTCAATGGAGACAATGTTGTTGTTATTTTTCATTTTATAATGTAATGTAATGTTCATGTATGTAATCCATTTTCCAAGACTACTAAACTGATTGGTTTTTCAGGACTTGATTCCATGTAATCATGCCAATGTATTAAAATAACTCACTGACTCTGGGATTCTTTGGTCAGGGTGTTAAACTCTAGACACTTTTGATTGGTATTTATATCACACTTCTCACTATAGAGGGGGTGCTTCCAAATATTCAAGGAAAAGATCATAGATGATAACTCCATATCATTGGTGTAGGACCCCGGGACACCCTGAGAGGGAAGGGGTGAATCAGTGTGTCAAATTTTTCTCTTAATGTGATGAATCTTGTCCCCATGTTGGTAAGAACTTATAAAAACTGTATGATGGATATGATCAGCAATCGATCATTAAAATGAAAAGAGTTGACACAACACTTTTACTTGGCTCGCCACTAAGGGATACACCCAAAGAGCATACACTGACAGGTTGTCAGTCGTACCAAAATCCAATAAACTTCACTAGATATGGATTATAAAGTTTGGGTACAGTCACTCTATATGAGGCTCACTGCCTTTACAAATGTTCAGGGATATCCCACTTCTTCTCTCGGGTCACTCCCGTTGACTCCCCCTGGTTCACTGCCTTTGGTGATGTCTCCGTCGGTTTATAGACATGAAGGTACCTTCAATATAAGAACATAGAAGTCTTTGTCTCCTTTTCATCATGAGATAATGCTTGCATCAGAGTCCTGATTTGATTCTCTTTTTATTCAATCTTTTACATTAGTGCAATAACTTAATGCACTAAATATCCTTCATCACTTCTGTTAATTCCCAATAACAAAACTTGAGTGTATCTTTATATTTCCCTCTTTCTGTGGAGATCTGAGTTTAGATACACGAATCGTTCTTCTTCTCTTCGCAAAGCACAATGAGGGTGTTAAACACCGGACATGTGTGTGCGGTACTACTTCTCTTTGTAAAACCAAATGGTTTTCTGTTCTTCCATATTTTCAAAGAAACTTTGTGAGTGCTAAGCACCTGTCCAAGGCCTGTGGACCCCCAAATTTTTCGTGCACCCTTTTTGGTGTCTTGCGTGTAAAATTAAAATACTTCGTGTAAAAATACCTTTTGGCACGAAAAACGTTTTTTGCGCAACTCTTATTTTTCACACAGAACTTCCATTTTTCACGCATCACCTTCTTTTTCAGGAAAACATTATTATTTTCTTGCACCACTCTATACCTCAATTTTTTCGCATGCGAGAGCTCAAGATTTGTCTAAGTGTTGAGCCACACGGAATCAGATGGGTTTACCTCATATTTATAGGTGTTTTTTATCCTGCGCGTAAAACCCCTTCCTGCGCGTAAAACTATCTCTCAGTTATTTGAATTATGTGCACCTTCCTTTTATTCTCGCGCACCACCTTGGTTTTTCACACATCTCCTGACTTCTCCATTTCTCATCATTCTGAACATTAATCCTCTCTTGCGCATAAAACTTCAAACCCACATTTTACGCCCAACCAATTTTTCGCGCAAAGGCTTGATTTTCTGTGCACATGGCATGAACATCTCAAATTTTTCACACACCTCTTTCATTTGCTGATTTTCAGTGTTTCTGATCTTAGACACGGCTTGCGTGAAAAAATTACCCAGCTATTTTTTCACACAAAATTTTTCTGCGCACATGGGACAAACATCTCTGATTTTTCACGCGCCTCTTGCCTTTGTTGATTTTCAGTGTTTCTGATCTGAGACACGGCTTGCGTGAAAAACTTTGCTCAGTTATTTTGCGCACCATGGTGTTTTTCTCACACTCTGCTTTTTTTCGTGCAAACCCCCTATTTTTCTAGTAGCCCTTAATTTTTCACACATGCCTCCCGATATTTCGCACACTACTTCCTCTTTCCGCGCACTTCCTTTTTCCCACATCATGTGTCTTCATTTTCCGATTTCAAGGCCCAAAAATTTTCCAAACACTGGGAAACAGCGCCACCTTCAATATATGCTTCGGTCGTAACCTTTATGCTACTTTTCTGTGATTTTTCTTTCTTCAACAACTCTTCTTCTTCAACTGTCATTCTCTACGTCATGCAAAACATATGATTCAATTCTTCAAGTAGTCTCTTGCATGGTTCTAATACAATCATGGAGAATTGCATGGTCTTCATCAAATCCTCATTCTTCTTCAATCAACCATAGATGGATTATACCTAACCATTATTTACTATTGTAAACAATGTGTCACCTTTGACGATGAGCCCGTAATGGGTAGAGCGATGATGGGGTTCCCCCCGCGTCGCCTTCCTCTCCACCACTACGGATCGGCTGTAGTTCCCTATTTGGTGCCCCTATTCGGTACGTTCGTGGTGTCAATCACTCTCCAGTGTCGGTGTCGTGCGGGCTCGTCTTTTTCAGATGACTCCACTTCTTTCTTTTCATGGTGGTGCAGTTTTGGTTCGAATATTGAGCTCCAGATGTCGCGGCCTAGGGTTTCTGTCGCGTTTCATGTCGGGTGTGGGGGTACTGGGAGGTTCTGGTCTCTCTGCGCAGGATTGAAGGCGGCAGTGGGATCTGTGACTCTGGTCTTCTGTGAGTTTGGTGGTTCCAGGCGTGGTCATGATTTTTCGTGAGACCATTACGCTTCAAACTTTGATCTGGAATCTTCCTCCTTCATCGCTCTTCGAGTCGGTCTGTGGCAGTGGTCTCAAGAGGCTTTTGGAGGTGTTGTTTGTTCGGTCTTTGGTGTTCCAAGAGGCATGTTTTTCATCGATTTCATTCTATTCCATGCTTTGTTGGATTTTTCGTTGCAGATTCATTGACGTTAAGGTTTTATTTGCACTGGTTTTCTTTCAGTTTGATTCTTGAAGGGCTATTAGGCCTTGATGATGCTGATGTTGTTGGAGATGTTATAGGGTCTTCATTTCGTTTTAAAGTAAGGAGTCCTTTTCTAGGGCTTCGGATTTCTGGGGATGTGATGATGATGAGGAGTGGAGCGATTCTAGAAGCATGCCTCGAGGATGATCACGGACCGAGGTGACGCCTTGAATGGTTTTTGAAGGATGTATCCTGGTTTTTAATTTCAAAATCTGAATTTGTGTTTTGATGTTTTGGGTTGAATTTGGTTCCCAGCTTTGGTTCTCACTGGTGTTGTTCGTTTTGTGGTGGTGATGATGAATGGTGTTGTTCTGCGGAGGAGGTTCCGACAACGACGCTTTAGATGGTCTCACTAGAAACTCGCATGGATTGATGTCTGTGAGGAACATTGATGGTGATGTAGTGATGGAGTTCGACCTGCAATGTTTGTGATGCGGTGATGGCGACATGTGATGATGGGATCAAGGCTCGAGGTGTGGTGCGTGGCGGTTTATGGACAGTGGTTTGGTTTGAATTTGAAATTTGAAATCAGGATTTTCAGGGACTGTTTGTACGGGTACCAGTAACCCTTAAACCGGATTTTGAAAATGGAAAAAAATTATTAGTAGTAGTAGTGTCACCTTTGACACAAGTTCTTTCAATTTATGATCAGTACAACAATCATTTGATTTTCCATTCCTCCATTTCATTGGAGTAAATTTTGATCTCCTTAATTTTGATCGTCATTGACAACTATTGACAATAAATACAACCTTATACCCAAAGTGGTCCCAAAAATTGGTTGGTTACCTCTATTGATGGATCATTTACTATCATGTGGTATAGTCCATCACTTTATCATTGTCCATGAGCACACAACCCATGCCTCTTTTAAATGAATAATTGAATATGAAAAAATGATATCCATTTTTTGAAATTGTGAGAACAATTACAGTGATTAGACACTTCTGCATCTCATTAAATCTTTCTTCACATTCATCTATCCAAGCATACTTTACCCATTTCATTGTTAATTTAGTAGTTTTTCTAGAAAATCATGATATAAATTTTACAATACTCCAGTAGTACCCTAATGTGAAAAGTTAAATAGTGATTTCTTCGACACATGTTAGTTTAGGAAATTCCTCAATTTCCTTTGTCTTTATAGGTTGCATGGAAATTCCTTTACTTAATGTCAAATTCCCCAATAATATCACTTATTTGATACATAAGTAATACTTAATTAACATAGTATACATTTTGTTTCATTCCTTACTTCCAGTAGCATAATCCGTATATACTCTTCATGTTCCTACATGATATTATAGTAAATAATATTTTTATTAATAAATAAAACCATAATTTATTTACTTTTTTCTCTAAAGGATATATTAATTACATCCACATATATTACAATAGAATTATCTTGTTTAAATGGAAACGCTAAGAACTCATATTTCTCATACATTATATGGATTTTTGTCTTATGAATATCTTCCTTCTACAACATTTGCAGATGACATTTAGAATGATGATCTATTATTGAAATGTATTAATCTCATGTATTTAATTGAATATGTCATTAATCCTTGGTAGGGGATATTAATTCTTTATGGTTATCATGTTTAGATCCCAATAATCTATACATATCCACATTGGTGAATCCTTTTACATTAAAAATACCACTGACATGCCCCAATGTGATACACTAGTGTGAATGAACTCTTTATCAAAATTCTCTTATAGTTGCATCTTTAACTACTATAGTTATGTAAAAGCAATCCCATAGGGGAATTTAGAGATATGATTGAATCTGAGTATAATATATATTGATAAATTTACCATATGATCTGGTGGATGTGTGGGAAAATCTTCAAGAAATACCTCATTATATTCCCTTTGATGTAGAATTTCATTAAGATTGATTCATTCCTTATGCTCATCCATTTTTTTAGGTTATCAATAATTATATGATATCATCATCCACAACATTGAGGGGGTTTTCCTATATATATTTATTATATTCCATGAATTTATATATAATCATTGGATGGTTTGTTCTGTATATATATATTTCATTTTTGATATTATTGGTATGTTCTATATATAATGAGAATCAATCCATAACTAATATAGTTCTAAATTCCACCATGTAAAGGATTATGATATTTTTTTGATAAATCATCCAACATACATTAATATGAGGAGATTCATAAACATGGGTTATAATGATTGCACCATGAGGTTTTTTGTAGATATCTATACATCAAGGTATTAGTGATTCAATTAAACTATTCTAAAAACCTTTAAGATATATAGGTTCTCTTTTAAACCAAATTAAGTAAAAATTTATACAATTTTTAAGAGAATAATAAGTGTAATGTTTATGATTTCAATTTCAAAATTTAATTTTGATATATTTTTCTTTTCCTTTATCCTTTGGATTTTGTTGTGGTTAATACTAATTAACCTCAATGATTCTATGGTAGAGTGCACAAGATTACATATTTCCCTTCTATATTATAATTGAATCATTATGCTATTGGTGTTACCTAAGAAGGTGAATTTCATTCCACTTTCATGTTGGATGGATTATACATGTATCTTTGAATATAATGATCTTATTGGCATTCCCTCACACACATGAAGAATTTCCCAATCCCTTTTAAGCAATTCCAATGACACATCTTCAAAAAAAATTGACATATGGGTAGTTGGATCCTTAATTCTAAATTGTAATTTGACACACCATATTGAAACTCCATTATAATATTATTATCACTTTAACCATGGGACCATTTACAAAACTCTATCTATTCTTTGGGGGAATGTGAAACAAATTCTTAATAACTAGAAATGTCTCGGATTTCTAGAGACTTTCAAAGGTGTGATTTTAAACCACAAAAGAACATGTGTATTTTCGTATCGCTGATAATAATAAATCATTAGGGGTATCATTCAGTCCTTTTATTTTTTCCACATATGATATGACTAATTTACCCTCCTTTTACTAAAGGTCATGTTATTCCCTCTCAATATTTATTTGAATTATTCTATGGAAATACATATTATTAAATATCTTCCTAAATTATTCACACTCAATCTCTTCCATTTTACCCTTCTTCTTGGTGTTATTTTCCAATTACCACAATTTAGTGGCTTCTCCATCTAAATGATAAATGGATAAGGTCACCATCAGTTTATATAAATATAATAGAAAAATAATAAATTCTTCATTGGGTTATACCAATACTCTAAAACAAGTGCATCAGATTATCTATTTAATATTTGAGATAATTGATGAATAGATAACTTGATAAAAAGTTTCAACTAATTTGGTTAAGTAATATGTTCAAAATGATTTCGGTTATTATTTATAGCCTATGACAACATGGGAAGAAGTTCCATTAGGTTTTCATCTCCACAACCCCTGGAATTGGGGATGTCATTAGGATAATCATTGAATTATCCATCACATGGGTTGTTGGACTTCTTTCTCATTATTACCACTAGTTTCAAAAAGATAAAATGTTTGTAAAAAATGATTTTGGGAAAATCATGAATGAATAATTTATATTTGTGTGTGAGCAAGATCAAAAGGACTATATTACAACATCCCTAGGTTTATCCTTTTTCAAAAATGATTCTTCTTCGATTATTACATATTTGTAGACATATACACATGGTTTTTAGTGACATTTCATCTACTAAGCATCAAGATGGATCCCATTCTCATAGGTCAATCACAAAAACAATGAAATGTGAACTATTGATTCATATAAATCTTATTTTGATTCCTATGGTAATTTTACAAAAAAATTAGGCTGGTTTTTTTAAATGATGATCTCCACAATATAAATCACCTATAAAAAATAAAAATCAGTCATTCCTAACCTCATGCCCAAAACAAATGCAAGGATGCTAAAGACCAACATTGAACATCTGACTCACAAGACTGATTCACATGGCCCTCACCGAATGACCAAAATGTACATACTGAATACAGAAGAACACCAAAAGTATCTTCTGGTCGACCACTAAAAGTATAGAAAATCGGAACACAGAGGTGGTAGCAACTTTATATAAATCACATAACCTAACCAACCAATCTTTATATCTTCTCTTGGTGGATTCTATAGAATCATGGTTTATAATCTATACACGTAATCAAGAATTTAATTTTCCACTTTTTATAGAATAAAGATACCCATGGATTCTATTTAAAATAGGAACCATTCACCAATAATAAAACCATTTCCAAAACAATTCCCACGTACTAAAACACAACATATATTTTTAAACATTCCTTGGAATCCAAGGGTTTCATTAAAAACTAAATTCACCAAAATACTCCTTGGCTAAAATGTCTATTTTTTTATAAACAACCACATTTTCTAAAACTAACATTAAATAAAATTTCAAAAATATAATACTCGTTTTTTTCATAAAGAATGAAGTTCATATCATTTCAAAATAACCTAGTCACCAAGAAATTCTATGTCAAACCTACTTATATAAACTATTCTACAGACACCTCATTCAACTTCCCAAAAGTTCCTCTCAAAACACGGTTATTCTCAAACCACCAAATTTACCAAAATCATTTACATATATAATCCAAATAATCAAAATATCAAAAAAATCAAAAAAAACCTCAAAAATCCATATTAATAAAATAAACCCTTATTATATATTTAAGAAAACATTGATTATATTATAATATTATTTAATCAATATGGATTATAATGAGGCATCGTGTCAAAAAAACACCACCCATGGGTGAATGTATCATGCCATAATAATTTTTCTATCATGATGCATAAACAAATCCCTCATTCCATGTTGAGCCCTACGACTCAGGCCAAGTGACATCCATCCAACACTGCAATTCTCAATCCTATATAATACATCACTCATCCATGAGTGCCAAATCTAAAAACATTAAATCACCACCATCACGGCCTTCAACTAATTTCACTCTAGCTATGAATGTCCTTGGTATAGAAACCAAGTAAGAAGAATCAATACCCACTTCAGATTACACTTCCCATCAAAAACATTGGAAGCGATATCATTTTATATTACATTATATTGGATCTTCTAAATGGTACCCAAGCATAGGTTGACACTTCACCTCAGAAAACCCTCTATATATGATTGTGTCTACTGACTAACAAATATTGGGTCTGATTTTCATGGAAAATTGACTCCCTCATATAAAAGGATTTAGTTTCATTATCAAATCATATCAAAGAAATTAAAAACCATTTGTATGACCGACATCCCCATAACTAGTTGGAATAAAAATCTGAATCCAAACATTCCCTCGTTGACCATGTAGAAAATAATAAATCAACTCTTATGATTAATCAACAATGATAGGCTATAAGATGTAAATAACAATTTGATAATAGTTATCATAAATAAAATTGATCATTGGTGGGTACATGTTGAATTATAATTAAAAATAAAATACATGGCCTCCGTCCCTACTCACAAAACATCATGTTGAATCCTTGGCATCCATAACCTACTAACTTAGTCACATGTTTACCCCCAATTGTTATCTGTGTCCTTAGAGAAAATATAAGGTTATAACATTTTATATTGAAACCCAATCCAAGTAAAATGGTATGGGTTCAGTCAAATAACCCAAGAGAGAATTCACAATTTCTCTCTAATAACAAGTGATATTGTGCTCATATGGGTATAAATTAAACATATATATTTAAGTATTTTCACATGTAAAAAAACAAACAATAGGCATATGAAAAAATTCATATAAAATAAAAACATTGGATCTTTAGATGTCAAACAGATCACCTCGAAACATGACCATACCTTCTTCTACCAAATCATGAGATCTTTAATTATATTTTACCACTAAGGGGGGATATATTTATGAAATACAATATGTGATATCATACATAAATAATAGTGTTTCATAGTGTCTATGATCACATCATGGAATCATTCCAACAAATAATGGACCATGGAAAATGTAGTGGTCTTAATATCAAAACCAGATTCCATGGAACATATCTTGGACAATGAAAAAACTTCCTAGAGGAAATATGGAATTTTTTAATCCCCTGTTCCAATTTTAAGTAACTAGTAAAATGTAGTCTAGAACATTCATATAAGAAACATTAAAGGCTTATATCCCATGTCCCAATTCAATGGTGCATGACTAATAAAATCCTAAAAAGTTTCAAATCTAAATCCAATGATATCATAAATATATTCAAAACTAATATCACATATGAATTGAAGGAGCACATCCAAAACATTCCAAACAATTATTATGAATTATGGCCAAATAAAAGAATAAAATATAATTAATCCCATTAATCTCATGTAGATATGAATGAGAATATTATCCTACCTGAATCATCTCACAAGGGTCATCTTGACAAGGTCGGACATCTTCCCATTCTTGTCCAATATTATAGAAGCCATACTCAACCATGGTTGACCAATCACCACCACTACAACCATATAGTCTCATAAATCATATTCAAGATAGAAGGTGGAACATGTAATCACTTATACACATATCACATATGAACCCAATCACTAGTAAAAATAAAAATGGGTCCCAAATCAGGGTCCCCTTGGTTACATTTTAGAATAGACACTATATTTGGGTTCATCAATCACATTTGTATCTCTCAATATCATCCCATAATTCATATCATAACATCTATTAATAGTGTTAGGGTACATTGGAACTATCCACACACTCCTTGTAGTCTATCACATCTACATATAACAACCCACCGATTTCGTACCACAAGAAATTTATCATAGTTCTACACATACAAAAAAACCTCACACATCAACACAATCCACAAGAAAAAGGGAAGAAATACTAACATTAATCCTTTAGTAATAATGACATCACAAACATAAGTTCAAATAAAAAAATCACTTTCAAACTATGACCTTGTGGATTTCCCCTTAAAATAAATAAATGTTTATTTTTACAAATATTTAGAAAAGAAATCATTTTTAGTTTTACTTACACTATTCCCTTGGCTAAATTCTATAAATTAGTCATTGGAAAATTATTTTTTTGGATATACTACATCAAAACCCATTTACAATATCACTTAATTCCCTTTCAATTTATTTTATATAAATCCATTATGTAATATAAAAATTTTAAAAAAAATATCCATTTTACTTGTTAAGATTAAACTATGACTTACAAATATCCATATGGAGGGACACCAGTAATCATTAGTACAAGAATTTATTATTAAATTATTTATCAATTTATACAGCCAATTTTGAATCCTATACTAAATTTATCCCAACTCGTCTATATAGGCACTGGTTAGAAGAGTCCTAAAAATATGAATGGTGTATTAATAAACAAGGAATTTAAAAAAATATTAATTAACCATGAAACTAAAACAAATCAATGTACACATACATCCTTCACATAGTTACTTATTCTTATTCATAACACCACTATCACTTCCTACGTTCGTTCAAACCCTAATCTCAACATGATCTCCAATCCTAGGCCCCAACATCATAAATAATATATCACATCAAATTATAATTTGTTATTAAATTTAACTAAATAAATTTAAAAAAATTTGCCATTTAACAATTTTGGCATAATTTTTCAAACACTCATATGAAAATATCATCTCATAAAAATAGCCACCAACCCCACATATATGGCTTGTGGAACACTTCTGATACAAATCATTGAAAAATATTTAATGTTTTCAAATGAATAAAATAAAATATAATTTAATTTAAGATGAAGACATAAAATAATTGATGTAACATACCTCAAGAGAAACATTATGCCACAGTGTATGATTTTATCTCAGATCACCCTATTTCTATACTTAGCCAAATCCATTCCTTTGGATGATTTCATCCATACATTGGTAAAAATCCTCACTTATACCTATCCCAAATTGAACCCAATTAGAACCAAATATATATATATATATATAGCAGAAATAAATAAGAAATAAAGAGTAATATACCAAGAATCATAAAAATAATTCCATAAAATCATACATTTATAAGTGAGGTTAATGGAATAATAAAATAGGATATTCTTCTAGCCATCATGTGCACAAGGTAATAAAAATAGGTTGTTGAATCCTAAAATATTATAGGGGAATTTTTGTAATTTTACAATTAGTGTGTAAATTTTCCTCCATTCGTGGTTTGGTTTCATGAATTTTTAAACCATACCCCATCTATGTGGTAGGAAATGCACAAGATAGAACAACTCACATGTTTTGGCCATATGGTTTATCAAGCTATTCACAAACCTTTATAACCCCTATATAACAAAAATCTTAGGACCCACGTTGTTTTCATATAACCACGTAGTGGTTTTTCACCAAAACCAGGAATAATACCAAGCCACAAAAATAATTTTATAATCAGCTCATTTTAGTTCAAGGAGTTATCTAATTGTTAACCTCATCTATGTTATTTATAAAATTTACTAAAAATAACCCCTTAGTAAGGGTAATGACATGTTTTCTCATAAACTATGTGGATGAAAATTGTAACTAGATACCAAACTCTCCAAATCATATAATATTTACCCCGATTCTACTGGGACTCAATCAATCACCTAAATCACAACTTTATCCATGTTTTATATTCTAATACATCAACTTGATTTTCTCAAAATTCAAGAATTCAAATCCAAAACAGGATTCAAAAAATGAAACCTTCTCTATAATTCTTAAAAATAAAATTCCAATTGAATATAATTACTCATCAAGGATTTTGTGTTTACACCTTCCATATAATATCTAAAAAATAAATATACCTCTTTTTAATAGCTTTATTACTAGTAAATTCTAATGTCATATATAATTTTATAGATCCATTTTATGGAATATGACAATAATATTTCAACCATTACAAATGTTAATAAATAAATTATTGGAGTTATTTTTTCATTATTAAAACGAAAATATAAAGTTTTATCTTCTAGTCAATGTTTCTATAATTAGGATATAATATATTGATAATACATTTAATCTATGTGGAAATTAAAATTTAAATCTGCTTAATAATTGGGAATACTAGGTTATCGTTATCATCAATTTCAGATTCAAACATTTTCTCATTCTCATGAAAATGAATTTTTTAGTAAATATTCAATCTCATGTATATTAACATTGTGTATTTTTTATAGATAATTATAATATTACAAAAAAAGTGGTCTTAATGGTAATTTTTTATATAAATTTGAAAAATATAAATTTAATTTCATTATGTAATTTAACTATTATAAATATAATTATATGTAGATGCATACACATACCCTAGTAGATGATACTCTTCCACTATGTCCATCATTAAATTATATTTATTACTCATGAATGAAATGTTTGTTACATGTATCTATTTAGAGTTAAATAATTATTAGAAGTAAAATTTTATTATTCAAAATAGAAAGAAAATTATGTCTATTTTCACAACTATAGAAATGTTTATATGTTAACATTATGAATATAAAGAAATAGTCAAAAAAAACCCTGATGTATAAATAATTAAACTAAAATAGAGGTAACATAAAATGATAAATGAAAAAAAAACAGAAATTATTAAAATATATATATATTAATGTACCCATGTTAAAATAAATAAAAGTTTTACCTTTTTTTGTTTCATAAATTAATATAGTTATTTACCTAATTTATTTTGAGAGTTGTATAGTGTTTTAGTATATCCCTTATATGTGGTCATTTAAAATAGCATGTTCCATGTCTATAATATAGTACTTATTTTATTTTTGTAATAATGTAATAAATGATTAAATATCACATTAGTCCCTGAAATTATCAATATCCTCATCACATAAAAAAATCAAATGATAGGTATTGAATCATTTAATATTAGTTGCATCAAAAGATGAAATATAAACATCACATGTTTCA
Organism: Viscum album; assembly: GCA_963277665.1. Classification (NCBI taxonomy): domain Eukaryota; kingdom Viridiplantae; phylum Streptophyta; class Magnoliopsida; order Santalales; family Viscaceae; genus Viscum; species Viscum album. The sequence continues at coordinate 1,286,292,786 of OY728141.1, forward strand.
CCATGTTAAATAGTCCCTCTTTATAAAAATATCATTCTAATATTCTTGGGGACTGGTGTAGAAACACTTTGGAGTGGTGGTGAATTATGTGTGGTTAATTACACAAAATTAAATACAATTTCTTTTAGCTATAAAATAACATTGATATTTTCACCATTATATATAGTCAAAACATATAGAAATATTAATTTTAACCTAACATTAAAAGAAAAAAATAATATAAACTGAGAAAGTATGTAATATCTTTTGACTATTTTTAAGTATTCATAAACCCCTATTTTATCATGAATTTTTTGGTTTCATTTGGGGTTGTTTTAGGTTGAAATTTTAAGGGTTTTTATTATTTGAGGCTAATGAGCAATTAGAACAAAGTTTTCCCAAACCATGTGCCATAAAAGAAAAAATTATACAACTCAAGGATATGGGATTTAATTGGGTAGGCATACAATTAGTTATTCGCTTCCCCCTATTACGATAAACCATGTGGGATCATGGTTAATCTTCCTGATTTTTCATAACATGCGACTCTGCCCAGTTAACGGTGTACAAGATTTCTCAAATCCAGAAATCAGTCTTAAAAATCCCATACCCCCCATTTTAGGCGTCATATGGACCTAGAATGAACCCATATTAGCTATTATTCCTATGTATAATCCAAGAGAAATTATTTCCCCCTTATATGCCTCTAGGAAGTGATTATAATCTTGAGGAATTCCCTTCGATCTTCTAAGGAAATTATTTTTTATTCTTATATGATGTAAAAAACATATGTTTTATTCTAATGTTATTCTTTCATAACCCATGTTCTTTGATTCCTTTATAATTAATTTTATATGTACTACCAATATTTATACCATGATTAAATATAGTGATCTATGATATGTTTGCTATGGTTTCCAAATGTTAAAATCATCTTATTATAACCTGATATTCATTTTATAATTATGTATTCGTTGATTTATCCATTTATTACCCTTAAAATGAATCTGATATCACCCTTTCATATGTGACCATTCCCTAGGTTCTGAAAAAATGTATTCAAGAGGGTATTTATAAGAAGAGTACAGTTTGGGATGATATTTTTGAGAGATTTTGTAGATATTTCATTAAATAATTATACTATTTTTATGTCCTTGAAATTCACAAAACCTTTAAGTTTCTTCTATGGAGGATAATTATAAGTAAGGAATATTCATCAATTAAGATGTAATATTTTCTTAAGAAAATTATGTTTTGTTATATTCCATTTCAAAAATATGAGTATTTCATTAAAACAAAATTAAATTCACCTCCTAGTCTTTTAGAACACATGAAAATGCATTATTTAAAAAAAATACTATCCTATCTCATTTAAATCCAATGGGACATCATTTTATAAATTAATAAATTAAAATACATAATCATCATGGTTTACACCACTATTACTGTCAGTCTAATTACACATACACACTACTACATGAAATTAAGTAGAAAACATTTCCTATATATCCTCAAAGAATAAAAAACAGTTTTTTGATCCTAAAATTCGTTTTATTTATTTTTAACATAGAAAATGAATTTATTTAGAAATTTCCATTACTCCAATATATTGAATTGAACTTCAATTTTATTAATTTTTAATTTAAAATGAGTAAAACTGGTTTTCAAAATAGAAAATGCGATCAAATTAACACATGGTACCCAATATAACCATTTCAAGGACATTGATGTAGATGTAAATATGTAGACTCTATCCATGAACCACGAAATAAATGCATTTTAATACTCATCCATCAACAATTTTAACCACAGATCTCCTTACATTCGCCACTTATCGCCAGTTTTCATGAAACAGAGAGACTAATGTGCTTAATTTATATAAGTATTTATTATATAAATCATTCTTATCCTCAGATATATATTCTTTAAAAATATATAACAATATTTGATGAAAACATTTTAACATATCCATATAGAATTTCCATATATATTTTAAAATGAAATATCAAATGTAAATATACAGTTCCATGAAGACTAATTTCTCACATAATAAAAATCATAAGATGAACCATTGTATCAAAAAAACAGTGGAAAATAGTTTTATAGTTGTCAATGTATGATCATAGCTTTATTATCCAACACATTTAACAATTTTGGGTCCCCAACTACACATAAAATGGAAATTAAAATATAGAATAACATAATGACATACTTTTATACTAACATTGATAATATAAATTTCACTACGACTAGTAGTAGTTATTTAAGAAATATATAATGTCATGAGATTTCATGTGTACTAACATCAAATACATCACGAAAAAAATTAATTTTTAATAATACTTACAATGCACTTTAATACCATGGAGACATTAATGAAATTTTATTTTTCGGTCTTTCTTATCTTATAAAAATTCAAAAGTAAATATCTTATTTATTTCAATTCACAAAGGGATGTAAATCTAAATGTATTATAATTTATTTTTACACAAATATTTAATTCAATCAATATTTTATTCATTTTAATTCTAAAAAATTCATAATAAATTTTTTATATATTAATTCTCAATATGCATAAAATCAATCTTATTTTTCTCCATAAATTACCTATAACATGGTATAATAAATAGGATAAGAAATTTTATCATCTTAGTTTTATGACCTAAAATTTATATCATTCAAAATGTAACATTAACATTTTTCACCTTGTTGTAATATTATTCATTTAAAAATGTTTATAAGGTAAAATCATACACATATACACCACTAAGTTGATTTTATAATATTTAATAAGGGAAACCCATTTTCAACAAATACTGATGATCCATATACACTATCTTTCTCACATTCTGTAATTGATTATATGAAGTCCATTATTCATTAATTGGATATGTTTTATATCCCTTCATACTATATCCAAATATGCTTCCAACTGTAAGAAACATTTCTATTGTGATCATTACTATAAAATGGAAAATAAAATATCATTTGTTATCTACATAAAAAAATTGTTTCTTTTCTCCCTTAGAAATATGAAAATATCAGTCGATGGTGATAGATAAATTCAATATCATTTCTAGGATATTATATTATAGAAATAAATGCACTCATAATAAAATATTTTCTCATTTCTTATATATATGTGGGGATAGGCTATAATATAACAATATTATATTCCTTGATGTGTGTTGGATATTATAGCTCATATATAGATTCATTCAATCTATAAATTGTCGCTTTCTGAGATTTTATCTTTATTTCCATAATAAGGAAATGTTTTATCAAAAATCATCCTTTATAGAGAATTAGTATAGTGTGGTAGGTTTTTCTCAATGACTCACTCATCTGTTTATCATCTCATCATATTTATATTATTTGAATCTGAAGATAAATGCATTAGATTATGAAATATTAGAAGATACCATATTACCACTGTAGGAGGTTTGGTGCCTCACATTGGTAACAATTAATAGTTTCATCTCCTATCAATTTTATATCATGATAGCCCACATTTAGGGTATTTGGATAATCCCCCATATTCTTTCCCATACAACAGACAGACTTGGTGGAAAGCATGTATTTTCTTATACCCCAATCACATTGTAAAAAATACACATTGTATAATAATTGTAATTTGGAAGGTTTTTTTCCTTCATAAAATATTTCTTTCAAAACTAAAATATATTAATCGAAAAATTTATCATTCCCATTATTTCTTATTTCCAATTTAACCAATCTTAACACTATTTATAGTATTCTAAATTTTATGCAACCCAATAAAAAACTAGGGTTTTATTATTTCCATTCAATTGTTCAACACTTTCTATTTTTAAAATTTTTTTAACACCCAAATAATTAATTAATTCATTGAGATAATTCTTGGTCTCATACTGAAATTATTCACAAATATTAGGTCATGAATTCTTTTTCATTTCAATATACCACATCCTAATTTTCTAACAATTATTAAAATCATTGATAATGAGAAGGTCATTTATTTATATGGACTTTATTTCCACATATTCAAACACTTCATACATGGATAGAAAAAATTCAACTCTTTCAAAAAAAATTGAAATTATGAATAAAACATTAACACATTTCATGTATTTATTAATTTATCTTCGTGAATTCCACAAATTTTAATTCTTTAATTACCTCAAATAATGTTTCAATTTATAAATATATTAAACTATTTAAAATAATAAATATATAAATATATAAATAAATATATAAATTTAAAACATTAATAAACACTAATTTGTAAACATATACATGTATAAACATATATTTTTTTAAAATATAAAAATATATAAACATATAAAAAAAATATAATGATTTAAAACATATGAAGATAAAATAAATATAACATGTAGAATTAAAAAATAATACCACATATATATGTAATCATATTAATTTTAAAAAATAAACACATATATATATATATATTAAAGAATATAGGAAAGTAAACCATTAAATTAAAATTATATTAATATATAAATTTAAATATTTAAAATAAAAATATTTAAAATATATAAATACAAAAAGATATAAGATATAACTAAAAATTCATGAATTTAAAATATTTATTAACATTTATATTTTTATTATATACTTTTTTTTAAAGAAAATTTTTTAATTATATAATAATTTTATCTTATATATGAAAACACATAACCATTTAAACCCATATATAAATAATAAAATGTTCATTGAAAATCAAAACCATTATACATAAATCAAAAAATATCAATGACTAGTTGAATTTAATTAAAATATAAAAGGATCTAATTTATTATGAAATTTAATAAAATCATTCTAAAATTAATTATGAATTTAACCAAAATGACTATTAATTTTAATATCAAATATATCTAATATAAAATAAAACAACACCTAAATAACTAATATTTTACATTTCGCTACAGATAAATAAAAAATGGATTCCATAAAAAATTAATAAAATCCATTTCTTTCCTCTTTAAATTAATAAAATATATCTTTAATTAATGTAAAAAAACGTTTATAGAAAATTAAATAAGTAAAAAATCATATAAAATTTGGATATCTAAAACTTAGGATGAAGGTGTCAGTGAACGAGGGTGGTGGAAGGTGGTTGATGTTAGAAGAAGGGAGACGAGGGTGACTGAAGGGGGACAGTGAAGGGGGAATTGGGTGGTAGATTTCTAAAAGGAGGAGTTTATAAAGTTATATCATAATGGTTAGATGTGAAGATTTTGGTTTCATGTTTTCTAGAATATTGAAATATAGAGTGTAGTTGCACCCATATTGGTTTAAATTTTTAAATGGGTTTTATTGCAATTTTCCTGAAACCACTATTAAAATACTTCTTATTGTTTCATATTTATAAAAAAATTGTTATAATTTTTCCTTTAAAAGGTTTTTAAAATAAATTATTTAATAACTGATGTTAAAATCCCAATTTTATATACTATCTATCATACTCATCTTTGATCCATCGAGAGTTGTTAATTTTAAAAGTATCATGATATTTGTATCAGTAAATTTTTTAGCTTCGTTCTTTAATCATATGGTTCCAATCTCAGAAAATAAAATGGAAATATTTACATGACATATCTATGAAGTTTTTATTTTATAGAAAAATGTTAATGAGTATTATATTATGTTTTTAATTTTTTTTTATAAGACTCAATGATTCAAGTTATCTTATCTGGCCATATAATAATGCTTTTAAAATATATAATTCTGAATCATGTAACAATAAAATCTAAAAAATATTTTAAATATAATATTTAGTTATTAGGTATTTATTATTAACCATCGAAGATAGTGGTGAAGGGTATGTAATATTAATATTTTAATGTAATCCTAAATTATCAAAAATATATAATATTTATGAGATGATAATATTATAGATACTTCGATAAATAAGTATATTTATTAAAATATAAATTTTAAACATTATAATATGGATTATTATTATCTTATTTGAAGATTTGTATTTTTTTTCTTCATTATTTCATGAAGGTTGGAGGTGTTGTGACACCAAAACATTCACAAGGTATGTAAAAGGTTTGGAATGCGGAATCCAGGTAGGTTTTAGATGAAAGGTTTAATTTGAGGGGTTTTTTTCAAATGAGATTGAAATCGGATATTTATGTATAAATGGGGAGGGTATTTTTCAATAAAATATTGAATATAATAAAATTCCTTCTCAATAGTAATTATAATAATTCAATTTGTGACAACAAATAGAAATATACTCAATTTTTCTAATATTATAGATTCCTTGTATTTTATTATTATTATTAAATAATGGTTCCATAGTTATAAATTTATTTTGTTATATATTCCTAATTAATTTTCTATTTTATAAATACAATCACCAAAAAACCCTAGCCAATTTTCTATATTCTTATTTAAATATAACGTTTTGAATATTAATATGAAAAAATAAAAATTAAATTATTTATAAAAATGCCCCAATGTGATAAAATACCCTGTTTCAGGGTGAGAGGTATTATTTAACATTTAAAAATAATATTTATTATTTTTAAAAAAAAACTAATTACTGTTTGAAATTTAATAAATATTATTTTTATATAAAAAATTATTATTTATAAGTGAACATTTTTATTTCTAATATATATATTGAATGGTTAATAATAACTATTATATAACATCTATATAATTGGTTATATGCTTAATGGCCACCTACCCAACTGTCATATGTCATAAATTCAACAATCCAAAGGTTATAATCCAAAATATGATGTTACATTATTTTATTATAGTACTCCACATCTATTTTGATGAATTAATTTAATATGAAATTTAAAATTGTTATTTTCATAGATAAATTATTATTATTTTATAAACAATGACTTTATTTCACATAGATTTAATATTTTAAACAAATTGTCATTATTGAGTGAAATAATCAAATTTTTTCCCACTTTGAAAACATGTATATTGAGAACAACTATTTCTGAATTTTTTAGGTTACATTCAATGAATATTTCATTATCTGAAATTTCAAGTATTTTTTTTATTAAAATGAATTAATTTTAATCAATTTTAATTCATCCCAATATTTTTATGGACAACTATTTTTTCAGATGGGTTTTTTTTTTGTTATTTTGTTTATTTGTAATTTCTTTGAATTAATTCTTTAATAATTTTTTTTATATAAAATAGGGTTAGTAGAATTAATATTTTTAAATAATAATATTAACCTTGCATCAAATATGATGTTTATTTTTGAATATTTAATTAATTATTCATACATTTTTATCTAGGACCCACGGTGAATATTTGGTAAAGGGTATGACTAATAATGCCTATATTGGAGAGACCATAAATTAATATATAACAACTACACATTTAAAAAATTTAAAATGAATGAGGATGCTAAAATAATAAATTAAATCATCCCTGCATTAAAAACGTAGAAAAGGTTTTGACTGAGGGTACCAATCCAACTAAATCAACCATGGAATAAATTTTAGAATAGTATACAAGAAATTTGTACCTCCAATCATCGACCATGTGAGCGATTTCTTGTTCTTCAAGGGAAAATCTTCTTATTTTCATATTTAAACTCAATACACCATATGTAAAATTTTGGTAACATCTCAAGAAACATGACTTTATACTAAGAGTAACCATAAGTCATCCTAATAAACCACAAATCCAAAATACATTGTTACTATCATTCATGAAGGAATCAATTAAATAAGTACCATTAACTATAGAATGATTAAATTGGGATTTGAGTAGCATCAATCTGTGTAATTGAAGTTTTACCATTGACGAAGAAGCCACACTTGACCATAATGAAAACCAAACTAATAGATGACTAGGTGTTGATTACATCAAATCCACCATCTAAGATGATGTCTTAGATGATGGGGATTCATCGATTCATAAAGATAAATCCATATCCATCCCTGTAACAATTTGATATCAAAATTATGAAAGGATATTTCAATTTTAATTCAACTCAATCCGACTATAATACTTGAAATTCAATCTTTCCCCATGTTTTAATGAGTTTTTTATATATATAGAAAGTATTATGAGCATGGAATGGAGATGACCGAGTTTAAAGACATTTATCATGCATGAAAATCAATTATTTCATCATATTGGGGTGGATTAGTTTGAAGAATAAAATAACCAAATGAGAAAGATGCCAAAGTAAACAAATATACTCATATACAATGAACATGAAATTTAATGAAACATGGGAAAATTTTATGAATTGAAATCCAATGTGAAAATATGAACACAAGAATTTTTTTCACGTTTTATTTTTGATTAATAAGACCGATCCTTTGAATCATTATAATGCTATAGAATCAGTTCCAAATCATGGTAATTAATATATTCATGAAAAAAGGTTGTAATTAGATAAAATAAGAATACCAATATGTATATATAAAATAAAATTAGAATGGGTGGTGTTGAGGTTGTGTCAGAGATCTGATGAACTAAATAAAAATACTAGGTGATATGACTGAGACCAAATTTGTGGATATAGTGAGTAGGGATGACCAATGATTTACGTTTTAGATTCTATTTTATAAAAGTCAACTAGATTACTCTAAACATGAAGGGCCTCAAGTTCAAGATTTCAAGAGGAGTGGTCCAAGGCAGTAATGAAGAAGGCAAAATTTGAAGGTATGGTGGGGATTAATTTCATTTGAATAAACATGAGGTTGAGGATGATCAAAAAAGAAAAATAAAAAATAGTATATTTTATCATGAAGAAATTTACATTAATAAAAAGAACCAAGTGAAATAAAGGTCCCCAACCAACAACTAGAATACCATGAAATTTTATTTGATGCATTTGGAACCCATGGGGAGTAATGTATACTTTACCCAATTGAGAAACTCACATCAAGTTCCACATAACTTATTTTTCTAATGATTAAATGAATTAGGAAAACATTTCAAGTGAATATTATCTTGGGTACTAAATTATGAAGAAAATGTTCATGCACCCCTTTTGATTTGGAAAATTTTAGATCTCTCCAACAGAGAAATTCATTTCAGTCATTATTTCTATAATTGAGCAGGTTGTGAACCCAATATATATATATAGAAGATGTTTGATCTCTCCAACTGAGAAATTCATTTCGCTCTCGGTTTCTATATTTTAATAAAATATAATTTTTTTTTAAATTTATTGAAATATTTTGATAATAAAGGAATGAGTATTTTCTATAACTAAAATTAGTAAATTATATTATGATGGTTAATAATATAATTTCATTAATATGTATTGTATTATTGGAACCTGTCCTCCTAGATATTGTTTGAGTAGTGATCATTATTTAAATTTTGGGAACTAATTATTAATATTCATGACTATAATTTTTTACATTATTTCTCATCTGATAATACATTTTATAAAATAATATAACATATATGGAAGGACTTTTGGATTAACTAAGAATTTGATCTTGGTGTAAAACATGTATTCTCATTATTTATATTGAAAAATAATGTGGTTGACTGACTATAGGATCAACTCACCCATAGATAATACTAATTAGAAGAATGAACTGGTTCATGTTAAGATAGGATATAAATGGATGGTCTACAAAAACTATAATAAAATAAATGATTCCACTATGAAATACAATTTCCTAACACCATTAATAGATCATATACTTGAGAGGATTCATGGTAATTAATTACTATTCCTTCTTCAAAAATATTTTAGTTATAACCAAATTCTCATAAGTTATTAGATTAATAGAATACCACATTCACATTTCCATTTGAGTAAATTTCTTTATGGGGAATTACCATTGGCGTGTGTGATTCCCCCATTCAATTTTCAATGATGTATGATGGATCATTCCTCAGGTATAGAGAAAATATAGAAGCTTATCCCTCCTGTAAATGAGAAATTAATTAGGATTGTCATTCGACATAATAGCTTCCACCAGTGATAAATTAATTTTTTCCCAAAAATGAAATGGCATTTATATACACTTATTATTAGATGTATACACTTTTTTATGAGAAATTTATAGATTTATTTTACCTTCTCAAGTAGAAACTCACAACATCAATGATGATCACTGAGCTAGATTAAAATTTTCTATTTATGGCATTGTATTATACTAATAATGTGGTTGTATATTCTATTTTATGGAAGATGAAAAAGAATATATTTATATTGTTTATTATTAAATAATTTAGTTATATTATTCCCAAATAAATTATACGACAACTAAAATTGATATAGTTTCTGTCATTTTTTTCTTTAGGAAATGTTAAGATGTCTTTGGTCCATTATGAGGTCATTATTTTCATAGACCACTCAACTCTTAAATATTTTTGGAAATAAAGATTTATAAACCAACAATTATGATATAGAAACTTCTAAAAAAAGTGTTTTATTTTGAAATTAAGGGTAATAAAGTATATGAGATATTGGATGTTGAACACATGACCAGGAAACTCTATAACCTAGCTAGAAAACATAAAAAAGAATCCACTTTCTTAGACTATAACCATTTTACTAATTCATTGAGGTAATACTCTCGGTATGTAGATTATGTAAAATTTGTTAATATAGGTTTCATTACCAAGTATTTTTAACATAATAATATAAATTAATTCATAATTCTGTTAAATTTTTATTTATAAGATAAGAATTTACTATATATGTGATGTGGTGATGAAATTATTAGTAGATGTATAGTTGTGGATGAAATAATACCCATTCTAGAGAGATTCCACCACTCACCTCGAGGTAGACATCATGGGTTTATAGAACTACCCAAAAAGTCCTTCAGAATAGTTTATATTAGATCACTCTATTCATTGATGCTATGAGTTTTCTGATTGGTTGTGAAAAATGATAGGTGATGGGAAATGTTCACAGAAGTAAATAGTTTCCAAAAAATGTAATTCCAGAGGTATGACATTAGAGAATTATTGGATTTTATTTCATTGGACGTTATTTTTATTTTTATGTTTATGAGAATATATTTTTGGGGGTATATTATCTTTCTATGTTTTTTGAGGCATTTATTTCACCCATATAACATTTCTTCATGTGCTATAAAGTTCTTGAAGAAGAATATCTTTTCATGATTTAGAGTTCCCAAGGCATTCATCATTGACAATGTAAATTATTTCCAGAATTATAAGTTAAATTTTTATTAGAGAAGTATAGGTGTTCTTATATGACTGAAATAACTTACCCCCCATAATCTACTGTAGATGCTGAAATTTAAAATAGGCAGGTTAAAAAAATTCATAGGAACATTGTCTAAATCTATAATAAATACTATTCAATCAAATTTTTTGATTCATTATTGGCTTAAAGTAATACATTCAAGACCCCAATAGGTATATCTCCTTATAGTATTCTCTTTGTAAATACATTTCACATGCCTATGCATTTGAATCAAATTTTTTTAAGGGATTTGAAGTCCTTAAACTATAACTTTATTTCTGCTGGAGATAGGAGGTGTATTGGGTCGACTGAGTTAGAGTAAAATTAAATATAATATTATGATAATGACTAAATTTATAATGAATGAACCAATTACTTTGATTAATCGATCATTTAAAGTATATAATTTAAGATTGTTCAATGTTTTTGACTATTTAATTTAAAGATAAATAATTTTCTGGGGAAACAGAGAACCAAGTGGTATGGAATATTCACCATTATAAGGGTTATCACCAATGGGGTTATTAATATGGTTGGGTTGATATTATTTCATTTATGTCAAGTGGTTATGGCATAAAAATTTACAGGTAGGTTTATCCAATGGTATTGGATTCAATTTCCTTCTTTGAAAACTAATCCATTTAAAAGTATAACATGAGACAATAAACTCAGTACATTATGGGAGTCAACCCATGTTTCATTGTGTAGTTTTTATTGATTTATTTTTCATTGAATAAATATGAGATGGATGCTTTTCTGTAATCTCTTAATAATTTTTCTCTATAGATTAAAGAAGATAAACCATCTATTAAATTCACTAGATATTAAATTTAGCCATTTTTCAAGGACAAATTGAATATTCTTATATTAAATATCTATATAAAAGTATCCATCTATTATATATCAAATTAATTTATTTGTAATTTTTTTTATATATATTGTAATATTTATTTTTTAAATTTTTTAGAAACTAGAAAATTCTATACGTGGATATAGTTCTAATTTTCAAAAGGGATAGTTTATTTGATTGAACTAAGATAATAAAATCTCTACATTCATATTATCAGTATTTTTAATTCATAAAATTTTAATTATACACATTCTTGTTATTTACCACAACTAACTAAGTGTGGGGTATTTTCTACTGATTTTTTGATATACTTGAATTTTTTTCTTTAATGAGTGTAAAATAATTCTAATATTTTAAAAAAAATTAAATTTTAACCAATGTTTTGAAATCATACTTTCTCCTTTAAAATTCAGCTGTATTCAAAATGTTTTTGGATATTTTTTAATATTTTTACATAATTTTTTATATTGCAATGAAAATTATTGTGTGTATTTTTATCAATGAAAATCATGAACTTTTAATGAAAAAAAATATTTTGATAATTAATTTTAATGTATTTAAACTATTTTTTATAACATTCATGTATCCCTTCTAAGAATCTGTGAACTTGTGAATTAAAAAATTATAATAAATAAATATTCCTACACAAGGATTTAACATTGGGGGTTATTTTATGTTTTATGTGTGGTTCAATGTGGTCTTTAGATATTATTAACTATGATTCAATTCTATACACATCAAAAAAACCCACATTGCTTCACAATTGTTTTTCTTAAGCATTATTAATAGATGTATTTAAATATAATAATATAATTTTTAGTAAATAAGATCGGTGTTTTGTTATGAATATAGTCATGGAAAATAAAAAACCAATTTTCCCTATCGATGATAAAATTTCATACTCTCTAGATGGATTTCACTAAGTTTTAAATTTAATGATTTTCATGATTTTTGAGTGATTTTTTCCACAATATTTATCAAAATATTGTATGAAAAATTGTAAATAATGTTGGATAATTTTTATTCTTATAGAATTGTAATTATAAATTCAAGATACATGTAAATTGAACTTAATGCTAGTATCTAATCCTTTGGTTAAATTAATCACTTAAGGGATGAAAACTCATATGAGATCATATAATTCTATTCAATCTAGAGTAAAATGGCCAATTGAGATCCTGTAGTGAATAACTATGGAAAGGTAACAATGTCTGTTGTGAAAATAAAAAAATACAAATTGAATAAGTTCTTTTTATAGTTCTAGACATAAATACATTTTTAGTATAAATGGAATAACATGTATTTGTTCAAAAAATATTCATTTAGTTTAACAGAATATTTAAACCAACTGAAGAATAAGAAAACAGATTTATAAATATATATTTTATGTTCTATAAATTAATTATAAAGTATAACATTTGTCAAGGAACCTAGTAGAGAGTGTAAGATAGTATTAAATCATATTATATATTTAATTCCACTTGAATCTCACTGGTATTCACTCCCAGAACTCGGACATGAATTGGGTTGAAGTTGGGTAGTGTGGATGATTTGCCTAAGAAAAAGGATTTTGTTGTAAATTCGTGGTTTTAAATATCTTCATTTTTGTGTGTTATGACCAAAAAATTAATAATATGTTGTAATGTAGTATGTATGATAATGAACCATTAGTCCCATCTCCAGTAGGTCCTAAGATGATGTCTACCACAAAGGGCATCCCAATCTCACATATATTGGAGGCAGAATAATCTATAAAAAATAGGATTTAGAGATAAAATTAAACCTTGAACCATAAAAACATAAGTAAATAATATAAAATAAATATAAATCTATACCTCAATCAATTTAAAATGTAAAATAATAGAAATATAAGTCTGAAATAAACTAAACAGATATTTTTATTGAAAAAACAAAACAGAAACTCCAAAAACCAAAATTGAAATGTATAGATTAGTCCCCAATGTCTTTATAGATACCTAAAAATAGTTTATATTTATGGGGTGATCATACAACGTATACTAATTAGTGAAATAAAAAATGTTTGAAGTGAAAATGTTAAAAGAGTATTATGTTACACTAGTGAGAAAACAATGGAACCAACAAGCACCCATGTAGGTTATCTAACCATAATAGCCTCATTATGGCCCACTCTTTAAATCACAAATCCAATATTGTAATATCTCCTTGAGATCATGAAAAAGAAATTTAACCTATTCCTGCTTCACCATTGATTTCAAACTCTAACACCCCAATGCTTGAAGTACTATGATATTGTCCCATCTATACATGCCACATCATGACCACATCAAATCACATCTCCCTTGAAGACACGTGTGTATTCATTGATGCGGTTAGGGATGCATCATTACATAACCTATTCTAGAAAGGTCAATAATTTATTTATAGAATGAGGCATCACCACACCACATCTCACTTGAATACATTGGGTCTATCACATCTCATCTCATCGAAAATCCTAGGTAGTAGGGTATCATTATTAAGAAGGACATAAACCTCCTACCAACCTCCTACCTCACATGACCCCAACCGCATATCACATCACATTACTACCTCTTAAAATATAGTCCCACCCAAAAACTATATGGGTCATCACACCACATCTCACATGAATATACTGATTCCATCACCTCTAAAGGAAGAGTAGTTAAGAAGGGGTATCCAGGCATCTATATCACCACCATCTTGAATTTTGGAGAAAACACCTAGAACCCTGAACCACTAAGAATTAGTTAGAATATCAAAATTGGGTGGGGAATATATAAAATTATCAATATATAATCATATATCTGGACATTAAAAAATACCCAAGATATGGGTCCAACAAAATTGTAATAGATCACACCACATCACCACCAATGTACCATCTATAGTCCTCCACAACCATTTCCACCACAATATGTAATACACCACTCACCAACTACACAATCGACAATATATTTACCACATTCAATTATAGGTTTTACTTCATTATATATATATATAATTACACTATCTTTCATATACTAGCACACTTCATTCACATTTACATATATCATTCATTTAAAATATAATACATTTAATCTATTTACAATCCATACATTTCAAGTCCCTTATTATTTTATTACCACGTTATAACTAAAATGTGGCTAACCAGGGAATAAAAACAACCATACCATACAACATATGGGGAAACACAAAAAAGAAACATTTCTATAACACCACAACTGTCATCTTCAACATTCTACATCAACCAAGACATATTTCTACTAAAAGAACCAATCACAACTGCCATACAAACATAGCCACCATGAGCTACTTCAACTATGAACCACATCACATACCACAACCACACATCTTCCGAAATCTCATCCATGTTATCCGGCCATTTTATCACAACCCCATACATCACACATCGCATCATGTCACCTCTATAACCAAACATAAACTCACCCAAACCACATTGGAAAACACAAAAAACAAAAACTCACACAATATTAACAGAAACTATATTACATACTTATTTAGGTATTTCATTGCAATAATTATTTATTATGTTTTTTATTCTAATATCAAACTCGATTTATAAATTAGTCAAATTTATTATCCAATTATATGTTCTTTATACATTTAGTGAAGGTGTGATCACAAAACAAAACAAAACAAAATGATTCATCACAACATATCAAATACATCAAAAACAATACCCCCAACATCCACTGTTTTAAGGAAGACATCATCATGGAATAATATCATCGATAAAAATATGATTGTAGCCAAAAAATTGGATAAATCCCCATTAAAAAATCAATTATGATAATTTATTGTATTTTTTATATCAAACCTTACTATCATCTTAATGGAATGAAAAAACCTGAAAATTCAACGCATATATTTTGTATATGTGATAATGAGGATCCATTTCCTTGATGAATATTTTTGATGTTGATGTGCATCGTAAGGAGAATAAGATACAAACTGCAACTAAAAACCAAAAAATGAAACCATAGATCAGCCTATACAATGTAATGGGATCATCTAAATGAAACACACGCCCATCTCAAAACAATCTAACATTGTTTATATAGTTTCTCCAAATGAATAATGAGGGGAAAAAAGAAATATAGTAGAACTCACACCTGATTTACAACATTCAACCACCAGAAGCCAATGATCGAATAAAGGTATTCAGGGATAAAATATGCTAAAAACATATATCTCTACCCACAACAAAGCGAATGATATAGTAAATAATGATAAATTTTTCTAATAAAGTGTTATAAACAATTTCGAATATGCCTATTTCACATAGTGATTTACATTTTTACATCGTGAATTCAAAAAGGGGAATAAATTAAAATATGTGAATACATTTTAGGCAATGAAGCCCTTATATCACAGGTTTCTACATAAAAAAAATATGTCTCTAGGGATCGATTTAATCTCATGTCATGATTTCCCCTTTCACAATGTGAATTTGTTTCATTCACTAACCCACTCCCACACTCCAAATTTGAATTTTCTAGCTAGAGAATCCATGAATCAAACAAACTAATTCTTGAATCCCTCTGTCATGATTTTAATTTTCCATTGCATATTTTGTGAAACTACAACCTACACAAAACCTCCACAATCCTCCTCTAAAATAGATCAAACTACTTTTATGGAAAATTAATGGGTCAAATAGGGATACACTTTCAAACTTGATGCATCCCAAACAATTCTCTTCCCTAAGAATATAAAAACTAACTCAGAAAAAAATGGGTTACAAAACCCACCTTATGAGATAGCTATAAAGGATATCATTATATATACACACTGCCACATGCCAAACATTCTAAATAAAACTCCCACAAACATCACTCACAACTATATATACACATAACCACAATACCACCAATCACCATGAATGACACCACAACATCCAATACTAGCCACAAGACACTACATTTAATATAGAGTTAACTATTTTACCTACATTAACATTAAATCATTTTAATGTTAAAAAATAAAATATTATTACAAAATTAGGATCCAAAGGTTTAGTGTCTAATTAATATTAGGACAAAACATAA
Source organism: Viscum album (assembly GCA_963277665.1). NCBI lineage: Eukaryota > Viridiplantae > Streptophyta > Magnoliopsida > Santalales > Viscaceae > Viscum > Viscum album. The sequence goes on from OY728141.1 coordinate 1,286,309,872, forward strand.
CATTTTCATAATAAAACCTCAAAATTATTTAATTCCATATTATCTACCTTCTTAGTGGACCTTGTGTACACTTGAGTATAAGTATTCACCATTGGATACACATCATGTTTGGTCTGAGCTAAAATACCATTAAGAGGATATATGTATATATATATATATATAAGAAAATGAGTCAGTATAACATGGATGATCATAGTAATAATCATCATAACATAAGCATGTGATCATCATAATAATCATGAGTGGAATAATTAGATAATGGTATGAAATATAACAACGTATAGAAATGAAAGATAATTTTTAGTGGTCAAATACCACACATAATTGGGAAGAATTATATCATCTTGTTCATGCCTATTATAGATTATATCATGAGATACATCACATTAAACAATTCATTAGATCACAATAAAAGTTGAGTCTCACCCATCACATCATAAAATTTACATAATCATGCATGCCACATAAAATGTATATCAGTGTTAGACATAAAATAACTAATGAATCAGAATAATAGGGATGATCATAATCACAATCATCATAACATAAGCATGTGATCATCATCATAATCATTAGTGGAAGAATAATATAATGGTATGGAATGTGGAAATGTATAAAAATGAAATATAATGTCTTAGTGGTCAAATACCACACATAATTGTGAAAAATTATATCATCATGTTTGTGCCTATTCTAGATTATCTCATGAGATACATCACATTTCCGAATTCATTATAGAACAATATAATTTGAGGCCCACCTGTCACATTATAAAATATATATAATCATTCTTGCCACAAATAATATATATCAATATTAGACATAAATTTACCAATTTAAAGGTAATTGGTTTCATGAGAATTTTATAAATAATAAATTCATTAAAAATATCTTGGTTACTCAAAATAAATTCGGATTGACATACTTGGTTGAATAATCATTAATCTTGAGTGAAGAAGGAAAAATATAAAGATAATTAAAAGATGTGTTTTTTTATATAGAAGAGTTATTTTGGAAAAATATTTTTATTTTTCATAAAATCATATTGAAAAAATGTATATCTAAGAAAATAAAATTCAATTAAAAAATAAATTTTATTTTTGTAATATTTATGATCATCCACATTGAAATTTGGCATGAAAGTGGAATAACCCAAAGAAAGGAAATATGGTTTGAGAATCCCCTTACCTAGTGTTCAAATGTTATATTCATTTTAATGAAATGTGTAATCAATTTATATTTATTAATTAATAAATTAAAAACCAATTATACATGTTTTTGATTCATTATAATTTTATAATGTTCTTTTATGGACATTAATGTGAGTTATATAGTTCAATTCCATTATTCTAAGAGTGTTTGTTTTATTGGTTTTCATGTTCGATTCACTTGTATACATGCATGGATGATCATGTAAAATGGGGATAATTATATATGATTGAAATTTTATGTCATTAATGAACATTCATAGGTTTATTTGGTCTTATATATTGTTTTTCCATGATATGAGGATGATTCATTAGATAAAATATGATTGATAAACTTTTAGATTAAATTTGGAAGTTTTCAATTATAACGAACTCATTTTGTTTTATTATTTAATATTATTTATATAATTTTGTTCTAGAGCCAAAAATTTTTTATAATATACATTTATAATCTGTTTTATCCATTATAATTTTTTTGTGTCCAAACATCATAGAGGTAGAAGAACATGAAAACTTTTCATCTTTGAAGGTGATAAAACAACACCTCATAGGTGACGTTTCCATTTTTAGAAGAAAAAGTATAGGAGAATAGTTTTGATGATATATTATTACATTAACCTAATATCATTACATTATATATATGATATTGGAGTAATCACTCCATATGGATAATGGGAGATGACGAGTGAATAAAAAAGAAAAAGAAAAAGAAATGAAATTAAAAGAATAGAAAGTGGATTTTACCTCTTGAATTATTCTTGTTGATTACCTATGTAATGAGATTTGATTTGGTTTTTGTGGGAAAAACGATCATGGAAATTTGGAAGGGGATTGGGAAGAGTATTCTCTAGAAAATCTTCTAGATATTAGTCTTTGGGGGTGTGTGGAGAATGGGTGGTGAGGGTGGTATTTAGAGTTTAGGAGATGGGTGTTTTTGGATTATTTTATTCATCAGATTATTATTTTGTCTCAAGAATATGAATATTTTAAACCTTAAAACTAAATATATTAAACTAATGATGTAGATTTTCAGATTTTTGGCTTAAATTTGGTACACATAATCTATGACTCAATAAGTCAGGTATTTGGTAAATACCATAAACTACCATATTTCAATATTCACCAACAATACAATTATTTTATTAAAATATCAAAAGGACCCCCTGTCTATTTCTTGATATAAATAATTCAAAAATGAACATAATATTATGAAAAAAATATGGGAATTTTAATTTTTAATTAAAATAATCATTTAAACATAAAAAAACCCATTAAAATATTAGAATAGATTTTATAACACTTTGAATAATAAATTAAGGACTTACCAAATTATATTATAATGATAAGAAAACAAAATTTTAACTTATGAATCTATTATATGAAAACAAATTTTCTTGTAAAATGTTATAATAACTGTGAAATTGTAAATAAAAATTTGTGTTTCACAAAAATTCCAATACTTAATTTATTATTTTTAAAAAAATATTTACTTAAACTATGATATAATTATATCATATAATCATTTATAATATCACTAAATTTTATCTATACCTTCATAGGTGAGGGAAATATTTTTTTCGCGAGGTTAATATTCTTAATGGTCACATAACTATTCCAATGGTTATAATGACCCATACATTGCATACATTGTTATTACTTCAGAATTGAATCATACTTATTACAACATATAACAAAAACATGAAAGGACCGTATAGGTATAGTGTCTTTAGAAACTAGGAAGCATAAACAACTGGTTCATAAAGCATCTACATTGTCTCCCATTTATTTCATCATATCTATAGTCCCTTTTGGCATATCTTACTTAATAACATTCTTCCTGACTTGGGAAAAAAACATACCAAAGGGTAAGCTCAAATTCTCAGTAAGGGTAAACAAAAGAAATATCAATCACATCATATTCATAAGAACATATCTTTTGAAAATCTTAACCTGCAAAAGAGATCATAATTTCATAACATGGGATAAATCATAGTAGTGAAATGTAATCCCAATAATCATAACTTAAAACATGAAACTTTGTGGCATACACACATAATCATAGATAATCATTTCTTATTAGTCAAGACTCATTGCCAAGACTATCTTAGTGGACAAAGTCCATTTCTGAACCGAGTTCATTCCACGTTTCAGTCCTGTTTCACTGAACCGGTTTAACCTGCCGTTTCAGCCATTTTTTATCTCATGAGATATAAAATCTTTACCCAATGCATTGGAAGGAGATATAGGTCCCACCCATCTCATAATGATACCATTCATATGTGTCCCACAAAATCATAAATCATACATCATTGCATAACCCATGTAATAAAAATGGGATTATTAAACAACATGACATCATAAAACAATTCATATAAGACAAAGGAATTCCTAAAAATAATTCCATCACAACATAATAAAATCATTGTAATAATAGGGATAGAAACAGAACCCTATATTATCTTAGATGGAAAATAATTTTGATAAAACACTTGAACTCCATTCTTGAGGAAAATATCCTTTCTACTTCAAAAACATTTTCCTTTCTTAACATTTCATACAATTTTAAACTAAAAGAAGTCGATTAAAAAAAACTTTAAAACTTGTAAAGTAAGATTCTTGTAAATAAGGTTTTAAAAATACATTCATGCCGTATAAGTTAAAAAATAGTCTTCCCGTACTTTTGTCGGAAAAGTCAAAAAGTTCCTTATACGAAAAACGACAAAAGATTCCTTTTATATATTTTACTAAAAACTCACCGAAGGGTAAAATTGGATTTAAACCATTTTAGGTCGATGGAAGCAATATTACATATTGAGGAAACATGGATGTGGATGATAAAATACTACCCATTAAATTCTGAAGTATAAACAATCTTGGATAAAAATTGAGATTGCGAGATTGTCCCTTACCTTAGGTCTGATTTGCTTCGTAAGTGTCCGAACCTCCGGTATAATGATTTAAATAATGTTATTGAATTTTTCCAGAATCATACATATTTTTATGATATCATATATGGTCATATTCTTAGCTTCTTATTAGTAATATTTCATTACTACTTATTATTCGGGTGTTTATTACCTTTTATTCTTATGAGTTTTTTGTCGAATAAATTCGTATTCATATTTTTAGGTTATAGATACCTCATTTATAGATTTTAATTAGTTTAATATATTCATTCATTCAATTCATTTATATAATCATTATGCAATGAAGATCATGAAGAACAAGTCACATCACATCGTGCGGACGGTATTCCGTACGTATGCATGAGCGATGATATCGGTCCCATGATCGTGAAATTGTAATGGAGTGTATAAATACAATTTCAGAATCTATATAACTTTACAATAATCATATATATTTATTATTTACACCATTATACCCATCCAAGTAAGGTGGGGGGGAAAATAGATTACACCACGGCGTGGAGACGGTATTCCGTACGTACGCACGCGTGGTGATTTCATTTTCCGTATGATGGATAGATGGTGAAATAGAGTTGTTTTATACTTATAATAACATATAAGTATATGAGTGATACTGATGTTATTACTTCATAATGAAACAACGAAATTAGAAGAAGTTGAAGAAGAAATAAAGATGAAAGAATCGGTAACGGACATTACATCTTCTTTGAAGCCCTTCTTTGAGACCTCCATTTAGGACACTAAAATTGGTCTTTTAAGAAGACCAAGACCTCTAGGATTTTTCTAGGGAAGTGGAGAGAATAAATTGGCAGGGTTTGGCCAAGCTTGAATGCTCAAAGCGGTGTGAGGAAGAGGGGGAGGAGGTGTCCTTTTATAGGGGAGGAGAGGGGCTCCTTTGGAAAAACTAAAAATATTATTTTATTATAAAGCCAAATTCGGTTTTAAATAGCTTCGAATTGATTTATTTCGAATCTAAGGTGGGTATGGGTCGAAATCCTCTCATCCAATATAATTTAGGCAAGTTTAGGTTCCTATTGTAACCTCATCATTTAGATTTAACATTAAGTTAGATAATTTTACTTTTACTGTGTCTTTTTGTGTTCTTACACTATAAGGTTCATAAACTTACTATAACAAGATAAACGAACCCCAAGTTGTTTATTATTAATATATATAACCTTATCTAAGTCATTTAGCTGAACCTTAGATTTTTAACTATTAATAATATAATATTTGTTTTAAAAACTATTTTATATCAATTTTGACACTATTTAGTAATTGATTTTTTTGAAACTCATAATAAAATTTTTAATTCGGAAAAAGTTAATTAAATCAATACTAACATGTCATATTAACCTAGAAAATTAGTGGAATTCATAAAAAGTCTAAAATTACATTTATTTGGGGATTTATAACATCAATTATGTCAATATTTCATTAATATGATAATTACTGCCTCATCTTTGTGTCATAAATATATTAACTTATTTAAATTCTAAAAATTACAAATAAAATATAATTATTTAGGAAATCGTCTTATCTTTCTAATTAATATTTATATTTTAATTTATCTTATGTATAACCCTATATTAAAAATGCTTTAGTTATTAAACTTTGATTTTAACTATTTTAACCCTTCTTTAAATAAATTGATAATAAATGTCCTAATCTAATCCAAGTGGGCCTAAATGGTCATATTTTATTCATAAGGTTGTTTTTGGTCGAATTACACTTATCCAATAGAATTAGGACATGTGTTAGGGTAATAATAATATCATTTTTACCTTTAACTACCCTATTTACTTTTAACCGTGTTAAAAAAAGTAAAAAATTACTATTCACCAAAAAATATTTTCATCTCATTGAACCACATTTTAGTCCTTTATATTAACCGTGTCTCTCATATTTTCGAAATTCTACTCACAGAAGTGGTAAAAATAAGTTTTATGAAAAATTCAGTTTTTTAACTACCACTTAGTGGTTTCACTATTATCAAGAAATGAAAGCTTCCAGAAAAATACCCAAAATTAGGCCTAAGCTATATTTGATATTATGAATTCAAAAATGATGATTATTTTACCAAATTCAAAACATATCAGTTACATTAACTAATTTAAAAATTAATTCCCATCGTCAAAACAAATAGCGTGTTTTTAAAAGTTAATAACTATCAAAAGATTGACACTTGTTTATGTCTGGTTTAAATGTGAAATTACATCCAATGAACAACATTGTATTAAATTGTAAAAATATATTCTAAATATAATTTAAAACCACTCTAATTAATAATTTATCACTATTAATTATTTCGACTAAAAAAGTTGTTTTTAATTAAAATTTAGTAATTTTCACTATTCATCAGAATATGAAAGTTATCCGAAAAGTACCAAAATTTCACCCTAAGCTAATTTCGATATTCCGAATCCAAAAATGAAGTCCATTTTGAAAAAAAAAATTACAAAATTTCAAAAAGTGGTTATCACTATTCATAACGGCTAGTTTTAATAATATTTTAATAGCATATCGTTGTTTAGTGAAAATCGGTATTGCGTACGATGCAAGCTATTGAGGAGGGATGCGGTTGCATGTAAAGAAAGCCAAGCTACTGTTGTGTGTAGTGAAAGATTCCTTTGATGATTTATATAGCATAAAAACAAAATATTTCTCATAAAAGTATCGGGTGTTACATTCTACCCCACTTAAAAATAATTTCGCCCTCGAAATTCGTCACTTCGTAACAAAAAGATGAGGATACATATCCCTCATAATATCCTCAAGCTCCCATGTAGCTTCTTATAATTGGTGGTTACTCCATAAAACTTTCACCAAATGAGTGGTCTTGTTTCGTAGGACTTTTTCGCAACGATCCAGAATCTCTATCGGTTATTCTTCATAAGAAAGATCTTGCTCTAGCGGTACAACTTCTGAGCTGAGTACATGTGAAGGATCAGGTATGTACTTTCTCAAGAGAGATACATGGAACACATCGTGAACTTGAGAGAGATTCGGTGGAAGCGCCAATCGGTAAGCTACCTTTCCAACACGATCCAGTATTTCGAAAGGACCGATATATCTAGGGCTCAACTTCCCCTTCTTTCCAAATCTCATGACCCTCTTCCAGGGAGATATTCTTAAGAACACTTTATCAACCACTTCAAACTCTAGGTCTTTTCTTCGGTTGTCGACATAACTTTTCTTTCGACTCTGAGCTGCTCTTATGTGTTGTTGAATAGATCGGACCTTTTCTGCCATCTCATCAACAAGATCAGGTCCTATGTAGAGACCCGAAGCCTGACGTACATGGAAATTACATTACTTTTATAGAATAATTAATACATAAAAAAAACATACACACGAGGACCGTAATAGTTTAGTGTCTTTGGAAACTTGGAACTTAATCTTCTAATCGTGGTGAAAGATCTTCAACATCTCCCATAAAGATCTTTCACTTTTTGTTTCCTTACCTAAAACCTTTCTTTTGATCCTGGGGGAAAATAAAACATAAAAAGGGTGAGCTCAAATTCTCATTAAGGGTATGCATGGATAAAATAAAACATACCATATACATTTCAACTTAAAAACATGAACATAATGTTTAAACATCAAAATCTTGAGCAACGACATAAAACATTGAAGTACATAAGGCATAGATCATAATGGAACAGAAACCATGATAAAATAGAATGTGAATAAAACATGTAATTGTGGCATCCATTAATCACATGTAATTATTTCTATAGTATCCAAGCCATTGCTACCAAGACCATCCTAGTGGACAAAGTCCCATTCTGAATCGAGTTCACTCCTAATTTCAGTCCTGTAACACTGAATCGGATTAACTTACCATTCCAGCCATGTCTATCTAATGAGATATAAAATCTTTACCCAATTCATTGGAGGGAGATATAGGTCCCACCCATCTCATAATGAAATCATTCTTACTTGTGCCACAAATAAACATACATCATTCATAATAACCCAACGAATAAAATGGGTGTCATAAACATCATCTCATCATCACATAATCCATATAAAAGAAATGTATATCATTTCAAAATAAGAAAAGTGAAACCATTTAAATCATAGATACATTATACTTGAAATATACACATATGAAATAATGTCATCTTAGATGGAAAAATTGTTTTGATAAAACACTTGAAATGAATTCTTGAGTAAAATATCCTTTCTTCTTAAAAATCAATTTCTTTTCACAAAATGTAATGTAATTTTAAAAGAAATGGATTTTGTTGAAAATAGTCAGGAAATATTATGGAGGAAGCTTCATGAAAATAAGGCTTTATAAAACCGTAAATATCTTTTCATTCCTTATAAGTTAAAAAAAACATTCCCCTCGTACTTTTGTCAGAAAAGTCAAAAAGTGCCTCGTACGTAAACAAAAGAAAGATTCCTTACATACCATGTAGTAAAACTCAAAATGTGTAAAAGGGACATTAAAAATACATAAAAAAACTTTTAGAAAACATGGACATGGAGATAACAATAACCCCAGTAAATACTTGCGAATAAGCAATCTCTGATAAAAATGGGATTTGCAAAATTATCCCTTACCTTTGGTCTGATATGCTTCGTACATATCCGAACCTCCTGTATAATGATTTAAATAATGTCATTGACTTATTAAAGAATCATATTCATTATTATGATATCATATATGTTTCACTTATGACTTTATATTACCCGTTCTTTTGTAAATTTCATGTTAAAGCAACGTTTTGGGTAAAATAATTTTATTTATCGTATGTGTTTTGACTTGTCGTTCTTGATATTATTAATTATATCCTGATTTAAATAATTCCAGAATGTAAAACATGATTTATATATAATATATATTCATCATATACATATATATTATAGATCGATAAATGGAATGAAATACACCGTTCATGGAGACGGTAGGTCGTACGTACACATGAACGCTGTTTTCGTTTCCCTTTTGAATTGAATGGAATTAAGTAAATGACATACATATATATATATACATAAATCCAGTATCATTATTATGTCATATATTTCATTATTATTCATTATATATACTTTATAATCATTCATAAATGGTTAACATGGAGAGTGAATCTCATCGCGTCGTGGAGACGGTAGTCCGTACGTACGCACGAGCGATGATATCATTCCCAAGATCGTGGAATTGTATTGGAGTGTATTTATTCTATTTCAAAATCAATATCACTTTACAATAATCATATATAGTTATTTATTTGAACCATTATACCCATACAAGTAAGGTGGTGATGGAAAATATATTACACCACGGTGTGGAGATAGTATTCCGTACGTACGCACGCGTGGGGATTTCATTTTCCGTAGGATGGATAGATGGTGAAATAGGTTTGTTTCATACTTATAATAACATATCAGTATATGAGTGATACTGATGTTATTACTTCATAATGAAACAACCTAATAAGAAGAAGCGGAAGAAGAAATAAAGTTGAAAGAATCGGTAACGGACATTACCTCTTCTTTGAAGCGCCTCTTTGAGTCCTCCTCTTAGGGCACTAAAATTGGTCTTTGAAGAAGACAAGGACCTCTAGGATGTTTTTAGGGAAGGGGAGAATAGAATTTTTCAGGGTTTTTCTGAGCTTGAAGGCTCAATGTGGTGTGAGGAAGAGAGGTAGGAGGTGCCCTTTTATAAGGGAGGAGAGGGGCACCCTTGGAAAAACTAAAAATATTATTTTATTATAAAGCCATATTCAGTTTTAAATAGCTCCAAAATGATTTATGTTGAATCTAAAGTGGGGATGGGTCGAAATCCTCCCATCCAATAGAATTTGGACAAGTTTAGTTTACTATTTTAACCTTATCATTTAGTTTTAACTTTAAGTTAGATAATTTTAATTTACCGTGTCTTTTTATGTTCTTACACTATAAGGTTAATAAACTTACTATAACAAGTCAAAAGAAACCCAAGTTGTTCATTATTAATATATATAACATTATCTAAGTCATTTGGCAGAACCATAGATTTTTAGGAATAAAATAACAATTAATAATATAATATTTGTTTTAAAAACTATTTTATGTCAATTTCGACACTATTTAGTAATTTATTTTTGTGAAAATCATAACAGAATGATTAATTCAAAAATATTTAATTAAATCAATACTAACATGTCATATTAACCTAGAAAATTAGTTGAATTCATAAAAAGTCTCAAATTACATTTATTTGGGTATTTATGACATCAATTATGTCAATATTTCATTAATAAGATAATTACCGCATCATCATTGTGTCATAAATAAATTGACTTATTTAAATTTTAAAAATAACAAATAAACTATCATTATGTAGGAAATCTTAGTATCTTTCTAATGAATATTTATAGTCGAATTTATCTTATGTATAACCCTATATTAAACATTATCTACTTATTAAACTTTGATTTTAACTATTTTAACCCATCTTTAAATAAATTAATAATAAATGTCCTAATCTAATCCAAGTGGGCCTAAATGGTCATATTTTATTCCTGAGGTTGTTTTTGGTCGAATTACACTTATCCCATAGAATTAGGACATGTGTTAGGGTAATAATAATATCATTTTTACCCTTAACTACCCTATTTACTTTTAACCGTGGTAAAAAAAAGTAAAAAGTTACTATTCACCAAAAATTATTTTCATCTCATTGAACCACCTTTTAGTCCTTGATATTAACCTTGTCTCTCAGATTATAGAAATTCTACTCACAGAAGTGGTAAAATTATGTTTTATGAAAAATTCAGTTTTTTAACTACCACTTAGTGGTTTCACTATTCATCAAAAAATGAAAGTTTCCAGAAAAATACCAAAAATTAGGCCTAATCTATATTTGATATTATGAATTCAAAAAATGATGTTTATTTTACCAAATTCAAAACATATCAGTTAGATTAACTAATTTAAAAATTAATTCCCGTCGTCAAAACAAATAGCATGTTTTTAAAAGATAATAACTATCAAAAGATTGACACTTGTTTATGTCTGGTTTAAATGTGAAATTACATCCAATGAGCAACATTGTATTAAATTGTAAAAATATATTCTAAATATAATTTAAAACCACTCAAATTAATAATTTATCACTATTAATTATTTCGATTAAAAAAGTTATTTTTAATTAAAATTTAGTAATTTTTACTATTCATCAGAATATGAAAGTTATTCGAAAAGTACCAAAATTTCACCCTAAGCTAATTTCGATAATCCGAATCCAAAAATGAAGTCCATTTTGAAAAACAAAATTAACAAAATTTCAAAAAGTGGTTATTACTATTCATAACGGCTAGGTTTAATAATATTTTAATAGCATATCATTGTTTAGTGAAACTCGGTATTGCGTACTACACACGCTATCGAGGAAGGTTGCGATTTCGTGTAATGAAAGGAAATTCAAGGATTCATGTTGTGCAAGCTCCTTTTGGTGTAGCGTACAAAACAAGACATTAATGAAATTAAAAAGAATATTTTTCATAAAATCTTGGGGTGTTACATTCTACCCCCCTTAAAATGAATTTCACCCTCGAAATTTGTCGGGGTTATAAATGGTTTACTACTCAAAAGTATTTTTAATAGAAACCCACATCGTAAAAAGGAATACCAAAACCAATCTTTAAAAACAAAAGTATGAAACGTAACGGTTACCCAAATAAACTAATCACTAGGTTTCCACATAGGTGAAAATATGGATATGGAAGAGAAATCTAACCACCATGTTCTGATGGAGAGTGGTAGAGAACATGGCTATGGAAAATCCAGAAATCACAAAGCCATAAATTTGTGACGATCTAAGGTACTATCTGATTCATTAGATATAAGAGCACTATGACAACATTTTTGGTTTTCAAGATCAATTCCCTAAAGTTGATGAAATTGGAATTAGAAAAAAATACTTTCGTGATTTTGGTATAGTCTCACCATTGGTCATTCTTTTGACAATTTCCACTTCATCTCTTAAAGAAATGAAGTTGAATTTTTCATTTGTGATGTGTTAGAATATCATCTGATAGAATGATGGGTCATTCCATCTATCTCAAACAAAAGGTTAGAAAAGTTATCAAAAAATACATAAGTCCATCTATAGTGATGTTAATCATATATGGTTCCTAAAATGGACTTATACTTCATATATCATACTGCTTAATATAATAAAATTAGTTTCTAATAAACAGGGACTTCATGTAGGCCAGTGGTAGGCGATAAAGTCCAGTCGCACTTCGGTTGTGGGTTCGATTTCCACAGGCTTGTCCGACGCGATGGGTTGTCGCCCGTCCTGCAGGTTGTCCTTTTTCGAAAGCTATATTACTATAACATCACATCAATAATGTTGAAGAAAAAGTTATATCCTTAAACAATACTAACTTATGTCCAACATAATCCATTCCAATTTTTAGGCTTATCTAAAATACTTTGGTCCAAGCTCATAGTATAAAGAAAACGATTACTTGAAATGTCATCAACCAAGCATGTGAATACCATAATTTATCCCCCATATATCTTGTTGGTCACATTCCAATCCTGTGGATACCTTAATCATGTATTCTCTTGAAAAATGAATACCCATTAAACCTTAGTGAAAACATGAATGTTGTCAAAAGTTAACTCTTTCCTCATAACAAAATCCAAAAATTCTATATACTCAAACCATGATATAACCTTCTCCTTATATCAGTCATGAGCTCATGAATACTATCAAACATCTAATTTTCTCCTTATCCCTTCATTATGTGCATATCATCTACATTCCAAAAATATCTGAATAACCTTTCATGGATACTGGTACCATTAATCATACACTTTAAAAACTCACGGAAAGACAACATTGTAACAATCCTTAGATGTCTCTTTATTCCATAGTACCATGAGATCACTTATACAACATTACACTTGATAAACATGTAATCATTACACTACCTTATTAAAGCATTGATTGAGCTTCAATAATTATTTCATCTCACATATCATTTGTAGTCTCTTCATCATCATCAACATAAATACTACCCATATGACCATAATGATTCTCTTCATGAGACTTTCCCTTAGGGCATTGGTTTGCATAATGCTCGTACATTCCACATTTAAAACATTTAACCATTGTTGATGTCGTAGCAATACCATTATCCTCATCCATGCTGTTAATTGAACCTTTTCCTTTGCACTTATTGGATTTGTGTCCTTGTTTTCCACACCCAAAGCATCTTCCAGTTCCCTTGAAACAATCTCCCCGATGCCTCTTCCCACATGATTTACATGAGGGAAATTGAACTTTCTTTCCTCTATGATCATCATGAAACTCCATCATTCTCTTATTATCTGAGTCGGGAAACTTACCAAAGTTGAGATTATTGATCATATTATGAGATTGCTGATTAGGAATAATAATGATGTTTGGACTTCCAAATCCCATTTCATTTGGTTTCTCATGAAGAATATCATTCCATTGTCCGTCATATCCTCCATTATCATGAATCTTCCTGTTTCCAACCATTTTCTAAAACCCAAAAAGAATAGTGTGAGAGGTAAAAATCATGCTAGGGAAAACAACATAATAAAGGGGTAGTACCTTCAATATCTAACATCTTAGGATTAATTGTAAGATCGTTAGCGTAATTATAGGACTATAACCTATATGAATACTTAACCTTAGGGACATCCCTAGACATACCTTAGAAATATCTCTAGGGATCTCACTAAAGTTCTCGCATCCTAGTTTCCAAAGTTTGACTAAACCTTTCCTCTGATACCAACTGTAGAGACCCGAAGCCTGATGTACATGGACATTACATTACTATTGCGGAATACATAATACATAATAAAAACAGACACACAAGGACTGTAATATTTTAGTGTCTTTGGAAACTTGGAACGTAATCTTCTAATCGTGGTGAAAGATCTTCAACATCTCCCATAAAGATCTTCCACTTTTTGTTTCCTTACCTAAAACCTTTCTTTTGATCCTGGGGGAAATTAAAACATAAAAAGGGTGAGCTCAAATGCTCAGTAAGGGTAAGCATGGATAAAATAAAACATACCATATACATTTGAACTTAAAAACATGAACATAATGTTTAAACATAAAAATATTGAGCAACGACATAAAACATGGAAGTATATAAGACATAGATCATAATGGAACATAAACCATGATAAAATAGCATGGAAATAAAACATGTAAATGTGGCATCAATTAAGCACATGTAATGATTTCCATAGTAGCCAAGGCATTGCTGCCAACACCATCTTAGTGGACAAAGTCCCATTCTGAATCGAGTTCACTCCTCGTTTCAGTCCTGTAACACTGAACCGGATTAACTTACCGTTCCAGCCATGTCTATCTCAAGAGATATAAAATCTTTACCCAATGCATTGGAGGGAGATTTCGGTCACACCCATCTCATAATGAAATCATTCTTACTTGTGCCACAAATAAACATACATAATTCATAATAACCCAATGAATAAAATGGGTGTCACAAACATCATCCCATCATCACATAATTCATATAAAAGAAACGGATATCATTTCAAAATAAGAAAATTGAAACCATGTAAATCATAGAGACATTATACTTGAAACATACACATATGAAATAATGTCCTCTTAGATGGAAAAATTGTTTTGATAAAACACTTGAAATGAATTCTTGAGTAAAATATCCCTTCTTCTTCAAATTCAATTTCTTTTCACAAAACGTCATGTAATTTTAAAAGAAATGGATTTTGTTGAAAATAGTCATGAAATATTATGGAGGAAGCTTCATGAAAATAAGGCTTTATAAAACCGTAAAAATCTTTTCATTCCTTATAAGTTAAAAAAACATTCCCCTCGTACTTTTGTCAGAAAAGTCAAAAAGTGCCTCGTACGTAAACAAAAGAAAGATTCCTTACATACCATGTAGTAAAACTCAAAATGTGTAAAAGGGACATTAAAAATACATAAAAACACTTTTAGAAAACATGGACATGGATATAACAATAACCCCAGTAAATACTTGCGAATAAGCAATCTCTGATAAAAATGGGATTTGCAAAATTATCCCTTACCTTTGGTCTGATATGCTTCGTACATATCCGAACCTCCTGTATAATGATTTAAATAATGTCATTGACTTATTAAAGAATCATATTCATTATTATGATATCATATATGTTTCACTTATGACTTTATATTACCCGTTCTTTTGTAAATTTCATGTTAAAGCAACGTTTTGGGTAAAATAATTTTATTTATCGTATGTGTTTTGACTTGTCGTTCTTGATATTATTAATTATATCCTGATTTAAATAATTCCAGAATGTAAAACATGATTTATATATAATATATATTCATCATATACATATATATTATAGATCGATAAAAGGAATGAAATACACCGTTCATGGAGACGGTAGGTCGTACGTACACATGAACGCTGTTTTCGTTTCCCTTTTGAATTAAATGGAATTAAGTAAATGACATACATATATATATACATAAATACAGTATCATTATTATGTCATATATTTCATTATTATTCATTATATATACTTTATAATCATTCATGAATGGTTAACATGGAGAGTGAATCTCATCGCGTCGTGGAGACGGTAGTCCGTATGTACGCACGAGCGATGATATCATTCCCAAGATCGTGGAATTGTATTGGAGTGTATTTATACTATTTCAAAATCAATATAACTTTACAATAATCATATATAGTTATTTATTTGAACCATTATACCCATCTAAGTAAGGTGGTGATGGAAAATAGATTACACCACGACGTGGAGACGATATTCCTTACGTACACACGCGTGTTGATTTCATTTTCCGTAGGATGAATAGATGGTGAAATAGGGTTGTTTCATACTTATAATAACATATCATTATATTATTGATACAGATGTTATTACTTCATAATGAAACAACCTAAGAAGAAGAAGTGGAAAAAGAAATAAAGTTGAAAGAATCGGTAACAGACATTACCTCTTCCTTGAAGCACCTCTTTGAGTCCTCCTCTTAGGGCACTAAAATTGGTCTTTTAAGAAGACGAGGACCTCTAGGATGTTTCTAGGGAAGGGGAGAAGAGAATTTGGCAGGGTTTGGCCGATCCTGAAGACTCAAAGTGGTGTGAGGAAGAGAGGGAGGAGGTGCCCTTTTATAAGGGAGGAGAGGGGCACCTTTGGAAAAACTAAAAATATTATTTTATTATAAAGCCATATTCGGTTTTAAATAGCCCCAAATTGATTTATTTCGAATCTAAGGTGGGTATGGGTCGAAATACTCTCATCCAATAGAATTTTTACAAGTTTAGTTTACTATTTTAACCTTATCATTTAGTTTTAACTTTAAGTCAGATAATTTTACTTTTACCGTGTCTTTTTGTGTTCTTACACTATAAGGTTAATAAACGTACTATAACAAGACAAAAGAACCCCAAGTTGTTTATTATCGATATATATAACCTTATCTAAGTCATTTGGTAGAACCTTATATTTTTAGG
Source organism: Viscum album (assembly GCA_963277665.1). NCBI lineage: Eukaryota > Viridiplantae > Streptophyta > Magnoliopsida > Santalales > Viscaceae > Viscum > Viscum album. Next base: position 1,286,326,510 of record OY728141.1, read on the forward strand.
AATAAAATAACAATTAATAATATAATATTTGTTTTAAAAACTATTTTATGTCAATTTTGACACGATTTAGTAATTGATTTTTGTGAAAATTATAACAGAATGATTAATTAAAAAAAAGTTAATTAAATAAATAGTAACATGTCATATTATCCTATAAAATTATTGTAATTCATAAAAAGTCTCAAATTACATTTATTTGGGTATTTATAACATCAATTATGTCAATATTTCATTAATAAGATAATTACTGCATCATCTTTGTGTCATAAATAAATTAACTTATTTAAAGTCTAAAAATTACAAATAAACTATCATTATGTAGTAAATATTTTTATCTTTCTAATGAATATTTATATTCGAATTTATCTTATGTATAACCCTATATTAAAAATTATCTACTTATTAAACTTTGATTTTAACTATTTTAACCCTTCTTTAAATAAATTTATAATAAATGTCCTAACCTAATCCAAGTGGGCCTAAATGGTCATATTTTATTCCTAAGGTTGTTTTTGGTCGAATTACACTTATCCAATAGAATTAGGACATTTTTTTGGGTAATAATAATATCTTTTTTAACCATAACTACCCTATTTACTTTTAACCGTGGTAAAAAAAAGTAAAAAGTTACTATTTACCAAAAATTATTTTCATCTCATTAAACCACATTTTAGTCCTTGATATTGACCGTATCTCTCGGATTTTTGAAATTCTACTCACAGAAGCGGTAAAATTAAGTTTTTTGAAAAATTCAGTTTTTTTAACTTCCACTTAGTGGTTTCACTATTCATCAAAAAATGAAAGTTTCCAGAAAAATACCAAAAATTAGGCCTAAGATATATTTGATATTATGAATTCAAAAATGATGTTTATTTTACCAAATTCAAAACATATCAGTTACATTAACTAATTTAAAAATTAATTCTCGTCGTCAAAACAAATAGCATGTTTTTAAAAGATAATAACAATCAAAAGATTGACACTTGTTTATGTCTGGTTTAAATGTAAAATTACATCCAATGAACAACATTGTATTAATTCGTAAAAATATTTTCTAAATATACTTTAAAACCACTCAAATTAATAATTTATCACTATTAATTATTTCGATTAAAAAATTTGTTTTTAATTAAAATTTAGTAATTTTCACTATTCATCAGAATATGAAAGTTATCCGAAAAGTACCAAAATTTCACCCTAAGCTAATTTCGATATTCCAAATCAAAAAATGAAGTCCATTTTGAAAAACTAAATTTACAAAATTTCAAAAAGTGGTTATTACTATTAATAATGGCTAGTTTTCATAATATTTTAATAGCATATCATTGTTTAGTGAGACTCGGTATTGCGTACTACACACGCTATCAAGGAAGGTCGCAATTTCGTGTAATTCAAGGAAAGTCAGGGATGTGTGTTGTGCAAGCTCCTTTTGGTGTAGCGTACAACACAAGACATTAATGAAATTAAAATGAATATTTTTCATAAAATCTCTGGGTGTTACATCCTAATAGCTTTCTTTCCCCAACTTTATCCCAGCAAGTTGGAGTCCTGCATTTCATTCCATAGAGATCTTCATAAGGAGCCATCTGAATACTGGAGTGAAAGATATTATTATAAGAAAATTCCACCAAAGGTAGGTGTTGATCCCAACCACCTTTTAAATCCATAGAGCAAGCTCTCGACATATCTTCTAGAGTTTGAATTGTTCTCTCAGACTGACCGTCTGTTTGAGGATGATAAGCAGTGCTGAAACTCAACTCTATATCCCGTGTATGCTGAAGACTTCGCCAGAACTTCGAGGTAAATCTCAGATCCCGATCAGCTATAATAGAAAGTGGTACTCCATGCAATATTACCACTTCCTTTACATATATCCAAGCAAGCTGATCCAGAGAGAAATCCTCTCTAATAGAAATGAAGTGTGCAGACTTTGTAAGACGATCAACTATGACCCAGATAGCATTATTGCCTACGGATGTTTTAGGAAGTCATGTGACAACGTCCATAGTGATGTTTTCCCATTTCCATTTAAGTATGGGTAATGGTTGTAACATCCCCTTAGACTTCTGTCTCTCAGCTTTAACTGGCTGACAAACCAAGCATCGAGAGACATATTCAACAACATCTCCTTTCATTCCATCCCACTAGAAGTACTCTTCCAGGTCCCTATACATCTCTGTGCTTCCAGTATGAATAGAGAATGAAGAACTATGAGCCTCATCCAGAAGCTCCTTCTTTAATTCGGTGATGGGAGGAACAAAAACCCGATTCCTAACCTTTATTATCCCATCACAATCAAGGTTGAATTCAGGAATATTTCTCACCTTCTTTTGTAACTCTACATCTTCTTTTTGAGCCTCTTTAATCTTCACATGTATAGATGGTTGAACATTCATTTGAGAAAAATACGATTTTCCCCCTTCCATTATAATTCCAAGATCCATCCTTTGTAAATCCATAAATATTGGATCTTTTGTGATCCTCATCGTGGATAAACTGGCATGGTCTTGTAGACTTAATGCATCTGCCACCTTGTTTCCTTTCCCAAGGTGGTAATGAATTGAGAATTAGTAATCCTTAATCGGATCCAACCATCTTCTTTGGCGCATATTCAGCTCCTTTTGTGTGAAAATATACTTTAAACTTTTATGATCAGTATAAATATCACACCTTTCTCCATAAAGATAATGCCTCCAAATCTTTAATGCAAATATTACCGCAGCTAACTCCAAATCATGAGTTGGGTAATTGTGCTCATGGATTTTCAATTTTCGTGAGGTATAAGTTATCACCATATCATTTTGAATAAGAACACACCCCAATCCCTTCTTGGATGCATCACTGTAGATCACAAACCTTTCTCCACTACAAGGTAGTGTGAGCACGGGTGCATTGGATAACCTTCTTTTCAACTCCTTGAAATTCTCTTCACATTCCTCCATCCAGACAAACTTAACTCCTTTCCGAGTCAACTTAGTGATTGGATTAGATAATTGTGAAAAATATTTCACAAAACTTTGATAATATCCATCCAAACCAAGAAAACTTCGGATCTCAGTTACTATTGTTGGTCTCGACCATCTTTCGATAACCTCTATTTTTGTTGGATCCACAGATATCCCCTCTTTTGTGATTATGTGACCCAAAAATGAAACTCTTTGAAGCCAAAATTCACACTTGGTAAATTTGGAACAAAGCTTTTCCTTTCTCAGGGTCTTCAATATAATTCTCAAGTGATCTTCATGTTCTTCCTTGCTCTTTGAATATACAAGAATATCGTCTATAAAGAATACCACAAATTGATCAAGATAGTCTCTAAAGACTCTATTCATCAGATCCATGAAGATATCAGGGGCATTAGTAAGACCAAATGGCATCACTATAAATTCATAGTGTCCATACCTTGTACGGAAAGTCGTCTTTGGTATATCCTCCCTTTTGACCCTTAATTGATGATACCCTAAACGAAGATCAATCTTGGAAAAGTATTGAGCTCTGCGTAGTTGGTCAAATAAGTCATCAATTCATGGGAGAGGATATTTTTTCTTGATAGTGATCTTGTTATGTTCTCAAAAATCAATGCAGAGTCTCATTGATCCATCTTTCTTCTTAACAAATAGAACAGGTCCTCCCCAAGGTGATGCACTAGGGCGTATGAATCCCTTATCAAGATTCTCTTGGAGTTGCTTCTGCAATTCCTGCAACTCAATTGGGGCCATTCTATAAGGTGTCTTTGAAATAGGTAATGCACCTGGTACGAGTTCTATTGAAAACTCAACTTCACGATTTGGTGGAAGACCTGCCAATTTCTCCGGAAAGGCATCATCAAACTCCCGTACAATGGGAATATTCTTAATTGTGAGTTTTTCACCAACCATTTGAGATAAATAACCTTCATTCAGTGGAATCAAGACCCATAAGATGGAAGAAATTTCGACTTGAAGGTTATGTTCATCCTGGCATCGATGGACGATCATAGATTGATCTGGAATATGAAATGTGACTACCCTTCTTTGGCAATTGATATAATATCCATATAAAGAAAGCCAATCCATGCCAAGAATCACATCAAATTCCACTATAGGAAGGATCACAAGATTTGCAGGAAGCACTTTCCCACAAACTTCAATCGGGGAAGAATTATAAACTTTTGATGTGACTGTTGTGCCATTAGGTGTTGTCACAGCTAACTCAACATCTAATTGTTGAGGTAATATAGTGATACCCTTAGAAAAATCTTTAGAAATAAAAGAGTGGGTGGATCCAGAATCAAATAAAACATTTTCTAATTTAGAGTGGATGGTAAGTGTACCTTTCACCACATCGTTATCGTACTCCACATCACTGATAGAAATTTCCTGTGACTTTCCTTTGTCTTTAGCCTTAAGATTTTTTTGATGTCGATCATCATCAACAACCCTTGGATTAGGGCATTTATTAGCATAATTCCCCATCTCCTTGCACTGGAAACATTGAAGTGTAGCAGGTTCATTCTGTGTGTCCCTTCCTTTGTTTGCATCATTAGACATCTTCTTCCCATCATTGCGGCATTCGAATGCCCGATGACCTTCCTTTACACATTTAAAACATTTACTTGTCCCTTTAAGACAAATCCCTCCATGTTTCCTTCCACACTTTGAGAATAAGGGAAATCTCATCTTCTTTTCAGTGTGCTCTTTAGATTTTCCTTTGAATTCGATTTTCCTCTTCTTATCAAACCCATATGACTGATGGGTTACTCCATCTCCATCTCAACTTTGAGAGCACATCGAACGATTTCCTCGTAGCTATTGAAGTCCCTTATGGATAAGGCCCTTCGATGACTTGGATTTAATCCACTAAAGAATCGATCGATCTTACTCTCAAGTTGGATAATAATACCAAAAGTGTACCTTGCAAGTCTTGTAAAATTGGCTTCATAGGTACCAACAGATTCATCATCCTTTTCCTTCAGTTCAAGAAACTCTTTCTCCATCTTTTTTCGGAGAATACGAGGGAAGTACTTATTGAAAAATAAGTTCTTGAACTTGTCCCATTCCATGGACTCAATTTCATCTATTTGCCTCATATTCTTGATAAGATTCCACCATTGATTAGCATCACCTTCCAAACGATACACTACTAAGATGAATTTATCATGTTCAAAACATTGAAGAACTGAAAATATCTTTTCAGTAGTACTGATCCATTGTTCAGCAACTAATGGATCAGTAGACCCACTGAATGAAGGTGGACGGTGCCACATGAAGGATTCAACAGAATGTTGATCCTTCCTTTGCTCATTTGGAAGTCCTGCATGATTCATAGCTTGAGAAAGTTGTGTGAGCATGGCTACAAGATTTTTCATTCCATCTTCCATAACGTTTGATTGCCTAGGGGGACAATCATTGCATTTCTCGTCGCATTCCGTATTAACACGGTTCCTTCAGGTTCCAGTCATTGACTGAAACCAAGAAGAATAGTGTGAGCAACACTAATTATAAAAGGAAAACCACATAATCAAGAATAAAATTTCACACTTAAGGTCTTATCCTAGGTTATTCATGGCCATTTATAAAAAACTAAGATTGTGTTCTATGCTTAGACTTATCCTTAGGGTTCTTACTAAGTCTTTCACATCCTAGTTTCCAAAGGTTGACTATACCATTCCTCTGATACCAACTATAATGACCCATACTTTACATACATTGTTATTACTTCAAAATTGAATCATACTAATTAAAACATATAACAAAACCATGAATGGACCGTATAGGTATAATGTCTTTAGAAACTGGGAAACATAAACAACTGGTTCATAAAGCGTCTACACTGTCTCCCATTTATTTCATTATATCTATAGTCCCTTGTGGCATATCTTACTTAATAACCTTCTTCCTGGCCTGGGAAAAAACATACAAAAGGGTGAGCTCAAATGCTCAGTAAGGGAAACAAAATAAATATCAATCCCATCATATTCATAAGAACATATCTTTTGGAAATCTTAACCTGCAAAGGAAGCATAATTTCATAACATGGGATAAATCATAGTAGTGAAATGTAATCCCAATAATCATAACATAAAACATGAAACATTGTGGCATACACACATAATCATAGATAATCATTTCTTATTAGTCAAGACTCATTTCCAAGATTATCTTAGTGGACAAAGTCCATTTCTGAACCGAGTTCATTCCTCGTTTCAGTCCTGTTTCACTGAACCGGTTTAACCTGCCGTTCCAGCCATGTCTATCTCATGAGATATAAAATCTTTACCCAATGCATTGGAGGGAGATATAGGTCCCACCCATCTCATAATGATACCATACATATTTGTGCCACAAAATCATAAATCATACATCATTGCATAACCAATGTAATAAAAATGAGATTCTTAAACAACATGACATCATAAAACAATTCATATAAGATAAAAGAATTCATAAAAATAATTCCATCACAACATAATAAAATCAATGTAATAATAGGTATAGAAACAGAACCCTATATTATCTTAGATGGAAAATAATTTTGATAAAACACTTGAACTCCATTCTTGAGGAAAATTTCCTTTCTACTTCAAAAACATTTTCATTTCTTAACATGTCATACAATTTTAAACTAAAAGAATTTGATTAAAAATAAACTTGAAAACTTTTAAAGTAAGCTTCTTGGAAATAATTTTTTAAAATCCATTCATGCCACATAAGTTAAAAAAGCATTATTCCCGTACTTTTGTCAGAAAAGTCAAAAAGTACCTCGTACGAAAAATGACAAAAGATTCCTTTTATATCTTTTACTAAAAACTCATAGAAGGGTAAAATTGGATTTAAACAATTGTAGGTTGATGGAAACAATATTACATATTGAGGAAACATGGATGTGGATGATAAAATACTCCCCATTGAATTCTGAAGTATAAACAATCTCGGATAAAAATTGAGATTGCGAGATTGTCCCTTACCTTAGGTCTGATTTGCTTCGTAAGTGTCTGAACCTCCTGTATAATGATTTAAATAATATTATTGACTTATTACAGAATCATAATTATTTTTATGATATCATATATGGTCATATTCTTATCTTTTTATTAGTAATATTTCTTTACTACTTATTATTCGGGTGTTTATTACTTATTGTTCTTATGCGTGTTTTGTAGAATAAATTCATATTCTTATTTTTAGGTTATAGATACCTCATTTCCATATTGGTATTAGTGTAATATATTCATTCATTCAATTCATTTATATAATCATTATGCAATGAAGATCATGTAGAACAAGTCGCATCACATCGTGGAGACGGTATTCCGTACGTACGCACGAGCGATGATATCGTTCCCATGATCATGAAATTTTAATGGAGTGTATATATAAAATTTCAGAATCAATATAACTTTACAATAATCATATATAGTTATTATTTACACCATTATACCCATCCAAGTAAGGTGGTGGTGGAAATTAGATTACACCACAGCGTGGAGACGGTATTTCGTACGTACGCACGTGTGGTGATTTCATTTTCCGTAGGATGGATAAATGGTGAAATAGGGTTGTTTCATACTTATAATAACATATCAGTATATGGGTGATACTGATGTTATTACTTCATAGTGATATGACGAAAGAAGAAGAAGTGGAAGAAGAAATAAAGATGAAAGAATCGGTAACGGACATTACCTCTTCTTTGAAGCGCTTCTTTGAGACCTCTTTTTAGGACACTAAAATTGGTATTTGAAGAAGACCAGGACCTATAGGATGTCTCTAGGGAAGTTTAGGGAATAAATCGGCAGGTTTTGGCCGAGCTTGAAGGCTCAAAGTGGTGTGAGGAAGAGGGGGATGAGGTGCCCTTTTATAAGGGAGGAGAGGGGCTACTTTGGAAAAAGAAAAAAATATTATTCTATTATAAAGCCAAATTCTATTTTAAATAGCTCCAAATTGATTTATTTTGAAGCTAAGGTGGGGATGGGTAGAAATAATCTCATCTATTATAATTTAGACAAGTTTAGGTTCCTATTTTAACCTTATCATTTAGATTTAACATTAAGTTAGATAATTTTACTTTTACCGTGTCTTTTTGTGTTCTTACACTATAAGGTTAATAAACTTACTATAACAAGCCAAACGAACCCCAAGTTGTTTATTATTAATATATATAACCTTATCTAAGTAATTCTTCTGAACCATAGATTTTTAACAATTAATAATATAATATTTGTTTTAAAAACTATTTTATGTCAATTTTGACACTATTTATTAATTGATTTTTGTGAAAATCATAACAGAATGATTAATTCTAAAAAAGTTAATTAAATCAATACTAACATGTCATATTAACCTAGAAAATTAGTGGAATTCGTAAAAAGTCTCAAATTAAATTTATTTGGGTATTTATAACATCAATTATGTCAATATTTCATTAATAAGATAATTATTGCATCATCTTTGTGTCATAAATAAATTAACTTATTTAAAGTCTAAAAATTACAAATAAAATATCATTATGGAGGAAATCTTTTGAGATTTATAATTAATATTTATAGTTGAATTTATCTTATGTATAACCCTATATTAAAAATTCTTTAGTTATTAAACTTTGATTTTAACTATTTTAACCCTTCTTTAAATAAATTGATAATAAATGTCCTAATCTAATTCAAGTGGGAATAAATGGTCATATTTTAATCCTAAGGTTGTTTTTGGTCGAATTACACTTATCCAATAGAATTAGGACATGTGTTAGGGTAATAATAATTTCATTTTTACCCTTAACTACCCTATTTACTTTTAACCGTGGTAAAAAAAAAGTAAAAAGTTACTATTCACCAAAAATTATTCTCATCTCATTGAACCACAGTTTAGTCCTTGTTATTAACCGTGTCTCTCAGATTTTCGAAATTCTACTCACAGAAGCGGTAAAATTATGTTTTATGAAAAATTCAGTTTTTTAACTACCACTTAGTGGTTTCACTATTCATCAAAAAATGAAAGTTTCTAGAAAAATACCAAAAATTAGGCCTAAGATATATTTTATATTATGAATTAAAAAATGATGTTTATTTTACCAAATTCAAAACATATCAGTTACATTAACTAATTTAAAAATTAATTCCCGTTGTCAAAACAAATAGCGTGTTTTTAAAAGATAATAACTATCAAAAGATTGACACTTGTTTATGTCTAGTTTAAATGTGAAATCACATCCAATGAACAAAATTGTATTAAATTGTTAAAATATATTATAACTATACTTTAAAACTAATCCTATTAATAATTTATCACTATTAATTATTTCGATTAAAAAAGTTGTTTTTAATTAAAATTTAGTAATTTTCACTATTCATCAGAATATGAAAGTTTTCCGAAAAGTACCAAAATTTTACCCTAAGCTAATTTAGATATTCCGAATCCAAAAATGAAGTCAATTTTGAGAAATAAAATTTACAAAATTTCAAAAAGTGGTTATCACTTTTCATAACGGCTAGTTTTAATAATATTTTAATAGCATATCGTTGTTTAGTGAAACTCGGTATTGCGTATGACGAAAGCTATTGAGGAAGTCCACGGTTGCGTGTAAAGTATGCCAAGCTAGTGTTTTTTGTAGTGAAATATTCCATTGATGATTTATATAACATAAAAACAAAATATTTCTCAAAAAATTCTCGGGTGTTACAATGGTCAAGTTACTATTCTAATGTTATGTGTTCATTAACTTCTAAAAATACCCCTTATTCAATTCATTGTTCATTTAAAAAGTTTGAATTTTTATATATCTCTAAATTTAAGATATTTATACTATATTGAATAAATATAATAAGTGATTTTATGTTGATAAAATTCTCGGCTGTTATGTTCTCCCACCACTAATCCACCCCTTCGAAATTTCACCCTCGAAATATTTTTAAAAAAAATAAAGTGAAAAAAGTGATGGTACTTCTCATTCATCCCTTCTTCTGATTCCCATATAGCCTATTCATAATTAATGTCTTTTCATTTTACTTTAACTAGGTGATAAGTCTTGTCATGTAAAACTTTATCTATATGGTCCAGGATCTTCACCATCTTCTCATCATAAGAGATATCAATTTCCAATGGCAACACCTTTGTATTCAACACATGTGAGGGATATGGTATGTACTTATTCAAGAGGGATTCATGGAATAAATCATGAAATTCATACATGGTTGATGTATGTTTCAGTTGATAGGCTACATGTTTAATAAAATAAATAATATCAAAGTGTCCAATGTAGGTGGGACTAAATATTCTTTTCTTCACAAATATCACGATCCCATTCCATAGAGATATGTGGAGAAATAACATGTATCAAACATTAAACACTAGGTTCGGTTGACGATTTTATTCATAATTTTTTTATGAATTTTTTACCTTGATGTGATTCTAAATAGTTTTTTCATTTTCCACTATTTCATCAACCATTTCATGTACTAGGAGGTTATGTTCTTTGACTTCATCATATGATGCCAATGTTCTGCATCTTTTACATAATGGGCTTTATATACAACCATTTGGATGGTTCAGTGGAAACTATTTTTGTTAGAGATATCGATCATAGGTAGATATTTTTCTAATATTCCTTTGATGTCCATAGAATATAATCTCAACATGTCTTCCAATCTCTGAATTTTTTACTCAGATTTCATTGTTTCCTCTATATTTCAGCAAAATTATGATGAGAAATTTCATGGTGATGTATTTACATTTCCATGCTGGTATGGTTATTGGTTTCATCATACCTAAAAAAAAATTTCTTTAACCCTCCACTTCCTAACGTAGGAAGAACATTATTATATACTATGTGACCTCCTTCTTCATATTTTCCCACCTATAGTTCTCTTGGATATATCAATACATCTTTGTGATCCCTTGGTGAATAGAGAACATTGATCTATGTGCATCACTCAGAATATATTTCTTTATATCTATATTTAAGTGTACACATAGTAATTATCCAAATCATACAACTCATTCATCATTAATTTTGAACTTAGAGGATTTCCCCTTCTCAGGGATTCCACCTTCTTCTGAATTTCAACTTCATTTCTTTGAGAATCCTGTATTTTCACCATGACGGATCGTTGAGAAATAATTTTAGAAGGATTGAGGATTTTCATTCCTTAATTATTCTAATTTACATCCTTTTAAAATATAATAATATTGGATCCTTCTTAATTTAAATCATTGATAATGTTTCGATATCCTTTCTACATAAAGAATCTGAAAATTTATTCTCTTGTCTATGATTATAGTTGATTGATATGTCCCAGTACTTGATGACTTATGACCACATTCACAAGATCATATTAATATTATTCTATATGAATATATATTTTATTCCCTAATGATCATTTTATATTTTACACTGATCTCTATAGAGATGAATCTTCTATATTACCAATGTAATGAACACATCTGTAAACTCATGATTGTTCATTGGATAGTTTTTCTCATGAATTTCCAACTGACTTGCATCATAGGATATCACTTTAACATTTTTAATTAGTGGACATCATAATCTCTATTCTTAATCATTTATGTATACCCTAAATAGTTACACACTTTTTAGAAGTGTGAGTACTGGTGCAACGATAAGTCAATTTTTTATCTATTTAAAGAAGTCATCACATTAACTAGTCTAGAAAAACCATTCTCCCTTTCGATTAATCCTCTATAGTGGGTTTGAAAATCATGATAATTTCTTTACAAAGCAACAGTAATATCTAGCTAGACCAATGAAACTATATTTCTCTGTTACATGTGTTTCCATGGTCCACTCTTCTATTACCATTTTCTTTAAAGGGTCCACAATTATTCCTTTTCTAGTGATAGCATACCTAAGAATTATCCTTCCCCCATCAAGAACTCGAATTTACTCTACATTGCATAAATTTTTTCCCTTTACAAACTCTTTAGAACATTATTAAAAATCTACTCTTCTTCCTCCTTGATCATGGATTATATTTGAATATCATATATAAATACCACCACAAACTTTTTGAGGTAATATTTTAAGACTATATTTATTAAACCATGAACATTGATAGATAATTACTAGTTATAAAGGCATTACTATGAACTCATACTATTTTTACATCATTCAAAATCTGGTCTTAGTAATTTCTAGCTTTGTCACCATTTGTTGGTGATATCACCACAGATGGTCCACTTTAGATAAAAAGTTTTCCCCACATAGTGTATTGGACATTTCATATATATGAGAAAGGGGAAACTTATTTTTTATCATTATTCTTTTTATCATGAATTTATAAATATAAATGTAAATTTATTCATCCTTATTCTTGATAAATATAACTATTACACCCTATGGAAAGCACTCATGCATGTAAGAGGAGGACATATATCCAGGAAAAAGATCAATTGAGAACTCATCCTCTTAGTTAAGAGGAAGACCATGAAATTCTTCATGGTACATCATTGTAGTCCCACAATGTGCATGTCCTTGAGAAAGAATATCTCATTTGTCTCAATCATTTGACCTGGATGTGATCACTCAAAAGGAAACAATATCTAAACTTGAGATAATTATTCTGAAAGAGATTCATCCTTCTCTATATGCTTGAACATAATTGGAGGATTCTTTTGGATGCAAATATGGATATCTATTTCCCTATAGTTGATGTGGGATTTTTATAAAATATCCAATCCATTCCCAATATAGAATTATAGTCCACAAAAGGAATTAAGAAAAGATTTTAAAGGTGGTTAAGTAAAAAAGTTAACTTGGAGGGTTTATATACATTTTATTTAACAATTTCCACATTTATAATTCACACAAATAACTAAACCTTCATATATTTAGGTTTTGTATGAATATTTCTATAAAAAGTACAAGACATGAAAAAATAAGTAGAACCAATATCAAATAGTATGTTCTATATTATTAAATATTAACAAGAATACCATTCACCATATCATTTTTGGGCTCCACTCCAGCATTAGTGATGGAATAATCTTTACCTTTATCATTTTTATTTGGGTACAACTAACATTAATTACCCTACAAGACTTGAGGTTTAGTACACAATATTTCAGTGTTCCCTTTCTTTTTATAGTTTAATAATTGAACTACGGGTGGTAATATCCTTTACTCAACCACATTATATTGTTTCTATATATCTATTTGACAGTCATGAGCTTTGTGGCCTTATCATCCACACATGAATCATTTTCACATTTCATTGAGGCAATTCCATGTCACTGCGTCCCATATTTTTAACTTGTGGGTGGTTGAGTTTTCTTTACCAATGTTTTGTCAGATCCACCATCTTGAAACTCCAACTTTAATTTCATGTCTCCATAGCCATGAGACCATTCTCCAAACTCCATATACACCAGGAGATCATGTCAAAAAACATATTCATAACACCCAAAGTATCAAACTATTGTATCCTTTAAAAGGAGTGGGTTTAAACAACTATATAATTTATATATTTTTCTATCATTTTTTATAAAAAACCCATGGTTTACCTTGAAAGCCTTATGAAATTTTCATCATAACATATAGAATATTCAAATTTTCTTTTCTTTATATCTATAAATTCCCTCTGTATCTTAATACTAAGGGTTTTTGGAAAAAACCTGTTAGGTAATATTTTCATAAAGTCTTCCCACTCAATATCTCCAATTTCATCCTTCATCAGAGTGTTATTAATCAACACTCAATGTCAATAAACCTCTCCCTCCAAATGGTAAATGTATAAATTCACCATCTCCATATCATAATAGTGAACCACGACAAAAATGTATTCTCCATTGAGTTGACCCACTATCCTAAGACTAATGGATCAGAAGATCCAATAAATCTTGATGGTCATTTCCGCACAAGAGACTCTATATCTAGTTTATCTATATTAGGTGAAGGAAGAAATTCCACATGATTCACATCATTGTTTATATCATGAGATTACTGGTTAAGAATCACTAGGAAATTTTGAACTCCACCTACCGAGGAATTGGGGATGTTGTTCGAGAAATCATTGTATTGTACCTCACATGAATTTTTGGTATGGTTCCTCATCATTCCCACAATTTTCTAAACTATAAAAGGCTCAAATAAACATAATTCAATAATTCATCAATAAATTAATTATTTTGTTTTAAAATGTAATTTAAGGCATATCTTATGGGATTCAAATGGTTATAATTTTTCTAAAACAATGCTTCGTGGGTGCTTTCTTATACTTAGTATCATAATAAGTTTTTTCCCTAGTGATTTGTAATCCTAATTCCCAAATTAACTAATCTATTTTTTTATACTAACTATAGTGACACTTTTTTTTCTTACATGACTACTAAATCATTTAAGAGAAAAATGATATAATAGCATTACAAAACTTGGAACCAATGGTTTAGTGTGTGGAAAAAATTAGTACCAAACATAATATTTAAAAAAATTAAACATAAACAATATTTAACTATTTTTTATATAGATTCTTTGGTGACCTCATGTAATCATTAGTATAAGTGTTCATCTGAGGATATACATCATGGATGGGGTGATCTAAAATACCAATAAGAGGATATATATGAACATGAATCATTATAAAATGGTAGAAAATAGTAATCATAATCATAACATATGAGTGAAATCATAATCATAACCATTATATTAAGAATTAGATAATGGCATGGAATCTGAAAATTTATAAAAAATGAAACATCACAACTTATTGGTAAAATACCACACTTAGTTGTCAACAAAGGTAGCATAGTGATCACAGATAACATAAGTGCATCATCAGAACATCATTATTGTGAATTAAGATAGAATAAACTTCATGAAACTTTCACATTATATCATGAGATACCTCACATAGATAATTAATTGGTGTGCTATATAATTCCAGATGCACCTGTAACATCTTAACATTTACATAATAAGTCGTAACACATAGAACATATATCAATCATAGACATGAAATAAACCATTTATAACAAATAGGATTCTTGATAATTTCATAAATAATAAATTCATGAAAAAACGTTGGGGTTCCCAAAATAAAAAGGGAATAACATATGTGGTATAAGAATCATCAATCTTGAGTGAAGAAGAAACGGTCTGAAGAGAAGTAAAATAGTTGTTTTTATAAAAGAATCGTTTTTAGGGAAAAATGATTTCATTTTCCATAAATTCAGCTGAGAAACATGTATATCCTATAAAATGAAAGGTAAGAATAAAAAAATATATTTTAGGAATTTTAAAGAACATTCACACTGAAATTTGGCCAGAAAAAGGAATAACCCAACAAAAAAATTGTGTTTGAGAATCCCTTTACCTTATATCTGAATGATATACTCACTTTAATATCCAAGATAATGTAACTAGATTAACTAATTCATTAATCTAGAATATATTATAGATTTATTGGATTTAATAAAATTTTATTAAGTTCATTTATGGCTATTTTGATGAGTTATAGAGTTCAATTCTATCATTCTGAGAGTGTCCATTTTCTTGCTTCTCATGATCGGTTCACTTGTATACATTCATGTAAGATATTGTAAAATGAAGAAAATTATATAGAATTGAAATTTAAAGTTATTAATGAACATATATATTTTTAATTTTATTTTTATATTATTAGTTTTCTATATATGAGGATGATTCATCAGATAAAATTTTAATGACAATCTTTTACATTAATTATGGTGGTTTTCGATCACAACATACTGCATAAGTTTTATTATTTAATATTATTAATATAATATAGTCCCTAGAAAAAAAATATATTTCATTTAAAACCATTTTTAAACCATTATAATTGTTTTATTATAAGAATTCAATGTGGTAGAATAAAATGAGAACATTCCATCCTTGAAGATGATAAAATAACACCTCATGAAAGACATTCCCATTTTTAAATAAAGGGGAGATTATAAGTGTTTTAATGGTATATTATTAGTTTATCATAATAAAATTAAATTATATATATGAAATTGGAGTTATCATGCCACTTGGTTAAAGGTATGTGAGGGTAAAATAGTGAAATAAATTAAAATCCAAAAAGATATTAAATGAAAATATACAAAATTTTACATCTTGATTTATTCTCCTTGAGAACATTCTTAAGGATATTGGTTTTGGGAATATTGTTAAGGCCAATCTTTATTGGACATGGGGGATGGGTCTTGGGAATATTATTGGGTTGAAATTGCACAATATTCATGTATTTTGAGGTGTGTGGAGAAGGGTTGGTGAGGCTGTTATTTATAGTGGAGGAGAGGGATGTTTTTTTATTATTTTATTCATTAGTTAGTTTTTTTTTATCGAGACTATAAATAGATTACACATTTTAAATAAATATATTAAAATAATGAAGGATACATTTAGATTATGGTCTTATATCATACATTCATCATCTATGACTCAATTATTCATGTATTTGATAAAATAGTAAATAACCATATTTCACTACTCAACAAATCAACTATTTTAGACATATCCCAAAAAAATCACCATTACCATTTATTGATGTTTAGAATACAAAAATGAACTTCATTTTTTGAAAATAAATTTCTAAATATGATATATTTAATTTCTAATTAAAATCATTATTTATGTGGAAAATATCAATTTTAACATTTATAACAGATTTTATAAAACTATAAAAAATTATTTGCGGTCTTATAAAAAAATATTATAATAATAAGATAAAAAAATGTTAATTAATGAACCTATTTTATGAAATTAAATTTTCTATGAAATTAATATATTAATTATATAATCTTAAAAAAAATTATGTTTCCCAAAATTATAAATACTAAATTTATCATTTTTAAGGAATTTATTTACTTATAATGTGATATAGTCATATCATATTATCATTTATAAGATTCATAAATTTTATTTTAACCTTTATAGGAAAGGTTACTATTCAATTAGTTGGGTTACTATACTTAATTTCTACATTACTCTTGTAAAGGAAAAGTGGTTATTCCATTGGTATAGGTTCATTTACTTTTTGAAATACCTCTTATTCAACTAATTCTTCATTTATAAGTTTTTTATTGTGTTTTATATGTTATTTTATGATATTTATACTATATGGAATAGTTATAAGAAATTATTTTTCCTTAATAAAATTTGGGGTCATAAAATTTCCCCACAACCATCCTTTTTAACATCTCAACCCCCACACACTCCAGAACAATCACTTCCACTACTAACATATGTCACTATCCAGAGTAGAAAAATTATATAATTCCATTTACCATGTCAATATATTATTTACTTCGGCTAGAACCGAATTCCCTACATGGATTTTATCAAGTAATATTATAAATCCCCTTTATTAGGAATTATGTTTTTACATCAGGATATGTTAGAATATTTATCACATATCACACCTTACACATCAAGGGAAATAGAACTTGCCATAAAATAGTAGGATCCAATATCGAATCATCAAAATAAAAT
The DNA here is from genome assembly GCA_963277665.1 of Viscum album. NCBI lineage: Eukaryota > Viridiplantae > Streptophyta > Magnoliopsida > Santalales > Viscaceae > Viscum > Viscum album. Next base: position 1,286,343,952 of record OY728141.1, read on the forward strand.
AAATTGATGAGAAAAACAGAAAAAATCTCGGTACTATGCAAGAATTTGTGCCTCACCCTCCCAATTACACTCCATAAATACATCATACCTCCACATCAAATGAACCATGGGAATTTTCCATCCATGGGGCACCTTCACTTGGTGATCCTGGATCTCTAAAATCCACTTTTCAAATGTGATATCATTCATGATATCCTACTCTCCCATGAAATTGTTGTGGGAGTCATCATGAAGATATAAAAGAAGATATGACACATTTTAAATTCCATTGATCCTCTCAATAGATGTTGAAAATGCCAAAAATATGACACCTTGTCACCATCTCCCAAAAACATAAAGGGCCTAACAAACTAGAGAGAAAATATACAATCTATTTAAAACCTCTACTACCCTCATCAAGTAAATACTCTCAAGAAAATGTTTCCTCCGTCATTGGGATCCTAGGGACTTCACCTATGATCATCACAGTCATTTTCATAGACTTTTTCTTCCCTAATCATCTCTTGAAATAAATAGTTCTTCTCAATCATGTTATTCACAACATCAAGACCATGAACTACTGACTCCCCAACCTTCATGGAGAATAATGTAACATTACACTAACACCAATAAAATTACTCAAATGTTGTCATGAAAATGAATGATGGATACATATTATTATATGAATAATTTTCTAGAGGCATGGGATTGACCTAGAATCCTCTAATGTTTCTTAATGAAGCTCACAACATATCCTCTAGTGCTTAGATAGCCTATTCCATCTTTCCATATAGTTTTGGGTGGAAAGAATTTATAAGTAAAAAAAATTAGACCAAATAATGTATTGATCCCCTCAAGAACCATGAGGTAAAATGAGAATCCTGATTCTATATAATGGTCATTTATACCCCATGAATCCCAACCAGATATTCTATATGATGCCTTTCAAAAAAAATAAATAGTAATCGGCTCATTGATCAACAAAAAATGATTGTACTTTTTCAATTCAACCACTGTCACATAAACCTCGTCACATCTTCCCTGAATATAGGATAACCCTATAATTAAATCCATTAATATGTATTCCAATTTCTACTGAGGAATAATGAAAAATTGGGAAAAAAACTCTAGGAAAATTGTGCTCTATTTTATACTACTAATGATCCAAACACAACACCAAACACTTTTCCACTAACCATTTCATCCCCAACCACCAATGTTACCTTATAAAACAAAAACACGTGATTTTTATATAGGGATGTAGTGTTATATGTCAGTTGTGGAACTCGTGTATAGCTCCCTCTTTCATCTCATGCGGAATGAAAAACCACCCTATAAATAGTATCTAGTCTTTATCATTCTCTAACCATCCCTCAGGGGAATCACTATGGCCAGCATGATCATGCATCACCACCACCTATAATAATTGTCACTAAAAATCCTCCACCTTCTTCACCATAGAATACTTAAAAATCATTTAATAATGAAAACCAAATCCAATTCTCTATTCAATGTTAAGATGAATCACTAAAATATCCTCCATCCATTTTAAAACATTTAAAGACATCTGAAACAGATATCCTTTAGACATCTCACTCAACACATAGGAAACCAAATTACTCTTTAGTATAGTGTAAGATATATATGAATCATAATTCATAGTGAAATAAATCTATATATGATGGTATAGATTCAAATCTTATAAAGAGAAATTATATTTAAGGCTCTTGTGGTCGATGAAAAAAAAAGTACTCACTAGTGAGGTAAATCAACCACAACATTAGAAAAAACATAGCATCCTCTATATCTAGTTTAGGGGTAGAATTGTTAATCTCATTGGTATGTAACTTCTTAGACCAATAAGATATCATCACACTATTATACATTAACACTCATTCCAATATCATATGGGATATATCGTAGGGAACCTCAAACAAAACACTCTCATCAAGAAAAAAAGCACTCGAGTGCTAACCAACTTATCCTTCAGGTATCTTACATTTCATAGTACAAATAATTCCACAAAATATAATGTTCCTTCATAATAAATGTTGTTGGTAAAGATGAATCTCAAGTGAAATTAGGAAAAACATATGATAATACTCAGACGACCAAGGAAACTGAAAATATTCTCAACATTCATGGGTTGTTATCAAGAATAAACTTTTTAAACCTTTTAAGGTTCAATTTCCACTCCCTTATAATACACCAAATTCCCATAAAATTCACCTCTAACATCCAAAAATACATTTAGGTAGCATTACATATGGATGGTGTTATTGAAGGGCCAAAAAATAGTTCTGGGATTCTTATTATGCTACTCATATGACCTCAATTAAATCAGGATATCATCAATGAATATTATGATGAACTAGAGTAGAAACTCATAAAAAAATTAATAATCACTATGAACAAGGTAGGTATGTTCAAGATTCCAAATGGTGTGACTAAAAACTCGAAGTGACTGTAACAGAACCTAAAGGTAGTCTTTGGGATATCCTCATCACTCAACCACAATAGGTTATATCCACACCATATATTGATCTTAGAAAACCAACTACCTTCACTAAACTACTAGAAAATATCATCTACACTTATAAGAGGGTAACCATTCTTGATTGCTACCTAATACAAATAACAGAAATCAAAATACATTCACATACTAACATCCTCCATCTTCAAGAAAAAACTACATCACCCCATGAAGACACACAATATCAGATGAAACCTATATATATTAGTTAATCCACCTAAAACCACAAATCTCATTGCCCCATAGGCAATATTTGAAGCATATCTAATGAAATATAAGACATGAACAAGCGTAAATATCTTCCAAAAATAATATATAATAGAGGGTTATGTTCCATAAAATACAATCATAAAGACTCTAGAAACTTTTATAAAACCCACTTAACACCCTCAACTATATCCTCAACTAAAAACTATGCCAACTAAGAAAAAAGAGGTTCCACTCTCCTACTACTCATATGATAACCTCATACATCAATGAATGTTAATCATTGTCCCTTAATGTCTTAAAAACACTCTTAAATAAGTAGTTAATGACATAAAGTATGAAATATATCCAATATATATCAATAATAAATTTATTAATCTATATCCATAACATGAATAAATCTCTCACAAATAGTTGTTACCCCAACACCATCTACATCACTAGCCCACATCCAACATGGAATCCTGACCTCAAACTTATGTAGTAACAATAGGGGTATTGGAAGCCTCTATAGATCCATTCCCAAATAAATGTTTAAAGAGAGATCAACAAAGGAGTGTGAGGCTCCTGGATTAAACAAATCATGCATAAGGGTATAAAATAATATAATCGTACTTTTAATGACTTGTTACTCTAAGGGAACTATAGCGTCTAAAATGTACATCTAGTGATGCCCATATCCCTTACCTCTAAAATGTATGTCTCCATGACCATGATAATTACATGGTTCTTGTGTATGGGAATAATTATGATATTTTTCTCTACTAACTCCACCTTCTCTATACTGCTAAAAATATGACATCGGTTTCTTCAATTGATACCGGATTGAAAGAAACTGTAGCTACTATTGATAAGGGGCCTGAAAAACATATGATATTGTCCACACTATGTGGTTTAGAAATTACCATGATGATTTACATGTACACCACTAACAAAACATTGAAAAAGGAGACCTCTATAAAGTGATTGAGATCCAGCTACCCCATATGGATGGAAGGATATATGCTATGGTCATCTCCACACTAAATGAAACACTAACTACTTGAACACCAGTATCCCACTTCCAAAAGATATTATCCTTGAAATTACATATTGGAAATGCCATAAAGTCTCAAATACTAGAGAGAACATATGATAAATAACATATAATTTCATGTAAATCTCCAAATATGGATGGAGATTAAATGGAAAGACTGTATACCTGACAGTTGGGAATAAATTATTCTCTAGATATCATTATCTGGACTCCATATTTGGGAAAACCTTTTGAAAAAATTATATTAGGTCCTTGAAACTGATCTCATATCTATGAATATTCATACATCCCTACTAAATGTGTAGTAACTCTTACCTCCTGGAATCCCTCATCATAAATTAAAGTTACTATAAATATAACTCCCATTTAATGTTAGGACACATTATATCTCCATATTTATGGTCCCAAAGAAATAACATCCCCCACAAATTATAAATTTCCAAAAATTGACTAACTACCAATAGAACCCAAATGTAATCCCATTCCCATATCTATCAAAAAGGGATATCATTCTACTCCATCTAGTGCACTTTCTAAAGATTTGATATTCTCCACGCATAATTTCCCAAACAATATGTCTTAAAGGAATACAATTCTCACTACCAAACCTCACCCTCCAATATCCAGTTGATTCTATGATGATATAAAAGATATTCCTTCTAATCCAAAAAACACATGCATCACTCACTATGGATGAACATGATTCATTATAAAAACCATTGAGATCACTCTAATATTAGTATAATATATTTTTATCAAATATATTTTTAAAAAAAATCCCACAACAACCCAATTTTGATATGTACACAATCAATCATCATACATATACTTCCAATAGGTATCTACCCTATAAATGGGTCTACCTCACATGGTTTTTCAACAAGATTAGATTCTATCCACTATATCCTAGGTGTCACTAAAATCACATGAACTTATTAGTCTCTATAGCCTATGAAACACACCAAGATAAACCAACATTGTATCTATAGAAATCCAATCAAATCTCTCACTTCCTAACACAAAATATGATCATGTATCTCATATAATTATTTAATACCACTATATCAAGACCACCCCCCATAATCTAAACATGATTAAATGAAGGAATATTAAAATTTTCCCCCCAACTCACACCTCCATATGTCTTTGGGATGGAAAGTAGCACTAAGGGTATAAAATTATAACATATACGGAATGTATTACCCACTATAACAAAACAATATCTGGATAGATGATTAAAAACCAAAAAACATTATTAGATAATATAAAATACACCCAAAATATCATTTAATGCATTTATAATTTAATACATTTGAAATATATGTATCTAATACACATAGAAGACATGTCCTTTGGTAGTGACTCAACTGCATCCCTAATACAAAATCAAGTAATTTCTATATTAGTCAGCAGTGTCATTCTAGATAGCTGAAAATAGTTTATTTAGGAAGGGTGAGCATATAATTTATAAATAATAGGGGAATAAAAAATGTCTCAAGGGAACATGGGAAAAGATCAGGTTAATGCACCAGTGAACAAAAATTAGAACCAAAAAGAACCTAGATAGGTCAACTAATCTTAAAATCCTCACTGTCGCTCACTCACCAAATCATATATCTAATATATTAATATAGAATTCAGAACTAAACAATGTAAGGTTCACCACTAATATTTCCCCACTAATTTAAAAATTTTATTCCCCAACATTGAATTTCATGTTCCTCGTGAAAATATTTTCTAAATTTTGAAAAAATATTGAAAATTATTTTTGAAATATTTTATGAATTATCTAGTTTTAAAATAAAAAGATTATTTTCAAATAATGGTTATTTTCCTAAAGGAATGTTTTTAGTGATATTTCAAAATCATTTTCCATCTATTAAGACGAAATTTCTTGTGAAAAATGATTTATTGTGGATATAATCCAATTATACCATCCATATTATTTCTCTGGATGGTATATGATCAATTTTACTAGGGATGTATTATGTTGATTCCAATAAATTTACTATAGTTGATTTGTTATTATGTTGATTAATTAAGGAAATTATTTACATTTAATATTCTAGTTTAAATAAGAATATTTATGTGCATTATGTTTCACCCCATTCATATGAGGAATGAATGAGACTTTGTATATGAATGGAGGGTCCCAATATAACCCCTTGATGCATTGGTATGTCTCATGAGACAAACTAGATAGAGTTTTGTTTGTGGACATAAACATATATATAAATCTCATGGCACAATGAATCATCGATATTAGAGAACATTTCATAGTAACTCGATGGTATTATTTGTATGTGAAATAGTATGCATTCCATCATTATGAATTTAGTTAGTGATATTACATGCCATTATTTGATTGGTTAAAATATTGATGGTTATGTTTCAAGATCTTGTGATTATTTATATGGAATTATTCTATCATAATTTATTTCTTTTATAATATGATAATTTTATTAATTATGTGTTTTAGTTATTTACATTTCTATATAGATTATGTCTTATTTATTATTATCATCATATGTTTGATTTCCCTTACCAGACATATGATCTCACCCCTTTCTAATATTTAAAATTCTCCTTGATATGAGGAACATTTTTTTATTATATACACGAATATGATAATGTAAATAATGTAATTATTAAACAAAACTATTTTTATATCTTATGTTCTAAAATGTAATGTGAATGTTAAGAATGTATGTAAATTATGAACACAACTATAATATTTTGTCCCTCATGATTAAATTATTTGATTCGTATTCCAATGTACAATAGTAAACATTGGATCATGGATATTGGGGTTAGGATGCTATAAAATCCATATAAAAACCATTCATATCCATATTACACGTGTTTTATCACTCTTATTTTGAGTATAATACCATCCCTAGAGAAATTAAGGAGAAACAATATAGGTTATCTAATGAAGAGGTACAGCTTTTAACCAAATGTTTAGTGTTACTTCTTCTTCTAACTACATCAAATAATATTTAAACATGATAAAGTAATAACAACATTATATATATTTTTAATTTTTTTTATTTAAATATAATAATCTATATCCATCTACATATTCCATAAAATGGTAAATTAATCCATCAATTGTGTGTATAGTGAAATACCTTATCACAAATAAATATAACCTTTTTCCATCATATACACCTATGAAATTATATAATGATATATTTAATGTATATATGAAATATTTATGAAATATTTTAAATTTTATAAATATATTATATCGTATATATTATTGAATTTATATCTATTGAAAAATGGTAACATCATTCATGTAGATTTGTGGATTACCACCACAATGAATCATTGTCAATCATATTTCGTGACCATGTCACATATATTATATATATATGTTTATATAATGAAATAATATTATAATTATGAAATTATTATCATTTTGGAAATATACAATAAAACCTACCTTATTTTCCTAATTTTTTGTTGAAAAATGGAAATGATACTCATGTGTACAGATGACTGATTGTCTCCATGACTGTATAGTAATTCATTTTTATAAAACATCATTTATACTTAGTTTTAAAATTAAATTTGATCAATAAAAATTTTAATTATTCCATTATTATTATTCTATATCTTATGGAAAATGAAATTTCCTACTATAGTCAACCTCACAATGTAATTTTGGATATTTGAGTCGAATTTCATCAAAATGTCTGACAAGAACTTAATTGAATATGAAACTAAATATTACATGGTAATAAATAAAATAATATGAATAAAATAAATGGAAAATACTATTAATCATGTAAAAAATTAACTTATGAGTACTAATCAAGAATATATGAAATATAAATGATGAAGTAGACTCGAGGTAAGGAACACATTACCATAAAACCTTGTTTTTAATAACTTTAATGATTTATATTCTATATCTTTTTATTCATTACCATATTTGTAAAATTGTTATATAGTTATATTTATATGGATATGGATAAATTTCAATGGGAAATTTTTAATTTAATAAAAAAATTCAAACTGAATCTTTTTATAGAATGTTTTGATTTTCATTATAAATGATAAAAAATGTTCTATTTTTAAATATATGGTGTCAACAAATTTTTCTTCTACTGCAACTATTATTTGATTTTTTTATTTATTTACAATATTGCTTGTATTATTAAAATAAAAATCATACTTCACTTCATTATAGGTTTTTTTGGTTTCAAAAAAGACTTTTTAAATGGAAAGTGTATGTTGATATTAGAAATTATTTTTCATATGAGTTCAAAAAGCGTTTTTCAAGGTATTCATGAAAAAAGGGTTAAATATTTTTTTCTTCATATAGTTCTTATAAGTTTATTATTTTGATGGGTGAGAATGATAAATCTAATTATAATGGATTATCCTGGTATAGATCATGATAATGGGTGAGCCATATATAGTTATCTAATGTATTGGGTAATAATTTTTTTCTCTAGAGATTTATATTAGAATTTGGTCCTCTTTTTATATTCCACTTGTTAGGTTTACCCTAAGGGTTCTACGAAGATGATGTATAAATGAAACTACATGACATTTTTATTCATTATAATTGAAATTCATGGAATTATTTTTATTTTCAAAGGTAAGTTAAGGATATTTTATTTTAAATAAAATATTACTTCCTTTTATGATAAAAATGTATATTTTTAAGAAAATTATTTATCGATTCTTATGTTTTCTAAGAAACCCTCATTATTATGATTCTTCCATTATGATTTATGATAATTTATTTTATGAAAAAAAATCATGTGAAAAGTATATTTCATTTATTTTTAAATTATTATTTTATCTCAAAGTTTATTATGATAATGGAAGAATATTTTTTATTATCTCATTTTTTTAAACGACTAAAAATTTCATTTATTCTTTTTTTATATTCCTTTTGTTGAATTTTTATTCTCATACAACATTTAAAAATAATAGGTTTTATGGATGATTAAAAATAATAAAGTGGTCTTAAAAATCCTAAGAAGCCACAAAAATAAGATATTCTTTAATTTTGTTGTCTTGTATTATGTGAAAAATGGATAATAAGATGATTTGTACATTTTTTAATTTATAGGTTTTTAATGTAACTATTGTGGAATAATTATCTAAAATGATACAATGAAAAAAATCTTAGGGAATGAAAAAAAAATTCATTTCTTAGAAATGAAAGTAGGGATTAAAACTGGATCATTCCCTTATCATTGGTATAGGAGCATGGTTTAGAAAAATTTGATGATAAGGATGATTTCTTGTGATGTTAACGTAAGTTTTATAGATACCATCATGGGATTATTATTTTATGGTTGATCATAAGATAAAAGGATTATACACCAATTTTGTGGGTTTATGTTATGGATTTTTAAGGTGACAAATGATATATATGGACTCACAAAATTAGGTTGAAGTATACATTACCCTTTAGATTAACATGAAGGATTATTTGGGGAGAATGGTATTATATTTTTGGTATGTTAGCTAAAGTCTATGATATAACCATTGAGGTAAAAAAATCATCAAAACTGAGGCAATTGAGGTGTATTTAGATAATATTTTATTAATTTCTAGGATCATTGTATGATAAAAGTGAATTATAAATATAATTATCAGATAAATGTTTCCATTTTTAACAAAATTATATAGTTTCAGAAGAGTGACAACCCACGGGTCAAGTTAGAACCCTACTTCTCTAACGAGGTCAATAGTCATGAACCTATAATTGAAGGGTGATGAGGGTGAAGCTCATACCACTAGATTCAATGTTTTCAATGTTAGTATGGAAATTATTTTATTTCAAATATTGGAAAGATAATTCTTAAGTAAATTTTGGGAACATCTGTTTTTTCATATGGATAATCATTGGATTGGAATTTGATTTTTTGATTAATTTATTAATGTTATGTAATAACCCCAACTATAGTAACTTAGTTAAAGAGATCATATTAATAAATTTTCATAAGATATGTGGAGACTAATCCTGAAGGATTGATCTATTAATTAGTCTTGAAGACAAAAGTACATACAGTATTTCATATTTTAAATTGGAAATAAAATATGAAACATAACTAATGAAAATGTTCACAATACATGAAAATAATTCAATGATTTCATATTCATATCCCATTGAAGGAAAATAAAAAAAAAGTAATTTAAAATCATCTTAAATGGTTTAGTACATAATAATTTATCATGAGTAAATAACACATAATTAATATTGTAAGTCATATAACTAAAAACACATGGCTTGTAATTAATAACATGAACATTAAATGCTTCCATGGATAATAAAAATGTAGTAATTATAGGTATAATTAATACAGAATTTTAAATCATGAAAATAAATTATTCTATATGTCACGATCTCAAAAAACAATATATATTTACCATCAAGACCTTAAATATACACCAAGAACCCATTTAATAATGCTAGTCACCTGGTTTTTCTCATTATTATTCTTAATGAATTAAGGGGATATGTAATTCTCGAACCCACCAGTCACTACATGTCCAATATAGTCATCTTATATAGAATGTTAAATTTAATTTCATAAAAAATATTCCTTAATAATAAATTTTAAAATTGAATAACTAAAATGAATAAAAATATTACTCCAGCAAATCAAATTTCATTTAATGTAAAACATCGTATGTTGAAATTTTATATAGTTTAAGAAATAACTATAACCATGATTCAAATAATATCAATATTTAAGATAAAAGTGAATGTATTATGATAAATTTGATAACCACAAAATTTCTAAGTGATAAATGATAACCCTTAATTTATCAAAAATATATGTTTTGAAAAAAAGTTATGCCCTTTATCTATGTAATGAAAATGGGAGAAAAATATTAAATTAGTATTTATTTAAATATTTTTATTTATAATAAAATTGAGTTCATGTATAAAATTTTAAGATCCTTAAATGGTTATGGTGGTGAGAATTTATGTTTGCATGGTATATATTAAAAAACATTCATGTCAACTTTTTATAATGAATGACAAGAACAATCCTTTTGGAAAATAATTATAAATATTTCATTAAACCCATTTAGAACTTTTGGTTAACATAAATTTCCTTAATAAAAAGTTTAAGTGAATATGAAATTTTTTATATTATTTTGAGAAAATTAATATGGAAACAAACCTGTTCAAAATGATAAATATGTCAACTTTTCTTTTAAACATATATTTACTTGGTTTATGTAAAATATAGTAGAAATTTTAAAATATTATATAAAAAATTCATAAATATAAATATCATAAGAAAACTAGTGGGTTTTATGAAGGATATATTATAATATTACATTAATGAAAATAAGATCTAACCTAAAAAAGATATTGAAAAACAAATTCATAAATATTTTGTAAAATTCAAATTGTAACCCCACAAAATATTAAACATATATTGAAACTTTAATCGCCATGAATAAATATATATTCATGATAAATACATCAAATGGGATGTATATACACCAATTAATATTAAATATTTGTATAATGAAAAATATATCTCAAGGGAGTGGAAATTGAAATTATATACCTTACATTGTATTTCCCCTTAAATGAATATTAATAAACCTCTTCATCATGGTTTTAAATAATTCATTAATTTATCCGTGATACGTATTAATATTTATAGTATCATTTATGATCCTCTTATAGTTTATTGTCACAATTTATAAAAAAATTGTCATTATTAACATTTTCTCAGGTGTTAATTACTTTGTTTTACCATGCATGTATTTTCACTGAAGTTATAGTCCTTATACATTGATAATGGTTCCATAATAATAATAATTTTTATTAGGATAAAAATAGAATATATAATTATAATATATATATAGAGAGAGATATATTCATCCGAATAAGGTATATATATAAATGAATTTCATCGATCATATTGATGGTATGTCATACTTACAGATAAAAATTTTATTCGCATTTTGATAGATGAAGATATAAAAATTAAGATAATAATAAAACATTAAATAATTATTTTTATATTATATATCTAATATATATTAATTAAATATGTCTTTATTACCATCCATGCGAAGTAGAAATCAAAAATAAATCACATCACCTATTAGATGTGGTAATCCACACGTACTCATGACAGATATTATCATTTCCCAATAAATTTAAAGTTAATAAGGTAAATATGATATTATAATTCCATAATAAAAATTATTTTATAAATATAATATACAAAAAAATATTTCTATATTTTTAACTATCCATGTAAAATGGTGATGAAAAACAAAATACACTGCTACGTTGAGACGAGGAGGTGTTTGTATTCACGAGCAATTATTTCTCTTTATATAATATGAAAAATATATGTAAATTTTTTTTATCGTAATCATAATAACATCAATAGATATTTCTTTACTTTTTTAATTAATTTACAATGGTTATAATAGATATATATTATTTTTAATAAGAAATAAATTTTAATGATTCGACAAAGACGATTACCTCTTCTTTAGTAGACTTTATCCAGATCTCTGACTAATGTACCTATGGGTGATATTTTGGAAGTAAACAAACATATTAAACTTTGATAAATTTTTAAAAGTGAAATTTGTGGGCTTTTTTGTTCTTGGATTCTCAATTTAGTGTAAATAAAAGAAAGATGGGGGACCATTTAAAAGTTAGGGGAGGTGAATTCATTGAAATGTTTAATGTATTAAATTAATATAACTTATTTTTCATGCCCAAATGAATAAAAATTGAATTATTTCTAAGATGATATAATGATGAGTCTAAATAATCACAAAACTAAAATTTGGACATGTTTTGGTTATGTTTTCCTAATCTCTTAGTTTTAACCCCCAGTTAATGCTTTTCAAAATTTCCAAGATATAAATTTTTTCTACTATTTAATGGTAAATAATGTCTTTATAAAAGAAAATAGACCCATAATTTCACAATGCTTGATATTTTAAAAAATACTGCATTAAATTTTTAAATTATAAGGTTTTAAATAAATTTACGTTAATTAATAAAACATTAATTATTATAAAATACCATTAATATCAATTTTGGAACTATATATATAATTTGACTTTGAAAATAACATGATAAAAATTAAATTTAATATAAAAAATTATCACATATCTATTTTGATAATATTATCAATAAAATTTGTGGTGTATAATAAATTATCCAAATTTTATTATTTTTAATATTTTTAAATTCATTTATTTTATTTTTCAATTAATTGAATAAATATCATTTCAATGTTATGTTAGCGTTTTGGACAGTTATTAAACCACAAAAAAATAAAAATAACTAACAATGATAAAAATAAATTAAATAATTTTAAAATACGGTTTTATATTCTTTTATAGCATTTCATTATCCCCATGTGAATATATAATATAAATTTGATAATGAGAGTGACATTTATGAATTTTATTTACTTAAAATAATATAAATGACATTAAGAAGGTAAAGTGGAAACAAAGTTCCATATATTATAATTTATGATTAATACAGATTAATTAATACATCCAATAAAATATATTCAATATTTGGTTTTATTTTTAAATTCATTTCAATTTATTTTTAACCTTAATTAACTAATTTACCACTTACCGATGTGATAATTTTTAGCACAAGAAAACTATAGATAATGCCTTAAAATAAAATGAACCTATTTACCAAATTTATACATCATAGTTAAAAATATGTTAATCATGTTTCAAGATTTGTTTTATAAAAATTTTGTAAATTAATTTTCCTATAATTTCTTAAAACATAAATGAATAGTTTAAAAAATGTGTTTGCATAAATAAAAATAACTTATATATAAATAATATAAATATTTTATTCATGTTATATTATTCAAAATAATACATTTCATATGTTAATTAAACACCAATTGAATAATGTAATATAAATTAGTAATGACTCTGGCTGGTGTGGGTGGCCCTTCGATCGGGGCCTCCTCGGGTTGTGTGTTTTGAATTTCAAATTTGGCCTGATCTTGTATTTCGGTATCCCGCGTGATCTTTGTGGTTACCGCTTATCCTCAAAGCGTCTTTTTGAAAATAAAAAATATAATTTTCATTCAATATAAATTAGTAATTACTTTATTTAATAAAAAGGAATGGTAGTTTTTAAAAAATAGATACATTTTAATATTCACTAAAAAATTATACTTTTCATAAAAATACCAAAACATCACCCTAATTTAATTTTGAAATATTGATTTATAAAATTAAATTACACTTGGAATATTAAATTTATTAAATATTATAATATATTTTTTCATCACATTAATTAATAGATCAATGTGTATAATTTTTTTGTTTCATTAAAAAGAAAATATTACTATAATTAAATATCATGTGTTACATTTTTTTCTCCTTCCAAAAACTATCATCCAAAAAAATCAATAATATTTCATCATTAATATATTTGTGTTTTTATTCATCCAAGATCATGTAAGATCGTACATCACCTCTTGTATATTTTGATTTCACTAAATTAAATTTACCAGTTGAGTCGTCTAATTCTACAAAACATGATATAAGGTGTCCAGAATTTTTTTTAAAGGATGAGGAAGAATCCCTATATATTGAAAAAATAGTACTTATTTTAGGACTAGGAAATAAGGAACTTAGTACCAAAAGGGATAAATTCATGAAAAAAAACATAAACAAGATCCTACAAGTCGAAAATAAGAATACATCCAAACAAACATTGTAAATACTCATCGCCCCCTCCTAAGAAATCGCCCCCTCTTGAATATCTTCACCGCTGACTTCTGATGATTTGTTTAAAATCACCACACGAGTTGTTACACCTCATGCACAAACCCCATCCACACCACATCAGGATTTATCCCCATAATTAGGATCATAAACCTAGATAGCCATGTATCCGGAATCTACATCACATGGCCCCAGACCACCAAATATTTTCTCCCAATATACTCATGGAACACTTGTACAACTTACACTGAAATACTCATAATATGTCATTGGGAATTCAAGTGATCACTAATACTTATAGAAATTTTAATGTTTTAATTTTCCCTTAAAATTATCCATTGGTTTTATGGTGAAAGGTAATGATTAAATTATACAAAATATATAGATATTTCTATATTATTTTATTGAATTTTGATGTAAATTTTGAATCATGTTAAGAAAAAATTGGAAATTGGTTCACCAAGATGTCTTAAAACAACAATAATATTGATTTAGGAAAAGCATTCATGAGGTAAACCTTCTCTTATAGTGAGTAAATGTGAAGATTTTGTAAGGTGGTCAACAATAATCCATATGTCATAATTATTTAAAGGATTATTTAGTAATCCACTCATAAAGTCTATAGTAATGTCATCCATTTCCAAATAAAAATTGGTTTGGGTTAAATAAATCCTCTAGGATAAATTCTATCATTCTTTTCATATCTAAAAAACCAAAAATCATAACACATAATCAATAATTTCACGGTTCGTATTATACCACCCAAAATGTTCCTTCAATTCCCAATTAATCGGGGTGCTACCATGGATTATATAAAAATTTGAGTGATGAGAATCATCTTATAATTATTTTTTGGCTCATTTATTTAAAGAACACATAAACTCTTTCTAAATTTCACATATCCATATTCTTATAAGATATCATAAAATTTTTCATCATTCACAAAATTAATTTTCATTTGAAAATTCGTAATATCAGAATAAATTTTCTATAATTTCTAATAAATATGTTTTGGAAATAAATTAAAAAAAGGTGGTTTTTATGTGACATAAATTATTCTAATATCCATATTTAGAAAATCTATGAACACAGGTTCCTTATAAATTCACATTTTGGATATAACTCAATGATATTACCCACCTAATGAATATTCTATCTTATTTTCAATATCACATAGGTATTGTATTGAGAAATCATAATCCATGTGTAGTAAGAGTCCTCACCTTTGCCTCATATTGATGAATTTTTCAGAAAAAATATATCTTCACCTCTTATGGTCTATGAATATCTCATAAATATTTCTTAATAGAGGTAATGTATCCATATCATATAATAAATGATTATGGTTTCCAACTCATTATAAAGAGTTGGATAGCTCCATTAATGAGTCATTAACATATTTTATTCATTGGAAATTACTTTATCCATGTTCATAATGAAAAACCCATTTCCCTTCATTAATGAATCATTATATATCACAAATTCATCATTTACTGATGATAAATTCCATATGCGATCATCCACCAATATTCTATATAATCTTTAAAACAATCTCCACATTCCATTTTTTGTGATCATAACCCATTATTGAGTAATTTGGGTTAATGGGTTATCCAATTGTGGAAACTATTGTTCAAATCACAGATATTAACCTTCTAAACCAATGAAACAATGTACATTAGTTATGTTCATTGGTGTATGTAATTATTTCACTAACATTGTCTTTATAAGATCAACTAAGATTCCATTATTGATGAAAATATATAAAATTAAGGATTCTATTTGAATCCATAATTTACATTTTCAAAATATCACATATAGCTCCATATCTCTAAGTGTATCAATAATGATCCAAATGTGATTATCATGGTTCTCATATACATTAGGGTTCAAAAATTTGAAACAATTGGGTGTATAAATCCATTATCAAAAAACTCATTATGTTTCTATTCAAATAAACTAATTACATTGTGCCAATTATGTATAGATCCATTGATATAGGTATGACATTATGGATTAAATCAATGGAAAAATCAACATCACAATCTACTAGATGTCATGAAAATTCCACTTGAAATACATAAATGATTACCAATACAATAAAAGATCATTAAATTTGATTATTACCAATTTTATTCACATAATGTGTCCACTCTTCTTCCCCAACAATCTCCTTCAGAATAGTTACTCATGGTGGGTCTAGATATGAATCATATGATGAATTAACTCCTATATAGATATTGAATATTATATCCTCATCATGAATCAAAATTTCCTTCTCCTAGAAATAAATATTGGAATTATATATTGAAATTCAATCCATACTAGGGATTATATCACAATCAATAAAAGTTAAATAGTTATATATGATAATTGGTCATGTTTTTGTTTTATAATTGTAACTGACTGACACATCCTTATTTTGGTGAGAATACTACTATTGGTTTTTACTAACTATTTTATTCATAGGGTTCTAGAAATATATCTAATTGTATTTGAAGTCATGAGGTATAGAAAAAATTTTAATGGTAATGAAGTAATGAATGTATTACATAAATTTGAGTCTATCATTAATATACCTACCACCATATACTAAGGATCATTAACCATAGATATATGGGACTCTTAATATTGTACTTCTACCCTTATCTTTTTGTTGGTATGTTCCCTTAACATGTGGTAAATTGGTGTGAATAAGTCCCCATTTATCTATAGTTGAATTAATAGATAGTATTGGATTATTTCTTACCCAATTATTCATTATCCTTGTGACTCTTATAATTTTTCTTATAAAAAATATTCATTACCTACAGAAATTTTTCTAAGGCTTTATTTAATATAATTAACACCTTATTTAAATTGTTTCATTATTTTGTTCTTCTTTGAAACATTAAATTTTTCTTGGGTCTTAGTACTCATTTTCTTTTCTTGATTTCCATTGATGAAATAAGATATAGTAAATTCCATTTCTTATTTTGTGGAACATAATACTATTTAATCGTTTGATGAAATATTTAATGAAATCAGTTCTCTTTGGATTTTTGGTTTAATGTATTCAAATATCTCCATTCCATATGCACTATTCATTTTCCACCCAGTTATTATGGATTTTTGACCTCCACTAATCAATAGTTCCTCTAATAAAATACACTTTACGTATAATATTTTATCTTTCATGGCATCTCGAGGTCTATAATATCTTTTCAAGAGACTTAATCCATTTCATAGATACCACAGGATTAATAGATTTACTAAAATATGGGGTTTATGTCAAGTGAAATGATCAAATATAGGTTCATAGCTCCATGGAACATCATCTTTCTCCTAATGGGAATGGTTATTTGTCAAAACCTAGGTCAAAATCCCTAATATGTCCATGATCTATTCAGCTAAAACACTAGTTGTATTAACATTATCACCAGATAATTCCTTATATTGAACATTGGTATTTATTCCAATTTCATTGGTAGGATACATCTCTAAATAATGACACATGCTATGTTTTCTCATAAACATAATGAATTTTGACATAAAAAAATATAAAAATCCTCTAATTCAAAATTCTCTAAAATATAATAAGAGGTTATCCTAATTCTCTTGTTCGATATGTTCACTTAAAATCTAGTTACCAAGTTCTCTATTAAGACACTCTATGATTCCAACTATAAAGTCACCATACTCAGTAACTAAGAGTCATTGTATACTTTATTACATCAGAATTAGATTCAAGGGATATCAATTGGAGTGATCGACCAGTTTATTAGTATTTAAGATCTAGATACATACTTGATTCCCTTTTTAAATTGGATATTAAATTTAAAACATAATAAATTAAAATGTCTGTAATCTAATAAAATAAATCAATGAGTTCATATTCATATATTATGTTTAGGAACAAAATTATTGGTGATATAAAATGCTCAGTAAGGGACAAGTAAAGTTGAATATTTCGTGAGTGAAAAATGAATAATGAATGTGGAAAGGAAAATAACAAGAAGCGCCTTATGTTTAATCAATAAATTGATTTAATAACTCATCCATGGATAAAATCAAAATAGTAAACTCAGAGAAAATATTAATTTAATTCTCAATGAAAAAAATTAATAATATTAGGTGTCATGATATCAAACATTTTGATATCATTACCATTAATACCTTGTCCCATGTTAATTTAAACTACTAGTATAAAATAATAATAATAAACCCTTTTAATAATTTAATTTGACTAGTTTATCTCATGAGACATGTTAATTTATTGAGGGGAAACATAATTCTAGGCCCCAACCATCATTTCGTGTCCAATAGATACCTCATATTTTGAATTATCAATTTATCTTCATAAATAGTATTCCTTACCAATAAATGTTTCTATTGAATAATGAATAAGAAAAATTAGTATTCCCTTACTCTATTAGAAAACATTCAATGTAAATCACTATATATAGAAAAAGTATCTAGTTTATTAAATAATCATATCCAAAAAAAATAATGGGGTTATATAATATAAATATGATTTCCAATGATCATAAGAAAGTTATTTACTCAATAGAATGTTAAAAACCCAAAAATTTATAAGAGGTAAATGATAACTAACAAATCATCATAAATATTTGTTTTTTAATAAATTATTATCCTTTGTAAAAATAAATAAAATTGAAGTCAAATATTAAAAAAGTTTCTTTAATGAGTATTTTTGTAAAACCATGGAAATATTATTGAATATTTTAAGAGTGTAAAATTTTTATGGTGATGGGAAAATATGTTAACATCACATATATTAATAAATCCATTATAATTTTTGTGGGAAAAAAATTAAAAAAAATAAACATCTTGGAAAAAATTATAAATATTGCATTAAAATATTTTAAAAGGTTAGGGATATCATATACTATCTTCAATAAATCACATGAGTAAAGAATTAATTTTGTGATATTATTTTGAAAAATATTTTCATGAAATAAAAATATACCCAATAAATGAGTTAATTAATATAAGGTTTTATGTTAAACATTTCATTGCAGGATTAATGAACCAATGAGATGAAAATTTGAAAGAAAATATGGAGAGTACTTGAATATCAAGATGATTATAAAATATATTTATTTTATGAGGGATATATTAATATATTTTTTTATGAAAATATTGTGAAATCCTAAAAATGAGATTGTAAAATAAAATTTTACCTCTTTTGTAACATTAAAATTGTAAAATTTTGAAAGAATAAATAAAAATTGAAAGATAAACCATAATTAATAAGTATTTATTAATTATAAATAAATCAAATGTGATCTATGTACAACACATGAAATTATATAGTTTCAAAATACCAAATATGTCTTAATGGGTTGGAAATTTAGATTAAATCTCTTACCTCATGTTTCCCCTTAGTTAAACACGATTTAAAATCTTGTGTAAAGGTTCTATAAATGTTATTATTTTTAAAAAAATTAATATTAATTTTTAAAAAATATTATATGATCCTATTATAAAATATTATAAACCATTTGTTTCAATTCTTTATTATAATAAATATTTTGGGAGTTAACTTCTTTATTCAATCAAACATGTTTTTTTTTATGCTCCTTATACGTTTATTATGGATTCATGATATATAGAATTTGAATAATAATATAAATTTAGTATTATATATATATATATATATATATATATATATTCATCCATAAAATGTTGAGGTAGTAAAATGAATTACATCGTTCATTGAGATGGTAGGCCATACATATACAAGAATGTTATTTTTACTTTTCGATAGATCAGAAGAGATAAGGGTAAATAATATTTAACATTTAAAAATAAATTCCATATTATATATATATATATTAATTAAATATTTTAATATTACAATCCATGTAAATTTGAAATGAAAAAAATAATCGCATAGCTTTGTGAAGGTGTAGTCCACACGTAACCATGAGTGACGTTATTTTTTTCAAAGTATTTGAAGGTAATAAGGATGATATGATATTATAATTCCAAAATAATATTTATTTTATAAAAATAAGACATAAAAATTATTATAATCTATATATCTTATAGGTAAAATTCTGGCGAAACACAAATGACACTACAATGTTCAGATGGTAAGTCATACATACGCACGAGCAGTGTTTTTTCTTTCCATCCGATGGAAACTATTTTCAGAATGGTTTTAAAATAATCATTATAACATATTATTATGTTTATGATACTAGAGTAACTATTTAAGAATGATTAAAATTGATTTACAGTATGTAGAAGATGAACTAAGTTTGAAATAGTCTATAAATATGATTACCTCATCCTTGGTAGAATTCCTTTAGATCTCAACATATTGTACCTACTAATTGAATTTTATAAGAAACATGAACTCTAGAACCTATATAATTTTTTCAGAATATAAATGGGTAATTTTTGGCGAGATACATTTTTAAATGTGGTCTAATTAATAGAGATATGGTGTGTCCTTTTATAACCATAGGGACTTCATTGAATTTCATAAGGAATTAAATTAATATAAATTATATTTTATGCTAAAATGGTTCAAAATTGGTTCAATTGAAATAAAATATGATGATCATCTAAAATCCTCTCATATAATAAATTTTCTATGAGTTTTGGTTATGTTTTAACCCTTATCTCAATGATTTTTTCCCTTATTAATCTTTTTCATGATTATTGCAATATAAAAGATTTCTAACATTTAAGGGTTGTGAATTTTACTAGAAAAGGAAAATAGAATCATAAATTTATCTTGGATGAAATTTTAAGCCATATATAACTATCGTGGATAAAGATATTATTTTTATGAGTTTAAATAAGTTAATAAAATATTATTTATCATAAAATTTAATTAATGTGATTTTTTTAAACTACAAAAATATTTTGACTTTAAAGCATCTTGAAGGAAATTGAATTTAAATATAAGCCATTAACACATCCATAATATTTTATAATTATATATACTTTTTTTCTATAGACTAAATCACCCAAATTGTGTTACTTATAAAAAATTTAAAATAATTTATTTAATTTTTACATAAATTGAATAAATTTTGTATTATAATTTCTTATGAATTTAGGATAATTATTCAATAATTAAAAAATAAAAAAAATTACCATGATAAAACAAATTAATCATGTAAAAAATATTCTTTTAGATTAACCTATAACTTTTTTAACATTATTGGACCAAATCAAAAGTCATTAAAAGAAAGATATTGATAGTTTGGAATTTCTTTTACATTAAATAAGATAAAGGTCATTATTAAATTCAAATGGAACCAAAATGTAATATAGTCAAATTCAGGATGGATATAGATAAATTAAACACATATAATAAAATAAATTCATGTATTTTGCTAATTTTTAATTCATTTACCAATTATATTAATATTTTCTTATCAAATCTACCTTTTACCAATGTGATACATTTACCAAATTCAATATTCAAAATTTCTAAAAAATGATATTATTTAAAAAATAGGAGCCTCAGAATTCAAAATATAATAACAATTTTTTGGATTAATTTTATATGAGTTTTATAAAATATTTTTAATGAAATTTCATAATGTGTAATGATAAAAATTTGTTAGATATCTATTTTTTAAGCATAAAAATTAAATTTTTTCAATATCATGAAAATTATTGATTCAAATTAAATTATTCAATATAAAATGGATCATATGTTACAATAAGAAGAATATAAAAACAATATTATGGCTTTTAAAATGCATTATTTAATGAAAAAATTATAGTATGCAAAAAATCATCATTTTTCACAATTTATATAATAATAAATTATTTTTAAAAAATTTCAAAATTACTTCTTGAAATAATTATGATATAATGATTTCTGAAATAAAATTAATTTAAGACAAGTAAATATAAAAAAAATTAGTAATTAAATTTAGTCACATTATTGAATAAAACTATATAAATTTTTCTATTGTATCTTACAAAATATATGCTTACTACAACTGAAACTCATATGTTACAAGTTATTTTTGAAGATGCTCACCACAATTTTGGGAAAATTATATGATTTAGTTTGAACGAATATTATCAGATATGATGGGATTTTATTTAAAGAAAAATGGTCAAATTGTATTTCGTAAGAATATATAATTATATTATGGATTTATGGTGATTTAGTTTATTTAGAGAAATAGTTACTGTATTTGAGAGGTTATATTATTGTGGAATATACATTTTAAGGTATATGAATTTATCGTTTCCTAATATTCGTTTGATATAAATGTTTAATTAATATTATAAGAATTTTTGGTCAAATCCATCTAAAATTTGGGTATCAAACTCGGTTGGGAATATTTTAATCACTGTTAAGGATAGTTATTTTTATAATGATCAATTTTGAAAAATGGATATTATTGTTGGGGATTTCAATATTAATGTTTTATTTTTTTCAAATAAAGAATTATTCATTCTGTCAATTATCTTATTCTTACCATTTTGGATTTGCTGGTTTTAGTTAATGTAAAATGATAAGAAGAATATATTTTTATTTATAATTGTATTATTTGAAAATTTGGAAGTATATTTTAGTGTAATAAATAGTAAAAATTAATCTTAAATGCTCATCATTGGAAGAAATTGACTATATTTTTGGGAAAATTGATTAATGGACTAAATTTTACTTGAAATGTAAATATGTTTCATTATTTTTATATTATAGATATTTAAATAAATTTATAAACTCTAGGAAAATTATCTTGAAGAAAAAACTATAACGATATTACATTCATTTTTGATGAATTGATGATCAATATTACACCTCATTTATTTGCAGTTTTCTGGTCAATAACATTGACATTAACATCCAATTTATTATGATCATTGTTTTTAATGATTACTATCATTATTTGAACATTAGTTTTTCTTCCATTACTATATTTTCAATTTCTAAAAAAGGTCCCCAATTTGGAAATCTATTTTGTGTTATTATTTGTTCTCTTCATCATTTCCTTTTGTTGTTTTCAATAAAATGTTTTATTAGGACATTTAATGATGTTGGGTTTCTACATGGTATTTTCAAAATGAAAACACCTGATTATTTATATCATGTTCAAATTGTAAGGATGATATTTAATAAAATACATATAATGAAATATCTAAATATTATAAAAGTAAACAATATTTGATAATGTATACAACAAACAACAACAATCTAAGAGGAACTAGAAAATATTATTATGTAAATATTAAAAGTATAACCTAATCATTGAATTAGAGGTTATGAATAGAAATTAAAAAATTAAAAATATATATAATGCATATAACCAATAAAAAATTCATTAATTCTTTGGAAATAATAATTCAATTTTCTCTAATGTAGTTTTATACTTCAAAATTTGGTTTTCGTCAAAAAAAAATTATTTTTTAGGAAATAATAATATAATTAGCCTCTATAAAAGGTAGTAATTTTATTTTATAAGGAAAATATATATTTCTAGAAATAATAATATCACTATTATCTTATGGTTATGTTTTTTTTTTCTAAAAATATTTATTTTTAATAAATAATCAAAAATATCACTTTTTGCAAAACTCTAATTTTTTCATTAAAAAGTCCCATAATGCATGGAATATTATAATAAATTAAAATTATAAACATTAAATTATAAATAATGCCATTAATTACAATGTTATAGGCAGTATACTTTATTTTTTGTATAAGATCAATTTTGGGCATAAAAATGCAATTATCTAACAACTATTTCCATTGTATTTTAAACATTTATATTAAAATGTTTTTTTAGATTTGATGATTTTAAATTAATTATTTTTAATTATTTTTTTATTCATAAATTTATTTTTTTTTCTAGGATTAATGATTGGGATTTTTCTAAAATTGAAAAAAAAAAATGAAAAGTAAAACCATATAGATTTTATAAAATTTTAAATTATTTTTTATATTAATAAGAAATAAAATGTATATAAAGTTTTATTGAACTTATTTAATGAGTTTTTTATTATAATAATATAACATTATTATATTAAATTAATTTAAACCTTATAAATTGGAATTCATTCCCTGATAAATATGAAAATATTTATCAGTGTCGACGTAGTGCTTGCGGAGCACCCGAAAAGTTCAATTTGGGGTCCTAAAGATAATATTTCATTACGTATAACTTTATTCCTTACTGGTTTAATATATAATGTTTATTATTGATTTTTTTATGTGTGTATTGATGTTTTTTAGTTATAAAAAAAAAATTTCCAAATGATTTAGAAATTCTTCAACAAAGTCTATAAATGTCGAAATAACATATTAAATAATTTTTCATGACATAGATGTGAGAAAATATAAATATTTAATTAATATAAAGAATAATATTTAAAAATTGATTTAATTTTTTGATGTATATTTATGTTTAAATTTTAGAGATTAAATTATTACCTTAAACGATTATGCAACACCGACACAGTTCTTGTGCAAGTAGTATAAAATTAAGGTAAATGATTTTAGAAACTATAAATGTAATTTTTTGGGTGAGATATAGTTTCAAAAAAATTAAGATAAATTGAACATATTAATAATTATTAATTGTTTAAATTTAATTTTAGTAACATTCTTGTTGTTTTCAAAGTGACATTTTGTGAATTGATCTTAAAAATGTCTTTAATATTATTTTATTTCAAATATATGTTTTTAAATTATTTGAAAACATAAAAATATTTCAAGGATAAAATTATGGTGTTAAATTCTCTAAAATTTCATTTATTTTAAATTTACAAACCAATTGGAACCTTGTCATTAAAAATATAACCCTTTATTATTGAAAATTTCATTATAATGGTTAAGGATAGAATTGGTTAACCAGGAGATTAAACTAAATTATTAGGTTTATAATGATATATAAAAATATAAAATTATTTCTGGATGATTAAATTAACATATAATCAATAATTTATAATTAATTTTTAAAAAAAACATTTTAAATGATATTGAAACAAACTATATTTTCATATTTCGTGTATTTAGAAAAAGGAAATTAATGATATTTTATGATAACAAATATTTTAATCAATTATTTAAAATTCATAAATTTCCAATAATAGTCCAAGTGAATTATATGTGATTTAAATTACCAATCATTGTCTATTTTTGTTCATTTTTACTTTCATATTAACAATACTGACCCCAAAAGTTTAAACTAAATATATATATTATTGAAATTGTCTAAATGATTAACAAGGGGTTAAAAGAATGAGATATGAGTGAAAAAACAATTATCTAAATTTTATTATGTCGGAGTATTTAGAATCATAACAATAATATAATTTTATATCCACTTTATGATTAATATTAATTTTTATTAATGTAATTCCTTATAAATTATAAGAATACCTCTCACCTCACATATAAAATGGAACCTCCTCTACTCATTTCATCACAAATTTTCAAAAAAACTATCTCATTAAAATCCTTTCAAAAATAATTTTATATCAAATCTCTCCATGTTCTATTGGTATTTCTTTATTAATACTAACTTTATAGGTTTAAAGGGGGAAAACGAGGGTTTCCATTGAAGAGGAATTGTTTTTACCTAAATGGTTTAGTTTTGTATCTTCCTCTACCTCATTAAAATATTCTTTAGAGAATCTAAAATTATATAATAATTATATTACATGTGCTGAAATGTTTTTATGTTCTTGTAAAATCCTATATCCATCTCCTTTATAAGTAAAAAGGGAACTGAATCAATTGTTTGGGTGTATAGTGGACTACCTTCTCGTGAACCAATGTAATTTTCTTTATACCACTACATATTATGGATATAGATTTATGGACTAAATTTATATATATAATATTCATGGAATAATCAAAATTATTCAAATATAATAAATCATCTATTTTATTACATTTGCGTATATTGAAAAATGATTACATCACCCTTTCGTATGTGTGGATTATCACAACCGCAGAGCGATGTGATTCATTTTTAATAACCATATAACATGGATGCTATATATATGGGTATTTAATTGATATAATATGATAGTTATGAAATAATAATCATTCTAGTGTCATAAAATAACACTTACCGTGTTCCACCTTGTTTTTTGAAAATTGTAAACATTACTTATGCATATGTATGTCCAAGTGTCTCATTAATTGAAACTAAATAATTTTTCATAACATTCATTCATAGAAGGTTTCAAAAGTATAATTTATGTATAAATATGGTATTTCTTCCATTATTATTATTCTTAAGATGATAACATAATGAACAAATTGATCATAGTCAACTTACTAATGAATGCTTACACATATGAGCGGAATATCATCAAAACATCTTCCAAAAAAATAATTGATGAAGTAATTTGATATGAAATAGTAATAAATAATTTAAAGGAATAATAAACTTAGAAGATCATATTTATAAAATAAATTATTAATATAATTTTATTATACATGGTGAAAAATAATGTATGTGATGAGTCGTACTCGAGGTAAGGGGCACTGTACCTAACAAACACTATTTTTAATTTTTTTAATGATATAATTTCTTAATAATATTATTTCATGTACATATTAGTAAAATAAATTTATTAATTTATTTATATAAATCTGAATAAATTATAATTTATAATTTTTTAATTTTCTAAAAAAATTTTCTAATAGAATATTTTTGTGAAATGTTTTAACTTTCATTAAAAATGGAAAATTAAATGTTCTATTTTAATATATATGTATTCTATTGATATTAATTACAACACAAATGTTATTTGATGTTTTTCATACATCACAAGATTATTTTTGGACCACAAAAAAATCACTCTATTCATTTTTTAAGGGTATTTTAATTTTTAAAAAAAATTGAAAATAAAATTTTCTTTCAATATCCAAAAGTGTTTTTCATATGCATTCAAAAAAGTTTATCAATGGATTTTTTATAAAAAGAAAAAAATTCAAATTTTTTTATTCATGGTATTGTCCATGAAATGTGTTTATAATGATGGGTTATTTTGATTTCACTCATGATGATGGGTGAGCCGAATATGGAACATGGTGATGGTTGATACATATATAGTTTTTCAATGAATTGGCTAATGATTATGTTCTTTAGAGAATTATGTTGGAAGTTGATCATATTTGTTAATCCATATTTAAGGTTTATTGTAAGGGTTCAATGAATATGATATCCCAAGTATCCTACATAACTTTTTACTTCTTTTTAATGAGTTTACCTATAAATGGTTTGAGTTCAAAGGTATGTAAATGATCGTTTAGTTTAAAGAAAGAATTACACCCATATATGATAAAAATAAATGTTTTGATGAAAATATTTTTATGGGTTATAATTTCTTACAAAATAACCTTTGGGATAGGATTTTTCTTTTAAAATTTCATATATTTTTTTATGAATTTAGAAGTGAAACACATTTCATGTGTATATAAATAATTATTTCACTTCAAAGTTATTTATTTTAATGGAAAACCACCTTTTATGATATCATTGTTTTAAAATGGACTAAAGAGTTTATTTATTATTTTTTATATCACTTACTATTATTTTTTCCACCTATTGAGTCAATAAGGTCTTACTTATGAATTTTCCATTCCTTCATGTTTGGGGGAGATTGTTGACTCAACAAGGTCTCTTTATGACTTTACCATTCTTTCTTGTTTTAAATTCACAAACACCTTATCTCAAGGAAAATCTCATTTTACCCTATACTTTATTTTCATAAGGAAAATTTTCATTCCCCAAGTAAATTTATCCTTAGCATGTTTTCATTGTTCGTATCATAATCTTTCTAAGTGTAAAATTCGGTTTGTAGCCAAAACCTCAGAATCTTATATTTACCATGATATGAAGCATTTTGTTTTAGGATCCAAATTCTCTAAATTTTGACTCCAAACTCTTTTGAGTTCTGACTCTGAGTTCTCTGAATTCAGACTCTGGACTCTTCTGATTTCTAACTCCGAGTTCTCTAAATTTAGATTCCGAACTTCTGAGTTCTAACTCCAAATTCTGAATACAAGTTCTGATTACGAACGCTTATGAATACGAACTCTGAATTCATTTTATGATTTCTTCTGAGTTCTGACACCAAATTTAGGATATGAATTCTTATGAGTTATGACTCCGAATACTAATAAATTCTGACTCCAAACTTTGTAAGTTCTGACTCCGAATTCTCATGAACTCTAACTCCAAACTTTGTAAGTTCAAGTTACAGATTCTTTTGAATATAGACTCTGAATGTTTATTTTATAACATTATGAATATTTTATTTTGGTAATGTAACCATATTTTTTCTTACACTTGTTTTTTTTATAAAACTATGTCTTTCATTCAGTTACTAACTAACCGTTGTTTGAGTGACACGTGTATATGTCCCTCGGAAATTCAAGGAAAAATATGACCATTGGAAGAGGGAGTCGACCATTGGTGGTGTGCCTATAAATAGGAGCTCATTTGAAAAGAGCTCAACACTGTCCTATGGCTCTAGAGATTACATGTTGTTGAAGTGATTTCTAGAAAGAGACTCCCATGCTTAGTGCATATTGAACATCTTGTTCAGATTTTCTTTGTGGGACTGCAAATGTTGCTGATTACATTCGAGGTCTTCTAGGGATATGAAGATATAGGTATCAACTACCTTGAAGTTGAGGGCTTGTAGGGATATCAAGACACACTTTGATCTTCATATCGAGGGCTTACCCTGGTGAGGGTAAGACAGACTTTATTGAATATATAAATCAATGTATGTTTATCCAAGGTTTTTGGATACCCTTCTCTTTGGGTTAAAATATTTACTGCTATTACTTTTTTTTGTTAAAATTTTTCCGCTACATTTTATTTTTCGATAAAAGTATAACTATCTTATACTTCCTTATACTTGTACTCTGATTTAGTAAGATTCTCTACTCTTTAAGGTAGAATCTTTATCATTGTAAACCTTCATTAAGTTTCATTTTCCTAAACCATATTTCTGTATTCACTTTCTTGGAATCATAATTATGGATTCAAGAAAATGTGTAGAACTAAAGGATTTTTGAATTACCTTGTTTAACTTTGTTAGACATAACCATCTTTATAAGTTCCAAATTAATTTTTAAAAGTATACAATTAACCCCCCCCCCTCTTGTATATTGAGTATCACTAGATACTACATTCATTGTCTCTATTATTTCGATCCTACATTTGGTATTATAGAGTATATCAAACTCACATACCATCTAAAAAATTATTATCAGAGCATTTGTTCAATCTGAATTAATCTCATGATTAGATTCTGAAGACAATTCTTCTTCTTCTTATTTTCATAATCAGTTTTTCGGACATGTAATGTTCAGATTCATTTTTTCTTAGAGTTACTCTTGTTCTATATTTTTCTTACTGAGGAATACTTTCCTTGTTTAAAAACATTTCTATTAACAAGTTTTTGTGGAAATAGTTTTCTTAAAGATGGAAGGAATCAATGTTGGTTCCATAGACAATCTCAATCCAACCAGACCACATATTTTTTATGTGAATGATTATGAATATTAGATAGATTGCATGAAGACATTTATTATCAATACTAGAGTGGATAATTTTGTTATACATATTGGAGGTTATAAAATTCCTGACAAGTTATTACTTTCACCAATCAAGAAAACCATGAGTATCAAATGAATTGTAAGGTACGCAATACTTTTCTTTGTTCTATGACTAGAAATATATATATCCAAATTTCATCTTGTGAAGTAGCGAATTTTATTTGGAAGAAACTTGAAGTTACACACTTTAGAACATCCATAGTTAATGAAACTAGAGGAGCCATGCTCAGAGCTGAATACCATGGCCTTAACTTTCCTTATGGAGAACCCATATGTAAGGTGCAACAAAGATTCATGACTATTGTGAATAGTTTATAATCTATGTGTGAGAAAGGGTTAGATGATTAAGCCCTTGTTGATAAGATCATAGACATCATGCCCAATGAGTGGGAATCCAATAGAACTGTTATTGATGAAAATATAAA
The DNA here is from genome assembly GCA_963277665.1 of Viscum album. NCBI lineage: Eukaryota > Viridiplantae > Streptophyta > Magnoliopsida > Santalales > Viscaceae > Viscum > Viscum album. The sequence continues at coordinate 1,286,374,446 of OY728141.1, forward strand.
GGTTACTCAGATTTCTCTTGATGAACTTTTTGGAACTCTTCTTCAACATGAGACCTGAATGAAGAGAGATTCTGATAATGTAAAGAAGAAGAATGGGAATGGCAGTGTTTCTTTTACTACAACTTCAAATCATATTAAATCCAAGACTCCTGAAAGAGTTACTAGATCTAAATCTAAGAAGGTTATTATTCAATGTAAATCTAGTGGAAGTGAATCTTCAGAAACTGAGTTAGCAAATCTTTCTCAAAGTATGAACAAGATTGTTAGACAGAAGAACATCCAATCCAAATATAAGAAGAAGGAAAGGAATGATAAGAAAGATTCAGAATTTACATGTTATGAATTCAAGAGATATGGACATATAAGACCTGATTGTACTATTTTTAATATAATAGAAATAAAGGAAAATCATTCTGAGAGAAACAGAAAGAAGTACTACAAAGCTAAAGCTAAGAAATTCTTGAAAGCAAATGACACCTGGAGTGCCAGTGGTGGAGACTCTTCAGATGAATCATCAGATTACGAATCTTCTGGACAAAATAATCTTGGTCTAATAGAGAGACTACCTATTGACAATAATTGCTTAATGGCTAAGGTACACAATGTTGAATCAATGACCACTGTTTCTTTAAATGAAAACTATAGTGATAGTAAATACTATAACTCTTCAGATGAATAATCTTCTTCTGATGAAGATAATATTTTACCTACCTATGAAGAAGTTTCTAGGTTTTCCAAGCTCCTTGATATTGAGAATTAAAAACTCTTGAAAAACCTTGATAAGGAAAATTTTAGGAATACTATTCTTACAAAGGAAATAACAGATCTTTCTAAATATCTTGATAAAAAAATTATTGATTTTGAAAGTATTTCAGAAAAAATTATGGAAGTAAATTCTAAGAAGAATAAACTTTAAAAAGATCTAGAAAAGGTAATTTCTAAGAAAAATGTTTTTGAGCCTAACTCTAGTCCAAAATCAAATGTTTTATAAGATAAGAACTTGGTTATCAAACAAAAATCCGAAATTTTTCCCTTGAGGAAGTGTTTTTCAAACTTTACCTTAGGTAAGAAAATTTTTGATAAGATGTACTCTCAAATGCAACCTCTAAGGAATAATTATGGTTTTGGATATACTAATTCCAAAACAATTTTTAGTAACAATTATTTTGTTCCCCAAAGTGCTCCATTCTATACTAAATGTCAGTGCGGTGGGCATTGGGCAAAAAATTGTTCCCTAAAAAAAACTCAATCATTAGGATTTTATAAATCCTATTTTTCTAAAAAAATATGGGTGCCTAAAATTTTGCTTTCAAAAATTTTTGGATCCAAGAAAGTTTGGGTTCCGAAATTCTAACTCTTTTGTTTTTAGGAAAATAGAGAGGGTACCAATAGCAATATTTGGTACATGGATAGTGGATGTTTCTGACATATGACTGGTAACAAAAACTACTTTGAAAATATTATCAATACAAAAGGAGTAAAAGTAACTTTCAGAGATAATGCTCAGGGAGAAATTATTGGTATAGTTAACATCATTCTTCTTAAAAAACATTGATTTCAAATGTTTTATTTGTTAAGGGTCTTAAGCACAACCTCATTAGCATAAACCAATTATGTGATGAAGTTTACCTTTTGAATTTTATGAATGACAAGTTCTTAGTACATAATTCCAAGGAATAGTATATTTTATCTTCTCATAGGCAAGAAAATGTATACACACTAAAATTAGAAGGCCTTATGAGTCAAGATCTACCTTGACTTAGTGTAATGGAAGGTCACTCTTGGTTGTGGCATAGAATGTTAGAACACTGTAACCTTAAGAACCTATGAAAACTTTCTAAGAGAATATTAGTTAAGGATCTACCAGAGCTTATATTTTATTCTTTAAAAGTTTGTGATCCTTGTTAATATGGAAAGCAACATAAATATGGTTTTAAATAAATCGGTGAAGTCTCAAATACTGATTCATTACAGTTAGTGCATATGGATCTTTTTGGTCCTACGCAAACTGGAATCTTTGGAGGCAAGTATTATGTATTTGTTTTAACTGATGATTACACTAGATTTACGTGGGTCTATTTTATAGCAAAGAAGTCTAAAGTTTTTTCGTGTTTCAAAATTTATAGAGCCCATGTTAAAAATGAGAATACCCTTACATTGAAAACTATTCATAGTTATCATGGAGAAAAATTTCAAAATTCTGATTTTGAAACTTTTTGCAGTAGAAAAGGCATTACTCACAATTTCTCGTCACCAAGAACTCCACAAAAAAATGGTGTTGTTGAAAGAAGAAATCGAATTCTTCCAGAGATAATAAGAACCATGTTGAGTGAATATTCTATAGCAAAATATTTTTGGGATGAAGCTATAAGTACTGCTTGTTATACTATATACCATGTTTTAATTATACCTTTTCTTAATAAAACCCCTTGTGATTTATGGAATGGTAGAAAACCTAGACTTTACTACTTCAAGGTTTTTGATTTCAAGTTATTAATTTTGAATACTAAAGATAATCTACACAAATTCGCACCAAAATCTGATGAAGGAATTTTCTTAGGCTACTCAATAACTTCTAAGAATTTTAGAGTTTTCAATAAAAACAATTGTATAGTTGAAGAGACAGTTCATGTAAAATTTGATGAAACTGATCCTTTTGTTTTTAAACAACCCCAACCTACATCTTTAAATGTGTTTTCAAAAACTGATTATCATCCCTTGTTAGAAGATCCTTATGATAAGAAAAATTTCCATGAAAATGTTTCTGAAGCATTTACCCCAAAATATTTCCTACCCTATGTTGATGAACATGTTTAAAGAAACCCAAATCAGTTGTTTCTAAAGAATCATCCTAGTGATAGTATTGTTGGCGATGTGAATCAACCTGTAAGGGCTAGAAGTTCCTTAAGAAACGAAGTAGAATATCTACCATTCCTTTCCCAATTAGAACCAAAAAGCACTGATGAAGCTTTAGGTGATGATGATTAGATTAATTCCATGAAAGATGAACTAAATTAATTCGAAAGGAATAAATTCTGGACCTTGGTTGAAAGACCTAAGGAAACTTCTATTATTAGACTAAAATGGGTCTTCAGAAATAAGTGTGATGAAAATGGAATCATAGTTAGAAATAAAGCTAGATTAGTTGATAAAGGCTATAATCAACATGAGGGAATATACTATGAATAATCCTATTCTCCAATAGATAGACTTGAATCTATTCAAATCTTACTTGCCTTTGCAGCATTCTTCAATTTCAAACTTTTTCAAATGGATTTGAAATGTGATTTCATTAACGGCTATGTTCAAGAAGAAGTTTTTGTTGAACAACCTCTTGGTTTTGAAGATACAAAACATCCTCATCATGTTTCTAGACTTACCAAAGCTTTGTATAGACTTAAGAAATCCCCTTGAGCCTAGTATGATTGACTTACAGGATTTTTGCTTCAAAATAATTATGTTAAGGGAAATGCAGATCCAACCCTTTTTATAAAAAAATATAAGATAAAAAATTTTATTGGTCAAATTTATATTGATGACATTATATTTGGTTCAACTCAGCAATCATTAACTGATTATTTTATGGATCTAATGAAATTTGAGTTTGAAATGAGTATGATGGGTGAGTTGTCTTTTTCCTTGGTTTTCAAATTTCTCAAAAACCAGAAGGAATCTATATATCACAACATAATTATATTAAAGATCTTCTTAAAAAGTATGGATATGACAACACTAAGAGTATAAGTACTTCTATCAGTACCTCAAATGCACTTGATCTTGATAAATATGGGAAACCAGTAGATCAAACATCTATTAGAGGTATGACAGAAAGTTTACATTACTTGACAGCTAGTCATCCAGACTTAATGTTTTCATTATGCTTATGTTCAATATATCAATCCAATCCTAAGGAATCTTATTTAAAGGTAGTGAAAAGAATATTTTTCTACTTAAAGGGAACCATGGATTTAGGACTCTTTTATACTTCTATAAATGATTTTGTTCTAAAAAAATTCAGATGCTGACTTTGGTGGATGTAAAATGGATAGAAAGAGTACATCTGAAACTTATCATTTCTTAGGAGATTCTTTAGTTTCTTGGTATTGCAAGAAGTAACACTCAGTATAACGTTCCACTACTGAAGTTGAATATGTAGAAGCTGGAAGTTATTGTGCTCAAGTGTTGTGGAAGCAACACACACTCACAGACTATGGTATGAGTTTTACCAAAACACAAATTTTGTGTGATAATAAAAGTGTCATTTCCCTTAGTGAAAACTATTCACATCACTCTCGTGAAAAACACATAGATATTAGGCATCACTTTCTTTGTGATCACACACAAAAAGGAGATGTCATTATTCAATTTATCAGAATGCAAGATCAACTTGCGGATATTTTCACAAAATTTTTACCCTCCGATATATTTGAATACATTAAATAGAAGTTAAGAAATGATAATTGTAAGGTAATCCTCCTTGTTAAATTTCTGTTGAAACCAATCTCCTTACATTAATAAACTCCTTTTTATTGGGGGACTACATTTTATTGTTAGTTTTCAAAAAAATCGTAACGAAGTTTTCAAAAAAATTCGTAATGAAGTTTTCAAAAAAAATTCTTGTAATGAAGTTTTCAAAAAAAATTATGTAATGAAGTTTTCAAATTTTTTATAGTTGAAATTTTCTTAATGAAGATTTTCGTATTTGAGATTTTCATAATGAAAATTTTCATAATGAAGATTTTTGTAATGAAGATTTTTGTAATGAAGATTTTTGTAATCAAGATTTTTGTACTCAAATTTTTTTATCGTAATAGAGTTTTTTTTCATAGTCAAGTTTTTTTTCCAGAATCTAAAGTTCTTTAAGAAGATTATTACCTATTACGAATAATATTCCTGGAAATCCGAAGGGTATGTATTTTTCTTAATTTTTCATAGTCATCATTTACTTTCTAGTATTTTCTTTTGTGTTTTTAATTTTTCAGATTCTAGTTTCCTTAAATCCGATTTTTTTCCTTTAAAAAAACCTCAAAATACCGGATCCTACCAAAAATTTTTGTGGCTATCATTTCAACCGTCAGATATAATTAAAATATTTATCAGTCGTTGGATTGTCTTTTGAAGATCAATTGTCGCTTATAAAACCTATATAAAGGACCCTCAAAGGGTTGTCCCACATCAGTTTTCAAGCCTTTGCATGCCAAAGCTCTTCCCTCCTTTCAAAATCTCGTTCTGAATCTCTCAAATCTTGATTAAATCCGAATGTCTGGTGAAGTTCCTTCTCAAGATATGTCAACTGTCAATTCGATTTCAGAGTGGCATATTTATAGAGAGAGGTTGGTGCATCCGAATTTCTTCAACAAGTATGATTCTATAATCTCAAAGAATGTCAAACTCAATGGATGGGAGAGAGTTTTCATATCAAAGCTAGGAGCTTAAGAATTGGTGTATCCAGATCTGCTTATTGAGTTCTATGAATTACATAGTTTCTTTAAGGAAGAAAGCAGATAGAAGTTTTCCTTTAAAAGATATGGTAAGACCTATGCCCTATCATATAAAAAGGCAGCCAGTTTGGTTGGAATTCCATTTGATGGGGAAGCTGAGTTCTATTTGAATAAATTTCCATATGTACAACGGTGTTTTTTAAAATTAAAATCTATGGAGTGTCTTGGACTTCCAGATATCAAAACTGAAAAGATTTCTCATCTGACTACAAATAATTAGATCCTTTAATTATGGGTTCAAGGTTTTATTGTTTCGAGAAAATGAGATAAGGACACCTTAAAGAAGAGTGAAATATTCATCATATATTTTTTTGTGAATCTGAGAAAGATAAACTTGATGAAGCATATTCTCATTACAATAGAGAATATTAAGAATGGGAACTTGAAAGCTCATATTATCAGGTACCTATCCATCCAATCTAAGTTAATTGTTTGGTTCCTTGAGTCCTTTAAGATTCTTTGAAATTCTAAACTGAGGAAATTAAAAGTCATGATAATCAGTGATTATAATCTCAAGAGGATGAAAGTTGGTTTTTATAAGGAGTTAGGATAATTCTATGACTTACTAGAGGGGGAATCTGAAGCTATTCTAAAGGAACAGGAAGTTCCTGAACCATCAAAAAAGGGAGGAAAGAAGAGGAAGTTGGAGGAAGTGGATGAAGAAGGGAAACCCCCTAAAGCTAATGAAGCTCAATTTGCACCTCCAAATCCCAAGAAGCAGAAAGCCTATCTAGATGAGGTTGTAGCCAAGTGGAGGGAAGACAAAAAAATCAAAAGGAAGGAGAACCATAGTTTGGTTTGGATCCTGCTGAGGCCAAGGCTTTGAAAGAAAAGACAACAAATGATCTTGAGAAGCAAGCTAAGAAAAAGAAGCAAAAGAAAATGATGTCTAGGATGGAGATTGTGCAATCCTATCTGAGGGATACTGAAATAGTATATGAACAAATTCTGGTACCAGAATCCTTCATGGTAGAAAGTTTAACTGAGACTCTGGGGAAGAAGTTCATGACTCTGGAAAAATCACAAGATAAGGATGTTGAAAAAGAAGTTGTCGAAGAAGTAGAAGAAGAAGCTGAAAGTAGTGGGGATATATAAGATTTTATTAAGAAAGTGGAGGACATCCATGATAAGGATATCCCATTTGAAAAAAAATTCAATCCAAACTTCACTAGATGAATCCTCGAAGCATGATACTCCTGGAATAGATGACAAGGATGAAGATGAAGTGAAAAACTTATCTAAGGAAGAATGTTTAAATCAACATTTCAACCGTCCTGAAGATGCAAAGGCAGGAGCTGAGAAAGAGAAAGTAGATGAAGATAAGATTGTTTAGCTGTCCGAAAGTGAACATAAATCTATGGACGAGGAAGCCATTTAGAGAACCAATAAAGGGAAACAAGTGGTTGAGGACACACCTACTAAAGTGGTTTCAAAGAATAAGGAGGTCGGTGGATCTTTGAAGAGGAAGCTTGTTGAGCTAGAAAAAGATTCCTCACTAAGAAAAGTCTCAGATTCGGAATCATCTTATATGGGACATGATTTCATAGTCCAATCCTTAAAGAAGCTTTTTGGGACCATTCTGATTTTCCCAAGCATAGAATCCAGATTCCAGATGCTTCAAAATACTTTGAACCAAAAATCGGATTCAGTGTCCATGGTGATGGATAAGTGTGTCAAGCTGGAGGCAGAATTCAAATCTTTTTTTATCAACTATGAATCCTGCAAAAGGTCTTGTAAGAAAATGGTTAGATGGTCAAAGAATATAGTTAAATATTTGAGATAGCTTGATGAGTTTCAAGATGATGTTAAGGAAGCTTTTTTTGCTGAAGATGGTAAAATCAAAGATCTCACACCTAGATTTGAGGAAAAGTTAACTCTTGAGAAGAATACTCGGATCCAAGAGGTAAAATATTTGAATGGAAAGTTGTATTTTGTTTCCCAAAGTTAGAAGAGGGAAACGGATCTTTGGATCAATATCTAAGAGAACTTAGTTATGAAATATGAGTTATTGAAGTCTTATTCAAGGACTCGGAAGGCTCAGGAAGAAAAGATCAAAGCTTTAGAGAAGAAGTCAGAAAATCAGGAACAGATCCTAAAACAAGAAGAGGAAGACCACAAGGAACTCAAAAAGCTGAAAACCATAGTGAATATATTGATACCCAAAGAAAAGGAAGGAAAATAGATCCAATATGATATTTTGTTGTATTTTCTTTCCTTACAAAAATTCTTCCAATCTTAATGAAATTTTTGTTGCTCGTTTTTGTTTGGTTGCTTTGTACTAATCTTTTAGGTACTATAATCTCTTTTCCATTCCCTAATTTTTTTTGAAAATCACAAAGGGGGATAAAGGAAAAAGAATACTAAGAAAGAAAGAAATATCCCTAAGTAAGGGGGGTTTATCTAAGGGGGAGTTCTCATTAGAAAGATATTTATATTCAAGATTATGAAAAATCTCATTCCAGAAATCTAGAATACGATCCTTAGAGTTCCAAAGTCTAAGGGGGAGTTAGTCGTATTCATCCTTGCCCATATGATAAGTAAGATAAGTTTTACTTTCAAAGTTTAGAGAAATATTGTCTAAAACCTTTTATTCTTTTTCGTAAGAATTTTTGTGCTTTCCAAAAAGGGGCAGATTATTAATTCAATAAGGTTTTCTTTATGGATTTTCTGTTTCTTCATGTTTGGGGGAGATTGTTGAGTCAACAAGGTCTCCTTATGACTTTACCATTCTTTCTTGTTTTGAAAATCACAAACACCTTATCTTAAGGCAAATACCATTTTACCCTATACTTTATTTTCATAAGGAAAATATTCCTTCCCCAAGGAAATATATATTTACCATGTTTTCATTGTTTATATCATAATTTTTCTAAGTGTAAAATTATGATTGTAGCCAAAACCTCAGAATCCTATAATTAACTAGATATGAAGTATTCTGTTTTTGGATCGGAATTATCTGAATTCAGACTCCGAACTCTTTTGATTTCTGACTCTGAGTTCTCTGAATTCAGATTCTGAACTCTTCTGAGTTCTGACTTCGAGTTCTCTGAATTCAAACTCCGAACTTCTGAGTTCTGACTCCAAATTCTGAATACAAATTCTGATTACGAACTCTTATGAATATTGAATCTGAATTCTTGTTATGAATTCTTCTGAGTTCTGACACTGAATTCAGGATATGAAATCCTCTAAGTTATGAATCTGAATTCTAATGAATTCTGACTCCAAAATTTGTATATTCTGACTCCAAATTCTCATGAACTCTGAATCTAAACTTTGTAAGTTCAAGTTCCGAATTCTTGTGAATCGAGACTCTGAACTTTTATTTGACTACATTCTGAATATTTGATTTTGGTTTTGTAACCATATTTTTTCTTAAACTTGTTTTTGTTATAAAATGATGTCATGCATTCAGTTCCTAACTAACCATTGTTTGAGTGACATGTGTACCAGTCCCTCCAAAATTCAAGAAAAAATATGACTGTTGGAAGTGGAGCCAATCTTTGGTGGTGTTCCTATAAATTGGAGCTCATTTAAAAAGATATCAACATTGTTCTATGACTATAGAGATTACATGATGTTGATGTGATTTTTAGAGAGATACTCTCATGCTTAGTGCATACTAAACGACTTGTTTAGATTTTCTTTGTGCGACTCTGAATGTTACTGATTATATTCGAGGGCTTCCGGGGATAAGAAGACAGAGGTGCCGACTACCTTGAAGTTGAGGGCTTCCTTGATGAGGAAGACAGAGGTGTCGACTACCTTGAATTTGAGGGCTTTCAGGGATAGAAAGATAGACTCTGATCTTCATATCGAGGGCTTACCCTGGTGTGGGTAAGATAGACTTTCTTGAAATTATAAATCAAGGGACCTTTATCCAAGGTTATTGGATACCCTTCTCTTTAGGTTAAAAGATTTACTACTGTTACTTTTTTTGTTACAAGTTTTCCACTGCATCTTATTTGTTGAGAAAAGTATAACTATCTTATAATTCCTTGTATTTGTACTCTTATTTAGTAATATTCTATACGCATTAAGGTATAATCTTTATCATTGTAAAGTTTCATTAAGTTTCATTTTCGAGAACCATCTTTCCGAATTCACTTTCTCAGAATCATATTTCCGGAATTAAGAAAGTGTGTAGAACTAGAGGTTTTGTGAATTACCTTATTTAACCTTGTTAAACATACCCATCTTTACAAGTTCCAAATGAATTTTTAAAAGTATACAATTCACCCCCCCCCCCTCTTGTATATTGAGTATCACTAGATACTATATTCATTATCTATATTATTTCGATCCTACATTTGGTATTATAGAGTATATCATGCTCATATACCATCTCAACACCACCAGCCTACTTTTTTAAATATTTTCATATGTTTCAAGGATAGGTATGAAGAACAAATAATTCATGTTGAAAATCTTAAGTGTTTTTCATGAAAAAGTAATGTGTTCAAATTAAAAGTCAAATATTGAGTGAAAATTTAAAATAATTGGATGTTTCTAATTTTTAATGTATAGGTTTTTTATGTAAGAGTCATATACAAATTTTATAATCCTCCAATACTTTTATCATTTTCAGAAATGTAATAAAAGTAAATATTATTTGAAAAAAGAAATTTTCTACTAACTAAGGATTCAGCCCTTGTGGAAACCGAAGACCATTATTATTAGAAAGTACTTCCTTTAAATAATATCAAATTACAAAGATATAAATAAATCTATAATATGATTGTGAATTATAAATAATGAATGTCCTCTACACCTCCTAGTATGTATTTTCATGTTAGGACCATTAACAATCACACAAAGGTTCCCAACATAAGTTTATTAGGCCTTATTTAAGGAAAGTATACATTCATCGTCATTTGGAGTCTTGAAAACAATATAAATAAATTTATAATAAATTCTAATTTCTAATAAACCCAAAATATTATAAAATTATTTAACCTTTTTAAAAATCAACTGGATACAAATTTTTCACATAAAATGAATTTTTAATACACATAACAAACAAAAATAATAATAAGTAATTATTAAAAAAATATAACAATCATATTCTTCATCTTCATATTCTTCATTAGTTTCTGTTATATTTTTATATGTTCTAATATTTTTACATTCATCCTCACCATAATTAAATTATAAATGATCCTTGATTTCATTATCTCTTGTAATTACAAATTCATTAGTAAGGTTAATAACATTATAAACACTGTCACCACTTGACTGAGGGTTATTATCATAAATATCTTTATCACTTTAAATAAGAGATATAAATTTCTATTATTTTTGGAAAAAAATTAATATCATGCATGTGAATGAAACCAAATGATTTATTTATAAAAAAATTCCATATATTTCATCTTTAGTATACTCCACTAAACATTTGAATATCATTAAGAGGTAATTTCATTTTTTTTAATAAACATGATGTGCTTGACAATCAAATATAATTGGTTAATTTCTATAACAACACATTCATATTTAATAATAATGATTCCATGTCATCAATGAACTTCAAACCATCAATCAGTATCAATTTAACAACATTTAAATATTGTATCTTAGTTCTTATCCATATAAGATAACAGATTTATTTCATCCAGTATGAAAAAAATCCCACAAGACATTTTTATGATTATTTTTACTTAAAAAATCTCCATTGTTAATTTATTTTTTTTGACTATCCACCATACCATATATAAAATAAAAATTCATTAACCACATAAGAAAAATAATATTTGACTAAGTTGGATGGTGGATTAATCAGTGAATATAATTGGATATCAAATTTATATCTATGTTTTGTTACCTAAGTAAATAAATGTTGTAACACCCTAATATTTCATAGTAAGTTATTTCATTTAAAGTAATCCAAGAGCTTATGCTACAGGAAACACCGATTTGAGCACACCACGACTTACCAAACTACTCGTTCAAAAGTGATTATGAATAGTATTAAATGAATTTTGAATTTTATATACTTAATATAATTTTAGAATCTATATTATGTGTTTCTTAGACATAATATAATAAAAAATTCATTTTTTCAGATAAAATAAGTATTTTTCAAAAAATACAATTTTACCACCTTCTAATGTCAAACCATTTTTAAAATCAATACTTGAAACTTATATATATATATATAATGAAATTAAATTCTTCTTTATAATTGGTACATAAAAATTTATTTTGAATAATATTGTGGTACTTTTCTGATAACTTTCATATTTTGATGAATACTGAAAAATACTAAATTTTAATTGAAAACAACATTTTTAATCGAAATAATTTATAGGGATAAATTATGAATTTTAATGGTTTCAAAGTATAATTATATTATTATTTTATCATTTAATACAATTTAGGTCATTATAAGTAATTTCACATTTAAATTTGACATAAACACATGTCTATCTTTTCATAGTTTTTACTTTTTAAAAACTTGCTTTTCGGTTTCGACAACGGGAATTAATTTTAAATTAATTAATTCAACTTATATGTTTTTAATTTGGTAAAATAGAATTCTTATTTGAATGTGGAATAACAAAATTATCTTCGGGTGAATTTTTGGTATTTTTCTGAAAACATTCATTTTTTAATGAATAGTGAAAAACACTACATTATTGTTTAAAACTGAACTTTTATTTAAATAATTATTTTTTTATTTAAATTTATTTTAAGTCAAAATAGATATATAATACATATATATGTTCAATTTAATTAATTGGAGTCATTTTATAATAAAATTATTTGTACAAAAATTTATTGAACTTTGTATAGTCTTTTACCCACCTTCTAAGAGCATTTGCAAATTTGCATAAAACATAATTTTACAGCTTCTATGAGTTAAATTTAAAAAATAAAATAGACATAGTTGACATCATTAAGTAAAATGTGATTCAATAAGTTGAAAACATTTTTTCTTGAATAGTAACTTTTGACGCTTATTTACTACGGTTAAAAGTAAATATGGTAATTAAGGGTAAAAATGATATTATAATTCCCCTAAAACATGTACTAATTCAATTTGTTAAGTGTAATTAAACAAAAAAAACCTTATGAATAAAATATGATTCTATTTGGTCCACATGAATTAGATTTTAACGTTTATTATTATTTTAATTAAAGACGAGTTAACGGAGTTAAATTCAATGTTTAATAAGTAAACCGTTTTTTATATAGGTTTATACATAAGATAAATTTGACTATAAATATTTATTATAAATATAAAAATATTTCCTACATAATGGTGTTTTATTTATAATTTTTAGACATTAAATAATTAAATTTATTTATGACACAATGATGATGCAGTAATTACCGTATTAATGAAAGATTAAAATAATTGATATAATAAATATCAAAATAAAGGTAATTTGAGACTTTTGACGAATTCCACTAATTTTATAGGTTAATATGACATGTTAGGGTTGATTAAATAATTTTTTTCTGAAGTAATCAGGTTGTTACGATTTTTAAAGAAACCAAATACTAAATAATGTCAAAATTGACATAAATGATATTTTAAAACAAATACTATATTATTGGTTGATATTGTCACAACATGTCCCTCGGGGCTTGTGTCGTGACTAACCCAAGACCGCCTTCCATAGTCCAGGGGCTGTAGAATTGCAACAAAGGCGTAAATCCATAAACTGTGAAGGCATTTCCTTTATAACTTGAAAATGCACACAACAGAGTACGAGCTGGAAACAAAACACTAAATAGAACTGTATACAAAAAAGAGTGTTGAAAGGTAAAAGGGGGACAGAGATACAAGCCCAAATGTAAACTTAAAGGAAACTGAAAGTAAACGCGCTAGAAAAAGGCAAAAAAGTTCCTGAATCGTCCACCGAGAAATCTTACCTGAAGGGTAGGTATAGATAGGCTCTACAGCACTCCACGTCCATCTGTCACCTCTGTGTACCGTCACGCCACGTGTCCCACCTCCAGGTACCATCCAGTCCTAGTGCCCTCAGCCTCGATCAACATTGTCCGTTGTCTGCATCCAACACAATGGGGTGTGGGTATAGCCCGTGCAGGGGTGAGTATAACGATACTCAGTAGGGACCCCGAGACCCACAAGGTCTCTCAAAATCCAACAAATATATACTACAAAGTATGAAATCAACAGATAACCCCACTTAGGTATATTCCCAAATATATACCTAATGTATCATGTAATTTATCTCAATCATGAGGTGAATAAAAAAGTTACTAACTCAGATCAAACCAAGATTTTATTCTAGGGGTAGTATCAAGTAAAATTTCCAAGCACAACATCGAACACCTCGGATGCTCGAGAACTCCTCGTCTATTGAGTACATTGGGTCAGCCACGTCACATAGAGGCACTTCCCACTAACCTTGGACTGCTGAGTTACTCCTCCTGTTGAGTATTGTGGGTCTACCGTGTCACACAGAGGTGCTCCCCACCATGGGTCTATCACGTCGCACATAGGCGTTCCCCCTCTTAGCATGCTGAGGTACTCCTCCTGTCGAGTATTGTGGGTCTGCCACGTCACACAGAGGCACTCCCCACCATGGGTCTTCCGCGACACCAAGGCGCTCCCCACTGGGCTAGTCGAATCACTCCGAGTCGAATTGGTCAGCATTTGTCAGGTCTCATCCAGCTACTAGGTCTTTGCACTATGCTCGCTCGTCTCTGAGAGGATCTGCTCCACGAGCTACTGGTCGATACTCAAAAAGTCACTAAGTCCCACGTAGAAGTATCTCAAAGGTCTACCATGTTAGAGGGGTCTCAACGCAATAGACGACACGTCAATCGGACGCCCGGTCTGTGAGTTATTAGCCATTTAGTCTAAAGGGCCCAGATGGATTCGTGCACAATCAAACCTGACTGTATCTCAACATTTCCCCAAACTCTAGTGGGGTATACTCAAAGGTACTTTCGTGATCATAGAAAACCAGCGCCACTGACGGTTCGCCAAATGGTCGTCCGGTGCCAAAAATATGGCCAAAGAAAGTAAAGGGTCGGTAGCGGGCCTCGGTCCGGACCGACCTGGTCCGACACAGTCTGGGCCGACCCAGTTTGGGTTGACCCAGTCAGACCTATTGGGTCGGGCCTGGCCCATTGGGTGGGTCAGCCTGTTAGGTTTGGCCCGGCCCGCTGGGCCCCGCCCAGTTGGCCGTGTGGGCGGTTCGGACTGGGCTCGGGGACGGTTCGTCCCAGAGCGTCGCGGCGGTGCGGCTCGGCCTGGAGGGCGTGGCCAGGCCGGTTCGGCAAGGGTGTTGCGAGGGGGCCAAAGATGGTTCGGTTGGGTGGAAGATCAGGAGGTCGAGCGGCCGGGAGGTGGCTGGGCAGTCCAGGAGGTGGCTGGGTAGGCCAGCGGGCTGGCGGGCGGGGCACGGTGAGGCCGACCAGCGGCCTGGTAGGGCGCAGGCAGGCCGACAGGGGGGCCGACGGGTGGCCGGGTAGGGTGCCCAGTGGGCCGGCAGGGGGCTGGACAGGGCCCCCCGGGGGGGGGCAGAGCGTCGGGCGGGCTAGCGGGCAGCCGCATAGGGCGGCGAGAGGGCGGCCGCGCAGGGCGGCGGGCGGGCCGGCGGGCGGTCGGGCAGGGCATCAGACGGGCCGGCGAGAACCCGGGCAGGGCGGGCTGGCGGGCGCCCAGGCAGGTCAGGCCGGCGGGTGCCCGGGGGGCCGGGGGTGGCCAGGCGGGGGAGGTTTGGCACGGCTCGGGCCATCCTGGGCCGGCGGGGGTTCGGTTGGGGAACACAGGATGTCGGCGGTGGTTTGCGGAAGCCGCGGGAAGCGAGGCCTTTTCCCGTTGCCTTCGTCTCCTTCAATGTTGCTTTTTTGTTACATCGTCATGCCAAAGATCATCACAAATAAGAACGGCGGAGGGGTCGGGCCATGTTGGTTTGGCCCGCACCCTCCGCGTTTAGGGTGGTAGTAAGCAGTTCAAACTTTCTTGAGTTCTCAAAGATTTACTCAAGAATAAAAAGTGGTAGAAAGATCAAACAATTCACCCCACATCATCCCTCAAATAAAACAAACTCAAATAATTCCCCCTACCTTTGTTCATTGATTGCTGATGAAGTCGCGGGAAGAAGACGAAGGTGATCGTTGTTCTTCGCGTCTGCCTAACACTTCCAATTCCATGTCTGTGCGTCGGCTTGTTGACGATGATGCGGATGGAGGTCGGTTGAAGACTTCCCATGCAGGTAGAAGCTCCGAGGAAGAAGTCAATGTCGCTTCTTGCTGGCATTCTTCGTTCTTCGTCATTTGTTCTTCGTTGGGAGATTTTCTCTCTTCCCCAAAGTTCCACCAAAAAGAGAATGCCAAGCCAAAATAATAGTCTATGTTATGTAATATTTTGTTGGAAAAAAATTCTAAAATCGAATTGATTAAGGTGGGCGACACAATTAAATGTTAGAGGGGTTGGAACATTTAATTGGCATGTGCATTGGCACAATTAATTGGGGAGGTGGTGGCACCATAAATGGTAGAGGAGGTAAAATGGCTCCCCCTCATTAATGAGTGGAGTTGAGAGATTTTCATATCCTCCCATTAATAGGGGTTGGGTGGTCCTCACCCCTATTATTCAAATTGGGAGGTTATGTGGTCTCGGGTGGTCCCCACCAGATTAACTCCACATGGGAAGTTAATGTGTGGTGGTCCCCACTTCCAACCTCCACAAGGAGGTTATAGATCAAGTGGGACCCAAATCCAAACACCCACATGACGACTCAAATAAAAATAAAGTGAAGCTCACTTTGTTTTATTATTTTCCACGAAAACACAAAAACAAACTTTTATTCTCAACCCAGACATCGAAGTGAAAGTATCCTTAATCAAAAACTAGCGCTACAAGTTCAACGGTGTCCTCATATTTTAATTTCTAGCCCCAGTTCAAAAATTAGAAAAACCTACTCGTACATTTTCTGAATGTACCCGAAAAAAACTTCAGAAATTGATTTTGAGCACACCGGGCCTCGGAATCATGCGCCGTCAATTTTCACATACTCGTAAAATTCCCATGTATTTAAGAAAAAAAAATCCATGGAATTTTTAGGTCTTTACATTCTCCCCACCTCAGGGCTTTACATCCTCATAAGATACAACTTGAATGAAGGGAACAAGTGGGGTACTGAGCACGCATCTGAGCCTCCCACTCCCATGTGCTCTCGTGGAGGTTCCCGTGCTGCCAGCGAACGTGCACCAGAGGTATTGACCATCCACATAGGACCCACTCTTGTCGATCCTCAATCTACAATGGAACATCCGTGAAAGTTTCCCCATCGTCGACGTCCATCTCTCTATGGTCGATGATGTGAGATGGTTCGTGCAATATCTCCTCAGTTGAGATACGTGGAAGACATCTTGCACCCAGTGCAACTAAGGTGGAAGATCCAGGCGGTAATCCCCCTCACCTACTCTACAGAGGACCTAGAAAGGTCCGATGAACCTCAGATATAACTTTCCACCTCAGCCAAATCTGTGTATACCTCGTTGATGTGAGACCTATAGAAATACATGGTCGCTATCCTCGAACTCCAGAGGTCTCCATCTCCTGTCAGCATATGACTTATATCTACTCTTTGTAGTCTTTATCCACTCCTATATGATCTGCACCTTCTCTGTGGTAGCTCGTACCATCTCTAGTCCCACTAGAGCTCACTCCCCAGGGTCAGTCCAGCACAAGGGTGATCTGCAAGGTCACCCGTATAACGCCTCAAAAGGTGTCATCCCTATGGTGGAGTGATATCTATTGTTGTATGACAACTCCACCAAAGGTAAGTGGTCCTCCCAACTGCGATCGAAGTTAAGGTAATAAGCACGTAGCATGTTCTCGAGGGTCTGAAAGGTCCTCTCATTATAACCATATTTATGAGGATGGAAGGTGGTGCTCAGATGAAGTTTCATCCCGAAAGCCTCTAGCAACCCCTTCTATAGCCAGGATTTAAACCATGCATCACGATTGGAGACAATCGTCCAAGGTACTCCATGTAGTCACACAATCTTCTGCACATAGAGGCATCCCAAGATCTCTAATGAACTTTTATCTTTGATCGGTAGGAAGTGTACCCACTTGGTGAGTCAATCAACAATCACCCAAATTGAGTCATGACCCCTAGATGGACGTGGAAGTACTATCATGAAGTCCATGGATATCTGATCCCACTTCCACTCTGAGACCTCTAAAGGTTGAACCAAG
Source organism: Viscum album (assembly GCA_963277665.1). Classification (NCBI taxonomy): domain Eukaryota; kingdom Viridiplantae; phylum Streptophyta; class Magnoliopsida; order Santalales; family Viscaceae; genus Viscum; species Viscum album. The sequence continues at coordinate 1,286,392,137 of OY728141.1, forward strand.
CCTATTGGGACCTGGTACTCCACCTTCACTTACTGACACGTGAGGCATCAAGAGACAAACTCCAATACTGTCTTCTTCATACCTGGCCACCAGTGTTGTCATCGATGGTCTTGGTACATCTTCGCCACTCCTGGATGTACCGTTAAAAGGGAAGTGTGGAACTCCCTCAACACTTCTTCCTGAAGTGACACTGGTACCATAGTACGTCCTCTAGAAATGATGATCTGCTCCCCACCTTCAGAAAATACATCAGGTTCTTTCCCTATGGATATCAGGGCACGTCGTGTATCACAATCAACGTCCCCATGTTGTGCCTCCCTGACTTGCTGAAGAAGAGGGGTTGTGACTGTAAGGGACTGAAAGAAAACTGCTCCATCTCTATCCACAAAGGATATCTGGAAAGCAGCCAGCTTCTCTGTCGCCTCACCTAGAAGCTGTATACCAGAACTCCTACTGAGTGCATATACTACAACTTTCCCCTTTCCATGAGTATAGACTATATCGAAGTCATAGTCCTGGAGGAACTCGAGCCATCGCCCTTGTCTCAAGTTCGTTTCCTTTTGAGATAAGATATACCTGAGACTCTTGTGATTAGAGTACATGGTAAAACGCTCGCCCATAAGATAGTGTCACCACATCTTCAAGGAAAATACCACTACTACTAACTCCAAGTCATGGGTAGTGTAGTTCATCTCATGTTGTCTCAGCTATCGATAACCATATGTGATAACTGCTCGCTCCTGCCTCAGGACACACTTGATTCTTATCCCTAATGTGTCGCAGTAGACTACGTACCCTACACCTTCCTCTGGAAGCCTCAAGATGGGGGCACTTTTCATCCTCTACCTCAGCTCATGAAATCTCTATTGGAATCTCTCTAACCACTGGAAGGGTTTCCCCTTCTTCATCAAGGCTGATAGTCATGCTGCAACTCTAGAGAAGTCTAGAACGAACCTCCGGTAGTAACCAGCCCAACCGAGGATACTTCGTACCTCTGTCACACTCCTGGGTGGATCCCAAGAAAGTACCACCTCAATATTCACTGGATCCACTGCAACTCCAGCCTCCAAGATGATGTGTCTCAAAAAGTGAACCTCTCGAATCCAAAACTGGCACTTCGAGATCTTACCATAAAGATGGTTCTCTCGGAGTGTGTCTATTACTAACTGTAAATGGTAGGCATGATTCTCCTCAGTAGTCGAGTAGATTAGAATGTCATCGATGAAGACTATGAAAAGGCGATTGATGTATGGCTGGAAGATCATGTTCATCAGTCCCATGAACACTTCCGGAGCATTGGTTACACCAAAAGGCATAACCAGGAACTCATAGTGGTTATACTGACATATGAAAGTCATCTTCTACACATCCTCATCTCGAACTCTCAGCTGGTGATAGCCTGATCTGAGGTCTATCTTTGAGAACCACTGAGCTATTTTCAACAGATAAAAGAGATCGTCAATCCTAGGGAGTGGGTACTTATTCTTCACAGTCACCTGGTTCAGGCGACGGTAGTAAACACAAAGCCTCATGATTCCATCCACCTTCTTGGAAAATAGAATTAGGGCTGCCCAGGTAGAAACACTAGGTCAGATGAATCCCTTCCCATGTAAGTCCTCCAGCTGTACCTGCAGCTCACGAAGCTCAGCGGGATCTATCCGATATGCTGGTGTAGATATCGATGTCTTCCCGGGGTATATATCAATTTATAATTCCACCTATAAGCGAGGAGGTAGACCTAGGACATCATCAGGTAAAACATCCATGTACTGGTCCACCACTACAGGATAAGTTAGTCTCTCCACATCAACTGCTCTGAGGGTAAGGCAATCCAACTGATCAGTGAACAGTTTTACTCTTTTCCAGGAAAGTCCATCCTGCACTAAAATGGCACCCTTCTCGCTGGTGATGGTGAACCTGATCTCATCCGTGCAGACACACCGCACTTTGAGCCTAATACAGTCGATCTAAGCATGGACTATAGATAACTAGTCCATACCCAAGATGGTGTCGTAAGGCCTTGACGCTGCTACTAGGATATCCCATCAAAATATCTCGTCTCTTAGAGTATGCTCACACTACCGGCACCAGTGTGTAATCGTCAAGTCTACTTACGTAGGAGTCTCTAGCCGTAAGGATCGAACCAACGGCTCCATCGGAATCTCCGAGCTCCGAACGAGGGAAGTGGAAATGTAAGAGTGGCTGGAACCTGGGTCTATTAGAACTGTATCTATGGTGGAGTAGACACATATTGTACCTCGAATTATATCTGGAGCCTTGTGATCGTAATCCTCGTCTACCTAGAGTTGAGCTCTCCCATGTCCACCTGCTCTCTACAGTCGGGGTAGACCTTCTAGTGGTAGTGGTGATAACACCTCGAAATGTCGTCCACCACCAGCTGTATGACCAACTCCTCTACCACATCTACCTTCTCCCTAACAACCACCTCGATCGAATCTTTGTATCTGCCTGGGTGGTCCTTCAACTGTCTTTTGATCATCTGAACGGTGGTTCGGACAGTCACGAGCCATGTCACCCTGCCCGCCGCATGAGTAACAATACTTGTTCCTCAAATAACTGGCAATGTCTCATGTGCCTCGTACAACTAAATTCGAGCCTTGAGGTCATCCACCGGATGGTCTGGTCTGCTTTGACCTCTTCGACAAATGTCTACTTCGAGTTGCAGAAGACTTTGATGCATGTTGACTAGTGGTGGGTCTCCCTACTGGAGACTGCTCAGCAAGGAAACTCTCTACCATGAGGGCTCTTTCTAGCACCCCCACCTGCGTCAGGATGCTGAGTGAGATCATTGAATCCCAGATCTCTCACCTGAGCCCCTGCTCTAAGGTCTGGGCCCTGAAGAATAGGTCGTGTACCATATTTGTGGAGTATCGCGAGAGGTCTGTGAACCTCGATGAGTACTATGCTACCATCATGTTACCCTGCTACAGATGAAGTAAGTCTAGAATACGCATTGCGCAGTGAGTCACTAGAACAAACTCCACCTGAAACAGGCTCTCAAAGTCTGCCTATAGAAGCATCACCTCATCATGCACCTAGAGCATCAGGCTCCACCATCTGCATGTTTCTCCTTGAAGGAGACTTGTGGAAAGGATCGGGATATGGTCTACTGGTGTCCCTACCAGTCTAAAGACTCTCACCACAACCTCCAGTATAACATCCCGCCCTTTTTACCACATAATTTTTCATTACATTTTACAAAATCAAGGATCTTTAAGGTTTAGTGTCTTGGAAACAAGGAACATAAAACATGAAACAAAAAAAACATTCTTCTTAAACACTTGAAAGGATTCTCCTCATGTTCACCCTAGGCTCATTACTTCATCTCATAACCTGGGGACATACATCAAAAGGAAGGGTGAGCAGAAGGCCCAGCAAGGGAAACAAGTGAAACATTTTACATATGAACTTGAGATACATCAATAAAGTCATGAAAATAACTTTAAGGCATGAAAATGAAATCATGAGGCATATCATAATAAAAATAAAACTTTTTCATAACTTGAAGATGTGGCTACATAATTTAACATAGACAATCATGAACATATCACCAAGGTCCATCCCCAAGGTGTCATTTTAAAATTACCAAGGTTATTCACCAAGGTATCGTGAAAATTTTAATCTCTAGTGGTTACATCATTACCCAATGCATTGGAGCGCTATCAGGGCGCACCCTTAAATTTTCCTTTATTATCATGTGAGCCACATAAATCATCATCAAACATTTCATAAATAACCCATATAGCATAAAATAAATGGGTTTCATTTCATAATCATAAGGTTTTAAAAACTTCTTTAAAGACATGATCTTTACGTCACTTTAAAACCCACAGAAAAGGAAGGTGGGTCTCATGTATGTAAATCCCAGAATTTAAAATAGACATTTTGGTATATATGTGAATACCCCTTTAGAAGAAAGAGCTTTGAGTATTCACTTAATAATATAAAAGAACTTTAGAAAAAGAGAGAGACATTTTGAGATGGAAATTCTGCAGCATAACGGCTATGTTACGAGGTTTTAGAAGACATTAAAAAAGGAGGGAAAATGGGTCAAACATTCATAAATGACCCATAAAACAGTAGATGGACAGAATAAGAAGGATACATGATCATGGTAATGAAATTTCAAGGACATACCATTTGAAATGGAAAACATGGAAGGAAGAAAAAAATTAGATTTCTCTTATGAAAGTTCGGCAGCCTAACGGCGTTACTTAAACATCAACAAAAATGATTTGAAAAGATCAAATAGGGTATCTCATCATGTGAACATAAGAGTTAAGTATGATAGATATAGAGATAATTTCCCAACATAACAAAAAGGAACTTGAAAGAATTGACATGAAAGTAGAACTTCAAAACGAGAAGGGTGAAGAACCACTTAAAAATTCGGCAGCCTAACGGCGCCACTTAAAACGTCAAAATACTGAATTGAAGAGATCAAATGGGTTCTCTCATCATATGAACATAAGAGTCCAGTATGATATATATAGAGATCATACCCCAATATAACAAAAAGGAACTTGAAATAATTGACATGAAAGTATAACTTCAAAACGAGAAGGGTGAAGAACCACTTAAAAATTCGGCAGCCTAACGGCGCCACTTAAAACGTCAAAATACTGAATTGAAGAGATCAAATGGGGTCTCTCATCATATGAACATAAGAATCCAGTATGATATATATAGAGATCATACCCCAATATAACAAAAAGGAACTTGAAATAATTGACATGAAAGTAGAACTTCAAAATGAGAAGGGTGAAGAACCACTTAAAAATTCGGCAGCCTAACGGCGCCACTTAAAACATCAAAATACTGAATTGAAGAGATCAAATGGGGTCTCTCATCATATGAACATAAGAGTCCAGTATGATATATATAGAGATCATACCCCAATATAACAAAAGGAACTTGAAATAATTGACATGAAAGTAGAACTTCAAAACGAGAAGGGTGAAGAACCACTTAAAAATTCGGCAGCCTAACGGCGCCACTTAAAACTTCAAAATACTGAATTGAAGCGATCAAATGGGGTCTCTCATCATATGATCATAAAAGATCAGTATGATAATTTAGAGATCATACCCCAACATAATAAAAAGGAACATGAAAGACTTGAATGAAAATAGAACTTGAAAACGAGGAAGGTGAAAGAATCCCTTAAAAATTCGGCAGCCTAACGGCGCCACTTAAACATTCTTAAAACGAATTGATGAGAGCAAGGGGGGGTCTCTCATAATATGAAAATGAAATAGGCAGTAGGATGAATATAAAAGAACATCCTCCAACAAAAGAACATGAAGTATAAAATAAATGACATAAAAGAGATTACTTGAAAAGAAAGAGAGAGGTCAGATCCCTTACCTTAAAATGTAACTCTTAAACCTCAAAGGATGGGACCTTGAGGGCTTGGGGGCACCTTGGGAGGACTCCTTGGGAGGTAATGAGACCATAAATTCGTTGGGAATGAGTGGGGAGTCGAATGGATGAGAGGAGGGCATGGTATTTATAGGGAAAGTGAGGGGACAAGGCATTAATGGCCAAGGGACACCTCACATGTGCTTTTCTCAAACCCATGTGCTCTCCCTTGGCATTTATCATGGAGTTAGGCCACATGGGGCCCCCAAAACAATAATTCATCACCCTTGGCCGGCCAACCCTTAAAAGATCTCATGACACCATCATGACACAATTATGATGTCATTAAACATACCGAAACCCTAAAACTGCATTTTTACTATTCACTGAAAAATTCATCTTTCTCAGAAAAATCCCAAACTTTCACCTTAACTAAATATCAATGCTCCGATTTCAAAAATGAACTCCATTTTATAAAAATAATTTTCTAAATATTTTTAATTTTATTTTTAAATAAATACACTATTCACCGAAATTTCATTTTTTTCAGAAAAATCCCCAAAAATTACCATAACATAATATTGATGCTCTGAGTTCAAAAATAAATTCATTTTTATAAAAATAATTTTCTAATTTTTTTTAATTAAATTTTTTAATTAAAAAATAGTATTCATCTGAAAAAAACTAATACTTGAATAATAATTTATGAAACCATTATTTAACCATTTTATTGAATCACATTACTTAATCAAAGTTCCTAGCTTATTTTAATACTTTCTTTAAGTGAGATTACTAATCCATTTGGACACATTATTAATCCTAATCATAAAATCACTATTCATAATTTGCTATTCATCAAAAATCAAGTTGATCTTATTAGACTCTAAATTTAGTACTGAACATAATTGCAGAAGGCCATTTTTTGAAAATCATTACACATTTTTAATTATTTAGGGTTTACATAAACATATTTAAAATATCCTTTTTCTAAAATTCATCAAAAATTTGCATACTATATTTATCCGGTCATTTGAAAATTCATAAAAGAAATCGAAATTTTATTTAAAACAAAGGATTACACAAGACAGTTACGGTCTCCTTGCATAGCCCCTTATCACACCAGCATAGGACCTAAGTGTAAGGTGTGCTAAGGTGAGAGAATCTGAGGGAGGCTCAGCCAACATCGCACGAGTAGTAATTTCTATCAGTTTGAACTTCTCGCGAAGGCGATCCCGTTCTAGCTTTATACGATGAAGTTCAGCTTGGGTTTGGTCCAGAGCAAAGCCCAGTGGTGCTACCTCCTTCCCAAGTTCTGTTAGATGGGCTTCGATCGGTCCAAGACTACTGGGTGAGGCCATCGAATCTTCTTTCTATATTAATTAACCAAGATTGCTTGTATTTAGAGACAATAGTCAAAATGTTTAGTTTCCAGCGGTCATATTGACCAATGGTCAAATAATAGTCAAAACCCAACAGTCTCATTTTAATTATACTCATGTTACCAAATGAAACATTTTTGTTGAATATAACAATAACACATAAAATTAGGAAACAAAATTTATTTAAAAAAAATTCGGGTCGTTACAATCTTCCCCCCTTAAGAAATTGCGTCCTCGCAATTTTAAAATTGGGTTTTGAAATTTCATTGAAAGTCGCACATCGGAAAAGGAGTCAGTAAAACTATTACTTTAAAATAAAGAAAGGGAAGTAAAAAGGTCACCCGAGTTAACCCACACTAGGGTTCCATGTAGGAAAACATGGACATGGAGGAGAAAACAAAGGGTCAAGTTCTGAGGGAGAGTGATAGAGAACATGATTAGGAGAAAGTTAACCATGAGAAAATCCCAAACTTATGATGTGTGTAAACGGTCTTTGATTACCTAGTAGGAAACGTAAACCAACAACATTTTTGTTTTACGTTTCTTTTCATAATTTTGAGGATTTCATTTACTACATAGAACAAAAACATAAGAAAATATACCTACCTTCAAGTAGAGTTTCATTCTTTAACAAGTCCCTACCAACACTAATCTTTTCTCCAAATGATGAGAATTCAAAAACACTTGGTCTCATAAAAGCACAAGAATCATCTTCTATATAATCACGTAATCTACAAAAGATTAACTATCTATTTCTTCTATCATTAAACATTATCCCAAAAACAGAAAGGTTAAGGTAAAACAACTCTTCAAAAATAAAGAATCCCATAGGAATGGAAACTACTTTTAAATCATCAAAGTTCCATGGTACTACCCAAAGTTCATCATAGACCATTCCATAAATAACGGTCCTTAAAATTCCTCAAAACAAACCAAACTAAGATTGAAACCCAAATACAAGAAGGATTTGATAACATAGTCTTCCAAAACAACTTCATTGTTCATCTCCAGACAACATCAACCACTCCTAACATCTTAAAAAAAAGTATCTAACCTAAACATATTTTACCCAAGATAGGTTAGTCATTCCCATAAGTAACCTAAATTACTATAAGTTCACCTTAAATTCATCGATTCTTCAAAATATAAGTCAACCTTACTCCTCAATGAAAATACCATAGTAATCTATTTACCTCGATCAAATATGGTTCCCAAAATAATGAACGTCTTCCAAAAAAATAATCATATTTTAATCCCCTAATCATCCCTGTCATATTAATATGAAAATCGTCGCATTCCCTATCACATTGTTTGTCGGAACATGTTCTTCCATTTCCCACCATTAACTAAGAAGAGAAAGCATAATTAGGGGATTAAGTACTTAGCTAATAATCATGAAAAGGAACTGAAAGCATATAAGGATAACTTGTATATGAAAGGTATACCCTAACTTGTGATCTCCTAGGTTCCCATCTAGGTTATGAATGATCATATATTCTTATGTGAACCTTTATTTTATTTTATCTTTGTTCCTTTAACAATGGTTCATACCAAGCTTATGAATTTACCAAAGCATATCCCCCGGGAGTGTCGTAACCAAGAGTGCAGCAAGACCTGTTGTCGTGTACCAGTTCCCGTTCGAGTCTAGCTCAAAGCGGTGTTTTCGGGTTTTACCCCTATGTACATCTGTGCCAGAGCCACCTCTACCTGCTCGTATCCAGACAGGGATGTATTTGCTTGGCAACCCCTTACTAAATACTCACCAAAATACCAGGAAGATTTCCTATATTAAACTTTTCTATAGGGTTCTTACTAGAGTTTTCATATCCTAATTTCCACAAATAACTAAACCATCCTTTGATACCAACTATAACATCCCGCCCTTTTTACCACATAATCATTCATTACATTTTACAAAACCGAGGATCTTTAAGGTTTAGTGTCTTGGAAACAAGGAACATAAAACATGAAACAAAAAAAAACATTCTTCTTAAACACTTGAAAGGATTCTCCTCATGTTCACCCTAGGCTCATTACTGCATCTCATAACCTGGGGACATACATCAAAAGGAAGGGTGAGCAGAAGGCCCATCAAGGGAAACAAGTGAAACATTTTACATATGAACTTGAGATACATCAATAAAGTCATGAAAATAACTTTAAGGCATGAAAATGAAATCGTGAGGCATATCATAATAAAAATAAAACTTTTTCATAACTTGAAGATGTGGATACATAATTTAACATAGACAATCATGAACATATCACCAAGGTCCATCCCCAAGGTGTCATTTTAAAATTACCAAGGTTATTCACCAAGGTATCGTGAAAATTGTAATCTCTAGTGGTTACATCATTACCCAATGCATTGGAGCGCTATCAGGGCGCACCCTTAAATTTTCCTTTATTATCATGTGAGCCACATAAATCATCATCAAACATTTCATAAATAACCCATATAGAATAAAATAAATGGGTTTCATTTCATAATCATAACGTTTTAAAAACTGCTTTAAAGACATGATCTTTACGTCACTTTAAAACCCACAGAAAAGGAAGGTGGGTCTCATGTATGTAAATCCCAGAATTTAAAATATACATTTTGGTATATATGTGAATACCCCTTTAGAAGAAAGAGCTTTGAGTATTCACTTAATAATATAAAAGAACTTTAGAAAAAGAGAGAGACATTTTGAGATGGAAATTCTGCAGCATAACGGCTATGTTACGAGGTTTTAGAAGACATTAAAAAGAGAGGGAAATGGGTCAAACATTCATAAATGACCCATAAAACAGTAGATGGACAGAATAAGAAGTATAAATGATCATGGTAATTAAATTTCAAGGACATACCATTTGAAATGAAAAACATGGAAGGAAGAAAAAAATTAGATTTCTCTTATGAAAGTTCGGCAGCCTAACGGCGTTACTTAAACATCAACAAAAATGATTTGAAAAGATAAAATAGGGTCTCTCATCATGTGAACATAAGAGTTCAGTATGATAGATATAGAGATAATTCCCCAACATAACAAAACGGAACTTGAAAGAATTGACATGAAAGTAGAACTTCAAAACGAGAAGGGTGAAGAACCACTTAAAAATTCGGCAGCCTAACGGCGCCACTTAAAACGTCAAAATACTGAATTGAAGAGATCCAATGGGGTCTCTCATCATATGAACATAAGAGTCCAGTATGATATATATAGAGATCATACCCCAATATAACAAAAAGGAACTTGAAATAATTGACATGAAAGTAGAACTTCAAAACGAGAAGGGTGAAGAACCACTTAAAAATTCGGCAGCCTAACGGCGCCACTTAAAACGTCAAAATACTGAATTGAAGAGATCAAATGGGGTCTCTCATCATATGAAAATAATAGTCCAGTATAATATATATAGAGATCATACCCCAATATAACAAAAAGGAACTTGAAATAATTGACATGAAAGTATAACTTCAAAACGAGAAGGGTGAAGAACCACTTAAAAATTCGGCAGCCTAACGGCGCCACTTAAAACATCAAAATACTGAATTGAAGAGATCAAATGGGGTCTCTCATCATATGAACATAAGAGTACAGTATGATATATATAGAGATAATACCCCAATATAACAAAAGGAACCTGAAATAATTGACATGAAAGTAGAACTTCAAAACGAGAAGGGTGAAGAACCACTTAAAAATTCGGCAGCCTAACGGCGCCACTTAAAACTTCAAAATACTGAATTGAAGCGATCAAATGGGGTCTCTCATCATATGATCATAAAAGATAAGTATGATAATTTAGAGATCATACCCCAACATAATAAAAAGGAACATGAAATACTTGAATGAAAATAGAACTTGAAAACGAGGAAGGTGAAATAATCCCTTAAAAATTCGGCAGCCTAACGGCGCCACTTAAACATTCTTAAAACGAATTGATGAGAGCAATGGGGGGTCTCTCATAATATGAACATGAAATAGGCAGTTGGATGAATATAAAAGAACATCCTCCAACACAAGAACATGAAGTATAAAATAAATGACATAAAAGAGATTACTTGAAAAGAAAGAGAGAGGTCAGATCCCTTACCTTAAAATGTAACTCTTAAACCTCAACGGTTGGGACCTTGAGGGCTTGGGGGCACCTTGGGAGGACTCCTTGGGAGGTAATGAGACCAGGAATTCGTTGGGAATGAGTGGGGAGTCGAATGGATGAGAGGAGGGCTTGGTATTTATAGGGAAAGTGAGGGGACAAGGCATTAATGGCCAAGGGACACCTCACATGTGCTTTTCTCAAACCCATGTGCTCTCCCTTGGCATTTATCATGGAGTTAGGCCAAATGGGGCCCCCAAAACAGTAATTCATCACCCTTGGCCGGCCAACCCTTAAAAGATCTCATGACATCATCATGACACAATTATGATGTCATTAAACATACCGAAACCCTAAAACTGCATTTTTACTATTCACTGAAAAATTCATCTTTCTCATAAAAATCCCAAACTTTCACCTTAACTAAATATCAATGCTCCGATTTCAAAAATGAACTCCATTTTATAAAAATAATTTTCTAAATATTTTTAATTTTATTTTTAAATAAATACACTATTCACCGAAAATTCATTTTTTTCAGAAAAATCCCCAAAAATTACCATAACATAATATCGATGCTCTGAGTTCAAAAATAAATTCATTTTTATAAAAAAAAATTTCTAATTTTTTTAATTAAATTTTTTAATTAAAAAACACTATTCATCCGAAAAAAACTAATACTTGAATAATAATTTATGAAACCATTATTTAACCATTTTATTGAATCACATTACTTAATCAAAGTTCCTAGCTTATTTTAATACTTTCTTTAAGTGAGATTACTAATCCATTTGGACACATTATTAATCCTAATCATAAAATCACTATTCATACTTTACTATTCATCAAAAATCAAGTTGATCTTATTAGACTCTAAATTTAGTACTGAACATAATTGCAGAAGACCATTTTTTGAAAATAATTACACATTTTTAATTATTTAGGGTTTACATAAACATATTTAAAATATCCTTTTTCTAAAATTCATCAAAAATTTGCATACTATATTTATCCGGTCATTTGAAAATTCATAAAAGAAATCGAAATTTTATTTAAAACAAAGGATTACACAAGACAGTTACGGTCTCCTTACATAGCCCCTTATCACACCAGCATAGGACCTAAGTGTAAGGTGTGCTAAGGTGAGAGAATCCGAGGGAGGCTCAGCCAACATCGCACGAGTAGTAATTTCTATCAGTTTGAACTTCTCGGGAAGGCGGTCCTGTTCTAGCTTTATACGATGAAGTTTAGCTTAGGTTTGGTCCAGAGCAAAACCCAGTGGTGCTACCTCCTTCCCAAGTTCTGTTAGATGGGCTTCGATCGGTCCAAGACTACTGGGTGAGGCCATCGAATCTTCTTTCTATATTAATTAACCAAGATTGCTTGTATTTAGAGACAATAGTCAAAATGTTTAGTTTCCAGCGGTCATATTGACCAATGGTCAAATAACAGTCAAAACCCAACAGTCTCATTTTAATTATACTCATGTTACCAAATGAAACATTTTTGTTGAATATAACAATAACACATAAAATTAGGAAACAAAATTTATTTAAAAAAAATTCAGGTCGTTACATCCAGCCAATTCTCAGCAGCCTGTGGGTCCATCTCTCCCCTAATCCTGGGTGGCCTCTAGCACTGGAACTCTAGCATCACGCTCAAGCGGTGTGCATCGTCTGCTACTGGGGCTGGTGGCATCGGTGGCCCAACGGGAAGTGGTACAGCTGGTGCCTCTTCTGGAAAAGGGCCCAGCACCGAGGCCTCGTCACTTGGTGGGCTATATGCGCATACAACTCTCAGGGCTCTAGTTTTTTATCTGCAGGGAGGCATCCTGAAAGAAACAGATGCGACACAGCCAAAGATTTATACATGGGGAGCTGACCTGGTTGAGTTGAATTAAAGAAAACTTTTTAAAATACACACACAATCAGTGTTTTCGTGCACTGAGTCAAAAATTAGTAGTCAAGGTCCTAGTGTATGGATATGTCATCCACCGCACCAACACTGGACTCCCTAAACTGAAAACCACACTTAGTACACACAACACTGCTGCTTCATAGAAAAGATCAGATTCTTAAGTTATACGGTAAATCCTCCCTCTGATACCAATTTTTCATGACCCATCCCCCAGGGCTCGTGTCATGACTACCCCAAGCCCTCCCTCCATATTCCAGGGGCTAGAGACTAGCACCAAAGGCATAAATCTATAAACTGGGAAGGCATTGCATTTATAACTTGAAAACGCACACAACAGAGTACGAGTTGGAAGAAAAACACCAAATAAAACTATATACAAAAGGAGTGATGAATGGTAAAAGGGGGATGTAAATACAATCCCAACTGTAAAGTACAAGTAAACTGAAATTACAAGCACTGTAAAAAGGGAAAATAGCTCCTGGATCGTCCACCGGGAAATCCTACCTGAAGTGTAGGTACATATAGGCTCAGTAGCACTCCACATCCATCTGTCAACTCCGTGTTCCATTACGTCGTGTGCTCCACCTCCGGGAACCGTCCAGTCCCGGCGCCCTCATCCTCGGTCAACATTGTCTGTCGTATGCATCCAGCACAACAAGGTTCGAGCATAGCCCATGCTGGGGTGAGTATAATAATACTCAGTGGGGACCCTGAGACCCTCAAGGTCTCTCAAAATCAAACAAGGATTTACCACAAAGTATGAAATCAATAGATAACCCCACTTAGGTATATGACCATACATATAACTAAGTTATCAAGTAATTCATCTCAATCATGAGGTAAACACAAAAGTTGTTGACTCAGCTCAAACAAGGATTTTATTCTAGGGGTAATTTCAAGTAACATTTCCAAGCACAACGTCGAACACCTCGGCTGCTGGAAAACTCCTCCTCTATTGATTACAGTGCGCCTACCGCGTCACAGATATGAACTTCCCACTAACCTTGGACTACTGAGGTACTCCTCCTGTCGATTACCGTGGGTCTGTCGTGTCACACAGACGCGCTCCCCACCATGGGTCTACCGCGTTCCACAGAGGCACTCCTCCTCATACCCTTCTGAGGTACTCCTCCTATCGATTATTGTGGGTATTCCATGTCAAATAGAGGTGCTCCCCACCATGGATCTTCTGTGAAACCAAGGCGCTCCCAACTGGGCTAGTCGAATCCCTCCGAGTCGAATTGGTCGGTAGTCGTCAAGTCTCAGCCAACTACTAGGTCTCCGCACTGTGCTCGCTCGTCTCTAGGAGTATCCACTCCTGTAGCTACTTTTCGACACTCCAACTATCATGAAGTCCCTCGTAGAGGTATCTCAAAGGTCTACCACGTCACAAGGGTCTCAACGCAATAGACGGCGCGTCAATTGGACGCCCGATCTATGAGTTATTATCCATTTAGTCTCGAGGGTATGGTTGGATTCATGCAGAATCCAACCAGACTGTATCTAAACATTACCCCAAACTCTAGTGGGGTGTAATCAAAGGGACCGTTGTGATTGAAGAAAACCAGTGTTGCTGACGGTTCTCCAAACAGTCGTCCAGTGCCAAAGATATGGCCAATGAAAGGGTCTGTAGCGAGCCTGGGTCCAGACCGAACCGATTGGACCGACCCGGTTTGGGTCGACCCAGTCATACTTTTTGGGTCTGGCCTAGCCCATTGGGTGGGTTAGCCTATTAAGATCAGCCCGGCCTGCTGGGCCCAGCCCTGCCGACTGCATGGGCAGTTCGTCCCGGGCTCAGGGTCGGTTCGACCCGGAGCGCCGTGAGGGTGCGACTCGGCCTGGAGGGCGCAGCCGGGCTGGTTCGGACATGGTGTCATGAGGAAGCCAGTGGCGGTTCATTCATGTGGCAACTTGGGAGGTCGGGCGGTCGAATGGTGGTCGGGCACGCCAGGAGGCAGCCGGGTAGGCCGGCGGGGCGCGACAGGCTGGAAAGCGGCCAGGCGAGGCGCCGGGCAGGCCGACGGGCAGCCAGGTGGGATATCGGTAGGGGTGACAGTCGGGCCGGCGTGCGGCCGGGCGGGCCGGCGGACGGTCGGGCGGGGCACCGAGCGGGCCAGCGGGCGGCCGGCCAGGGCGCCGGGTGGGCCTGCGGGGTGGCGGTCAGGCAGTCGGGGCACCAGGCAGGCCGATGGGACACCAGGCGGGCCAGCGGCCGGGCGGGAGGGGCGCTGGGTGGGCCGAGTTGCCGGCCGAGCGGCCAGCCAGGCGCAATTCGGCACGGCTCGTGCCAGCGCGGGCTGGCGGGGGATCGGCTGGGGTGTGCGGGAGGTCGGCGGCGGTTTACGGAGGCCGCGAGAAGCACGACCTTTGCATGTTGCCTTCATCGCCTTCAATGTCACTTTGTTGTTACGTCGCCATGATGAATATTATCACAAATAATAATAGTGGAGGGGTCGGCCCGTGTTGGTTTGGCCCGCACCCTCCGCGTTTAGGGTGGTAGAAAGAGGATCAAACTTTCTTGAGTTTTCAAAGATTTACTCAAGAATAAAAAAGGGAAGAAATAACAAACAATTCATCCCACATCATCCATCAAATAAAACAAACTCAAATAATTCCCCCTACCATTGTTCATTGATCACTAATGAAGTCACAGGAAGAAGATTAAGGTGATCGTCGTTCGTCGCGTCCACCACACACTTCCAATTCCATGATCGTGTGTTGGATCATTGAGGACGATGCGGAGGTATAGTCGGTTGAAGACGTCCCACTCCGGTAGAAGCTCTGAGGAAGAATTCGAAGTCGCTCCTCTTCACCGTTCTTCTTTCTTCATCCTTCATTCTTCGTTGGGAGCTTTTCTCTCTTCTCCCAAGTTCCACCAAAAAGAGAATGTCAATACAAAATAATAGGTTATGTTATCTATTATTTTGTTAGAAATAAATTCTATAAAACCCAATTGATTAAGGTGGGTGGCACAATTTGATGTTAGAGGGGTTGGCACATTTAATTGGCCTATTCGTTGGCACAATTAATTGGGGAGGTGGTGGCACCATAAATGGTAGAGGAGGTCAAGGGGCTCCCCTTCATTAATGAGGGGAGTTGAGAGATTTTCCTATCAACCCATTAATAGGGTTTGGGTGGTCCCCACCTCAATTATTCAAATTGGGAGGTTATGTGGTCTTGGTTGGTCCCCACTATATTAACCCCACATGGGAGGTTGAGGTGTGGTGGTCCCCACCACCATAACCTCTCGTGGGAGGTTATGGCATGGTTGTCCCCACTTCCAAACTCCACAAGGAGGTTATAGATCCAGTGGGACCCACCTCCAAACCCCAACATGGTGGCTCAAATAAAAATAAAGTGAAGCTCACTTTATTTTATTATTTTCCACAAAAACCCAAAAACTAACTTTTATTCTCGACCCACTACCGTTGAAGTGAAAGTCTCCGTAAGAGAAAATCAGTGCTGCGAGTTCAACGGTGTCCTCGGATTTCAATTCCAAGCACGGGATCAAAAGTTATAAAAACCCACTTGTACATTTACTGAACGTACCCTTACAAAACTTCAGAAATTGATTCCGGTCACACCGGGCCTCAGAATCATGCACTGTTAATTTTCACAGACTCGTAAAATTCCCATGTATTTAAGAAAAACAATTCCATAGATTTTCCAGGTCTTTAGGGATATAATATTTCTAAAAATTTAAGGTTTGACCAAAAGGCTTAAATAATATTATATATTTAATTAAATAAGAACTTTAGGTTCTCTTGGAAATTAGATTAAGTTTATTTACCCTATAGGGTAAAAATACAAGAAGACACGGTAAAAGTTAAACTAATTAACTAAGATTCAAATATAAAAGATAAAGTTAAAATGGTGACCTAAACTGGTCTAAAACTATTGGTTAAGATTTTTTCGACCCATCCCCACCTTATATTTTAAATAAATCATTTTTGATCCCTTAGAAACTGAAAATGATTTTATTATAAAATAATATTCCCAGGTTTTCCTATAGTGACTGTCACCTCTCTTATAAAAGGTACCTCCCCTACTCTTAATTTCACACCTCCTAAGATATTTGTCTCGGAAAAACCCTACTCAAATATCTTCCCATCTTCCCTCACATCATCCTAGAGTCCTTACATTGATCGGAAATCCATTCAAAGAGCCCTTTTGATCAACTCAAAAGGAAACACCTGAGAAAGAGGTAATAATTTCACCACTCTCTTTCATGTTCTTTTCTTATTCAACTTCCTCTTTCTTTATTTTGTTTTAATACCAATATAATCACTATAATAACTTCTATATACTTTGATTTTATTATAAATATGGTACAACCATATTCTTTATTCTATCCATCCTATAAATGACAAAGTCATCATACGTGTGTACGTACGGCTTACCATCTCCACGTCGTGGTGTAGTTTGTTATTCAAACACTTAATTATTTGTATGGGTTTAATTATGAGTATAAATTATTTAAATAATAAATATAAAATGATAATGATTCTGTATATATATGATATATCATCCAATTACATACAATTTCACCATCAATATAATGATATTATCGCTCTTGCGTACGTGTGTATTACCGTCTCCACGAACGCAATGAGATTCATTCCCCATTATAATAATTCAAGAATAATTTTCATTTTATGATTAAAAATAATGTTTATGAACATAACATCATTCTGTATATGAATCAAATACATCATATCCTTAACAAACATGGCTTACGTAACCAAGCATATAAAGGAAAACGAATCAGTTAACACCCAAAATGATGATACTACAAAAAATTATTAACAAATCAATATTAAAAGATCATGATATCATATTTATGTATTTGGTTGTTGTATAATTTAATAACAATTATTTAACCATTATAAAGGAGTTTAACCTACCATATACTAAAGAAAAAGTACAAGGTAAGGGGTTTCTTATCTCACTTTTAATTTCGTGATATTTCCTTTGTTCTTCACTAATTTATTGCATGTGGTGTATTGCGTACTGCCATTTGATATATATTATCATGATTATCTTTATATTCATGGTATTTTGGGATTCCATTGGTGGTTATTAACTTTTGTTCATATGAATTGATTGATTACAACATGGTAATGGGTTTTCATCCCACTTCTTGTTTCCGTGAGATTCATGCTATATTTCCACTATTTCCTTTTGTATGGTGTATGTATTGCCCATGATTATATTCCTTATGTAATATATTTTAATTTATGGGTATTTAAATATTCATTATATGATCCTTATTTCTTGGGTTGTATGTTTCATAAGTCACTAAATCAGTAAGGGAATTTCTAATTTTGATTTCCACTCATTGGGTTTTATGAAAACTTCATTGATTATTTTACTCCAAAATTATGTGTGAAATCACTATTTATTTATTTATGTAGTAATTTCCAATACCATTTATGTGGATATTATTTTGATACACATAATCACTCCATTAATAAATTCTTAAGTCATTGATATGAACTTGATAAGAGTAATCTTAACTCATATTTCATTTATTGAGTTAAACATCCAAGTCATTGGTGTTGTTGTTACAAGAATATGTGTGATTGTCATATAATTGTTTTACACTGAATATCCAATCATATTTAGTGTATTTATATTTTTCACACATAATTATGTCATTTATTTATCCTTAACTGAAGGATATAGTCTTTATAAGGTATTTCATCTCAACTTACTTTCCATTGATAATTCTTTGTTGTTATGCACCAATTCACTTTTATTTGGTGTATATAATGTACTTTGACATAATATATCATGAATCCATTTATTCTCAAGATATTATTAAGTTTTTATTACCTCAATTATTTCTATTCAAGCATCTCTAATTTGGTTAGGAAATCTAACTAAAATATCATTTTTAATGTTCTAAAAATTTATTCTTCTAAAATGTTTTCATTAATGTCCATATTTTTAAAATAGTTTTAAGGATTCACTTATATGGAAATTAATATTTTAAAAATAAAATTACTTTTAAAAGTTTCCAAGTGATATTGGACACTTTTATTCAAAAATTTATTTGAAACTACTTCTTGATAAATATGTGATACTTTTAAATGTTTTCAAGAAAATGGGGGATATTTCTATTAAATAGTTTTTATTTCATCTATGTAAACATCCTTTGAGGGATTTTACACTTGTTTGAAGTTGATTAATTATGATAAAAATCTTCCATATTGTATTGAAGGTTTTGTGATATGTTTGACTGTGGATGTGTTATTTTTATTCCATTCATGGTTTATGGTTTTAGTATTAACATTTCATATGCTAGTTTTAATACGATTTTTTTTGTTATGTTTCATCCATTAATATGTGGAATGAATTGGACTTAGTAAGTGATGGGTGGAGTCCGCTATAGATCCTCAATGCATTAGTAGGTTTCATGAGACAAACTAGTGTCTGGGAATAAGTCCACTACTACAAAAACGGTTTTTATCGGCACTCAAAATGGGCTTTATCAGCGCTAAAAAAGCACTGTCAAGCTCGGCGCTGATAAATGGGGGGTACCCTTTTCCAGCCCTTAATGAGCACTGATAAAGGGGTACTTTATCAGTGATAAAAACGCTCTGATAAAGGTGGACTTTATCAGTGCTAAAAAGTGCTGATAAAACAACCCTTTATCAGAGCTAAAAGAGCGCTGATAAATTCATGTTTTATCAGTACTCCTTTAGTGCTGATGAACGGATCCTTTATAAGTGCTTCTTTAGCATTGATAAATGTGAAGTTTATCAGTGATTTTTTAGCGCTGATAAAAGATCCATTTATCAGCGCTAAAAAAGCACTGATAAATGCCCTGTCTGCTGTTACAAAAAAATCTGCAGCAGCACACCCGAACACTTGCAAAAAAAATTCAGCATCTCAATAAGCTAATTAGAACAAGTATACCCATACAAAATTGACACATAAATCATAAGCTAATTAGACCAAGTATACCCATACAACAAGTATACATGTACGCCATTAACACATAATTCATAAGTTAATTAAGTACATAAAGAATTCAATTCAGAATTCAGGGGGTTGGGGGCTGTTCAAGGGTTTGGGGTGGCTGTCCAAGGGGGGGTAGGGGGTGTCCGGGGGGATGGGGGCTTCTGGGGGGATTTCAAGGGGGTGGGATAGTGTTCAGGGTGTCGGGGGGCTTTATCGGGGTGGGGGCGTCCAGAGGGGTGGGGGTGTCCAGGGGGTGGGGGCAGTCCAGCGGTTTGGTGGGGTTGACTCATACACGTCACAAAGGACCCGTGGATTGTTCTTATAAAATATCAACACAATCCTAATGTGTTTAGTCGGATTTCCGTAGGTCAGTTGTTGTTTTCACTTAAAATTGTGTCCATTTTAAACCAAAGAGAGACCCTTTGAGTGATACCGGGCACACCGTGCCTCAGATTGAGGCATAGATGACTCGTAAATGTCACAAAGGACCTGTGGATCGTTCTCCTAAAGGATAAATACAATCCGAATGTGTTTGGTCAGATTTATGTAAGTCAGTTTTTGTTTTCACTTAAAATTGTGTCCATTTTAAACAAAAGAGAGACCCTTTGAGTGGTACCAGCCACACTATGCCTTGGATTGAGGTGGAGTTGACTCTTACATGTCACAAAGGACCCATGTATTGTTCTTATAAAGGAGAAAGACAATCAGAATGCGTTTGGTCGAATTTTCATAGGTCAATTGTTGTTTTCACTTAAAATTGTGTCCATTTTAAATCAAAGAGAGACCCTTTGAGTGCTATCGACCAAACCATGCCTCATATTGAGGTGAAGATGACTCGTACACGTCATAAAGGACCCTTGGATCATTCTCTTAAAGTATCAATACAATCCAAATGTGTTTGGTCAGATTTCCGTAGGTCAGTAGTTGTTTTCACTTAAAATTGTGTCCATTTTAAACAAAAGAGAGGCCCTTTGAGAGGTACCTTCCACAACGTGCCTTGTATTGAGGCGGAGATGACTCTTACAAATAAAAAAGGACCCATGGATCTTTCTAAAAAAATATCAAGACAATCTGAATGCATTTGGTTGGATTTCCGTAGGTCATTTTTTGTTTTCACTTAAAATTGTGTTCATTTTATACCAAAGAGAGACCCTTTGAGTGCTACTGGCCACACTGTGCCTCATATTGAGGCGGATATGACTTGTAAACGTTAAAAAGGATGTGTGAATCGTTATCCAAAAGGATAAACATAATCAGAATGTGTTGGTCGGATTTTCGTAGGTCAATTGTTTTTTTCACTTAAAATTGTGTCCATTTTAAACAAAAAAGAGACCCTTTGAGTGGTACCGGCCACACCATGACTCATATTGAAGAGGGGATGATTCTTACACATCACAAAGGACCCATGGATCGTTATTATAAAATTTCAAGACAATTATAATGAGTTTGGTTGGATTTTCATAGGTCAGTTTTTGTTTTCAATTAAAAATGTGTCCATTTTAAACAAAAGAGAGACCCTTTGAGTGATAACGGCCACACCGTGCCTCAGATTGAGGCAGGGATGACTATTACAAGTCAAAAATGACCCTTGTATTGTTTTTCTAAAGGATCAACACAATCCAAATGCTTTTGGTCAAATTTCCGTAAGTCAATTTTTGTTTTCACTTAAAATTGTTTCCATTTTTAACAAAATACAGACCCTTTGAGTGGTACCGGCCACATCGTTCCTCGTATTGAGGTGAGGTTGACTTTTACATGTCACCAAGGACCCTTGGATCGTTCTTATAAAAGATCAAGTCAATTCGAATGCTTTTGGTCGGATTTTCATAGGTCAGTTGTTGTTTTCAATTAAAATTGTGTCCATTTTAAACAAAAGAGAGACCCTTTCAGTGATAGAGGTCACACCATGCCTCGGATTGAGGCGGGGTTGACTCTTACACATCGCAAAGGAATCGTGGATTGTTATTCTAAAGTATAATCACAATCATAATGTTTTTGGTTGGATTTCCGTAGGTCAGTTGTTGTTTTCACTTAAAATTGTGTCCATTTTAAACAAAATAGAGAACTTTGAGTGATACCAGCCACACCATGCCTCAGATTGAGGCGGGGTTGACTTGTACATGTCACCAAGGACTCTTGGATATTTATCCTAAAGAATAAACAAAATATGAATGTTTTTGGTTGGATTTCTGTACGTCAGTTGTTGTTTTCACTTAAAATTGTGTCCATTTTAAACAAAAGAGAGACCCTTTGAGTGGTACTGGACACACCGTGCCTCGGATTGAGGCGATATTGACTCGTACACATCAAAAAGGACCCATAGATTGTTCTTATAAAATATAAAGACAATCCTAATGCGTTTGGTCATATTTCTGTAGGTTAGTTGTTGTTTTCACTTAAAATTGTGTCCATTTTAAACCAAAGAGGGACCCTTTGAGTGATAGCAGCCACACCGTACCTCGGATTGAGGCGAGGATGACTTTTAAAAGTCATAGAGGACCCTTAGATCATTCTCTTAAAGGATCAACACAATCTGAATGCATTGTTCAAATTTTCGTAAGTCAGTTGTTGTTTTCACTTAAAATTATGTCCATTTTAAACAAAATAGAGACCCATTGAGTGGTACCGGCCACACCATGCCTTGGATTGAGGCGGGGTTTACTCGTACAAGTCACCAGGGATCCATGGATCATTATTATAAAAGATCAATGCAATCCTAATGCATTTTGTCAGATTTTCATAGGTTAGTTGTTGTTTTCAATTAAAATTGTGTCCATTTTAAACAAAAGAGAGACCCTTTGAGTTATAGCGGCCACACCATGCCTTGGATTGAGGAAAGTATGACTTTTACATTTCACAAAGGTCCTTTGGATCGTTCTCCTAATGGATCAACATAATCCTAATGCGTTTGGTCAAATTTTGGTAAGTCAGTTGTTGTTTTCACTTAAAATTGTGTCCATTTTAAACAAAATGGAGACCCTTTGAGTGGTATCGTCCACACTGTTCCTCAGATTGAGGCGGGGTTGACTCGTACACGTCACCAAGAACCTTTTGATCGTTCTTATAAAAGATCAACGTAATCTAAATGTGTTTGGTCAGATTTTCATAGGTTAGTTGTTGTTTTCAATTAAAATTGTGTCCATTTTAAACCAACGAGAGACCCTTTGAGTGATAGTGGTCACACCGTGCCTTTTATTGAGGCGGGGTTGACTTTTACACATCAAAACGTACCCGTGGATAATTCTCTTAAAGGATCAACACAATCTGAATGTGTTTGTTCAGATTTCGGTTGGTCAGTTGTTGTTTTCATTTAAAAGTGTGTCCATTTTAAACAAAATAGAGATCCTTTGAGTGATACCGGCCACACCGTGCCTCATATTGAGGCGGGGTTGACTCTTACAGGTCTCAAAGGACCTGTGTATTGTTCTCCTAAAGTATCAACACAATCCAAATGTGTTTGGTTGGATTTCCGTAGGTCAGTTGTTGTTTTCACTTAAAATTTTGTCCATTTTAAACAAAATAGAGACCCTTTGAGTGATAACGGCCACACCATGCCTCAGATTGAGGTAGGGTTGACTCTTACACATCCCCAAGGATCATTGGATCATTATTATAAAATCTTAAGATAATATGAATGCGTTTGGTCGTATTTTTATAGGTCAGTTGTTGTTTTCAATTAAAATTGTGTCTATTTTAAACAAAAGAGAGACCCTTTGAGTGCTACCGGCCACACAGTGCCTCATATTGAGGCGGGGATGACTCGTACACATCACAAAGGACCCGTGGATCATTCTTATAAAGTATAAACACAATACGAACAGGTTTTGTCAGATTTTCGTAAGTCAATTGTTGTTTTTACTTAAAATTGTGTCCATTTTAAACAAAAGAGAGACCCTTTGAGTGGTATCGGCCACACGGTGGCTCATATTGAGGCGGGGTTGACTCTTACATGTCACAAAGAACCAATGTATCGTTATTATAAAAGATTGAGACAATCCAAATGCGTTTGGTCAGATTTCCGTAGGTCAGTTGTTGTTTTCACTTAAAATTGTGTCCATTTTAAACCAAAGAGAGACCCTTTGAGTGATAGAGGCCACACCGTGCCTCGGATTGAGACATAGATGACTCTTACATGTCACAAAGTACCCTTTTATCGTTCTCCAAAAGTTTCAACACAATCTGAATGTGTTTGGTCTGATTTCAGTAGGTCAGTTATTGTTTTCACTTAAAATTATGTTCATTTAAAACAAAAGGGAGACCCTTTGAGTGGTACCGGACACATCGTGCCTCGGATTGAGGTAGGGGTGACTCTTGCACGTCAAAAAGGACCCCGGGATCGTTCTTATAAAATATCAAGACAATCCAAATGTGTTTGGTCAGATTTCTTTAGGTCAGTTTTTGTTTTCACTTAAAATTGTGTCCATTTTAAACCAAAGAGAGACCCTTTGAGTGCTACCGGCCACAACATGCCTCAGATTGAGGCAAGGATGACTCATAAACATCAAAAAGGACCCATGGATCATTCTTCTAAAGTATCAATACAATCTGAATTTTTTTGGTCAAATTTCCGTAGGTCAGTTGTTGTTTTCACTTAAAATTGTGTCCATTTTAAACAAAAGAGAGACTCTTTGAGGGGTATCGGGCACACCGTGCCTCAGATTGAGGCGCGTTTGACTCTACACATCCAAAAGAACCCATGGATCATTCTTATAAAGGATCAAGACAATCAGAATCTGTTTGTTCTGATTTTCTATGTTCAGTTGTTGTTTTCACTTAAAATTGTGTCCATTTTAAACCAAACATAGACCCTTTGAGTGCTACCAGCCACACTATGCCTCAGATTGAGGAAGATATGACTCTTACAGGTCACAAAGGACCTTTTAATCATTATCCTAAAGTATCAACACAATCCTAATGTGTTTGGTCGGTTTTCCGTAGGTTAGTTTTTGTTTTCACTTAAAATTTTGTCCATTTTAAACAAAAGAGAGACCCTTTGAGTGGTACCGGCCACACCGTGACTTGTATTTAGGCAGGGATGACTCATACACGTCAAAAAGGACCCATGGATTGTTCTTATAAAATACAAATACTATCCAAATGCGTTTGGTTGGATTTTCATAGCTCAGTTGTTGTTTTCAATTAAAATTGTGTTAATTATAAACAAAAGAGAGACCATTTGAGTGATAGAAGCCACACCATGCCTCGGATTGAGGCGGTGATGACTTTTACATGTCACAAAGAACCCGTGGATCATTCTCCTAAAGGATCAGCACAATCCAAATTATTTTGGTCGAATTTCCGTAAGTCAGTTGTTGTTTTTACTTAAAATTGTGTCCATTTTAAACAAAATAGAGACCCTTTGAGTGGTACCGGCCACACCATACCTCGGATTGAGGTCGGTTGACTCATACACATCACCAAGGACCATTGGATCGTTCTTAAAAAATATCAAGGCATTATGAATGTGTTTGGTCATATTTTCATAGGTCAGTTGTTGTTTTCAATTAAAATTGTGTCCATTCTAAACAAAAGAGAGACCCTTTGAGTGATAGTGGTCACACTGCGCCTCGAATTGAGGCGAGGTTGACTCGTACATGTCACAATGGAACCTTGGATCATTCCCCTAAATTATCAACATAATATGAATGCGTTTGGTCAGATTTACATAGGTCAGTTGTTGTTTTCACTTAAAATGGTGTCCATTTTAAACAAAATAGAGACCCTTTGAGTGATACCAGCCACACCGTGCCTCAAATTGAGGCGGGGTTGACTTGTAAACGTCACCAAGGACCTTTGGATCTATCTCCTAAAGTATCAACACAATCCGAATGTGTTTTTTCGGATTTCCATAGGTCAGTTGTTGTTTTCACTTAAAGTTGTGTCTATTTAAAACAAAATAGAGACCCTTTGAGTGATACCGGCCACATCGTGCCTCATATTGAGATAGGGTTAACTCTTACATGTCACCAAGGACCCTTGGATTGTTCTTATAAAATATCAAGGCAATATGAATGCATTTGGTCCGATTTTAATTGGTCAGTTGTTGTTTTCAATTAAAATTGTGTCCATTTTAAACAAAAGAGAGACCCTTTGAGTGCTACCGGCAACATTGTGCCTCATATTGAGCCGGGTATAACTTGTACACATCAAAAAGGACCCGTGGATCTTTCTCCTAAAGTATCAACAAAATCCAAATGGTTTTGGTCAGATTTCCGTAGGTTAGTTGTTGTTTTCACTTAAAATTGTGTCCATTTTAAACAAAAGAGAGACCCTTTGAGTGGTACCGGCCACACTGTGCCTCAGATTGAGGCGGGGTTGACTCATAAACATTGAAAATGACCCATGGATCATTCTTATAAAATATAAGGACAATACAAATGTGTTTGGTCATATTTTTGTAGGTTAGTTGTTGTTTTCACTTGAAATTACATCCATTTTAAACCAAAGAGAGGCCCTTTGAGTGATAGCGGCCACACCGTGCCTCGTATTGGGGCGGGGATGACTCTTACACGTCACAAAGAACCCGTGGATCGTTCTCCTAGAGTATCAACACAATATGAATGTGTTTGGTCAGATTTCCGTAGGTCAGTTGTTGTTTTCACTTAAAATTTTGTCCATTTTAAACAAAAGAAAGACCATTTGAGTGGTACCGGCCACACCGTGCCTCGGATTGAAGCGGGGATGACTTGTACACGTCACAAAGGACCCGTGGATCATTCTTATAAAATATAAATACAATCATAATGTGTTTGGTCAGATTTTCATAGGTCAGTTGTTGTTTTCAATTAAAATTGTGTCCATTTTAAACAAAAGAGAGACCCTTGGAGTGATAGCGGTCACACCATGCCTCGGATTTAGTCGATGATGACTCATACACTTCACAAATGACCCGTGGATCATTCTCTTAAAGGATCAACACAATCTGAATTCATTTTGATGTATTTTCGTATTTCAGTTGTTGTTTTCTCTTAAAATTGTGTCCATTTTAAACAAAAGAGAGACCCTTTGAGTGGTTCATCATTCTTGCATGTTGCTGGTGCATATCATCTATTAACATGGGTAAATGACTCATTGAAGAAAATATATTTTATCTAAAAACAATTACAATTTTCCTACAAACATTTACATACAATAATGTTTTATCTTTTGACCCCCTTAACCCCTCTAAAAAATTACCACCAATTGTACATGTCCCGAAGTCAGATCTTCATTGTATTTGTGTACAATATACCATCAGGTATGTGGCCCACTCATTTCGGAACACATCTATATCATCTTGTGAGTATGATGCTTTTCGACAGTCATATTAGTACTTCAAAAAATAAAAATAAAGAATTAATAAATAAATTAAACAAACTATAAGTTGTTTTTGAAAATACCTCTTTAGGGATGCTAGTTTGTTGATGAAAAACAATCTCTTTCATAAATTTACAAACATAATAACAGCAATCATTATTGTTTGTTTGTTTTGGACACTGTAAAAAAATTGTTCATTAGAAGAATAAGTAACTGTGTTGAGATGTGTTTGGATAGGAATATTTTATTATATATACCCTGATATTTGTCCAGACGTAGTACTTGCTCGCCTCCTTATCCTTAGCCCCTGTCCTCATTCCTTTTTTTAAACGATAATGATACACTACCCTATCATAACAGAGTCCTCAGTAAAAGATAATATAAATTATATTACTTGATTCTTAGACCTAAAACGTAAGATATAGTGTCTTAAAGATTCACAAACTCCATCATGTATGGTCAGTTTGATGGATATCCTTTCTTTGATTCCAAAAAATAAATATTTGGAGTATCTAAGTTCACCATAATTAGCAACCAATGTTGCCTAAAAACACAAAAAGTAATAAGTAATAAAATAAGTAAAACTTTTCTACATATATCTTTGAAAAAGAAATAAAGATTGGTTAATGTATGACGAACATTATTGGAAAAAATACAACGTAAGGCTATAGGAATTAGATATTGCATCAAAACATGGCAATCGTGTGATTTCAAACCTTTTAACTTCAAATCATTAATTGACACAATGTTCTTGATATTTGATGAATACCCCTCTGGAACCATTACATCATTGAAGAAGTTGAAAAATTGATATCCCTCCTCCCTAGAAAGAGTATAAGCAGCTGGAGGAGGAAACATTTGATTTTCACCCTTCAAGGGAGCCAACTCTTCTCGTATTCCCATGTCAACCATGTCTAAACTTGCCTTAATTCCATCTTTTGTTTTGCCAGGGGAATTTAGCAACGTTTTGATAACACTGTCACATACATTTTTTTCCACATGAATTACATCAAGAAAATTTCTAACGTACAAACAATTCCAGTATGGTAATTCAAAAAAAAACTAATCTCTTTTTCCAACTGATTTTCATAAGGTTTTTGGAAAATGGTTTACCAAAAACAGTGTTCAGATCTTTTACTTTCTCAAACAGCTGATCACCTATTAGTGGAGATGGTGTTGCGCATTGTTCTGAACTTCCATTGAATGATGTCATCCAAGATCGGTACTTATGCAGACGAGGTAGAAATCTATGATGTCCTAGAAACACATATTTCGATGAATGTTTCAACCTAATTGATTTCATATCTTCTTCGCACATGGGAAACCCTTGAGTCCCTTTAATGCTATAGCCTGAAAAATTTCCATAAGCAGGGAAATCATTTATTGTCCCATGCAACATTGTTCTCAATGTGAAGTATTCACTTTTATAATCATCATACAACAAAACACATGAATACCACAATAACTTCAAATCCTCATTCAAAGGAGCCATATAAACATCAATATCATTACCTGGTTGTTTTGGTCCTAATATGAGCATAAATAACGTGATGAGTTTCTACTTCATGCATAACCAGGGTGGAAAGTTATAATTTACCAACATAACAGGCCATGTACTATGAGTTCCAGTTTGAAAACCAAAAGGATTCACTCCATCTGTAGATAACGCAAGACGGCGGTTTCTCAGCTCTTTTCCAAATTCAGGATACTCATGATCAATTTTCGTCCATTGAGGAGAGTCGGTCAGATGATGTAATTTCCCATCTTTATTTCTTTTATCTACATGCCACGACAATTTTCTTGCAGTTTCTTCACTTTCATATAGATTCCTAAACCTTGGAATGATTGAAAGTACCATACAACTTTTGTAGCATTGGATTTATCTTTCTTGTATTGAGAAGCACCACACTTTGGGCATTCTGTAAGTGATTTTTTCTCCTTGAGAAACAATATATAGTCTTTCCGGTAGGCATGTATTCTTTCATAAATCATACCCATCGTGCGTAGCATTTTTCTAGCTTCATATGTCCGTCTTGGTCGCTCATTGTCTTCCGGGAGCATGTCATTCAAGAGAGAAATTAGTTCTGTAAAACTGACATCACTCCATCTATTTCCTGATTTCAATTTATACAACATCAGTATAGCTGAAAATGTTGTATACTTAGTGAAACCAGCATACAATGGCATCTTTACACAACTCTTTAACTTCTCAAACAATTTTGGGAAATCACGGAGTTCATTTTCAATTGTCTTTGTTATTTCCTCAATACGATCTTCGTCATCATTGACATCTGTAATCACATCCTCCATACGGTCTTCTTCATTATCCATATTTGTATTCATATATGATGATCCATAAAACGTAGTTTTATCCCAACCAGTAGCTACATTTGGTTTTTCTCCATGTTTTTTCCATTATTAATTAATCCGATCTATTCTGTGACATATCAAATGTTCTTCCAACTCTTCTGGAGTAAGTAGTCTAGAATAAAAACAACGTAAACATGGAAAAAGAATTTGAGAAGGATCATTTGCATGATCCTTTGCAAACTTGATAAACTCTTTCACTCTGTTCTCGTACTCTATTGTTAGACGATTAGAATCCATCCAATCATTATTCATCTTTATCCTATTTGAATCTCAAATATTAGTATTTATGGTTCAAGTACACAAAACAAGACTTCCAAATATAGTAAAAGAGAACCACTTCCTTATAAAAATAGAGATTAATAGAGCCTAACCAATAGTATTTATTCATCTTTATTAAATATAATAACTTTAGTTTCATAATAGTTTCCTCAAATCACCCCAGACCAAACACAAGAATAATCAAGAATGATACACCTACTACTCCAAGGTCTCTGCCCTGCATTTAATATCATCATGCCTAAATAACAATATATCCACACATACACATGTAACAAACACATAAAAAACCATATCCACATCAGAACCAAAGTACCAAAATGGAGTTCAATCATGTTACTCGACTCAAGTGGTGGTGTGAAAGAAATAATAAGAAAATATAATAAGTATATAGTCACATATAAATCTCAAACTGGTGTTAATAATCCAATAAACCCAAGGTATCATTCCATCTATCATAATACTCTGAAGGAGCCCATATGAAATAGTAGTCACAGGTGGTGAAGGTTCCTAAGGAGGAAGGGGTGAACACGCACCTATCGGGGTTCGAGGTCAGGTCACTGAGGTTGATGGTGGCCCGATACTCCTAAAATGGTTCATTCCATATTTCACAAACCATGTCCTGGTACCCTAGGATATTAACCCACTACTGGTGGAAGTGAAACCATTCCTGGTGATCATGCCAAGAAGAAATGAAAACCAAGAGGGGGGATTGAATCAAAATACCTCAAGCTAGATGGAAAAACATGGTATTTGAGAATATGTTAGTGGATTTCATGTTGGCTATACACCTATCTAATAGACTCAACAAGCGGTGATGGCCCATGTAGTTGTTGAACCAGGTGAAACTGTCACCTGAGAAGCTGAGATCAATGAGGCCCTTCCCAACCATGAACTGAACAAACTCCATGATGGTCTTCCTATGAAATGGGCTTCTACCTTTCCTTTTCTTTTGGGTTGAAAATGAAATTAAATTCACCCCCAACAAACAAGGGATGGTGGCCGGGATCGAAGGTATTTTGTTCACTCAATAGAGATTCCCTTTGAAGAGGGTCATAGCTTCCAAAAACAAAAGTCATAAGGATGGAGGTGTCACCGTTGGACACCTTGGTAGTGATGAATTGATTGCAATCTTGAACAGTCTCAACAACATATTTATTATTCCCAAATAGCCATTTTTTTCTGTTAGAGGGGTCATAGTGTAGAAATCCATGCAACTTAATCTTCTGGGAGAATCATATGATTATTATAGGGGTTTTTGTGTTATTTGACAACAACAACAATGACATTATCCTTTTTGATTTCTATAGTGATGAAGTCTGATTTAACATGGGCACTAAGACCATGATCATTACATATGAAGATAATAATGATGGGTAGAACAGGGCTCTGGAATTGGATCTAGAGCTAGTAGCCTTATTGAGTTGGGAGGATGATCTCTCATTGAGGTCCCTTGATTTTGAACATGTTCATAATCCCTTATGGTTGGTAAGCTTCATATGAGTGGGAGATGAGGATCCAAAGGGAAAAGATAAGGATGGGTAATGAAACTTGGGGGCTGGTGAGGGAGTTCTCTATGGATCAATAAGTATTTAGAGCTGGATGACAGGCTCAGAGCCAAGGGATATAGAACAAGCACTGCTAAGAAGGGGTCTGGCCCCTACAGAGAAGCAGTCAGTAACCTCAGCGAGGGAGAAGGATAGAGATGGAGGTAGGGGTGGCAAGGCTAGAAAGCTTAGTGGTTTGCGCATCATTCCATACAAGTTCACTTCTAGAAAAAGTCACTTAGATAGCATGAAGAAAATAAGGGGGGAACCCCTCGAAGAAAATAGGGTTCAAGCATTGGATGACCTAGAAATGCATCAGAACCAGGTGGTGTTGTCCTTAAAGAAAAAGGTTATCCTTCATTTCTTACTTTATGGTGACATGGTGTTGGATCTAAGGGAATCAAGGATACCTAGGAGGAATCTAGTGAAATTGGAATCCAAGTGTGAAGGACCTTAAATTTGTCATAAACTTCACTCTGATAGTGTAAACTCATTGATCACCATTGATGATGAGCATATCAATATTTCCACCAATAATAGCTTTATCAAGAGATATTTTACATGAATAAACCATCCCTTTAGTCTGAGATATATGTATTTGAACTAAAAATCCAACATCCTAGTTATATGTTGTTTCGTGTGGTGTGGAGCCACCACAAGCCCCTTCTCACATCAGGTCGTTATTCTTGCATGACACGCCAAAAATTCTGGGACACAACCCCTTTGGTCCAGGAATCATGAACTTAAACCTTTTTCATCCTCTACCCATATTTCACATGGTGTAGGGACTCTATGGATGGAAAATTCACCTCGCCCTCACTATATATTCTAGTTTCATGATATGAAACCATGTGACATTTTGGTAAAATATATTCAACCCTAAAATACATTATCATAATCATAATCACAAGATATTAAAATTTGTGTCCAATGTTCTCATTTCATGAAGTTAAAAAACATGGTTAATGTCCCTATTGTATGATATAAAACTTTGAAATGAATTTATCCTTCAACCGAGAGGGCTCCCTCTTTCTGATGTCGATCACTTACCGCACCATGTAGAAGAACTAAATAAGGATTGATTCCCATTTAATATAATGGGATATCAAGAGACTAAAAAATTATATATCATTGTCTCAGCTCACTCATTGAACTACCTCAACACTTCCATCAATGAAAACAAGTTTTTCTCTCACTCACGGATGCACTACATCTATTAAAAAATTACATTCAATCTATTAAAAAAACAAAAAATTGTGGTCAACCAATTTTTAAAATATATATTTCATTTTTTATAAATGATAAAATTCACAAGGAATTCTATTTTCCAAACTTAATCTACTTTTATAAAAATAACAACACACATACTAAGAAATCACTTTTAAAGAAAATCAACCCATGTCAAACATTCCCCAAAGATTCCACATTTTGATTTATAGCAAAAAAAAACTATACTAATAGAAAATCCTAGAATAATGGAGTAATGATAAAAGAAAAAATAAATAATCAAGGTTAGATAAAAAATAAACTATAGAAAAAGTAAATAATAAAGGAAATCAATGGGAGTAACTCATAATCACAAAAATCATCCTTTAAAATAATTATGGGAAAGAAACTAATTTTAATTGGATAAATATAGGATGATATCTAACCTATAGGTTCTAGTGGAAATTGACTCACTCACGGAACACCACCTGGTTATGTGATCAGACAATCAATATAAACGAGGCCTCTTGGGGACATCAAAAATAGACTCAAGTGATCACCTCAAGGCAAACTAGAGTAGAACCCATTTGATTACTCACAAATCTAAGGTCTCCCATGTACCAACTACTAAACATAAAGCAAAGTATTCATCACAATCATTAATAGTAAAATCCCAAAATCAAAAAATGATTTGGAAAAAAGGACTTAAACATATCATTAACGTATTTAAGGTATATCTAGCACCTTGTTTTGGTCTCCTTATATTTGGATATTATCAAAAGATGTTTTCAGTGAATTTTGAGATATTTTGGTGGTTTTGGGGGGGGGTGTTAACAGTTGGATCATTGTTAGGGAAAATCATGTCATTGGGCCAAATAAACCATTAATCCTATGATAATCCACTATAAGGGGGTTCATAGATATTTCAGACCGTGCAAAGCGAAGCTCAAAGGGCGGTGGAGTTCCAACACGTGAAGCTCAGCGGGTGGCGGAGGACCGGCAACGCAAAGCTCGAGGGCGGCGGAGGTCTGGCAACGCGAAGCTTAACGGGCGGTGGAGGTCTGGGAAAGTGAAGCTCAAGGGTGGCAGAGGTACGACAACATGAAGCTCAGCGGGCAGAGGAGGTCCAACAACGAGAAGCTCGAGGGAGGCGGGGGGGTCCGGAAAAGTGAAGCTTAGCAGGCAGCGGAGGGGTGTCACAGGGTTCCAGTATCGCGAGAGCTTTAGGTCGTGATGAAACAAGGGCACTGTGCGACTTATTTTATAAAAAAATGGACTACGGTTTTATCAGCACTAACAAAGCACTAATAATGGTCCTCTTTATCAGTTCTAAAAAAGTGCTGATAAATCCTTCTTATACTAGTACTAACATTTTAGCGCTGATAAAGGGAGTCTTTATCAGCATTTTTCTAGCGCTGATAAAGGGTCGTTTTATTAGCACTTTTTTAACGCTGATAAAGGGAGTCTTTATCAGTTCTTTTCTAGTGTTGATAGAGGGACTCTTTATCAGATCTAGAAAAGCGCTGATAAATATTCCCTGTAGCAGTGCTAAAATTTTAGCACTGATAAAGGGTTTCTTTATTAGCGGTTTTTACTTAGCACTGATATAAGGTGGAGCTTCCCTTTCCCGTTTTTGTAGTAGTGGGCCTTGACAAAATCTTATTGGTAGTCTTGGCACAAGTCCTTGACTATGTGGTTATGAATTCTAGCATTATGCACTCCATCATTATGAAATTGGCTTTTGATATTTCATGTGATTATTTGACTAGTATAATATACATGTGAATAAGTAAATGGAATTATTTTTATTTATATTTTCCATATTATAATGAAGTTTAAGTTTAAAAGGATTTTTTTTAGTCTTATACATTTCCATAAATATTTATTCTTATTTATTAAAGTTTATGCTATATTGTAATCCTTATTGTGCATCTGAGATCACCCCTTTATTATGTTTTATTTTTTCCAAGATGCAAAGAAGTATATTATGATTAACCAGCAGGAATAGGCTATGGAATATAAGAGTGTTCAAAGGGGACACAGTGTTGTTTTTTTATTTCATGATGTAATGTAAAACTTATATACATATCTATTAATTTCAAGGCTACTAAACTGATCGGTATTTTGGGACATGATTCCTTGTATCATGCCAATTTTATGTAATAATGCACCGATTCTGGGTAAATAGGGTCGACGCATTACAAATGTAGGACTATTTACATATAAAATCACAAATTTTACACTTATATTTGATCATTGAAAATTTCAAATTACTTGTATTTGAATCCTATATGAAAGAAATACATTGTTGATGTTTTTTAAGAGTAGGTGAGGTAATATGTGGGAACTATTTATTGATATGATTATCATATAATCTACAAAATATTCCATATTAATTTACTTCAAAGGATGCATTATTATGAAAAATATTCTTGAATTATTTGAATACGTCACTCAAATGGGTACATCAACTGAAATACTAATAGACCATTATATTTAGCTTCATATAGAAAATATAATATTAAGCATTTAATTGAATGAAAGAATGTTGGTGGAAATGTTTTCCCAATTTACATAAAATTATAACAACATCTTACATTGCATATAGTTTATCAAAATTTTATGTAGAAACCCAAATGTATTAAAAAATATGATATTTTAGCCTTCTCATAATATATCAATAAAATAAACACCCAATTGATGAAAATATTTTATAATCATTCCATTATGATATGAAAAAACTGGATTTTTAAAACAACCAATAATTTATCAATGGAATTTCCATGTTGATTATATTATTTTTTCATTCTTATTAATTTATATTTATATAATAATCATGAAAAACATGATAAAACCAACTTCATTTTATTATATTAATTTAAAATTCACATATAGGGAATAAGTTAAGAAATAATAAGTGAATATATTATGATGTTATGAAAAACGACTATTTGATAACAATAATAGGAAAATTTGGATCTTTGAAATCCCCCATAACAATAACATGCTTGAAAAATAGTTTCCAAATGAAGAAGAATACTTGTAATGAAATATACATCCTGAAAATGAATATATATATATATATATTAGATAAAGTATAAGTTAATTAATAATTAATGAAATGTGAGGTTTTTATATAATGTCTGGAACCCATACTTCTATAACAAATTTGATAATTGGAACAGTTCTTTGATGATTGAAATAGTAATATAAATATTGGAAAAATAAGTTTAACATTAAAAATTTTAACAATACCATTAAAAAGTAAATCCACCTATTTAAAGGTAAAATAATATTTATTTATCTTAAATGATAATAACAATGATACTTTATACTATAACACCAGTAAATAAATATTTTAAAAATAATAAAATAAGTGTTTATATTTTTGATAAATATATATGTCTTATTTAAATTTCTATAAATAATTCTATAATTTAAAAAATATAATATTCATTAAATTGGTTTATAAACCAATATTTTTTAGTATTATAATGAAATTTAAATTTTATGATATCTTAAGTAATTTTTCAATGGGTCGTAAATTGATTATAATATTAAAATTGGTATTTTTGCAATAAATGAATATATTTTTCAAAAATTAAATTTCTCATATTCATGTAATTATTTTCATAAATTTTTTTCATTTTAGGAATATTCAAATTGAAAAATAATAACTGTACATTTTTTATATTCTTTTAATATTGTGTAATTTTTTTGATATAATAAAATAATATAAAATATGATATTTAACATATAGTAATGGATATGTGAATGATTAAGTCATAGATGTTGTGATAACTCATTAGTTAAAATTCACATGAACAATTTACTATATATGGTAATAAGATTTATTAATATTTATCTTCAAGAGAAAAGATAAACACATGGGTATAATACACAAAAACTCCCCTCTCATCCCCTTATAAATACAACTCCTCGCCACCTATTGTCCTCAAAATATATAAGCCTTAGTTATTTTCAAATTAATACCCAATTACCTTCCCAATCCACTCCCACAAATCCTAGTATATCTAGTCTCATCCAAATACCATTCCAAAGAGCCTTAATGGGTATCCCAAAAGAAGAAAACCAAAGAGAGAGGTAAACTCCAAACTAAATTTCTTTTGATTTTGTTATACTTCCACCACACCCATATGATCTACATACTCCAAAACATAGTAATATAAGTATATTAAATATACATACAAGTTATTATTATGGTGTAATATCTATATTATGTTATCTCTTCTTTCATTTCTAAAATTTGAATGTGATTCATAATATGGTGAGTATATTACCTCCATGATGAACTTACTTTATTTTTCTACACCGGATTTAAGGCCATTTATAGAAAAAACATTTTTGGTTAAATATGATTATAATAATATTATTTTAAATTAATTCTAGTTCTATAATATTTTAAAAATCATTTAATTAAATAAAACTAATCTACGTCTTCACGGTCGATAAAGCGGCCTAAATGAACTAACCACCTTACGTTGAAATTTTTAATAACTAAATCATGCCTATGTCTAAACAGAAAATGATACTTGGGAAAATGATAGTTTTTGGAATGAAATTAATACCATTTACATTCACTTTTGGAGTTGAACTCGCATTTCTGTAGAATATAAATAATTATCCACAAGTGATCTGACATTTGAACCGTGTAAAAAAACACCCAATAAACCACAAAATTATAAAACATATCAAATTAAAATTGTTATAAATGGTTATATTTTCAATATAGTAAATCAAAAATGGAAGGAAAATTTTATGAAATAATTATCTAATGAATCTAATTTGATTATCCAAGACTTCAAGTAAAAGTTTATACATATAATGGAATGTAAGGTAAGGGATAACATAGAACGAACCTGTTTTCTTTAGGTTAATCTTTCTCTATTTTTACCTTAACTTATCTTATTATTTTAAAGGACCATTAATTTAATACATGGTCTAATTTACCATTATGTAATTGGGATACACATTTTAAAAAAAATCAATTCTTAGATATTCACAATAAGAAAACCTGGTTACAAGGAACTTCTTTATTTTACACCCCATTACATGTACCACTCCATAAAATGTTTTAAACATGCCATATTAAATATAATTGTACATTTTATGATGTAAAACTATTTTAGATTATTTTTGTATAATATATATTATTATTACATAACCAACATTACTACCTCATCACCCATTTTACTAAAACCCAACATAATATGTAAATTTCCAAAGGTAATTACCTTTTGTTTTTTAAGTATTAACTTCATGTGAACATAATTTCTCATGAACTATTCTTATGAACATTGTGAAATTAGTAAAACACTTCATTCATGGAAACCATTATGATATTCGATATGGTTATCATATATGGCATGGGTATGAAAACTGTTAATTTAAATGGGTAACCATTATGTCATTGTCTTATGTTTGATATCATTATGTGGCTCACAAATTAATGTAAATTTTTTAATGGGTTCAACCATATAGTTCTCTAATTAATTGAGTACTTCTTTTTTTTAGTGATACATTATTTATGAGATTATAGAGTAAACCTAGTACATTGTTGGACTCTGTTCACCGTGTTATGTGATCCTATTATTTATCATTGACTTATGATATGTCAAGATTTATGTTGTTTCAAAATTCATATGTTTCAATGATATTATGATTCCATGATATTTACTTTATACTTACATATTATTATTCATTATCCTTGTCTTTTATGATATCCTTTTATGTCTTCTAACTCATATAGTATACTTCATTACCATGTTTATCCAGTTAATATGATTTATAGCTCGTAATTTTATTTTTTACTCCTTGTATTATCCTATGTTGGTTTAGTCTATAAAATAAATTTATGATCTAATTATGATGAATGAAATATATATTTTTTAGATTCTTTGTTTATGTATTATGAAACTAGTATTATAAATACAATAAACCTCACAACCACTGGTTTGTGTCTATTGTATGTTTTTTATACTAATGTAATAAAATATGAAAATGTATTTGGTTGATATAGTTGGTATCATAGAATCGTTTAGTTATATTTTTGGGCTATGACTAGATTATTTTATTGGGATACTTTGTAATAAGTCTAAATATA
The DNA here is from genome assembly GCA_963277665.1 of Viscum album. Lineage (NCBI taxonomy): Eukaryota > Viridiplantae > Streptophyta > Magnoliopsida > Santalales > Viscaceae > Viscum > Viscum album. The sequence continues at coordinate 1,286,430,686 of OY728141.1, forward strand.
GGAATATATCCTAAAATTTTAGATAAGTATAGAGAGAGTTGTTTTCATGAATTTTTATACCTACTGGGATACAAAAAGAGGATGTAGACACATAACCTATGGATGATAACACTAAAACAGTGTGTTTGGTATTAACTTGATCATCACCTAGGGTATAAATAGTAGGCATTGTTGAACACCATGTTTGACACTCCTAGGTGACAAAATTTGGAGAATTCACAATATCATTATTAAACATTATAAAAAAATGAATTGATTCTTATGTATGAAAAACTAATAATAACCTTTACAAAATGATATCATATATTAAAACCTAAAGGCTTAAATGTTAGTATATTTTTGCCTTCTATAATAAATTCATTCTATATTCATAGTTTATATTTATACATAATTTTCAATTTTGGTATTCTCATATATTTTTCTTTTTAGTTAATGGATGGAAACTGGAGGAACCTTTCCAACAACCAACATTATAAGAAATGTAATTATTTCCTTAATTAAATGAGTATCCATATTTGAGTATTAGATAAGAACATCATTAAAATACTAGCTCATCCGACTCATGTTATAAATAAGAACATTAATTTTGTAGAACATCATCATTATTTTAAGAAATATAATATTGTGGTTTAATATTTTATGTGATAGAGTCCTCATACCTTTAGTGAATCTTTTTTTCCCATAAACACAAAATAATAGACTAAATCCATTGAGTAGATATTATCTACTTTAAAATTCTTATAATAAGATAAATTTGTGTTGACCATTAATCACATAGAGTTAAAATTTTATCAGTGGTTGAAATTGATCAAGAACATGATTTCCAATGAGTAAATTTCTTCTATTGAATGGGAATTATTTGTGAAAATATTTTTCAATCAAAATTTTCAACAAAATCACCTTCATAAAATGAAGTGGCAGTGCCATATACATACACAAAATGAATTTGAGTCTTTTGGGGTGTATGTGGAAAACATCAAAATTCTCCAATGGGTTGCCTCAATAATTTTTTTCAATATTGAATGTAAGATAGATCACTTAATTAGTGTATTAAATATGAGTTTATGGATGGTTTTGAAAATTCAAGGCACAAAAAAAATATAATGTGATTTTCGACTATTTACTTAAATAAATTAGGGATATTTATGAATTTCATTGGTCTCATGGTCCTATAAATAAAGATCATAAAATGGGGTTTTATTCAAGAGGATCAGTAGATAGTTTCCTTGGAGTAATGCATACTAAAATTCAAACATATCAAAACTGTGTGAATAAGTATCGTGAAAACTATCTTAATGGGACTAGTAGATGCTTCAAGTGACGAAAAGAGGGGAATTAAGATAATAAATCTCTAATAGAAATGAAGTATCCCACTAATGGGGTTTAAGAATAGAAAGTTCATATCAAAATATGTACTCTTTTATAGTGTTTCAACTATAATAAATATGGTAATTTTTTATGATATTTTCATACTCGATTTTTTTCTGAGACAATAAATGAAAACAACCTCCATTTCCTATAGGTCAAGGAAGGGAATAATTTTCTACTACTACCGAGATGGATCCTGAAAAAAATGTGGTGAAAGGTGATTTGGTTATTAATTCATTAATAATAAATATATTTTTTATTATGATTCTATATATTAATTTATATCTTGAAATATTAGTACAACTATTCAAATATCAAGTCAGAACATGGGGCTTGAGCTATATGTGAAAACAAAAAATGGAGAACTTTTTTCATCCATAGTACATAACACTTCTCTATTAAATATTTGTGCTATGTACATCCTAGTAAATCTATTAATACTTCTATTAGTATATTATTACACAATATTGTTCACAGATTGGTTGTCCATATATAAATCCAACATTAAATATCAGTATACTGAGATGTTTCTTCACATACTGAGTTATTCTTTGGTTTTTCACAAGTTTATGTGATATAATTAATCTCCTTGGAAAGATTTTAACAAATGTGGATATTATTCCCTTATGAGAACTCATATATAGTTGAAATGATTGAGACCAGATAAGGAATAATGATTTATGACACACCCATTGTGTCATACTATAATGATGTATTCCTCAATGAGATTATTAGCCTTCCTCCTGATCAAGAAGTTGCATTCTCAATTGAACTTATACATTGATATCTTAACACAACCATGAATCACTATATATTTTCAACATTAGTTTGTAAGAACTAAATAATCATTCAAAATAGAATTATAAAAAGTGTATTATAACCCTGAGTGTTCCACAATAGGGTGCATTAGTCATTTTTATCATGAATATGGAAGGGACAATGCATGTATCTATTGATTATAATGTAATAAAAATCATGATAAAGAACTAGTATATCGTTCTATAACTAGATGAATTATTTGAGCAACTACCTATTTCATCTTTCTCTCTATGGTGGACCTTCGGTGATGATATAACAAATTAATGGTGTAATGAAAGATGTTAGAAATAGGTCATTTTGAATAAGGTATGGGCACAATGATTTCATAGTGATTCTCCTTAACAAACTAATTATGAAGTATTTTTTGGGGCATAGTAAATATTTCCTATAGATATTACGCCAATAATTTTTAGGTATTCTTTATAGTTTTCATTTTGATATACATTATATTCTTGGAGGACCTTGAGGGGAATATGAATATTATACTAATAAATTTTTGAAAGGGTAAGAGATATGAAATGTATGGTTAATATTTGTTTTGGATATAGAATGTATCATTTCTAGGGTATGTTATAAATTGTAAGAGAGATCTTTTGGAACCTTCCTAGATTGAGGAAATTGAGGAAATGGCTAAGACCAACATCTGTAATTAAGATACATAGTTTCCTTGGACTATATTTGGTATTATTGATGATTTATGAGAAACTTTTCACATTTCTCAAAACTCTTTAACCAAGAGGTGTCAAAAGGAATTAAAGATTTTTTAGATAAATGAATGTGAAGATATCATCATTGAATTGAAAAATTGTCTTATAACTACACTATTCCTCAAACATCCCTCTAGTGGGGAATTTTCAAGGTATATAATGATGAATCAAAACAATATTAGGATCTATAGTGATATAAAATAAAAAATTAATGTCCTGCACCACAAGGAAGTTAAAATTTCATGATAGAAACTTACCAATTCATGATTTGGGGTTTGATTCAATAATAATTACATTATAAATATGGAATTTTTATCTTAAGGGGGAGAAGTGTGAGATATATATAGTTCATAAGAGACTAAAATATATATTCACACAAAAGGAGAATAATATGTGAGAGAAAATGTGGTTAGAGATAATCAAGGAGGTTGAATGCTCAATCCACTACCATCCAAGTAATAAAATAAATTGGAAGATTATCTAAGTATAAATGATAATTAAACCTTATAAATGATAATAATTGATAAAAATTATATCTTTTTAGACTTTAAAAAATGGAAATGTGAATTATAAAGTATGTAATATAAAAATTCCTTTCTCAAATTATTTTTCAAACATTATTTTTGCATAAGATAAAGGATTCACAAATATATTATTGGGAAAATTTGAAGAAGGTGCATGGAAAAAATAAAAATAAAATCCTCACTGTTAAAAATTAATGAATATGTATTTTTAATATTCTCAAAATGAATTTGTGTACCACAAAATCCAAAGTAAAAGATAGAGATATTGAATTATTACCAGAAAATAACATTTTCAATCCTCCAAGGGGAAATGAAGATGTAATGAGATTGCTAAGATCATTATTAGTCAGAAAATATAAAGATATAGATCAAAAAATATACATCAAAGTGATGAGTATGTCAACATGTGAAAGTAGAAATCAGAAATTAAAATGGGATTAAGTATCCTTAACAAAAACCAATATGGAAATGGGAAAAAATTTCTATAGAATTTATCACTAGTATTCAAAAGAATTCAAGAGGAAAAGATTCTCTATGGGATAGGGTTGATCTTATTACAATCACTTATCATTTTATTTTAATTATAGTGGATGTCTCAGTTGAAAATATTGAATTAATATACATCAAACATGTGGGGAGGCTACATGTAGAAGAACTATCAATTGTATCTAATTATGATCCTAGATTTACCAATTATTTACATAAGAGGAATTAATAAACTCTAAACACCATGTTAAACTTCAGTATGTCTTGTAATCCCAAACTAAATGCTAGTCTGAGAAAACAATCCATACACATGAATACATATTAAGAATATTCTCAATGGATTTCCTAGGAGGATGTGATCAAAATCATCCTCTGGTCAGGTTCATATACAATAATCGTTTCTACTCAAGAATCCAAATGGTTCCATATGAATCATTTTATGGGACGATATGTAGAACACTTTCATGTTGGGATGATGTTGGTGAACTCATACTTCTAGGCCCTAAATGTTTTGAGGAAATGGTATAAAAGGTGAATACCATTCATAAATAAATTAGGGAATCTTATGTTAGACATAAAAGGAATACTAAAAATCATTAATGAGACATAGATTCTGAGGTTAGATATAAAGTGTTACTACACATATATCTATTGAAGGGTTGCGTGAGATTTGGGAAGAATGGAAAGTTACATCGAAGGAACAATGGCCTCATTAAGATTCATAATCACAAAAAAGTTTTGCTATATCTACAAGAACTCCCCGAACCCTATCATGATTATAATACATATTCCATGTATCCCTATTCAATAATTACAAACTAGATCCTTTACATGTTCTGAATTCACTGGTGGTACATACCAATGCCCTAGTCCACTCCACCAATGATCTCTCTACAAGCTAAGAGATTTTCACTTGTAATATCTTTTACTAGGGACCTCTGTAATTGAGTGCAGGCAGTTCACAAACTAATAATGTATTTAAAAGGTAATTTTTGTAATTTCAAGGATAATAGAGATATAAAATTCTTAGAATGAGAAGTTGGAACTCCACCAAGACATAGTATGAGGAATCAACTCTTTATGAATGTAGTCGAGATAGGCAAGATGGAAAATAGTTCTCACACACATTTACTTCAACAAATAACATAAACATGTGATGTTTAACAAAACAAAGTACAATAAAAGTATTCTTTAATGTTTCATATGAATATTTTTTCTTTAAATAGTTGTAGAGATAATACTCATCATATGAAAAAAAAATTATATCTCCAAAGTGTAGCTCAGATAGTTTCATCGATGAACTACAACAATATATTGAAAATGATACACCAGCAGTATCATGATGATCAAATAGAAAAAGATAATAAAATTTATTTCACAAAAGTTTTTCTCTTTAAATAACTAGATAAATCATTACATCTATATGTTTTAGAGTAATAAACTCTTATTATTTAACAATAATCATCATTTTCTTCAGGTCTAACAGATCTAGAAAATCCACCTGAAAAGATGTGATAAGTGGAATATAAATTCACTGATGAGAAATTGTAACATACCATATATAGGGGAGTGATTTAATCAATTGAATTTGGGATATTATTAAATCCTAAACCATATTTAATGAGATATTTAGTCCAATAAAACTATTTCAAAAAAAATTGATAAAATAATCCATAATTCAAATATGGTATATGACTAAGTCAAACATAGGGTTTCACTACACAGGTAAAATCATCAAAATTATGGTTGAAGACATAAAAATAATTCCCAAAGTTGGGTTTATGTACCACATTTCATGTACAGAAGTGTAGGGTAACTTATAAAATAATGTTTCTCAAACCTTATGTTTACTTCAAATATAGAGTTTCAAATGTAGTGATTGATAAAAATGTATGGTTCATTATACTTACTTGACATCAAATGTAGAGTAGATAATAGTGATATTAGGGTATACTTAAATTTATATAATACTTATGAAAAACAAACTTATACCGAATTTTAAACAAATGTGAATCTAGATGAAAATAATTTCTCGAATTTTTATTTTCCCTAAATCCACTTAATAAAACGTCATTATTTACCCAAATTTGGGTGTTTTGAACATCAAAATCAATGAGAAATTTATACTATTTTTGGGTCAACACATTCTCAAAAAACTACCACTATTTAACGATCTCAAAACATATAAACTATAAAAAATATAAATTTTTTATAAAAACATAAATACAGGATTTAATGAAATGGAAACATAATTCTTCTAAAATAAATTGTAACACAAATATCTCAAATATAATCTCATATGTATCCAAATTTCTCTTTGAATAAAAAAATAATATTTTTTTAAAAAATGGTTTTTTCTATCCATATTTGTTCAAATGATATAATAGAAAAAAATTATTCTTCTTGTCCTTATTTCTCCCCTATATTATGTCATAAAAACTTAAGTATGATATTGGTTAATAAATAATTAAAAAAGAACATTAAAATTACAAAACTGTATATTTTTCTAAAAAATAATAATTTCTAATAAATGAATAAGTTTATACAAAAACACCTGACAATCAGTAAGGGGTTCATCATCACACTATATAATCTAATATCTTATACTAATGTATAATAAAACACTTTATGAAGATCAATGTTCTTTTAAATATATGTAGATCTTTTTCTTCTTGAGGATGAAAAAAATGACTAATTAAAAACTCTTTAGACACATAGAAGACTAAGTTATAAATATTTTCTTGTCATGTGTGATCCATGAGATCAAAAATTTACTTTTTAAACGCATAAAAATCTTTCCAAGAGGTATTCAAGTTATGTCTTTAAAATAAAAGAGTTTTTCATCCCTCAATAATAATTTATAGAGATCTCAAGTTACTCAAGTATCCTCATTACATATCCAATTAAAATATTAAACTTAGATTCAATTTCCTTAAAAATGTAATTGGAATTCTATCTATAAAATATATCTTTATCATTTGATGATGCTTTATAACATTTTAAAAAATGCATCCCACATTTAACCATTTTTATATATTTAAATTAATGATATTCACAACGAATATTTTTAGTACCATTTCTATATGACATTACAAAATATTTTTCAAAAAATTATACTAATTTTTTCCCATATATATTAGTAAAAAAAATAAAAAAATAAATACAATAGAAATGGATTTATTTAATATCCTCCAAATTTTATTATGAACAACTATTAAAAAAATTCTCTATCTTGTAAAATCTTAGTAATTACGATATAAATCTTTCAAATATGTAGAGTTTAATCTTCTCATTCAAATAATGTTGGATTTATCAAAGGTATTTGAATTTGTTATTTTATAAAAATAATATGAATGGATTAAAGGGATTGATATAGTGGAAGGATACAGGTTTGAAGTAAAGAGAATGAAGGGTTCTATTCTGATGGATCTTAGGTGATGTATCTATTTATCAATCCAAAATTGTATTGTAATTATTTTTTTTTATAATTTAAAATAAAAAATTATGTTGAAATATTATATGGGTAATGATTTAAAAAAATAATTTTCTAATAGAATTAAAAAAAATAGAATAAACCTATCATCCAAAATATGTATTTCCAAAAAAACTAAATATTGTATGAAAATATGTAAAATATTATTTAACGAGTAATATGGTATTTTTAATGAACTAAAATATTTATTGAACAAATTTATTCATTACATTGTAAAAAAATTATCCACATTATAATATATCTAAATAACGCTTCTATAGACGAAGAATAGATATTAGAAACTATTTTCCTAGAATTTGGTAAAGTTTCATATGTGATTAAAAAAAATGAAAAATAAAAAATAGTATGCATTATATTTTCAAAATAATGCAAGTGATTAATTCATTACATACAATAATATAGGGAAAAAAATCCATTCATATTTTATGTAAAGGAATAATAAAATTTTGTGAAAATATGTATAAAACAATTATAATTTTTTCTCTACTAAATAAAAATATAAGAAATACTAAAATGACAAAGAAATACTTCATGGATTTCAATAGTTTCAGTTTTAAAAATATTTTATTTCAGATAAAGAGCTATTTCAGAGTTGCTAAATCATTTAAAATAATTATGATTTCAATAATAAAAAATCTCACATATTTTTCAAACAGCCACTTATTGATATGGAAAATTAAATTAATTTGTGGGCATTCTAAAAAAATAAAAAACACATGAATTTTGGGACCCATATTCTTTTTGGTTTGGCATGCTTAACAATTAAATATTTATGTAAACAAATATAGTTATTTTTGTAGAAATTAAAATTTTGGATTCAAATAAAGTTCTTGAATAATGAACATGCTTAACACTACAAAATTGAACATTTATAAAATGACAGTCATTATCATAATTTCCATTAATTCCACAGTGATAAAATTTAATAATAGACCTTCTTGAACATTTAAATCATTGAAAAAAATCATATTTTTTTTATTTTTCTCCACCACTACTGATACTAAGTTTTTATTTATTACAATTATTTTTACCAATAATTTGATTTAAATAGGTTTCTCCCATGATAAGCATATTAGAATCTTGTTTTAATATACTAACTTCATCTAATTATTCCAAAATATTATTTTCATGTGAAGCATAATAATTTTTGTAAAAATGTATCTTAAATATAATATTCGATTATAAAAAAATTATTTATGAATAGAAATAACATCATAATATATTTTTGACTCTTATATGATCATTATTTAAGGATTCATATTCATATTGTAAGGACTCAACATTAATCATTATATAATATTGAGTTCTAATCAAGAATTTAGATTCTTTAACCTTGGGCATCTTTTCAAGTTTAGAGTTTTAGATAATTAGGTCATACCTGTTACATTACATCTCAAATATTATATGTATATACTACTACTCGCTATCCAATGTTTCATAAAACAAAAACTCTTTAAAAAAACATGGTATCATTTTACATTTTAACAGTATAACAATTCCATTATCCCATCCTAGACTTTATTCTTCTTTAAGTTATGTGAAAAAACACTTCAAAACCTTGGATGAGCATGAAAAACATACTAAGGGAAATAAAATAAGGAAATAAAACATTAATCCATGAATATATAAAAATCATTGAAATCATTATTTTCACTCATAAAAAATATTCTCTCTATAAAAACTCATGAAAACATAAGATTTAGGAAGAACACATAGAAATCATAAATCACAAAGGTAACTTGGGGCATCCATAACATACTTACATTGTAAATTTCATAGTTACATTGGGAGTAACCTTGACGGTTGCATTTGGAATATCCATAATAGTATATTCTTTAAATATATTAGGGGAAACCTTAATGTTTACCTCTTTCTAATTACCCAATGCATTAGAGAGCTATCACGGGCTCATCCACACTCAGTTCATCACAGAACCACCTATACACATAAAAAATTCTCAACAACTATAACATTATGATAAAACATAAATCAAGCATAAAGTAAAGATAACACTTCCACCCTGAAATCACAGTATATCATTTTAAGATTTAGAAATATTCAAACCTTTTTCATAACCATTTAAAACCTTTAATAAATAAAATTTTGAATCAATGCGTCCCATAACACATTGAAACTTTTGAAATAAATTATCATTTTAAAAAATTCATGTTCATATAAATAAATTTTTAAAACACATTTTGAAAACATTGACATGATTTTGAAGGATTTAAATGAATAAATAATTAAAAATTTAAGAAGTATGTTTTAGTTAAAGAGTCCCTTAAAACTTGAGAAACACTTAAATAAAAATAATTAAGGAATAAAATTAATAAAAACATTAAATATCATGAGAATATACTAATTCATGATATAAAAGTCAAAAGGGTTGTATATACATATTATAGGATAATAAATTTTCATAACAACAAGATATGTCTCGATAAAAGAAGATTCAGACAAAATACCTTACAAAGATCGTATCATAAGATTAAGGATAAATTAATGACATAATTATGTCATTCATAGAAAAACAAAACCAGTGTCATTGATATTTAACTCAATGAATTGATATTGATTTAAGATTTCTCTTACAAAGATTGTATAAATGAGGTAATAATTTATAAATGTGGTGATTATGTGTAGAAATGGTATATCCACACAATGGAAAGTGGAAATTACAACATTAATAAATAAACAATGATTTCACCCATAATCATTGCATAATATAATCAACAAAGTTTGTGTAAAACCCAATGAGTGGAAATTGATTTTATAGAATCTCTTACGAATATAATTTTTTTAATAAAATTGATAAATTATGTGTATTCACTATAAATTTACATAAATAAATTATAAAAAAAAGATAGTATATCAAAAATTATTTCTCAAATAATCATTGCAAGATATAATCAAGATGTATAAGATTAACCCAAATAATAGAATTTAGGTTAAGAAGTTCCCTTACCTCGAATCAGACTTATCTTGTTCATTCTTTATATTCCTAACTAATAAATTTTGGTTAATTTATACTCACTTGAGAAACTTTTTAATGTTTATTATTCCTTTTACATCACTTATTACCATGTTATTATAATTACATAATTATTTATGTTTATATTGGTCATTTTTTTGATATTTGGTTCTTAAGTCGAAAACGAAATTGTTTGATGTAAATTGTCCATGTTTTCAATTTGCCATAATCTCCATAATATTTTTCATGATTTAAATATCATATATATCCAATATATATGTATTTAAAATATTTCATAACATTTAGAGATATGAAATGAAATACACTGTTCATGGAGATGTTAGGTTGTACATACACATGAACTTTACATTCATTTCGTTGACATATTAAAGGAATGAAGAATAAATGATGCATAGGTATGTTATAATTACAGTATAATATATACTTTATATATGTTTTATAATTTCTTTGATACCATCCATTATATATTCTATTTGTGGAATTAACGAGTCATATCACTTTGAGGGGGCGGTAGTCCACACATCCTCAAATGAAATTATCATATTTACACATTATGGAAAGAATAAAGGTATGATGTAAATAAAAAAACAAAAGAAAATAGAAAATATAAGTATAATATTTATTATATATAAATATATTTCCATAATAATGGCCATCATGAGAGGTGGTAGGATAAAATTGAATAATCATCGTTTCGTGAGGCAGTAGTTCACCGTACATAGAAACTGTATGTTCGTATCCATTAGATGGAGATGTGTAAAACTATATTTAGAAAAATTCTAATAAAAATAGACTAGTATATTGAGGATAATTTTTTTTTATTTAATCATAGAATTATAATATCATAGGGTGTGAAGAAGTAAAATAATAGAAATGAATTTGAGAGAAGATATTGCCTCTAAATTGGGTAACTTCTTTTGATTTGAGCCAAAAAGATTTTTTGAATTTCTTTATTCCCAATTAAAAAATTCTAAAAGAAAGGTATAGATGTTGTGATACTATTTTAGCATAATTTGGATGATCCTATGGGCTTGAGAGGTGTCATTAAGTAGGTTTAGGTGGTAATATTTTATAAGGGGAAGGAGGGGTACTTTTGAAATATGTTGAAATATTGTTTTATTATAAATTGATTTTAAAATTATAATGTCCCAAACTCATTTATTTAAAATATAATTTGATTTCAGGTCATATAATTATCATCCTACTAAAATTAGGCAGATTTATGTCATAAAATTAACCTTATACATTAACTTTACCCTTAATTAAAAACTTAAACTCTTACCATGTCTTCTTGTATTGTCGTAATATATGGCTATTATAGTTACAATAAAATTACAAGAGAAACCCAAGTTGATCACTAATAACATTTTTAACATTATATAAGTAATTTTACCAAATATTATATTTTTAAGACTATTATATCATTTAATAAAATAGAATTTTTTGAAAAAACTCATTTATATCAATTTTGACACTATTTAGGAGTATATTTTTATTAATGTCATAACAAATTGATTCATTCAAAGAAAAGGAATTTACTCATCCCTAACATGTCAATTTAATCCAAAAGAATCATGGATCGCATCAAAATGTAAAATTTACATTTATTTTAATATTTATAATATCATTTATTTGAATCCTTTATTAATGAAGCAATCATTGCATCATCATTATGTCATAATTAAATTTATTTATTTAATCAATAAAAATTATAAATAAAATACCATGATGTAGGAAATATTTTTATATTTCTAATTACTATTTATAGATGGATATATCAGTTATATAAAACAACCTTAAAATTGTTTTAATAAATATACTTTTTTTGTTATATTTCTCTTTACATTGAATTAATTCTTAAAAAATGCCATTATCACACCCAAGTGTCTCCATGGGGTCATAAAATTGACCCAAGGATGCCCATGGTTGTGCGTATCTCATAAAATAGGATTAGAAAATGTGTTAGGGTTGTTTTATATTCGTATAATATTATTTTTTTACCATTATTTATGAGAATTACCATTTAACAACGGTAAATAAAAATAATTACTGAAGTTACTATTCATAATATCCAAAAACAAAATGTACATATTTACACAATTTGGACATTATGATTACAATTATTGAATCCATTTTTCAAAATTTAAAATATTTAATTTGTATAAATTAATTTAAAATTAGTTCCCATTGTCAAAACCTAAAAATGAGTTTTTAAGAAGTAAAAAACTATCAAAATATTGATATATTTTTATGTCCAATTTAAAAGTGAAATAACTTAAAATAACAAAAATTTGATTTAATGATAAAAAATAATCCAATTACACTTTAAAAATAATTAAAATGACAATATAAATATATAAATATATTAGATTAAAAGTTAGTTTTGAATGAAAATTCAGTATTTTTCACAATTCATTAAAAAATAAAATTTATCAAAAAGTTACCAAGAAAATTATTAAAGTAAATTTTGATGTCCCACTTCTAAATAAGAAATTTATTTTGTAAAATAGAACATATAAAAGTGAAAAAAACTATTTTAAAGAGGGGTTCGCGATCAAAAGGCTGTAAACTTTCCTTTTAAAAATATTCGAGTATTTTATGCATAAAATTGGATTCATTCCCATTTTAAGCCGCTAAAATTTATTTTATAAATGTAAGAACATATAAAAAATATGTAAAATAGAAATATTGTTAATTCTTTTCATTCCCTCTAGTACAAAGACAATGTGATAGCTACCATTTAAAATGATAATAATATTATTGTATTATTTTTCAGTATGACTCAACAATGTGTGCAATGTAACATTTTAGAGAAACCCATTGTTGTGTGTCGAGTATGCCATCAGAAAAATATCCTATTTAACATAAAATTAATATCTTATTCATAAATATTAATAGATATGAAAATGTATAATTCTATAAATACCTGATTTGTTACATAATTTCCCCTTTTGTAAATTGTGTCCTTGCAATTACAAAATTGGGCTCGAATACTTCATTGAAAATACCACATTATAAAAATAGTAAATAAAACAATCACTTTAAAAGAAATAAAGAGATGAAAAATGGTCACTCGAGATAAAACATACTTGGATTACATATAGGAGACCATGGATATGGAAGAAAAACTAACCATCTTATTCTTATAGAGAGTGATAGAAAACATCGTTAAGATATGGTTAAAAATCTGAAAACCACAAACTTGTGATGGGTTAAACGCTCTTTGAATTCTCAATTGGAAAGTAAATAGAAAACTTTTATTTTTTTAATATCCTTTTCAAAAAGTTGATGAATTTATTTATGATCATGACTAAGAATATATGAAAACATACTTACTTGTCAAGTAGAATTTCTTCCATTATTAAATATCTGCCACCAAATCATCTTTTCTCAAAACAATTAGTATTCAAGATGAAATGGTCACACCTGAAGCAGTATAATCAACTTCTATAGAATCACATAATCCAAAAAAAGATAAACTATATATTACCCCTATCATTAAACATTATCCAAAACCAAAATAGTTAGTACGATATCAGATAATCTCTGGAGAATAATAATCCTTTATAAAGATGATGGCTACTTTTAATCTCCAAATTTCAAAAAACAATACCCAAAGTTCATTAAAGACTTTTCAATAAACAATGGACCTTAAAATTCATAAAAATAATCTAAACTATGATTGAAACTCAAAATTCAGATGGATTTGATCACATAGTCTTCCGCAATAAATCTTAACATTTATCTCCAAATAACATCGAATACTCTTAAAGTCTCATACTTTAAGTAATTGACTTAATCACATTTTCTCCATGATAGGTCAATAATTTCAATAAATATCCCAAATCTCCATATGTCAACAATAAAAACATATATTCATCCAAAATAAAATGCAACCATTACAACTCAAATGAAATATCATTATATTTTATTTTTCATAGGAAAATAGTATTCCCAAAAGTGCGAATGTCTTCCAAAATAACATTTATCACATAGTCACCAAATCATTTTCCATTAATAAGGATACCCATTTGATAAAATTTTGGTTCCCAATATCAACTTATTCTTAATCCATAAAATTGTTTAACAAAAGAAAATAAGTCATTCTAACCTGGGAATTCACATAGGCCAATGGTAGGTGATGCACCCTTGTCGCCCTTCGGTTGTGGGTTTGATTCTTGAGGCCTTTTTGGACATGATGGGTTGTCACCAATCCTATGGGAAATACTTTTTATAAAACTATATCATTCTTATAACATTTTCAAAATATTATAATGTCCTCAAAAATAATTGTAACCTACTTTAACCTCAATCGTTATCTAATACCTTTCATTTTACATCCCAAAATGCATTTACCATTAATCACCTCAAAAAAAATATCATTTGAATCCTCAAGGTTATCCATTATGTCCACACAAGAAAAGACAATTCTTCTTTGAATGTAATTTTCACATATCAAACTTATGGGATATATGTACTATAAAAAAGACTTCTAATGTAATATCATCATAAAAAGAGCATTAATACTTTTAGAAATTTTAATCATCCTACAATGTACCATAACACTTGAATCCCTTATAGGTAGAATTCTTAATCATTCAGCATTCTTTATAATCCATAAACTACTGATTTCCACCTTATTTCCTAATTCAACACTCCTATATATCATATATCTACATCATTTATAAATATCAATCAAAATATGCATCATTATATATGGATAAGAAAATAAATTATACCTTGAATACATATATCATGATCTTCATGATGTTCCCTTTCTTTCAGCGTGTTTTTTTACTTTCAAAAAGTAAACATTCACTCCACTTCTATAATTTCACTTTTCTATAGAGTTGGAAAATTTGAGATCTTGAAATCATATGAAAAAATACAATGACCCATATAATTGTTTTATAAATGATTAGGTGTTGTATAAATCAAACAATTTCATGTAGGTGAATTGAATACACTAGAAGTCGTCAAAATCATTCGAACAGGATTTGTCACGGCTCATCCTCAGGACCAGTGTCGTGACTACCCCAAACCCGCCTTCCATTGGCCAGGTGCCGACGACTAGCACCAAAGGCGTAAATCCCTAAACTGGGAAAGCATTGCCTTTATAATAGTAAAATAATGAAGGTTCTGGGCGCAGTGGAAGCGCGTGGGTTGGATGTGACCACTTGGATTTTTGTCATTAGCAATGATCAATCCGGGATCAATACGACGATAAACGCCAGTCTCTACGGATCGAATCATTGAAATTGAAAAAATAAATAGAAAGTCCCAGAACCACAAAGTAGGATCGTTACAGATTGATTATAATTAATTTAATCAATTGAAAATAAATACCTTTTGGGTGTTCTTTCTTCGTTGATGTTCTTGATCACGTTCTGATGTGATTCCTCATTGTGTCGTAGAAGCCAAGTGTAGACTTCCTCTAGTGGTGATCCACACGTGTACCTCATATCTTGGGACGTCGCCAAAGCAGTCTCCAGGTGCTAGCATGGAGAAACCTTTGCTTGCGTTGTCCTCCTTAGATCATCTTGATCCGATGGAAGAGGATCTCTCTCGGTATTGAGAGCGTTTTTGGTGGAAGAAGTTCTTTCGGCCTTGAAAGAATTCTCTTGTGTGTTACGCACATGGAAAAGAGTTGGGGTTGTGATGATATTTATAATCGGGTTTCAGGTTGTAGAGTTATGACAATAAATAAATGTGTTACACGTTTTATTTATTCCATTGACTCTTATTTAAAACCCCCATGTCGAATAATTAATTTCTTAACATGCGCTCACGCTGATTATAATAAATATCATTTAAAACAATATTATATCCTCAAAATCCCGACTGGAAAAACTACATGACGTGTATTAATAAATACATGGCGTGTTCTTGTTTTTCATTGAAAACTACATGGCATGTACATTCAATGTACACGGCATGTATATCTTGTTTTCATTTATTCATTTCCTTTCTATAATAAAAACTACATGGCGTGTAATTATTAAAACATGGTGTGTACTTGTTTTCCATGAAAAACTACACAGCATGTAATCTTTAATACACAGCGTGTATATCTTGTTTTTTATTTCCTTCTTCCACTATCATTAAAACGATTTAGATTTCCTTAAATAATTATTAAACCACATACGTGAATAATCTTTATTCTACTTTATATACTTGAATACACTTAGTGTGTGACCCTCTAGGCCTCTTTCTCATTGGCATTAGGCGAGCTTTTCTAAAGTCCAAGATTACTATCTAGCAACGAGTCAAGGCATCCAAGAGAAAGAAGTTGACGCCGCATTGATGTATCACCTCATACGAATGCTTACTGTGTAATTTAATCCCTTTGTCTCGATATCTCATCATGCAGGTTTCATGGTAGTGTCATAAACCTATATGCTTGATCCATCGTTCTTTGACTACCTGAAATAAACTCTTCGTTTACACCATGGCCATAGAATTTAATGCGATAGTTCTATTTCAATGAAAGTGATGAGATATCAACATCCATAAATTGAAGGGACAAATCCTTCCTCGACTTATCCATTAACAACATGTCACTCATGACGCACCCAACGTACCCTACTTCCCGCCAACTGTCTGCGTGATGGTTTTCGTCAGTAAATCTAAGTGAGCGAGTCATAACATGAGTTAATGATAATCTTTCAGTCTAAGGATAATTACACACACTCATAGATATCAATGTCTGATGACACCAAGACATGCGGAATTACTACTAGCGGGTCTATTCTCATAATCTCCCATCTTGGAGATTACCAAGGGAAAAGTCCATGAGAGAGAGTCTCGTCTTCTTACGAGTACTCGCACATGACTGTCTATATACTATGTGTCCTATCATAGTATGTCATCCAACTTTAGAACTTTATTTAAGAATATTATTATAGAATTTCAAGTTTCTCATCATAACAGGGATCTTCCATGACCTTATCAATGCAACAAATATTCCAGGACATTATTATATTATAGTCATGAAGAACAATGAACAATATATAATAAGTGAACATTCATGTTATCAAAGTACAAAATAGTTGGATCTCAGGACACAAACCCTTATAAATAACACAACAGAGTACACAACTGGAAGTAAAACGCTAAGTGAAACTGTATACAAAAGATGTGTTGCAAAGAAAAAGGGGTCGGAAATACAAGTCCAATAGTAAAGTACAAGGAAAAGACAAAACAAGTACAACTAAAAAGAAAAATAACTGTAAGGTGTCTAAAAGCTCCTGGATCATCCACCATGGATCCTACCTGAAGGGTAGGTATAGATAGCCTCCTCAGCGCTCCATGTTCTTACTTCTCCTCTGGGTACTGACTTGTTGTGAGGTCCACCTACGGGTACTATCCAATCCTCGTACACTTTGCCTCGGTCAGCGCTGTCTGTATTCTGCATCCAACACAATGAGGTGCGGGAAAATCCCGTGTATGGGTGAGTATAAAGATACTCATTAAGGACCCTGAAACCCTCAAGGTCTCACAAAATCCAACAAGGATAAACCACAAAGTATGAAACAACGGACAACCATTACTTATGTGTATGCCCA
Source organism: Viscum album (assembly GCA_963277665.1). Classification (NCBI taxonomy): domain Eukaryota; kingdom Viridiplantae; phylum Streptophyta; class Magnoliopsida; order Santalales; family Viscaceae; genus Viscum; species Viscum album. Next base: position 1,286,448,640 of record OY728141.1, read on the forward strand.
TACATATACCTAAGTTATCTAGTAACCCATCTCAATCATAAGGAAAACACAATGGCCATTGACTCAGCTCAAACTAGGATTTCAATGAAGTATAGGAGTATATATGATTAGTCGCAAAGCTAGATCATCTTATTCTGTCAAGAGGCACTGCTTCTGACCATACGGAGTCTGACCCACACAGGATTGATAGGAACTAACCCCCACAATGACCCACATAGGATCTGACCCACAAAGGATCGTTGAGCACTGACCCACACAGGATCTGACCCACACTGGATCTAACCCACACAGGATTGGTATGCGCTTACCCACATAGGATCGATGAGTGTTGACCTCTGTATGATTTGTCTCAAACCTCCACTTCACTATCAGCCACTAGATTCCTCGCACCTGGTGCACTCGAGTTCCATAGAATCTTCCCTAGATATATATGTCATACATATACCTCCAATAAACTCCACAAAGGAGTAACCCAAAGGACCGCTATGTTGTAAGGGTTCCAACACGACAGACGGTGCATCAATCGGACGCCCGGTATGTGAGTTATTGGCATTTCCGTTCCAGGGGCCCAGTTGGTTTTTAGGTTCAAAACAACCTGATTGTAATCCAACTGTGTCCAAACATCATGTGGGGTATGCCAAAAGAACCATCTCGCTCCAATCTTTCCATCGCCCAAGGTGGTTCGTCAATCGGACACCTGTAGCCCAAGATAGGGGCGAAAAGGTGTAAATTGGCGAAACTGGTCCGGTCCGACCTCGTCGGACTGACCCGGCCCGACCATGTCTGTGGGTCCAACCAGGTCCGAGAAAGTGGCCTGGCCTGAGTGGGCATCCCGGCCCGAAATGTCGGCTGGGCCCGAGGGGGGCTTGACTTAAGGGCAGCCTAGCCCGGCGGCCCGACTCATATGGGTGGCCCGACCCGGCAGCCTGGCTGGCTGGCCCGCGTGGCCAGGCTGGCCACGCTGTGGGGGGGGGGGTGTGGCACCCCCCTTATCTTTAGAAGGAATCGGTGCTAGGCGCAGGTTCTGTGACCCGTGGGGCCCGAGGGGTCCCGCCTGTAGAGCGTACTGGTGGCCGGCTTAGCGGGCCACCCTTGGCTTTTCCACCGTGGCGCGACGACATCGTGGTTCTGCTGGCCTCCATGCAGCGTGATGGCATCGCACCTCCTCCGTCGCAGCCCAGCCTGTTCATGGCCTCCAGCTTCTCCACGCGGAGCGATGGTGCCATGCTCATCGTCCCACAGCCGCGGCCCTCCTGGTTGCAGCCCCCCTTCTTCTGGCGCGGTGCAACGACACCATGCCCCTCTGGAACCGCTGCAGCCTGCCAGGCTGAGGCTCAGTTCTCTGCGTGGCATGGTGGTTCCGCGCCCTTGTGGTGACCCAGTGGCCTTGTGCTGCTGGCTTCTTCACGGTCTGCCTCCATCATCAACAACAAGAACAACCAAAGGGGGAGGGTCGGGCCAAGTTCATGCAGTCTGAGCCCTCCTCATCATGGGAATAAAATTTGGCATACCATAATATAGAAATTTGAATGAAGAAGAATGGAGGTTTATACTCATATATAAAATAACATAAATTCTTCTACCTCGATTGTCGAAGATCGTTGACCAAGTCGCGGAAAGCCGAACGTCGTTCTGTTGACATCGGAAGAAGATGAAGAAGTTGACATCGTCGGTGTTTTTCAAGGATGGCAGTGTTTCCTCTTCTTTCCCCGGTTGAAGAGGGAGAGAGATGTCTGTCGTTCTTCGTTGGAGAGGGGCGTTCTTCGTTGGGAGAATAATTTTCTCCAAGATTTCTCCAAATCTCCTCCAAAAATAAAGTGTCAACCAAATTAATGGGTTATGCTAACCCATTATTTAATTATAGGCCAAAATAATTCAAATGATTTCAAATTTATTAATTAATGCCATTAATTAATTTTTGGTTTAGCACACTTATGAGGGAAGGTGGAAAGTTACAATTAAATGAAGAGAGGGTTGGCTTCATTAACTCAAGGGAAGTTTAAGGGTTTCATTCCACATAAATGGGGGGTTTAGGGGGTTTTAAGCTTTTGTGGGACCCACCTAATAATATCCTCCAAAGGGAGGTTATGTGCGGGGGGACCCCACCACTAACCTCCCCTTGGAGGTTTTAACTACCAAGAAATAAAAATATGTTAACTCTTATTTTTATTAAACTTAATTAAAAACCCCCAAAATCTAACTTCTACTCTCGTTAGAATGCAACTGTGGTGAAGGTCTCACTAAGAAATCAACAATGCTGTGAGTTAAATGGTTCCCTTGGATTTCAATTTCGAGCACCGGTTCAAAAGATATAAAAAATTCTCATACGTATGTTTACTGAATGTACCCGAACAAAACTTCAGAAATCAATTCCTGGCACACCGGGCCTCAGAATCAAGTGTCGTCAGAAACTGCGGACTTGTAAAATTCCCATGTATTTAAGAAATAATTTTCCATGGAAATTTTGGGTCTTTAAATTCTCCCCACCTCCAGGCTTTACATCCCTGTAAGCTACAACTCGAACTAAGGGAACAAATGAGGGTACTAAGCACGCATCTGGGCCTCCCGCTCCCATGTGATCTCCTAGAGGTTCCTATGCTTCCAACGAACGTGCACCATAGGTATCGATCGTCCACATAGGACCTGCTCTATTCAATCCTAAATCTACACTGGAACCTCCATTAAAGTCTCCCCATCATCGATGTCCAGCTCCCCGTGGTCAATTATGTGGGGTGGGTCGTACACGTATCTCCTCAACTGAGATACCTGGAAGACATCATGCACCCGGTACAACTGAGGTGGAAGATCTAAGCAGTAATCCACCTTTCCCACTCTACTAAGGACCTAGAAAGGTCTGATGAACCTCAGAGATAACTTTCCGCCTCAGCCAAATCTTTTTAGACCTCCTTGAGGTGAGACCCGTAGAAATATTTGGTCGCCATCCTCGAACTTCATAGGTCTTCGTCTCCTGTCAGCATACGACTTCTGCCTACCCTGTGCCGTCTTTATCTGCTCTTGGATGATCTGCACCTTCTCCTTGGTAGCACGTACCATCTCTGGTCCAACTAGTACTGACTCCCCTGGGTCTATCCAGCATAGTGGCGATCTGTAAGCTTGACCATACAAGGCCTCAAAAGGTGTCATACCGATGATGGAGTGATACCTGTTGTTATAGGTGAACTCCAACAAAGGTAAGTGGTCCTCCCAACTGTGACCGAAGTCAAGGACACAAGCAAATAGCATGTCTTTAAGGGTCTATATGGTCTACTCGGTCTGGCCATCCGTCTGAGGATGGAAGGCTATGCTCAAGCGAAGCTATGTCCTGAAAGCTTCCTTTAACCCATTCCATAGCCAGGAAGTAAAGCGTGCGTCAAGGTCGGAGACAATAGAAGAAGGTACTACATCTAAACACACTATCTCATGAAGATTGGCGTCCCAGGCTCTCAACTGATCCCTACTCTATGATCGGTAGGAATTGGGCCTACTTGGTGAGTCGGTCAACAGTCACCCAAATCGATTCGTGACTCCTGGATATATGTGAAAGACCCATCACGAAGTCCATGGATATCTCATCCCACTTCCACTCTGGGACCACTAAGGGCTAAACCAAGCCTTCTGGTACATGGTGCTCCGCCTTCACTTGCTGACAAGTGAGGCATCGTGAGACAAACTCTGCTACCACCTTCTTCATACCTGGCCATCAGTGCTTTCGTCGAAGGTCACAGTACATCTTCACCACTCTTAGATGTACCGCTAGAGGGGAAGTGTGTAACTCCATCAACACTTCCTCCTGAAGTGAAACGGGTACCATGGTACGTCCTCTGAAGAGGATGATGTTCTCCCCACCTTCAAAAAATCTATCAGGTGCATGCCTTATAGATATCTGAGCGTGTCGTGTCTCGTAGTTAGTGTCCCCACACTGTACCTCCCTGACTTGCTGAAGAAGTGGGGGCACTACAAAAAAAACTGGGTTTAGCGGCGGTTTTGTGGCGGCGTTTCACAAAACTGCCGCTAAACGTTTTCAGTGAAAGGTTTCGCGACGGTTTTTAATAAACCGCCGCGAAACCCTATTTTATTTAAAAAACCACGACCCTTTCCCCTACCCCGACCGCAGTTCCCCCACAAACCCTCTCCCCTCTTCCCCGATCCCCCCTCTTCCCCGATCCCCCCCAGCCCCGGCGACACCCGCGCCCACCACGCCCTCCGGCGACCCCCGCGCCCCCCATGCCCTCCGGCGAACCCCGCACCCTCCCCCCCTCGACCCACAGCGACCCCCGCGCCATGCGCGCCCCCCACGCCCCCCATGCCCCCTGCGCCCCCCGCGCCCTCCAGCGACCCCCGCACCCCTCACGGCCTCCGGCAACCCCCGCACCCCCCGTGCCCCCACGCCCTGCGGCGAACCCCGCACCCCCCCCCCCCTGGCGCCCCCCTCGACCCCTAGCGACCCCCACGCCCTGCGCGCCCCCCACGCCCCTTGTGCCCTCTGGCGACCCCCGCACCCCCCGCGGCCTCCGGTGACCCCCGCACCCCCCGGAGCCCCCCGCGACCACCTTCTATTTTGGTAATTTTTAGTTATTTTTTGGTTCTTTGATTCGAATCATGAATTTGTTACACAATGTGAATCTACTGCAGGGTAGATACTATGAGTTTGGTTTAGATCGTGAAGAATTATATGTCATAAAACATTTTCAAGTTTTTAATGGGTTTATTAGGATTAATTCTAACTAAGGATACTTTTTTGGGTATTTTTATAAATCGTGGAATTCACACAATGAAAGGGGTTCATGACACTAATTATTTAGAACCAATGGTTTTTATCATGATTTACATATTACCCTTATTCCATTCAATGTGAAGACCTCCCTCATAAATCCTAGAAAGATTTATATAATATTCGGTATCTTCCTCTACCAGATTTCTTTTCTTGGAGCATTTGTTCACTAGTGTGGTGGGTTGTATTCCTTTGGGTACGTGTAATATCATTCACTCCCTTTATCATTTGTGTTTTTGGTTTGGTAGTGTTGTGTGATATGGTTTCGATGGTTTCATAAATAATATGTGTTATCAATCAATCCATTGTGGTTTTCCCTCATTCCTTTTCTATTTGAGGAATATCTGCTTGTTTCCAATTTATGTTGTTGAATGATCTTAGGTTCCATATGTTTATAAGGTAGGTGTATCTATACAAGCGGTTCTAATTTAAAATTTCCTTATATTCTTATTAATTTCTTTGGCTTGTTTCATGAAATTGAGGGATTTAAATGGATTTTACGGAAAATATACATGTTTTTAAAGAGGTATTTCTTCAAAAATGGTTTTTCTCACAAAAAGTGGTTGACTAAATTCTTTATGGTTTGGTCTATTTAGATTGAATTTTTTATACTAATGGATGTTTATCTTTATTTTTTATTTTAATTTGGTTTCATAACTTTATTCTCTAAAAAAAAGATACTACTTTCATGTCTCTTTATTACACATCTCCATGTATAAGACCCTCTTGGGAGACTTTCCTAGTTTTCCCTAGTCGGTTCTTTATAAATTAATATCAAAAGGAATATTGTGCCTGGAATGTTATGACACTTCCTAGTTTTCATTTAGTTTCATTGGTAGACTAGATTTAGTAGCACTAGAATTTAGTTAATATGTGTGGGATGGTTCCTAGACATCTCACCTCCATGTATGAATTCAAGTTACTATGGGTGGTTAGTTATTTTTGAAAATATTGTCACTTGGTCTTTATTGTTGATTGAATAAAATAGATTTGGTGTCTATTTAAAAAAACCATTCCTTTCTTATGTTTTATATTTCATTAATAAAATTCATAAATTCATAAAATTATTATTATTTTAAATCATTAATATGGATTATGGAAGTTGTTCTATGATTTAGGAATTTTCTCATGACTAAAGGGGTTTTCATCTTGTATTTGTTAGACGATTCCTACTAGAAGAGGTCTTATGAATCTAAGTGATAGATTTGTGAGACGGGTTTAATAAGAGAATCCCTTAGTGGTATCTTCTTTAGTGGAAGTTATAATATGCACTATTCATACTTTGGTTATGAAGGTATTAAAAACCTAGGAGGAGTAGTGGATCATGACTCATAATTTACTAACAAGAATCCACCTATCTTTCATGGTGATAATGGAATCTAGAAATACGAGGAGAGGATTGAGTAGATTGGTAGGATATTTAAAATTATAAAGATTCCCAAGGAATCTAAGGGGTGGGGGTCAACATATATTCTTGATGGATTGGGAAGGAAACAGTGAGGCTTAGTTGTGCATGCTATATTTTATGAGGATCTTACATGGGAATCCTTCAAAAAAATATATAAACTATAGTTTTATCCTAAAATGTTACATGTGGAAAAGACCTGATACTTTCTAACATTATAAAAATGGGAATGTATTGTTATAGTGTATTCCACTAACTTTTCTAGGTTAGTGCATTTCAAAGTGGATATTATTACCAATGTTTACATGAAATCTCTAAGGTTTGATATTGTGCCAAGTGTCTCCTAAGAAACCTAAGTGTGACATGGATTTATATTTATAGTGACACTTAATTTTGATATACCTGCACACTATTGTTTGTTTTAAATTCGTGGACTATATTATGCATTAGAAACCATTAGTGGTGGCCTACTTAATTTACCTCACGCCATATTCAGTACATGGATTGGTACCCAGATAGTGTTCTTTGTCATAGGAAATACGACTTTGATATGGTTGGTTGTGTATGAAACCATTGAGAAACATCATTCCTCTTGGAGGACATCTAAGGTCAAGCATAAACAATCACATAATGTCTCTGGTTTAAAATGCATTACGATCAGTTTCAATCACACATCAATGGGGTGTTGTTTGAGGCAACATAAATGTGTGATCGATAGTGTTATGATAAGTGTGTAACCCGATATTCTTATTGCTCCTCAATGAGGTGTTGACGCTGTCTCCTATGGACCAGACTTGTTCAGTTGGTCTGAAGTGGTAAATGTGATCAATTAATCATCTTTATTATATTATGAATACTTTATGATCAATGGTTCATCTTTATTATATTATGTTTCCGTAATCTTACACTATCGTATATTTTGTGTAGGCACATTGTGATATACATGGATAAAAGTTGGATCACATTACCGAGGAACACACCACAATATGTTAAGGGTTTGAATAAGTTTTTAGATTTTTCAATTTCTAATCGATCCATTGAAGGGACAATAAGATTTCCATGTCCTAAATGTAAATTTAGAACACGGTTGAAGAGAGATGAAGTTTATGAACATTTAATACTGAAGCAATTCCCTGATCAATATTTGTGTTGGATTTGGCATGGAGAATCAAACAATACAGAAAGATTGAGGACTGATGTTAATCCACAGAATGAGGTCCCAAGTTTGTCGCCAATGAAAAATGAAATGCAAAGCCTCATAAATGATGCATTCGGCACTGCAAGACACCACTATGAGCATCAAAACATATCAGAACAACCAGAAGAGGGTGCTACAAATTGCAACGTGACAAGTGATGTTTTTGAGACTGTAACACAAGAAGATCAAGATTGTAACATATCATTGGATCCTCCTCTTGATTCTGTGGAGCCAAATGTAAGGGAAAACTTCAGTTAGGAAAATGTGTTTCATGATTTATTTGACGATGGAAATCAAGAGTTGTATAGTGGGTGTTTGAAATATTCAAAGCTTTCATTTCTACTGAAGTTGTACCATATCAAATGTCTACGTGGAATTACAAATATGGCAATGTCCATGTTATTGGAATTGATTCGTGATGCATTTCTTGAAGCAAAAATCCCAGAATCGTTTTATGAGATGAAAAAAGTTGTAAACAGGCTTGGTCTGAATTATACAAAAATACATGCGTGTCCCAATGATTGTATGCTTTAATGGAGAGAGGATTCAAGTAGATAGAAGTGTAAGAAATGTTCTTCTTCTAGATGGTAGTCAAAATGTGATGTTGGAAGTATGACTGAACATAATTTCATGGAGAAGAAGAAAAGGAACACACATGCAAAAGTTTTGCGTTACTTTACTTTGAATCCTCGATTGCAAAGATTATTCAGGTCATCAAAAACCGCCGAACACATGAAGTGGAATTCTGTAGATAATAAAAATGATGGGTTAATGAGACATCCACGAGATTCCCAATCGTGGAAGACATTTGATTCATTACATCCAGATTTCTCAGCTGATCCTAGGAATGTTCGATTGGGATTGGTTTCCGATGGATTCAACCCATTTGGGACTTTAAGTACGAGTTATAGCATTTGGCCAGTTGTTTTGATCCCTTATAATCTGCCTCTATGTATGTGTATGCAACAAACATCTTTTATCATTTCGATATTTATTCCTGGAAAACAAATGCCTGGAAATGATATTGATGTATACCTGTAGCCTTTGATTGAAGAATTGCAGGAGTTATGGAGCAACGATGTTGAGACATTTGATGTTTCTTCTAAAACAATGTTCAAAATGCATGCTGCTTTAATGTGGACCATTAGTGACTTCCCTGGGCTTGGGAATTTATCTGGTTGGAACACTTATATGGGTTTTTCTTGTCCCGTTTGTAACTTTGATTTCGAGCCCAAACGGCTACCTCACAGTAGAAAATGGTGCTTCTTGTGCCATCGAAGATTTCTTGATGCATCTCATAGATTTCGGCTGAACAAATCAAAATTTAATGGTTCCATTGATCATAGACCACCTCCAAAGTTGTTAACCAGTTCTGAAATATTGACACAGCTTGAAAATGTTTAAACAGAATTTGGGAAGATTCATCATTTGACTGATAGCGGAAAACGAGTGCGAAGTGCATCGTCAAGTGAAATCAGAACGCAACAATGGAAGAAAAAAAGTATATTCTTCAAACTTCCGTATTAGGAATTTAATTCTTTGAGCCACAATCTTGATGTGATGCATATTGAGAAGAATGTATGTGATAATTTGATTTTCACATTACTTAATGAGCATGGAAAGTCGAAGGATCATCTCAATGCTTGCAAATACTTACAAGTAATAAACATAAAACGTGATCTCTGGACAGATGAGAATGAAAAGTATGCTCCGGCCATTTTTTCAATGAAAAATAGGGATAAAGATGTGTTCCTTCGAATTTTAAAGAATGTGAAGGTATCTGATGGGTATTCGAGTAACATCTCTAGGTGTGTTGATTTGAAGAATCGTAAGTTATATGGATTGAAAAGTCACGATTCACATGTTTTGTTACAATAGTTACTACCATTGGCATTGCGTACATTATTACCTGAAAAAGATACTGATGTTGTACTGCAATTATGCACATTTTTCAGGCAATTATGTGAGAAAACTCTACATCCATTACAGCTTGACAACCTACATGAGAGGTTTGTATTGACCCTTTGTGCAATGGAGATGATCTTTCCTCCATCGTTTTTTACTGTCATGATGCATTTAACTGTGCATTTGGTTGACGAAGCTAAATTAGGAGGCCCCGTTCATTATCGATGGATGTATCCAATTGAGTGGTGTTTTATTTATATGTTTCCAGTTAAGTAAACAATATTTTGAATTTAAATAAATTCATAATATTATTATTATTTTTCACAGATATCTTGGGCATTTGAAAGCATACATGAGAAATAAAGCTCAACCAGAAGGCTCTATTGCTGAAGGGTATTTGGCCGAGGAGTGTCTCACCTTTTGTTCCAGATATTTGGATGATATTGAGACAATATTTAATCGAGTTGGACGTGTTGATGACACATCAACTCAATCTCAAATGCATCAGAAATCAAAAATATTTCCTGCTATTGGCCGATCAGTTGGGAGGACCTCATACGCGACACTGACAGAATTGAAGTTATTACAGGCACATAGATATGTGATGTTGAATAGTAAAATTGGAGATCCATTTATTGAAGAGTTGAGGATACAAACAAAGAGACTAATGAGAGGCCGAACACGAAATGAAAAAGATATAACTAAAGCTGTGAATAAAGAGATGGTAGAATGGTTTGCACGATGTGTAAGTTTATAAATATTGCAATAAATATGAATATTAGTTTGACACATACAATTTGCGAATCTATTAAATTATATTTTTATTCTTCAGATCATGAATACTGATACTCAAGCAGACTTTTCAGAAGATTTGAAGTTTCTTGCTAGAGGCCCTATAAAACAAGTTAGAAAGTTTGACGCTTATAATGTGAATGGTTTTAGATTTCGTACAGTCGATCAAGAAGTGGGTTTGAAAACACAGAATAGTGGTATATTTACATTTGCTGAAGTGGAATACTATGGAAAGTTGCATGATATTATTGAATCAAACTACCACGGGCATTTTTCTGTTGTTTTATTCAAATGCAAATGGGTCGATATTATCCGAGGTGTTAAAAGAGATTCCTTGCAATTTACTTCTGTAAACTTCTCTCGCTTGAAGGATGTTGGTGATTGTGAACTGCATGATCCATATATCTTAGCATCGCAGGCAAAAATGGTATATTATGTGAATGATGTTGTGGATGAAGGGTGGAGTGTGGTTACTCACGTAATACAAAGAGATTTGTATGATATGGGTGATGAAGTGGAAGATTTGACCTCTGCAATTGAATTTCATCAACAACAGGAAGCAGAATTATTTTTCCATCATGATATTGAAAATATTAGTCTAGCAAGGATGAATGAAGTGGATGAAGCAATGGAGCAGGAAACCGACATGATTGAAGGGGAAAATGATTGTATGTACAATTATTTCTTCATTCAGCAACCACTTGTTTCATTTCTGTAGTCATTCATTATCATTGTTATATATATTTTGTTTGTTAGTACTGGGCATCTATTATCATTTTTAATTTTTTTTTCTGCATAAATTTTTTGAAATATATATTCTGAACATAATTTTATTTGATTAAATGATAGGAATGCCAAGGAAGAAGCGGTACACCATTTCATCTACTTCTGCGACAGATGACAATCCGTCTGTCCCCACGGCATCTCAGGAAGCAGCTGCCTACATCCCTGCATCATCTCCAGATGCACCATCTCTGACACCGTCAGTGGCTGTCTTGTTAGAGGATGAGTCATTGCCTCCCCCTACAGGAGCCTCAGCAGTGGTGCAGTGACACGCCCCTTCCAGTTCATCACGGACATTCTGGAGGGTCACAGTCATAGGTACAAATTTTAATTAAATTAATTTATTGCCTTTTGTTTATAGTAATTGTTTGCTAATTACAGATGAAAAAAATGCAACCGTGGAAAAACACTTAAAAAGTTCTGATGTTTGGAACATGAATGGAGAAAAGATAGTGGTGCCATTTGATTCTTATGGGGTCCTGACGGATGACGCCGCAGGTTTACTTGGTCAGATTATAGGTCAGCTGGCAGTGGAGCCCATTTCCCTGCCTATTTCATATGATGATTGGAGGCATATGCCTCCAAACTGGAAAAATGAAGTTTTTGATTCTCAGATAAAGGTAATTTTATTACTTTATGGTTTAATTCAATGTCATGTTACTAATATATTCAAAATGAATTTCTGTATATAGATGTTCTTCCACTTTACCGTTGCTGATGTGATACACGGAAGTGGACATTGAAAAATCTTGGAAAAAAATGGAAATATTTCAAATGGAGGTTGTGGTGTGATGTCAATGATACTCCATTGACCGTGCAGCAGATGTATGAGAAGCTACCCAGTGGGGTACCGAAAGAACAGTGGAAAGTTTTTGTTGATAGCCATCGTGATGAGAAGCGGATGGTATTGAAATATATATTATTATATTATCCTCATTCTACATTTATACATGTACATGAAGAGGAGATAGACATTGAATACATTACTATTAAATTGAATTTTATTTATTCCAGGATCTCTCAAGACAGAATGCATCAAACCAGGCAAAGCAAGTCATCTCGCACACTACGGGCTCAAAAAGCTTTGCTCGAAGCCGAATTTCATTGGTAATCTTTTAATTAGTTTAAATATTTATAAGAAAATATTATCTATTTAACATATTTAATTTTTGATTTATCTTTGTTTAATGCAGTCACAGAGTTTAGGGCTTGAAGCATCCCGAACAGAACTATGGCTGGATGTTCATAAAAAAACAGATGGAAGTTTTGTTAATGAACCTGCCAGAGAAGTTGGGGTATGAAGTCAATTATTTATTATAATAACTTATTATCAGTTTTTAATGTGTTAATATATATTGATATTTGATTTATAGGTAAAAATTAAAGAAATATGGGATGTCAATCCTGGTCAATCCTACTCAGTCTCCCAGGATGACCCGGTTGGTAAAGTCCTTGGGAAGGAGCATCCTGGTAGAGTGCACGGGATGGGTTTGGGACCCGTACCATCTGAGGTCTTTGGCAGACCATCGGGGATTTTGGCTATATCTACTCCTTGTTATAGTCATTTCATACCTGAAGATACTCAGAGGGATATGTCTTCTCTATGAAACACAGTTCACCAGCAGGGGGATCAGATATCTTCTTTGCAGAAAGAGTTGCTTGAAATACGTCTGTATATGAGAAGATATACCCCCGGTGGTAGTGCATCGGCTATTGGTGAGCAGGTAAATCACAAAAAAATAAAAAACATTTAGTTTTCACACATTTATTGGTTTTAAGTTTAATTATAAATATGCAACAATATTTAATTTTCAATATAATGTTCTTATAGGTGGCAGCAGGTAGTGGAGATGAAGGTGGAGAGGGTGACGATGCAGTATCAGATGATGAGTAATAGTGTTGTTGATGTGTTGAACAAGTATGAGAACGGTTGTTTTGTATATGTAACATGTATGGCACATAGTTGCCACCAAACATTTTCATGTCCTAACATTTTCTTGATTTCTCATGTTTCCTTCTATGCATTTTATTTATTTATGATGTTTCATTTTATGTCTTGATTTCTCGAGTGTGGTATACATCATTCCATTTAGGCCTGTGTTTGAATTGGTACCACATCCAATGAGAATACCATATATGTAACCCATATTCATACCATTTCTACTATATAGCAGCATTCGGGTAGCCCCATTGTGTAAGCTCGATTCATACCATAACTGATTCATAGAAGTACCTACGCAGTCCAACTGTGTAAGTCCCATTCATATCATTGTTGCTCCATAGCAGCACCTGGGTATCCTAGCTGTGTAAGCCCAATTCATACCATCACTATCAAGGCCCAATGAGCCACAACACATTACACAGGCATGAAGAAATTCTATCACATACCAAAGCCCCAAACATTCAATGGTATAAAGACAACCAAAACAACAGAAGATAAAAATCTCACTGAAGGGCTTCCATAAATTCTAACACATCCTTAGGTCTACGCTAGGTTGGTCTACACATGCCAAACCTATATCCATAATCACAACCAAAGTATATCCCCTTAGAATAAAATCTCAGGAGGGAGGAACAGTCACCCCATGTAACACTCAAAAAGGCAGAAGTTATTAGGTAACATATTGGTTTTATATATGCCAATTTTTACTAGATACTCCCTTTTTCAATCAATTTCCTTACTAAGTGGAAGATAAAGCACCTATTTGATGGCCCAATATGTTTTAGTTTAGCATAGACATACCCCTATTGGATCCATATCCAATATGTATCACACTAAAAGGCCAATCCCATGACCATAAATGTATAATTCATGAAAGGTTAATTATAAAAGGCTCTATCATGGCCTTAAAATTTTTACACCACTCAAATGGGTCAAGGAATACCAATTTGTTTTTAGTTTAAGGTTGATATAAAACAAGCGATGAGACCACATATCACATGTATCATAGAATAATGTATAAACCATAAGAAGAATGTTCAAGGACCATCTAATTGTAATAAAAAATGCATCAAAATATGTGTCATTTGGTATCCCAATGCACTAACCATATTGAGAAACATGGCGTCTCCGCAATTGAACAAACCCATACATTAGGAAAGCATCACATGAAACAACCATGGATTGATAATTTCCCCATGACCAAATTCCCAATAGTCACATTACCTTCATCACTAAATCTCTCTATCTATGAGATCTATGAAAATCCAACAATTATTATAAACCACATGTTAAACAAGTAAAACTACACCTAATAACTACCCAAATCCCCACCTGAAAGGCTAATATTAGACTATACAACCAACATACCAATTATGCTGATAAAGAGCTCACGCTCTTACTGACATGGAAAGAGTGTATCTTGGAAGCCTCCCACAATACCTAAATTTAACCGTTATTAGTATAACATGAATCTAAGCATGTATACACTCTATTAAAACACCTAATATGCATCATTACAATAACATCCAAATAATCATAGTTTAACTTAACTTATCCCCCAAATAACCATGTCAATTATTCATGTTAGACTTAACAAAACACAAGCACTACCCATGCTTTTACATTCACAATACCAAATACAATGATATTACTAACTGAATACCAAACCACAATCCACCTATATACCATCACTATAGAACAAAGTGTCTAAACTTACTTTCATTTATTTAATGAACTCATAGACCTAGGATAAGTCCTCTCTTGGATTACATATATACAAGAAAACACTCATCAGGTGGAAATGAGAATCGATATTTCACTTGATTAGAACACTCCAATCACCAATATCCCAAGATACATCTCAATATTACTAGTCTCTCTCAACCCTAGTTCACATGTCACATCCTATATAGGATACAACCCATGTAGAAGCATCTATGAACCCATCTCAAATATCACGAGGAAAGTCATAGGCCAATATACCCACTTGAGGGTTCTCATGCATATCACAAATCCCATACCCAATCCAACTATGAAATCTAGGTTACTAATCCTAACTAGAAATTGACACACCATACTTCCCCTGAAGGATAAAGATCACATACATGCACATATATATTAATGACATTATCTTATGATAATAACTATTGTGAAAAATCAATATCATTTGGTTTGGTTAAGTATAATTCCACCAATAAGGTATTTAGGAAAACATTAGATAAGTTGTTGTTGAAATTTTAAAAAACTCAAACCTATTTTCTTTAACGAATTCAATAACAAATATATCATGATGCATCCCATCCAACCTGCAACATGATGACCATCTTGGGATGTATACATGAAACTCTTATCTCATATCCAATGACATAACTCAAATCCTCAATAGGAATCATGTATAACCTACAAGATCATAAACCATACTCTCTCAAGCACCATGCACGGTTAGCGTGTTGTCCAACCTAAAACACACGCCAATTCACAAGTTACCCATTTTCTATAGTAGGCATTAACAACCAACCCAAAACACACAACAAACCATACCATAACATACATTCTATAACTACTCAAACATCCATCTTTGGAACAAATTCTATACCCATATAAACATAATTTGTTCTATCCCATAACACAAATCCATTGTTAAAAAACCCCAACCCATATCACAATCCACCCATGGATGTTATATCGGCCAACTTAGAGCATAACCAATTACATATCATTACACATCACCATGGTTAGCATGATCACATAAATTGTATCAAAATTCATAACCATTTATTATATAGAGTATTAGTATGCATATAATATAAATCAACCCTTCTTAAAACACATAAGAAATTAAAGAAGCTAAAAACACATATACATCTTGGGGGTCACATGGATTGGTTACTCACCAAATTGTGATACATACCTTTCCTTAGGTTGGACTCCATAACATATAACATTTTTTCATATCCTATTTTTCAATAAATACTACCATGTTATTTGTTTGTATGGTGTCTCCTGTTCAATATTCTGGTTTGATTTGTTTTTTAGGGCAGTGGTGTGGTAGGAGCAGAATTATTTTTTTTTCAGGTCAGCATTTCGCGGTGGTTTTAACCGCCGCTAATGCCTTACTGGTCAGCATTTAGCAGTGTTTATAACCGCCGCTAAATTTATTATGTTTAAATTTAGCGTCGGTTTTCACCACTGCGACATAGGCGCATCAAACGCCAGAATATAGCGGCGGTTAAAACCGCCACGAAAAAAAAGTATCCTCTACGCATAAAACCGCCGCGAAATGGACAAAAACCATCGCAAAAAGAGGCATCTATGACGCTTTTCTTAAACCGCCGCGAAATAGTAAAAATCGCCGCTAATAGATTGCCGACGCCCAGTTTTGCGGCAGTTTTTGTAAACCGCCGTCAAACCCTATAGCGGTGGTTTAAACCGCCGCCAAATGAAAAAATAGGATATGAGCAAATGTTGTATGTTATGGACTCCAAGAAAGTACCTCTACTACACTCCTGGGTGGATCCCAAGAAAGTACCACCTCAATCTTCGCTGGATCCACTACAACTCCAACCTCTAAGATGACATGTCCCAAGAAGTGAACCTCTCGAATCCAGAATTGGAACTACAAGAGATTACCATAAATCTGGTACTCTCTGAGTGTTTCCAGTACTATCTGCAAATAGTAGGAATGCTCCTCCCCAATTGTCGAGTATATCAGAATGCCATCGATGAAGACTACGACTAAGCGGTCGATGTAAGTCTGTAAGATCATGTTCATGAGACTCATGAACACTGTAGGAGCATTGGTTACGCCAAAGGGCACAACCAAGAACTCGTAGTGGCCATAACAACACCGGAAGGCTGTCTTATGCACATCCTTATCTCGAACTTTGAGTTGGTGATAGCCTGATCTGAGGTCTATCTTCAAGAACCATTGTGCTCCCTTGAGCTCATCAAAGAGGTCTTAAATCCTCGGGAGTGGGTAGTTGTTCATCACGGTCATCTGGTTCAGGCAACGGTAGTCAACATAGATCATCAAGCTCACATCCTCCTTCTTGGCGAATAGAATTGGGGCTGCCCAGGGAGAAACACTGGGCCGAATGAATCCCTTCCCCTATAAGTCCTCAAAATGTACACGCAGCTCACGAAGCTCGACGGGAGCCATCCGATATGCTGGAGTAAATATCAGTGTCATCCTGGGGTATATGTCAATGTAGAAGTCCACGTCTATGCGAGTAGGTAGTCCTGGAACATTGTCAGGGAAAACATCCGCGTACTATTCCACTACTACAGGATAAGTCGGACTCTCCACATCAATTGCTCTGAGGGTAAGGCAGGACAACTAATGAGTAATCGGCTACACCCTCCTTTGAGTAAGTCTTTCCTGTGTTTTAGAGGTTCCCTTCTCGTCGGTGAAGGTAAACCTGGTCCCATCCATGTGGACACACCGCACTTTGTCCCTAATACAGTCAATCTGAGCATGGACTATAGATAACTAGTCCATAACCAAGATGATGTCGTATGGCCTCGACGCCACTACGAGGAGATCCCATCTGAAGCTCTCACCTCCTAGAGTAAGTTCACACTACCGGCACCAGTGTGTAATCATCATGTCTGATCCCGTAGGAGTCTCTATCCATAAGGATCAAGCCAACGTCTTCATCAGAATCTCCGAGCTCCGAATGAGGGTAGTGGCTATAAAAGATTGATTGGAACCTGTGTCTATAAGAACTATAGCTAAGGTGGATTAGACACATCTCGTACCTCAAATCATCTCCGGAGCGCCATGGTTGTATGCCTCACCTGCCAGAAGCTGAGCTCTCCCCTGTCTACCCACTCCCTGTGGTCGGGGTGGACCTCCTGGTGGTGGTGGTGGCAACACCTCGAAACGTCGTCCACCACCAGCTGCTCGACCAACTCCTCTACCACATCCACCTATGCCCTGCAGAACGCCTTGATCGAATCTCTGCCTCTGTTTGGGAGGTGCCTCAACTGACTGATGATCATCTGTATGGGGGGTTAGACAGTCATGTTCCATGTGACCCTGCCCGCCACATGAGTAACATTGTCTTCTCCTAGCATATTCACTGCCTCGTACAATTGATCATGAATCGTGTGGTCGACCACCTATAGGTCGGGTCCTCTTGGACCTCTGTGTCATCTGCCTACTGCCAGCTGTAGAAGACTCTGCTGCAAGTTGACTAGTTGTGGGTCTCACTGTTGGAGACTGCTCAGCAAGGAAACTCTCCACTAGGAGGGCTCTCTCCAACACTCATGCCTGCGTCGGAATATTGAGGGAGATCGTCGAGTATTTAATCTCTCACCTGATCCCTTGCTCGAAGGTATGGTCCCTGAAGAATGGATCTCGTACAATATCCATGGAGTAGTGCGAGAGGTCGGTGAGCCCCACTGAGTATTGTGCTACTATCATGCTACCCTGTTGTAGATGCAGTAGCTCCTGTATCGGCAATGCATGAAGGGTGGCTGGAACAAACTCTGCCCGGAACAAGATCTCGAAGTCTTTCCATAGAAGTGTCGCCTCATCATGCACCTGGAGCATCAGGCTCCACCATCTGCCCACTGCTTCCTGAAGGAGGATGGCAGCAAGGATCACCATGAAGTCTGCTGGTGTCCCTACTAGCCTGAAGACTCTCGCCACAGCCTCCAGCCAATCCTCAGCAGCTTGTGGGTCCATCTCTCCCTTGAACCTGGGTGGCCTCTGGCGTTGGAACTCATGCAACATGCTCATGTGGTGTGCATCATCTTCTGCTGGGGCTGGTGGCATCAATGTCCCAACAGGAAGTAGTACCGCTGGTGCCTCTGCTGGTAAAGGGCCATGCACTGAGTCCTCATCGCTCGGTGGGCTATCAGCGCGAACAACTCTCGGGGCTCTAACTGGTCGTCCGAGAGGAAGCATCTTGAAAGAAACAAATGCGACACGGTTAAATATTATACCTGGTGAGATGACCTAGTTGAGCTGACTTAATAAAACTTTTAATGACATGCACGCAATCACTGTTTTTGTGTACTAAGTCGAAAATCAATAGTCAGGGTCCCAGTGTACGGATACGTCGGCCGCTGCACCAACACTAGACTCCCTACACTGAAAACCACACTTGGTACACTAAATACTATTGCTTCACAGAAAATAATGATCAGAGTTCTGAGTTCTGTGGTAGAACCTATCTCTGATACCAATTTGTCATGACCCATCCTCGAGACTCGTGCCAAGACTACCCCAAGCCCGCCTTCCATAGGCCAGGGGCTGGAGACTAGCACCAAAGGCATACATCCCTAAACTGGGAATAGATTTCCATTATAACAGTAAAAAAACACAACAGAGTACACAACTGGAAGAAAAATGCTAAGTAAAACTGTATAAAAAAGATGTGCTGGAAAGAAAACGGGGCCAGAAATACAAGCCCAATAGTAAAGTACAAGGAAAATACAAAACAGGTACAACTAAAAAGGCAAAAATTTGGAAGGTGTCTAGAAGCTCTTGGATCGTCCACCGTGGATCCTACCTGAAGGGTAGGTATAGATAGCCTCCTCAGTTCTCCACGTCCATCCATCTCCTTCGGGTACCGACTCGTCGTGAGGTCCTCCTTTGGGTACCGTCCAGTCCTCATACACTTCGCCTCGGTCAGCGCTGTTTGTTGTCTGCATCCAACACAATGAGTTGCGGGCAAATCCCGTGCAGGAGTGAGTATAAAGATACTCAGTAGGGACCCCGAGACCCTCAAGGTCTCACAAAATCCAACAAGGATAAACCAAAAAGTATAAAACAACATACAAACATTACTTAGGTATATGCCCATACATATACCTATTTTATCTAGTAACCCATCTCAATCATGAGGAAAACACAATGGTCATTGACTCAGCTCAAACTAAGATTTCAGTGAAGTATAGAAGTATAGATGATTAGTCGTGAAGCTAGAACATCTTATTCTGTCAAGAGGAACTACTTCTGACCATACGGAGTCTGACCAACACATGATCGATAAGAACTAACCCCTGTAATGACTGACACAGGATCCGACCCACACAGGATCAGTATGCACTGACCCACATAGGATTACTAAATGCTGACCTCCATATAATCTATCTCCAACCTCCGCCTCACTATCAACCACTGGATTCCTCGCACCAGGTGCGCTCGAGTTCTGTAGACTCTTCCCTCGAGAAATCTATCATACCTAGACCACTAATAAACTCCATAAAGGAGTAACCCAAAGGAAATCCATGTCTTAAGGGTTCCCATGTGACAAACGGTGCGTCAATCAGATGCCCGATCTGTGAGTTACTGGCATTTCCGTTCTAGTGGCTCGGTGGGTTTTTAGGTTCAAAGCAACATGAAAATACTCCATCGATGTCCAAACCTCAAGTGGGGTATTCCAAAACAACTGTCTCACTTCAATCCTTCCATCACCGCAGGCGGTTTGTCAATCGGACACCTGTAGCACAAGATAGGGGTGAAAATGTGTAAATTGGCCAAACGGGTCTAGGTCTGGTCCGACCCGGTCCGCGGGTCCGACCCGGTCCGCGGGTCCGACCCGGTCCACGGGTCCGACCCGGTTCGAGGAAGAAGCCTGGCCTGAGTGGGTGGCATGGACCAAAATGGAGGTTAGGCCCAAGGGGGCCCAACCTGAGGGAGGTATGGCCCGGCGGCCCGGCTCGGATGGGCGGCCCGGCCCGTCAGCCCGGCTGGCTGGCTGGCCCGCGTGGCCAGGCGGTCTATGTTGTGGGGGGGGGGGGGGGGGGTGCAGCACCCCTGGCTTCTGAAGAAACCGGCACTAGGTGCCGGTTAGGTGACCCGAGTGGCCTGAGGGGTCCCGCCTGTACCGTGCACCGGTGGCCGGCTCAGCCGGCCGCCCCTGGCTTTTCTTCCTCGGCACAATGGTGTCGCGGTTCTGCTAGCCTCCATGCGATGTGATAGCGCCGCGCCACCTCCGCTGCGGCTCAGCCTGGCCGCGGCCTCCAGCATCTCTGTGTGGCGCGACAGCGCGGTGCTTATCGTCTGACCGCTGCGAGGCCCCTTCTTCCGGTGTAGTGCGAAGGCACCACGCCCCTCTGGCACCGCCGCGGACCGCCTGGCCGGGCTCCGTTCCCTGTGCGGCATGGCGATGTCGCGCCCTTATTGCGACCCGGTGGCCTTGCGCCGCCAACTTTTTCACAGTCGGTCTCTGTTGTCAACAACAAGAACAACCAAAGGGGGAGGGTCAGGCCATGTTCGTGCGGTCTGTGCCCTCCTTGTCATGGCGATAACATTTTGCATACCATAATCCAGGAATTTAAATGATGAATAATGGAGTTTTATACTCAAATATAAAATAATTCAAATTCCCCTACCTTGATTGCCGAAGATTTTTGAAGAATTCACGGAAAGGCAGACATCGTTTCATTGACGCCGGAAGAAGAAGAAAAAGTTGAAGTTGCTGACGTTCTTTGAGGACGGTGGTGTTTCTTCTTCTTGCCCCGGTTGACGAGGGAGAGAGATATGTCTGTCGTTCTTCATTGGAGAGGGGTGTTCTTCGTTGGGAGAATATAGTTCTCCAGGGGTTCTCCAAAGCTCCTCCAAAAATAAAGTTTCAACCAAAATAATGGGTTATGCTAACCCATTATTTAATTGTTGGCCAAAAGAATTCAAACGATTTCAAATCAAATAATTAATTCCATTAATTAATTTGTGGTTTGTCACACTTATGAGGGAAGGTGGAAAGTTACAATTAAATGAAGAGAGGGTTGGCTTCATTAACTCAAGGGAAGTTTAAGGGTTTCAACCCACATAAATGGAGGGTTTATGGGGTTTGAAGCTTGTGTGGGAACCACCTAATAATATCCTCCAATGGGAGGTTATGTGCGGGTGGTCCCCACCACTAACCTCCCCTTGGAGGTTTTAACTACCAAGAAATAAAAATAAGCTAACTCTTATTTTTATTTAACTTAATTAAAACCCCCCAAAATATAACGTCCAATCTTGTTAGAATGCAACTGCGGTGAAGGTATCACTAAGAAATCATCGACGCTACAAGTTCAAAAGTGCCCTCAGATTTCAATTCCGAGCAGTGGTTCAAAAGTTATAAAAAATCCCCTACGTACATTTACTGAACGTACCTGAACGAAACTTCAGAAACTGGTTCCAGGCACACCGGGCCTCGGAATCAAGCGTCGTCAGAAACTGCAAACTCTAAAAATTCCCATGTATTTAAAAAATAAGTTTCCATGGAAAATCAGGGTATTTACAATATTTTCCAATAATAGTGATGATCAAATAATTATAAGGGATAATAGTGTTGTGCAAGATCTCTTTACTTCCATCTTGAAAAATGATCCTTAATATTCTAAAAATAATCATCTCATAAACATGAAACGAATTATTAAAAAAAGGAATCCTCTATAGGGTAATGATTACGTAACAAATTTTATATTACTCTAGTCTATCAACCTCCTTTTTTCTCCATTGTTCAATTTTTTTATTTAATCTGCCTAATTTATAACAACCCTCCAATTTT
Organism: Viscum album; assembly: GCA_963277665.1. Lineage (NCBI taxonomy): Eukaryota > Viridiplantae > Streptophyta > Magnoliopsida > Santalales > Viscaceae > Viscum > Viscum album. The sequence continues at coordinate 1,286,470,945 of OY728141.1, forward strand.
TTCTATATGGTAATAACCCTCTTGTCAATATGGGATCTATAACCTACACCAAGATAACATCAAAACCTCTACAATTATCTAAACTGACCTCTGATACCAACTATAAGGCCTCATCCTTAATCATTACATAATATTGAGTTTTTCATCAAGAATTTACATTCATTCAAATTGAGTGACTTTTCTGGTTTGGAGTTTCATATAATTAGGCCATAACTATTACATTAAATCTCAAATATTACATGTAGAAACTTCTACTCACAGTTAATTTTTTCCAATAACAAAAACTCTTTAAAAATAAATGTGGAACTATTTCATGTTTTAATAGCATGACTTGTCCATGATCCCATACTCAACTCTATTCTTCTTTATGACCAATTAATAACATTTAAAAACCTCACTAGAGAATTAAAAACTCAGAAAGGGATATCAAATAAGAAAATAAAACATTTTTCCCTGAATACAAAAAAAATCAATGAAATCATAATTTTCACTCATAAAACATATTCACTTTAACATATTTCATTAAAACATAAGATTTATGAATAACTCATAGAAATCATAAATCATAAAGGTAACTTGTGGAATCCATAACATACTTACATTGTAGATTTCATAGATACATAGGGAGTAAATTTCATGGTTATGTTTTGAATACCCATCATGGTATATTCCTTAACTCTCTTAGGAGAAACCTTAATGTTTTCCTCTATTATGTTACCCAATGCATTGAAGATCTATCACAGGCTGATCCACCCTCAGTTTATCATGGAACCACTTGTATATGTAAACTATACACAAGAGCCATAAAATAATCATTAAACCTTAAATAGTCATAAAGTAAAGATAACATATCGACATTACAATCTCAATATATCATTTTAAGATATAGAAATATCCAACCCATTTCGAAACCCATTTAAAACTTTTAATAAGGAGAATTTTGAATAAAGGTTTCACATACCAAGTTGAAACCTTTTTAATGAATTTTAATTTTAAAACATTAATGTAAATATAAATGAATTCTTAAAACCCATTTTTAAAACCTGGACATGAAATTTAAGGATTTAAATAAATTAATCATTAAAACATTTAAAATGATGTTTTAGTTAAAGAGACTCTTATCACTTGAGAAACACTTGAATTAAAATCATTAATGAAGAAAAATAATAAGAAATTTAAATGTCATTAGAATATAAAAATTCATTATATATATTAAAAAGGGTTATATATACACATTATAGGATAATAAATGTGCATAACAACAAGACATGCCTCACTAAAAGGAAATTGAGACGAAATCCCTTAAAAAGATAGTATCCTTAGCTTAAGGATAAATCAATAACATAATTATGTGCGAAAAATATAAATACACCCAATATATGTGTATATTAAATGTAAAACAATAAGAATTAATTCGTACATATTCATGGAAAAACAAAACCAATGTCATGGATATTTAACTCAATGAATAGAGATTAAGTTACAATATCCCTTAAAAAGTTTATATAAATGACGTAAAAAAAATTCAATGGGGTGATTATGTGTAAAAACAGTATATAACCACAATGGGAAGAGTAAATTAGAACATAAATCAACAAATAGTGATTCCACTTATAATCAAGTCATAATATAATCAATGAAGTATCCATAAAACCCAATGAGTGGGAATTTTGTTTATAAATTCACTTACAAAGATCATTTGGATAATAAAATAGATCAATTATTTGTATTCACTATAAATACACATAAATAATGTATAAATACAAGATCAGATATCAATATTTATTTCTCACATAATTATAGCACGACATAATCAAGAAGTAGAAGATTATCCAAAATAATGAAAATTGGGTTAAGAAGTTCCCTTACCTCGAATATGACTTGTCTTGTTTGTTCTATTTATTCATGAATAATAAAAACATGTTAATTTATACTCATATTAGAACCTATTTCATTTTTATTATTCCTTTTATATCACTTAATACCTTGATATAAAATTTACATAGTTATTTAAGTTCATATTGGTTGTTTTGTCGATATTTGGTACTTGAGTTGAAAATTAACTTGTTTGATGTAAATTGTCCATGTGGTCAAATTTCCATCACCTAAAAAATATTATTCATGATTTAAATATCATATATATATATATTATATATTTACTTATAATAGTCCAAAACATTTGGAGATAATAAATTAAATTCCACATTCATGGAGATAGTAGGTCGCATAAACGCATGAACGTTACTTTCATTTCGTTATCATATAAAAGGAATGAAAAATAAATGATAAATAGGTATGTTAAAATTAAATTATAATATTTATATTATATATGTTAGATATTTTAATTAATTCCATACTTTATACATTCAATGAATGGCATTAATGAGTCATATCACTTTGAGGGGGCGGTATTCTGCACTTTCTCAAATGAAATTATTGTATTCACACATTATAGAAAGAATAAAGGTCTAATATAAATAAAAAATAAAGAATAATATATAAAATATAAATATAATATATACCATATATAAATTAATTTTCATCCTAAGGTCCATCATGAGAGGTGTTAGGATAAAATTGATAAATCATAATTTTGTGAGGCAGTAGTTTTCTGCACACAGAAATAGTATGTTCGTATCTATTGGATGGAGGTGTGTGTAAGGGTAGTTATAATAATTCTTATAATAACATCCTAGTATATTTAGTATAATGGTATTGTTATGTAATAAAAGAATAATAAGTTCATAGGGAGTCAATAAGAAATATAAAATAAAGGAACTTGAGATAAGAAATTACCTCTAAATCAGATAACTTCATTTGATTTGAAACAAAAGGATTTCTTAAATTTCCTTATTCCCAAGTTATGGAATATATAATAAAGGGAGTGATTTTGGGATATTATTTTACCATACATTTTATGGTAAAATGGGCTTGAGTGGATTGAGTAAGTGGGTAGAGGTGGTGGCCTTTTATAAGAAGAAGGTGGGGCACTTTAAGAAAGTCTTGAACTATTATTTTATTATTGATTTATTTTCAGTTTATACAAGTCATAAACTCATTTATTTCAAATAAAAGATGATTTTGGGTTGTATATTCATCATATAATTAAAATTAGACAAGTTTAGGTTACAAATTTAACCTCATTTTTTAGCTTTAATCTTTAGTTGAAATCATTAACTCCTACCATGTCTTCTTTTATTTTCATAAAATATGGTTACTATAGTTACTATTAAAGTAAAATCGAACAACTATTGGATAATTAATGAAATTTTAACATTATATATTTCACTTCAAAAAATCATATATTTTTAGGACTATTATTTCATTTAATAAAATTGTATTTTTTCTAAACTCATTTATGTAAATTTTGACGCTATTTAGTAATTGATTTTTGTTAAGGTCATAAAAACATTATTCCTTCAAACCAAAGGCATTAAATCATCCATAAAATGTCAATTTAATCCCAAAAAAATCATGTGTTCCATAAAAATGTTCAAATTATATTTATTTTAATATTTATAATATCAATTATTTTAATCCTTTATTAATGGAGAAATCATTGCATCATCATTGTGTCATAATTAAATTTATTCATTTATCTATAAAAATTATAAATAAAATAAAATGATATATTAAATCCTTTTATCTTTATAATTACTATTTATAGTCATTTATATCACTTATATAACCCCATAATAATTGTTTTTTTAGTAAAAGACACATGTTTATGTTATTTTTCCTTTTACATTAAATTAATTCTTATAACATGTCATTATCAAACCCAATCGGCACCTTAGGGTCTAGAAATCGACCCAAGGATGCCCAGGGTCTAAAATATCTCATCAAATAGTATTAGAACGTGTGTTAGGGTAGTTTTATTTTATTATAATATTATTTTTTACCTTTTGTTAGCAGATTTACCCTTTAACCATGGTAAATAAAAAAATTACTAAAGTTACTATTTATAATGTCAAAAAATAAAAGGTGATTATTTACAAAATTTAGACCTTATGTTTCCAAATATGGAATCAATTTTTCTAAATTCTAAACACATAATTTTTAGAAATTGATTTAAAGTTACTTCTCGCTATCAAAAAAAGGTAAGCCGACCTTTTAAAAATATTAGAGTATGTTGTGCTTAAATCTGGATTCATTCAAATTTTAAGCCTCTAAAATTTATTGGATAAATGTAAAAAAAATTAAAAAATTTGTAAATCATAATATAGTTAATTTTCATCATTCCCACTAATAAAACGGCTTATTATTAACTAAAATTTAAAGTAAAAATAATATTATTGTACTATAATTCAGTATAACTCAATGTTGTGTGCAACGTAAGATTTCAGAGAAACTAGTTGTTGTGTGTCAAGTACACTATCAAAAATAGTGTCCTATTTAATTTAAAATTAATATCCTATTCATAATTATTAATTGATATAAAAATGTAATATTCTTTAAAAACATGGGTTATTAGACATATTTATGTTTAAAATAATCTCTATTAGGTTCACTATAATATATATTTTCATAATTATAATTTGTTGTGATAAATGATTAAACCTCATTAGTGTGAGATGTATGACATGGATTTAAATTTTGGATTTCAATTCAACGCTTCAAAAATTTTAGTGGATTATTTGATTTAATCTTTAGAACCACTCCATGTGGCCTTTATAATTTTTTTATTTTTTGTTTATAATATTATTTTCTTATAGCATTAAGAATAGAAAAATTAGATCACATGTAACCATTATTCTTATATTCATTACTCTTATTTTATTTATATATATCCATTTTTTATTTACCCATTTTCTATTAATAAAACTTTCTGAGTTTTCTAAAAATATTTGAAATCTCATCATGTGAGACTTGATGATAGGTATCAGAATATTCATCCAACACAACATTGTGTTTTCACCTTCCTTTTTTATAGAAAAATAATTATTCTTCTTCTACATTCATCTCAACATCATACATAATTAATGCTCCAATAAACTCCTTTATTGAATGTTTTTTAACCAGAGTTGATTGTATAATTATTGTAGATATTCTATTCCACTTTGAGAGTAAGACAGTTAGAAATTTTAAGACCCAATCTACATCTGGAATTGGTTCTCCCATTGAAGAAACACCACTAAATATTTCATTCTATCATATATTAATTTGATATATTATTTCACCGTCATACATCATAAAAGTATAAAATTTTAATTGTTCATTATTACACCCAAATTTTATGACTTTTTCATTTTTTTTGTAAGAAATTACGATTTTTTTCCACATATCATATGAAGTATTACAATGATAAACTCCACTAAATTATTAATATTATAATTCATATAATGTATTATTCAAATATATTTAATTAAGATTATAACCAATCTCTTGAATAGTATTCCACTTCTCTAATTATTTTTTAGGAATCTCATAAGGCGTGACTACTTTAAAATAAATAAAAATTAAAATATTTTTAAAATAAATAATCATATATTATTTACATGATACATTATTATCACCATTAAGATATATAGAACATAACATCAATATTCCTTCTCTAATTTCATTTTTCAAACTTTTTCTTCACCAGGATTTTTAACTACAGCTTGTTAGAGAAAAAAGATAAATCTACATCATCACATATTTTTTATACCAAATGATAGTATAGTTTAGAAATAACATAAGTTTTAATAACATAAAAAAATATTTATGCATTTAATAGATCCAATCATTGGATAGAAATTGTTTGGTCAAAATGAAGAAGATGAATACACAAGGGGGTTGATTATTTTCCCATTAAAATTTTGAAAATTTTGAAACCTCCATCTTCAAATTAAGATATTCATCCCTTATCTCTTAAATATGTGTAATAAATCGAAAATAAATAAAGTAATGAACTTGAAATAATTATTTATAGTGGTAACATGCACTAAAATAACCTTTTACACTACATTAATGGTATCCTAATGAGGTTATTTATTTTCACTAGAATTTTATTTTACCAGGAAACTATATATCAAAGTAGATTTATTTAACACATTACAACATAATTTTTAATAGGCATTATAGTTCATTTTCAGGGGGAAATGATACCCATATCATAGTTGGATAATCTAAAAATACACCATGAATTAATACGAGTAGTTGAAACTTCAAAAGGATAGATGAGTTTTAGAAGTTCAACAAAAGGTTTAACACAATGTTGTAGCAGCAACTGATTGATGCATATTATCTTTAATAAAGTAAATAATTAGAAAAATATTATTAAATGTGGCACATTCCAACTTATTCTTCCAATATAATTATAGTGAATACTCAGTAGATAATAAAAATCTCTTTCCCCAAAGTGTACCTTTGATAGTTTCTTTAATGAACTAAAAAATAGATTGAAAATTGATACACCAGTTGTGGTGGGAAGATAAAATAAAAAAAATATAGAAAAAATTGTATCTTAAGTGTTTATAATTTATGAAATATTTTTTTTTACTTATATATGTTTTAAAATAATTAAAACTCGGTTTTTAACAAGAATATTTATTTTATTTTGATCTAACAGATTTATAAAATCCCCCAGATAAAATAGGACCATTTGAATTTAAATTTAATAAATAAATATCTTAACAAACTTTAAAAAAATAAAATTTTAATCCATTAGAGAATGGATTTAAATTGGACTCTAACTACCCCTAAATATATATTTAATACGGTGAATTTTTTATATAAATCACAAAAAATAATCCATAATTAAAATCTCATAGGTGATTAGGAGAAACATTGGTTCTCAAAAATTATGTATAATCCTCAGAAGTAAAGTTGAAAATTTATGAATGATTCAAAAAATTGGGTTAGTGAACCCAATTTTATCTACAAAAAAATTGAATGACTTATAAAAATATGATTCTCAAACCTAGTTTTTACTTCAAACATAGGGTTTCAAATATAAAAATACTTTCAAAAATTGGATTCCTAATACTTAAATTAACATCAAACATTGGGTATAGACAATGATCTTAGGATGAATTTAAATTACTTGAATAATTATGAAAAATAAACATTAACCTATTTTAAATCTAATGTTCTTCCAAAATGAAATAATTATTTTATTAAATATTATCCTAAAATCCACATAAAGAAAAATCATTTTTAACAAATATTCGGGTCTTTTCAATAAAATATATGATAAATTAATGAAATATATGAATTAAAACATTCCCAAAATTCCTCCCTTCTATCACTTATAAAATAAAAATAGTATTTATAGTTTTTGTTGGTTCACTACGTCCGTTAACATTGTACTTATATTTTCTATACTACATAATGGTTTGTTATGAAAATAATATTTTCATTATATATATTTTTAATAAGTATATTGAAACTTATTTAAACATCTATAATGTTTTAAAAATCATTTAATTAAATAAAATTAATCTTGTTCAAAATGGTTAGTAAAATAGTATTAATGAACTAACCATATAATGTTAAACATTTTTCTATCTAAATCTCTACTATATTGGTACAGAAAATGATATTTTGGACTATTTCAATATCAAAAATTAAATTAATACCATTTAATTCCACTTCTATGTTTATAGTCCCTTTTGGAAAGAACATAAATATTTATCAACATGTGATCGAATATTGGAACTATGAAATAAATTCTCATGGAACAACGAAATTAAAATTATATCACACTAAAATGGTTATAAATGATCATGATATAATAATTCAAAATTATATATATATATTGAAAAAGTTATGAATTAATTAGTGAATGAATCTAATTTTATTATCTTGGGTTTAATGTGAAAATGAAGAATGATTCTCAAGCCTTTGTTAAGGGATCTCTTAGAACCACACTATTTTTTATGGGTTACACTTTCTATCATTTAACACACTTTAAACCTTTATTATTATAGTTGAAATAATATATGTTCTATATATATGTACTCTACATATATACCTATATTTATTAACCTTTCATTGTTGGGTATATACATGTTTTAAAAGGTTCCCTTATCAATTTATCTTGATAAAAAACATGATTAAAGAGGCATTTTCTATTTCTTACCGCACTATAAGTACCACACCTTAAAATGTTTTAAACAAACTTGGTTTTCTAAATTGACTAATTTTTTATGAGAACCCAATTCTGTTCATTTCTAGTTTTATGGAAATTATTATTCTTTCACACTCTATAATGACTTCTCACCCTTTCACTTAAATTAACGCTTAATAGTTTAATTAATAAATGGATTACCCTTATCCTTTTCAATTATTCACATAAATTGAACATAATTTATCATAAAATTTTCTTATGAGAATCCAATAATTCTAAAATAATTAATTTCAAGGAAATAATTATATTATGTTATCTCATTATGATATATGGAATGATTATGCTACCCATTTATTTTTATGGGCAATACTAATATTTATTCTTTATATTTAATTTCCTCATGTGGAATGCAAAAAAATTTATATGTTATGATGGGAGCACCAATATATCATCATAATTCATTGGTTATCTTTCCCCATGAGACGTTATGTGTGGGATTAGAAATTAAACCTAATTCATGATAGGATTATGTCAACCATGTGATGTATTGGAAGTTGACCATAACATATGCTTATATCTTATGTAATGTTGTTTTAATATTCTAATATTTACATGATCTAATGATTCTAGGTTGTTTATGATATTCCATAAAATGATTATCCCTAATCATTTTATTTTACGATATCATAGAATGCCTTATACCCCATATTTTATGCTTCATTATTAGGTTTATTACCTTACGAGACATTATAGCTCACCCATTGATTTTATATATAACCAATGTTATACTATGTAGTTTTATGAGATTAAAGGTTTTTATGAGATAATTAAGGATAATAAAATAGGTATTGTGTGTTTTTGTTCAATTTTTATTATATAATGAACTTAATCATCCAAGGATGGTTGACCTTATGATCTTTGGGTTATTTTTATTAGATATTTATCTTAAAAATAATGTAATAATATGTATAAAAGGATTAAGTTTCTATATGTTCAACTTGGTAATATGTCCATTTATTATTCAATAAGAAAAATTAGAGTCATATCCATCTGGTAAACTCTACTATATAATAAACTGATAAGATATTAAATTAATTTCTTAATAAAGTGAATAAGTAACTTTTGGATTTATTAATGTTTTCCATATTTGATTTTCAAATAACTCATGTTCATGAATCTATAAATTTCTTTAAGATATATCTTTGAATTTAAGATATCTTTTGTATTTAATGTTATTTCCAAGACAGTATAAAATATTTTAACAATATAGTTATTTTCTATAGTAATTAAATATAACATATGAAGAATCATTAAATAATACTATTATGGAACCTCCCAAAAAATTATTCATTTTATCTAGTTGTGAACTCTCCAAAAACAACATATTTTTTGTTGGTTTATAGTTGGTCTAAAAGGGATGGGGAGTGATGAAGATAATAAAAATCTGACCTTAATATAGAAGATAACTACTGGATTCCTATCTCTTTTAATTTTACATTTTTTAAATTATTCTTTTTTATCAAAATGGGTGATCTTTTGAAAGATATATCTGATGAAATTTGAAAAAACAAATATATTTCTTTCATTAATAATATTAATTGATTTACTATCTTTTTTTTAGTATAGATAAAATGTGGGACCATGTGTGCTCTATCCTGATAACATACCAAATACTAGAAATTCAATGATTGTTTTTATTAGTCTAGTTTCAAGTACAAAATTATGATCTACAACTATATCATATAAAGAGACATAATAATTCCATAATAAAATTATATAATCAATTAGTGTCTTCAAAGAAACTTCAATATCTATATTCTTGAAGTTCTAGAATTTACATTTCCATATATATATATATGGTTCATTCATCAACATCCAAGGAGGTAATTTCTATACAGTTTTGGAAATTGGCCAATAAGTATACTAATCATTGTAGTCACCAAATTTATAGAAAACTTCAGTCGAAAGTCGAAATAATATGATATGAGGTTCTAATGAAAAATATGAAGACACTTGGTTAAAATATTTCTAATTATTAAAATAATAATAATGATATATTATTTCTTTAATATTAACATAGTATATATTCCATGTCATTAATGTAGTTGTATTATGAAACATAAATATACAATGTAAACTACATGTAATTAGAAAATATATCAATAGTTTAACTGGATTAAATATAGACTTTCCATTTTATATGTTATGATAACTTGATTTTCCACATTTTGTAAAATTAACCATGAATTCATATTAATATAATATAAGATGTGGTCATTTGAACATGCATGAATCTTTTGATAACCAAATTAAAAATTGTGAACCTGCTTATTTCTCTAATATAAATTTTCTTGCAATACATTCTTTTTTGGAAACAATGATTTTTTCAAAAAAGTTATTATATCAAAACAGTGATTTTATATTCCAAAATATTGTTTAATAGCCAGAAATTTTCAAAGAGCATTAAATTTTTTCTTGTACATTCAAGATATAATTCTTCCTCTAATGATTATAAAAACTCAAAAAATCTAGATTATTTTGATACTGAATGGAAATTATTATTTTGTTTCTTTAATTATGTGTGGAATAACCTTATACTAAATATTAAAATTCTGATGGTTCTAGAATTAAAAAAAATCATTTTATTTTTTTTCACCAGGTTGATAATATAAAACAAAATCACTCTAAAATCTAAACTATAAAATATGAACCTTAGTATTATCAAATGTTTCAAATATTTTGAGATCACCCATCATATCGGAACACATAATCTTTACATTTGAAAAAATATATATTTTTAAAATTATAATTGATATAAATTCTATGACAACTTCAATGTAGACAGGGTTTACACTATAAACATATAGATTTTTGTGTTGATTTATTTAATCAAGAAAATGTCATTAAAAATGTTACCAATTTCATAGGTCAAAAATGATCAAAATATATATATATATTATTTTCTATTAAATTATATAAATTTATACTAATTTATAATAATATCTACATGTTTTACACAATACATAAAAAATTAGAGTATCTTATACTCATTTATATTAATATTTTATGGATTTTATAAATTAGCAATGGTTTTATAATTATTTATAATAATTTATAAAAACCTTATATTACTTTTAGTTTATTAATAAAAATATAGATTGATTCTTATAAGTTCATATTAATTAATATTAATTTTTAAAAATTCAAAAAAAATTATATCAATTTAATTTAAATAATTTCACTTTATAGTTTTTTCATGAATTTATTAAAATTTGAACAAATTTATACTAAATTAAATTAATCTACCATATTTTTTTTCTAATTTATACAAATTTTTATTAATTTTTATAATTTTTTATTAAATTGTAATAATTTATAACAATATATATTTATTTAAACAATTTTATATCAATTTTTTAAAAATTATATCAAATTATAAAAATATTTAATAATTTGTGATAATTCATACTAAAATAAACTAAACCATTTTAATATTTATAAATTTATACTCATTTATTCTTATTTAATATCAATTTTAATAACTATTGATATATTTATGATATTTTATACTAATTTATTCTAAATTAAATTTATTTATATTAATTTATTTTATTTATACTAATTAAATTTAATAATAATAATTTATTCTAATTAATATGAATTTATTGTGAAATATATATATATTTATAAAAAAATAGTAATTTTTAATTATTTAAAATAATATATACTAAATCACATTAATTTCAATTTATTTAAAATAATTTATACTACTTATTATTTAACTATAATTACTTATCATAATTATTATTGATTTATAAAAAATTATTCCAATTTATTATAAATCATATAAACTTATAAAAAAATTAGGATTTAAATTTTATACTAATTTATACATGTTTTTAATAATTTTTATTAATTTGTACTTGATTATAATATTTTTTTCGTAATTTTACTAATAATACATAAATTTATAGGAATTTGTTCTAATTTATACTGCATTATGTTAATATTTTAATTTTATACTATATTTTATTAATATATACTAATTTGTAATAATTTTTTGTAATTTACACTAATTTTTGTTTATTTTTTATAAATCAGATAGATTCATAAAAAATTTGTGAATTTATATAATTAATAATAATTTATACTATTTTATATTAGAATTTAATAATTAATACTAATGTATACTCATTGTTATTAATTTGTACTAATTTATACTAATTATTAACAATTTATACGTATTTATTTCAATTTTATCAATTATATCAACATGTTTTTTAAATAAATTATGCTAATTGAAATTAATTTACCCTGAATTTTATTAATTTTTACTAATTTCTAATTAGTTATATAAGTTGTTTATTAATTTTATTAATTATTATAGATTTTTGATATTTTTAAACTGATTTGTATTAAATTATATTAGTTTTTATTACTTTATACAAATATATTCTAATTTTAATTAATTTTTTAAAAAACCAAACAATTTTTTAAAAATCTATCATAATTTATATTAATTTGGTTTTTTAGTAGAAAAAGTTACGGCTACATCCCATTTAATTATAATGAAAATAAAAATAGTGCAATACAAGAGAGGAAGTGGTTAGATAATGCTTAGCTATCCTCAATAGCAAGCCATATGCCAAGAAAAATAAGGAATAAAAAAATTTTAAAATCATACTCAATTAGATTGGAATCACCTTCATCACCCCAATCAGAGTCATCACTCAAAAAGTAAAACCCATTGGAGTGCTTCAAAAAACCAGCAGTCAGAGGAGTGCACCTCGTACATGGTGTGGGATTAAGATTTGAATAGTCCTTTAAAGATGTTCTTTTTTCATAGAGACTGAATAAACCTAATCATCTTACTTATTTCCTTTCATCACTTTATATTTATAAGTCATTCTAGTTCTTTGCACTTTATCATCCTCATCGAGTTTTGAACTGTCTTCTTATTTACTGGTTGACCTTGTAGCCTTACTTTCATTCTTAATGGCATAAAGAAATTCATTTTTTGTTTTCCCCATCATATCTAATAATTCCACCTCTATGGGGTGATAACTATTTCCATATCATGCATCACCAATCTAGACCCATAATTTTGAGACATTTTAGATCCTCCCAACACCATGAAATCCCCTACATACATACCTTTTGGTAAGTGAAAATCATCTTCAGAAAAGAAACCCTTCTTTATAATGAAACATTATTTAAAGGCTTCTTCACCTTTGCAAGATAGTCTACCATCATAAAAAATCCTTATATACTGATGAACTCGAGAAACCTGTATAGATAAAGTGTCTCCTGGTTCCCCACTTGAGGATTAATATTAAAATTTCATGAAACATGATATGTTTTAGGTACTGTGTGTTTCTAACCAAAACCAAATTCAGAATTTCCTGATAGACTTTATTGATCCTGGTAAACCAGAGGGTCTGAAATAGGAAAACCTCTTTTTTCAATTGTTTTTTATAGTATCCAAACTTGTAGAATCAACATCTTGATCCTACCAATTTATTCCAATTCTTCATATAGAGGCCTGATGGCCACTACTGGTTCAAATTGATTTTTTAATAGACTTCCTACAGGTATTCTTCTCATATCATAATATTTTTCAATCAATGAAATATAATGGATCCTTTTCAAATTCAACTCAAATACTATGATCATCAGATTGTGTAGATAACACACCCACTTTTGTTAAAACTGCACTAAAATAAATTTCAACAAGCACCCTAGAAAATTATCTAAAACTAGCATGTTCTATTCTTTTTTCAATTTTTATTGGAACCCCAATTACTGATGAAATTTCAAACATGGTTTTTAGATGCCAAAAATCCAATTTTAGTTGATGAACCTAACCCAAACATCCATGCATGTGTTTCTTAACTCGTAGGTATTGAAAATGGAATTCAATTCCATGAATTTAGAAGTGTCTCACATTAATTTTATTGAACTGAATCCCCACACCAACATCCTTAATTTTGAACATAGAAATAAGATATGAATGAAACCAAATTCCACTAGAATACATTTCTAATTGGAGAAATCCCAAATTGAGGGAAAATTTCTTACACGGACATCCAAATTCTATGGTTTGTGTCCCTTTAGAAGCATGATTCGCACAATTATGAAGGGTTGAAACAACTACAACCTCTACAAAATTGCATCCTATCTTGAAATCACTCAGTTATTATCTCTTTTTTTAATATTACCTACATAAATATCATGTGGATATTATAATATTCTTTGATTTAGATCAGAATATTTACCTTCACCCTCCATCTTGGAGACCATATCTTCAAATATTCAAAAGGAAATCTGAGCTGAAGCAATATTTTGAGTAGACCGATGCTTGCAAAGATCCTCATTCGATGAATTTTTATCCTCATTTGGCTCTCTAAACTCTCTAACCACTATCAATACATGTTTAATATGAGGTGTAAATTAGGGTTTTCCTCTATAGATAAACTCAAAACCCAAAAAAATGAGGAAAATATATAGATGAAGAGAACCCTTGATATCATATCCATCAAAATTACTGAGGAATGAATCCCAACTCTACATCCACTATTCATCCTTGGTGGAAATATGATTTCTATCATATAAAAATTTGTTTTACATTATATCAATTTATAAAAAAATTAGTAATTTATGATAATTTATAAACATTTATATTAATTATTTTTTATTTATACTAATTCACACTCATTGTTATTAATTTTTAAACATTTATAATACTTTTTAAAAACATACAATAATTTATATCGTATTATTATATATTATATCAATTTATAAAGTTTCAATTATTTTGTGACAATTTATAAAAAAAGTTTCCAATTCATATTAAATTTTATCAATTTTTACTCATTTATAATAATTTTTTATTAATTTAACTTGTTATAGATTTATTTGTTATAATTTATGCTAATTTATAAAAAATTATTCAAAAATTCATCCACTTAAAAAAATTAACAATTTTTTATTAATTTATACTAATGTATATTATTTTTAATAATTTATACCAATTTATGTCAATGTATTGAAAAATATATTAATTATTAAAAATTAGTAATTTGTGAAAATTTATACTAATTTAAAATAAATTCTGATAATATTTGATAATTTATACAAATTTTACACATTTCTTTAATTTAAACTAATATATATTCATTTTTAATTATATGCTAAAATTTATATCAATTTATTGTAATTTATATCAATTTATAACATTTTGAATCATTTATCAATCTTTTTAATACTTTGAATGAGATTATATTTATTTTGAATAATTTATACTAATTTAAATTAATTTTTATTAATATTAATATTTAGTAATATATTTATGATAATATATACAAATTTATAATAAATCAGAAATTTTTTGTTGATTTATACTAATGTATACTAATAGTTATAAATTTTTACAAATTCATAACAATTTATATCATTTTATTTTAACTCTTATCAATTTACAAATTTTTCTATAATATGTATTAATTAATACAAAACTATATTAATATATATTAATTTGTATTAATTTATACTAAATGTCTGTAATTTAAACAAAATAATTCTAATTTTAATAAAATTATAAAAACTTTTATAATTTTTTTGAAAATTATATCTATATAATTTATTAGAAATTTGTTATAATTTATGAAAATGTGTTCGAAATTATAATTATTTTTATAAATTTCTAATAATTTATACTAATTGTTTATTTATTTTACAAATTAGAACATATTTATGATAACTATTACTAACTTATAAAAATTATATATATATTTAATAATATATACTAATTATTAAATTGTTATTAATTTATACTAATCTATACTAATCTATATCGTGATGTTAGCTCCCCACCTTTAGTAAATGCATCCAAGATACCTGAGTTCAAATCTTGGAAGAGACATAATTTTTGGGGTACTTTAGCAGCATCGTAGTAGCACTGTAGAAGGAACTATAACATTTATTGTTCAGTACTGTAGCAGTTGTGAACTATTCATCTTTTTGGGATTTTGGGCCACCGGTTTTGTCCTCAGCTCCTTCAAGGCCTTCGGGCCACCACAAGCCCTTTGGTCCACCTCAAGGTTTTTAGGCCACCTAAAACTGTGCTTAATGGACTTTGCAGACTTTATAAAGAGAAGACTTCAGATGAGGATTATGAGCAGGAACATTCACCGGAGTAGAAGATAATGGATTCGAAAGAAATAGAGGGTATGAAATGGCCATTGTAACCAGCTTGTGCATGCATGTAAAGATTAGCTGAACAGCCATGTGAAGGTGGAGAGCTGACATCATGATATAGAAGCTGGGGAAGAGCAGTTTCATGTATTTATAGTCAGGATATTTCCTCTAAAACCTACGGGTCACATGATCTCAAAATCTTACAGGCCTTGTAAGGGTTCCCCCTTAACCCTTGAAATGGGTGATTATCAAAAATCAATAAAAATAAGTCCTTCGGGCCATTCGGGTGAAAAAATAAAATTTATAGAAAAAAATAATCCTTTGTGATAATTTATACTAAATTATAGAAATTTCTTTTAATTTTTATAAATTTATACTATTTTTTAATTATTTATTTTAATCTATAGTAATTTATTCTATTTTATAATAATCTATACTAAATTGGAATAGTTTATTGTTAATTATATCATTTTATAAAATAATTTACTAATTTTGACCGTTTATACTAATTTATATTAATTTTTTATAATTTACACTCATTTATACTAGTTTTTTTATCTTAATAATTATCGATTGATTTATGCTAAATTATATAAATTTATTCTAGATTATATTATTTTTTTTATAATTTTCACTAATTTGTTGTAAATTATATAAGTTTACTTTAATTTCTACTCATTCATAATAACATTTTTATTAATTTTATTTATTATCGATGGGTTTGAGGTAATTTATATTATTTTATAATAAATTATAATTTTTTAAATTTATACTTATATATACTAATTATTATAAACTTATGATAATTTATTCTAATTTTTAATAATTTATACTCATTTATATCAATTAATTGTAAACTATATCAATATAATACAATATATAGTAATTTTTGATAATTTTTATTAATTTATTTTAAATAAAATTATTTTTAATTTATAATAATTTACATTCATGTTTATTAATTTACCCTAATTTATACACAATTTTATTAAATTATACTAATTTTTACAAATTTATTATCAATTATATCAATTTAGAATTTTTTTTATAATTTGTAAAAATTTATACTAAATTATACAAAAATATAACATTTTATATTAATTTAAACTTGTAATGTATCAGAAATTTTGTGTAAAGTTTTTTATTTATATGGAATTATTCTGATATCGTGCGCTCTGACGGCATGTGATTTCAATCCCCAGAACAGAATTTTGAACTTTTTTTAAGTTACGTTCAGTAAATGTGTGAGTGGATTTTTCTATCTTTTGAACTCGTGCTCAGAGATAAAATATGAGGGCATGGTTAAACTCGTAGTGCCAGGATTCTCCTAGAACTGAATTAACTTCGGTCAGTAAGGGATGAGTGGAAAATTTATTTTTCATAATTTTCAAGAAAAATAATAAATAAATTTCAAAGAATTAATTTATTTCCTTCTTGCCGTTGAGTGGAAGATGATGACGTTGCGATGAATCTATGAGGTAGAGACAAGGTGCATTAATGGAGGGTCAATAATGGCTTGTTTGAAACTGCAATGATGTTATCTTAATGAATCATTAAATGTGGCTCATTATATAGGGCTAATTTAATGAGCATCAATAAGAGGTGTAGCGTCATTGCACTTTTTGTTTTCTTTTAATAATCTGACATGTGGAGTTTGAGAATTAAACATAGATGATTCTATGAGGAAACTTTGGCAAATATACCCTCCAAAAAAGAACAGAAAATGCCTGAGGATCTTCATCGTCTTCGACACACCTTGATGAACGGAGTCGTAAGTGACGAAGTCGATGCTTTGGACTCCCGAGGATGAAATCATTGGCATCAAACCACAAATAGGTAGGGGTTTTATTTCATTTTGATTTTCTTATCCATTCTTTTCTAGAAATGATGAATACAGATCATCCCATGAACAGGTTGACCCATGCATTGTGCATTTATGTGGAATGGTAACACTATTGGGGATTTCTTTATCTGGGATTAGGATTATTCTTGTATTATCAAACAACAACCCCCGAACCACCCCCTTGATTATAAACCTGTAACGCGGAGGTCCCGGGAAGACATGAATAAGGCCTGAGCACCTCCGATTGTGCATTCATGGTGGTTTCATTCTCAAAATGGTGGAAGTTTGATTCTGGAGCCTGAGCAGGGATGGAGGCGACCCATGGGACCCTTTGGCACAGAGGTGTTAGAGAACGGACCACCGGAGAAACTCTGGTGGCCCACAGAAGGGACCACCGGCATGCCCGTCGACCTGCCGCGACGGTAGGAAGCCGTAGCCAGCTGGCCACGGTGGCTAGGGGATGCAGCGTCGGGGGCCTCGTTGAGGGGTGTCATGTGTCCGGGCCATCCAGGCGGTGACAGGTTGCTACTGGAGGGGCCCCGCGTCCGCAGGGCCCGCTGGAGTCGAACATGGCTTGGTTGTCGCGTCCAAGCTGGGCGACGCACCGCTGGTCCTCCCCTTGGCGGACCAGGTTACAACGGGTGGGCAGGGTCAGACCCACACCATCGGGTCAGACCCACACCAGTGGGGTGAACAAATTCCAATAGGCCGTACCCGTGCACTTCGGCCCGGGCTGGACTAGATCAGGTCATCGGGCAACCCGGCAAGCTGGACCCTTGGACAAACTTGGCCGGGTCCAGAGAGGCCTATTGGGCCTATCCCACTATCCTAGCCAGACCAGACCGACCCTGACCAGAATCAAGTCATTTTGAGTCCATCTAATTAAATTTGGGTATGTGTGACCCCCGAGCCGGGTTGGTTGGGTCGATCGAACCAGGCCCAATCACAACTGGTCCCCTAGTTACTAAAACACTCGTATCATGCAAACTGTGCATCCGATTGACGAGCCGTTTGCGGCGTTGGGACCCTCTTTATATGGTGGATGTTTTTTCATGAATCGTGGTGACTTTCATGGAATACAAGATGTGACGAATGGATTGAGGAGAAGTTATCCCAAGAATGCTACGTACGGATCCATGCGGTTGGCTGAGACCAGAAAACTACTCGACGACGACCCAATGGGAAGCGGCTATTTAAGCCTAGAAGGCCCGTGGTGAGGATTGGATATGTGTGACCTGACAGACCCATGGTACTTTACTAGATAAGTACCTCAATTTGGCCATGTTTGGAAGTGGTTCTGTGTGAACCAGCAGGTCAATGATGGGGAGAAACTCTGTGTGACCCAGCATACATGTGATACTCATCAGGGATGAGTACCATGGAATTCCTCGGTTAGTTTTAAGTGGCTCTGTGTGACATGGTAGTCCCACTATACTCAATAAAGGATGATTTCTCATGTTTCTAAGTAGTTCGATAATATGACGGATTATGTAGAGTTTGATAATATGATTGATGATCTACAATCATTACCCAAGATCATACCTGTTGTGGGCAGTGTATTTTACTTTATACTATGTGGCTAAGGTATTTCTTGGTGGTATTACCTCTATGGTATTTTCTTCATGGGTTTTCCTTCATGGATTGTCGATAGAACTTTGGGGGTCTCGGGGTCCCTACTGAGTATTATTATACTCACCCCTGCACAGGCTCCACACGCATGTATTTTGTCTGGTGTAGACGATTGATGTTTCGACAGAGGTTCTCAGGGGGATGGGACTAATGGATTCGATTACGGTGGACTTGGTGGCCTAGGATCAGGTGGGGCTCGGTAGGACCTAGTGGGCAGGACATACTACACCATCTTCCGTTAGCTTCATTACTCTCATGATCAGGTGGGGTTTTCCACAGATGGCCATCAAAGATTTATTTTTGTACTTTTTTATTCCAGTTCCTTGTTGGGTTTGTATTTTAGAAAACTTACATTCACTTGTTATTTCACTCATATTTTTTTAGTGATATAATTGTTTCCCCTTTCAGTGTGTTGGAATTTGGTTAGGCATGTGAGTGTGTATAGATTTAATGTAAATGCCTTCCCTTTTTTTGGAAATGTCTTTCTAGTACTAGTCTCCAACCCCTGGCCTATCGAAGGTGGGCTTGGGGTAGTCACAGCATGGGCATCAGGGGACAAGTCATAAAAAAGTGTTATCATAGGGTATCCATTCTTACCGCAAGGTCTGAGAGACAGTGTTTTGTTTTGGAGAAACAATGTTAAGTGTTGCGAGTCTGACATTCAGATTCATGGAATCCGGTGTTGGTGCAGCGGCTGATGTATCAATACGCTGAGGCATTGAATTCTACTTTTCGGATCAATACATGAAAATACTAGTTTCATAAGTTTCTCCTTATTTTAAATAAAATTAATCTCACCAGGTATAACCTTCCAATCATGATACATATTCATCTTCCTTAGGATTCCTCTACATGGATGACCAGTCAAGTTCTCGATACATGAGGACAGCCAGCCTAGTGAATAGGAGTCCATTTAGGGACCAGTTCTAGAGATGGCCCAACCAGGTGGTGCACTAGTGCTACCCCCACCTGATGGTCAGCATCAACTGATGGCGGTTCTGACAGAGGACGTGTGTAGAATCAATGCCTTTCACAGATTTTAGAGGCAGAGACCTCCCATGATCAGGGGAGATACAGATCCTTAGGTCACTGAGGACTGGATAGATATTGTGAGGTGGGTCTTAACCTTAGTGAGGACACCACCTGTCCAGGTGACGATCTTGGAATAAAGCCTTCTATAGGGCTTGGTAGGGAGATGGTGGAGCTTGACCACCCAGACATACGATGAGACGACCCTCCCATGGACAGACATTGAGTGCTTTTCTAGGGTGATTTTCCCCCCGTGGTATTGCCGTATGTGAGAATTTAGGAGCTGCTTCACCTTCAGAAGGGAATTACAATGGTAGATGAGTGCTCAATGAGGTTCACCGAGCTATATCACTACTCCACAGACATGGTGCGAGACCATTTATTCAGGGCTTGGGCCTTTGAACAGGGACTTAGGTGGGAGATTAGGGCATCAATGTTGTCTCTCAGCATCCCTACACAAGACGAGGTGCTAGAGTGAGCCCTTATTGTGGAGGGATTCTTTGTGTAGCACATGATGACAACTAGAGACACCAGCAGACCCCAGGCAGTGAAGTCTTTAGCAGGTAGCAAACAGTAGATAGGTGGGGCCAAGCAGGTCAGGTTATTCAGAGGCTGACCCCAAGACTCGGGGTTGATAGAGCGGGGCTCCCTGTTTAGGGGGAGTTAGAAGGGAGACAGGTAGGGCTTCCCGTGTGGTGGGAAGGGACACATGGCACGTGACTACCCGACCTTCCATAAAGATGACCAACAGACGGTTGAGGGACACCGAGGCAGTGACATCTGTTTGAGTGAGGAGGTCTATGGGCCATCTGACGTGGTAGGGGAGATGGCCGAGCAGAAGGAAGTAGGTGACGGTTTGAGGTGTTACCGCCACCACCCCCAGGTGGCCCACCCCGACCTCAGGGAGTATGCGGACATGTGTGAGCTCAGCACTAGGAATCAATGGATTATGACCATGAAACTCTAGAGATAATATTAGGTATGATCTATGTCTTCTCTACCCTAGCTATTGTTCTTATAGACAGAGGTTTTTGTCACTCCTTCCTTACCACGACTATCATTTGAAGGTCATATATTCCTGTGGAGACGTTGTCTTGATACTTATGGATAGAGACTTCTATGGGAGGGGATTGGATGATTACACACCAGTGCCGACAGTGTGATCTTACTCTAGGTGGTGAGAGCTTTAGATGGGATCTCCAATTAGCAGTGTCATGGACTTACAACATCATCTTGGGTATAGACAGGATATCCACTGTCCATGCTCATATCGAATGTTTTAGGCGTACAGTGTGGTGTGTCCGTGGATATGGGACTGGGTTTTCCTTCACTGGTGAGAAGGAAACCCCTACAGTGTGGGATAGACACTCTTGGAGGAGGGTGCAGCCGATCACTCACCAGTTGGCTAGTCTCACCCTCAGTGTAGTGGATGAGAGTAGTCTGAGAATTCCAGTAGTGGTGGATGAGTACAAGGATGTTTTTCTTGGGGATGTTCTGGGACTACCTCCTCATAGAGAGGTAGACTTTTGCATCAACCTACACCCCGAGATGACATTGATATCCACACCAACATATCGTATGGTTCCCACAGAGCTTCGCAAGCTGAGGGTACTCCTATAGGACTTATAGGAGAAGGGGTTCATAAGGCCCATCATTTCACCATGTGCATCCTTAGTTATTTTTTCAAAAAAGTCATACGGGAGTTTGAGGTTGTGTGTGGGCCTCCGGTGCCTAAACATGGTGACCATAAATAACAATTATCTACTTCCAAGAATTGATGACCTTTTCGACTAGATTTTGGTTGCTAAGTGGTTCTCAAAGTTAGACCTCGGATCAAGATATCACCAGCTTCGGGTACGGAAATATAATTTATCAAAGACAGCCTTCAGGTGGTGGTATTGCCACTATGAGTTCATGTTGATGCCTTTCGGTGTGACAAGTGCCCTAGAAGTGTACATGGGCCTCATAAATAGGTTCTTTTAACCTTACCTTTACCGGTTCATTGTGGTCTTCATTTATGACATCTTGGTGTACTCAGCATTAGAGAAGGACCATGCTACACACCTATAGAAAGTCCTGGATACACTTATAGAGCAAAATCATTATGATAAGCTCTCGAAGTTCCAGTTCTAGATTCTTGAGGTCCAATTTCTAGGACATTTCATCACATAGGCTAGAGTTGCAGTAGATCCAACAGTGATGGAGTTAATGCTTTCTTGGGAGCCACCTAGAAGTGTGACTGATGTGTATAACTTCATGAGGGTTGTTGGATACTATCGAGGTTAGTAATCAACTTTTCTAGAGTAGCAGCAACCTTATCAACCTTGACATGGAAGGGAAAACCCTTTGTGTGGACAGTGAAATATCAGTAGAGTTTCCAGGAGATAAGGCATAGATTGACTAGTTCCCCCATCTTGAGACTACCAGAGGAGAGCTTTGGGTATGTAGTTTACTGAGATGCATCATAGACTATATTGTGTTGTGTCCTGATGTATGAGAAAGAAGTGATCACCTATGGCTCATTCCATTTGAGGTAGAATGAGAAGAACTATGAGACCCATGACCTGGAGTTAGAAATAGTGGTCTTTTCCTTGGAGATGTGGAATCACTACTTGATGGGTGAACAGTTTACAGTTTACTCTGAAAAAAAGTCCCAAGTATATATTCTCCTATAAGGACCTGAATCTGAGATAGCATTGATTGCTAGAGTTCCTCTTGGACTACAACTTCGAGATAGTCTATACTCCTAGGAATAGGAACGTGGTGGAAGACTCACTCAATAGGAGGACTTGTTTACAGATGTTGAGTGAGGTGATAGAATAGTTAGTCATAATGAATATATCCTTTGTGGATGATGATGAATGATCTTACCTTCAGTCGATGACTGTTACTCCCACACTCTTACAGTGAGTCAGGGAGGTAAAACTGGTGGATGTTGACTATAAGGCCATATGTTCTTAGTTATCCTCAGGATAGGCTCTGAATAAATTTTTGATAGGTGGGAAGCACGCCATTCTTTCTAGAGGGTGAACCATTGTACCTGTGACATTGAAGGAGGAGGTGTTGAGAATGTTTCATACATCCCCCTTGGTTGTACATCCTAGAGTGGTGAAAATGTACCATGACCTTCAACGTGAGTTCTGGTGGACATGGATGAAGAAATAAATGGTCGAGTTGGTTTCATGATGCCTCATTTTTCAGCAAGTGAAGGTCGGGCATTAGGTTCCAGAAGGCTTGACCCATCCACTCGAGGTATCAGAGTTGAAATGGGATGATATTTCAATGGACTTCATGACAGGGTTACCATATACGTCTATACGCAATGATTCTATCTGGGTTATTTTTTACTGACTCACCATGTCGGCTCACATCCTACCCAATCGGGTGAAAGGACTGGTAGAGGCCTTGGGACTCCTCTATGTTTATGAGATATTGTGGCTTCATAGGGTGCCTTTGATGATCATCACAGATCGTGACGCCCTCTTTACATCCCGGTTGTGGAAGAGATTACAGGAGGAATTTGGGATGCAGTTACGCATGAGTATTTCTTTTTATCCCCAAATGGATGGTCAGACAAAGTGGATATAAAGACCTCAGAGGACATGCTTTGTTCTTGCATCCTTGAATTCGGTTGTAGTTGGGAGGACCACCTACCTTTGGTGGAGTTTTCATAAAACAACATATATAACTCCTCCATCAGCATGTCATAGTTTTAGTACTTGTATGGGTGGCCTTAAAGATCACTCATATAATGGAAAGACCAAGGGGAGTCGACACTCATGGGTCCGGAGATGGTACAAGATATCACTAAGAATGTGTAGATCACCCAGGAGTGGATGAGGATTTCACATAGTAGGCAGAAGTTTTATGATGATAGGAGGAAGATACCCTCATATTTTGAGGAGGGAGACCATTTGTTTCTTTAGGTCTCACCTTGATGAGGATTGTAGAGATTTGGCCAAGGTGGAAAGCTATCTATGTGGTTCATAAAACCTTTTCAGATCCTGAGAAGAGATGGCGAGGTGGCATACCACCTGGCCCTTCCCCCATAGATGTACCAGGTGCATAAGTTTTTCAATATGTCATATCTGAGGAGATACATGCATGATCCATCACACGTCATTGATTGGGGAGAGCTGTACATTGACGATGGGGAGACATTTGCGGAGTTCCCAGTGGAGATAGAGAATCGACAGGAGAAGGTCCCATGTGGGTGGTCTATTCCTCTGGTATGAGTTCGGTGGTAGTATGAGAATCTCCTAGATAGCACATTGAAGTGAAAGACTCAATTTCATGCCCAGTAACCCCATATATTTGTTTAGATTTTGTTTTGTATTTTGGGGATGTAAATCCATAAGGTGGGGATAATGTAATGCCTCAATAATTCTGTGATAATTTTTTTAATTATATGTAATTATATTAAGACCGTACACTTGGACATCACGTGATTTTGTGGCCCGGAGATCCCAAGAGATAATTTTGATATTTTTTAAGGTAATTTTATTAAACATGCGAGTGAGATTTTCAATCATTTAAATCGATGATCGGATCAAAAATATGATGGCACCGTTGAACTTAGAGTTCCAAGATTCACATAGAAATGACTTATCTTCGGAAGACCATGGTTGATCAGCAAATATTTTTTTTTGAATTTTCAAGAAAAATAATAAAATTGTTTTAATGAATTATTTAATTTCTTTCTCATTGTTGAGTGGTAGACGGTGAAGCTGTAGTGTAGAGACGAGGCAAAAATGAGGAGCATTAATGGATGATCAATAATGTCTCATTTTAAACAACAATGTTGTTATCTTAATGACTTATTAAATGTGGCTCATTAAATATGGATAATTTAATGAGCATCATTAATGGGCATAGCTTTTCTGTTCTTTTTTTTATTTTAATAATCTAACGTGAGGAGTTTGGGAATTAAACCTGGAGGATTCTCTGATGGAACTATGGATAATCTACACTCTAATGAAGAATGAAGAACACTGGTGGATCTTCATCATCTTTGACTCACCATGAAAAATGGATCTGGAAGTGACGTCGTCAATGCCTTGGACTCCTTAGGATAAATGCTTCGGAATCAAATGTCAAAGAGGTCAGGGTTTTATTTTATTTTAATGTTCTTCACTATTATTTTCTAGAAACAACGAACAAAGATCAACCAATGAACAAGTTGACCCACGCTTTGTGTGTTTATGCCGAAGGGTAAAACTATTGGGGATTTCTTTATCAAAGATTAAGATTATTCTTGTATGATCAGATAGCAATCTTCGATCCTCCCCCTTGATTATAAATCTCTAATGTAGAAGGCCAGTGCTGACATGAACAAGACCTGAGCTCCTCTGGTTGTGATTTCTAGGTGGAAGTGTTCTCGATGTGGTGTCAGTTTGATTCTGAGGCCTGAGTAGGGATGGTGGAGGCCTGAGGGACCCTTTTCCATAGACAGGTCAGAGAACGGACCTTTGGAGAAAATTTCCTAGCCCGCGGTAGGTACCCCCATTACGACGGCGCTAGAAGTGGCCGCATGTGCTAGAGGCAGCGCACTCGTCAGCACACAACGGTGGTAGGAATTCGTGGCTGGCTGGCCGCAGTGGTAGAGAGACGATGCGTAGGGCGCTGTGTGGAGGGGGTGGCCAATGTCTGGGATATAGGGGAGGTGACGTGTCACGGTCTGTTGATTGCGGCTGTAGGGGCCCCGGATCCACAGGGCCAACTGGAGTTGTACAAGGCTTGGCTGCCACATCCCGGCTGGGTGGGGCACTAACGGTACACCCCCTGGCGTACTGGGATAAGTTGGGCGGGCCGCATCCCCAGCCCAATGGGTAGGGCCAGTCCTACGCCCAAGCAGTCTAGACCCACACCGGCGGGACATACCAGCATCGGAAGGCCAGACAAGCGCCCTTCAAGTTAGGATGGACTAGACCGGGTCGCTGGGTGACACGGCGAGCTGGACCCTTGGGGAAATTGGGTTGGGTCTAGTGAAGCCTATTGGGCCTGACCCATGGGCCCGGCCAGACCAGATCGACCCTAACCCAAAACAGATCTGGTCGATTCCATCTAATTAAACCGGGGTATGTGTAACCCCCTGGCCGGGTTGGTCGAGTGTGTCCGACTAGGTTCAATCAGGCCTCATCGCAACCGGCCCCCTTGTTACTAAAACACCTGTATCTTGGAAATAGCTCATCCAATTGACAAGTCGTTTGTGGTGTTTGGACCCTCATCAGGAGGTAGATATTTTGGAATGATTTTTGGTGAATTTTATGGATGAAGATATGAGAATAATGGCATGAATAGAGGTTCTCCCATATGTGCTATGTACGGAACCCATGTGGTTAGGGGAGACCTGAGGATTGCTCGACGACGGCCCTTTGGTAAGCGGCTCTGAGTTAACTAGCAGGCCCACAGTGGGGAGAGGCTCTGTGTAACCCAGAATACCCACAGTACTCAACATTGGAGGTGACTTAGTTCATCCAAGGTAGCAAGTGTCTCTGTGTGACCCAACATGCCCACAGTAAAGAGCATCTCTGTGTGGCCCAACATACCCACTGTACTCATCAGGGATGAGTACCACATCATTCCCTAGTTTTTGGGATGCATCTTTGTGTGACCTGGCGGACCCACTGTACTCGATAGAGGGGGTGTTCTCCCATAGGTGAGGAGATGGATAATATGACTGATTGTGCGAAATTCGATACTATGACTGATGATGCTACTATCACTACCCTAGACCGTGCCTGGTGTGAGCTGCGTCTTTTAGTTTGTGCAATGTGGTTGAGTTCTTGCATGGTGGTATTACCTTTGTGGTTTTTTATTTGTGGTTTTTTCTATCTTCAATTACCGAGAGACCTCCGGGGGTCTTAGGGTCCCTACTTAGTATTGTTATACTCACCCCTACACAGGCATTGCCTACACATGTTGTGTCTGGTGCAGACGACCGACGTTTTGGCAGAGGTGCTCATGGGGATGGGACTGACAGATGCTATGATGGTGTACTTGGTGGCCTAGCTCTAGGTGGGGTCTAGTAGGACCAGCCAGGTAGGACATACTACTTTGTATTCTCATATCTTCACTACTCTCATGATCAGGTGGGGTTTTCCGCAGATGTCCATCAGAGTTTCTTTTTTGTACTTTTTTGTTTTTGTTTTTTGTTGGGATTGTATTATGGCCCACTTACATTCACTTGTGCTTGAACTCAAATCCATTTTATTGATATAAATTTTCCTCTTTTGATGTGTTGGGATTTCGTTGGGCTTGTGTGTGCACATGTTTAAAGGAATTACCTTCCATTTTTGGGATATGCCTTTCTGATGCTAGTAGCCAACCCCTAGCCTATGGAAGACAGGATTGGGGTAGTCATGGCATGAGCCTCAGGGGACGGGTCATGACAAAACACATTTTTAATAATTTTTAATAATTTATATAATTTTATTTTAAATTATATCATTTTATAATTTGTTTCTCTACTTTTTGACAATGTGTACATTTTAACAATGACTTCATGATAATTTCTATTATTTTTTTAAATTTATATTTTGTTTCTTATTTTTATTGATCATATAAATTAGTGATGGATTTATAATAAATTTTAATGATTTTAAACTATTTTAATTATGTTGAGACTAATTTTTATTAACTTATACAAATATAACTTAATATAATATCTTTATTTAATTTAAACCCATTTAAACTAAATTCAAAATAATTCTACTATGTAGCGAAATATTTAGAGTATTTTTAAATAGTATTTAATATTTTTTATTAATATATAAAAATTTTATTTAATTCTTACAAATATTTTATAATTAATAATAATCCATACAGATATTTATCAATTTATCTAATTTTTAAAAAAATACGATATAATTTTTAAATTTATAAAAAAATTATTTTGATCTTTTTTTATTAAAATTACACAGATTTATATTAATTTAAAAAATATATCTATTAATTTAATCCATTATTTTAAATTTATATAATAATTATAAATTTAAATTAATTTTATTTGATTTATACTTATTTTATATATTATAGTAATATTTATTGATTAATACTAATTTGAATTAATTTATAGTAATTTAAAACAATTTTTATTAATTATCATAGTTTAAATTTATTTAAACCATTTTTTTAATTTATATTTAGTTTACTTAATTTGACCTTTCTTTATTAAATTTATTCTATTTCCTAATAATTTATACTAATTATATGTTATATATAATATTTAAAATTAAGTTATATTTTTTATACTCATTTATAATTAATTATACAAATTAATTGTAGATTTAAATTAATTTTTAATAACATATTATATTTTTAAAAAATTTATATTTTTATAAATTTTTTAGTAATTTCTCATAATTTATACTAATTGACGACAACTTTATGATAATTAATAATAATACTAATTAATTTATACTAATTTCAAATATTCTAAATAATTTTTCATTTACATATACTAATAGTTATTAATTTATAGTATTTTACAATTGTGTATAATAATTTTTATGAATTTGTAAAGTTTTTATTAATTTATATTACTTTAAAATGAAAACTTTTAATTATATTAATAATTGATGAGGTGAAAACAAATTAATATAAACTTTTTTATTTATACTGATATTTATCAATTTATAATAATTTTTAACATATTAAACCAATTTATTAATTTTGAAGACAATTGAAATTAAACACAAAAAACTAATTATAGTTAAAGACAAAAAATATAATAACAATCAAATAATGTAAAATATACATTGAATTTTGTGACACAGAAATTTGTAACACTAGAAGATGCTTAGAAATAATTATAGAATAAGATATCATGAAATAGAATTATAGAATGAGAGGGGAGTTCAATTTAGAATTAGATTCTTGGTGATAGAGAATTTGTTGCTAAATGTACTTCTTGTGACTGATATTTCTAATAGACAACATATTTGTGACATTTTTTTGTGAAGGTTGAAAAATAAAAGGAAAAATAATCACAATTAATAATAATATTTCATGCCTATCCCAAATTATTTGTGATGTACTGCAAATAGTTATTCTGGAAACTTATTTGCAACATATCTGTCGAAAAAAGTTTTTCAATGAATACTATTAGAAACATATTCATAAATCCATCTCAAATTACTGATTCCCAACATAGCACGTATAGCCACACTAAATCCTTTTATGATGAAATACATATTCCATCACAAAAAATACTTTTTCTGAAAAAATATTTTTTTCCTTCGCAAAAAGATTATTTATTTGAAATATTTACCCTAGAATTTCAGTCTGTTACAAATAACATGTCACTAAAAATTAATTTCCCAAAAATGAATCCAATGTCTCATAAATAAGGGAGTGAATTATTTTCAACTAATTATCCTATTTCACCAATTTAACTCTTTTATAAGGATCACTTTCCAAATATTATTAGGAACATATTTATTAGATCACTTTATGAGTTATTAAATCATTAGGTTAAATAAAAAATATAGAGACATGTGTATGCCTACTTTACTTGGATCTCCACTAATATATAGATTAATATGGGGAGTTTAAAAAGTTATATACTCTCATATATAGGTCAATATGAATTAACTTTCAATCATATGGATCATGTAAACATATAAATGAGGATAACTCCTAGGAAAAAATAAAATGAAAAAAAATCAATATAAATCATTGATACATCCATCTCCAATATATATGAGTTAAAATGCATGAAATATTGTTCTTAACACCAAATTTAAGTGGCACATAATGAAAAAATTTAATAGTTTGTCATTCAGTCTTATCTATCAAGATTTTTTTTCTTCAATCCCTATGAATTTGTCTTATTCATATTTTGAAGTTCATCATGTCATTATAGAGAATGGCTTGGTCAAACTCATTTAAAACTTCAAAATTTTAATTTTTTTATCTATGTCATTTTAAAAAAACATTCATGTTCTGGATATCTTCATTTGATAAATTTTAATGTATTTAAATATATTCCATCATCTCCATTGATTATTTTGACATTTAAAAAAATGAAATTACAGATTTCACTTTTTATAAACAAACTCTAATGTGACTCAAAAAAGTTGTCCCCTAATAAAATTTATTTTCTTTTCAAAATATAAAAATATAATACCATTTAATCTTATTCAATATCAGAAAAAAAATAACAAAACAATGAAATCCTTTGTATTTTACAAACTATGTACTCATATATATTTTATTAATATAAATCATCACTTAAATAGGGACTCATATAATCAACTCATAATAACACTTAGCCAATTTTTATTTTATTTAGAAATTATATTCAGTTTCATTTAAAAAATATTCTCAATTGATATAGACCATCAATATAAATTATATTC
The DNA here is from genome assembly GCA_963277665.1 of Viscum album. Classification (NCBI taxonomy): domain Eukaryota; kingdom Viridiplantae; phylum Streptophyta; class Magnoliopsida; order Santalales; family Viscaceae; genus Viscum; species Viscum album. The sequence continues at coordinate 1,286,502,056 of OY728141.1, forward strand.
ATTAAATTTTCAAATTTACAAAATATCTCATGTTCACAAAATGAATTTTTTCCATTTTAATTATATTGCATTAAATAATTTAATTTTTTATGTCATTTATTCAACTTCATGCACCTGTTTTTAGCGGTATTTTTTGTTATACTATATTTAAAAAATTTATTCTATATTTTAATGAATCTATCATTTCTTCTCCACATTTTTAATCAATTATTCCACAATTTTTAGAATATATATCTCAGGTTTCTAATATATTAAACATTCAAGAGTGAACATACAATTAATATATAATTTACATAACTCTATTTTTAGGAAAAAAATTCACAACACAACACTTTATGTGATGCTCAAATCTATGTTCTAGTATATACATTTCAAACATAATAATTTTAATATTTATTTATCTCAAAAGTAAAGAACATATATTTTATTAAATATTAACAAAATTTAAAAAAACTACCTTAGATGCATCTATTTCTCGCACTAAGGTGGCACATTTACGGGTTTAGAGAAATACCAAAAATGGTCTGACGAGTAACGGGCATTCATCTGTTATTATAAAGACTTTCCCATCGCCATCTTTGTTTCAACCTAATCTGTGTTGTTATCCTTTAAGGGGGGATTTGATTTACCCCACATGGATTGGTCAGTTTATCACTTCTGCAATACCAAGGAGGTTCCAAAGTCAAATGGTCATAGCGGGCATTTTCATGGGGTTATGTATTTCTGAAATTGGTCATCTTATTATATAAAATCCTCTGATGGTCTCCACCAGGTTTATTTGTAGAGCCAGAAACACCCAATTTCTATTGTATACATGATTCATGGACCTTCTTTCCAAAGTAATGCACTTAATGGATGAAAATTTGGCCAATGACACTAAAATAATCCATTGGTTGAGAGGATGGGAGGTCACGCTCATCGCACCCTTTTTGGGAAAATTATTTCTTATTCTAGAACACTCTTATAGGTTTAAGTTGTGTTCATATTTTTGTTAATACATGGTTAATTCTTGAAGATTGTATCCACAGGCTACCCCTGGTTTGAAAGATTGTCATTGGAATACATGGATTTGATGTTATAATGGCAATTTTGACTTTATCCCTGCAACAAAGTGCTCTGGATATTATCATCATCCAGGGGTACAGAAGATGGAAAGATATTGGGACCAGACCCATAAGATGTGATTCTTATGTATCCATAGGAGTGGAATTAGATCCCATATAGTTTTTTAAGATTAGGTCTTATGCATGGGTGATTCCAATATGAGGGGACATGATTGGGTGATCCCTTTTGGAAGGGAACCCATTTTGAGCTCAGGCCTTCAATCAGGCATCCTATGTATCCTGTTTTGACTAGGAATTAGTGTTCTAGTAGTTCATGAAGGATTGGTTGTGTGGATTTAGTGATCATCACAAATCTCTAAGCTAATGTGACTCATACCTAGTGTGAGAAACAAGAGGATGTGAGAGATTCATCCAACCACACATCCCCTCTCCCACTGATGGGAGAGGGTGGGCCTATGGTGGAAAGAGTTGAGGCAACTGTTGGAAAGGGCACAGAGAGATGATCATTTTAATGTGGGATGAAATTAGAGGTCATATAGCTCAGATCATAGAATTCTAGGGAGTTACCTCAATGGGAGTGCCCTAGAATGTGCTCTGGGAAAGGGTAGGAATGTCGCCTCTCATAAAAAAGAGGATTGAAAATGATACCTTTGACTGATTTTCATTCCTCAATGAATGGAAAAGAAAATGGTCACCCTTAATTTCTAGAATGGGGAGGTTCACATCAGCATCCCAAGGTCAGAATCTGGGTTACAATGGGAATATAGACATATAGACATCCCGAGAGTCCAAACCGTTGTGGGGAGAGCCTTCGTGACTTAGCATACCATGGGTATGTAGACACAAAGGGTCACATTAATGTTCTTGATGATCTAATCATACAATTCCAATGGATTTGGAGGAGGCTTTAGCCTAATGTGGGGGGACTTGTTCATGAAGGGGCTATGGAGGATTAGACGGTAGTGGAGGGGTGAGATTGGAGATAGAGGTAAGGACACCTAAAGAATCACCATTCCATGTATTGTTTTTCTTATACAAGATTGGGGATCTCCACATAACATAGTGGTATGCAGGTTGAGTGATATTCTACATATCATAGTAGTATGAGGGCTTGGGTATGGACCACCATGCACAATAATGGTACGCGGTCCTAGATGTGGTCCGATATGCCACTTCTAGTTCTATCTGTGTACTGATGTGGTATGTGGCGCGTGGTTCAATAGTGATACACTATGCGGAATTTCGTATTGAAGGAGGGTCATAGAACCTATAGTTCACGAGGAGTACATCCTTGAGGAATCTATGGTTATTGATGACACGAATTTGTTTTGTGGTTTACCCATTATTATTAAGATCTTTATTTTTATGGTTTGTGGATGGTTATACTTTTGGAAATTTGCTTCATGGTTTGAACTTCATCGATGATTCGAAACAAAATCTAGAATCCTCTGTGAATTATTTCCTTCAACAACTTAGGTCTCCTCTGTGATTTATTCATACATTCTTTATTCTTCCCCCTTTTTCTCTTTTTATTGAGTACTGAGTAAAATCATATTTATGGGCATGCAACACCATTTATAGAAGTCCATTAAGAGATATCTCAATCCATGGATGACTCAGTTAACTGGGATTTGCGGAGGATACAGTTTCCGAGTCATGGTCCGTGGAACCATGTCAATTTTCTTCGTCCGTGGACTACTAAGTTTAAGAGATGATATGTATATGGACTTTGCTTACTTGATTCTTCTAACGATATGGTTCGTGAATTCCTGGGTTTGATGGGCATCACCCTATGGTGCAGCACCTCATAGGTTCTTCTTCGTACTGTTGGTTCATAGTTAATGCATCCCACAAACCCTTCTAGGTGATGGTATGTAGGTCCCTTAAAGATCTTGAGAAATTCAATTTCTTCAAGTTTCTTATGATGTTTTCAACTCTATTGGCATACATTCACTTAACCAGTTCTATGGGAATGATTTATTCCTTCATAAAAGTGCGTGTGGGAGTATTTTATTCCCTTTGAAAAAAATTTAGGATCCTATAAATGCCCCACATTGGAATGGGGTCAGTTTCAAACAAAGAAGAGTCTATTACGAAGTAAAAGTGTTCATGAACTGAAGTGGTTTTCTGTAGAATAGATTTGTCCAATGAGATGGGACCATGCCTATTTATAGGGGCCCATGTCATTTTTACTTTACTTTTTTATGCTGCGAAAAGTTCTCTCAACTCTCCCTCTTATTTCTTAGAAAAAATGTACCACAAACTTTTGAAAATCCATATTTCCAAACTGCATTGTACGTGCCACAAACCGAACTCCTCAAAGTTTATTCTTCCCTTGAACTAGATTTTGGGTTTCACAAATTGTGTTGTGGAATTATTCAACTAATGTTCAGACCTCCTCATAGGAGAATGCTATGTGGTTTTCATGTCATGCACACTGAATTTAAAGAGATGAAATGAACATTAACCCTTACTTTTCTGAACATAAACTTTTAAACATCAAATTTGAATATTACAATGGATAGGCCTTGGTTTGGGGTTTCTTCTTTTTTTTGAACACTTCTGTTTGCGGTCTAATTCTCAATGGGCTAGTTCCTCGTGGGACTCTCACATATCATGACTATACGTGGTATAGATTTCGCGTACCGTAGTAATATGCGGGGATTTCTTACACCTACTGTCCAGTATGTGATAAATGATTCCACGTACCATTTTTGATAGAATTATGTGGATCCTCATGCAGAAACTCTTTTACATCCTTTGGACATTTTTTTGTTCCCTTTATCCAACAATTTTCCCATTTGAAAATATTTTTGTGTGATTTTGGATCTTTCTGTGCAGGCTGTAATATCTCTTTCACAAACTTTGATGAAATCTACCAAGACGAGGGAAACCATGTTTGAGGACACTGAGGACCATCTCTGATCCTACATTGTTCCTTATGCCAGTTTTGTAAAATATCTCTTTACATTAGAGTTCCTAGTTTACCCATTGTCTGTTCTGCTGCAACATTATTTCTTTGGTCTCCCTGATGATGTTCATTTGCCTTTGTATGACCCAAATAATCTTTAATTCTCTTAGAGGCACCACAAGGTCAGGATCGGGCAAATATTTCCTCTACATTAGAGGTCATAACTATTCCAATTCAGGAAAATGTGTTTATATTAAAAGGCTCGGCATGGATTCAGGGAAATCATGGATGTCACACCACTACATTGAAACTAGTCATCCAGAAGTACCCATCCATTATCAACCATTCTCAAGAAAACCCTAATAGTTTGTGGAGCACCAAATGGGACTTGTGAGTTAGAGGATGCTTCTCCATTGAATGGGACTGGGAATTCTAGTTACACTAAACCTGTTTATAGTCCCCTTACCAAATGGATTCAGCAAACCTATATCAAGTAGCTTGGGTTTCCCAGTTCACAGCCTTCTCTCTAGGTGAAATCCATCATTAGTTGTTGATATACTGGTGTTAAAGCCCAACACCTTCCATTTGTCGCATAGGGAAGTGAGAAACATCTTATGGGACATCCACCAGATTAGGGGGACACCTCTCCTTATAAATATATATGACAAGTTTCTTCAATCATGTATTATTAGGGACTATACCTGTAACACCCGAGACTTTTATGTTATATAAATCATCAAAGGAATCTTTTTCTATACAACACTTGCTTGGCTTGCTTTACACGCAATCGCGACCTTCCTCGATAGCTTGCGTCGTACGCAATACCGAGTTTCACTAAACAACATTATGCTATTAAAACTAGCCATTATGAATAGTAATAACCACTTTTTGGAATTTTATAAATTTTATTTTTCAAAATGGACTTCATTTTTGGACTCAGAATATCGAAATTAGCCTAGGGTGAAATTTTGGTATTTTTCTGAAAACTTTCAATTTTTGATGAATAGTGAAACCACTAAGTGGTAGGTTAAAAACTGAATTTTGCATAAAACTTAATTTTACCGCTTCTGTGATTGGAATTTCGAAAATCCGAGAGACACGGTTAATATCAAGGACTAAAATGTGGTTCAATGAGATGAAAATAATTTTTTGGTGAATAGTAACTTTTTACTTTTTTTACCGCGGTTAATAGTAAATAGGGTAACTAAGGGTAAATATGATATTAATATTACCCTAACACATGTCCTAATTCTATTGGACAAGTGTAATTCGACCAAAAACAAACTTAGGAATAAAATATGACCATTTAGGCCCACTTGGATTAGATTAGGACATTTATTATTAATTTATTTAAAGAAGGGTTAAAATAGTTAAAATCAAAGTTTAATAAGTAAATCATTTTTAATATGGGGTTATACATAAGATAAATTCAATTGTAAATATTCATTAGAAATCTAAAAAGATTTCCTACATGATGATATTTTATTTGTAATTTTTAGACATCAAATAATGTAATTTATTTATGACACAAAGATGATGCAGTAATTATCTTATTAATGAAATATTGACATAATTGATGTTATAAACACCAAAATAAATGTAATTTGAGACTTTTTATGAATTAAACTAATTTTATAGGTTACTATGATATATTAATGTTGATTTAATCAACTTGTTTCGAACATATAATTCTTTTATGACTTTCACAAAAATCATATATCAAATAGTGTCAAAATTGACACAAAATAGTTTTTAAATAAAATATTATATTATTAATTGTTATTTTATTCCTAAAAATCTAATGTTCGGCCAAATGACTTAGATAAGGATATATATTTTAATAATAAACAATTTGGGGTTCGTTTGGCATGTTATAGTAAGTGTATTAACCATATAGTGAAAGAAAACAAAAAGACATGGTAAAAGTTAAATTATTTAACTTAGAGTTAAATCTAATTGATAAGGTTAAAATAATACCCTAAACTTGTCTAAATCCTATTGGTTGATAGGATTTCGACCCTTACCCACTTTATCTTCGAAATAAGACCCTTTGGAACCATTATAAACCGATTTTGACTTTAATATAAAATAATATTTTGAGATATTCCTAAGGTGCCCCTCTCCTCCCTTATAAAAGGGCACCTCCTCCCCCTCCTCCTCACACCAAATTGAGCACTCAAGCTCGGCCAACCCCTGCCATTTTCTCCTCTCCACTTCCCTAGAATAATCCTAGAGGTCCTGGTCTTCTCCAAAGACCAATCTTAGTTCCTTAAGTGGAGGATTCAAAGAGGCGTTCCAAAGAAGAGGTAATATCCATTACCGATCTTTTCAATTTCTTTCTTCTTCAACTTCTTCTTCTTTAGTTGTTTCATGATAAAGTAATAACATCAGTATTACTTACATACTGATATGTTATTATAAATATGAAACAACCCTATTTCACCTTCTATCCATCCTACGGAAAAATGAAATCACCACGCGTGCGTACGTACGGAATACCGTCTCCACGCCGTGGTGTAATCTATTTTCCACCATCACCTTACAAGGATGGTTATAATGGTGTAATGAGTAACTAAATATGATTATTATGAAGTAATATTGATACTGAAATAATATATATATACTCCAATACAATTCCACGATCATAGGAATGATATCATCACTCGTGCGTACGTACGGAATACCGTCTCCACGATGTGATGCGACTCGTTCTACATGATCTTCATTTCATAATGATTATATAAATTAATTGAATGAATGAATATGGTATATAATACACTAATACCATTCTGGAAATGAATTATCTATAACCTAAAGATAATAATAAGAATTTATTCGACAAAACACGCATAAGAACAAAAAGTTATAAAGACCCGAGTAACAAGTAACAATGAAATATTACTAACAAGAAGCTAATAATATGACCATATATGATATCATATAAATATGTATGATTCTGGAATAAGTCAATAACATTATTTAAACCATTATACAGGAGCTTCGGACACGTACAAAGCTAATCGGACCTAAGGTAAGGGAAATATCACAATCTCATTTTTATCCGAGATTTTTTATTCGTAAGTATTTACTGGGGTGTATTTTATCATCCACATCCATGTTTTATAAATATGTAATATTATTTCCATCCAATTAAAATAGTTTAAATCCAACTTTACCCTTCGGTGAGTTTTTAGTAAAAGAAATGAAAGGAATCTTTTGTCATTTTCCGTACGAGGTACTTTTTGACTTTTCCGACAAAAGTACGAAGAATGTTTTTTTTAACTTATACGGCATGAATGGATTTTTAAAACATTGTTTCCAAGAAGCTTCCTTTACAAGTTTTCAAGTTTATTTTTAATCAACTTCTTTTATTTTAAATTTGTATGACATGTTATGAAAGGAAAAATGTTTTTGAAGAAGAAAGGATATTTTCCTCAAGAATGGAGTTCAAGTGATTTTCAAAATTATTTTCCATCTAAGATAATAAAGGGTTCTGTTTTTATCCCTATTATTAAATTGATTTGATCATGTTGTGATGGAATTATTTTTATGAATTCCTTTATCTTATATGAATTGATTTATGATGTCATGATGTTTCAAGAATCCCATTTTTGTTTCATGTGTTATGCGATGATGTATGTTTTATGATTATGTGGCACACATAAGAAATGATTCATTATAAGATGGGTGGGACCTATATCTCCCTCCAATTCATTGGGTAAAGATTTTATATCTCATGAGATAGACATGGCTGGAACGGAAGGTTATTTCGGTTCAGTGATACAGGACTGAAACGAGGAGTGAACTCGGTTCAGAAAGGGACTTTGTCCACTAAGATAGTCTTGGCGATGAGTCATGACTAACAAGAAATGATTTTCCATGATTATGTGTGCATGCCACAAAGTTTCAAGTTTTATGTTATGATTATGGGGATCTCATTTTCACTCCTATGATTTGTTCCATGTTAAGATATTATGATCTCTTTTGCAGGTTATGATTTTCAAAAAGATATGATATGATTTTTATTTCCTTTATTTGCCTTGCTGAGCATTTGAGCTCACCCTTTTATGTTTTCTTTTCCCCAGGTCAGGAAGATGGATATTAAATAGAATATGCTAAAAGGGACCCTAGATATGATGAAATAAATGGGAGACACTGTAGAAGATTTATGAACCAGTTGTTTATGTTTCCCAGTTTCTAAAGGCACTATACCTATACGGTCCTTTGTAGTTTTATCATATGTTGTAATAAGTGTGCTTCAATTTTTGAAGTATTAAAAATGTATGTAAAGTATGGGTCGTTATAGTTGGTATCAGAGGAAAGGTATAGTCAACCTTTGGAAACTAGGATGTGAAATCCTTAGTAAGAACCCTAAGGATAAGTCTAAGCATAGTACACAATCTTAGTGTTTTAGAAATGGCCTTGAATAACCTAGGATAAGACCATAAGCATGAAAATTTTATTCTTGAATTATGTGGTTTCCTATTATAATTAGTGTTGCTCACACTATTCTTCTTGGTTTTAGTCAATGGCTGGAACCCGAAGGAACCGTGTTAATGCGGAATGCGATGGGCAATGCAATGATTGTCCCCCTGAGCAACCAAACGATATGGGAGCTGGAATGCAAAATCTTGTAGCCATGCTCACACAACTTTCTCAAGCTATGAATCATGCAGGATTTCCAAACGAGCAAAGGAGGGAGCAACATTATGTTGAATCCTTCATGAGGCAGCGTCCACCTTCTTTCAGCGGGTCTACTGATCCATTAGTTGCTGAACAATGGATTAGTACTACTGAAAAGATATTTTCAGTTCTTCAATGTTCTGAACATGATAAAGTCATCCTAGCAGTGTATCGTTTGGAAGGAGATGCTGATCAATGGTGGAATCTTGTTAAGAATACGAGGCAAAGGGATGAAATTGAGTCTATGGAATGGGACGAGTTCAAGAACTTATTTTTCAATAAGTACTTCCCTCGTATTCTCCGAACAAAGATGGAGAAAGAGTTTCTTGAACTGAAGCAAAGGGATGATGAATCTGTTGGTACCTATGAAGCAAATTTTACAAGACTGGCAAGGTACGCTTCTGGTATTATTATCCAACCTGAGAGTAAGATCGATCGATTCTTTAGTGGCTTAAAACCAAGTCTTCGAAGGGCGTTAGCCATAAGAGACTTCAATAGCTACGAGGAAATCGTTCGATGTTCTCTCAAAGTCGAGATGGATATTGGAGTAACTCATCAGTCACATGGGTTTGATAAGAAGAGGAAGATGGAATTCAAAGAAAAATCTAAAGAGCACACAGAAAAGAAGATGAGATTTTCCTTATGCTCAAAGTGTGGAAAGAAACATGGAGGGAGTTGTCTTAAAGGGACAAGTAAATGTTTTAAATGTGGAAAGAAAGGTCATCGGGCATTTGAATGCCGTGATAATGGGAAGAAGATGTCTAATGACGCAAACAAAGGAAGGGATACACAGAATGAACCTACAACACTTCAATGTTTCAAGTGCAAGGAGATGGGGCATTATGCCAATCAATGCCCAAATCCAAGGGTTGATGATGATGGTCGACGTCAACAAACTCTTAAATCTAAAGACAAAGGAAAGTCACATGCAATTTCTATCAGCGATGTGGAGTACGATAACGATGTGGTGAAAGGTACACTTACCATCCACTCTAAAGTAGCAAATGTTTTATTTGATTCTGGATCCACCCACTCTTTTATTTCTGAAGACTTTTCTAAGGGTATCACCGTACTACCTCAACAATTATATGTTGAGTTAGCTGTGACAACACCTAATGGCACATCAATCGCATCAAAAGTTTATAATTCTTCTCCGATCGAAGTTTGTGGGAAAGTGCTTCCTGCAAATCTTGTGATCCTTCCTTTAGTGGAATTTGATGTGATTCTTGGCATGGATTGGCTTTCTCTACATGGAGCTCATATCAATTTCCAAATAAGGGAAGTCACATTTCATACTCCAGATCAATCTACGATCGTATACCAATGCAAGGATGAACATAACCTTCCAGTGGAAATTTCTTCCATCTTATGGGTATTGATCCCACTAAATGAAGGTTATTTATCTCAAATGGTTGGTGAGAAACTCACGATTAAGAATATTCCCATTGTAAGGGAGTTTGATGATGTCTTTCTGGAGGAATTACCGGGTCTTCCACCAAATCGTGAAGTTGAGTTTTCAATAGAACTCGTACCGGGTGCTTTGCCTATTTCAAAGACACCTTATAGAATGGCCCCAATTGAGTTGCAGGAATTGAAGAAGCAACTCCAAGAGAATCTTGATAAGGGATTCATACGCCCTAGTGCGTCACCTTGGGGAGCACCTGTTCTATTTGTTAAGAAGAAAGATGGATCAATGAGACTCTGCATTGATTATCGAGAACTTAACAAGATCACTATCAAGAACAAATATCCTCTCCCACGCATTGATGACTTATTTGACCAACTACGCGGAGCTCAATACTTTTCCAAGATTGATCTTCGTTCAGGGTATCATCAATTAAGGGTCAAAAGGGAGGATATACCAAAGACGGCTTTCCGTACAAGGTATGGACACTATGAATTTATAGTGATGCCATTTGGTCTTACTAATGCCCCTTCTATCTTCATGGATCTAATGAATAGAGTCTTTAGAGACTATCTTGATCAATTTGTGGTAGTCTTTATAGACGATATTCTTGTCTATTCAAAGAGCAAGGAAGAACATGAAGATCACTTGAAAATTATATTGAAGACCCTGAGAAAGGAGAAGTTTTATGCCAAATTTACCAAGTGTGAATTTTGGCTTCAAAAAGTTGCATTTTTGGGTCACATAATCTCAAAAGAGGGGATATCTGTGGATCCAGCAAAAACAGAGGTTATCAAAAGATGGTCGAGACCAACAACAGTAACTGAGATCCGAAGTTTTCTTGGTTTGGCTGGATATTATCGACGTTTTGTAAAAGATTTTTCACGATTATCTAATCCACTCACCAAGTTGACTCGGAAAGGAGTTAAGTTTGTCTGGACAGAGGAATGTGAAGAGAATTTCAAGGAGTTTAAAAGAAGGTTATCCAGTGCACCTGTGCTCACACTGCCTTGTAGTGGAGAAAGGTTTGTGATCTACAGTGATGCATCCAAGAAGGGATTGGGGTGTGTTCTTATGCAAAATGATATGGTGATAGCTTATGCCTCACGACAGTTGAAAATCCATGAACAAAATTACCCAACACATGATTTGGAGTTGGCTGCGGTAATCTTTGCATTAAAGATTTGGAGGAATTACCTTTATGGTGAAAGGTGTGATATTTATACTGATCATAAAAGTTTAAAGTATATTTTCACACAAAAGGAGTTGAATATGCGTCAAAGAATATGGTTGGAGCTGATTAAGGATTATGACTGCTCAATCCATTACCACCCTGGGAAAGCAAACAAGGCGGCAGATGCATTAAGTCGACAAGACCATGCTAGTTTATCCATGATGAGGATCACAAAAGATCCAATATTTATGGATTTACAAAGGATGGATCTTGGAATTATAATGGAAGGGGGAAAATCTTATCTTTCTCAAATGAATGTTCAACCATCTATACATGTGAAGATTAAAGAGGCACAGAAAGAAGATGTCGAGTTACAAAAGAAGGTGAGAAATGTTCCTGAATTCAACCTTGATTGTGATGGGATAATAAAGTTCAAGAATCAGGTTTGTGTTCCTCCCATCCCCGAATTAAAGAAAGAGCTGCTGGATGAGGCTCATAGTTCTTCATTCTCTATTCATCCTGGAAGCACGAAGATGTATAGGGACCTGAAAGAGTACTTCTGGTGGGATGGCATGAAAAGAGATGTTGCTGAATATGTCTCTCGATGCTTGGTTTGTCAACAAGTTAAAGCTGAGAGACAGAAGTCTAAGGGGATGTTACAACCATTACCCATACCCGAATGGAAATGGGAAAACATCACTATGGACTTTGTCACAGGACTTCCTAAAACATCCAAAGGCAATAATGCTATCTGGGTCATAGTTGATCGTCTCACAAAGTCTGCACACTTCATTCCTATTAGAGAGGATTTCTCTCTAGATCAGCTTGCCAGGATATATGTAAAGGAAGTGGTAAGATTGCATGGAGTACCACTTTCTATTATATCTGATCGAGATCCGAGATTTACCTCAAAGTTCTGGCGAAGTCTTCAGCATACTCTGGATACAGAGTTGAGTTTCAGCACTGCTTATCATCCCCAGACAGATGGTCAGTCTGAGAGAACAATTCAAACCCTAGAAGATATGTTGAGAGCTTGCTCTATGGATTTCAAAGGAGGTTGGGATCAACACCTACCTTTGGTGGAATTTTCTTATAATAATAGCTTTCACTCCAGTATTCAAATGGCTCCTTATGAAGCTCTCTATGGAAAGAAATGCAGGACTCCAACTTGCTGGGATGAAGTTGGGGAAAGAAAGCTATTAGGACCTGATCTCGTTGATGAAATGGCAGAAAAGGTCAGATCTATTCAACAACACATAAGAGCAGCTCAGAGTCGACAGAAAAGCTATGCCGACAACCGAAGAAAAGACCTAGAGTTTGAAGTGGGTGATAAAGTGTTCTTACGAATATCTCCCTGGAAGAGGGTTATGAGATTTGGAAAGAAGGGGAAGTTGAGCCCTAGATATATCGGTCCTTTCGAAATATTGGATCGTGTTGGGAAGGTAGCTTACCAATTGGCGCTTCCACCGAATCTCTCTCAAGTTCACGATGTGTTCCATGTATCTCTCCTGAGAAAGTACATACCAGATCCTTCACATGTACTCAGCTCAGAAGTTGTACCGCTGGAGCAAGATCTTTCTTATGAAGAACAGCCGATAGAGATTCTGGATCGTAGCGAAAAAGTCATACGAAACAAGACCACTCGCTTGGTGAAAGTTTTATGGAGAAACCACCAACATGAAGAAGCTACATGGGAGCTTGAGGATATGATGAGGGAGAAGTATCCTCATCTGTTTGTTGCAAAGTGACGAATTTCGAGGGTGAAATTCTTTTTAAGGGGGGTAGAATGTAACACCCGAGACTTTTATGTTATATAAATCATAAAAGGAATCTTTTTCTATACAACACTTGATTGGCTTGCTTTACACGCAATCGCGACCTTCCTCGATAGCTTGCGTCGTACGCAATACCGAGTTTCACTAAACAACATTATGCTATTAAAACTAGCCGTTATGAATAGTAATAACCACTTTTTGGAATTTTATAAATTTTATTTTTCAAAATGGACTTCATTTTTGGACTCAGAATATCGAAATTAGCCTAGGGTGAAATTTTGGTATTTTTCTGAAAACTTTCAATTTTTGATGAATAGTGAAACCACTAAGTGGTAGGTTAAAAACTGAATTTTGCATAAAACTTAATTTTACCGCTTCTGTGATTGGAATTTCGAAAATCCGAGAGACACGGTTAATATCAAGGACTAAAATGTGGTTCAATGAGATGAAAATAATTTTTTGGTGAATAGTAACTTTTTACTTTTTTTACCGCGGTTAATAGTAAATAGGGTAACTAAGGGTAAATATGATATTAATATTACCCTAACACATGTCCTAATTCTATTGGACAAGTGTAATTCGACCAAAAACAAACTTAGGAATAAAATATGACCATTTAGGCCCACTTGGATTAGATTAGGACATTTATTATTAATTTATTTAAAGAAGGGTTAAAATAGTTAAAATCAAAGTTTAATAAGTAAATCATTTTTAATATGGGGTTATACATAAGATAAATTCAATTGTAAATATTCATTAGAAAGCTAAAAAGATTTCCTACATGATGATATTTTATTTGTAATTTTTAGACATCAAATAATGTAATTTATTTATGACACAAAGATGATGCAGTAATTATCTTATTAATGAAATATTGACATAATTGATGTTATAAACACCAAAATAAATGTAATTTGAGACTTTTTATGAATTAAACTAATTTTATAGGTTACTATGATATATTAATGTTGATTTAATCAACTTGGTTCGAACATATAATTCTTTTATGACTTTCACAAAAATCATATATCAAATAGTGTCAAAATTGACACAAAATAGTTTTTAAATCAAATATTATATTATTAATTGTTATTTTATTCCTAAAAATCTAAGGTTCGGCCAAATGACTTAGATAAGGATATATATTTTAATAATAAACAATTTGGGGTTCTTTTGTCATGTTATAGTAAGTGTATTAACCATATAGTGAAAGAAAACAAAAAGACATGGTAAAAGTTAAATTATTTAACTTAGAGTTAAATCTAATTGATAAGGTCAAAATAATACCCTAAACTTGTCTAAATTTTATTGGTTGATAGGATTTCGACCCTTACCCACTTTATCTTAGAAATAAGACCCTTTGGAACCATTATAAACCGATTTTGACTTTAATATAAAATAATATTTTGAGATATTCCTAAGGTGCCCCTCTCCTCCCTTATAAAAGGGCACCTCCTCCCCCTCCTCCTCACACCAAATTGAGCACTAAAGCTCGGCCAAACCCTGCCATTTTCTCCTCTCCACTTCCCTAGAATAATCCTAGAGGTCCTGGTCTTCTCCAAAGACCAATCTTAGTTCCTTAAGTGTAGGATTCAAAGAGGCGTTCCAAAGAAGAGGTAATATCCATTACCGATCTTTTCAATTTCTTTCTTCTTCAACTTCTTCTTCTTTAGTTGTTTCATGATAAAGTAATAACATCAGTATTACTTACATACTGATATGTTATTATAAATATGAAACAACCCTATTTCATCTTCTATCCATCCTACGGAAAAATGAAATCACCACGCGTGCGTACGTACGGAATACCGTCTCCACGCCGTGGTGTAATCTATTTTCCACCATCACCTTACAAGGATGGTTATAATGGTGTAATGAGTAACTAAATATGATTATTATGAAGTAATATTGATACTGAAATAATATATATATACTCCAATACAATTCCACGATCATAGGAATGATATCATCACTCGTGCGTACGTACGGAATACCGTCTCCACGATGTGATGCGACTCGTTCTACATGATCTTCATTTCATAATGATTATATAAATGAATTGAATGAATGAATATGGTATATAATACACTAATACCATTCTGGAAATGAATTATCTATAACCTAAAGATAAGAATAAGAATTTATTCGACAAAACACGCATAAGAACAAAAAGTTATAAAGACCCGAGTAACAAGTAACAATGAAATATTACTAACAAGAAGCTAATAATATGACCATATATGATATCATATAAATATGTATGATTCTGGAATAAGTCAATAACATTATTTAAACCATTATACAGGAGCTTCGGACACGTACAAATCTAATCGGACCTAAGGTAAGGGAAATATCACAATCTCATTTTTATCCGAGATTTTTTATTCGTAAGTATTTACTGGGGTGTATTTTATCATCCACATCCATGTTTTATAAATATGTAATATTATTTCCATCCAATTAAAATAGTTTAAATCCAACTTTACCCTTCGGTGAGTTTTTAGTAAAAGAAATGAAAGGAATCTTTTGTCATTTTCCGTACGAGGTACTTTTTGACTTTTCCGACAAAAGTACGAAGAATGTTTTTTTTAACTTATACGGCATGAATGGATTTTTAAAACATTGTTTCCAAGAAGCTTCCTTTACAAGTTTTCAAGTTTATTTTTAATCAACTTCTTTTATTTTAAATTTGTATGACATGTTATGAAAGGAAAAATGTTTTTGAAGAAGAAAGGATATTTTCCTCAAGAATGGAGTTCAAGTGATTTTCAAAATTATTTTCCATCTAAGATAATAAAGGGTTCTGTTTTTATCCCTATTATTACATTGATTTGATCATGTTGTGATGGAATTATTTTTATGAATTCCTTTATCTTATATGAATTGATTTATGATGTCATGATGTTTCAAGAATCCCATTTTTGTTTCATGTGTTATGCGATGATGTATGTTTTATGATTATGTGGCTAACATAAGAAAGGATTCATTATAAGATGGGTGGGACCTATATCTCCCTCCAATGCATTGGGTAAAGATTTTATATCTCATGAGATAGACATGGCTGGAACGGAAGGTTATTTCGGTTCAGTGATACAGGACTGAAACGAGGAGTGAACTCGGTTCAGAAAGGGACTTTGTCCACTAAGATAGTCTTGCCGATGAGTCATGACTAACAAGAAATGATTTTCCATGATTATGTGTGCATGCCACAAAGTTTCAAGTTTTATGTTATGATTATTGGGATCTCATTTTCACTCCTATGATTTGTTCCATGTTAAGATATTATGATCTCTTTTGCAGGTTATGATTTTCAAAAAGATATGATATGATTTTTATTTCCTTTATTTGCCTTGCTGAGCATTTGAGCTCACCCTTTTATGTTTTCTTTTCCCCAGGTCAGGAAGATGGATATTAAGTAGAATATGCTAAAAGGGACCCTAGATATGATGAAATAAATGGGAGACACTGTAGAAGATTTATGAACCAGTTGTTTATGTTTCCCAGTTTCTAAAGGCACTATACCTATACGGTCCTTTGTAGTTTTATCATATGTTGTAATAAGTGTGCTTCAATTTTTGAAGTATTAAAAATGTATGTAAAGTATGGGTCGTTATAATACCCACCATGTGTTCTCATTTACAAATATCCTACTAGTTAGGTCATAAGAATTACTTGATCTCCCCCTCAAGGATCTCTCTCTTATCCCATTTGAGGTTTGTATGTGGTTATTTCTATAGGTGAATGGGCCTAAGATGAGACCTCACCGTAGTCGAACTCAACCATCTCGTCAGTCTTGACAAATTCTAGGGTCATATTGTTCCACCCTCTAAGTGGGATGATATACTACCTGTGGATATGAGCATCAACTGGACAAGACACTTACACTTAGGTTAGTAGGTTTCATTACCATGTTTTTTGAGTGGATGCATCTTCACATCCTGTGATGTATATACTAGGGTTGGTCTTCTACTCTGATGATGGTAGTTTTACTGGTAGAGGGTCGACCGATTAATCTGGCCACTCCTACTCTTGACTAAATTTATGAGTTTTTGGGAAGATAAAAGAAGGTAAACCTCCACATCTTCTTAGTGGACCATTTCAATTTCAGTATGGGTGGATAGCATAACACTACCCTTTCTATGAATATCGACACACTACAAGGGTGCCTCACTCCAAATTTCAACCTACCCTTAACATTTTCTTTGTTCGTCCCATGACTTTAAGCATTAGCGATGTATTCGGATTGCCGAATGATGCTTCTTGCTTCTAATTCGCACCACATACTACCACTAATATATCATTAAGGGGTGAGAGGGGATATTCTTTTCGGCAGAGCCCATACATTTTCTTACTCTAGTATGGGATGATCACTGCTTACCTAGATTTAGTGGCCATTTGTGAGCCATACCTCCCTTACTAGTTCTCCAGGAATTTGCGATTCCTTCAACAAAATGTTCTTTTTACTACTGTTCGTTTAAAGGGATAATCTCATCCTATAATTATTATCTAGTTATGGATTATGATGATGCAGGATGGTTTTACTATGGTGGTTATCATCCCTAATATGATAGGATCCACTCTTCTATAGCTAGAATATGACCAACTTTGGGTGGACTGTTACGCTGACGAGGTACTGAGAAGACCAATTCTACATGTCCAAAATCCTATAACCATCCTTTTCCCCATATTTCCTATGATGGACATTCCATATATTCTTTCTCTTATGGTGAGTGTGATAGCTACATCTTCTACTCTTATAAATGTGGTGGCCACAATGGATACATCATCTATTCATTCCCTTGTTGTGAGAAGACGCTCGATCTTCCATCAGATGCATCTGGAATGGACTTCATCATTTTGGAATGTCTCGATGTGGATTGATTCATACTAATCCTCCCATGGATACTTCACATGACCCTAATGAGGCTGGCCCTAACAGAGTGTCACTGGATACCCCGGATGTTGCATCTAGTCCTCCACATCCGACTCCAATGGTCAATCCATCTGAGGGTAAAAAGAACCATCTATCTTGGGTATCCTATCACAGGTCCTTACCACTCTCGTAATGAAACTTCCTACCTATAGACCTATTACGGAGGGGGAGGACCAAAGATCTACTTCTGCGTGGAGGCATCAGGCAGTGCAAAAATAAGCATGGCATCAGTTATGTTCCCTTGCAGCGAAACACCTCTGGCTAGCTTCACTAAGGAGACAGACAACTTAGAGTGGTTATTTACCGAGTTGGGTTCTGGTGGATTTGATTAATGGCATATACATCTTCTTATCTACCAAATTTTCATTATTTGGGAATAACTTGCTTCTTGGGGGGATAAAATATCTAAATTAAATTTTTCCCATCATCAAGTAATGATCTTTTGAGATGTTTCAGAAGAATTCGATCACCTAATGGCTGAATTGGTGAACGCTCATGATTTGGTTATCACCCAAAATAAAGATATATGATAATGTGATGCTCACATAGCAAGGTTGAAGGCTAAACAATCCACTTTTAGTGCCAATTACGAGGTTATCCAGAAGAAAGGTTGTGACCTTAAAGATGTTATAGAATGTGCACACCAGATGTTCAAGGATAAAGAAAATGATAGATCTTATTTAGAGAAAACTCTAGATGGCCCATGAAAATCACTTACAATTTTTCTATAAAAAGATAGTCCATCCTTACTATAACGTTTCAAAATCATGATGTACCCATTTTCTTTTGATACTATGGGGGACTCTAAGCTGGGGATTTTCTCATATTCTTGAAGTTAATGGAACTAATTTCCCTCCCAATACTTCTTTATTTTCTTTTTGTGTCATATAAATTAATCACAATCAACCATATAAGCATTATTCTTCTCAATTATTAATTTCAAACCCTAATTCAAAATCATTAAATTGAAATAATTGAATCAGCCTCTAATTTTTTCATGATCTTTAAAACTCATCGAGTGTAGTTTGACTATTTCTGGGGTTTCTTGAAAACCTCATGAATGTTTGTGTTTTTTTCATTATCACCCTAATATTTTTATAATCCTATTTGATAAGGGTTTTGTGGGTATAACATGAATTTTTTTCAGGCTGCACATTGCGGGTTTTCGACCAAAAAATTATTATATCTCTTTTAATTATTTGATAGCTCAACATTTTTTTCTTTTCCTAAACTATACATAGTTTTGGTTTAATAAGCTGGTACTTGAATTTTATCCAGGGGTGCCCTTTTTGGGTTTTTAATTCTGGAGATTATTGTGTATTTTTTGTTGGTTGTATATAGTCCTTCCAATCAGACTTATTACTGATGTTTAAGGTCAAATAGTTTTTATCAAACATGATAGGGTAGGGGCCCCAATTTGTGATTATCATTTGGTAATGTCCTAATAATATCCGACAAGAATGAGGGATTTTTTCTAACCCTGAGTTTTTTAGTTATGGATTTATATGAGGCTTGAGAGCCATTTTAGGCATACATAGGCAAGAGAAGAAGATCCTAAGGATGAATATGCATTTGATTGACGGCCTTTTTTTAGGAAACATATACAGAGCCACTAAGGCATGATGCGTGTAGTCAAAAAAAGGTGTTCGCAAGACACCGGCCTTCCATCTCTGATGGCCTAGTAGGATTTGTAACACTTTGGATTTTTTTAGTTTGGGGCCATAGTGGGTGGCCTATCTGAGGAATGATGTGTGAATGTATTAGTTTCATTTTTATCGGCTTTGAATGAGAAGCCACTCCCATATGAACTCTAATTGGATATGGGAGGGATGGTGAATGGTACAGTTTAATGTCATAAAACCAAGAAACATTACACCAATTATGGGAGATCATTTTTCTCTATATAAAAGAGTGTAAATGTTTTTTTAGTGAAATTAGAAATTCCTTTCATGTTTGGGTATTTGAAAAGGGAAAGATATGTAATCCTTAATCCACGGTGTTTTCCAAATATGGGGAGTCTCATGGGGCATAAATTTCATATGATCATATGGAAAATAGAAAGGAATCTTCTGAGGATGAATTTTCCTTTGATTAATAGTCGTTTTATTTTTTGGAAACATATGAAGAGCCTCTGGGGAATGATGTTCATATTCAAACAAAATTATCCATAGGATACTATCCTCCTATCTCCAATGGCCATATAAGATTATAGAGATTGGGACATTTCTGAACATGACATATGGCCTATGAAAATGGGAGTGACTAAAAATGAAAGGGGGAATTTCATTGGCTAAACAATACCAGGAAACCCAGAGATAAGTGGGGGAAATTTTTTTCATATGTGGATCAACTTCATGCATATGGATGGAGTATATTTATTTTACAGAGGCCTCAAGAGATACTTGAGGTGAATCAGGCCAGAATTTTCTGATATATCCAAGATGTGGGTAAGAAAGAGAATGTAAACCATGACTTTGAGGGTTATTGAATCATGATAGATGTCATAAGGCTTGGAATCCATCATGTGTAATAAGGTAGGATATGACTCTCTTGAGGAAGAATTTTCCTTTGATTAATAGTTGTTTTGTAGGAGATATATGTAGAGTCACTGAGGCCTAATATGAAAAGTCAAACAATGGTATCTGCATGAGATTGTCCCTCCATCTTCAATTTCCATGGAAGATTATTGAGATTCAATATTACTCAATTAATGAAGTTTTATGTATGGAAATAGTGTATCCAGATACATTCGAAAAAATCAGGTCATGATTCTCTCATGGGATCAGGTAATCCCCTACCGATATCTGGCTAATATGTAGGGTGGGGAATTTTTCCCATCTTTGGAGAAACCTATAGTTTAATGTCATACGACCAGGACACTTCTGGCCTTGCAGTTTAGTATCATGCGGTATAAAAATTTAGCTGTTCAGTTTAGGGTCATGCAATGAGGACATTATGATCTGCAGTTTAGAGTCATATAGTGAGGAAATTATGTTGTGAAACATAGAGTTATTCAATGAATACATTATTTTGTAAAGTTTAGATTCATGCAGTGAGGACATTATGTTATGCATTTTAGATTCATGCATCAAGGAAATTATATTGGGCAGTTTAGAATCATGCAGTAAGGACATTGTGTCACAAAGACCATAAATAGATTTGATTTAATCTTGGTCACGATATTCTGTCATTCCTTATACATTATTAATTATAGAAGGTGTAAACCATAGGCCCGGGGGCCCTTGGATCAGGTGGAATGACAAGGGTCATGGAAGCCATTGAGCATACTGAGGTAGGAAAGGACTCTCGAGAAGACAAATTTTACCTTAGATGACGACTGTTTAGTATGAGTCATATACAGATCCACTGAGGAATGTTGTGTATAGTAAAAAATGTGTTTATAGGAAAATATCCTTCCATATCTGAGAGCCATGAATGTTTATGGGGATCCATGCTTTCCCATAGAATTGAGCTTGACAAACAGGAAATATGTGTTTGGGAACGTAAGAAATATCCAGACAATGAAAAACTGTGAACTAATAAAGCTTACACATAGATCTGACTCATATGTAGAGTGGATCATGATCTCTCAACAATTTTGAGTGTTTTAAATGATACTTTTAATTTCTTACATCTCTTTAAATTTTTTGTGTAGTAAATTGGGGGCATGTGCGGGATATCGTAATGTTGAGAATTGGGCCGCATATGAATCTTGAGGAACCTTGCATTTTAGCATTGTGCGATTAAGACCATTCGTGGATTCCCCTTTACAAGTTTGAGCTATTCATAGAGGAAGGGGAAATTTTTTATGTTTGGGTGGTTGGACCGAGATAAAAGATATGGGTGTCACTACGTATCCCGCTCATAAATAGGAATCAAGCCATACATAATTCTAAATGTTCCCTACAAAGGTTAAGTCCTCGTCTAGGGACATGAGAGTGCATTTTTTGTTGGTGTATATGGTTGGATGTTGAATCTAGTAATCACTACATATCATGCAAGGGAAATAATCAAGCCATAAATAGTTATAAATGTTCCTCGTACCGATATGACTCAGATTTAGGAGTAGGGGCATTTTTGTTACATCTGTTGTGGGTGTCAAGTCTATCATGTTCCTCTATAGTTTGTTTTTGTAAGGTAATACTTACCACCATTCCTAAGCTCATGTGATTTATACTCAATGTGATAATCAAGGAGTGAAAAAGATTTCCCTCATAATATGGGGAGATATAGAATACAATAGATGCATTTTTTCATGTGGGGGATATGACAAGATAAAGGATTGAGGAGTCACTACGTATACCACTAATGAATGGAAATCAAGTCATATAGAGTTTTTTGGGGACCGTGTATTTTATCTTCGGATGATTAGGTTGATTTATGCTATGTAGTTTAACATATTGTAGCTAGGATTCTATGTTGGGTAGTTTAGATTCATACAACGAGGAAATTGACATCCCAGTTTAATGTCATGTTGTAGGGACTAATACCACACAATTTAATTTCATGTATTTAGGATGATGAATCATAGTTTAGGGTAATAGAGTTTGGACCACATGCATCTTTGTTATGCAAATTACTTCTTCAGAAACATTGCATTGGTGGGAGTTGTGATGATTTGTCCATCCATTGACATCAATGTGTATGCTCCCTTGGAATATAACCTATGTATGAAGTATAGACCCTCCTACTTTGACTCAAGATTTTGGGGATTCTTCCCAAGTATCATCAGGGTTATGAGGACCAACACCATCTCTCCTTCTAGGAAAGACCATAGGTGAACCTTTTTCTTGAAGTCTCATGTGATCTGATTTAGGTAGACTTCCAAATGGTGGAAAGTGTGCGGCCTTTTCTCATCTAGATGGTCTAAATCATTAATCCTTTTCTAGGATTTCTCATACATGGATAGTTGATCAAAAATGTACATATGAAGTGATGACACTTTAATTTAAATAGGCAAAACCACCTGTACCCTATATACTAGTGAGTATGGGGTTTCCTGGGTGGATGTGCAATTTGTGGTCCAATAATCCCATAAATAATGAAAAAGCATGTATGTCAATGATTTATTATCCTTAGATACCATCTTTTGCATTATGTTGGATACAGTCTCATTGAAATCCACTATCTGCTCTTCGGCCACTACAGGGTAATGGGATGAATAGTTGGCTTTAATTCTATGCTCTTGTTATAAATTTTCCAACTTGATAGAGTAGAAGATGGTGTCATTATCCATCATTATTGTATGAGGGACACAACATCTGGTATTGATTTTTTCCTTCATGATGCTATCAATTCATTTCACCCCAAACTCTTTATGGGGTATGGATTCAGCCCATTTGGAAAAGAATTTGGTTGTTGTGAGAATGAAATTTATTTGTTTGGCTATAGTGGGGGGATAATGTCTCACCAAATCCATCCCCCAGGTTGAAAATGGCCATAAGTACATAGATATCTGAAGTAGCTTTGGGGTTCAATGAATTAATTAGGCATTAACTTGGAAAGAATGTAACTTCTTGGAGAATATGGAATAACCCTATATCATAGTGGGATAATAGTATTCAATCCTTCAAATTTAATGGGAGATATTGATTTCTGATTGGTGCACTCCTCAAGATCTAACATGAAATTATTTCATGATGGTAGTAGACTATTCTCCATCAATGCACCTATGAAGGACTCTATCAAGGCCTCATTTGTAGAGAAACATTTCTTGGTTTATGCCATTATACAAGAAAAAGTTGACTGCCCACCTCACAATATATTCTCTTCCAGCCCAATCTGGTGATAGTTTCCCCATATAAAGGTAATTTTCAATGGGATTCATCCATCCAGTTCTTTGACCATAGGTCTCAGAAACAGGGATAATCTGGTCGATTTCCTCTGTATTATTCTGAATAAATCACAAGACCATCTGATGGTGGGAAATGACAATAATCCTTTCATCTCTGTTTGGATATACCAGGGCTATAGATGCATTTTCCAATGCATCGGAATGAGCATTTTGAGACAAGGGTACATAGGTCAGTGTTGGTTCTGATGATAATTCACCCATTATATCTTGAACATGGTTTATCAAAGGGGCCAATACTTCTCTCTTAATGCTAAAGTCACCATTGACATGCTTGATGACCATCTCAGAATCACCTATTATCTTCAGGTGTTCGGATTATCCTTGAAGTGGCAGTTCTAGGCCTGTAATAAGGTCATGGTATTTTGCTTCATTATTTATGCATCCCTCTATAAGAATAAAGTAGTAAGAAAAGATGGCCTTCTTAGGGGATATGAGTATAACTCCCATCCTTACTTTGTTGAGCTCGGGATCCTCCATCCTTTTACCTATTGGGCTTCTGGAATCATAGTTTAAGTACACTTCCCATGTCTGGGGGCCTTCTTGGATAGAGAAAACTTCCTTATTTAGAAGTTTAGCATCCAATAGGGTTGTTTCTTATGATGGGTGCTCTTCCAGGAAGTATTTTAATGCCTAGAATTTGATGACCTTTTGGAGAATGTACTATATATAAAACTGTTGTAGGATGACTTCCCACTATGATAGGTGTTCTGTTAGCATGGGATGTCATAGAATATATATGAGAGGGTTGTAGTGAGAGACCATATAGACCTCATGGTGCTACAGGTAATTATTAAATTTTGAAATTGCAAAGATTGGGTCTAGATAGTTTAATTCATTTCTTGAATATCGAGTCTCGACATCGATCATTGTTCGAGTGAGGTAATAAATATTTTTCTCACTGAAAAAATCATTCTTATATGAGAGGAATGTGCCAAATTACCATTCAAAGGTGGTTACATACAAAATAAAAGGTCTTCCCTCAACTAGAGGCATAAGAACTGGTGGGAGCAGGAGATATGTTTTTATATTTTCGAATAATTCTTGACCATTATTATCCAACTCATATGTATCCTATTTCTTCATTAACCTGGTGATAGGTAATCATTTACCTACATGGTTGGCTATAAAGTGCAGAATGTAGGCGAGGGGACCCTAGAGACCCCTCAACACAGTGAGGTTGCGAGGTGAAGACATTCCAAGGATGTATTTTTTCTTCTTAGGGTTGACTTCTATGTCACGATGTTGTACGATGTAGCTAAGGAATTCAACAAAGGTAACGCCGAAGGAAAAAAGTAGGGAATTAATCATTAAACTATGTTTCAATAGCTTTTAGAAGGCAGTTTCAATATCTATCAAGTAGTTTGAGCACTTTCATGATTTAACAACCAAATCGTTGACCTAGAACTTGACGAATTTTCACAAAAAGGGCTTGAAAATGCGATACATGGTGCGCTGATATGTTGCGCCATAATTTTTTAGAGTAAAGGGAATCACCTTATAATAAAAAACTCCTTAAGGGTCCCTAAAGAAGTATTTTCTTCATCTCCTCGATCCATTCAGAAATATTTGTATCCAGAATAGTCATCCATGAAAGGGAGGGCTTCATATATGGTAGTCGCATCGATCAATAATTATGTGATTGAGACCAGGAAATCATCTTTTGTGTTATGCCAATTGAGGTACTTGAAACCAATGCAGACTCTAATATCTACATTCTTCTTTTTTGATAAGGACCGTGTTTTCCATCCAGATCAGGTTTTGGAATTCCCAAATGAAGTTATCTTTGATTAGCTTGTCAACTTCAACTTCTATTTCGGTATCATGTGTCAGGTGGGTCCATATGGCTTCCTTCTTATAGCCACAATGGTCTTTTGGTATACCTAGATAATGAGTGGAAACCTTATGGTTGAGGCCTAGAATTTCTTTATAGTTCTGGGAAAACACATCTCGATTCCTTTTTTGGAAGGAGTTATATGACTCTTGCTTCTAAAAAGTTATAGCCATACTAATCAGAGTGGGCCATGGGTCTTCTCAATGTCCAGTTTTTTCTCCCTAAGTTCATCTATTATGGTGGTGACACATTCTTTGAATGCGGGAGGGGAATCTTTGAGGTCTTCTTCTATTTCTTCTTCATCATCCTCTTCATCATCTTCTTCCTATTCTGATGGGGAGATAATTCTCAAGGTGAAATCTTTGTTTTTGGGAGAGAAATCACTTTCTTCTTTAGTGTGTAAGGTGGGAAATGTATGGGGTCCCGAGGATGGGCCGAGAGTATATTTTTTTGGGATTTCCATGAAGTTGTAGGATCTGGTGTTCTCTTCAGCATCATTGGACTTGGCGGCTATAATGGAAATCATACAGATGACTGAGTCTATATCTGGTCTTGAAATTATGCATTCAACTTGGTTTATGGGTAATATATACTCTTCCCCAAGCTGTTGGAGGGTATTGGAAAGACCCATTTTCAATCTATTTAGTGTAGTGATCTAGTAAATGTCTTCAGCCAAAGACATATTCTCATTTGGTTCATAGAACCCTACATCGATGTAATGCAACTCACAAGATTTGAATGGGGATCTATCGGCCTGCAATGTCCCATTTTTTACATTATTGCAATATATGACACACTGATGGTATGATGTTGGAATTTCAGTGTGTTGATACAGCCATGGCCTCCCTAATAGGTCATTGAAGGCTATGCTTTTCCGTACTACCAGAAACATAGAATCAGATACGATATATCCAATATAAGTTTTATGTTTGATTCATCCCAATGGATTCTTCTCAATTTTTTCATATCCAAGAAGAGTTGTGGTGTCGGATATTAAAATATCCTCATCATAGCCCAATCGATGAAGTGTTCTCAGGGGGAGGAGGTTGACTCCAGAGCTATTGTCATTGAAAATTATCTGAATACCAATGTTTTTTATCTTACAGAACACATATAAGGTTTTGATGTTCCCCTACATGATGGAGTCTTCATCAATGTTTGTGAAGGAGATGATGACCTGAAATTATTTAAGATTTTTCCTCATCTGATAGACTTCAACAATTTCTAATTTGACCTTAAATTCCTGAGGAATTAGTAAGGCTTTGATTAGTGCCTCCCTATGGTCTGAGGATAGACTCAATGAACCCAAGATTGATAGATTTTCCGGCACTGAGGATATCTTCTTCAAAATGTCATATTTCTACTCTAAAGGTCATCGCCTCCTAGTTTGGGGATGCTCTTTCATAGGCACTTTAGGTTCTTGTGATTTGGATGTATGTGGTATGACCTCTTTGACAGGAGCTGGTGGCGTTGCGACACTTTTCAAGTTCATCCCAACTTGTCTTCCTATACTCCTTGGGAGATTGGATATTTGTTCCTTCTTCGACAGATACTCCAAGATGATAGGGCTTGGATCTCTTCTGGTAGGGGTGGAGGAACATTCATGTTCTTGTTTTGTCTACTGGAGGGTCCTTTTGTGGGTCTCTACAATGTTAACGGTTTGAGATATGGCATGGACAGAAATTTGACTCATGCCACTATCATGCCTTATAGGAAACCCTTGACCTCTACAACATCTTCTTCCATCTCTCTAGTTAGACACAGGGAATTTGTGTTCAACTCCTTAAAACCCATCAGATAAGGGGTCCATCAAGTGAATGACATTAATGGAGCTGAAGACCATTTTTTTATCTAACAATGATTCTGTCAGACTGTCTTCTTCTGATGGTTTCATTTGGTGGGGCATTTCTCATTTTTCCATTTGAAGGGGTGGTGTCTATTGTCCCATTTATAGGGGAGGTTTCTATTGTTCTTTTTGAAAGGGTGTTTCCCATTGTACCCTTTGGTGAGATGGTTCTGGTTGTAACATTTCGCGGGGTGGTTCCAATTAAACCATTTGGAGAGGTGGTTCCCGTTGTACCATTTTGTGGGGTGGTGGCCATTGTTCTGTTTGGTGTGGTGGTTCCCATTGTCACGTTTGGAAGGGTGCTTCACATTGTACCATTTGGTGGGGCAGTGCCCATTGTACCATTTTATTGGGTGGTACTCGTTGTACCATTTGGCAGGGTGATGCCTGTTGTTTGGAGGGGTGGTGCATGTTGTCCCATTTGGTGGGGTGGTTTCCATTGTACCATTTGTTTGGGCGGTAACTGTTGTACCAAGTCTATGGGCATGAGGTTTGAAAGTTTCAAGACTAGCTTCAGCTTTGGTTCCAACTCACCTTATTTCTTCTTCTTTCTTCCCTTTTGTCCCTCATAAGAATGTGGGACTAAGGATGATGGTTGAGTTGTATCAAGAGCTATTAGGGTAACGTTTGGTTGCTTCAACTGTACCTAGAGGATATCATGAGATAAGTTGACTTTTTTCCAAGTCATCCAACTTTCAAATATTTTCTCCCTTTTTCTAGTGACTTATTGTCATTCCTCTTCCTTTCTTGGGTCTAAAGTGGATACATACACTACTTTTGATAGCATCAGATCCAACTTGACTTTCCTGGAATCCAACATCTTTTTCAAGTGATCCATGAAGATGAATAAATCCAGGATGGTGTGCCCTATTATCTTGTGATAAGGAAAATAATTTGTATGGTCATTGAGACCCACTTCATCATCTCTCTTTGGATTTGTTTTTGGAGAAAGTTTATGTTCATGGAGGCTATGAAGTATCCACCGGCTTGATTATCTCTAAACGAGTAGGATTTATTTCTTCTCTCCTCGAACTGATTTCATCTATCACCCCTTCACTCATCTTGTCATGGAGGGGGTTGATGTTGGCATCCAGGGGGTCCCTAATGGTTTGGTGTAGGCCTTGTAACTGGAGGTGGTGCTGGGGTGGATTAAGCGTCACAGAAGCCTCTTTAGCTTTTCCCATTCTTTTTCCTATGGCAGATGGGGAAACTTGAGACTTGAGATTGGTCCACTGTATGGAATCTTATATCCTTTGTGAAAGGGTTTATAAATCTAAGAACCCACTTGTTTAATTTACTAGTATGAGTGGTGTTTTTAATTCATCACAGAGATTATTGATACACATAGCGAGCATTTCATCCTAGGGGAGTATCCGATTTAGGGAATAAGTCAGGACCTTCCATCTGGCAAAGAATTCTGAGACTCTTTCATTCTCTCATTGATTGTAGTACATGATTTCATTGATCATTGTCTTAGGAAATGTCAAACTAAACTATAATAGAAACTATCACCAGAGGTCATCCCAGCATGTGATCGAGTTAGCTAGCAAGCTAGTATACCATACGAAGGTTGAACCCTGCAGGGTTTTCATGGAGAACCTGAGTTTCATCACTTCTTAATGATCTGAAGTGCCCATCATGGGATCAAAGTAAGATTCATATTGCATTAGATGTTGTTCCAGGTCTCCCAAACCATTGAACATTAAGAATACGGGGTTTTTGATATTTGGTAGAGGCAGAATGTTGCTCACAAAATCAGGGCATGGTTTTCTATCTTGTTTTATCAGATTGTGTCTACCTTCCATGGATTCTAGTATATATGTTTATTGCTAGATGTTGTTAAAGAGTCATAGATGCATATCATGTTGGGAATGAGCTTGGGCAGGTGAAGTAGAGGACAAAGATGGATGTGTTGGTATAGCTAGAATTTTTGGTGGATACCCAGCCGAGGGTATCCTTCTTGGGTTTACCTGAATATACTCTAGATGATTTCCCAATGGTGGGAAGTATTGATTTCCTTCTGGGGTTTGATTTAAATAGGTTGATGGTCTTGGTGCGGAATTGAATGAACATCTGAGCTTGAATTAATTTACTGGGATGAGTGATCGTAGTAGGGGAACCTCTTCCAGGAACACCTATTGATGTTCCTCAGGGGGAACACATCTGGTAATATAGCTCCCTTAACACATCTCAACATTAATTTTCTTGATCTCTTTCATTTATTCTACTATTTGGAGAATCATTTCATGAGATTGAGTGACACATTCTCAGGGGAAGGAGGAGGTGGGTCATATAAGACATGGGATCTATTCTTATCCTTATTGGGGTTTTGTGAGGGAGTTAATGACAAATTAACTGATGGGTTCCCAAATTTAGGACCACTTTCAGTTCTGAGTAAGCACATCATCAGGCTCGATGTGGGGTGCCTCTGTGAGGGAAAAATCTTCTCTTGCATCCTCTCCCTTTGTATCATTTCTTGTGAGATCCATGGGGCTGAATTTTACCACGTTCACTAATGTAGACCACATTGGGGGTGGTGTACCTGGTGCTGATTAGTAGGAAAACATTCTGCATCCTTTATTGGACTTTCTCCTTCCATTCTTTAGTATTCAATAGGTTTTTTGGTGAAAATTTACCCGAAGGGATCCCAGATAATACCTCATAATGTGCTATTATCTTGGAGGTTATGAAAACTGAGACGGGGAGGAACGGGTGACCTCTTTGGCCATCGTTCTTCCTAAACATGAGAAGACACACATCTATTGTGCATGAACATGAGGTTAAAATTCCCTTAGGCCTATGGGCTGGGTTTTCTCTCATTATTCCTTTGATTCTCTACATTAAAGATTTTCTGGTCTTACATTAGAATTTTGAGTTAAAAATCCCCTATCCCAGTAGGCAAGGGTTATTCCCACATGGTAGAGGTAGCTACCACCATTACCACCTTTTTGACTTCATGATCTCCCATGTGGGTGTGAGCTGAGTATGGCGATGGACCTAGACAATATTTTTCTACTTTTGAAGACATGGTCACTTCTTGTTGGTTGGATTCCTTTAGGCGGGAATCCTGCTGGATGTTCTTGGTTGTCTGGATCAAAATATTTTCAAGGGATTGATCTCAAAAAAATTGACACTTTTGAGACTTAATCGGGGCCATTTTTTTTATTATTCCATCACTCTTGAGAAGGGATTTCATTTGATTTTTTCCTTTTGGTAATGATGTTGCAAAATGTCATTTCTAATGAGGTATGATGGATGGGACATGAGGTGATGTGTAGAGATCCATGTTCTCCCCATCGCTGAATATGAACTCCATATGGGGCATCACCAATGAGGCAACACAACCTATGTAGTTTGTGGAGGCAAACTAGCTAAGGGTTTTTCTTTCACCTTTTTTATTGTGGGTGCCATGCCGACAGCAGGGATTTTAGGTTGACTAGATGGAGAAGCTCCCCTAAAATGTTGATGTGGTATGCATACCCTTTATAGGGCTGGAAATTTTCTTTTAGCTAGAAAAGAGTCATCTAGATGTTGAGGTGAATTTCATGCATACATTCCTCAGAAAACTCTCTTGGTATGTTGATGTGAGAAGTTCTCATGGGACAATACATCACTAGTTTATTATCCTTAGCTAGTTGTCTTCTCTTGAGAAATATATCATGTTATTGTTCTTCTGGGGACTCCTCTACTTGATATTCCCATCTTGACCACTACTTAATAAAAAAAATTCATGCATCTAAGATGGTGGGAGCCTCATTGATATGTGAAAGGAATGGGGGTGGCTCAGAAGATGAGTGTGACCCTAGACCGTCATCTGGTTGAGAAAGGATATCACTCATCAAAGGAATAGTGTCAGATATGTTTGACTCCATAATTCTGAGTGCCTCAGCAGAGGAGGTCATTCTAACAATTGTCCTATCAAGGGGAGGTCCTTTTTTCTAGTATGCATTTTGATTTTTGGTAGGACCATCATAATTGGTGCTACACTGGTGAGGGATACCATTGAAATTTGATGTCCAACCATGGGGAGTTTCCTTGTAGCATATACCCTATGGAGGAGCTTTAGGGTGGTCTATAGTGAGAGGAGGACCTTCCTACAACTTTATTTCACTAAGGGAAGGACCTTTTCTATGACTGCTATGATGGAGAGGATTACTATCACAACTTGATATCTCACTGACAGGAGAATTTCTGCAATGTACATCCTATGGAGGGAATTTAGGATGTACAATAATGAGGAGAGGACATTTTCATTGCTTGATGTTACTATGGGGATGGCCTTCACAGAAATTGATATTATTGTGAGGGCCTTCACAATGAATGTCATCATGGAAAGGACTACCATCATGACTCGACGTCCGACTTCATGGAGAAGTATATCTGCATCATATAACCTGGGGAGAACCATCAGGGCAGATGATAGCAAGGTGAAAACCTTCTTTCTATATGATATTTAGGTCAAGGTGGGAGTGGGATACCCAGACATGCATTAGAATATAGTCTCTTTTGATCGATCATTCATGGCCCGTAGAGTAATCCCCCATGGGTTCTCTATGGAGGACCTTTAGAGTTATTTGTTGCAACATTACAAGGAGGGCCTTCATAAATTCTACCACCACATCAATAATTTGGTTATGAATTAACAAGTTCTTGACTCATTATTGATATATTTTTAAGGTAATTAAGAACTCCAACTTCTAGTAGAGCAGGATCATGTATGTGCTCTTCAATTTCCAGTTTCCTTTAGCACAATTCAATTTTGGGTGCTCTCATGTGGGTAACTAGGGTTGTCTATTGTTGGTAATAGTCTTCATATACTAGTCCCTATCATGTTGGTTCCTATGATGTCAATGGGATACGACAATGTATATCTTGGGTTTTTGATGGGATATATTGTTACCGTGTTGCGGCCACCACGGTGGACTGGAACCCCCTGTCAAAACGAGTTTTTGTTCCTAATCCAGTTGTTCGTGTATCCTGGTATATTGTCATCAACCCCGTTGGACTGGTGCAAGGATGCATAACATCTCTAGAGTGACTAACCCATTTTGCGAGTAAGTTATTCCGTTTGAGGAAAATAGTTCATAGTCTGGGTTTCTCGCCTTTTCTGGCAATACAATGATATCTTAGCATGTTTGGAGGATATGGTATAGAATTGACATCTAATATTCCATCACTTCTAAGATGTTATTTGATACATATTTGGATGAAATGGGTATAAAGGCCCATTTCGATGTTGGAGTAAGAGTTTGTGCCTACTCCGGTCCTCCAAAATTATCTAGTAGATACTGGTAGTTATCTTATGCCGAGACAGAGGAACGAGTCTGTTGTCGGTTGTCTTCTTTGGTTTCCATCATATTTTATTGGTGGGATTCATATTCACGGGAATGAATTTTCATATACTCGCTTGCTGTAGTATTTGTATCATGGGATGTTTTTGAATCTGTAGGAATTGGACTCTACTCATATTTTTTTTCAAACCTATTTGGATAGAAGGATTGATACACATCAGCACGTATTTGTTCTTTTCTGAAGTAGGTTTCCATCCTATATTTATGAAGGGATTCTTATGCATTGTCATATATCCTCATCTGCTTTTAATTTGACACTCAGTATGCACGATGGGACCAAATAGAACTATAATGAATGTGCATGTACTCATATTGTAACACATTATTTCTATGGTAGGATATAGTGGAGGGTGTAGAGTTTTATGTCTTCCCATTGAATGTTACCGTGTTGGTACATCAGATTTTCTATTTAGGAATAATGGTGATTGCCTGCTCTTGAATATATATTTTATGCCCTCAGTGGGTAGCCTAAGGGCCCCAGGTCTTCTAGGCCTCAATAGGTTCCATCGGCATAATATCTTATTTAGAATGAGAAGACATGGTCTCCTTGTGTTGGTGGAAACTATCTCTTGAATATTATCAGGAGTAGGACCCTTGTGGAGTTGATATGAAGTTGTCAGCATCAACTCCATCTGCCTCAATAAGATAAGGAAGGTACCCATTGTCACACTCTGGGGAAAAGCTCCTGAAACAGTTTGAGATGACCACTAAGGTTGCCTTATGCATGGGCATCGGCCACAGATGAGGAGGTGGCTGGTGAGATTTTACAGACTAGAAGTATTTTCTTACATCCTCTATTGTGGGGGGATTACCATTTTAGTGGTACTCATTGATCAACATATTGGATACCCAACATTGAAGATACAGGGATGGAAATGGGTTCCTTCTCTTCATCGAGGCCCTAGCCTCCTATGGGATCACTGAGGCACATGTATCCACTGGTTTTCGGGATTTAATTTATATCAAACTTTTCTCTAAGGAAACCAGAAACATATATATGACATATACAGACAAAAAAACCCTATCAAAGTATCATATCTTGATCATATTCATATTTTAGGATTCATCTTGGCCCCCTTACTTTTTTTTATTGTGAGGAGAAGGGGCTTGATTATGGTAAAACCACCACCTTGGTTGATGATTCATGTCGGGTTGACCATTTTTATTTTTCCATATGTGGAAATGCATTTATAGGTTTAGGGAAAATACCAAAAATGGTCTGGCAGGTGATGATCATTCATCCATTATTATTGAGACTTTCTCATCACCATATTTGTTTCAACCTAATTTGTGTTTTTATCTTTTATGGGAGGATTGGATTGACCCCATGGGGACTGGGCAGTTTATCCCTTCTACATTACGATGGAGGTTCCATAGTCAAATAGTACCAGTGGGTGATTGCGTGGGGTTAAGTTTTTGTGAAATCGACCCTCTTAGGACATAACTTCCTTGGATGGTCTCCATTTGGTTTATTCATGGAGCTAGAAACACCCAATGACTTTGGTATCCAAGATTCATGGACCTGCTTTCCAATGGAAGGCACTCATTAAATGAAAATTTGGTCAACGACACTTAAGGACTCCATTGGTTGAGAGGAGGGTAGGTTGGTTTCATCTAACCCTTTTGGGGTGAATTATTGCCTCTTTAGATACTCTATTATAGATTTAAGTCATGTTCATATGTTCATGAATCCTTAGTTCATTCTCAAAGTGTGTATCCCTAGGCTACCACTAGTTGGAAGGATCATCATAGGCATATATAGATTTGATGCTACATAGGTAATGCTTACTTAATCCCTTCAATAAGGTGATCTGAAGTTTATTTTCATCTATGGGGGATAGAATATGGAAATATATTTCTATTGGATCCATAATATGGGATTCCTACATATCCTTGAGATATGAATCATAGATCACATAGTTCGGTATGCTTGGGGCTTACGCATTGGAGTTTCCCTTTTTAGGGGACATGATTGGGTGAACACTTTTGTAAGGGCACCACTTTTGACCTCGGGTCTTCAAGAAGGCTTTCTATATATCATAGTTTGACTAGGAATATGAGTTTTCATATTTTAGGATGGGTTGGTTTTGTGGATGATGTGATCATCACAAATCTCTATTCCCATGTGATTCATACTCAGGGTGAGAAACAACAAGATGTGGGAGATTCAACCAACCCCACATCCCCTCTCTCATTGAGTGGAGAGGGTGGGACTATAGTGGAAGAAGTACAGGCGATGGTGGGATAGGGCATGGGTAAATGAACCTTTCAATGTGGGATGACATTTGAGGTTATGTGGATCGGCTCTCAGAAGACTAGGATCTTAAATCAATGGGAGTTCCCTGGAATGAGCTCTAGGAAAGGGGAGCAAGGTCACCTCTCATCAAAAGTAGGAGCGAACATGATGACATTGACAGATCACCATTCCTCATTGAATAGAAAATAAAGTCATCACCCTTAATCCATAGAAGTTGGAGGTTAATGTAAATATCCCAAGGTTGGACTCTGCGATACCATGTGAATGTAGACTTACAGACATCCTGAGAGTCCAGACCGTTGTGGGGAGATCCTTCAGGACTCCTCTTACCATGGTTATGTAGACTCAAATGGGCATGTTGATGCACTCAATGAACCAATCATAAGGTTCTAGTGGATTTGGAGGAGGCATTAGACTGATGCTGGGGGACTGGTTCGTAGAGGGGATATGGAGGACTGAACAGTATTGGAGGGGTGATATTGGAGTCGGAGGGAATGACACTCGAATACTCCCCATTCAGCGTACCATTTTTATTATGCGGGATGGGAGAGCTCCACATACCGTAGTAGTATGCAGGTTGAGGGATCATCCACATACCGTATCAGTTTGAAGGACTAAGTATAAACCGTCTAGTACCATAGTGGTATATGGTCCTGGATGCGGTCTGCCATGCCACTTCGGGTTTCATCCGCATAATGATGAATTACGCAACATAAGGTTCAATATAAATACACTAATTGGAACACTATATTGAAGGATGGTCCTAGAAATAGTCGTTCATGGGGAGTTTATCTACAATGAATTTTTGGTTCGCAATGACACCAATTATGTTCTCAGTTTACAAATTAAATTAAAGTTCATTCTTTTTATTGTCTACGACTGGTTATACATGTGGAATCATGGTTCACGGATTGAACTTTGTAGGTGATTTGAAACCGATACCAAAAACCTCTCTAAATTCATTCTTCCAACCTCTTAGTTCTCCTATATTCTTTCTTCATTTGTTCTATCTAGGTCCCCTTTTTTATCCTTTTATAGAGCATTGGGGAAAATTAAATCTATTGGCATGAAACACCATTTCAAGAATCCCATTAAGAGATTTCTCAATATATTAAAGACTTAGTCAGTCAAGGTTTTTGGAGGTTTTGGTCTGTGAGAAATAGTCTGTGTAACCCTTCTGATTTTACTCATCTGTGAACTACTGATTTTGAGAGATGTTATACGGATGGACTTCATGTGATTGATTCCACTAAAAATGAAATTTGTGGATTCTTGTTTTCATTGTCCATCACCCCATGGGCCATCACCTCACGGGTCCTTCCATATACTAGTGGCTTGAAGTTCATGTGTTCTATGAACCCTTCCCATTGATGGTATGTGGGTCACCTAAACCTCTTGAGAAATTCAATTTCATAAAGTTTCTTTTGATGTTTGCAATTTGATGTGAATCCATTCACATTACTAGTCCTGTAGGGATTATTCATTCTTTCTACAAAGTTCTCATGGGATTATTTTTATCCCTTTTCGATGTTTTCAGGACCCTACAACATCACATCAATAAATAAATTTATGTATCTATAAAATCATTGTTGTAAAAAATTAAAATATCAACAAAACTTTAGAGGATAAAAATATTCCATCTTAAACATTTTTTAGAAACATCAATACTCCGAAAATTTTATCAATGATCAAACAATATTTTTTTTTAATATTCTCTGAGAACATACCATAACATCATTAAATAATCAGCTGTACTATAAAAGTCATATCCATGGGTTTGGAATCAAAACCCAGGACATAAATTTTATTGAGAAAAAGTAAAAAGTATAAGAGAGAACAGAAGAAAACATGACACGAGATGCCCAAAAATATTAAAAATTCACTTCCTATTACCTAGACCCCATATTTTTATGGTACATGTCTATCCCCTTAGGGTGTCAACCCCTCTTCCATGCCTTTGGATTTCATATTAAAGAGATGATGATTTAAATGAGGACTCAAAATCCTCCAATATTTTGAATTTCTATGATAGGTCTTGGAACTTTATCTCTTAATTAGATATAAATCCACACTCAAAATTGATTACAAGAATCTTTTGAATGGATAAGTATTCATTGGAACCAAACACTGCCGGATCCATCATGAAAAAATCTCCTTTAACTATAAGAATAACCAATCAGAAACTTTTTTCTCAAAGCATTCAAGTGGACACTCACATTATTTCAAACCTAGAAGATAAACATTCATATTCTTATTATGTGCAACAATTCACTATTCATACAAATCCATTCCAAAAAATTCATCGGAATTTTTCTTGAGATCAGAGAAAATTGGAGGATAATTTCATTCCATTATGATAGGAACATCCACATCCATTCATGGATGTCTTTTCTATGTAGAGATCATTTTCACCCATTTAGAGGGCATTTCCTTCTGAGGTTTTATACCCCCTCCATCTATATGAGCATCCATAATGGGTGTTGTCTTCTCCAAGTCAATATTGAAACAATCCAAATCAGATTGAGCCACCCTGGTGATAGGGTCCAAAGGAGCATTAACTTGCTTCATCATGAAAAATTTATGTGGGTCATTGCATGATTTTCAGGACATAACTAATTGGAATCCATATGAATCTATCAATGGATTCTTTCCCTTATGCTGTTTCACCACAATCAGTTTCTCTTGATTAGATCTTGATTAATAGATTCCTAAATAAGGTCTTCATCAAGAGATTGACTATCAATTGATTCTGCATCAATTCCATCAGTGGAGATAGTTATTCCAAGAGAAACCTCAACCTCCCCGGGAATTGGAAATCCATTTGAATGTTCTAGGGTCAGTTCATTAAAAACCCCAACAGAATGATTAGCCTTCTGATCCTCAACAATTTCATCTAATGTCCTTGTGTGCTACCTACTACCACAAGCATTAACAACCATATTCTCTTCTTTACTACATGTAACATTGTGATATTCCCAACCTTTACTTTGGACATATACATCATGATATAAAATACAGTAAGGATTCAAAACACCCTTGTGTGGAACCCCTCTTACCTCCCTAGTAGTAGCTGTAGAACCATGTTTCACAACCCTCCCCTTTGGAAACTAAGTCACAATCATACTCCTCCAATTCAGCACCTCATGACCACTAGTCATACAATTTAGATAGAAGCATGAAATTTTTCAAATTCAATTCTCATATCAATTTCCTCATCATCAGTGGCAAGGAAAACTCAACCAACAAGTAGCGATTCCTTGTCAAATTAAACCAAAAATCATGCATAGTGCATGAATCTTGCATTTTCAGTTTCTTTATCATGTTTAATCAGCACCCCAAAAGAAATTACAATATAATAGAAGATTCCAAAGTTCTATATGATCCAATTCAGACAAAAAAATCTAACCCAAAAGTAAATTGAGGTGTGGGTCACCTTTAGTGGGTTGAAAGAGATATTCTATTCATGAATGTTCATGAATCCCAGATTTAGTGAAATTGATCCTAAGCCCTAGGCCTTCATCTTCAAATACGTAGAAGTAAATATGAAATGAAAGAATCTTCCACCCCAAAAAATACATCAACACCCTTCAATTTCCCATATGTTTTAAAATTTAGCTATAAGATCACTTACCTTCCATAGTGTGGAACCCTTTTGCAAAATAAGTGAGCTAATAAAAGAAAAATACTCGATATTCAGATGCTCTGAAATCACTACAGGATCAGCTCTACCATGGGTGATGTTTCCTATCAAGATAATTCTACTAGACAACCCTTCTGAAGGATGACAAATTTTTGGGAGAATGAGTCATAGGGAATTCCTTCCTACTCACAAGATTCACATTCAGCGAAACATCTAAAAATCGATGAGGATCAAATCACCCACACACGGGGAAAGAAAAAATCAAGAAATGTGGAAAAGGATCCATGAGAAAACCCTAGGTTCTATATAAAATGTTGTTTCGGATTATTACTCATGTTGATAATTTTGTTACAAAAAATGATATTGGAAGCTCTTCTTTCTTATTCAAATTTATTTTTTTGTTCCTAAAACATTGAGTGCATAAAAGAGTAAAATTAATATATTCAATTTTAATTGTACTATGGTATATTATATATATATATTTCTTACCCAACCAAGACTCAAATTTAATTTTCAAAATGAAATATCCTACAATGGTTAGTTTTCTATAATCATTTGTCCATCGAAATATTCATATATAAAAGAAATTATTTTCTATCTTCATTTGAAATAAAAAACAGTGTAATGAAAATAATATTTTTCACATATTTGAATACCATTTTCATTGTTTTTTGGTAACATTGATTAGTATCTATTTTATATCCTTTAATTTAGAATTTTATTAACCAAAATATATATTTTATAGCTTGTACGATCATTAAACACCAAAAAACTATTCCAAATTTAGTTACATTAACTAGTTTTCAGTGTCTATACATTATAATATAAATAACAATGATGATGGAGGTACTCATTAGATTGTATTCCATTACTTTAAAACACATTAATAACTTGGTGGCCTAATTACGTTGATATATGAAGGTTTAATTCTACTTTAATACTATTTTAAACCCTGATATGAAATTTAATTCACCAATCAAACAAATTCCAAATTAATTTTTCATCATGTGGGTAATGTCTATATAAGCTATAGTTTGGGATCCTACAAATATTATATCATCAAAACATACTATAAGCATAAGTTGAATTCAAATATCCCTTTTCTCCTATATATTATGAAAAAATCAACACATCTTGAATTTTAATTTCTTTATAAATTAATATATCTTTATGTAAAATGATTCGGGTTATTGTTTCTTAATATAGTGGTCCTACTTTAATTTAAAAAACAATTTCCCATATTAATTGATTTTAAAATCATTTTTTGGATTAATATATACATTTTATTTTAACATACCATTAAAGAGGACATATTTTACAACTATTAGATATATTCTGATTTTTTATGAATATTAGTAGTAAGTAAAAATATTATAAATTATGTATTATTAATATAGAAAAAATTTCACCCATATAAATCCAATAAAATTGGTCATAGATTTTACACTCTAATATTTATTTATTACTTATTAGTTAAATTTATTCATTAATTTTATTTTAATAATCCTACTTTGTGATAGAAAAATACCATCTTTTCTTTCTTTGGAAAACATTCCAGGTTATATTATTCTCACATTTTACAATCTAATTATGCATTTGATTTACTCATGATTCATCTTGGTAATGTTCAATGAAACGTCATGGTTCAACATTTGAAATAAGGGTTGTAACCAACATGTTAATCATAATTTTGGTAGGAACTATATAATACATGACTATAATGATATTTTATTTATCAGCATGGTTCCATATTCAAACATTTTGGAGTCCACTAGAATTTTAGCATAGTTATATTCATTGTAGTCATCAAACTCAATGTTTGAATCTTCAGTACACTATTCCATTCAATTTAAGGAAAAAAGGTTCATTCTCTTTATCATCACATTTATCATTATATTTTTAATCAACTATAATATCACAACTTGTAAACACATTCCAAAATATATTTTTGGTAACATAAATATGCTATAATTTTAATGGATTGAAAAAGAAAAATTCTTTTGTTGCCTCTATTTCTATATTTCAAAATGGTTCTATCTATGTAATATATATATATAACATTACTCCAAACACTCTAAAATATTTTAGAGACATATTGTTTTAAATCAAAATTTCAAAATAATTATAATCTATCCTTTATAAAATTGAGATTTTATTTGAATATGATCAGTAGTTAAATTCACTTATTTTTTATAATTTATGGATAATTTACTTGAAATAAACCCATATTTGGCCATACCATATATTTTGTGGTTTTTATTTTATCTACTCTATTTCATTGAGGTATTTTTATTAAACAATGATAAAAGATGCCATGTCTATCAAAAATTATTTATTTTTTTATAAGTTTTCCCATTCTCATTATATGATCATGGAGTTTTTGTTTTCATACCATGTTGACTTTTTATCATGGTTTTATAACATTAAACATATCCAAACCATTATATTTTATTGTTTATATCCATGAAATATCACATTCTACTTAATTCATCTTAGATAAAAACAAGTCAGAGTTCACTTTTTTTTATCATTATGATTCATGGGATCCCGCACATTTGTGTAATGAAGCTTAAATACATTGGTTTCACTTCTTCTATTTGGGTTGTAATACTTTCTAGTAATCTTATTTTCATGAAAATAATTATTAAGAAGATCATATCCCACTTTTATTTTTAATATTTTTTGTAAAACATAGTTTTTTCTAAAAATTTTGCAAGTCCATAATTAACATTTCCTACACTTTATTCTAAAATATCTATTTATATTCATTTAAAAATTAAACAAATTTATTTATATTAGTTTTTTATTGATTCTAATTCATTAGAAAACATTCATTTGAAAATTTTAGTTTTCTATTTTATAAAAAATAAAGTTGGAAATCCATAAAAAGGTTCAAATTATTATCAATATTTTATTTTCATGAGTTAAATAATTTTTGGATGAAGTTGAAGTGGTTTTATACTTAATGGAAAAAAGATTATTTTAATTGACTTATAGTTTCATCTTGATATAGGATGAGGTGATTATAGTGAAGTGAAATCTCATATCCTGATATTATAGTCTATGTATTAGACCTAATAAAAGGATGAAATTTTCCTAATGTGGAAGTAAATATTTTGTATTATTCTTTGTGTTTTGATTATTTATAAAATAATCTTAGTGACTTAAAATGTAATTATTTATCCATGATATGTAAATAATATTTCATTATTATTCTGGTAAAATCGATATATAAAGAATGTGGGAATATATTTTACTTATGGTGACTGGACCGTACTAAAAAATCACCATGATTTACGGTTGAAGATTTATCCTAACATAAGGGTTCAAGTAATTCTATCACCATGTGGGGTTTCATGTCATAGTGAAAAAAGATAATATTTATGAAACAAATTCTTTTCCTAGTAATAAACTTCATCATGTGGTAACATATTTCATAGATATATTCTAATATTCAGTAATGTAATCAATTTTGTGATATTATGTCTAATTAGTATATATATTCTGAAAGGATATATAACAGAAATAAATAATATCATTATATATCATGTTATGCTATAATGGTGTTTGTGTCACCATATTTTGAATCATTTAAAATTATTCAAACGTTAATGTATTGGGATAATATTTAGAGATGTTGTTAAAACATATTAGATGGTTTTCTCTATCTTATAATGAGTGATAGGTGTTATTATAATTGAAGATATGAACAAAATTTTGAGATTTTATAAAGAGAATAAATCTCATGGGGTAAATTAATTTGAAATATATATAATATAATGATAGAGATGTGATATTTAGAGATGATATTTAAATGATCCAAGAATAAGAAGGTTTGTTATTAAAAATAGTTATATTCATCCCAATAATAAAAATATAATATAAATCTTGAACATATATCTTATCACTAAACAAATTCATGTATAAATATACATGTTTTTATTTTTTAGGATAAATGTTTACACATGATTTCATAGTGATTTATTCTTATACAATTGAGTAATTACCTTTTAAATAATGAGATGTTGTAAACCAATATTTACAGTGATTTCAATCAATAGCTTGTAAGAGAAATTTATTTAGTAATTTTTGGTACATTAACACATCACCTTATATCATCTTTAGATATATCATATTTAAATTAAACCAAGAAATAATTTTTTGTCTTTTCATTTCACTACATTAGTTAACTATGATGAAGAGGGACATATTTATACTTATTATAGAAAAATAGTATTGGAATGAGTTTATTTAATTACAAATACCCTTATTAACACACCCAACCAAATATCAAGGTATCATCCATAAGTGGTACCAAAAAGTTGTATCGTTATTAAATATGTGAATTTACAATGGTTTCATGTTATTGTACTTGTTAAAAGGGTTTTCTATCTTCAATGAACATGTAAATGATCCTTAATCACAATAGCATTTTGATATTCAGTGGAAAAAACATTAAAATATGGATGAATAAAATGAATCACTACTTTCAGTTAATGGAATAGATGTGTAAAATACTATTATATAGAAAATATTAGTAAATATAAAAATTGGATTTCTCATGAAAATGGAAAGGAAATAATTTGATGATTATGACAGAGGACATACCACTCTAGGGGATCACTACGAAAAAAAATTAACATGATGGAGGTATTATATTACTCTTAAAATTATATATTGTAAAATATATGAAACATTTCTGATGGATATGGAAATGTGAGATATTTTAAGCTACATGTTTATTGAAACAAATATAATGATTTAAAGATGCAAGAAAAGTAATATGTTGGATCATTCCTTAATTTGGTGGATATGACGATGGGGGAATGAATAGATTTTGTTAAACCCATAATGATTTCAATATTTTGAAAAAAAAAATATTAAGAATAAAACCCAATCACACCAATCTAATGGTTTATATGATTTAGAAAAATTATCATAAGAAAATCTCACTGGATGAATAATAAATGATCCTCATCAAACGTGAGATAATAAATAAAACAGATTATCCTTTAAAAAATAATGGGAATGTGGATGTAGAATTAAATTTAATGAGGAATCTCCACAATGAGAATAATATAGAATATATAGACTTTTAAGGTGAAGTCATTACTTTTCTCAAATATAATTAACACAATTAAAAGTTGAAAAGAAAATATCTCACATGAATTCTATTCATATTTAACGGTTGTAAAAATTCATTCAAGTGAAAAAAATGATAATCAGTCATTTAATAACTCTTCCAAAAATATTAAATGAAAAAAAAGCACCAAGGAAAAATAAAAATGATGACCTTATTTTCAAAATAACATAATAGACTATAATAAATAGAAGTAGGTTAAATTTAGGATTGTAAAGAGTTGAATAAATAAGTTCTTGTGTTTTTCATTAATTAACCACAAATCATGCATGAAATTGAATGTTAATTCACTAAATTTGATCTTTTTATTGCCCTATAAGAGGAATTAGAGGATTCACCCGAGGAGATAGATGTTTGTAGGATCCATAGAATTAAATATAATATAATGTTACATGAATATAAACACTACAAGATGTAACAGTTAGGGGAGAATGATTGTATGAAGGATAAAATCAAAAATCTCAATGATGATAATATAGAGGACTCATTAAATGGTTTAGATATCAATCTCAAACAAGAAGAATAAATAAAAATCATTTATTTATATCTAATATATTAAAATATATATTCAAATATATTAAGGAACTTAAATTATAATTTCATAGCATAATATACCGGCTTGATGATTTATAAAGGTCTTCGACTCATATAAAGACATCTTGTATATTTATCACTTTGGTAATTAAAAAATTGAATAAGACATATGTAGATACCTTATTTTATATTTGTTACTATATTTAGAATAATTATTTTTATGAATTAAACATTGTATATGGGATTTAAATCAAACAAAATACAAAAAAAAATGTTATGTAACGGAGAAACCCCACAACTATATGTAATAATATTAATTTGGGAGATTTCAAAAATTCCATTAGAGTAAAATTGAATACCCAAATTAATACGGATAAATGAGTTTCTATTTTTGTAGAAATAAAGGGAACTCACAAAATTTTTGTTCACATCAAAGAGGTGACTTATGGAATAAGATAAAAGGACATAGAAAAAGTTATCAATATTAGTATGTCTTTCATAAATATTTATTTTTATTTAATGGTTATAGAATCAAGTCCATGTAATTATTATAATAGTGAAAAATTATGA
This sequence comes from Viscum album, assembly GCA_963277665.1. NCBI lineage: Eukaryota > Viridiplantae > Streptophyta > Magnoliopsida > Santalales > Viscaceae > Viscum > Viscum album. Next base: position 1,286,547,024 of record OY728141.1, read on the forward strand.
TTTCAAGAGTAATTGAATGCGGTGTATAATGTGATACAAGAAGACACCAAATAATATTAAATAACAAAATGTGTTTATATATTTGTAAGATAAAAAAGATTCATCATATCCAAAGGTTTATTTTAATTATAAACCACAAACCAAAGTGAATAAATATGCTGACATAAGAAAGAAGAGAATTACGATTATTTTATTGGTTGAGATTACTCTAAAATAAATATATTGAGTTAGATTTTGGAATATTTATTGTACATGTGATTACAAAAATATATGGAGAAACAATAATTTTAAGGATATAAAATATTACAAAGAAGGATACATAAGATTTTAAAATTATGAAATCCAAAATATAGTTTGTTTTAGGATATCCAAAATTATAGAAAATAATGTATATAAATATAAATATATATATATATATAGTGTATGGTTTTAGTTTACTATTTTGGTCACCATCTATTAATTATATATAAATTTCATGACTTTTGGGATGTTATAAACATTACCAAAAAAATATAAAATAAACTAAAAATAATATATAATCATGAATCAATGAAATTATATGAAATGGAATCTCTATGTTGTAATTATGGATGAATACCATATCTTTCCTTCTAATGATAAAAAAAGTTTTGCAAAAAATGAAATTTCTAAATTAGCCTAAAATTTGTTGCATAATTTTTAAAACCATAATTTACAATATTTTCTCCTACTAAAACAAAATTTTACACTAATACATGTGATGTTTTCAAAAAATAAAATATCATTCAAAAGAATTATGAGCTAAATAAATTTTACACAATATAGGAAGTTAAAATTAATGAATCCAAAAGTTTGAGGGCTAATCAAATTGAAACCCATTGATTAAAGAAGGTATTATTTTCTCTTTATAAATGAATATAATAATAGGTTACAGTTTATGGTGATCACTCATAAATAAAAGGTGTTTATTTATATAACACTATAAAAATGTATTGTTGAGAAAATTAATAAAAACAAAATTATAAAATTATGATTTTAAATAGTATGGAATTTATAAATATCTAATTGGAAAATTATTCATAAAAACATAGGGTAAAAAACCATGATTCGTGATTGAGAAATCCACAACATCATGTAGTGATTGAGAGAATATAATACATAATTAATGACATATCTAATATGGTACTCGCTGAAATGGATACCATATATGTTTGTATTATTAAGAATGACCTATATCACAAATAAAACCTTATTATACTTGTGAGAATAGAAGGCCAGATAAAACATTTGTATTGAAATGAATACAACATTGAAATAGTTTCTAATAATTATAAGTAAATGTTTTATAATAAAAAATAGTATATCCACACAATTTTTAATTCTCAATAGTGTAAATAAATTTATATTATATATTCATCAAATATAAATCCTTATAATCTCTTCAACAGAAGGCTTGGACATTTTTTAAAAATATAGGATTTAATTTTGGTATAAATTGTGGGAATGTTTATATAATACAGTGAAGAAATTAAGGAATAATGTGGATTCTTTGTAATAATCTCTATGGATGTATAGAATCATGGTTATGGTTCAAATGAAAATATTGTAATCTAGATAATGTTTATCTATTGTAAGGGAAAACATTGTATCAAAAATTTATAAACAAAACATTGATAGTGATAGGACAACACTAGTACAACCTATAAGGATGAATTCTATAGTGTCATGGACCTCCCTGACCCATTTCATGGGGAACAACTGATGTTTGAGTTGTTTTAGGGTGTCACAATGACTCATTTCTAGAGTTTTTAAAAAATATATAGTTTTTCCATTGGTAGGTTGTGTCGGTAGGTGGCATCAGTAGGTGAAGTTGGTTCGTGGCATCAATAGGTGGCATTGGTAGGTTTCATTGGTAGTTGGCATCGGTAGGTGGCATTGGAAGGGGGCTTTAGTGAGTGGCATCTGTGAGTGGTATTGGTCAGTCATATTGGTGACTCGCAGAAGTGACTCGCTAATGGAGGGTCATGAGATGAGTCATCCATTGGTAGGTGATGTCGATAGGTGTCATCGGTAGTTGGTGTTAGTGAGTAGAGTCGATAATGGATATTGTTAAATCAAATCGGTGACTAATCCCTTGGTGACTCTTGTCGGTGACTCACTCAATAGTTATTCATTTCGATAGTTTTCCGAAATCTATAGTTTTTCCTATTTTTCCAATATTTTCCCCTTTAATGTTTTATTTGATGTAAATTTGGATTAAAACCATGTTTATGTGTTTTTTAATCCATTTAATTGTATATAAAATATATCTTTAATTTCCTAATATACATAAGGCTTTTAGATATTAAAAATAGATGGTCTTGATTGTGATCTGGATTTAATGGATTTTGGAATCATTCATTTGTTGATATTGAATCTGGCCTTTCTAAAGATGAGATACATTTTCCATTGTAAATTTTCTCTTTACTCTTTCTACCAAGAATCCCAGAACCTTTCCTCACCGAGTGATTATCTATTTGTGGTGATCCCCTTGGATCACGTCTCCATAGAGGTTCCTCATACTACTTACGAACCCCCTATTTTGGTTCTAGGAGGAGTTTTTGATTGTCAGTTCTTCCGAGTATGGATCCCTTTATCTCTTTTAATATATTTATCATGTGGGGTGGATGTATGAATGTTATCATTTGCATATATAATAATTCTAAATAAATAAATAAAATTGAATCTGTTTAATATCAATATGATGGGTTTGGAGAAAAGTGACACAAGATTCTAATTTTTTTGTTTATTGATATTGTGATCTAAATGGGTTAAATGCCTACTGAAAATCATAGCAACTGGTGGTCTTTTTTTGTGCCTATGGAATGACATGTTATGGTTTTTTGTTTATCATTTTTTGAATGGAAGTATATGAAATTTATTAACCATGTATATTAGGTTATATAAATGGATGCCTCGGGATGGAAAAAGCATTGAGATAACCCCTCATTTTTCAAAGTGGAATTAAATAATTAGTGTTTTCTAAATCTAAATACACCCTTCATTGATATGAGTGTTTGTGTGATATGTGTAGTTTGTTATATTTTTTCCTTATGTGGTATTATAGTGCTGGGGTTGACAACACATTTGTTATTGGGTGTTACGGGTGGTTTAATGGAATATTTGGTTTGGAGATTGACTAATTATATAATGGATGGTAAGTGTCTGAGTAGTGGGACTATAGGTTCAGTTTGTACCATGTTTTCATTTCTGAGTGTGGTGTTGTTATACAGTAGGGATTTTGGGTTGGAAGTGATGTGGTGTGTTGCAGGGTTTGGTTATAAGTCATGCGTTTTCATATTAAGAGGAAGGACATGGAATAATTACATTGAAGAGTGATGATTAAAGTAGTTGGTATTGGTTTTAAATAGAGAGAAAATATAAAGTAGGTTGTTTGTCTATGAGGTTTGTCACGTGGTTTGACCAGTGACTCCTTTCCTTTTGAGAATAGTTTTCTTATGTTGTGACTATTAGTTGCATGGTTTTGGTGAAATTAATAAATGGCCTCTTTAATAAAGAATTATAATTGGTTAAATGATTTGGTTGGGGTATGTTTTAGTTGTGGCTTGTTGTGAATGAATTTATTTTATCATCATTCGAAGTCACTATTTTTTGTGGTAAATAAGGGATTTAGAGGTATCAGAATAGTTGGTAGTATCATAGGGTGGTTGATAGTTTTATTAAAAACCCATAGGTTGGGATTTATTGTTTAATAATTTATATATATACCTTTATTTTTCATGTGTTTTATATACACACCCACAATAGTTCTGAACAATTAGTTGAATACCCCTACTGTGATGGGGGAGGGTATATTTCTATATCATCCTAAAGTGAGGATGGATTTTTGGCCACCTACCCTTCCTTGCTTCCTCTTCCAGGTAGTGATATCCCATGATTTTTTATTCATGTAGTGGTTTGTGAGGCCTAGATGTGTGAGGGTGAGTTGTGTTTTCCCAGGTTTCTTCAGGATGAGATGAGTTGTGGTTTACCAGGTGTCTTAGATATGAGATGTTTTGTGCTTTCCAAGGTGTTTTTAGGATGTGACATGGTATATTCCATAGGTGTTTGCATGTATGACATGGTTGTGAGGCCCATGTTTTTGCAGGAGATATGTGATGAGATTTCTTTCACCAAGTGTCGAAAATACCTGTGAGGTGTGTGTGGGTGGGTTGTGATGTTGTACTTTCTAAATAGGTGGGAGCACTATGATAATTTCTTTTAGGGTGTGAGAGTATCTAATCATTGGGAAAGTGGTGCGGGGTACCCAATCACCAATTTTAACTATATAACTTTACATGACCTGTGTTATTTGTGATAATGGAATTTGTGATATTGGGGTAGATAGTATAGCTTGTTAGGTGTTCTTGGATTCTGTTGTTTTCTCATAGGGGAATTATTATGCTTCTCCACTTGATAATGAGGGACTGTGGTTTTTCCCAACCGAGTATTGTTGAGAAAAAATCCCTCAAGGCATCATTGAAGCATTTTTGAGGTGATTGTGTTTGTTGACAAAGTGGACATCTGTGTTATGTTTGTTGAAAAATCAAACCATGACATACAAATTTGTTGACAAAGTGGATTTCATGGTTGCATGTCAAGTTCAATGAATGTGGTTAATGATCCATGTTTGATTCAAGAATGTCAAAAAAGGAATGGTCGGTCTGGAGGAAGTTCAAAAAGACCAGATACAAGGTGACACCATTTTCTAGTGTTTGCCAAATTTTTGGGCCTAAAAATCAACAAATGGGGAAAATTGATTTTGGAAAAGGGACTTATGCGTCGTTGTCTTAAAGGAGAGGAAAATTTTGCGCCATATTTTTTTCAAGATCAGAACATCAAAATATGGCAAAGGGAAAAGGGGCGCCCAAGTTTTAGGGTTTGTCGCGCAAGTGACTTGCGTGGTAGAGACTTGCACGCCTAGACTTGCACGCTGAGAGGAGACTTGCGTGCCATAGCGCAAGGTTTCCAAATTCTTATAAATAGAGGTCGACCCCTCCTCATTCGTTGTGAGTTCAACACCTATAAAAAATTAGAGCTCCTGTTTCGCAAGTGTGGTGGTCGCGCAAGTAAAAGTTGCACGTCAGTTTTTTCTTGCACGTCCAAAGTGGTTTGGGAGAGAAAGGAAGGGAGTCACCCAAGTTTTGAATTGAATAATGGGGGTGTCGCACAAGTGGTTTGGTTACAATTGCGCGCCAGGTTTTGAAGAAGTGCGACAGTTGGTGGTTGCGCACCAATATTGGTTTGGGTGTAAAAGGGTGCGAGTCGCGCAATTTTAGAGTTGCAGAAGCTAGTGTCGCGCAAGTGGTTGAGGTGAAATTGCATGCCAGTTTTAACTTGCACGTCGTGACTTGCGCACCGTCTTGGAGAAGGGCGCCAGGTATGGTAGAAGCACAACAGTGATTCAGGGCTGCATGAAAGCTAGAAGATTTCCCAATACCTTTGGTGCAAAGTGAGATTCATCTAAGGGTGAAAGTTGGACTTCAACAGAGAATCTACATAAAACAGGGGATGTATTCATTAGTGATAATGAAGAGACCTACAGGTATATAAACTATGAGTGGTTCCCTTCCAGAGCATTAAGCAAAGGAAGAGGAAGAAGGTGATTCTCTCCACCGGCAGGGATCCAGAGAGAGAGGAATAGGGAGTGACCCCTGGGAAAGTAGTGAGTTAACCCTAAACCTTATAAAGATACTGAGCCTGGGCATAGAAGTGATCTACCATGAACCTTGTAAATAGCAGTGTGCTTTAGTGGATTTGGTACAGTGGCACATCGCTATTGTATGCTCCTTGGACATAGCCCAGTGAGGGTGAACCACGTAAAAATCTATGTGTCTGCCTGCTTACTTCCCTGCATTGCATTTAAAGCATCATCATCAGATAAAGAAGAAAAGAAGTGGTCATAATAAACACACACTTGCAAACAAAGTGACCCTTGTAATAAAGAGGTCAAGATATAGTGGGGAAAGAATAATTTTGAAAAAGAATATCCATACCCTGATTCACCCCCCTCTCAGGGTATATAGACCCCTATTGGTCCTAACAAATATACTTGTATATTCAACCTATTTATATAAAACCTCTCTCAGGTTTCTAGGAGGACTATACGGACCATGATGGATGTTAATACCTTGTACATGGGGATAATAACTATGTCACTGCTTAGATTTATTCTTTTGGTATTTACTTAGGATTTTTTCATTATATTTATGGTAGTTTTACTTTAAAACATTCATGTGGTATAAAGTTTATTTTTTCTTTTATATAGTGCTTGGAGTTGTTTTGAGATGGAAAATATTATCTCCAAATCACGTTTTCTTATAAAACGGGTAATGCCTCCCATTTAGTGAGATTTTATACTCTTGGTTTTGGTCGGCACCCTGGGGCTTACTAGAGGTATGACTCGGGGTCATTATCTCTCTTAATTTATTTTTAGGTGAGGAGTGGCGTATCTGGAGGGAGGGGGTCATGAAAAAGACACTAAAACAAATAATATAGTTATCTAATGTAGAAATAATTCTTTTTCCTAAGGAGAGTCAATATTAGAGTTGTAAAAGGATATAAATTATAAATTTTATCATATTGATAAAAACCATACATGAGGGAATATTTTTTATTTAAAATATAAAAATATTATTAAAACCAATTGGGTTTTCTAAATCAAGTTTAAGAAATAATTAATGGTTATTTGAAACAAATTAGTATTTCATTGTAAAGGATAATCTTTAATTAAAGGAACATACATTAATGAAATGATATATTTTATGAAACAGATGAAACCAATTCAGTTATTTATTTCCATAACATTTAAAATTAATTTTATGGTATTCCAAATATATGTTATGTTATATTTTTATAATAGGTTTATTGGAGAAAATGTGTACATTAAATATCATGATATAATTTTATTATATGAAAATGATAATAATTTATTTATTTGTGAAAGTAAATTATGCGTTGAAGTAATCACTGATAATATTTTATTCCAAAAAACCCAAAGACTAGTTGGGCACCCTTGAAGGGGGGGTCAAAATTGAGGTGAATTATTTTTATAAATTATTCTTTTCAATTCAACCTCCTAAACTTATTATAGATCTCAATCCACTAAATCTCATATAATATCCTCACCTTGTGTATAATAGTAACAAAAGAGAAAGAATCATACATTTTTGACATGTTTTGACTATAATTATTATTACTTATGATGTTTTTTAGACACCACAACATGAATTATCTAATAAAATATTATAATAAATTATAGTTTCTCTTGGTTACATAGGTGTGTGAATGTTTATTCCCCTAAAAACATATATTACAAGAAACTTGTAACACTCCCCAGTATTCAATCCTAAAATTGGGTATGGTTATCCTCAACATCCACAAACTCATCATCCAAAATTGGTTATACCCATATCCACGTAGCTTATCTCCTTGATTGTTTATACTACTGAATTACCCTTCTCTTCATCTCGATCCAACAGTAGGATGATATTATTCTTCTTAAGGACTACTTTTGTTCCTCCTTATTAGGAACTCTTTAGAAATCATTATAAGATTTGGTGCACTCATATACATAATTAATTCTATATGAATAATTCATTTTCAAAATGTGATAACTAAGATTTTTCACAATTCATCGATCTAAAAATAATCTCGATCTTCTTAGAACATTGAATTAATAGGAACAAGGATCTCTTTCTTTAAATTTTCCCACATAAGTCAACTTATCTCTATATTATAATTAGTTATAAGGTCTCTTAGAATTATCTCACTAGCCCTATTTTCAAGATCTCAATATCCCCGAAACATTTTTATTTTCCTTCCAATATTTATTTATAATTTTCTAATATCACAAGAATATTATTTCACTAATTTAAAATATGGTATAATAATGACTTTTAGATGCATGTAGGATATTATCTTTAAAATTGGTAAAATAGTTTCTTTATTTATTTCTCAATCAAAATTACTTGTATCCTGCTCATGTATCCTCATTTAGATCACTTGATGGATTGGGTGTTTTCATCTTTGAAATCCTATATAGAATATGCTTCACTAAAAACATTTGAAATCTATTATTTTCTGAATCATTCATCCCTACTATGTGGACCTCCAAGGTTTTAGTGTGGATCTCATCCCAACACATTCTTTATCTCTCCATATATCATATAATTTTAAATGTTTTTACTGATTGCATCAATGTATTACTATCATCATTGAATGTCTTATGCTAAATTAATAGGATCAATCATTAAAGAGTCACGATCAACATCCAAAAACATATGATAAAACTGAAAGGATTATGTTATGAAGTTATATGGTTTTCCATAAGAACTCACAAATAGTAACAAATGGTTTTGAGGAAACTAAATGAATTATGATCAGAAAAGACTTCTGATCAATGTCTTGTATTCAAAGTATTTCATTAATTGCTCAATATTTTGTGATCCTTTATCAGATTCATAATGTTATAGAAATAAATAGATCTTCTTCACAACATCATATTTAATCAGATATTCTTCACTCGACATCCATTTTTTCAAATTCCTTTCTTGAATCATAATCTTATTGTGATAATTTATAAATTATGAATAAGTCAAATGTGTTACCTCATATCTTTCTTCATATTTAATAGTATATAGAAACAAATTTTAGATCAAATTTAGTATGGATTGACCACATGAAGTAACTCAGTAAACTATTTAAAACATTGGTCTTTGGATCAACCTCATAGAAAAAAATTATATGAATTTGTGGTTAGTGGATTGAATTCTTGTAAAAATCTAATTGAAATTGTATATCTCAATCTAGAAATTCTTGGTTTCTATGACTTAAAACCAAGGCCTTATAAAATCATCTCAATCCTTTCCAAAGAACCACAAGATCACTAACAAAATTCATTAGACAGTCTCTCTAAATCCATTATAACTTGTCCTTGATCTCATTGATAATTTGTTCGATAATCATCACATTTAATATCTTGATGATATAATTCATAAAAATACTTCATGAAGAACTCTCTATAACACCCCAACCATGTATTGACACATTGAAAAAAAATTAATAAAAACATTTGGAATAAAAGTCTCCTCCTTTGTGTTTTTTGTTAATACCTCCAAAAAATTATATCAAAATGCATGGTTCTCTTTCTCCCCCATATTTAAAATAAATGAAAATAAACATTGGGTACTCATAATCTCATCTATTTAATTCAACTCCTTAACCTTTTTAAGAAAAATATTGATCCACCTATGAGGAGATGATGACATCAAATTATTTTACTTTGCGAAGAGACTTTAAGTATTCCAATTTCTATCCATTTGGAATAACTCAGTGTATAAAATGAGATGGATTTAAAAAATGTTTTCATTTTTGTCCATAAAAACCCAAATATGTGATACCAATTCCAATAATATCATTTCAGGGTAAACTCATAATTATTTATTAAGATAAATATTGCAACCTATACATATCTCTAAAAATCACATATAATGGTTCAAACTCAATGATTAAAAATCTAAAATTGACGCATATTTGCATATAATAACAATATAAATTCTTAATTATATTGAATATAATCATGAAAATGGGATATTAGTTTAATTTAAATATATTATACTCTATATTTCATGGTGCTTCCCATATTTCTTAGAATTTATATATTTCTAAAGTTGGAGATATATTGATAACTCTATCATTATTTTTTCTCACCATCATGCGATTTACTTACTCATCCATTTCATGGTAGTTGAATCACCAAAAAATGACCTTATTTTATATCTTGATGTGATAACCTTAAACCTATACTTTAATACCCTACATGTTATCACATATAAACAATAATAATGGGGAATAATGTGGGGTATTTTTTGTTTCTTATAACAAAATCATAGATTGAGAGTTTCTACTACCCTTGAATTCATGGACCTTATATTTTCATCATGTGGAGTTATTTTATTCACCTTATTAAAAAAAGGAAAATAATTTTACTTTTCATTACATATTATTCCTCCAAATATCTTCTTTGGATGATATAATTATCATACAACCATTTGAACTATTCCTAGGATGACCACACCTTTCACAAGATTTTTATAAAATTTTCAAATATATATTTTAGAATAGATTATTATCAATTTTATATTATTCATTTTTATTTATTGTTTTTAAATTTACATTGTCAGACATATCTAATTTCTTCTTTATCCTATATATCTATAATTAGTGTGTCTAATTCATTAATAATTCTCTCTTGACTTTCTCAGATTCATTAGGCTTCTCAAAAACCATTTTAAGAGTAATAATTTTTCTTGACTACTACTTTTTAGAATTATAAATTTTCATAATTTTAATATAATATATAATATATCATGGAAATTTAGTCATTTACTCCTCATTCTTGTGACCTTCATGTCCATATATTCTATATACATCTCAATAACACCCAAAATTATTTTTTATACTAATTTAGTCAAATTTTATATACAAAATTCTTCATATGATATTATTTTTACACTTTATCACCAAACAGTTATTTCATTTTCCCTATTAATGACATATTATACAAACAATAGTAGGATTTTTTATATCTCACAGAACACCAAAAATAACCTCTGAATATGGATCTTTCACATCGATAATAAATATTCCTAGAATTTTATTATTGTTGTATTCCTTTATTTTAATCCTTTATTTTATTAGGTAGAAGTCAGATTCTTGGATTCCATTACTTTTTTCTTTTAGTGGTGTGTTTTTTTCATTATTTTTATTGGTCAAAAAGGTTTTTCCTCATGTTTTTCACCTACACTATTAGAGATAATGCATTTTACATGGAATATATTGGGATTATATTTCTCTTCCCTATTGGACCTATCATATAAAAAACATTTATAGATTAACCTTTAACATCATTTTTATTATTTAATTCTTCTTTAACATTGTTTATCTCATTTAGAAAAGGAGAACATATCAATTATGTCTCTCCCAGTTATTCATTACTTATATCTATCTTCTATTTGAGATCACTAACAATAATTTCCTATTTAACATCTCCAAGAATGTAATTTTTGACCACATCAATATTTGATGATTTCTTATTATCAACCTCATATTTTTTTATCCTCGTGGTTTTTATCTATCATTATAAACCTTTTTTATTTATCAATTTGTGTAATTTCCATAAGATAAAATTAAAACGTTAATTTTTATTCCCACACAAGTTCTACACCTTCTCATTCATTTATATCTTTTATTGATTAACCAATTTCTTTATCATCGTGAGAAAAGATAGTGAATTCATTATCTAAGATGATAGATGGGTTATATTTCTCATTCATTCTCATTAATCTTATTCAATTGATTCTTGATTATATTTTTTTATTCATTTGCTATTTTTATTTCTTTTCATCATCCTTCTCTAATTCAAATTATTTTTTCTACAAAATTGGGAAATATTTTTCAATACAACCAATATGATCACTATTATAACATCTATGTACTGATTACATTTTCTTTTAAATTTTCCCCTCATGAATATCTTTGATTGAAGATAAATAATTTGGTCAAAGTCTACATCATCCCTATGATCTGAATCATCATAATATATATCTTCTTCTTCTCTAATTTTTTATTTTCTCCTGGATTCAGAATCCATATTAATGTTTACCTTATTTTGATGGCTATATTCATTCTAATTTCTTATGTAATAAAAATAATTTGAAACAAATATAAATAATGATCATCCAATTCTTAAAATTTCAAATTTTTTAAATCAAATTTATAAATATGTTTTCTCATTAGCTTCCTAACAATGGTGTAATCCACCAATATCACACCAAAATCCCCAAATGTTTTTGAATGTCTCATTCACCATAGTGAAATATTCTTATATATTATCATCATCATCTATTTCAATATCCTAAAGAAGCAATCCATAATAATACTCTAAGAATCACATCTTTAAAAACATACCTACCACATATTGACATATTGAAAAAATGATATCTAATAGTTTAGGCATTAATATTATAATATTGGAAAAAAAAATTTAAAAAATATGTGTTCAAATATGGAGGATTTGATCATAGTGTTTAGGTGAAGGAGTGCAATCAAGGATGATGGTTTTTATTTATAGGATAGATATAATATTTATAATCATAGATGTAGTTCAATCAAGTTAATTCACAAAATATTTAATTATTGAGTTTCAAATGTCCATGGTCAGTGAATTGTATATTATTATTCATCTAAAAGTTAAATAAATATAGAATATGAAGTTCATAGCATGAACAAAATATGAAAATGAGGTTTAGAGAAGTTATTTCATTGAGGAAATATAATTTTTGACAAATTTAACTGTTATCTAGAAGAAAATATCAATGGGTAATGATTTAATGATGGTTGGTATAATGAATTTTAAGAAATTCATTAGAATCCTATAATATTAAAAAAATAAAAACATGAAATTATAATTTCTACATGTCATTAGACATAGTATCAAAGTACTCCAATGGAAAGCCACATGATACTAGTGAAAAGTGTAGATCAATATATTAATAGAATGAGGGTTCTTATATTTTTATATAATAAAACAAATTCTAAAAATGTTATTAGTATAAACATATATGGATTTTAAAGTTATAAAAGAAAATATATTGTTAACTTCATGTGGTGTGTTTTTCTTGGTGATTTGTAAATTTCTCGTTTAATAAAGAAATATGATTATATATCAATGAACACTATAAAAGTTGAGTGTATATACACTTTTCAAGACTACACACCATTTTTATGTACAAGAAAATGGATCAAATAAATTGGTGTTGAGTTCTATTATACTAAATGAATAAAATGTTATAACTTGAATATTATAAATTTTAGTAAAATCCAATACATCATTCATAAAAAAAACACATTGAGATAAAGTATCACTTTCTCAGGTGGATTCTTATATATAGTATAGTGAAGTTGGATTATATGATATTATATGATTATTTTGTAGATGTGGTTTAAATTTAATTATCTATGGTGAATTTATAGAATAATTAGTTGGATTATTATGTTTATCTATCTATATACACATAATGGATTGGGGAAGGACTCCCACTATCCAAACAATTTTTTAATAAAGTGGTTCCCAAAAAGTGGTGTGTAAAAAGGGTTTATTTTTTCCTAATACTTACTATTTGAGTTATCGGTTCATTAAAATAATCCAAAATAATTTTTATTCAAGTTTAATGATAAAGTGGGAGAGAGGGGGGTGTTTTTTTTGTGTGAGAACTAACTCATGTGTTGAAATGAGAGAGATTTACTAATATTATAAATTTTTTCCCTTAATATATATTCTAATTATATATATAAAGTGAAAATATCCTAGGGTAGATATGTTAAGTGTTTTTTCATAAGTATGAATTTATTAACTATGCGAAGTTCAAAAAAAATTAAATGAGCATCTGGTTAGTGAAGTGTTTCATGGTAAATTTCCCACTTTACTCTTTCTTCTCTTGTTGATAATGAATATTGTGGTATTAGGTTAAATTATTATTGAATAATTTAACACACTACGATGAATATTATCATTATAATTAGATATTTAAAAGAATTGATGAAATGTTATAATACTATTTTTTTAGGAAGTGGTTATTGATAAATGTCAAGAAGGAAATTGTTATAAAAGATCCACATATGATTTTTTATATTGTTTCTATTAACAAAGATACTTCTAAATCCATAAAAAAGGCTCAAATTATACAAATAAGTTAATTTTTTTTAGTTACATGTTGTTTGGTGATATTTAAAACAGGACTTATTTCAAAAGTAATAAACAAACCTCATAAATGGCTATTGTTTATGTCGTTATATTATGAAAGGATATACTAATGTAGATAAGTGGTACCACTAGCTATTATGGAATATATATTATATCCTAACAAAAGTATTTAATTTTTTTATGGAAACAATATATAATATGTTTTATGATTTTTAGTATGATTATTTGTGGAATAATTTCAGTTGGTATCAAACAAATTATTTCATCATAACAGGTAAATATTCTGGAAAGATTTTTATAGAAGGTTAATTTTTAAAAAACTCACTACAATAAAAATATTTATACTAATGGTTTGAAACCATTATAATATTCCCTAAAATAGTTTTTATTGCATAGAAAAATGTTTTCATTAGCCATTGGGTGACACGATATTGGGAAATACTTATTCCAAAGGTTTGAACCTAACTTTGGTATAGGTAATTTCATTATAATTACCTATACCAATGGTTTGGTTAAACTATTAGTATAATTATTCTATTGAAAAAAATTATAGTGTCAATTTTTCATCCAAATACATTGCATTTATTTTCCAAAAACATACCACTCTAATGCAATTAGTTTTATTTTCATATATAAAAATATATACATATATATATATAATGTATAAAAATAATTATAAAATTTTTAGTATATATAATTAATATTTTATTATTATTATTATTAAACCAAAATAATGGTAGTAGTTATACCAATAATTTAAACAAACTACTATTATAGGTGACCAAAAACCACAGTTATACCTATAGTATTTTTAATCCATTTATATAGGTGCCCAAATACCATACATATATCAATGGTTGAACCAAACCGTAAGTTTGGGTGTGACATCACGGACCATATTCCACACATTGTTGCCTTGAGTTGGTCATTTCAAGACCTAAAGTGTGCCTCCTCATATGACAGAGGTCACCGACTAGCAATTAGGGTCTATTATCAATCATGTGGATATTATACATTATTTTTTAAAGTAATACCACATCCGAAAAAAAAACAAATAGAATGTAATCAAAACTATAACAATTCTAGAGTCACATGATAACTAAAATAGTAAAATACTATATCAAAACTGAATAGTAGATATGTCATGTAATATGTTTCGAGTGTCGAAAAGGAATCCCAAAAGTAAAGACACTGACAAATCCCTAGTGGGTCCTGAACAATGTTCTGTTCCCCCAACTATTCTCTATCCCAATTAATCTATATGAAAAATTTACTTTTTACTTATCATATCCATCATACATGAAGTCTATTTGGGTACCAACTAGGTAGCTTGAGTAGGGTGAAATTACATATCTTCCGGCCACCATCAACGATAACCAAAAAAATGACCAATAAAATTAGTGTATGATGTTGTTTAAACAATAAATACTAGAAATAATGTAAACTTTTTACATTTAATCAATTTCTATTTAATTAAACACAAAAAACCCAGGGTTTTTAAGGACACCTATACTCTCAATACCTACTTCATCCCATGTCAGAGTCTGAACTATCCCTAAGGAATATCATTTTATTGAATTACATTGGTAGTATTCATTATCTCATTTTAAAATATGGGATTTTTATACAGAAGACCTTGTCCCATACACTATTATCACATATAAATACCATTGTTACCACTCATTATTTCATTTCACACTATGCATTTTTGATGCAACGGATCATGTCATTCTCATGATTTTGACATGAGAATTTCACTATAGTCATTCAGCATTTCTTATAACACTATGGGATTTTGATACAGCAGACCATGTCCAACACACGATTATCAAATTTAGTAATTATTAATTAATTGATCAGATTCAACAATTAAATTATCATATCATCTCATTAATTAATCTGACAATTAATTAACTCCATCAATTCCATCAATTAATTTAAGGGTCAATTAATCAAATAAAACAATTTTATAATCACAAAAATCTCTAATAATTAAATCTATAATTAATTATCCAAGTCATAAAATTCAATATAATAATAATTAATTCAAAAATTAATTATTCCTAATCATAATTTCATATTCCCCACCATTCCCATTAATTAGTTATAATATTAATTAATCATGTCAATCAATCATAATAACACCACAATTAATTCAATAATTAATTATACCAAATCAAAAATCCCAATTCTTAATTTCCCAATTCCCTTAATTATTAAATTCACAAAATTAATTAATTTAATCAAGAACTCATTTTCTAAACATCCAATAGAAATTATACAATTACATACATGTAATTGAAATATAAACTTTTGGATTTGAATTATAGACCACCTACCTCAAAATTGATGAAGAGTGATTTCCAATAAAAAACTAAAATTCATGTAAGATAGTCAAATCAATGATAGTGGAAGAGATAAAGGCCAAAAACTGGGATCAAGATCAACCCTCTAAATCCAAAACTATCACAGGATCCACTACTTCATTTTAATAAGGAGGAATAGAAAGGAACCAAAGTAAAAAAGTCTTAACAGGTATCCAGCACCAATCTGCAATGACTAGAGATGAACATATCCCTCTAAATCAATGGAGAGTATCCCAAGGGTAGGAGGTAGTGATCTATATCTGATAAAACTGGGAATTGTATCTCACAATATGTTTAAAATAGATGGTTGGTTATTTACATATTGTGTAATGTGATACATATAATTTAAGTGTATTTAATGAAATTCACCAAAAAAAACCATTCACCTTTGATTTATTTAATAAAAACCCTATTAAAATTACAATAAGTGTAATACATTTACATGGTGTCTAAATGTTTTTTAGTTGATTTTTCAGCCCATTTTAATTTTTAAAAATCCAATCCTATATTAATGTTTCACATCTCACCATGAACCCATGAAACACATAACCCATTTATTCCTAAAATCAAATCATAGAGTCGGACTCACCTTGAAAAAGACAATATCATAAAATCTACCCACTTTATAATAGATCATCCTTGATCATTACTCCCAGGTATATCTAATATACTAAGACAAAAATCAGGCCACTAATCCATTAAATATACTTCTCCCTCCCATTTCAACTCTTAAAATCATCCATGTTTCCTAAATACCCATCTTATTGGCCCAGTCTTTACCTACAACGATTTCTCACTATGATCCAACCCATGTATTAGATTCTTCTCAAAGGAAGCATCTATATCAAGCTCAACATTATCAATATCAATTACATGAGAAGGTTCAGAGTGATACCACTAAAGTTTTGACACATGAAAAAAAATCATTCATTGTACTATATCACTTTGGAAGAGTCAATTGGTACCTCACTGGCCTGATTCTCTCCACAATGTAAAAAATATTGACAAAACTACGCTTCATATTACCTTGGCTCGATATCATATAGTGACCTGATCTAGGTGATACCTAGTGGAATAAATGATCAACCTCTATAAATTCTAGTGTATATCGACATTTATCAGCATATGACTTTTGTATACTCTAAGACAAATCCATATTCTTACAAATATGATAAACTTACTCTTACATATATTGCACGTCACTCAGTTCCAATATCTTTGATTCACTCACCTTTATCCTGTATGGAGGTGATATTTATGGCATACTATAAAATGCCTCATATGGTACCATCAATTTCATTTCCAGATAACTGATTTTATTGAAGAATTACACTAAATATAGGTGCTTCTCCCAAGACCAAACAAATTCAAGAACACCCCTCTCAATATATCCTAAAGAACATGTATAATATGCTCTGACTACCCATCTGTCTATGGGTGTAATTTCATACTCCGTAAAACTTGTGTACCATGAACCTTCTCGAAGACCTTCCAGAAGCATGATGTAAAATGTGAATCTCATTCTTAAACAACATTTTGTGTCATCCCATGCATATATACTATTTTCTAAACATAAAAATCTACCAGTTGGTCCATGGGAATGCCTCTTGTATTATTATGAAATGAACAAACTTTATTAGTCGGTCCAAGATCACCCAAATAACATCATTTTTTTAGGATTCCTCAAGATACCCACCAAAAATTCCCTAGTTAAATCATCCCACTTCCATTTTGGAATAGGAAATAGTTGTAGAAAACAACTAAGTCATTAATGCTAGGTATTCACTAGCTGACAAGTGTAGTATCATGTCACAAACCATTCTATCTCATTTTTTAGGCCATGAAACCAAATCTATCATCATAGGTCACATTAAATTTTGGTCACATTTGGACGTACCACCCACATTGAGAAATGAAACTCATAAATCATATTCTCTGTCATAGTTGTTTTCATAATAACCTGATTCCTAACATAGACGATCTCATCTTCATCTATGGTGTAATTGAAAGGTGAGTCCCCATCATAAAGGATTTCCCTCAAGTTCAAGAACTCCAGATCCTCATAATTCATGACTGAAATATATCTCAAAATTATATATTCCACTAAAACTGACATGATATTCAAATTATCCTAACTTTTTGAATCACAACATGCATATCAGTAATAAATTTCATCAGTTTCTACTCAAAACAAGAGTCTTAAAGAACTTGAGTTTGATTTTTCTTACTCAGTGTGTCAACCACATTTTTTATATTCCTGGGAATATATTCTATCACAAATTTAAATGACAACATATAATCTAGCCATATCCACTACTAAATAATCAAATATAATTTCAAAAAGATATACTTTTAGATCTTTTTATCTTTATACATAGTAATCATTTCTCCCAATAGATATTGTCACCAACAATACAAAGAATAACATATGGATTCCAACTTGAGTTCATGACTAGGGTAGTTCCATTATTCTAGATTCAATTTATTAGACCAATGTGATACAAATAGATATCCTTGTATCAACATTGATCAAATCCTTATCCTAAAAGTATTATAAGACACCGTATACTACACACCAGGATTGGGTAGGATCAAGATCAGTTCTGATTCCAAGAGCTTCTTTAGCTCATGCAAATTATTCTCAAATGATCCATACCCTTAAAAATTTAACCCCTTGTTGTCATATCCTGAAATAAGTGATTCAAAATTGGGAAATTCCAAAATGAACTTCTAATAATATAAATCTAATTTCAGAAATTTGTGGATATTGAATAAATTGTTGTGTTGCTTCCAAGAAACAACAACCATAACATTCTCTGGTTCAATAGGCACATGTTCCTCTAAGATTATGTGACCTAATAATTGTACCAGATCAATCCAAAACTAACACATATATTGAATAGAATATTTATGATACTCTCTAAGTGTACTCAGGATGATGTCAAGATGTTGGGTATAATTATAATGTGTCTTGGACTACCCCAAGATATCATACCAAAACACAGCCAAATATATATTCAGACATGGATGGAACATTCTAATCATCAAGGACATAAAAAATTCAGGTGCATTAATCAACCTAAACATAATTACGATGCACTAATACAAGCCATAGAGGCTTAGGAAAGCAGTTTAAGGTATATCAGAAGGTTGAAATCTCTACTAATGACATTTGAAACTCAAGTAAATCTCTGAGAAAACACATTCTCCCCTCAACTAGTCAAAGTGATCATCAATACGCAAGAGGTTACCTATTATTTATATTCATCTAGTTCAACATTCAGTAATTAATATACAGGCATAGTGTCTGGTCATCCTTCATACAAAATGACACTAGATAACCCCAAGGTTATGTACTCACTTGAATAAACCCCTTATCCTTCAACTCCTTCACCTGAGTCTGATCTATTGATGTTTTTTAGGTTCCATTCTTAATGGTGGAATTAAAAATGGATCATATCCTCACATGAGATCAATTTTAAACTCCACAACGCTTTTATGTGGAATCCCTAATAAGTATTTTGAAAACACATCCAGAAACATATCCACCATGGGTGAAAAGACATCATGTTGTATTCCTCCATCATCTAGAAATATGTTAAAAACCTGGGATGTGATCACCCCAATTTTCTGATTAATTGGACCTGCTAGTCCATACTAGATATTCCATTATCCATGGTTAATATACTTATCAACCTTTGGAGATGAAAATGTCACCCTATCATGGTAACAATCTATATGGGCTCAGTATTCTACTAGCCAGTCCATACCCACAATTATGACAAAGTCATTCATGTTAAAGATGTAAATATCCCATATAAAGCAATAATCCTCATCATCAAGGGGAAAACCTATCCACAAATAGATATCTCTCTATCATACTCCCAATGGTGTATCTATCGTAAACACCATACTCATAAAATCCACCACCAGGATCAAACCATTCACATGTTTTATAGAAATAAAGTAATGAAAGGAACTAGTATCAAATAAGTCACTGGATAATACAGAATCAACAAGAATAGAACATCTCACTATAGATGGTCTAAACTCATTATCCAAAACTATAGGCTGAATGACTTGTAACAGCCCTACCAATCAATACCTATGATTCAGTTTGGGTCACATGAGATGCACCATTCAGTTGATATTGGATATCATTCCCAGAATAATCTCATCCAAAACCTCTAACAGCATGGCTAGTAGTATTGTGTTTTCTAGGCTAATATAGTGAAGAATATCCTATTTCACACTTTGATTCTATCTAGCACTTCCATCATTGCTCATATGTCACAGGATCCTACAAAACCTATTTATATGTCTCGTCATTCCACAACCTTGGTAATCTTCCAGTTCTTATGGTAAATGTCTCCATAAGTTTTCAGACCTTCTACACTGGTGACAAATCACTCAAGTAAGATCATGAGCAATATATCCCTTTTTCATGGTACTCTTCTTCCCAATTCCCTAGCTAAAGTTGTCATTGAAATGCTTCCTTATCTCAAAATTCATAACTCTTGATCATCCAGCTAAAAAAACTGTCCTATATTGGAATCCTCCCTCATGTTCTCCTCATCTATGAGATCTTGATCTACCACCTCATCCAATGTGTTTAACCTAAAGAGGTTAAATTTGGAATTAATCTCAAATTTAACTATGTCTTGGAAACATCTCACCATAGCTATATCATCCCCAACCATCATTGGAGAAAAGTATTAAAAATCGCTAAAGTGACCAGAATAGTCCATCACAAACATGATCCCAAAAGTCAACCACCTGAACTTAGTAACTCCCTCCTACCTCATCATCTCTAGATAGAAATTATCCAAGAACTTCACCAAGACGTCCATCCATAACATATCATGATCATATTCAGTCTGAGCCAGAATGTCCCACCAGTACATCACTGATCCTCATAGAATATAAGTATCTAACATGACCCTCTTCATAGAAGGAGTCTCTAAATGGTCAAGTATACTCTGTATAGACACAATCTAGAACTCATCTCTCTCAGTTCCACCCTCTTCAGAAAATGTATGAGGGTGATGACACTGAAACTCCCTCATCAGATCAATCATTCTTTTCAAAACCCCCTATGGGTCTCTTTCACTAATTTTATGAAGTGAGAAATGTTTTCTTGGAACTACTCTCATACTTCCTCACCCAACAATATATGTGCCTTAGGTTCTAATACTAGTGATATATCTCCTTATATGTCCTTTTGTCATCCTCTCGACAAGAGTCTTCATGAAGGCATATCACTACAATTATAAACACACATATTAGTTCACATAACATTGTATTATCAAGTTTACATAAGTGGAAAATCCAAAAAGGCACAATATGTATTTTTCCCTTAAACCCCGCCACACTATGGAAACGAATGCACAATCACTACATTTAACCAAACTACATCTAGGTAATGGTATCAAAGGTTAAACCCATTTTATGTTTCTCATTTAAACACTAATTTATTCAAATTTTACATCATTATTTCCACTTTCAATATCATATTGGGAACCATTTTCAATTTAATTACATAAGAAAGGAAAAACTATTCATACTCAACAACTTACCCAAAACCCATTTTCGAATGAATTCATAAAATTATGGATTTCAAAAAATAATATTAAGGGCCAATAATGATGCATTAATACTCATATCTCATGTCATACTATTCTATGAGTCAAATATCATAAAATCTCACAAAATATTATCACATCACACATATAGTACATCTCCCAAGGTGAAATAATATCCAACAGTAACAACATGAATCAATAAAAAAAATCCCACCATGGGTACATGGGTTTTACCCTGTATATGGGTTTTCATTCCCTAGAATGGGATCATGACTATGGATCGAGTCTTCATAGTCTTTGGTCTTCCTTTCCCCAATATCAAAAAATAAGAAAAAAAAACTCATCTGATACCACTTTGTGACATCTCAGTCTGGGTGCCACACACCAGTGCTTGAGTAGGTGGCCACATGACCTCAAGCATGCCTTCCCATGTGAAAGAGGCTACTGACTAACAATAAGGGTATATTATCAAATATTTTGAGACTATACCCTCTTTATTGAAGTAATATCATAATATAACAAAAATACAATAAGAAAAATATTATATAGTCATAACCAGAAAATTTCCAAAATCATATGATAACTAAAATAAGAAATAAAATATCAAAACTGAATAGTATACATGTCATGATAATAAATATAAAGTGTCAATAAGAAAACCAAAACGTAAAGACATTAAAAACTCTCAAATAGAGAATAGAACCATGTCTGTTCCATCAACGATGCCCCATCCCAAATTAGTTGTCTAACACAAGGCCTTTTCTCTTATCATATCTTGAAAACATGAATTCTATTGGTGTGTCTACTAGGAATCCCAATTTGGGTGTGAGTAAAACTAAATAGAAAACCACCAATGCTTTCTAAAACAATATCTAGTCAAAACATTGTATGCAGTTTTTTAAATAATAAATACTTAATAAAGTAAAAATGTACACATCTATTCAATTACTCATTCTTTAACCACATAAAACCTTGGGTTTCTAAGGACACCTGAACTCTCAATACTCAATTCAGCTCATGCCGTCATGTGAACTATCCCCTAGGAATATCATATAATTGAATTTTATTATTATTAATTGTTATTTCATTCCACACTATGGGATTTTGATACATGTGACCTTGTCCCACCCATGTTTATCGCATATAAATTCCATTATTACCATTCAGTATTTAAATTCACACTATGGGATTTTGAGGTAGAATATAACATCCCACTCATTAATATCACATGTGAATGCCACTACTATAATTCATCATTTCTTATCACTCTATGGAATTTTGATACTGCAGACTATGTCCCACACATGATTATCTTCTTAATTAATGTGCAAATTAATTAATCAAATTCCAAAATTGCATTCACATTTAATCACATTTATTAATTCAATAATTAATTAATCAAATCAATTACATGAGAGGATGGTGCTGCAAACTAGGTTCCGGGTCGGCCTCCCCCAAGGCGATGCAATCTAGGGTTCTGCTCCACAATGTCTTTCTCCGGGCATCCTCTCGTGTCAGGATCCTCAGTTGGAATCAGGGCTGAACAACGTAAGGACCCAGAGGTTGCAGTAATTTCGTCCTAGCATACCTCTCTCATGGAGGATTCTCAGCAAACGGGGGTTGAGGATGGGGGACAAACAGTCTCGGAAACAACATCACGGGATGCGTCCGAGAGACCTGGATCTCAACGTGATGGTAGGCGGAGTTAAAATGTTGAAAATACAGGTCAAGCTGTAAGGATTTCAAGATCCTCAGTTGAGATATGTGCGGAGCAGCATGAGGTCTCGGCACCGGTAGCTATTTCACCCAAACCTATGAAGAGTTATTCTCAGTGAGTAGTATTTGGGAATGGGAAGAAAATGGCTTTGGTTACATGTGATGCGCCTGAGGGATCTAGACCCCAATGTTAAGGTGGGAAGTGTCTCTCTGTTGATATTTTAGGTGGAACAACAATGGATACTTCTGATGCACCTACAAGACCTGGTTTACACCGTGAGTATGGGTGGTGTTACTCAATTGAAGTCGTGGATACTTCAATAAAGGCTAATGGGGTCGAGGCACCTCATGAAACTACTCAAGTAATCCGCACCCATGGTGTTCTGGATGAAAGTTATTCAATTAATCAGTCTTTTTCAATCTTTAAAGGAGTGAGTGATACTTCCATTCGAAGAAAAGGGAGTATTGCACACACCAAACATGATCCCACTGTGGTATCTGAGTGACTCAAAATGGGTGAGTTCTCAATTATTGCTCACTTATTTCTGCCTAAAGGCTCTTAGCCAATCAGAATGGATGATCTCACAGAACAAATTTCATCGATTTGGGGGTTTTCATCCAGGAAGTGTGTATCGCTAGGAAGAGGATATTTCCATATGCTCTTCCCTTCAAAATAATTGAAAGTCTGAGCCTGGGGATTTGGTTCAATATCACTCAAACCTGGTATTATTCATTTGAATGAATGGGATAAAAAATTCAATCCCTTTGAGGTTGGTAACTCCACTACTAAAATATGGGTATGAGTTTATGGTTTAAATTGGATTCTCTGGCACCCTAAAATCTTGTATGACATTTCCCTATTCATCGATATCCCAATCAAAATTGATAAGGAAACTGAAGTTTCTCGTTTTGGACACTTTTCTAGATTATTGGTTGAGGTTGAACTGGGGTCCACTCTTGTTAACAAGGTGATTCTTGTAACTGATGATGATATTATAGAGCTGGAGATTATTTATGAAAAAATCCCAAAATTCTATAAGGAATGCAGTGTTATTGTTCATGACCCATCTACCTGTAGGCTCTCTATAGTTTGTAGCTTTTGTGCTTTACGTGGCCATGACGTGAGCAACTATCTCAAAAAGGGAAAAACTCTCGCTCAAAAAACTAATGTTCTTCCTTAGCTACAATGTCCTTGTAATAGTGATGACAGAATGGGAGATGAGTACACGACAGATGGGCAGGGTGTTGTTCATGAAAAGGGAGACCACCCGAATGCCTCCACCTCTGAAAACAAGACGAAAACTTGGGAAATTATCTTTTCTGAAGAGGTGAATGTTTGCATCGCAGATACTTGTAACATAAGCAAAGTGAATGAAGAAGTATTATTAGAGGTGGATCAATAGCTCTCATAGGAAAGATAGAATGCTTTAGGTAATATAAAAGGTAAGCACATTATTGAATCTGATTCTCTAGTCCTTTCTAAACCTTCAAAGCCAACTGTGGATAATGAAGAATTTTAGATGGTTTCCTACAAGAAGGAAAAACCCCTAGTTTCCACTTCAGGGGTGGTTGAGATTTCGATTGCAGGTAACACTGAATCATTATGTAAACATATTATAGGTGACAATGAGAATCAGGATTCAACTCGGACATATCCTATTGATAAAAAGAACCAGAATATTGTGGATCCAATTGATGCAATGGCCATTGAAGTAAAGGTAATACCTGTGGAAAAAGTCACCTCCCCTGACAAATACGAGGAACGACAAGAGGATAACTCTGATTCAGAAATCATTAATGTAGAGAAACTTTACAATAGGCTTCAAGCTCTTACTTCAAGTAAGGGATGATCGAGAGGCCGAGGGTGAGGTTGTGGAAGAGTTGACTGGCATGCGCTTCCGGAGGAAGAAAAGCAACTAGGTGAACGACTATTGAAAAAGATCGGTAAGTAGTTACTTATTTGGGTTTTTCCTTGTTTTCCTAAACTCTTTTCAGCTACTTTATTTTTTACTTTCTTTTAATAAAAGTGGTATCTGCCTCTAAGAAAATCAAATCAATTACATCATTCAATTTATCAATTAATAAATAAATTTTTTTTGATAATCACGGCAATCTCTAATAATTAATTTTATAATTAATTATCCAATCCGAAAACATCAATATAACAATAATTAATTTAAACAATTAATTAAAAAAATTTAAATTTTATAATCCCCTCCATTCCCATTCATTAATTCTATGATTAATTTATCAAGTTAATAAGTCTTAATAACTCCACAATTAATTCAACAATTGATTATCCCAATCCAACAATCCAAATTCTCAATTTCACAATTCCCAAAATTAATTAATTCTCTAAATTAATTAATTAAATCAATAATTCAATTTCTAAACATCCAATAGATATTCTAAAAATATATACACATAATTGAAACGTGTACTTTGAAATTTGAATTATAGACCACCTACCTCAAAATTGGGGAAGAATGCTTGCCGATGAAAAGACCCAATTCATATAAGATAATCAAATCAACTACGATATAATAGATCTTGAAAAAAAAACTAGCATCAAGATCAAGCTAAAAACCTAAAACTATTAAAGGTTCCACACCATCATCAGAAGAAGGATAAAAGGAATTGAACTAAAGAAAAAATGTCTATCCATGTATCCAGCACCAATTTTTAATTATAAAAGATGATGAAATTGAACCAAATCTACTAAGATTCACCCTTTGGTTGGAGGAGGAGAGTTGTTGCTGAAAACATTTGAGAATTAAGTCTCACATCACATTTAAAACCATAGGCCAGGAATTTACATGGTGTGTAATATGATTACACATCATCTAAATGTTTTTAATGGAATTTGATGAAAATATAATCACCACTGATTTATTTTATTAAAACCCTAGAACTATTACATGATTTGCAATTCATTTTCATGGCTTGTAACAGTTTTGTAGTGGATTTTTAGCCAATTTTTAATTTTAACAGTTTGAAACTCTTTTAAGATTTCTCATCTCACCTAGAACTCGTTAAACACTTAACCCATTTATACCTAGACACAAAACTCAGATACAGACACACCTGAAAAAACAAAGGATCTTACAACGGGGTCTATATTTATATGATTTTTCTTAAAATGAATTATATAATTTTCCATATACCATAATTATACTAGTAGTTCGACCTAACTATAGGTATAGGTTTCCAAAATCCATACATATACCTACAGTTTACTAAACCATTTTTATCAGTTTCCATATACCATATAGATGTCAGATTTTGACTAAACCATTGGTATCAGTAGCCAAAAAATCTTACCTATACCATAATTTGGGTCAAATAATTTTTTCTTGTGTTCATATAGAATAAATATTCTAACAGTTTGACTAGATTTTTTGCATAGGCAACCAAAAATAGTACATGTACTAATGGTTTAGACAAACTATTGGTATTGGTCTATTGGTATAGTTCATAATTTTAGTACTAATGTGTGAATAATTATTGATTATGGTTTAACATCTTATCATAATGAAAACCCCATTTTATAGTTAATGAATTATAGTAGGAGAAGGGTTTGGGGCTATCAATCACTATTAAGAGATTTGTTCCACATTTCTAGATGGAAATTTTTTTAATGAAATGTGTTGTAATATAATAAATTTACATATTACATGATATACTACACACATATATTTTTGAATTTCATAGTAACATTAATTGTGGGATATTTTAATTGATAAATATATTCCTTTTATAAGTAAATAGAATTTTAATATGTTACTTTTTAATAAATTATGTAACATGGTAATAATGTTAGTTTCAAAAAAAACTAAATGAGTAAAAAAAATTAACTTATAAGTCTCAAGATGAGATTATAAGATATTTTTCAATCATATTAGTTGGTCTGGACTATCAAAGAAAAGTACTGCTTATGTGTTATGATCATATAGGATATGAACAACATAGTCACATCGGGGGGCATTGATTATATCATGTCATGCGAGTAAATTTTTTATCATGATACTTGAAATATATTGAGGAAAAATTAAGATAACATATTAAAGAATTATTTTAAATAAATTAAAGATTTATTATCACTTATTTCTTTATTCAACCAAAGGATTATAAAGAGACTATTTACATTTTGAAGATGGATATAATCACTACACTAATAAAAGTGAAATAATTTTTTCTTCATGATAAAATTTGTTCACTTGATTTGACCATGATTCATTCTTGTGAAATTGAGAAGTAATATTCCAAATTATGATTTGTATTAAATAATTTGGGATAGTGAACCTACTCTAAAATAGGTACAAGTAATGTAATTTAGTGTATTTTGGTACACATCGTAACATTATTATTGTATTCAAGTCGGATTTTTTCCAATGATGGTAAGCCATATAAAAATACTAGTGCCTTTTTATTTTATTTATTTTAATCATTGTATAAAGAGATATATGTTCCTAAAATAAATGGAATTAAATTAATGGATAGAGTTTTTTAACATGATAAACATGCATTCACATGCACTCTCAGGGTATCATTACTATGTGAGAATGACATAATATATTATTTTTCATCTCCTGAGTACATATATATATTATACATTGATTATATATCTCCTTATAGTAATGTTAAAATTATTATTTGAGTCATACAGTTAACTTACAGAAAAATTAATATGCTCTACCCCCTATATAAAATGAATATCAATATAAACTATATATCTTCCAATAATTATTGATCATCCACTAACTCTTAAATCTAGTTCCCCATCATTATAAAATAAAATATTTTTTTACACTTTTTATTTCAAACTACATAGAATAATTATATTTCTATGCATCTATGAAGAATACCCACTCTCAAGATTCATGTTTCGTTCAGTGATGTTTTCAAAAAATTGAACATTAATTAAATTAGGTCTTTCCAAATTTCTATTTTAAATATTATCTCTAATTGAACATATAATTCTCTTAAAAATATACCTAACTTATAATCTTGGTTCAAAAAGTATAATTATTTTTTAATTCTAAAAATACAAACGTATTCAACTCAATTTTTTTTATTTTTTTCCATGTCAATAAAGTTTTAGTGGCGATGATCTCATGTGTGTAGTAGAATTACCTCTATACTTATCTAAATAATGAAAACCAAAAAAACAGTTCAATGAGTAAATAATTGATGTGTATACATTCAAAACAAATCATATTATAATTTCAAACATCGCATCATAACCCCATGAGGTGACACATTTTTCCATAACAAAACCACTATTTTAAAAATAATTTCTTTTGAACTATTTAATGAGGAACTTCAATAGCATAAATAATTTATTCCATAAAAAATTAAATTACTATATTAATTACACTAAAAATATTATTCTCAATAAGTATAAAAGTGAAATCCCAAAAAAATATTATCCATTATCTTTTTAACATTGAATAATAATAAATTTATCCACCTTTTTAGATACCATACTCATTTTTCTTACCCTATCAACAAAATCACTTCTTAATTTAAAAATATATCAATAAATTAATATTTTAACATCAAAATTCATATATATTTTACTGTAAAACTCTAAATCATAAATAATCTCAATCATTTTACTTTTTTATTCAATAATTTGATTTGGATCGATTATTATTAAGTAATTAATCTTATTTTTTCCTTCAGATCAACAGTACTTAGTTAAATTTACCAACCACTAATTATTTTAATTATTTATCTAGTGACTTAATTTCATCCTCTGTTATTATTATAAATTTATTTTATTCACTGGTTACATTAAAATCATTTTTCAGTCTTTACATTGATTATCATGTAACTCTATAGAACACTCTAGATTATCCTAAAGATAAAAAACACCCTCTACCTACTATTTCTCTACAATATTAACTTTAATTTATATTAACATTACTTTATATAATTACAAGACCATGTTACATTTTATCCATGTATACATATGTTTCATTATCTTCTATTTCATCCACATCACTATCTATACCAATATACAAAAAATTAATTTTTCCATGTTCCTGGATCTTTTAATTAATTTTTCAAGGTATTTATTTATAAATTCTTTATTTTGTGTTTTTTTATAAAAATTATTGTCTTAATATTTTATGGGTATCTTAATATAAATGTTATAATGACGTAAGATTTATGTAAATAAATATTAAATATTTCTACATGATTATTAAAAACATGTTGAAAAATCTCAATAGTTGATTGTAAAGTTTTAATGTATTTATATACTGGACTAAAAAACTTCTTATTTATTGATTGATATTCAGCATCTCCCATAAATATCTTCCCACATAATATTCTTATTAGAAATACCCTAATTAAGGTCCCTATTAATAACCTAGCGAAATAAAACATAAATAAGTGTGATATCAGATGATAAATAAAGGTAAATGATGGACATATCAGTGATCATATTAGTATAACACGAGCATGAGGATATATAAACATGAGAATAAAATTTGAAAAATCATACCCTCAATTTAATAAATCATAAACTTGTGTAATGGTATAAGTAATATAAGTTCATATGATAAGAATCATAAACAAGATCAATGATATCATAATGTTGGTGTAATATATAGATGCATGTAATACACAAAAGAATATAAAATATTATATCATGGATATCCACCAAGGCATTCATAATATGTTATGCTTGGGATAACCACCCTTTAATGTACTCTAGGATGGGAATAAACACCCTTGTACACTCTTTTGGTCTTAGGATAACTTCACATGTACCCTCATTGGGCCTTGGGATAACCTCTCATATACCATTGATCTAAAATAATATTACTTATTGACCAATGAATTATATAGGGATATTGGTCCCACCCATAACATTATACATACATTTTCATTAAATAATATCAAAAAACATTCACCATATCATATCCCTTGAAAATAAATGGTTTTCATAAGACATTTCATTATAGCATGTCCTGTGGATAAGGAACAAGTTTCATAAATTCCATTTCATCATAAATATAAAACATGCATAGAAATAACAAGTCTAGTGAAATTGGATAATATCTCCAGTAAATATTAATTTACATAAAATGATATCACCTTTTATATAAAATGATTTTTAATGATCACACGGATAATTTATTGAGGAAAATAAAAATTTTAATTTGAAAATTTTATTTTTTAAATAAATTTTAATAAAACATTTTAAAAATATTGTTCTTTAAAAAAATTGAATCATAAGACGAAATATTTAAAATAATTGGTCATGATAGTGGGAAATTATATTTATTCTATACATTTTAAAATAATTATTCCTTT
The DNA here is from genome assembly GCA_963277665.1 of Viscum album. Classification (NCBI taxonomy): domain Eukaryota; kingdom Viridiplantae; phylum Streptophyta; class Magnoliopsida; order Santalales; family Viscaceae; genus Viscum; species Viscum album. The sequence goes on from OY728141.1 coordinate 1,286,577,797, forward strand.
CATATGTTTGGTAAAATTAAAATGGTCCTTGTTAGAAAAATGACATTAATATTCCATTTGAAGCATTTTTTTTAAAATTAAAGAAGTCTAAAAATTTCATTAAACGATCATTGGATAGTAATAAAAACCAACTTTAAAACATTTCTTTATAAAAAATTGATATGTAAGAAAATGTTTTTTCGATGGATAGTAAAAATAATGTCAATTTTTTATACAAATATTATTCAAAATTCATGAGTAAATAAAGAAAGTAAAATAAAAGAAACTGATTTATTTTTTTGAAATATCAAAATGAGAATAAAATTAGTTAGTTTATTTAGGGATATGTCATAATATTTTTTTCATTGTAATAAAAATCATAAACAATACTCTTAAACGATTAGATTATAATGTAACACCCTTACCAATTTGGTAACATTTAATTGTAAGACACATGAAAGAATAACATTAAATGAAATGTAAAATTTCATGATAATATATAAATTAATGGTATTATGTTTCAATGGGGATTTATATAAATATCACAAAATAATATAGGTGCACAATAGATTTTATGTCCCAAATAAGAAAAATTGAGAAAAAAATACCTTACCTTAAGTCTCAACTTCTTTTATACACGTAAAAAATCTATAAAATAAAATTATGTTTATTATAAATAAATTATATAACCATAATTATATATATAATACCATATATTATTTACCTATGACCTTTTATTTCCCATTTATTAACAATTTAATGTTAAAATCACATTTTGGGTGATAACTACTTTGTTTTCGAGTGTATTTTGATTAAGTATTTTCATTCTTCTTACATTGATCATGGTTAAATAATTGAAAAAAATTAAAAATTGTATAAATATATTATACATTAATTATATAAGTATTTATATTAATCCATACAATTTAAGGACTAAAAATTAAATAGAGCGTTAATGGACATTGTAGGTCCCCGGTACGTAAGAATGTGGTTTCAATTTTCTCAATGTATAAATGAAATATTTTTAAAAAACATTATTAATCATATATAATAATTTTTATGTCATATATATCACATATTTTCATTAAAACTTCCCTTATTATATTCTATTTAAATATTAAATCAATAATGAATCACATCTCTTCATGATGTAGTTGTATGTCGTACAAATGAGTGACGTTAATGTATTCCCACTTATTGTAAAGAGATAAGGTATAAGTGATATTATAATTAGAAAATAATAAATATTTCTTAAATATAATATAAATATGATAAATCTTTAATAATTTTCATACATGATATGTGGTGATGCGAAACGAATTACAACAATTCGTGAGGTGTTAGTACGCCATACACATGATCGAAAGTTTCATTTTACATTTTATTTAAGGTGAGATGGATATAGGTTGTGATATAAAAATAATAAATTCATAGTATATATTAGTTACTGGTGTTATAAATTTGGAATTATTTTAACAATAATGAATACGAAAAGATAAGAATTAAAAAGAAAGTGTTTAGGGAAGCCATTACCATCTCACAGAAAAACATTATTTGTATCTCTTATTAAGGACCCTAGGTTCAGACTTTTAGGGATACCTGAAGATCCATAACATTGATAATTATTTTTGGTATATATTTTCTTGGGTTTTTTAAAGAAAAATTACTTTTCAAGTGTGAATAAGTTAGGGTAGAGGGTGTCTTTTATAATGGGGGAGGATTATCATTTTTTGTAAATACCAAACACAATTCAATAATGGGAACTAAATCTCACCCAAAGTCTCTCAAAAAAATTTATATAATGTATTGAAGGGATTATATTTTATATCACCACATATATCACATATAAAAACTCATGTTGTAAACATGTTATTCTTTAATATCTCAGTTTCTTTAATTTTACCCTTTTTTCTATGTGTTAACTAAACATTTTATCTATGTAAATTTTAATTTGAGACATGAAATAAAATGAGTTTTATTACACAATTTATATCAACTGGTTATAAAAGTTAAAAATAATTTATAAATTAAAAATATTATGTGTATGGAAAGTTAATTTTAATAAAAACATAAGGATCACACAAAACCCATGTTTTCCCTTTACTAGGGTATTAGGGTTTTTACCATTTTGTGGTAAATATAATTATTATAAAAAGGATAACTGGACTATGAATAGAATGTGATCTATATTATTAAAAAAATACCAAAAAATTATATTATGTGATTTTTAATATTTTTATATCATTTAATATAAATATTATTTATTATAAAATCACATTAATGTCAATTTTGACACAATTCCTTTAATTTGAATTTGAAAACATCAAGACAAATACATAATTATAATTTATAATTTTAATACTAGTATATCGGGTTATATAATTCTAATAAATTCAAGTAATACAATAATTCATTCATTTTATATTACATTTATCATTTTTAGTATCATTGATTTTATTTTTTTGTAATTAAATTATTATTTCATGGGCGTTTCTTAATCATTTTAAGTAATTAAATAATTAATAAAAATGAAAAATACCCCAATGTATGCACTTTTTTATTATAAAAATTGACATAAATATTCATTCACTTATTTATTTATTCTCTATGTGAACACACAATTGAAATTCTAAAGCAAGTGTCTAGCATGTTTTCTTTTCATTTACTTAAATTATTATATTGGTCAATTTTCTAGAAAAGTGCCTCAAAATAACATACAAATAGATCCTAAGTTAATAATGGTCTAGATATGTCTATATTATTTGTATTGGATTAGTTTTTATGAAAAATTAGCACTTATATATTTAGTTTAACCACCTCTAAACCTATTTTAACCTTAAGAGTGGTAATTTATTTTTAATGTTTTTACAATTTATTTTGGAAAAAAATTATTTTTGAATTATTATATAATATTTTTTGTTATTATTAAAAACAATTAATCCATTTTCCAAATACCATTCAAGGATATAGAAAAGTTTAATTTAAAATTAATTTTACATTGGCGACAAAAAAATGGATTTCTAAAAAGAAAATTTTTAAATTTTTAAAATGTTTTTATTCCAAAATTCAAAATGAAATTGATTCCAATGACCAATATTGAACTAATTATATTATAATTAAGATAATTTTCCTTTTAAAACCATCTTAAGAAAACACCAACTTTATAAATTCATTAAATCAAAATGCAGTTTTCAATAAAAATTCATAATTTTTACTATTAGTAAAAAAATTAATAATTTCAAAAACATCACAAATTTTCACTGAAATATAATTTTTACATGTATATTACAAAAATATTTTTTTATCAAATAAATTTTCTAAAATATGATAATTTTAAATTTATTTTTTTTAACACAATAAAATAAAAACTTTTTTTGTGAAAATATAATTTTCGAAACATATAAAGTATATACTAAATTTTTTTTACTTGTTTAAAAATATGACTTCTATATATATTAACATTATATATAATATTTTAAAAAAAAATTATTTCTTTTCATACCAACATCTTGAATAGCTATGTTATGATGGTCTTTTTTAAATAAAAGTATGTCACTGTTCGTTAAAACTCAATTTTTCTTCTAACACAATCAATCAAAGAATTACATTAATTTGAAAAATAATAAAAAACTATATAGGTGTTATATTATCCCCCCCCCAACATAAATAAATTTGTTCCCCGCAATTTTATATCAATATTGATAATCAAGGGTTTTACATTTAAAAATTCATTTGTAGAAAAACCACTTCATAAATGGGTTGATAAAAGATCCACTTAAAAAGAAAGGAAAGGAGATATATGAAGTTCATATGGAGAGAAATATAACTATTTTTAAAAATTGGAAGTGATTAGTGGTGTGTGAAGATATGTACATGGTATGAAATAATTTCTATATACAATTTATCACTAAAAATCGAGTAATCATGAGAAATTTTAAGACCATAAAATCATAAACTAAAATGGTGAGAAAAATACTATCAATTCATCAGAAATAAAGGTAAGAGGATAACATTTTTTTTCAATACCATTCTTCTAAAATTTTATTTAATATTTTCTATCATGATATAGAACATTATAAAACATATTTACTTTATATATGTTTCTTTAAAAGTCACAATATCATTTTTTGGTTGTTCTACAATCGATTTCCTCTTCATCTATAATTCCAAGAAATGAAAAATAATGATTAATTTTTCATAGATAAAGCCCTAAAATTAAATTTTTATGGATCCTAAAATCTATAGAATAATGATATGTCATTCCTTCTTTTTTTAATTATCAATAAAATAAAAACTATTTTCACAAATTATCCAATATAGATAAATCCTCATATGGTGAAATAATATATTAATCACTAAGACCTCTTACAAGGTTATATAGAAACCATTCCATAAATTTTTAACATTAATACCCTTCCAAAATTCATTAAAATTTAAAATCAGCTTCTAGATTTCTAAAAAATTATATTAACATTAATTTCATGAATATCATTATGTATATCTTAATTAGAACACAACTATGTATGAATATCTTGGTAATATATAATCCTAAACTATGGTAATAAATATAATTATCATAAAATTATAATTAAGTCATACATACTTCTACATTCTTTAAATAAAACAACATATTATTTAATATATTCCTTAAATCCCAAAAAGTGGTTAATTACATCATTGATAACATAAACCACTTTTTCATCAAATCAGTAACCAATTACAATAGAATGAACTCTATCCAATTTAATTTATATATATATATCATCTTTTTATCCCATAATAATTATCTCAACATAAGGAATATATTATGGTTTATATTTCCCTTAATCATGTGTTTTCGATAAAATATCATCTTGACATTAAGTTTCATTTTCAGGTCATTAATACCATTCAACATATACTTTCAAATCTTTAATGTAAAAATTATATATAAAATTACTCATATATTTAATAATTAATACAATAAAATAAATAAACACAGCAATCACTCTATATCAATCACACTATATCATTATTAAACCATTTATTGGGCTGCATTTTCATATTCTTTAAAATTGAATTTTCTTATATTGTAATTTGTAGTAACTTCATCATCAAAAAAATTACTTTTAAAACCTTCATGATCATATTCTTGATAATTCCCCCAAATAAATATTTTTTTATAATGAAAATAATTTCAATATTTATAACATTCAAACATTGAATATTCTTTAGGGTACTATTATTCACATTCATTGCATTTACGGAACATTTTCATTTTTATTCATCAATCACTCACTATATTCCCTTAGTATCTACACATAAAACATATTCTTAGTCTATTATGACATAAATTGGTTTGATTATTCACACATTCACAATATATAAGAAACTGAATTTTCATTCTTCCATGGTATCCTACACCCAAACTCTCAATAAACTATATATTTATCTTATATGGTGAGTCTATGAGTTTTTTATGGTGAAATTTGGTAACCATATATCATGAAAATTATTAGGCATAATTAAAAGATCCTTCACTACAGTAATCATCACATTTTATTTCTCACCAATAAAATTTCTATCAATTTCAACATTAACTCTATTCATTTTAGTTCTATGCAATTACTAAAGCTAAAAATAATAGTATGAAAAACAATATTCATTTTTAAAACCGCATAATCATGAATTTTTTTATAGGATTTGTAATCATGAAACCTTATTTTCAATCTAAGACAGATTCGATTTAAACTATTTCATTTATATTCATCGTCAATTAAAATCCTTAATGACGGTTCATAAGGATTTTTTTAATTTACAAACTATATCCCTTGAGAGTTTTAGGCTAGGTAGGTAGTAATGACTACTATCATGCACCAAGTGAAATTCAATTTCATCTCAATGCGCTATTATCATAGTAATTACCCATAGGTAAAAATAATCCATATACACATATACTTTTCTAATCTATGATGGTATGTAAATTCTTGGAAACCACTTTCTAAATACATCACCAAATTTCTAGGATATTTTCCTATACTTAGTATTATCTTTATAATTATCCATCGAAATATCCCTAGAAAATCCCCAGACATATCATTAGTCATATCCTTAGATATATCACTTGTTTTTTATTTTCAATGTTTTTTGAAGGATTTATAAACCTTTTGTTTCATAGTTACTATAACAACTATAACATTATATACAATAATAATATATATTTTTATATTAATATTCAATACGTGTCACAAAAACTAACCAAAAACTCTAGAGAATTAGTGTATTTGGATACAAGATATACATTATTTTTATTACATGAATTATCATAAGCATCTCCCATAAATATTTTTCCATATATTTTTCTTCTTAGATATCCCCTAGTTAAAATTATTCTTCATAACCTAGGGAAATTAAACCAAATAAATTGTGAGATTAGATAATCAGTAAGGGAAAACAAGGGAGGTATCTATGATAACATAATTATAACATGCGAATAATGGTATAATAACGTGATAATAGCATTTAAAACCCCATATCATATATATCATATATAAAAACATGGGTAATGTTAAAAAATCATAGTATTTTATAAAATATGAGTCATAAAGGAATCAATGAGCATGACCCATGAGATCTAAATGAAAAAATAAGATATATATTTGGGGAATACACTTATGAATATAAAAAATTATCTCAAGGATATCCAAAAACACATTCATAACATGCTAGGTTTTGGAAAACCACCCTTGTACCTACTTCAATTTTGGGATAATAACCAAGGTACCCTTTTTCAGGCTTGGGATAACCTCTCATGTACTCTCTTTTGTGATGATTATAACCTCTCATATACCCTTTGATATCATATAACATTAATCATTCCCTAATTAATTGTATGAAGATAATAAGTTCCACCAATAAAATAATCTATATATTTTTGTTGTATAATATCCTAAAATATCATCATATCAAAACCCAGAAAAATAAATGGGTTTTATAAAGTATTTCATTATATCATATCCTTTGGGAAGGAAACATGATTCTTAAACAATATATCATCCCAAAAAAACCATATAATTAATGAATAAAGATAGTTCAGGTGGATAATATCCCTAGTAAAGATAAATTAATATAAAATAATGTTATATTATATAGAAAATTATTTTTAAAGATCACATAGAACATTTATTGATGAAAAAAAACCTTTTCAATTTGAAATTTTCTTTTTTAAAACTAAAAATTAATAAAATGTTTCCAAAATCATTTAATTTGAAAATAAAATTTTAAACATATAATATAACCATTAAAATGTTTTATGGTTAGGATAGATGCAATTAATTTTCATGTTTTACACATTAAACAATGATTCCTTTCACATTTTTTGGTAAAATTAAAATATACTTGGTTTGGAGAATTATTTTAATATTACTTTTAAATCATATTGTATAAATTAGAATAAGGGTAGTAACATAATGACCTAGCCTTAAACATTACATAATCTAGTAAATTTCATTATAATTCACTTATTTACATTCCAAGAGATATTTTTAGTTTAGTTTTTTAGAAAATTAGGACATAATTCATTCATATAAAATCACAAGAATATTATGTGGGTTCTTCTAAAACAATATCCATTTAGTTCATAATACATATTATTTTAATAAAATTATGAAATCTTTTCATGATATGTCTTCACCACATTAATCTTAGATTATCCTTTTCTCTTACCTTCATTAAACCCTTTGAATAACATTTTAAAACACGGGATGAGCAAAAAAATCTCAACAATAGACATAAAAAGAAAGAGAGAAATAGTTAGTACATTAATACTAATAAACATATGAAATCAATTTCCCACAACCATACTTCTCTCCAAATAAATATCATATAGTCACTTGTTAAAACATAAGATTCTTTAAAACATATAAAATATAAATCATTCCATAAAGGTAATGTGGGGAAATAAAAACATATGATTTTATCTCTTAGAACTATCATATGATTTTTAAACCTCAGAGATTTCATAAAATGTAAACCTCATGACTACCTTATGATGTAACCCTCATGGCTACCTTTTTGTGTAACCATCACCGTTACACTTGGATTTACCATATGATGAAACTCCAACATAAAAATACCAAATTAATTTGAGGGAGAAATATGTCCCACACAAAATTATAAACAACTAACATGAATTAAAACGTAATAATCGAGTGGGAATACTAAAAATTATTCTATATGATTTTTTGTAAAAATAGGAATTTAAAAGAGGATTTTTAAAGTGAAGTACATAACAAATATCATATAATTGAAGAGAGAATTGATAAATAGAATAGAATATGTATATAAAATATTGATACACATAATTAAACATAACGTAATTAAAATTAATTTTTCAAATAATATTAGTACCACAAAATCAATAAAGTAGATGGTTAACCCAATGAATGGAAATTGGGATAATAATTCTCTTACCTCTGGTTTGTCTTAATTAAAATGCATTCAACCATCCTGTATAATAGTTTAAAGGGTTTTATTCATATATTAATGAACCATATTCATATTTATAATCACTTATATGATATTCTTAAAACATATTTCCAGTAATTTATTAATAATATTCTATTATTTTCAGTGATTTGGGTTAATTTAATTCATGGATTCCATGGTTGGTTCATTATGGATTTTCTTTTAGAATAGAATAAAAACTCTAGAAGTGAAATGATATTGGTTTTACTATGATTCCATGATTTTAAATGAAATAATATATCTTTTTTATTTCTAATATGAGGATGAATCATTAGATAAAACATTAATGAGAATGATTTAATTTATTTTGGAAGGTTTTTATGATCATCAAGAAACTTATATCTTTTTAATCAATATCATTTTTATATATTGGTTTCATAACATTAAATAAATTATAATATGTTTAAAAAATATTATTTATCCAAAACAATGGTTTAATTACCATCCATGAAGGCACTAATGAAAAATTAATGTGTATCGTCCATGATGGTGGTAAATCAACACATCACAGATGATGTTCTCATTTTTTGAATAAAAGGGAGATGAGTTGAATATTGATTATTAATTTTTCTATATACATGATAAAATTTTAGAATATATATGATGCTAGAGTTTTATTCCACTTGGATAAGGGGAGTCGAATAGAGTATAAGAAAACAAAAATAATTGAAAAAAATAAAATAAAATGGAATAAGATTTTACCTGTTGAATTATCCTCTATGAGAACCTCTTTACGACCCTTGTTTTTGGGATTTTGTGTGAATATATGGATTTGGGAATGGGTAAGAGGATTGGGAAGTGTTTTTAGTAGAAATTAAACAAACTATAGGGCCTTGAGTTTTGAGAAGAAGAGGTGGTGAGGGGTGGTATTTATAGTAGAGGAGATGGGTGTTTTCTCATTGTTATATTCATTGATTTATTATTTTTGATCAATAATATGAATAGTTTGATAAATATTACTAAATCTATTAAAATAATGAAGGAGAGTTTGTTATTTTGGGATTACATTAGCCTTACATCATATATGACTCAAAAATTCATGCATTTAGCTTATATCATAAATTATCATATTTTAGTAGTCACCAAAAATTCATGTATTTCAAAAAATCAAAAATATTCACCATTATCATTTTTTGAAATACATAATTCTAAAATTAAATATTTTTTATGAAAATAATTTTCTAAATATGAGAAACTTAATTTTTAATTAAAATCATAAGTTATTCAAAAAATGACTATTTTAAAAAAGTATAACTAAATTTTTCACACTTTTAAAAATTAATTATGGTCTCCTAAAATTATATTATAATCATAAGAAAATAAATTATTAATTTATGAATCAATTTTATGAAAATGTATTTTATTTTAAATTATTATACTAATTATAAAATTATAAATAAAAAATATTGTTTCAAAAAAATACCAAAATTAATTTATGATTTTAAAAAAGATATTTACTTATTCCATGATATAAATATATCATATTATCAATTTTAAGATAAATGAAATTTATTTCTTCTTTCATAGGGTAGGTTACTGTTTTATTGGATAGATTACAATTAGTAATTGTCATGTTATTATTCCTAAGGAGAATTTACTATTCCATATATATGAATTCTTTAATATATATAAATCACACTAATTTCATAAAAAATTATAATTAATTTGACTATTTAATTCCTAGAAGAAAAGAAATTATTTTATATGTACCAAGTTTGTTTAATTCTCCCTACCTTCAGGAAATTTCATCCTCACTATTTTTATTTACTTATTCAACAAGTGATGGTATGCTTCCATCATAGCATTTTCAGATTCCCATGTTTCTTCTTCAACCAAGTGGTTTGTCCACAAAACCTTAACATGGTGAATTGCCTTATTTTATAAAACTTGTGGATTATGATTAAGAATCTGTGCAAGTTTGTCTTTATAAAAAAGGATCTCTTCCAGCTGAACTAATTCTAGGCTCAAAACATGAGATGGATCTAGTACATAATTTATTAACATCGAAAAATGAAAACATTTTGTACCTCGGATAAGCTTAGTTGGAAAGCTACTTGGTAGGTGACTAGTCCAACATTCTCACAAATTTTATAAGATCCAATAAACTGTGGACACAACATTCCTTTCATACCAAAATTCATGAAACATTTATATCACATAAATGGAATATTTTAAATGTATTTTTCATTTATTTTCCATTAATTCTTTGTTTTGTGGGTTTCCCAAGATTTTATGGAGGAATGAGTAAGTTTTCATGAATTGGTCCAAACAGTGAGCTCAATTCCAGTTTTAAAAATAAATTTTGTTTCTTTTATAAATCATTCATTTTTTAAAACATTTCATCCATTCTAATTCCTACTTGGCCTACCATGACCTATTAATACCACCATGTCAATTTGGAGCCTTTAGAAATCCCTAACCATTGTGTATTTGGGTTTTTATTTAAGGTATTGGGCCTGCTCAGAAGCTCATTTCCAGTTTTAAAAATGAATTTTGTTTTCTTAATAACATATTCAATTTTATGGATTTTTCGGTGATTATAAGCCTAACCTAATACCATTGAACCCAGCCGTGCGCCCAACCTCTTTCACTTCTATTTGGAGCTCATATCCATCGCGATTGAGTGCAGAACATCTTAGGGTTTCTAAAATCATCCATATTTGGGGAGGTAAGTTCTTTCCATCATACCTATCTCAATTCTTACTCTTTTTCCTCCATTCTAGTTTCTAAATGACCTAATCATTCTTTTTCGAATAGCCCCATAATTTTGGCCATTTTTAATTTCAGCTACTGGTGTTTTGGGGAGATTTATTAAAGATCCCTCAAGTAAGTTAGTCCATTTCATTCCTCTTTCAAATTGATTGGGGTTTCATTCTATTTGATTATGGTTTATTCACTTTTCCTTGAAGTACTAAGTGAACAGGGGGGGTAAGGTTTAGAACCTAGGGTTTAGCCTTGGGTTTTAATAGTCAATTATTTTGTTTTTAATTTTGTTCTAAGCCCCTCTTGATGAAGTGGTGGTGCGACTTGATTTTCGCACGGTGATTCAAATATTATCATTAATTTGGTAGGTGATTATTTTTGGTATGAAATATTTATGATCTAGATGCAGTTTTTATAGTATTTGAATGTATATTTAATTTGAATTTTTCTTCCAAAATTGGTTTTATTTGCAATTATAAAAGCAAATGAAGTTTTACTGTCAATTTCATGTGAAATTTGGGGGTTTTCAAATAATCATTTTTTTGGTTACTTAATGAATTTCCTATAATTATTTATTTGATTTTATTGAACTTTATTAGGTATTAACAAAAAAAATTCGATGTTATTATCCTTTGGTTGTTGCTGTGAAATTAGTTTAGGGTGATGTTCGTTAAGAAAATGGGTTTTGAGTACCCATTTGGTGTGGAATTAGGTGCTTTACATGGTTATTCTATGTGATGCTTATTAGGGGTTGTTTTATAACTCATGTAATGGGTATAAAGAAATGTTTAAGGTTATTTGAATTCTATTTTGGTTAATTTCAGTATGAACTTGGTGTTTAAGTGGGGTTTTCAAAGAGTTTTGGGTGCAAAACAAGGAAAGATTTGGAGAAGTTGTTTTATTGAAACTCTATGTGTTTTGTTGTGTGTTTTAAATGGTATAGAATGTGTGTGGATACTTTATTGGGTTAATGTTTCCATTAGTGGTGTTTTACATGAATATGGATATGTTTTGAAAGCTGAAATTGTTTGAGCACAAAGGGGGAAGCCCAGGTCCCTAGGTGGGGCGGATGTGTACTAGTACGGCTGGTGGACCAGATGGGTTTTGTCCCTGTTTCAAATAGAATTTGGATAACAACGACTCTAACTAAACTATGTGTATTATTATTAGTGACCACTAGGTTATGGGTATGTTCCCTACTAGTGGCTCGTGCAGGAGAATGGATTTACTATGGTTACATTACACCGAAGTATGAGGTACATGGGGCTCGAGACTATCTAGTGCTTATGGGTGTTCCCGATTTTTTTGATCATTGGGTTTGTGGTATTTTCCCTTGTATTGGGGTGTTTTTAAAATTAAATTATAGTATATAAAATTTCTATTTAAATGTGTAAACATTATGAAAATTTTAGCTTGAAAACTGTTTCCAATTGAAAGTTTCATTTCTTGAACTTTATCACTGCTTTTCTTTGCGTATTAAAACTATTTGCTTTATCACATTGTATTGCCTTATCATTGGAAGAATTGGGTGTTATACTATTGGGATTAGAATCACACCCTACGTACACCCCTTGGGTGTAAGTAAACTTTATTTTTCTTGACTCAGGTGAAGTGAAAGCTAAGGGTGATGGCGGTTCAGGCTGTTAGTCCCCATCCTTGGGGTGAAGTTGTGGAGACGGCTTGTGGGAGATGACCCCTTGTTGTGTGGAGTCTGTGGGGATGTCTTGATACTATATTTATTTGTATCTGGACCACTTTTATTGTCTTTAAACTAATGTATCCAATTCTGGATTTTTCTTAAGACTTGTTTGGCTTGAAAATTTCCGATTTATATTTTGAATTGTTTTTTATGTTTTATGCTTTCATACTCGGGTAAATTATTCCCAAACCTAAATTAATGATACCCAAACACTTTTTCAATCCCGTGGGGATAGAGAACGCCCTTCGGGTCTTATCACGGGCCGGTTTTGGTGCTGGTATTGGTGGAAACCAGATTCGGTTTGTGACAAAATGTTATCAAAGGGGGTTAATGTTTTTGGGTTATATTGCTCTTTTGGGATGAGTCAGGACATAAATGAGCTAGGACTGTTAGGGATTATGGTTTTGGTTGTGATTAGGGTTTCTATCCCGCACCTCTCATGGAATACCTTGAGTCACCAAGGGATATTGGAATTTATGAATTGACTTCACTTCTAGGTGAGACGTGTGGGCTGCAGACCACACGTGGACATCAGGCGGATGTGGAGTAGTTGTTTCTTTTATTACTGAAATGTGTTTAGTTTATTTATATTTGATGTATTTGATTACAATTTTCATAATTGTGGTATTGACTATTGTTTTGTGACTATTGAATTTTGTAGCAACATGCCTCCCCGGAAAGCTCATGCGCGCCCACGGGAGGAAGCTGGAGAGAGTTCTCCCACACCGACTGATCAGGGGCTCATGGAGGTTGTGGTCTTGGATATCCAAGATTTGGGACAGGGACCAGATCCTACTCCTATTCCTATTAGTTCAGAAGAGATAGGTCCTAGAAAATATAAATCATAAGAGTTTCTGAAAAACAACCCTTCTACCTTCTGAGGTAGCTTAGAACCCCAGGAAGCAGAAGAATGGATCGAGAAGATCTAGCATATGTTTGAGTTTCTGGAAACACCTGAGGAGATCAGGGTGAAGTGTGCCTCCTTTCTATTAGAGTTTCCCAGCCGTAAGTGGTGGGAGTCAGTGCTTCAGGCTGGGAAGAATGAGCAGATGCACTAGATATATTTCAAGGTCATCTCCAATAAACAGTACTACCCTGAGGTGTTGGATTATGCTAGGTCCAGAGATTTCATGGACCATGTTCAGGGTAATCTATTTGTGATGGAGTACGCCAACTGTTTTGCTTAGTTGGTCCAGTATGCTCCAGAAATCATCTCTAATGAGCAGGCGAAGGCCCAGAGGTTTGAGAAAGGATTGTGACCTGAGATATGCTCTCAGGTGTTCTTGTTTAAGCTGAGGACCTATGCTGATGTCATTGATCATGAGTTCATGGTGGAGATTGATAGGAAAGGAAGTGCTGGTTTCTTTGGTTCAGTATCAGTAGTGGGCAGTGGCAGCTCCTCAGAGAAGAAATGGAAGCGGGAGGAACATGTGAAGAAAGGAGGTGGCAGTTACGGCCACTCTTACAGACAGTTTTCATCTGTGGCTTCTGATGCGAGATTTTTCATGTGCCACCAATGTGGTAATCTAGGTCACATCTATCCATCATTCCCACTTCCTCTGAAGCCTTGTTACCATTGTGGAGGAATGGGTCATTTACAGTGCTTCTGCGGTGTGTCACGTCCACTTCCGAGTGGGGAAGGTTCAGTGGCTTCAAGAGGAGTGCCAGCATAGTATGAGACATCGAGGATGGAGGGATCTCGATTTGGTGGCCATGGTGGTTGGGATGGGTCATATTTTGGTCAGATTTAGTTCAGGGCACAGACACAGACTAGTGGTCATCCTCAGGTAGAGACCGGGCATCTCCATGCAGTGGATAAGGCACCGATAGGATCAAAGGCAGGACCGTCGACAGTTCGAGGTACTGTTTTGATTGCATCTTCTATAGATGCTACTCTTTTTTGTAACCGTGCCTCTATTTAATTTATTTTTTCCCTTTTTGTGGACATTCTGAATTTTTTAACTGATTTGATGTCTTTCGCGATGGATTTGGTGACACCGCTGGGAAAGAAGAAGGAGTGGGGCCTCAGGTGCCCCTTTTGTGTGCTTTCCGTGTTAGGGGTTGAGATAGAGTGAGACCTCCTGGTTATAGATATGGAAATATTTGACATAATACCTGGAATGGATTGGATAGTCCACTTCCAGGCACATATTGATTGCTATAGGCGGTGAGTGAGTTTCACAGCACCTGGTGGGAGTCGTCAGGTTTTTTTGGGATAATGGGATCCTCGGTCAGGTTGCGCAGGACATCCACTCCCAAAGTTGGGATGTATTACCATCCAGTTATCATCACTCATTCTATAGTATGATGGTATTTTCCTTGGAGGTTTACTACCTCATGTTGTGAATGAGTTTTTGGAGGTATTATTGGATGATTTCTCAGGTTTTCCCCCGAAGCGGGATGTGGAGTTTTCGATTGATCTGGCATCGGGAACACAGTCGATATCTCTTCCCTCTTATTGTATGACCCCCACTCAGTTTAGGTAATTAAAGCTATAGTTTTACAACTTATAATACAAAGGATTCATTCGCTCGAGCGTCTCTCCTTGTTCCGCTGCTGTATTGTTCGCGAAAAAGGCTAACGGATCCCTCCGGTTGTGCATTGACTACTAGAAGCTGAATAAAGTATCAATTAAGAAAAATTACCCTTTTCCAAGAATAGATTATTTGTTCAATCTGTTTAAGGGGTAAATTTGGTTCTCAAAAATAGAATTTCATTCAGGAAATCATCATCTCATGGTGAAGGATCCAGATATACCAAAGACATCCTTCCAAAGCAGGTATGGCCACTTTGATTATTTGGTCATGCCCTTCGGATTGACCAATGATTCAGCGGTCTTTATGGAACTCATGAATAGTTTGTTTCATTAGTATCTTTATTCCTTAATTGTGGTGTTCATGGATGACATTCTAGTATACTCTAGCTCTGAGGAGAAACACGAAAATCACTTGAGGATCATCTTGGGAACTTTGTGGGATCACCACCTCTATGCAAAGTTGTCAAAGTGCACATTCTGGATCAGGGAAGTGAGATTTATGGGTCATGTGATCTCTGATCAGGGGGTTTCACTGGACCCCAAGAAGATTAGTTTGATTATGTCATGGGAGCAGCTAAAGAATGTGTTTGAGATTAGGACTTTCCTTGTCCTAGCTGGTTATTACAGGCGATTCGTTCGAGATTTCTCTTGGCTTGCTTCACCAATGATCGCCCTGACCTGAAAATGGGTGAATTTTTTATGGGGCTCAAAATGTTAGGCATCGTTCGAGGAGTTGAATATGCAGTTGACTACCGCCCTCGTGCTAATTTTTTCAGAGGCTGGAAAGGGATATGTGTTCTATTGTGATGCTTCAGGTATGGGTCTTGGGTGCATGATTATGTAGGATTATCACATGGTGGCGTATGGCTCTCGCCAACTCCGACCACATGAAAATAACTACCCAACCCATGACATGGAGTTGGCTACGGTGATGCATGCTTTGAGGACTTAGCATCACTAACTCATTGTGGAGAATTTTGTGGTCTACTTTGATCACAAAATCTTGGCCTATATCTTCTCGCTGAATGACCTCAACTTGAGTCAGCGTCGTTGGATCGAGTACTTATAGGGGTTTGACTTTGACATTGCATATACCCTAGGAAAGGGTAATGTGGGGGCCTATGCTTTGAGTAGAAGAGTTCCAGTGCAGGCTTTGAGTAAGTCTAGTGATGAGTGGACTTTGATGGGGCTCTTTTCTCAGATGCATGTGGAGACCATGGAACATAGTGGAGGGGCATTCTTGGTGAGAATCCAGTTGAATCCTTCTCTATTGGAGTTGATTCAGCGGGAACAGCCTAGTGATGATCTTTGTCAGCGGTCAAAGTAGTTTCTTCATGGTGGTGAGACATCCTCTGATTGGTCATCGTCTCCCGAGGGCATCTTGTGCTTCAAGGTCCGTTCAGTAGTTCCATTATCTCTACGGAAGGTGGTGATGGAGGACAGTGACTAGTCTCAGTGGGTTGTCCATCCAGGTTCCACCAAGATGTATTATGATGTCTGTCGGTAGTTTTCATGGCCTGGTTTGAGACGAGACATAACGGACTTTATGTCGAGATTCTATACATGCCAGAAGGTGAAAGTAGAGAATCAAAGGCCCTACAGTTTTCTCTAGCCATTACCCATTCTTAGTTGGAAGTGGGACGGGGTCTCCATGGACTTCATTGTTGGCTTACCTCATAAAAATCGGGGTAATAATGCCATTTGGGTGGTGATTGATCATCAGACCAAATCATCCCACTTCATTCTGATCATAGATATAGCTAAAGTGGATGAGTTGAGCCCTTTATATCTTCAGGAGGTGTTGAGGATCCATGGAATTCCATCAGTATTTGTCTCAGATAGAGACCCCCCATTTCACTTCTTGGTTCTGGGAAGGCATTCAGAAGGCCTTGGGGTCTCAGATTAAGATGAGCACGGCATACCATCCTCAGATGGATGGTCAGACAAAGTGGGCCAATCAGATTTTAGAGGACATGCTTTGTGCATGTGTCTTGGACTTTGGAGGTTCTTGGGATATCCATTTGGGGCTAGTTGAGTTTTCTTATAATAATAGTTACCAATCCTCGATTAGAATGGCTCTTTTTGAGGCGCTCTATGGTCGGCCATGTCGGTCCCCCTGTGTTGGGCTGAGGTAGATGAGACGTCACTGTTGGGGTCGAGCCTTGTGCAGGAGACTTCTGAGAAGGTCAAACTAATCAGGAAATGCTTGTTGATAGCTCAGAGTCATCATAAATCTTATGTTTACCGGAGGCGTCAAGACCTAGAGTTTTCTATGGGTGACAGGGTATTCTTGAAAGTGGCCCCTCGTCTGGGCCATCGTCAATTGGGGAAGAAAGGGAAGCTGACACCATGATATGTTAGACCTTTTGAGATGACTGAGCATATTGGAAATGTGTAATACAGGTTATCCTTACCTTTTTAGTTGGCATCCATCCATGATGTCTTCCATATCTCTCAGTTTGAGAACGATAACCCGGATCATTCCCATGTGCTGAGTTGGGAAGAACTGGAGATAGAGCCAGACTTGTTAGTTTTTGAGTGGCCAGTGAAAATAGTGAACTTCCATGAGAAGGTGCTTCGAGGGAAGTCTATTGCGTTGGTCCAGGTTCATTCACAACATGGTAATGATAGACATGATACATTGGAGTAGAAGTCATGGGTTGAGGAAGAGTATCCATTCTTGTTTTTCGATCAACATCCAGGTTGACTTTATGAGACTGAAAGTTTTCATAGTGGAGAGAATTGTCACTTAAATGGAATATTTTAAAGGTATTTTTCATTTATTTTCCATTAATTCTTTGTTTTGTGGGTTTCCCAAGATTTTAGGGAGGAATTGGTGAGTTTTCATGACGTGGGCCAAACCATGATCCTAATTATAATTTTAAAAATAAATTTTGTTTCTTTTATAACTCATTTGTTTTTAAACATTTTTCATCCATTACAATTCCTACTTGGCCTACCCTGACCGATTAAGACCACCATGTCTATTTGGAGCCTTTAGAAATCCATAACCAAGGTGTATTTGGGTTTTTTTTTAAGGGATTGGGCCTACCCAGAAGCCCATTTCCAGTTTTAAAAATGAATTTTTTTTCCTTAATAACTTATTCAATTTTAAGGATTCTTTAGTGATTCCAAGCCTCACCCAAGACCATTCAATCCAGGCGCGTGCCCAGTTTCTTTCCCCCCTCTTTGGCGCTCATATCTATCTCGATTGAGAGCAGAACATATTAGGGTTTCTAAAATCGGCCATACTTGAAGAGGTATGTTATTTCCATCATAACTCTCTCAATTATTACTCTTTTACCTCCATTAGAGTTCCTAAATGACCCCCTCATTCTTCTTATACAAACCCTAGAATTTTGGCCGTTTTCAATTTCAGATATTGGTGTTTTGGGGATATTTCTTCAAGATCCCTCAAGTAAGTTAATCCATTTCATTCCTCTTGCAAATTTCTTGGGATTTCATTCTATTTGATTAGGGTTTATTCTCTTTTCCTTGAAGTAACATGTGACTAGGGTGGTAAGATTTCTATCTTGGGGTTTAACCTTGGGTTTTAATGGTCAATTATTGTGGTTTTAGGTTTGTTATAATCCCCTCTTGGTGCGGTGGTAGTGCGACTTGATTTTCGCACAGTGATTCAAGGATTTTCATTACATTGGTAGGTGATTCCTTTTGGTATGAAATATTTATGATCTAGCTGCTGTTTTATGGTATTTTCATGTATATTTAATTTGAATGTTGCTTCCAAAATTGGTTTTAGCTGCAATTATAATGCAAATGAATTTTTAATGCCAATTTCATGTAAAATTTTGGGGTTTTCATATAAAAAATTTGTTGGTTCCTTAAGAGATTCCCTATAATTATATAGTTGAATTTATTGAATTGTATTAGGGATGAACAAAAAAATCAATGTTATTATCCTTTGTTTGTTGCTGCATAATTGGTTTTGGGTGACGTTCGTTAGGAAAATGGTTTTTGAGTAACCATTTGGTGTTGAATTAGGTTCTTTACAAGGCTATTCTATGTGATGCTTATTGGGGGTTGTTTTATAACTCATGTAATGGGTTTAAAGAAATGTTTAAGGTTATTTGAATTATATTTTGGTTAATTTGAGTATGAACTTGGTGTTCAAGTGGGGTTTTCAAAGAGTTTGGGTGAAAAACAAGGAAAGATTTAGAGAAGTTGTTTTATTGAAACTCCAAGTGTTTTGTTGTGTGTTTTAAATGGTATAAATTGTGTTTGGATACTGTATTGTGTGGATATGACTAGTAGTGGTGTTTTAAATGAAAATGGATATTTCATGCTAAAATTTTTTGAGCACAAAGGGGGATGTCCGGGTACCTAGGTGGGACAGATGTGTACTAGTACGGCTAGTGGACCAGATGGGTTTTGTCCCTGTTTCACTTAGCATTTGGATAAAGAAAACTCTAACTAAACTATGTGGATAATGACTAGGGACCACTAGTTTATGTTTATGTTCCCTACTAGTGTATCTTGCATGATAACGGATTTACTATGGTTATATTACACTAAGGTATGAGGTACATGGGGCCTGAGACTCTCTAGTGCCTATGGGTGTTCCTGATTTTGTTGCTCATTGTCTTTGTAGTATTTTACCTTTTATTGGGGTGTTTTTGGAAGTTAATTACCTTAGATAACATGTCTATTTAAATGTGTGAACATTCTGAAAATTTTATCTTGAAAACTATTTCCAATTGAAAGTTGCATTTCTTGGATTCTATCACTCCTTTTCTTTGCGTATTAAAACTGCTTGATTTTTCACATTGTATTGCAATCTCTTTCGAATAATTGGGTGGTATCCTATTGTTATTAGGATAACACTCTAATTAAACCCCTTAGGGGTTAGTAAACTTTATTTTTCTTGACTCAGGTAAAGGTAAATCTAAGGGTGATGGCGGTTCAGGGTGTTAGTCCTCATCCTTTGGGCGGAGTTGTGGAGATGGCTTGTGGGTGATGACCCATTGTCGTGTCGAGTCTGTGGGGTTGTCTTTATACTATATTTATTTGTATTTGGACCACTTTTATTGTCTTTAAACTAATGTAACCAGTTATGGTTTTTTCTTAAGACTTTTTTGGCTCGAAAATTGCAGATTTATATTATGGATTGTTTTTAATGTTTTATGCTTTCATACTCGGGTAAATCTTTCCCAAACCTAAATTAATGATACATGGGAACTTGTGCCAGCCCGTGGGGAAGGGGAACTCCCTTAGAGTCTTGTAACGGGCTAGGTTTGTTGCTGGTATTGGTGGCGACCAGATTCGGTTCATGAAAATTTCCATCATGAGATTCTATGAAAAACATAATCACATACCTTAGAATAAATGTCTTTCCTCCTAGTATATTCATAACTTTTCTTCATGAAATAAGATGTCCTAATGTTTTGATGGAACATATTTACTTTATCTGTCACTTTCTCTACTAATTTCAGTCCCATCAACCTCCATCCCCCGACTTCATCCTAGAAATATGGAGTTTGAAACCACTTTCCAAATAAATTCTCAAAAGGTTACATCTGTATATTTGAATGAAATATAGTAGTATAAGAAAACTAAACTAAATAAAGATGTTAATCCCAACCTCCCTAGTAGTCCATTGAACAAGCTCAACAAATATCCTCAAATTTATGAATTTATCACCCATTCAATCCTTCAAATTGAGGATGAAAGGCAGTATTGAAATTTAATTATATACCCAATGACTTTTGAAGGCCTTAACAAAATTTAGAAGTGAACCTGGGATCACGAAAATATATAATGGAAACAGAAAATCCATGTAACCTAAAAATCTATTTTAGGTATAATTGATAAAGCTGGTCTAAAGAAATAGTATCTTGAATAGGAACTAAACGTGCTGATTTAGTTATTCTGTCAACAATAACACAAATCACAATGTTGCCTTGAGAAGTATTTGGTAGTCCTGCCATGAATTAAATAGATATATTAACCTATTTCCACTTTTTCACTCATAAAGGATAAATCATCCCCTTCAGTAATTGTCATTCTGATTTAACCTATTGACAAGTCAAACATTTCATGGTAAAATCTACAATATCTCTTTTCATTCCATGCCACCAGTAATACTCTTGATTTTCTCTATACACCATTGTACTTCTAGGATGAACAAGAAAAACTGAAAATTGTGAAATTAAATTAAAAAATATTTATTCAACATTGAATTCCAAGGCACCCATAATATTTTCTCAAAGCTCAAAACATAATATTTATCAATATTAAATTCAAATAACTTACCCTTTTCATATATTATAATGTTTTATTTAACTCCCCATATTCTTTCTGCTCTTTCTTAATTCTGTATGATAGACATGAATACAGATAAACCAGAAATAATGAAGAATAATTTCATAAACCAACAACTTCCAATCCAAATTTCATCAAATAATTTGTCAAGGGGTCTCGTTACTAAGGTAACAAGGTTAATGGTGTTTGATTTTTTCAACTCAAGGAATCTTCCACTTTTTTTACTTTTACCGAATAATAATTGATCATGAAATCATAATCATTTATCAGTTCAATTCATCTTCTCTACCTCAAGTTTAAATCATCTTGAGTGAATATATAATTAATAATTTTATGGTCAGTATATATTTCAGATTTTCCTTTATATAATTGATGCCTCCATATTTTCAAATTGAAAACCACATATATTAATTCTAAATAATGTGTAGGATAATTAAACTCATGAGGATTTAGTTTTCTTGAATCATAAGAAATTAACTGATCATTCTACATTAAAACATAACCATTTCCCTTCAAGAAAGCATCACTGTAGATGAAAAATTCACAATTTTCGGAAGGAAGGTCCAAAACTGGAGCATTTACCAATCTCTTCTTTAGCTCTTGAAAACAAACATTATAATATTTTGTCCAAACAAATTTAACCCCTTTTTGTATTATCTTAATTATTGGGATAGTTAACCATGAAATATTTTTAATAAACCATCAGTATTAAACAATTAATCTATGTAAACTACAAATTAATGTAACATTTTTTGGTCTTGGCCATTCATCAACAAATTTGTTTAGTGGTATCGGCTATTATTCCATCCTTATTTACAACATTCCCAAAAAATGAAATATATTACAACCCAAAATAAATTTTTTTAAATTTTCAATTTAACTTATTTTCATTGAGAGTTTGAAATAAAATCAATAATTTTTTCTCTTGATCCTCACAACTTTTTGAAAAGACCAAAATATAATCAACAAAAACAAAACCAAAAATATCCAAATATTTATGAAATATTATATTCATAAGATCCATAAATACAAAAAGGGGAATTTTTCATACGAGAGGGAAAAAAAATATCATAATTCCCATATCTAGTATGAAAATCTATTTTGTAGTTGTAATCTTCGTTCATTTTCAGTTGATGGTACCTGAATATCAAGTCAATTTTAGAAAAAAAACTGAACTCCCTGGATCTGGTCAAACTAGTCATCGATATTAGGAAAAGGATACTTGTTCTTAATAGTAATGTTATTAAACACTTTATAATCAATTAAATGTATCATGGAACTATACTTTAATTTAACAAATAAAACATGAAGACCCTATGGTAAAGTGCTTGGATGAATGAAGCCTTTATCAACCTATTCCTACAACTAATTTTTCAATTCAATAAGTTCTACATGAGCCATTAAATAAGGGTTTCTTGAAATTGGATTAGCATAATGAAACAAGCTAATAGTAAATTAAAATTCTCAGTCAGGTATAACACTAGGAAACTCGTCAATAAAAACATCTAAGTATTCATTTACCACTAGAACATCAGTAGTCGAAATAGTTCCCTTGTTTTCAAAAATATGATAATGGTAACTTTCATTTTAATATTTTAATAGTTTCATATCTTTTGGATATGTTATCAATTATGTGGTTTCATTATTGTATAAAAACAAAAAATCTTTCTAAAAATCTTCCTTATCCCTAAAATTAGTAATAGTATGACAAATATATTTCCAGTCCATACCAAGAATAATATCAAACTATATGAAAAGAAAAATAGAAAGGTTTGCAGGTAATTCCTTTATAAAAACAATAAAAGAAATATTCTTATATGTCCTTTTGCTTTAATATTTCCCCTAGTGTTTTAACCGTAAGTTTTTGTCTCATTTATTAAAGTGAAATTTCTAATTTAGTAGAAATAATGGAATGTGTAGACCTCATATCAATCAATACATTTGAAAAATATATGTAAAAAAAATGTACCTGATACCGATTTATTGGATGGCATGTCATCTACAAACGTAGTCACAAAGGACTTCACTGCACATTTCTGCTTATAATTTGGATACTTTCCATCATTTGGATCTTTCTTTGGGAAGGTATTTTCATAATGACCCATCTCACCACATTTAAAATAGTTAATAGTATTCTTATCAGAATTAAACTTATTATCATTTTAATTATAATATCGGAACTTATATAAAATCATAAAATATCAAAAACACTCCCCAGTTTTGTGAAGTCATTCCCAGGAATCTTTTTACCACACTTTTATCAAATTAGAAATGGTGCATTCTTAGCTTCATATTTATTTGACTGATTCTTACCCATATCTTTCCATTTATACATCTACTTATTCTTGTTTTCAAAGTATACATGATCATAAAAAACATAGTTTCTACCCTATCAGAATATCATTCATGTTTCTCCAAAAAAATAATTTATTGGAGGAAAATTCCCTCTAGTATCTGGGAATCTATCTAAATTAAAAAAATCATTTTTCAATCAAGATCCTATATAAGACTTTTAGCATTCCTTTCCAATCACGTAAAGTTTTCTTCATACACATCAATTGAATCCTCATCCATTTGTTTCAATTAAAAAAAATTATTTTCCATAATTTCTTAAACAACCATAGAAAATATATATTTCAATAAAAATAATTTTAAATTCACCCCATTCCAAGGCATCAAACTCCTCACTATCATTGATTTTCATAACCATTGACCACCACTTGTTAGCTTCATCTTCAAAAAAATAAATGAAAATACTATCCTTTTGATATATGAACACCTCGTAACATCAAATATCTTTTCAATATCATTAATTCATCCTTCAACTGCCACTAGGCCAAAAGATCCCTTGAAACCTAGAGGGTGTTTCCTTATAAAATGTTACACTATCATCGTGTTCCTTTTTTGAAGCCAGAGTTGTTCTCTTGAATAGATTACACCATCATTTATATAATTAAAAAACTGATCAAATACATTTACAAACTATTCAGTTCCAATTCTCACCATTCCATGTTTTTGGATTTAAAAACATATCATCCTCTCAATGCCTTCCTACATCATATCCCTTATTTCCTCTATAGAAAACCTTTTTGTATAGATGTGTTGTAGATGAAGAAACATGGAAATATTCAAATTTTATATAATTTCGTTATAAAATTAAGATAAAAATCATTTATTGTATTCTATTAACATAATCATAACCCCTAATATTATCTAAAAGATGTTCTAATACCAACTGTAAGGACCCAAACTTAAACATTACAAAATCTAATAAATTCCATTATAATCCACTTCTTTCCATTCCCAATGATCTTTTTTTATTAGAGTGATTACGAATTAGGACGTGCTTGATTCATATTAACAAAAAATAAATAAAAGTTGGAACTACTAAAATAGTATCTATTTCTTTCATAAAGAAAATGTTTTTAATAAAAACATGAAATATTTTCATAAAATGTCATCACAACATTCATATTGGCTTCTCCTTTTCTCTTACCCATTCTTAAACCCTTTGATGTTTTTTTAAAAACTTGGGATGAGAAGAAAAATCTTAGTAAGGGATATAAAAGACAATGATAGAATCCATTAGTACATTAATTCCTCTAAACCTGTGCAATCATTTTCACAAAGACATACTTCTCACCTAATAAGTTTCATATATTTACTTGTGAAAACATGAGATTCCATAAAACATAAATAATATAAATAATACCATAAAGGTAACTTCAGAAGTTACTTATTAATATATTAACCCTTAAAACTACCACATGATTTCTAACACTTACAATTTTCTTACAATGTAACTCTCATTACTAAATGACGATGTAACCCTCACGGCTACCTTATAGTGTAACCATCATAGTTACACTTGGATTAATCATTCGGTTAACCTCCAACATAAATGTACACAATGTGTTAGATGGAGATATAGATCCCACCATCCAATTAAAACAAATTCCATTAACTAGAACATAATCATTAAACAAGAATACTAAAAAACATTCCTTTTGATTTTTGAAAAAATAGGAATTTATAAGAGGATTTTTAAAGAAACATTCCTTACATATATCATACAAATAAAGTGAGAATTGATAAAAATAATGTAATATGTCTATAAAATGTAAATAAAAATAATATAACATAATATAATAGAAATTAATTTCACAAATATTCGTATTTACACATAATCAATGAATTTTATAATTAACCGAAAGAATATGAATTGGTATAAGAATTCCCTTCCCTACGGTTAGTACTACTTAAATTGTGTTAAAACCTCCTATATAATAATCTTAATAGTGTTATTGATATATTACATTTCCATTTTCATATTTTTAATTTTTTATATGATATTATTATAACATATTTACACTCATTTATTAATAATATTCTATTTTTCTAGTTTTTTAGGTGCATTTATTTCATGGTTTCCATTGTTGGTTCATTATGGATTTTCTTATCGAATGGAAGAAAAACACCTGAAGTGGAATGAGATGATGTTAATATTTTCTATAATTTTAAATGAAACCATATATAGGTTTTTATTATATTTTAGTATAATTCCTTAGATTAAACATTAATGAGAATGATTAAATTTATTTTGGAGTTTTTTATGATCATCACAAACTTATATCATTTTATTAAATATCATCTTTATATGTTGGTTCCACAATATTTAATAACTTATAATATATATAATAAATTAATATTTAACTATAATAATGGTTTTATCTGTTTACTTTAAGGTGATAATTAAAAATTAAAGTGTTTCATCCATGATGGTTGTAAATCTACACATCTTGGGTGATATTCTCATTTTTAGAATAAAAGGGAGAATAGGATAGGTTTGGTGATGAATGTTTCCATAAATGTGATAAAAATACATTATATATATGATAATGGATTTTTAATTATACTTGGATAATCATAGGTAAATATTATATATAGAAAAAAAATTGAAAAGAAAATAAATGAAAATGGAAGAGGGTTTTACCTCTTAAATTCTGTTCATTGAGAACCTCTTTAAGGCCCTTCATTTTAGCGTTTTTGGTGAGACCATAAGGTATTGGACAAGGGTATGAAGCTTGGTAAGGGAATTCTGTGGACATTTAATGAACTATAAGGATTTTTGTTGTGAGGAGAATAGGTGGTGAGGGGTGTAATTTATAGCAGAGTAGAGTGGTGTTTTCTCATTATTATATTCATTTGTTTATTATTTTTGGCCAAAACTATTAATAGTTTAAAAATTATAACTAAATATATTAAAATAATGATGTATAGTTTGATATTTTAGTCTTACATTTTCCTTATATCATCTATGAATCTAATATTCTTGTATATAGCTTATATCGTAAATAGTTATATTTAACTATTCATGAAAAATTCAAGTATTAATAAAAATTATCAAAAATTCACCAAACCCATTTTTCAATATGTAAAAATAAATAATGAACTCCATTTTATCAAAATAATTTTATAAATATGAAAAATAAAATATTTATTAAAAATCATAATTTATTAGAACAATACAAATTTTAAAACTACAACGAAATTTTTAACATTTTGAAATTTTAATTAAGGTCTCATAAAATTATCTTCTAATAATAAGACAATAAAATATTAATTTATTAATCTATTTTATGAATATATATTATTTTAAATCATTATATTAATTATAAAATTATGAACACACATTTATGTTTTACAAAAATACCAACACTTAAATTATCATTTCCAAAACATTTATTTACTTATATTGTTATATAAATATATCATATTTTCACTTTTAGGATACATTAAATTTATTTATAATTTTATAGTTGATGTTACTATTCTCTTAGAAATATTATTGTTCCTTATGGTAATGTTGTTATTCCTAGGTTCATGTAACTATTCCATCAATATGAATACCCTAATTTATATAAAATCCACTTATTTTATTACACAATTATAATGAATTTAACTATTTAACTACTAAATTAAAAGAAGTTATTTTACGAGTACCTAGGTTGTCATAAATAATATCTTTTAAAATTATTGTAGAGTATTAATAACATTCTTTTAATAATTTTATTGAAAACATGAGTATGGAATAAAAATGATATTTTATAGTGAAGATAAATAAAATTCATGAGTTTATTGAGAGACATATCATATTATTTTATCATTGGATTCATAAATATAAAAATCTTAATAAATGATGAGATCATATCATAAAACCCTTACCACTTTTGTAACATTGAATAGTAATCCCCATGAAAAACATAAATTAAATAAAACATAAAATATCATGATTATAAATAAATTCATGAAATTTTATATCAAATGTTTTTTATGTACACATCATAAAAAAAGATAGGTTCATAACATAATGTATGTCCCAAAGAATTCAAATTAGGAAAAAATCATTTCACTTAAGTTTTGACATCCTTCATACAAATTCAAACCTCCTATATAAAAAATATTGTTTTATTATTATTATTTCACAAACCTATACATATATATACTTAATAAAATATTTTATTTATTATGAATTTTTATTACCTGTTTATTAACAATTCCCTATTAAAATTATTATTTGGTAAATGCATTCATTTTTTTCATGTATGTTTTCAATTTTTTTTGGTCCTCTTACATTGATCACAGTTCCATCATATAAAAAGTTTTAACCATAATAAAAGTATCATATATATTCATTATATATTTTTTTAGTGTAGCCCATTTAAATTTGAGATAGAAAATAAAATTCACCATTCATTTAGATGGTAGGATGTACATATACATGAATGTTATCTCTATTTTCATGATGTATTAAATGAATTAAATGTAAATAATATATTAACCTTCTAGAATATTTTTGTATAATATATATCACATAACTTTAAAATAATACTTATTTATTTCCAGGAAAATCTAATGAGAAAAATGAATCAGATCTCTTCATAAGGTAGTAGTCTGCTATACACATGATTGACACTATCATATTCCAATGGATTGGAATTTAAGAAGGTATGTATGGTATTATAATCATTTAACTATAATAATTTCATAAATATTGTATTTATATGATAAATCCATTGTAATATCCATATGTGAGAGGTGGTGATGGAAACAAATTAAATCAGTTCGTGCAATGGTAGTCTTCAAAACACATGATCGAGAGTTTCATTTTTCTCATTTGATGGAAGAGGATATTGATATAGTTTATTACATAAATCATAGCAGTATATGTTCTATACTCTTTTTATATATTGGAATTGATATAACATTAATTAATGTGGGAAGAGAATAATTTAAAAGAAATATTTTAGTGAATACAATTATCATTTCTTTGAGACACATCTGCTGGATCTCTTATTAAGGACAATAGAATTGGAATTTTGTAAAGAATAGTATAATGATACAGTCATAAAATACATTGACATAACATCAATTTTTCTATGAACAAAACAATTAAAAAAATTAAGGCCCAATGATCATATTAGTTTAGTGCCTTTGGAAACATGGGAACGTTAATAATGGTACATGAGTGAGCTAAATTATATCCCATCAGGTTCTTACAGAAAATTACTCCTCTTAGACATATAATACAAGAAATATATCTTTATAAACTTGTTAAGGGGTTATCTTAGTTTCTTAGTAAGGGTAAAAAAGGGATACATGCAATCCAAAACAAGAGCATAAGGGTGTGATAACATGATCATGAAAATATAATATAATACCCTACATATAAAATATCATATACATGAATCATCGAATAAAGCATTAACATTCATAATACATGAATCATAAAGAAATAAATAATCATAAACCATAAAAGTATAATATATTAATAATACATGGAATTGTGGAAGACACATAATCATATATAATGATTTCCATAGTAGTCAATTCGTCGTAACCAATTCCATCTTAGTGGATAATTTTCTTTACTGAACCGGGTTCACACCCCCTTTCGACCTTGTATTATATACCAGAGTTCACTCCTCATTCCAGCCCTATAATATTGAACTAAATTCATTTCTCATTGTGGCCCTATAATACTAAATTGAGTTCATTTCTCATTCCATCCATATCTATATCAGGAGATTAAATTATTATCCAATACATTCAATAGAGATATAGGTCCCACACATCTCGTAGTGAAATCATACATACGTGTACCACAAGATCATATATAATCATATCATAACCCATGAAATTAAATGGGTTTCATAAAAATGTAATAATATCTTCACATGTGGTAAAACAAGGGTTTCATAATCATTTCATCAAAGCATAACTCGTGAAAAAAAGCGGGTCTCAAGATCTTATAACTCATGGAAGATATGCGGGTTTCATAAACATCATTCCATCAAAACATAATCCATTAAGAAAAATAATATTAATGGAAACATTGAATAATTTCCATATAAAGTCATGAGTAACACCAAGGGATGTTATCTTAGATGGAAAATAATTTTTAAAGATCTTTTGAAAACATTTCTTGTAGAAAACATCATTTCTTCATTCAAAAAGGATTTCTAAAACAAAAACATCTTTGAAAACCATTTTATTTGAAAATAGATTTCAAAAAATATAAATAAATCTATTAATACCATAAAAAAGTTTTAGGAAAATTTTTTTCCTTGAAAATTATCTTCATGGATCATTTCAAAACAAAATCAAATCATTTTTAAAAACATGGTTTTTGAATAAAACAAATTTCCAACTAAATAGAGAAATATGGACTGATTTTTATAAAAAGAATTATAAATTGTCCTTAGTACCAAATATTGTAAAAATTTTACTATTTTATGGGTTTACCTTGAATAAAATAGGATAAGAAAACTCATGGGTTTTCTTGATAGATGGAATATAATATTTCATGAAATAAATCATAAACATGAACAATCTTGAAAAAAGATGAGATTGTTTCAATAAAATCTTATTACTTTTTAACATGGGATCATACTCTAAATGTAAGAAAACAAAATTACATGAAGCTTAAAATATCATTAAAATAATTATATCCATTATATAACGTGATGAAGTTTTGTATATACACCTCGAAAAAGAATTTAGGTGCATAATAAAACATATGTCTAATGGAAGGAAAATTAAGATAAAATTATCTTACTAATTTAGTATATTTATAAAAATTAACCCCATTAAATAATGATCATATAATGGATATGTAAATATCCATAAATTTTGGTATAATAATCATTTAATAAATCCATGGGAATTATTCACACCACAAAAATTAAATGAAAGGTGATTAATGCATGTATCTCATGGAAATAAATGTGTAATGAAATACCTTTACCTTGTGACTTCACTCTAATCATACTCATTAAACCCTCCATTATAATAAATAAAAATTTATTATACATATATATCACAGAACAATATTCTTATATTTAATACCATATATTTTCTGATTATGAATTTATATTACCCTTCTGTTAACAATTCCAAGTTAAGGTTAGACTTAGGGTAATATTCGCATTTTTTCGCATTTGTATTAATTTGTTATATATTTCCTCATTATAATTATATTAGGACTTAAATAATGTAAATTTTGATATAAATATCATTTATATTAAGTATATGTGTATTATAATAATTTATATAATATAGTATAAAATTGAATACAATGTTCATGGAGAAGGTAAGTTGTACATACGCATGAACATTGTTTCGGTTTAATTGTCGTATTTAAATAAAGAACATAAATGACATATATATTAATATAAAATTATTCCATTATAATTATTATATGATATATTTCATAAAATTTCACTAAACCCGTCTTTATTAAATTCTATGTATGGTGTGAACTAATCACATTAATTTGAGAGGGTGGTAGTCCACACTTCCTCAAACAAAATTATCGTATTTACCCAATATAGAAACTATAATGATATGGTTGGTAGAAGGATTAAAGAATAATAAATATATAATACATATAATATAAAACATATATAAATATGTTTTCAATCATAATATCGATGATGAGAGGTTGTATAAGAAAAAAGAACAATCATTGTCTAGTGGGGCGGTAGTTCTCCATACACATAAACAGTATGTTCATTACACATTAATTGGATGTGTATGTAAGTTTAGGTTGGAAACTTCACATTAAAAAATATAAATATATTTATTATACTTTTTATTGTTTTATAATAATGGAATAAAATTAATTGAGGAGTTGGGGAAGTAAAATAAAAGAAACTAACTTGAGGAAGGGTGTAACCTCTTAATTAGGTAAATCCTTTTTGTTTGCACCAAAGGGCTTCCTTGGAAGTATTTCATCCAAATTGGAGGATTAAATAAGGGGTGATTCTTTTTATTGTATTGGTATTACCTTTTCCGAACCTAAGTTATTTTAGTTTTTTGAAGAAATGGGAGAGGTGTTGGACTTTTATAAGGGAGTAAAGGACACACTTTGCAATTTTTAAAACAAGTTAGTTATACCTGCATTTTTACCTAAAAAACAACAAAAAAAGAAACCAATCCCAATAATGGAATTTTTATAAATGAAATATATCCATAAATGGGTGTTGGAGAATTTTATAGGTCGTTTGGGCCCTTAAATTTACTGTTTCTACCCTTGTTAAACTTAATCACTATGATTAATTTTAACTACATCCACTCATTTTGGTTAAAAAATACATTGAACTTATAATAAATTATAAATTATTATAATTCCAAATATTTAATACATTTTTTCAAATTCAAATCATATAAGTGGAATAAATTAATTTAAATTTAATTCCGCAGTCTGGTTAAAAATGTGGGTTTTTAAAAAAACAGATGTTTTTTTATACCTTTATACCCAATTTCAATGTGAAATTGATTTCAATGACCTATATTAGATTAATTAATAAAAATATTATATAATTAAAAATTTATTCCAATTTAAAAAAAGTTAAACATTATAAATAAATTATATGAATAATTAGTTCTAAATTAAAATTTCGTATTATTAACTATTCTTTGAAAAGTTAAATCTTACAAAAAAATAAAAAAAAAATATCTTGACCAATTTTAATCTTTATTTTTCAGTGATGAGGTTTATTTTGATATACTTAATCTATAAAATTTCCAAAATCTGGATTTAAAATGGGTTTTCCATTAGAGGACAATAAAACTACCATTATAAAAATAATAGGTTTTAAGATCAAAAATCTATTTATATGTCTATAAAATCTATTTGAAGAATATCAAAAACAATTGATTGAATAGAAAAAATATATATTAAATTAATATCACTCACTAATTAATTTAGTTTATTAGGGTAAAACATTTACGTGACCATAAAAATAATTGTATTTCCTTTTATATTCAATCAGTTTTCATATTTATTTCTAATTAATTGGTGTCCTATGATTTAATATTATATTTGTGTAAGCCTTGTATTTTCATAAATTAATTAATATTATTCATAAATTATAATTTTGCATCTAGGTTATATATTATTTTACTAAATATTAATACTTTAATAATATATTATTCTTTGGTAAACATCATTCATTCGTGTTACCTAATCCATAGTGGTAAGTCATTGTTTCATTTAACATAATCTAACCTCAATGTTCCATGTAGAGAAATATAAAATTTATGTAGCATGTAGTGCCTGATTAACATAGATTTATGTATAATTAAATCAAAAAATAGTGTTTTAATATAAAATAAACTATTTTCAATTTTGTGAAAAAAATAAAGTATCATATGATTAAATTAATTTGATGAAAAATTATTCAAAAAATATCAAGGTTTTATATTCTACCCTCCATTAAATGAATTTCACCGTCAAAATTCATTTGGGATATCAAAGTTTTATTAATTTTTTATTCATTTAATAGAAACTCACATCATAAAAATAAACAGTACAACATCCTTTAAAAAGGAAATTTATAACCGTAATGATTTCCCATAGTAACACATAGTTGGATTTCCACATAGGAGAACATAGGTTTCATGTGAAAACATGGATATGGAAGATAAATATTACCATCATGTTTTTATATAGATTTATAGATAATGAGGTCTAGAAAAAGTTAACAATCAAAAAGCCAAAAATCTGTTATGACCTAAGGTACCTTCTAATTCATCATAAATGAAGGTACTAAGACAAAAGTTTTGGTTTCAAGATCATTTTTCCTAAAGTTGAATAATTTTCATGAAATGATATTCTTGCATGATTTCAATACAGCATCACCATTTTTTTATTTTTTAATCAACATAACATCTTTCTATAAAAATAATGTTGAACTTTTCATTCCTAAAGTACTAACAGGTTATGAGGTCCATGATATGCCATATCATTTGTCATTATTAATCATCAACAAAAATTATTTTGAACTTGGTATCCAATGCGTATAAATCTGCAAATGGAGAGAAAATACTTTAATATTACTGACCTCAAATAAAGTTTAACTTAAACTTCTAATAAATGGTTACCTTATAACACATCTGAAGGATGAAAATAAAAAAATTTAGAAAGAATGTCATTAAATAAACATAACATTGTTCCCCAAATAACATAAAGAACCATGTGGTTGTCACATTCCAAACATGTGAATACCCTAATTTTATATTCCCTTAATTATAATTAATTATTTTGGAAAACATGCATGCTTCCTTATATCATTGATTACTGGATATATTCTTTAAATATAAGAAGTTTTAAACTTCATCCTTGATGACATAGAAGACTTTTTCAAAAATCATTTCTAGGGTAATCTGTACTGACCAAATTTTTTATTCACATCCAACATATACGAAGATCGTTATCTCAACATCATGAATTAATTAAGGGTTTTCTTCCCCGAATCAAAATATCACCTTTCCCTGAAATCACTTTTCTATGTTTTCATCACTATTCAACATGTCCTTCTCAGTTTTTAAAGAAAACTTATACAAAA
This sequence comes from Viscum album, assembly GCA_963277665.1. NCBI lineage: Eukaryota > Viridiplantae > Streptophyta > Magnoliopsida > Santalales > Viscaceae > Viscum > Viscum album. Next base: position 1,286,612,409 of record OY728141.1, read on the forward strand.
AATACTTATATATTTCACTATTCATATTATATAATGTTTTAGTTCCAAAACAAAAATAATTCATTCATCCAACTTTATTCTTAAACCATTACTTAGGCTTCTTTAACTTATTCCATAATACCTCATTCTAATAATATGAAATATGAATCATGTCTTAAGGTTCCTCAACCTAAATATAAACTTTCTTCTTATGTTTAATGTAAAAAATACTTTAAGAATATCATATACCATTCACATTTCATTTGTGGTATCTTTATCATCAAAAGTCTTACCAATACTCCTACCACCTACCTAATTCTATTTATGATATTTCCACTTAGGAAAAATATTAGAATAACACCCATACTTTCCACATCTGAAACACTATATATTAATCATGTTTTCTTTTTAGTTCTCTCTATTTAAAAAAAACTATAAATAATAGTGTGAGAAATATTTATCTTATTGGGATTCCATATAATAATGAAAATTTCTTATAGGGTGCCTAAATCATGGATCATTCTTCTTTAATCTTTGAAACCTTAGGTTTACGGTAGAAAATTCATATCCTTATTCAATTTAAATCCTTCATGATGGTTCAAAAATAGTTTTCAAATTCTCAAATCATATCCCCTAAGTGTGTCAAATCAGGTGTGTAGCAAAGCCCATTGTCATGTACCAAATTACCCATAGTTGGGCTTGAGACATATTTTCAAAGTTATTACCCCTACGTACATCTATTCTATAGCTATATCCAATTTTTTTATCTATAAAAGTATGTATTCATAGGAAACTACTCATTTTATCCTTTACCAAAATTCTAAGAAATTTTCCAAAACATTTACTCATTCTTACACTTATCCTTAGAGTCATCCCTAGACATATACATATAAATATACATTAGGATCTCACTAATGTTTTTCATCATAGTTTTCAAATGTTAACTAATCATTCTCTATGGTACCAATAATAATGACCCAGTGTTAATGTACATTGAAATTACATCACTTGTTCAAAATACATAAAACATAACAAAAATAGACAACTAAAGAACATATTAGTTTAGTACATTTTGTGACATGGAATCATAAAAACTAGTACATGAGTGAGTTACATTATCACATACTAGGTTCTATAAGACTAGAACCCCTCTTAGAAAAATAAAAACAATTATATCTTCTTAACTAGGGTAAGGAAACATAAAAATGGGTGATCTCATATGCTTAGTAAGGGTAGAAAGTGGATCCATGTAAGAATAAACTATAGAATAGGGGTATGAGAACATGATAATGAAAATATAAGATCTTACCCTATATATTAAAGATCATATACATGAATCAAGGCATGAAGCATGGAAGTTCATAATACATGAATCATAAGGAAATAAAGAAACATATTCCATGAAATCAGAACATAGAAACAATACATGAAATTATGTTAGACACATAATAATATATTTTTATATCCATAGTAGTAAAGGAATCTCCCCCAAGGCTATCTTGGTGGACAAAGTCATATACTAAATGAGGTTCACACCTTATTCTTGTAATTTATTTCTGAACCAATTTAACTCCTCATTTTATCCCTATAATACTGAACCAAGTTTATTTTTAATTTCATCCCTTTAATATAAAACCAAGTTAATTTCTCATTTCATCCATGTCTATCTCATTAGATATAAATCATTACCTAATGCATTTGAGGGAAATATAGGTCCCACTAATAACTTAATGAGATTATACAAACATGTGCCACAAGATCAACGATAATTATATCATAACCCAGGAAGTGAAATGGGTTTCATGAACATGCAATCATATATTAGATCCCGAAAAATAATACATGTTTCATAATAATTTCATCAAAGAATAACCTGTTAAAGGATGCGGGTTTCAAAAGCATATAACTCATGGAAGATAAATAGGATTTATAAACATAATTTTATCCAAACATAATTCATTAAGAGAAATATTATGAATTGAAAAATTAAATAATTTCACCAAAAATTCTTGAGTGACACCAAATGACGTAATATTACTTGATATATAGTTTTTAAATATATTTTGAAAATATTTCTTGAGTAAAATATCCTTTATGTATTGGAAAAATGATTTTTAAAACAGAAAACATTTCTGAAAACATTTTTAGTTGAATATAACTTTAAAAAAATAAAGGAATCATTGAAAACCACAAAAATATTAAAATAGTTTTTTCTAATAAAATTATCTTCAAGTATCATTTGAAACCATTTTTGAAAACATGGTTTTTGAATAAAATAGATTTCTGACTGAATAGACAAATACAGCCAGATTTTCATAAAAAAATTATAAAATATATTAACTACCAAAGGGTGGAAAATGGTACCAATAAATTGAGATATCATGAATAAATAGATAATAACGAAACTCAGAAGTTTTCTTGAGAGGTGGATCATAATATTTCATGAAAAAATCATAAACCAAAACAATCTGGAAACGTGATGATATTGTTTCAATAAACTGTTATAACTTGGTAACTTGGGATCATATTCTGTATATAAGAATATTAAGTTAAATGAAGCATATATTATAATTAAAATATTTATATTAATGATATGAAATTTAAAATTTATGTATATACACTTCTAAAAATAATGTAGGTTCATAATAAGACATGTGTCTCAAGGAAGGAAAATTGAGGAAAAAATTCCTTATCGATTTTGTATGTATAGAATCATTAACCCCGGGAAATTAAGATAATATAATGGATATGTAAATACCCATAAATTTAAGTATAGGAATAATTTAATACATAATTGGTCAGTATAAAAACTACAAAAAAAGTAATGCATGGACAATAAAGAATGTCAGGTCCACAAAGCTGAATACCCTGAGAGGGGGGGTGAATCAGGGTATGACTAATTTAAAATTAATGCCCGTTCTGATCTTGTTTCGCTGTTAAGAAAAACACTCTTCCCTCTTTCATGTTGCACAGAGTAAACAGAAAGTAAAGCATGCATAGGACACAGCGATTTTACTTGGTTCACCGCAAAGGGCTACGTCCAAGGAGCATACGCCGACAAGTTGTCGGTCGTACCAATTCCACTAAACTTCACTAGATGTGGATTACAATGTTCGGGCTAGATCACTTCTATGCCCAGGCTCACTGCCTATACAATGTTTAGGGTCAGCTCACTGCTTTCCCAAGGGTCACTCCCTATTTCTCTCTCTCTGGCTCACTACCGGTGGAGAGGATCACCTTCTTCCTCTTCCTAAGCTCACTGCTCTTGGAAGGGAATCCAATCACAGTTTATAGACCTGTAGGTCTCTTCATTTCCATTAAGGAATGCATCTTTATCTGTATTTAGATGCTCTGTTGAAGTTCTACTTTCATCCGGAGATGAATACCTCTTTGCCTCTGAACACTGGGCAAAAAACCTTTGGAAAGACCTCCGCAAAGCACTCAACTTCGCTAGGCTCCCAATTTCGCAAAGCTCAACAGGCCTTCGCGAAGCTCCTGCCTTTTCGCGAACATCTCTCGCGAAGCTCTCTCGCAAAGCTCAACTCGTTGCAAAGAAACTTCTCTCGCGAAGCTCACTGAGCCAACGCAGAGCACACAACTTTCGCAGAGCTACAATAGCCGCCGCGAAGCTCCTCTTTCGCAAAGCACACTGCCTTTGCGAACCACCTCCGCGAACCGAGAGCAATGGATTTTCTATTAAAATTCTCTCTGCTTCGTTCGAAGGGGTCGGCCTCTATTTATAGGCGATTCCACTGACCCTCGTCCTTTCCACGCGAATTCAACGCCACGTCACCTCAAATCGCGAAGCTCCAAAGTTTCTGTCGGAATTCTGTCCAAATCGCGAAGCTCCACAGCAATTTTCTGTTCGCGGAGCTTGACGTAGTCGCGAAGAATTGCCGTCAACATACCTTCGCGACTTCGCCACGAAGCTCCCTCGCGAAGCCCAACATTCCTTCATGCCTTCGCCGTGAAGCTCCCTCACAAATCCCTTCACCGCCGCGATGCGCTTCAGCCTCTGCCGTTCGCGAAGTTTGACGTAATCGCGAAGCATCACCGCCTCCATTCTTCTGGTCTCCGCGATTTCCAAACCATGCATCCTATCTTCGCAAAATTCATGCATTTGCCATATTAAATTATGCTCTTCATGGAAATCCAATTTTCATGATGCTCACAAAACTCCAAATTTTGGACCCCAAAAATTTGGCAAACACTGGGAAACGGTGCCACCTTGTACTGCTCTTTTGTACCGCCTCCATATCGTCCTTTCCTTTTTCATCGTTCTTTGTCAACATTGATTGTCAACAACTTCTCGGGAACTTGACAAATATCCATGAAAACATTCTTTGTCAACAAACACAACCAATGCAAAAATACTGCAATGTTACCTTGAGGGATTTTTTCCCAACAATCTCCCCCTTTGGGTTTGTTGACAACTCTTTACAAATTTGCTCAGAATTATTTTCTGCACGTTGATACCTCACTGAGTCTTCTTCCAGCCGCTACCACCATTCGCCTCTTGCGATTCTGATAGCGTTCAAGGATTCACTTAACAAGTACTCTAAGCCCACATGAGCAATGCTCGGCGTGAGAAACAAGAGTAGTATGAAAAGTTCATCAATGAATCACTTCATGTCAGACCCCAATTATCGATTCCACCCTGATACCAATTCTTAAATGGATACCAATTATTGAACCAGACTGATACCAATTGGTGAATTATTAAGTTGATACCAATTGTTGATAGCTGGACACCGTCTCACACCATTCCAACACCACTGTTCTGCTTTTATCACGATCCTCAGCTGTCGTGATATCTATTATTTGATCGATCGCTTCTAGCATCGTCAGATTGTAAAATCTCCCCCTTTCTCATTGCTCCCCCTTTCTGGCTGCTCCACCTGTCAGCTTCTCCCCGTATCAATTATGATTTATCAACTCTCCGCATTGTCTTCCCCCTTGAACAATCACTATTTTCTCCGCCTTTAACAAACACTTTTCTCCCCCTTTGTCAACGAACCCAAAGGACACTCCTTTGTAGTCTGTAACATAGTAGAGAACACATATCAGCATATTAGGGAAAAACACATCATACCTCAGGGAGAGGGGGCGGTGTCCACATCCACACTCTTTCAAGTGCGGAGAATCGACTGAACTCCCAGAGCCAGTCGATACCTCTCAAAAGCTTCCTTGGGTAAGGCCTTTGTCAGAATGTCTACAACCTTTGGCTCTGTAGGAACGTACTCCAACTTCACGACTCCCTGCTCAACCTTCTCCTTGATAAAATGATACATAATCTCAATGTGCTTTGTCCTTGAGTGATGGAAGGGATTTTTGCTGAGATTTATAGCACTTGAGTTATCACACTGGATTTCGATCGGAGACTTCACTTCAACTCCCATATCTTCAAGCTGCTGCTACATCCATAATAATTGTGTGCATGCTTGAGTAGCCGCAATATACTCAGCTTCTGTAGTGCTCAATGAAATGCAATCTTTCTTCTTGCTTAGCCAAGAAATACATAATCCACCAAGATAGAATGCACCACCTGACGTTGATTTTCTATCATCGGCTGAACCGGCTCAGTCTGCATCAGTGTACCCAAATAACTCTGTCTGAGATTTGTCATTGTATGTCAAGCCGAAGTCCACCGTGCCCTTAATATACCGAAGTATTCTTTTCACTGCAAGCATGTGGCTTTCTTTGGGATTTTATTGATATCTCGATGCTTGGCAGGTGGCGAAAACAATATCAGGCCTTGTTGCGGTTAAGTACAACAGACTTCCAATGATTTGCCTATATTCTGTGATATTAACTGCCTTGTCATCCTCATCTTTTGATAATTTCATCCAGGTAGCAACCGGAGTCTTCATCTCCTTGGAATTTTCCATTCCAAACCTTCTCAAGACCTCCTTGGCATATTTAGATTGAGAAATAAATGTTCCATTCCTTCCTTGTGCCACCTGTAGACTAAGAAAAAACGTTAGCTCTCCAATCATTGACATTTCAAACTCATTTTTCATAAATTCGGAAAACTGTATGCACTGAGCTTCATCTGATCCGCCAAATATTATGTCATCGACATAAACCAATACCATCATCATTTGATTACTTTCATTGCTGAAATAGAGGTTGTAATCAACTCCCCCACGCTGGAAACCAAGATTTTTCAAGTACTGATCAAGCCTTGAGTACCATGCCCTTGGTGCTTGTTTCAGCCCATACAACGCCTTATTCAGCCGGAAATCTTTGTTCTCATCCTCATGAATGAGAAAACCATCTGGCTGGTCAATATACACCTCCTCTTCTAGAACACCATTCAAGAATGTGGATTTGACATCTATCTAGAACACTTTGAACTTTCGTTGCACTACTATGGCCAAAAATAATCTGATTGTCTCCAGCCTTGCAACCGATGCAAATGTCTCATCGACATTTATTCCCTCGATCTGGGAGTACCCCTTGCACACTAGTCGTGCTTTGTTCCGAATCACTGTGCCATCTTCATTCATCTTGTTGCGATAGACCCATTTAGTCCCGATGACATTCTTGTCTGCTGGCCTCGAAACAATCTCCCATGTCTGGTTCTTCTCAATCTGATCAAACTCTTCGTTCATAGCCTGAACCCAGTTTTCATCTTCAGCTGCATCGGAAAAACATTTCGGCTCCACTTGAGACAAAAACGATGTTTTCTGTGATGATTTCATTCTTCAAGTCTGAACTGGAGATGTTTGATCACCAATGATATTCTGCCTATCAATTTCAGCTCGACTCTTTGGCTTCAACGCAGACACAGACTTGACACTTTCTTCTTCATCATCAGTATCTTCTTCTGAGTCAGCTTCTGCCACTTCTGCTCCCCCTAGGTTGCTTACCTCATCATCACTTTCATCCAGGAACTGTTCACTGGATCGTTGAGTATTCTGTTCATTTTCAACTATAGTGACATCATTTCTCTCAATGATTTTTCCCAGCCTTTTGTTGAAACATTTATACGCTTTGCTTTTTCCAGAGTAGCTAAGGAATATCCCCTCATCTCCTCGTGCCTCAAACTTCCTGTGATTTTCTTTGTTGATAATGAAACACTTACTTCCAAATATTCGAAAGTATTTCAACGTTGGCTTCTTTCCGTACCACAGTTCATACGGAGTCTTTCCTTGCTTCGGACACAACAGAAACCTGTTTGAAACATAGACCGATGTCAGCACTGCTTCCTTCCAAAATTTCTCTGGTAGGTCTTTGTCAATAAGCATCGTTCTGGTCATGTTGTTGATGATCCGATTTCTCCTTTCAACCACACCATTCTGTTGGGGACTTCTTACTGATGAAACTTGATGCCTTATCCCGTGTTTCTCGAGATACTCTTCCACTTGACTGTTTGTGAATTTTGTACCGTTATCTGTACGGAACTTCAAAATTTTCTGCCCAAGCATCCTTTCTGATTCCCTCCTGTACTGTTTTATGGAACTAAACACCTCTGTCTTATGGGTAATGACAAATACCCAGGCCATTTTGCTGTAATCATCAATGAACAGAACATAGTACCATTGCCCATTTATAGCTCGTGGTGAGATAGGTCCACATACATCAGCATGAACCAGTTCGAGCACTCTAGTTGATTTCTGTTCCTTTGGCTTATATGTCTTTCTAATGATCTTCCCTTGTTGACAAGCATCACACGTATGAGTGAGATCACGTGATAGTTTGGGAAGGTCTCTAGCAGCATCACACTTTACCAGATCTTCTATAGATGGTTGGCATAGATGACCAAGTCTCTTATGCCACAACTGGTTTTCTTCTTCTCTGGATAAAAAGCACGAATCTTCTTCCCCACCTACAAGGTAGAGATTTCCCTTTGACCTTTTCCCCTGCAGAACAGCTACTCCATATTTTCCTTTCACAACACACATCTTCTCGGTAAATCGGATAGAGTGCCCAGAGTCACATAGTTGACTGACACTGAGTAAGTTATGACTGAGACCCTCTACTACCAAGAAATCAGCACGTCTCATCTCTTTGCCCCCAAACTTGGCTTTCCCTGAGCCAACAATCTTCAGGCCTTCATCATTTCCAAATTTGAAAACTCCTTCTTTGTCATATTTGATGCTTGTAACAAGATCTTTATTACCTGTCATGTGGGATGTGCAACCACTGTCAAGGATCCAAACACAAGATCGATCTGATGCCTTAAGGGCAATCTCCGCCACCACGGCCTTCTCATTTTTCTTCTTTTTGGTCCATAATTTTTCTTTATCACTTGGCATGGATTGAGACTTCGGTTCTTTCTCAGAACGTGATGGACCAGCCTCATCTTGCAAAGCCACAAATCTATTCTGTGTTTTTAACTCACCTGTCGGTTTATTGACCTGCTGCTTGCGAATGTTTTGATTCTGATTTGGCACATTTCTCTGAATGGTCGAGGTACAGTACCTAGCCATGTGCCAAAATCCTCCGCACCAAAAACATTGACCTTCAAAATATGTTCTGGAAGACCGTTCTCTGTTTGGCTGCCATCTCTGTTCTTGTTCCCTTCTATATCTCTTGGATATGGAACACACATACTGTGAATGTCCCATTTTCCCACAGCAATAACACCTGATATAGGATACATTCCTTCGTGATAATTCAGCACTACGATTTTCCCTTTGGGATCTATAAATATTCTGATTCTGTTTTGTGCCCAAATCAACCTTCAAATTCGGAACGGTTGCTTGCGGTCTGATATTAACTGCCACCGATTTTTGTATCTTATTAAGCCCTGAATCAACCTTATCATTTGAGATTTCTTGCTGCTTCACTCCTGCTGAACTACGATCCTCCTCTTTCATCTTTTCTGTCTTCTAAATGGCCTTCTTTTCTGATATCACATTGGGGGTCAAGAGTTTTTCTTGATCCTTCATTTTTCGTCGTAGATTGACCACTTCTTCTTCAAGATCTTTGATACGTATGACCTTCACCTTTCCTGTGTTAGTCAAACAATCAATTTCCTTCTTTTGTTCCTCAATTTTAAGCTTATTCTCAACAATATTTTCTGAGCTCTCTGGTGTTAAAGATTTTAGTCTTTCAATTTCTTCTACCAGTTCTGACTTTTCTTCATCCTGTTTTTGCATATAGAGTTTGGCATCACAAACCACTTTATTGGATTTCTTCGTTTTGGCTCTCCAAACATCTATCTCTTCAAGAGCTGCTTCCAATTCGGCTTCCATATCAACTCTTCCTTCAACTTCTTCTTCCTCTTCTCCAATGTTAGTTTCTTCCTTTTCCTGAGAACTACCGACGACCGCTACCATAGCATTTTGTCTATGATCTTTAAAATTTTCAAACTCCTCAACCTCTTCATCCTCAGACTCATCTGAACTATCTATTTCTTGTGAAAGAAGATTCTTCCTCTTGAAGAAATTTCTCTTGAACTGCTTCTTCCCTTTCATATAGGCTGAAGATTTCTTCTTGGGAATTTCAACTTCATCTTCATCGTTATCTTCTTGAAACTTTTTGGGGCACCTTGCAGCAAGATGACCAACTTTTCCACATCTAAAGCAAGAAAGTGGAAGCTTCCCTTTGAACTTTCCTTTTCCTCTTTGAAGATTTGAGGAGAGGAATGACATTACCTCATCTGTCTCTTCTTCTTCTTGAGAATATTAAATGTTAAGATTCTTCATGGCCTTAAATGACACTTCTTTGGACTTCCCCTTTTCCACAGCCTCATTATCATCGTTCCTCATTTCATATGCAACCAAGGTACTGTGCAAGTTGTCCAGTGTCAGCTCTTTTGGATCTTTATCTTCTAGTACTAAAACTTTCGGATTGAACCGAGGTGGATGTTTCCTCAAGATACGCTTTAGAATCTTTATGTCTTCAATGACTTCTCCAAGACCTCGCATATCTTCCACAACAGTGTTTACCCTGTCAAAGAATGCGTCAACAGACTCATTCGGGTTCATTTTCAGATCTTCATATTTGTTCCACAACACCTGCAGCTTTGCCTCTCTGACCTTTGTATCCCCTTCATATATATTCAAAATCTTTTCCCACATGGAATGTGACGTTTTAAATGACATCACCTTTGTATATATGGTATTGGAGAGGGCTCCCCCTAAGGCATTGATTGCTTTGGAATCAGCATCCAACTCTTTGTTCTCAGCTTCTGATAATGCACCACTAGTAATATCAGCTATGATACCATGCATAGCTGCTGAAAACACATCCATTCCCAAAGATCGGAAATAGTGTTGCATTCTATTCTTCCATATCTGAAAATTACATACATCGAAGATCAGAATCCCTCTATGATTAGTGACCTCCATTTGAGAGAAGAAAAACTGTCAACCTTGCTCTGATGCCAATTGTCAGGTCCATAAGGCTGAATACCCTGAGAGGGGGGGGTGAATCAGGGTATGACTAATTTAAAATTAATGCCCGTTCTGATCTTGTTTCGCTGTTAAGAAAAACACTCTTCCCTCTTTCATGTTGCACAGAGTAAACAGAAAGTAAAGCATGCACAGGACACAACGATTTTACTTGGTTCCCCGCAAAGGGCTACGTCCAAGGAGCATACGCCGACAAGTTGTCAGTCGTACCAATTCCACTAAACTTCACTAGCTGTGGATTACAATGTTCGGGCTAGATCACTTCTATGCCCAGGCTCACTGCCAATACAATGTTTAGGTTCAGCACACTGCTTTCCCAAGGGTCACTCCCTGTTTCTCTCTCTCTGGCTCACTGCCGGTGGAGAGGATCACCTTCTTCCTCTTCCTAAGCTCACTGCTCTTGGAAGGGAATCCAATCATAGTTTATAGACCTGTAGGTCTCTTCATTTCCATTAAGGAATGCATCTTTCTCTGTATGTAGATGCTCTGTTGAAGTTCTACTTTTATCCGTAGATGAATACCTATTTTCCTCTGAACACTGGGCAAAAAACCATTGGAAAGACCTCCGCAAAGCACTCAACTTCGCTAGGCTCCCAATTTCGCGAAGCTCAACAAGCCTTCGTGAAGCTCCTGCCTTTTCGCGAAGCTCTCTCACGAAGCTCTCTCGCGAAGCTCTCTCGCGAAGCTCAAATCGTTGCAAAGCAACTTCTCTCGTGAAGATCACTGAGCCAACGCGGAGCACACAACTTTCGCAGAGCTATAATAGCCGCCGCGAAGCTCCTCTTTCGCGAAGCACACTGCCTTCGCGAATCACCTCCGCGAACCGAGAGCAATGGATTTTCTCTAAAAATTCTCTCTGCTTTGCTCGAAGGGGTCGGCCTCTATTTATAGGCGATTCCACCAACCCTTGTCCTTTCCGCGCGAAGTCAACGCCACGTCACCTCAAATCGCGAAGCTCCAAAGTTTCTGTCGGAATTCTGTCCAAATCGCGAAGCTCCACGGCAATTTTCCGTTCGCGGATCTTGACGTAGTCGCGAAGAATCACCGTCAACATACCTTCGCGACTTCGCCGTGAAGCTCCCTTGCGAAGCCCAACATTCCTTCGCGCCTTCGCCGCGAAACTCCCTCGCAAATCCCTTCAGCGCCGCGATGCGCTTCAGCCTCTGCCGTTCGCGAAGCTTGACGTAACCGCGAAGCATCACCGCCTCCATTCTTCTGGTCTCCACGATTTCCAAACCATGCATCCTATCTTCGCGAAATTTATGCCTTTGCCATATTAAATTATGCTCTTCATGGAAATCCACTTTTCGCGATGCTCACCAAACTCCAAATTTTGGACCCCAAAAATTTGGCAAACACTGGGAAACGACGCCACCTTGTACTGCTCTTTTATACCGCCTCCAGATCGTCCTTTCCTCTGTCATCATTCTTTGTCAACATTGATTGTCAACAAATTCTCGGGAACTTGACAAATATCCATGAAAACCTGCTTTGTCAACAAACACAACCAACCCAAAAATACTGCAATGTTACCTTGAGGGATTTTTTCCCAACAAAGAATGTATCTCATAGAAATAAAACGTGAGATGAAATCCTTATACCTTATGTCTTCACTCTCATCGTACTCATTCAAACCTCATATATAATAAATATAAATTTATTATACATATATAAAATAACCATATTATTATATATATAATACCATATATGGTTTTATTATATCTTTATATTACTTTTTTTAACAATTCTCAGTCAATGTTATGCTTCCGTTAATATTTACTTTTTCACATGTGTCTTAATTGGTTATATATTTGATCCTTATACTTATATAATGATTTAAATAATGTAAATCATGATATATATATCATTTATATTCAGTATATTTTTATTATAATAATATATATAATATAGAAGCACGAAATTTAATACTACACTCATGAAGATGGTAGTCTGTATGTATGCATGAATGTTGTTTCCGTTTAATTATCATACTGAAATAAAGAACATAAATTTAATATATTTATATATATTTATATATATAAATATTCCATTATAATTATTATAACATATATATCAAATAATTTTACTAAATACATCATTAATATATTACATGAAGTTTGTTAAAGAATCACATCGCTTTGAGGGGGCGCCAGCCCATATTTCCTCAAATGAAATTAATGTATTTACATCAAATGGAAGGTATAATGATATTTGTGGTAAAAATTTTAAATATTATTATAGAAATAAAAATAATATATAACATATATTAATATATAGTCTATCATAATTTCCACCATGAGAGGCAGTAATGAAAAAATGAACAATCATCGTTTCGTAAGGTGGTACTTTGTCGTACACATAGACAGTATGTCTATTACCCATAAGATGGATGTGTGTGTATGTTTAGTTCTAAAACATAAAATTAAAAAATATATGTATATTGAGTATATTGGTTTTTTATAATCACTTAATAAGATTAATTGAAGTGGTGGAGAAACAAAATAAAAGGAATGAATTGAGTGAGGGAGTTACCTCTTAATCGAGTAAATCCTTTTGGTTTTCAAGAAACGAATTCCTTTAATGGATTTATTCAGAAATTGAGGCTTCAAAGAGTAAGGTATATATGTTTCATATTATATTTGGTTTAGATTTTATAAAACTATGTGTTTTGAGAGGTGTGAGAAAGTGGGATAGGTGGTGGCCTTTTATAGGGGAGGGAAAGGACACACATGGAATTTTAGAAAAGAAGTTATGTGTACCCAAGTTTTTAACTAAAAATAGTCATAAAAACAAACTCAATACAATAAATTAAAGTTAATGTCTGAAATATATCCACAAAATGGGTTTCTGACAAGTTTCTAGGTCATTTGGGCCCTTAAATTTAAGATTTATTCCCTTATTAAGCTTAAACAATGTGATAATTTTAACAGCATTCAATAATAATTTTAGCCAAAAACTAAGTTGAAATTATAATAAATAATAAGTAATTATTATTCAAAATATGGAATAAATTTTTCCAAATTACTATCACATAATTGTAAGATATTAATAAAAATTTTGTCCCATTGTCGGTTTGAAAATGATGGTTTAAAAAACAAGCAAATGTTTCCTATGTATTTATACAAATTTTCAATGTGAAATTGATTCCGTTGACATAAATTGTATTAATTTATAAAAATATATACAACTAAACTTTTAAAAAAATTAAAATATAATTTATCCTTATAAATAAATTATATCAAAAATTAGTTTTGAATTAAAATTCAGTATTTTCACTATTCATTAAAAAATTAATGTTTACCTAAAAATACCAAAAAAATCTATTATCCTAATTTTTTTGTTTCTTTATCAATGATTAAGTTTATTTTGACATATTAAATGTATAAGTGTGAGAAAATTTGTATCTAAAATTGGTTCTCCATTTTAAGGTAGTAAAACTACTATTATAAAAATATAGGTTTTTAGGCATAAAATTGGGCTTGTTCTTATCTTATGTCAATAAAGTATATTTGATGAATATAAAAAATGTTTTATAAAATTTATAAAATATATATTTAATTAATATCACTCATTAATAAATTTAATTTATTATGTTAAAACAGTTGTGTGACCATAAAAATTATAATATTTCCCTTTATATTCAATTGGTTATCATACTCATTTCTAATTAATTGGTAACCAATGAATTCATGTTTTATTTTTATAAAACATGAATTTTAATAAATTAGTTAATAATGTTCATAACTAATAATTTAACATCAAGGTTATAACTTAATATATTAAATAATAATATTTTAATAATATATTATTATTTGGTAAACCTTGTTGATGTGTGTTATTCAAGCCATAAATGAAAGACATTGTTGCATGTAACACAAGATAACCTCAGTGTTACGTGCATAGAAATATAAAATTTGGGTCACATATATTTCATGATTAACATAGTTTTTCGTATAACACAAGTCATACATAGTGTTTTAATATAAAATAAACTATTTGAAGTGCTATGTGAAATGAAAAATAACAAAATATTAAATTAATTCAAAAAATAATAATTCACATAATATCAAGGTGTTACAAATATTTTTTATATCATGGATAAGTATATTGTGGAGAGATTTATTTAAGAATTTTTTATTCAAATTGATTATTATGTGTGATAAAGTGAGGAGAATATGTGGCATTTTATAGTAGTTTAGGAGTGGCATTTTGGTTAATACCCAAAACTATTCTATAATGGGAAGTCACTCTCACATAAAGACCCTTGAAATTTTATAAATAATGGTTTTTATAGATTATATGTCCAATCCAAACATATAATGAATTAAAAAATCAAACCTATTGTTCCTTAACGCCTATGTTTCTTTACTTTTACAATTTAAGTTATCACAACGCTAACAAACCATTTTATTAAAGAAATTTATCATTTAAGACTATAAATAATATGATCATTGTTATATAATTTTTACCTAAAAATTTTAGTTATTAAATATGATTTATAAAAAAAACTATGTGTATGGTAAAGAAATTTTAACCCAAATGCATGAAACACACAAAACTATGTTTTACCCTTTACCTTGTTAATAATGTTTTTACTATTTAAAAGTCAATATAAAAATATTAAAACAAAAATTATTCATTAATTTAATATGGTTCATATTTTATAATAAATTCTAATAACATGGTAGTGTATAGTGGTTTTATGATTTTTTTGATAATTTAATAAATTTTCATTAATTGAAAATACCATTAATGTGAATTTTGACACTATTCATTTAATTTGACATTAAAAACATCAAGAGAAAGGTGGAAATAAAAATAATAATCTTAAAACCATTTCTATAATATAATATTTATCTAAAAATTTCATGGTATAAAATAATTAATTCAATTTATATTACTTTTATCATTTTTTTATCATTTATTTTATTTTTCTATTAATTAAATAAATATTTCATCGGCTTTGCATTAAAATTTAATGTAACTATATAATTAATAAAAAATTAAAAATAAATTATTTAAATTAAATTAAATTTTTTAAATTTGATAATTAACATAAATATTCATTCAAATATTTTTTTCAATATGAACACATAATTGAAATTCAAAATCAAGTGGGTGACATGATGTAGTTTAGTATACTTAAATTATTATATTGGTATATTTCATGGAAAGGTGTCCCAAAAAATAAAAAAAAGTTTTTAAACTAATAAGTCTTAAAATATTTCCATCTAATATAAATTGGATAAATTTTTAGTTCATTTTACCAATTGAATTTTTAGCTTAACCCCTACACCCCTGTAAACACATTTTAGCCTTAACAACGGTAATCAATTTTTGTTGTTCTTAATATTCATTTTGAAAAAAAAATTGGCTAACCATATTATATGATATTTTTTATTTAGATTCTAAATATTGAATCCATTTTAATAAATTCAATTCATATAATTGGTGAAAAATAATATAAAATTAAACATAAAGAATCAATGAAAAAATAGGTTTTCAAGGGAAAATTTGAATACATTTATGAAGATTTTATATAAAAATACAATAATAAATTTATTAAAATGACATATATTTCATTAATTATAAAATAATTTAGCTAGTTTTACTTTTTAAACCATATTACATACAATTTAAACTTCTAAATTCCTTAAATGAAAATTTTTGTTTTCAATAAAAATCTGAATTTTTTATCTATTCATTGAAAAATTAATCATTTAAAAAAAATTAAGAAATATATTTTAAGTTAATTTTGAGCCATATATTTAAATAATGATGTTTTATTTGTCTAATAAATTTTCTAAAAGTGGAAAATTTAGTTTTTTTATTTTTTCACAAAATGAGAAAAATATTTTTTTGAGAAAATAGTATTTTCCAAAAATATAAAGACATAACTATAAATTGAGTATTTGATTATCAATATTTTTCCCTATATAAAACCATTACAATTTCTATTTTAAAATTGGTTATTCTTATTAATAACACTAAGTTTGATGACTAGGTTATAATTTTTTTTCACTAATAATACATCGTCATTCATTAAAACTCAATATTATGTGTAACACATGCCATGGAAGAAATTGAATTTATTTGAAATAAATCATATGACTTAGGGTTTTATAAATTTATCCCAATTTTTATATATAAATAATTTTACTTTAATAATTAAATGAATCTTTCATTTTCAACGATTTATATTCCTTGATCTTAAATAGATGATTCTTATTTATGATCATTTGGATATTCTTTTATAGGTTATATCACTATATATTTTATATTAAAATGAATTTTTTCATCCATATTTTGAGGACCCTCTAACATCCTTATATCATTGAAAACAAATTTACACTACAAACCATCACAATTTTTTTTGGGGAAATTCCATTTTTTTATTAACAAACACTTAATGATTTATGTGTGATTAAAATACCCTAATTATTATTTTCATAATAAAAATAAGTGTTTTCACTTCACTATGTATTTTATATTAAGAAATTATAAATTCGATATGCTATATTTCAAAAAATGTGAGTACCTGCTGGAATGATTCTAAAATAAGTTTTGGGTCTATATGAATGCCTCTGTAGTGAAACATGGAGAAAATAGAAGCTTCATCTTAGTAAACTAGAAAAAAGGTATTTAGTAAAATTTATTTATGTATTTTGGAGGAACAATATGTACTAGTTAAATAAATTAAATTTTGAGAGTATCACACTTGATGATTTATGTGGAAGGACACGTTTAAATGGTTGTGGAACCTACTAAACCGTAAAAAATTATCTATAAAATGATTTTCCACGAACCGAATCCGATCACCATCATTATTAGCACCAAACCCAGCCCTTGGAAAGTAACTTAGGGAATTAACTAGCCCCACGGGCTGGTACAAGTTCCAAGGTATCATGTATTATGGTCTGGGAATGATTTACTTGAGTTTAGAATCTTTTAACAACCAAAAACAATCAATAAACCTAATCTGAAAATTTATTCCAAACATGCCTTAAATAAAATCCATAACATAATACATAGGTTTAAACATGACACAAGAGGTCCAAATATTCACAAAATTAGTAGAAAACATTTCAAGGGACTCTACACAATAAGGGGTTATCACCCACAATCTGTCTCCACAACATCACTCCAAGGGATGAAACTAGCAACCTAAACCACCATCACCCAAGGCATTTCCTTTACCTGTGTCAAACATGATCAAGTCTAATTGCACAAAATGGGTGTAAGTAGGGTGTGATACAAATACCATTAGGATACCACCAAGATATTTCATATAGTAATCAATACAAGATAAAAAGAATTCTAGTTTTGTCAAACAAGAAGTGGTGGAAATATTTTCTATAGAATGAAACTTTTAAAGTTAAACAGTTTTCCAAGGGAAATTTCTAAGTGTGAAAAAATTTCAATAAATAATTTCAGATAGATCATTTTGCAACCAAATCCACAATAATCCAAAGATAAATACAAAAGATTCAATGAGAACCAATCTCGGGGACACCCCTAGGAAGTAGTTTGTCTCCAACCCCATGTACCTCAGTATAAATTAACCATAGAAATATAAATTCTCATGAACGAACCACTAGTATGGACCATACTCATAACCTAGCGGTCCAAAATCATCATAAATATTGGTTTTCTAGTGTTTTCAATGTTCAAATGGCTATGTGAAATAGATATAAAACCTCTTCAGATCACTAGTTTACTAGTACATGTTCACCCAACTAGATACCCTTGTTCTCCACCCTAGTGCTCAAACAATTTATACATGTTGAAAAAAATCCATTTTCACATAAAAATCCCATTTTTGGTCATATAGACTCAAAATTGTAGCTACACATGCTTTTCACCATTTACACAACTCAATAAACCATTAAATGTTTTTATAAAACAGCTTCAAGATATACCACCAGACTTTTCCCATTAAATCAATTTTAAATCCCTCTTTTAAAACCAATTTCACTCCAATATTACCAAAAAAATAATTGTTCACACTAAAACATTTTAATAAAACCATTACATGAGTTATAAAACACCCCAATTGGTATAACATTTAATGGACATGTAAAACACCCATTTTCACATAAAATTGGCACTTACAAATCAATTGCCTTACAAATTCCACCAAAACCAATTTTCACAGTAATAAAAATTAATGTTGCATATTATAAAAATATAAATCATTCCATGTTAAATCATCTAGTAGTTCTTACACATGGATCCACCTACCACAACTATCAAAACCCTCAAATCCTTGTGAGAAAGTTCATTCACTCAACCACTACACCACAAGGAATTAAAATCTAACCTAAAAACAAAATATTAGACCAGTAAACCAAATAAAAAACCCTAGGTTTGAAGCCATAGTTCCTGAACATGAGGAAATTATAGTATAGTGGACGAAACCATAAGCAAATAGGAGGAGGATGAGAAGAAACTCACTTAATTGATCAAATTTGAAGAAATATCCCCAAATACACCATTATATGATACTCCAAATAAGAAAAAAATGAGATTTGGTATCAAATAAGGTAGATTATGTAATGTAGGAACTAGAATGTAGATAAAATAGTGAAAAATGAATGATTTATGAATGAAACAAATTACCTTTTCAAATGTGGATGCATTGAGAAAGATAGATAATTTTTCCCTAATCTACAATAAAGATGATCACCAAAGAGGGACGAACGAACATGGGGGATCTCCTAGGTTTATTGGAATCAAATGAGAGTTATAATCACCAAAAAATAGAAAACAATGAATATGATATTAAATAATTAAAAAACATTTAAAATAGGAAACAGGCTCACTGGTTGTCACAATGCCTAAATAAATCACCCAAATCCAAAATGATAATGAGTTCATAAGGGGTAAAAATAGATATTTTGGTTTTCATAGCTTAGGGGAGGCCATGTGAGATGTTTAATGGGTGAAAAATGTTAAAATAATAAGGATTTATTAAAAAAACAAAATTTGTTTTTAAATCTAGAAATGGGCTAACGGTTTGAGTCAAATCTTTAAAACTCACCCTTTATTAAAAAAATGCATGGTAAAACCCCGAAAAAAATAAATAATGAAAATTAAATGAAAAATAACTTTAAAATAATTCATATATTTGAAAATTCTCCCCACCATAAAAATTTTATGCCCTCTGAAAGTTAGCTTGAAGCCTGATCAGATAAGACAAACGGAAATTTCTCTTCGACCCAATACTTCAGCTCCCATGTCTCATGATAATTAGTCTCATGCTGCTAGAGGAATCATACTAAAGGAATATTATTCCCTTGAAGAACTTTTTCTTGGGATTCCACTTTCATGCCTGGGTTTAAATTTTCCTTTGGTTATGACTCGGGTTGGGTTTTTGGGTGAGTCGTGGTTAAAACTTTGAGTTTTTGAGAAAATCTCACATGTGTGTGTTTGGTGGCATCTGCGCTCAAACAAAACATAGTTGAGGGGTCGTACAGCGATACCTTGGTCACCACGCTACCCATCTGGTATTCGGGGGAAAATAAAAGTGTTATGATATATGAAAATGGTGGTTATATATATATATATATATTTGTGTGTGTGTGTGTTTTACTTAGAAGCAATAACCATACAATTAATACTATTATTTATTATTAAGATAATTATTTTATCATTTTTATATTTTTTATATAGTCAATATTATCATTATTATATTTTTATTAAAGTTATTATTATTATTATTAATAAATAAACTTCTATTATTTTTACGATTATTTTATTTTTATTAAAGTTATTATTATTATAATTAATATTATTATACTAATGAAAAGTAAAAAAACCTAGCTACCCTAGTCCCGTGGCGTCCCCCCCCCCCATTTTCCCACCTGCCTTTCCCCTATGAGAGCGCTCCACCTGCGCCGTGCCCAGCCCCCTTCCCCAGTTTTTCCACTGCGCAACACCTCCCGCACACTGCCTCTCACCACCCCCTACAAGTCCCAACCAACATCACCCCCCAATAGCTACCTCCAAGCTCACCCAGACCTCGCCCGGCTGCTCTCCCTAGCGTTGGTCCCTCCTCGTGACCTCCCTCGTTGTGCCAACCTCACCCTCACGCTGGCCTCATACTACCCAGCCACATTGGATCTGGAGACCCCCCTTTCCTACTTTGGCCGAACCTCCGCCCAATCGTGCTTCTCTTTCCAGTGCACATCCAATCGGCCTCCTCTTACTGGCGCCTTCCCCCCCTCGCTTACCCTCTGTCAAGCTGGTGCATCCCCCCCGCCCCCCTTCCAGTCGAGATCAGGTCGGTGCACCCGCTGTCCGACTCGCTTCCTCCCTCTAGCGATGTTCTTCCCCTTTATGGTAAGGGGTTGTTATTTTGGTGTTCTCCTTGGTTGAGGGTTTGTTATTTGTGGATTAAATCATAATTTTTGTGCATAGAACTTATTATATAGGTTGTTTTCAACTTCTCGTTGGTATGGTTGCAGTGCGAATGAGGTTTCGTACCAGTTTTGGGAGATCCGTCCACGTCTGAGGTAGGTGATTATGCCTATAAGTATTTTTTTGTTGAATTAATTCGTCCATTTAATTAATTTAGTATATTCATTGGTCAGTTTTCTTGTTTTGAATATAGTTTTACTTGAGTTTTAATATGTTTTAATGTGTTTAGCATCACATTTATTTTATACGAGTGTTTTGTTCTTTGAAAACCCATGTTGATCCATTTGTAGTGTTTTATAAACTCTATTGTTTGTTTATTAAAATGTTCAAGGGTTTCAATTGTGTTTTGGTGTAACATCAATGTGCGTTTAGTTATAAAATAATTTTGAGTGAGTTCTTGATATTTTGAGTCATGCAACACATTTTGAAATTGCTTAATAATCATTCTTAGTGGTTTAGTTAATTTTGAAAATGGTTTATTTAATTGTGTAGTTAGTTTATTAATCTTTGTAAGTGGGTCTAATTGTGTTTTTGATGTGGCGTTGTGTACGTTTGGTCATAAAAGAAGTTTTTTGTGAGTTTAGTGGGTAAATCCTTGTTAATTTTTTAAAATAATTGTTTTTTTTATTTTATGAATTCTTTATTATATTATCTGAATGGTGAAAATGTGTTTTATAAATCGTGTAAGGGTTATATCAAACTTTTTATGTGGTTTTGAGTTGGTTTTGTCTATGAAAAAATGTGATATACTACTCAATATAGTTTTATGAATTTTTAGATAATTTATTAAATAATTTTGATGTTGTGAGCCTGGTTTTGAAAATGTGTTTAGGCGCACGTGCTTTTAAATGTAGATTTCAATGTATCGTGTGCTTTTGTCTGGTTTTTCACTCTAGTGGTTTCTAGAAATGGCCCGGTGGCTCTTTAAAATGATTAGTTATTTATTATGGCATGGTGTGATTTTTGTAAAAATGTTGCAGATTTTAATGTGGTTTACTAAATAATATTTATGGTGTGAATTGCATTTTGAAAACATGTCGAGGTGGTTCTTTTGGGTTATTTATTTGTTTGGATTTTTTTTAAGTCAGTGGTTATGTGTTTTTAGTATTTGTATGGTTGTTTCAGTGTGTCGGTGAGGAAAACCCGCAATATTGTGGTCATCAACTTGTGTGTGCTTGTGTGCATGTGTGAGGCATGTCACGTCATCATGTTTGAGCTATGAGTCGACGTAGGTCCCCCAATGCACTCACCATTAAATTTATAATTTATTAATTGCATGATATTTTATTGAATTCATTTTTATAAATGAAAAATATGGTTATATGGTTATTTTGGGAATAAATATTTAATGTAAACTAATCTTTTTATTTTGTGCACAAAAATTAAATTATTTTATTGATAAATTGATGCACAATAGTAAAAGAATTCCCTTTTAGACTTTGAACATAATTAATGAACTCTCGGGTGTGGTTTTGGTTTGATTTCAAATGTTTTCTTTTGACACGTGAGAAAATATTCTGGTTTCTCTTGAGAAATGATGTTTTTCTTTAAATTTGGTTAAGGCCCATTTGGCTACTGATAAAAGTAGAGTGTGTTGGATATTTGAAAATGGTTTTACTTTTGATGTGAAGATGTTGGTTTTTTTTCGAAGATGGGTTATTTTCAAAGGGTGTTTAAAGCCGATTTGGCACTTTAACAAAATAAATTATTTTGAAAAACTATCTTTGACGTGACTCAGGGGATATTTTTTGGGTACAATGATTGTGTGAGTTGTTGATCGTGATATTTGTGCACGTGTTGACATAGAATCCTGGCATAGTAAGTGAATCTTCTGAGAATGATTGTTGCACTAGTTTAGATTCTACATTGGCTAGTGTCCCTTAGTATGGATTATACTCTGCTAGGGGATTGGACCCCTCGGTTAGGCCAGGTAGGGTGATACCGAGCGCTTGGGCATTATGACGTCATCGAGAGTAGGCATGCCTTCAGGATGAGTCACATGTATAGTATATTCTATATTGTTCACGAGCTCCTAGGTTTGAACCATGTTCTCTTTGACACTTATTTGTATGTGGCAGACGATTGAGGCGCCTAGTTTGATTTCACGTCCTTTTTTCTACTTTTCCATTTCCCTTTACTGTGTGTGTGTGTGTTGTGTGTGGTTTTCCTCTTGACTAACAACTAAGTTATAGATTTTAAATTTGTTTTCGAAAATTTTTTGAAAGTGTGATGCACATTTTCCTTCAAACATTAAACTTGTATTTAAACTAAAAAGGGCAATGGACTGTTACATGCTTTATAAAATGTAAGTGTGTGTAAAAACCCATATTTTGTAAAATGTAGTTCAAAATTAAAATTGATTAACTCTTTCTTTAAAGGTAGTGCTTTGGAGATAGTTTTTTGGGAATGCCTATTGAGTTTTAATACTCATGCATATAGTGTTTTCTTATTTTCAGTTTCTGTTGCAGGTTTGACTTGAGTTTGCTCACCATGGGTGAGAGTTGTTGGTGGATTGGCGATGAACTCTCGGGGTCATGAGAAGTTTTCGTCGTGGTCAGGTTAGTGTGTTATTTTTTGTTGTTATTTTCCTTTCCTATCGTTTTTCTATCTTGTGCTCTTCTATTTTATTTCTACTCCCTTATTTATTTTTTATTGGGAAAAACCATTCCCACTTGCTCTCTATTGATGACCTGGTGATTGTCGCCAGCCCGGGAGGATCGATAATTCCTCTCAGGCCTTGTCGTGGATCGGCTTGGGTGACCGGCTCAGGTTTGACCTAGGTTGATTCATGAAAAAATGGTATCAGATGAGGTTGGATTTTTAGTGGACCATTATTTTTAGAGCGCCCATTTTTATTTGGGGTTTTCATAGTATAAGAAGTAGGATTTTTAGGGCTTGAGGTGAAGGTATGGGAAGGACATCATGAAACCTTTCACATTCTGAACCTCAAGTTACCATGGGATGTCCGGGTTGTCGGTGTCTTTTGGTCCTTTTGGTTTGTTTTTTTGTTGGGAGATAAAAAGGGAGTTGGGAAGTAAGCCTCTATGAGCTCGCAAGTAGTGTGGAGCCAGAGACATTGCCCTATAATGCTCTCTGTGACGGTGGAGAGACTGAAATATGGCCTCCAACCATGTGTCTAAGTCACCCACTAACACATGTTTACCCTTGTGAATTTTTTGGATCTGTCTTATTTCTGTAAATTGTTTTGTAAACATTTATTTTGGAATTGTTAAAAGTAGAAATTTAATGACCTTGTTATAATCAAGATCCTTGTTTCTTTGTTGCTTAGTTCCTTCCCCCAAGAAGATCTTATGGGTTCCCACAATGCAGCTTCGGGTGGTGCACCTTTCACAAACGCTCCAATTGGTCAACCTATAGACTATGTTCTAGAATTCTGGAAGTTGAGTCCTCCACTCTTTTATGGTCAATAATATCCTCTTGAGGTGGAGGAGTGGTTGTAGAAGATTTAGAGGAAGTTCAATTTCATTGGGTTGCCTGAGTTGTTAAAAGTGAAATTGGCTACCTTTATGCTTGAAGGTCCAACCTGGAAATGGTGGAAGTTGGTGTCTCGGAATAAACCTCAGAAATATCTAACATGGGAGTTTTTCAAGTCATCATCCATCCAACAACAATTCTCTGAGTTGATGAAGCTGAGGAACAGGATGTAGTTGTGTTGTCTTCAGTAGGGTGTTGAATCAGTACTGGAATTCTATAATGGTTCATAGACCTAGTTCTGTGTGATCAGTGGTTTGTTGCGAATGATCCCAGGAAGGCTCGGAAATTTGAGACTGGATTCCAACTTGAATTGCAGTCAAAATTGGAAGATCTTGATCTAATTAACTTATCGGATGTTGTGGGAAAATCCATTTTGGATGAAGCTAGGTTAGCAGGAGGACTTAAGGGGGGGATCCTCTAGGTTTGGGAAGCAGGGAAGAGGATAATGATAAGAAGAATGAGAAGCAACCTGATGCTGGTAGTGCTGGTGGAGGGATCAAGAGGCCTTCAGACCTTTAGTCGTCTTCATCACAGTGCAATGTCGTGATCTGTCACCAGTGTGGTAGGCAGGGTCACAAGAGGACGACGTGCCCGAGATCTCCGAGACCCTGCCACACCTGTGCACATCTAGGTCACTTGTAGAGATTCTGTCAAGGTGCTTCCAAGAAGCACGCTGAATCCATACCTGGCTCATTGAAGTTCACCTCATCCCATCAATAGGGGTAGTGTGATGTTTGGGGATCGGTTTGAGGGTTTCTCTTTTTAGTGTTTCTTGGATGTAGTAGTCATCACTTGTAGTGTTTTGTGGTGTTTCTTTTCATTTAGTTGTAAGAATAGTTATTGTTGAACCTCCTTGAATCCTTTATTTTGAATGGATGTGTATTTGATAAATTTCTGGTTCGTGTGTGGTGTTTGGGGGTTTCTGAGGCCTGACTGCAAGGCAAGAGATGCTTTAATAATCAGAGCCCCAACCTTAGGTCCCGGAATGAAGCTGGCATGTATTCAAGAGAACCCCAGTGGTGTAAAAATTTCTTGATTATATCCCTATATTTAGTGTTTCGTGGTTCGTGTTCTTCCGAGGGTGTGAAGTTGTTAGTGTTGCGATGGAGGTAGTTTTGATACTCTATCGGTTGGGTCCTTTATTTCTAGCCCCTCCCATTATTATGGGGTTTCTAGACCATGCAGAAGTCTCTGAGTTCCATTAATCTCAACAGTCCTTATGGTGAAGAGACCAATCGCGGGTCTCGTTGAATTTGGTTTGGCTTGTTTCCTATAATGGGGAGTCTATTTGGACCTCTCATGTCAATATCCCAGTTTCGTTCTAGGTTTTGGTTCAGTGGTGGGTGGTCTCATGTAGAACAAACTAATTCTATTTTATCCTTTTTAGTAAAGAGTTGGGGTGTGATATTTCCAATGTCATATTGGATTAAGGTTTTAAGAGGAACTTTTTGGATGTGGTTTTAACTTTTTTTTTGGTTTCAAGAGGGTCATTGTGTTTTTCTTATTATTGTTCTGGATGTTGTATTTTAAGGTTGAATTGAGGATGGAAGAAATGGTTGAGTTCTGTTTAATAGTGTTTAAGGTGTGTGTATTTTGGGCCTGGATTTACCTTTGTGAAAGTTAAATTTCCCTTGAAGCTATTAACTAGAGGTGGTCACACTTTTGGGGGCGGGTGACACTTAGCGAGCAGTTCATTTCTACAGCATGAGTTCTTCTGGTTTATCTCTCTCTTTTTGGGAGTGTTTTGGGATCTATTTGGTGTCATTATTTCAAGATATCTTTGAATTATAAAGTAATTTCGGTTCTTGTTTTGGGTTTTAATCTTGTTATGGTTTTCCAAGGGCGGAAAGCATTTTAGTGGGGAGAATTTTCATGCCCGGGTTTAAATTTTCCTTTGGTTATGACTCAAGTCGGGTTTTTTGGTGAGTCGTGGTTAAAACATTGAGTTTTTGAGAAAAGCGCACGTATGTGTGTTTGGCGGTGCCTGTACTTGAGCAGAACACAATTGAGGGGTCGTACATCAACACCTTGGTCACCACGCTACCTGCCCGGTATGCAAGGGAAACTAAACGTTTTATGATTAATGAAAATGGTGGTTATATATATATATATATTATTTAGAAGAATTAACCCTTAAATTAATACTATTATTTATTATTAAAATAATTATTTTATAATTATTTTTTTATATAGTCATCATTATCATTATTATATTTTTATTAAAGTTATTATTATTATTATTATTAAAGAAATTTCTATTTTTAAGAGAATTATTTTTAGTATTATTTTATTTTATTAAATTTATTATTATAATTATAAGAATGAAAAAAAAACCTTTCTACCCTAGTCATGTGGCATCCCCCTACACTATTCCACCCTGCCTTTCCGCTGCGCAAGCGCTCCGCCTGCACCATGCCCAGCCCCCTTCCCTGGTTTTTCTCCTACGTAGGGCCTCCCGCACACCACCTGTCGCTGCCCCCTATAAGTCCCAACCAACATCACCCCCCACCCTCTCGCTGCTACCTCTGAGATCTCCCAGACACCGCACAACTGCTCTCCCCAGAGTCGGTCCCTCCTCACGACCCACCTTCATCACGCCAACCTCGCTCTCACATTGGCCTCGCACCGCCTAGCCACACTCGATCCAGTGAACCCCCTTTCCTTCTCCGACCGAACCACAGCCCATTCGAGCTCCTCTTTCCAGTGCACATCCAATCGGCCGCCTCTTACTGATTCATTTTCCGCCCTCACTTACCCTCTGTCCAGTAGGTGCACCCCCCTTCCCACTGAGACCTTTCTGGCACACCAACTATCTGATTTTCTTCCTCCCTCTAGTGAAGTTATTCCCCTTTTTGGAAAGGGGTTGTTATTTTTGTGTTATCCTTGGTTTAGGGTTTTTTATTTTCAGATTAAATCATAATTTTTTTGTGTTGAACTTATTCTGTAGTGTGTTTTTGGATTCTCATTGGTGTCATTGCGGTGAGAACGAGTTTTTGTAACGGTTTCGGGACATCTAACCGCGTTTGAGGTAGGTGATTCTGCCTATAAGTATTGTTTGTTGAATTAATTCACCCATTTAATAAATTTAGTATTTTCATTGGTCCATTTTCTTAGTGTGAATATAGTTTTACTTGAGGTTTAATATGTTTTAATGTGTTTAGCATTGTGGTTTTGTGATACGAGTGTTTTGTTCTTTGGAAACCCATGTTGATCCATTTGTACTATTTTATAAACTGTGTTGTTTATTTATTAAAATTTTCAAGGGTTGCAGTTGTGTTTTGGTGCGACGTCAATGTGCGTTTTGTTATAAAAGAAGTTTTGAGTGAGTTCTTGATATTTTGAGTCATGCGACACATTTTGAAATTGTTTAATAAATATTCTTATTGGTTTGGTTAATTGTGAAAATGGTTTATTTAATTTTTTAGTTAGTTTATTCATCTATGAAATTGGTTCTAATTGTTTTTTTGATGCGGTGTTGTGTACGTTTGGTCATAAAAGAAGGTTTTGTGTGATTTTAGTGGGTAAAGCCATGTTATTTTTATTAAAAAATTGTTTTTTTAAAATTTTATTTATGGTTTATTATATTATCTGAATTGTGAAAAGCTGTTTTATAAATGGTTTAAGCGTTATATAAAAATATTTATGTGGTTTTGAGTTGGTTTTTTCTGTGAAAAACCTTTGTATACTACTCAAAATAGTTTTTTTAATTTTTAGATAATTTATTAAATAATTTTGAAGCTGCAAGCCTAGTTTTGAAAATGTGTTTTGGCGCACGTTCTTTTAAATGTAGATTTCAACGTATCGTGTGATTTTGTCTAGTTTTTCAATCTATAGTTTTCTTGAAATGGCTCGATGGCTATTTAAAATGATCAATGTATTATTATGGCGTGGTGTGGTTCTTGTAAACACATCGTGGATTTTAATGTGGTTTAGTAAATAATGTTGATGGTGCGAATTGTGTTTTGAAAACTTGTCGAGGTGTTTCATTTGCGCTATTTATTTTTTTAGATTGTTTTAAGTTAGTGGTTATGTGTTTTTAGTAGTTGTGCGGTTGTTGCAGCGTGTCTGCGAGGAAAACTCGTGATACTGTGGTCATCAGCTTGTGCATGCTTGTGTGTCTGTGAGAGGCGTGTCGCGTCGTCGTGTTCGAGCTACAAGTCAAGGTAGGCCCCCACTACACTCTCCTTTAAATTTATAATTTATTAATTGCATGATATTTTATTGAATTTATTATTAAAAATGAAAAATAGGGTTAGATGGTTATTTTTGGAATAAATATTTGATGTAAACGAAGTTGTTTATTTTATGCACGTCACTTGAATACTTTTTTTTGATGAATTGACGCACAATAGTAAAATAATGCCCTTTTGGCCTTTGAACATAATTCATGAACTCTCATGTGTGATTTTGGTTTGATTTCAAATGTTTTATTTTGACACGTAAGAAAATATTTTGGTTTCTATTGAGAAATGATGTTTTTCTTTAAATTTGGTTAAGGCATGTTTGGCTCCTGATAAAAGTATAGTGTTTTTGAATATTTGAAAATGGTTTTACTTTTTATATGAAGATGTTGGTTTCTTTTGGAAGATGGGTGATTTTCAAAAGGTGTTTAAAGCTGGTTTGGCACCTTAACAAAATAAATTATTTTGAAAAACATTCTTTGACGCGACTTAGGGGAGATTTGTTGTGTACGGAAATTGTGTAAGTTTTCAAGAGTGATGTTTGTGCACGTGTTGACATGGGATCCTGGCATAGTAAGTGAATATTCTGAGAATTATTGCTGCACTAGTTCATATAATGCACTGCCTAGTGGACCTTAGTACGGATTATGCTCTGCTACGAGATTGGGCCCCTCAGTTAGGCCAGGTAGGGTGATACCAAGCGTTTGGGAATTATTACATCATCGAGAGTAGGCATGCCTTCAGGATGAGTCACATGTATAGTACATTCTGGATTGTTCACGAGCTCCTAGGTTAGACCCATGTTTTATTTGACACTTATTTGTATGTGGTGGACGATTGAGGCGCCTAGTTCGATTTCTGGTCCTCATTTTCTACTTTTCCATTTCCCTTTAATGTGTGTGTGTTGTGTGTGGTATTCCTCTTGACTAACAACAAATTTTTAGATTTTAAATTTGGTTGTGAAAATTTTTTAAAAGTGTGATGCACATGCTCCTTAAAATATTAAACTTGTATTTAAACTAAAAAGGGCAATGGACTGTTACTTGCTTTAGAAAATGGATGTGTGTGTAAAAACCCATATTTTGTACAATGTAGTTAAAACTTAAAATTGGTGAACTCTTTATTTAAAGTTAGTGCTTTGGGGATATTTTTTTGGGCATTCCTACTGAGTTTTAATACTAACAGCTATAGTGTTTTCCTATGTTTAGTTTCTTTTGCAGGTTTGACTTGAGTTTTCTCGTTGTGGGTGAGAGTTGTTGGTGGATTGGAGAGCGACTCTTGGGGTCGCGAGGAGTTTTGGATGTGGTTAGGTTAGTGTGATATTGTTGGCCATGATTTTCCTTTCTTGTCATTTATATATCTTATGTTGTTCTATTTTATTTCTACTTCCTTATTTATATTTCATTGGGTGAAACCATTCCCACTTTCTCTCTATTGATGCCCTGGCACTTGTCTCCAGCCCAGGAGGATCAGGAATGCTTCTCGAGCCTTTTCGCGGATTGGATCGAGTGACCGGCTCAGGGTCAACCCAGGTTGGTTCATGACAAAATGGTATCAGAGGAGGTTAGCTTTTTAGTAGACCTTTCTTTTTTGAGTGCCCATTTTTATTTGGAGTTGTCATGGTAGAAGGAGTATGATTTTTGGGGTTCGAGGTGAAGGTACAGGAAGGAAGTCATGAACCCTTTCTTGTTCCGAACCACAGGTTACCATGGGATGTCTGGGTTTTTATTGTCTTTTTGTCCTTTTGGTTTGTTTTATTGTTGGGAGATAAAAAGGGAGTTGGGAAGTATCCTCTGTGAGCTCACAGGGTCTGGAAAGTCATGTGGAGCTGAAGACATTGCATTAGAATGCTCTTCGTGATGGTGGTGGGACTGGAAAATGGCTAACAACCATGTGTCTTAGTCACCCATTAACACTTGTTTCCCCTTGTGAATTGTTTGGATCTATCTCATTTATAAAACTTGTTTTGTAATGATTTGTTTTGGAATTGTGTAAAGTAGAAATTTAATGACCTTGTTTTGATCAATCTCCTTGTTTCTTTTTTACTTAGTGTCTGCCCCCAAAAAGATCCTATGGGTTCCCACTATGCAGCTTCGGGTGGTGCACCTTTGACAAACGCTCTTGTTGATCAACCTATATACTATGTTCTGGAATTTCGGAAGTTGAGTCCTCCACTCTTTTATGTTCAATCAGATCCTCTTGAGGCGGAGGAGTGGTTACAGAAGATTGAGAGGAAGTTCAGTTTCATTGGGTGTCCTGAGTCATTAAAGGTGATGTTGGCTACCTTTATGCTTAAAGTATCAACCTGGAAATGGTGGAAGTATGTGTCTCAGAATAAACCTCAGAAAGATCTAACATGTGAGTTTTTTAAGTCATCATTCATCCAACAACACTTCTCCGGGTTAACAAAGGTGAGGAAGAGGATGGAGTTGTGTTTTCTTCAGCAGGGTGTCGAATTAGTACTAGAATTTTGTCAATGTTTCATAGACCTAGTTCTATATAATCAGTGGTTTGTTCGAATGATATTGGAAAGCCTCAGAAATTTGATATTGGACTCCTACCTGAACTATGGTCAAAAGTGGCAGAGCTCAACCTAATTACCTTCTCGGATGTTGTGGGGAAATCCTTTTTAGCTGAATCCGGGTTAGCAGGAGGATTTGATGGGGGGAATCCTCCGGCTTTGGGAAGCAGTGCATAGGATGGTGATAAGAAGAATGAGAAGCGAGTTGATGATGGTAGTGTTGGTAGAGGGATCAAGAGGCCTTCAGACCTTCATTCATCTTCTTAACACTGCAATGTCGTGATCTGTCACCAGTGTGGTAGGTGGGGTCACAAGAGGCCGACGTGCCCAAGTGCTCTGAGACCCTGCCACACCTGTGGATGTCTGGGTCACTTGTAGTGATTCTGTTGAGGTGTTTCTAAGAAGCGCACTAAATCCAGACCTGGCTCATTGAAGGTCACCTCATCCCGTCAGTAGGGGTAGGGAAATGTTTGGGGATTGGTTTGAGGGTTTCTCTTTGTAGTGTTTCTTGGATGTATTAGTCATCACCTGTAGCATTTTTTGGGTTTTCTTTTACTTCATTTGTAAGAATGGTTATTGTTGAACATCCTTGAAACCTTTATTTTGAATGGAAGTGTGTTTGGTAAAGTTCTAGTTCGTGTGTGGTGTTTGGGGGTTTTTGAGGCCTGACTGCGAGGCAAGAGATGCTTTAATCATCAGAGCTCCATCCTTAGGTACTGGAGTGAAGATTTCGTGTAGTCAGGATAACCCCAGTGGTGTAAAAAGTTCTTGATTTAATTCTTATCATTAGTGTGTCATGGTTCATGTTCTTCTTAGGGTGTGAAGTTTTTAGTGTAGCGATGGTAGTAGTTTTGATACTCTCTTGGTTGGGGCCTTCCCTTCCTGACCCTCCCATTATGGTGGGGTTTTTGGCCCATACGGATGTCTCCGAGTTCAATTAATCTCAACAGTTATTATGGTGGGGAGACCAATCGCGGGTCTTGTTGAATTCTGTTTGGCTTGTTTCCAATGGTGGGGAGTCTGTTCGAACATCTTGTGTCAATATCCCAGTTTCGTTCAGGGTTTTGGTTTGGTGGTGGGTGGTCTCGTGCGGAACCAACTAATTCTATTTAGTAAAGAGCTGGGGTTTGAGAGTTAAAGTTTCAAATTGGAGTAGGTTTTTAAGAGGCACTCGTTGGAAGTGGTTTTAACTTGTTTGTTGGTTTCAAGAGGGTCATTGTTTTTTTCTTGGTGTTGTTCTGGATGTTGTGTTTTAAGGTTGAATTGAGGATGGAAGAAATGGTTGAGTTCTGTTTAATGGTGTTTAAGGTGTGTGTATGTTGGGCCTGGATTTACCATTGTGAAAGTTCTATGTCCCTTGAAGTGACCAACTAGATATGGTCACACTTTTGGGGGTGGGTGACACTTAACGGGCAGTTCGTTTCTATCGCATGAGTTTTTCTAGTTTATCTCTCCCTATTTGGGAGTTGTTCAAGATCTCTTTGTTTTCCTTCTTTCTAGATCTCTTGAAATTGTAAAGTAATGTCGGTTCTTTTTTTGGTTTTTGATCTTGTTATGGCTTTCTGGGGGCGAAAATCATTATGGTGGGGAGAATTGTCTCGCCCGGGTTTAAATTTTCCTTCGGTTATGACTCAAGTTGGGTTTTTGGGTGAGTCGTGGTTAAAACATTGAGTTTTTTATAAAATCACATGTATGTGTGTTTAGCGGCGTCTGTGCTCTAGCAGGACACGGTCAAGGGGCCATACAGCAACACCTTGGTCACTGCGCTACTAGCCCAGTATGCGGGGGAAACTAAAAGTTTTATGATTAATGAAAATGGGGGTTATATATATATATGTATGTTTTATTTTGAAGTAATGACACTAAAATTCATAATATTATTTATTATTAAAATAATTAGTTTATCATTATTATATTTTTTTATATAGTCATTATTATCATTATTATATTTTTATTAAAGTTATTATTATTATTATTATTATTATTATTATTATTAAAGAAATTTCTATTATTAAAAGAATTATTTTTACTATTATTTTATTTTTATTAAAGTTATTATTATTATTATAATAATGAAAAGAAAAAAACCCTAGTTACCCTAGTCCCACGGCATCCCCCCCCCCTTTCCCCCTGCCTTTCCCCTACATGAGTGCTCCGCCTACACCATGCCCAGCCCCCTTCCTCGGTTTCTCCCCTGCGCAAGGCCTCCCACACACTGCCTCTCACCACCCCCTACAAATCCTGACCAATATCACCCCCCCCCCTTGCTGCTACCTCTGAGCTCGCCCAAACCTCGCCCAGTCACTCTCCCCCGTGTCGGTCTCTCCTCGCGACCCTCCCTCATCGCGCCGACTTTGCCCTCACGTCGGCATCGCACCGCTCAGCCACACTGAATCCAGTGACCCCCTTGCCTACTCTGGCTAAACCTCTGCCCAGCCGGGTTCCTCTTTCCGGTGCACATCCAACCGGCCTCCTCTTATCGCCGCCTCCCCCCCCCCCCCCCGCTTACCCTCCGTCCAGCCGGCGCACCCCCCTTTTTGGCTGAGACCTTGCTGGAACACCTGATTTCCAACTTGCTTCCTCCCTCTGGCGACGTTCTTCCCCTTTTTGGTAAGGGGTTTTTATTTTGTTGTTATCCTTGGTTGAGGGTTTGTTATCTGTGGATTAAATCATAATATTTGTGTGTCGAACCTATTCCATAGGGTGTTTTTGTCTTCTCGTTGGTGTAGTTGTGGTACAAATGATGTTTCGTACCGGTTTCAAGATATCCATCCATTTTTGAGGTAGGTGATTCCACCTATAAGTATTTCTTGTTGAATTAATTCACCCATTTAATTAATTTATTATATTCATTGGTCGGTTTTCTTGGTGTGAATATAGTTTTACTTGAGGTTTAATTTGTTTTGATGTGTTTAGCACTGTGGTTTTGTGATACGAGTGTTTTGTTCTTTGAAAACCCATGTTGAGCCATTTCTAGTGTTTTATAGACTATTTTGTTTGTTTATTAAAATTTTCGAGGTTTTCAGTTGTGTTTTTGTGTGAATTCAATGTCTGTTTAGTTATAAAAGATGTTCTGAGTGATTTTTTTATATTTTGAGTCATGCGACACATTTTCAAATTGTTTAATAAATATTCTTAGTGGTTTGGTTAATTGTGAAAATGGTTTATTTAATTGTGTAGGTAGTTTATTGATCTGTTCAAGTGGTTTTAATTATGTTTTAAATGTGCTGTTGTGTACTTTTGTCATTAAAGAAGGTTTTGTGTGAGATTAGTGGGTAAAGCCTTGTTATTTTTTTAATTTTTTTTTAATTTTATTTATGGTGTATTATATTACATGAATGGTGAAAATGTGTTTTATAAATGGTGTAAGGGTTATATCAAACTGTTTATGTGGTTTTGAGTTGGTTTTGTCTATGAAAAACTGTGTTATACTACTCAAAAGAGTTTTATGAATTTTTAGATAATTTATTAAATAATTTTGATGTTGTGAGCCTGGTTTTGATAATTTTTTTAGGTGCACATGCTTTTAAATGTAGATTTCAACATATCATGTTCTTTGGTCTGGTTTTTCACTCTAGTGTGTTCTTGAAATGTCCCAATGGCTCTTAAAAATGATCAGTGAATTATTATGGCATGGTGTGGTTTTTGTAAACACATTGCAAATTTTTATGTGATTTAGTAAATAATGTTGATGGTGTAAATTGTGTATTTATAACTTTTCTAGGTGGTTCTTTTGTGCTATTTATTTTTTTGTATTGTTTTACATTAGTGGTTATGTGTTTTTATTAGTTGTGCAGTTGTTGCAGCGTGTCGGTGAGGAAAACCCGTGATACTGTGGTCATCAGCTTGTGTGTGCTTGTGTGCCTATGAAAGCCATGTCGCGT
This sequence comes from Viscum album, assembly GCA_963277665.1. Taxonomy (NCBI): domain Eukaryota; kingdom Viridiplantae; phylum Streptophyta; class Magnoliopsida; order Santalales; family Viscaceae; genus Viscum; species Viscum album. Next base: position 1,286,647,252 of record OY728141.1, read on the forward strand.
CGTCGTGCTCAAGCTACGAGTCGAGGTAGGTCCCCCACTGCACTCGCCTTTAAATTTAGAATTTATTAATTGCATGATATTTTATTTAATTTCTTTTTATAAATAAAAAATAAGGTTAGATGGTTATTTTTGGAATAAATATTTGATGTAAACAAAGATATTTATTTTTTGAACATCACTTGAATTATTTTCTTGATTAATTGATTAACAATAGTAAAATAATGCTCTTTTTTCCTTTGAACATAATTCATGAACTCTCTTGTGTGGTTTTGGTTTAATGTCAAATGTTTTCATTTGACACGTGAGCAAATATTCTGGTTTCTCTTGAGAAACGATGTTTTTCTTTAAAGTTGGTTAAGGCCAGTTTGGCTCCTGATAAAAGTTGAGTGTGTTGAATATTTGAAAATGGTCTTACTTGTGATATGAATATGTTGGTTTCTTTTGGAATATGGGTGATTTTCAAAGGGTTTCTAAAGCATGTTTGGCACTTTAACAAAATAAATTATTTTGAAAAACTTTCTTTGACGTGACTCAGGGGATATTTGTTGTGTCTGAAAATTGTGTGAGTTTTTGAGTGTGGTGTTTTTGCACGTGTTGACATGGGATACTATCATAGTAAGTGAATATTTTTAGAATGATTGTTGCACTAGTTTATATGACGCACTGGATAGTGGCCCTAAGTACGGATAATACTCTTCTAGGTGATTAGGCCCCTCAATTTGGCTAGGTAGGAAGATACGGAGTGTTTGGGAATTATGACGTCATCGAGAGTTGGAATGCCTTCGGGATGAGTCACATGTATAGTATGTTCTGGATTATTCACGATATCCTAGGTTCGGCCCATGTTTTCTTTGTCACTTATTTGTATGTGGTGGATGATTGAGGCACCTAGTTTGATTGATGGTCCTCATTTTCTACTTTTCCATTGCCCTTTACTATGTGTGTTTGTTGTGTGTGGTATTCCTCTTGACTAACAACTAAGTTTTAGATTTTAAATTTGGTTGTGAAAATTTTTTAAAAGTGTGATTCACATGTTCCTTCAAACATTAAACTTGTATTTAAACTAAAAAGGTAAATGGACTGTTACTTGCTTTAAAAAATGGAAGTGTGTGTAAAAACCCATATTTTTTACAATGTAGTTCAAACTTGAAATTGATTAAATATTTATTTAAAGGTAGTGCTTTGGGTATAGTTTGGTGGGCATTCCTACTGAGTTTTAATACTCACGCCTATAGTGTTTTCCTATTTTTAGTTATTGTTGCTGGTTTGACATGAGTTTTCTCACTGTTAACGAGAGTTGTTGGTGGATTGGTGAGAGACTCTCGGGGTCGCGAGGGGTTTTGGTCGTGGTCAGGTTAGTGTGTTATTGTTTATCGTGATTTTCCTTTTTTTTCTTTTATCTATCTTGTGTTGTTCTATTTTATTTTTGCTACCTTATTTATTTTTCATTGGGAGAAACAGTTCCCACTTGCTCTATGTTGATGCCATGGCGCTTGTCACCAGCTCGGGAGGATCGGGAGTGCCTCTCAGGCCTAGTCGTGGATTGGATTGCGTGACAAGTTTAGGTTCAACTTAGGTTGGTTCATGACATCCACAATTCATATCGTATGCTCAAACACCGATAAATCAGGCTCTATCTTCAGTTCTTCCCAATTTAGCACATGAGAAGGATACGGGTTGTACTTTTTCAACTGGGAAACTTGGAAGAAATCATTAAAGTAAGAAAACTAATAAGGAATGTCAAACCTTTATTCCACCCTTCCAATACAGTTGGTGATCTAAACAAGACCAAAATACCATGGCATCAGCTTTCCTTGATTTCCCAATCGACGATGGCCCAGACGAGAGGCCACTTTCAAAAATACCCTATCTCCCACAAAAAAAACTCTAGGTCTTGATGCCTCAAGTTAGTATAAGATTTATGAAGACTTTGAGCTATCAAAAAGAACTTCTTAATCAATCATACCTTTTTATATGTCTCCTGAACAATACACATCCCCAACAGTGATGTCTCACCTACCTCATCCCAACATAGGGGGGATGACAAGACCAACCATAGAGCACCTCAAAATGATCCATTCGAATAGAGTATTGGAAACTATTATTATAGGAAAATTAAACCAATGACAAATAGTTTTCCCATGATCCTTTAAATCCCATAACACATTCACTAAGAATGTCCTCCCAGATTGGATTCTCCCACGCTGTCTAACCATCCATTTGAGGATGGTATGTTTTACTAATCTTAATCTGTGACCATAAGGCCTTTTGAAGGCCTTCATAATACTAAGAAGTGAAACAGGGGTCTCTATCTGAGACAACTGATAATGGAACACCCTGAAACCTTACCACCTCATGGATATACAAACAGATGAACTCATCCACTTTAGTAGTATCTTTGATGGGAATGAAGTTGGATGATTTGGCCACATAATCAATTACAACCCAAATGGAATTCTTACTCTAGGGTGTGTGAGGTAGGCTGATAATAAAATCCATGGAGACTTCATCCCACAATTAGGTAGGAATGGGTAGAGGCTAGAGAAAACCAGAGGGCCTTTGATGGTCCGATTTCAATTGCTAACATGAATAGCATCTCAACATGAAGTTAGTTATATCTCATCTCATACCTAGCCACCATAATTTCCGATGTGCATCATAAAACATCATAGTGGAACCATGATGGATAGGCCACTAAGACTGGTGGCTATCCTACATCACCACCTTCTATAGAGACAAAGGCACCACTAAGAGGCCCTTGAAGCACAAGATACCTTTGGGGGATGAATACCATTCCGAAGATGTCTCCCCACCATGAAGAAAATTCCTTTCCCACCAAAACAATCTCACCACTAGGTTGTTCTCATTGAATAAACTCTAAGAGAGAACGACTCAACTAAATGCTCACTAAGAATGAACCTTCATTGTACTCCTTGGTCTCCACTTGTATCTGAGAAAAGAGCCCCATCAGATTCCACTCATCACTTAACTTCATCAAGTATTACACTGGTACTTTTCTACTCAAAGAATCTTCCACAGCATTTTGCTTGCCTAGGGTATAGATAATGTCAAATTCAGACCCCTATAAATATTTAATCCAGTGGCACTATCTCAGATTGAGATATTTTTTAATGAAGATGTAGGCCAAAAATTTGTGATCATATTAGACCAAAAACATCACCAAAAATAGGTAGTTAGTACAATTCTTCAAATCATTCATCTCAACTAATTGCTCCAAGTCATGGCTCAGGTAATTATTTTTGTGTGGTCGGAGTTGGCAGGAGCCATATGCCACAACGTGATCATCCTGAATAAGTTTTCACTTGAGACCCATACCTAAAGCATCACAATATACCAAATATCCCTTTCCACGTTATGGAAATATCAACATGGGGTTAGTATTCAACCACCACTTAAGCTTCTCAAAGGATGCCTGACATTCTGGGCCACAAACAAACTTCACCTCCTTTCAAGTGAGAGCTGTCATGGGTGAAGAAAATTTAGTGAAATCTCAAAAAAATCACCTTTAGTAAATAGTCAGGCCGAGAAAACTTTTAATCTCAAATACATTCTTCAGCTGGTCCGATTACATAACATCATTGATCTTCTCGGGGTCCACTAAAACCCCCTTATCTAAGATCATAGGCCCCATAAAATTCAACTCATTGATCTAGAATGTGAACTTGGAAAACATTTCATAAAGTTTATGATCACTTAAGGAACCCAACATGATTCGAAAATGATGATCATGATTCTCCTAAGATCAAGAGTAAGCCAAAATTTCATCCCTGAATATGATGATAAAAGAGTCAAGATACTGGTGGAACACCCTATTCATGAGTTCCATAAAGACCACTGGAGCATTGCTATATCCGAAGGGCATGACTAAGTACTCAAAGTGGTAGTACCTTCATTGAAAGGTTGTCTTCGAGATATCTTCCTCTTTCACTCTAAGTTGGTGGGAACCCAAACGCAAGTCTATTTTAGAAATCCACTTTTCCCCCTTCAACTAATCAGACAATTCATTTATTTAGGGAAAAGGATATTTGTTCTTGATGGCTACCTTGTTCAGCATCTGATAATCAACACACAACCAAAGGGATCTTCCAACCTTATTCATAAATAGAACAGAAGTGGGCCAAGGAGAGACTCTTGGGTGAATGAATCCTTTGGATTTTAAATCTTCCATCTATATCATTAATTCCCTCAGCTCTGTAGGGGTACATATGATATGAGTGAAGAGATATCAGCTGTGTTTCTAGTGCCAAATTCATCGAGAACACCATGTCTCACTCTGGAAGAAATCCTAAAAATCATCATAGAATACATCCAGAAACTCATCCAAAACATGAGGTAGTCCACCATCTAGATCACGACCATTTTCCTCTTGCATGAGAAATGATAAATAGAAGAAAATATTTCCCAACTCTAGGAGTGGAGGTCCTGTGCCACCCGACTGAGGATCCCAATCCCCAAGGAAAACCAGACGACTCCTAACAGGTGCCATGAAATTGACCAGCCGCTTATAAAAATCGATGTGAACATGAAAGTGAACTAGTAAATCCATGACAAGTATCACATAAAAATATATCCATACCTAAGACGAGTAGTTACCACTCCATATCAACCCCTGACATGAAAATCGCACATGATGAGCACCTCAGACCCTGCTCCCTCTTCTTTCCCAGTAGCATCACTAACTCCATCACAAAAGAAAAAAGATCAGTTGCAAAATTCAGAAATTCCACAATACAGGAAGAGTTGAATGAAACAAAAGCACCAATATCAAAAAGGGAAGAAACTATAGATGATGAAATCAAGGCAGTACCTAGAACTGTTGAAGTCCTTGCATCTGATCCCGTTGGTGCCTGCTTTACTGCATGAAGATGACTGCTATCTGATTGTAAAGGGCTACTCGCCTATAGATTTGAAATGAAATGGATCTTCCAAGAAGATGATATGATCCTACCTCCAGAGACACCAAACTGAGATCCCCCCTATCCCTGACGGATTTGACTGAGCTAGCACTCCCCTAGAAGCCATTGATCCTTCCCCACTATGGTGTGGACGTGAAATACTGCAAAAGCACTACAAGTGTCCCATACAACCACACTGATAAGAAGTCTTTGGAAAAAAAATCATGCTGTTCGGATATGCCCTATCCTCCCACAATGGTGGAACACAATAGACCTCTCATTAGAAGCCACTAAAGAAAACAGCCAGGAAGGTTGGCCTAAGATGCCACCCCCTTATTTGTAGGCTCCTACCGCTTCTTTTTCTTCTCAGAATAGCTACCTCTACCTAGACCAAATATTTCCCTAGAAAAACCATTCACCCCCTTTCAGTTGATCTCCTCCATACATGCCCAGTCAACCACATCTACATATTTCTTTATCTTTAACAAGAAAACCTAGGAATATATCTCTGGTCGCATACCCCTCTCAAACTTTTGGGCCTTCATCTGCTCATTAGAGACCATTTTCGAAGCACACTAAACCAACTCAACCAAATGGTTGGCATACTCTATCATAGAAAGATCCCCCTTAAAATCCTCCATAAACTCTTGATATTGAGCGTACACTAAAACATCAGGTCAGTACTGGTCGTTGAAGATAACCCTGAAGTTTTTATAGCTCATCTACTAGTGCTTCCCACCTTGAATCACTAATTCCACCCACCTACAGTTGGGACCCTCTAATAGGAAAAGGGAACACTTCCCCCTGATCTCCTCATGTGTGTCGAGGAACTCAAACATGCACTCGATCATTTTGAGCCACTCCTACAAATCCTGGGGTTTTTTGCTACGTTAGAAAGTAGGAGGCTTGTTTTTCAAAAACTCCTGGGATTTTTCCTTTTTTGGACCAGATTCCTATTCTCTAACTAGGTAAGGGGTAGGCACTGAATACACTCATTTTACTAGAGTCTTAATATCCTTTAATATAGATTCCACCAACCCCTAATAAACTAGATATGGATAACTCTCTTTGGATTCCTCCTGTGGGTGCGTGTGATCTCTCCGAGAAGGATTGTTGCTAAAAAAGGAAATAGTCACAAGAGAAAAAAATTAGTGTAATAGTTTTAAAAACATTCATTAATAACATAAAATATAAATAATCCAAGAACATTACAATAATACAATAAACAAATTATTCAACCCCGCCTGATGTCCATGTGTAGTCTACAGCCTACACATCTCACCTGGAAGTGAATTCAAACAAACAATTCCAATGTCCCAGGGTGACTCGAGGTCTATCACGAGAGGTATGGGTTAGGAACCCTACTCATGACCAAAACTCTAATCACCAATAGTCCTAGCTCCTATCTATCCCAACTCATCCCAAAATAATAATATAACCCAAAATCATTAACCTCCTCTGATACAATTTTTTCATGAACCGAATCTGGTCTCCATCATTAATGGAACCAAACATGTCTTAAATAGTGTCCTGAAGGGTGTTTTCTATCCCCATGGGCTGGAACAAGTGATCAGGTATCATGTGTTATGGTTTGGGAATGATTTACCTATGTTTAGAATCATTTAACAACAAAATACAATCAATAAACCAAATCTGAAAATTTATTCCAAACATCCCTTGAATAAAATCCAGAACTAAACACATAATTTTAATCATGACACAAGAGGTGTAAGAACCCGGTTTTTGACTCTGGTATGGATCCTTTAATTTTCGGTCTAAATATTTACATTGGACCTAATATAGATGCCTTTTGAGTTAGAAAAGGATTTTGAGTTAGGAAAGGTTCTGAGAGTTTCTAGGGATTTTTTGGAGCTTAGAACACCTCTTTTTTGGAAAAAAGTCCATCTTGCATGGTTGTCACATGGTTTTCCAAATCATGTGGATTCTGATTTTTCACACAGTGGCACCACGCATGGTTGGTGCATGACCATGAAATAAAACCATGTGAATTCCCCTTTTTCCCAAGATCAGGAAAAACCATCTCGCACGGTTTGCGCACGGTTTGACAAACCATATGATCAACCTTACACAGGCTAAAAAACTGTCTAAATTACCAGAATGACCTCAGTGATCTATTAATCCTCTTCTTCCTTCCTAATCTGAGGACCTGTGGAATTTTCCTCTTTTTTCTTTCCTTTAGATCTTTTTGGAGGAAAAAGATGGGGATTAAGATTTCTCCTTCATTCTATATCCGATCAAGCTTCTAGTCATCATGTTTGATGTGAAATAGTAAGTACTCAAGTTCTATTTATCCATACTTCTTATATTTTAGCTCTTTTCGCCTTTTCTTATATCTACTCAGATCTAAGGAAAATAAGGAGCTGATACTAGAGGATAAGGCTCATACAACCCTAAGGTGGGTAGTCTATAACTCATCCATAACGTTCATTTTTTTGGATTGTTCATTTGGGGGCCACCAGTTTCATTGGAAACTATTTCTTAAATTAACATTCCATGATTATACTTGTTATAATTGTATGGTTATGCTCCTTCCAAATGTGTGATTAGTTTTTAGTGGTTTCCCCCACAACTCAATCGGCCTCATGTGAAACGTTGTGCCATAGTTGGGTTTTTAGTGTTTTGACACATTAGATCCATCGTTCGGGTGTGACTTTACTTTACCCTCCTAAAGTTAAGTCTTGTTATCATAAATGGATTTTTTATTACTTAGAATTTCATAATAGAATATATCATTAATTCTCACCACTTGACCCACCTAAGGTAAGTGCTTCCAAATGGTTATTAAAAGTGAAATGTAAAATGTAAAATGGCACGTATACTAAGTATATAACTTGGAATTATTTAAAGAGATTGAATAAATGTTACATGTCCATAGAACCCCTTTCAGGTTGATGGAAGGTAGCAGAGTGAACCTCAATAAATGAAAATGCCTTAATGACTAACTAAGACTTGATTAAGTGGTTGTAACTCAACTTGGCCTATCCACACTAATGGAATACAAGGCTTGGACCAATTGATTCAACTCTACTTGACATATCCACACTAATGGAAGGAAATAATTGAACCAAATGAATTATTATATGATTACAATATCAAATAGTAATGGACTATCTTGAGCTCACCTTGGATTCCGAGAGGAGAATACCTTGTGTATCGGGAACCCCATTCTGATTCAAGGATACAGTTTTCTTAGGTTGATACCCACCTAGATTATGGTTCTTTTATATTCCTTAGATTCTCAATATACTACCATTGGTTCCCTTTCTTTATTACAAGATACCTTGGATACACTCCTTGGATCCATCATTGACTAGTAGGTGCCATGGTAAAATCCTATTGGGCCATGTATTTACTTAGCCCCATTTTACCTTGGTCAATCACCTTAGACATGGTAGGAACCTTATTGTGGAATGATTTGGATTATGCTTTTTATATTACACTCTTACCCATTCTCTAGACTTAGATGCTACTGTATTATATTTCTATTAGTTTACGTTACTTTGGTTTTTACCCTGGAACTCCCACAATGGATATCATTGTCTGGTTTCCTTGTTTTGTCTTGGTAACATCACTACTTATACTATCACGAGGTGATGTCAGTGTTGGATATGCCTCTTGTGACCTATTAACATTAAATGGAAATTACATAATTAATGAACTTGTTACAAGTTTAGACACCATCCATGTGTTGAAGAAGGTAATTGGATATTTAATTACATTGTACTGCTTTCTTTACTTTAAATATGCATTCCTGCACACTATTATCTTCTATTACATGGGTCGGATGTTATAAACATTGTTGGTGGTGTCCCACTGAGGTTTATCTCACACTCTCTTCGGGAACCATTTTGTACCTGGAGTAGATTACCCGGTTATAGGTATTGACAATGGGGAGAATGCAGCTTCCAATACTTGATTGTGTGATGATGTGATGGAGCTTGATATCAGATGACTGAGTAGGATCTCGGGATTCTTGGAGTATACTTTTTTCATTTACATTTTTGAATATTTTATTCTTATTTTCTTGTATTCATGTTTTCCAGTTTTCTAGTGACATGACTTTATATCATCACCGCTCCAGTTGACATAGTCATTGTTATTCTTATTTTTCTATTGCATCTATTTACTTGTATCGTTTCCATTATTTAGTATTAATTTATATCTCTTTCACTGTTCTACACTTTTTCTAATGAAAGAATAGTCTTACCATGTACACACCCTAGGCCCTCACTACTAGTCGACAGCCTCTAGCATTCGAGAATATGTGCTTGAGTCCATGTGGCCCACCGGGCTCGGGGCACCCGTTAAGTGGCATCCGGGTTTAAGTCATCAAAAAGCGGTATCATGGGTGGTTTATTTTCTCTACTTACTATTTGGAGAAAATAGATAAGAGAATAGTAATACTTTGGACTTGATCATAAGCCATTCTTGGGTGTTGCAAACTCATGTTATGGGTAAAATCCAAGTCACCCATAATGCAATTGTTGTTCTATTTTTCCTATTACAGTTGATATTAGTTCACTATTGGGTTACTCACATGTTGTGTGGTGTTATTGATTATTACTCACTAGGAATTTATTTCATTTATAGCCCGATTATATGAGGGCAAGGATTATTTCTACATTCATCATTATAAGAACCTATAATTCACATGTCATGCATTTTTCCATGCCATATAAGTGCATTTCACTACTTTTCATTGCTTGATATGCCTGTGATTGTTGAGTGATGTAGTGATAGTTTCTTGTACTTGTATTACTTTGGAATTGATTGAGGGATTTCATGTCTCAATTCATGAGGTGTATGGGGCCCCATGGGTTGGGATAAGTAATATACTGAGTCAATCCATTATACTATAAATAATTGGGTGTTGTTTCTGGGGATAGGTGTATGGGTACTGATCCATCAGAAATGACTATCCATTATAAATTGAATCCTGAAACCTAAAATGAATTGGTTGTACATACTTATCCCACCATTTCATGTTTATGAAATGTAAATGAGTGAACTTAAAAATTAACTGTGAAATGACATAAAACATATACTTGAGCACTTACCGATACTTGGCCATCTAAGTGGGTAGTTTGGGTAGTATGCCTTTGGTAGTGAGTTTTCTTATGATATTTTCTACTAGTGATTCTATATCCTTGTTTATAAACTTGTTTTAAGGCGTGTTCTTGGAATTTGTATACCAATGCCACCACGACATCCTAATGTCGTTTCCCAAGAGTGTAGTGATGACCATGCTCCTGACATGGTGGCCCCTCAGCTACCAGTCCTACTTCTAGGCATTCCACATGAGGCACTGCCTGTTTTACCTAATTCGGGAACAGATTCTCAAGTATATGATATTTTCTTACCTATGATGTAGTCCATGATTAGTGCTCCACGGGTTGCACCTATGATGGCTGATCTGACCCGTGAGTTCTAGAAGCAACATCCTCTATCATTTTCATGGGATGGAGGATCTCATGATGTTGATTCTTGGATAGAGGAAATGTTGTTTATCTTTGAGAATTTGGAAATTACTCCAGTGTGTAGGGTCAAGATTTCTATATACATGCTTCGGGATTCAGCCAAAATTTAGTGGGATCTCGTTACCCAGGCTGAACGTTATCAGGGCATGTTAGGCATTGACTTCTAGACTACCTTCTATGATTATTTATTTCCTCAGTCATTGAGAGATGATAGAGCTAGAGAGATCAAGCATATCGAGAAGGGTTCTATGTTAGGTATGTCATATTAATCATGTTTCACTGATTTACAATTCTTTGTACCACTTCTAGCTTGTGATGAGCTTTCATGTGCTAGATGTTGTGAGGATGGGCTCTAGTACTCCCTCTAAACTTTGGTGAATGTATTTTTCCTTCTTACATTCTCTAAAATAGTTGATCAATCCATTATTACTAAGAATAACCTGAGGGGTGGAGCGAGTAATGGGTTTAAAGGATCAGTGTCGTGACAGGATAGTAGTTCTTCTGATGGTAGGAAACGTTCCCTTGATGTTTATCATTAGGGAAGTGGTAGCCAGAGTATCATGTTTGATAGAGATGTAGTGTGTCATCAGTGTGGAAAACCAGGGCATCAGAATCCCTAGTGTGATAGAGACCCATTAAATTTAAAACTAAAGATACAAAATAATATATATATTTTCTTATTTATATCATATATTAATAGTAATTTAGTTCCCAAAGACATATATGATATTATTATAGATCATTTTTCTAGTAGGTAGTTAGACTGACCTAAAGAATAACTTACCACATTTAAGTGATTACTATGATTAAGAATTTTATTTATGTTGGAAATAATATAATTATTTTATAATGATGATGATACTATTTTGTAAATTTTATTTTATTTAACCACATTGTAATAGTGAATAAAAAATAATGAATAAACTATATGAAAAATGATATATGATACTTCATGGATATGGTAGTCTGTACAACGCTTGGTTAACATTTTTATTTTAGGAAGAATGAGATATAAATAAAGTGAATTAAAATTTATCTTCTAATAAACCTAGTTATATTATATAAATAAAATATATTCTTTTAATTCACCCATATAATCAATGAGTAGGGGTGGGGGTAAAAAATGGAACTCTTTGCTTCATAGAGGCAGTAGTTTGCAAAAAACACGAATGGCAGTTCATTTTTCTCAATGAAAAGGAAAAATATGATTAATATTGAATATATTATAATAATAAAATTCAGTATAAAATCAATAATTATTTCATTATATATTAATTATAAAATTATATTTTGGAAATTAGTAGAGGAAAGAAAATAATTTTGGAAAATAATGTGTTTCCACATTGAGGGCATGATCTTTCCCGTGGAAGAATCCTTGTAAATTTAGGGATTAATTCACTCTACTATGATAAGTGACACAAGAATAAGGAATATAATTTTATCAAAAAGACTAATTTCATATTTTCAAGAGGAAACCAAATTTTTATGATGGACTTGACATTTTGGTGATAGGTCCCATTTTTAAGTGATTAGAATGGTATTTTTGTAGATATTTCAAGTTAATATAAAGTGACGACATGTTTCATAATTAAAGAATAATACAAATAGATAATAATAGTTTGGTGGTGTGATAAGTTTCATATTTACTAAACCATTCATTTTAATAAATGTTTTGAACATGATTTTAAGACCTTTACTCTCATAATTTAGCATTTACTATTTTTTATTTTATCATCAAATAAAATTTTTAATTGTGTAATTTACATTTAATTATTAAAATGATAATGGATAATATTAAATAAATTGAAATATATTAATAAAATTATTAAATCTATTTTATTATTTAAAATTTTTTTCTGTACGAAAATGAATTTTACTCTTAAGTAATATAACATTAATGAACCATTTTTTAGAAAAAAAATTATTTTAAACCTTTAAAATTATGTGTAGGTTAAAATTTTCAAAGTATTTTATTTTAATGAATAAAAAAAGTTTTATTATGAATTAAAAAATATTGTGTGTCTTTCACGTAACAAAAACCAATTTTACCATCATAATATTTATTTAAATGAAAATACGAAAATCAAATTTTTTTTGAAAATATTACTTTAGTATATAATCATAGGATTTATAAATTAATAATCACATTTTGAAATATATATATTTTTATTCCATGAATTCATCTTTTGTCATGAAAAATGTTATACATGTTTTTATGTATTACATACTTCAGGATATAGACATAAACTATAGGGTTTTAGTAAAAAAAAATAGTTATTCTTCTCAACATCAATTATTTATGAAACACATAAAAAATTAACCCTATGATATTTTTCTCATTATAAATTCTAGAATATCTTTATTTTTTTCAAATTTAATTTTTATAATTTATATATTTTTGTAATTAAAATATAATTATAAAGTAAATCAATTTTTATAGGAAAATAAATTTTTAAATTTCAAATGTCTTTTAAATTATTTAATATAAATTTATAAATAAAGTAATATTGACACGTTAATTTATAAATATAAATATTACCTATTATATTAACCTTTTGAATTTGATCAATTATATTTATTAATATAAAATACTATACCGCTTATTTTAGTTCTTTGAAATGAAACCCTCTTAAAATATGAATGGATGAAAAAATAATATTTGGTCATTATTTTAATTGATTATTATCATTGTATCTAAAAAATATTATTTTCTTCTTGCAATTTTTATAGGTCTTTTCCATTTCACTTAGTTTTAAGGTTTGTTCAGTGTAGTATATGGCACAATATATTGAATATATATTAATTTATAGGGTTTAAAATCCCATATTGTGACAAAAAGATTGTTGAGAAAACATAAGACTAATGATTGAAGAAATAAGTGGATTGTAGTAATTGATGTGAGAGAAGGTTGGTTGTGAATGTATTTTAAAAAATATAAGGGGTGTATTTTAGTTAATTTTTTTTTGTTTCACTCTTAAGCATACACCATTTTAAACAGTTGTTGTAATCATTAAAAACAATGGATTTAACATTGAACAATTATTTAAAAAACATGATTTATTAATATATATTTAGAGAATATATTATTTATAGGGAAACAAGTATGATTATATGAATTTAGAATCACTTTAAGGTTCTTCAAAAAAATATTTTGTTTGGGTTGAAGTAAAAACCTGGACAATGAAACCAGATGTTTGGTGACTAATTGGAAGAAGAGAAGCTTTATTACTTCAATGTTGATGTTTAGTTCTACGGTAAGGTTTTTTAGGATAGAATATTCATTATAATTATATTATATATGTATTGAATTCTTTTGGTAGGTTTTAGGAAATATTAAACTAAGCAGTTGATAGCTAATTTGTTTGGAAGGTTTTAGATAATTGATCTTGGGGTTGTATAGTAGATTTTGTAAATGTAGATTAGAATAGACTATATGAATAGGTCTCAAGAGTATCATACCCAAAAAAATAGTGAATATACCAATTGTATATATATATAACACTAATATTTTATAATATAATTCTCGTTAATAAATTCGATGTATTTGACATCTTGTGATTCACACAACACTAAACATAAGTCATAAATTCCTTCTTAAAAATATAAATGAGATAAATTAATAAATAGATAACTGAAACTTGTATAATTTATGAAATGAAATCACATAATGAAATTCATGAAATAATTTATAAATTATAACTAACATAATTTAAGTAATTCTTGGATACATAGAATTATATTATTTACAAATACTATTTTAATTATATATATTTTAAAGAAAAGTTAATTTATTTTATTTTTGAGTTATAAAATCATTAAAAATTATTATTTACACATTTTCAAATAATTTTTAATCACTCATAAATTGATTATTAAATGGTTAAAAATGAATATAAAATCATTTTTTGTAAAAAGTGGTATTTTTTTAGAAAATAGTTTTTATGTGTGCAATGTTTTTTTATGTTAATAAATAAAATTAATCCCTATTGATGAAACATGATAAAGAAGTTTTTTGATAATTTATTTGATCAAATAAATTAGATTTCATTTATTTTTTTAGCTGGTAAATAATGGGAATAAAATCTTTTTTATGTGTAAAAATACGTTTTTTCCTTAAAATGGGTTTTACATGTTTTTTTTAGATATTAAAATTAATTCCTATCACAATTAGAAATTGAATATTATAAAATTATTTCCAAATTTTCAGTCATCTTGTTAAAATTATATTTTAAGTTCAATTTCATTTTTTTTAAATAAAATTAAGTTAAATATGAAAAACTTTTTTCACCGTTGTATATGTAGAACTATTTTAAATGGGTTTAAATGATGGGATAAGGCATCAATATATATCTGAAACATATCTATAATTTCATTGGATTAGTGTATTACACCTCCTTCCTCAATCAATTTTAAAAAATTATATTTTATAGACCCACATTCACCCAAGAGTAACTATATATTTTTTATATTTCTTAATATAATCAATGGTATCACTCCTCTAACATATAAAAGGTAACCTCCTCCTCTCACATGTCAAGTACATACTGTGGGCACGGATGGTTCATGAAATTTAATGAGGTTTTTAGTTTCAAATTTAATATATGGTATGTATTTTAAAGTGGGATTTAGAAATGAATTTTGATATGGGAATATTTCTAACCCCCAATACATCTGTTATTGATCATGTTTTGTGGTCCAGAAGGTGGAATGAAAGGCATGGAAGAGAAGTGAGACCAACCAATTGTTTGACTAGGTTGATATAGAATAATGTTATAGACAATGATTCGCTGATTCCAAGCTCATAAAACCCACTCAGAAAGAGGTTCCACAAGTTCAAATCCATGTAATTTTAAAAATTTATAATTACCATTATCCCCCTCAGGTTTTCCAAAAGGGGTGCCACCTTTCTTCATGGTGTTGTGTGTGAGAGAAAATTGGGCTGCTCCTCATTCCTCTTTAGTTTCCCATTGATGTGGGGAGTAATTCAGCTATATTGTATGATTATTCAAGATATTTTTCCACCATCATTGGGCCCCTTATATATCCTCTTTCCATCCACTCTTATTTTCTTCTCCTCTATTTAGGTCTTTGTTGGTCATTCCATCAAAGCAAGATGGAATCCCCAGATTCTCATAGGATCCTTTGTGTCTTGCATTATGTAGATCCTAAGATGATGTATACCCAATTTCCCATGTAGGTTTGATAGTGGTAAGTCACCATATATACTTTTCTTAGGTTTTTCATTCATCTTAAATCAAATAGTTAATTGAAATATGATCACCATTTGTATATATTTCTATACCTTTATAGGGGACGTCATAAGACAACTTCTATCAATTTCCACATATTTGTACAAATAGGTGCATCGTTTTTTTGAATTTCATGAGGATTTTTTCTTATATTAAAATAATTTTTTATTTTTTTTGGCATCATTGGTTTTGTATTTTTTGAAAATGTGGCCAGGATCGCACCATAGGAAATTGGTGAGTGTTTGATTATTATTCTCATACAATGAGGTCAATTTTTGAGCTTCTAGGTATTTATGACTATTCAAAATAATATTTATAATTGATTAAAATTAGTTTTTAAGTAAATTAATTAATAATATTTTCATTATAATTAATTAATTTTATGGTTTGGGTTTCAGATAGGGCCTATGGTGTTTTGATGAAGGCTCAATGGGCTTGAAAACTATGCAAGAACTGTCATTATACTTTTAATGGATGGTTTGTTTTTTATGTTAGGTGATCCTTAGGCGTTATCTCTATGGTATTATTCATTTTTATATATTCATGTGGTATGTATGGACCCGCTACTTCAGGTAGTGGTCCCATTTATATTTTTTAATTCATTAAATAAAAACTAGAGCATGTGATATAATTTCACAAGGTGTCAAGGGCCTATATGGACAATCTAATACTAGATGAAAATCTCAGTTTTCAATGTCTGGGGATAATATTTTGATTATATACCTTTTAATCCTAGAAACCTATGATGGGTATGAGTTAATTAAATTTAAAATTGATAAGGTGGAGTGGCTCCTGTGGCAGGTGACCTAGTAATATATTGGTAAAGAGGAGTGATGATTTAGGATTCATGGAAAGGGGTTTCCCATGAGGGATGTACCATATCCAATGGTCTCCTTGAGATATTTTTGTAGTGAGAGTTCCTCCCCCATTATAAAGTTCATTTTTAGTTTGTTATAACCTATGTAGATTGGTGGATAGTTCAAGTGTTCAAGATAATCCATGAGGTCTGGGAAAGGGGTTGACTTAGTCTACCTCCCTAGTGTGACTTTCTTAGGATGACAGAGAGACATCATTATGAAATAAGGTACCCTTGTAGGTGTCTTTATGAATAATGACATCTATAAGATGGTGGAGAAGGGATCATGTATTGATGTTAGCTAATTTTTCCTTAAAACATGTGATGATGATGTCATCCTGAGGGGTTATGGATAGTGGTGATAGGTATAGGAATTTATCTAACCACTACATTGTATTTATGATTTCAATTATTTAATATTGATGTTGATATGGGTTCTTATATTAATTTCCTAGAACCTAAAATTTGGTCCTGGCGATATATGATGGTGACTTTGGGGGTGTGCATATGTTTTTATAGTGATCTTTTCTTGATCATAATGTGGTATGGTTGGGATGTTAAGGATTTTCATATTTAAAAACAAAGAGGTATGATGTATTTTGTAGCATGGGTGTTGGAATATCATGGGAAAGGTCATTGTGTTCATTAGGATACAGATTTTTGAGCCCCCATGAATTTTTAGTTCAGTGATAGATGTTCCATGGATTTGGAGATCAATTTAAGAGTTGATAGTAATTTGGATAGAATATGTTAATTATCATGGGATAGATCCATATAGACAAGTGGATATAGGTGTTTTAGATTCCATATATTTGGATATTGATGTTGGATCTTCCATGTATTTGAATCTCGGATGTTGTAATATCATGGGATGGGTGACTGGATTCATGAGGGTATAGTTAGGGATACCATGGATTTGGTTTCTTCATGGTACTGGGTTTGATCGTTCATCATAATGATCTTAGAGACACCCTAGTATTGGTCGATTCTGGTGTGGTATATCAAGTTTATAGACTTAAGGATCTAATATAATTATTTATATTTTATGATTTATATTTAATATTAGTATATATTTATTCTTATTGATTTTATCACATTAACATAATACTTCATTGGAGGTTATGTATATGACGACATTGGTTGTTCCCTAAAAATTTATATACTCACACCCTGCTTGGGTACACATTATAAATGGGTACTTGAGAAATCCACTCACTTGTTTCATAAAAAGTTCAGGAAAATACCTAGTATGATGTTGATTAATGAAGGGAGAAGCTCGAGCAAGATTGGATATGACAATTTAAGAGAGGCCTAGGGTTATAGTATGGCCTCTGGTACTTTTAATTTATATTTCTTTTATTTGTAAATGTGATCAACCTAGTAGGAAATTATCATTGTATAACTACACTGCTTCTATGTGCTATGTTATTTTGATTTGTATTTTTCATTTATCATACATAATTTTATGTCCATAATTGATGTATGGTATTTAGTTATTACAATGATTTTTTATTATGGTATATGGGGAGTGGAGTCCCAATGATACCTCTTTATACCCTTGCTACAAGTCGATAGCCTCAAACATTCATAGAGGAACACCTGAGGTCATATGGTGAACTGGTATGGATAATTTTTATAGAGTGAGTTGGTCTAGGAAATTTCAAAGTGGTATCAAAGCATTGATTTTGTCTTATAATATTGTTTTGGATTTTTTATACCATAGATTTATAATTGTGTCAGATCTTATATCGGATATCAGGATGGTTCATCAAGAACATCTGTTTTGGTAGGAATCCCATGTTACCAAGGATATGGTATTTTTATTTTTTTATTTTATTTTTTTATTTATGTTATTTTCACCATGAGTTACTCACATGGATGTTTGAGTTTCATGGTATTTTATTGGTTTTCAGATCTTGTATCATTGGAAATATATTATTTTGATGCATAATATAATCCATGTTGGATTAACATGATATATAGGCATGTTAGTGCATGACATCAATGCTGACTAAGGCTTGGTTGTATAAAATATCAAAAATTAATCATGTGGAGTTTCACATGTAATAAAATAGGTGCATTCTACTCAAATGTTATGAATTTTATATGTATATATTTTCATTTAATGGTACTTTTTTTAATACACAATGATATTCTCAATGATGAGGGTGAAAATATAGATTGTGTGTAAAAGAAGTGCAGTGACCTAAATGGGATGTAATATGCACAAGATTCTTTAAAATTTCACACCTTGTGGGTTACTATTTTTGGGGTTCAATTATATAATGTGTAATTAACATACTATATGGTATCTTCCCATATATCATGAAATAGAGTTATACATAACCTAACTATCTAGTTATAGTCATTTTGCATGGGTTATATAGGATGATGTCACTGTGTGTATACTAGATGACTGGGGGTATTGTGACTCTTGAAGGGAATCCTTGTGTGAAAATTCCTATGGGAGTTATTACCCTAAAATTGGGTGTTATTTTTTCAATGGGATATATTTTATATGTCAGAAACTACAGTGCGAGATATATCATGATTTATGTCCTAGATTTTGAGATAAGTGTCATGAGAATTGTCCAATGAATGATTACCCTTCACGAGACCAAGTTTTTGGTGTTGAGAGGGAGACCATTGTGACCCTTGGGATATACATCAAACCATAGATAGTGGGTAAATGGTTGAACTGTGGGTGAACTTTCAGATGAGTTAGTCCAATTTGTTTTATTTCATAGAGAATAATTCATAGGTAGGTGATTCAAAGATGATATATTTTCACATGATGTGGAACCAGGTTTCTAACATAGGTTTGGATTCATTTTGGGGCTTGTAGTTATGGTAACCATGAGTAATTATTCCTTAGGTATCAAGGTACAATTTTGAGGGAAGGACTAGGGTGACGTCTTTCCCTATGTAAATTTAGTTAAGCCTTTTGTATCACAGTGAAAGTGTGGGTGGATATTTTAGGTTTCAATAAAGAATTTATTAGAGGACAAGAATGTAGATGAGATATACATTCCATGGAGAATGTCCATGTGGTTATTTAGGAATGGTGATATAGTTTCGATGTAGTGTGAATCATGGGATAGCATGAAAGATATTGGGGATCGGGTGGTACGGAAGCATGTACATATTGTTTTTAATAAGGATAGAGGTGAAAAATATTTTTCATGCATGGAACCTATTGAATTTTAATTTAATTATGGTCGATGAATAATACATTTTAAGGACTTTCCTATGGACCTAGAAACCTTGGGACTATGGAGAAAATGTAGGTGTCTATAAGGAGAGATATGACCCCATGACTAGGTAGGATATGGTAAAAAAATTAATCATAGTTGGGAATAAATGGAAGCAATAATGGTTGATATAGTTCTTTATAATGTCTTGTGAGGATATACACTTGGTTTTGGTGATGGATCCTGATGAGGTTTCACCCATGGGTGGTGTTCTATGAGCCCTAACTGTCTGATAGGTTGTGTGTTTTAGTGGCAAAGAAAATTGAGTAATTTCAGCCACGAGAATCCATTATGTGTGGTGACAGATGGGGTGTAGGACATGGTGATCATTAATTTAACCTAGTTACATATTGAAAAGGATAATCCTATAGTGTGGAGTGGGATTTCAGTCCTGAGTAGAATGACCCTTGGATTGAAGGGCCATGTGTGAATGAGGTTAGTGGATAGACTATTATCTTTTCCTTGGGATGCTAGTAATAGGATTGATATTATTTTCATATATTTCCTTGAGAACACTACTTCTTAATTCGGTTAAAATATCAAATGGATTTTGATCATCAGTCTTGGACTTAATATGAATTTGTATAATTCATGCAAGGTCATATTTGAATTATGTATGTGCTCTTTATGAGGAAGACTGTGAAGGTAGTTTCAGATGAATGAAAAATAAATCAAGGTATTACATAGAATGTTGGTATGAGACATACATGTATTTGTTGAAATAATCTATGGATACCTCATGGAGTCGATGCATTGATATTTGGTAATTTGAGAATATATTTGAAGGTGCAGTTGATAATTTTCAAGACCAGTCATGAATTAGATGTTTTACTGGTCATTCTATAAATAATTGGTTATGGTGATCTAGTAACCGTATCATACACATTATTTTGGATGAAACAGGTTTATTTTGGGCATTTGTTGGGTATTTTCTAGATAAATTATACTAGCTTTTGGCTTTCATATATGGTGGAGGCCTGAATTATATGGAATTGTTTATTGGAATTTGAAATGGGTAGCAAAGTTTAAAATATTCCTTCATGTATTTAAGCTATATAATTCTATTAAAATATTATATATGTTTTATTAGAACATATTTTTAGTTCTTCTATATCATGTTCTTGTGGTGGTGTGTCATATAATTGAAAATGGTCGTTTCAATATTAATTATATAGTTGGAATAACCTCGGGGTATCTGGCCTTTTAGGGGATGAGTTGAAATTATAACATAATGGATGGGCTTGGGTAAAATTATTCCTATTTTTTTGTGATGAATATGAGTGATGGATCTATACATGGTTGAGAATATGGTCGATATTTCACCATGGGAAATTAGAGATCATTTGTTTGTGGTTCTAGTGTGATGAGGTTGACTTATTTTCTTCTAGGAAATTATGAAGATTCATAATAAAATGTAAAATTGTTTAAAATTACTTTTTTGTTAATTAATTAATTTTAATTTTATTATATTTAATTAATATAGTGGAATTGGTTTGACATATGTCCTCGGGTGTTTTTCATAATAGATGGATGGGCTAGCGAGCTTCGGTAGGGTTCGATTAAATTTATGGAAGGTGATCCTTATGCATCCAACCTATGTTATTGTGGACTTTTTTATATTCATGTGGTATGTGTAACCCCTCCACTTTAGATGGTGGGACACTTTAAATATTTTAATTCATCTAATAAAAAACAGAGCCTATGATCAAATTATACAAGGTGTTGAGGGTCACGATGGACCGTTTTTCTACTAGATGGACATCCCAATCAATGATGTCCTAGGATATAAATTAGATTCCATGACTTGGAATACTAGAACCCCACGAGTGGTATGAGTTAATTAAATTGGAATGGATGGGGTGTAGTGGACTTAGTAGAAAACGAACAATTGATCTTTACCTAGAGAGGATTGATAAATCATGATGAATGGCCAAAGGGTTATCCATGAGAGATACCCTAGATTCATGATTATCATTGAAATGTCCATAGATCGAGTATTTATACCCTGTTAGAACATGAATAATTGGGTGGTTAGACCCTATGGAGACTTCTGAATGGATCATATGTTCTGGAAATCCTAGGATGCCTATTAAATGGCATGGATCAAGGAAATATCCACACTTCAACTTACCTAGGAGACTAGAGAGACCTCTGTGAGACCTACATGTCCCTTTTGGGGTCCACTGTGACTAGTGATCTCAATGGGAATGATGAAATTCTAATGGTTAGATATAGTAGTGGGTGTCACCATAGAACACCGATTGATGATTTCAACCTAAGTCCAAATATATTGTGGTAATAGGTGTAGGTTTTTGGATAGCCTAGAACCTATCTTTTTTTATTTCAACTATAAAATTTTATGGTAGTTATGGGTGTCAATTTATATCTATTGGGACACAACCTTTTGTCCTAATGTGATTTGATGGTTACTTTGTGGATAAACAATGATACTTATGAGGATCTATCTTTGACCCATGAGTGGTATGATTTATCTTTCATGGATTTGGAGAATTAAATTCATGGGATCTACTGTGTAATTGTTGTTTTTTTGTTTTAATATTATAGGAAAGGTCCTAGGTGTCATGAGGATATGTATTTTTGAGTTTCCCTAATTTAGATCTTAGTGTTGGAGTTGTCATGTATTTTTATTTTGATGTTAGTTCTAACATGGATTTTGATTATGAATATTTGACTATCATGGGATGGTTCCTTAGATTCATGAAGATATGGGTATTGGAGATATAAGGGATTTTGTTCATGATGATGGAGCATCCATGGATTTGGATCTCAGATGTTGAACTTCTATTTGATTCCCCCCAATTCATCAAGATACGGTTGGGGATTTTATGAATTTAGATCCTTCATGCTACTAGTTTGGAACATTCATCACAACATACTCAAAGACACACCAACACTATTTAAATTAGGTATGGTTGATCTAGGTCACACACCTAAGGATTATCAATTTTCATTTATTTATTTTCCCTTTATTTTTTATTTATTATTTCCCGTTGAGTGCATCATATGTGAATGCCACTAAATTTTATGTTGTGTAGGGTACTACATTAGTGTTTCCCTATTGAGTTAGGCACTCACACTATTCTCAGGTATCCATAGAACATAGGTACCCAAGCGGACAACTAACCTGTCATGGGCACTGGTTTGGAAGAGACTTGGTATCACATTAATGATCAACATGAGAAGATAAAGTGTGATTGCATACTCATATTTAGGAAAGGCATGAGGTTTTAGTAATTCCTCTAGTACTTTTATTTTATTCTATCTTTATTTGTATAAGTGATTATCCTTGTGGTTGATCACACTTGTATGATTGTATTAGATAATTATATAATACTATTATAGTTTATATGTTTCATTTATGTTTCGTACTCTAAATTTTATTTTTGATGTATTTAAATTAGTTATTACCAATGATTTCTCACTCTGATATAGAGGGTATAACCTCCCTTTGAAACCTCCATAGACTCCCACTATTATTCGAAATCCTATGGAATTCAGGGAGAAGTGCCTATGGTCATATGTAAACTAGTTCGGTTACTATTAACATAGTGAATCATACTAGTATATTATAATATGGTATTGGAGAATTTATTTTATCTTATCATACGTTTTCAAGATTTGGTAGATCGGAGATTTAGACATGTTTTAGATCATTTGATGGATATCAATATGGTTTCTCAGGAACACCTAATCTAGTAGGATGTTAAGATTACCAAGGATATGTAATTTCTCTTTTAGTTTTTTAGGTTACTATTGTATATGATTTTCACATAAAGTGGAACACATGGATGTTTGAGGTTCTTAGAATTTTACTGGTTTTTAGCTCTTGGATCCTTAGAGAGGGATCATGTTTATGCATAAAATTAGGAATGTTGGATTCACCTGACCTAAAGTCATGTTAGTTCATGGTTTCACTGATTAATGAGGGTAGTTTTGTTTAAATTTTTAACAACTATTCATATAATCATTTCTAAATACATAATTGGTATAATTATACTCTTCTAGGCCTACTTGAATATATATATATTCATATGATGATATTTCATGTGAATATACACTGATAAACTTGATGATGAAGTTGATAAAACAATCAATGTGAATAGGAGTTGCAATGACCTTAGGGGAATGGTATAAAAAAACATTTCATTAACATTGGACTCCGTGTACATTTCTATTATTTAGGAGGGTTAATTAATTTTTAGTAGAAACCTAGATCATTTCCCAATATATCATAGAGTGGAATTACACTTTACTAAACTGTATAACAATAGTAATTTGACACCAGTGGTCAAGGATGATGTTGTTTTCCATAAACTAGTTGACTAGATATATTTTGATAATTCAATAGGTATACTTGTATGTGTATTCCCATAAGAATTAGAACCTTTAAATTTGTTATTGCTTTCATAATTTGTTTTCATATATGAGACCCCATTGTGTGTGATGTAACACCCCAGGTAAATAAAGAATATGACATTTTCATATTTATCTATATTTGTGAATAAAATATTAATATGACTTTAAAGGGGACACTATGCTCGATGGCGTACCCAACACGCAACAACGAGTTTCTTGGGAATCTTACGTTGCACTCTAATAATAAAATAATATTATTTTAAATGGTAGTTAACATGTAGCCATTTTATTGATGGGAATGGATAGAAATAACTAAAATATGATTATATATGTTTTTAAATGTTTTTACATTTATCCAATAAAAGATAAAGGCTTAAAATACGGAAAGAATTCAATTTTAGGCGTATATGCCCTAGTTTTCACTAAAGGTTCACTTATCGCCTTTTGATGGTGAACCGTCATTAAATATAGTTGTGTTCACTCTTATAAATTATATTGGACCAAATAAAACTCTTATTAAGAATTGGGACATCAAAATTTACTTTGTGTGAATTTTTGGTATCTTTCCGATAAAGTTCATTTTTTTAATGAATAGTGTAAAATGTTGTATTTTAATTCAAAACCTCTTTTTAATCTAATTTATTTATATGATTAGATTATCTTTTGAATTGGTTTTAAAGTGAAATTAGAATATATTTTTACCATTAAATCCAATAGTGGTCGTTGGAATTAATTTCACTTTGAAATCAGACTTAAACTAGTGTCAATCTTTTGATACTTATTGTTTCATAAAAACACGCTATTTGCTCTGACAGCGGGAATTAATTATTAAATTAATTAATGTGACTTATATGTTTTTAATTTTATAAAATAGAATTAATTTTTGAATTCAGAATATCAAATATAGATTAGGGTGAATTTTTGGGATTTTTCTGAAAAACTTCAATTTTTGATGAATAGTGAAACCACAAAATAGTACTTATAAAAACTGATTTTTCCGTTTAAATGAAATTTTTCAATCTTTGTGTTTTGAATTTAAAAAATCTGACATACATGGTTGTCTTTAAAAAGTAAAATGTGGTTCAATGGGATAAAAATAATTTTTTGGTGAATAGTAACTTATTAAGTTTTTAATCGCGATTAGAGGTAATTAGTGTAGTTTATGGTAAGAATAATGTTTTAATAAAATGAAATGACCTATAAACATGTCCTACCCTCATTTTATGTGTCATGGCCGACCAAGATAATCCATGGGTCAACTTGGGGACCCCATGGAGCCACTTTGGTTGGGAAATGACATAAATATCTTTTTATTTAATGTTAAAGTAAAAATGACACAAACATGAAATGTTTTACTAAAACAATTTTTTACATGGGGTTATACAAGTCATATTTTTGACTATAAATAGTCATTGGAAATATAAAAAGATTTCCTACATCATAGTATTTTTTTTATAATTTTTAGACATTAAATAAATTAAGTTATTTATGACATCATGATGATGCAGCGATGACCTCATTATTTAACGATTTAAATAAAATGGAAATATAATGTAATATCTAAGCCATAAACATGTCCAAAACCTATTGGATGAGTGGATTTCTAACCCTTATCACCTTATCCTCGAAATACATCAATGTGGGACCTTTAAAATCCGAAACTCTTTTGAAAATAAAGTAATATTTTGTAACTTTACAAGAGTGCCCCTCCTCTCCTCTTATAAAAGGCCCCCACCTATTCCTCCTTACCCACACTCCCAGAGCCTTTGGCTCGGCCAAACCCGGCCCATTTTGTTTCTCCACTTCCCTATATTACTCCTTGAAGCCTCACTTTGGGCAGAAGTCTTCCCAAGGAAGCCTTTGAGCTCAAACCAAAGGGAGTTACCCGATTTTAAGGTAATGTCTTCACTTGTGTCCTTTTGTTTTATTTTTCTTCTCCAACTCCCTAAACTCTTTTTATTCATTTATTTTGTAACAAATAAAGTATCTTCAATATACTAGGATGTTGTTATAATAAGTATTCGAGCTACACTTACACACACCTACATCTAATGGTTAAAGAACATACTGTTTCCTTGGATGGCGAATTTCTGCCTCCCGAAACGATGATTGTTCAACATTCTTCTAACACCTTCAAAGGTGGCCATTAAGATGACACTATATTTATATATGATATATAATATTTTTATGTTTTACTTAATCTTCTGTATTTTTCATTTATGGCATACCTTTATGGTTTCCATTATGGGTAAACGCGATATATTTATTTAAGGAAGTGCGGACTACCGCCCCCTCAAAGTGATTTGATTCTTTAATACCATATGTGGTGCGTATAAAGGATATATTTAATTATATTATATATGATACCATACTTGAATTAAAATACTATTATGTATCATTATGTTTTAATTCCATTAAATATGAAATAGAAATGGAAGTAGCGTTCATGCGTACGTACGGCTTACCGTCTCCATGAACGGTACATTTCATTTCTTATCTCAAACTGTTATGTAATATTATAAGTACATATATATAATGGATATATATGTAATATATTACATCTAAATTATGGATATAATTCTGTAATTATAACATATAAATATCTCTCTCATTTTGTTTTAATTCCATTAATATGACAAAAAAATGAAAGTAGCGTTCATGCGTACGTACGGCCTACCGTCTCCATGAACGGTGCTTTTCGTTTTTTTATCTCCAAATGATATGGAATAGTATAAAATGAATATTTACTGGATATATATGATATTTTAATCATTAATACTATTCTGGAAGTTATTTACTTATAACTACATGGGCAATTTTTTTTCAAACAAGTTCATTTTTGACTCATGTACCAAACATCGGCAAAAACATCTTATATGAACTAACATTATTAAACAATTATTATAAAATTATAATATGTGATATGAACTGAATAATAATATCTAAAGGAGGTACTTAGGTAATTATTAATTGACCAAAGTTTATTATTCAGGAATATAAAGAAACGAACAAGACAAGTTGGACTTGAGGTAAGAGATCTTACTCCTCTCTTTCTTTTTAAGTACACTCTTTTATGTCATTCCTTATAAGCTCATCTTTATTGTGATTGGGATATTATTTTATATTCCTCTTACTGTAATTTTTATGTTCATATGATGAGAGACCCTATTCTCTCTCATCAATCCATTTTGGAAGTTTTGAGTGGCGCCGTTAGGCTGCCGAATTTTCGTAAGAGATCTAACCTCTCTCTTTCCCTTTAAGTACTCTCCTTTATGTCACTTCTTTTAAGCTCATCTTTTTTATGATGGGGGATGTTCTTTTATATTTATCTTGCTGTACATTTTATTTTAATGTGATGAGATACCCTATTTGATCTCATCAATCCATTTTTGGAAGCTTTAAGTGGCGCCGTTAGGCTGCCGAGTTTTCGTAAGGGATTTTTCATCTCACTTTTATTCCTGTGAGATTTATGCTAAATTTGCCACAATTTCCTTTTAGTGGTGTATGTACTGAACATTATTTTACTCATTGTGTAATATTATTTCATTTATGAGTATTTACATCAATGTTGTATTGTCCTTCTTTCACGGGGCGTATGTTTCGAAAGATACCCATGTCGGTAAGGGAACCTTTCACCCTCCTCTTTTTAAAAGACTTCTTTTGTTGGGTATTTTAATTTACATATTGTTATGTTGGGATATGTTCTCATATATCCTTATTGATGTAAATTTTATTTCCAAGTGATGAGATACCCTTTTTTTGATGTGACGTCGTTAGGCTGTCAAGGGAACTTCTTAACCCAATTTCGATTTCTTTGGGTTCAACATGTAGTTATTGAATATGTCATCCTTTGAATATGTGTGAATGAACTTTGATTATTTTACACTTAATATCCACTTATATTTTGTGTATTAGTTTGTCACACATAATTATGTAATTGATTTATCCTTAAACCGAGGATATCGTCTTTGTAAGGGACTTCGTCTCAGTCTCCTTTCATTGAGGCATATTCTGTTTTATACACAACCTTCTTTTATACGGTGTATAAACCCCTTTGACATTTACATTTATTCAAAAGGAATATTTTTTATACGAAGTGTTTATTAAACGACAAAAGGGAATGTTTTTGTCGTACGTATGCGGTGACAATGACTTCTCCACCGCTGGGACCATTATTTGAGTTTCGGCTTCCTCTACAATACATACCATCTTTTTAAAAGAAAAATAAATACCATGTTTTACTTTTATTTTATTTTGGTATTGAAAATGGTTTTCATAATGTATTTATATCAATTTCTTGTATTGATATCTTGTTATTGAAAGGTGGAAATGTTATGTTTTCTTTTATGCATGTTTTATGTAATAAGATTATGTTATGGTTCTTGGGCATTGTTATAAAGACAGGTGGTTCCATGATAAACTAAGGGCGGGTGAGCCCGATATAGCTCTCCAATGAATTGGGTAACACGAAGGAGTGAAACGTTAAGGTTTCTCCGAAGAGATTTAGGGAATATACTGTGATAGGTACTCCAAACGTAACCAAGAGGGTTACTCCCTACGTAAGAATGTTATGAATGCCTCAAGTTACCTTTATGTATTATGATTTCTATGATTTATTCGTGATTTTATGAGGTATGTTAAATTGCTTATGTTTTATGGGTAAAGTATGATTTCATTCTTATGTATACATGTACTCATGTTTCCTTTCCATATTTTTATATCCCTTACTGAGCTTTTTATGTTCATCCCAAGTTTTTGAAATGTTTTTCACAGGTCAAGGGAAGGGTACATGATGTGATGATAGTGTCAAGGATGTGTCAAGAAAGAATCCATGTTTTATTTTAAATATGTTTCTATTGATGGGAAGAATGAATATTTTCTTTTATGTAACCACTTTGTTTAAATGTGGAATGTAATGCAAGTTTCATGATCTAATTCTCGAAAACTCTAAACCTGAAATGATCCTCAATGTGTAATCTTGTAATAACTCAAGATTAAGTAAGGTTTAAGGCTGGGGCCTTATAGTTGGTATCAAAGGTCGGTTTAGATAAATTTAGAGTTTAGGGTATTCTTTAAGCATAAGTGACATTACCATAATGGTTAAGATTTCAGAAAGAGTCCTAGTTTTAGATAAAGTGAATGAGTAAGTATATCTTAGTGTTTACCTTCCTCATTAGTACATTATGGTTTTTTTGATATAAGCACACTGACATTTCTGTTTTTAGTGAATGGATGGATCTAGCAGGCACCAAAGAGACAACAGGTTTGAAGGAAACTGTGGTGGTTCTCTGATTAAGATATTAGATAAAATGGGGGATTCATTGAGGAAACTCGTGGTTGTTCTAAACCAACTATCAAGGAGTCATGATCAACCACTTGAACCTTGGTATGATCTGTAATGCATCATGTACGAGATGACCAATCGATGTGGAAGTTCAGGTAATAATTATAAAGGTAACCATTAGAGTTTATATGATCCTTACTTTTGAGGTAATTATTGGTTATTATATGATATGATGGAAAATGAAAGGCATGAGATAAACTTGAGGTTAAAATATGTTATGATTATTTTTGAAGATTTTATCTCATTTTGGGAAATGTTTTAAGAATTATATAGTTTTGGAAAAAGGAAAACACGCGGACCGTGTGACAACCCATCGCGTCGGACAAAGCTGCGGGAATCGAACCCACAACCAAAGTACAACTGGTATTTATCGCCTACCACTAGACTACGTGAAGTCCCTGGTTAGTTTGACTGATTATTTTTAGTTAGATGATCTTATGAATTAATAGTAAGTTGATTTTGGGTTATCTATGGATATTTATTAACCTATCATGGAGGATATGTGATTAGGTTAATTACTTTTCAATGCGAGACATTAAGAGCAACTGATGTTGTTTCGAGATAAATGTTACGATTTAACTTGGAAGACTATGTGACTAAATCCTTCAAATATTTGGTTTTCAATATTAGTTTGTTTTACTTTGAATAATTTTATGGACAAATTGTTTATCGAATGGTCCACGTTAAACTTTGGGTTTTGTTGGAAAAAATTTGGAGATTAAGAATAGATTTTCTTTTTATAAAGGGTTATCCTTTTCTGGATTATCTGATCTTGTACTAACCTTTTTGGTTTTGGTTTTGGTTAGAGTCTAAAGACATGGGAAGTAAAAAGTTCTCTTTTTTGGATTAGGTTATTCTCTAGAAGTTGATTATAGTACTCTTAATGTGAACAAGTTTTCCTAAATACTCGTCTTTTGGAGAAAATATGAGTTTGTGTAAGGAATCTAATAAAAGTTGAAAGTAAACATGATAAGTGATTATGTTTCCTTATGAATAAATTCCTCAATAAAAAGTAACTTAAAACAAAAATGTTGTCTATTAACTTTTCCTACTGGGGAATCAAATACCGTTTAACCCATCACATGTTTGTGATTTTCTTGTGGTTAACTTTCTCCAAAAATGTTTTCTATCACTCTCCATCAGAACATGACCCTTTGTTTTTTCCTCCATGTCCATATTTTCATACTTGGAATCCTAGTATGGGTTAACTCAGGTGACCTTTGTACTTATCTTTCTTTATTTTTAAAGTGATTGTTTAACCGACTCTTGTTCCGATGTGGGACTTTTAAGGATGTTTCCAAGCTCAATTTTAAAAATTGCGAGGATGCAATTCCCAAAAGCGGGGAAGGATGTAACACCCTAGGTAAATAAAGAATATGACATTTTCATATTTATCCATATTTGTGAATAAAATATTAATATGACTTTAAAGGGGGCTCTATGCTCGATGGCGTACCCAACACGCAACAACGAGTTTCTTGGGATTCTTACGTTGCACTCTAATAATAAAATAATATTATTTTAAATGGTAGTTAACATGTAGTCGTTGTATTGATGGGAATGGATAGAAATAACTAAAATATGATTATATATGTTTTTACATTTATCCAATAAAAGATAAAGTCTTAAAATATGGAAAGAATTCAATTTTAGACGTATATGCCCTAGTTTTCACTAAAGGTTCACTTATCACCTTTTGAAGGGGAACCGTCATTAAATATAGTTTTTTTCACTCTTATACATTATATTGGACCAAATAAAACTCTTCTTAAGAATTGGGACATCAAAATTTACTTTGTGTGAATTTTTGGTATCTTTCCGATAAAGTTCATTTTTTTAATGAATAGTGTAAAATGTTGTATTTTAATTCAAAACCCCTTTTTAATATAATTTATTTATATGATTAGATTATCTTTTGAATTGGTTTTAAAGTTAAATTAGAATATATTTTTACCATTAAATCCAATATTGGTTGTTGGAATTAATTTCACTTTGAAATCAGACTTAAACTAGTGTCAATCTTTTGATACTTATTGTTTCATAAAAATATGTTATTTGCTCTGAAAGCGGTAATTAATTATTAAATTAATTAATGTGACTTATATGTTTTGAATTTTTTAAAATATACTTCATTTTTGAATTCGGAATATCAAATATATCTTAGGGTAAATTTTTGGGATTTTTCTGAAAAACTTCAATTTTTGATGAATAGTGAAACCACTAAGTGGTACTTATAAAAACTGATTTTTCCGTTTAAATGAAATTTTGCCATATTTGTGTTTTGAATTTCAAAAATCCGACATACATGGTTGTCATTCAAAAGTAAAATGTGGTTCAATGGGATAAAAATAATTTTTTGGTGAATAGTAACTTATTAAGTTTTTAATCGCGATTAGAGGTAATTAGTGTAGTTTAAGGTAATAATAATGTTTTAATAATATGAGATGAGAATGAAACATGTCCTACCCTCATTGGATGTGTCATGTACTACCAAGACAATCCATGGGTCAACTTGGGGACCCCATGGAGCCACTTTGGTTGGGAAATGACATAAATATCTTTTTATTTAATGTTAAAGTAAAAATGACACAAACATGAGATGTTTTACTAAAACAATTTTTACATTGGGTTATACAAGTCATATTTTTTACTATAAATATTCATTGGAAAGATAAAATTATTTCCTACATCATAGTATTTTTTTTATAATTTTTAGACATTAAATAAATTAAGTTATTTATGACATCATGATGATGCAGCGATGACCTCATTATTTAACGATTTAAATAAAATGGAAAGATAATGTAATATCTAAGACCTACACATGTCCAAAACCTATTGGATGAGTGTATTTAGAGCCCTTATTACCTTATACTCGAAATACATCAATTTGTGACATTTAAAATCCGAAACGCTTTTGAAAATAGAGTAACATTTTGTAACTTTACAAGAGTGCCCCTCCTCTCCTCTTATAAAAGACCCCCACCTCTACATCCTTACCCACACTCCCAAAGCCTTTGTCTCGGAAAAAACCTGCCCATGTTGTCTCTCCACTTCCCTCTATTACTCCTTGAAGCCTCACTTTGGGCATAAGGCTTCCCAAGGAAGCCTTTGAGCTCAAACCAAAGGGAGTTACCCGATTTTAAGGTAATATCTTCACTTGTGTCCTTTTGTTTTATTTTGCTTCTCCAACCCCCTAAACTCTTTTTATTCATTTATTTTGTAACAAATCCAGTATATTAAATATACTAGGATGTTTTTATAAGAAGTATTCGAGCTACACTTACACACACCTACATCTAATGGTTAAAGAACATACTGTTTCCGTGGATGGCGAATTTCTGCCTCCCGAAATGATGATTGTTCAACATTCTTCTAACACCTTCAAAGGTGGCCATTAAGATGACACTATATTTATATATGATATCTAATATGTTTATGTTTTACTTAAGCTTATGTATTTTTAATTTATGGCGTACCTTTATGGTTTCCATTATTGGTAAACGCGATATCTTCATTTAAGGAAGTGCGGACTACCGCCCCCTCAAAGTGATTTGATTCGTTAATACCATATGTGGTACGTATAAAGGATATATTTAGTGATATTATATATGATACCATACTGGAATTAAAATACTATTATGTATCATTATTTTTTAATTCCATTAAATATGAAATAGAAATGGAAGTAGCATTCATGCGTACGTACGGTTTACCGTCTCCATGAACGGTACATTTCATTTCTTATCTCAAAATGTTATGTAATATTATAAGTACATATATATAATAGATATATATGTAATATATTACATCTAAATTATGGATATAATTCTGTAATTATAACATATATATATATCTCTCATTTTGTTTTAATTCCATTAATATGACAAAAAAATGAAAGTAGCGTTCATGCGTACGTACGGTCTACCGTCTCCATGAACGGTGCTTTTCGTTTTTTAATCTCCAAATGATGTGAAATAGTATAAAATGAATATTTACTGTATATATATGATATTTTAATCATTAATACTATTCTGGAAATTATTTACTTATAACTACATGGGCAATTTTTTTCAAACAAGTTCATTTTTGACTCATGTACCAAACATCGGCAAAAACGTCTGATATGAACTAACATTATTAAAAAATTATTATAACATTATAATATGTGATATGAACTGAATAATAATATCTAAATGAGTTACTTAGGCAATTATTAATTGACCAAGGTTTATTATTCAGGAATATAATGAAACGAACAAGACAAGTTGGACTTGAGGTGAGGGATCTTACTCCTCTCTTTCTTTTTAAGTACACTCTTTTATGTCATTCCTTCTAAGCTCATATTTCTTGTGGTTGGGATGTTCTTTTATATTACTCTTACTGTAATTTTTATGTTCATATGATGAGAGACCCTATTCTCTCTCATCAATCCATTTTTGATGTTTTGAGTGGCGTCGTTAGGCTGCCGAATTTTCGTAAGAGATCTAACCTCTCTCTTTCTCTTTAAGTACTCTCCTTTATGTAACTTCTTTTAAGATCCTCTTTTTTTATGATGGGGGATGTTATTTTATATTCCTATTTCTGTACATTTTATTTTAATGTGATGAGATACCCTATTTGATCTCATCAATCCATTTTTGGAAGCTTTAAGTGGCGTCGTTAGGCTGCCAAGTTTTCGTAAGGGATTTTTCATCTCACTTTTATTCCTATGAGATTTATGCTACATTTGCCACAATTTCCTTTGAGTGGATGTATTTACTGACCATTATTTTACTCATTGTGTAATATTCTTTCATTTATGAGTATTTACATCAATGTTGTATTGTCCTTCTTTCACGGGGCGTATGTTTCAAAAGATACCCATGTCGGTAAGGGAACCTTTCAACCTCCTCTTTTTAAAAGACTTATTTTGTTGGGTATTTTAATTTACATATTGTTATGTTGGGATATGTTCTCATATATCCTTATTGATGTAAATTTTATGTCCAAGTGATGAGATGCCCTTTTTTTGATGTGACGTTGTTAGGCTGTCAAGGGAACTTCTTAACCCAATTTCGATTTCTTTGGGTTCAACATGTAGTTATTGAATATGTCATCCTTTGAATATGTGTGAATGACAATTGATTATTTTACACTTAATATCCACTTATATTTGGTGTATTCGTTTGTCACACATAATTATGTAATTGATTTATCCTTAAACCGAGGATACCGTCTTTGTAAGGGACTTCGTCTCAATCTCCTTTCATTGAGGCATATTCTGTTTTATACACAACCTTCTTTTATACGGTGTATAAACCCCTTTGACTTTTATGTTTATTCAAAAGGAATATTTTTTATACGAAGTGTTTATTAAACAACAAAAGGGAATGTTTTTGTCGTACGTATGCGGCGACAATGACTTCTCTGCCGCCGGGACCATTATTTGAGTTTCGGCTTCCTCTACAAGCCATACCATCTTTTTAAAAGAAAAATAAATACCATGTTTTACTTTTCTTTTATTTTGGTATTGAAAATGGTTTTCATAATGTATTTATATCAATTTTTTGTATTGATATCTTGTTATTGAAACGTGGAAATGTTATGTTTCCTTTATGCATGTTTTATGTGATAAGATTATGTTATGGTTCTTGGGAATTGTTATGAAGACGGGTGGTTCTGTGATAAACTAAGGGAGGGTGAGCCCGATATAGCTCTCCAATGCATTGGGTAACGCGAAGGAGTGAAACGTTAAGGTTTCTACGAAGAGATTTAGGGAATATACTATGATGGGTATTCCAAACGTAACCAAGAGAGTTACTCCCTATGTAAGAATGTTATGAATGCCTCAAGTTACCTTTATTTCTTATGATTTCTATGATTTATTCATGATTTTATGAGGTATGTTAAAGTGATTATGTTTTATGGGTAAAGTATGATTTCATTCTTATGTATACATGTACTCATGTTTCCTTTCCATATTTTTATATCCCTTACTAAGCTTTTTATACTCATCCCAAGTTTTTGAAATGTTTTTCACAAGTCAAGGGAATGGTACATGATGTGATGATAGTGTCAAGGATGTGTCAAGAAAGAATCCATGTTTTATTTTAAATATGTTTCTGTTGATGGGAAGAATGAATACTGTCTTTTATGTAACCACTTTGTTTAAATGTGGAATTTAATGCAAGTTTCATGATCTAATTCTCTAAAACTCTAAACCTGAAAAGATCCTCAATGTGTAATCTTGTAATAACTCAAGATTAAGTAAGGTTTAAGGCTGGGGCCTTATATGTGATTTGAAACGTTTAGTGTCATGGGGTTATAGATGTGTGCAATGAGTAATTTCACCTAAGTGATGATCCTTAATGAGACATGGTCTATGGGGTTAATAGTGATACTTTTATGACACTTGAGATATGAATCATTCTATGGTATGTCAGGGAAAGGTATAGTAAATTGTGACCCATTATAAGGGTTAACATGTGGTTTTGGTTTCCATAGATACATAATTATAGGTTGGTGCTTCAGGGATGAGATCGATGAATGCTAGTACCTATTAGGATTGTGAGATATGCATGGGGATTCCTTTTGTCTTGGGTTAATGAGAACCTTGAGTGTTAGTGCCTTAGGTATCAATGTTATTTTTCTAGATAAAGACCTGGGTGACTACTGGCACTATGTTTTTTTGGGTGAACCTTGGGTATCATTTAGAAAGAGTGGAAATATGCATTATGTTTTATTACATCACCAATTTTTGGATAATAATGTTAAATATACATTCACATCATGGATGATGGACAAATATTCAATTAGGATTGTGATCCCAGTTTTGGTGTAGTGAAACTCATGGGGGTACGATTCAACTTTTGGGGTTTGGGTGGTTGGGGAGTCTGTGCCTATTATATCTAATAATGATATAGGTGACATACATTTTTAATGTGTGGAACCTAGTAAATTTTAAGTTGGTGATATTCTAAGATCAAAAATATTTGACCAATTTCTTGGCGACCTATTTGCCCTTGGTTTGTGGTGTAAATATAGGTGATCGTATAGAGATAAATGAAACCTTGAATAGACATGTATGGTACTGAAAATGATTAATGATGATTCTAGAAAAAAATAATTAATGTTTGGTATACTTATTGAGCCTATATCATGAAGAGTAATATGTGTTCTTGGTGATGGATCCTGATAACATTTAACATGTGGGTGGCATTCCATGATGCAAGAACATTAAAAAGGTTTTGTTTCAGAGTGGAACAAAATTATGAGATGATCCAACTATGAACATAATTTAAATTTGGTAACTAATGGGGATTATTCCCTAGAAGACATAAATTTTACTAGGTGATAAGATGAAAATGGCACTCCTATGATGTCGAATAGGGTGTTGATTTCAGTTAGTATATCCCTTGTGTTGAATGGTCACGTTTGAATGGGTCTAGTGGTTTGATGATCCTTTTGGGATTGGGTTGAAAGAAATAAAAAGAATTTGGGTTTTATGGATTCCTTAGAGACTGTTATAGGTTAATTTTACTGAGATAGTTGATGGACTCGAAGAATTTTTCTTATCCTCAAGAAGAATTGAGAAAATTTGATCATGGTTGGAAGGGAGGAATGTCAGTGATCATAGTGTGGAAGAGCATGTTGTATGTTTTGGATCAATGATGATTCATCCTTGAAATCAAAATGGAATTTAATTTTAGAATTTTTTTTGATGTTTTATAATAATCATAGTTTACCAAAGAGAGTTGAGTCTTCAAAATCAGGTAATTTTAGAAAACAATAGTGGGTGTAGCTGATCATTTTGGAGATAGGTGGTCTAGATGAATTTAATCAAATAAATTTTTATATAATTGGATATAATTTTATGGGGTCCACATTAGGCATGTCATTTTTAACATTATAGGTTTTTCTATGGTATTTGTTGGGGTTTTTTATAGAAAAAATGGTTTGCTCTTATTGTTCATGGATGTCAAAGGCACTTTTAATATGGATTTAATATTTGGAAAAAATAATATATTCCATCATTTAAATAGTTATATAATTTATTTTTGTGTATGGTAATTTGGAAAACCACTCTAGTCATGTTGTTATAACTCAGATATGGTGCATCAATAGGTAATTTTGATAGTGGTGTGTTATAAAATCGAAATTAGTTACTACAAGAAAAATTTTATAGTAAGGATAAAAATGGTTCAGGTGATCTATTGGATGATGAAACATTACTGGATCAAGATGGATGAGCTAGGTTATGCATTTTCTTAGTGATTTGGTGATGAATTTTAGTGATGGATCAGTCTTTGGTTTGTAAGAGCATTATGTTAAAACTGGATATTTATAATCATGTTGATCATTTAAATGTGAAACTCATCTTTTGAGTTGGAATTCATGGCCAGGGTTTTTGAGGTATATAGTTGTGTGTCCACCAAGATTTATCATGGATGAGAAGTGTTATGGTGGGGAGTTTGTAATGGATATGTGTTTCAATGGGTCATGAAATTCAAGGTGATTTAATGTTTTTAGTTGACAGGATGTGATGAATTAAGTAATATAAATTAGAATTGAATTCCAAGAAGTATAACCCCTAAAACATGTCTGATTACACATGTTTGGGGTCTTGAATGTAATAGGGAAGGCAATGGTGAGAATTGGGACCATTCATGAGGATAATAATGTAACTTCTCATTCAAATTAAATATTAAAATGTTTTAAAATGATTTTTTTGTTAATTAATTATTTATAATTTGAATATAACTAATTAATTTGGTGTTTTGGTTTGATATAAGACCATAGGTGTTTGGGATTATATTAGGATGGGATAGAGATCCTTGAGAAGATAAATTACGCTACTTTTAATGGAGTGCATGATTCAGTTAATGTAGGTGGTCATTATACATGTACACTTGGTATTATGTATTTATTTAAATTAATTTATCATGTGTGGTCCACCACCTTTAGATAGATAAATTATTTAATTATTCAATTCATTTAATAAAAGGAGTTTCTTGTGATTGAATTGAACAAGGTTACATGGGCCCTGATGGACCTTCATGTACCAAAATAGACATCTAAAATGCCAATGAATGAGGATTAAAATTGGATTGAATAAATCAGTATACAGGAACATTTTGTGGGGTCTAAGTAAATATAATTCGAATGGATGTGGTATAATAGACCTTATGAAAGTATACCCAGTTTAATCTATGTATAGTAGAGTGATGACTTGTGATGCATGACCAAGGGGTTTTCTATGATATATACACCAGAGTTGTATGGTTTATTGGGATGATTACGGGGTGAGTGTTCCTCCCCCACGAAGGCGTGATTACATGGGTGAGAAAACCAAGTGGATAATGGTGAACAGTTTGGGTGGTCAGGCTGAATAAGGATGATAGGGAAATTGGGAGAAAAAAATCCATATCCTTGGTGTTACATTATCAGGATGATAGATATTCTTTTATGAGGCCTAGGGTACCCTTATAGATTCCCCTAAGACTATTTACATCGATAAGAGGGTTTTCAAGGGAATAGGTATATATTTTAGAGTGTATAACATTATAACCCATGTCGATGATGTGACCTTAAAGGGATGGTTATATTAGTGATAGGTTTAAGCAATTGGATGACACCTACCCTTTATTAATTCTTACACTTGTTTGCTTTGGATGCATCAATAGGTTCCCAAACATTTTCCATTGGACCCAGGCATTGGGATTTTCTAGATTTGATAGTGTAATTGGGGAATCTCAGGGGTAATTCATGGAATATGTCCTCTATCCTTGTATGGTTTTGTTAGTCTAGTAACTAAGTATTTGTTTCCATGGATTTGGATCTCATGTGTTGGGCAACCATTGGATGGGTCCTTCGAGTCTATATGAAACGGATTCTTGAGCTACTATGGATTTGGAGAATGATGTTGTAACTACCATGTATTTGGATATTGATGTTGTAGGTTCCATATATTTGAAGTTATGATGTTGGGAATTCATGAAATGGGTCCATGTAGTTGTAATAATATGGGTGTTGGAGTTTCCATGGATTTGGAGATTGATGTTGGAGTTTCATTTGATTTTGATCTTGGATGTTATACTATTTTGGGATGGGTCTCAAAATAAATGAGGACACAGTTGAGGGTACCATGGATTTGGATCCCACTTGTTACAAGGATGGTATAGTCCTAGCGGCATGCTCATAGAAACCCCATCACTAGACAACAAAATTATGGTCAATCTGGCTCACAGGCCTATGGATCGATGCTGGTTATTTATTTATTTATTTGTGTTTATATTTAGTTGGTATTTTTTGTTTACTATTGATCATGTTACATGAAAATATCTCTAAATTACTAGTTTTTTGTGGGATTTCATTAGAACAACCCCAACTGAGTTATGTTCTCACACCCTACTAATGCAGCAATGACAATTTGGTAACTAAGAAAACCACTTTCTCGTTGCAATAATAGGTTGGGTAGAGACCCATTATGATATAGAGGATTGATATGAGTTGTTAATGTGGGATTATAGGATATATTTTGGGTGTATCTTGGTATTTTGTATGACCTCTTGTACTATATATATTTTTATATGTGATCTTCACTGTGGACGATCATATGTGCATGAATTTACTCATACTTCATGACATATTGTTATGGTTTTGATGTTTTATCTATCTAGTGTACTCTAATGATCATTATTATTTAATTTAATTTATTATTACCCATGATTTAAGAATATTATATAGGGTTATATCCTCCACATGATACCTCTGTTTACTCTCAATGTAAGCCAACAACCCCTAGAATTTGGGGTTGCGCTTCTAATGTCATGTGACGAACAGATCTGGTTACTTTTAATATAGTGATATGGGAAGGGATTTAATGTATCCACTATATTTGAGAACCATATCAAGACTAATATATATGAAACTACCTTCACAACTCCCTTCTCCACATCATATGTGGTTTTTTTCTTCCCAAAATACCATTATAAGAAGACCGAAGTTGTTTTTAAAATGATATTATCCATGGAAGATGTATATGATCTTACTAACCTTTTCAACATTATTTCTTCATAAAACTTATCCAATTAATACATAACAATATTAAAATATGAAATAAATATAATGGATATACTAAAATGTTTTCATGTTAATGGTACAACCATTTTATATCTGATTTTCATCCAATGGAAATGGAAATCCTTACACATGTGTACATATAAACTATCATCTCCATGACATGACATGTTTTATTTTTTATCACCACCTCTCAATGATGGATATATATATTAATATTTAATAAATATATATTAAATTTATAACAAAATTTTGATCAAGTGAATATAAATTACTATTTACCTTTTTTACTATCCATTGAAAAATGAAAACAACACTTGTGAGAACGTATTGACTACCATCTCCAGAAGTGATGTAATTTTTTTTCATAATAAACATACATGGATGAAACCAAAAACATATATAATCAATAAATATAATATTT
Source organism: Viscum album (assembly GCA_963277665.1). Classification (NCBI taxonomy): domain Eukaryota; kingdom Viridiplantae; phylum Streptophyta; class Magnoliopsida; order Santalales; family Viscaceae; genus Viscum; species Viscum album. Next base: position 1,286,688,228 of record OY728141.1, read on the forward strand.
TTTAAATTATTGATATTCTATATAATATGAATCCATTACTAAATTTGAAGGAGCAGAGTTATCAAACTGAAACATATATGGAAGATGGAACCATTGACATCTGAATATTGATTTTAAAGAAGAATTATTATTAAATGGATAATTACAAATTATAAAAGGAGATATATATTAACATAATTATTAATGTGGTTCTTTTAAATATGAATAATAATCCTAAATTGATTACATAGGATGTTAGAGTTTTTTAAAATAAAGTTGGGACTTAAGGTAAGGGTTATGTTTAAATCTCATCTTTATGAGGAATGTGTATATTATAGTTTCAATTACAGGAAATTAAATATTATTTTTTTATTAAACCCCATATTTTTCATTCTCCATTATTTATCATAGGGTTTTTAATTATTATTACTAGTATTCTCTGTTTTGTAAATATAAATTCTGAAATAATATTTTTATAAAAAACTTACATAGTTTCTCTTCTTTTGGTCAATAATCTTTATATTACATATCCATTTCATTCTAAAAAATTATACAATGTATTATTTTTTTAAAAATTATTCAAAATGGTATTTCAAAATTACATTTTACATTATTTTAAAATTAATAAAATGTTATATTTTAAAAAAAATCTTTACGAATCATATTTATGCATTTATAAAAGTTTTAAAAGAATGTTTTTAAACATTTAAAGCATGAAATTATTTTACCACCATAAATTATATTCCTATTCATGAATATTACTTTCATATTTTCTATGTTTTTAAAAAGAAAATTCAATTTCCGTTTTTATTGGAATTTTTTATTTTTAAGGTTTCAAAAATAAAAGGATTTTCCCTATTATTTTTGAGGAATAACTCAAACAAATTTATATTAATTTCTAGGGATATTATCTAATGATGACATCCAGTTAATTTCTCCTGATGTTTTACTATGGCGTTGTTTTGATTATTTTTTATAAAACGTATTAATTCTTAATAGGTTTATTAAACTATTAAGGAATGATGAGTGCTCATATGTTCTTATGGAATATATATTAATTTTTATTAATATATAATGGATGGTTCTGTTATATCTCTCCATAAAATAAACTATTGTTTTATATATCATTATCTAAAAAGGGTACATGAGTGGTTTTCTGAAGTCCAAGAGGGTACACAAGTGGTTGAACCAAGCCCAAGAGGGTACACGGCTAGTTTTCCCGACACAATAAGAAATAAAAATATTATCTCATTCCTATTATGTGATTAATTTCATTGTGAGTAACCTATAAAATTTATTTTTATGTTTATGGGAAGGGGGAGAAAATCCAATCCATTATAGGACATTGTCTACGTTGATAGTTTGGGAAACAGGAATTGGTTATGGAAAAAATTTTCTATGATTATGTTTACACCATGATTATATAATAAAAACTTATTTCATTTTATTATGATATTATTTAACAGATTTTTATTTATTATTGATGATTTTATTCCCAAATTATTCATGTCTATTATTAAAATAAAACCTTATTCCATGAATCATGTTTTATGGGACATGACTTACTGGGCATGATCTGATAAGTTTTAATCACTTTATCTTACCCTAAAGCTTAAATTATGCTCACTTATAATAATAATTTTAAATATACTGTGTTTACCCTTACATAGATTCTGAGTGCACCCTTTTTATGTTTCCATTACTCATGTTAAGAAGAATTTTTTTATATAAAGAATTTCTAATATTAGTAATACATGGGGATAAAATTGTGGGATATGTTAATTTTATTGCATGAAATAAGATGATTATGTTTCTTGTCACTAAATCCACTAAACCATTACAAATCTAGGGAATTTATTTTCTTTTTATATAATAAATATTCATCTAAAATGATGTAATATTTATATAACATATGCTCAGGTCACCTATATTTACAACAAATCATGGTTTATATATTTTTAGTTATTAGATTACAATAAATGATATGATAAAAGAAACATAATCCTATGATAAAAAAAGTGATATTTGATAAGCATAACATTTAGTTGGGTTAATAATAAAGTTTCATAATTTGAAAAATATTAGGAATGAGTTTCCTGATTATATTATTGTTCGATTTTATTAATGATTCATTATACTTGGTCTTTTCTTTTTGGTTTTATTATATGGATGGAACCAAGTGAAATCAGCTTAAAAACAAATATATATGGAAATATAATTATTATACCCATGATAAATACAGCTAAATTAAGAATTGAATATATAAAAAATTATATGATTATATAATTCCCTCAACCCATGAATAAAATAATGCTTCGAAACCATCAAATGATGGATAAACATAACTTTGAGCCATTCATTAATGAATATATACCTTTTTTTAGTGGGTCATATGATCCACTAATTTTCATATAATGTATGAGGACCCTTAAAAAAATATTTTCTATTCCTAATATAATAGGGCACAAAAATTTTATCTTCAATTTCTATCATTTAAAAGGTAAAGAAGGTCGATTTTTTACTCTTATTAATAATATGAGGCAAGATACTGAAATTTACTCCATGTAATGGTTTGAGATTAAGAGGTTATGTTTTAGTACGTTCTTTCCTAAAACTCATTTCTTACAAAAATAAAGGAAATTACTTGGGAAAAAGTTATAGGATGATGAATCCATTGGTACCTATGTATAAAATATCAACAAAATTTCAAGGTTATTTTCTAGTTTCATTATAGACTATTATAGAAAATTGATTGATTATTTAGTAGAAAAAAAAAACAAGACTCCAAATGGAATTTTAAATAGTATAATATAATTTTTATGAATAGGTTATCTAATGTTCTCTCAAAGTAGAAATAGATAATAGATACTCTAATTATTACTTTAATTTTACTGAAAACAATAGGAAGATAGAGTTTCTACAAAATTCTAATAAAAAACCCATAAAGGAAGGAAAATTAATCTTCATTTATGTAAAAAGTTTGGAAAGAAGTAGAGGAGAAATTACCCTAAAGGGACTAATAATTTTATTTACTATAAAAAATAATTCCAACTAGTAATTTTTTTTGAAATAATATGAAGAGGAAGTAAGTGAAATGAATAGAAAGAAATATCAACTGAATGTACTAAAAACACTATAATGCTTCAATTATAAAGTGTAAGGGAATTATGAAAAATAGTGCATAAATATGGGGGTAATGATGAATATTGGTATGAAGAATATATTAATTGCATAGACAAAAGGAAAAAACATTTGATCACAACTATCAAAGTGGTTCATGATAACAAAGTTGTGAATGGTACACTTATCATCCACCGTAGAAATGAAAATAAATTATTTGATTTCAGATTTACCCATACTTGTATATATAATAAATTTAATTATAGTATAAAATAAAACCTCACTGATTAGATGTTATATTATCTATTAAAACTATAAATTGTATAATGATCACATCTCAAATCTGTAACTCCCCTCTAATAAGAGTATGTGGGAATATGCTTCCCGAAAATCAAGTTATTCACCCTATAGTGAATATTATGTTATTTTGGGGAATTAATTATCTCTCTCCATATTTATATCTCCAATATCAATTTTCATGTAAGGTAGGTCACATTTGACATTCATTACCAACCGATAATCGTCTATCAGTGTGATGATGAATATAAAACTCTAACAGAAATTTATTCCATCAAATCGGTCTTACTACCTATTCATTAGGGGTATTTATCTAAGATAGTTGTGAAGAAACACTACATTAAATATATTCTTTTTAGGATTATTACAATGTATTTATTATAGAGTTATCTAGTCCTCCCCCAAATCATGAATTTTATTTTTCAGTAGAACTCATATTTGGGATATACCGATTTCAAATACTCTATATTGAATGGACCTGATTGAGTTTCTTGAATTGAAGGATAAAGTCCAAGAGAATAAATAAAAGTGTATAATTTTTCGAATTTCTTAACCATAGGGTTCACATATTTTTTTATTAAAAAAAATATGGGTGACCACATATTTTCATTTATTATCAAAAACTTAACAAGATCACTATAATTTTAATGTATATTATGCCACATATTGATTATAGGTTTCATCCACTATGTGGAGATCAATACATTTAGAAGATTTATATTGGATCTTGATATCACCAGTTAAGGGTTAAATGGGAGGATATAACTATAAATTCATTATTTTTGAGGTATAGACACTATTAATATATATTAATTTCATTTATACATACCAATTACCCCACTATATTCATGGATATAATGAATATAGTCTTTAGAGATTACATTATTCAGTTTGAGGTAGTCATAATAGATGTTATTTTTATATACATCAAGAGTAAAGAAGATCATGATGATAATTTTTTTTTGAATACCTTGATAAATCATAGGTTATTTTTAAAATTCAAAATTCATGCATTTTAGAAAAAAAATCATTCTCAAGTTAGGTAATTAAAAGAGAGGGAATATCAATGGATCCTTCAAAGATGGGTGATATTGAACATTTGTCCAGAAAAACCATAGTTACTGAGAACATTAACTTTCTTATACTAGATAGATACTATCAATGTGTTTTTATAAATTTCTCATGGATATCAATTCCACTATCTATATTTAAAATAAATGGATTCAAGTTCATTTATGTTAATGAATTTGAAGGGAATTTCATAGAACTGAAGAAAAAGTCCTTCAGTGTACATGTCCTCATACTTAACTATAGTTGGAAATTATTTTTGATCTATAATGATGTATTATGGAAGGTTATATAGTGAATTATCATCCTTAATGACATTTTGGATGTGCATAACTCACACCAATTCGGGTTCCATGTTAAAAATTACTAGACTCGTGATTTAGAGTTGGCAATGGTAATTTTATATTTGAGAATATGAAGGAATTATCTTTATAGTGGATGTTTGTATACATAAAAATATTTTATCATAAAGGATTTAATTATATATTTATATGGAAAGTGTTAAATATGTTCAAAAATAGATGGTTGGAGTCGATAAAATATCGTGACTGCATAATACATTACCACTTGTGGAAGGAGAACAAAGGGGTTGATGCTCTATGTTAAAAATAACATGATAACAATTATATTATGATGATTTAAATAGATACATTAATCAGGGTTATGTAGAATATACACCTTAAAATCATGTAGTAATGGTAAAAAGTAATATCTTTCTCAAATTAAAATTCAAATATCCATTTCTGTGAAGATTAATGAATCATGGGAGATGGATTTATAACTATAAAATATAGTAAGGAATATTTTAGAGTTAAATTATGACTATAATAGAATTATATTATTCATTAACCAAGAATGATTCTCCCTAATAACTAAATGTAACAAATAGGTATTTGATTAAGAACATAGTATGTCATTCCCCATCAAACCTTGTAGTGAAATGATGTATAGATAAATAAAATAGACTTTATGGTGGGACAATATTTGGAGGGACATTTTATATTACTTATAATTATACTAGGTATTGCATTAATTTAAGGAATAATCTCATGAGACTATGGGTATGATATAATCATCACCCATACCTATATTGAAATATGAAATCAACACAATAGATTGTTTTATAGGACTCCCCAAGGTCTCTAAATTCTATAATTTCATTTGTATTATAGTCAACCACTTTACATTGTTAAAAAAAATTATTGCTATCTGGAAAATTTTATATATTGAATAACTAAAAATTATATATGTTAATGAGGTAGTAAAGTTTCATGGAGAACCAATATGAATGGTATGTGATCGGTATCAAAGGTTTACCACAATTTTCAGTAGATTTATTCAATGGTTGTTGAATATGGAGATTAATTTTGGAAATATATATCATAATTAGATATATGGTTAGTTTTAGACGACAATTCAAAACAAATATGATATTATTAGAGTTCTGTCTATAGATTTCAATGTATGTTGGTAACAACACCTTCTTTTAGTTGAATTTTTTTATGACAATATCTTTCACTCATGATTTCGTTATTATCATTATGGTTCCCACTATGGAAGAAATGGGAATAACACTAAATTTATGTAATATATTTGTATAATGAAATCAATTGATACATTATCTAGTTGAGGAAATGGAAATTAATGTTATATCCATTCGACTTCGTGTCTGGGAAGTTCAAATCAACATAAAAGCTTTGTTGACAATCATCAGTGAGATCTATAATATTAATTTAGTAAGAAATATTTCTTATAAATATATACTTGGAAGAATATTATGATATTTGTAAATATGGGAAAAACAATCCCTATATATAATTGTATGTATAATATTCATGATCATATCTTGATGGTAGTTTATCACTTGGAACATCCACCAAACCTCTCTCAAGTGCATGATGTATTACATGAATCATCTTTGAAAAGTACTTACCTAATCCTCCATAAGTAATATCATCATAGGTTATAACTCTATATTATTATATTTATTATGAATTATCACTGATGGATATTGTTTATTAAATAAAATAATTACTATGGAAAAAACCACTCATATGATTAAGGTTTTGGGGCCAAACCATAAAATTGAGAAAGAAACATGGAAAATCAAGGATGTAATGATGTATAAGTATCCCCATAAATTTTTTTAGGGTAAAATAATTTATAGGGTGAAATTTTTATAATTGTGTAGAATTTAACACCATGATATTTAATAATATATATCTATTAATTAAATTACATGTGTTTGATAGATCGTGATGTACCCAACGCGAAACATAAGTGAATAATTCCTTATTAAAAATATTAAATGAAATAAATTAATAGATATTTAAATTAAAATTATAAAATTAAGGTATTAAATTAACATAATGAAATTTATGAAATACTTTACAAGTGATTTTTAATGTTACTTAAGTCATTCATGGGTAAAATTGAATTTTTTGTTTTTACACTTTGTTTTTAGTTTTTTTATGAAAATGTTAATTTATTTTACTTTTAGTGTTAATATTATGGGAAATTATTGTTTAAATATTTATAAAAATGAGTAATCTTTCATAAATTTTCATTTTTATGATTTTAAATGAATTCAAAATCATTTGAAGGTAAAAAGTGATTTTTTCTAATTACCATTTTATGTGCAAAATGTGTTTTTATTTTAAAAAATTAAATTAATATATATTGATGAATGATATTTATGAAATATGTTGATATTATATTCAATAAAATATATTACCTTTCATTTAATGGTAATTAATAGAAAAGGAATTCAAATTTAATCTTTTCTATGACAAAAAATGTATTTTTACTAAAAAAAAATACGCTTTTTGTGAATAGGTATGTGATTGAGTTTTTACCACCATTGATAATTAAATTTTATAAAATCATTTCCAAAATTAGAATATTTATTTATAAATATTTTTATAAGGTCATTTTTATTTTTGGTTAGAAAAACACGTTACCTTGAAAAATATTTTGTCACTAATATTAAATTAATAATGGGTTAGAGGGTTAAAATAAAGGGAAAAGGATTCAATATATCACTAAAATTTATCTTTAATTAAATTGGTTTATTATACATAGAACAACCCCAAATATCTTATAATTTTTTTTTGTTTTAGAGCCACTTTCCTAGGAGAGTGAATTTAATATATTTTAATGTACTTAATATTTACTATGGATCCACTCCCCTAACATATAAAAGGAATCCTCCCTATCTCAAATTTAAACGCCACTTAAGAACATTAGTGTTGATCCCAAATTTTGTTTGTTTTAATTATTTTTAATATAAATGGACTTTATTTAATATTTTATGATAATATTATAAATAAGAAACAGAATTTAAAATAATATGCTTAGAAAATTTTACATATTCCAAACCTTTTGACTGAAAAAAAGGATTCCAAGATTATGTCCCTCTAATTATGTATTTAAAATTTGGAAAGGAAATCCTGGAAGAAGTGGTTTCATGATTTGAATGAATTCATATAAATTTTTAATGAAACAAGAGGATAATAGAAGTAATTATTTACTAGAATATATATTGAAGATGTTGAACCTAAGTTTCCATAAAATAATTCTGAAGGTCGTGGTAAAATATTTCATTTTTGGAATGAATAAATTTAAGAATGGTATATCAAATTTAAATTATAAAAAAAAATTTACTTACCCTTTTTTTATTAATGTTAGTAACAAAGATTCTTGACTCTAACTATCCATGTAACTAGATCAATATAACATGTGTGAGAAAAGATTAAGTGTTTCTATTATAAGTATTTGGCATGTATAGTGGAGGTAGATTTCCTACACAGGAAGGCAGGTAGGAAAGGATAGAGAACAATATGTGTGTACAAGAGTGGTGGAGGCACCTTCGTGCGGGGAGAAATGGAGTTGGTGGAGTTGAAGACCAAAAAATACTTGGATACTCACAACTAGGTATCCAAGGATGCAGGATCAATTATTTATGTAACACCCTATGATTTTTGTATTGGAAAATATGTTCGATAGCGTTTATGACACAAAAAAATGAGCCTAAACGAAGCACAAAACAACTTTATTTTTATATTATAGTTATAACATTTCTATTAAATTAGTGAGAATTATTTGAATGAACATATTAATGTAATATATATAATTATCATATTTAATAATGAAAACATCTTAGTAAATAATCACCCAAATTTTAGTAAAGTTATTTTATTTTTTAAAAAATATATTCCCTTCAAAAATGAATTTTATTTATTTTTAGGAGAGAATATTATAGTTAATTTATGAAACTACTAGAAAGATTATTTTATAAAAAATTAATTTTTTAAATCAACACATAAAAATTATTATATAGTGAAAAATTGGAATTTTTCTTAAATGTGTGATTTTCAATGAATAATGGAAATAACTAATTTTTCAAATAATTCCATTTATTATTTATTAGATAAATAAATTTAATAGTCCCATTATATTTTATTTGTGGTTTTAATGTGATATATTAACTATTTATTTATAATAATATAATTAATTGCATAGGAATCATCAATTTTACTAATTTTTCTATAAATTAATTTTTAATAATTAAAACATGGTTTTCTGCAAACTATTATTATATTTATAAGGTTTATCCAAATTAATTTATTAAAATAATCCCTATTAAGAATAATTAAAATTAATTTTATAGATTATATATATTTATATTCAAATTCTTATAATGATTATTTCAAGTCATAGAGTTAATATAAGATCATTTATTTCCTGAAAATTATATTTTCCTGAAAAACCATTTTTCATTACATATTAAAAGATTGATTTCAAATAAAATTATGCGAATTATGAGAATAAATTTTGATAAAATGGATTCTTTTGTTTGAATTGGTATAATATACATTATTTAACAGGTTTAACTTAATTTTTTTTATAATAAAAAGTAAAACAATAAGAATTTATTACTATGGTTGTGGTTAAAATAGGGTTTTTTGTGTTATATGTGCTTATTTTGAAATTAATTATCCAAACACATTGGTTTTTTATTATATAAAAATTATTTCATTTTTATAATAATATTTTAAAAATTATATAATAAGGCTTGTTTAATTTTTTGGAATAAAGGGTAAATTACATAGGTAAAAACTATTTACCTTGGTTAAAAGTAAAATGGTTAAAGTGAGTTACCAAAATGTTAAAGAGAATAAAATGTTTCTTTTTTTAATTTTTTATGTGTGTATATCCTTTATCTTACCTGTACTACATTATTTATCAATTGGGGAGGCACTTGGAGTAAGAGTGACTTCCCATTATTGAATATTTTTCCATATTTACAAAAATTTATCTCTTCACTTATAAAAGGGAACCAAATCTCCACTTTTCTCCATACATAAATAAAAATTTTGTTTTTCCCATACCTACTTAAAAAAATTACTTACTTACCATAAAATATCAAATATTCCATGGTTTTATTATGAACCCTCATTAAAAAGATTTTTGGTATAGAAATAATGATTTTTTCTGAAAAAGATCCATCTTTCTTAATCGGGCAATTTTTTTATTTCTTCTTCTATATAATTAAAACAATTTTCAAACATGATGAACTAATAACATCAATATCATCCATAAACATATATTACATAAACATAATTTTTTTTAAATATTATTACACAATTTTTAATTGTAAATATCTAATAGTTACGACCTAAATATCATGAGTCCTAATGCCTTTTGATGACTGGGTTCATAATACATCAAAAGGAATGTAAATCATCATAACTGTATTTTATTAATTTTAACGATATCAAACATACATTTAAGAATCTAATACCACATTGAATAACCTAGGGAATACGTAAAATAAATATTTGAGTTAAAAATCCTAGTAAGGGAATATACATGACAAGGAAACATAACAGGTGGGTTAAATTTATAACATAAAAGAGAAGTCTCACGAGTAATCACATGGGTGCATAACATAAATTACATGTTATCATAAGATTATATAAACATAGTAAAAAAAATTATATATATAACATAATATAAAAATTATTAAAGGATAACAGTCGAGATAATGTCACATCGTGGATAAAGCCCAAAAATGGATTTTGTTTACTCCAAAATACCATACATAACATCTCACAAGAGAAAATATTTACCCAATTAATTTGAGTGACATATTGGAACACCCATCCTAACATATTAGTGATTATTTTTTTATAAAAAAGGATATCAATCATAACGAATAAACATAATAATTACACATAGAAATAAAATGGGTTTCTTCATCTTGCATCACATCATAGTTAATAGAAATTAGATAATTAAGGCATATTAAAAATGAAAATAAAGAATGTATTAACACATAAAATTAAGGTATAATGATCTATGGGTATATTTGAGGTAAATATATCTTCAATTTTGAATCATTCCATAACATTGAGTAGAGAGAGATTGAGTAAGAGAAAGAATGGCCATAACCCAAAAAAGGTTAGTTTAGAGAGATCCATTCCCTTGAGCATGGATTTCATGTTTTCTCATTAACATCATAAATAATAAACCTAAGTTAATTATTTATTTTTTAAGAACATTTTTCATGATTAATATTACTTCTATTTTATTTATGGGTATTCTTTTCAATAACATAATAATTTAGGTTCACATTGGATGTTTTTATGATATTTTGCATCATATTTTTGAAATAACATTATTAAGATGACTAATGTACAATATATTATAAATTATTCATATTTAGAATAATATTCATGAAACAATTAACATTTATATATATAAAATATACTTTTAAAACAAACCATGAAATCTGGTTATCAAAAATGAAATACAATACAATCATGGAGATGGTATGTCGTGTGTACGTATGAGTAACATTTCCATTTTTAAATGATCATGATAAAAATAAGGTAAGTGTTATTTTATACATATGTAAATATAATAATATCAAAAATATCATATTATTATTTTTTAAATAAACTTAATTATATTATCCATGTGATGCAGTAATAAAAAATGAATAATAGCACTTCCAGGAGATGAAAATCCACACGTGCAAATGAAAGATGTTATAATATTTTATTGAATGGAAATATTAGAATATATATGATATAATACTATTAAAGAATGATAAATATTTCATTAATATCTTATATAAAAAATTAAATTAATCATCCAAAATACATGTGAGAGACGATGATGGAAAATGAATTACATGAGGCCGTGAGGCGGTAGTCTACCATACAAAATAATGATGGTGTCATTTATCATTTTATAAAAGTAGAGATGTATGTAGATTATTAAAATAACATAGTAAAATATAATTATATATAATAGAGTAAATTTATTATATAATAATGGTTTAATAAGTTTATATGGAGTTGGAAGAAGAAAGAAAACTAAAATGGTTGTTTAAGAATGATACCTCTTCTTCAAATAGTATCCTTAAGTTTATAATAAAATCTTTCAGAGAAGGTGGTTCTAAAAAAATAAATTATTATGAGACATGTAAAGGGAATTAATTATGGTATTTGGTTAGGTATTTTATTAACTTAAATTCTTTTCATATGTGCAGTGGAGAGGAGAATATGTGTCCTTTTATAAGTTGCTATAGGGGCACAATCGTAAGCTTCAAATGATTAAATATATTTTCCCATACATTTCCCAGAAAAATGAATAAAAAATAACTCATATTAGATATTTTTAAGTTTAATATATATATGAAAATAATAATGAAGTTTTATCAACATTTTATTTCATTTTAACTACTATAATTACATATTAACCCCTGATAGACAGTTTTTTACCATAACCATAGTAATAAATTTTTACTTTTTTCAATATTCATTCTAACCAAATATTGAATTTTAAATATTAAATTATATTATTTATTATGATTTCAAATGTGGAATAAATTTTATCTAATTTAATTCACTTATGTAATGAATTTAATTTATAATTAAAACCTCAAAACCTGACAAAAACCGGGTTTTCAGGAAAATGCTTTTTTCAAGAAAAAGATGATCTTATATTAACTCTATAAATAAAAATTATAATAATAAAAATTGAAATTTCTATAAATGTATATATAATATATAAATTTCATTTTAAAATTTACTTTCAATTAGTTATTTAAATTTTTTAATATGGATAAGCTTCATGTACTTAAAAACCATTTACAGAAAACTGTGTTTCTATGTATAATAAAAAACATATACCAAACCAAGAAAATTATTGATTGAAATAAAATTATTCATGTTATTATAAATAAAATTATTCATATTTTACTTTAATATAAAATACTAAATATATAGGAATTTTTAAATTAAATTATTTAATGAAAATAAAAATCAATATATTAAAAACCAATACTTTTCACTATTCATTGAATATTTATCATTTCAGAAAAATATTTTTTCTGAAACTTTCTCTAGGGTGTACATCCATATCTTTGGAGTGAACACTGATTGTTGCCTAGCATTCCCACTTCCCAAATGCGAGTGGCATCCAATGCTTTTTCAGGGATTTTTTTCTCCTTGATCGAAACGGTATGATGGGATATTAGTTCATCCTTCTATGGATTCTACCTCAGAACTCGTTATCTAGTCCGGGTCTCCCTCATATGCTTAAGACTTTGTTTGTGAGACTCTTCCCAATGCCATGTCTTCATGGACGTTGGTTAATTAAGTTTCTTATTTCAGGATATTCCATAAGGTTAAGTCAGGGTAGAAACCTTTGGTCGGGGGAGTAGTCACGTTGGACATCGCTAGCCTATATGGATTCTAGAACATTGATGCATCTGGGTTTCTTCCTCTTATGATATGGATTCTATGGGGTATGGAATCTCGAGGAATCCCATGTCAAATGTGGGGAATTTTATGCCATATTCATGTCTCTGAGGTTTTCCTCAGCTTCCTATGTTTAACATAGGGTATGTCGCGAGTTTAATGTCTAGCAGAGATAGATCGTACTAATTAGAACACTGACAGGAGGGGATCAGATGGTTGCAACCCCAAGAGGGATCAGTGATGCTGGGGCTAACACATAGTTAGTTACCCGATTACTGCTAGGATCAGCGAGAAATTGGGTGACATGATTTCACCAGGATGTGGCAGTCCGGGTAAGAATCAGAATGGATATGGACAGTTGAGAGTGGATGGAGAGTGAGATGGAACTGACATGAGGGTGATAGTGATGTTGGGATTGATCCTAGGAGAGACTTCCTACGTATCCCCATGGAAATTAATCAAATTCCACGTAGTTCAGGAGGTGGGGTGATGTGACACCTGAGGAGGAGACTCATGAGAATTGATGCATGGCTAGGATCTGGAGGAAGTTGAACTTCCAGGTTGGGGCATGACCTTCCCAAAACACATAGTCTTAAGGGAGAGACCATGATGGGACATGAGTGATGGTCTTGAACCTCAGGAAGGATTCCTATGTATCCCCGTGGCCGGGAATCAAATTCCATGTAGTTCATAAGGGGGTATGGAATCTGGGTGTGCGTAGAGGATAGCCACCCGACGATGTACTGGGCCTTACACGTGGTTAATAGCCCGGGTTGGTCTGAATCCACTAGGATGAACTAGATATGTGGGTCCCAGTAAAGGGGACTAAAATGGCTTACCGCCGGTTAGAGACTACAATGGATTACCACTGGTGGGGGATGACAATGACTTACCGCTAACTGGGGTTCCAACAGCTTACCGTTGGTTGGGTTTGACAATGGATTAGCCCTATCTAGGGTTCCAATGAAATACCATTGATTGGGATTCAAATAGATTATTGCTATTTGGGGTTCTAACAGCTTACCGCTGGTTATGATTCCACCGGCCTATTTCTAGTTGGGCTTCCAACGGCTCACCATTGATTGGGAATCACAATGGTATAGTGTCAAATGGGAATCACAATGGCTTACCATCGATTGAGAATCACAACATCATACTATTGATTAGGAAACACAACAGATTACCATTAATTGGGATTATACCTCAAGGAGACTTCTTGTGTACCTTGTCTAGGAGACAAGGATGAAAACTCATGTAGTTCAAATGGGTATAGTTTAACATCATGTGGGATGAAAAGGGGAGTACTATTTAACGTTATGTAGGATGAGTGGACTGGTGTGGAGTGGTCAGGACTGATGGTTGTTGGGATTGAACCTTGGGAAGGCATCTTACGTACCTTGCATAGAAGACAAGGATCAAATTCCACATAATTCTGGATGGGGGATACAGTTTCATGTCATGTGGGATGAAGGTGAACTGATGTGAAGGGGTTAGGACAAGAATATGTTGGGATTAAACCTCAGGGAGGATTCCTACATACCTTTCCAAGAAGACAAGGATCAAAGTACACGTAGTTCGGTATGGGTTGGGGATTACACACTAAGGCGTCTCAAAGAGGAAATAGGGGCTTATGCGTGGTTAGAGGTCTAGGGAGATGGATATTGGTACTTACTATAGGATGGAGGTATGATGGAGACAAAGCCCATGGGAAGAGGTATGGGATAATGAAGGTCTCTATGCCCATCTCTCCTCTAGTATTTAGCACTGAAGAAGAGAGGAGGATCAGGGGTGCTACCTCCCGTAAGAAAGTCTAGGGTCTTACACCACGATGGTTTCTCTTCTCCATAGACAGATGTTTCTCCATCAAAGAGGATCTCATTCCCTGTGAGGAAGATCTCACTCCCATGGAGATGAGCGGGCATGGATAATTTTCGAAACGAAGCACCCCGCCTGTATTTCATGGGGTGAGGCCATAGTTTAACATCATGTTATGAGGACGATGGTGCTTTATAGTTTAATTTTCTGCATCTCGAATGAGGAAGGTTTGTCTTGCACCCCTGGGACTTACATAATTGATACCCACCTACCATTGGGTAAGGGAAGGCATCAACAATGGCATGGAGAGGCAGTATTGTAGAGTGATCTATTGAGGGTCCCACATTAGCATGGCTATGCGAAGAAGGAATAGATATTAGTGTGCCTATGCGAAGAAGCATAAGTCTAAGAAATGTAACGTAAATCACTACCCAAGGGACCTTAAAATAATTTTGTACAAACCTGGAGGGTTGTACAGGATAAGGTTTTGTGAAGATAATGGGTTCACATGAATGGACCTTGTGAAGCTATGATGCTCCATCTAGTGGAGGGGATTCACGAATTGGTATTATTCGTGAACTGGGGTGGCCTATACTAGGCATAGTTCATAGGTGTATATGAAGGGTTTGTCGCGAACTATAATGTATTTCATGGAGTTGGACTTCGCAAAGCAAGGTTTCCTTGCAAATCATAGAACTGCAAAGCAATGTGCTTCGTGAAAAATAGTGATTGTGCCTTAGCATATGGTTCACATGTACATGAAGGGTACTTCGTGAAGCATGAGTGCTTTGTGAAGACCCATGTTCCCTCAAGGATCTCCATCCTTCACGGTGGCCTGTGGGCTCTGCGAAGGGCATCCCTGTTTGAAGAGGGGTCATATTTGAGCAAAGGGAAGGGTAATTCACAATGATCTAGTACTTTAAAAAGCTAATTTTTCTAATGGTTTAATAGATCATAAGGTGATTCGCAATTTGAGAGATTAGAAGGAGAATGTTCATAGTATATGTCTTTTGGTTTTGAGGGGATCCTGGTATTAATAGGTGAGGGGAGGCGTGAAGTAATGAAAGCTTGGTGCAAATCCACGTGGTGCTCCGTGATCAGCCGCGGATTGTGTTAAGTTCATCATAACTGTGGAGTCAACTATCATCCCCTCCTTGGCACGGAGCTCTCCCGGGTGCTATGTATGATGCTTGTGGAGGATTTCATCAAGTTCAATGGGATCACTGAGGTAAATTTGGCTCCCTCCGTAGCATGAAGCTTCTGGTCAATTGCTTCGTAGCAGTGAATCCTCCTACCTCTTTTACTCTGCTGTGAACAGAGAGGAGGATTCAGCTTCGCGTCGGCCATGGTACTGGGTGGGGTCCACGAAGGGGCTTTGTGAGGTAGTCCCTTTTGGATGGATTTCGTCTTTTCATCCTTTCCTTATGAAAATATTTTGGCACTATAAAATTACCCTCCCCCTTAGACTTAGAGCCAAGAAGAAAATGAGGGTCGAATTCTAAGGGTAAATCACAAAAAAAATTAGGTGAATTGTAAAGCATGATCGCAAAGTAAGGTCGCAATGCAGAGTGGAGATGAATGGGTTGGGATCACCACAAAGATCGCCACGTCTAGTCATTCCATGAAGAGAAGTGGGTCGTCGCCTATAAATAGTGGAGGTTGACCCCTTTTTTTTCTTTCTTATCTTTGCGTTTTTGTGCATGAGATCTCGAGTCTCAAAGATTTGCGCGCTCCATGATCACTCTTTGTGAATTAGGCCATTATAATTCATGGCACATAGTGATTCCTTCGACTCCATGAGTGTGTGCTCCACATATAGCATCTTTGAGGTCTGCAGTAGGGCTCCACAAACAAGCTTTGCGAATGAGCTTTGCGAACGATCTCTGGGAACCAAATAGAAAAAATCAAAAACATTGAAGATTGAACAGCTCACCAAGAAGCTGCCAGGGGGTCCTTGTGGATACTTCCTAGAGGGAAGAAATGGATAATAACATGGGTATCAGGGAATATGTATAGATTCGGACCATGATTCATTAGGGTAGCTTTATTTATAGGGTCATAAGAACTACCCACTATGAAAAAGGTTGCCTCTATATGGATCCAGTCTGAGTGATTGTGTTTTCATTCCTAAAGTGAGATGAGATTACCTGACCTACTAGTTCAGGAGTATGTCGTGCCAACGCCAGTGGTTTAGGGTGGATGAAATCCATACATGGGAGGATTTCATACCTGTAAATGTAGACTATTCATCTAACCATGTTAACAACTTAGACGGGAAGGTGTTTCAACTAGCGGTATCTCCACCATTGTACCACACTATTATAAAGGCGGCCATGGGGAACCTAGAGAAGGGGTGGACTAATGAGTGGTATTTTCACCAGGGTGGCAACTTCACGGAAAATTGGTCATGGGCCTACTGGGTAGGCCCCTCGTGCGAGGAGTTAGGGGTTGAGTTCAGGTGACTGGTCCTATATGAGGTATCTTGGGCTTCCCAATTTCACATATATTAGTTGAAGCAGATAATTTCATAGTTGATAAGTAGGTGGTCATCGAGGACCAATACATTTAATATTCACCATAGGGAATTTGGTATCATCCTCTGGGACTTGCTCCAAATCATGGGGGTCCCTATACTGGGGGAAATGTACGACGAGTTCCATCCTGTCAAGAATACATGGGAAGAACCTGAGTAGATGTCTCCACTAAGAAAGGAATTTATGGACCTGGTACTGGGGGAGGAAAAGAAGTCAGTGAAGGATGTCCAACTTAAGCAATGGTACAAGCAATTCATGAATTCTCCTGAAGATAGACAGTTTTCTATGAGGCCTCAGACCTTCCCAAAGGGGGTTTAACATGTAAAAGAGCTCTCATATTGGCGACTCCTAGAGGACATCCAGTGGAAGACATGGGGATTCAGTGTCAGTACTAAGAAGAAACTGTGGTTAGGTTGGATGCATTTATTTCGGCACTTATCTCTGGCTGGATCTTGCCAATGAGGGACACAAACATGGGTGTGCGACCGAGCATGTTCATCATGGTGTATGCATTGGTGATAGGGGATCAGGTCAACATGGAAATCTAAATGTTTTCTAAGATGTATAAGGTTTTGTGGAACATCAACAAAGGTAATAATCCATAGAATATATTTGAGGCATTCCATCTTCTATATGGGTGGACTGTGGTGAAAATTAGGGGAATCTATAAATATTTGAAGCCCATTTCCCTACCAATATCAGACTTCTAACCAGCCATTTTGAATGTGGTGGGGAATTTTCCAACCAAGCTGACCCAGATGTTGGTGTTGAACTGGATCTAGAAGTAATACGATTACAAATTCCTCCCATTCCAATCTCCAATAGGTGTGTTCACTGATTATGGCCCGGGAACAAAAGAGCATCGGTATTATATCATGGCCTTTCGGGGTGGAGTCCTGGTGGTGCGGGTCAACCGTAAGCCTCTTTGTGAGTCGTACACACCACACTGTTTCGCAAGGCAGTTCTAGTGCATGCAGCGGATGACCCCACGGGTCTTCTTGGGAGAGCACCACAAGGATCACTCATGTGTGATAAAGCAGATGTGGCTAATGTTCACACGATAGGATGGGAATATGAGAAATGAGCTGCCTCCGCCCACAGTTGTCTATGGTCGGGTGAAAGAATATGCCAAGAGCTAGAAAGCAGCCTACCCGAGGGGAAATGATGAAGCATCAGATCGTCCATGCTAGTGACGAGGTCCCCCTCAACATTGAGGTCGGGGCTGGAAGGTGGCAAGGACAACCCGTGGTGGAGGGGCTGTAGTGGCGGCAAGACCCACACTAATTGAAAGGAAAGCGGTAGTGGTAGACCTGGCGGTCCAAGAGGAGAAAAGTTATTTAGAGGGGAGGCCTCCTAGGGGGTTTCGTAGGATACCCACCAAGGCTCTAGGGAAGCGGTTGTGTCACATAAACACTCATGAGAATGATGTCTTCTTGGAGGATTAGGAAATCTGTGATGTCATCAAATAATTCCTCAAACCATCTAAGATGTGGCAACATATGAATCATCTCGGGAGAGATTTTATAGGGATCGATCCTATCAGGGATAGCTTTTTGGTATCCCAGGCAGAGGATGAACAGTACCTTGCCGAGATGGAGGACTTTATGCACTCTCAAGGTGATCTTCTCCCAATAAAGGATCGAGTAATGGTGATTCTCGATCGAACAACTCCTATGCAGTTTTTGGATTCCAAATTGAGAGAGTTATTACCTTTACTGTAAGAATCATATGATTCCTTCGGGGGAAGGAGACCGGTGGAGGGATCCCTCTAGAGGAGGGTGAGGTTGTTAACTTAGACCTGGAGTTGGAAGATTTTACAGAGGCCCTTGAAATAAACCCTAAACTACTTCCCCACAGTCCTTATCCGCATTGTTTGGTACTTCTCAACTAAAATATGACCTATGTAGAAGTGCATCTTACACAAAAACCACTCTCACTCAATAGTAGATGCAGTTTTGGGAGCTTTGGGATCTGCGTCCGCAGCTACAACAATTATTGTGCCCAGTGGGGCCACACCACCCAGGGTGGTTCTACTGGAGCATTCATACCTCCCAACAATATATGAAGGGCCACATATTTGGGTTACAATGGAAAAAGATCAGGGTATAAACCAACTATTTGATCTTTGTAAGTCTCTTTCATAGAATTCATAACTGTCATTGATTGATTAGGTTTACTAATGTCCATGTGCTTTTTTTATGCACAGTTTTTCAAATGGCATGGGATGCCTTGGAGAGGTTTTTTGGAGCTCACGGCACTGCCTTTCCTAGGGGAACATTGGTGGTTGTGGAAGCGAACACCTGATATGACCAAACTACAGTGCTCTTGATCACAGGTTGGGTCATCAGCATGACCGATCCCAAAACCAGTGAGGTGGATTTCAACATCGAGGATCAACTAGATTACATAGGTCCAGACCTACCCAACTAGATGCCGGATGAAAATATTTCAGATGAGTTCATGAAGGTGTTCCCTACCTATGAACCCACCGAACCTATGAACTGGGATGAGATGGTTTCTAATGAAGAGGATAGAAAAATCATCCATCTTTAGTCATGGAATCTGATCAAGTGATTCATTGGGGAGACCCCTCAAGAGAAATTGATAGACCATATGGTGAGGCTTTATTCTCGAATATGTGAACTGTGTGATGGAGGAGTGGACACCTAGAATCCTCATATGATCATCTGAAACTTCATGATAGAGAATTTTTTGGATTATGATCATAGCCTTGGTGTGGGCTGGCAACAGAGAAAATTGGTGAACATCAAGAGGCTCCAGGATGCTGAAAGTGAGGTTCAGTAGTTCCAAACACGAGCGAACAAGCACTCCACTTTCCTCAATGCACAATCGGATCTTGTGTCATGCCTAAAGGGCTGGCTAGGGGAGGCTAAAGAATAGATGAAGCAGGCCTTTGAGGAGATGGAAATCATCTGAATCGATGAGGAGAAAACCCAAATTGCGGCTGATGAAATACGCCCCATCATTTATGATGGCTACATGAATGAGTTCCATTATTTTTTTGGTTTACTACATTTCCATAAAATTCATAAAATATTCACTCATCAATACCTAAGCTCATGTGGGCCATGCTTGATGTGAGAAACAAGGGATGACTAATTCATTATTCCATCCAAATATGAGGGTGTCAACCAAACTTTAGGCATCCATGGTTTGAACAACCAATCCGGATTTCCTGGAAGAAAGAGGGAGGCCTGACTGGGGGATATGGTTCTCAAAACACTCGAATTACAATTTTCCCAATGTGCTCTCGTGCACGAGTGGGGTAACGCAAGGGACGTTAGAATCAATCCGAACAGAGGGGAGTGGAAGGTGTGAATTATGATACCCAAAATTCCAAAAACTATAGATATGGAGTGAAAATTATGGATAACTATTTACCATGTTTGTAACACAGTATCCCTATTGTGTTGGCATGAAATAGGGATAACAAATGAGGGTCAACCACTGAACATGTTCGAAACATGAGGCCTGGCTCAAAATGTCATCCTTTAGTCATTCCGAACATTATTCTAGGATAGTAGGTGAGTGATAGGCTGAGAATTTGTACTGTAAGGGGGTTCCTTCATGCATGGATGAGGACAAGGGTCCAAATAAAGGGAATGCAAAGCGTGGAGGGTGTAGTGATGGGTTGTTCAAATAGAGTCAAACACTCTTGAAATTACGCCACCGTGGGGGAAACACATTAGGTGGATGCATCTGTCTGATCAGGGATAAAACCTACTTCCAAATAGGACCTCTCTGGTAAGGACCTGGAATGATCTATAGTTTTACATCATACTAATAAGGGTGAAAATAATGTAGTTTAAACATCGTATGGTAAGTACGGTTCACATAGTTAAAAGAAACTGGGGCTGAGCCCAAGGAGAATTTCTGGGGCATCTCTATGTATCCCATAAGGATGGGAATCAAGCTAAATGTAGACCTTGGTCACATCATGGTCATAGAACAACACTAGTAGGGGGGATCCTCTTTTGTGAGGAAGTTTATGTATCCCATAATTAACAAGGGGAATCCTAAAATTATTCTGGGTAGAACTGTAGTTTAGTGTCATGCATCGAGGACATGCGGACTTGTTCTGTTTAACATCATATGGTGGGACAGAGAGTGAAAGGGGATATCTCAAAGAGGGAGTATGTGATGTGTTATCTATAAAACCTATGTGAATGATGACATAAGGATTCTGCACCACACCATGTATCCCCAGATAAAGTTTTTTAGGTCAAGGGACCAAAAGTGAAAGTCAGGATGCGACCAAGGAAAAGTGTTCAAGCATTCCTATTCATCCCATCAAGATGGGAATCAAGCCACACATAGTTTTTGGATCACAGTTTAACATCATGAGGGATGAAAATATTGTGTGGCATAGCTGCACTAGTATATGACAAACCAAAACTACTAAGCCCATGTAAATCGTTCTCGATGTAGAAAACAAGAAGTAGTGATGGTATTTTCCTGATGCTGAGAGGCACACATGAGGAGAAATGGTCCACTAGGTGAGTGACGTTCCACTATTATTGACCCACCTACATAACACACATACATGCACGGAGGGTAAAACTGAGTGTGTTGTAATTCCTCTTAAACATATGGGAGTGGAAAGATGTGAATCATGATGCCTGAGATCTGTATCACAATTATAGTGGTGTGATGATAGAAGATGACTACTGACCATGTTTGAAACAAAGTATCCATTTTGATTTATCCTCTAATGGGATAGACAATTGAGGGTTGACCACTGAACATGTTTGAAACACAAGACCTATCGCAATTGTTGTCTGAGGCCTTCAGGGGCGTTGGCCCAAGATTATAGGTTAGATAATGTGGCATGAGACTAATCCATAAAGGAGGTACCTTCAGACATGGAAGATGATGGGGATCCAAATAAAGAGATCGTGAAGCCTGAACCTGAAATAAGAAAATTCCCATGTGCAAATTCCACACTTTGGTCTCTTCTTCACAATGCATTTGAGTATGACAATAAGATGTATCTGATAGAGGGATTCTAATCCCTTTCCAAGGACAAGGGACCTTGGGTCTCATGATCCTAGCTTAAGGTCATAGAGTGGACCATTAAGAGGGTACCTAGTTTAATGAAATGCTTTCAGGGTGGCGAAGTAGTCAAACCTGATGCATAGTTCCCATGGGGAGATATTAGTTTAGGATCTTAGGACTCAGACCAGGATGGGAAGAGACAAGGAAGAAACATGGTGCAGTTATCGCAAAACCTAATGTGAATGAGAAACCAAGAGGTGATTGACACACCACATGCTTCCAAAATAGTTTGAGCCAAGAAGCTGAAAAAGGGATAGGATTTAAGATTCCTGGGGCTAGACCTATAGATGGAATGTTTGGGAATTTCTATGTATCCCATTAATATGGGAATCAAGCCACACATAATTCTATAAAATTTCACACAATTTAGTGTTATGTGACAAGTACAGTCAGATCATAGTTTAAAATTCCTTAATCTCAAACAATAGAGAAATAAAGGAGGTAAGGAGACACATGGTGCGGTAATTGAAAAACCCAACGTGAATGAGGATGATTGGAGTCCATATAACACCATGTGCTCCCTAGGGAGGCTTTAGGTCGAGGAACCAAAAATAAAAGTTGGAATCGGGCCAAGGCTAAGTTCTCATGTGTTCCTAGGTACCACATTATGATGGAGATCAATCCATATGTAGTTCTTGAAGAGCCATGGTAGGGTACCAATTCTAGGGACAATGTTGTCATGCGGGTCTGGACCACATGCCAAAATAAGCAACATTTGATAGATCTTGTTTGTTCTTTAGATAGATGTGTGTTTTTTTTGTGAATCGATAAACCTAGGATTGAGAATCCTAGCATCGTTATAGGAATCATGCCATATACAGCCATTGAAAAAAGGTGTGGTGGATAATTGCTACAAGACATGATGTCCCATTGAGTGAGGACATCAAAATGTAGTTCCATTTTTCATCGTGCATCCAAAATAAAAATTTCATAGTTTAGGGTCATATGATTGGACCAACCAATGAATTTTAACATCATTCAATAAATACACAGTAGTTTAAAGTCATGTGGGACTAGGCAGTATAGTTTAAATTAATATTTCTTGGACACATATAGAAGAAACAAGGTTTTAGGGGGGAATGTGCATGGCATGATAAAGCATACCAAACGTGAATGAGGACGAGGTCCATACCACACCATGTGCAATTTCAGGGAAGAAAATTTGGGCCAAGGGTCCAGAAAAGTTCAAAGAATATAGGGATGAACCCATAGATGAAACATCTAGGTGTTATTACGTATCCCATGAGGATGGGAATCAATTTATAAGTATTTATGAAGGTTCAATTTTACATCATGTGGGAAAAAAGGGCGAATAGACTAGATCCTAGAAAGGGATTATATAGTACGACTATTGGAAACCTGATGTGAATGAGGACATAAGACCATACATGCCACACCATGCAATCCTTTGAAAGTTAGGTCCAAAAGTACGAATATTATAAGTAATTAGTGGTACCTGATCTGGACCCAAGGACAAGATGCACATGCATTCCTACGTATCCCATGAAGATGGGAATCAATCTGTATGTAGTTCTAGGAGTGTCATGTAGTTTTACATCTGGCAGCAAGGATGCGAAGAGATCTTATTTTTATGGTCTTAAAACTCGGACCATAGAGAAGCGAGACTCTTCCAAATGGGTACAAGCCTTGACCAAATATTTAACCCCACGTGAGCTATGCTCGATATGGGAAACAATAGAATATAAGGTATTTAGAACATGTGGAATACATGAAATGGGGAAAATGATGCAGAGCCCTGAATGATGCCTCACCATGGTTTTTTTCTTCCTAACGCGCAAATGAACACTGA
Organism: Viscum album; assembly: GCA_963277665.1. Classification (NCBI taxonomy): domain Eukaryota; kingdom Viridiplantae; phylum Streptophyta; class Magnoliopsida; order Santalales; family Viscaceae; genus Viscum; species Viscum album. The sequence continues at coordinate 1,286,712,698 of OY728141.1, forward strand.
GGGATAACACAGAGAGTGTTGAAATTCCACTTAGACGTGATAGATCAGAAAACAATGTGAATCAGGCAACCAACATTTAGGGATTGATGGGGTTGGTGTGATAATAGAGTATAACTATTGACTGTGTTTGAAACACAACATCCATATCGTGTGACCTAAAATGTGAAAAACAAATGAGTGTCGACCACTAACCATATTCTCAATGTGGGATTTATATCAATTTGTTGTTTGAGATCCTCAGGGATGTTGTCCTTAAATGATAGTAGAGCCCTTAGTAAAAACAAATATACCGTACGGGGGTCCTTTTGGATGTGAAAGATGATGAATGCCCAAATGAAGGGGAACCTGAAGCCTGAAAATGGGCAATAACATGTCTATGTAGAATCCAACCCTCTAGGTCCTAAACCAAACTACTCCTGGGCACATTGGTGAACTGCCAAAGAGGGTCAAGGGGGCCAATTCAAGAGCAGTTGGTTCGAAAATATGATTGTAAAACTGGGGGAGGAAGAGACCTCAGGAGGGAGTGGTATGTGGCGTGGATGTTAAAAACCTGTCATGAATAAGGATGTAAGCCCATACCACACCACATACCTCTTCACGAGGAACTCAGGCCAGGGATCCAAAAAGATGAGGAGGATTCTAAGAAACAAGGTTGGACCCGAAGACTAAATTTTCGGGTAGTCCTACGTATCCCATGAGGATGGTAATCAAGACAAATGTAGTTCTGGAAGATGTTGTGCAGTTTTACGTCATGCAGCAATGACACATATAGCGGAAACGTATCTCGATGAGGGATGTGTACGCATGGGGAGTGACCCAATGTGAATGAGAACATAATCCCACATACGCCACACCATTCATAATTCCCAGAGAGAGCTCGGTCCAAGAGGCTGAGAGAAAGAATAAATGAACCTTGGTTGGACCCAAAGACAAAATGTTTGGGCTTTCCTACCTATCCCATGAGGATGGGAATCAATCCAAACCTAGTAACATGAGATTCCGTTCAGTTTATCATTGTGCGACAAGGACATAGTATATCCTAGTTTATGGTTATATATCTTAGACTGTAGATAGCCATTTTAATGTCATTTGTGTGAGACATATGGGTGGAAAGGGTGAATCATCCCACCTGTGATTTGGGAGACCACAGAACATCTACAATAATTGAGGATAGTTGTTGACCATATTCACAACACAATATCCGTATCATTTCTTGGAATGGGGCTAGGCAATGAGCATATACCACTGACCATACTTGCAACGTGGTACTTGTATCAAATTTTTGGCCAGAATACTTGGGGACGTTGGATTGAAACTCTAGGAGAACCCTGGGGCCTAGCATCCAAGCTTTTTTAGGGGTCCCTTCAGATGTAAGAGATAGTGGAAACCCAAATGATGGGACATGTAAATAATGATGGGACATGTGCAGTTTAATGTCTTGTGGAAATGAAAAAGACAGGGGAGTATCTCAAGAGTATGTATACGGCATGGTAGAAATAGCCCGACGTGAAAGAGGGCATGGAGTCTACACCACACTACACAATACTAAGTGAGAACATTGGTCAGGGGCCCAGAAAGGCCGACGAACCTGAGGCTGGGATAGGTATGGAAAGTCATATCCAGTTTGTAGTTTAACATCTTGTTGTGGGGATGATGGTGATCTTAGTTTTGGTGATAGGGCTCGGACCCTAGATGCATTACCCTTTATGTGGGTATTGCCTTACCAAAGCTTCTAATCCCATGTGAGCAATGCTCGGTGTGGTAAGCAAGGAATGGGATCAAGATCTCCCCAATATATAAGGGTATGACAACAAGACTAAAACTCTAACCTAAGGCATACTAATGTTTGAAGAGATAGTAGAACAAAATGTATCATTGCACCCAATATTTGGAACCTATAGAGGTTGTGAAAATGATGTAGGATGGATATTGACCATTTTCGAAACATAGCATCGACATCATGTGACCTGGAACAAAAAATGAGCATCAACCGCTGACCATATTTGCAACGCAGGACATGTATCAATTTTTCATTTGAGATCCTTGAGGAAGTTGGCCCAAAATGGAAGGAGATCCCTAGATCCTAGCATCCTTGTCATTTAGGGTTCCTTTTGGTTGTAAAAGATGATGAAGACCCAAACAAAGGGAGTTTGTGAAGCATGAATGTGCCTTTTTGGTTTAACATCATGCTCGGCAAGGGAAGAGGTGGAGATCTCTAGGGAGAGGGATACATGGTGTGATCATGATGAAATCAATGTGAATGAGGGAAAAATCCTGCACCATACCCTATGTTTCGACCCAAGGGGAGATCTTGAAGTTTGGGAATGGGCCTATGGATGAAATTTATGGGCATTCCAACGTATCCCATGAGGATGGGAATCAAGCCACATGTAGTTCTAAAAAGGAAATGCAGTTTAACATCATTCGGTGAGGACGTGATAGGATAGAAGAATAAGGAGGGGAAAGTGGTGAGATCATTGTAATCCTGACATGAGTGGGGGCCAAATAATCCAACACTACACCATATGGGATCCTCTAAGAGAACTACACCTAGGGGATATTCAAAGATAATAGTTTTGGGGATGGACTCTAAGACGAGGCGTCTGATCATTCCTACATATCCCATGAGGATGGGAATCAATCCATACTTAGTTCTTGAAGGTGCCATGCATTTTAGAGTTGTGTGGTGAGGATTTGGGTACGAAGAGATCTTAGTTTAAGGTCATAGAGCTCAGACCATAACATTATATCTTTTGATCGCTGTTTAACGTCATGTCGGGTGAGTGCTGAGTAGTTCTATATTCTTCAGATTGGAAAAATAGCATATTTTAACGTCACATTCCATAGACGGAACAATTTAAGGTCATGTAGGACCATATGCAGTTTAATGTCATGTGGGACAACATACACTTTGATGTCATGCGGGACAACAAAGAAGTTTAATTTCATCTAGGATGTAACAGTTTAAGGCCATGTGGGACCATAACATACTTAGGTGAAGTACTGCATGAGGAATTTGGAATTGGTGGGATAATTTATAAACTCACCATCCTTAGTATCTAGGGAGTACACGCCATTGGGATAATCCTTTTGAATGATGTAAGTTACTTCCCATTTGGGATTCAGTTTTGGTGGTTTCCTACCATGTATTATTGGTGTTCGCAAAGCCAACACCATGTCACCTTGCAAAAAAGAGTGGAGGCGAACTTTATTGTTGAAAGCTCTAGCAATCTTTTTCCGATGCTTTTCTAGATTGTGAAGGGCATGAAGTCTCTTCTCTTTGAGCACTTCCAATTTAGCCAGATGAATTTTATCTACCTTATCTGGTGATTTCTTATCATAGACAGCTTTGTGTAGTGATGTAAATTAAATCTTGATGTTCAGGATGACCTCTGTTCCATACACCAAAGAGTATAGGTCACTTGGGAGGAATTACGAGTCATCGTCCGATAGGCCCATAGTGTGTTTTGTAGATTTTATGGCCAAATATTCTTATTCTGGCCAACCATTTTCTATAGGATTTTATAGAGGGTTTTGTTTAACACCTAGATCTTTCCATTTTATTGTGCATGATAACAGGAGGTATGGTTATAATGGATATTGTATGTGGTGTACAATTTCTTCAACTCAACTACCAGTAATTTGGTTTCATTATCGGTGAGGAGGGAGTGAGGGACTTCAAATTGGTAGATGATGTTGGAGCTCACAAATTCAACAATAGAACGGTCCTTGACATCCTTGAGCAAAATTTCCTCTTCCCACGTGGAAAATAAATATGTAGAGATCATGATAAACTAGCACTGTAAATCTATCACTGGTGGATATAGTCCCACGACATCGAGTCCCTGGACTACAAAGGTCCAAGAGTACTTCGTAGTGTGAATAGGCTCTAGAGGCTGATGCGCAATGTTAGCATGAATTTGACACACATGGCACCTCTTGGAAAACTCGATGCAGTCACGGATCATGGAGGGACAAAAATACCCCAACCTTTAGATATGGTGATATAGTTCCATCCTGGTCTGATGAACTCTGTAGGAACCAACATGAACCTCCTGTGTGACTTGATAAATCTCACCTTTTTGAATGCAACAGAGGATAACCCCATAAAACTCTCAATTTTATAGGATTTTTTCAAGACCGGGACCAATATAAAGGGTAAACTGTAATGCGTGATGCCAGATTTTCTCACGCTCGACTCGATATACCCAAAGATTACTATGTTGGAGGTACTCGATAAAGTGGTTCCACTAGTTTTGAGTCACTTCCAACACTGCATAAAGGGGACCGGGGGGTCCTGACGTGGAGGCACTCTCAGTAAGGTGGATTACCTGTGGATATCATCACCGTTCAGAGTGACAGGAGAGATGAATCTCTAGTGTTCCAAGTGGATAATAAAATAATCTTGATCTAGCCCCACAAGAGATGCAGCAAGGCTGGACAAGGTGTCGGCTTGACCATTCTGAGTTTGAGGTAAAATGGAAACTTCTAGCCGAGACTGCAACTGGTCCATCAGCTGGAGGGTACGTTTCAACAGTTTTATGACCTCTGTCTTTCTGATGACATATTCTTCATTGATCTTCTTAATATCTAGTTAGGAGTCCCATTTCACATACAAGTGGGGAACATCAATCTCGAGGGCCAAATCAAGGACAGTGATGAGAGTCTGGTACTCCGCCTCATTTTTTGTACAATATTCTGATAGTATGAATGAATATAGAAGAATGGAATGTGCTGGTGTGATGAAGAAGATACCCAATCGCACCTTATTGAGTCTGGGTTCATTCACTCTTCTTCCGGTAGGACTTCGGGAAGCACCATCAAAGTGAATTTTCTAACACAGAATGGCTTGGTCTATCGAGAGGATCGCCTCATCGAAAAAATAAAGATCCATAGACTGGTCTACGGGAGCTGGATGGGTGGAAAGGAAGTATTCCAATGCTTTCCCTTTAATATAATTATGGGAGATGAACCTTTTGTCGAACTGTAGGAGGATTACTACCCACCGATCTACATGTCCTATCAACATGGGGCGATTTAGGATGTACTTCAGCAGGTCCACTCAGTACCCCAACTATATCTCATGGTACTGTATGTAACGTCACAATTTTTTCACTATAAATACCATTTCAAGGAAGCTCTTCTCGATGGAGGAGTATCTGGTTTTCATATCGAGTAGCATTTGGCTGAGATAGTAGAGGTTATTCTCCATTACCTCATTGTTCTTCTAGGATATAAGGGTGCCGAGTGATTATTTTTTGGTAGTCACATAAAGGACCAGTGTCTTTTTGGAAACAGGTGGCATTAAGACAGCAGGCTACAATAGATACTGCTTAATTTCCTCAAAAGCAATCTGATAATTCTCATCCCACTGATAGACAATATCTTTCTTCATGAGACGAGAAAAGGGATTACACTAGTCTACCAAATTCGCGATGAATCAGTGTATATAGGCCAAGTGTCCTTGAAAGCCTCACAGCTCCGAAATTTTTCTCATAGGAGACATCTGAATAATGGCCTTAATCTTCTCTGGATCGATCTCGATACCTCTATATCTAATAAAAGAGCTGAGAAAATTTCTATAGGTGACCCTAAAGGCACACTTCAAGGTGTTCATCTTTAGATGGTGAGAACGGATGAAGCTGAACACTCTCTCAAGGTCTTTGAGATGGTCCTGATGCTGGTAAGATTTGACCACTAGATCATCCACATAGAATTTCACCAATGTCCTAAGGATTGGATTAAATATGAAGTGCATGGCATGTTGATAGGTGGAACCTATATTTTTTAGACTAAAGGGAATTACCTAGTAGTAGAATGTACCTTGTTGTGCCCTGGAGGCCATAGACTCTTCATCCTCAGGGGCCATTTTAATTTGGTTATACCTATAATACACATCCATGAAGGAGAGATCCTGGAACCTGGCGGTGGCATCAATCAATAGATCTATCACTAGAAAGAGGAAAATCATCCTTTATACAGTGATGATTGAGATCCTGGAAGTCGATGCAGGCTATGATTTGTCAGTTCATCTTCTTAATGGACACAATGTTGTCTAACCATCTGAGGTACTTGAACTCCTTAATGAAATTGGTTCTGATGAGCTTATCAACTTTGGCCTTAACCATGGAACCTTGATAAGGGTGCAACTTTTTGGGAGTCTGTTTGAACCTGTGATGATTTTCTGGAAGGCTTAGGTAGTGGACAGCGACCTGAGGAACAAGTCCTATAATTTCGTCATAACTCTATAAAAATTCGTCATGATGTTTCTTCATGAAGTCTGCGTACTTATTTTTCTCTTCAACAGGTATAGATACACTAATAAATGTGGGTTTTGGATTCATCTTGCTACTGAGGTTCACCTGTACGAGTTCATCGACCATGGTAGAGACTCCCTCTTTATAAGCGGGAGGTGCATCTTCCAAATATTCTTCCTCACTTATGGAGGAGGGATCCTCAGTGGGATGAGATTCTTCTGATTCAACTGATCCTGATGAGAATCTAGTGCCATCCTAAGTGGCAGTATACACTACATCGGGGGACTCTTGCACTATTGAAATCATAGTAATGAAAGTTGTCGATCTAATCTCATTTGGTCTTTGGCCCAAGGGGACACACATGATAATATCAAAGAAATAGTTGTTTGTTATCTTGATATATTTTATCCTAGACTGGCAGAATAAGAAAGTATAACGTATTGTTGTTTCCACGAGGTGGACATCCCAATAACTTAGTGGAATAGAGGGCTCTAGGATCACTCGAGCCTGATTCATGAAGGAATACGATGTGATCATCTAGAATCCACTATACATGGGAATGTGATTACCCCTTATTCTAGAAACAACAAAAAATTTCCCCAGATTTGGGGTCGTAGCCTCCAATTGAAGGATTAGAAAAATGTAGGCATCATCCAGGTCTATCCATGGGTTGGTCGCAGCCATAGCGTGTTCGACCTCATTAGCCTGAATATGCTTGTCCTTTCTCTTGTAATAGTCTTTGTCCAGATATTGGGCTTCAAAATTGACAATGGGAGACGTGCCACCATAAAGTATTCCCAATCAACCATTAAGGGAGTACATAAGGCACTAGTGATATGATAAAGGGACCTCCACATGCAGGTGAAGCCATGGCCTACCCATCAAAAAATTGTAATAGGTGTCCTACGAGATAATCATGAACTCGGTGTTGCCTAAAAGTCTGAAAAATTGGGTCTTTAGGTAGATATCTCCAACTGGTGATTATTCTATCCTATCATAACCATGGATTTTTAAGTCAGAGGGACTCAGATCCTCCTTAGACAACCCCATTTTTTAAATTGTTTCGGTCGGTATTAGGTTGATCCCAGAGCCTGTATCAACAAGACAGTGAAAAACCTCTATGACATTGAGTTAGATTGTAATTTATAGTGGGAGGATTTTCTCTTGTATGGGAGAGCCTTCATCTTATCCAGAGAAAGGGATGATGGCTTGACATTCAGCATGCTCAGCTACCTCATCATGGAAGTCTTTTTCTACTGCTACCTCCATCTCAAACTGGAGGGAGTTTCTTAATGCTTCGGTGTGGGCTTCACACATATCTTCTGATAGGTGCAGAGCCTCAAGGATAGATATCCTAATAAGAATAATTTAAAGAGGTTTAAGGATATCATACTTTAATTCCAAGAAAAAACTTCTACTTATAAGAGTTTGTTCTGTGGTAGGGGGTATGACAGGCCCTTCTCGCTGAACCGACAATTGACTTGTGTTGGGAATGTTCCGCTGCTCTCTGGTCCAAACTCATAGAGTGACTAACCAATGTGGGATAGATGAATGAGGATGGTTTGTAACAAAATATGAATGATCATGGCATGGTTGGGGTGGCTCTTCATGATCTTGTAACACAATCAGTGGTGAAGGTGGACCTGATGACACCAGATGAGAAGGATGCGCATGGTGAGCTCTGTGCTCGTACTGCTGCCCAGTTTTTGTGGCATGCACAGCTTTGCTGGAAGCACTGATCGAGGCAATCCAACGACCCATATAACCATGTCTCTGAAAATGCTGGCGATTACTGAAAACATTGGGAGGATCCATCTGGAGCTCCTCATCATCAGGAATCATGTAGGGGTTTACCAGCTCCATAGTGTTAACCAAGGCATACCCTTGATCATCACTTGAAGAATCCTCCATCATTGAATGGATTCAGAGAGTAATAACCATATCTGGGGGCATGAAGTCACCAATATTATGGGATTATTATGGCATCGGTTGGGGACTTTGTTTTCCCTTGCGTCTTGGATGCCTGCTCTTCTGGGAAGAGGAAGGCTGAGCCGTTAACGCAGAAGTACTGGTTGTGGGTGACGCAGTGTCTTCTGAAGGCTCGGGTTGATTCAGACATGCACAGATAATACCATGGTCATGGGAGACTGCCTTACCAGCCATCTATTCATCATACTTGTGAGACATGTGGTTGAGAACCTAATGTCACTCACCTTTATTGTCAATGCTAGTTTCTGGCTTCATGAATAGGCATACTACATGTGCTGGGGATGGGCCTAACCTGAATATGTTGTTATTAACCTGGTCTTAAATCTAGTCTTTAAACACATATCATTGTTTGAGTTTGTTCCCTAGAATCCGGTTGTAGGGGCATTAATTGAGGTGATCAGTGATATCCACCTCTTCGGGCCTCCTGCATTTAGGAAACCATAGAAGCTCATATTCTAAGGAATTTTTAAAATAATTGGGAACCTAAGCCTCATTGAATGAGTAGGTTCAGTTTCTTCTATCTAGGAATGGGGCTCTGAGAGCCTGGCCAAGACGAGGGGCTGGAGGATCCTATCAAGGAGGTGGAGCCTAGTTATCTCACCTGGGTGGTGGTGGTGTGTTACACAGGGGCGCATTACAATTTGGGGTGGGCACTTCTCGGATGCAAAGTGTACCTGATGTGGCGAGCCTATGAAAAGCTATGGAGGTGGCTCTAGTGGTAATAACTCCAGTTTCCTAGGGACCTCTATTTGAGCCACCATGGAAGGATCAGCCTTAGCAGCTCTTCTCGTGGGAATTGCAGGAGTCAATGGGCATGCCTACTTAGCATGTTGCAACGCTTCGTCTAGACACTAGTCCTTATCAAGGAATTCTCGGAATTCCTCAGGTTAATTCTGAGTAATGAAAGAGGGGACGGGTTCAGTTTTAACATTCCCCACACACATTATTAGCATTTGTTCCTGAGTCAGTGGCGTGTCAAGAAGTAGGTAAGGCCACTCTACCATGTGACAAAGTTCATAACGCGCTTGTCAGGCCTCTTCTTACATTTGAAGAGTTCTGCAATAGTCATCTTTTGGGTGGTAAAGTTGAACTGGTAAAGTAATATTCTACATAGATCTTCCCAGCCGGCGACCGAACCAATGGGTAGCTGGTTGTAAAAGACAAACGCAAGCCCATCCAATGTCTGTATGAAAAACTAGAGTTCGGCGGCCTCCTACTCTATTAGAGTTCCCAACATGGGTCCACACCTTGAGATAAAGTGGTCCAGATTCTGCAGCGGGTTGCCCATCCAATTAAAATGGGAAAAGTTTGGGTTTCCAAAACCCGAGGCTACTGGAATATCATCCAACCATGCCAGATATGGCATTCCATCAAGTGGTATTGCCACTTGTCGAGTTTCCAATGCCTTGAGGTGAGCAATGAGCTCCTCCATTAGGTCATTTGGGTGGGTATTCTTGTCTTGATGAGGATCCTTGACCAATACTACATTGTAAGGTTCTTCAACATGATAAGTTGGCCCAACGGTTCATGAAGAGGCTGGTGGGATGACCTGGGGAGTGACTCGGGGAACCTGAGCTAGGTCTCGGGGATTATCACGCCGCTCAGGTGGATTTGGTGACACATACCGTGATCTCTTACCATAATCCCCAACTTCAATCCTACCTATGTGGGTCGGATGGTCAGGGTCACCCATAAACAACTCATCGAGGGACTTTTGTACCTACCCCTATTTCCCTGGTTGAGGATCACTATAGTCTGGCTGCCACTCCGTGGTACGTTCAGTAAGGAACTCATCGGACATCTTCTTATTCTCCCTGATATGTTGTCAAAATGTGGCTTTTTCGGGATCATCTTCTATCTTATGCATTGATCCATACGATTTGGAGGTTTTGATGGCCCCAAGATGCTTCTTTCCCTTATTGGGATTCCGGATAAGGATTAATTCCACGATGGGCACAGGAAGACCAAGAATATTTCTTTGCAGGTGAGTAATCCTTCCCAAGGGATTCAATAGTTATGGAACTACCTTGGGGGGTAAGTTTTCATCAAGAAGCTTTAGCTCATTCTCCCCCTATGATTGAACAACCATGTTAACTAAGACTCTACCTAGAAGAATACCCTCAATATCACTTGGAATGTTTGGCTAGCACTAGATAGAAATGAAATAGAGGGCATAATACTACCCCTAACCACATACCTGAATGTGGGGGAAGCCTCCATGATACATCTTGTAGAGCACTTTAAATATCAAAACGCATCGTTGTAGGAGGGTTCGGTAGCGACCTGGTGACTCGGGGTGCTGGGTCATAGGGAGCACTGCCAAGTTGACCATACGACATTGCTGGTCAATATCATCAAACTGTGACTAATTATTTGGGTATTCGACTCATTGATACAAGATATAGAAGTCTTTTTCCCATATGGTTTGGTGAAAGCACGCGGCCTTCTCCTTGGTGAGTGATTCCGGCGTACTAAAGTTTGTGGTTGCGATTAGCCAAAACATCTTTAGGAAATGTTCCACTAAGAGAATGTACCAGAAGCTCCTTGGCTTAGAATCAGGATCTGGCCCTTGGTTTCCCCACTCATATACTGAAGGTAGCTGCGAGACCAGTAACAGAACTAAAGCAGACCGCTGAGATGGTAGAATTTTTGGTGGACAATACGGCGAACAGGCTGACAAGACGCTACATCTTGGGCATTCCTATGATTAATGCAATGACTAAGCCACCACATCTTGGTAAGACAGACTAGAAACCAAGAAATCCAGTGGAGGGGTGGATGTTACTGATAGTGAGACATGGTGTTGTTCTTCCTTTATCAGTCCCCATAATAACTCTTCATGATCTCTGGTTGTGGTAGATAATGACCCTCTTGACGATAGGGAGGATTGCATGGCCAGGCCCTGGGAAGGGGCCAAATCATCCTCCTCTGAGATGTATCTATGTAGGGATGTAGTAATCCAGTGGACCTCACATTCAGGAAGGAAGATGTTGATATGTCTTGTTTCTACCTTGTCCCTCGACACAGAGGATCGAGGTGAGGGTTCCATTGTTGAATCACATTCTACCTCGGAATATGAGAAGCAGACAAGTTTAATTGTGGTCTTAATCTTCTTAGAACTCTTTTTATCATGTTGGTGACCCACCCTCCTGCCCCAGGATGGCTCTTCAGAACATGGTAGATTTTTGGGTCGAGGAGGACCTTTGGCCAAATTGATGCTGAGGCGGAGAGGACTTCCGCCTGTGTAATCTAGTGTGCGAGAAGAACCCAAAAAATGTCAAGTGTAACATGAGGAGGACCTCCATTTGCACTGGAAGATGTGTGAAGGGAGTCTATATAGGATGTGTTGGAGTGGTTAGGACCCCCACTAGAGCTGGTAGTAACTTGGGCAGGGCCTCCATGCTTATTTCCTTTCACAGTGTCGGTTTGAGGAGGGTCCTCATACTGGTCGAGCTGAACACGGGTAGGACCTCCTTGTTGGGTGACCATGAAGCGAGGAAAACCTACTCTTATTTGATTTATGAGATTAGGAGGACCCTCATTGGTTGATGTAAGGACCTCGGAAAGAACCCACGCTGACGGTTGACCGGACAGGTAGCATCTTCACATCAGTGACCTGTGACAGGAGGAACGGCTCCATACCTGAGGTTATGGGTGCGAAAGAGGCTTCTATACTAAGTGTAAATGTAGTGGTAGGATATTCATTCAGATTGTAGTTGGCATGGGGAGGACTTCCACAGATATCTTGGGAGTGGGGAGGACCCACGCTCTCATTGGTGGTGGTATGAGGATGACCTCCATACTAGATACCAATGTCACGGGTCGGCCTGTGATGAGTACCACCTGTGTTAGCGACTAGGAGAGTTGACCCGGCCTTCCTGTGGGGTGGTTGGGGCCTCGATCTGGGCCAAGCATATGAGTTCCCCTACTTGGAATAAAAAGGGTACCGATGGTATGTTTCAGAGTTGGTAGGAGCCATGGTAGTCGTTGATATTGACACCCCTCAGTGGGTGTCCTATTAAACATGCACTTGACATTGGTGTTGGGTTAACCGGACTGGGGATAGTGGTGCAGAAGCATAGCTCACCTTCTCCTCAAACCGTGGGGTTGGGTGGCAGTGCTAACGTATCCTAGTGGGAGCCCTCTTTGGGAGCCCCTAGAACTGGATTATTGTTGGGCTATCTCAGAAATACATCACCTCGTTGGCGTAGTGGAGGTAGTCATCAAAGCGTTCCAGGGAGAGGCTACCTAAATGATTATACATTGGATTGGGGAGCAGTGGCTCCTTGCGCGGTCCTTGGGGTGGTGGTGGTGATGAGGTGCAAGAGCCTCTAGGTCTTGTTGAGGCATATCCTGGGTTGAGATAATCCCCTCCTCTTCGCATCTTCAAACGAGTTCATTAATCAACCTTATCTGAATGTAATTAGATGGGTAGATTGGGTGTGGGATCCCAGAAGTCGTAGATGTGGAGGCAGCCATGGGGGAGATGAGGCTTCTTGGGATTGTTGTGTTGACATTTCCCCTACCCTTACATCGGTGGGAGGGTGGTGATTGGTTTCCTGTCATGATAGCTTGGGTCCTAAAAAGCGAGGAGATTTAACCATTAGTGCTGAAAGAAAGAAGGAGACGTTCATTTCCCCAGTTTCATTCTGTCATCCATGGTTTGTAAGAAGGTCCCATGCTGACAACGTCATAGACCGAGATGTCCAACATTCACCTGCCCTAATTTCTGGTGAGTTTCATGCTAGGCCCACTATTTTCTTGGCAGGACCTAGCACCAGATACATGGATTCGGTGACACACTAATCCACTGAAGTCTCGAGAGCTACTAATAAACACATTAAAGAGAATAATTTCACTTCGAGTTCACCATTTCTGTTTCAGACTCTTTCACTGGGGTGTGCACTCGTCACTTTGGAGGACGTGTTAATTGTTTCCCCACATTCCTGCTTTCCAAAGGCGGGCAGCATTCGTCCTTTATTTAGGGATCTTTTCTCCTTGATAGAAATGAGAAGGTGGGATTTTGGTTCCTCCTATGGATTCTTCCTCAGAACTCATTAACTAGTATGGGTCTCCCTCATAGAATTAATACATTGTTCATGAAACTCTTCCATGTGCCATGTCTTCATAGATGCTGGTTAATTATGCTGCTTTTTTGAAGACATTCCTAGGGGTCAAGTCAGGGCACCAACCTACAGTCGGGGGAGTAGTCACATTGGACATCACTGGCGTGACTGGATTCTAGAACATTAATGTGTCTGGGTTTCTTACACTTATTATAGGGATTCTCGAGGGCGCGAAATCCTAAGGCATCCCACATCAAATACGGGGATTTTTATGTCAGAGGGATGTCTCAGAGGTTTTCTTCAGCTACCAATTTTTAACACATGGTATGTTGCAAGTTTAACGTCTATCAGAGACAGATCAGACTGATCAAAACACTGATGGGAGTGGATCATATGGGTGCAACCCAAGGAGGGATTGGTGATGATGGGGATAACATGTGGTTATTTACCCAATTACTTCTAGGATAAGTGAGAATGTGGGTGACATGATCTCACTAGGATGTGGCGGCCCTGATAAAATTAGAATGAATATAGATGGTTGAGAGTGGATGGAGAGTGATATGGAACCGAAGTGAGGGTGACGGTAATGTTGGGATTGGGCCTCGAAGAGACTTCATACATATCCCTATGGAAGGGAATCATGGTCCATGTAGTTCATAAGGTGGGACAATGGGAAACCTGAGTAGAAGACCCATTAGAATGGATGTATGGATTGTATTCAAGGAAGTGGAACCTTCGGGTTAAGGCATGACCTTCCCAAAACACATAGGCTCGAGGGACAGACCATGATGGGACATGAGTGATGGGATTGAACTTCTGGGAGGATTCCTACATATCCCCATAGTAAGGAATAAAAGTCCACATAGTTCAGGTGGGGGCATAGAATCAGGGTGTTCATAGATGACTACGACCCGACGATGTATTGGGGCTTACATGTGGTTAGTAGCCCAGGATAGTCTGACGCCACTAGGACAGATTAGAGATGTGGGTCCCAGCGAAGGGGACTACAATGGCTTACCATCAATTGGAGACTACAATGGCTTACTACTGGTTAGGGACAAAAATGGCCTACCACTGACTGGGGTTCCAACAGCTTACCGCGGGTTGGGGTTGAAAATGGCTTACTGCTGGCTGGGGTTCCTACGACTTACCATCGATTGGGATTCCAACAACTTATTACAAGGTGGGGTTCCAACGGATTACACTGGTCAGGGTTCCAAAGTCCTACCTTTAATTCCCCGACCCCAGTTACCCAGAGTCGATGCATTATTACATAACATTGGCATGATCATAAGAGGTCTAGCCTCGAAATACTCATTAGTTTAGTATCCTTAAATGTACTAGATACATACATAAGTTTTTCATTACATTATAAAAAAACAACAACAATGTGTCCCCTTTGAACACACTCATATCCCTTAACCTATCCCTACAGTTCAAGCATAACATACTTCATCACATCATAGGAAAAATTAAACATAATAAAGGGGTGATCTCTAATGCTCAATAAGGATAACAATATAGTGGAAACTATCATAAATAAGCATAAACATTTAAGGCAATGTATAAGACTAAAACACAAGCCTTTTAAACTTAAACTTCAGCATAACATGGAAAAGATAAATAAAATAGTGCCATTTACTTATTCATATGGATATTCTACTAGTCGAATAATCACTTGTAATATCAATATCTAATTTCAAAATGATGGAATGAATAATTTTGGACATCATAACCACATAGTCAAGGCCTCATGACAAGAGTACAAAAAAGATTTTGTCAAGGACTTGTGCCAAGACACTAGTTTGTCTCATGAGACCTACCGATGCATTGAGGAGCTATAGCAAGATCCACCCATCACATACTAAGTCCAATGCATTCCTCATATGAAAATGTTGAAACATAATATAAACATTCGTATTAAAACAATCATAACAAATGTCAATACTTTAACCATAAATCCTGAATGGTATAAAAATAGCACATCCACAGTCAAACATAACTCATTCAATACAATATGGATTATTGTTTTTAATAAATCAACTTCAATCAAGAATAATGAAGAATATCAATATAGAGGAAAATAACTGGTAAAACTATTTGAGATAAATATATGTTGTTTCTTGAAAACATTTAAAAATATCACTATTTATCAAGAAGATGTTAAAAATAAATTTTTGAATCAAAGTGTCCCATACCACTTTGAAACTTTGAAAGAAATTTTAATTATAAAACATTCATGTCCATATAAATAAATCTATAAAACCATTTTTAAAACATGGACATCAATGAAAAAGATTTATTAGAATAAATATTTAAAACATTTAAAATGATATTTTAGATAAAGAGTTCCTAACCAAATTATAGACAGTTGAATAAAAATTATTGGGGAATAACATTAATCAAAAAATTATAATATTACGAGAATAAATGGATTCATGATATAATATGTCAAAGGATAGTATATACACCATATAAAAGTGAATTGGTGTATAACAACAAAGAAGTCTCAATGGGATGTAAATTGAGACTAAATCCATTATAAAGACCATATCCTTAGATAAAGGATAAATCAATGAAATAATTATGTGTGAAAAATATAAATACACTGAATATTATTGGATATTCAGTTTAAATCAATCATAGGACATTCACACATATTCTTGTAAAAACAAAATCAATGTCTTGGATGTTTAACTCAATGAATGTAAATTGAGTTAAGATTACCCTTATCAAGTTCATATCAATGACTTGGGATTTTATAAATAGAGTGATTATGTATATCAAATGTATATCTACACAAAGTGGAGTGGAAATTATTACATAAATTAATAAATAGTGATTTCACACATAATATTGGAGTAAAATAATCAATGAAGATTGTGTAAAACCTAATGAGTAGAAATCGAAATTAGAAATTCCCTTACCGATTTGGTAAATTACGAAACATACACCCCATAAATGGTGGATCATACAATGAAGATGTAAATACCCATAAATTAAATTATATTACACAAAGAATACAATCATGGTCATTACATACACCACACAAATGGAAATAGTGGCAATATCGCATTAATCTCATGGGAATAAGAAGTGAGATGAAAACCCATTACCTTGTAATTTTCTATAGTAGAGGGTAGGATAAACTTCTGTATAATGGTGAAATAATTATTATTAAATAATACATGAACCATATACATAAATATGATATCATATATGGTCTTCTAATATTTCTTTGTTAATAATATTTCAGTAGTATCATTGTTCTGGGAGTTAACTGATTCATTTTACTTTATATATTTTGTTACGTAAGTCATGTTTGATATAGATAGGATGTATTTTATTCATATCCAGAATGATATTAAGTTCTTAAACATTAATTTTAATCATAAAATAAAAATTATTCTTGATTGGTTATGATGGGGAATTATTCTCATCGCATTCGTGGAGACGGTAATCCGTACGCATGCTTGGGGAACAATACCATTCTATTGATGGTGAAATCGTATGTAATTGGATGCTATATCATATATACATAATAATTAACATGTTGTATTTATTATTTAAATCAATTATACTCATTATTAAACCCATCCAAATAATGAAGTGTGGAAGAACAAACTGTACCACGACGTGGAGACGGTAAGTTGTACGTACGTAAGTATGGTGACATTGTCATTCATAAAATGGATAGAATAATGAATATGGTCATACCATATTTATAATAACATCACATTATTTATAATGTACTGGAGTTATTATTTTGGTATGGAATAAACAAAGAAAGAGGAAGTGGAAGAAAATGATAACTTTGAAAGAGGTGATGAAATTATTACCTCTTCTTTGGGTGCTTCCTTTTGATTTGATCAAAAGGGATTCATAGGTTGGATTTATGATATAATTAAGGCCTCTAGGATAAATTGATGGTAGTTGGGAGGATATTTGGGCAGGTTTTGGCTGATCTAAATGGCTTTGGAGGTGTGATTTTGAGAGAAGAGGAAGTACCCTTTTATAAGAGAGATGATAGTCACTTTAAGAAATGCTTAAAATATTAATTTATTATACAATAATATTCGTTTTATAATGGATCCAAAAGGATTTATTTCTAGGATAATGTGGTTCTGGGTCAAAAACCTCTCAACCAATAGGTTTTATATAGGTCTAGGTCAACATATTAACCTTATATTTTAGATTTAACTCTTAGTTAAATAGTTTAACTTTTACCATGTATTCTTGTATTATTATAATAAATGGTTAATAAACATACTATAAAAATCCAAGAGAACCCCAATTGGTTCATTATTAATATATATAACCTTATTTAAGTCCTTTATATGAACCTTATATTTTTAGAAATATTATATCAATTAAAAATATAGTATTTTTTTAAAACATATTTATGTCAATTTTGACAGTATTTAGTATTTGGTTTTTGTGAAAGTCATAAAAACTTTATAATTTAGAAAACAATTTATTTAATAATCACTAATATGTAATATTAACCTTTAAAATTCGTGGAATACATAAAAAGTTCAATTTTCAATTATTTTAATATTTATAATATCAATTATTTTAATCATTCAATAATAAGGTAATTATTGCATCATCATTGTGTCATAAATAAATTTAATTATTTAACTTCTAAAAATTATAAATAAAATAAAAATATGTGATAAATATCTTTAGCTTTAAATTAATATTTATAGTCTAATTTATCTTATGTATAACCCAATATTAAAAATGTTTTAGTTATTAAAATCTGAATTTAACACTTTTAACTATTCTTTAAATAAAATAATAATAAATGTACCAATATAATACAAGTGGTCCAAAAGGATCATAAATTATTCCTAAGGTTGATTTTGGTTGAAATACACTTACCAAATAAAATTAGTACATGTGTTAGGGTAATTATAATATCATTTTTACCTTTAATTACCCTATTTACTTTTAACGGTGGTAAATAGAATTCAAAAGTTTCTATTCACCAAAAATTATTTTTATCCTATTGAACCAAATTTTACTTACTGATTTCAATTGTGTCTCTCAGATTCTTTAAATTTAATTCATAGAAGCGGTTAAATTTTGTTTTATGCAAATTTGCAAATGTGCCTAGAAGGTGAGTAAAAGACCGTAAAAAGTTCAAAAAAATGTTATATATCTAATATTATTATAAAATGACTTCAATGAATTAAATTGGACTAATATAGGTATTATGTATCTATTTTGACTTCAAAATAAAATTAAATTAAAAAAATTATTTAAATAAAAAGTCGACTTTAAACAATAACTCACTATTTTTCACTATTCATCAAAAATTGAAAGTTTTTAGAAAAATACCAAAAATTCACCCAAAGATAATTTTGATATTCCAAATTCAAAAATTATTTCTATTTTAAAAATTTCAAAACAAATAATTTTTATTAATTAATTTAAAAAATTATTCCCTTTTCCAAAACTAGAAAGTGATTTTTTGAGAAGTAAAAACTATCAAAAGATTAATATGTGTTTATGTCCAATTTAAATGTAAAATTACTTCTAGTGACCAAAATTTGATTAAATGATAAAAATATAATCTAATTATAATTCAAAACCATTCAAATGTATAATTTAACACTGTAAATTATTTTTGATTAAAAAAGTTGTTTTCAATTAAAATTTAGTATTTTTCATTATTAATCAAAATATGAAAGTTATCAGAAAAGCACTGAAAATTTATCCAAACTAAATTTTTATGTCCCTATTCTAAAGAAGAAGTTAAGTTTGTCAAATTTAATATATAAAAGTTTCAATTATTGGATTTAAAAAGGTTCTACCATTAAAAGGCGGTAAAATTTCATTTTTTGGAAAATATTTCTTTTAACTGAAAAATCAAATTTGTTCTTATATTATGTATAAGAAACAAATAATATGGATGTTAAAATTATATGGAGTATATAAAATTCAAAATTTGGTTATTATTATTCATAACTGATTTGTAAACGCCTAGTTTGATAGGTCGTGGTGCGCATGAACTCAGTGTTGCATAATTCGCACACTATCATATTATTCAAAGAGAAATGTACCATGGAATCTTGGGGTGTTACACTATCACTGGTTGGGGTTCCAACGTCTCACCGCTGATTGGGAATCACAATGGCTTACTGTCAATTGACAATCACAATGGCTTACCGTCGATTGGAAATCACAACGGCTTACCGTCGATTGGGAAACACAATGGCTTACTGTTGATTGGTATTGGACCTCGTGGAGGATTACTATGTACCATGTTTAGGAGACCAGGACCAAAACCCACGTAGTTTAAATTGGTACAGTTTAACATCATGGAGGAAGAAAAGTGTTGTATTGTTTAACGTCATGCAGGACAAGTGAACCGATGTGAAGTGGTCGGGACCAATGGGCATTGGGCTTGAACATCAAAGAGGCTTCCTATGTACCTTTCCTAGGAGACAAGGATCAAAGTCCATGTAGTTTAGGATGGGGGGTATAGTTTAACGTCATTTGGGATGAAGGTGAAATGACTTGAAGGGTTTGGGACAAGTAGGTGTTGGGATAGAACCTTAGGGAGGCTTCCTACGTACCTTACTTAGGAGACATGGATAAAAGTCCACATAGATTGATATGGGTTAGGGCTTACACACTAAGGTAGCCCAAACATAAAACATGGGATTATGCGTCGTTATCGGCCTAAGGAGATGGATATTGGGACTCACTTCAGGATAAAGGCTCAATGGTGACAAAGCCCAGGAGGAGAGGGACGGGATAACGAAGGTCTATGTGTCCATCTGTCCTCTGGTATTTGGCACCGAAGAAGAGAGGAGGAGAAGGGGTTCTACCTCCCGCAAGAAAGGATAGGGTCTTACACCAATATGGTTTCCCTTCCCCATAGATAGTTTTCACTCCAAAAAAATGGATCTCGTTTCATGTGAGGAAGATCTCACTCCCGTGGAGATGATCGGGTGTGGAGAATGTCTGAGACATGGAGCCCCACATGTATTGCATGGGGTGAGGCCGCAATTTAACACCATGTGTAGAGGATAATGGTTCTTAGTGGTTTAACGTCATGCAGCTTGGACAAGGCAAGTTCACTTCGCACCCTAGGACTTACATAACTGATACACACCCACCCTTGGGGAAGGCAAGGCATCAGCAATGTTGTGGCGAGGAAATTTTGTGGAGTGATCCACTGAGGGGCCCATGATAGTGTGGCTATACGAAGAAGAAATAACCATTAGTGTTCCTATGATAAGATGAATAAGGCTAAGTAACTCAACTTAATTCACCTCCAAAGGTACCTTAAAATCACTTCATACAAACCTATAGGGTCATACAGGAGAAGGGTTTGCGAAGAAAATGGGTTCGCAGAAAGTGACTTTGTGAAGATATGGTGCTCTGTGTAGTTAAAGTAATTCGCGAAGGGGTATGCTTCGTGAAGTGGGGTGGCCTATCCTAGGAATAGGGAATAGGTGTGTTTTAATGGAGCTACTTGAAGTGGAAGGGTTTTTTCAGAGTAAGACTTCATAGAGAAAGGGTACCTTGCAAATCATAGCACAACGAAGCAATGTGCTTCGCAAAGCATAGTGACCCTGCCTTAGCATATGGTTCACATGTGCAGGGAGGGACTTCGTGAAGCATGAGTTCTTTGCGAAGACCCGAGTCCCCTGGAATATCTCTTTCCTTTGTAGTGGCACATGGGCTCTGGAAAGGGCATCCCTGCTTGAATAGGGGTTGTATTATAGCCATGGGAAGTGTAATTCACAATGATCAAGTGCCTTGAAAAGCTCATTTTTATGAAGGTTTTGCAGAGCATAAGGTGCTTTGTGATTTGAGAGATGAGAAGGAGAAAGGTCATAGTATATTTTCTTTGGGGTTGTGGGGATCTCGGTATTTATAGTTGAGGGGCAGCACAAAGCAGGGATAGTTTGGTGTGAAGACACATGGTGCTCAGTGATCGGTCGCAGATTGATTCAGTTTCTTCTTAAATGTGGAGTCGACCGTCATCCCATCCTCGGTGCAAAGCTCTCCTAGGTGCTCTGCGCAGCGCTCGCAGAGGCTTTTTTCATGTTTGGCGGGCATGTAGAAGTCGATTCGGCTTCCTCCACGGCACGAAGCTTCCATTCAATTGCATCGTTACTGTAAATCATCCCACCTCTTTTACTCTGCAACGATAACAGAGGGGGCTTCAGCTTCGCGTCAGTCGTGGTGCTCGGCAGGGCTCCATGAAGGGGCTTCACAAGGTAGTCCCTTTAGGATGGGATTCTTCTTTTCTTCATTTCCTTTGGAACATATTTTGACACTAAAAAATCCCCCCCCCTGGACTTAGAGCCAAGGGGAAAACGAGGGTTAATGTTTGAGGGTAAATCATCAAAATGTTTAGGTGAATCGAAAAGCATGATTTTTAAGTAGGGTCATGAAGCACTATGAATCTCACCATGGATTTGTGCACCAAGAAGCCAAAGGGGTCGTCTCCTATAAATAGCAGAGTCTTACCAAAAAAATTTCCTTTCTTATCTTCATGTTTTTTCTAAACACTTGATTCTAAAATATCTTCATGCTTTGTGATCGCTCTTTGCGAATCAGGCCTTTCTACTATGCGTCACACAGTGAGTCCTTCGACTCTACAAGTGTGTGCTCTGAAGCTTGCGTCTGTGAGGTATACGGAAAGGCTCTGTGAACAAGCTTCGTGAACGATCTCCATGAACCAAACCAAAAAAACCAAAAACATTGAAGACTGAATGGCTCACTAGGAAGCTGTCAGGGGGGTCCTTGTAGATGCTTCCTAAAGGGAAGAAATTGAAAATAACTTGGGTATTGTGTAACATGTATAGAGCCATTTAGACTATCAGTCAGTAGTGGAGCTGCTGTCATAGGGTCAGAAGAACTACCCACTGTGAAATAGAATGCCTCTATATGGCTTCAATCTGAGGGATGATGTTTTCATTCTTGAATCAAGCATAGATGAGTCAACCTACTGGTTCAAGAGTTCATAGTGCCAGCACCAGTGGTTTAGGGTGGCTAATGGACATACATGGTAGGATTTCATACCTATAAATGATGACTATTTGTATAACCATGTTATCAACGTCGATGGGAAGGCATTTCAACAAAAGTTATCTCCCCTGCTATACCAAGTCATTCTGAAGGCGGCCTTGGGAAATACGGGGAAGGGGTGGAATGATTAGTGGGATTGGCTCTAGGGAGGAAACTTCATGGATGACTAGGCATGGGCCTACTGGTTAGGTGCCTCATATGAGGAGTTTGGTGTGGAGTTGAGGTGAGTGGGCCTATATAAGGCAGCTTGGGCTTCCCAATTTCACATCTACTAGCCAAAGAAGATTATGCAGGAGTTTCTAATTAGGTGGTCCTTAAGGACCAATACCTTTCATCTTCACTATGGGGAGGTTGGTATCAGCCTCTGGGACTTGCACCAAATCTTAGGGGTCCAGATACTGGGGGAAATGTACGAAGAGTTCCTTCCTACCGTGAATACATGGGAACAACTGGAGCAGATTCTACCATGGGAAAAGGAATTGATGGACCTAGCATTGGGGGAGGATAAGAAGTTAGTGAGAGATGTTCTCTTTAAGTGATGGTTCAATGAATTCATAAATTCTTTTGAAGATAGATAGTTTCCTGTGAGGCCTCAGACCTAACCAAATGGGGTTTAACGCGGCAAGGAGAACTCATATTGGAAACTCCTGGAGGACAGCTAGTGGAAGATATGGGGATTCAGTGTCAGTACTAAGCAGAAACCAGTGGTTAAATTGGATGTGTTCATTTTAGTGTTTATATGTGGATGGATCCTGCTAGTGAGGTACACAAACAAGGGTGTGTGACCGAGCATGTTCAACATGGAATCCTTGTTGGTGATAGGGGAGTGGGTCAACCTGGGAATCCCAATTCTTTCTAATCTTTATAAGGTGTTGTAGAACATCAATGGAGGGAAGAAGCCACATAGGATATGTGGGATATTCCATGTTCTGTATGGGTGAATAGAAGTGAATGTTAGGGGAATCTATTAATATATAAACCCCATTTCCCTTCTATCATCAGACTTTTAACCGGCTATTCTGAATGTGGTGGGGAGTTTTCCGACCAAGATAACCCTATAGTTAGTACTGAACCGGATCTGGAAGGTGGATGAGTTCATCATCCACCCATTTCCATTTTCAATAGGTGTGTTCACTGATGATATCTAGGGAATGGAAAAGCATTGGTCCTATCTTCTAGACATTCAGTGTAGAGTCTTGGTGGCATAGGTCAACCATGAACCTCTTGGTGAGCTATACACCCCACACCATTTCGTGAGGCAGTTCTGGTGCATGCAGTGGTTAACCCCATGGGTCTACTTGGGAGTGCTCCTTGAGGATCCACCATGGGTGATGAGGTATATGTGTCTCATGTTCACATGGGAGAATGGGAATATGCGAAATGAGTATCCTCCACCCACAGTTGTCTATGGGCTGGTAAAATAATATGCCAAGAGCTGGGAGGCATCCTACCCAGGGGAAATGCTGATGAAGAAGATCATTTGTGCCAGTGACGGGGTCCCCCCTCAACCTCAAGGTTGGGGCCGGAAGGCTGCGAGGACATCCCAAGGTTGCGGGGTTGCAGTGGAAGCAAGACCCATGCCAGTTAAAAGGAAAGTGGCAATGGCGGACCCAGCGTTCCTAGAGTAGAAAAGTTATTCAGTGGGTGGGTTACCCAAGGGGTTTTGTAGGATACCCACCCAGGCTATGGGGAATCCGTTGCGCCACATAGACTTTCCAGAGAACGTTGTCTTCCTAGAGTCTTGGGACATCTAGTATGTCAATAGACAATTCCTCAACCCATCCGAGATGTGGAAAAATCTGAATCTTATCATGATGTATTTTCCATGGATCAGTTCTATTTGGGTCGGCTTTGCAGTATCTCAGGCAGAGGGGGAACAGTACCTTGCCAGTATGGAGGACTTTGTGCACTCGCAAGGTGCTTTGCGCCCAATGACGGATCGAGTAAAGGTGTTGCTCAATCGAATTCCCCCTCCACAATTTTTGAACACTGAATTGAGAGAGTACTTCTCTTTACCATAAGAATCAGATGATTCCTCCTGGGGGGAGGCCAGTGGAGGGATTCGTTTGGAGGAGGGTGAGGCTAGCAATTCAGTCCCATAGTTTAAGAGTTTGTAGAATCCCTTGAGGTAAACATTGAACTACTTCCATGTAGTCTTCATCCAGGAAGTTTAGGACTTGTCCACTAAAATATGACTTGTGTAGGAGGGCCTCACACGTAGAACCTACTCCCAACGAATAGTAGATGCAGTTGTAGGAGCTTCAAGATTTTCATCTGTGGCTATGGCGATTATCATGCCTAGTAGAACCATGACACTCAGGGTGGTTCTCCCAGATCCTTCGTACATATCCACCATATATGGAGGACCATTCCTTGGGGTCCCAATGCAAACAAATCAGGGGAGGGACCAACTATTTAATCTTTATAAGTCTCCTTCATAGAATTCATAATTGTCATCCATTGATCGGGTTAATTGATGTACACATTCTTTTTTTTATGAACATTTCTTCAAATGGTGTGGGATACCTTGTCAAGGTTGGTTGGAGCTTCTGGAACTACCTTTCCCTAGGGAAAATCAGTGTTTGTGGAAGCAGACACCTGAGCTGACCAAACTATAGTGATCCCAATCATTGGTGGGGTCATCAGTAGGATCGATCCCGAAATCATTTAGGTGGATTCCAACAACAAGGATCTACCAGATGACATGGGTCCTGATATACCCGACCAGATGTCGAATCAAGATCATGTTGATGGGTTATTTGGAGGCATTACCTACATATGAACCCACTGACCCTACGGTCAAGGAGAAGACAACATCTAATCAAGAGGATAGTAAAATCATCCATCTTAGGTCATGGAAGCTAATCAAGAACTTCATTAGGGAGACCCCATAGAAAAATGGATAGACCATATAGGGAGGCTTCGTACCCAACTACGCACACTATGCATTGGAGGAGTGGATGCGCAGTGTCCTCATATTCTCATCCGAAACTTCAAGCCAGAGAAGATTCGGGAGAATGATCATAGCCTTGGTGTGGGATGGAAATAGAAGAAATTTGTGAACATCAAGAGGCTCCAGAAGGAAAAATGTGAGGTTCAGCGGTTGTAGGAACAAGAAAACGAGCACTCTGATTTCCTAAATTCATAATTAGAGCTCGTTTCATGCCTAAAGGCCCAGCTGGAGGAGGCTAAAGAATAGATTAAGTGAGCCTCTGATGAGATATAAATCATTCGAACTGATAAGGAGTGGTCCTGAGTCACGGATGATGAACTACGCCCCATCACTTCCGAGGAGGAGCAGGAGCTAAACAGGTGAAAGAGTATCCTGGACGCCACAAGCTAGAGAGTGGCAGAGCTGGAACTCTCTATTGAAGAGGTCAACCCATCCATGGGAGGGGCAGATTCTTGTGTGTTATAATGCGTGTAAACTTTTAAAGTTACTTTCATGAATTGATCTTTGGTGATGGATACATGATTGAGTTCCATTATTTTTTTTACTGCATTTCCATCACATTCGTGAAATATCTAGCGATCATCCCATCCCAATGTGCTCTAGTGCACGAGCAGGGTAACTCTAGAAGCGTTAGAATAAATCTGAAAATAGGGGAGTTGAAGGTGTGAATCATGATACCCAAAATTCAAAACACTGTAGAGATGGAATTACAATGAAGGGTAACTATTGACCATGTTTGAAACATATTATCCCTATTGTGTTATCTGGAAATGAGGATAACAAATGAGGGTGACCACTGACCATGATGGAAACATGAGGCCTGACTCAAAATGTCATCCTTTAGTATTCTGGAACGTTAGCCCAGGAGAGTAGGCTATCCATAGGCCAATCATCCATACTATTAGTGGGTTCCTTCGAGCATGAAAGAGGACAGGGTTCCATATAAAGGGCACACAAAGCGTTAAGGGTGGTGTAATGAGTTGTTCGAATAGAGTCTAACACTCTTGTAATTAAGCCACCATGGTGGAAACACATCAGGTGGATGCATCAGTCTGATCAGTGATCAAACTTACTTCTGAGAAGGACCTCTCATGTTAGGACCTATAATGCTCTATAGTTTTATGTCATACCAATAGGGATGACAAACACATAGTTTAAATATCGTACAGTAAGGACAGTTCACATAGTTTAAAGAACCTAGGGTTGGGCCCAAGGAGAATTTCATAGGTGTCGCTACGTATCCCATAAGGATGGGAATCAATCCAAACGTAGTCCTTGATCATAACATGGTTAGATTCCAATGCTTGTAGGGGGGATCCTCTTTGGAGAGGTATCTAACGCATCTCATAATTAACATGGGGCATCCTAGACTTATTTAGGGTATAACTATTTTTTTGTGTCATGCGTCGAGGACATGTTGACTCATGCAGTTTAACGCCATATGGTAGGACAGAGAGTAAAAGAGGAGATCCCAAAAAGGGAGTACGTGATGTGGTAGCTATAAAACTGATGTGAATGAGGGCATAAGTATTTCACACCACACCATGTATCCCCAGAGGAAGTTTTTTAGGTCAAGTGACCAAAATTGAAAGTTAGGTTGGGCTGAAGGCAAAGTGGTCTGCCATTCCTATGTATCCCATCAGGATGGGAATCAAGCCACACCTATTTTTGGGATCATTGTTTAATTTCATGCAGGACGAAAAGCCTGTGTGGCACATTTTCACCAGTACACGCCCCACCAAAACTACTAAGCCCACATTAGTCATGCTCAATGTTGGAAACAATATGTAGTGATTGGATTTCCCTAATGTTGGGAGGAACATATTAGGAACGATGGGCTACTAGGTCATTGAAGTTCCACTATTACTGACATGCCTACATAACACACATACATGCGCGGGGGGTAGAACCAAGTGTGTTGGAATTCCACTTAAACATATGGGAGTGCAAATATGTGAATAATTATGCCCGAGATCTGGATCACAATGACATAGGCATAAAGATAGATTATGACTAATGACCATGTTCAAAACATAGTATCCATTTCACGTTATCCTGGAATAGGGATAGACAAATGAGGTTTGACTGCTGGCCAAGTTAAAAACACGGGACATGTTGCAAATGTTGTCTGAGGTCTTCATGGGCGTTGGACCAAGATGGTAGGTAAGACAATGTGGCATGATACCAGGCCATAAAGGGGGTCCCTTCAGACATGGAAGAGGATGTGGATCCAAATAAAGGGCTCATGTCACATTGACGTGAAATGAGGGAATTTATATGTGAATATTACAAACTTTGGGATCTTTTTCTTAATGTATTTGAGTACAATAATAAGACATATCAGATAGAGTAAGTCGAATCCCTTTCCAAGGAAAAGGGTTGTTTTAAAACCTGGCATGAATGAGAACCAAATAGGTGATTTCCATACCACATGCTTCCAAATGATTTTGGTCCAATGGGCTGAAAAAGGGGTAGGTTTTAAGATTCTTGGGGTTGGACCTATAGACGGAATGTATGGGCATTTCTATATATCCAATAATTATGGGAATCTAGCCACACGTAGTTCTAGAAAATGTTGCACAGTTTAGTGTTCTGTGACAAGGACGATCGGATCTTAGTTTAATGGTCTTAGACCTTCGACCATAGATAAGTAAAGGAGGGAGGGAGACACATGGAATGATAATTGAAAACCCCAATATGAATGAGGATGGTAAGATTCCATATCACACCATGTGCTCCCTGGGGAGGTTTTAGGTTGAGGGACCAAAAATGAAAGTTGGGCTAGGCTCAGGGCTAAGTGACCGAGCATTTATACGTACACCATTATGATAGGTATCAAGCCATACATAGTTCTAGAAGTGGCATGGTAGGGTACCAAGGATAGGGATAATATTGTCGTGCAGTTCTGGACCACACACCAAAAGAAGCGGCATTTGATAGATCTTGTTTGTTCTTTAGGATGGTTTTTTGTTCTTTTGGAAGCGATAAACCTAGGACTGAGAATCCAGGAATTGCTACAAAAATCCATCCATGTGTAGGCATTGAAAAATGGTGTGGTGGATAACTGCCACCAAACATGTTGTCCCCTCAAGTGAGGAAATCACAATGTAGTGTTGTTTTTCATCATGCGTCCTGGACAATAATGTCATAGTTTTGGGTCATATGATAGGACCAACCAATGCATTTTAACATCATGCAATAAAGACTCAACAGTTTAAAGTCATGTAGGACCAAGCATCATAGTTTAAATTCATATAGATTTGACACATACAGAAGAAATAATGTTTTAAGGGGTAATTCACATGGTGTGATAATGCATACCCGGCGTGAATGAGGACGAGGTCCATACCACACCACGTGCAATTCTAGGGAATAAACCTCAGGCTAAGGGCTAGAAAAAGTCAGAGAATATGGGGAAGAACCCACAGACTAAACATCTAGGTGTTTCTAAAAAACCCATGAGGATGGGAATCAAGTCGTACATAGTTATGAAGGTGCAGTTTAACATCATACGGGACAAATTGGTGGAGAGACTAGCTCTCAAAAAGGGAGTAGGTTGTATGGATATTGAAAACCTAACGTGAATGAGGAAATAATCCCATACACACCACACCATGAAATCTTGTGGAAGTCATGGAAAAAATTCTGAATAGAAGAGGTAATTAGTGGAACCTAAGCTAGACCTAAGGACAAGATGCTCGAGCGTTCATACTATTGGGCGGAGAAAAACGGGAAGGATCTTTTCGTCGGGTTCTTGCTTTTGATCGGATTCTTGCTTTGGAGCCTCGCTAGTACCTTCATAGGTTAGTTCTAAAAATTTCCAAAGATCGTAAGAAGTAGAGCAAGTAGAAATACAATTAAATACATTTCGGTCTAGCCCACAATGTAGAGCATTCATGGCTTTGCCATCAAGCTCGAAATTCTTAATATCTATGGTGGTCCATTTAGACTCATCGGAAGAAGTGAGGGTAAAACCATGCATAACAATTCTAAAAATAGGATAGCCAATACTTTTAAGAAATGTGGTCATGCGGGTTTTCCAAAAACTATAATCGGTTCCATCAAAGAATGGAGCACGATCCAAAGAGAAGCCTTCGGGGGCGTAAGAGGTTGAAGCGGTAGAAGCCATCAAAAAGGATCTTTAATTTGAAACCGGTTAGGGAATTATTCAAATACTCCCTCTGATACCAATTGTTGGGTCGTAGAAAAAGGGAGTGATGGCAAGAGGGGGGTGAATTGCCTTTTAAAAAAAGATTAACAAATTAAAAATCAAAGTGAAAGTGCAGCGGAAATAAAGAAGGCAACACACAAAAATGATAACGGAGTTCGGCCAAAACCTGGCCTACGTCTCCGCTCCCAACTCAACCGTTGAGAGATTCTACCGCTTGCTTTTCAATGGTTTTAGCAAGAAACCCACTAGACTTTACAGGTTAGTCTAGGACTTATTACAGCTTGCTTTTATTGGTTGAGCAAGAACCCACTATCCCTTTTAACGGGTGAAGGCTAGCTCACCGAAAACTCAAGCCTTTTAAAGGGAAGGCTTGACTAACCTCTTCACACCTTAAAGGTGGTGTGAAAACCCAAATGAAAGGGAGATGAGAGAAAGAGGGGTTTGTAGGCACAAACCCAAATTTAAGCTCAAAAATAAATAAACAAGAAAAACCGTAATGGGGAAGTCTTGGGCGCCGGAGGATTGATTGGAGTTGATGGAGGGCGCTCCCAAGCTTCTTCGGTGGAGCTCCTTGGATGTGGAATTGAGTTGGAGCTATTGGAGTTCCCTTGGAGGAATGCGCCGGAGGTACGCCAAATGATCACAAATGTGTCTGTGGGCTTCCGTATAGTTCCAACAATGTTCCGGGGCTTCAAGGTCCTTTATTTATAGAGGGGGAACCCTCAAATGGCCTTAGGGAGGCTTCGGAGCCGTTGGGGAGGTCTTCGGAGCCGTTGGAGGCCAAGTGGACAGGCTGGTCAAAAGCCCAACGGCTAGTTTGACTGGCACCACCGGCTGACCGGTGCTGAGCCACCGGTTGGCCGGTGTGTGCAAAATGGATATGGCTTTGGGATCAGGGACCACCGGCTGGCTGGTGGGCAGGCCACCGGTTGGCCGGTGAGGAGGCAGTAGCAAACACTGTTTGGGCTGGGGGCCACCGGCTGGCCGGTGCTGAGGCCACCGGTTGGCCGGTGCTGAGGCAGTGGCTGGACTCTCGGTCTGGGCTCTACCGGCTGGCCGGTGCTGAGGCCACCGGTTGGCCGGTGCTCAGGACAGTGGAGAGCCTTTCTGTCAAAGGTCCATCAGCTGGCCGGTGGTGAAGCCACCGGTTGGCCGGTGGACTGATTTTCAGTCCACTTTGCCTTCTTGCTTCTTGGCCTAATTCCTTAGCACCTTGAATGAATGCCTATCATCCAAAAACACTTAAAACAATATTAGACAAACATGAAAGTGATTGTGATCATGAAAATTAAACCACGAGGGGATAGGAGAGGTACAAGAAAAAAGGAGAAGAAGAAGGCATTCAAAGCCACATGGAGTGATAGCTCCTCATCCTCCTCCTCCTCCTCGAGCGACAACGGTAATAAATGCCTAATGGCACTTCATGAGGTAACATCTTCCGACTCCTCTTCCTCTAGTTCGTCAAATTCTTTTAATCATATGTCTTATGAGGATCTCCAATATGCTAGAGACCAATTGGAGGAAGGATTTCACGAGCTCTCTTCCAAATTTGTTTCTTTAAAAAAGAATTTCAAAAAGCTCTCTTCCGAAAAAGAACAAATTCTTAAAGAGAAGGAAGAGTTGACCCTCAAAATCCAAAACCTCCCTGATGTTGATTCTATGGAATCAACCATCAAAGATCTAAGGGAGACTCTAGCTAAGTTCACCCAAGGGGAACAAAATTTGAACAATTTACTTGGTTCCCAACGTGTATCCCGAACCACCCAAGGGCTTGGCTATTCCAAGCAAGCTTCCTCCTCCCATGCACCCACTATTTTTGTAAGGGGGAGCTCTCAATTCAAATTTTGTAATTATTGTAAAAAACCCGGGCACTTAATTTATGAGTGCAATTGAAAAAATGCCCGGTATGGAAGACCCAAAACCTTTTTCTTCAATGATGAATTTTATAGGAGAAGACCCGCCACTAGGCAAGTATGGATTGAAAAATCCCTTCTAGCGAGTCTCTCCGGGCCAAAATTTGTCTCGGTTTGATAATCCTCTCCCCGGTGATTTGTTGTTTTTATTTAGGGGGAGTTAGGATCTTTTAAGATTTTTTGTGTATTCAAAATTTTTCATTTCAAACTCAACACTGGGTATCAAAACTCTCAATTCAAATTTTTCATTTTCAACTCTTGGTTTCAAATTTTTCAATTTCAAATTTTCAATTCAATTGTCATTTCAAAACTTTCAATTCAAACTGTTATTCAATTTTTGATTCAAAACATTCAATTCAAATTTCAAAAATTTCAATTGTTTAAAAACTCTATCTTGTTTTTCAACGTTGTTCCCTCAATCAAGTTTTATGCCCCATGCTATTTTGATAATCACAAAGGGGGAGAAATTTCTTGATTGATTGGGGGAGAATCCTTTTCATCATGCTTAGCATTCCCTTTCAATTTCAGTATTTTACATTAATTGTTTTGGTGATTGTGATCATCAAAATAGGGGGAGATTGTTGTACCTCTCGTATCCCCTCGTGGTTTAATTTTCATGATCACAATCACTTTCATGTTTGTCTAATATTTTTTTAAGTGTTTTTGGATGATAGGCATTCATTCAAGGTGCTAAGGAATTAGGCCAAGAAGCAAGAAGGCAAAGTGGACTGAAAATCAGTCCACCGGCCAACCGGTGGCTTCACCATTGGCCAGCCGATGGACCTTTGACAGAAAGGCTCTCCACTGTCCAGAGCACCGGCCAACCGGTGGCCTCAGCACCGGTCAGCCGGTAGAGCCCAGACCGAGAGTCCAGCCACTGCCTCAGCACCGGCCAACCGGTGGCCTCAGCACCGGCCAGCCGGTGGCCCCCAGCCCAAACAGTGTTTGCTACTGCCTCCTCACCGGCCAACCGGTGGCCTGCCCACCGGCCAGCCGGTGGTCCCTGAGCCCAAAGCCATCTCCATTTTGCACACACCGGCCAACCGGTGGCTCAGCACCGGTCAGCCGGTGGTGCCAGTCAAACTAGCCGTTGGGCTTTTGACCAGCCTGTCCACTTGGCCTCCAACGGCTCCGAAGACCTCCCCAACGGCTCCGAAGCCTCCCTAAGGCCATTTGAGGGTTCCCCCTCTATAAATAAAGGACCTTGAAGCCCCGGAACATTGTCGGAACTATACGGAAGCCCACGGACACATTTGTGATCATTTGGCGTACCTCCGGCGCATTCCTCCAAGGGAACTCCAATAGCTCCAACTCAATTCCACATCCAAGGAGCTCCACCGAAGAAGCTTGGGAGCGCCCTCCATCAACTCCAATCAATCCTCCGGCGCACAAGACTTCCCCATTATGGTTTTTCTTGTTTATTTATTTTTGAGCTTAAATTTGGGTTTGTGCCTACAAACCCCTCTTTCTCTCATCTCCCTTTCATTTGGGTTTTCACACCACCTTTAAGGTGTGAAGAGGTTAGTCAAGCCTTCCCTTTAAAAGGATTGAGTTTTCGGTGAGCTAGCCTTCACCCGTTAAAAGGGATAGTGGGTTCTTGCTCAACCAATAAAAGCAAGCTGTAATAGGTCCTAGACTAACCTGTAAAGTCTAGTGGGTTTCTTGCTAAAACCATTGAAAAGCAAGCGGTAGAATCTCTCAACGGTTGAGTTGGGAGCGGAGACGTAGGCCAGGTTTTGGCCGAACTCCGTTATCATTTTTGTGTGTTGCCTTCTTTATTTCCGCTGCACTTTCACTTTGATTTTTAATTTGTTAATCTTTTTTTAAAAGGCAATTCACCCCCCCCCCCCCCCTCTTGCCATCACTCCCTTTTTCTCCGACCCAACACATACGTATCCCATGAGGATGGAAATCAAGTTGTACATAGTTTTAGGAGTGTCATGTAGTTTTACATCTTGAGGAAAGGACACAAAGATATCTTAGTTTTATGGTCTTAGAACTTAGACCATTGAGAAGGGAGACTCTTTCAAACAGGCACAAACCTCAACCAAATCCCTAAGCCCACATGAGTTACACTCAATGTGGGAAACAAGGGACAAGAAGGTCTTTTCAACACATGGGATATTAGAGGATTATCAAGAACATGGAGGTAAATATAATATCTCAGTCGAATACAATAAATAGTGGTGTTCCATGCGTACTTAAAACCTATCTAATGTATGTGTTTTCATGTTTATTAATTGATAATTCATATTGAATTGAAATTAAGTGGGATTTTTTATAAGATGATCCACCACAACCCATATGGAATTATTTCATATTGATTCATTTGGAAAACTGGTGAAAAATTCCTTATAGATGTTTTTTCATTTACATGTAGTTATGGGTAGTGGTTTCATCATCCCATTGGAATATTTACTTCCAAACATTACTTTCTGACATAAAAAACACTTTGATTTGTATTTTCTATTCTCTTTCTTCATATTTTCCCATTAATTACCATCATAAAGATCCTGATACATATTCATTCTATCTGGGTGTATGGAGGAGGATGAGCTATGTGATCCAAACTCTTTGATTTTATCACATATATAGTTATGGACCAATTCATACAAATCATTCTTAATAAAAAAAATCTCTGAGGAATTCTGTTTTCATAAATCTTCCACCTTGTTCCAAATTTTGACATCATCTTTTGTTGCATCCTTTATCTACTCTATAATTGATGTTTGAGAAATAATTTCATAGAATATTCATGATTTTCCTTCCTTGTTCATTCAAATGTTCGTCCTTTTAAATTCCTAGAGGATTAGATCCTTCTCCATTCATATTATTGATAATGTTACCATATCCTTTCTCTATAGAGCATCTACCAATTTTTTTCGTTTCCAGGATAGTAATTGATTGAATTGTCATAGTATTTGATCTTCTCCAACCATCATCACTATATCATGTTATTATACTTAAATGTGAATATATATTTGAGGCTCTCATGATCTTTATATATTTTACACTTCACCCAAGAGATATAATTTCACAATATTTTCAATGAAAATATCACCACAACCAACTCTATATCATGTGTTTGATAGTTTTGGGCATGAGCATTCAAATACCTTGAGGCATAGGAAATCATCTTATCATTTTACATTATTATATATCCTTAAACCTTCATTGATGTATCACTATATACCATAAAACATCCCAAAATGAGGGTATCATGAGGAATGGTGTAGTGATAATCCACATTTTCAACGCCTCAAAATCACTCTTCAAATTCACTAGTCTTGACAAACATCCCTTATTCTTCATATTGGATAGCCAGTTTGATAATCCCGACATGTTTCTCATAAATCATTGGTAACATATTTCTATTCCAAGGAAAATATGGAACTACATTAATGATGTCGGTCTATGACAGACATCAATTTCCTTTGTCTTATAGAGGTCCACTTATATCCCTATTTTGGTAGTTAAATGCACCAATAAAGATATTTCCTTCGTCATGAACTCGCATTTAATATAATTAACATATATCATATCTTTTCATAGAGTCATTAGAACATTATTTAAATTCTCCTTGTATTATTCCTTTATTTGGGATTATATCAGTTTATCATCTATAAATATGACAAAAAATTTGTCATGGTAATGTCTAAACAGTCTATTCATTATATCCATGAATATTTACAGAGAATTAATTAGTTTGAAATAAATCTGTTTGAACTCATAGTGTTTATACATTGTTCAAAAGTAATTTTTATAGAATATCTTCCTCCTTCAATCTTAATTAGTGATATCCAAACTGAAGACCCATCTCCAAGAAATATTTGACCCCACATAGTTAATTGAATAATTAATATATCTAAGGGAGTGGATGATTTTTCTTTATCATGATTATTTTGAATTCATAATAATAAATGTTGATGCATATTGACACATACTTCTTCTTGATTATGTGAAATGGTTTACCCCATACTGAATCACTTTGATGTATAAAACCCTTTTCTATATTCTCTAATAAGTTATTTTTATTCCCTTACAACTAAATTGTTTCCATTTTATATGGACTATTTGGTATGGGAAGAGATCTGGAAATAAGTTTAATTGATAACTCAACCTCTTAGTCTATAGAAAGACTCTAAAATTCTTCAAGGAATATATCAGTATAATCACTCATAATGGATATTCCTTCAATTGTGATTCTCCCCATTATCTCAATAATTTATGATATATATGATTTCTCAAAAATAAATAATATATACTCTTAAAAATGATCATGGGATATTTACCCACCTTGTTAAACTTTTAAATAAATATTCAAAAGAATTAGGGTGTTAGGAGTGATCTTCTTCTCTGGATAGTTGATGTTTTATTTTTATAAGGACTTCCAATCCATTCCAATCATGGAATCAAACAACACTAAATGTAACGACCCAACCCCAGTTACCCAGATTTGGTACATTATTTTAATACATTGTCATGATTACAAGGAATCAAGTCCCGAAGGACTGATCGGTTTAGCAGTCTTGGAAAATAGATTACATACACGAATGTTACATTACACTTAATAACATAAAAAACAACATAAATAATCCTTTATGAACGCCATTATTACATTCTCTTAACCCTGCATATCAATCAAAAAACACTTCTTGGAATCCTGGGAAAAAATAAAACATAGAAAGGGGTGAGCTCAGATGCTCAGTAAGGATAACAATACAACAGAAACATTCATAAATAATCATAAACATTTAAGGAAATGTATAACTAAAACAAAATTCTTTTAAACCTGAACTTCAACATAATATGGAAAAAATAAAATGAAGTAATTCCATTTAATTATTCACATGGATATTCTACTAGTCGAATAATCACATGCAATATCAGTAACCACTTTCATAATGATGGAATTCATAATGCCAGACTATCATAACCACGTAGCCAAGGCCTCGTGCCAAGACTACAAATAAAATTTTGCAAAGGCCTCGTTCCAAGACACTAGTTTGTCTCATGAGACCTATCGATTCATTGAGGAGCTATATCGGGCTCCACCCATCACTTACTAAGTCCAATTCATTCCTCATATTAACAGGTTTAAACATAACATAAACATTCGTATTAAAACTAGCATACGAAATGTAAATACTTTATCCATAAACCATGAATGGTATAAAAATAACACATCCATAGTCAAACATATCACAAAACCTTCAATACAATATGGAAGTTTTGTATCATAATAAATAAACTTCAAATAAGCTTAAAATTCATCAAAGGATGTTGACATAGATGAAAATGATGAGTAAAACTTTTTGAGAGAAATATCCTTTTTGTAAAATCATTTAAAACTCACACATTTATAAAGGAAGTAATTTAAAAGAGATATTTGAATCAAAGTGTCCCATACCACTTTGAAACTTTTGAAAAGAATTATTATTTCAAAACATTCATGTCCATATAAATAAATCCTTAAAATCATTTTGAAAACATGGACATTAATTAAAAATATTTAGAAAGATAAATCGTTAAAAAATTTAAAATTATGATATTGATAAAGAGTACCTTTCACAAATCTTTAAAATATTTATTATGAAATCATTTTTATGAAAAATTGACATGGATGATAAAAATGTCCCAGTAAATACTTACACATAAACAATCTCGGATAATAATGAGATTGAGGAATTAACCCTTACCAATTTGGTAACTTACGAAACATACACCCCATGAAAGAGGTATCATACAATGAATATGTAAATACACATAAATTAAAGTGTATTACACAAAGAATACAATTATGGGTAGTACATACACCACACAAAAGGTAATAGTGGAAATATGGCATGAATCTCACGGGAATAAGAAGTGAGATGAAAACCCCTTACCTCATGTCTGACTTGACCCGTTCGTTCTTTAACATCCTGAATAATAAACTAAAGTTAATTTCTACTTGATTAAGAACCTTTTTAAAGTTTATTATTCCTTTTATATCACTTATTACCATGTTATAAACATTATGTAATCATTTAAGTTAATAATGTTCGTTTTGTCGATATTTGGCACTTGAGTGAAAAATGAACACTTTATAGATACAAGTTGTTCACATGTTCAAAATATAATTATATACAGAATTATATTCATCATGTAGATATCATATATATCATATATATCATATATACACATGTATTTATAATATTACATGTCATTTTGGGGTAAGAATGAAATGTATCGTTTATGGAGACGGTAAGTCGTACGTACGCATGAACGCTACATTCATTTATATTTCTTATTTTAATGGACTTAAAACATAATGATAAATAGGTATATTATAATTCCAGTATAATATCATATATAATATCATTAACTCCATCCTTTATACATCCCAAATATGGTATTAACGAGTCATATCACTTTGAGGGGGCGGTAGTCTGCACTTCCTCAAATGAAATTATCGTGTTTACTCATAATGGAAACCATTAAGGTATGATATAAAAGAAAAATACATAAGCATGAAGAAAAAAAACATAATATATATCATATATAAATATAGTGCCATCATAATGGCCTCCATGAGAGGCGGTAGGAGGTAATTGAACAATCATCGTTTCGTGAGGCGTTAGTTTTCCATCCACAGAAACATTATGTTCTTCACCCATTAGATGGAGGTGTTTGTAAGTGTAATTCAAATAAATATACTAAAAACATCCTAGTATATTGAGGATACCGGTTTTGTTATAAAATAAATTAATAAAATAGTATAGGGGTTGGAGGAGTAAAATAAAAGAAAATAAATTAAGAGAAGTCGTTACCTTTAATTTGGGTAACTTCCTTTGGTTTGAACCAAAAAGACTCCTTGAAGTGCCTTCTGCCTAAGGTAAGACTTCTAATAGGAGGAGAGGGGTGTAGGGAGATTAATTGGGCAGAGTTTGGATGAGCCTAAAGGCTTGAGAGATGTGAGGAATTGGTTAGAAGTGGTCTCCTTTTATAAGGGGGAGGAGGGGCTCTTTAGGAAAGTGTGAAAATATTATTTTATTATATAATGATATTCGGTTTCTAAAGATCCAAAAATCATTAGAGTCGAAGATAAATAAAATCATCCAATAAGAATTGGACATGTTTTGGATATTATTTTAATATTTATAATCTAATTTATTTAAATCATTTATTAATGAGGTAAATATTACATCATTATATTGTCCTAAATAATTTAATTTATTCGATGTCTAAAAATTATAAAAAAAATACCATGATGTAGGAAATATTTTTATATTTCAAATGAATATTTATAGTCAAAAATATTACTTTTATAACACCATATAAAAATTAATTACTAAATGGTTTTTGTTTATGTCAATTTTTCCTTTACATTAAATTAATTAATCTAAAGTGTCATTATCATTCATAAGTGGCCCCATAAGGTCCCAAAGTAAACCCAAAGATGACCATGGTCGGCCATTACTCATCCAATAAGGTTAGTACATGTGTTAAGTTAATTATTAATTTTTACAATATTCTTTTTACCTTGAGTTACCCTATTTACCTTTAACCGCGGTAAATAAAAGTAAAAAGTTACTATTCACCAAAAATTATTTTTATCTTATTGAACCACATTTTACTCCTTGATATTAACTATGTCTCTTGTATTTTCAACATTCAACTCACAGAAGCTGTAAAATTAAGTTTTATGTGAATTTGCAAATTCTCCTAAAAGGTGGGTAAAAGACGATGAAAAGTTCGATAAAATTTTTATATATCTAAAATTATTATAAACGGACTCCAATGAATTAAAATTAACTTATATAATTATTATGTATCTATTTTGACATAAATTAATTTATATAAAATAAATAATTCTTTAAATAAAAATTCTTTTTTAAACTATAACTCTGTGTTTTTCACTATTCATAAAAAATTGAAAGTTTTCAGAAAAATACAGAAAATTCACCCTAAGCTAATTTTGATATTATGAATTCAAAAATGAAGTATATTTTACTAAATTAAAAACATAGAATATTCATTTATTAATTTAAAATTAATTCCCGTTGTCAAAACCAAAAGGAATATTTTTAAAAAATAATAACTATCAAAAGATTGACACTTGTTTATGTCCAATTTCAATGTGAAATTACTTACAATAACCAGCATTGGATTAAATGGTAAAAATATAATATATTTATACTTCTAAACCATTAAAATTTATAATTTAATACTATAAATTATTTCAATTAAAAAAGTTTTTTTTAATTAAAATATAGAATTTTTCACTATTCACCCAAATATGAAAGTTATCAGAAAAACACCAAAAATTTACTGAAACTAAATTCTTATGTCCTGATTCTAAATAAGAAGTTTATTTTGTCAAATTGAATATATAAATGTTTCAAATATTTTATTTAAAAATGGTTCACCATTAAAAGATGGTAAAAGTGCATTTTTTGAAAAATACTTCTTTTATCTGAAAAAAATGAATTAGTTCTTACATTATGTCTAAGAAACTCATAATAAGGATTCTAAAATTAGAAGGATTATATAATGTTCAAAATTAAATCAATACTATTTATAACCACTTTTGAACAGTTAGTTTGGTAATCTTGTGGTGCGCTTGAACTCAGTGTTGCGTGTAGTGCAAGTTATTGAATTACTTTGAAGAAATAACATACTATGAAATATTGGGGTGTTACACTAAATGATGAATGACGTGATATTTATGAAGATTCATTGAACTAACATTGAATATAGAGGATTTATATACTTTGAATACAACAATTTATGTATTTAAAGTTTTCATAGATAGCTCAACCCATCTGTTTTAATGTTGGGTTTTGAAAATTTGTACTAAACTTGAATGATATGAAATAATGTGTAGTACAATAATAAAATTATATGTTCTATATTTTTTAATAAATAACTAAGATACCTATCACCATGTCATTTTTATGATCAACCTCATCCGTAATGATATTGTATTACCTTCTTTATTCTATAGGTCTTACTAGTTGTTTTTGTTGATTCTCTATGAAACGCACTAGATTAGGTAATTGGATTGCATAATTCCCATGTTACTTGTAGTTTAAAAACTACACTATAGGCAGAGTTTGGATCTAAAACATTCTTTCTTCTTCCACATTAGTTTTTTTATTCATTACAATTTCATACTAAATAGCCTAATTCCACACTTTTCTTCTTTTTAAACATCTTCTTGTTCCCTTGAGATGGTTTCCAGGGTTATTATTCCAACATTGTTGGCATGTGGGATGTTGGGTTGTCTTTCCTCTAAGATATTTATTTTCTAATACTCCCAAATAAAACATTGTTTTACATTTTTCAACTCTAGTTTAATGAGAACACTACGAGTCACTTATCCCCATCCCAACATTGTGGTCAGAATAAAAAAATATCATCATAGTGTTCAATTATATGAATCGCTAGTGATTTTTGTAGAATCAATTTTAACCCACTAAAGAAACAGTCTACCTAACATTTTATTTACATGAAAACCATAGGGGTATTCCATGAAATACATGTAAATACTTTCTCATATTCCCCATTAGACTAAACATAATTTTTCTTTATTTTGTTGAATTTCTTCTTTATTTTAACATGGATAGTCCATGGAAAATAATTATTAAATTACAATTTATTGAACAATTCTAATTCCATGGAATAAATATCCTCTTTATATATTTTTCTATCAATAATTTTCCATCACTAATCATTTCCCTTAAAATGTGATAAACAACAAGCACAACATTACCTTTCTTTGATAATTATAGGACATATAATATCTTATAAATTGATTCGTTCTATTATTCCATAATGAGGTGATCATAATATCCACTTAAGTTAGGATGAATTATTTCACATAAAATAATCTTATACAAATTTTTATTTCTTAGGAGGAGGATCTCATTCCACATGATTCAATTTATTATTCAAAACATGTAGTAGTTGTTCCGGTACATCTATGAAGTTCAGGGTTCCCACTCCAACAAGGTTAATAATATCATTAGGGAAATCGTCACATTTCCTATAATGTTGTTTGTTGGAATAGTTTCTCCTATATCCCCCCATAAAATAAAAACATTAATAAAATTAGTTGAGAATACAATGACATAAAAAGGAAAAATTATAAATATAGAAGCAATACCATATAAATGTTAAATATATCTTAACATATTACTCTCTAGATTTGAATCTAGTTTATCTATGATAATGTTTCTTATTAGGTTTTAAAAACTAAAATTTCTTTCAAGTCCATTATAATACTTTGTAAAGAGTTTGTGAAATTCCAAAATAGTTCTTATGAGAGTGTTGAATTGGGTGTGAAGCATGGCCTCTTTGTCATTCACCAAGTGACGGTTGAGTCAAATCCCAATTTTTACTTATTAGTGATATTTTACATAGGTAAAACTATGTTATATCCACATTAACTTGTAGTATCCATAAAGATATGTAATTTATTTTAAACCACTTACTCTATACTATAAAAAAATTCCATTTTATTTTCATATAATTTGAATTATCACTAGGGTTATCACTAAATTATTTTAGTCCAAAACACCAAAAATAAAAATACCATTCTCTAATACTAACTATAGTGACCTAATACTATTATACATATTATTCCATTATTTTTAAACACAGATATAAAATAAGTACAACCAAAAAGATCATGATTCCTAATGTCTTTGGAAGAATAGGTTTATAATACATTGTATGAAAACTAAAACATGACATCTATATTTTATTCTCCCTAAAGATATTCATAATCTATTTAAGCTCATAAATATAAATAGGTTATCCTTGGGGATATAAAAATAATGGGGTTTTCTAAAAACATAGTAATGGAATAAAAAAGACAAGCAAACATAACATGTTAGCCAATGGTATAACATGATGTCATAAAATATAAGGCTCATGAGTAATAACATGGACACATAGCATAAAGAACAGGGTTTCATAAGATCATGGAGACATTTGAATTTTGGAATGAACATATAGCACACCATAAACATGATTCCAAGCTAAATTCTTAGATAATATCTACTGATGGAAAAATTACCATAATGGATTGGGTTTACTCCCAAATCTCATACATAAAGTCTCATGCGACAAAAGATTTATCGAATGCATTAGAGCACTATTTGGGTTCACCCATAGTAACATGTTTATGATAATGGGTTCTAAAAAAATGAAATCAATCATAACTAAGAAATATATAAATAAATAATGAAAATAAAATGGGTTTCATAATCTTTCCACATATCATAATCAATAGAAATTTTATAATGAATCCATTTGAGAAATAAATATAAATCATGTATTTACATATATAGGGAAGGTATAATATGATAATTATATATGTGAGATATGTTTATATGTAATTTATAATCATTAAATAATATTATATAGAGATATAGAGACTAATTTATAAATAGAATGGTCATAACCTAAAAAAAGGGTGGTTTAGAGAGATCCCTTACCTCGAGCCCAACTTGTCATGTGAATTGTTTATCTACCTGAATAGTTAACTAATTTTAATTTTTTACTTTTAAGAAAAAATTTCAAGTTTATTATTCCATTATTTTTATTTATTATCATGTCATACTCAATTACATGATCATTTAGGCTCATGTTTGTTTTTTAGCGACTTTTTAATCGCATGTCCAAAATTACCATGGTAAGTTGAATAAGGTAAAATAAAGTATTATTTCATCATATAAAAATAAAATTCTTGAAATAAATAAATTTTTTACATATAAATTATACTTTTAAAACCAACCATGATATATGGATACAAAAAATGAAGTATGTTTCAATAGTGGATACGGTAGTTTGTACGTATGCATGACTAATATTTCCATTTCTCAATGATCATGATGGAAAGAATGTAACTATTATTTTACCATTACATAGAGATAAATATATGATAAGTATCATATTATTTTTTTAATACACTTATATATACCATCCATGTGATGCGGTAATGAAAAATGAATCATATCACTTTATTGTTGTAATCCACATGTGTGCATGAACGACATTATCATCTTTTAAAAAATGGAACAAAAATAAAATATATGATATATTAATTATCTAGAATTATAAATATATCATTAATAATGTATATATATATTAAATAAATCATTATAAACATCCACAAGTGAAAATTAAGGGAAAAAAATTACTACGATTCATGAGGTGATAGTCCGTTGTACATAAGAACGATAGTTTCATTTCCCATTTTATGGAAGATAAAATGAATATAGGTTATTAATTTAACATAATAACATATAATTATATCAGATATACATATTTTATTATATAATCATGGATTAATAATATTTAAATGAGTATTAATAATAAATAAAACAATAATTCTAGGTTCAGAAAAATACAACTTCTTCAAAAAAACCTCTACTGATTTACACCAAAATCATTACTAAGATTTTTTATCGACAAAAACAACATCCCAAGATATGGGAATGTAATTAATTAAGTTATATGGTTAGTTATTCTATAACAAAAATGTAATTTTAATCATATATATGATAGGAAATGTGTTTTCCTTTTTGAAGTGGTGGGAGTGGCACACATTTATTTCTTCAAATATTTAAAATAATGTCAAGTCACTTTATTGAAAAAATGAATCCAGAATATATCAAATTAAAATTTGATAAGTTTAATATTAAAATAAAACAAAAAATTGGGTTTTAAATGTTTTTATGTCATTTTAACCATTATCATTATAGATTAACCTCTCGGTAAACCTCTTTTAACCTTAACCATGGTAATAGATTTTATTTTTTTCACCATTTATTTTCAAAAAAAATAAATTGAAAATATTAACCAATATTAGTTAGGATTATTCAAAATAATTAGTACATTTTATCAAATTTAATTCATAAAATTTTCATAATTTAATTTAAAAAATGTCCCATAAAACATGATGAAAATATGTTTTTCTTGAAAATTCATTTTTTAAGAAATAAATGATCTTATATTAACACTATGACTAGAAATAATCACTATATGAATTTAAATTATTATTAATAGGATTATAATTTATAAATAAAATTTAAATAATTCCTTATTAGGTTTTAT
Organism: Viscum album; assembly: GCA_963277665.1. Taxonomy (NCBI): domain Eukaryota; kingdom Viridiplantae; phylum Streptophyta; class Magnoliopsida; order Santalales; family Viscaceae; genus Viscum; species Viscum album. The sequence continues at coordinate 1,286,757,208 of OY728141.1, forward strand.
TTTAATTCATTAAAATGGGTAAACATTAAGAATATAAAATAATTTTTAGAAAATCATGTTTTTAAGTATAAACATAAACATATGCCAAAATCATGAAAATTGGTGACAAAAATGAAACTATGAAGATTAATATAAATATAATGGTTTTTATGACACTTTAATACCAACTCCAAGATATAATTGTACTTTCAAATTAAATGAATTAATGAAAAATATGATAGTAATTTAAAAATAATTAATTTCAACTATTCACTTGAAAGTCAATCATTTCAGAAAATCCTAAAAATTAAAAATATTTTAATTTTAATATTCTTTTTTATAAAATAAATTTCACTCTATCATATAAATTCTATATATGTTCTAGAAATTAATTATATAACTTTTTCATAATAATATGAATTTTTTTAAAGAAAAATCATTTTTGAAAAATAAAATGTCTTTGTTAAAAATTGAACTGTTATTTTATAAGAATTTATCAATAAATTTTTATTTAATTATACATAAATATATATTTCTTAACCTATTTAATCCTATTCATACCTTTCAATATAAAATTTAGTTTATAACCATTATATTTAAATAATCATTTTTCGTTTAGGATTATTTGTTGTGTGTCCTCTATGCTATCAGAAAAAGTATTCATTTTAAAAATATATATGGGTTATAATGATTTTGATATGTTAATTCAATGAAATATATTAATCTATTCTTCTATCATGTGATAAATTAAACCATCATTCATGTGTATATAAATCTACCACCTCACGAACTAATGTAATTCATTTTCAATCACCGCCTATCAAGGATGGATGTAATTATTAAAATATAGTATATATATATTATATTAAGTAAATAATTATAATTTTTGAAATATAATATGTCATATATTTTCATACCTTTATATTCATTGAAATTTTATCACATCATTTTTTCATATGTGTAAATTACCACCAATACAAAGTGATGTGATTCCTTTTTCATAACCACATCACATGGTTTTGATATATAAGTGTTTTTAAAGAAAGGATCTGATATTTATAATATAATAAAAAATATGGAAGGATAAAATTAAACATAACTTTTTTAGAAATGATAATTGAAAAATGGAATATTTACTCATCTGTGTGTATGACCTATTATTGTCATGATTGAAACATAGTTAATTTTTCATAGCCATATTTAATTGTTGGTTTTTAAAAAATAATTTCTAAATAAAAATATTAAATACATAATTATTATTATTATTTAGTTGATAAATTAATAAATTCTTTGACCTCATCCATATAAACATTGTGATTTCAGACACATGATCACAATAGTGTCAAAATGTTTGATATGAAACTAAATCATTAAGTAATTGAATATAAATGGTAATAAATAAAATAAAAGTTATAATTAACATGAAAAATTCTATTAAGTACAGAAATTTTTAAATTTATTTTGTTATTCAGGATGTTAAATAACATACATCATGAGTCAGACTTGACATATGGGACTTTCTTTTAGAAAATCCTCTTTTAAAATTTCCATTCCAAATATTTTTCTTCCAAGACATTGTTTTTAGAAATTGTTCAATAAAATTTTATTTGTTATTAAATAAATTATAAAGATAATTTTGACTATATTTTAATTTAATTACTATTTTTTTAAGAAAGAATATATTTTTTCACATAAGGAACACATTACTTTAAAAATGTTCTTTTTAATGTTTTAATATTTTATTCTATAAATAATTTTCTTCAAAAATCATAAAATTATTTTGTGGATAAATTTATCTAGAAATAAAATAATTATAAAGGACATTTTTTGGAACTTTTAAATGGATTCATTAAAAGAATTTTTTTTCAAAACGTTTTGACTTAATTTATTACAGACCAAAGGAATGTTTAATTTTAACATATATGGCATCAATGATTATTCCCATCAAAACAATAATTATTTGATATTTTGATTTCATTATAAAATTCCTTATTTTCATTAATGAAAAAACCAATTTATCTTTTTTATAAATATTTTCAATAAGGGTTTTAAATGGAATATATATTTTGATATATGGAAATGTTTCGATTATGGGTGTATGGGATCTCTCTAAACCACCCATTTTTTATGTTATGAAAATTACCTATCTAAATCACATTATCCCACTATTTAATGTTCTGGAACATATATCCCAAATATATACCATGTTTATTCTCCCTGCCTTTAATGGTTTAGTACATTACATAAGTTCTTTTATCATAAGAAAACTGCTTCATTCCATGGGTAATTTTTATGTTTACGCTATATGATTGATTTCCTTTTTTGGTACACATAATAATGTATATATTATTATGGTATCCCTTATACATACCTCTAATGAATTGGTTGAAGATTTTGAATCATAATATGTAATGTATGGGATTGGGGAGTATACCAAATCCACTATGGGACTTTTTCCACCATGTAATGTGGTCATTAAAGTTAGTATTGACTTATGTTTTTGTTATGTTTTGTTTTTATCCAAAAATTCCTATGGGTCCAAGATATTATGATACCATATTCATTATCTTATGCTCCCATGTGATTATTCATGACCTTATATTTAAAGGAATATTTATTTTACTTCATAAGGGTGAAATTTATACCTTTTTAAAAAAAGTTTTCATAAGATTTTCATGATTAAAAATGAACCCTTATTAGTTTTATTTTTTATTTATATATATTGTGATATATTTTATGAAAATATTTGGGTATAGAAGATGATTTCATAGGAAATAATATGTTTATTTTGAGATCAAAGATTAATTTTGAAAAATAAAAAACATGTATATGTATTCATGAACAAATGAGTTTCTTTCTTTTTATATGACCATTACTAATCATTTTATTGTCATTCCATATTTTAGAATGTTTTTCACAATTTTTTATGGATATGTAGGTAAAAATTATGATGATATAAAAATTATGATGATATATCCTTAAAATATAAATTTTTATATCTCAAAAGTTTTATTTGTGTGGGAAAAATAAATAATTATAGGAATTGTCCACTTTATAATGTAATATTTATTAATTTGAGGGTGATGGAATAATCCTCTAAAACACTAAACCATAAAGAACCATAATTTAATGATAAAAAATATGTGACTAAAAACTGAAGATTATATAATGTTTAAGGCTATGTACTAATAATTAAGAAGTGGCATAACATACTTGGATTCAATGTGGCACAACCAAATATTCTGCTACTATTAATTTTAATATGTTTCACATGTGAGATGTAAATATATTTATGATGAGTGATATGTTTCCTCAAAAATAATATTCAAACTTGAGTGAATACTACTATATTTTATGGATAAATACATGTCACACCTTTTATAATAAATATGATCTTTCAATTGAAATTAAATCAATCATAACTGATTTTTAAAATCATGGAAACACTAAACCAAAACTATTGATATATTATTCCATGCATGGAAAATGATATCTACCTAAGCTTCCATGACTTCTGGATCTTCGATGAACATAATAGAGAACCTTCTATAAAATATGAATAATGTACAAAACTTTCCTAGGTTTAAGGAAATATTCTATGAGTGACTACCTTTTAAATGGATGTTATATCTTTAATGAGGTCCTCCAGTGATTAATGGATATCTATGTTTATGAAGTTCTTATGTGATTAATGAGTTCTTGGTTCTTCTATGTAGTGTTGAACTGTGTTTTTAAAGTGTGGACATTCTATACGAATGTTGATATTTTATGTGAACATGAATTGATTGTGATTATGAGAATCAACCATGAGTAAATTCCATGGTATGTTGGTTCATCTATCAAGAAATAAATCCATGTTGAGACTATCACATCCTCCTATAATAATGTTGAGTTCTTGTTACCTACATACGTCAAATTTGAATGAAATTAATGAATATTATGGTTTTCATTGAATTTATATATCATTTAAAAGGAATATTTCATGAATGAAATGCATTTATACCATGAATAAATCTGACATACCACATTCCAGATTATAGATGAAAATGAATAGGTCATACGGATATGGTTAGATGAATAAATCATGTTTCATGAGATATACATGAAGTTTTCATTCATGATGAGAAAATTTCATAGTGGTGAAATAAGGAGAAACCTTGTTTTTTTAATTTGAATAGATTGAATTATGGGTTGTTTTTGGTATTTTATAATGTGTCAACACATTTTAACATGTCTATTAATTAAGAATATCATGATGGATGTATCATTGTTATTTCATTTAGTGAAGTAGTTTTGCGGAATGAATTAAATGAAAGGTTTTGTGATATTTTCATATATCGTGACTGTAATAAGGCTCACAACCATAACATTATATTTTTATGATATATTTAATGATTCATATTTTATGAGAAGATGGTGAGGATAACTATTATGGATCTAGTTGGTGGAATAGGGTGTTAATCTGGGAGGTTTTGAATTATTCTAATAATTGTTGACTCAAATAATGTATTTTTATTTTTTTTTAATAATAGAATAATGAAGAAAGAGTGTATAATATAATTGATTTTATAGTTATTATTATTATCGCGTCTACATATTTGGTATTGTCAAAGATTAATTTTTATTGTAGTTTCAATATAGAAACTAAATCAAATATTTTTTTATTATCAAATAATAAAAGATAGATAGTTGGATCTAATCATACATATACATCATGAAGAATTGTAGTGTTTAGAAAATTTCTAGTCCAATATATTTTTCACTAAAAAAATAAAGAATATGAAGATATGGATAGAAGAATATATATAGTAATTCAAGTGAAATAAAGAACGAATAAAGAAAAAGAAAAGTTTTCATTCATATTTTTTTCAAAAAATAATAATAGAATAAGATATAAGAGTATAGTGTAAGTTGTAAATCAAATCAATTTTCATAGGAAAAACCAAACATCTGGAGTATCACTTAGACTTTTACTATAAATACTGTGTGTTCTATTGTAAATAAAATAGAAAAAGATTAAGAATATTTTCTTAAATGTTTTTTTGAGTGGAATAGAATATGTATATAAGAAAAGTACGGAAAACCAACTATCAACAAAAGTCATATATGATGTAAGAATCACTTGATATTGAAAAATAGTTTAATACGTTGAAGAATATATATAGATAAAGTATAAATACTTACAGGGATTCTATATGTTAAACTATTCTATCACTACTCTAGTGACTCAATATTATTTTTTTGTCTCACATATGGAGTATAGGGTAGCACGCATTAGGTTTACAATAGTTTTTTAGATGACCCACTGTGATAGGTTTCTCATTATAGTGTCACATGTGATTGAGTATTGTTTCAAATTTTCACCAAGTTCTTTATAGTGATGATGTATTTTCATACATGGATATTAAATTATTTTAGATGAATGTTCAATTCATTATAGAAACACACGATAGTGGATCATAATATTTTGGTGTCTTTGGAGTCTAGGTACACAATCTTCTAATTTATTGAAATTTTTTAAACATCTCCCATAAATATCTTCTACTTTAGTACTATACATGAACATACCCTACTTAAAACCTTTCATCGTAACCCATGGAAATGAAACATAATAAACGGTGAGATCATATTCTCAGTAAGGGTAAACATGGTAGATACGTAAGCCTATCATTAACATAAGGGTATGAGAATATGAGCATAATATATGAAAATTATAATAAAAATATCAAAAATCGAAATCTTAAGTCCTAAAATAAAGATTAATAGTTCATAAGACATGATTCATAAGGAAATAAAAAAAAACCTGATCCATGATAGTTAAACATTTTCATAAGACTTGGAATTCTGGCATATAAAAAGTATAGAAAATCATTTCTATAATAGTTAAGGATCACATTCAATATAGTCATATTAGAATGGATTTACTCCCCAAACCATCACAGTAATCATGGTTCACTCCAAATATAATTATAGAAGAAAAATCCCCTTACTAAACTTGGTTCACTCTCCATTTCCTATATTATCAATCTCATGATATTTAAATATTTACCCAATAGATTACATATAGTTATAGGTTCCATGCATATTTTGTTATAACATAACCTCTTTCTGTTTTTATAACATAACCACCATCATTGGTTATAACGTAACCACCATCACATAATGAAAAAAAAATTTGTTCCATAAGATGATAAAAAATATTTCATATCATAACCCAGAAAAATGGAATGGGTTTTATAAACATTCATAATATCATAACTTATAGAAAAGAGATCAGTTTTATAATAATTTCATCATTTCATCATAGCATAAACTATAGAATAAGATGTGAGTTTCATAAGAATGTTTTTATAATATTACCCATGGAATATAAATGTGTTTCATAAAAATCTTATAATCACAAAGATTAACCATTTAAATAAATAATAATAAATTTATCTTTGGATCATATCCATGGTAAATAAAAAGTTACATCAATTGATTTCATCTTATATGGAAAAATATTTTTGAAGATAAATCACATAGATCATTTCTTAATGAAAATATCTAATCATTGAAAATAACTTTTTGAAACTAAAAATTCGTAAAACATTTTAGAAATTATTTTCAAATAAAATAAACTTTGAAACAAACAATGGAATAATTAAAAATCATTTAAAATGTTTATTGAGTAAAATGTATTTGTGTTTTGAAAACACTTTTTAAAAAAAATTGAAAATTATTTCATTTAATAAAACCTTGATAAAATAAAAAATAAAATTTAAAAAATATTCTCATAAAGTATAAAACTTTGTTTAAAACTTTTTTTTACAAAAACTATTTGGTATGAAAAGGTGTTTTTGACTGAAAATTGAAATAATTATGATTTTTTATAATAACATTATTTCAAACTCTTGTGTAAATAAGGAGATTAAAATGAATATAAAATATGTACTCTTATGAAATAACCATATGATAATACGTTAAATTATTTTTTTTATAGATATATAATAATATTTCATCATTTAAAGTATAATCATTACTGATGATGATAAATGTTGAGATTGTAACATAAAAACCATAACACCTTTTCAACTTTAAATCTTAAGCCCCATGAGGGAATAACATTAAGTGAAACTCATAATACCATAAGAATAAAAATAATGATATTAAATTTAAATTGGATTTATATACACTTAATGAAATGAGATAGGTTCATAACATAACATATGTCTCAAAGAAAGAAAAATCAAACAAAAAATCCATCCCTGCTTTGGTATTGTTTGAACTGTAAAACACATGTATGATATATTATAAAATGATTATTTACATCCAAATAATTTTTATTAAAACAATAATAAATGAAATTAATTTGTATTATATACACCACATTATAGGAATATGTTTAAAATATGTCATGTGTCACACACAAGTAAAAAAGGTGAGATGAAAATCCCTAATCACTTTAGTAGTATTTTGAATCGTAAGACCCAATAATGAATAACATAAAATGAAATATTAAATATAATAATAAATTATGGTATTAATTATATAAAATTTAAATTTTTAGTATGTACCCTACATAAATTAAATGAGTTCTGAATTTTCATATATATCATATATATAACAGAGATATTATAAATCCATTACCTTAATTATAGACTTACTTCATAAATGTTTGAACATAAATTATAATAAATATAAGTTTATTAAAAATATATTAAATAATAATGATCATATATATCATACCATATATTAGTTTCTTATTACATTCAATTACCATTTTATAAACAATTCCATTTTAATGTCACCTTTCAGGTAATAACTTGTTTATTTTTTCATGTATAATTTTATTTATTATTTTTAGTCCTCTTACATTGATCATGGTTCCATAAAATATAGAATAATAATATTGAAATAAATATCATATTAATACCTAAATTTTAATTTTAATACCAATCATGAAAGATGGTTTTCAGAAATGAAGTAAATTAGGATCATGAAGACTGTAGGCCATACATACTCTTGAGTAACATTTCTATTTTTCAATCATCATTATGGGAAAGAGTTAAGTAGTATTTACTATTTCCATAAATATAATAATATAATATATAACATTTTATTTCATTAAACATAATTATATATATAATCCATGAGGTATGGTGAAGAAAATAGTGTTTCATAGCTTTGTGAGGACGGTTGTCCACACATACAAAAATGATGTTAATATTTTTTAGTCAGTGAAAAGATAAGAAAGAAGATGATATATTATATATTAAAAATAATAAATATTTCGTTAATATATTAAATATTTCATTTAAATCACATATATTCATTAAATTTATATTTATTACCTTTAATTTAAAGCAATAGTGAAAACGAATCACTTCGCATCACGATATGATTATTTGTTGTGCACAGAAGAAATGTTTTTATATCCCCTATGAAATGAAATAAAAAAAATTATATATAAAATAATGATTAAATATTTATAATTATATATTATATATTTCATATATATATTTTATAACCATCATCATAAGAAACTATGATATGTGTTAATGGAAAAACAAATGACACTAGTTCGCGAGGCGGTAGTCCTTCGCACATAGGAATGATGATTTTGTATCAGATTTTATGGAAGTGGAGAATGATTTTGTAAATTCCTATAAAAATTATCTTAGTATACTTATGATATTTATGGTATTATATCAACATTTTTTAATAATAATTTTAGTATCTGGAGGAAGAAATAAAATAAAAAATCTCATTAAACAACATTACCTCTTCTTCTTGTAACCTTATTAGCTTTGCACCAAAATTATTTATAGGTGATATTTATTAAAAAAATGTCTTATATGATGATATTATGGAATTTATAAAATTATTTAGATAGGTATTTTCAAAACCATAATGGTTTTACGGTGTAAGGAAGAAAGGATAGAGAATCTTCTTTTGTATGTGAGGTTAGTGGCACACTTGTAATTTTTGAAAATTAAAATGTGTGCCCATGTTTTTCAAATTAAGAAAATGTAAAAAAAATTATTATTATAGATCATTAAAAATAAAAGGGTTGAAATATTTCCATAAAATATATTTTATAAAAAATTTCAGGTCATTTTAATCCTTAACATTTTAGTTTAACCGCTCAGAAAACCCATTTTTACCTTAACTATAGTAAATATTTTTTATGTTTTTACTAATAATTATGGCCAAAAAATTTTTAACCTTTTATATAATATAATTTATTTTGATTAGAAATAAAATATCCATTTTTTAGAATCCCATTCAGTGAAAGGGAAATTTTTAAATTTAAAATTAATCTCGAAGATGTGATGAGAAAGAGGGTTTCTAAAGAGAAAATATTCAAAATATTACATGGTTTGTTATCAACTTTTCACATAAAAATTATTCAAATGAACTAAATTATATTAATATACATATAATATAATTATTTTTTTAATATCAATTATAATACAGTTTTATATTTTAATAATTTAAATGAAAAGGTGGTTTTCAATTAAAATTTAGTATTTTTTCACTATTCATCAAAAAATTAAAATTTTCAATACTCTAAAAATAATAATACTAATATAATTTTAACATGATTAATTATAAAATTAAATATATTTTATCAAATAATTTTTCTATAAGTTTTAAATATTATTTTTAAAATAAGTATGCAAAAGGTGGAAAAACTATTTTTACAAAAATATAGTTTTTAAGAAAAAATAGATTTATTCTTATATTTAGTATAGAAAACATAGAAGTTGAATTTTAATTAGTTGTTTTTATATAAATTATATATATTTATTTAAAATAATTCACTAAAATTTGATTTTTAGTTTATCAAGGTAAAATAATTTTTTCAGAAAAATAGTTTTTCTGAATAAGATTTCCTTTATTTTAAAATAGTTTTTATTTTCATTTTTAATCAACTAGTAAAAAATAATTTATTACTTATACATGTTTAAAACATATATTTTATTATTTTATTTTTTCCTAATCATTCCAATCATTCCAATCAATTTTTTAAAACTATCATAATATAAAATTATTTTTTAATAGTATGTCATTTTTCATTTAAACTCGGTTTTCTGTATAACACATGCTACACCAAGTGTTTTATGTAACATAATATAAACATAGTGTTTTGTGTAATTAAGGTTAATTTGGTATTATTTGTACTGTAAAATTTGAAACATATTAAATTTATTTTTAAAATAATTCAGAAAATCTCAAGGACTTAAATTCTACCCCATTTAAAATGAATTTCAGCCTCAAAATTCATCACATTAGTACAAAAACAATGAGGATAATTTTTCATCATTGCATCATTAAGATATCAAATAAACTCTTAATGATGTTTATTTCTCAAAAAACATTGACCAGGTGACTGGTATATTTTCATAGAATTTTTAGTCATCTAAAATCAATATTTTTAATTCCTCATAGAGAATGGCATGCTCCATCGATGTAACATCATGGATTTTCAAAAATGTATAAACCATTATTTTTCAGTTTAAATTAAGTTTTTCATCTATAACAGTGATTACTAAGTGATTAAATGAGGTCTTAGTGGGGGGTATGGGGCCCTTTCGGAGCCTGGATCTTTGAAATTATAAGAGACTGACTAGGTCGCGTGGTTAGTAAAAATAGTAAATCCATGCTCGCACAGTTTCCCTAAACCATGATGTTCCTGACAGTGGGGTGATGGGGGATGTATGGTTTTCATAAAACAATGTGACCCAATATATATTCTCTCAATTCCAACTATAGGTTTTTTGTGGTTAATTGTTTTGTGGTTTTATTACAGTTGGAAAATCGTACACCTAACCTTGTGAAGTGCACCTTTTAAGCAGTGGCTTGGAACATGGATGGAGAAATTTTTGGTCTATCATGCAGCCAAACCATGTACCCTTGTTTTGAGGGTGAAATACCAAAATTTACCTTAATTATTCTTCATCCACTTTACCTTATCCTCCTATTCATTTCTAGTGGGTTCCTTCTCCCTCCATGTGTGAAACTCCTATCCATCACAACATTGGGGTCAAGAGATCTCCCTCTTTTATCCTCCGTTTAAATTGCCATTAGATCCATCAAAAAAATCTAGGTATTCTCCTCAATCCTCTCCCTTATATTTTAGGTTTCTTACATCCTCTATTATTTTGTCTTGGTGGAAGATAATTATCCCCATTTTCATGGAAGTTGATTGTTCCTTTCATTTCGTTTGTTCTAGCATGAATAAAATGTTCAAACTGGATAAGGGAATCTCTACGAGGCTATGGTGGGTGGTCTAGATTATTTCCCCCTATTTAGTTTCCATTTATAACCTGCTCCATCATGCTATGAGTAAGACCCTTCCAACAAAACCTAAAAATTTTATATTAAATTAAATTCAAACCCTTATCATTCCAAATGTGACCCAATATATTATGGAATCAAACCCTTGGGTTGGATTCATTTGTTAAAGCCACCCCAATGAGCTAAGTGAATTAAATACATACTTATTCATTAAATATAAATATATAAAAGGATCACATTAATTAAATTAAATGGTCAACTAAAAATAATATGGATATTGTATGACTTTCTCAACTATATGACTTTTATGAATGAAAATAATCTCTTTACCATATGTCTTGGGTGATACAATGGGTTTTAAAATAAGGACCCATTGAACATGATAAATGTTACTTATAGTGAGAATTTATTAATTATTTATAAAAAATCACTGGGGGAATACATTAGATATTCTCATGATGGTATTGTCATGCATTTATGGTTTTACCTCCATATGAGTGATACTAGTTCCCTAGGGATGACCCGTTAGACAAGCTTGATGGTATGATGGTTGTACCATTCCAAAAAGTGACTTGGGCCCCTATATGCGATACCATGTATGGAATCGTAGTTTAGATATTAAAATTATCACATCATTCCTTGAGTGACACTTGGGACTTCATTCTTGTGTCACCTTGGATGGACTACCTAATAATTAGTCTTTTACTAAGACTCTCGAATGATACTTGGAAATTCTCTCTAAGTTGTAATGGATGGAATCATGGTGACTTTATATATTTTATAAAGAGGTTTTTGAATTAAGATAAAAATAAAACGAATTTTATTCAAATGATAAATGACCACCTTTGGTTATGGAGGTGTAGGGATGTCTCCTATATGCCCAATCACAAGCTTTGGGAAAACCCACCATCTTACTTTTTTACATCACTCACATTACCTTTATAGGACCCTTGTTTCAGACTCACCATGATGGACCGAAAAAGTTAGAATTGGATATTTTTTTTAATGGAAACCAGTCCATTACATCTATTTATTCGTTTATTGCTCACTTTAATTTAATTAATTTGGAACACTTTTTATTTTTATATTGCACGAAAGGGTTTGATCTTGAAAGCAAGTGTGGAGGCCTACTGATATTTGTATCTCACACCTTATATGAGCCACCTTTTTAACCATGATCACTTTATGACATAAGTTATATATAAACGGAAGCATCCATATTCTAATTCATTACTGATATTTCTCGGATGTATATTGGTGAAGAGGACCAAGCCTATTCTCGAGATGCTAGTTATAGTAATTTGTTGGTCTTTTATATATATTTTTCATCATGTGGTATATGATCATATCCACTTACCCTTGAATAATCATTTTTGTGTAATGTTATCATAAATGATATCTATTATTATTATTTAGGTTTTTTTATTATATCATGTGTCTTGCATGATTATGTATTTTGTTTCATTGTTGTCTTATAGCAGTTACTACTTATTTTATCTCTTACTATATTGTATATATATATATATTAATGCACTCCACACTTACCATTGAGTTAATATTCACCCCACATACACACTCTAGGCCCTCACTGCTAGTCGACAGCCTTTGGCATTTGGGGAGGTGTGTTTGAGGTCTTGTGTCTCACCATTATGAGGAACTATTAAGTGAAATCTGCAGTGGGATGGTAAAAAGTGGTATCTAGTATTATTTTCATTTTATATTAAGGTTTTGGGTTTAAATTTTAGACTATGGTATTTTAATTTGGAAATGAGAATGTTCCTTCGAGTAGCTACCCCACATATATTGGAAACCCCAAATGGCGTGGGATGGGTAAATGTCATAATAACTTATGTCATTATAGTTTCATGGATTTTACCATAGTGTGTTGCACTATTATTTTATCTTTATTATCTTGTTGGGATTTATTTTACTGTTAGCCTGATGATATGAGGGAACATTGAAGAACACATTATACTTGGAGCCTCAGGATTAAAATTCTATGAATTATGTCATGCCATATTTAATTTCTATGTGAATTTCCTTTATTTCATGTGATTTTTGTTTGTGCCTTGTCGTTATACCATTCTGTGATTTGATATATATATATATATATATTTCAACTTTTCCTTGAAGTACTAAAAAACATAACTGACACGTAATTTTTTTCCTTAACCTAATATTGTTTTCCTTAATAGGTTATAGTAGACACCTTATGTAGTCGGTTATGGAATGTTGAGCCATGGGCTAGAATGTATTGTTTCTTGGATTAAATGGACACCACCATAAAATTTATTAGTTTTATAGAGAATTATAAATTTTAGATAAATATTCTTTTAATTCAACCACATAAAAGAAAATTTAAATACATTAATACATCGAAAGTATTGGGACCTTTAAAAATGAAATAGGAACCTTGTATGGGAAATACAAGACCTTGAACCCAACCCGACCATAGTAGTGGGTAGTAAGTTGTGCCTCCTATAAAATTTATATAGATTTTTCTTATCACATAGTCCTGGAACTTGAAGTAGGATATGGGTTGTAGTATGATTATAGGAAGGCCTTGTAACTATCCTTCTTTAATTATTTCCCTATCTGTTATAAATACTATCTAAGGAGTGTGCTTGGATTTTGTAGAGATATTCTACAAACATTACCTCATGTTGTGTGCTAGGAAATTTATTGTGATCACACTCTATAGGTGGTGGTCCTTGAGAAACTTAGGTTACCTCTTGTATTTCCACTTGAGGCACCTACTATAGATAATCCACTGGGTGTTAATGCCCAGTTCTATAACTGCTTATTTTGGTTCATGCAGAATCTATAGGTTTCTCCCCAACCTAATCCTTCTATGTTAAATATGGCCTATAGTTTCTAGTAGTAGTATCCTCCCACCTTCTCATGGGATGTCAGATCTTAGGTTGTAGAGTCATGGCTAGAGGCTATGTAGTCCATCTTTGAGCATATCATAATTCATCCAGAGTGGAGGGTCAAACTTGCGACCTATATGATACATGACTCTCCAAAGAATTGGTGGCACATCTTGACTCATGTTGGTTGACATTTGGGTATATTCTACGTATAATTCAATACATCCTTAATCAAATACATAATTCCTCATACCTTGAGAACTAACTGCATTTAGAAGTTCATGCACCTTTAGCAATGTGACATGTTGGTGATGGAATACTCAGTTCTCTTAACTAAATTACATTTTGTCTCACTGACCATGACTGGTGATGAGATGACTACATTGAGGTGATTTTATGATGGGTTTTCATATACCATTCGCTCATAGGTGAACACATTTCATCTAGACACTATTTCAGAGATAGTAAAATAGGCCCTCATCACTAAGCGGGACCCAAGGGAATAAAGTGACGTGAAGAAAGGCTATTCAGATTCTTGGTAGAGAAGTCATTTATCTAGTGACAAGAAGAGACATTTTGAGGCTACATTCAAGATTAGTACCTTGCAGATGGAACACATTGATAGAAATGTGGTGTTTCACCAGTGTGACAGGCCTGACCACAAAAAAATCCCCAGTGTAAGAGGAACCTAATAAAGTGTCATTATTGTGGTGGTATGGGTCACCTCTAGTGTTTCTACCAATGATTTCCACCAGTTCCAAGTGAGAGGGGTTTTCTTCTAGTTCCTCCTTTAGGTGAAGGATCAAAAACCCCTCATCATGAAGGTTGTTAGTCTTCTATAGGCCGTTCTGGCTGTGTTTGTGGTCGTTGAAAAGGTTTTTGGGGCATAGAGATTAAACTTCAGTAAAGTGGACCTACATAGGTTACTCATGCAATGTTATAGGGATATGGTTAATACCATATTTATTCATTACAACCAATTTTATATGAGTATATTCTAGGGACTTCTACAATTATAGGTACTATTCTATTTTCCTCTACTTTAGTTTCATCCCTTTTTGATAGAGGTGAATTACACAATTTAATAGAATATATCATTGTTGAAATTTTTGGCCTCACAATTGAGTAATTTTGTGGCATCATTTCTCTCAGCATGCCATTAGGGGTCAGAAATTTGGGTATATTATAGTTCAAGGAGTTCCCCCTTGAAATTGTTAGGTATCATTTTCTTTGTATTTTTTTATCCTTGAGATGATTAGTTTCAACATTATTCTCAGCATGAAATATGTTATTCCTTATCAAGACATAATGTATTTCAATCACCATTGGTTATATATAACATCACCTGAGGGTGTAATACATATCTATAAGGGATAATGGGATATCCATCCAATTTGAGCTAAAACCAAGCGTACTGGGCTAGGTGGAGTGACATCCTAGATGGTAAATCTCTTTCTAAACCGTTATGGGATACATATCATGACATTCACTCTAGTTTTGGATCATTTCAGGAATTTAAACCCTGAATATTTCCATAGATTGCATATTTAGAGATAGGTAATGTTCACCATTGATCTTGTGCCATGTGAAGAACTAGTGTTCATTCCTCCTTAGAGGATGGAACCTACAAAGCTCCAGGAACTCAAGAAGCGTCTTAATGGTCTATAGGATAAGGGTTTTATTTGAACCAATAAATCACCATGAGGTTCACAAGTCCTTTTTTCTAGGAATACTAGTGTTACCATTATATTTTTCATAGATTACCATTGAGTGATCTATCTTATGGTGAAAATTCAATATCAACTACCTCAGATAGACGACCTCTTCAACCTACATTAAGGAGAAACAATTTTCTATAAGGTCAATTAGAGGTTTAGATACCATTAGGTTTGAATGAGGCAATCACACATAACATGTATAGTGTTGTAGAGAAGGTATGACTTGTAAGTTTATCTGATCATCCCATTCATTCTAACGAATGTGTCTTCAGTCTTCATGGCTATGATGAAACATATTTTCAGCACATATCTTTATTTCTTGGTTGTAGTCTTCATAGAAAACATATTTTTGTATTCATGAACTAGAAAAAACTATTCCTATCATCATGAAATCATTCTAACCAGCTATATGTGAATCTTAGCAATTGCCACTTTTGGATCAACATGGTTCACTTCTAGTTTTATATCATATTTGAGGTAAGCATATTAGTTGAACCAGAAAAGGTAAGTTTCATGGTTTATTGGGAGAATCCCAACAACATATTTTACATAAAAAATATTCTTATGAATGATGGCTATTATATACATTTCATCTAATAATTGTCACACCTATAATCACAGTTTACAGGCTGGACAATGATGGGTGTAAAATTCAACATGAACAAATCTCGAGGGACATGTTTTTAGGAGTTAAAAGGGTGATGGATGTTAGCATCGATACTGATTCTTCCTGATCTAGGAAGAAGCTATAATTTTTAATGTGATGATTCTGGAATCAGGTTGGGGGAAGTGTCGATGTAAGGTGATTCGGTTGTAGCATACAGGTCATTCCATGTGAGACCTCATGAGCAGAATTACACTACACACAACCTCAAGCTATCTACCATGCTTCATGCCTTATACTGTTAGAGGAACTATTTTTATGGTGATAAATTTTTTGTTTAAACATATTATAAAAGTCTCAAATATATCTATACTCATCAATAATTAAATATAAGGTAGTGTAGGTAGGTAGAATACTTGCAATCATTTGACTTTGAGCTTGATTACACACTAGAAAAGGGTAATGTCATAGCTACTACCTTAATCTGGAAGACATAGATTATAGCTATCAAGGAGGCCATTAGTGAGTGGTAGTTTATGGATCTATTCTCTTATAAGAATATTTAGGTTGAGGAACATCTTGGGAAACTAGTCTTAGATTCCCTAAAATTGAAATCCTATTTTTTGTAGTGGGTCCAGAAGAGGCATTTATTTGATTTTAAGGAGATTGTATTTATGGAGTGTGTTATAGGTGACAACCCACCTCATGGATGGGTTGTTGATGAAAGTGGAACCTTCCTCTTATGTGGGTTTGTATAAGTGACATCAGATATATGGGAATAATTGATGTGAGAATCTAACATGTCTGATTGGGAAGTTCATCCTTGTCTAATCAAGATGTACTGAGACATGATTCGCCAATATTGGTTTCTAGGTATGTAGAGGTGGATAGTAGGTTTTATCACTCGGTGTTCCACCTCTCAACAAGTGAAGGAAGATCACCAGTTACCTATTGGTATTCTAAAACCCCTATCCATTTCTGAATGTAAATGTAACGATGTCACCATGGATTTAGTTAGACTCTTGACAAAATCTCATAAAGTTAGATATGTAGTGTGGGTGATCATTGATAGGATGACCAAGGATAGAAACTTTCTACCGATCCATGAGACCTTTTCTATTGATGATCTCAAAAAAAATCTGAGACATATTGTGCCATCAGGGTGTTCCACATTCAATATTTTTTAAAAAATATGCCCATTTTACATTGCATTTATAGAAAGGGTTGAAAAATTCACTGGGTTCACATGTGATCTTGAGCATATAATATAACCCCAATACCAATCGATAGTCCAAGAAAATTATACAAGGGTTTGAAGATATGATTTAGGAATGTATCATTAATTTTAAGGGTTCATGGGAAAATCATATTCTTCTAGTTGAGTTTTTTGATAACAACATGTTTTAAGAAATGATTCAGATGGATTTGTATGAGTACCTCTGTGGTGGACCATTTTGTTCACCTATATGTAGACTTGAGGTATGTGAGGTAGCAATACTAGGTCCTCGTCTCATTTAGGTGACTTCATAGAAAGTCCATCTGATTTAGAAGTGTATGTATATGGCTCATATTGGTTTGCAGACAAATTAGAAGATAAGTCAAGTTATCACCTCATTGTGTTGATAATTTTGAGATATTGGTGAGAGTTTAGATGGTATACTATTGGTTGCATATACCTCAAAGATACAATTTCATGAATGATGTTGTTTTGTATAAAAACTTTGATAGTATCATTCCAACCTATCTTATTCATTTGACCCTTATGATATTGAGCTGGAGGTGGATGCCTCCTTTGATCACAATGTGATCTATATCATTGATAAGATCACAAAATCTCTCCAAGGTAGGTAATTTATTATGGTATGGGTGTTATGGAAGCACATACATGTATATGATGAGACTTAGGAGTGAGAGGGTGATGTTTGCGCATAGTTTCCAGAACATTTCATGGATTATGACTCACCTCCCATAGAAAGGCAACTTGAGGACAAGTTATCTTTAGTAGGGGAGGTTGTAACATCTCTTCTATTATCCATGGTATGAACCATTAGTTTTTAGTTTTAATTATTTTATTCGTCCCTAATATATATGCCTAATAAACTCAAGGATGTATTGGGGGTGTTTGGGTCTCATTTGGTGCCCGGATACCCAATATTGGAAGAGACAAACCAGGCCATATAGTTAGTATAAACTGTGCCACCCCTCCTTCATAGTTTCCCTAAACCCTATGGTTCTAGATAGTAGAGTGTAGGGGGATTTATGATTTATATATAATCATGAAACCTTGGATACTTCCCATATTGGAAAATATATGTTTTCTATAGTGGATTTTTTTTATAGTTTACACACGGTTGGAAAAACCATGCACCTAATAGTGCAGATTGACCTGTTGAAGCACTATCTTGATGCACTGTTGCTATACAGTTTTTCCACCATGTGGAAAAACCATATGCCCTTGTTTTGAGGGTTAAATACCAAAAATTACCATAATTATTATTTTAACCATCTTTTTTTTTCTCCTCCCCATTTCCAGTGGGTTCCTCTTCATCCATGCATGGACCACCATTCTATCTTAACCTATGTATCAGGATATCTCCCCTATATATACTTTGTTTACCTTACCATCAAATATATTGAAAATATCTCATAAATATCCACAATATTGTCCCTTAAATTTCAAGGTTCTTTTATCCTCTGTTTCACTATCTTGGTGTAAGCTCATTTTCCCCATTTTTTGGACATTTGACGGTTCCTTCGGTTTCTTCTATTCTAGCTAGAATCAGAGGTTGACCCTAGATGGGAGAAGCTATAAGAGGATAATATAGTTTTTATTCATTCATTCCCACTATTTTATTGTACTTTATAATGTGTTCTAGTGTTCCTCAATATGGACACTTCTTGCGACACCAAAAAATGTTAAATTAATTTAAATTGGAACCCTTACCATTCCAAACATGACATGAGATATTAGTAAATCAATGATTGGGCTGGTCACCTTGGTTAAGGCCACCATAATGGGGGTTCTTCATCCTTGAGGATTAAATTTTCTTTCATTTTGTGTTTCCTAACACCATTAAAGGATATTATCTATTATAAATACCATGATTTTTAAAATAGAATTATTTATATGGGTGTGCCATGATTTATGATCTTACCTACCTTGCTATAAATAAAACTGATTGGTCTATGTAAATTCAATACAAGATTATGCATTACACATAAGTCTATAAATGGATTTTTTTTAATTAAATTCCATGGTCAATTGAAAATCATATTAGTAAAGTATACCTTTCTCAACTGAACGACTTTTTGGAAGCCAAATCATATATTTACCTTGTGCCTTGGCCGATACAATGGGTTGTAAAATAAGGACCCATTAAATGGGATAAATATTCCTTATAGTGTGAATTTTACAATACATTATTAAAAACACCATGGGAAACACTAGGTATATCTAAGATGGGATCACCATGCATTTTCACTTGGACCTCTATACAAGTGACATCAGTTCCTTAGGGGAGGCCCCTTGGACGACCTTGATGGCACGATGGTTTTACCATGCCATGAGATATAATCAGGTCCCTATGTGTGATACTAGGAATGAACTGAGAAGTTAGATCTTGACATTATCACAACATTCCTAGAGTGACACTTGGGAATTTATTCTTGGGTCTCCTTGGACAGACTCTATGGGAAATGGTAATTTACTGATCCCCTTGAACGATAATTGTAAATTACATCTTAATTGTCAGAGATAGGATCAGGGTGACTCTATATAATTTATAAAGAGTGTTTTAAATTAAGATAAAATTAAAATGTTTTTTAGTTGAGAAAAGGACCCCTTTGATTTTTTTGATATAGGGGAGTGCCCCCAAAATCCAATCACAAGTTTGGGGATAGTCTACCATATTAATTTTTGTATCACTCACTTTACATTTACAGGATACCTTGGTTCAGACTCATTGGTTTAAGATGATGTAGGTAGAATTAGATGGGTGTCCAATTATAATTATGTTTGGTACTTGTATTTATTGGTTTATTTCTGTCTTTTAATTATTTAATAAGGTAGGCTATTCATTTTTCTATTGTATGAAAGGGTCTGATATATACATCATGGATAGAGGCCTACTGAAATTTTTATCTCACACCCTTCTTGGTCTATATTTAGTTTCCAAGAAAATTTTATAATGGAAGGTATATAAAAAGGGATGTGGCTAGATTATGATGCCTACTTGAATGTTCTAGGATAGAGATTTGGGAAGAGGGTCGGGTCTGTGATCAAGATGCTAGTTGTAGCATTATTTTTTATATTTCTGTATATTTATTTATAATTTGGTAAATACCTATATGTCTTACCCTAGGCATACTCATTTTGTATAAAATTATAATCATTAACATCTTCTTTTATTATTCAACTTCTATTTTTTGTATCACATATCTTGCATGATTATGTATATTGTTATATTGATGTCTTGTGGTTTTTATTTATTATGATATTTCTTATTATATTATAAATTTATATATATTTCTTCTCTCTAATATAATCAATGAGGTAATAGTCTTTCCATAGACACACATGAGGCCCTCACTACTAGGCGGAATCCTCTAGCATTCGGGGAGGTGCGCATGAGGTCTTACGGCCCACCGTTTGGGAGTACTGTTATGTGGTGCCTAGAAGGGATGCTATATTGTGGTATCATGTATTATTTTCCTTTTGTATTACTATTTTGGATTTATATGAGATATTATTATATTAGAGTTTGTAAATGATCATGTATCTGGGAGTATCTACCCCACATATAGGGGAAAATTCAAATTGTCTGGAATGGGTAAATGTTGTTATATCTTACCATGATATAGTTTCATAGATTTAACCATAGGGTGATGAACGTAGTTTTAATCATAATTTTAATGATGGGATTTCATTTTCCATTGTCCCAATTACATGACGGAATATTAAATCATGATTCATACTAGGCACCTCATGAAAAAAATTCCATGCATTATTCCATGACATATTTACTTTCTACAAGCATTGTTGATATTGTATGTGATATCTATTTATTCCATGTTTTTATTCATTCAAGTGAATTGAGTGATATATATAGAAATGTTCCAATAGTCTCTTATAGGACTTAAAAACATAATTGAAACATAAAGTGTCTTCCTTAACCTAAATGTGTTTTCCTGAATAGGTTAAAGAGGACACCTTAAGTAGTCAAATATGGAATATTGAGCCATGGACCATTAGTCACATGAGATGGAACGTGTTATGGTTGGGATTAAATAGACACCACCATACAGTTTATAAGGGTTATGGGGCATTGTAAATTAGATATGAGAATTTATCTCATTCAACCACTAAAATTAATATTAAATAAATTGATTAAATGAAATGATTTAGACCCTTAAAAAGAAATGGGCACCTTATATGGGTAATATGAGAACTTGAACCTAACCCAAACTAAGTAAAGGGAAGTAAGACTTCTATATATATTAATAAAATGTTACCACTAGTTATCCAATATTCATAATTATTAAATTGTTTTAAAAATAAATTAATCTCTAAAACCACTTACAAATTTAAACATAAAGAATTCTATAAATGGTTTACATTATAACCCTTCAAAAATTATTAAAATATAAAACTTTGTAAATAAGGTCATTAAATTTATAAAATCAAAATATCATTAATCCCCAAAACAAAATAATGTATCTCTTAATTATCACAAACCAAACATTTTAATACCATTATCATGTATTCTATTTAAATATGGTAATAACATGAATTACAATAAAACATTTTTAAAAACATGCATGCTTCCATATTCTTTAAGAAATATATTATTGGAGATATTCCTCAAACCCAAAAATGTTTTTACTCTATATATGATATCATAAACCACCTTTTCAATCACTCGTTGTATTTTTTTAAGATAATCAATAATATCAAATTTAATTTATCCATATGAATCATCTCTTTATCAAAAAAAATACTATTTTCTCAACATCAATAACATAATAAGGGTTGCATTCTATTAGTCATGTCTTGTTCATAAAATGTATCCTTTCCATTAAATTAGTTTTCTAGGTCATAAATATCATTCAACATATTATTTAAAATACAATATAAAAAACATATATAAAACAATCCTTATATATTTCATGATTAATATAACATAATTCTTGAGTTCCCATAAAATAAAAATTCAATCGTTCCACCTCATCCTTAATCCATTAACTTGGATTCATCATCTTATTCATTAATACCTCCTTCATTTCACATGTCACTTATAGTATCTTCATCATCAAAAATATAAAAATTAATCATATAATCCTGATGACTCCCTTCACGATATTTCCACTTAGAAAATTAATTTGTGTAATGCCCATACTTTACTCATTTAAAGCATTCAACAGTTAAGGATTCTATAGGGATACCATTATTATCATACATTCAGTTAAATGAGAATTTCATATTCCCTTGGAAATTAATTGATTTTTTTCTTTATTTTCCACACACAAGAAATCATATAATAATTTTGAGAAATTAAATTGAGTTATTAATCCCACATTCCTAACATATATTAAATTTAATATTCTTTCCTCTATTATGTATACTACCCAAACTCTTAAATAACTATATCACTATCTTTATTTATAAGATTAAGATTTAGTAATGGTGTATATTGTTAATCATGTTCTGTGATATCTAATTATGAAAAATCATAATATCCTTCACTCTATTCATCATTCCATTCAACTGACCATTATAAAATTTTCTATAACATTTAATGTTAAACCAGTATCATCTGGATCCCTCGATTGAAAAAATCCAAGAAAAAATTGTGTGAGAAACACTAATCATAGTACAAAACCACATAACCATTATGAAATAATTTATAGTATTTCTAAATTATGACACATTATTTTTAATCAATGGCACCTCAGGTTTATCCTTGGGCATTCATAGTTATCATATTTTTAAATCCTTCTTGATGGTTCATAATGAGTATTTGATTTTATAAATAATATCACATGAGATTATGAAACTATATATATAGAAAGTAACATTATTATGCACCATGTGATAGTTGAGTCTAGCTCGATACACCCTTTTCAGAGTTCATACACCTAAGTACCTTCGTTCTAGATCCAAATCCAATTGTAGGATCTATCCACGGTTATAATTTCTTAGAAACCAATTTCAATATATTTTATAAAAATTCTAGGAAATTTTTCTATACATTGACTCATCCATAAACTTATCTATAGATATATCCTTAGGAATGTCTATAGAAATATCCCCAGGGATCTCACAAAACTTTTGTAAACCAAGGTTTCAAAGGGTAGCTAAACCTTTCCTCTAACACCAACTGCAGTGAACTAGGGTTCTCATACATAGATATTACATATTTTTTAGACAAATATTCAATACATTACACAAACACAATCTTGATTAGCATAATAGTTTATTAGATTTGGATACTAGGTACACAATATTATAATTAGTTAATTTTCTTAAAAACATCTATAAAGATCTTCTCCTTTAGTACTATTCAAAAACATACCATATATAAAACCTTTTATTATAATTAGGTGAAATGAAACATATGAAAGAGTCAGATCATATTCTTAGAAAGGGTGATTAGGGGATATATGTAAGCATCACATGAACATAATGGTATTAAAACAAGTTCATAATAAATTAAAACCATACCTTAATATCAAGAATCACAATCACGAGTCATGGAATAAATATTAGAAGTTTATAATACATGAATCATAAGTAAATTCATGAACATGTGTAATGAGATCATGAAATTGTCATAATACATAGAATTTTGGCATACATAAAAGCATATAAAATCATTTCCAAATTATTCAAGGATCAATTAAATGGTTATCATAGTGGAATGAGTTCACTCCACAAGACTTCATAGTTGTCACGGTTCACTCCTAATACCATAATTGTAGAAAAATACCCTTAATAAATTCTTTTTTCAATATTCTAGTATTTTCTAACTCATGATATAAAAATCATTACACAATGCATTGGAAGTAGATATAGGTCTCATCAATATTTGATTATAATGTATCCACCGTTCTTGGTTATAATGTAACTACCACCACATAATCAAAACCAAAAGTATGTGTTCCAAAATATCATAAAACATTCATCATATAATAACCCATGAAATGAAATGGGTTTCATAAACATTTCATTATATCATAACCATTGAAAATAGATAGTATTTATAATTATTTTATTATTTCGTCACAGTATAAACTATGGGAAAAGATGTTTGTTTCATAAGAAATTTATGATGGAAAACCCCATGCAAGATAAAAATTTTTCACACAAGAATTTTCATCACAAACATAAACTATTTAGAGAAATAATAATAATAGTAGCCTTGGATCATATACCCAGTAGAGAAAAAGTTACATCCAAGTATATCGTCATTGATGAAAAATTATTTTGATAAATAAATCAATAAAAAAATTCTTGAGGAAAAAATATTTTGTTTTGGAATACCTTTTTTAAACTAAAAATTCAGACAATAATTTAATAATTATTTAATTTTAAAATAAATTGTGAAACTTATAATTTAATCTTTAAAATAATTTAAATAATTTCTTGATAAAAAATATCCTCTCTACTTTGAAAACAATTTTTAAATCATTTTGAAAACAATTTCATTCCAAGATATAATTGGAAACATATAAATGATGATTTAAAATCATTTTAATAATTTTAAAAATAATTTTATAATCTTTTTAAAAAAATGGATGAAGAAGGTTTTTTTGACATAAGAGATAAATGAAGATGATTTTTAATAAAAAATATATTTTCAAATTTTTAGTAAATAATGAGAAAAAATGAATTTAAAGCATGTATTCTATTTAACTAACCAGAGTATTAGAAAATATGTTATTTATTTGATAGATAGATCACAATTTTTATCATTGGAAGTATAATCCTGAGAAATCATGATAAATGATGAAATTGAATCATAAAAACCATAAAACTTTGGTAACATTGAATTTTAAGACACGTGGAATAATAGAATTAATTGAAACTCATAATATCATTATAATGAATAAATTCATTATATTACATGTCAAAGGGGATGTATTGACACGTCCTAAAATAATATAGGCTCATAATATAACAAATGTATCAATAAAAGAAAAATTGAGACAAAATTCATTACCTCTTTAGAAATAATTGATCTATAAACCCAATGAAATATAGATTCTATAATGGATATGTAAATACTTATAATACTATGTATAATATTCATAAAATAAATTAATGGGATTTATATGTAATTCATTAATGAAATGGGTGGTAAATATTGCAAGTTTCTCATAGAAGTAAAAAAGTGAGACTTAAATCCCATACCACTTTTGTAATCATTTGAATAATAATCTCGGAAAAAGAATAAAATTAAATTATAATTAAAATATCCTAAAAAATATTATATTTATGATTTAACATTTCAAATGATAATTTTATACACCACAAAAAATAAACAAGTGGTGAATTTTCATATGTCTCTCAAAAATAAAAGAGATAATAGAATTCCATTACCTTAAGTATCGAACTCCTTTGTACATGCTCAAACCTCATGAAAAATAAATACAAGTTTATTGAAAAACTATTAAAGAACCATAATCATATATATCATACCATATATGAATTTATTATGATCATATATTACCTTTTTTTAATAATTAAATGTTAAAGTAATGTTTTGGGAAATAATTACTTTTTTTTCATGTATGTTTTTTTGTTATCATAAATAATATAACATTGATCACAATTTAATAATATAAATAATACAAATAAAGAAATAATTATCATATTTATAAATAAATTATATTTTTAATACCAATAATTAATTATGGTTTGGAGAAATTAAGTATGTTACGATCATGGAGACAATATGTCATACGTAAGCATGAGTGACGTTTCTATTTTTTATTGATCATTATGGTAAAAGCGGAATATATTATTTTATCATTTAATAAATATAATAATATAATATATGAAATATTATTTATTTATATATACTTATATATATCATCCATTTATCACAGTGAATAATAGATAGTCATGTTACTTTGTAAAGGCGGTAGTCCACACTTACATAAATTACGTAATCATTTTTCAATGAGTGAAAATGTAAGAAATAATATAATTTATTATATTTTTATAATTATAAATATTTAATTAATACCATAATTATTTAATTTATATCACATATATTAATTAAATTTATCCTTATTACCTTTCATGTAAAGCTTTATTGAAAAATTAATCACACCGATTTGTAAGGTGCTAGTTTGTTGTACACACGAGGGATGTTATAGTATCTCATATGGAATGGAAATTCAAAAAATATATATATTATATAATCAATCCAGAGGTAAAATAATTATATATATATCATATATATATTATATCCATCATCATACCGAATCGTGAGAGGTGGTAATGGAAAAATGAATGGCATTGGTTCGCAACACGGTAGTTCGATGTACACATGAATGATGATTTTGTAACACATTTAATGGATATGGGGACGGTTATAGTTTATTAACATGACCTTGAAACATATAATTTTATGAATTATACTGATTGTAATATATAATATTAGTTTATTAATTATTATTATAGGTGGAAAAATAATAAAATAAACAACTCGTTGAATAAGGTTGCCTCTTCTTCATGTTACCTCTAAAGGTTTGCAACAAAAGACTTCCTAGGTTGGTTTTCATCCCAAGATAAGAATTATAGAATTAGAGGATGAAATTTTTTAATTTACTTGGGTATGTATTTTTTGACGGATATTGTTTTATAGTGTAAAGATGATAGGATAGGGGGTGGACTTTTATAAGTGTCATGAGTGGAACATGAGTAATTTTTTAAAATAAAAAGTTTCACACCCGTTTTGAAAATGAAAAATGGGTCCAAAATTAATTATTAGATTTTATGATATATTATAGGGTATAAATATAGATATATAATATATTTTATATATGTTTTAGACCATTTTAACCTTTATATTTTAGTTTAACTTCCCATTAAACTTATATTTACCTTAACCATTATATATAATTTCAACGGTTCTTACTATTCATTATGGAAAAAATTAAGTTGAAAATATTAGAAACTATAAATAATTTTGAATCTATATATGGAATATATTTTTCTAAATTCCATTCAGATATGTAGAAAATGTTAATTTTAAATTAATCTCGTAGATGTAATGATAATGAGGGTTTTCAAGTAGAAATTTTAAAAAGATTACACAATTTTTATATCAAATTTCCACATGAAAATGATTTAAATTACCTGAATTATATTAATAGACATATAGTTGCAATTATTTATGTTTAAATCCTATTTAAAATATATTATACATCATAAAAAAAATTATTCTAAAATGTAGTTTTCAATTAAAATTTAATAGTTTTCACTATTCATCAAAAATCAATCTTTTCAGAAAATTCTAGAAAAAATAACCCTAATTTAATTAAATAAAATATTTAAAAAAAATACAATATTTTTATCAAATAAATTTTCTAAAAAAATTTAAAAAAATTTCAAATATGACTGCAAAAAAAGTGACAAAATAGTTTTTTCAGAAATTACAGTTTTTAAGCAAAAAAGTTGGATTATTTATTATCTCCTCTCCATAAAACACATACATACAATATTTATTTCATTTAAACCATTCACAATTTTTTTTAAATTTATTTACATAAAAGTTTTTTTCCCTAAAAATCGTTTTCAGTAAAACATTTCCATTATTTTCAAGTAGTTTTATTTTTATTTTTAATTGATTTGTCACAAAAAAATAAATTTTATATAAAATTTTATAGAATTTATTTTTATAACTAATTTAATCATATTCATAACTTATATTCCAATGTTTAGGTGAAAACAATCATATTTAATAATAATTTCTTAATAGCAAGTCATGTTTCGTTTAAACTCGATGTTTCGTGGAAAACAAACTACACATAAGGATGCTTTTAATGTTAGATAAAATTATTGTTTAATGTAATTCATGAGAAACTTTATATTTAATGTAATTAAAAATATAAAAAAGATTAAATTTATTGGAAAAAAATATTTTCAAAAATCATTGGGTGTTACAGTCATTCCATTCCTATTAAAAGGTTAAAATTTTTCATCTCTTGTCCATATTTTGTGTGTCTTAAAGAAAGAAAGGAGAGTAATGGAATGATATAATAAATATATTAATTCATATAAAATTTAGTTAGATAAAAATTAACAATTTTGTTAATATTCCCCAACATTTATTCATCCCCACTCTCATTATTGAGTCTATCCTAAGTTTTCCTAATAATTGGTATCAAAAGGAGGTCTGTATCTATTGGTTTATCTACATAGATTTTTTTCTAGTTATTAATATTTGACACTCTTTCCAATATAAATAATGAGGATTAGTTTTTTTGAAGTTATTTTTTACTATATTTAATATTCCAGTCTTATAAAATACCAGGTTGAATATGATAAATAAAGAGAGACAAATGATAAAAAAAATTGTATCGCACTTCATATGAAATGTTTCTCCAAAAATATTGTTTTTAAGGAGAAGAAAAGGTGTTTGGTTCAACTACTAATATGTTTTATAGTCATTCTACATCAATGGGTTCAAGATACTAAAGTCATTAGTAGATATGTATCAATTCATGTCAAAACTATCTTCAATAACAACTACGAATCTATGGGAGTGGTCATATATAAATAGTTTTTTCTAATTATACATTAAATTATTTTCTTAATTATATTCCAAAATAATCAGTTTCTTTTGATGATAATTTTTATTAAATACTTTATGAATAAATCCCCAAACTTTAAAGTTAGGAAAAGAATATATATAAGGATTTTCATGAAAGGGTTTTAACTTGCACAATGCTCTTAAAGTAAGTCAAAGAAAAGAAATAAAATAATTAGGATCATAAAGAAACATGATCCATATTTGATGTGGGGAGTATAAATTCAAACCAAGGGAAGGGTTATACTACAAATGAATTTTAGAAAGAATTTTTTTCTCTTGAAGAAAAGCTTGCTATAAACAGTGTTCAAACTAATTTCAATGCCTGGTGAACAATATATCTTGACACACTATTGTATGAAAATATAATTTACATAATGAGTATTTTGAAATAAATAATATGGAAAGTGAAGAAATATTAAAGTATATTTAAAATGGAAAATTCATTCTTAATATGAGATGCCTTTATCATGAAAATAAATTCGATAATTTAAAGACAACACAAGCTATATCATTACAAGAAGTTATTGGAATAATTATTACTACTACACAATGTTCCTAAGATAATTTCATTGATAAGAGACCTCTAAAATGTGACAATAATCCCATGATAACACTTTATGGTCCTTATAAATATGTAATAAAATAAAATGACCTATCTATATTAATTTAAAATAATTTCTATAAATATGTTTTATAGATAATTCAAATTTAAAATAAAAAATAGTACAAGTATGGGTAAATAAAAATATATATAATCCTACCTAAATTTCTATAATGGATAAAATAATGAATATGAAATTTGGACCTACAAGAGAAACTTGACCAGTGGCGGGAAATCCCAATAAAATAATTCTCTAAAATCTATAATTTTAAGACAAAATCCAATAGGGAAAATAAAATCATGGGTTCGGGGGCCTTTTGTTTCTATAATATATTTAGTCAATATTCATTGTATTTTTTGAACAATCCGTTTAATTATAAATATTATAGTAATCCCAGTTCTAGAATAATCAAGCTAGAGAAGAAGAAATATACATATATTAAGAGAAATTTTTCTACATCAAATATATTTGGAACACTTGATAATATATATGATGTTTGTAGAAATTGTGGAGATGAAAGTGGTACACGCTCATATAAGAATATATCAAATTATGGGAAATTAATATGACATGACTTGGTAATGAAAAATATCTTGTCTTGTTAGAAAATATGAAAATTGTATCAAGGAAAATTACTCATAAGAAGTTTCCAACGAAGGCTTCATTTTATTAAAGAAAAAACTTATAAAGGGTGTGTTCAAATATGATCAAAAAATATTTAAGTTGAGTAATATGTATCATGGAAAAATATCAATAACGGATGTAATTAAAGGACATGTGATGACTCAAATAAAACTATTAGTGGACCCAAATATATTTTAACAATATGGCCAGTACATTATGAAAACTCGTGAAACAAGAAAAAGAAAATTACAATATAAGATATGAACTTTCACATGAATAATTAAAATTTCATGAGATGCTAATAAATAACAACACACTTGTTAAATAGGTTATGTGTGGGAGATGTAAGTATGATGGTCATAATGCTACAACATGTCTCTCTAATCATTATGAATAAATATTTCCCTTAAAATAATTAAGAAAAAATTATCCCTGGAGATTTTTCAAAAGATTTGTTTTCCACAAAAATTAGAATAGGATGTGAGAAGATCTATGCTCCCTGAAATGTTCGTTATAAAAAATTGGTATACTAGCATGAAATATTAGAGCTACATGGTCAAAAAAAATCTCTCAAACTTACTATTCACATTAAGGATCATAAACCCCCCTACAATTCCCATATCTTTTTATGATTTATTTGTTCTAACAATGAAGTGAATTGAGTAGTGAATCATGATCTCATCAGCAGATCCTAAGAAGATAATAAGTTTATAAATCTATAAATCTACATGATCAATTCATCTTTTGGGTGTTTTCAAGATTTTAATCTTTAAGAATATATTATTTAGTTATTCCTCATTATAAAAATAATAATGAGTATCTCAATGAGTGAGATATTAGTGTATAATGAAGAAGAATCTATGATAATATTTATATTTCATTCAAATATGATTCTTTTGGAAAATTAAATTCATTAATAAGGTATGTTTTCTTAATCAATAATCACTGGTATTGGAAAAAATCACCTAAAGGGGGTAAATTGAATTTAACAATTACATAAATGTGTATGTATGAAGATGTTCTAAGAATATTGATAAATACTACTATGTTTTAATGATATAATTTGTGAGTTGAAGTGAGTGTTTGGAACTAAGTGGATATTTATGAAAAATATTTGACTCTATTGGTGACTATAATTTTCACTACCTAGTTTGGTTTCCACATCAATTGAATACAAATTATTTGACTTCTCATTTAATTTTGTCTCACATTATATTGAAAATGGGTATCCTTTTATCTTAATCAAATCATTTTGTTTTTTGCACCAAGCATGGCTCACAAAGACTTAGAGTGATATAATTAATGGAACACATCTTGAGAATTAATTGATACCATTTTCCCAATTACTCCGTATTTATTATAATTAGAGGAGGAGAAAGTTTTATTCAATTTTGATAATAACATGGGAATGTATGAATTAAGAGAGTACATATTGACATGTCAGTTTATGAGGGAATTGATAAAAAATAAAAACGAGGATATTGTTGATCACACTTTTTGTGTGTTGTATTTTATGTAAATATAAATTGAGTAACATTGATGTTTGATATTAATATTCTAAATAAAAATTATAATATTGAGGAATATTTCTATAATATATTAGGTATTCCAAATATTATTATTGGAAAATTAGATCCTAGGTTTGGGTCACATTGATTGTGTACATAGAATTTGGAAAGTGAATCCTGAAATAAGTGGTCTGATGATTTGATGAATTTCATCCAAATTTTGGATAATGGAAGAAGACCATGAAAATAATTATTTTCATGAATATATATTTATGTTTTTAAAGAGTGTTTCAATGAAATATTTGATAATTCCTTGATAAAACATTTTATTTATGGAATGAAACAATTTTAGATGTTGATATGGAAATTAAATTATGTGAATAGAATTCACTAATTCTTTTGTATAACATTTATTAAGAAATTTCCTATCATTTATCTAGCCAAAGAACAGATAAAACTTAACTTGAGGGGGGATAACTCAACCATGTAGGATAAAGCTTTGTATGAACAGTAGTGGTAGCTACTGTGTATAATAGATTAATAGTGACATCAAATACCAGTAGGTAAGTGATAATAGCTTGTACTGGGAATGGAAAAGAATGGTGGAGTCATATGTGTGTGGGGTGGAATGACGGTAGAGGAGAGTCCACCCAATATTGAATTATATTCTCAAAATTGGTAATAGAAGGATATAGGATGGGGTATTAGAAGTGAAATCCATCAATAGGCTTCCAAGGTTACAATCCCATATAATATTATCATTAATTTTAAAACATGTCACATACAATATTTAAATTACGTCATTACAAGTGAGGAGATTCCACATAAATCATCTTCAACCTTAATAGATTGCATATACATGCGAAGGATAATGGAATACCATGCCTTCTATGATCATGTAGGTATTTTAACCAAAATAATGTTAATCTTCAAAACTCTGCAAAATCATTTTTAGGATAAACCAAAAAAAATCATATATTATTCTAGTGTTGGAAATAGAAATTGACTAGGGATATTGTAACTGGTGTATCTACCATGAACATAAGAAAGAACCATAATTATAGGGATGAATAAATCACATATCATCCATGGGTTGATGTAGATATTATGTGACTTTCATGCTTCCTTACTAACATTGAAGCTTACATATGGTCCTTATGTGAGGCATGGATCTTCCATTCATATAATGTGGCTCCATGAGTATTGAGTTCATGGTTATTCTATGATAAGTCAAGTTGTATCCATGAATAATAGAACATCTATAAGGATGAAGATATTATGTGTCAAAAGTATTTGACCTTCTATGTTAGAATAAACCATGAGTAACTTCCAGGGTATGTTGGTCCATCCATCTAGTCATCAATATAATATGAGACTGTAACATGTTCGAGCAATATTATCAAGGGTTTGTGATCATCTATGAATGTTAAGAAACATTTTGTTAAGGGTAATTCAAAATAAAAATAAATTAATGTAATGATTATCCATATGCACTTACATTTGTATCTTTAAGATATCAAGAACTATTATTTGGTGATCATGGCACAAAATCATGTGGGTGATCGAAGTAGTGATTCATGAATGAAGTGTTACTTTAATCCATGAAAGTACAATGAGTTTAATTAAGGTAGTGAAATATGGATTAGTAACATCCCATCATGAAGGAATAGTTCATGCATACTATGCAAGCCTACCATTATAAAATATGACATGTCATAATCTAGTTTGCGAATGAAAATAAATAAGTCATGTTAATATTATTTGCATATAAAATCATGCTTCAAGTTATATACATTAAATTATTGTGAATGAGGAGAAAATATAAATATGATGAAATAAAGAGAGGTCATGTTTATTCCAATTCATGCATATTGAAGGTGTGATGGGTTTTAGGGATTTTTGATTGTAAATATGTATTTGAACTGATCAATTAATAAAGAAGATCTTGATGTACATACAGTGATTCTTGCAGTTGTTGGAGAAGATTTGAAATGATTTTAATGAAATCATTCACAATATTTTGATATATAATGAATGAAATTAGGTTTGAAATAATAACTATATATTTTTATGATGAAATTAATGAGACCAATTTTTTGAGTAGAAGATGAGGGTAAGAATTGTGGATTTAATTAATAGAAGATGTTGTTTTTCTAGGAGGAAATTAAGTACTATAATACATGGTAATTGAAATTATATATTTATGTGGTTTTATAAATACTATAATGAAGAAGATTTATAGGAGAAGATAAACAATGTTTTAGTTATTATTATTATTATATCAATATATTTCTTATTATCAAAGATGATTTTTTTTGAGGATATGATATGGAAATAGGATAAAATATTTTTTTGGTGTTAAATATGATAATATAGGGTCTTAAACATAGTTATTAATTTATATCACATAGAGTTGAATAATGTAGATAGGATCTAATGAAATACGTTATACACTAATTAAGAAATAGAGAAAAATAATAAATGAAGGGAATAAGTTCAAGGGTAATTCAAATAGACTAAATAAAGAAGAGGGAAGAAAAAAAGGAGTTGTGAAAATACATTACACATAAATAAAAATGGGAGAAAAAAGGAGGGTATTGTGAAAATATGTTTTCGTGGGAAGAATAAAAAAGGATGAGAACCACTTAAACATGTGGTTTTGATTAAATTGTTAACTATTATAAATAAAATAGGGGAATAAAAAGTTTTAAATTTATGATACTACGTAAGTAAGAGAATAATAGCAAAATAACATTACAACACAATTATATTCAACAAAATTAAGTTATGTTGGTGATCTCTATTAATGTTTCAAATGACTTTAAGAAATTGAATCTTGTATAAACATATTCTACAAAGATCTAGTGTTAAGATACATGTTATAATAGGTTATCACTAGTCTAGGGTCTCAATATTATTTTTCTCCCCACCCCTATTGAGTGTAAGATACAAAAATTAAAATTTATTAATTTTTCTGACCCACTATAATAGATATCTCATTATAGTGGGATATATGATTGGTTATTATTTCATAATTTCACCAAAGACTACACTTTCTTACTAAAAGGTGAAAATTTTAAATCTCTTATCAAACTTTTGTGTTTTTTAATAAGAAATGTAAATTTATATGAATAATAAAGTCAAGATCTTAACTAGTTCATGGGGTATAGGGATAAAAAGAATAAATTTTATTAGAAGTCCCCAACACTAATTCACTCATATCCCCCTTTCAATGTTGAGTGTTTTAAATCTGTTCTTAACAAATAGACTGACTAATATCCTTAAAACTCTCCTCCCCATTACCTAAAGGTTTTTTTCATCTCAAAATATCTATTCTCGAACCCTTAAGGGGTTTTCCAGTGGATATTACCCAAGGAAGATGTATATGTTCTTACTTACCATTTTCAAGGTTATTTATTCTAAAACATCCTAAAAATATTTAATAAATTTATTAAAATAATGAAATTAGACTCTTTACTATACTGAAATATTTTTAAGTTAATGTTTAAACAATTTCTACCTTATTTTCATCCAGTGGAAAATGAATTTGCTGCTCATACATTTGAATGGTCCACTGTCTCCATAAAGATATAGGCTTCATTTTTTTGTCACCACCTATCAAGGATAGTTGTATAGATAGATATAATGAATATATATTTTATTAGAAAATAATTATGTTTTTAAGAGATAAAATATTATGTATCTTTCATTCATTCCATCCATTTAAAAATGAAAATGTCACTCATGAGTATGTATGAACTACCCATATCCACGAGGTGACATAACTTATTTTTCATCCTCACCATACATGGATGATTATAAGAACATATATAATTAATAAATAATATATTTATGGAATTATTATGATTATAGATATAATAATACTATGATTTAAATTCATGGACCATAATCTTTGATTTGAAACACATATGGAAAATATACTCATTAACACCTGAATATTGATTATAATAAATAATTATAAATAAATTGGTGATTTGATATTATAATTTAATGATATATAGTAATTTTAATTTTAATATAGTTAACATATATATGTTTAATAAGTCAAAATTTATTATACATGAAGTTAAATAATGCAAAAATCTATTTAGTACTTTACGTAAGGGTTTGCGTTAATATCTCACTCTTTATAAATATTATTTCTGTTTGAGTTTCCATTGTGGTAAAATATATGGTTTTTCTCATTTAAAAATAAAATATTTTCTTCTCCTCCTATTAATTATATTTTTTCATGTCTTATAATCATTTTTATCATGTTCTTATTCAAAAATATTGAAATGATGTTTTTAAGAAAAACCAACTTAGTTTCTCTCCTTTTGGTTGGTAATCATTCTCTTCCATATCTAAATTCATAAAATTTTTCTTATAAAAGGTAATAATTAATTTTAAGTGATTGAAAATTTTATTTTTATAATACCATTTAATTTTTTATAAAATTATATATAAGTAATATTTTCAATCATTTTCAATGAGAATCACTTTTTATTTTTTAGAAAAATAAGAAAATATTGCCTTTAAATGTTTATGACATTGATGAATATTCATGATATCATATTATTTTATATCATGAATATTATTTTACAAGTTTTATTGTTTTTAAAAAGATAATACTATTTCCTTTCTTTGTAATTTTTAGTTATTAAAGTTAACAAATGAAATGTATGTTTTCTATTGTTTTTAAATGCCTATTTCTAATGATTTGGTAAAATGAATTTTCATCTATGTCAACATCGTATAAATATTAATGTGGTACACTAGGAATATTATCTTATGATACCATACATATCCTTCATGATGATTCATTATGATGATTTCTTTTTAATGAAGATTCATGAAACCCATTACTTTTTAAGGGTTAAATAAATTATGAAGGAATAATTATTGGTTATATGTTCTTGTGGAATATATAATACTGAATTATTATTATGTAAATGATAGGTATTTTATATCCCTCTAATGCAATGGGTAATGTTTTATATATCATGAACTCAAAAGGGTGCATAAGAGGTTAACTTATGCTCAATAGGGTTCATGGGTGGTTGGATCAATCCCATCACGGTACACAAGCGGTTTACCCAATCCAAAGAAGGTATATGGGTAGTTTTCCCAATCGTACAACATAATTAATTTCATATTTAGTAGAGTTTCCATATAATATATATTTGAATAGTAATGAAGACTAACCCTAATCAACTAGATGACTCTATCCACTATGATTGTCTTTTAAGTGATTCTTGACGAAGGAAATAATAATCTATTATTATATTTATTCTAAAAATTTATTCCAAAAAACATATTTATTATGCTTATGAATACTCTCGTGGATCATAATTTATTATTGATGAATTTTCACTCTTATGACTGGTGTATATTATTATGAAAATGACTTATTCTATGACTTGTGTTTTATGTTTTATGAATTATTAGTTATGATCTTGTATGTTGTGATTATATTTTCATATACTTAAGATTATCTTATTCTCATTTATTATCATTGATTAAAATATTATATGTTTAACCTTAATAGAAATATAATATCACAATTTCTTATGTTTCCTTTCAATGTGTTATAATGAAATATTTTATGTAGGGAATGTGAAAGACGTATACTATGAAAGGATAAATTTTTGTGAGATGTTAAAGATAATTCTTATAATAATTTAATAATGTATCAAGTCTCCATAGAGACTAAACCATAATAGTTTTGTGGTGTTCATTATCATATTATTTATTGAATATTAATTTGAAATTATATAATATTTCTCTTAGTGATTCTTGGTTTTCCTCAAAAGATCTAAGCCTATGACTACCCCATTTGCCAAAAAATTTATATCCAAACTGAAAGTACAATGAATAGAAGATGAGGATAAATATATAGAATAGGTTTTTTATTGATCAGTTTC
Source organism: Viscum album (assembly GCA_963277665.1). NCBI lineage: Eukaryota > Viridiplantae > Streptophyta > Magnoliopsida > Santalales > Viscaceae > Viscum > Viscum album. Next base: position 1,286,795,141 of record OY728141.1, read on the forward strand.
TAGAAGATTGATGTATGTCATGGTTTTTATAATGCTATATATTTTTCTTATACTGTGAGTTGTTATAATATTTCTGGTGAATCTTGTAAAGGATAATTGGAAAGATATTAATGGGATCTTTTGGTTTATAAAATATTTAGAATAACTATAATTTTTTTCCATAATGGATAAAAAATTATAAGGTTATGCTAATAAAAACAATTTTTGGGGATTTAGATGCATGGAAGAGTTCTACGAGCGTTGTGTTTACCAATATAAAAATTAATATGAGTTTGATGTATCTACTATAACCTATAGTTTTACTATCAACCACATAATATTAGTACATTGTAGAATAAAATAGGGAAGGAGTTAATATAGGTAAAGGGTTTATTGAAGGAACATGATGGTAATTAGGTAATAGAACAATATTCTAGGATAGTTAGAGTGTGATCTATATAATAAAGAATATGTTGTTTCACTCATGAATGAAACACATTCAACTAAAGTATCAATTCATTTATAAGAATTTATAATGAAGTGTTAGATCTTTTAAAGGTTAGTGGGATTAAAAATATAGTATCTATGAATCCAATGTCCAAAGTCTAAGAAATTCTATGGTGGTGTTGTTACTTACTAGGAAATGAATGATTGAATGAAGGATTAGAGGATCATTTTACCTAAGAAAATAAATTTAGGAACAAAAGAGGTTACCAAGTGACCGGTAAGTCTATTGTTAGGTGGAATCACTGAATGAAGTATTCATTATGGATTTTTTTAATAAATTATTCAATAAACTTTCTATTTTTATAAAATAATTACTTTTGATATGAGAAATTCTAGAATACATAGCATGACAAAAAAGAGTAAGAATCAATAAATCTTAGTGGAAGTGGAATATGAAAATTGGTTAACTGGAAGATGTATGGTCTAGGAGAATTGACCAAAGTATATCAGAGGAACAAGTCATCCCATATAATAATAATAATTATCAATAGTCACTTAGTAAATGTTTTTCATGGTGTGAAAATATTATATGTCCATATAACCTTCTAAACTAGAAGGACTCAACTATAAATTTATGGGTTTGTTTATATGGTTATTAGTGTTTTTGATACAATACAATTCACCCTATGATTCTATTTTTCTTATAATATTAATTACAAAATTATTTATCCCTTCCATAGAGTCAAGAAAGTTCAAAACCATATAAATTCATTATTTTTGTCTTGAAAATGGGTAAGTTTTTTTAATTATATGTTGATACATTCTATAAGTCATTATTAATAGGTCAATGTGACTAAAAGGAATAATTTAGAGCCTGGTTTTATTTTTCATACATTGGCATTAGGAGTGAAGTAGCATGGAACTTCTGACCTTGATCTTAATTTTATGTTCTGAAAGGGAATTCAATAATTTTTGGTTAAGTCACAACATTCCCATTATACAAAAATATAAATTACTCTACTTAAAATACATCAATTTTTTTCAGTTTACTTTTTCAATTATGTATAGTGATTTTATAAAATTTACATTTTAGTTAACTTAACTATAGAGTTAATATCATTGGAATTTTGTGACTTCTATATATAATTATTTTAGATTATAAAACCAAAAGTAATCATTTATATTCCATATAATATAGAATAAATCAACGTATCCACAATTTTAACATCAAGCTTTAAGTTCTTATTTTCATCTTCATTGAAGGAAAATATTATTTTAATAGAAATAGTAATTTCATGAAAACACAATAAAATCCTATATTCTAATGGATTTTAAATATTTTATTCCTAAATTTGTTTTTGAGTATTGGTTTTTATTTTGGAAGAAATGATGATGAAATAAATCATATTATTATTGAATAAGATTTGGATAGTGTATAGGGTGTGTTAATATATTTTTAGGGATGGGAATCAATAAAACATATTTTGATGACTTATACAAAGTTGTGGAATATGATGAAGTTTATTGAGAAAATGGTTATGATTTGGAAATGATATAATAGGGTAATATGTTGAAGTATTTTTCCAAAACAACAATGGGATATGATGTGGTCAATTTCATTTCAAGGTAAAGTGTTTTCAAAGTCTATAATTAACTGGAATGAATTACATTGAACCTGAGTTGTCTCTCCACTCACCCAAGATGTGTTGACCCTAATATGTTATGTTTTAGAAAAGCATCAATGGATAAATAACCATCTATTGGGTAAGCATCACTTTGATAGAATCATCTATAAATTTAAATTTTTATTAATCATTTGAAATATAAAAAATAAATGATGAATATATGATATATAATAAAAAATACAATATAATTTCATATAGTATAAATAGTCTAATATATTTATATGGAAAATTTTAAAATAATTCATGAGAACTTTGTGGTTTATGTATAACATAAAAATACAAAAAAAACCCATCACTATAGTCCAAGCGGGTTTGTATCCTTACAATCAACAACCCAATGAGTGAAACCATCATTATACCTAAATTACAAAAAAATACAGCATAAATGCATATAAACCAAAGACCGAATTCAGGGGTTAGCATCTATACATTCCCAGTTGGTTCTCCCAAAACAAATTCAATTTGAAAATTAGTATTTCTAAACTATAATTCTTATTTTAAATAAAACAATAGAATTTAGATGAAAAACATGTTTCCATTTATTTAAATTATATTTTATTTAAAGAAAAATAAATGACTCAATTTTATTACAAAATCTTATGTATTATATGAAATAAATGATATCCCTCAGACTCTCATTCTATTTTAATTTATATTCATCAATTTCTAAAGGATTATCATGAACATTGAGTTTATTATATTATCTTTATTAGATAAAATTTATAGTGATACTTCATATATCCTTACCACTCCCATTATGTATATTTTGAATGTTTTTTCAAGCATGAAAGCTTCTCTAATTACAATAAAATGCATTAACATTATATGAAAATGGAATATAACCAAAATTAAATTATGAACCATATATGTTTTAAGTATTCCTATAATTAAATACATGGTTATGTTTACCAATTTTTACAAAGGGGTAATGGTTGATCATCCCCTTATAATTATGTCATTCAACTTTAACATTCTAGCATTCCAAGCATCAAGATACCTATTTTTCAATCTCCCGTTTCATTTTTTTCACCAGAAATGTTTCTTATGATATATATAAATCTATTTAATTCATTATAAAATATATAATTATGAAATATTTATATCTTCCAATAAATCATTCTATATTTATAGTTTTGGTGGTACACATACAAACTTTCAAAATCTAATGGCTTTGTTATTTTTATAGTTGAAATCATGTAATTTACCCCACCTTCTTATATTGTGTTGTATCCTTATGTTGAGCCTCGTTGATATTCACATGTATGTATAGTTTATATATCATTTGGTAAAGATATTATTATTTTCTCTTCTTTAATGATTTCAAGTTATATCCTTTGAAATCACATGAGTATTGAGTCATTTTCAATCCTCAACATGTACGAAGTATCATGATCATTCCTACTCAGATCAATATCTACATTATTTTCCTTCCCATAGTGGTAATGTACTATGAAATTACAGTCCTTATTTTGTTAAAATTGCATCCTTTATCACATGTTCAACTCTTTTATTGTGTTTAAATACTTTAAAATATTTTTTAGTATAGATTTTAGAATTTTAGCAATTAAGATAATGCTACAAAATTTTCATTAAAATGAAAACTATCACCAAATCTAGATCATTCATTGGATAATTTTTATCATGATACTTTAATTTAAATGACTTATAATCTATTAACATTTCATTTTTCATATGGGAACATCATATACCTTTTAACTAAGCATTTCTATATATTACAAACACTTCACTACTATAGTGTTATTAATAAAAATTCATGGTGACCAATCTATTCTTATTCTCCCTGATGGTTTCCTCACAATCTTTTAACCAGAATAAATTTACTTCTCTTCAATGTAAACATGGTTTTATGATTGGTAAATCAAGAGAAATTGCTCAAAAATAATTAATTGTGTCCATATAATCTAAAAAACGTCATATCTCTCTCATGGTGGTTGGTATCAGCCATTCTTCAGTCACTTCTATCTTTAATGGATCTGTAGACACCTGAAATCTTATGATTGCATGACCCAAGAAGGATTTTTTAATCTATAATTCACACTTATTAAACATGGAATATAATTTCTCATTTTAATGTGTCTTTATCACAATCATTAAATGTTCTTCATGTTTATTCTTTCAAATATAATATATGAAAAATCGTCAATAAAATATACCTTCATCTTTTTAAGTTAATGTCTAATTATTCTATTCATAAAATAAAGAAATATTTCAAGGTAATTTGAGAGTCCAAATAGAATTACTATGAAATCATAATATCCATTTCATGTTCAAAAATCTATCATGGTTTTATATATAATATTTACCGATATTTGATTGTATAAATATTGAATATAATAAATTAATAAATATTTAACTCTTATAAAATGATTAAAAATGTAAATTTAAGGATTAAGATACTTGTTCTTGATAATGATATTTTATGCTTATAATAATATATGAATAGAAGCATTGATAAATCCTTATTTTGGACATAGATTATTGGTTCACCCCATGGTGGAGTAGAAATTTATTCTATAATTCAACCATATCAATGGGGTCTATTATGTAAGGACTATTTGATATGGGAGAAGAAATATGCATGAGTTAAATTGAAAACTCAACATCACGTTAAAGGGGAAGACCAAATATATCTTCAAAAATTACTACAACATATTCTTATAGAATAGGCATATATCTAATGAATACATATTACCCAAACAATTTGACATGAATATCCCTCATTATTGAGTATCAAGACTCATATTAATGGGTTCACTAATATAGGTAGTTAAAATCATTATTGTATTGGTATTTAATGAAAGGATGATTAGGGATGTCAAATGAGATTTCCTTATCCTGGGAATTCATATGAACTCTATATAAAGAGAGTCATTATATGCCCAATATCATATCGAATTCTACAAAAATATATTCTTATAGAAGATGCATGTCTCCAATTTTTATGTATTCCCTAATGATTTGAGATGAATATCCCTAGTTATTGAGTATCAAGATCTATATTATGGGGTTCACTTCTAGGTGTGGTTCAAAATCATCCTTTCATTGGTATTTGATTATAGGATTATTAGGGATGTGAAATAAGGTTTCATAGTCTTGATAATTGATATGAACTCTATGTAAAGATATTCATTCTATGCCCAAAACCATATCAAATTCTATTAAGTATATGATAAATTAATGTGTAGGAAGTATCCTCTCACAATCCTTAGTCAAATAAGATTTATATTCCTTGGAGGAAATCAATTAATTACTTTGTATTTTCACCAATCACTAAATATCCATTTTTAAGGGGTAAATCATTGTTTATATAAATATTATATGATGTTAATCCATAAAATTAACTTGAATCCAATAATATATTTATAAAACTAGAGCCAAGATTTTTATACCTTTCACTACTTCATTATCTTGATTTATATCAGTGGTAGTGAACACCTTGTATTTTCATTATTCCCTTGGACTTATATGTTTTTGGGATTTATTTTGATTGAAAGATCTTGTATTAGTTCATAAATTTTTATAATTCCAAAAATCCTTACGTTTGAAACATTAATGTATGGGGGTTTAATATATTTCACCATTTTCTACCCAATTTAATTATTCATCCTCCTCGCCCATGCTCAAAAGACATGAGCATAATAGTAACCCTTCCAACACTTCAAGTATTTCTATAATCCATTGAATCATTTTCTTGGTTGATTACTGTTAGGTTTTTTCCATGTAGACAATTGGAATTTCTTTCCTCCAAGATATTTTCAATCTAAATTTACATGAATCTCAATCTTCTATTTATTATCCCCATACTAATGAATGTATTCAGTTTCCATTTACACCTTACTCACAAATCAAACAATTTATATGTAGCTACCAAATTCTCTTATAACTATTCCTTTTTGATGTCTTTAATTTATACCAATAAGGGATTATTTGATATTAATTTTGGATTCTTTAATAAAATTGGATTTGAACATCATGAATCTCATAAAAAATCATTAGTACCAACTAATTTATCCTCCTTTCATATAAGTACTAGGAAATCTCTCTCTATATTTCATCCAATATTTCATATAAAATATTTAGTGAATAATAATTTATTGAATTCATCGAATCCCATAGAATAAACTTATTCATTCTTCATAATATTTTCAATAAAAGTATTCCATTATTAATACTCTATTTATATATGATAAGCAGATAAAATTACTTTGTACTGGGTTGATCATTATATGACTTAAAATAAAATCTCTATTTTTCGATCCATTGCTCATAAATTCATGGGTCATAAAACCCAATAACAAATCATTTAAATTGACGTAAAAAGGAATTAATAGAAATTATATATTTCATTGGTGTTTTTGGGATCTCAACATGGTTTTAATCACTATTTATATCTTGTGATATTTGATTGTCCATCTATATCACACCCTCAATTTTAGGAAATAATATTCAATTTAATCTGATTTCATTGAGAGATTTTACTACAAACAATACAATGTGTAAAAGAACCCTGATATACTATTTAAATATTATTTAATGAGAATATTATAAACAAATCATTAAATTAGAGGATATGAATATGAATATCTAATTCAGAATATATATATATATATATATATATTGATAATTCCAATGTAAATAATGACTTAATTTTTATTAAAGTCATTTTATTATTCAAAAATTTACATGCATGAAAAAATATTTTTATTTCCTTTGTCATAAAATATCATTATTAATATCTATAAATTTTATAAAATGAAAATTCATTTTGGAATTATGAATATTAAAATAATATTATGATAATTTCTGAAAATTCTCTAAAAAAGATTGATTTTCCAGTGAATATTTAAAAATACTATTTATCATTGAAAATATTAGTTTTTGGGAATATAAAAAGTTTTTTTTAAATGGATAAAATTAAAATTAGTTTCTTTATATTTAAAAAATAAAAATCAATTTCATTAGAGTTGATTGTATATTTGAATTTATTATAAAAAAATTATTAAATAAAAAGTGTATTTTCCTGAAAAGTTGTATTTATATGCACAATTTTTGATATTATTAAAATAAATTGGTCACTATTGATAAATAATTTTAATAAAATATATATATTATATGATAAATACAATTTTATAATGTTCATCTAATATTTTTCTAGTCATGGGATAAGAATTAACCTTGAATTAGGCATAAAAATAAATTTTTATAAAAGTTATTTTCATCAAGTTTTAATATTTATTTTAAAATTAATTTAATCTAGTTATAGGTGTTTACTTTGAAAAAAAAGATTCTATATTTTTATTCAGGATGATCAAATTTTGTAAGTATTCCTCTTTAATTTTTGGGTAATACGAATAGTAACCATCATAAAATTTATTGCATCAGTAAAGGGTAAATCAAGTTCATTTAGGTTGAAACTATGTGATATGGCCGTAATTTTTCATAATAATTCTTATTGTATTAATTAAAATATAGAATTATCACCTTAGTCTCAAAATGGATATCTTAAATGGACACATTTCCATGACAATTTCCTATATAATATTTAATGTAAATTAAGTTACAAAATGTCACTCTCATTGTTTTTAAACTCTCTTATATCTCCACAAAGGGATAAAAAAAGTACTCAATGAACATAATTATATTTTTTAATATTACTGAAATTATTTTTTTATATATATTTATCTTTAATTTTTATAAATTATATAATTACCTTAAATTCTTGTGAAATACTAATATAATATTTATTCAATAAAAAAACGAAATAAATGAGATTAAAAATATTAAAAATGATATAGCACTAATTATTTAATTTATCAGAAGAATTTTTAGATATATAAAAAATATTTTGGAGTTTTGGAAGAATTTTATTATAATACTCCATTTTTATTGATGTATTTTATATCCAATTAAATTAATAGTGTTAAAAATGATATTAATGATATTTTATTATAAATAATATTTTATTAAATGATATAAGAATAAAATCAATCATAGATTCATACAAATGAATGGTATATGGTTTTAAACCTTCACCATGTTCAATTTATGGATTGTTTGTCATTTTATAGTATCATTGTTGTCCCTTAAATTTTTAAAAACTATAATATTATGGTAATTGTTAATATGGTTAATGAAGGGTCAAAACAAAAAGATAATTGAAAAATGTGATGAAAACATGCCCAAATATTATTTTATATGATTATTTCAACTCATGTGAATATTATTATTTAATATTATCTATTTGGATCCATTTTGTGGTTATAATTAATATAAATTAATTTAATGTTGTTAGAAGCTCCAAGAGATATCCTACCCTCAATTATAAAGGGATCTCATCATTTCCCTTCTTCAAAACACAATGATCCTTTTGTATTGACCAAAATCTTTCAAGTTATCTTCTTATATCCCCTAACCACATTTTTTATGTGATTTTCATCACTAAATATCAACCATTTATCACTTATGATGAGATCTAAAGATGTTATTTCAAAGAATAGGTAATCGCCTTAACCAATCAATCATTTTTTTCAAATCTTATTACCGATAAATATGTTATATTATAAAAAATAAGCTCAGTATCATAATTTAAAAAAATCCATTAGGAAACTTTTTTATTCACTGACATTCCATCAAATGGGAAGTGAAAATATCACTCGTGCGTACATAAGGATTACCCTCTCCATGTAGCAATACAATTCACTTCATGAAACTGTCTTTTATGGGTGTTAATTTTGATGGGTTTGATATTTATATATTATAATTATGGAATAATTATAATTTTTGAATGATAATATCATATCTGCATTATTAAATCCCAAAATGTTGGAAAATTATAACATCGCTCGTTCATACATGTGGACTACCACCTCCCCAAAGCAATGTGATCCGTTTTTCATTTACATTTTACTTAAATGGTATTAAGGATGTATTTAATAAATATATATGAAAAATATTATATTATAATTATTCTATAAATTATTTTTATTATTTACACTAATTTTATTTCATCTGTTGAAAAATGAAAACAGCGTTCACGCGTACATAGGACCTACCGTCTCTATGAACAGAGTAATTAATTTTTCTATCTCATCTATTATTAATGACTCTAAACATGTAAATAATTCATATATAAGATACTTATATCATGATTAAAATTATGAATAATATTTAACCATGAATATAATATAAGGCCCAAAACCACCAAACTAGAACATACATGAAAAATGAAGTAGATATCACCCTAAATAATTATTTTAATTATTAACTATTAGCATACAGGTGGTAAAAGATTATATATAAATAATATATTTTAAATAATATATATATATGTGTGTGTGTTTGTTTTTGTGGTTATGTATTATATTAATAATTAATAAAAAATTATTATACATGATTTTTTGATGCATAAAATGTAAGTCAGACCTAAGGAAAGGGATTTTTGTCTCAAAATTATTTCAATATAGAACAGTCCTTATACACTGCTTGTTTATTTTGTGTGGTGTATATTCTAAAACAAAATATATTTTATGAATATTAACAAGAATATTATGGGCCACATTAATCCATATAATAGTATTTCCTTAATGGGAATTATGATTCATAAGTTACCAAAGCCATAAACCTTTTTTGTTATAATCTCATTATTTATTCAGATTTTTTAGAGTTTTTTTTTCTAATGATGATATAAAATTATCTACCACTTAAGAAAAAGATTAATTTTATTCTAATTTGGTTACTTTATGAGAATACAATTTTTCCATTCATTTTACTCATCTTAATTACTAATTATACCGAAATTGTTTTTAAGTAAAATTGTCTTTATTTCTATCTTCAATCAAAAAACAATTTCCATAAATATATATGATATCTATAAATATTTTAATAAATGATTTTAGTAATAAATTAAGATTATTTAATTTCATTTTTAACCATTTTTTAATTTTTACAAAAAAAATTAAGAGGAATATTCTTATTGTTTTTTGAAGAACATTCATTTCAAATTTTTCTATATAGGATTGAATGGAATGCTTTATTTTAACATATATGGGAAGAATGGAATTTTATACCATCATGAACAATAAATTTTTTGAATATACCATTATTTAATTCGAAAATTATTTTCAAATAAAACATTTCCTTAGTAATTATGAATTTTTATTTAAAAAAAGGTAATTTCAAAGAGAAAATTTATTTTTTCCTCAAGAAATGTTACAATTAGTCTTTAAAATTAATTTTCCATATAAAATGTCATCTTTTATGTTAATTATGTTTTACTGGGTATATGATCCAATGATACAATTATTATACTTTATCTATATGGTTAATTTTTATGTTGATGAGATGTTTTTGAAACCTAATTATTTTCTAGGGGTTATGTTATAGTGAACTGATGAAATGTTTATGGTGCCCATTTTATTTTCATGAGTTATGATTAGGTGATATGATGAATTATTTATGAACCTGTGGAATAAATTTGTATATTTTTCTTCATGTGATGGTGGGTATATTATAACCATGGAAAATGGTTAACTTATAACCAAGGATAGTGGTTACATTATAACAAAGTATGGAGGTCACATTATAACCAAGGATTTGTGGGAACTATATCTCTCTCCAATTCATTGGTTAATGATTGATATATCCTGATATAAATAATACTGGAGTGGATTGTGAACACATTTTAGTAAGAGACATTATCCACTATGATATTATTGGTAGTGAAACATGACTACTACAATGGTTTGGGGAGTGAACTCAATGAACTATGTTAGTCTAGAAATCATCCTTGAATACTAAGGAGATGAATTTCTATTCGTATGTGCATGCCATAATTCCATGTATTAGTCCAATTTTATGCTTCCATGGATTATATATTTTAATTATTTTATGGTTCATGTCTTAAGTACTATTAATATTTATGTTATGGCTCCAGATTATAATTTATGACATGAAAGGCATTCTTTTAATATTGTATACTCTTGTTATAATAAACTAATGTTTTGTTTATACTCAAGTGATCATTGATATATCCCTTATTTACCCTTACTAATAATCTTTTCTCACCCATCATTATATTTAATATCACCAGGTTATGAAAAAATGTACTAAATATGATATTCCTAAAAAATTGATAGTAATGAAGATCTTAGATTGATATGATGTATATATTTCATGAACAAGTTATTTTTGTGTCTATGTTTCCAAAGTCTCTAGAACTATATGATTATGGTGTGGATTAGTATATTTTTTAATGAATATTAATATATTAAGATGTGATATCTATGAATGAAAAGTTATTTTCACAATAATTGTTATTAGAGAAAGGATTAGTTAACCTTTGGAAACTAGGATAAGATAACTTTACTGAGAACCCTGGGGATAAATGTAAGTATATGATAAAATCATAATGTTTTGGTAAAAATATTGAATGAAATAGGATAAACCTAAGGTGTCATAAATTGTTTTTGAATATTTAAAAAAAATTAAAATTATTTTTAGTACTATTTTTTTCCCAGTATGATTATTCTTACTCACATTATGATTTCTGGTTTTAGTCAATAGAGTTTACTAGAAAGAATATTTTTAAATGTGAGGGTGAAGGAAATTATTTTCCTCATGAGTAATCAAGTGAAATAATAAATTGAATGTGTAAAATTGTGATTATACCTAGTCAATTATACCATTATATGATTAAAAATATCAACTTTGGTGAGTTTTGCGGAATCACTTAAAAACAGAATGATAAAATTTCATAAAGACAATTGGGGAAAGATGATTCAGCTTCCAACATGTCAAGAATGTGAGAATAAGAACTCTTGTGAATGTTTTAGAGGAATGGGAAGATATTTTTATTGCGTAAGAGGGCACAAAGTATATAAATTACAAGAAAAAAATGACAAGTTAAGTTAATATAATTGATGGAATATTATGTATATCTAAAATTAATATATTCAAATTCCCCCTTTTTCTTGATATATTAAGTCCAATTAAATGAATGGTGTTAAAAATTATCTTCATGATATTTTATAATAAATAAAATTTTATTAAATTATATAAAGTTAATAAAAATATTGTATTAATCCAAATAAATGGAACATTGTTTTAAACATCAAACCTATCCCTTTTATCGTTTGTTTTTTATTTTATAGTAACATTATTTTCCCTTAATGTTTTTATATCTATAATAGTACGACAACTATAAAAAGCATTGATGAATTTTTAAAAAGATTTTAAGGACAAAAATGTGATTTAAAATTGTTAAAATTATATTGGATAAAAGAGTTTAGAATTACAATTATCTTATAATAAAATATTATAAATTTGGATCCATTTGGACATCAAAATTAATTTATATTAATTTAATATTTTAAAAAATTCCATAAGTGCCCCTCACCTCAATTAGAAAATGGAACATATCCTTTCTATTATTAAGAACACTTGGAGACTTATATAAAAAAAAATCTATGACAAGTAATCTTATCCACTCACCTTTACATATTCTATATGTGTTGTTCTTCCTAAAATACCAAACCTATATCCTTTAAGGGGAGATATAATGGAGTTATTTGAGAGAAGAGGTAATCACCTTAACCGGTCAATTTTTATATAATTATTCTATTAACTATAATAAATATGATATATTTTTAATAAAATAACAACATAAGTATTATCAATGCACTAACATACTATTCTGATTTTTAAACCACCTTTATTCACCATATTTTCATCAAATGGGAAGAGAAAATATCACCCATTCATACATATGACATACCATCTACACATAGTGATAAAATTATTTTTTCATCGTGGTATTTTTTGGATGGGAATTATTATTGGTTTAATGTATATAGATGATAATTGTGATATTATTATACTTTTTTAATCATAATATCATATCCACCTTCTTACATTATAAACATTAGAAAATAATAATTTTGATCGTGCGTACTTGTAGACTACCACCTCCATAAAGTATTGTGATCCTTTTTTCATTTCCATTTTACATGTATATGAATAAGGATGGATAAAATAAATATATATTATATAAATATGATATAATAATTAGTTTTTTATGGTGATGTACTATTTAAAATATTTTTCTTTCTATCTATTGAAAAATGACAATAGAGTTCATGCGTACGTACGACATACCATCTCCATGAGCAATGCAATTCTTTCTTCTACCTATATATTTTATGAATGCCAAAAACATGTATATAATGAAAATAAATTATATTAATATAATTATTAACACTCTATATATAATTTAATGGTTACCAAAATACAAGGACCAAAACAACCGAACCAAAACATACATGAAAAAACGAAGCAGATATTACCCAGAACTGTGATTTTAGAATATAAATGTTAATGAATGAGTGGTAAAAGGTTATAAGTAATTATTAAATGGTATTATGTATATGATAATTTCTTGTTTGATATATTTATAATAATTGTAAATTTATTACACATGATGTTACAACCTATACGAAGGAAGTGAGGCCAAAGGTAAATGATTTTCATCGCACGTTAATTTATGTGGGACACATGCCTTATAAACCAATTTTTTATTTTGGGTGTTATGTTTACTACCCATGAATGTATCTTATAATTCTTATAATGAATATTATGGGATGAAAAAATCTATATAAGTTTTTTCATTTAGGGGGAATATAATTCAAAAAACAAATTAGTTAGGGTTTTATTTCAAAGTCTCATTGTTTGTGTTGCTAATAGTCACTTGGACATGAGGGCTTTATGGAGGCACATAAAGGATATATCCAGTGTAATCATGGATTCATGGGACATCCTTGGATACTTCAACTCAAATCTTTATGCAGATGAAAAAATCAATCTATTTTTTAACACCACATCAATCAGTGAATTTAGTGCCTGTGTAGAGGAGGCCATGCTAACTGATGTCAACCTTATTAGATCCAAATTGACATGGTAGAGGAGGGACATATGTTTTATGAGGGTGAGTAGAATTGACAAGAATTTTTTAAATGATTCGTTGATTGTGTTTTGGAGATCTATATCCTCTGTTACCCTAGAAAATTATAATTATGACCACCACCACATCTCGGTATGCATTTTGGGAAGTGGGGAAAGGCAACCTATTCTATTCAGATTTATTAATGCATGGGATGATCACCTTGAGTGCTCAAGAATCATCCAAGAATACTGGGCTTCAGTTAAATACATTGTTAATCCTCTGACCTACATCTCTAAGCTTAAAGTGCTCAAGAAAAAATTAATTTTATGAAGTAAAGTGATGTTGAGCTCACTTGATGCTGAAATTAATACCATAGAGTGTTGTTGTCATGACCTCAAATAATCAGTTACTAAGAACAATTTATTTGGTGGCACTACCTAGGAATTTGTAATGACTTGAAAACTACAAAGACTCATCATGCATAGGGACAACATTAAAAAGGAACTCTTCAAAATCAGGTGGCTCAGTGAGGGAGATAGAAACACTATGTTCTTCAATTATCATTAGATAATTCAAGGGGGAAATAGGACCCTATCAATACATAAATATGGAGATTGAATATTGGTGTAAATACATGAGTTATATAATAAATTTTTATTTTTTATTTGAATCTATTCAATAGACTACTATGAAATGTGATGTCAAGGGAGAACATCATCCCTAAAATAATTTCTGAGGAGGAGAAATTTTTTCTCACCTCTACACCTCTAGATATTGAAATTAAGGAAGTAGTTTTTGGTTTGAAGAATGAATATTCTCCTCAACCAGATGGGTTAACCAATAAATTCTTCTAATCATATTTGGATGTCATGTATAATGATGTAAGAAAGTTTTTCAAGCATTTTTTCAGAGCTAGTTCCTTATCACAAGGATTTAATTCTCATTTGATCACCTCAATCCCAAAAATGGATAATTCCCAAGATATAATTCATTTTATTACAGTGTTCCTTGTCAACGTAATTCATAAAATTTTTACAAAGATCCTTGGTAGGAGGATTTATCAGGTTACAGATAGAATCATCTCATGGAATTAATTTGGATTTGTAAAGGTAAGAAACATATATGATTTTCTACTCACCACCTTATAGTGCATTAGTCTTCTCAGAAAACATGTTCAAGGAGTCAATATTTCCTAGAAAATTGGCAACAAGAAAGATTGGGACACAATGTATTATGGATTCATTGGAAATGTGCTTCATAGTTTTGGCTTCAACATGAGGTTTATTTTTTGGATAAAATCTTTATATGAGCCTACCTATATATCCATATTCATTAATGGATCCTCGAAAGGTTATTTTAAATTCCCCAGGGAATTGTGGTTGGGTGGTCCCTTTTTAGCTGTTATATTTTATATTATAGAGGACTATCTTAGCAGGACTCTTCTCCACATGGTGGAAAAGTGTAAATTGACAACTATAAAGCAATTAGAGGTATCTCTACCCCTTCAAAACATTTCATTGATGATGTCATAATCATTTTTTCTAGGGGAAGAATAAAAACATCAACAACATTAAAATCTACCTTCTTTATTATGAAAATGTATCATGTTAATAATTAATTAAATAATGTATATCATTTATTTTGGAATGAATTTTTCAGCTTAAATAATGGATTGTGTCATCAATGAAATGGGAATAAGATATGGGTATTTACCCTTCATTTACATGGGAGTTACCAGGTTCTAGTTCAGGATGTGTGCTTCTTAATTTCTATTATCTTGAGTCAAATTATAAGAACTCTTACCTCATGTAAGGGAAATCACATTCAATGGTAAGATGGATTTTCCTTGTAAAACTTGTGGTGGTCTTGATACTGGTTTATTAATTTATGGTGTACTTATGGCCCGCCACTATTATTAATGAAATCAACACTATGATGAGTAACTTTATCTCGAGTGGAATAATTATGAATAGGAAAATCATCACCGCCTCTTGGAAAAAATGTTGCATTCCCCATCCACTAGGAGGCCTTAGCATAAAAAAATATGGTGTTTTTTTTATCAGGACATAAAATCCTTGTTCCTGTGGCAGTTAATTAATAATAAAACTGCCTCCTTGGGAATCCTTAGGTCATTTTTCCTTACTAAGCTCATTCTAGGAAGTCTATGATATTTGGAATCCTCCATCTAGTAGGTTTACGATCGGTCTTCCAAAATATTTATAGAAACTATTATTAATCATAATGATATACTTATATGGGAGAAATATTCTAGTGGGATTATTGACTACAAGATTCTCTACAATCAACGATTTCAAGGTGATCACAAATGCATTGGTTTTTTCCAAAAAAATGGTATCCTCCCTCCGGGTTCATCCTCCTCTAGCATCACTCTCGTAATAAAGTACTAGTGGTTAATAACCTTCAACTTGTTAGAATATATCTATGCTCTAAATTATTCCTGTTTCATCAGCATCATAAGGATATAAATAACCTCTTCTTGTGTTTCAAAACTGCCTCATCCCTATAGAATGTTCTTTTCAATATTTTTGAGCTTAAAACTTTTCAAAAAGATTTCATACAACACTTTTTAGCTGCTACTATTGGCATACAATAGTCCAAACATATCAATGTTCTTCTAAGGTTGGATTGTGCCAAATTAATTCACAATATATGTAGGGTTCAGAATAATCTCATTCACAAAAATATCTCTTTGAATAATCATTGGTATTTTGAAGACATTACCAAAGCTATGAAAAATTAAAATCCATAGCACATTTAAATCTGAAACAATTCAGTGGGAGATATTATCGTGCTGAGATGGTTGGAACTTGCTAGTAAGTTCCCTTGGACTCAAGGAACACTTTATGTTTTCTTTACCTCCCTCTTTGTTGGGTGGATAAAGTGAAATATTTACGGGGCCTCAAGGGCTAATCTGGTGTCATCATAATTTGGGATCATATTTAGAGATCATAATGGGGATGTTGTGGAGTTGTTTTATTTCTCTTGTGGTCATGTCACTCCACAATAAGTGGAGATGTTGGGCCTCATTAGGGCAGTTGACCTCTCATGTTAAAGTAGTTGGAATAACATAGGGTTCAAGTGTGACTCCACCATAGTTGTTCAAGATGTCAGGATGGTAACGATATATCTATCATGGAAGCTAATAGATTAACCGACCAATTTTATGACGAACCTTCCTATTTGAACTATATTATCACTCACACCTTTTTTGAAGCAAACTATCTTGCTTATGGGCATGTAAACAAAGGTGTAACTGAAGAGGGGAGTGCCTGCTCAATGACTCTTCCTTGTGACATGTTTCCTATTTTTATTCATGTCAAATGTAAAATTCCTTCCATCATACTCTTGAAACATTTATTTTCTTTAATATAATAACCTTTGTGTTCATCTTTCTCAAAACAATTACTCAATATACCAAAAATGATTCTTTAATGAAAAATGACTTTATTTATCTCTTTGATCGAAAAACATTTTTCTTCTATATCCTTGTTTTCTAAAAAAATAAAGAATAATATTAACAATATCCTATGATTTTTTAAAACCATTATTACACTTTTTTTAAATTTTAAAAAAAATGTTTAAAATAATTGTCTTTTTTTTAAATAACGTAATTTTTGATTTTTTTTACAAAAGTGTGAAATGAATGTTTTATTTTAATTTATATACAATGTAAGAAATTCCCCCACCATCAAGAACGATTAATGTTCTGAAGCACCCTTTAAATGTTTCCAAAATTATTTTCATATAAAACATTTCATTAATAATTGGTAAAACATTATGTTTTAGGAAAAAATATTTCAATTTGAAAATTATATTTCCTCCAAAATATTCCAAGTGATATTTCAATATTAGTTTCCTCCTAAGATGAATTATTTGATGTTGATTATTATTTTCTTGGGGTATGATCCAATGATTCAATTCATATATATTCTCTGGATGGATAATGTTTATGTTGATGACATTTTTATGAAACCCATTAAATTTCCATTAGTAAAGTTATAGATAATGGATGGAATGTTTATGAAACCCTTTTTTTTCACATGTATGTTCTTGTCACAATCATATGTCTACTTTTCATTATGTGATGGATTTTATGTTATAACATAGTACTGTGGTTACATTATAACCAAGGAATGTGTTCATTTATAACCAAGGATGGCTGAGACCTATATCTCATTCTAATGCATTAGGTAATGATTGTTATCTCTTGAGATAAATAGGACTGGAATGGGAAGTTAACCACATTCAGTAAGGTACTTTATCTATTATTTTATTCTTGGGAGTGAACCTTGATTACTAAGATGATTTGGGTAGAAAACTCATTCTACTATGACAGTCTTGGAAATGAGCCTTGACTACTTAGGAAATGATCATGTTTCATTATGTTTATTCCATAAATCGATGTCTTATGCTAATATTTTTCTTCCATGAATTAGATTCATTGATTCCTTTATTATTCTTTTATTATGAACTACCATGATTTATTCCACGACTCAAGACTATTATTTAGCATTTGTAGGGTAATATTTTCAAATATTGTTATCATGTTATCATACCCTTATGTTTATGTTATGATCAATTTATTATTTATATATCCCTTTTGTTCCCTTACTAATCATCTCATCTCACCCATTATTATATGTCATTTCCCCAAGTTACAAATAATGCTATTAAGTATGATATGTATAATAAGAGTTCTAGTTTTGATGTACTTAGTGGGATTGGTGTAGATCTTTTATGAACCAGTTGTTTATGTGTTCATGTTTCCAATGTCATTATACAAATAAGATTATGGTTTGGATCATTATATTATTTAATTAGTATTCATATACAATGATGTGAAATCTATGTATGAAAATTTCATGTCTCTATAACTTCTCCATGCGATTTTGTACTCCTACTCCAATCCTTTTTGGATTCTCATTTTCACAATCACCACATTTATTATCTAATCTGTTGTTAAATTTATTTTTAAATTTTCCATCCATTACAAAAAATAAAGTAATACTGGGGATGATAATACATAAATTATTGAATGAATATAAACTAACCTGCGAAAATAGAATAAATAATTCATAAATAATGTGTATTCACTAGCTTATGAATTTATTAGTTTCAATATAGGTTATCTACAACCATTTCCTATTAGGTACGCTAACCTAAATGTACACAAATACAAAAAAATGGTTAATAAAGAATATGTGAATAGGGAAAATAATAACACCAGTGTTTTCTACCATGTGTTTAGTTAGTCTCACATGTTGTACACCAAGTGGAGACCAAGTCTATAAGAAACTATCCTTTTTTAGTGTTATTAACCATATTTTAATCTATTATAGAGCCATTATCTAATTTTTCTTTATCTGAACAAGGATTTTATTTCTAATAAACCGGGAACTTTATTCTTCACCAAAACTTCATATTTTTTCCTATTTTTTCTTATCCCTAAATATTTCACAAGTTTTATCTAGAACTAATCCTCATAAATATATAAAATAAATTCTATATATAACAAAACACTACACTAATTCCAACTAAGTCACCTCGTACTTTAACTCCTTAATTTTATTCTAATAATTTTTATTTATTTATGGCTTCAATACGAAGTTAGAAAAACCATGAAAAAACATGTATATATTTCACAATATTTCCTTAAATTAAAAAAAACAAGTCATAAATAGTTACAAAACCCCAAAACACATAGGTTATTTTCTTTCATGATTAGATATATAAAAAACATATTTCAAATATTTGGTAAAATTTCTCAGTAATAACACAACAATACACATTCTTCTAAACATATCATTTAGTGTACACATCTTTATAACCTGGGGAATGGGAAAAAATATGAATGAGTGAGATAAAATGATCAGTAAGGGAGACAAATTTCAATAATTCATCAAGGGTTAGATAATAAGAATGTGAGAATACATGATCATGGGAGAAATATCAAATTAAGATAACATGGAACAATAATATTTTCACATAAGGAATATTAGAAGGAAATTTATTCTCAAATGATCAAGAGTATACAATAGAATATGTGTTTAGAATCATGAGATAATAATTATAATCCATGGATAATAACATAAGATTATAACATATAAATATGTAATAAGAATAATCCTTATAAATAAAACATTGTGAACATGCTATCTTTATCGTGTCCGTGCAGAATCTTGTGAAAAAAACTAACCATGTTGTTTACACACTCAACTTCATTATCTGATGAGATATAAAACCTCAAATTTTGTATTGGAAAGATATATTGTACCATAATGGTATTATATTATAATCCATATATGTGTGTTCAAAAAAATAAATTATATATCGTATCATAAAGAACTCATTGGAAGAAAATATGTTTTGGAACATTTCCACATGATATCACATAAAATGGATTCAAGAGTTATATTGCATCATGACTAAAGTTGAATTAGAAAGAATGAGTAAATGAAGAGTTATTTTGAGATTTATTCCTAAAAAAATCCAAAGGCGAACAATATTTTAAAGATAAATAGGTAAATAAAAGCTAAACCACAAAATAATATTTCCAAAAATATTTTTAACATTTTCATAAAAAAGATAAAAGTTATGTGTCACATTCAAATGTTGCTTTCGTGACGTTTATATGAAACTTTTTTTCAAACACTATTAAGATATGAATCTCAAAAATAGATCCTTGAAGAATAAATAATGGTTTTTAATAAGAAATGTGGAGTGGATGAAAAAATATATTATTAGAAAGAAAACACATTTTTAAAATATATCCTTTATTGAAACTCACATCATTAAAAGAGTAATAAATATTCATTTTGAAAATATGTGACTATAAATATAAATATCCAAAAAAATAAGACATATTTATACTTAAAAATAATAATGGATGATAATGGTGTGAATAAATAATATTAAAATGGAAAAAAAATATTCTTCATAGAGGATGGGAATTATACTTAACAATGTCATACTATAATGTGAAAGAAATTCGTCACAAAATATGATTTGATTTAAAATTTTCATTATCAAAAAATATGAATTGAAATTAAAATATAACAAAATCGTATAGTGGAGTAAACCAATCAAATAAGAAGTAATTTATATATGAAATATTATAAATCATTGAATGAAAATTTGAGTTATCAATATCCCTGAATTTAACTCCTGAATTCCATTAAAGAGCTTCAACATTGTATATAATAAAAATATGAATTTTGATAACTCTTTTAAGAACAGTATTAGTATCTATAACTTTTATTAATATTCAATTATACTCATTCATTATAAATTTATCAGTAAACTATTGTTTATTTTCATCATCAAATATTAGTGACCTTCATTGTTTTGTGTGAGTTTCATAACGGCGATATCAATTATCATTTTTTTGTAAATTAAAAAGTATCATATTAATAAATGTACATTAATAATTGTTCCCTAATGATTTTTAAATTTATAGTAACATTCCATGATATTGTTATTTATGATTCATGATGATGAAATAAGTGAAGATCTTGTTTCTGGTAATGTACATATATCAATGGATTTCTTTATAATTATCATTGACATGTTTTTTATTATTTAAGACCCATGTTCATGAAATATATTAATCTTTAAAATCATATTTATTCATAAAATCTATTTATGGAGGTGATGAAAAATGAAATGCAATGTTTTTGGAGGTAGTAGTCCTCATGTACACCCAAGTGATGTTTTATTTTTCAGCTAATTATATTATTAAAAAAATTATTAATTTATATTTATATAATATTAAAAATTTCATAAATATTACATTTATCAATTATATAAATTATTATACCCATCTATGTGAGGTGGTGATTAGAAAAAAAATATGTCGTTCATGGAGGAGATAGTTTCCACATACGCACGATCGATGTTTTCATTTTTTGAATAGTTGGGAGGAAGGTAGAAAATGGGTATAAAACAAACTAGTATAATTTATTTAAAATTTTATAATTATATTATTGGTATATAATTGGTATAATATATTTTTTAAGTATAATAATATAAAAAAATAGAAATAAAAGAGTACTAATTAAGAATTATGACCTTACTCCTTGAAACAACTCCTTTTAAAATTGATCAAGCCATTAAAGGGTGACCGTTTTATGACTTATAGAAGTCTAGTTGTCTCTAAATGTTTTGAAAAAAAATTAGATAAGGTTCTCAAAGTGTTTTAATATGTTATAAGATGAGGTTCACTTTATAGTTGAGAGGAGTGGCACTCTTATAAATATAATGAACTTTTTAATAAAATATAATATAATTCTAAAGAATATTGGATCCAATTTATATCAATTTAAAATATAAGAAATATGGAGGTATAAATATACACAATGAATCGAGTAAAGATAATTTTCTTGATATATGTGATGTTTAATCTATTAGTTTAACCCATTTTAATATTTACCTTAATGACATAATATTTACCATAGTAACTATTCATTATAACTAAAAGTAAATCTTACCTTATGAAAAAAACATAGACAGGGTGATTCAAAATTTTAAACCATATCCCCAAATTCATTTTTTAAATGTGGTATAAATTATCACCAATATACACACTCAAAATGGGATAAAAAATTTTTTTGAAGAATAAAATGAATTTATTCTTATTCCATGACAAGTAGTATACATTAGATTAATATTAATATATTTAATTTTATATATTACATTAGGTTTTCATTAAAATCACTCCTAAATGGTGATAAGTGTAATCTTTTAAGTTAAAAATAAATTACACATATAAATACAGTTTTAAAAAAATATCTCTTTTAATACCTCAAATAAAAAAATTACATTTTAAATAAAATCATATATAAAAATTACTTTTAAAAAAAATATTTTAATTTATCTTAGAATTATTCTACTACTATTTCTTATCATTAATTTACCATCCCATGAGTGTCCTTAAGTGATTTATTATTTCAGTAATAAATTTTATTGATATCATTCCTACCCACTTTTAAAATTTAAAAAAATCATAATTTAATAAAATAGTTAAAAATAATATTTATATAATCAATTGTGTTATTATTGTATATATTATAAAGCTTTTTATTTTATAAAATCATTTATTTTATTAGTTAAATAATGTATTTTATTATTAACTAATTTTTGGTGTGAATGCATCATAAGCTATTATACACAAATATTGATTTTAGTAGAAAATATACTTACTAAAATCATGGTTTTTAAAATAAATACCATATAGTTTTAAAAAAAATATGCATATATACGTACTTTATATAAGATCAATGTTATAATTGAATAAACCACTAGTAATTAAGAGTTAATATAGGAAATAAATAAATTGGCCATTCTTGATAATTATTATAATATTGCATCATAAATACCATCTTATGCTATATCATTAATTATACCACATGTCCTAAAAAATTTCTATCCATCTCCATAGATTGGAATAAGTGGAAATTATATAAGATGGATATGTGATGGAAAATTTAACAAGTGGCGGAAAAATGAATAGTCTGGTCCCAATAAAAAATCTAGCATATTCTATCCATTTTTAGACTTTTCGTACCCAATGACTGAAAAATTATTCAATAACCAACAAAAAAGTGAATAATGTAAATTCATAACATCATTGAATATATTTTACTTCTTAAAAATAATATATCACAAAACTAAAATAAGAATAAATAATGATCATATTAAAATATATATAAATGAAAATAAACAAACCCAAAAGGGTGAGCATGCATGACTTATAAGGTAAGTGAAACAAAAAAAACAAAACATGTTACATCACCTCCTAGTAAAAAATGGTAATCCTTAATTTTCCACCACCATCAAACATCTATGATCACATATAAAATTCCACTATTAATGATTTAATGTCTACCTTTACTTGTATCATAGGTAACATATTTTACATACACACTGAAATGTCTATGTAAAAAAATGAATATGAATCCCATTAGGATGCCTCTCAGTGGTTAAAATTAAATCTATATTTAATAAAAGCAGCATGTCATAGTGAAAATAAATATAAGAAATTAATTCAGGTTTTTAAATGATAAAATCAATTTTTAAAATAATGTAAAAATAATTTATTAATTTCATTAACAAATCCTTGTTAAATATGTAGAAAATGAATCAATTTATTTAAAATAATAAGAACGAAAAAACTCCAATTTATTGGTATTTCAAACCATAAATTCACTCATTGAATAAGCAATATGCATTAAATTGTGTAAAATAGGTCATACATAGGTATAATATCACTAGTGATATGATTGGTCAAACCAAACACATCTAGGTCATTACCAAGATGAATTGACTAATTCCCAATATACAAATGAAGTTTTCTTCCTCTGTAGAATATTTTATTAAAATATCACCCATATAATAATAGAGTTTAATACCATAAAGTCATAAACAATTTTCCCCCTTCTATGCCCCAATAAACACCCAGTGCAATCCATAATGTTTTAAAATCAAATATTTCAAAATAATCAAAACAAGATCATAATCTAACTACACCATTTTATTTTAAAAAAACCTCAAATGTAGTCCTACATCATGATAATAGTTAATCATTTGTGTCCCATAGGATTATATAATCATTACCATAATACCATCAAAAACATTTATCATACTAACAAAATTATTTCAATATCAATCCAATAGTATTAGGACTTAGCTGTCAAAAACCACTCTGTTACAATTATAAAATCCAATTAAAATAAAAGTAAGACACTAAGAGACTAAGATGTTATATAACTTTTTATAAAACCAATTAAATATTTATGAAACAAAAATTTAAAATCATTCAATATGTAAAATCAACAATTACATATTTTTAAATTAATATCATATGAAAATTTTTATCAATTTTAAGATAGTCATCTAGAACACTCTTGTATAACATGATAGGGATCAAAATAGAATGATTCATATAATAATGAATGATTGTTTATATTATGAATGATTTTTTATATTAAATTCATGGGAAAAAAGAAGTGTTTCCTACCATATGAATTTTAATTATAGGTAAAATACAAAGAAAGAATATATTATATTTTGAGATAGGAGTCACCCAAATAAACAAAACTATCTAATCAAATTTAATCTAATTTAGTAAAATCAACTAATCATAGAAGATTCTGGTTTATATAAGAGGTATGGTAGATTTGATAAAATGTTTAGAAAGGATAAGACCCTTAGCACAAAAACCATTAAATATTCAAGGTTGATCTAGGACATTAATAGTTGAGATAGGCAGAAAACCCTCAATTACAGTACAACATTAGGGATTGAGAAAATGGGGGAGAAAAACATAAACATACCTAAAATGTATTTCCATATAAAAATTTATTATTTTTTAAAAATATGATTTGTTAGGTTGCACAATTTTCTTAACCACTTGTCTACCTATGAATTTCACACTAGATGCGTATTTGGAGATTTACAACCACTACATTGTATCTTACCCAGGAATTCTAGAAAAAAATTGTATTTTTCATCTAAAATC
The DNA here is from genome assembly GCA_963277665.1 of Viscum album. NCBI lineage: Eukaryota > Viridiplantae > Streptophyta > Magnoliopsida > Santalales > Viscaceae > Viscum > Viscum album. Next base: position 1,286,820,744 of record OY728141.1, read on the forward strand.
TATATTAAACCAAAAAATAATAATAATTAAAAAGGACTTACCAATAACATTTTGGATGTTACAGTTATCCTTATTATTCTAGTTTTTATACAAAAAAGCTATCAATGATCTAGATAAAAGAAAATACATGATCATTTCTTCTCCATCACAGTTCTGTATATCTATTATCGTGTAATAAACTACCATTCTTCTAAAGTTATTCCATGAGACAAAATGATTTTACTCTTATCACCTTATTTCATCAATCAAGAGTCTGAATACATTTTTACCTGTAAGTTGTGTAAAATTTAGTATCCTAATCTTTCTAACCTATAAAATTTGAATAATAGGTTTGATAATTCTTCATCTTGTACATTTGGAAAAATATTTGGATACATATAAACTGATGTAATAAAGAATGATGGTGATGTACTACTCCAATTAGCTTAACAATATTAAATGGATTAACAAATCATGTCATAAGCATGAATTTATCCCCCAGTATTTTATGTCCTACTCGATTAGAAAATTTAAGACGTAATTGATCTTCTACCAATAAATCTATAGGATTTTATTAATAATTGACATAATACACTTTGGTAACATTATAAAATCAATATACTCTTTCTAATAAAAGAATTATTCTCTATTGTTCCATGAACAATGCATAATCCTAAAAGTGTGGTATCAACTGCTTATGATGAACACAAGGTAGAATGAAATGTTCATCCATAAATGGATTCAAATACATCTAATTTAATCATGTTTTTATTACAATTATTCTATTTAAACAAAATCAATTAAAATTGGTTCTCTCCTAATCCAAAAAAATTAAGATTCTAGAATGAATTGTATCTTCATATATCTAACTCACTCATTCTATCTTGTTATCTATCTAATTGACATATATTGTGCTAAACAAAAACTTAGTACCCATAGCTTCATGATAAACCTTCAAAATATGGGATGTAAACTAAGGGTCCTTATCTGAGATAATAATGGATGACACTATATGTAGTTTAATGATATCCTTAACATACAATATACATATGACTTACACTTTAAAACACTCCCGAATCAGAAGGAAGTGAGCTCATTTATCAGTTGACCAATAATCACATACATGGAATTTTTTATACATAGAGATAAAGAAAATCAAAATATGAAATCCATGTATTTCTGATTCAACATCCAAGTAGGGGTGCTTAAGTGTTAAAAAATATGTAAGGGTTTTATTTATGTGGCCTTTACTTCTGATAATTGTGATAAGGAGAAACATATTTATAAATTTATTACTTCATTTTAGTCCACTAATATCATTGTTTTATTTCTTAACACATCATTTTTGTATTTAGATGTACTTCCCAACTAAAATAGTTAGGATACCACATCACATCCCTTCCTAAAGAAATAAAAACTTCCACCCACTACTTGAAATAAACAATGTCATCAGAATTCTAAGATCAATCACTATTGGCCTCCAAATTATTCATAATGTTACTTATAAATACATATTTATATTTTGAAATCTTTTCCTATTTAATTTGATCATGAACAGCTGTAATAACATGTGAGTTTGAAAATAATTCCTGGTTCACATGATCCTCTATCGCTAAATGTCAATTTTCAAAGACTCCTATTAAAAATAATTCATCCTTTGTTTCTTTCATAGTCTTTGATGTAACTTCTTAACCTGGGTCTTCCATCAACCATGACTGAAGAACCTCATTCCAAAAAGACATTCGTCAATTTATAGAGGGTGATTACTAGATTCATGTGACTAATTCAATTATTAGGGTATTATTTACCTACTCTTTGAAATATCAATATCCATTTCAATATTATACCAAAAATATGTAATAAACCATATATAAGTTAAAAATCCTAAATTGTAAAAAAAAAAGGAAAAAAAACCCTTCAATTGGTTTTACAATCCCTATATAAAAATATAATATACTATGAATTGTAACAAAACAATGGTCAACATAAAAAATAAAAAAATATTAACTCTTAAATAAATAATGTAAAACTGACATGATAATGTGTCTGATGATTTCTACTCCATACATGACCACCATCGCTCCACTGCCCAGTGGAGTCCTGATCGACTACCACAACACTCAACTAGTCTGTAGACTATCGATGAAGCTAACTCAACATAAAAACTCATACCAATAGTACCACATATACATACACATGTACACCCAATTTTACATATAGGGTGTGATTAAAAATACATGGAAGGAACCACTGATATATTTGAAATCCTATAAGTTAAAAAAATAGGTTTATCCATGTGTTCATTTCTGTTGAATTTATAATAACCATAAAAATGAGTTATGTAAGGATAACAAAAAAACTTCTCTCACACCACTAAGAGAAGTTATACCAAGGTTTCAAAATTATAAAATCCATACCACTAGGAGGATTCATACCTGCTTTAAGTCCAATTCAAAATTCCATTAGAATAAACATTACATCTATAATATGAGGGAAAATAACTAATAAACACAAAGTTGGTGTGTCTTTTTGCCTATAAAATCTTCAATCAAAATAACTAGATACCCATATCATCATCCCTCATAATTCGTCCATAAAATAACACAAAATTAAATTTTCAGAAGGCTATTTAATAACCATACTACACACTAACATTTTATATCCATTTAAGAAAAATGAACCTAATGATATCCCAAATGGTATATAATATGGATGGAAACTAAAGACATACGTGGTAAATAGAAATACCGAATACAACCATTAAAAAATATATAACAAGATATCAGTATGTAATAAAAACAATAATTTGGTATATCATAAGATAAACCAATCCTAGTCATTTATTATCACCCAATCTATCAACCATGACAAAACTGCAATCAATTCATACAAAAATCAATCAACTGGAGAGAATAATAAAACTCACCGTATATTATATAAGTAACCTCATCATCAATTAAATTAATCATGATACAAAATACTCAATTCATCCCTAATATTTACTAGATAATTTCCTCCTTACAAAACATAACATTTCGTCATGATCCACAGACACAATCTAATCATGTATAAACTATTCCAAAAAAATAATAGATTATCCTGAGCATGTATTATTCCCTAAACCATTATAAGTTAAATACACATTCCAAAAGGACATATTCATCCCATGTAATCATCAAATCCCCTTGATGTACACTCCACCCCACCACCACAAAAACATGAAACTCTTTAGAACCTTTAAATATCAATAACACATTATCTCATTCATAAAAACATTCAAAAAAACATATATTACCTTAAATGACCATGAAAAAATCCATTGAAAATGAAGATGGCCAAAACAAAAAACAAAAATAAATGGAGGGATGGAGGGAGCGAATGTGTGGGAGAAAGGGGGGTCAACTCTCTGAAGAAAAATTAAATAAAAAAGTAGTATTAATAAGAATTTAATGGAATTGTAAATGATAGAGGGATAAGGAAAATGTAAATGGAAAGAGAAATTGTGAAAAAAAAATAGTATGAAATTCCTCCATTTTAACTCTCATTGGAATAAACACCACATCTAGTCATTCAATACCCATGGCTTATGTTATCCAGTATGATCAAACTCTAGACCACCCTCTAAATTTTTGATTTTACCCTAATTACCCATATCGAAAGATCAGATATTAAATATATAAAGGATTTTTAGATAGAAAAATTATCTATTTTACATATGTTATATAAATATCTATGGCTAAACCATCACTTTAATGATTTCATAACTCGATTTTTATCGAACCTTAATGGAAACATGAAAACCAAAGGATATGTGTTATTTATTGACTTATAATTCATTCATGTCGCTATTTTAAAGGGTCTCATGGAGGCTTGGTAATGAAAACATTAACCAACAATAGTCAATCTTGATTCTAAAAATAGATTTGAGAAGTATGTCCATTAATATATAGAAAAGAAAATAAAAAACTGGCCTAAGAGTTTTTTTTGTCTTAGAAAAATCATATAATGTATTGTTTCAATGGTAAGATGGGGATGGTTTGAATGACACTAGAAAGGGGAAAGTAACAATGAATTAAGGAGGCTAATGGCTACGGTTTGAAGCAACAATCGAACAAATTTTAACGGTCTTTGAATGATGGAAGTGAGAAACATGGTATATTGGTAAGGGTTTTCAGACAATAAGAATGACATGGTTACTACTTCAGGAAGCGAGGTGCACTATGAAAAAGAATGGAAAGGTGTAAAATCTATGGATTTTTATTATATTGATAAAACTATTATTGACACCCTTAGTAATTTGGAATCCTTGAATAGATGATTAATTAGAGGTGATGTGTATAATTGACCAAATGTGAATCGATTATTAGTATGATGATGATGATGATAAATGGAAATGCAAATATAATTGAAAAACAATAAGAAGAGAAAACACAATTTAAAACCCCAAAAAAATCAACAGTTTCATTAGAAAATATCCATATATATATATATATATTACATGTGATATGATCCAAAGATTAATATTATTCCCAACAATATCTAATCAGATGGTTGGAATTCCAAATGTGGGATAATATGGAAGGTTAGACCGTGTGAGGAGTTGTCCGGGGATCTAAGGAGTCGTCATCAAATCACTATTATGACATCCACAAATTAATATTTCATTACACTTAAACTTGAATATCATAATTTTATGGAATCTTATATAATCATCACTTAAAGAAACTTGTTGGAAAATAAAATGAATCCTATATAATTGAATTCTAGGCCATGTTGCCGCATTAAAAACCTTACTAGTAAGACTCAATGGGAGAAATACTAATGAAGGGAAAAGAGTGAATTCTCCCCAAATCCCGCTGATTTTATAGGTTAGTTTTTCATCCGGACACTAATTAATATTATTATGTAATTATGTATTCATGACATGGGAGGAATACCATAAATAATAATAAATTATGTCATTGAAAATTATAGGTCATATGGAAGGATAACAATTTCTATTATTTAGAAATATCTATAATAATGTAAAACATTCCCTTGGGTATTCTTTATGATGTATTATTACCTCATTAAAAATATCAAGGAAACCCCATTCATGGGAAAACCCTTGATTTGGGAAAAATATTTGAATAACATGAAGTACCCATAGTATTGTCGCGTTTAAAACCTTATCAAGAAAACCGAAAGTGAAAAACATGAATAAGGGGGGAAGCGTATGATAGTTACATCTCCATGAATGGTCATCACTACGTCATTTAACGCATATAACGTCCATGATAAATTCCTAAACAAAGCATTCAGTTTTTAATATTGGAATAATTTATACCATTTAGATTTCAATGAATATGGAAGAAAATTTCCCCACATCAAAATATGACTTATTATTATTTTCAGGGTATATATTCACATATATATGTGTATCCTTTAGGGATAAATAAAATTTTCATTTATATTTTATCCTTTGACGATATGTAAGTTATTCCTCATACCCTAGTCAATGAAATATATAACTCTTATAAGTGAGTTGTTTAGTTATTAATTAAGGGTGAAATCATTCCAAATTTAATATTTTAGAATTATTGATTCGTGAAACATGTATATTTTTTATAATTTCATTATCAAATAATTCACTTCTTTCATAAAACTCTAGGATTTTTGATGTTTTTTAAGACACCATAATAATATGACGAATACAATGATTCATAAAAATGAAAGGTTGATAAATTCAATTTTATATTCTTCATTATCTTAATATGGACACTTGAAATACATCCTATTCAGCTCATCCCTTAATTTATAACATTGTGTTAAACTTTCATAATTTTGAATATACTTTGGGAATTTCAAACTTTTCAGGGATTCATATATCGATGTCATAATAAAAAAATATTTACCACACGAATTGGAAATAATCCAATCATGTAAATATATCAAAATATAAAATGAATAATATTTTTTTATTATAATATTATCGTTATCAAATAGACATTACAGTATGGACAACATACCAAAAACACCATATGTTGAACATGACATGTGTTCCTTTAATACTTTTGGATAATTATTATGTTTTGAGATCTATTAAAATCCATTTTCATCAATGATTTTTGAAAGAATTTAAAAATTCAAATATTTTTTCAATAATATTGATTGAGATCACATAATGTATTTGGTACTAGTTTCACTTTACGGATAATATCTACAGAGATATCATATAGTTGATGTGTTAATTTTACTCTTCAATGTAAAATATGTTTTTCCTTTATACTAATTATAAGAAAATTATATAATCTATTCAATCAAACTTTTAGTTTTTATAATCAAATAATTTTTTTAAAGCGAGGACATGAATTGGTCACCCAATTCATGTCCCAAAGGAATTTATTAAAAGCAAAGATTACAATACAAACATGAGGTGTAAATAGCTTACGCCAATAGGGTATTGAGGGGAATACAACTTGTTATTTCCATAAAAAAAAATCTCAGATTGCATTAGACATGTCCGAGTTGCCCTATCAGTGATTGTCAAATACTTCCTCCGTGAAGTGTAGTGGCAGAAACACCCATATAATGCAGAAATTCTGATACGAAACAGAACTAGACACCATCACAAAGAAACTGCATCAGCTCACCCCCAATTCCAGCAGGCATGTGATAAAACATAAAAAACACTCATCCTAACAAAACCAGCATGCCCTCCAAGATCCTCCAAGGAGGAAAAAAAACCATGTGTCAGATGAAGCAACATCCTCAGGTGAAGTCCAGCAGATAGTCATCATATCCGCTTCAAGAGAAGGATTCCCAAAAACACTAAAATGAGTGAAGAAAGAAGAATGCAGCAGGCAGATATGCAATAATACCAGCAAGGTATTCAGTGAACCTCAAATCCTCATTGAATCTGTCTCTTTATAGCTTCACCATAAATCTGAGGCAACCACCAATGCACACACTGAAAAAGTATCCAAAAACCTTCTCTGAAATGACATGCTAATGATCCAGATCAATAACAGATCCCAAAATGCATAAAAACTGCCTAAAAAACTCATATAACTGCAATATTCAGTATAGGAAGAAGCAGGACGACAAAGTATATTGATAAATAGGATCCTTATGACAGTCAAGTGAGAAGCACTACAGCCCGAAATAGAAAATGGAGCTTAATTCCAAGAGGAGGACAATTCCGCTGCTTATACAAAATCAGATATAGCAAAAGCTAATGTGAAATCATCATCACTGCAAGTCTGCAAGCAGCAATCATGCGCCTGGGAGGGAGATGGAGGAAAAATCCTCAACAGAAGAAAGTCAAACAGAATCCTCTCTCCAAACATAGAGAAAAGTGAAAGAAGAAAAAATGAAAGACTAAATAGAACCAATCATCTGAATTTCAGGCCCTATAAACAGCAAAGAAATCCAAGATTGAGGTCCTTGGACATGAGAAAAAGGGAGAGTCGTTTCCATGGGACGTCTTTGAATTAAAAGTGAGGGTTAAGTTTAAATTCATCTACCAATTTGATGAAACATTCTTTCTCTTATTTGAAGGTAGAGCTCCACAGTAATTTCGCCATTCTTATATCTTTGGAAAACTATTGTTTCTTTCTCATCAATCCAAGATTCAATCTCTTCTGAAACTTCCTCATCATATTGTTATGCATCTCTTATAGCCGGGTCAGATTCATCAATAACAGTAGTTTCACTTGAATTCTCATCACTAGAGGATGAAATTTCATTGACAACAACCTCATAATGAGGAGGAAGAGTAGTAGTCTTCATCCTAGAAGACTCTAGAGACCTAGTAACGATTGTTATCTCAAGATTAGAGTAGTCCCTACGTTTCCAAGTCATCTTGGGATTAGGGGTGATAAAACCATCTAAATCAATCATTGGTTTTTTCCTTTCCTAGATCTTGATTTCAAGTAATCCTCCTCAATCCGGAAGGCTTTATCACATGCATCGTATGAAAGTTCATTTGATTCAAAGTGCACACTCTTGTTATCCTCGTCATGGAGAGCGTCATGGGATTTACTAGATTCCACTTGATCTCCCACCCGGGTGAGGGAATCAGTAGTGGAACCTGAATCCCCATGAACAGAATCCACTGAATCTGAAGGCTCCTTAACCTCAGGTGTGTGACACACGGATTGTCCAGTCTGGTGCACAGTAGGAGTCAGGACCTCAACCAGTATATCAACAGCATCTTGATGCCCCGCAAAAGAAGACTGAGTCCCAGAAGGACCAGTAGAATCTGTGTCAAAGCACTCATCAAAGAATTTTTTTTCTTTCCCTTTGCAACCCATGCCATTTTTTGAGGAGGTAGGGGAGCTTCCTTAGTGCGAAAATCTATCTAGGAGTGTCCAAGCATGAGGCAGAGACTGCAATAAACTGCGAGATTTTCGTAGATCACTTCCCGAAAAAAACCAAAATTTCCATTTTGGATCCCAATATGAGAACGCAGGACTTGTGAGACATCAATCTCTATACAAACCCTAGTAACTGAAGGTCTTGATAGGTTTCTCATTACATAATCCAACTTAAGGGGGTTTCCAATAAGACCGGATATGGGAAACAAGGAAACTTGTTTGAACAGGGGAAGCGAGAGACCAGGGAAGCCAATCTAGACTAGGGAGATAGTGGCCTCGATGCAAGGATCAAAATATGGGGTCTATTTAATAATTTTCATGGAAAAACCCCCAAAGGACCACGAACGTCATGCCCAAAGTCTATAATAATCATCTTCTGAGGAAAGGCAAAGAACGACGTTGGAAGAGTTTAATAAACCAATAGTGAATCCCGAGATTCCAATAGCTTCAAGGGATTTCCTCAAGAAATTTAAAGACGTCTTCCTCCTGATAAAATTTCCAACGAGCGTAATGCGTAGATCCGATGAGAGAATGGTTACCTCGTTCGATGAGAAGGAGATCTTCGGGTGTCCTCTGTGACGAAAAATCTTTGGTTCGATGCTTGAATTGCTATCCATGTGAACATCCACGTCGGGATCAGCTGCCTTGCAAGGTTTTCCGACAACAACATCAGCGACAGATCGAGCTTTGGTGTTACGGTTTCTTGCTTGTTCTCCCTGGAGCGGGCTCAGTGGAATCCACGGTTCCATATCTTATCTGTATAATTAGATAATTGATTTTTAAAACATTACATTCTTCTAAGTGTAGTTGACATCTAATATAGTATGTGATGCTCAATATTTACTTTAACCAACATTAATAGATGACATTTATACTCTCCAATGGAGAATAACACATTTGACCATTTTGTATATGAATCTTTCATTTACTATTTAAATATATCACATACTATAGGTGTTTCCATATGTTTCAATACTCATTCCTCGTTAATATATTTGAAATTCATTTCCAAAATAGTTGTTAATAAAATGAATAATTTATCTCAATAATATATAACATAATAATTGGTAACTCGTGGAGAATTACTATACAGTGGGAATTCATAATAACCTAATGAGAATAAATACGTTGATAATTTAGTAGACATGCATCCATTAAATAAATTAATGATTATCCCATAATGGATGTCTACTATGTTTTAATTTTTTTCTCATTTATAATTGAATTAACATCATTCATTTTAATTGATTCTAGATGGAATCCTATCATTTAATATATATAAAGTTTCAGGATTAGTAAACCTGTGGTTCACTATTATTAATTAGATTGTTAATAAAAAAAGAATCTATAATTACATTTTAATAATTCTTGTTACATATTAGGGTACCTCATTTATCCAATGACTCCATGTCATATTATTTTCATGAACACCACTAATATATCTCACCGAGAACTCAGATATAACATGTCATTAATAAGTTGTACTACTGTATAGGAATATATTCTATCTTCTGGAGTTGTTAATTAATTTTACCTATGGATAAATGTACGTAAATGTGCATATAAAACCTCATATATATATTCTTTTTAATAATTTAATCCAAATAATATTTATAACGATTTTTCTTTATGATATATATACACGAATTTTAGGATTATCTATTGGGAATACTCATATTTTTCATTATAATTGTAAGTTATGGTGGTTGATGAATTAAAAAAAAACATAATAGGATAGGCCCGCCACCAAGCATATTATTGTATATTTTCAAACTTTTGGGCCAAATATAATTTTATAGTACATCTACTTGGTAGTAAATCCACCATTTGTGTTGAATTTGGTGGATGTAACAACAAGAACAAACGTGGAAGAATCTTTTGGATTCACAACAGATACCTCATCACCGTCATGAATTATAATTCATAGAATGATATTTTTCTTTTCTTAATGAATGAGAAATCGTTTGATTAAAATTAATCAACAATCAAATATTTAGGAAAAAATTCTATGTATGAGTATAGAAAATGGTACCAAAATATTCATGATAATTTCATTCTTTTCTTAGAATAAATTAATTTAATTAAAAGTACATTCACAATATGGAAAAGATTAATTACCAATTTCGTTTATCAAGATGACAATTGTCTAACCATTTCACGTTGTAAAATAATTTTCATAAAATATATTGGATTTCAATGGTAATATAATATTTTTATCTCATCTAAGAACAATAAGATGAAGAATACCCACTTAAAGGGATAATATTGAATAAATTACAAGTGATGATACTAATAATCCATAATCACGTGATAAATAATAATTTATTTATTCGATATTATTTCTACAAGAGAAATAATTGATAAAAATGTTATTTTTTAATATAAGGTCAAAGGACACTATTTTCATATCATCCACCAGGCATGATTTTTTTTGTATTCAATATTAAAATTCATTATTCTCTTTAAATTTTTATTATCATTAGACCACATCCTGTGGATATACTATTATCATTTGTATACAAATAAAGCACACTGATCATTCAAAAAAAATAATTTTTAGCTAAAACATGATTTAAAATCCAATCATGTATATTTTATTCAGTTATGGGAATTTAATAAGTCTTTTTTGTTAAATATTATCATTCAATTTAAGGAATCGAATAATATAATTTTTTTCTGTTTTAATAGTGTCTTAAGACAGTAGCATGAATATCCAATTCACTATTTTCATCCCACATGGAGGGATGTGTATTAATTAAATAAATATCACCTCTTTCAAGATTATTTAAACATAATAATTAGGTTTTACACCTTCAGGGTCTAAAAAAGAGATTAGAGATGTTAAATTTTATTATGTCACATCATTTTTATGAGAGTATTAGTAAAATTTACTTTATCACTTTAGCGTTGGATATGTATGTGATGATTATCATTGATACACTACAGGTTGCATTATATTATTCTTTTATTCAATGAATGAAGTTGTTCTTAACATTGATGACATTAGTTTTTAAACAATCAGATTCAATTTAGTGATTTAACTAGAATGATTGTAGTCGTGATTCATTACATCTCTTCAGGATCTCATTATCTTTTCAACTAGAAAATATTTATAAAATAATATGTTATTTTCCAAATTTATCAAGAGTGGGGAAATAAATATGATATAGAAAATATGATGAACTTTTTGATATAGCTCTTCAAGTGAGTGAATTCAACATACAGGTCAAGAAGCAAGCCAAAATAAGGATGTATAATGAAAGACAAGACATGCCTTTTCATGTAAGAATTATCATACATTGATGACAACATTTTCATGATGCGCAATATGGAGAAGATGATCATGCTGATAAAATGTTATGAAATTGATAAAATGTTGATTGAAACCATGGGGAATTTTGAAACCATGAATAAATGATATGTCGTAGGCAATGCATGTTGTTGAAGAAATGTGTGTCGAACATTCGTATAACACAAATAATGAAAAATGGAAATACAAATATAAGAGAAAAAAATAAGAATGTGGAATATAATGTAGAGGTAAAAAAGACCACCAATTTTCATAACATGTAGCCATATATATATATATTGTACATGTGATAAGATCCAACTATTAAAATTAATCCATATAATATCTAATCCAATGACTAGAATTCCAAAGGTTGGGGAATTTGGAAGGGTGGTCCATGTGAAAGGTTGTATGGGGAACCAAGTAGTCATTATCATTATCACTATTATGACACCGACACATTAATATTTCAAAACAAGGATGTTTTAAATTAGCTTTTAGAATTTATGAAAATTTTAAGATATGATAGGGTATTGTATATTTTCATAAATTTTACAAAAGTTACGTGAACCTCATTCATGCATCTTCTTTTAGGGTGGAACTATGAATAGGGTTCACACTTCCTGCGATTTCTCCATAAATGAGGTGTGAACAAGGTTCATGCCTCCTTTTTAATTTTTTAACTTATATTATTTATTTGGTTTTTTATATTTAAAGAAATTAATTAATTGTGTAACCAATAAAATTAGTAATTAAATATAATAAGTAAAATATAATTAAGTAAATAATTACATAATAACTAATACATAATTAATTAAATTATTTTTTATTAATAATTAAATTAATATGATGACTTTTTATAATTGTTAATATATAATTAATAAAATAATAAATATGTATATAAATATAGTATGATATATTAAAATATATTAATTAATATATTAATAAGAATTGTTAAATAATTATTTTTAATATATTAATAGATATTATAATTATTGTTTAGTAAGTGTATTATTTATTATTGATTAATAATATATAATTAAATACTAATCATTGTTAGTAGTGTGTGAATTAGTAATTATTAATATAATCAACAATAATATATTAGAAAATAAAGGGTATCTTTATAAGTGCTAAAAAAACAAGGACAAAAGTACCACATTTATGAGTGATTTTTCTTCGAAAAAATAAATGTTATGTTTTTTAACACTTTATCTTATGCTAATAATAGCTACCTCTGTCAGCACATGTTTTAGTGGTGAAAAAAGGTTATCAGCTTAGAAAAAATAATATATTATTAAAAATCATATTTAATATTGAAACAAATTAAAATGATATGTATAAATAACATGCTTAAGTAAGATTTACATAATTCAAAATAAGTATTTACACTTAATATGTCATATATTTAGTGAAAAATGAGTTATAAGTTAATTAAATTTTAAAATTTATTCAAATTGTTGACTAATTACTACTAAGAGACATTTAATATCAATTTTTTAATATCACTTTCATTTTTTTTCAATTTCACATATATATCAAATAATTATTATTTAATTATCAATAACAATTTTGAATAATATGTATTTACACTTAATAATTCATAAAGTAATTTCACACCTATATAATTAATTCAATTTTATACAAACACACACACATAAATAATAAAATTTTAATATTATAGTTTTATGTGTTTATTTATTAATATTTAATATATTTTATTTATTTAATAATAAATATTGTTCATTTATTATATTTTTATGTAATATGTATTATTTTTTTCCATTTCATATATATATATATATTTATATATATATATATATATATATTAATTTATAAATTTTTCATTATTTATTTCATTAATATTTATGTAATATTTTTTAATTTTTTAATTTTTTATTTTTAATTTTTTGATATATTTTTAAATTTTATTCATTTTTAGTATTTATTTATACATAGTTACATATTAACATTTAATGTTTTTAAAATTATTTTAATTTAAATGATTAAAATTTGTATTCATTTTCATTTTAACATATATCTATTTTTAATTTTTTATATAATTAATAAATCTTGTTCATTTTTTAAATATTTTTTCAAACTATTCATATTTTGATTAAATTTAACTCATTTTTATAATTCATTCATTTAATATAATTTATTCATTAATAATGTTAATTTTTGTTTTATAATTTATTTATTTTTTATATTTACTCATTTATATTTTTTAAAAATTTATCCCATTTTAATATCATTCTATACACAATTATTCATTAATATATTTGATATTTTTAATATAGAAATACATTTATATTGGTATATATATATGTGTGTGTGTGTGTATTTATACAAATATAATTATTTCCCATATATATGATTAATATAATAAAAAAATTATTTTCATTTTGTAAGTCATATATTTATTGATAAATGGGTTGTCAATAAAAAGTAATATTATTTAAAATATTGTGTAATTAATATCATGTAATTGATGATTACTTATAAATTCAATTTTTAAATTTAATATATATCAAACTTGTATTATACATATATACATTATTTTCACAAATACATATATTCAATTAATGAAATCTTACATAAAAACACACACAAACATAATGTTTTTGTAAATTATTCAATTTTTAATATTCATTTTTGAATTTTATTTATAAACATAATATATATAGTATGTTTTTAATCTATAAATGTAATCCATTTTTTTATTTTTATTTTATATAAACTATTTATTTACTTTTAATATTTATTTATTAAATAATGACATTAATTATTTTTTAATATTTTTGTAATTTATTTATTTTTAGTTTTTATTACTCTAATATATTTGTAAATTTTAACTATTCTTAATGTTTATTCATATATGATTATTCATTAAAATTTAATATTTTAAATATTTATTTAATTTATATAATTAATATGCATTCCTTTTCATTTTAACATATATTCATTTTTAATTCTTTTGATAATACATACTATTAATAACACTAATTCATTTTTTTAATATTTTTTTGTTATCTATATCTTTTTTTAATTATTAAATTTCACCCCTTTTTAACATTGATTCATTTAATATTATTTATTATTATTTATTCACTAATAATGCTAATTTTATAATTTTCTTATAATGTATTCATTTTTAATATTAATTCATTTAATATTTTTGTAATTTGTAATTTTTTATATTTATTTATGCATATTATTTCCATTAATAATTAAATTTTTTTAATATGGTTTTAATTTAAATATTTATTATTCTTTATTCTTTATTTTAATATATATTCATTATTACTTTTTTTAATAATTTATATAATTTATAAAAATTATTCATTTAAAAAAATTGTTGTCAACTAATTTTTAATTATTAAATTTTTCTTACGTGTAACTTTCATGGATTTAGGATTATTTATGCATTAACGGTGTTAATTTTTTTTTACTTTTTTATAATTTACTCTTTTAAATATATATTTCTTCAATGTTTTTTAAATTTATTTTAAATTGTTTTTATTGATTCTTAAAAAACATTGATAAAATATGGTTTTATCACCGTTAAAATAAAAATAGATGACAAAAACTCTATTTATCACCTGTAAGTATTTAACAACGATTAAGACGTATCATTATTTGAAATTTTGTAGCACTAATGAAGATCTATTTTATTGCTTCATTGAGTTTCCAAAGTGAGTTTAAATTTTCTCTTAGGGAAATAATCAAATTTCATAGAAGTATCAATAACATTCTCCTTTGATTATGATGATTTTTTACTTCATTAAAACATAGACTATATATATTTAAAGACATATAAGTTTATACACAAATATACATAAATATATATTTACACTCAAATTCCCATACTTTGTTTATATATCAATGTATATATACATTATATGAATACTTTATGTGTATTTATTTATCTTTTGTAAAAAATGAATATATATGTACCTAATAGGATAGATATTAATTGCAAATAGATGTTTATTAATCATATAAAAAAGGAGTATGGATGACCCTTCATAAATCATTTAGAAGTGTTTACATTATAGTTATTTAAGAAGTCTTTTTTAGAAGAGTTCGAATAAAATTTCATTTTTCAAAAAATTGATGAAAGAAATAAATGTAAAACTAAACATTTGGAATCATTGAATGTACATACTGATTGGGTTTATAATGGGGTTTATTGATCATTTTATATGAATAATAGTGTAAATGATGATGGAGATTGTACCAAAGAAAAGACAATGGAAATTGAAGATGGTCTTTGTGATTGTAAAAATTTCTTTGAGAAGTTAAATGGATGAGAAAAGAGGCCACCATATATAGGTTTTACTAGATATAATACATTATTACCTATATTGAAGCTATATAATTTGAAATATTGTAGCAGATGGAGTCACCCCAAATTTAGAAAACAAATTAGTCTCCTGAAGGATATGCTACTAGAATAAACAAATCTTCCTTATCAAATATATGATGTAATAGAAATGCTATGTTCAGTGGGTATGATCTCTAAAGAAATATATTTCTTTCTAAATGAATTTATATTATTTTTTATGGACCATGAATCACTCAAAAAATTACCAAAGTGTGGGGTAGATAGATACAATAAATAAAAAACATGTTCTTCAAAATTTATATCATACTTTTCTCCTATTCCATGGTTTATAAGACTATAGGGTTGTTAGAAAATTGGTATAAAATCGCCATGGAAGTAAGATAAAATTATTGATGTTTGGAAATTATGTCACCCAACTGACCCTCCTTATTGGATGATAATTGATTATAATAGTCCTAAATTTGGAAATGATCCAAGAAACCATTGTATTACATTATCTATTTATTTAATAATCACTTATGTTAAAAAAATTATTACTCAAAATACAGGCCAGTTATATCGGTAAATTATAACTTTTCACCATGGTTATACATAAATCTTAAATAAATAATGTTGTCTCTACTTATATCTGGACAAAAAAACTATTAATGATTTTGATTTCTATTTGGATCCATTGATTGATGATATGAATATAATGTAGTATACATGTGTTATATTGTATAATTATTATAAGAGTTAATAGGTCACATTTAGATCCATTTTGTACAATATGATAAATTACTTTCCTTATTATGGTAATATTCTAGGATGTAGCATTAATGGAATGACGGGGAGTCCCATTTGTGAAGAATGTACACATTAAGTTTGGTTAAAACATTCATCGAATACTATTTTTTAGGCCATCATTAATTTTTACCTTGATGACATAAATTACAATATCAGATGACATAATTTTAAGTAAATAAAGTACAATTACAACACAATATCCACTAATGAGAGATCAATAGTTTGAGAAGTTAAAATATATTGACACTATTTTTAGTAAACATTTTTCAAAAAAATTACAAAATAATGTCGGAAAAAGATATTAGTTTTCATTGAATTACCATCCTAGAATTATTTGTACATCAGATATAGTATTGATGACATTAAGGTAGAAAAAAATGCATATGATAATGTTATTTATAGGTTACTAAATTCACCATACAAAAAATATGGAATTAAGGATTGGTTGGACATGATTAACATTAGGATAGGCGAAAGATTAACTTTTCTTCCTCTAACAACATATATGCTTACTAGAAAAGACATATATCATCTTTGAAATTTTATAAATTATGTAATGGTTCCAAAGGTGTATTAATCAAATATAAATAATATAATTCCATTGACTGATTTGAAGATAAAGGGTCAATAATTACAATATTTTCATGTTTTAAAATAAGATCTAAAGTTTGTAGGTTTACAATTTTTTCCATCTAAAAATATATGACATACATTAACCAGAATTTTCTTCTTTTTCAAATCCACATGTAGTGAAATTATAGACCTGATGAATTTTCCAATCAAAATTAAAAAAATTATAGTCATATTATGAGAATTTTAATTGTTCTTCCAACCACAATTCTTTGATATAATGGTCCATCTAATGGTTCACATGGTTAGATATATTAAATAACGTGGTCCCATACAATACATATGAATGTATCCCATTCAAAGGTATATGAATATTTTCAAAGGGTACG
Organism: Viscum album; assembly: GCA_963277665.1. Lineage (NCBI taxonomy): Eukaryota > Viridiplantae > Streptophyta > Magnoliopsida > Santalales > Viscaceae > Viscum > Viscum album. The sequence continues at coordinate 1,286,838,462 of OY728141.1, forward strand.
TCTATAGTCAAAGTTTTCTAGAAGGCTATATTATAGAGGGATTTGTTTCTGAAAAAGTTATTGAATTTCATACTAATTGCCTATGAGATGTTTATAGCATTTTCCTCTAAAAAGATACTCATAATGGATTCCTTGTTGGAAAAGGGATTTCTAGAAGATAAGTTGTTCCCATTACCATTATAGAGTAGAGGAGGATCACCATTAATTTTTACATAATAGTGAAGTGGTTTCTCCATGCATTGAATACCACAATGTAATTTTTAGACATTCTAATCCATCAAGGGATGAATGATATATATCAAATATGCACAATCGGTTTCTTATAGGATGGTTTCAAGATCATATTTATAAGGAGTTATCTGCAAATACAAATTCAATTGTCAAACGACTTCATTGAAAATCCATTAGACCAGGAGTAAATGTATAATTTTATAATGGTTATGAAATTAATTATTATACATTCTATATGAAAGAAAAGTATGAATGAAGTATGATAAAAAAATAGTAGAGTTACCAATATGGTGGAATAAATGAACCTATTCATTTCCATATATTGAAATATATTATAATTGAATATTTTTTACTTCAGAATCATCAAAAAAATATGAGTTGGATTATAAGACATTTTTAGGTGTACTTTTCCATTAATAATTGGTTTAAAATAAGAGTGTAGTTATATTTGATGATTTTTTTCTTCATAAAGATGAATTTTAATGTGGAAGTGTATAAGGGACAACCATTAAAAAGGGAATCACAAGCATTAAAAGTATTTTATATTGTAGTTCCTGAAAGATTGAATTGTTCAATTGTTCTATTGGGGACTAAATAAACATCAAGGTTAGATAAAAATTAAATTAAGGATGAACCTTTCATTGGTATATCACAATTATTTAATAGTGGTCCCAATATAGATAGTGCCTTGTACGTTAGAAGGAACCACATGCATTGGATTTGGATACTCGATAGATGAGATAAATCCATTCAAAATTTATAGAAAAAAGAGTGTTCAATGAATTGGTTAAAGTGTTTTTAATATACTAGTTTACCACATAATATTATATATTCTCTTCACTATTCATGTAATTAAATAAAATATTTATCTTCACATGCAGATAAAAACGTCATGACACACTATTGTTATCAATGAAAATTAATAACACACTATCGATGATGAAATTAAATAATTTTTAGGGGATCAACAATATATGGATGTAAGAAAACTAGAACATCATAGAATCACCATATTAAATGAAGTTATTAAGGGTAGAATAAAATTTATAAAACACGAGGTTCTATAGAATCAATGCATCCATCCTATTTACCCCAACAAGTAAATGTTCATTAGTTACATTAGGGCCCTAACTATAATGAATGTGCCTATTGATACAGAGACATGGATCAATATTGTGCATTAATTGAAGACACCCATTTGGAAATATATTAGGTTAATACTGGGATATACTTTCTCCATTTTATTAAATATTTATATAATTAACCATTTATTTACTTATCATTATCCCTTGATGAATTTTTAAATTTTAGATTATCTTCATAAGAATGTAATATTAGGTCACTGAAAAATCTCTTAAAGCCTTTCATATGATTTTTGATAAACCATCATCTTAGGTTTTTTTGTGGGAAATTTAAACCCCCACCAACTAGATATGAATGCACACATTATGTGCCATGAAATAGTGAAATTGTTTGTTATTCATCCTGATAAGAAAAAATTTCAAGTGAATTATAATTGATAATATTTTACTTAACATTATTTATTGAATTTACTTTTATTAAAAATTAATAATTTATGAAACAACAAAGAAATGCTCAAAATATACATCATGAATAAAAAATAGTGTACCCTAACTATAAAGCATGAATGAGGAACACTTCATTTGAAAAAATGGTATATATTTTAAATATATAGTAACATTTTTATGTGATATGATAAAATATATGTTCTTTTTTTATATGTATATTGATGAATCAGAATATAAAGCCACGTCTATTTCATAAAATTTGTTATGGAACGAGGATTTTGTAAATAAATAGGGAAAACTAATAGATGAAAACACAAAATAATTATGAGGACAATGTGTATGTATGAAAATTTCATAGTGAGATACTTTTGACATGATGAAAAGTATACAAGCACAAACAAATTCATTAAAATATATTATTGTCTTGTCTAGTTTAGTAGAACACTATATGTGAAAGGGTAATAGTGAGCCATTATTAGAATAATGTTCTAATACATGAAGTACCACAAGTCCCCACTATATTTGTAGCTGGATATTCCTTTAAACCTCCTTCGATACCAAAGGTAATAAATTTTTTCATAATAATTTCTAACAAATGTAAATCAAATAAATATTGATAACTTTCTATTACTAAAATTCAGTGGATGAAAATAGGGTTTATTTATATCTATCATTACCCACCCACCACCTTGTTGTGAGGTGTATGATGAAAAATATACATGGTGGAAAGATATACAATATAAAACACAAACATTAACATGAGGGGAGGGATTCTATTAGTCCATGAGCTTAACACCTAGTTTCATATTCATTATGATGATCTAGATATCAACACGGACTATGATACTATTGAAACTTTTGTAGCATGGTTGTTTAATCTTATAAGAATACATGGTGATAATGAGGTATGTCCTTTACAGTTTTTTTCAAATTAATACTCTTTAATAGTAGATGAAAAATGTATAAAATTAGGTGTGGTATTATAGACAGGAATAATTTTGGGAAATAGAAGGTCAGATCAAGACAATTTAGTGGATCAATTGAAAAATAAAAAGGACCTTCTGAGAATAAATTCACCCGAAAAACTCCACTTTTGAATATATTAACATTAAAATTTCATGAGAAGTTAACATTAAATGTTTGAAATGTTCCATACATTTAATATGAAGAAGAAATATTTTATTGGTCATTAGAGTTGTGGTTAGTCTCTAGAGTCAAAATGAAATTATCATGATTAAATTTTTGGGACTCTCAATAGTGAATTTGTATACAAGGTGCATTTTCATAGTATATTTATCTATAATTTTATCTAATATGTTCATTATAGTTAATAACTATTCATATTTTCTATAGGCGGGTATATTAATATTATAAAAAGGCCCAACCCTATTGTGAAAAATTTGGACACATTATTCCCACTACCATTTCTGTGCTAAAATTTAATTTGAATGTAGAAGAAATTGATTAAAAATGATAAACTTACACCATATTTTGAAAAAGAAATATTTAAAAATATTTTTGATGCCTACAATGCATGGGTAACACTCTAAAATCTAATAATATAAAATATACATTTCTTTTTAAGAAAATTGGATACTCATCGCAATCAATTTGAATACCTCTTTATAAACCTTGAATGTTTATTTTTCAATCTAGACCATGTATTTCCAACAAATTAACCACACAAGATTTTCATTTTGAATTTTTAATGCACTAAAATAACAAAATTTGTTGATAAAAATTAAATTATATGTTTTAGTTTATGTTATAATGTGTATTTTTTATGATAGGGTAATATATAAATATATTCATAATAATGGTATGGGGCCAGTGACTGAACACCATAATCCTATGTACTTCTTAAAATATATAAATTTTAATGTATATATAGTAGGATTTACCTATAAAAAATTATTTGAAAAATAATTTATGTATTTATGGTCAATGTTTCTAGAGTGTCTAAAAATAATAATAATGACTATTATTAAACAAACAAGATTTGTTTTTTTGAAAGATCTCATATACTAGCAACAAACTAGAACCATAAAATAGGTATTTATAAATGTAATTACTATTTCCATTATAATATTATTTAATCATTTTTTCTATACTTTCTTAGTACAATCAAAATTTCAGACGGTCTACATACTCAAAAGAAGAAATATATTTATTTAGAGATGATTGGTCAAAGTTGGTGAAATCAGAATGTTTTCTGAAAGCCAAATAAGGTGATTACCTATTATTTATTATATCAAGTATAGTCTATGAAATTAGAGATACATTTTGGATGTGAAGCTTTAATTTCACATCTCTTAGATATTTTAAAAAAAAAATTCAAGTAGTATAAGAAATCTCTTTGTTATATTTTTAATGAAATTCTATATTTACAGTTTCCATACAAACATTTATTTAGACTTGATACCCATATCATTATAAAGTATTTTAATCCCTACCACATATTTTATGGATTGCATTCGTTAGGATACAAATTCGAAAATTCTCCCCCACAGGTAGTTCCTATACCTAATGATATTAGTTTTAAATTCTTGATTACAGGTGTTACATCATTATTAGTTGATTGTGGTAAAAATATTTGATGAACTCTCCAAGGAAAAACACTAGTCAAACCCTTTATTTAATTTGTTACTTGGGGATATGACCAAGATTATTATAGAATAATTTTTTGGAGAAGTAGTAAAATTATATTAATAGTAATATATAGATTGATAGGAATTCATTTCAAAATATCCCAATCATTGAAATTCACCCGCTTTTTCTACAGACTCAGTCCACCTTCAATTCAAACATTCCAATACATTTACTAAACCTTAATATCATGGGATTAATTCAATATTTATATTGTTACTATAATTTTAAAATAATTATAAATTGTATATTTTGATTCCCCAATTGATCATGCATTTTTTTCAACTATTCAATAATTTACATCATATGGGTGGTTAGGATGAGTTGCTTGAAACTATAAAACATTTTGGGGAATCCCTAGAAAATAAAGAAATATTTGAGCTACATATCATGAGTTAGTATCATCAAGGATGCATCTAAGATAATTGAGAGAGGTAAATGGGTCTCGGATCCTTCTACAAATAAATCTAAAGAGATATTACCAACTTCTATGATGAAATTCAACCAAAAAAGTAAAATAATGTGTTCCTTAATATTTATTTCTTAATTTTTACTAAGGTCTATTCCTTTTATTCATTAGTTTTTATTAATTTATTCTTATTATGGTTTTGTTGTGTGCTTGCACTGTTGGATGAAAAAGATGAATTTTTACCAATGAATAAATGTTACTCACAATGGGAGGAGTTATAGTGGAATCCTTCTCCTATTTTATGAAAAGTTTTTGATATTAGTGACATTTATCTGATGAAGGCGATTTAAGGCTCTTAGCCTCATAATTTTTATTTTGTGTCTTGTTATCTTATTGCGAGTATGTAGAAATTGTCTTGATTCTTCAAGTAATAATAAAAATTTAATTTTTCATGCATAGAAATTCAACATAAATAAATTTGACACATTATATGGTCAGTATGCCTCGCATTGTATTATTTCAATATAAAGTGTCATTTTAGTTTAAAACACATGTCATGAAACAAAATAGATATAATAAGATCTTATTTCTTTTAATCGTTATGAAAATGATAAATAATTTGATTTTAATATATATAAATCTACCACACATCATTCTAACATGTGAAGTGGAGGATGTGACTCAAAGTTTAATTTTTAAATATAACAGTGTCAATTTATATTAAACTATTTTCAAATTGTCAACACCTATAAAATGAGATCATGTTATTTCTAAAAATTTGGAAAATGGTCTATATTTCCTTTTTTAAATTTAAAAATTGAACACACATCAATTAGACACATGATGTGGATGGTATGTGTAACACCACAACCTCAAATAATAATTTATTTTATCCTTCTCTTGGTCTTGGATCTTTCTCAGTGAGGTTTAGGTTGAGACTCGGTCGATTTTTTTTTGAATTTTGAAAGTTCGGGTTTCTTTTTCATCATATGCACGGTCACTACACAAGTAGTGGAAATCATGTGGGTCATCCCACGTAACCATGTGGCTAGTCGAAGAAGTAGATAGGTGCAACCTCACTATTTTCCCAAGTTCGCACAAACTGTGTGGTTTGGACATGCAGTCTGTCCCTGCTTAGGAAGTGGCTACCGTACGGTCGACGCATGGTTTGGTAAACCGTGTGGTCGTTCTGGGTCATTAAAATCATGAAACTCTATTTTATATCTCACACTATTTTACCCTATCCCTATCACCCTTCTCCTTGGTTAGATTTAGTGCACTAAGGGGTCCCAAAAAAACTTTTCCATTGTTTCTCCTCCCTATATGGTTCCCCCTCTTCAATTCCAAGCTATGATTTTAGGGTTTTTGGAAATTTCATTCTTATTTATCTTTTCCTCTCTTTATTCTTTGGTTTTACTTTGGTTTTTCCTCTCATGGAAAAAACCTAATGGATATAGTTTAAGTTTGGTTCATTTTTCATTTGATCTAGGGTATATGAATTGTTTGTGGGGCTTAGATTACTCCAATCTGAAGGTTTTTTTTGCGTTCTCACACCACCGAGGAATGTGATTCCATTAATTTCCTTTCAAATTCATTCCATTAGAGCATTCTTATTTTTAATTAATATTAAAATGTGTTCACATACCCATAGTGTATTCACTTATAATTTTTTAGTGTTTTATGATGGAAAAAACTGGTGGAAGTTATTTTCTAGGAGTTTCTTCCTATATGTTGTATAGTGGTGTACATGAGGTGTTTTTTAAAAATAAAATTATTATTTTGAAAATTAAATTGGGAACCTGTGTCATTGTTTGGACTTGGATACAATATATATTATGATTTTTATTTGTAATTGGATGGGTTTTCTGGTTTGGAAACCTTTATATGACTTTGGAAATTATGGTAAAAATGTTTTAGGAAAGTTTCTTTTATTTTTAAACACTTGTTAATGGATTTGGAATCATATGGGTTTTTTTTGGTTTGATGGTGAGTGATGTTATTGAAAATGGGTTCAATTTTTTTCTTGGTTACTCTTATTATTCCATTGGATGTTGGCACATCCATGGGTGAACAGGATACACACATGGTTGTGCCCTCAAATAAAGGTGGAACATAAAAATAGTTATCCTCCCTGATCCTTGGTTCCATAAATGTATTTTGGTTTTTAAATAACGTTTCTTCCATTGTATGATTTCTAAAACATGTTTTAAATTTCATCTTCAATAGGTATTCTCATTTGGAACTTGGAGTATATTTTGGGTAAATGTTTGGCATAAGGGTTTGTTTGGTATATTTTATAAGATTGTATATCTCTTCAATGTTTGGAAAGGCTATTATGAAAATATACTGGTAGTTGGAACATAAAGGGAAATTTTTCCTAAAAAATATAATGGTTTTATTTGATGTTGATTGGGAAATAGTTTGGAAGTATTTTTGTTAAATGCATTTGATTATATAAAGCTGAAGGCCCATTTGGTAATTTTTCACCTTTTAAATAAAGGGTTGAAAGTTCATATGTTGTAATGGACCAGTTGTCACATTGTAGGATGTGGTTTGTGTGTCTATATATAGATATATAGGGAACCTCTATTGGAGGTATTTACCTTTATGGGTTATTATATAGTGTGTACATGTTTGGGGTATGCAACTACGGTGATTTCAGGAAAGGTGATTCATGCGTGTGAAGGCCTCCTACTTACTATGTTTATGTATATTTACTATAGGTTATTGGGAATATTTTAGAGGATTGTCTTATGTTTCTATCTAGTTCTGATTAGACGGGTTTGTACCCCCTGGATTTGCTGACAAACTAGGTGGGTTGTGCTACTGGATTGGTCAGTTGAGGGTGGCCGGTTTGTTATAGACTTAGGGGCTTCGCCATATATTGGTAGTTGGTTCCAAACTGAGTACATCCAAGGGTCTTCTACAAATGTTTATGAAATCCCATGGTTACTATTTTTATCTTCTTCTTTACTTTTCATTTCTTTTAGTTTTTAGTATGCACTATTTATTTATATATTTATTTATTTTCAGCATAACCATGTATTGTTCTAATTATGTATTTATTTTACTTTCATAATCCAAATAATAATCTATTTTGAAAATGAAATGGGGTGTGTGTTGGTTTTTAAAACGGGAATGACTATGTTTTATATGTAAAATGTGAAAACCCTATTTTTGTAATTTTATTTTCAAAATAGTGTTAATGGAATGTTTTTAGGAAAGGAAAATACATGGATCCTTTGGTGATTGCCTACTGAGCTATTAGATCACACCCTACTTTGTACCATTTGGTGTTGGTAGACCCGAACTATTTTGTAGGTTTAGTTTCTTGTTCAGGTTATCTAGTTCAAGATAGCTCTTGTAGCAGTTTACTTTTGGGATGATGGTGAACTTGATGTCATAAGGATATTGTTGGTAGTAGTTTAGTTTAGTTTCATTCAATTTCAATTTAGTATTTTTTTCTTTCCATGTTTATTGGTTGTAACTGAATATGTTTATTTATATTCATTAAGGTTCAATTGTTGGTTATGAATTTGTATAGATTATCAATCTGGTCCTATTATTTGAGATTAAATAGTTCCCATTGGTTTTATGTTTTAATTCACTACACTAGTTTCTAGCCCATGGGGATCGGGATTACCCTTCGGGCCTTGCCGCGGACCAGCTCGAGCATCAAGTTGAATGACATTCAGGGCTTGTTCATTGCAATATGACTCAGATTACTTGTTTTGAAATTAAAAAAAGTATCATAATACTCTAAAACACAGTTAACATAGAAAAACCTAAGAAAATGTGTTCAGATTATCAGGATACATTTGGAAAATGATCCATATTTCATTTTTGACTTATAGGAATTAACCACAGATCAGTTTGACACACTATGTGTTCAGTGTGACTCAAAGTGTATCTTTACACATTAAAAGGTATCATTTTACTCTAAATCATGTTTCCTGAATAAAAAAATTGACTAAAAGATCTTGTATTATCTTGAATTATTATTAAAATAATAACACAATTCATATTTTTAATGTATTAATCAACCACACATCAATATCACACATCATGTGTCGAATTTGAGTCAAAGTGCATGTTTTCAATATAAAAGATGTATATAAATTAAAAATGCATGTAACATAGTCAAAACCAAGAAAATGAGATAATAATTTATTCAAATTTTATGACAGTTATCCATAAATTCATTTTTTAAATGCAGGAATTTACTGCATGTAAATATGACACATCATGTGGCCAGTATGGCTCAAAGTGCATGATTTCTCATCAAAAAAAAATCTACTCCAAAATAGAATCTCATAGAAATAACTGAGAAAATGTTCTTAGATTTTCTTGATTCATTATAAAAATGATCCTTATTTAATTTTTTATGTATAGGAATTGACTACACGTCAACTAGACAAACGATGAGCACAATTAGACTCTAAGTGGGTGTTCATAATAAAAAATTTCATTCTTTTCTGAAACATGATTTACAAAGCCAAACCCAATAAAATTGTCTTGGAATCTCTTTTTAATTTATAAAAAATTAACAATAATTCATTTTTTATATATAAGAAATTACTGGACATTAATTTGACACACGATGTGTCCAGTATGACTCAAATTGTGTGTTTTCATATTAAAAGTTTTGTTTTACTCTAAAAAAAGATTCAAATAGAAAAAACTAATCAAATGATATCATTTTTTATTTATTCTTCTAGAAAATTATATATAAATTCATAATTATATGTATTAATTAAATGTACTTCAATATGTGACACATTGTGGTTAGTATGACTCAAAGCTCATTCCTTCACATTATAAGTGTCATTTTACTGCAAGACACACATAAAATATCCAAAATGATTAATTAATATTTAATTGTCTTTATACTTTATAAAATAATCTATATTTAATTTTTTATGTCAAGGAATCAACCATTCATTAATTCGGAACACGATGGGGTTGGTATGACTCAAAGTGTGTGTTTTTAACATAAAAGTTTTATTTTAGTCTGAATCATACATCACATATCCAAAACTGAGAAAATGGGTTCTTAATCTATTGAATATTTTAGAAAATGGTAAATAATTCAATTTTTTCTTATAATAATAAAAAATACATCAATATAAGACATGATGTATCTGACATGACTCAAATTACATGTCTTCAATATGAAAGTGTCATTTTAGATTAAAACATGTTTCACGTCATAAAAAAATGTGTATATATTTTTTAAAAACATTAGTATAATGATAAATATTTCATTTTTGACAAGTGGGAATCAAAAACATATCAATATAACACACAATTTGGTCATTATGACTCAAAGTGTGTGTTTTCACATTTAAATTGGGTTATTTTACTCTAAATCATAAACCACTAGACAAAACCAAGAAAATGTGTTTTTATGGTATTGATAATTTAGTAAAATAATTCCTAATTCATTATTGATGTGTATGAATTGAATACATGTCAGTTCGGAACATGATGTACCATTTAGAACTCCAAATGTTTGTTTCCAAAATAAAGATTCATTTTAGTTTAAAACACATGTCACATTTTCATAAAGAATAAAATGATATTACACTATTTTCAAACATTATCAAAATGATCTATATATCATTATTGAAATGTATGAATCAAACTCACATCAATACAATGCACTATGTTTCTGGTTTGACATAAACTGTCTGATTTCAAGTTTAGAAAAGTGCCAATTTTCTCTAAAATATGTGATACATAGCACAAACTAAGAAAATGATCTTTTATTTTCTTGACACAATATTAAAACAATAAATAATTCATTTTTTATATATAGAAAATTACCATGAATAAATCTTGCACATGTCATGATCAATATTTCTCAAAATGTGTGTATTCACATTAAAAGTGTCATTTTACTCTAAAAAATGCAATTCACTACCAAAACTAAGCAAAAAGGATCATATTGTATTAATAATTTAGTAATATGATCCCTCATTTTTTTTGGTAATCGACCTCACATTAATCTGACAAACGATGTGGACGGTATGACTCAAGTGAATGTTAATAAGATAGAAGTGTTATTTTAGTCTAAAACAAAAGTCACATAACCAAAACCAAGAAAATGATCTTTTATTGAATATTTGGGAAAATAATACATAATGAATTTGTGGAATATATAAATCAAACTCATGTTAATTTGACACATGATGCTGCTATTATTACTCAAAGTGTGTTTTTTCAATATAAGTTTGAATAGAGATCCCCAACTGAAGATGAAAACCAAATTCAAGTTTAATGTTAAAATTTTAATAACTAGTAATATAATTAATATAATTAATTATATCAATTAAAAATAATAAAAAATATCTATTTAATGTAATTAATAAATAATAATATAATTATTAGTTAATAATGTAATAAAAATATTAGTAATTAATAAAATAATTATTAACAACTTTTTAAGTAATTAAGATAATTAATAACTAATTATATCATTGACATATTAAGTAATTAATAGTATATTTTAACATATGTTGATTATAAGACATTAAAATTATAATTTTATTATTTTTTATGTATTATTACAAAAATGAACATTGGTTTTATTGTAGAGACACACTATTGTACATAGGTTGATAATTAGAAAAAGTATCTCATAAGAGTTTTTTCTTTTAATTTTTGTTTTAATTTGTTTTGATTAAATAAAATTATATAAAAATTTAAATATTTTTTATGAATTTTTTTATGTGAATTTATTATTTAAATGATGGTGAAAATAATATTTTTATTCCAATCTAAATTTCTGTAATATTTGTATTTTAATCTTATTATGATTTCTAATCTAGTTGTCTATTTGGGGATACTGCATTGATTCAACTTTTCAATACATGTTGTGGCCTGTATCGACGGAAAAAAAATCATTGATAAAGGACACCTTTATCAGTTCTAAATAAAACACTGATAAAAATTTTATTTATCAATGCTAAAATTAAACAATAATAAATTTCATGCACTTTTAAGAGTGTTTACCATGTCAGTGTTTTTTAGCACTGATAATAGTGATTTTTTCGCACAAAAAAAGTTGTTTCTATATTAGTGTTACTAGTTATATATTTAATAATATAATGAATGTATTATAATTAATTAATTAATATAATTTATATAATTAGTGATTAATCATATATATAATATAAATTATAATTAATATTTTTTTAAATATCAATCAAGTAAAAATTAATTACTTCTTAATATTAATAATTCTTGAACTTATTAATTATGTTATCTAACTATAATATACATATAAATGATAATATAAAAAACAGATAACAAATTTCTCAGTAATTTTTTTTGAACAATTGGAAATGTATCACTCTTGTTTGTGTCAGTATCTTTGATGCTCCTCTATATCATATCTTGGTGTATATATATATATATATAATATGTATGTTCCATGTATATAAATGTGTATTCTATGGCATACAAATTTCATTTATATCATATGTAGGTTGTACCTCCACGTCAACCTATGCGATAGCCGATGGATCCAAAGCCTCCTTACCTGTACCCTGTCCTGGCTGGATAGAAAGTGGATATTTGATAAAACTGTATCCCATATGTGAAGAATATGGATAATATATAATGGGTATCTCATGACTAGGTAAAAATAATCACAAAAAGACACTCCATTCACTAGTAATCATTTTAGAATAATATAAAAATTTGAGGGACTTTGAAGCAAAATCACTAGAAGATGTGACATAGACCTCTAAAAGAATAGTTTTTTCTATAAATCATATTAAATTGGATGTGGAGTAGCATCATGATAATAATAATGAACATGATCCCCATGTTCCATGTCATCATTTTGAACATAAATAAAAATAGTATAACTCAATGGAACATCTTTATCGGTCTTATAAGCCTCAGTATAATCTGGCACATCAGAGAAAATCACATGATAAATCTCATCCATCAGATGAATCATCTCTATCAATACTCTGTGAAAATAAGCCTTTTAAAATGAACAACCACTATATGATTAGATACCTCTATTAGGTGTGTGATATAAGAATCTTATATTGGAATCTTATACAGTTAACTAGAGTTAATAAAAAATATATTCCCAAGTGGAAGGAAGAATTTTTACCAATTGATGATAGCTTCATCTATGTTTCATAACATATATCAATCAAGTCATGTTGTATTGGAGTCTATAATCAAACTGATATAATATATGCATTAATTTCACATATTCACCTCATAAACATGTTTCATAACATCCAACCCACATCTTAATATATCATGAATGATATCACCTCCAGCTGAAGTCTTGCATCATAGACATCATAATGGAATGAAGTGAAGGAAACTGATAGGGCAGTGTCAGGATGGGATGATGGATACTGAAATACCTCATAACTTGTTCAACTTGCAGTCACTCAGAAATGTGAAAATGAATAAGAGGTATGATGAATGATCTGGTAATATGACTCATGAGACAGTAAGGCAGGACACTCTATATGACATGCCCAATATATAAAGACCATGAAACATAGAATATGAAGAAAATGAATATCCAATTAATAATTGAAATAATTAACAACACACGGTTAATATTTTAATATATAATTAATAATAATTTGTGTTATTTTATCAATGAATGTATAGCATAAGTCTGTAAGTGTTGATATCATGTCTAGTGGTATCTGAATATCGATTGGTATGGATCTACCTACAGACAACATTTTTGAAGCTATAATTTCACAATAGAGGTTTACATATTTCATTATCACATCAGAAAAACACACCATCATCTATTTGGGAATTCCAATAAAATTTTAAAAGATAATGGTGTGTGTTCTTGCAGAGTGTAGCGAGGGATGTGCTCTCATAACCATATCTAGATAAGATAACACATCCTATAATCTATATCCTATCAATGTGACATGTATTACATAGTGCTCTATATGTATAATAAATACAATAAGACCCCAAACTATACTTTCATGTATAGTCTAGGTCCTCATGTACTGATAAATACAATAGATGTAATCGAATTATTGATAAAAATTTATCCTCAAATAAGTCTTAAAATATATTCTCATGAAAATATTTGTACAATGATCTATTCAATAACATTTACTAAATATGTGAGGTTATCATTTATTTGTGGCACTTGTATAAGTCTTATGATAATGGAATTTACACCATCCTGTACCTAAATTCCTATTAGTATATGTAATAAATCAAACCAATAACCAAAAACATGGTATGTTACAACTACACCCAGAATAGAGTGTCCCAACAAAAGGGAAACATTGTCAAGGGTTATCTTCATCTCTCCCTCTAGGAGAAGAAAATTAAGTGTCTCTAGCTATTATCAGTATATTAGGACTCTAAAGTGTTAGCGATCGATGAAGGTGAAATCATACATTACTACACCATAGAACCATGAATATTGAAGATGAGGGATGATAATAGGAGGGGTTAAAACATGATAAATGTGGTGTGACCAATGTATGCTCAATGTTGGAATAGAATTCCCCTCTATAACAAGACAAGAAATATTTTTGTCCTAGAAGGTGAGAAAATGAATGTCTATAATATCTATAATTTATATAGTAATTAAAAAATATATTTAGTTCTTTGATTTAAAAAAAATAACATTTTAGTAAATAAAAATAACAAAATTATATTCACAGTTAGTATTCATAATGAAACATGTTGAATAAAATTATGAGATAAAAATGGATGGTAAATTGATCAATTTTTTGTAATAAATCTTATAAATGTTTTTATTATACCAGAGCACTTTTTGAATGTTATAAACACTACTGAAAAAATACCCTATACCAACGGTTTGGAATTGTTTGTATAGACCTCCGAACCGTTGGTATAGCATATACCAACGGTTTGGAGCATCGTTGCCAAGTAAGTCGTGATAATAGTTCTGTACCGATGGTTTTAAAAAAACCGCTGGTATAAACCTATACCAATGGTAAAACTGTTGGTATAAGTAATATTAAAATCTTTACCAATGGTTCCATAAAACCATTGGTATATGTAATTCAAAAAATAATCATTCTTTTGGTTTTGATCCCAGAACCTTCTGTTTGTAATTGAACGACCTAACCACTAACCTAACTTACTTTTTTGAACATAATTTCATAAATATATATATGTATTATCATAAGTATTTTAAATTTTGATTTATTTAATGTCCTCTGTAAGAAGATTCAATTAAAAATACATGTACCTATACCAACGGTTTTGAGAACCGTTGGTATAGGTTATTTGATTTTGGGACCTATACCAAGGGTTTTGGACAAACCGTTGGTATAGGGGGGATCTATACCAATGGTTTGGCCAAACTGTTGGTATAAGATCTCTATAATGGACCTATACTAACTGTTTTGGCCAAACCATTGGTATAGGTCCCCCCTATACCAACGGTTTGTCCAAAACCATTGGTATAGGTCCAAATAAGTGACCTATACCAACGGTTTTCCCAAAACCGTTGGTATAGATCATATTTATAGTAGTGAAAGCATCTCAATAACAAAATGTTCATGAGATTCAAGCTAGTGAATAAATATTTTTTTATGAATCAAATAGTTTTTTTATTTTCAAGAATAATGAAGACATGAACATGTCAATGTTAGAGGTAATCTTAAATATTGAAATGAACAATCTTATTTAAATGTTAATTAATTAAATATTATGTGTTTATTTTTTATATGAATTGTTTTATCTTTCTGTGGAAATATTTCTCCATTATATAGGAAGATATTATCTTTATAAAAATTTAATTTTCCTATATGCTTATCATTGATATTGATGTTTACATTTATACAAACTAAGTTCAAAATTTACACAATATTATTTATATTTTAAAAGTGAATTGTGATTAATTATTTCAATGAAATTTTAATAATTTTTTTTATGTAATCCAATATGATGTATTTAAAGTATTCTACTGATTTTTAAAATACATAGACACACATAAATATATTATTATTAACATTCCTAAAATGTATTAATCATATCTCAAATAATAAACTATCATGAAATAATGAAATTCATATTGGTTATAAAATGATATAGAATATTATTTCCGGGGAATATCACATGAAACAAGCCATTGTTTAATAATATTCTTAAAAATCAATGATAAAATACATAGTGATGATCAATGATGATGTGAAGTTGAGATCTATTTTATGTTGTTACAGAATTTGATACAAGTATGAAATGAAACATGACATATACTGAATTATAGTCCTACTCTCCATACTAGAGGTCTGTCTCTGTAATTTATAATATCAGTAGACTTTGGCCTCCCTAGCAGACACAACATAGTAATACTGAGGAATAAATTTAGGTGATCAATGGGAAATGTAAAATGATGAAAATCACCAAGATGCATCCAAGATATACTATAACAGTTAGCCAGAGTACTCAAGAAATATAATGGATTAATAATGGGTTCTCAATAGAATTTTATCAGTGCACAAGATGGAATGACATCTGTATAGTAACACCACAATGACTTTAAAGAACCAAAATCATAGTACCGATTCTCTAGTAATACCACTTGCACTCGAGCACTATTTCCTATTA
The DNA here is from genome assembly GCA_963277665.1 of Viscum album. Classification (NCBI taxonomy): domain Eukaryota; kingdom Viridiplantae; phylum Streptophyta; class Magnoliopsida; order Santalales; family Viscaceae; genus Viscum; species Viscum album. The sequence continues at coordinate 1,286,854,881 of OY728141.1, forward strand.
GTGGGGGTGGAACTTAGTTACCCCAAATCAACTCCACACCTAATAAAATATTAAAACCTGAAATGATTATAAAACCTATGACATTTTATGAATGTCTATTTGGAACATATGACCAAAGTGCATACACAATTGTATCCCATTATTATCTTGTTAGGATAATTTGACAAAGTACTTCACACGGTGATAGAATTTAACTTGTAATAAGCCTATGTTATGTAGTTTATGAACATACTTGAATATGTTATTTATTCACTCCATAATATTAGTGGTCATCTAGCCACATCTTCTTCCACCATCATATGATAATAACCATTTGTTAATCAAAATATGAATGAAATAATCATACACATCTTGATTAAACCTTATTATTCCTCTCATACACTCATCAAATTTCCCTTGGTGTGGTTCGTATGCATTTTCACCTATCATGTCATGAAATACATCATAATCATACATGACTCATTAATTAAATCATGTTTCTTAATTGGGATGTCTCATGTAGTTTTGTTAATATAAAAGTTATTTTCTTCGTTTTTATTTTCAATTTTGGGATTAATATGAGACGAAAATGAATTTATAATATTATAAAGAACCAAAATCAACAAATGTATCATAATAGGGTTCTATAGTAGTATGTCTCACCTCATCATAAATATAAATATCGACATATTTTTATATTAGACAATTACTTCACTATTGCATGAAAAATGATGATACCCCAGCAAATTCTCATCATCGAGTAAAGGATACTTAGTGTTTCATATGTAATCATCATATTAAAGTTGTTGATATTTGATTGACTTAATTACTTGATCATACCTCAATTTTAATTTAATATCAATCTTCTTATAAACTTATTCCAAAGTCAAACATCCATGAATGTTAACCATTTTTTTGGGAGGAAAATTATATTTAAATTCCTAATCAATATATGATACATCACCATTTAATTATTTTGATGAAAACATTATTACCTAGAAGTAAAATTTAGTAAATAATTATACATATCTATAGATAATTGTAAAATGATTATCATTTTTAGTCATATGACATTTAAAAAATAATGACTTGATCTTGAGAATCTAATATGGATTTATTTATCACTAATGTATAAAACATCCAAAACATAGGGGGAGATCCTAGAGCCCCCATTGACTTATATGTTGGTAGACAAAAATATCCATTCACTCATTGTTTAAAAATTAGAATTGAACTTCTATGTTTCCTGTCAAGCCTCATTTTATTTCAATAATACTCACATGCAAGTGAGGGGTTCTAGGGGTTTGTGATTTAAAATATTTGACTAAGGACACACACAACCTTGAATTCTTATAGAGAGGGATGACAGAAATTTCATCAATAAATATAGAAAATTAAATTATTAAAAATTATATAAACACGTAGTAGGCGGGTCACTATATCGGCGGCAGGTAACTGTAGCGGCGGTAGGGTACTATGCGGCACTGTAACAGGCGGGTATTGTAGTAGTACTATTCACAGAATGGGATTTGGGCCAAAAATTTGCGCCTATGGGCCATGTTATGGGCTAAATGCCCACTGGGCCTTCGAGCTATGTAATGGGTCTCCCTCTACCCAGTTAAAATAGGTCTTTGCTTTGATTTAATAATAAATGAGGCTTCGACCTCAACCTTAAAAAATCAACTTTTAAAAACTTTTCATATTAATAATATATATATATATATATTAGTATATATGTAATTAATGATTTAGATAAGAAATAATTTTTTTACTTTTAATTAACTATTATAATAATATAGTATAACTTTAATTAAAATTATATATCATAAATAATAAAAATCTATATATATTTATATCAATATTTTTAAATAACAGTGAAATGATCCTGAGACTTTTTCTATTGATTGGTTTATCATTAATCGATAAAAAACCAAAATATAGGGGGAACCCCTAAACTCTCAATTGTATCAGATTTCAGTAGTCACCAATATTATTTCATACATGGTGTATAATTCCAACATCGAACATCAATGCCTCTTACGAAGCCTCTTTTTATTACAATATTACTCATATCTATGTAAGGGATTCAAGAGTATTTGAATTCAAATAATTTTACCATAAACATACATGACCTTAAATTTTTAGATAGGTGGATAACACACAAGTCCTCAAATAATAAAGAAGATGAAATTATTAAAAATTATATAAGCAAATAAAAAATAATTATGATAAAAAATTTCTATCATACATTGGTCAGTCATCTCAGATCAATCATCACTCAATATTCTTACCATTTATTTTTTAGGATACTTCTTATTCTCATCATATAGTAGATATATAATAATAATATTTCTAAATATGATTTTATGTATTACTAAAGATTTATGAAATTAATGTTATATATATATTATTCAATTAACATCTTAATTTTAATTTAAATATGATAAATAATATATCATATATATAATTATATTAATATAAAGTAAATAATTTTTTTACAAAATATTATTAGTAATATAATTTTTTAAAATTATTTCGATAGTATAATTTTATTTATACAATAATATATTATCATTTTATATTAATTTATATATAATATGTAATATGATATTTATATATAAATATATTAAAATAAAATTATGAATATTTCAAATTATAATCATACAAATAAATTTTTGTAACCAACAATATTTTTCTAAATATAAAAAATAGTATTTTGTACATAATTGTAAATAATATTATGTGTAGTTAATGATTTTTTTAGAAAAATATTTGTATTAGTAATTTTTTTGTTTAAAGGAAATAACATTATTTAAATTTATATAACATAATATATTATCAAATTATATTAATTAAAATATAATAAGTCAATTTAAATATATAATTATTTCAAAAATTCAATTTTCCAAAATTCAATTTCTGTTATTTTATATATAATTAATCAGAAAATTTCTTATTTATAATTTATGTTTTTTAAAATATATTTTTAATAGAGATTTTTCATTTAATTTAAAATAATAATATTATTTATATATATCGAATATATATCATAATTTTAATTAAATTTAAATATGATAAATAATAGAACATATATAAAATTATATTGAAATAATCTGAATAAAATTATTTAAAAATAATTTGTTATTATTATTATAGAAAATATATTTATATAGAATAATTTTAATTTTACAACAATATATTGTCAATTTATTTTAATTTTAATATAATATATAATATTATATGTAAATATAATTATATTCAAATACAATTTTTAAAATTTTAAAGTATAATTACAAATATTTAGTTTTATAATAAAATATATGTTACTAAAGATGAAAAATATCATGGAATAACTAATTAATCATAATTCATCCTAATTTAAATTATCCTAACATAATATTAACATTTTATAAATCATTTAATGCAATTTAAATCATTCAAAGAACCGATAAATTAAATAATACATTTCGATACGGTAAAGACCCGAAAATTCCATAATTTTTTTTAAAATTATTTTGGATTATTACGAGTCTTTGAAAATTGATGGCACGTGATTATAAGGCCTAGTGTGTCCAGAACGAAATTTTAACCTTTTCTTAATGTACGTTCAGTAAACATGCAAGTGAGAATTTTTAACTTTTGAACTAGTGCTCAAAATTGAAATATGAGGTCGTCGTTGAATCCGCAGTGCCATGATTCACTTATGGGAGGCTTAACTTTTCCTGCAGTAGGTTGAGAGAAAAAGTTAGTTTCATGAACTTTTTGAAAGAATAATAAAATAACATAATATTTTATTTTATTTTTCTACGACCTCTTGAGTGACGGTGGTGGGGACCACAAAGGTGGTCAGACTTTTAATGAGGGACATTAAATGCCCGGTTACACATTGATTGTGTAACCACACCACATTAAATTAATGTGGTTCATTAATTACACCAATTAATGAACCATTAATTTAAAAGAGGATTAATCTCTTAACTCATCCATGGGATTTTAAAAATGTTGGCGAAGGGAGAGGGTGGTGAGATATTGTGTGAGAACTACGATGAAGCACCAATGATTAAACCTTCCAATGAAGAACAAAGTCTTGGATGACATCATTGGGGAAAACGATCTGGGATCGATGAACGCTGGTGGCTTTAACGGACATGGATTCTTCTCCCATAACCACGAAATCTCGTATGATTCTGAGGTAGGGTTTTTTTTTTAAATTCAAGTGATTTTGTTTCAATCTATCATCCTTGAAAAACATGATGAACACGGATTAAACAAAATAAGTTAATACACGATCAATACAAATTTGTTAGTGGTTGTTGTGGGAGTTTTGAATGGGGTTTAGTCTTCTCTCAAGGATGTTTGAACTCTCACCCTAGTTATTTTGCTAACCCAGAGGCTGCGGGCCAACTGATCAAGGCCCAGACCCTCCGCCTTTGTTGCTTTGATTGCGTTCTTTGTAGGTAACTGGAAAATATGGCATCAAGATGAATCCAGGTGACACACAGTGTTGGCAGCATCCTGGGAGGCTTGTAGGCACAATCAGAATGAAAAAAGGACCACTGGAGCTCACCCAGTGGCCCGCAGAATCCCCACCGACAAGGCGGGGCCTACAAGCGATGGCGGCGGCTGACTCTCGTCATCCATGGAGGAAGGCGGTGCCCGAAGTCACCGCGGCGAACAGTAGGGGCGGTTGGCCCTTGGTTGGTCATGTTAGCCGCAGGCGGCACACCGTTGCGCACTGCAGAGGGAGGCCGCAACTTCAAGCCGTGCGGGATGGGGACCCGTGCATCGCCAGTCCCGCTGATAGAGGGGGCGGTGCTACATGGCGATGCAATTTCAAACCGAACGGATGAATGTCTGTTTGGGAGGGGAGCCGACCCCCGCATGGCTCGGTGGGTCCTGCCCAGCTGAGGCCATCCAGGTCGGTTCGCATCCCCGCTCACTCAGGCCTGGTCAGACCTGGATCGAGTCGAGTCGACCTAGGTCGGGGCGCGACGGGTTGGTTCGACCGGGTCGGATTGGACCTAGACCCTTTTCAACCCAATTTTACTTAAAAGGTCGTATCTCACAAACCAGAAATCCGTTTGACAAAATGTCTATGAAAATGGAGTCCTTAGGACAAGACGGTCCTTTTGAGATACTACACCCAAGTTTTGGAGAAAGTTGGAGTATGACCAGGTTGGATTGAACCCGAATCCAACTGGACCCTCAGTACTAAAACACTTATAACTCACAGATCGGGCATCCGATTGACACACTGTCTGTCGCATTGGGAACCTTACGACATATAGGGTATTTGGATTAATAATTTGTGGAACTTAATGGAAGTTGATGAATGATGAATATCTTGAGGAGAAGATTCTACATAACTCAAGTGCACCGAGTGCGGGAAATCCAGTGGGTAGTGGCAATTGAAGAGAGACCCTTTGTGAATCAACATCATTGCGACCCTATGTAGATCAGAATCATAGGGACCCTATGTAGATCATCATCATAGAGACCTTATGTGAATTAGCAACATAGCAACCCTGTGTGGATCGGTATCATAGCGACTCTGTGTGGATCGACATCAAAGCGACTCTGTGTGGATCAACAGTGTGTGACCCGATGATGATTAGCCTTAGAGAGTTCCATCATGGATCAAATAGAAATGACCCCATGTGGATTTATAATGCAATAACTTCTTCATGGTTCAGTTGTGGAACTTCCTAATGGAATAAAATGATATAACTTAAGACTAATAATCTTTATTCCTAATCTATGAGTTGTATACCAAGTGTAAGCTGACTTTATTTCGTGCTTTGTGTTTGAGGTCATGCTTTGTGGTTTTCATTTTCGGAATTCTGGGAGACCTTCAGGGGTCTCGGGGTCCCTACCGGGTATTGTTATAATCACCCATGCATGGGCTTCGCCCACACCTTGTCATGTAGTGTGCAGACGACGAGCAGCTTGGTTGATACTTTAGGGAGTTAGGACCAGGTGGTATATGAAGGTTAATGGTTGACGTGTAGTGTTGCAGAGACGATTTGTACCTACCATTAAGTTAGGATCCTTGGTGGACGATTTCATGACTTGTTTTCTATGTAGTTGTACCTTTTCAATTGGGCTTGTATTCCGACCCCATTTACTTTCAGTACACACTTTTACTACAGCAGTTTTACTACATTGTTTGCATCTTTCCATGTTCTTGGTCTGTGTTTTTGTAGGATTAAAGGAAATTCCTTCCTAATTTTAGGGAAATTCCTTTCTGGTGCTAGTAGCCAACTGAAAGCGCGACTGATTGTCGCCTATCGACCGTTCAAGGTTCCGATGCTCTGCTAATGTGTATAGCAGCACTCGGGTCGAATCCTCGGCAATGGTATAATTTTTTATAGTTGACTGTTTTTGAATTGTGTTTTGATTTGGGGGTTTGTTTGTAGAGCTTTAATTGAAATGATTGACTGATTAATATTTATTTAACAATTTGATAAATATTGGGGTGAGTTCATCATTAGGTAGTTAAGCTTGTGATATCCTTGAGCTTTGCTTTATATTGCATTAAATTAACACCCATGTCACAAGTTGACATTGATTGGAATTCCCAAGTGTTAAGGCTTTAATCCAAGCCTTGACTTAACTCAGGGTTCTAATATTAATCATATCTTGTTTATGGTAGCATATTTATGGTTCCAATAATCCATGGAAACCACATGTTAAACAAAAAAAAGTCATTAATCCATGACATGCTAAGTCCAATATACACAATGTTAATTCAAAGAATACACATCGAGCAAAAGCTCTACATCGCTTAACATACCTAAATTATAACTCACCCCAATGAGAGATTTACTCAGCCATTAGGATGGTTATTAATCTGGTAGGTATGTTTATAGTATTAGGGTATGAGAATAAGAGGAATAAGAATTGAACAAGAAAAGAGTGGTGTGCCGAACACACACACGAACTACAAAGAACGTGAATGAAACACGTGTTTTGATTGAATAAGAAATCACTTAAAGGAAATGGTTTTAAGATTGATTTTTAACAATTAAGAAACTATTAATATTAAACTATATAAGGTGTATGATAATTAGAAGTGATGAAGGAGAACCTTGCATTAAAACTCAAAAGAAATTACAAGTACACTAAAACAATTACAAAGGAAAGAGCATGAAATACATGGAAAGAAATGAAGGAGGAAAGGTTTCTCAAGTGAAAACTAGAGTATGGCAGATCCTCCCAAGCCCTTGTAAATGACTTGGTTGTGCCAATATATCCTCCTAAGTGCCAAAGTGCCAACCTCTTGCAAGGAGAAGAGGGGAGTGAATTTATAGCCAAAGGTAGTAGGCTGTTTTCATTCCCAAACTGCCCCTCAAGTTGTCCCACCAATATGACCTTTAGGACAGCTGAATCTCGAGAGATATCCTTCTTAAATATTGTAGATATAGATGTGGAATAGTCACCCTAAAAATTTGGATGTCATTGGACTTTTGTGTCCAAAGTTATGGCCGGATTACTAAAAACCTTTCTACTGTCCAATTTTATCCAGAAAGTTTCCATGGCCTAAATGTGAATGCATTTATGGCTATGGAGATGTCTTCAAATCCGAACCATTTATTCTGGAAAGTTGATCATCCATATCTTATCTTTCACACCACAAAATATGAGCTTCTTTGGACAAGTGGATAAGTTTAAAAGTCAATAATAGTGGGCTAATGTAAAATCCCGGACATAATGGTGGGCTTGATTTCAATGGATCCATTGGGCCCCAAAATGGTAGAGTTGGGCCTTTAAATTTTTATCCATGACTCCTTAGGAAATTACCGAGCTTTAAAAAGAATATCCACTCATTTGGGCTGGGATATTGAGCCCAGTAATGAAATCTTCAAGGCTGGTCCAGAAATTAGGCAGATCCGGTGGGTCATCTTGTGTGGTCCATATGGCCCTTCAAATGACCGAATTAGCCAATTCTCTAGTTGAGTGATTTGTAGGAAATTAAATTTAGAACCCTAAAAAGACAAGAATCACACAATTTGGATTAGTAGGGTGAGAGTTATATTTAAAATACTAAACAGATATGAATCTGTATTATTCGAAACAATACTCCAAAATAATATTTAATATTAAAGCATGAGTATTTCACATAAGTTATGCACATTTAATTGAAAATAAGTAGAGGGAGTATATAAAATGATATTAATAAATGAATAACATCAACTCACCCACACTTAATATTGTTCATGTCCTCATGTACAACAAACACAAAAGAAAATCAAAACAAAACCATATTCATTCACCAACAAATATTCAAATTTTGTTTTCACCAATCAGGGGAGGTTTAGACTATTTCACTCATCCATATTGAATTCCACCACAAATTTGGTTCACAATAATGCATCAGAAACAATTCATTTTTTCATGTTCAAGGTTTGAATTGGAAAATGTAGGCACTCAAAACTTACTCCTCTCAAGATGATAAAAATGTATTTTAGTAGGTTCACTCATTCACCAACAAAAAGTGAAAATCAAGAGTTTGTAAGAGCTCTCAGCTTCCATTCCCAAATATAATGTGTACAAGAATCAAGAGGTCTTTTAAGGGGGTTTTCAGTGGCTATGGGACGGTAGGTATATAATGTCCAAAGGAAAAGAGGGGTTAAAAACACCAACATGGAAAAATCAATGCACATTTTTTTTGAAATTTGATTTGAAAGGAAATAGAAACACATAGTTACAAGGGAATGAATGTGTGATGAATGAAAAGTGAGAGAGATAGAAAATGGAATAGGGTGAGATGATGGAATATGTACAACATGTAAGACTTCCAATAATGACACAATACAAGATGATTCAAGTGTTCTTTTTTTTTTCTCTTTTTGCTTTTTTTTCCCGAAAGTTGTGCTTGAAACAAGTCTCACAATCATCTCCCAACCCATGCTTGATCTCCTCATGAAACTAATTTTAGTAGTTATAACACGAACAAAGGTTGATGATTAATGATTTTTGACCCACCCAAGACACAACCTATTCCTTTTTTTTATTTTTTATTTTCATTCATTTTTTTTATATAATTTTTTTCATTTTTTTTGAACACTTTTCAATGAATTTTGTACAAATGACAATTACACATATAAACCCCAAAGCTCACAGAATTAAAACCTCTCCCCCACACTTGAATGGATTCTTTCCCTCAAGTATAAGATGACACATTGGGAATCAATGAAAGTACACCCAAAAATGAAGTCCATTCCCCCCACACTTAAATTTCAACAAATTGTACAATGAAAATCCATAAAGATATTGGGTGGGAAAAGGTATTAGGCATGTAATGTGGCTATCAAAAGAAAGGTTTTCATAGGCTCAAAGGGGCTTTCAAAAGTAGGATCAATGTAAGGGTAACGGGAGGCTATTTGGCTATTCTGATTCTCATGTGGCTTAGAAAATGCCTCTATCATATTAATGCACACAAAAGATGGAAATTCAGCTCGAAGGTCCACAAAATCAAGACTCACAATCAGTGGTGAAGACACACAATGAAAAAGATGGCCATAGATGACCTTATCATGAAGGCTAATGTTATTCCTCACAGTAGGGGAGAATCATTTTCCACCAAAAATTGTTCATTCAAAATGTTTGTTATTGACACAAAATTGTTTACCCAAGTTTGAGATAAAAATTCAATATATTTGGGTTTAAAACAAGCCTTTTGACTCCCCAAAATGGTTGGACAGAATTTCAATATTATATGATGAGTAATTATGACACCCCTTTTTTTTTCATTTTTTTTAATTATTTTTTTTAAAATTTTTATTTTATTTTTAATGACACATCCACACAAAAGAGAAAATAGAAAAAAGGTTGTGGAATAATGTTGTAAAAAAAATGAGAGGGAGAGAGGAAGAAGAAGAAATAGAGAGAAGAAGAGAGGGAAGAGAGATTGAGGAGAGAGAGAGTTAAAGGGAAAGAGGTGCCCCCTGGTTTGGATTTGGTGGGTCGCCGTTTCCATCTAGTGGTGGGTCAATGGAAGTCGATGTGGAACCTGAAGTGAATGGCCTATCATGGTGATGCTTTAACCGGTGTCCATTTACCGTGAATGTTCTTTTTGAATAAGGGTCTTGGACTTGCACTGCACCAAATGGGTAAACATTAGTAATAATAAAAGGTCCATCCCAACGAGAATTGAGCTTACCTGGGTGAAGTCGAAATCGAGAATTGAAGATCATTACCTTTTCACCTTCATGAAATACCTTTCGAAGAATGTGCTTGTCATGGAGTGACTTTGCCTTTTCTTTGTAGAGAATGGAGTTCTCATACGAATTGAGTTGAAGCTCCTCCAATTCAGTCAACTGCAACAATCTTTCTTCACCAGATTTTTCACAATCAAAATTACAAGTTTTGACAGCCCAAAATGACTTATGTTGGAGTTCAACTGGTAAATGACAGGATTTAACAAAAACTAGCCTAAATGGAGACATCCCAATGGGTGTCTTATAGGCTGTTCGATAGGCCCAAAGTGCTTCACCAAGTCTATCGGGCCAGTCTTTTCTTGTGGGCTTAACAATTCTTTCAAGCACTCTTTTCACTTCTCTGTTAGAAAGTCCAGCCATTCCATTTGTTTGAGGGTGATATGCAGTGGATGTTTTATGTACAACCCCATTCTTTTTCAAAAGTGACTCCATGGTTCTATTACAGAAATGAGTTCCTAAGTCACTTATCAAAGCACGTGGTGTTCCAAATCGATGGAAGATATGGGTTTTGAGGAACTCACTCACAGTTTGAGCATCATATTTCCTAGTGGGTTTGGCCTCGACCCACCTAGAAACATAGTCAACAGCAAGGAGAATGTAGGATAATCCATTGGAAGGGGGAAAAGGTCCCATGAAATCGATGCCCCAAACATCGAAGAGCTCACAGAAGATTAATGGCTTTTGAGGCATTTCGTTTCTTTTGGAAATTGTGCCAAACTTTTGGCAAGTGGGACATGATTGACAGAAATCGTGTGAGTCCTTGAAGAGTGAAGGCCAAAAGAATCCAGAATCTAAGACCTTTCGAGAAGTCCTTTGTGGTCCAAAGTGGCCACCTCCAGGCATTGAGTGGCAGAATTCCAAGATGGAGGATTGTTCAGTTTCATCAACACATCTCTTAATTACCATGTCAGCCCCAGTTTTCCAAAGTTTATTATCTTCCCAAAAATAATGCTTTGAATCAATTTTCATCTTTTATTTTTTTTCTTTTGAAAAATATTCAGGGAAAACACCAGAAACAAAGTAATTGACAATTGGGGCATACCATGGTAACTTTGGAGTGAGAGATGAGAGGTGTTCAGTTGGAAATTCAGGATCAATTATTTCAGAATGAGAAGAATTAGAAATTCTACTCAGGTGGTTAGCCACAGGGTTTTCTTTTCCAGGTTTATCTTTTATAACAAGGTCAAACTCTTGGAGCATTAAAATCCATATTATTAGCCTTGGTTTGGAATCATTTTTCGTAAGTAAGAACTTTAATGCTGAGTGGTCCGTGAAGATGATGATTTTGGCACCTAAAAGATAGGGCCGGAATTTATCCAAGGCAAAAACCACAGCTAAAAGTTCTTTTTCAGTCACAGTGTAGTGTGATTGAGTTTCATCCAATGTTTTTGAGGAATAAAAGACGACATGAGGAATTTTTTCTCTTCTTTGACCAAGAACAACCCCAATGGCCCTATCAGAAGCATCACACATCAATTCAAATGGTAAGGACCAATCTGGGGGTTGGATTATTGGAGTAGATGTGAGAGCAGATTTGAGTTCAATGAAGGATCTCTTGCAAGCCTCATCAAAATTGAATGTGACATCATTTTGAAGTAAACGAGTGAGTGGGAGGGAAATCTTGCTGAAGTTCTGAATGAATCGCCGATAGAAACCGGCATGACCAAGGAAGGACCGAATGTCTCGAACTGATTTGGGTTCAGGAAGTGATTGGATCACCTCAATTTTGGCTGGATCAACTTAGATACCCTCTTGAGAAATTATGTGCCCTAGAACAATCCCATTTGAAACCATGAAGTGACATTTTTCAAAATTCAGCACAAGGTTGCACTTGACACACTTTTGAAGGACCAAAGAGAGTGAATGTAAGCAAGATTCAAATGACTCACCATAAATGGTAAAGTCATCCATGAAGACCTCCATGCAATTCTCAATGAATTCAGAAAAGATACTCATCATACACCGCTGGAATGTTGCAGGAGCATTACAAAGGCCAAAAGGCATTCACCTATAGGCATAGGTTCCAAAGGGGCAAGTGAATGTGGCCTTTTCTTGGTCTTGAGGTGCGATTGGAATTTGGAAGTAGCCGGTGTAACCATCAAGAAAGAAATAGTGTGACTTTCTGACCAATCTATCAATCATTTGGTCAAGGAAAGGAAGTGGGTAGTGATCTTTTCGTGTTTCAGCATTCAATTTGCGATAATCGATGCACACACGCCATTTGTTTTTCACTCGAGTTGTGACCAATTCTCCATGTTCATTTGTGACAACTGTTATCCCGCCCTTCTTAGGAACAACTTGAATTGCACTAACCCATTCACTATCAGAAATTGGGTAGATAATACCAGCTTGAATAAGCTTGGTAATCTCTTCCCTAACTACCTCAAGTATGAGTGGATTGAGTTTTCTTTGAGGTTGCCTAATTGGTTTGGATGATTCCTCTAGATGGATATGATGCATGCAAAGGGCAGGGTTGATTCCTGGAATATCCTCTAGGGTCCAACCTAAGGCATTTTTGTTTTCCTCTAACACTTGAAGAAGTTGGGACTCCTCAGTTTCAGAAAGTGAAGTAGAGATAATGACAGGGTAGGAGGGATCATGGAAAAGGAATGCATACTTGAGGTGTGAAGGAAGTGGTTTTAGATCAGTTTCAGCCTTGATTTGAGAGCTAGACAAGTTAGGAGCAGGAGAAGGGATTCCAGATGGGTTTGGGTCCTTTTCCTCAACATTGTCCAAGGTGGAGCAGTAGAGATCAGAGTTCATGTGGGATTCAAGGGAGTTTTCAAGTTCACTTTGATTGATGGATTCTAAGAAAGAAAGGTCAACATCAACTTCTCCATTTATAACTTGGTTAATCATTGAGCAGATTTCACAGTCTCCACTATCATTAAAACATGATGAGCATGAAGAAATGGTGGTGAGTTGATTCTCAGAAGTGTCATCAGATGCATGAATAGAGAATGCAGAGTGATTCTCTGATGGGTATCGCATGGCTTAAAAAATGTTGAACTTGACCACTTGGTCACCAAATTCCATGGATAAGATTCCTGAATGGACATCGACCTTGGTTCTAGCAGTCATGAGGAATGGTCTTCCTAGAATTAGGGGAGATCGAGAAGAGGTCGTCTCACCTTCCATGTCAAGGACATAGAAATCAGCTGGGAAGATAAGATCATTGACCCGAACAAGAACATCCTCAATTATCCCCTCAGGACTGGCAGTGCTTCGATTAGCTAATTGAATGACAACACCCATTGGGCGTAAGGGACCTAGACCAAGGTTGGAGAAAATGGATTTGGGCATGACATTTATTGAGGCTCCAAGGTCTATGAGTGCATCATCATTGTTGGAACTCCCTATTTGACATGGAACCGTGAAGGTCCCTGGATCTTTGCACTTCATGGGAATGGACTGTTGGGTTGAAACATTTTCAATGTTCCTAAGTTGCCTCTTATGGGTGCACAATTCCTTAAGAAACTTGGCATACTTAGGGATTTGTTTGATGGAATCTAAGAGTGGGATGTTCACTTCAACACGTCTAAACATGTCAAGTATTTCAGGATCAGGTTCAAAGGACTTCTTAGGATTTGAGATGGCTTGAGGAAAAGGAATTGGGTTCCTTAGAGGAATGGAAGGAGGTGAAGGAGTGGATTCAAGTTCCTTTTCCAACTTTTTGTTCTTTTCATTTTCTAGATCAACATCGAAAGGGGAGGTAGAGGAATCAACATGGGGCATATCAATTTTCTTTCCTGATCTAAGTGAAATTGCACTTACATTACCCTTAGGATTGGGTAATGGTTGAGCTAGGAGTTGGGATGAATTGGATGGTTGTTGCTGGCTAAGGTGGGATGCAAGTTGAACTATTTGGGTTTCAATGTTCTTGAGGCTAGAATGGGTGAAGGAAGCAAGATCCTCTACAGAACTTTCCCATGGTTGTTTAGAAGAAGAGGCTTGTCCCAAATTGGGTTGGCCTTGATTTTGGTTCTTGGTAAAGCGATTGTATTGGGTGGGGAATTGGGAAGGCTCGTTAGGATAGTGGAATCCAGGAGGAGGATTGTTCCTTTGGGGTTGAGGAACAAAAGGATAAGGTTGATGGATGTTACCACCACTTTGACCATATTGGAACTGGTTTGGATTTTGATGAGGGAACTGAGGAGGATGAGAAATGGGATTACCATACCTCAGAGGTGGGTTAACGGTAGAAGAGAAGGGCTCAGAGTGGGGTTGGTTGAAGTTTCTAACAAACTGAACTGATTGTTGAGGGTTGAAGTTTCACTGAGAATATGCCGCATTGAGCTCCATTGGACTAGATGAATCAGATGGATCATCTTGAAGTTGTGGACATGTGTCAGTCAGATGAGTTGGTGAGTTGCAGATTCCACAGTTCTTGACAGGACCAATGAAAAGAGATTGTTGAGGAGAAGAGTTTGGGGCTTTGGAAGCCACAGCTAGTTGATGCACAAGACCTGTAAGTTCACTCATCCAATCAGTCATTTTTTTGGGCTCTATGGATTGATTCTCTTGGGCTTGTTTCACTTGAGCATGTGCTCGAGTATGAAATTGCTGCGTGTTTGCAGCCATGTTGCTTATGAGTTCTCGTGCAGCTGCAGGAGTTTTGTCAACAAGAGCACCGCCACTTGTGGCATCAATGAGAGTTCGCTCCATAGCCAATAACCCCTCATAGAAGTATTGGATCAAGAGTTGGTCAGGGATTTGATGGTGTGGACAAGTTGCCACAAGCTTTTTGAACCTCTCCCAATACTCATGGAGTGATTCATTAGGGAATTGACGGATGCCGCTTATTTCCTTTCGGATAGAAGCTGTTCGGGAAGTGGGAAAGAACTTCTCAAGGAAAAGTCTCTTCATGTCAACCCATGAGTTTATGGAACCAGGTGGGAGATAGTAGAGCCAAGACTTGGCAGAATCTGCTAGGGAAAAGGGGAAATCTCTAAGCTTGATTTGTTCTTCAGAAACCCCTTGAGGTTTCATGGTTGAGTAGACCACTTGGAACTCTTTGAGGTGAATATGTGGATCCTCACCAGCTAGCCCATGGAAATGAGAAAGAAGATGAATCAAACTCGATTTGAGTTCGAAATCAGCCTCGATGTTTGGATATTGAATACCAAGAGGTTGGTAATTCATATCGGGGGCAGTGAGTTCTTTAAGGGTCTGTTCCCTAGGATTAGCCATCTCTAAATCAATTAGTCTAGGAATGAGTGGGACTTGGTTGTTTTGATTGTCCCTAAGGTTCCTCCTAATTCAGAAAATAGTTTTCTCAATATTAGGATCAAACAAATCTGAGGGATTGTTTGGGAGGCTACGGGGCATCAAGACCAGAGTAAGACTTGAAGATGATGGAGGGTTTTTCTCTGTGTAATTTTTTTTTGATATTTTTTTTGTGGGTTATTTGATTTTTTGGTCTTTTTTTTCAAAAATCAGAAACTATAAACTACAATTATGCACCATCCCCGACAATGGAGCCATTTGAAAGCGCGGACGATTGTCGCCTATCGACCGTTCAAGGTTTTGGTGCTCTGCTAATGTGTATAGCAGCACTCGGGTCGAATCCTCGGCAATGGTATAATTTTTTATAGTTGATTGTTTTTGAATTGTGTTTTGATTTGGGGGTTTGTTTGAAGAGATTTAATTGAAATGATTGATTGATTAATATTGATTTAACAATTTGATAAATATTGGGGTGATTTCATCATTAGGTAGTTAAGCTTGTTATATCCTTGAGCTTTTCTTTACATTGCATTAAATTAACACCCATGTCACAAGTTGACATTGATTGGAATTCCCAAGTGTTAAGGCTTTAATCCAAGCCTTGACTTAACTTAGGGTTCTAATATTAATCATATCTTGTTTATGGTATCATATTTATGGTTCCAATAATCCATGGAAACCACATGTTAAACAAAACAAGTCATTAATCCATGACATGCTAAGTCCAACATACGCAATGTTAATTCAAAGAATACACATCAAGCAAAAGCTCTCCATCGCTTAACACACCTAAATTATAACTCGCCCCAATGAGATATTTACTCAGCCATTAGGATGGTTATTAATCTGGTAGGGATTTTTATAGTATTAGGGTATGAGAATAAGAGGAAGAAGAATTGAACAAGAAAAGAGTGGTGTGCCGAACACACACACGAACTACAAAGAACGTGAATGAAACACGTGTTTTGATTGAATAAGAAATCACTTAAAGGAATTGGTTTTAAGATTGATTTTTAACAATTAAGAAACTATTAATATTAAACTAAATAAGGTGTATGATAATTAGAAGTGATGAAGGAGAAACTTGCATTAAAACTCAAAAGAAATTACAAGTACACTAAAACAATTACAAAGGAAAGAGCATGAAATACATGGAAAGAAATGAAGGAGGAAAGGTTTATCAAGTGAAAAATAGAGTATGGAAGATCATACCAATCCCTTGGAAATGACTTGTTCGTTCCAATATATCCTCCTAAGTTCCAAAGTGCCAACCTCTTGCAAGGAGAAGAGGGGAGTGAATTTATAGCCAAAAGTAGTGGACTGTTTTCATTCCCAAACTGCCCCTCAAGTTGGCCCGCCAATATGGCCTTTCTAACAGCTGAATCTCGAGCGATATCCTTATTCAATATTGTAAATATGGATTTGGACTAGTCACCCTCAAAATTTGGATGTCATTGTACTTTTTTGTCCAAAGTTATGGCCGGATTACTAAAAACCTTTCTACTGTCCAATTTTATCCAGAAAGTTTCCATGGCCTAAATGTGAATACATTTATGACTATGTAGATGTCTTCAAATCCGAACCATTTCTTCTGGAAAGTTGATCCTACATATCTTATCTTTCACAACACAAAATATGAGCTTCTTTGGACAAGTGGATAAGTTGAAAAGTCAAGAATGGTGGGCTGATTTAAAATCCCGGACATAATGGTGGGCTTGATTTCAATGGATCCATTGGCCCCCAAAATGGTAGAGTTGGGCCTTTAAATTTTTATCCATGACTACTTAGAAAATTACCGAGCTTGAAAAAGAATATCCACTCATTTGGGCTGGGAGATTGAGCCCAGTAATGAAATCTTCAAGGATGGTCCAGAAAATAGGCAGATCCGGTGGGTCATCTTTTGTGGTCCATATGGCCCTTCAAATGGCCGAATTAGCCAATGCTCCAGTTGAGTGATTTGTAGGAAATTGAATTTAGAACCCTACAAGTCAATAGTCACATAATTTGGATTAGTAGGATGAGAGTTATATTTAAAATACTAAAAAGACATGAATCTGTATTATTCGAAACAATACTCCGAAATAATATTTAATATTAAAGCATGAGTATTTCACATAAGTTATGCACATTTAATTGAAAATCAGTATAGGGAGTATATAAAATGATATTAATAAATGAATAACATCACAAAACCCTAGTCTATGGAAGGCGAGTTTGGGGTAGTCATGGAACGGCCCTCGAGGGACGGGTTGTGACAAAGTGGTATCATAGGAGTCAGTTTTACTGAAGAACTAGGACTCTAATATTTCCAGTGGAGCAATAATGTTCATTATTTTGAGTGTGGTTTTTAGATTGAGGAGTCCAGTGTTGGTGCGACAGCTGACGTATCCATACACCAGGACCCTGAATTCTGATTTCTGACTTAGTGCACGAAAACACAGATTGCGTGTGTTTTGAAAATATTTTACTTTTGATATCTTTTATGTTAGATCACCAGGTATAACTTTTAAACCATGGTGCAACTGTTTCTTTTCAGGGTGCCTCCACATCAACAACCATTCAGGATTCCAGAGAGAGTTCACGATGACGGCCCACCGAGTGATGATGCTTCAGTTTAGGGCCCTCTTACAGTGATAACACCTTCAGGTGGTGCATCAGCACCACCACTACCCATTGGGAAGCAGTTTCCACTAGCCCCACTAGTATACGGTGCAAGACGACTAAGAGCATTTCATGAGTACCAGTGGAAGAGTCCTCTGATATTTTGAGGCAAGACAGATCCACAGGCAGCTGAGGACTGGCTGGAGGCTATGGCTAGACTATTCCGCCTAGTTGGGACACCATTAAAGAATATGGTGATCCTAGCTGCTAGTATTTTTCCAGGTAATGGCAGGGAGATGGTGAAGCATGAAGTTCCAGTTACATGACGAGGTGACCCTAACCTGGATATACTTCGAGAACCTCTTCAGGGCAGAGTTTATTCCAAAGACACTGCGCTATGTGCGTATTCAGGATCTCTTACACTTACAATAGGGAAGCCTGACAGTGGCCCAGTACTCAGAGAGGTTCATTGACCTCTCTCACTACTCCACTAACATGGTACAAGACTCTTTATTCAAGGCCCAAACCTTTGATTAGGGTCACTGGTGGGAGATCAAAGTGTCAACGATATCACTCAATATCCCGACGTAGGCTAGAGTACTCAAGTGAGCATTATTGGTGGAGAGCTTCTTAGCTGAGCAGGCACCGATGGTGAGAGCCAACAACGGACGATAGGTAGTAGAGTCATCCACAATAGGTAGTAGGCAGATGACGCATAGGTCCAAGTAGGCCAGACCTTCCGAAGGGCGACCCCATGATAGAGGGTTATAGGTGCGGAGCTCACGAGGTAGAGCAGGCCAACATAAGAGCAGACTATACTTCACGTGCGGCGGGCAGGGCCACATGGCTTGTGACTACCCGACCCACCGTACTAACAATCAGTAGACATTCAAGGGACCACTGAGGCAGAGGAATAGATTTGAGAAAAGAGGTCCGTAGGGCGGTAGACATGATAGAGGATCAGGCCGTGCAGTAGGTAGTGGGAGGCGATTTGATGTTCTACCACCACCATCTCCAGGTGGTCCACCCCAACCTCAGGGAGAAGGTAGACAGGGACGATATCAGCTTCAGGTAGTTGAGGCCTTCGACCATGGTGATCCAAAGATAATTCAAGGTATGATCTGTGTCTACTCCACCCCAACTGTAGTACTTATAGACACATGTTCCAATCACTCTTTCCTTTCCATGACTCTTGTTTGGAGCTCAAAGATTCCGATAGAACCATTGGCTCGATCCTTACGATTAGAGACTTCTACTATAGAGGATTCTATGATTACACACTGGTTCTAGTAGTACGATCTTACTATAGGAGGAGAGATATTTGGCTGGTATCTCCTTATAGTAGCGTCGAGGCCTTACGATGTCATCTTGGGTATGGACTGGTTATCCATGGTCCATGGTTAGATTGAATGTTTTAGGCGCAAAGTGTGGTGTGTCCACAAGGATGAGACCAAGTTTTTCTTTACCGATGATATGGGAACCCTTGCAGATCAGGATGGACTTTTTCAGAGGAGGGTGCATCCGATCACACATCAGTTGGCTAGCCTTACCCTCAGAACAGTTGATAATAGGAGTCCAAGCTATCCTGTAGTGGTGGACCAGTATGCTAATATATTTCCTGAGGATGTTTTGGGACTACCTACTTGAAGAGTGGTATACTTCTACATCTACATGTACATCAGGATGACACAAATATCTACTCTATCATATCGTATGGCTCCCTCAGTGCTTTGTGAGTTGTGGGTAAAGTTGTAGGACTTGCAGAGGAAGGGGTTCATAAGGCCCAGTGTTTCCCCATGGGAATACCCAATTTTGTTCACCAAGAAGGAATATGGGAGTTTGAGGCTTTTTGTGGACTATCAAAACTTGAACCAGGTGACCATGGAGAACAAGTATCCACTCTCGATGATTAATGATCTCTTCAAAAAAATGAAGGAAGGTCGATGGTTTTCAAAGATAGACCTCAAATCAGGCTATCATCTGCTTAGGGTATGAGATGAGGATATACCAAAGGTGTCCTTCAGATACCGGTATGGCCACTATGAGTTCTTGGTAATGCCTTTCTGTCTGAACAATGCCCCAGTAGTGTTCAGGGGACCCATGAACATGATCTTATAGACTTACCTTAATATCTTCACGGTGGTCTTCATTGATGACAAATTGGTTAACTCAGTGATGGAGGAGGGGCATGCCAATCAACTACAAATAGTTCTTGATACACTCTGATAGCATCAGCTTTATGGTAAGCTATCAAAGTGCCAGTTCTGGATACGAGAGTCCCACTTTTTGGGACATGTTATCTCGGAGGCTGGAGTCGTTGCAGATCTGGCGAAGATAGAAGAAATACTTTCTTGGGAGCCACCTAGGAGTGTGAATGACGTGCGGAGTTTCTTAGGGTTGGTAGGGTACTAATAGAGGTTTGTACCTAACTTTTCCAAAGTCATGACACCCTTGTCAGCCATGACTAGGAAAGGACAACCCTTCATGTGGACAGAGAGATTCCAATAGAGTTTTTAGGAGTTAAGAAAAATATTGACGAGTTCCCCCATCTCGAGGTTACCAAAAGAGGGGTGTTGGGTATGTAGTATATAATGACACATTAGAGACCGGACATGGATGTTTCTTGATGCAGGAGAGAGCAGTGATATTATACGACTCACATTAGCTGACACAACATGAGAAAAACTATGCTACCCATGACCTGGAGTTATTATCAGTGGTATTCACCTTGAAGATGTGGCGACACTACTTGATGGGTGAACAGTTTAATGTATACTATGACAATAAGAGTATCCAGTATATCTTCTCACAGAAGGACCTAAACCCGAGAGAGTGATGATGGCTAGAGTTCTTCTAGTACTATGACTTTGAGATAGTCTACACTCCTGGGAAGGGGAATGTGGTGGCAGACACACTCAACAGGAGGTATGGTCTACATTTGTTGAGTGAGGCGACAGAGCAGCTAGCCTCATTGTAGTTATCCTATGTGGATAGTGATAGAGCAACTTACCTCCAGTATATGATAGTTACTCCCCCACACCTTTAACAAGTCAGGAAGGCACAGTTTGGGGATGTAGACTGTGAGGCCTGATGTGCTCATATATCCTCAGGACAGGCTCTTGATGGATTTTATTAAGGTGGGAAGAACGTCATTCTCTTCAAAGGACTCACCATGGTACTGGTGAAGCTATGGAATGAACTGTTGCGGGAGTTTCATAAATCCAATTTGGCGATACATCTTGATGTGGAAAAGATGTACTGAGACCTCCGACGTCAATACTGGTGGCCAAGGATAATGAAAGAAGTGGCAGAGTTCATATCGCAATGCCTCACTTGTCCACAAGTGAAAGCTAAGCATGAGGTTCCATTAGGCTTAGCACAACCACTTGAGGTACCAGAGCGGAATTGGGATGGTATCTCCATGGAAATCGTGATAGGGCTACCACGTACATCCAGAGGCCACGATTCCATCCGGGTGATCATTTAAAGTCTCACCAAGTCGGCCCAATTCCTATCCATCCATGAGTAGGGATCAGTAGAGGGATTATGATATATCTATGTTCAAAAGATTGTATAACTTCACGGGGTGCCATCGAAGACCGTCTCAGATCACGATGCTCATTTTACATCCTGCTTGTGAAAGCATGATTTCATGATGAAGATGTTGGGGAGGAGATGTTCTAAGTAGTTAGTCTGGGTTGTATATAATGTTTGAAGCCTACGAGCAATGAATTACTCTAAGGCCTATGGGCCATGTAAAACTTACACCTATGGGCCTTGTAAGGGTTCCACCTCACCCCTTGAAAGGTGGATTATCAAAAATCAGTAAAAAATAAAGGCCTTCGGGCCATTGGATGGATGTTTGGGACTCAACTACGTTTGAGCACCTCCTTCTATCCTCAAACAGATGGTCAAATAGAGCAGACCATATAGACACTCGAGGACATGCTTCATGCTTATGTCCTTGATTTTGGATATAGTTGGGAGGACCAACTTCCATTGGTGGAGTACGCATATAATAACAATTATCACTCCACAATCAGCATGGCTCCGTTTGATGCCGTGTATGAGCGACCATGAAGATCATCTCTATGCTGGACAAAACCTAGGGAGTCAGTAATTATGGGTCTAGAGTTGGTATGGTATACCACTAAGAAGGTACAGATCATCCAGGAGAGGATGAAGACTGCAAAGAGCCGGTAGAAGTCTTATGCTGACAGGAGAAGAAGACCCTTGGAGTTCAAGGAGGGAGATAATGTCTTCCTACAGGTCTCACCTTGACGAGGATTGTGGAGATTTGGTCAGGGTGGAAAGTTATCCCTGAGGTTCATCGGACCTTTACAGATCCCCATAAAATTAGGTGAGGTGGTGTACTATCTAGCGCTTCCCCCACAAATGTATTGGGTGCATAATGTTTTCCATGTGTCACAGCTAAGGAGGTACATGCATGACCCATCGCATGTTATCGACTGGGGTGAGCTAGACATCGACGATGGGGAGATGTTTGAGAAGTTCTTGGTGGAGACAAAGGATTGATAGGAGAGGGTCCTTCAAGGGAGGTTGATTCCTCTAGTGCGAGTTTGGTGTCATCACGGGAACCTCCAGGAGGGAACATGGGAGTGGGAGGCTCAAATGCGTGCTCAGTACCCCCATTTGATTCTATGGTTTTGTTGTAGATTTTGGTGACAAAAATCTCTAAGGTGGGTAGAATGTAAAGACTTATAAATTCCAAATATTTTTTTTAAATTATTTATTTGGAGTCTACTAAAATTGATGGAAAGTGATTCTGAGGCCCGGTGTTCCTGAAAAGAAATTTTGAACTTCTTTTAAGGTACGTTCAGTAAATGTGCGAGTGAGAATTTCTAACTTTTGAACCGGTGCTTGGAATTGAAATCTGAGGGTTTCGTTGAATTCACTGTACCAGGTTTTACTTAAGGGAGGCTTAACATCGATTGCAGTAGGTTGAGAGAAAAAGTTAGTTTCACGGACTTTTTGAAATAATAAAAAAATAACATAATATGTGATTTTATTTTTCTACCACCTCTTGAGTGACGGCAGCGAGGACCATGGAGGTGGTCAGACTTTTAATGAGGGATATTAAATGCCTGGTTACACATTGATTGTGTAGCCACACCTCATTAAATTAATGTGGTTCATAAATTACACTAATTAATGAACCATTAACTGAAAAGAGGATTAATCTTCTAACTCATCCTTGAGATTTTAAAAATGTTGGAAAAGGGAGAGGGTGGTGAGATATTTTGGGGGAACTCTGATGAAACACTAATGCTCAACCCTTATAATGAAGAATGGAGGTGTGGATGACATCGTTGGGGAAAACGATTCAAGATTGACGAACGCCGATAGCTTTAATGAACATGGATTATTCTCCCACAACCGTGACATCTCCTACGATTCTGAGGTAGGGGTTTTTGTTTAAATTCAAGTGATTTTGTTTCAATATATCACCCTTAAAAAACGTCGAATGCAGATTAATCAAAATAAGTTATTCTGCAATTCAAACGAATTTTCGGGTGGTTGTTGCTGGATTTTTGAACGGGGTTTAGTATTCTATTGATGATGTTTGGACTCTCACCCACGTTATTTTGAAAACATGGAGGGAACGGGCCAACCGAAAAAGGCTCAGACACTCCGAATTTGTTTATTTGATTGTGTTCTTCATGGGAAACTAGAAAATATGACCGAAAGATGAATTTGGGAGCCACACAGTGTTGGAAGCATCCCAGGAGGCCCATAGGCGCAATTAGAAGGGAAAAAACCACCGGAGCTCACTCGGTGGCCCGTAGAAGCCCACCGGCCTGGGGGAAGGTGGCGCCCGAAGGCACTGCGACTGACAACAGGGGTGGCTATCCCTTGCCTGACTGCGTCGGAAGTGGGCGGCGCACTGTCCCTTTCTGTGGAGGGAGGTCGTGGCTTCAAGACGCAGAGCAGGGAGACTCGCACCCCACAGGTCTTGCTAACATAGAGGGCGGTGCCATGTGACACCTTTGTTGCAAAAAGAACGGATGAATGTCCATTCGAGAGGGGATCTGACCCCTGCGTGGCCCGGCGGGTCGCACCCAGCCAAGGCAGGCCGAGCCGGTCCGCAGCCCAGTAGGCCAAGCCCGCCGTAACCCAGCTCGCTCGGGCCAGTCTAGCCAGTTCACGTTGGTCCATGTCAGACCCAGGTCGGTTCGGCCCGAACCGAGACAGGTCAATCCAGGTCAGGGCGGGTCAGGTCGATCTGACCAGGTCGAACCGGACGAGGCCCCTTTTCGACCCAGTTTCAATTAAAAGGCTGTATCTCACAAACCAGACATCTGTTTGATGAACCGTCTGTGGTGCTAGAATCTTTGTAACAAGAAGGTACTTTTGAGACCCTCCACCTAAGTTTTGAAGAATTTTGGGGTATGGCCATTTTGGATTGAACCCGAAACCAACTGGGTCCTCGGTCCTAAAACACTTATAACTCGCAGATCGGGCATCCGATTGACGTACCGTCTATCGCTTTGGGACCCTTACGACATGAAGGTCAATTGGGATACTACTTTGTGGAATTTTGTGGTAGTTGAGGCACGTCCGATATCTTGAGGAGAAAATTCTTGGAAACTCAAGTGCACTGAGTGTGGGAAATCAGGTGGCTGGCTGTCAATTGAAGAGCGACCCTCTGTGGATCAGTATCATAGGGAACCTATGTGTATCAACATCATAGAGAACCTATGTAGATCAATATCATAGAGACCCTGTGTGGATCAGTAACATAGAGACCCTGTCCGGATTATCATCATAGAGACCCTGTGAGGATCAACATCCTAGCGACCCTATGTGGATCTGTAGGGCTCAACCCGACGAGGACCAACCTTAGAGAAACCCATCATGGATTAGCGACATACGAAACTGTGTGGATAAACAGTGGAAAAACTTCTTAGTGGTTCAGTTGTGGAACTTCCTATTGGAAAAAATTGAGATAGATTAAGACTAATCATCTTTATTCCTGATCTCTGAGTTGTATACGTGGTGTAAGATGACTTTATTTCATGCTTTGTGTTTCAGGTCATGCTTTGTGGTTTTTCATTTGTCGAATTCTGGGAGACCTTTGGGGGTATCGAGATTCCTAATGGGTATTGTTATACTCACCCCTGCATGATCTTTGCCCCATACCTTGTCGTGTCTTGTGCAGAAGATGAGCATCTTAGTTGAGACGTTAGTGAGCCAGGACCAGATGGTACACAAAGGTGACTAGTTGACATGGAGAGCTACGAAAACAAGTTGTACCTACCCTTCAGGTATGATCCTTGGTCGACGATCTCAAGAAATATTTTCTGTTATAGTTATACCTTTCAGTTGGGCTTGTATTCCGGTCCCCTTTACTTTTAGTACAAACTTTTACTACTATATTTTTACTATGTGGTTTACATCTTGTCATGTTCTTGGTATGTGTGTTTTCTGGATTAAATGCAATGCCTTCCAAATTTTAGGTAAATGCCTTTCCGGTGCTAGTCGGCAACCCCTGGTGTATGGAAGGCAGGCTTGGGGTAGTCACAACATGGGGCCCGGGGGACGGGTCATGACAGATACTCATAAATTTTAAATAAACAAATCATGAAAACAAAATAAATAATGAAAATGGAAATATAAAATTTTAAAGTTGAAATTTGGCCTTCTCGAAGGCCAAAAATATTATCTTGAGAAAGGGAGAAACTAATTCATTAGAGATTTGCTAAATTTTTTTAGGGGAATATAAGAAATGAGTAGGTACTCTCATCATTTTTATATATATTTTCAGTGTGATTCTTGAACCACGTTAATACCAATTATTTTCTTGTTTCATAAGAAGTGTGAGTGGTGTTCACACATCTATACAAGTGGTAGAAGAAGCATGAACCTAATTTAAAAATCTTCTAGTTAATTTTCTAAAATATAAAAACCATAATATTAATTTAAAATTTTCATAAATTTTTAAACCTAAATATAAAAAAAACTGAAAATAAATTTTAGGGATGTAAATATGAGGAAAAATAAAGTAAAAATATTAATAGGAATATAATAATTACAATAAAAATAATTTCATAATTATTATTATGTATATGTGGGATTATGTGCATAGAGAGGATGGACCCTAATATTAGGATGACCTTTCTATGTGGGTGACATAATTATCATCAGGATTCATGGTCATTGATA
This sequence comes from Viscum album, assembly GCA_963277665.1. NCBI lineage: Eukaryota > Viridiplantae > Streptophyta > Magnoliopsida > Santalales > Viscaceae > Viscum > Viscum album. The sequence goes on from OY728141.1 coordinate 1,286,881,091, forward strand.
TAGATAAGTGGATGATGAAGCTAGTGTAACATATAATTTGATAGAGAGTCCTGTTATGTTGACAACAATCATTTTGACTAGAAGGAAAGATCATGGCGTGTCTTGTGGGTTGAGATTATAGAAAAAATGCATGATAATGTGGCATTAATTGGGATATAGAATGTTTCTAGAAACAAAATAGTCTGCAAACTAATGTTAAAATGATTTAACTTCACGAATTAAAATTATAATAAATGGGTTGGCATGAACATGGATCTACTCTGGGGGAGGGTGTGCGTTCTAGTTCAAGATGACCCAATGAGTGTGTGAGTTATTTGATTTTTTTAACACATAAATATTAACCAAAATTATTTTTTAAAAAATCATGTTAACTATTGGTTATGACTTTGTTCATAAATTCTAGATGTATAGGATTCATGTATTGGTGGTGTAAATTTTCCATGTTTATTATGAAAGTGTAGTAGCAGGGGAACTATAATGGTACTTTGGTAGGAACTGTAGATTCAAATTTGGTGTGATAGTACTGTAGGAACATGATATTTTAGTTTATAATCCTTTAAAAATAGTACTATGTTATATTGTGTGCTCTTCATGATGTTCGAAGCCAAAAATGAATTGTGATATACTATTAAAATATTGATATTTAATTATGACCATAATAACCTAATCATTGAATTAATGTGTATGAATATGAGTAATCTTATATCAAAAAAAATATATAAATTGTTTACTTTAAAAAATAAATAATCATTCATATATTTATTATCAATTGGTTAGAAATGAAAATAAAATTATTAGCAGTTAAAGGAGGTATTTTTTTAAAAGTTGACTTATATGTGCAAAGTATTTTTGTCAAAATAAATTTAGACAATCACAATAGATTAATGATTTTAATAAAATGTATAGATCTTATATTCAATAAAATACTTTAACATTTATCTAATATTATTTACTAAATATGTAATGATCATAAATTCATTTTATACATGAAATATATATTTTAGTCAAAATGGGTTATATATATATATATATTTGTGAACATTATTATTAATTTATGACACTTATAATTTTTTTTGATAATATGGTCATAATTTTTGAAATCATGATTTTAATATATTTTAAAGATAAAATTTTCAGATTTTTCAGAAAAAGTTCATTTTTTGATGAACATTGATTAATACAAATTTTGAAAAAATCATCATTTATTTTCTTTTAATAAATGTAATTTCAATGTTACATTTTGTTTTTAATTTAAATTAATTTCACATAAGATTAAATTTTTTAAAAACAATCAAATTAATTCCATGTTCATCAATGATTAACATGATTTTTTTATAAAATCATTTTTATGCTAAAAATATGTATTTTTATATAAACTATTTTTCATTGTGTTTCACACACATATATTAAAATTTATTGTTACCAATTATGAAATTTAGAACCTATAAAATTGATTTCCATATTTGGAATCATCCTATTTTTATTATTTGATAAGCTTCTTTTCCCTTTAATACAAAATGAGCAGTAATCGTGGTAAAAATTTACCACCATAGTAAAAGGTAAAATGAATTAAGTGAGTTTAAAACCATGGGATAAAGTCTAAAAATAAATACATAACACTAATTTATTTATTTGGATGAGTGTATATCTACCAAAATAATTGTGTCTTTAAAAATAAGGTATTTTGGTGCCACTTCTCTTTGATTAAAACATTTATATTACTTTATAAACAAATTGGCATTGAAGCTTATTTTTATTATGAAATCAATGACATATTTCAATATAGTTTTAGGGAGACCCAATATATTGATTGTATACCAAAAGAAAAGTGGGCCAAAAAATTCAACCAAATGCCCAGTGCAGTGCCATGCCTGCATCACTCAACCTATGTCACCAGGACTGCAGTATGCGGTGTCACTGCTTTCCATTATCATGTCTGTGTCATCGCCTGCAACATAAATCCCCAAGGGGATTGACATGAATTGAACCATGGTATTTTCAATGAAGTATTACGGGGTTTACCACTCATGCACCACCCCAACTGCATAACCATTATATTATTATAATTAAAAGGATAATTATAAATTTTCACTCTCTTTCTTTTAATATCTATGATATATTTCCATATGGATGAAAGGATTTAAAATTAGTTAAAAATGGTTATTTTTAATACTAATAATTTTTTCAAGCTATTAAATTTTTAGTAATTAATTATTAGTTTTATAATTACCTTGAGCATTTATGCAACACCAACGTAGCACTTGTACAAGAAAAATATTTGATTAAATTTTTTAAAAAAACATTAAAATTAATATTTTTTGGATGAATTATTGTATTCGATTTATTTAATGGATAATTATAAAGTATAATTGATATCAAAAAATTTTATATTCTAACATCATTATTATCTTGATGTCTTGAATGTCAATATATGTGAATAATCATGAGAATGACATTAAATGATATTTAATGTTTTAAAATTATTTTTTATTCATTATTAAATAATAATAAACATATGTTAACTCAATTATATGAGAAATTTGTGATCCTACCATTTTTGGTTCATTTTAAGTTTTTAAAATTTAATTAATTACCCTTAATGATTGAGAAATTTCAAAAATACCATTGAATTTTCCTATAAAAACAAACTCACATCAAAATTTTCAAAACACAACACCAGATCAGTGTTTTATGAAAATTATTCCCAAATACCACTCTAAACATCCATTCCCATGTCCAAAATCCCATTAAGTAGTCATAAACATTTCCTTCAATGGCTATATGCTTAATCTAATAGAGGATATTAAAAGAGGATGAATAAGTCTTACGTGATTTTTTATAAGATTATTTGTTTTCCTACTTCCTTAAAACCAATCATAATTATCTAATATATAGTAAAATTTTATTATATTAATAGTAAAATAATTTTCAATATCATTTTCCATCCAATGGAAAATGAAGACTTCACTCATGAATATGTGTGGATACAACCTCCATAAAGAGGTGTGTTTCATTTTCTGTCATCGACTCTCATGGATTATTATAAAGATGGAATTATAGAGTATATAATATTTTTATGAAAATTCTATTATTCTAAAATGATAATATATTACTTACTTTTTTACCCTTTCCATCTGTTTAATATTGATAATGTTTCTTGTGCATATATTTGGACTGCCACCTCCACAAAGAGATGTGATTCATTTTCCATTTCCATATTACATGGATGGTCAAAAGGATACACCTAACAAATACATATTACATTTATAAAAATTTTATGATTATTTAAAATTTAAATATCTTCTAATTTATTTATTTTACACATAGAGGAAAAATTAAAATTCCATTCATGCATACGTATAAACTACTATCCATATGAAATAATGTTATTCATCATTTATAACCACCTTAAATGGATGGTTATAAAATATATTAAATTTAAATACATTATAATTATAATTTTTTAAATATTTTTTAGATTACTGATTCATAACCACTTTAACAATAGTCAATGAACCAGATTTATTTTGGATATTATGAATAAAAGATCGCAAAACATCCAATGTAACCATATATGATTTATCAACTAAATAAAGCATGGTAATAAATGAAATAAAATTGAAAAATAATAAGGGACTAAATTTTTAAAAAATTATATCAAGAGACTATAAAATTAATATATTTGTATTGTTAATGGTAGTAAAGGAAAAAACAGGACTACACCAGAGACAAAGCACATGATTTTCCTTTAAAACTTGGTTTTAAATGTTTTAAAAAATTTCACCTCTCAATCCATGTTGATTAAATTGTTTTCATAATGTTTTAATTTATAAATTAATTATTTTTATTGGTTATTTTCATGTATCCATTACTTTTTAAATTTTTTTTAAAAGAAATATTTTAAATGTTTTTTATATGGGTCACTTTCGACTCTTTTTACCAAAGCTAAAATAATGTTTTTTAATGTTTACCACATAGATTCATTTTACCACGGTCATAGATATTATTCATAGTCAAAATTTAAATGGAAGTATCTCTATTTATTCAAATAATATCATATTATCATTATTATGATATTTTTTTAATTTTTAACATTCTTTAAAAGAAATGAATATTTCTTATTATTTTTATGAGATAAATTTAATTGGTCTTTATTATGGGTTATAATACCAAATTATTTGGGTATTATTTTTTAAATGATATTTTTTTATCATTACATGATTCTTAGGCATTTTATATCATGATGTTTGAGCCCGATATTGTTCCCTAATACATTGGGTAATGTGAAAAAGTAAACAGGTTATAAGTTACTTCTATGAGATATACTGTAATAATAATTATGGTTATTATTTTATATGGTTTCATTTAAGGGTGATTTTATGGATAATGTACCAATATTACTAAATGGTTTTTAAATAATTTATATGGGTTTTAAAAGAAATATTTTTATTTTTTAAGGTAAGAAAATGAAATCATAATTAGAGGAATTCTTATGATCTTTTAAAGATGAAAGGTTTGTGTTCATGAGTTTGCGAGTTTTATTAATTATATTTCATGATTTTGAATACTTCATTCTTTAAAAAAAAAATTATAAGACAAATCAAGGAATTTAATTTCATAATAAATTAATTATTATTTTGAGATCAATTTTTATTATAAAAAAAATCATTATGAGTTTTCATGAACTATTAGAAGAAAAAATGAGTTTCCTTTACTTTTATATTCCTCACTTAGTTGTGATTTTCTTTTCAAAATCTCTTAAATATTTTTTATAGGGATAAATTATGATTTGGGAAATTGGAAAGGTATATATTTCCTCTATATTTATTCATCTTAAATGATGAAATCATGTTTTTGAATGAAACAGGTGTTTAAATTTTATAATCATGTTTTTATAGAAAAAATAGATATGGAGTGGTAGTTTCAAATTTGTTTTTGTAATGGTTTTATATGAAATAGATTTTACAAATTATATAAAATTTCAAACCTAAAATATTCTGGGAATGTAAGAAAAGTATGGTGTGGTTATTAATAATTAGTATGATCATTCCAACCAATGTATTAAACTATAAATAGAAATCAACTATGAATGTATGGATATTTTTTAATTTTTAAAAAAGGGGAGGTATAACACATCCTATCAATAACTCATAACTATTGATTAGAATATTATAACTACCCTTGGATATATTTTAGGAACTCACCAAATATAAAATTTTTAATAGAAACACAATCTATCATAATCCATTGAAATATTACTAGTTTAGAATTTTAGTTTAGATGTACTAAAATGGATGTTGAAGGAAAAAAATTATCACCACTAATCCATATAATTTTAGAGGAAATACACATCTACATAGATAGGATGATATATTTTTAACTAAAGGAAATACATGTCTCAATTACATCAATAATATATCTTAATTCTAATCTACTTGGTTCAGTGTAAAAACAATTTTATTGGTTAGGTTATAAAGATATTTTTCATATTCTATACTTGAGGTAATACATATAGAGACAAAAAATATTCCATGGAAATTTCATGTTTTGGACAATAAAGAAGTTTAAAAAAATCATTCCAATGGAATGTGTTGAATAGAATATGTTTAACTAATCCAATTACACATATGAGGATAAATGAATAATTATCATCCAGAGTTGTAGTTTTGATGCATGATTGTTTGAATTTTGTTAAGTAATGTTCGATGCATGATCTTGTAGGATTCAGTCATCTCTTTATTTATGTAGTGATGTATATGTAAGGAGTGGATTTCAGATACAAAATGATATTTTAGATGTAGTGATGGAAAATGTGGATGTTAAGACTGAGTGACTTATAATGTTCACTAAAAGGAATAACCGAGGTGGTGGATCTATTTTATAATAAGGATAGTTTCCCATAGATATTATAGTGGAGTAGAGTTCTCTCCACAAATATATGAAGGCAGAACAAAACTGACGACCTCATATAAATTATTATATTAAGAAAGGATATACTATAGTTATATTATACCTAGTGTGTTAGATAATAGGGACATGGTGTGTTGAGATGGAGAAACCATGTTCCAATGTACTTAGTGATAAAGGCCATACTACCAAATGACTTAGTTTGAATGTAATAATTTTAGAAGACTATAGGTTAGTGTATAACCAGGTAGATACTATATGGAGCAATAGAAGAAAGCATATATACTAGAGTACTAGTGGTAGGTTCTTTTCATGGGAAAAAATTGGTGTTTATCATCCATTAGTATTGGTATGAAACTAGATAGGTTAACAATGATGCTCATATGTACTATGTTTCCTTGAAATTAAAGATACATCTATTCCCTCATAGATGTATGGAATAGTTTATAATCCAAATTATAACTTATTTATTTACATTTTTGTGTCATTTTAATATTAATTTTGTTTCATATTCATTTTCAAAATATAAGTTCTTGTGCATAACCCAAGAGGGATATAAAGCTAGATTAGGGGGACTAACTATGGTGATTTAGGTTCACGGACTTCCCAGTATCATATGATATGGGTGTGAGGGTGTCATGGTGGATCGGGAAATTTTTGGCCTAGTTTTAAAGTTGAGGTCTAGGACTAACTTCTACTAATTTATTTTGGAGACAACCAATCAATAGGTCTTATAGTTGTGGTATCTTTTAGTGGTGTTCATTATGAATAAGTGTTATCAGAGTATGGTATTTTTTCTTCTGGTAATAATATCATCTAGACATCATGTGAGGGTTAATCGAATGATAATAATGATACTAGAGGTATGTGTAGGATGTTTAAAGTTCTTTTAACTTGATGGAATATTGAGGCATGTTTTATTTTTGATTTGACATTAAGATCATGGTTATAATACTATTAGGTTTCCCAGTAAAGTGGTGTGCTGATTATTTATAAGGATGTTCACCAGTGTTGATGACTCTAGTACTAGGGAGTCTAGGTTTTCCAATAGTCTGTCTATTTCCTTTATAAAATTAGGGGTGTGTTCTATTTTATCTATGTGAAAAAAACATAGTAAGAGGCTTCTAAATACTTTTATAAATAGTATTCATACCTACTTTATCTTTATTTAGTGGGAGATAAATGATATTTTGAAGATAAAATAGTAAGGGTAAGGTTTGGATTGATAATATGATGATAGAAGATTAATATCTTATAAGATTCTATTATCTATACTATGGGAGGGTTTTTATATTCTATTGGATGGTGAGACTACCTAAAGTGAGGTGGTTAGTAGATTGTAATGCTAGGAAAATAAATACATGGATTATTCTATAATTTTATATTTAGGATGCATGTTACTGAAATAATTATTTGGAAGTAATGTAGAAGTCAAGGTTTCATGTTCGTTAAATTCACTTAGTGATTCCCTATTTCAATGAATGAAATTATATAATAGAATAAAGGGATATTTTAGGACTATTGGGATTGGAAGATCTATTACTAGAATGCATTATTGTAGGATGTTATTTAAATATTATATTCTAAGAGGGGGTGGATTTCATTGCTACCAATTTTTCACCAATCCCACTTGAGTTAGCAGAATGGAATTTGGGATTATCATTAATCAACATCCAATATTTTATGATGAAATTATCAATTTTATAAGGCTCAAGGATGTGATTGTTCCATCAAGATAAGTATCATATGGTCTGTGGTATATTCCAAATTTAATTATATGGTTATTAACATGAAAACTAAAGGAATTTTTAGAAGGAATGATATTATCATAGGGGGTCCCAAGCTTATGGTTGAGTGTGGATAAGGTTTTTAGTCTTTAAAAGAATATTTTCGAAAATAAATTTTAATTTTAGAGAAGTATACTAATGGAATATAGATTCTATGTCACAATTTTCATAAGCACATGGGAATGATATGGTGAATAAAAAACATGAAATGTTTTGGTGATCTCATAGGATACACTTTAAATATTACTAGCATTAATGAAGTAGAACATTAATAGAGGTGTTTTTTATTAATATCAAAAGTATACGGTTTGATAGGATAATTTATTGAGAGTAACCATGATAAAGGAAGTAAACTAGACTGTGGTTTTATGGATGAGAGTTCATAGAGAAAAAGGGAGTTTTAGAATATATGTTGGCATTATTTTCCTATAGTTTAATTAGACTCACCTTAAACACTAGAAATTGATTTCATGGAGTGGATTTCTATTTAGACAATATCCTATAGAGGATCCTGGGAGGTTATCATGTATTGAAATTCATCCTGATGGGATTTCTGGAGGAATTTTCTAGAAATTGAGGTACAATAATTTTTTTGGTTCAAGTTTAAACATGTGATAGGATTGTTCTGTAAAATTTTGGGGTTTTATTTTTCTGAGTAAAAAAAAAGTTTAAAATTCATATTATTACTATTATATTATCTTTAAATTCATAATAAATTATACCATGGACATTATTAATATGAAATATGGGAAATACATGATAAAGTTGAGTGTTATCTTTGCAAAGGATAGTGATGAAGACTTCGGTTTTTCCAAATATATGGATATGATCATCAAAATATTTTTAGAGTATTGAAAGAATCTCTAGTAAAGTAGAGGGATATTTTAAGGATTATAATTAGGGTTGGGAGTAGTAGGGTAAAATGACATGTTTATGGATTTTTTTCACTAATAAATGGTGATCATAAGGTGAAAATAAATATCATACTGGATTTGGTCTATCCGATGAAATTAAAACCTCCATATATAGAGTTTAAGATATTGTTAAGATCTGATGGGGTCTTGATACATTGTTGTATTGAAAATATATTAGATTTTTAGATTCTTCTTGGTAGATTATTTAGAAATATTGGAGTCTAGAAGGAGTTGGGTTATGGATATAGTGCACAACACAACTCATTTATGGGACATCAAAAACATCAGTGAACAAAAACTCATACACGTTTTCTTTGAATATTTTCCCATAGAGGCATTCAAGTGATATCATGATCAATAAGTATGAGGAGTTGTTTTTTCAATAGGTTCTAAATGACTAGAATAATCATGATAGGGAACTATACGAGCATAGGATTGATGAATGAAATTTATGACATGAGACTTTGGTGAGATCCATTTAGAAGAGTATTAGCGTGCAACATTTTTAAGATTGAGCTATGAAAAAAAATATTATGTGTGACATTACAAGGTTTGGTATGAAAAATATTATTTGGGATATGTTTGGTATTTTTAGAATATAATTTTCAAAATAACATGATATAATCTGAATGGAGACAAATACCCTCACCATAGAATGTATGGGATCAACCCAGTAGAGTAGTTCACCAGAATCATGGTTGTGAAATGTGTTGAAAAAAATGGATGTGGATAAATGAATGATATACACAAGAAGTTATTTTTTATTTGTATTAGTGATTCAATGTGGAGAATGAATGTTTGATGCATAAAATTTGATGATTCGACCAGGTTTTGAATGATGTAGTGAGGTAGATAGAGGAAGAATCATTTTTATGAAGTATGGTGAGAGGACCTCAATAATCATTTATGGATATTATGCTAAACATGTATATATTTAAATAAATAACATGATTTAAAAAAATCCCATGATTGAATGTTTAGTGCCACTTTTAAATAGGTACATTTAAAACTAAAAACATAGATAAAAACACATTTCATTCACAAGTATTATCCACACATTTAATTTCCTTATGTGTGTCATATTCATAGAAATTATTGGGGAAATGGGGAAACATAAGAAAAGGGTGAGCTATAAATACATGTAGGGGATAAATAATAATTAAAAAGAAAATGAAATATCTTGTATAAAATATGATGCATGGTGTGAGAACATAAATATTAGGAAAAGTGTTATAACATAATCCAATTAACATGAACATAATGAAAAGATTTATAATAAACAATGATCATAATCAATGTGATATCAATATTAATCAAAGTAAACATTTAAATTTCATATAAAGGATAAATAAAACATGTTGTTATCTAGGAAAATCAAAAATTAAAAATGGAATTACCTATTTGGGTTATTCATATCTCAAAAAAGTGACATACAACCCATAATATCTACCATATCTTAGTAGTAACGTCCATCCAGGTAGCTCTATCTCATTACGCAATTTTTTTGAGTCCATGTAGAGTGCACCATTAATATGTGATAATTCATGTGTTACACATTATTAAAACATATATAAAACCATCATATCAGAATAAACCCGTTGGAGATTAAATGGGTATCAAATAAAATTTTATAACATTCTAGGTAAACATCAATCAGTCATCAATATAAAATCTAAGGTATTTAAACTGTATAGATAAAAGGGTAAATGGTTTAGCTAATAATTTCCCCATTCAATTTATTAATGGGGTTTTATGTGAATAACCTTCTATAATAAGATTCATGAAAGTGTATTTAGATGGATATGTAGTAGAATAAAAGAATTCATTATTCTTTTTTGATGATAAGGAGTGACAATGGAAGTGATGGATCATCATTTTATACAGATAATGATTCAACCATACAACATTTACAAAGAATCATGTACATGTAGAAAAAGGGTAAAATCCATGAGGAATATGAAGAGTGAAGGGTAAAATGTTTGTTGACTATATGTCTAGTATCAATGAAACCCTTTCAATGGATTAATGTGGTTAACTTGGATAATATCTAACAATATACTTAGGAATAATATGGTGTTCTCATTGAAAATGTTTGTACTCCAATAAAAGAAATGAGAAAAAAGTAGCTAAAGATGCATTCATGTAATTGGGATATCAATTGAATTAAAATATTAATCCACATATTCTTTTACATTATTATGGATCATAAAGTGCATGTGATTTATCTAAAGAAAATCCACTAGGAGTGTAAAACTAGGTGTACATAAAGGCATGTTACCATACACCAGGTGATGATCAATTCAAATCCCAATGTCACATTTTCTTATTCCCATAGGAAAATATGTGATAGATACATAGGCACATTTAGTATCCATAAAATGATTTCAATTCTAGGAAAAATATGCATGCTTTTAATTACAATATTTAGGATAGTTTTATGGCTATTAGAGTCTTTGAACATTAAAAATGCTTATAAAGGTTCTATAATGATAATTAATGGTTATATTTCACTAATAAAATTTTATGTAAATTATATCAATGATTCAAATTTTAATTTTCTATCTAAATAAAAATGAACTAATAAGGGCCACAAAATAATAGGAAATGAGGGGTGAGGAGCACTTTTTTGATATAGTAATGACTAAGGAAAGTGATATAATGAGAGAGAATAAATAAAATCCCCTTTAAAACATTTACAATGGAATATAATACCATGTAATAAATATCATGGAAGTGTACAAAAATAAATTTATAAAGTTAACATAATAACAGTAATTCACTTAAAAAGAAAATCAGATAATTGAAAGAAAACATACATTATGAATATTATTCTTAAATATAGAGAGGTAATCATTAAATAAATGAAACTAACTTAGAGAGACTATTTTGAGGGATATTGTGTGATAAATCATTCTTAAAGTCTTTGTTTTTGAATGTATGGTTGAAATGGTGGTATTTATACATGGGGAGGGTTGGCTTTAAGGGTTAAAATATAGGTCATTTTTATTATATAATCCAACCACTTGTGTTTGATATCAATTAAATCCAATTTAATAGATTATTAATTAGTGATGAGTGTGGTTGGGGATCATAATCATTTAAAAATAAACAATATTCATCCAACCAACCCATTTAATGCACACAAACCAAATATAAATTTTCTCTAAAAAATACATCTTTTGGTTTTATAAAAAGTAATGTGTAGATTTATAAATTAAAATAATTTTTTTAAATTTATTTTCATATGTATTAAATTAATTTTCTATAGAATAAAATGTTTTATAAATTTTTTAGTCATTTTCAAAAAATAACTACGCCATAAATTCTTAATGCCCGTAAAACAGAAATTTTCATCTTTCCAATAAGAAACAAGCTTGTTAGAAAATCCCCGTAGGAAAATTCCAAAAAAATAACCCTAAGATAATTTTTATATCCTGAGTCCAAAATTAAATTTTATTTTACTAAAAAATAATTTAAATATGAGAATTTAAATTTTAAAATAAAAATCCTTTCTTATTGGAAATTAATAGTTTTTATAGAATCGTAAGCATTATGGCCATTATAAAAATTACTTGGGGATTCAATAAAGTATATTATCATTTTGAATGAATTTTGTATGATTTTTTCTTGAAAATAAATTTTATTTATAACTTATACATTTACCATGAAACATAATTTTAACAAAATGATTTTATAGTCTCCAAAAATATTTTAATTTTAAATATATCATTAAATAATCCCTTTATTGTTCCTAGTTATAGTTGTCCGTGTTGAGTAAATTTATTATTAAATTTAATTTTTTATATGATCATATTATAAAATTTAATTATAAAATCATAGTTTTATTAATAACATAAAGTAATATTCATGGTGTTATATTCTACCCCCTTAAAGAAATTGGGTTTTTGCAAATTTATATATTGAATAACACTTGATAAAATGAAATGTTCATGTAAATGTTGACTATATAAAGGATAAATTATGAATACAGATGTTTAATTAATGCTATGGGGTAATAATAGTTATACTTAACCTAGAGTTTGAGATAAAATTATTATATATCTAAGGATCTATAGAAAAATATTCTGAATAATAATTCCACCCAAATAATCAAACTATCCACTAATGCCAAATATGATCCCTTAACCCCACACTACTATATCATATTCCAAACATACAAAATTTTAACACATCATATTAATTATAAAAAAAAATACTAGGATCAAATGTTTTATGTCTTTGGGAACTTGGTACATTTATAAAAAACACATGGTATAAAATAAATTTCATCCAAAGGGATTTTCCATACACGTAAAATCCTTATAAGCATCCCTTTCATTGTAATTCTTAGGAAAATAGAGAAACATTACAAAAGTGTGAGCTATAAATCCTAGTAAGGGATAAATAATGATAAAGGTTCATAAATGAAACAACATGGGTAAAACATGAGGCATGATATAATAACATAAACATTAGAGAATGTTTTATAACATGATAATAAGAACATGGAAATAATGGTAAGAGTTATATGAAACAATAATCATGATCCATATGATATCAATATTGGTCAAAGGAACCATTAAAATATCATACTAAGTTTAAAAAACATGATGGTATCTTTTAACCACAAACATTCATATAGGAATTACCTATCCATGAAATTCCTACATCTCTTCAGACTAACATATAACTATAAGACTTTGTCTTATCTTTGGAGTAACTTTTACCTAGATAACTCCATGTAATTACCCAATGCATTGGAGTAATTTATGAGTTCTCCCTTCATATATCTTAATTCACGTGTTCCATATAAGTAAAAAATACATAAAACAAGAATATCAGGACAAACCCATTGAAATTAAATGGTTATCCAATGAAATTTTATAAATTTTTAGGTAAATACCCATCAATAAACATTATGAAGACTAAGTAATTTTAATTATATATATATAATGGTATATGGTTTGTTCAATAATTTCCCTTAGTAAATCGATGGATGGTTATCTAGGTGAATACCATTCAACCATAAAATCATGAAAATGTGTTTATATGGAAGGGTAAAGGAATAAAATATTCAATTACACATTGCTGATGATAAGGAAAGAAAAATGCGATGACTGATCATTCATTATAGAGATAATAATTCAACCATAAAATGTATACATAAAAAATGGAAATTTATAATAAATAAAATATACATGAGGAATATGGGAAGAAAAATATATCATGTCCATTAGTTACAATTTAGGTGGTAAAGGAAGCCTTATAGTGGATTAATGTAGTTATCTTTGTGAATAGTCAATAATTTTCTTAGGAACAATAGGATGTTCATATTTAAAAAGGTAGTAATCCATATGAGGTATTTATAATAGATGTATTTAAGGATTCATTCATGTGATAATTAAATAAATTGAATTTAAATTTCAATACACATATTCTAATCCTTTATTATGGATCATGATATTCATGTGAATTATACAAAGAAAATATCCTTGGAGTATCAAACCATGGTCACAACAAGGCCCATTTTCAATCATTGAGTGATGATTGATTAAAATCCCAATGCATCCTCATTTGGGATATTACCCCTAGTTAAAAATGGTTTAGATCCACATCAACTTTTGTTATCCAAATAGGGATTTTGTTTCTATGAAAAACACACACACTTTTATTTAGAAAAATTTGGATGGTTTTATGGTTATGGGAATCCTATATTATTACAACATCTTATAAAGACTGTATGTGGAGAATTAATTGTGATATATCATTTATAAAATAGTAATGAAATTATAATAATGATTCTTATTGACATTTTCCATTAAAATAAGAATGAATTAATAAGGCTTACAAAATAACGGGAAATCCATTGCGTAAAAATATTAACAACATTGGAAAATGATATAATTATAGGGAGTAAATAAATACTCATTTAAAAAATATATAATGGAATATAATACCATTTAATATAAAGAATTTAAGTGTATGAAAAGAAATTTAAAAAGGTAACTTAATAAATGTAATGAACGTGAAAAGGAAAGTGGAGAATTTAGGAAACCCTTACATTGAGAGGATTCTTATTAAAGTTATAGAGGGAATCTATAGAACCTTGGAACTAACTTTTAAATAATTTTAAAATTTATTGATAGTTAAACCATTCTAAAAGGTTTGGGTGTTGAAAGTGATGAGGGAATGGGGGTATTTATAATTGAGGAGGGGTGGATTTCATGGTTAAAATATTGGATATTTTATTATTTAAGCGAACGACTTATGGTTGAAATCTATTAAAAACAATTTTATATCATATTAATGTGAGAGTGAGAGTATGTGGATTTTCAAATCCTTTAAAAACTGAAACTCACCTTCCAACTAACCCAGTTAATGCTCACAAACCAAAAATAACTTTTATCTAAAAAATCCAATATTTCGTTTCTAAAATTTAATGCGTATATTTATAGATAAAAATAAATTTTTATAAATACATTTTCATACATATTAACCACAATTCTAGTTGAATAATTTTTTTCTAAAATTTTGAAAATTGCCATAAAATCACCATGGGATAATTTTTATATGTTAGATCCAAAAATGAAATTTATTTTCTCAAAATAATTAATTGATCAAGATAATTTAATATTTTGAATTAAAATACTTACATATTGAAAATTAACAATTTTTATATCATAAAAAACATTCTAGTCGTTATAAAAATTACATAGGACCTCATTAAAGTATATTATATTTTAGAAAGTATTTTTATAATATTATTTCCAGAAATTAACTTTTATTTAAAACTTATACATTTACCATGAAATTAATTTTTAATAGACTGTATTTATAGTCTCAAAAAATAATTAAATTTTGATTATAGCATTAAATAACCCATTTATCATTCATATTTATAGTTTTATATATTGTGTAAATTTATTATAAAATTTATAATTATTTCTATGTGGTAATAATAACAAATTTCTTATAAAATAATAATTCTATTAATAAATAAATGTAATTTTAAGGACATTACACATGGATTTCCATAGGTAGTGATGGAAAGTGTAGATGTTATGAAAGAGTGACATAGGGTATTCACTAGAAGGTTCAGTTGAGGCATTGGTTTTCATTGATTATATCGAATGTCCCCCATTAAGATCAAAGTATACTATCATTATCTCTACAAATATTGGAAGGTGGAGAAAACCTAATGAAAAAAGTGTTATTCTATATTAAGAAACATTGTACCGCAGTTGTGGTATACCTTGTGTGTTAATGAATTGAAAGATGGTGTTTATATCCAAAGAACCCATGTGTCATAAGACTTAGTTATATATACGAGAGGATGATGACTGGAAGAGTCTTCAATGGAAGGTGAAGCAACCAAAGTACTATAGGTAGGGACTTATTGTGGGAAGGTATCAGTGTTTTTATTCCACGAGTCTAGGTTATGAAATGAATCAGTTATCCTTGTAACCCTAATGTAATATATTTCATGAAATTTTTATATATCAATATAATTGCTGCTATATCCAACCCATAGTTTTAGGGGTACATATAACGAGCTATGATATAATAATCCTTATCAATAATAATCTAAAGGGTGAGTACAATATAATAAGTAATTATAAGGACCTGGACTTAAACATTACTTAATATTTAATTAAATGAATAATTCACATTGAGGATCTTTTCAGGTTTAGAGTTTTAGATAATTAGGACATAACTATTACATCACAAAAGATTACATGGTAGACATATCTACACATTTTCCATTTTTTTCATAAAATAAAAACTCTTGAAAAAAAGAGTCATGTCTAGTTCCATGTTTTAGACAGCATGACTTTTCCTTGATCCCATCCTTGACCTTATTCATCTTTAAGTCCTGTGAAAACATTTCTAAACTTGGGATGAGAATAAAAAGAGCAGTAAGGGTTATGAAACAAAGAAGGAAAACATTTTTTCTTAAATATATATAAAACATGAAATCATTTAATTACCTTATGAAATCATAATATTTATGAAAGACACATAGAAATCATTAATCATAAAGTTAACTTGTGGCATCCAAATCATACTTACATTGTAGCTATGACAACTACATAGAGAGTTACTTTGGAATAACCATCACAGTATATTCCCTAAATATCTTAGGAGAAACATTCATGTTTACCTCTGTCATGTTACCCAAAGCATTGGAGAGCTATCTCAGGCTCACCCGCCCTAGGTTTATCACGGAACCACCCGTATACATAAATAATGCCCAAGAACCATAACATGATCATAACACATAACATTAGCATAAAAGAAAGATAACATTTTCACATTGCAATAATAAAATATCATTTCAAGTTAGTGAAATAATAAATCCATTTTCAAAATCATTTTCAATACCAAAATAAATAAAAAGAGTATATGGTATTTTTTTTCCTTTTAAAAACATTCCGGCTTGTTAAAAAAGCCAAAGATCAAATAATACTCGCGGCAGCGGAAAGGTCATTGTCACCGCTTACGTTAAAAAACATTCCTTTTTTTTCATTTAGTAAAACGATTTGTATAAAAATATTCCCTTTTAATAAAATGAAAAGTTAAAGGGGTTTATACACCCTATAAAATAAAGTCATGTATAAAACTAAAAATGCCTCAATGAAAGGAGATTGAGACGAAGTCCCTTAACTCGCGTCCGACTTGACTCAATCATTCTATAATCTCCTGAATAATAAACTAAAGTTAATTTATACTTTCTTAAGAAACTTTTTTAAGTTTATTATTACTTTTATATCACTTATTACCATGTTATAAACATTATGAAATCATTTAAGTTAATAACTTTCATTTTGTTGATATTTGGTACTTGAGTAAAAATGAACACCTTATATTTACAAGTTTTCCATGTGGTCAAAGTTTAATTATATACAGAATTATATTCATGATTTGGATATCATATATATCATATATATCAAGTATATACATGTTTTTATAATAGTACATAACATTTTGAGGTAAGAAATGAAATGCACCGTTCATGGAGACGGTAATCCGTACGTACGCATGAACGCTACTTTCATTTCTATTTCTTATTTTAATGGAATTTAAGCATAATTATACAGAGGTATGTTATAATCACAGTATAATATCATATATAGTATTATTAAATCTATCCTTTATACATCCCACATAAGGCATTAACGAGTCACATCACTTTGAGGGGGCGGTAGTCTGCACTTCCTCAAATGAGATTATCGCATTTACCCACTATGGAAACCATAAAGGCATGATATAAATGGAAAGTACAGAAGCATAAGGAAATCATAAAAATAATATATATCATATATAAATATAGTTCCATCATAATGGACACCATGAGAGGTGGTAATATGTAATTGAACAATCATCGTTTCTGGAGGCGTTAGTTTGCCATCCACAGAAACATTTTGTTCTTCATCCTTTAGATGGAGGTGTGTGTAAGTGTAGTTAGAATAATTATCATAAAAAAATACTAGTATATTTAGGATACTGTTTTTGTTACAATATAAATGAATAAAAAGAGTTTAGGGGTTGGAGAAGTAGAATAAAAGAAAACAATTTAAGAGAAACCGTTACCTTTAATTTGGGTAACTTCCTTTGTTTTGAACCAAAGGACTTCTTGAAGTGCCTTATGCCTAAGGTGAGGCTTCTAGGAGGAGTATAGGGATGTAGGGAGATTAATTGGGAATAGTTTTGATGAGCCAAATGGCTTTGGAGGTGTGAATAATTGGTTAGAAGTGGTCTCCTTTTATAAGGGGGAGGAGGGGCTCTTTAGGAAAGTGTGAAAACATTATTTTATTATATAATGATATTCAGTTTATAATGGTCCAAAACTCATTATAGTCGAAGATAAGATGACTGATGATCGAAATAAAATCATCCAATCATAATTGGACATGTTTTGGATAATATTTTAATCATTATAATCTTATTTATTTAAATCATTTATTAATGAGGTAAATACTGCATCATTATTGTGTCATAGATAATTTAATTTATTTGATTTCTAAAAATTATAAAAAAACACCATGATATAGGAAATCTTTTTATCTTTCCAAATAATATTTATAGTTGAAAATAGGACTTATATAACACCATATAAAAATTAATTACTAAAAGATTGTTGTTTTTGTCATTTTGGCCTTTACTTTAAATTAATTAATCTAAATTGTCATTATCTTTCATAAGTCGCTCCATGGGGTCCCAAAATCGACCCAAGGATGCCCATGGTCGGCCACTACTCATAAAATAAGTTTAGGACAAGTGTTAAGCTAATTTTGAATTATTATAATATTCTTTTAACCTTGAATTACCCTATTTACCTTTAACCGCGGTAAATAAAAGTCAAAAGTTACTATTCACCAAAAATTATTTTCTTCTTAATGAACCAAATTTTACTTCTTGATAACAACCATGTATGTCAGATTTTTGAAATTGAATTCATAGAAGTGGTAAAATTTCATTTAATTGAAAAATTCAGTTTTTTTAACTACCACTAAGTGGTATCACTATTCATCAAAAATTAAAGTTTTTCAGAAAAATACCAAAAATTCAGCCTAAGAATTATTTGATATTCCTAATTTAAAATTGATGTCTATTTTTCCAAATTCAAAACATAGAAGTGGAATTAATTAATTTAAAAATTAATTCCCGTTGTTAAAACAAATAATGTGTTTTTAAGAAACCATAACTATCATAATATTGATACTTGTTTATGTCCAATTTTAAAGTGAAATTTATTCCAATGACCAACATTGGATTAAATGGTAAAAATATATTTCAATTTTACTTTTAAACCAACTAAAAAGATAATCTAACCATATAAATAAATTAGATTAAAAGGAACTTTTGAATTAAAATAAAGTATTTTTCACTATTCATTAAAAATGAACTTTATCAGAAAAATACCAAAAAATTACCCAAAGTAAAATTTGATGTCCCCATTCTAAATAAGGATTATATTTGGTCAATTAGAATGTATTAAAGTGACTAAAACTATATTTAAAGAGTGTTTTCCACTAAAAGGCGGTAAATCGGCCTTTTAATGTAAATTATGCTTAAAATTAGATTCATTCATATTTTAAGCCTCTAAATTTTTATTGGATAAATGTAAATACATTTAACGATCTTGTATAATAATATTGTAGTAAGTTTCTTTCATTCCCGCCAATACAACGGCTAGGAGTTAACTACAATTTAAAATAATAATATTATATTATTAGTGTGCAATGTAAGATTCCAAAGAAACCCGTTGTTGCGTATCGGGTATGCTATCGAACATAGCAAAACCTTTAAAGTAAAATTAATATTTAATTCACAAATATTAATAAATATGAAATATGTCTTATTCTTCATTTACCTGGGATGTTACATCCTTCCCCCCTTTTGGGAATTACATCCTCACAATTTTTATTCACTTATCAAAATAAGTGGGGGTATTTATCCATCATAGCATTTTCAGATTCCCACGTTTCCTCTTCAACCATATGGTTTTTCCAAAAAACCTTTACCTGGTGAATTACCTTATTCTGCAACACCTGCTCTCTACGGTCAAGAATCTAGACTGGTTGTTCTTCATAAGAGATATTATCTTCCAACTGAACTACCTCTGGGCTCAAAACATGAGATGGATCTGGCATATACTTTCTCAACATCAAAACATGAAAAACATTGTGTACTTTGGATAAACCTGGAGTTAAAGCCACTCTATACGCAACTGATCCAACTTTCTCCAAAATTTCATAAGGTCCAATGAACCTCAGACTCAAATTTCCCTTATTACCAAAACACATCACACTTTTCCATGGAGAAACTTTGAGAAAGACATGATCACCTACCTAAAAGGAAAGATCCTTCCTCTGATTATCTGCATAACTTTTCTGTCTACTCTGAGCTGTTCTCATGTGCTTCTGAATCAACTGAACTTTCTCTACCATCTCTTCTACTAATTCTGGTCCCATAAGCTTCCTTTCACCTACTTCATCCTAGAATGCTGGAGTTCAACAATGCTTTCCATATAATTCCTCAAATGGAGCCATCTGTATACTGGAATGAAAGTTGTTATTATAAGAAAATTCAACCAAAGAAAGATGTTGGTCCCAACTTCCCTGGTAATCCATCGAGCAAGAACGTAACATATCCTCCAAGGTCTGAATTGTTCGTTCTGACTGCCCATCTGATTGAGGATGAAAAGCTATACTAAAATTTAATTCAGTACCCAATGACTTCTGAAGGCCTTTCCAAAAGTTAGAAGTAAACCCGAGATCATGATCAGATACAATGGAGAGGGGAACTCCATGCAACCTGACTATCTCTTTAACATACAACTGAGCAAGTTGATCTAGTGACAAATCATCTCTAATAGGAAGAAATGAGAAGATTTAGTCAATCGGTCAACTATAACCCAGATTGCATTATTACCTCGAGATGTCTTTGGTAATCCCACAACAAAGTCCATGGATATATTTTTCCATTTCCACTCTGGAACCAGTAAAGGACGAAGCATTCCATTCAGTAACTATCACTCTGCTTTAAACTACTGACAAGTCAAACACTTTACAGTAAAATCAACAATATCTCTTTTCATTCCATCCCACCAGTAATACTCCTGAAGATCTCTGTACATCTTAGTACTACCAGGATGAACTGAAAACGGAGAACTATGAGCTTCACATAACAAATCATTCTTCAACTATGAATCACAAGGTACACATAATCTCTTCCCAAACCTAAATACACAATCATTATCAATATTAAAATCAGGAAACTTACCCTTCTGAACCAAATATACTTTTTTTTGTAACTCACTGTCTTCCTTCTGCGCTTGCTTCATTCTATCTGATAGAGATGATTTCACTGATACCTGAAACAAAACAGAAGAATTTTCTGCAACAACAACTTCTATGCCAAAGTTCATCAAATCAAAAACCAAAGGATCTCGTTCCAAACGTAACACGGTTAATAAAGAATTACTTTTTCGAGTCAAAGCACCATCCACTTTATTTGCTTTCCCCAGATGATAAAGGATCGTGAAATCATAATCCTTGATTAATTCCAACCATCTCCTCTGTCTCATGTTCAATTCTTTCTGAGTGAATATATACTTTAACCTTTTTTGATCAGTATATATTTCACACTTCACTCCATACAAATGATGCCTCCAAATTTTTAAAGCAAAAACAACAACAGCTAATTCCAAATCATGTGTAGGGTAATTTAACTCATGTAGTTTCAACTGACGTGAAGCATAAGAAATTACCTGATCATTTTGCATTAGGAAACAACCCAGTCCTTTCAACGAAGCATCTCTGTAGATAAAAAACTCACCATTTCTGGAAGGAAGTGAAAAAACTGGATAATTCACCAATCTTCTTTTCAATTCCTGAAAACAATCATCACATTATTTTGTCCAGATGAACTTAACACATTTTCGAGTTAACTTAGTCATTGGACTAGATAACCATGCAAAATTTTCAACAAACCTCCAGTAATAACCAACCAAACCAAGAAAACTACAAATCTCGGTTATATTTGTGGGTCTTGGCCATTCTTCAACAACTTTCATTTTAGTAGGATCAATAGTTATGCCATTTTTTGAAACAATGTGACCAAGGAAAGAAATTTTTTGTAACCAAAACTCACACTTGCTGAATTTACCAAATAGTTTCTTTTCCATTATGGTTTTCAAGAAAACCCTTAAATTACTTTCATGTTCCACTTTAATTTTGGAATAAACCAAAATATCATCAATGAACACAACCAAAAACTTATTCAAGAACGCATGAAAAATTCTATTCATAAGATCCATGAATACAGTAGGTGCATTGGTTAACCAAAAAGGCATAACTACAAATTCATAATGGACATATCTAGTATGAAATGTGGTCTTTGGAATGTATGCTTCATTTACTTTCAACTAATGGTACCCCGAACTCAATTCAATCTTCAAAAAATACTGAGCTCCCTAGAGCTGATCAAACAAATCATCGATATGAGGCAAAAGATACTTATTCTTAACAGTGATGTTATTTAATGCTCTATAATCAATGAAAAGTCTCATTGAACCATATTTCTTTTTTAAAAAAAAGACAGGATCACCCCATGGTGATGCGCTAGGTCGAATGAAACCTTTATCTAATAAATCCTACAATTGCTTCTTTAACTCTAAAAGTTCAATTTGAGCCATTCGATAAGGGGGTTTTGAAATTGGCTTAGCATCAGGAACTAAGTCAACAGTAAATTCAACTTCCTGATTAGGTATAATACAAGAAAACTCATCAGAAAAAACATCAAGGTACTCGTTTACCACTGGCACATCATTAATCTGAACAGTTCCTTTGTTTTCAACAATATGTGAAAGGTAACATTCATTTCCATCTTTTACTAGTTTCTCAGCTTCCTGATATGTTATCAACAACAAGGGTTCATTTTTGTATACAAACTGAAAATCATTCTGAAAATAAACCTCTTTAGCTCTGCAATCAATCTTAGAATGATCAACAGAAAGCCAATCCATGCCCAAAATAACATCAAACTCTACTAGAGACAAACAATAAGGTTTGTAGGTAGATTCTTTCCGCACACAAGGACATGAATGTTCTTATGTTTTCTTTTTGTCTCAACATTTCCTCCAGGTGTTTTTAACATAAGTTCTACATTCATATCTTGAGTTGGAATTCCCAATTTACTAGAAAACTTCTCAGAAATGAAAGAGTGTGTAGACCCCGAATCAAAAAACACATTGGCATAATCTGAACAAATAAAAAGTGTACCTGATACAACTTCATTTGATGGACCAACATCTACTGAAGTAGTTGCAAAATATTTTGCCACCCCTTTTTGCTTGTAGTTTGGCTGATTTATTTTGGTTGAGTTCTTTGTTGGACACTCATTTTCATAATGACCCATTTCATTTCACTTAAAACATTTTACTGACTGTAAATCAGATTTTGTCTTACCATTACCCTAATCTTTTTCAGTGAAATTACGAGCCTTATGTCCCATTTTATGACATCGGTAGCACTTACTAGAATTCAAAATACATTACCCAACTTTCTTTTTACCACAATTTTCACAAAATGTAAACTTAAGTTTCTTACCATCAGACTTTTTTGAAGAGTTCTTCCCTTTCACCTGCCACCTCGTCCTCTTATTCTGTTGTTTGTCAAAGAATACCTGATCATCGGCAAGCTCCATTTCCACCTTCTCCGCACAAAGAACAAGTTTTTCATAACTTTTGAACTCACTATAATCTAAAGCCCTTCGATACTTTGGCTTTAATCTTGAGTAAAAACGGTTGATTTTACTATCAAGATCTCATATGAAATTTGGAGCATACCTTGCCAGTCGAGTGAATTTTTCTTCATAAGCAGCCACTGAGTCATCCTCCTGCCTCAATTCCAGTAATTTTTTTCCATCCTAAGATGAACCACATTAGGAAAATATTTCTCAAGAACAATACCTTTGAATTCATCCTAATCGAGAGCATCAATCTCTTCACTATCCCTGATATTTTTCACCACCGACCACCACTTATCAGCTTCACCTTGAAAATGGTAAACAGCAAGACTAACCTTTTGATGTTCTGAACAACCCATGACATCAAAAATCTTCTCCAATGCTTTAACCCACCCTTCATCTAGCACTGGGTCGGATGATCCTCTAAATGATGGGGGATGTTGCCTCATGAAATGATCCACTACTGACATGTTCCTCTATAGTTTATCTGGATGATATCGTACATGGATACCACCACCATTTATATCCTGAGTTAACTGTGTCATCGCTGCAACAAACTGTTCAGTTCCGATTCCAACCATCTCAGGTTGCTGATTTGGAAGGTTGTCTTCGTCCTGATGTCGTCCCAACATAGCCGCCCTATTTCCTCTGCGTAAAACTATTCTGAACATATAAATATCTTAGGCGAAGAAACATGGTAATCTGGAAATGATATATGATGTCAATATTAACATAAATTACTTTATGGATATTACTTTAACAATTACCTAACACCTAAAGTTATCTAAACTAACCTCTGATACCAACTATAAGGACCCGGACTTAAACATTACTTAATATTGAATTAAATTAATAATTCACATTGAGGATCTTTTTAGGTTTAGGGTTTTAGAGAATTAGGACATAACTATTACATCACAAAAGATTACATGGTAGAAATATCGACACAATTTCCATTTTTTTTATAAAATAAAAACTCTTGAAAAAAAGATTCATGTCTAGTTCCATGTTTTAGACAACATGACTTTCCCTTGATACCATCCTTGACCTTATTCATCTTTAAGTCTTGTGAAAACATTTCAAAACTTGGGATGAGCATAAAAAGATTAGTAAGGGTTATAAAACAAAGAATTAAAACATTTGTTCATAAATACATATAAAAAATGAAATCATTTACTTACCTCATGAAATCATAAGATTTATGAAAGACACATAAAAATCATTAATCATAAAGTTAACTTGTGGCATCCAAATCATACTTACATTGTAGCAATCATAACTAGATAGGGAGTTACTTTGGAATACCCATCACAGTATATTCCCTAAATCTCTTAAGAGAAACATTAAAGTTTACCTCCATCACGTTACCCAATGCATTGGAGATCTATATTGGGATCACCCGCCCTAGGTTTATCACGTAACCACTCGTATACATAAATAATGCCCAAGAACCATAACATGATCATAACACATAACATAATCATAAAGGAAAGATAACATTTCCACATTGCAATAATAAAATATAATTTCAAGATAGTGAAATAATAAATCCATTTTCAAAATCATTTTCAATACCAAAATACATAAAAAGAGTATATGGAATTTATTTTTCCTTTTAAAAACATTCCGGATTGTTAAGGAATCCAAAGATCAAATAATACTCACGGCGGCGGAAAGGTCGTTGTCACCGCCTATGTTAAAAAAAGCATTCCTTTTTGTCGTTTAGTAAAACGTTTTGTATAAAAAGATTCCCTTTGAATAAAATGAAAAGTCAAAGGGGTTTATACACCGTATAAAATAAAGTCATGTTTAAAACTAAAAAATCCTCAATGAAAGGAGATTGAGAGGAAGTCCCTTACCTCACGTCCAACTTGACTCGATCGTTCTTTAATCTCTTGAATAATAAACTATAGTTAATTTATACTTTATTAAGAACATTTTTCAAGTTTATTATTCCTTTTATATCACTTATTACCATGTTATAAACATTATGCAATCATTTAAGTTAAAAACGTTCATTTTGTCGATATTTGGTACTTGAGTAAAAATGAACACCTTATATTTACAAGTTGTCCATGTGGTCAAAGTTTAATTATATCCAGAATGATATTCATAATTTGGATATCATATATATCATATATATCCAGTATATACATTTTTTTATAATAGTACATAACATTTAGAGGTAAGAAATGAAATGCACCGTTCATGGAGACGGTAAGCCGTACGTACGCATGGACGCTACTTTCATTTCTATTTCTTATTTTAATGGAATTTAAGCATAATGATACATTGTTATATTATAATCACAGTATAATATCATATATAGTATCATTAAATCTATCCTTTATACATCCCACATAAGGCATTAACGAGTCACATCACTTTGAGGAAGCAGTAGTCCGCATTTCCTCAAATGAGATTATCGTATTTACCCACTATGGAAACCATAAAGCCATGATATAAATGGAAATTACAGAAGAATAAGGAAATCATAAACATAATATATATCATATATAAATACAGTTCCATCATAATGGCCACCATGAGAGGTGGTAAGATGTAATTGAACAATCATCGTTTCGTGAGGCGTTAGTTTTCCATCCACAAAAACATTATGTCCTTCATCCATTAGATGGAGGTGTGTGTAAGTGTAGTTCAAATACTTCTCATAAAAAAATCCTAGTATATTGAGGATACTGGTTTTGTTACAAAATAAATGAATAAAAAGAGTTTAGGGGTTGGAGAAGTAAAATAAAAGAAAACAATTTAAGAGAAACTGTTACCTTTAATTTGGGTAACTTCCTTTGGTTTGAACCAAAAGACTTCTTGAAGTGCCTTCTGCCTAAGCTGAGGCTTCTAGGAGGAGGATAGGGATGTAGGGAGATTAATTGTGTAGAGTTTGTACGATAAAAATGGCTTGGGAGGTGTGAGGAATTGGTTAGAAGTGGTCTTCTTTTATTAGGGGGAGGGGGGGCTCTTTAGGAAAGTGTGAAAACATTATTTTATTATATAATGATATTCAGTTTATAATGGTCCAAAACTCATTATAGTTGAAGATAAGATGACTTATGGTCTAAAGAAAATAATCCAATCATAATTGGACATGTTTTGGATAATATTTTAATCATTATAATCTTATTTATTTAAATCATTTATTAATGAGGTAAATACTGTATCATTACTGTGTCATAAATAATTTAATTTATTCGATGTCTAAAAATTATAAAAAAATACCATGATATAGGAAATCTTTTTAAATTTCCAAATAATATTTATAGTCGAAAATAGGACTTATATAACACCATATAAAAATTAATAACTAAAAGATATTTGTTTATGTCATTTTGGCCTTTACTTTAAATTAATTAATTTAAATTGTCATTATATTTCATAAGTGGCTTCATGGGGTCCCAAAATCGACCCAAGGATGCCCACGGTTGGCCACTACTCATCCAATAAGGTCAGGACAAGTGTTAAGGTAATTTTGAATTATTATAATATTCTTTTAACCTTGAATTACCCTATTTACCTTTAACCGCGGTAAATAAAAGTCAAAAGTTACTATTCACCAAAAATTATTTTCATCTTAATGAACCAAATATTACTTCTTGATAACAACCATGTATGTCGGATTTTCTAAATTCAATTCACAGAAATGGTAAAATTTTATTTAAATGAAAAAGTCAGTTTTTTTAACTACCACTAAGTGGTGTCACTATTCATCAAAAAATGAAGTTTTTCAGAAAAATACCAAAAATTCAGCCTAAGAATTATTTGATATTACTAATTAAAAATTGATGTATATTTTTCCAAATTCAAAACATAGAAGTGGAATTAATTAATTTAAAAATTAATTCCCGTTGTTAAAATAAATAACATGTTTTTAAGAAACAATAACTATCAAAAGATTGATACTTGTTTATGTCCAATTTCAAAGTGAAATTAATTCCAATGACCAAAATTGTATTAAATGGTAAAAATATATTTTAACATAACTTTAAAACCAACTAAAAAGATAATCTAACCATATAAATAAATTATATTAAAAGGCACTTTTGAATTAAAATAAAGTATTTTTCACTATTCATTAAAAAATGAACTTTATCAGAAAAATACCAAAACATTACCCAAAGAAAAATTTGATAACCCCATTCTAAAGAAGGATTATATTTGGTCAATTATATTGTATTAAAGTGACCAAAACTATATTTAAAGAGGGTTCTCCATTAAAAGGCGATAAATCGGCCTTTTAATGTAAATTATGCTTGAAATTAGATTCATTCATATTTTAAGCCTCTAACTTTTTATTGGATAAATTTAAATAAATTTAACAATCATGTATAATTATATTTTAGTTAGTTTCATTCATTCCCGCCAATACAACAACTAGGAGTTAACTACAATTTAAAATAATAATATTATATTATTAGTGTGCAATGCAAGATTCCAAAGAAACTTGTTGTTGCGTATTGGGTACGCTATCGAACATAGAAAAACCTTTAAAGTAAAATTAATATTTAATTCACAAATATTAATAAATATGAAATATGTCTTATTCTTCATTTACCTGGGATGTTACAGTAATAGTCACTATTGTCAACATTATTTGGTGGACTATAAAAATTACAATGTGATTTACTTGACATGAATGTATTCCATGAAGAGAAACTAAAAATACATATCAAAACTAAAGTAGTAATGTTTCAAATAAGTAAACAATATATTAATACTTGATTTTTTATTCATTGATCTAATCCATTATCTTCCAATATGAAAAGGTTTCCTCAAAATTATATGTATCAATCCAATGCCTCATTCAAATTAGAAGAAAATATTATAAATTAATTATTTTATTCATATACCAATAATTATATGATTTTTCATTTCATTTTAGAATTTGATATATAGACACTCTACAGTTCTGAATCTCACTGAAGAAGAATATTTTGAAAGGATGGTACTAAGGAAACATTCATCCACACACAGAAGGCCTCCATTCCTTGTAATTTTTCAAATTCATCTTTATATAATTTTTAATAGAACATAAACTATAAAAATATATGTCTAGGGAATTGAGGGAAGTCCAAAAATGATTTTCAATAAAAATTTCTCCTAGTAATGCACTCCCATGTCTATTATGAAGTTAATAAAAACTATGGCCCCCTCACGAGAACTCACATGAGATCGGTGACACTGTGCTGCATGCCTTCCATTTAATATCTTATAAAATGAATTGATTGGATCATACCTTTCTTTACTATTGGAAAACGTGGCCTATCATGATGCTATCCGATCAGTTGGATCATACGATCATAAAAATTGGCACTTTCGGATATGGTGTCATGTCTGTAGGACACAAGAAGGGATGACATGGCCTAACACAATTTATTCAATGAAATAATTAGGCATTCATGATGACTCCATTATTCCCCTCACCACCCTTCAATAAATACATATTTCTAGATGGAGAATACTATGATTCATATCTAAATTTTCATAATAGCTTCTTACTTCTCTGAGGATCATATAAATATAAATTTTATCTTATAAATCAATCACTAAGGGCATCAAATTACAGATAGTATATAGAAAAGTGTAAAACATATCATAAAGTTATATTGAAAACCATTCATCAAATAATTCAAAGATAATATAATTTCATTATCTTTAAGAATATTTATACAATTGAGTTTTATCACATGCCAATTCTTCATGGATATCATTAAATATCAAAATTATTAGTAGTGGAAAAAAATATTTTCTTTACAATATATCAAAAAATAAAATCCCATATTCAAAAAAAATATTATATAATTGGATTAATTGAGAGATATAGAATAAAAAATGTGATGTTTTCTTTGAAAATTTTGGGTTTCGTTCTCTGAATTATATTAAATTTTTTTTAAGGATCAAGATTCTTTTTAGAATTACTCAAAATCCATAGTTAAAATTTTGACAAACCAAATTTCATTGTTCTAATTTCAATTTCAAAAAATTAAAATTAAAATTTCTAAATAAAATTCATTGATTAATACCATGAATTTTAAGAGAGGGTTTCATGGGAATAAAATAGAATAAATGATGTAAAAAATTCAAAGGACCATACCTCTTACATGAATATATCTTGATTCTCCAATTAATTTCCATCTGTAGACATCCTAGTCTCGAGAGGGATATGAGAATAATGATATATGGTAATAAACATCATACAAAGGGAAATATAAAAAGGGGGGCCTATGATAGAATATGATTACATAGTGAATAATATTTTTCTTGTAACTCAAACTCATTAAATTTTATAAAACTAGTCATACTTCATTAAAAATTATCTAATTTCTATAATAATAGAATCTTCATGCTATAAGTTCAAATATTTGACTCTTATAAAGTTACTAACACTCTTAAAATATATAAAATTACCACTTTACCTTTTTAGATTAATTATAAAATTAAAAAATTCATTTAAAATTTATGTTATCCACCATAGTAATGTACTCATTCAAGTGAAACATTAGAAATTACAAAATTAATTTTTTTTATTAATTTAATTATTTTGAAATAGTTTTTTATTGTTTATTTAATTATATTGTTATTTAAAAAGTTTATATATAAAAATAAAAATATGAAAATTATTAACATAAGATAAGAAATAGAAAAATAAAAAAAACTAATTTATAATCATTATGAAATTAATAAATATTTAAATATTTTGAAACAGTAAAATACAAAAAATAATAATGTATTTAAAAATAATAATAAAAATTCCTCTTATTCTAATATAAATAATAAATAATTAAAGTGGTAATAAATTATTAAAAACATAAAAATAATAATAGTGTAAATAATGATAATTTATATTTTTTATTATTTAAAATTATTTATATTTGTTAAATAACCAAAATAAATAAAATTATTAGTAAAAATTTGTCAAAAAATTTTCTATAAATTTAACAATAATAATATATTTTAAAAAAATCAGTATAATAATGAAATTACTTTATAGAATTAATTTAGTAAAATAATTTATGAAGTTGTTATTTAAAATTTATTATATGAAAATGATAAAATAATAAAAATTTTATTTTATTTATTTATGAAAATAGTACTATTATTATAAAAGTATAAAAATAAAAAAGAATATAACTTAAAAAATTATAAAAATTAATAGAATAATAAATTATTGAAAATTTAGAAATATAATTAAAATATAAAGAATTATTCAAAATAAAAATTTAAAAAATAAATTTGGTATAGTATAATAATCCCTAGTAAATTAAATGTGTTGAAAATTTAAATAAAATAATATGCATATAATTATAAATGAAAAATATAATAAATTAGAAAAAAATTAGTAATATAATAATAATAACTATTATTATTCTTAGAAAATACTAATATTTTTTAATTTTCTTATAATAAATATAAAATAATTTTGTAAAAAAGGAACAATTATAAATTTATTAATGAATATTCATTTAATTAATGAATTTAAGTTTCAGTTATTTATAATTAACTATATAATAAAATATGAAATAAAATAATTTCTAATTTAAATATTCATTTATATATTTATAAAATAGTATAATTATTATTTCCAAATAATAAGTAGAAAAATAAAAATAAAAATTAATATTTATTATTAAAAATCATAACATAATAAAATATTAAAAATTATTTAAAAAACAATATTTGTTAAAATTAATAATATATTTAAAATAATAATAAATTATTAATAATTAATAAATAATAAAAATAATTAACTATTATGGTTATAATGAATCATTAGTTATTTTTTCAACTTGTGTAAAATAAAATTACAAATAAATTTGTTATGGAAAATCCATTATTATTCCTGAAATATAATTGAGGTATTTTTATATTACATCTAGATTGTAGTATATTTGTCTATCTAACCACACAACTTAATTCATAACATGAAATTAATCTAATATTTTAACAAATAGAAGCTTAAATCATTCTTGGGATAATGATTAATGGAAACACTTTGATATATTTCATATTTAATTTTTCCTAAAAAACTTATAATGTCAAATTAAGTCTTTCTACATATGGTTTTTTCCATTGGTGATTAAGGTAGTCAATATTCTGATTGACTTATTTTTTTACTCTATACAACATACCTCTTTGTATTGCGATGAATGGACCATATATCTAATTAATGTTTTTAATTTTAGGTCCCCCAAATTAGAATATTAATGTTTATGTGAAACCATTGATGAATGAGATAAATTTATTATGAAATGAAATTATAAAAATATATTGAATAATTTTAATAGAGTCTATTAAGATCTATTAAACCTTGCTAAAGAGATTTATAACCCTAATACCAAATATCCATGATATATATATATATATATATAATATGCATGTAATATGAAATGAAGAAATATTTTAAATGGAATACCTAGCACTGTATGTCTCCTACAATATATTAAAAGACGATATCGTTGTTTTAAAAATGTCACATAAGTTGAAAAAATAGGAATCCCACCTTTGTAGTGTATCTATGGATCAAATGAATCAAATTTTATACATAGAGGATTTTCCTTACCCCCTTGGTGTAACACCCCAGGCTTAAAATTAAGTTTTATGTTTTTTCAATGTTTTCAAGATGCAATAAAATAAATTTTCTAATGCAATTATATAATTAGCGAGCACTTTATTCATACAAATACCATAATACATCCTTGACACACAACAACTAACCCATTAAACCCACTACTATCGATAATAAAACAATTGGAAGGCCACTGAGGAACATAACGATACCGATTGAGTAGTTATCATCTCTTGGATCTGATAGAAGCACAAACATTATGACAAGGATAATAGAAATGAAACTAAAAATAAGAGGAACATATAAAACCATATCTGAAAGTAGTGGCGTGAGCGTCGCAATATTTTTTTCTTCTGAGTGTTTGAATGACCCTTAAAACATTGACATTTATAACATTTTATCCGACCGTTATAAAAACTATCTGTTAAAAATTGTAATATTTAAAAATGACACATGAAAAATGTTAATAAAACAAATGGAAAATGTTGATTTGAATATTATTATTTAACTTTTAATGAAAATAATCAAACTTTGTGTATTTAATAAATTTTATTAACTTATATATATATATATAATGTTAAGATATTAATATTAATTTTTTAACTCAACATATATATTTACATTGTTTTAAATATAGTAATACATATAAATAACCTTATAAGTTTAAGATTAAAATAAAAACAAAATTATAAAATTATAAAATTAATGTCGTATATATTATTATTAGTTTGGTAAAAAAAAAATGATATACTGAATCGGGGTAAAAGGGGGTTCTCGCAGAGGTAGGGTTTCAGATCAAAATCCGTAGGTCACAGTGCTGAGAGAAGTCCAGATGAATCGTGTTCTTATTCGGGGGTTGAGGTCAACGTGGAGTCTGAGAAGTCGTGCGGTGAGGTCGAAGTGATGGGTTCATCTTCGGATTCGTCTGTGAGGATGGAGATTCTATTTTCAACCAGGCTGAGCAAGGGTTCGTAGTGTTCGAACAGGGTTTTGCACGAAGAACAGAGGTAGACCGGGTACGACAGTGTTGTTTATTTTTTTTAGGGTTATGTTTGAGTCTGATTTACATCTGGTTCGAGTTCAAAGTCCACCACTCATTCGATATGCTTCAAGTTGAAGTGTCTCAACCAGATTTGAAAAAAAATGATCCGTGATTTTGATGTTTTTTCTCGAATCTTCAAGTGGATATCGATTATATATATATATAATTTGTTATCTGAAATGCATGTAATATACTTAATAATATCTTGTTTTGTCAGTTTTAGTTTCATCCAATTTATTCTTCATTTAATGATCCATATTGGTGTTTAATTTATTTATTCTGATGTCATTATTTGACTCGATTTTTATCTTTCTTTAATCTGTTGATATGAATATGTCATTTTTGTCAACAATTCTGTTTTGGACTATTTAAAATGTGGTTGCGGATTAAAGTGTAATAGGGAAGCCACTATTTCCTCAATCAATATATTTTGGTGCATTTGTATTTTTGTAGCCGATTCATCAACCTATCACCGTCTTGATTTTCAACAATTTATTATGAAACTGCCACTTTTTTCATCAACGAATATTAAATAGGAAATTTTGGTATCCCATTTAATTTTAAGCTTAAAGTAGAAGTCATATAACTACTATTTAAAGTAGTATTGCCTTCTCTCTTTGTGGGGGGACTGTGTGTTTGCGTTCGGTGAGGCTTTATAAAAGAAAACAAGGGACTTTTTTTTCTTTGTCTTCTAAATCTGAAGAAGAAGATCTACTCTCAAAATAAGAAGAAAAAAATATGTAAGGGATTATGTATTTTCAAAATCACTTTCTATGAATTCCCATATTATTTTTGTGTAAGTGTGAAACATTTATTTCCAATATTTATTTATTTTGAAATTTTATTTCTGTAAGAGATAGTTTAATTTTGTTTTCAAATACCTCTCTTTTTAATTTTTAATTGTAATTGATTTATTCAATTAAATCATTCATGTTTATGTTTATCAAAATTATGTTCAAATTTGGTTTATTATAATGGGTTAAGGGACTATTTGTTTATCATGATTTTAATTTTATGGGTTTGTGTGTAAGGGGTATTTTTCTACACTTTTAAATCCTCATAGAAATAGATTATTATTCTTCTTTTTATTTTATTTCAAGGCAGATTTGCTTATGTTAAATAATATGGTTTATATTTTGTGGTTTTGGGTATTGGAAAATTATTGCTACAAAAGTTTCTTTAATGGTTCTCATAAACCAAAATCAACATGTTTTTAGTTTTGGACATATTTTGATAAGCTTTAGTAAACTGTTTTAAAATTTTTAGAACAATTTAATTATTTTAAATTTATGAGTCTATTTGTATAATTAAAATTTATTTTGGAAGGGACGTCGCATATAGAATCAGGTGAATGATATAAATATATATATATATACCTTCTTGATGTTCAAATATATATTTTTTTTAAATAAATTAATAAGTAATAATTCACATATGAATTTATAAATTAAGAATATCATAATTTTATTATGTCACATACAAGTCATATAAAAATCAAGGTTATGGCCGTATATCGATGATCGTTTATAAAAATTAATACATGCATATAAATATATAGGTATACACACATATTCATGAACGTTGGATAAACTTTACAAAGAAATGAATTTTTAATGGAATTACATGAAATGTTTATAGACATGTTATAATTTTAAGTTGTCTTGTACATGTTTATATTAAAATTTTACTCATGAATGAAATGTTGATTTTAAAAACATATATTATTTATAATCTTCGGTGCATGCTCATTATTATTTTATGATTTTGAATTAAAATAATGGTTTAAGTCATTTAATCATGAAAACAAATTATTGATAATTCTGTTGGTGTTTATGTACATGCCAAGTGACGTGAGTTTTTGGGAATCAATACTCACTAGTGTTTTTTTTTCAATAAAAATTCACACACATATATACATATATATATATATATATATATATTTACACTTATATATATATATATATATCAGTGGAAATTATTTTTTAAATGCATAGACATGTTTAAAGGTAAAAACTTTAGTGAGCAATACTAGTATATATATATATACATATATATATATATGTAAAGAAAACTTTAAACGTTTTCAAAAAAAAATATCGGCGCTTGTTCATTGTAAAATGGAAGGTCATTGGGGAGTGAAGCCATCCTTATCTAAGTGGGTAGGCCCAAGAAAGCCTTCAACGAATTAAGTTGCTTCAAAATGATGTTTTGTTTTAATGAAGTTTGCTTAATATTTTCCAAAGAAAATCACTGGATTAGTTTAAAAGTGTTTTCAAAGTATAATTATTTTTCAAAAGCATTATATTATTTTGTAAAGGTTGTTTTACAAATTTATTTAAAAATGAATATTTCAAATGTATTATCAAAATGATATTTATAAAAACGATTTATCAAAGGTTTTCAAAACCCCTTACTCAGCATCTTTTGTGCTCACCCTAATTTTTTGAAATGTTTTTCACAGGTTGCCTTGAATTCCAGAGTTGGTCATCTTTGTTATAGCACGCGCGGAAGCATAGTGGAAAAATGTTTTATTTTATTTAACTCTGATCAATGTAAGGTTATATCTAATCTTCCAGAACCTAGACCGGTAAAAGGTTCTCGTTTTATTAAAGTGTTGTGTAATCATGCAGTTTCTTTTATAAAAAAAAATTTTACGCAGAATTTTTAAAGCACCGAGTCTGAAAGAGCAGGCTCGGGGCGTTATAATTGGTATCAGAGGCACGGTCTAGATAACTCTAGAAATTTAGAACCCTTCAGTAAATTGACTGTCCTTTCTCAGTCAACATCATTCTTTGTAATTTTCAGATGGAAGGAAGGATAAATCAAACAAGTCTCTTAGGTCTTCCGGATGAATTACTTGCTATGATCATGGAAAAATCATACAAAGAAGAATCTGAGCCCTATGAATCCATGTGGATTTCCTATAAACGACTCTGTAATATATCAGGCACACCTGATATACTTCGTTTTCATCGTAGTTCTGGTTTTGTCTTCGAAGATATCATACAGATCCAACATCACTTCTATCGATGCCAAGGGGCATATTACGAATGACTTTTTAGGTTCTTTAAAATGTTTGAACAACCAGAATCAATCTCAACTTTTTATAGAGCAGCTGAAGAAGGAAATCTTCACGCATCATTTATGTGTCAACTTTTAAGCTTTTGCTTCAGAGGAAGAATTTATGATGAATTTGAAACATTTGAAGATGAAGCAATGAGACTTTCTTATAGGAATAAAATTCAAGAAGAACTTATCAGATACTATATTGATTATCATTCATTGAGGACTGTATTTCGGTGCCTAAATCCATATAACCCCTCTTGCACTAGTTGCATTTGGGCGAAGGAAGTGGAAGATTTCGAAGCCACTTTGAACTTTAATCTCATAGGAAGACATGACAACCGTGGAAGACAACTGTACAAACCTTGGGGATATCATGTGAGACTCAGAATATATGGGAATTAAGAGCGATAAGTGTAAATTAATTTTGAGGGAGAAATTCTTTTCAAAGAGGGTAGAATGTAACACCCCAGGTTTAAAATTAAGTTTTATATTTTTCCAATGTTTCTAAGATGCAATAAAATAAATATCCTAATGCAATTATATAAGTAGAGAGAAATTTATTCATACAAATACCATAATACATCCTTGACACACAAGAACTAACCCATTAAACCCACTATTATCGATAATAAAAAAATTGGAAGACTATAGAGGAACACAACGATGCCAATTGAGTAGTTATCATCTATTGGATCTGATAGAAGCACAAACGTTATGGCAAGGATAATATAAATGAAAATAAAAATAAGATGAAAATATAAAACCATCTCCAAAATTAGTGGTGTGAGTGTCGCGATATTTTTTTCCCCTGAGTGTTTGAACGACCCTTAAAACATTGACATCTATAACATTTTATCCGACCGTTATAAAAACTATCCGTTAAAAATTGTAATATTTAAAAATGAAACATGATAAATGTTAATAAAAGAAATGGAAAATGTTGATTTTAATATTATTATTTAAGTTTTAATTACAATAATCAAACATTGTGTATTTAATAAATTTTATTAACTTATATATATATAATGTTAAGATATTAATATTAATGTTGTAACTCAACATATATTTTTACATTATTTTAAATATAGTAATACATATAAAGAACCTTATAAGTTTAAGATTAAAATAAAACCAAAATTATAAAATTATAAAATTAATGTTGTATATATTATTATTAGTGCGGTAAAAAAAACGATATACTGAATCAGGGTAAAAGTGGCTTCACGCAGAGGTAGGGTTTCGAATCAAAATCCGTAGGTCACGGTGCTGAGAGAAGTCCATCCAAATCGTGTTCTTCTTCAGGGGTTGAGGTCGACTTGGAGTCTGAGCAGTCGCGCGGTGAGGTCGAAGTGATGGGTTCGTCTTCAGATTCGACTGCAAGGATGGAGATTCTGTTTTCAACCAGGTTGAGCAAGGGTTTGTAGTGTTCGAACGGGGTTTTGCGCGGATAAGAGAGGTAGACCAAGTACGGAAACACTGTGTATTTTTAGGGTTATTTTTGAGTCCGATTTACATCTGGTTCGAGTTCAAAGTCCACCACTCATTCGATTTGCTTCACGTTTAGTGTCTGAACCAGATTTGGAAAAAAATGATCTGTGATTTTGATGTTTTGTCTTGAATCTTCAAGTGGATATTGATTATATATATATATATATATATATTTTCTTATCCGAATCTCACGTAATCTGCTTAATAATATCTTGTTTTTTTAGTTTTAGTTTCATCTAATTTCTTCTTTAGTCAATGATCCCTGTTGGTGTTTAATTTATTCATTCTGATGACATTCTTTGACTCGATTTTGATCTTTCTTTAATCTGTTGATATGAATATGTCATTTTTGTCAATAATTCTGTTTTGGACTATTTAAAATGTGGTTTCGTATTGAAGTGTAATAGAGAATCCAATATTTCCTCAATCAATATCTTTTGGTGCATTTTTATTTTTGTAGCCGATTCATCAACCTGTCACCGTCTTGATTTTCAACAATTTATTATGAAACTGCCACTTTTGTCATCAACGAATATTAAATAGGAAAGTTCAGTATCACATTTAATTTTAATCTTAACATAGAAGTCATATAACTTCTATATAAAGTAGTATTGCCTTCTCTCTTTAGGGGGGGGACTGTGTGTTTGCGTTCGGTGAGGCTTCATAAAAGAAAACAAGGGACTTTGTTTTCTTTGTATTCCAAATCTGAAGAAGAAGATCTACTCTGAAAATAAGAAGAATAAAAAATATGTAAGGGATTATGTATTTTGAAAATTACTTTCTATGCATTCCCATATTATTTTTTGGGTAAGTGTGAAACATTTATTTCCGATATTTATTTATTTTAAAATTTTATTTCTATAAGAGATAGTTTATTTTTTTTTTCAAATACCTATCTTCATTAATTTTTAATTGAAATTGATTTATTCAATTAAATCATTCATGTTTATGTTTATAAAAATTATGTTCAAATTTGGTTTAGTATAATGGGTTAAGGGACTATTTGTTTATCATGATTTTAATTTTATGGGTTTGTGTGTAAGGGGGATTTTTATACACTTTTAAATCCTCATAGAAATAGATTATTAATCTTCTTTTTATTTTATTTCAAGGTAGATTTGCTTATGTTAAATAATAAGATTTATATTTTGTGGTTTTGGGTATTGGAAAATTATTTCTATAAAAGTTTCTTTAATGGTTCCATAAACCAAAATCGACATGTTTGTAGTTTTGGACATATTTTGATAAGCTTTAGTAAACCATTCTAAATTTTATGAATAATTTAATTATTTTAAATTTATGAGTCTATTTGTATAATTAAAATTTATTTTGGAGGGGACATCGCATATAAAATCAAGTGAATGATATATATATATACCTTCATGATGTGAAAATATATAATTGTTTTAAATAAATTAATAAGTAATAATTCACATATGAATTTATAAATTAAGAATATCATAATTTTATTATGTCACATACAAGTCATATAAAAATCAAGGTTATGGCCGTATATCAATGATCGTTTATGAAAATTCATACATGCATATGAATATATAGGTATATACACATATTCATGAATGTTGGATAAACTTTACAAAGAAATGAATTTTTTAATGGAATTGGATGAGATGTTTATAGACATGTTATAATTTTAAGTTGTCTTGTACATGTTTATATTAAAATTTTACTCATGAATGAAATGTTGATTTTAAAAAAATATATCATTTATAATATTCAGTGAATGATCATTATTATTTTATGATTTTGAATTAAAATAATGGTTTAAGTCATTTAATCATGAAAACAAATCATTGATAATTATGTTGGTGTTTATGTACATGCCAAGTGAAGTGAGTTTTTGGGAATCAATACTCACTAGTGTTTTTTTTTCAATAAAAATTCACACATATATATATACTTATATATATATATACTTATATATATATACTTATATATATATATCAGTGGAAATCATTTTTTAAATGCATAGACATGTTTAAAGTTAAAAACTCAAGTGAGCAATACTAGTATATATATATATATATGTAAAGAAAACTTTAAAAGTTTTCAAAAAAAAATATCGGCGCTTGTTCATTGTAAAATGGAAGGTCATTGGGGAGTGAAGCCATCCTTCGCTAAGTGGGTAGGTCCAAGAAAGCCTTCAACGAATTAAGTTGCTTCAAAATGATGTTTTGTTTTAATGAAGTTTGCTTAATATTTTCAAAATAAAATCACTCGATTAGTTTAAAAGTGTTTTCAAAGTATAATTATTTTTCAAAAGCATTATATTATTTTGTAAAGGTTGTTTGAAAAATGTATTTACAAATGAATATTTAAAATTTATTATCTAAATGATATTTATAAAAACAATTTATCAAAGGTTTTCAAAACTCCTTATTGAGCATCTTTTGTGATCAACCTACATTTTTGAAATATTTTTCACAGGTTGCCTTGAATTCCAGAGTTGGTCATCTTTGTTGTAGCATGCACAGAAGCATAGTGGACATATGTTTTATTTTATTTAACTCTGATCAGTGTAAGGTTATATCTAATCTTCCAGAACCTAGATGGGTAAAGGTTTCTCGTTTTATTAAAGTGTTATGTAATCGTGCAGTTTCTTTTATAAAATTTTTTTTACACAACATTTTTAAAGCACCGAGTCTGAAAGCGAAGGCTCAGGGAATTATAATTGGTATCAGAGGCATGGTCTAGATAACTATGGAAATTTAGAACCCTTCAATAAATTTACTATCCTTTCTCAGTCAACATCCTTCTTTGTAATTTTCAGATGGAAGGAAGGAGAACTCAAACAAGTCTCTTAGGTCTTATGGATGAATTACTTGCTATGATCATAGAAAAATCATGCAAAGAAAAATCTGATTCCTACGAAGCCTTGCAGATTTCCTGTAAATGACTCTATAATATATCAGGCACACCTGATATACTTCGTTTTCATCATGGTTCTGGTTTCATCTTCGAAGATATCAGACAGATCCAACATCACTTCTATCGATGCCAAGGGGCATATTACGAAGGACTTTTTAGGTGATTTACAATGTTTGAGAAACTAGAATCAATCTCAAATTTTTATAGAGCAGCTGAAGAAGGAAATCTTCATGCATCATTTATGTGTCAACTTTTTAGCCTTTTCTTCACAGGAAGAATTTATGATGAATTTGAAACATTCGAAGATGAAGCAATGATAATTTCTTATAGGAATCAAATCCAAGACGAACTTCTCAGATACTATATTGATTATCATTCCTTGAGGATTGTCTTTCGGTGCCTATATCCATAAAACCCCTCTTGCACTAGTTGCATTTGGGTGAAGGGAGTGGAAGATTTTGAAGCCACTTTGAACTTTAATCTAGTAGGAAGACATGACAACCGTGGAAGACAACTGTACAGACCTTGGGGATATCATGTGAGACTTAGAATAGATGGGAATTAAGATCGATAAGTGTAAATGAATTTTGAGGGCGAAATTCTTTTTAAGGGGGGTAGAATGTAACACCCTAGGTTTAAAATTAGGTTTTATGGTTTTACAATGTTTTCAAGATGCAATAAAATAAATTCCCTAATGCAATTATATAAGTAGAGAGAACTTTATTCATACAAATACCATAATACATCCTTGACACACAAGAACTAACTCATTTAACCCACTGTTATCGATAATAAAACAATTGGAAGACCACCGAGGAACGCAATGATGTCGATTGAGTAGTTATCATCTCTTGGATCTTATAAAAGCACAAATGTTAGGGAAAGGTTAATAGAAATGAAACTAAAAATAAGAGGAACATATAAAACCATCTCCGGAAGCAGTGGTGTGAGTGTCGCGATATTTCTTTCTTCTG
Organism: Viscum album; assembly: GCA_963277665.1. Lineage (NCBI taxonomy): Eukaryota > Viridiplantae > Streptophyta > Magnoliopsida > Santalales > Viscaceae > Viscum > Viscum album. The sequence goes on from OY728141.1 coordinate 1,286,922,991, forward strand.
AGTGTTTGAACGACCCTTAAAACATTGAAATTTATAACATTTTATCCGACCGTTATAAAAACTATCCATTAAAAATATTAATATTTAAAAATGACACATGAAAAATGTTAATAAAATAAATGGAAAATGTTGATTTGAATATTATTATTTAACTTTTAATTATAATAATCAAACTTTGTGTATTTAATAAATTTTATTAACTTATATATATATAATGTTAAGATATTAATATTAATGTTGTAACTCAACATATATTTTTACATTGTTTTAAATATAGTAATACATATAAATAACCTTATAAGTTTAAGATTAAAATAAAACCAAAATTACAAAATTATGAAATTAATGTCGTATATATTATTATTAGTTCGGTAAAAAAAATGATATATTGAATCGAGGTAAAAGGGGGTTCGCGCAGAGGTAGGGTTTCAGATCAAAATCCGCAGGTCACAACGTTGAGAGAAGTCTAGCCAAATCGTGTTCTTCTTCGGGGGTTGAGGTCGATGTGGAGTCTGAGCAGTTGCGCGGTGAGGTCGAAGTGATGGGTTCGTCTTCGGATTCGACTACGAGGATGGAGATTCTGTTTTCAACCAGGCTGAGCAAGGGTTCATAGTGTTCGAATGGGGTTTTGTGTGGAGAAGAGAGGTAGACCGGGTATGACAGCACTGTTTATTTTTTTAGGGTTATTTTTGAGTCCGATTTACATCTGGTTCGAGTTCAAAGTCCACCACTCATTCGATTTGCTTCACATTGAATTGTCTAAACTAGATTTGAAAAAAAATGATTCGCGATTTTGATGTTTTGTCTCGAATCTGCAAGTAGATATCGATTATATATATATTTTTTATTATCTGAATCTCATGTAATTTGCTTAATAATATCTTGTTTTGTCATTTTTAATTTCATAAAATTTCTTCTTCAGTCAATGACCCCTTTTGGTGTTTAATTTATTCATTCTAATGTCATTCTTTGACTCGATTTTCATCTTTCTTTAATCTGTTGATATGAATATGTCATTTTTGTCAACAATTCTATTTTGGACTATTTAAAATGTGGTTTCGCATTAAAGTGTAATAGAGAAGCCACTATTTCCTCAATCAATATCTTTTGGTGCGTTTGTATTTTTTTAGCTGATTCATCAACCTGTCACCGTCTTGATTTTCAACAATTTATTATGAAATTTCCACTTTTGTCATCAAAAAATATTAAATAGGAAATTTAGGTATCACATTTAATTTTAAAATTAATATAGAAGTCATATAACTGCTATATAAAGTAGTATTCCCTTCTCTCTTTGGGGGGGGGGACTGTGTGTTTGCGTTCGGCGAGGCTTCATAAAAGAAAACAAGGGACTTTGTTTTCTTTGTCTTCCAAATCTGAAGAAGAAGATCTACTCTGAAAATAAGAACAAGAAAAAATAAGTAAGGGATTATGTATTTTCAAAATTACTTTCTATGCATTCCCATATTATTTTTTGGGTAAGTGTGAAACATTTATTTCCGATATTTATTTATTTTGAAATTTTATTTCTGTAAGAGATAGTTTAATTTTTTTTTTCAAATACCTATCTTCTTTATTTTTTTATTGTAATTGATTTATTCAATTAAATCATTCATGTTTATGTTTATCAAAATTATGTTCAAATTTGGTTTAGTATAATGGGTTAATGGACTATTTGTTTATCATGATTTTAATTTTATGGGTTTGTGTGTAAGGGGGATTTTTCTAAACTTTTAAATCCTCATAGAAATAGATTATTATTCTTCTTTTTATTTTATTTCAAGGAATATTTTATTATGTTAAATAATTTGGTTTATATTTTTTGGTTTTGGGTATTGGAAAATTATTTCTACACAAGTTTCTTTATTGGTTCTCATAAACAAAATCCATCATGTTTGCAGTTTTGGACATATTTTGATAAGCTTTAGTAAACTGTTCTAAATTTTTTAGAATAATTTAATTATTTTAAATTTATGAGTCTATTTGTATAATTAAAATTTATTTTGGAAGGGACATCACATATAAAATCAAGTGAATGATATATATATATATATACCTTCATGATGTGAAAATATATAATTGTTTTAAATAAATTAATAAGTAATAATTCACATATGAATTTATAAATTAAGAATATCATAATTTTATTATGTCACATACAAGTCATATAAAAATCAAGGTTATGGCCGTATATTGATGATCGTTTATGAAAATTCATACATGCATATGAATATATAGGTATATACACATATTCATGAATGTTGGATAAGCTTTACAAAGAAATGAATTTTTAATGGAATTGGATGAAATTTTTATAGACATGTTATAATTTTAAGTTGTCTCTTACATGTTTATATTAAAATTTTACTCATGAATGAAATGTTTATTTTTAAAAAATATATCATTTATAATCTTCAGTGAATGCTCATTATTATTTTATGATTTTTAATTAAAAGAATGGTTTAAGTCATTTAATCATGAAAACAAATCATTGATAATTCTGTTGGTGTTTATGTACATGCCAAGTGACGTGAGTTTTTGGGAATCAATACTCACTAGTGTTTTTTTTCAATAACAATTCACATATATATATATATATACTTATATATATATATACTTATATATATATATCAGTGGAAATATTATTTAAATGCATAGTCATGTTTAAAGGTAAAAACTCCAGTGAGCAATACTAGTATATATATATATATATATGTAAATCAAACTTTAAAAGTTTTCAAAATAAAATATTGATGCATGTTCATTGTAAAGTGGAAGGTCATTGGGGAGTGAACCCATCATTCGCTAAGTGGGTAGACCCAAGAAATCCTTCAACGAATTAAGTTGTTTCAAAATGATGTTTTGTTTTAATGAAGTTTGCTTAATATTTTCCAAAGAAAATCACTGGATTAGTTTAAAAGTGTTTTCAAAGTATAATTATTTTTCAAAATCATTATATTATTTTGTAAAGGTTGTTTTAAAAATGTATTTACAAATTAATATTTAAAATGTAATATTGAAATGATATTTAAAAAAATGATTTATCAAAGGTTTTCAAAACCCCTTATTGAGCATCTTTTGTGCTCAACCTACATTTTTGAAATGTTTTTCACAGGTTGCCTTGAATTCTAGAGTTGGTCATCTTTGTTTTAGCGTGCGCGGAAGCGTAGTGGACATATATTTTATTTTATTTAACTCCGATTAATGTAATGTTATATCTAATCTTCCAGAACCTAGACTGGTAAAAGGTACTCATTTTGTTAAAGTGTTGTGTAATCGTGCAGTTTCTTTTATTAAAAAAAAAATTTACACAACATTTTTAAAACACTGAGTCCGAAAGATCATGCTCGGGGCATTATAATTGGTGTTATAACATCTCCGTGTGAAAATAATGAAGGATAAAGAGTGCTACGGGTTCATGGAGGTTCAACCAAGTATGAATCAATCACTACCCACTACAATCGAATAGAGGATATATATATATATATATTGGATGATGTTTCATGGGTTTCTACATTTATTCATATGTTTATAACACATGAATAAATATTTAATCGACCTAATTGTGAATTTATTTCATGTAAAACTCCCATATGTCTCAACTCATGAAACAATTTCCATAGATGATATCTTCAATGGATTATTGATAGGGTGACCAATACACATAGAATAATATACTCATGTATGAAAAACATAATTTTCATGAAATCCGATATGTGGGTTATAAATATACATCATATATATACAAAAATCATCTTATATATCATATATACATAAATATTTAGATTATATTTACATCAATCTCCCACTTGTACTATAGGATCAATAATTTGTCTCATCTCACCTTATATTATATCATATAAAATAAATTTTGAAATCACATCCAAAAATAATTTTTGATATATTTTAAAATACTTTCTAAAATTGATCATTATATTCACCTTGTGTCACCCATTTGAAATACCTTGTTAATACCTATCTATGATAATATTTTATTAACCCTAAAATTATTTTAGCGTAAAGACCTGTATTTTTCTGAAATAGAAATTTGAGCAGAAATTTGATTTTTATTTTATTTTAGATGCTTGTAATGGAAAAATTTATATTTCTCCCAAGAAGATGATATCAAATGAATTTTCTGACCACACCATTTTTCTTGTAATATTTTTTTATATAGTACATGAGTTTGGTGGAATTATAAATGATTTGAATTTATATAGAATAATTAAACTTTAGTATTTAATTAATTAAATATTAATATATTTTCACGTGTTCATTTAGATATATCTTTTAAAAAAAGCATCATATTGATATTACATCTTTCTAGTTGAGTCCATAATGTGGAGGTTTTCCTAGTTGGGGAATAAACTCATGTCAGGATCTAGGCTTGAGCTCAGTCCCTTTTTTCTTTTCCTTCCCTTTTCTTCCTTTTCAATTTTATTTTCTCTTTTCACCATGGGATTTTCCTCCACAACCCTCTATGAATTTCCATCATAGTTATTGGGATAGTGTATGGAGAAGAAGAGAAGGAAGGAGGTAGATATGAAGATAGGTTCTTCCGTAAATCTCATGAGGATTTGGATCATTGTGTGTAGGAATGGATAATTGAAATAACTAAAGCTCTGACAGAGTATTCCCAAAGGAAGGTTGTTTTTAATTTTTTACATAATTCCATTTTATTTAAAATTTCATATTTTTAGATCCCTACTATCACTTATTTGTCCTCATTTATGGTTGGTCTATAGCTTTTGGGTAGAAAAGAGTGTTTTGGTCCGATTTGAGGGGTTTCTCGTTCGGAAATCCCGATCACAAAGCTTGTGGTATAGGAACACACATCATGTATTTTTACCATTTTAGGAATATGATCTCTTTATAAGTATACATAATGTATAGGGTATGTAATTCATGTGCTAGTACTCAGCTTTGTAGTCAAGTACCTAGAATGACAGCCCGTATTGGGGAAATTAGCTATGTATTGTACACAGCCAGACCCCAAGTGGGGTACACATTATGAATATGTAAAAATTCATGAAAAATACACATCCAATAAATTTAAATTACATGATAAAGTAAAATATGTAGGTTACACACCACATAATTGGGTTTTAAAAGACAAGTCAGGCTAGACTACATGCTCAGGAGGAGCACAAAGGGCTCACATCGTGTACCATGTTGTACACATCATGTACTCCTCTATTTCCAACCTTATAAGATTTTTTTGTATATTTATTACCTAGGGTCAGAAATAGAATCATTAATAGTCTACTCTAAGATTATATATATATATATATAATGATGGTAATACCCTTTATGTTAATTTAGGACTCCTAGTATGTGTTCCAGACTTCCTACTAAATAGAGATATTTTTACTCTTGTAATAAAATCCATATTTCTCATGAGAGTGCGCCCCTTGTTCTCCAATGGTATATGATCCTTATATTAATAATTTTAATAAAATAAAAATCTTTTTTGTACAAATAGGAAGTATTTTATATTGGCATAGAGGATCCAATGTAGGATGCCACTACTTTACTACTGTTTTAGATGGGTCCCCTATGGAATGCCTTAGCTTACATACTAACCTATGGAATCCCATATTGGAACCCTATACCTATTTCCTCTTCTAAAGGATACCCTGTAGGTTCCCTCTTCCAACATATACCATTTCAAGGATCCCACATAGGATGCATCCGCTTATGTTCGACCTAGATGATCTTGTGTAGGATGCCTATATTTACTTACTTCATTTGAGGATCCCATATAGGATTGCTTTGATAGATTACTATTTTACATGTTCCATAGAGGTATTACATTTCACATAAATAAAATTTTAGTCTCAAATGTAGGATGAATCCCTAATTATTTTATCTAAGGGACCAAGTGGGCCCCTTAGTGATTGGAAAACCCTAATCTTGTATGTTGGGTTCAAGTAGGGATGGTAGTGGGTATCACATTAGAACCGATACCGAAAATGTGAGCCATGAAGCTGAGGCTATAGTGTAGTGTCAAGGTATTCATCCACCCTCATTCATTTATTTATTCATTCTCCTCTTGGTGAAGTTATAATTCTCATAAGTTATTCCTAGTTTTTTGATGACGGGTTTTACATGATGCGATTTTTGATTTGAAATTCAAATCTTTAATTCCTAGGATTCATATATTATGAATATTAATTTCTCAGGATTCATAAATGTACACCTTGAGGTCTGGTTTCTGATCCTTTTTTATATTATTGAGATACATATATGTATTTCCAAAGTTCCAGATTTTATGTCTTTTATTTTATTATGTTGATTATTGCAAATTACCAAATGTACTTCTCTAGATCCATCAAATTATATATACATAAGGATTATTATTCTTTCCCATGTGATGGGGATGATTACAATTTCCCATATCCATTACATGACTATGGTGATATGCAAGAAACTTCACAACATTGATGCACTTGAGGAGGATTTTATCTCCTGAGTGATGCTTAGGATGCTCTCTATGGTTAGGTGGACATATCATTACTGAACTCTATAGAAATTTATGGGAGTGTAATATTTTGATGTTTATTTTAATGGATACCAATATTGAACTTGGATCCAAAGAGAGTTATTTAAATATCACTTATGTGTTCGTCCCTTAGAGATTATCTAAGTCACAATGTCCTGACCACCTACAGACTGGGACCCATGTCTTAAACATCGAATTAGATTTACATGGATTAAGTGGTATGGAATCTATCTAAGTCACCATATTTATGATGTTCATATATTAGATGTAATCCTTCATTATAGTCATTGGAGGTGAGTATAGATTAACATCGGGAAAGGACTTGTATCCCCATGTGCTGATGTAGCTTGATCAGAAACATTTTTAGTTAAGATCAAAAAATGAATTTTTGATCTGAATTATAGAAACATGGATTGACTAATTATACATGGATTTAGTGGTACAACATTCAGATCAATTCCCTTTTTCATATGTTTTTATAGAACCAATGAGCAATTTTAATTTATTTATGTTATTTTTTTCCTTACTTATATGTGTATATATATATCTGTTTGTTTCTATATATATATATATTGGATATATATATATACACACATACATAGATAAATATAAATATATAATATACCATTTCCTAGTATGTTAGGATGCCAAACCCATAGATCAAATGTGGCTTCACTTTATCTATATTAGTTATCATTTTTTGTTGTTCCTCTGCTAAGATGAGTATATTTCATGAGAATACCCTTTTGAAAGAAGATTTGTTAGTTCATCATTGGGGTGGTCTACTAAGATTATTTCTTACCCCAATACAATTACCTCAACATGCGTTAAAACCTTATTTATACTTTATAGTTGAGCACACATTACATGATGAATATGGATGAGGTCTACGACTTCATGATTGAGTGGATCCACTAATGTGGATTTCTTATTATTAGGATGGAGTAGGTTGGAAGTGTCTTAGAGACTGTGTATTTGGTCATTCTCAGAGTTTGTTGGAGATCTAAGAAATTTTATTTGAGTTTCCTTTATGTGCCCCTTCTTTTATGGCTATCCTAGTGGTTGACCAATATTATATGTATGACTTCACTATTCGTTATTGTATGGAATTTCACTTACTATTACAACTTGCTTCAATTTTAGTTTATTTAAAACTTATTCACATTGTTTATTTACTACATTGAATGATATATAGTTATTTAATCCATTATATACTCTAATATGTGGTCATTGTATCCTAACTATGACACCCTAATACCTCATTTCTAGTCTGTAGAATCTCGAGTACGGGGAGGTGTGCTTGAGACCTTTTTGTGAACCATCATGGGGAACTAGACTAGTGGAATCCATGTTAGGATGTTATAATTTGGTTTCATAACAGTTCCATTCCTATTACATTTTTGTTTGGGATATGTTTGAAAGCAGTATTAAGAATGTTTTGGAACCTATTATACTTATCATACTAGTGTATAAAGAACACTAGTTCAAGTAATAAGTCCTAGATTCCAAGGAAATGGTGTTGTTGATCTGATCCATGATGTTACAATTGTTTCTGAATTTTTTTCTTTAAATGTTTCACATTTTTATGGATGTTATCAATTATCATAGATTTATGGATCTTGTCGATTGGCGAGAGGCCATTGACTAATTTTGACTCTTGGAAAACAAAGGTAAGAACCATCTTATGCATCATATTTGGCACATTGGTTCAAAATGTTATAGGGATACTATTGCACGATTTTACTGATGACATAGTCCAATTGTTTAAAGCGTCAACAACAACCTAAATGGTGTTTTCCCAAATAGTTTCTTAGTGGAATTATACTCAATTGAGATTAATAGTATATATTCAATTATGATTGAAGGCTATGTGGATATACTTTGAGACATTTGTGGGTGAGGTTGATGTATCAGTCCTCATGCACATGAGGTTTAGTGAGACTATTAGTTCAATAGTGAACATGATGCCCATGTTTTGGACCCATGTACAACATTGTTTCTAAGGTTTGGTTATTTAATATGTTAGTAAAAACCTATTTATTGGTTTCCTTCATAGATTGGAATTATGTTCTAATTAATTGAACTACATTCTTATGTTATGAAACTAATCATTGATATAATTCCATGTAAATACTTTAGACCCATGTAGGTCAACATAGGTAGTTGATAATTCCATTTTAGGTGATCTGTTATTTTCACTTAATATAGTACTGATACACACCTAAATAATTTTAGTGAAGTGGACCATGAGAGGGTATTACCATATACAAATTCTCATTGAGTGTCAATTCAAAATTCATCCTAAGATACATCATGGACTCCAGGGATAATTTCTTTTGTGGAATCTTAGAGAGGCTTAGGGACCTAGTTGGCTAATGTTGACAGTTATGACCCTTATAAGTAAATGAAATCATTACCTTTCTTGGGGATATTTTAATTATGGTACAAGTAGTCAAACATAGTGTCCCTAATATGAGACTTGATTTGTAGGGATAGGTGGGAGACCCAGGACCCTAATTTTTGAGTTGGATTTGATAGTTTGACATTTAGTTTTATCAAAAAAAAACCTATGAGTAGGGTTGGAATGATTTTATGAATGATTTTTAGTTAGTGATCTAGTTTATACAGTCCTTTAAGGATATTTCATGGATAGTTTATTAGTTTTTAGATTTATTCATGAAGATTCATTTGGATTTTAAGGATGTACCAAACATGATCGTGTTTTGTGATACTCCTAAATGGGAAAGATAGTTAAAGTTTCTAGCATAGTTGACCATTTTCCCCACCATTTCCTCTTCACATCACTTCTATGAGTCATGATTAATTATTGAATTACATTCTCATATGAGACTCTCTCATTTTTTTACCTAGGATTTCCACATTTTCATCTTCTTATTCCTCAACATCAATGATGTTCTTGGTCCTCCAATCTATTTCTAGATCATGTGGTGATATTGGTATATGTTATTTTCACCTTCTTTTTCTTCTTCTCATTTAAACACTCTTCTACTGGGTTTATTATGGTTGTATATTTTGGGTGGATTGATTTTGGTGGTGGAATGTTCATTGTCTCTTCATGGATGAGATTATCTACCACCTCTATTAATTTCACCTAAACCTTCATGCTAATCACGATCTTGGTTTTTCATTAAGTCTCTCAAATAGTTTTGTTTTTTTTTGGTGTGAGGACCAGAAACTTCTTCATTTGATCATTCACCCACCTGTTCCCTCCATACCCATATTCTTCTACTTTTCCACACATTAGTTCTATATGATTGGTCTTAAAGTTACTTTAGGATAATGATAGTATTTTTGAGTTGATGTCAAGGGCTCATCTCGACTGATTTTTTCAACTAATATGGTTTCTAGTATAATCACATGGTTCATTTAAATTTTTATTATAATGAACCATACTTTACATACATGGTTATTACTTCAAAATTGAAGCATAATTATTACAACATATAACAAAACCATGAAATAACCGTATAGGTATAGTGTCTTTAGAAACTGGGAAACATAAACAACTGGTTCATAAATCATCTACATTGTCTCCAATTTATTTCATCATATCTAGAGTACCTTTTTGGAATATCCTACTTAGTATCCTTCTTCCTGACCTGGGGGAAAGAAAACATACAAAAGGGTGAGCTCAAATTCTCATTAAGGGTAAACAAAAGAAATATCAAACATATCATATTTATAAGAACATAACATTTTGAAAATCTTATCCTGCAAAAGAGATCATAACATGTGATAAATCATAGAAGTGAAATGTAATTCCAATAATCATAACTTAAAATATGAGGCTTTGTGGAATACACACATAATCATAGAAAATCATTTCTTAGTAGTCAAGAATCATTGCCAAGACTATCTTAGCAGACAAAGTCCTTTTCTGAACCCAGTTCACTCCTTGTTTCAGTCCTGTTTCACTGAACCGGTTTAACCTGCCATTCTAGCCATGCCTATCTCATGAGATATAAATCTTTACCCAATGCATTTGAGGGAGATATAGGTCCCAACCATCTCATAATTATACCATTCTTATGTGTTCCACAAAATAAAAAATAATCATACATCATTGCATAACCCATGTAATAAAAATGGGATTCTTAAACATCGTGACATCATAAAACAATTCATATAAGATAAAAGAATTCATAAAAATAATTCCATCACAACATAATAAAATCAATGTAATAATAGGGATAGAAACATAACCCTATATTATCTTAGATGGAAAATAATTTTGATAAAACACTTGAACTCCATTCTTGAGGAAAATATCCTTTCTACTTCAAAAACATTTTTCCTTTCTTAACATGTCATACAATTTTAAACTAAAAGGAGTTGATTAAAAATAAACTTGTAAATTAATATTCTTGGAAATAATGTTTTAAAAATCCATTCATGCCGTATAAGTTAAAAAAACATTCTTCTCGTACTTATGTCGAAAAAGTTAAAAAGTACCTCGTACGAAAAACGACAAAAGATTCCTTTCATATCTTTTACTAAAAACTCACCAAAGGGTAAAATTGGATTTAAAAAATTGTATGAGGATATAAATAATATTACATATTGAGGAAACATGGATGTGGATGATAAATATTCCCCAGTAAATTTTGAAGTATAAACAATCTCAGATAAAAATTGAGATTGCGAGATTGTCCCTTACCTTAGGTCCGATTTGCTTCGTAAGTATCCGAACCTCCTGTATAATGATTTAAATAATGTTATTTACTTATTCCAGAATCATAATCATTGTTATGATATCATTTATGGTCATATTCTTAGCTTCTTATTAGTAATATTTCATTGCTACTTGTTATTCGGGTGTTTATTACTTTTTGTTCTTATGCGTGTTTTGTTGAATAAATTCTTATTCATCTTTTTAGGTTATAGATACCTCATTTCCAGAATGGTATAAGTGTATACATATCATGTTTATTCACTCAATTCATTTATGTAATCATTATGCAATGAATATCATGTAGAACGAGTCGCATCACATCGTGGAGATGATATTCCGTACGTACACACGAGCGATGATATCGTTCCCATGATCGTGGAATTGTATTGGAGTGTATGTATACTATTTAAGAATCAATATAAATTTACAATAATCATATATAGTTATTCTTTACACCATTATACCCATCCGAGTAAGGTGGTGGTGGAAAATAGATTACACCATGATGTGGAGACGGTATTCCGTACGTACGCACGCGCGGTGATTTCGTTTTCCATAGGATGGATAGATGGTGAAATATGGTTGTTTCATACTTATAATAAATTATAAGTATATTAGTGATACTGATGTTATTACTTAATAATGAAACAACTAAAGAATAATAAGTGGAAAAAGAAATAAAGTTGAAAGAATCGGTAACAGACATTACCACTTCTTTGAAGCGCCTCTTTGAGACCTCCTTTTAGGGAACTAAAATTGGTATTTGAAGAATACCAGGGCCTCTAAGATGTTTCTAGGGAAGTGTAGAAGAGAATTTGTCAGGGGTTGGCCGAGCGTGAAGGTTCAAAGTGGTGTGAGGAAGAGAGGGAGGAGGTGCCTTTTTATAAGGGAGGAGAGGGGCACCTTTGGAAAAACTAAAAATATTATTTTATTATAAAGTCATATTTGGTTTTTAATAGCTCCAAATTGATTTATTTCGAATCTAAGGTGGGTATGGGTATAAATAATCTCATCCAATAGAATTGAGACAATTTTAGGTATCTATTTTAACCTTAACATTTAGATTTAATTTTAAGTTAGATAATTTAACTTTTACCGTGTCTTCTTGTTTTCTTACACTATAAGGTTAATAAACTTACTATAACAAGAAAAACGAACCCCAAGTTGTTTATTGTTAATATATATAATCTTATATAAGTCATTTTTTCGAACCTTATATTTTTAGGAATAAAATAACAATTAATAATATAATATTTGTTTTAAAAACTATTTTATGTCAATTTTGACACTATTTGGTAATTGATTTTTGTGAAACTCATAACAGAAAGATTAGTTCGAAAAAAGTTAATTAAATCAATAATAACATGTCATATTAACATAGAAAATTATTTTAATTCATAAAAAGTCTCAAATTACATTTATTTGGGTATTTATAACATCAATTATGTCACTATTTCATTAATAATATAATTACTGCACCATCATTGTGTCATAAAAAATTAAATTATTTAAAATATAAAAATTACAAATAAAACACCATTATGTAGGAAATATTTTTAGATTTCTAATGAATATTTATAGTCGAATTTATCTTATGTATAACCCTATATTAAAAATTATTTACTTATTAAACTATGATTTTAACTATTTTAACCCTTCTTTAAATAAATTAATATTAAATGTCCTAATCTAATCCAAGTGGGCCTAAATGGTCATATTTTAGTCCTAAGGTTGTTTTTGGTCGAATTACACTTATCCAATAGAATTAGGACACATGTTAGGGTAATAATAATATCATTTTTACCCTTAATTACCCAATTTACTTTTAACCGTGGTAAAAAAAAGTAAAAACTTACTATTCACCAAAAATTATTTTCTTCTCATTGAACCACATTTTAGTCCTTGATATTAACCGTGTCTCTCGGATTTTCGAAATTCCACTCACAGAAGCGGTAAAATTAAGTTTTATATAAATTTGCCAATTCTCCTAGGAGGTGGGTAAAAGACGGTGAAAAGATCGATAAAATTTTTATATATCTAAAATTATTATAAAATGACTCCAATGAATTTAATTGAACTTATATAGGTATTATGTATCAATTTTGACCTAAAATAAATTTAAATAAAATAAATAATTATTTAAATAAAAAGTCGGTTTTTAAATAGTAACCCAGTGTTTTCACTATTCATCAAAAATTGAAAGTTTTCAGAAACATACCAAAATTTTACCCTAGGCTAATTTCGATATTTTGAATCCAAAAATGAAGTCCATTTTGAAAAATAAAATTTAGAAAAATTTCAAAAAGTGGGTATTACTATTCATAATGGCTAGTTTTAATAATATTTTAATAGCATATCGTTGTTTAGTGAAACTCGGTATTGCGTACGACGCAAGATATCGAGGAAGGCCGCAGTTGCGTGTAAAGAAAGCCAAGCTAGTGTTGTGTGTAATGAAATATTCCTTTGATGATGTATATAACATAAAAACAAAATATTTCTCATAAAAGTCTCGGGTGTTACATTTATTTATTATTTCATATTATTGGGGAACATGTCTAATCATATATTAAGATCTAATTTTTTTGACATAATTTTCATCCCTACTTTTTCGGTGATGGTTCGACGAGGAAGTTTTCTAGAGAATTTTTGGGGCTTTCTCGATCATGGTTCTCTATAGAGGTCATATATTCTACTACTCTACTTCAACTTCTAGGTATGTTACTCCCTCCTAAGTCTATTGGAAGTTATGGTTTCCAAGGATGTTTTGGTATTTTTTTACAAGTTTTGGGCTGTTCCAAGAGGCATGAGCTGTAGTGGCCTTTTTTTGTTTCCCTAGGTTCTTTGAATGATGTTTTTGAAATTGTATTGCTTCTGAATGAATCTATTTTTATTATTTGAAATTTTATCATGTTAGTGATGTATTTCCTGTATCCAGTTTAGGTCATAGTGTAACTTTTGTTTTTTGGGGCGATGGGGTACTGATGATAGTATTGTGACATCTTTTACTAGGTTGATAGATCTTCTTCTGATATAAATTTATTGGTGGGTCAGTGGTTTATCTTTGTTTTTGGGGTTCCAAACCTGACCAACATTCATACTGATAAATGTATTCTAGAGATGGAATGAGGGATGATCTACCTGTCTTAGTATATAGGTGGTGTTTTGATGGGTTCTCACTAGTGAAGTGGGAATGATGACTATGTTTGAGTGTCTGGGAGCACAGTTCAAGGTGGATCATAGTCCAAGAACTCACAACCCGACGTGTTTAGATCGTGCTGGGATAAATGTGTGATTTAAAAATTTTAATACACAGTTTTGGATGACTATAATTTCTAATTTTTAATTTAAATTATTAAATATCAATATTGTTGTATTTAAATTTTGAAATGTGTGGTTACAACAAACCTTAAAGTGTATTTTAGAAAATGAAAAAAATGATTTGTTCATAATACCAACATTACATGTAGCATTGTCATATTGGACTTATAATGGATGACTCAAAAGACTATGATTTAGGTGATAAAGGTACATGTCAGTTTTGCATGATATTATTTAAATATTAAATCGGTGAGTGGTTGTGTGTGAGCCAAGGACTGATATTTTAAAATACACATAGTATTAATTTTTTACCATGATATCTAAAAAGGTTATAAATTTTACTCCATGGAAGAGGATACTTTTGGAAACAAATCGGGTACCATGAGGTGGTAGACTAGTGTTTGGAACTGGACACTCATTAACATGATAAATGGTGTTAGGAGTTATTTCAAGGAAAATATATACTATTATGATATTACCATGGATCTATTGAAGAATCATACACACTTATTAATGGAATATTATTGTACTCCAAATTGGATATTTTCATGATTTATATCTTCACATCATCCTGAGTACGCTGAGAGAGATATGATTATAGGTGGATCTTTTTAAATATCTTTCAAAGTTTAAAGAATGAGCTTATTGAGGTTTTCATGAAGTAGTGGTATAAGGTATTTCATATTGTGGGGACATCACCATTGGTTTTTTGAGGTAGTGACCCATATTTTTATTTTAAATTCAACGTTTTCCTTGAAAAAAATTCTTGAGAAGGGGGAACATTTGAGGATTTAATGATTGCATATTGGAACTCTTATTTTAGTGGTGTGGGACACACCAGGAATTATTTACACTAATGGTTATAGAATGATCCTTCGATCATTTTCCTACTTTTTAGAGGACTATAAGTTTATTCATATAAAGAGAAATATCATAATAGTCACGATTTAACATCTTCTTTGATGAAATAGTTGTTAATGTTGTGAGACCAGTCGTTGGAAAATCAAGATAGTGTTGTGGTGAAGATTCTCGGGATGATAGCATGGATATGCTTGGCCACCAAGTATTTTCAAGGATGAAAAGGATTATGTTGGGGATCTTTTGAGGATCCATGTTTTTTTGTATGGAAATTAGAGTAGAAATTTGAATTTTTTTATTTCAAATGCTTATAAGGGGTAGAATGGTCATTTTATGCATGTGATCGGAAATAATTTTAATGGAAACCCCATCGGTCTTAGAATATGGTGTTTACCATAGTACAAGATTTTGGTGGATTTTTGAACCATTTGAATGGGTGTGGAATAATTAATATTTAATATATAATTAATTAACTATTAATTTATGCTCACATATTTGTCTATATATATCTTCTAAATTGAGAATCTGATTGAGATTTAATTTATTCCATTAATTCTATAATTGGGGTGGGTTATAGACTCATGTCGGTCAGTAGGGCCATGATTGAGCCCCTTTTCCTTTTCTTTTTTCCTTTTCCTTTTGTTTTCTTCTATTTTGTTTTTCTTTCCCATTATCTCCCATGTATTCTTACAAATGGCCCTATATGGGTTTAATTAAATTCCACTAAGAGAGAAGACAGATAGATTCATATAGAGAAATATGTAGAGAGGAATATAGGTGTCATTGTGGAGGTATGAAGGAGCTTGATTCCCATGTATCATGAGTGGATTATTGAAATGATTAAATCTTTTGTGGATTCCTACCAGTAGTTGTCTGTTTTTATGTTTTATTTTTAATCATCATTGACTTATTGTTTCCTAGCATTTGAACCCAAGTTTCACTTCTTAGTAAACCTTAAGGGATGATATATATCTTTTTTGTACAAAAATTGGGTTTCATAAGGATTTTAGAGGGTTTCTATTCAAAAATCTAGATCACACAATATCTGCTACATGACCACACATCGTGTTTTATTATTTGTGGAAGATGATCTTTTCCTAAGTACCCTCTATGTATATGGTATACACACCATATACTAATACTCATCCATGTAGATGAATAATTTTCTAGATAGCCCGTTCAGGGGAACATGGCTGTGTAGAGTACATGTTTATACCTTAGGTGGGATACACACCATGTAGAGGTACATGGTTAGGTAGAATACATGTTCAGGCCATGTGAGGAATACAAGAAGGTACCCCATGTAGATCACATTTCATTTAAATGTCTTACACATTGTGAAATTGTATTTTACACACCATTTCAAGATAGAGTACATACACAGGTGGTTCACCGAGGGTACACGATGTGTACCAGGGTATACACATCGTCTACTCCTCCCTTACTACCCTTTTGAGATTTTCTTCTATCTTTATATCCCAGAGTTAGAACTAGATTTATTAATAGTTTATTTTGAGATTTTTTGATATAAATAATGATTTTACTACCATTGAGGTGATTTTAGGACTCTTAGAGGCGTTTCAATATTATTTCCAAATGGAGAGGTTCATTATTCGATAATCTAATTCAGATATCTCCTAAGAGTGAGACCCTTGAACTAAGGTGGGGCCTGAGAAATATCTATATACTAATAATAAAATAAATATCCTTTCAGACCAATAGGATATCTTATATTTTAACAACGAGGATCCTATGTAGGATGCCTACACCATACTAGTATTTTTTAGGGTCGCCTATGGGACACATTAGCTTACATACCACCTAGAGAATCCCTTATAGGACCCCTAAACATGTTTTCTCTTCTTGAATATCCCATGTGGGCTCCATTTTCCTGTGTATACCATTTTGAGTTTCCTAGATAGGATTCCCCTGATTATGTTCAACCTAGAGGATCAAATGTAGGATGCCTCTATTTACTTACTTCATCCAAGGATCCCATGTAGGGTGCCTCTGGTAGTATAATGTTTCCAAGGGTCCCCAGGGGGATGCCTTCATTTATATATGGAATTTTCAGATCCAAATTAGGATTCCAATCAAAGGTTTTGATCTAAGGGACCCAGTGGTTTCCCCAGTGATTAGCCAACCCAAATCTATTGTGTTGGGATTTGGTAGATATGGTAGTAGGTGTCACATTATAACACATACCAAACATGTGATCCATGAGGCTGAGGATGTATTGGTGTGATCATATGTTCGGCCACCCTTATTCTTTTATTTATACATTCAAATTATTAATTTTTATGTATCGATGATTTACATTGGTGCTTCTTGGTTTTCGGCCAATGGGATTGACTCATTGTAATGTTTGATTTGGTATTCCTAGATGTAATTCCTTAGATCCATTTATAGTGCATATTTGTTTCTCAGTATTTGTAGATGTACTAACTGGGTCTAGATTTTGATACTTTTATTATTTTTTATATTATTGGGATACCCAGATATACTTTCGAGGAACTGAGTTCATATACTTTTATTTGTTTTATGTTATTTATGGTGGATTCCCATATGCACTTCTTGGGATTCGTCTTATGAGATATACTCAAGGATTATTATTCTCTCCCAGTCGATGGGGATGGTTACGATCTCTATGATCAATTACTTGATCATGGTGATGAACATGGATCTCTACATAATTGATGCACTCGTGGATGATAACACTCTCCATATAGACACATAGGTTTCTCCCTATGGTTGAGGGGATGAACCATTATTGAACTCACCAGACTTTTCTAAGGGTGGGATGTTTAGACATTTATTTTAATGGATTCTATGCATGTACTTGGATCTGGATATCATTCTTTAAATATCACCTAGGTTTTATCCACTTAGATATTATCTATGTTGTGATGTTTTGACCTCATATGGAATGGGAACTAGGGACCATACATTGGACTGGATTTACATCTCATGAGTGGTATAGAATCCATCTCAATGATCATTTACTTGATTTCTAGATATTATATGGAATCCTTCATTATAGTGATTTGGGGTGAGTGTGTGTGAATCCATGGTCAAGACATGCATCCCCCTGTAGTGGTGTATCTTTCCCAAAGAAATTTATGGCCCTAGACAATTTATGTATTGTCAATCAGAATTACAACCCCAATGATTAACTAATTATGAATGACTTGAGTGGTATGACATCTAGATCAATGCTGTTTTCATTAGATGTCTAGACAATCAGGATTACAGACTCAAGGACCACCTATAATTTATTTATGTTATTTGTGGGTTAATTATATATCTCTATGTGTGTCTTTGTGTGTGTGTGTGTATGAGAATATATATTTATATAAACATATAAATATATATGTATATATTATGGTACAATGTCCAATTGTTCAGGATCATGGACCAAGGGATCCACTGTGGTTTTACTTTATATATTTTATATTTCATTTTCAGTTGGCTCTTAGATAGGCTGAGCATAATTCATGGAAACACACTTATGATAACAGATTTATAGGTTCATGATTTAGATGGCCAATTGATATTATTTCTCATCCCTATACATGAACCTCAGTGTGCAAGCATTACTTATGTATTATTTTTTAGGTATATCATAAATTAGATGATAAATATGATCAAGGATCCGGGATGGATGAATAATGATAGCCTGTCATGTGGATTTATTATGTTTGGGGTGGATAAACTATCCACTGTCTTAGAGACCTGGTATATGGTCTAACACATAGTTAGTAATAGATCCCTATACTTTTATTTCAATTTTCTTTATGTACTATTTCTTTTATTTTTGGATGAATGGGTGGAAAGTTTTGTATCTATGAAATAATTATTTGGGATTTTAGAAAATTTAATTTAAGATTACATGATTATTCTATTTTATTTTATTTATTTCTTTTATGCTCTAATTATTTACTACATTGGATGAAATCTAGTTATTTCCATTGTTCACTGCTATAATATGTGTGTTTTTTCTACCCACTATCACAGATTATGACCTCACTACTATTTGTCATCCCATGGAATATAAAGAGGCACACTTGAGGTATTGTATTGAATCATATTGGGGAACCTGACTAGTGGAATCTATCTTGAGATGTTACATTTATAGTGTAACCTTGAGTCAATTTCAATCCTCATTCAGTCATCCAAATTTTTTGACATCATGGGACTTTATAACGTTGAAAAAATGTATCACACAATCCATATATATAATAAAATAGTGGACTATAGAGAAGTATGAGTGATAATCAATCTATAAATGGATTTGGTGTGGTCTCCATTAAACACATGTATCTCTATACTTGTGTCCACTAATTTACGCCATATGAAAATTTTCATTCTCTTATTTTCCCATTTTTAGAAGAGATTGAGTGACCTGGGACAAGAAGCATGTCAATCCCATATATCCAACTCATCTTTTCTTAACTCTATGAGTGTAGTCTAATTTGTTCGATGAATATAGCACTTATCATTCTTCCTTATGGATAATCACATCACATGTCCCTTATCTGGATAGATATACAATATCTCTATATGTCCATGTGCTCCCATAGTTTTATCTCAATCGGGGGACCATATGTCATACCTTTCATACAAGATGTAAAATCCCATCCTAATTAATCTAAAACTAATGATATGATCAAAAAAATACCAAAATACCCCCTTATTAGCTATGTTTATATATTTACATCCATAAGTAGGGTATCAAATTATGAATGTTATCATGATATGTATCTAACCATCCTTACGTAGTGGGGAAAAAATTAATTTATGCACCCCCAACATACCAAATACATATGTGTATGAAACTCCATGTGGTATACCTAGTAGATCATCCAGTGTACAGAAAAAATATCATATTCTTTATTTTGTGCCTCATGAGCATACACTAGTAGAAAAGGGTGTTCTAACTTTTGTTTTCTTTTAGTTATCATCAGTTTCTAAATAATTATGATTCCACCGACCTTAAAAGTAGTACATTCAACATCAGAATTTATAAATTGATGTGAAAATATTATTTAGATTTATGTTATTCAAAAAACCTATTTCAAAAACATAATCATTAGCTTTCATAATTGGATTTCTAAAAAACTAACATCAATGGTTTATTCCACATCGATAATTAAAATAACTAATGTGAAAAGTTCATCACTTTTTTTAAACATATGTACATACTACTCGACTCAATGAAAATAGAAGAAATAAGAAATGATAATTGCTGAAACCAAATGATAAAAAAATTAAAATAAATATTTGACCTAATTTCATTGATTTTAGAAGCTTCCATAAAATAGATATGTTTTTTGTTCATATTATTATTGTTTTTTAGGTAATAAGAACTATGTAAACCACAACGACCATTGATTATGAATATTTCACTTAAACTGTTGAACCTCATGAAGAATTTTTATCTTTCTAACTCGATCGAAATAAGACTTTATCGTCAAAAGAAACATTATGATGAATTTTATCAATGAATGAATAAAATAATAAATAGTTTAAATTAATTGAATAAATACCATAGAGAAATCATTGATCGAAGATGGAGAGAAATTTGATATTGATCAAACAGGTCAAAAATGTTAAAATAATGAGAATAAAAATTTATATAATATAAATGAAAATATATATAGAGGTGATACATTATAATGATATAAGAATATTAAAAATTAATATGATTTAAAAAAAAATATAAATACCAATATTGCACAATCAAAATTTTACTTTTAACACTGGTCATACAAATAAAAAATGTCTAAATTATTTTTATATCAGGGTTTCAATATTGAATATATATATAACCAATGTTAAATAAAAATTTTAGATAGTTTTAATGTATGTTTTATATATAAATTATTTTAAAAAAATGAAAGGATTTTAATATTGGTTATATTAATGACTTATATTAAAACACAAATTTGAAGGGTTTTTATAATGGTTTTATAAATAACCAATGTAAAAAAATGTTTAACCATAGTTATTTAATAATGAACATTGAAACCTCAATATTAAAATAAATTTTTCTAATATTGGTATTATTTATCTCTATACAATAATCTTAGTCATTCTATCCTTCACATTTCATCATAACCTATAATACAACATGAAAAACATTGGTTAGGGATAACTTAAAGTCATAATTTGAGAGTTCCACTATAATTACACTTCATGAAATGTATATCTATATATACAATTATATATCTAACATTTAATAATGATAAAATAGAGGTTTCCTTTAATATAATTCATTACATGTCCTTAAACTCACCATGAATACTTAACAAAAGAAACATAACCACTTATTTTTCATATTATATAGGATAAACCACCATATCAACCCTATTTTTTCTATGATTTTGAACATGTCTAAACTCCTCAACTTCATAACATAAAATTTTACAATGTAAAATTATATTACCTACTAATAACATTTTCTACACTCGTAATAATCATCCTTGGAAAATAATTCCACCAAACGTGTTCCTCAAGAATAATGTAACTACCTGCATTATTGTCTTCAGTAAATCCTATTATATTTTAAGATAAAGTAAAAATTACTTTAATATGGAAAATAATGAAATGCCTTTAATTTTTTATTACCTCCATTCCCTAAAATCTTTTAGGATATCAATTGTCAATTCACATGGTATTTTGACTTGTAAAATACTTCTAGAAATAATGTCATTATTTTTGATGATGAATAAAAGAAACTATTTTACATTTTCTTTTGTCATCAAATATCCTAAAATATTTTATAATTTTTTGTGAAACACACTATACCATAAACTGGTATAGTAGTAATATCTACTTTTTAAATAGAAACTAAATATAACACTTTACATTTTTCTTTTCCATCACAAGCCTAAAAATTTTATAAAATGAAGTGGATAAAATTTTACTTAAGATTGGTGTTGTCCTTTATTTGTTAATTATGAAATTATATATGTCTAAATATACACCCACAATACTCTTAGACATTATATCATTTTTAGAATATATTTCATGGAAACACAAATACTTTTTTGTTAGTAAATTACATTTATTTAATTTTATTATCAATATTTAACAAACAAAATATTGTTTCAAAATCATATATGTTATTCTATGTATTTGTAATATTTCACCTGAATATGATACATTATGAAAATGTATGACTGATTGGTGGAAATAACACATTACCACATATTTCAAAAAAATATTTGTATGAACATATATATTTGGGATAAACACATTTATCTAAATCTTCTTCTCAAAATACGTTAAAGAAATTCATGAATTATAAACCATGTGTATACAATTAATTACCTCACTCTATTCATAAAAACTTTGTTAACAAATATCTCTTATCAACTAAGAGAATAGAGATGATGATACACATATTTTACTTAGATTCATTTTAGATTGATAAAATCATTTATATTTATATATATCATCTCTTTACTTCATGAAGGAAAACTATAATCTCAAAATATTTTTCCATTGTTTTTGAATATCTGTTTACTAAAAAAACATCAAAAATTTTATATTTGGTATCACATACATTTAAAAATAAAAAAATTAATTTATATAACATAATAACCTGAAATAAAACTCAATTGAGTTTCAAAAACCCCTTTAGGTATTATGAATAATCCTATCAAATTGAATTATTACTCTTACTTATTAATAAACCAAGGTTTTAATGAACTTCAATAGATTCTTAAAGAAACATTTTTGAAAATTTTTAACCAACAATAATTCTTAATGATTTAAATTTTAATTACTTTTATTATCCATACAATACTAGAATCCCAACATCATATTCCCAGTTCATCCATTTTCAAAATTTTGATAATATCGAGAAAAATTTTATTTGATATAAATCATATAGGAAGAACATTATATTTATG
The DNA here is from genome assembly GCA_963277665.1 of Viscum album. NCBI lineage: Eukaryota > Viridiplantae > Streptophyta > Magnoliopsida > Santalales > Viscaceae > Viscum > Viscum album. Next base: position 1,286,946,278 of record OY728141.1, read on the forward strand.
AGAATAATATGAATATTCTAACCATAACAATCCATTTTGAGTCACTAATTAATGAGTGGTAGAAAATTTAACAAATCATAAATGTGTGTATCAAAAATTCCTCATCCCATTTTATTAAAAAATTGTTATCCTAATATTATCATGAGGAAAATAAGATAAAAAATAAATCATATAACATGTATATTGTCACTTGAACCATCCAAGTTATCTATGATGCAACACCTTAGATTGATTACCTGAAATCCACATTGATGCTCCAAACCTCAATTATTTTATCATTATCAAATATTGTTTATCTACAACACTTTAAAATTATATAGTCGATATCATATATCTATCCCAATAATATAATTGATTTTTATAACCATTTAATCATTACATAAACCTTTAATATCACAAAGTCATTTAGTATATTCGATCATATTAAATATCAGTTGACATACCCAATCAAAATTTAGTATATGAGACCAAAAATAATTTTTACACCCAACCATATTGATTACATGAGTGGAGACTAATATTCCTATGGCCATTTTGCATTTAATACCATTAAAACCTTAAACGAGTCACTCTACAGTTACATAAGTATATAGGTTCACTTGTTGAACAATTTCAACATTTGGTTACTGAGGAAGGAAATATTTTGATATATTAAATATTTTTTAATAACTTTTCTTAGATCACCAATCATTATTAAGAAATTTTCATAGGTTACCATTCTATAGAATAGATTACACTAAGATTATTCTTATCATGATCTGATAAAATTTTTATGTTGATGATGATAAATATATTATATACAATGAAATCTTTGATAAGATGAGTATCATGTATTATTGACTATATAATACAGGGTTTTATTAAAAGGGATTACACTAAAAGGATGACCACTTTTAAAAACCAAATCATTTCCATTAAAAATATGAGATCAAGATTTTAGTAAGTAATGAGCCATATTTTTTGTATCTATCACTAATTTGCTATTAGTTTGGTAATCATCTCAATCATGTAATATATGAAAATTTGATAGATGAGAAGAAAACCCGTATTTTTAAATGTATAATGTATAAGATTAACATTATTCCTCTTGTAACCTAATTATATTAGGGTTTTCAAACTAGTGTAACCCAAAAAAATTCCAATAAAATCTAACTAAAAATAATCCTAGGGTACCCATATTTGGAATAAACTAAAAAAGGTTGTACCATTGTTTCCTATCCCTTTTTACCTTACACAATGTAATATAGGGGAACCCATATTTTGCATGACACACCTGGTTGGATGATAGAGGTTGTGACATGTGTCACTTTGGAAGGAAACTCAATGTAATAATTTAAAGGGGAATTTAATATCATCATATTATCTCGTGTTATTCCATTTATGTATATAATTATACAAATTTTATATTGGAGTCGTATTCCATCACATAAACCAATATGTTCAAACCATATTATTTTGTAACTCTTTACACAACCCAAAAGTTTGTGTTACTCATCCAAAATTACAAGTCAAACATGTTCATATATATATATATATTGATTCATTATATACATAAGATGTATGGAAACTTAATATAAAGGAAGATATTTATCCATATTAATAATCCTACAGTGATAGATAGAAAACCCCATTCACCAGTATATATAAGGTACAATCCTATAGGTTGGTAGGTTGTCTGAGAACATATCCTCCTACTTGATGATAGCCTATTAAAAAGAGAATAAAATTCATCATAAATCCAATCATTTAATATGAAAAAAATATTCAATAAATAAATTCATGTTGATATATTTAATTAAAAAATGTTTAAGGTATATGAAAAACTATATTCATTACAGATTTATTCATATTATAAACTAAAGGGCTCTATCCTAGATTTAATTAATCATATAAATTTTTTCTTAAAAACACTTATAACATAAACAATTTATAACTACAAATATAGTAGGGAATAATCAGTATATAAAGTACCCATTCAAATATTTAAAAATGACATAATTATTTATGAAACATTTCATAACTCAAAGATATTTATAAACCCTTTTATAATTTTCATCTTTAACAATATAGAAATTCGATAATTTTAAATATGAAAATTTTATTATCATTCTAATGTGAACTCTTTCATATTTATCATTTTTTGGAATTTAAATTTTAAATATATGATATTATGTGAGTTATTAACAATTTATAATCCAATTTATATTATATAAACATTTATAATAATCTTACTATCATCTACTTAATTATTCTTTAAACCTTTATCATATCAACTATCAATGAATTTTTTATGTGTCTTGAATAATATTGAAAGTATGACCCCCATTTTATTTTGAAATATTCAAAAAAATTATTTATGAAAGAATAATTATCAAAATATAAGAATTTTACATTTTCATTTGATTACATAATTTATAACCCTTTATAAATTATTTATTATAAATTATAAATAAAAACTTTCATTTCTATATCATAAGAATTTATATATAATTTTTTAAAAATTTATTAAAAATTATATCATTTAATATTGGGGAATAAAATGTTTCATAAACATTTGGTAAATTAATAAAAAAATAATAATTAATTTATTTATAAAACTTTTATAAATTAAAATATACTAAAATAAATTTTATAATTATTTATAAACAATATATAACCCATTAAAACCATTAAAGATTCTAAAAAATTAAAATCTATTTCACTTACCCTCATCCAATAACCATTTCCAACTTGAGGGTATACTTAATCTACCCCTACGTAGATATTCTATGTAAGGGTAAATAATCCCTAACCCTTATATAGAAAATCTGTGTTAGGGTAATCCATTTTGGGAGCCCTCATGTAAAGTTCAACTATTTTTTACCTTTGTGAAACCATGTTTTGAGTAAGTTTAAATGGATGGTTTCCTTTACTATTCTTTTTTAAAAACATTGCTACACTTGTATGAGCCTTTAAATGTTATGATTACACTTACATAACAAAATAAATCATTAATTGTGTGATGTTATATCTCATTAACCATTACAAAAGGTATTAAAAACTAGAATTACCTTTATGTCTAATGGTAAATTACCCAGTTACCTATACATATCCTTAGGAAAACCCTGATACAACTGAAGGGTTTTAATAGAGTTTAAAGATAATTTTTAAATCATGATGAAGTGAATTAAAACTATTTTTCTATACTCTCTATGTAAGAAATTTGAAACCTACATACAATATCAAATGAATAAATACTATAACTAGAATACCTTACACCTTAGGGATTCTTCTATATCTTAAAAACCATCATATGGTATGAAAAATATAAAATAATCAGAAAAAATCAACATCCTACCTTAGTAGTGTATCCACAGATTGAATGAATCACATGTTTTATATGAAATATTTTCTTTACTGTAACAATGTCATAGAATCTCTTCATGTAATGGAATAAGGATAAAGAGAGATACAATTTTAGGTAGGTTCATCCATGTCTGTAGGAACCCCAACTAACTTACATTGGATAAAAGTAATATATATTCTAAAACATAAAGAATGTTTCCTTGGATTATAAATTTATTCATACATCTATAATTCTTGAATAAATATTTATCCAAAAAAATCATGAATCCAATACATGTATAAACACCATATATTTCTTATGATGAAACGGTTTCTTTAAATTTTATCTTCAGTGGAGAATAAATATGGTTTCCAAAACACAAATAATAATATACTAATGTATGAAAATCATAATTTTCAAATGATATGATATACATTATATATATATATATATATCATATATATATATACATAAATATATATATATTAAAACACAAACTTATATATATAATATGTATATATAAAACCATTGGGAATATTTCCCTCACATAAAATATAGTTACACCACAAAATTTTGCAATATGAACAACATTATTGTGGAAAATTAGTGACTTTATATCATTTTGTATGTTATCTCGATAGTGTACACAAGATCCTAAATAATTTTCTTAATTGATCGATGATAGTAAATTTGTTATGCTTTTTAGTGGAATAAAACATTATTTTATTGGCCTGAGATATTTATTCCTACCAGTCATCCTTTTCAAATAAATAGAAATAATTTTTTGAAGGTAGTGTTAAAAGATATTGACCTCTAAAAAATTATTATAGGTATTTATGAAAACAATTAAATCATTCCAACCTAATACTTTGGAAAAAACTATAAATCATGAGAAAATAAGTGGTTTTGGGAGAGATTGTGATTATATAAAGAAATGTATTTTTTGGAATTTTATTAATTAGTTTGATTTAATGGTCGATAACACACTGGATATAATGAATATTGAGATGAAATATTATAATAATGTATTCTTCATAGTGTTGAACATATTAGGAATGAAAAATGATATCATGAAGGAACAATTAGATATTCCATAGCTTTAAAGGTGTCCATAACTAGTGTAATTTGAAAATCAATTATTATAAAATTTAATGAATAAAAATTCATTTTATATCCTTTCATAAGAAATTAATTTATTATTCTTTTATTAGATTCAAAATTTGAGGTTACCTGGTTTTTATGCCTTAAATTTACTGTGTTGTTTTAGAAATATTCATATTATAGGGAGATAATTTCACGATTTTAAGAATATAATAAGAATTATACTACCAATATATCATATAGGGTTGGTAAATACATCAATTTTGAATTTTTTGACAAAAATAACTTTTTTATGATATATTTATTCTTCTATAATAGATTATTATACACTGAGTAAGATATAAGAAGATATTATTGTAAGCCTATGTTAATTGGGAAAAAATATTTCCACTATCCTTCATTGATTAAATGTAACATTTTATATTATAATTTCTTTATAATGAAAGATATGGAGGGTTAGTACAATTTTGAAGATGTAACAATTTGATAGAGGTATAAAAAATTAATAAAAAATTTATTTAATAAAGAATCGGTTCAATAGTAAATTTAATTGTTGTACTATCATGAAGAAATTTTAATATTATACTCATTTTCAATATAAATATTACTAAATCATAATTAAATGGGTTTCAATGATGAAAATGCATCATGTGATATAGATAAACAGATATCTATAGATTATGTTAGTGAACTTCAATGATAGCTTTCAGATGACGAACAAAAGAGAGCATATAATTATATTTTTCTCAATTGTGAATATATTTATCAATTTATATAGAAAGTTTTATTATAACTTATTCATTTCTATATACTTATAAAAATAAATTTTTAAATTTTTTAATGAATATATATTGATCATATCAAAAAATCCCACAAAAATTATCTTGACATATTTTAATAATGCTTAAAAATTTAATTTTATATTTTAATTTCAAATATTTATATGATAATTTTTTTACCTATATACATATGAAATCAACATGATATTTATTATAATAATAATTAATATGAAAATTTTCAGGTATCTCAACATATAAATATAATGGACGTTATATTATGTTCATTGGGTATGCCACAATATAAATGGCTAAAGTATTTTAATAATTATGTGCTTAATGAATTTAAATTCCATTCATTCATGTATGGTGAGTAAAAAAAATCAATAAAAAGTGGTTTCCATTAAAAAATTACCTATAATGGAAAATGTAAAATTTAATTTTATGGAATTTTGTTTGAAATAATTGAGTTAATTTTTTTTGGACATAACTATGAAAAAATGTTCAAATTTCATTGGCTTGATATAGATTTTAAATAACATGTCAACCAACTGCAAGGATTTATTAAAATTAATTTTCGAATTCATCTTGCAAAAAATGAAAAAATTATGTTTACATAACAATAATTTCATGTTTACTACATAAATTATTATACTTATATGTGATATTTAAATGAACAGTGGAGGGTAGTAAAAATAAAATACCAAGAAAAGCAGTTATTGAAAATAAAAATTATTTTATAGATCTAATAAATATTGAAACATTTCAATAATAATCAGTGAATAAATTTATTACATGAATAGATAAAAGTATCTCTAATAAGACTTTGTATTTAAGGGTTGATAGTGATGATAATGTTGGTGAAGTGACTGTAATTGAATTCTGAAATAATGGGAATTGATGAAAGTGAATATCTTATGAAAATTGATGATGTTCAGGGAGAAGATGAATATTGTAAAGGCTATGTTTATGAATATGAAGATAAAGAATGATGTGTTACATAATAATATAATAATGATAATTATATATTAATTATTTTAAATAAATATTTATTTGTTTTAAATATTTAATTCATATACTGAAGATTATTAGTTGTTATGAATATTTATATGTTTCAGATATCATAATAAAATTTCAATGAATGGATGTGTAGTTTATCCAAGGATGGGATACCCAATGATAAAACTCAATATTCCATCATTTAAGCTATATAGTGGGGATTCTAACATTACACCATCAATTAAGAGGGGTTTATAACATACTAGAGTTACAATTCTATACTATGTTCATGAAAGGAATCCTTCTCTTGCGTTTAATCCTTATTTAATGAAGAAATTTACAATATATATGCAATTCAATTATCATCATTTTATTTAATCCATTATTTTTTTTGTATTTTTCTTCAAATGTTCATAGTTTTTTACATCAATCCATTTTTATGGAGCTTTGATATTGAAAATCTATTTTTATTCTTCATGAGTCTCATGATATTAGGATCCCATAGATATGCATCATCAACTTTTCAGTCACTAGATGATATATAAATAAATAACATTTATTGTTTATAATTTTTTTAATTTATAACATATTATTGTTAATAATTTTTATCTTTAATCATATCATACCAATGATAGCCTGAGACCCTCTATCTAGTCTTCTTGGGAAGCTTTAATGCAAGACTATTTCCTTCAGTATTTGGATAATATTTAAAAGAGAGAATGTTGAGAGCATCCATGACTATATTTAATGAGTCATTTATGAATCATAGTCCCAAATAAATTATTTCTTTGTATTAATGTAACACACTAGGATTATAGAAAACATTTCACTTCGAATAATTTTATTTCTTCAATAGGTTGTATTACACGAAACACCGAGTTTTAATAAACTATGATATACTATTAAAATATTATTACACTACAACTATAACATAACCATTCAAATTGGATGGTATGAATAGTATTAACTACATTATATATATATATCCTACAAAATATAAATATATTGATTAATTATTATTAAATAATCACTCTATTTTTTAAAAAGTCTTTTTTTTCATAAAAAATATATTTTCTTCAAAAAATATTATTATTTATTTTTATAAGAAAATGTTATGATTTATTTAAAGAAAATTTGAAATTTATTTAAAATCAACATTACTTTTTAAATCAGTATTATAATAGAAAAATATTTTATGGATTTTCAGAAAATATTTATTTTCTAGTTAATATTAAAAATACTCTTCTTCATTGAATTTTTTTGTCATTTAAAAAGTTCGATATTATTATAAAATTTCATGAAAGTAAAATTTGTTCTATTATATTTTATATATTACAATTAATTTCATTGTAATAAATTTAATATTTAAATTTAGTATAAAAATATTTTTATATATAATAGTGAATTTTCCTTAAAAAAATTAGACACAAAATATGTTTTTATAAAGAAAAATTATACAAAAAAATATTGGTGAAATATATTAATAAAATGTATATATTATATTATCAATCAAATATTTTATTTTCATCTCATATTTTTCTTAGCATGTGAAAAGAATAAATCTAATTTTATTATTAAAAACTATATTTTTCTCAATTAATTTATCATCACGTTTTAGACAAATTATATTAAAATTAATTTCTTCTAATTATAGGTATTAAATTTGATAAAATAGATTCCATATTTTTAATCATGAGGCTCAAATTTAGAAAATATTACCCTTTTATTTTTCTTCAATATAAAGAGAAACCATGGTAAAATTTATCACCTCAATAAAGGAAAAATTTGGTTAATCTTGGTCAAAACTAAGTGATAAGGGAATAATTTTTAATATTAATTATCATAAGATGAATTCATTTAAATTTTTATCACCTTATTCCAAAAAGTTATTAATTTAGTGGAAGCTTTTCCCTGAAAATGGACAATATAATACTTAAATTAAAAAAAATTACAAATCATCACCCTATTTTAAATATCCCTTATGTATCCACATAAGAAGAAAAGAAAATTACATAATAATAAAATTTTATATTTTGAAATTAATGAAATTATTATCATGATATTAATTATTTTATAATTTTCTAAAATTATAAAATGACCTTAAATCCTCATGCAACAGTAATACAATATTTATTCAATTAACAAAAAATTAATGTAAATGATTTTAAACATATTAAAAGTGATATATTTTTAATGATTAAATGTGTAACACTAATTTTATTGATCTATATTATGTAATTGGGAGGTTTTTCAGAATAGTATTTTAATTACCCCTTTTTGGTGATGTATTTAAAATCAAATTAAATGAATAATATAAAAATTATATTAATGATATTTTATATTAAATAGTATTTTATTAAATGATATTAAATTAATAATAATATTAAATCGAGTAAAATTAATGGGATATGTTTTTAAAAATATTACATGGTCCATTTATGTGTTGTTTTTCATTTTATATATACATTATTAATCCTTAAAAGGTGGAAAACAATAACATTATAATAATTGTCAAAAAAGGGTAACAAAGGGTTAAAACAAAAAAGATAACCGTAAAAATGTGATATAAACTTGTAAAAATTTAGTTAGATGATATTAATTCAAATCATCCTTATAATATCATTTAATACTGTCTCTTTTTATCAATTTTACACCAAAATTAATTTATACTATTTTAATATTTTAATAATTTCCAAGCATCCCGCTCCACTTAATTATAAAAAGGGAAGCAATCCTTTCCCTTATTTTCACCACCATGTGCCTTATAGATCAACCACAACCTAATAAAATAAATTATTGACTTACTTAGTCATAATATCAAGTTTAATAACTTCCCAAAATTCTAACCACATATCCCTTAAGAGGTTACCTGAAGAAGTTATTTCAAAGAAGTGTGAATCACCTTAACTGATCACCATATTTTAAATTACTGTTTTACCTCATCTAAATGTGTCATATTCTTCAAAGAATAATAAATTATGTATGCTAAATATACTAAAATTTTATTATGATTATGAAACCATTTTTATTCACCCTCTTTCAATCAAATGTGGAAATAATATATCTTTCATGAGTACGTATGATATACCATATCCACATATAAATACAATTAATTTCTCTTCACCTTCATTTATGGATGGGTATTATGAGTGATTTAATGTTCATAATTCCAAAATTATTATACTTATATAATGATAATATCATATATACCTTATTACCTTCTTAACAATTGGAAAATGATAATGTCAATCATATGAACATGTGGAAAGCCACCTCTAAGAAGTGATGTGATTTATTTTATATTTTAATTTAATTTAGATAATAATGATGAACAATTTAATGAATATATATTATTTATATTATATATTAATGATTCTTTGAAGATAATTTATTAATTATATTTTTTAATTCCTTATATTGAAAAAATTAAAACATATTTTAGGCAAATGTCTGACCTACTGCCTCTATAAACAGTGCAGTTCATTTTTCTATATCTACTTTTATGAATAAAAATAAAAATTTATATAATTAATAGATATTAAATTTAAATCCTGATTAACATTATGGATATTATATATCCATGATCAATGTACCTGGACATAAAATAATGAACCAAAATATATATGAAAAACGAAGCAGATACCACACATAACGATGATATTAATATAAAATTATTATCAAAAGGGAGATAAAATAGTATAAGTAAATCATATATGGTATGGTATATATGTTCACAGTTCTATAAAATATTTATAATAAATCTATGTTTATTATATTTTTTCTTTTAATGTGTATAAAGGAAATTGGACCTATGGTAATGGAATTTCATCACACTTATTTCCATGGGACACATACCATATACACAAGTTATTTATTTTATGGGGTGTATATACTGACCATTATGTATTTTATGATTACTAAGATGAATTGTTTTGGATATATATATCCATATTTTTTCTTTTATTTCATGTATCTTATGTTTTGAAATTTTCCAAAGGGGTAAAGATTTTATGTTACAATCTAAGTGCTTATCAATATTTTTCATGGTTATTTTTACAATGATGGAATATTATGATAGACCTCTCAATAAAATATAGATGCTTCTTATTATATGGTTATTTCATTAAAAAAATGTTTTAATTTTATTTTTCTCAGCTTAAGTACTCAAGATATCAAAAATAGTTTTTAAAGTAAATTCAACTATATTTCTCTCTTTAGTTGAAAATCATTTCTCTTCCACGTCCATGTTTTTTTAATCTTTTCAGGAATGGTTTTACTATTATAAAATTATTTTTTAAATTCATTTATTCTATGTTTGATTTTTTAAATAATGGTTTTAAAAATGATCATCATTTAATTTTCCAAATGAGGTACTTTTAAATAAATCAAAAGTATAAAAGGATTTTTTTTAAACTTATATGGAATGAATTTAATTACCCACTCTCATGATAGATCAATTCATTGAAGATTCATTTAAATGTTTCCATAGTATTTTTAAATGGAAAGGTTTTCCATAATATTTTCAAAGTTAATAAATTTTTAAGAATGTATTTTAAAATTGAAAGGATATTTTAATCAAGAATGTGTCAATAATATTTTGATGGTGATTCTATTCATCTAAAATAACAATCCTTAGTATCTGTTATGAAATACTAGGGATGTGATCTAAGGATTATACCCTTATTATTTATCTATATGGTTTACCCTTATCATAACAAGATGTATATGAAACTCATTCATTTTCCATGCTTAATACTATGATAAAATGGTGAATAATTTATGAAACTTTTTCATTTTCCATGGGTTATTCATTGATGAAATGAAGAAATGTGTAAAAAAAATTTATTTTCAACAGATTATACTATGATGAAATGATGAAATGTTTATTAAACTAGTTTTTTACTTGGTTTATGCTAAGATGACATGTTTTTTAATCCCATTTATTTTCATGGGTTTGTATATGATGAATGTTTTATGGTCTTGTGGAAAGAATATCTATGATTTTCATTATATGAAAATGGTTATGTTATAACTAGGGATAGTGGTTACATTATAACCAAGGATGGAGGTTATATTATAACCAAAGATGGTGGTCATATTATAACCAAGGACTGGTAGGACCTATATCTCTCTCCAATTCATTAGGTAACAATTAAAATCTCATGAGATATACCCGAATAGAATGGGTAGTTAACCCAGTTCATTAAAGGGATTTTTCCACCGTGATAGTCTTTGGAGTGATTCTTGGATACTAAAATGGTTTGAGTAGTCAAATAATTCAACTATTATAGGCTTAGAAATGACCCTTGACTAATAGAGAAATGATTTTCTATGATTGTTTTTATTCAAAAAACATATGTCTTCAGAAAATATCATTTTATCCTTACTCGTGTTCTATGATTCTATTAGGATTCACATTTATGAACTACCAATATTTATTTAATGAATCAAGATTATGATCTCTATTATAGATTTTAGGATTTTTAAATGTCTCAATCAAGTTCTAATACCATTATATCATTTTATTCTTATTTGATAATTGATGTCTAACTTTTTTACACTTACAGAGCATCTGATCTCACCCTTTCTTATTATTCCTTTCCCTAGGATGCAAAGAAAGATACTAAGAATTATATTTCTATGATGGGTTTTAGTTATGAAGTATTATATGGGAGACAATTTGGGTCTTTTATGAACTATTTGTTTATGTTTACATGTTTTAAACAATAGTAGGCCTATACAGTTCTGGTATGGATCAATATGTTATATAGTTAATATTCATCTATTAAGTTGTGATATCTTTGTATGAGATGTATGGGTCTCTATTATTGTAATTATATAAAGTTTTATTTATACTTTGTAAACTAGAATGTGAATTAAATAGTAAGAACTATAGGGAAAATTCTATGTGCAGGATAATATCCTAATTTTTTTTGTGATGACCATGGGTGACATAGGTTATATCAAAGGTTCCATATATTGTGAAGAATGTGTCATGATATAGAGATAAAATGAATTATATTTTTTTATTTGATATATTACTCTAATTATTATAGTTTTACACTTACACAAATATTCTTGTATTTATTCAATTACTAGAACTAGTACACATTGAGATAACAATGAATGTGATGGACAATGCAATTATTGTCCTCCTGAGAAGCCAAATGATATGAGAACTAAAAGGCATATCCTTGTGATTATTCCAAATCGGCTATCATGGTATATGATTGACAACATAAAAATATGTTGGTTTCATATTAATTTGAATAAGATGAAAATTTACATTTATAGATATTGTGGTGTCAATGATCATGGAGGTAAGAATGTGAAATTTTCTTTATATCTAGAATGTTGGAAGAAGCACCGTGAATAATATTTCAAATGTTCAGTAATGTGTTTTCTATATGGAAATAAATGAAATAAAGAATTTAATTGACATGGTACTCAATGCCTTATATATGGGTAACCGGTTCATTATTTGAGTCAGTTCCCTTTTCTAAATGCTAACTCCTAAATCAATGAAGGACCTATGATATTTCAATATTTTTCGTAAAAGGATTATAGTGTTTAAGAATTGTATCAATGATATTTTAGATATATGTAACATCTAAGGATTGTTCTACACTAGTTTTCTTTAAATATTTTAAAACATATGTTAAATTGTACCAATAAAAATGATAATTGATAATGTTTAGTATGAATAAATATAATATTAGAACTTGTGGGGTAATATTATTGACCTTAAAATTGGTAGCGATTTTATTAAAAATTCATTTAACTAATATTTGATTATGTTTATTGAATTTTTGGATTTATAGAAATAGTGTATGATTTTATTTGGAGTATAATGATAATTTATTAAGTTATGTATAAATTATGGATTATGGAAACCATCATTGATTTATAGGTTTATATAGGATCATATGTTCAAAGTCTAAGGCCCCCATTTTGAGATTTTAAGTGATAGAATTTTGAGGTAATTTGAAAATTTTACAAGGTTTTTAGAAAAATACTATATTGAGATGTGAATAAACCTTTAATTTAGTATATGAATTGATGTTAAGTTAATTATGGACAACCAAATAGTGGCATATAATTGATCGTGATGGTTTAAATGAGATTCATTGAAAATGTGATATTTTAGAATATATTTATAGTCAAATTAAGCATTACCTTTAGGTTAATTTAGAAATTTTATTTATGATATTCTTATGAATTTAACTAAATTAAAAAATTATTTACTGGTTGATCATGGTGAATAATGATATTTGTGGATACATAGTCTTGGATTTATGTAAAAGTAACCTTTATATTTAAAATGCGATTTAACATGAAAAAATAATTGGGAAGAATGAAATTAAATTTTTGAATATGTAAGATGAAAGGTATGAGATATACTTTGAGGTTAAAATGTTATTTAAATTTGTGGTTATTAAGGTCATCTAGGATGTGAGGTTATTTATTAAAATGATATAATAGAATCCTTTGTTTTTATTCATGGAAATTTAAAGTTAAATATATTATTTTCTGGTTTATTCATTTCAGGAATTATATTACCCTGTTCTAAATATTTTTTAATTGGATTAATTCTTGAAGGCATGTAAATTTTCTTTTATACATTTTTAATCTCTTAGAAGTTGATTTATGTGATTTAGGAATAAGAAAATCATTTTGAATACACATCATTTGGGGAAACCAATTTGATCATGGTGGAATTTTATTAAAGGATGAAATTTTACCTGTCATGTATGTATGTTTCCATATGTTAATGTAATTCTTTAGCTCTAGGAAATGTATATAAAGAAAAAAAATTAACCAATAACCTTAAATTATAATGAATTTGAAGTCTTTTATACACTCATTGATTCATAGTTTTGTGGTTATTAACATTCTCCTCACCTAGCTCTCTATTAATATGTATTAGTAATTGGTTGTTAGTTTGATCTTCCATGTCCATATTTTAACTTCCCACTAATGTTCTCCTATTTTTAAATCTAGATTTTTTATGTCCTTCATACTTCCCTTTTCCTCTTTTTAAGAGGAAGTTTCATTAACTCATTTTAGGATGTGTGTATTCAACAAAAGAATTTCTACATATCATAAATGTGATTAATGAGAATAAGCTCAATTCATGAGAACTCAATTTACTATTGGGGGATAATTTAACACATTGATATTTTTGAAAATATTCATTTTTAAATAATTTTATTTCTTCTATAGCATGTGTTTCATACAAGAACATGTTTAAATGAACTACACTATACTATTAAAATATTATTATGTTCCCCTAATAACCTAATAATTAAAATTGGAAAGAATAAATAAGGTTAACTGTATTATTAAATAAATATAATGGTCCTAATATATCTAAATTTATCAATTATTATTATTAAATAATCAATCAATTTTTATTAAAGTCTTTTTATTCTTAAAAATTATGTTTTCTTCAAAAAAAAATAATTTCTTTTGGTGGTAAATTGTTAAGATCAATTTCAAGAACATTTGGAAATTTTTTAAAATGAAAATAATTTTTGAAATTATCATATTAGAATTTTTTATGGTAATTTTTAGATAATTTTATGAGAATATTAATTTCCAAGTGAATAGTGAAAAATACTTATTGTCATTTAAAATATAATTTTTTGTTTCAAGCATGTATAAAAATTTATTTTTTATTTTAAAAATTTTCCAAAGTGAATTTAGTTAAATTTTATTTAAAATAATATAATTAATTTCATTGGAATCAATTTTATGTTTGAATTTAGTATAAAAAATTATACCTAAAGATGCATTTTCCTTAAATCAATTTTTATGCTCGCAATGTGTATTTATTTTAATAAATTAAATTGACCAATATTTATGAATTATTTTATGAAAAGGTATATATTATATAATCAAGAAAATATTTTATCATCTATCTAATATTTTTCTAGTCATGGGATAAGAATAAATCCAGTTTTTTGATGAAAACCTATATTTTTCTAAAATTGGTTTTCATCGTGTTTTATGAACTCTTATAAAATTAATTTCTACCACTTTTAGAAATTTAATTTGATAAAACTTATTCAATATTTCTAATTTATAGATTATAATTTGGTAAATATTCCTTTTTTTATTTTGGGAAAAAAATCGTAACCAAGGTAAAAATTATAACCTCGATAAAGGGTTAATCTCTATAATCTAGGTTTAAACTAAGTGATAAGGGCATAAGTTTTCATACTAAATTTTATTTGATTAATTTAATAAGACCCTTATAATCTTATTATCTAAATTTAGTTATTTAATGGAAACATTTCTATGAAAATAACCTATATAATATTTAAAACAATGAAAGTTATAAAATGTCAATCTCTTAGTTTTAAATATGTATTTTGTGTCCATATAGGTAAAAAATAAAATCATGTTAGAATAAAAGTTTATATTTTAAGATTAATGAAATTATTTTAATTATATAAATTTATATATATTTTTTAAAAACTATAAGAAGTCCATAAATTTCAGTGCAATACAAATAAAAAATTTATTTATTTAACAAAAAAATAACATAAATGATTTTAAAAATAATAAAAGTGATTTAATTTGAATTTGTTAATGAATCCCATTAATTTTAGAGATATATATGATATAATATGGTGGTTTTTATGAATGATATTCGAATTATTCTTTTCTCTGATAAATTTAAAGTCAAATTGAATTAATAGTGTTAAAAATGACATTAATGATATTTTTTAAAAAATAATATATTAAATTATATAAAATTAATAAAAATAATATATTCTCTAGATGAATTATATATGATTTTTAAGAAAATTTATAGTCCATTTATGTGTCTTTTTTTCCTTTTATTATAACATTATTGACACTTAAACATAGAAAACATTAGTGTTATGGTAATTGTCCAAAGGGTTAACAATGGGTTGAAACAAAACGATAAGGGAAAAAATGAAATCCAAACTAGACCAAATTTTATGTTATGATATTATTTCATATAATTCTCATTTTATCATCGAATATTACCAATTTGGACCCATTTGGTCCTCAATATTTTTTTATATTAATTTGATATTTTAAAATATTCCAAGAGTGCCCCTCCCCTCAATTATAAAAGGTAACCCCTACAATATCTTCTTCATACAACTATAGTTGAGTCTAAATGTGTTTTGACTTTACCATTCATCTTTTTGTTTTGTAAATAAAAAATTTCATGTCTCTCATCCTAACCGTATATGTTGTTTTATATCATAATCATAAGCTCATTATTTTACACTATAATCATATGCTGTTGTTTTGCACCAAAATCATATACTTTAGTTTTACATCGTAACCATATATTGTTGTTTTACATCTTAATCATATATGTTGTTTTCCATCATAAACAGATATGTTTTTTTCCATCGTAACCACATATGTTGTTTCTCATCGTAATCAAATATATTATTTTAGTCACATAAATTGTTTTACAATCGTAACCAAATATGATGTTTTTGTAACCATATGTATCATAATCATGATATGCATCATATTCATGTTATGCATCGTAACAATTTATTGTATCCATGATATACATCATAATTACATTACACATCGTAATCATGTTATGCACCACAACCATGATATGCATCGTAATCATAATATGCATCATATTCATATTATGCATCGTAATCATGTATCTTATCCATGATATACATAATAATTACGTTACACATCATAATCACATTATGCATCATAACGATGCTATGTTTCGTAACTATAATATTCAACGTAACCAAGATATGCATCGTTTTACTCTAATACTGCATACATGTTTCTCATTGTAATCCATCATACTCATTCCTTCATACTTTAGTACCTACTATATTCTAACCTAAACAATTTTATGAAGTTAGTTATAAACTAATCAAAACAATGTCATGTATTCAGTTTTTTTACCAATATAGTGCTAGGTGTCCAAGTCCCTCTGAATTTTCCATAGAAATATGGCCATTGGAGGAAATGTGACCATTGGAACCTGAGGCCTATAAATTGGAGGTCATTGGAACTAGAGAAATCAACTTTTGTATCTTCCAAGTTCTAGGGAGAGAATGTGTGACATCTCTCTTTCTTCATGTGAAAAGCATTGAAGATTAAAGATGTGAACAACTCGTTCCAAGTTCTTATATTTTAATAAGTGATTTATATTACTTTGTGCGATTGATCATTGTGATAATGATAAAGAAATTCTATGTATAAGAAGATGGTGCTTCCAATTGTTGAATCGAGGGATTTCAAGTATTTTAAAGATAGAGGTGTTGATTACCTTCTTAATCAAAGGATTCCATGGATAGAAAGACAGAAGTGATGATCATCGTATCGAGGGATTACTTGGATGGTTGTAAAATAGACCTTTTATTATAGGTGAAAGGATACCCTACTCTTTGGGATAAAATAATTGTAATACCTTTTATTTTTCCACTAATATTTTTAATAGAAAGGGAATAATTTTATTTCCCATTTCTATTCATATTCATTTCTATTTTAATGGTTTTAATTACAATAAATTCATTACATATTGTATTAAGAGATTATATACATGGTTTGGTAGAATCATTTAATTTTTTTATACTCTGATCATTGTATTCAATTCAAATATAGTTTTTTTATTACATGTGGTATCATATTATATCATATCCATCGGATCCAGGATTAGTTTGATCAGTTGTATTGTTTGTGAATTGCATTAGTTCAAGATGTCTTAAACTAATTTTCTTTCTTAAGAGTTTAAATACAAAGTTCTTAAACCTAAAACTCACCCCCACTCTTGTATTATGGAATCTCATATACATATACACCTATATTACGATTCAACAATTGGTATTTGATCAAGGTTTCCACTAATTTATTTTACTTTATTTCTTTCTTTCTATAATACATATACATTTTTGATATAAACCATTTGTTTATATTTACTTACTATAATAACATGTTGAGTGAAAAAGTATTGTTTTATAAAATGTTAGGAATAAATATTGAATCAATTGATAATCTAAACCCAACGAGACCACCTATTTTTTATGAGAATGATTAAGACTACTAGAGAGATCGAATGAAGACATTTGTTATTAATAATAGAGTAGATAATTTTTTGATGCTCACTGGATATTACAAAATTCTAGAAAAGGAAGAAATAACCTTCACCAACCAAGAAAAACTACAATATAAACTAAATTACAAGGTAAGTAATACTCTATTATGTTATATGACAAAAAATATATATAATTAGATATAATCATGTGAAGTAGCCAATTTTATCTGGAAGAAACTGGAAGTCACACATTTTGGTACATCTAATGTTATATAAACAAGAAGATCCATGCTCTAAGTTGAATATTATAATATTGTTTTAACCTATAAAGAAACGGTGTCCATGATTCATCAAAGATTTATGACAATTGTCAACAGTATTAAATCTATGGGAGAAAAATGAATTAATGAAGAAGTTATTGTGGAAAAGATAATTGATAGAGTTCCTAATGAGTGGGAATAAAAAAGGATAACTATTGGTGAGAATAAGAATTATACTCAAATCCCTCTTGATGGATTATTCGGTACTCTATTATAGAACAAGACAAGAATGAAAAGAGATGCAGATTTTAATAAGAGGAATACTGGTAATATAAGTGTATCTTTTACTACTACATCTAAATCCAAGACTACAAAAAAGTAATGAGATCCAAAGCTAAGAAAGCTATTGTTTTATTAAAATCTAGTGAAAGTTACCATTCAGAATATGAATTAGCCAATGTTGCTCGAAAAATGTGTCACGACCCGCCTCCTCGGGCCATGAACCATTTCATCCAACCCCATGGGTATCCTGTAATACCTTGGTTTGCTTCCAAGCACACCATAGGCTATTACTTACTAGGGTCTCTTATCAGACTAATGACTATCCCCGCAGGCCAACATATGTTCTTTCAATGTGTTTTGTCGTCACTCACACACACCCTGGGAAACTTCCCAGAAGGTCACCCATCTTGATTACTACTATAGGACAAGAATGCTTAACTATATAGTTCTAATCAGGTAGGCTTTTGGAAAGAAAGGTGCACCTTGTTGACATGGGTAGTAACATTTAGCCTTTTAAGTCTCACTTTTCCAGGGGTGTTACATTATCCACCCCTTTAAATCACAACACCCTCGTTGTGGACCCCAAGACTCAAACCCAAGCAGTGCCTAAGCACTTCCAACTAGGTATTGGATCTGATACCATTTTTTCACGACTCACCTCCCCAATCCATGAACCTTTTCATCAGACCCCATGGGTCTCCTGCAATACCTTGGTTGCCTTCCAAGTACACCATAGGATATTACTTACTAAGGTCGCTTATCAGACTAATGACTGTCCCCACAGGCCAACACATATTCTTTCAGTGTGTTTTTTCCTCACTCACACACACCCTAGGAAACTTCTTAAAAGGTCACCAATCCTGATTACTACTACAGGCCAAGCATTCTTAACTGTAGAGTTCTAATCAGGTAGGCTTCAGAAAAGAAAGGTGCACATTGTTGACATGGGTAGTAACATTTATCTTTTTAAGTCACACTTTTCCACAGGTGTTTAATCATCCTTCTCATATTTAATATAAAAAGTGCATTTAGAAAATATTATACCTTTCATATGTCATTTGTTGTCTCCTCATCGATCATAGTATAACCATTACTCATATCACCATTTAAATTATCTTCACAAGACCCTGTAGGAAATTGATGTTCATAGTGACCATACACTACACGTTTTAAACATTTAACATTTGACGATACCTTAGGGTTACTATTATTCTCATCATGCATCAAACTGATGTTCAACCTCCTCAAGCTGAAAAATGTGATATGAGTCTTAGTGATTTGTCATGACCCATCCCTCGGGGCTCGTATCATGACTACCCTAAGCCCGCCTTCCATAGGCCAGGGGCAGGCGACTAGCACCAAAGGCGTATTTCCCTAAAACTGGGAAGGCATTGCCTTTATAAAATGTGAACACACAACCATAGTACAAGAGGAAGAAAACACTAAGAAAAATTGTATACATAAGAAGTTATGGAAAGTAAAAGGGCCAGAATACAAGCCCAATTGTAAATTACAAATACAACTGAAAGCAAGTACAACTAAAAAGGGACAAATAGTTGGAAGGTGGAAGCAGCTCGTGGATAATCCTCCGGGGTTCCTACCTGAAGGGTAGGTATAGATGGCCTCCTCAACACTCTATGTCCGTCATACTCTACCGTGTACCGAAACGTCGTAAGATCCACCTCTGGGTACCATCCCGTCTTGGCGCTCTCGGCCTCCGTCAGCACTGTCCGTCGTCTGCATCCAACACAACGAGGTGTGGGCATAGCCCGTGTAAGGGTGAGTATAAAGATACTCAGTAGAGACCACAGGACCCTCAAGTTCTCACAAAATCCAACAAGGAAAAACCCCAAAGTACGATTTCAACAGATAACCATTACTTAGGTATATGACCATACATATACCTAAGTTATCAAGTAACCCATCTCAATCATGAGGAAAGCACAATGGTCATTGACTTGCTCAAACCAGTATTTTTTTATTCACAAAACCACGGCTGCTGGAGAACTCCTCCTCTGTCGAGCACATTAGTCCTGTCATGACTTCAAGGTGCTACTCACTAACCTTAGACTACTGAGGTACTCTTCCTGTCGAGTACCGTGGGTCTGCTGCCTCACATAGTAACGCTCCTCGCTATGGGTCTGCCGCCTCACACAGTAGTGCTCCCCCTAATAGCCTACAAAAGTAATCCTCCTGTCGAGTACCAAGGGTCTGCCACCCCACACAGTAGAGCTCCTCCGCCATGGGTCTGCTGCCTCACACAGTAGCGCTTCCCACTGGGCTAGTCAAGTCACTCTGAAAGAATCAGACAAGCAGTCATCAGGTCTCAGCCAGCTTCTAGGTCTCTTTAGTCTGCTTTCTCATCTCTGAGAGGGTCCGTTCCACGAGCTACAAGCCGATACTCTAAGTTTCCCAAATTCCCACAAAGAAGTTTCTCAAAGGTCCTCCACATCATAAGGGTCTCAATGCAACAGACGACGCGTCAATCAGACACTCGATCTATGAGTTATTAGCCTTTTTGTCTCAGGGGCCCAGTTGGTTTCGTGTACGAACCAACCTGACCATATCTCAACTGTACCCCGAATTCCCATGGGGTATTTTTGAAGGGACCGTTTCTCAAAGATATTACCATCACCGCTAACGGTTCGTCAAACGAACGTCCAGTGCCAAAGATGTGGCCAATGTAAGTAAAGGGTCAAAATTGGGCCCGGGTCAAGTCCGACCCGGTCGGACGGACTCGGCCTAACTCAATATCGGTCGACCCGGTCTAGGTAGACCCAGCCCGTTGGGCGGTTCAGCCCGCTAATTTTGGCCCAGTCCACTGGGCCCGACCCAGCGGACTGCGTGGACAATTCGGGCCAAAGTCGCCACGTGGGCGACTCGTCCTGAAGGCCAGTGGTAGGTACGACTAGCGCTGTGAGGGTCACAGCTTGGATGGCTCATCCCGAGAGGCCAACGGCGGGCCGCGTGGGGTGCAGGCAGGCCGCGGGTGTACCGGGAAGGGCGCGGGGTGCGCCGGGCAGCTGACCGGGCGTCGGGCAGATAGCCCGGGGCACCGGGCAGGCACCAGGGGGGACCGGGCAAGCGGTCTGGGCATCGAGGGGTGCTGGGAGGGCGGCCTGGGTGCCAGGCAGGCGCCGGGAGGGCGCCGGGCAGGAGACCATGGCACCGGGGGTCACCAGGCAGGCGACCTGGGCACTGGGGGGCATTGGGCTGGTGGCCTGGGTGCCGAGCAGGTGCCAGGAGGGTGTCCTGGGCACTGGGGAGGTGCGGGGCACGCCGGCAGTGCGCGAGGCGCACGGGTAAGGTGCCGGCAGGCCGGGCTGGCTGCGGTTCTGGATGGGACGCGCGCCGAGCAGCACGTGCATAGGCGGGCGGGCACCGCCTGACCGACGATGGGGTTTGCGGAGGTCGCGAGGAGCGCGACCTCTATTCTCTATCTTCGTCACCATCACCACATTGCTATGCCGCTGTCACGTCGCCGTCGATCCAAGGTTCCGAAACCATAAAGGTTTCGAAAGGGTCGGGCCGTGTTCATGCGGCCCGAACCCTCCACATTAGAATGATAGAAAGTGGCTCAATAAGTTGATTTAATGGGAGATGGTTAAGCATTAAACAACTTAAAATACACTCATACCTTTTTAATCGACGAGCATTCGTTCGTCGTGGGGAAAGACGATGTTGTCATCGTTCTCCGTACACTTATACTTCCGAAGCTCATGCGTCGGTCCGTTGAAGGTGAAGAGGAAGGAAGAAGGGTCATCGAAGAGATCCAACATTGGAAGGGTGGTCCCGGGGAAGAATCCAAGGAAGAATTTGTCGTCGTTGGCATCTTTGCGTTCTTCATCGGAGGAAGCGTAATCCTCCAAGTGTTGGGCATCGCGTTACTTTACTAGCGCTTCGTTGCTTGGTGAAGCCATCCTAAATCCTCCTCCCAAGCTGCCTGTATATAGGAGAGGGGGAGAGGTATGTAACCATCATGGAATTTAGGATGGATCATTTATTAGGAACCTTCCTAAATTCCATCGATGCGGTTAAAAAAAATGGGGGTCATGTGAATTAAAAGCGTTGGAGCATAAAATTAATTGGCAGCAATTAATTTTATGTTGACACATAAAATTAATTGATAGCTTTAATTTTATGTTTACACACAACATTTAATTTCACGTTGACACATAAAATTAATTGACAACAATTAATTTTATTTTGATACATAAAATTAATTGATAGCTTTAATTTTATGTTGACACACAACATTAAATGATAGGGTTGTGAGGTTTTTTCTACCTCCCCATTAAATGGGGGGTTAAGCCCCATGTGGAGCTTTTAAAAAACATTACCACATGGCATGAGTTCAACTAAAATAAAATAATTTGTTACTTATTTTATTTTATTAATCCACATGAAACCCAAAAACCAACTCTTATACCTGATCATTTGACGTCAAGGTGAAAGCCTTCTTAAGCCAAAACCAGTGCTGCGAGTTCAACGGTGCCCTCATATTTCTATTCTGAGCACCCATTCAAAATTTAGAAAAATCCACACATACGTTTACTGAATGTACCAGAATAAAACTTCATAAATTGATTTCGGGCACACCGGGCCTCGGAATCATGCACCATCAGAAAATCTGGACTCATAAAACTCCAAAGAATTTAATTTTTTTCCCTTGAAATCTCCAAGTCTTTAAAAAATTAAAAAGATTGTGGGAAAAAATATTTTCAGTGTATATTCAAAAAGAAAGATATAAAGGACAGGAAAGACTCAAAAGTAACTTGTCTTGAATGTAAAAGAGCATGTTATATTCGACCAGATTGTCCTTTTCTTAAAATAAAATACAGGAAGGATAAAAATTATAATATAAATAAGGAAAAAGTATTACAAGTCTAAGAAAAATAATTTCATGAATGAAAATGATACTTACAGTGAAATTGGTGGCGATTCATCAGACAAATCATCTAAATATGAATCTTCTGGTTAGAAAAATATTGTACTTTTAGCAAGATTACCTATAGAAAATTATTTTCTCATGGATAAGGTAAAAAATGGAGAATCTCATATAAATGTATCTTTAAATTCCAATTACCTTGATGAGAAATATAATTACTCTTCAAATAAATATTCTTCCTCAATAGATGATAATTTACCTTTTTTAAGAAGTATGAATATTTTCCAAACTACTTGAGAATTCAAATTTCAAACTCAAGAAAAAGTTTGATAATGAAAATTCAAGAAAACTTATCCTTAAAAAATAAGTATTATATCTTTCAAAATATCTTGTTAGAAAACTCTTGATTTAGGAAATGTTTTAAAAAATTTTATGGAAGTAAATTCTGATAAGGATAAACCTTTTCAAAACAATGAAAAACAAATTTTAGAGAAAAATGTTTTTGAAACAAAAAATAATTCCAAAACAATTTATTATGAGAATGAAAATTTAGTCATTAAACTAAAATTTCAAATATTTTTTCAGAAGAAAATGTTATCAAACTTTACTTCTAGTAAATAAAAATCTAAAAAAATGTATTCAAAAATTCGTCCTCTAAGGAATATTTCTAGAATTGGTTATACTCATTCAAAACCAATTTTTAGACATAATTATTTTGTTCCCTAAATTAATCCTATTTCCACCAAATTTAAGAGTGGTAGACGTTGGGAAATAAATTGTTCCCTTAAAAAAAATCCAATATTTAGGATTTCAAAAATCTCACATTGCAAAAAAATGTGGATTCCTAATGTTTTTAAATCTAACATTTCTGGATCCAAACAAGTTTGGGTTCTGAAAAACTAATTGTATCTTTTTTAGGAAAACAAAACATGTACTAACAATAAGAATATTTGGTACATGGATAGTGGGTTTTATTAACATATGACTGGAAATAAATATTTATTTGAATTGATCATTAAAATAAAAGGTGGAAGAGTGACCATCAGAGAAAATTCTCAAGGAAAGATCATTGGTATAGGTAATATTATTCTATTAGGAAAAGTTTTACTTTCAAATGTTTTGGTTGTTAATGGTATTAAGCATAACCTCATAAGCATAATTCAATTTTGTGATGAAGGATACCATGTGAATGTTAAGAATGCTAAATTTTTTGTTCACAATTCTAAGGATGAATTCATTTTCATTACCCATAAGCATGAGAATGTATACACACTTAACATATAAGAAATTTGGAACCAAGACTTACAATTATTAAGTGCAATGAAAGATCAATCTTGGTTATGGAAAAGAAGGTTAAGACACTATAACCTTAGGATCCTTTTTGAACATTGAAAGAAAAGAAATTTTAAGGATATATTGGATCTCAAATTTGATTCTTCAAAAGTATGTGATCCTTGTCAATATATAAAGCAACATAAAACTATATTTAAATCAATTAGTGATGTTTCAACTACTAATTCATAACAGTTAGTGAACATGGAACTTTTTGGTTCTATACAAATTAGAAGAATTGGAGAAAAATAATATGTATTTGTTTTAGTTGATGACTACACCATATTTACATGGGTATATTTTCTAGCACAGAAATCCAAAACCTTTTTCGATTTAAAAACATTAATAGCCAAAGTTAAAAATGAGAAAAATATACCACTGATAACTATTTGAAGTGATCATGGTGGAGAATTTCAAAATTCATATTTTTAAACTTTTGTAGTAAGAAAGTTATTACTCACAACTTTTTAGCTCCAAGAACCCCTCAACAAAATAGAGTTATTGAAAGACGAAATCGTATTCTTCAGGAAATGAAAAGAACCATATTTAGTGAATAATCAATTTTTAATCATGTCAGGGATGAATCTATTAGTATTGCATGCTATATTATAAATCGAGTTTTAACAAGACATTTTCTTAATAAAACACCTTATGAATTATAGACTAGATGAAAACTAAAAGTTTCTTAATTCAGATTATTTGGATGAAAAGTATTCATATTGAATACTAAAGATAACATACATATATTTTCACCCAAATCCGATGAAGGAATCTTTCTAGGTTATTCGACTACTTAAAAGGATTATAAAGTTTTTTACAAAAACTATTATATTGTTGAGGAAACAGTACATGTTAAATTTGATTTAACTGATCCTTTTGTTTTTAAACAACCCCTACCTATATCAAAAAATTCTTTTCCACAAAATAATTATCAACCTTTGAATGAAAACTATTCTAAAAATGGAATTACTCAATAAAATTTTTCTGAAATATTTACCCTAAAAGACTTTCTACCTTATGTTGATGAACATATTTTATAAAAACAAAGTCAATTGTTTTTAGGAATCATCCTAGTGATAATATCATCAGTGATGTAATTTAAACTATAAGGAAAATAAGTGCTGTGAGAAATAAAATAGAACATCTTTCTTTTCTATCCCAATTTGAACCTCAAATTTATAATGAGGCCATAGGTGATGAGGATTATATTAAAGTAATTCAAGATGAACTAAATTAATTTGAATGGAATAAAGTTTTGACCTTAGTTGAAATACCTAAATAAACAACTGTAATTAGTCTAAAATGGGTTTTCAGAAACAAATGTGACGAAAATAGAGTCATTATAAGAAATAAATAAAGGATTGTAGTTAAAGGATGTAATCAACAAGAGGGAATAGTCTATGAAGAAACCTATGATCTGGTAGCTAAACTTGAATCTATTCATATTCTATTAGCCTTTTCGTCATTAGTTAAATTTAAATTTTTCCAAATTGATGTAAAATATTATTTTATAATTGGATATATACATGAATTATTTTTTTTAGAACAACTTCTGAAATTTTTAGACTCAAAACATCCTGATTATGTTTTTAAACTTACTAAATATGCGTATGGCCTTATACAAGATCCAAGAGCTTAGTATGATAGACTTACAAGATTTATTTTACAAAAAATTTATGATAAAGGTACTGCATATCCAATTATTTTTATAAATATGGAAATAAAAATATTTTGATTGTTCAAATCCATGTTGATGACTATATATTCAGATCAAATCAACAATCTCTAACGAATTACTTTGTGAATCTCATGAAATCTGAGTTTGAAATGAGTGTGATGGGTGGGTTTACATTATTCTTTAGGATTTCAAATTTATCAAGAACCAAAAGGAACCTATATATACCAACATAAGTATATCAAAGACTTACTTAAAAAGTATGGATATAACAACAATAAAAGTATATGCACTCTAATTGATACCTCAAATAAACATGATCTTGATAAAGCTGGGAAACCAGTAGATCAAACATCTTTTAGAGGTATGATAGGAATTTTGTTATACTTAACAAATAGTCATCCAGATTTCATGTTTATAAATACTTATGTGCAATATATCAATCTAATCCAAAGGAATATCATTTGAATGTAGTGAAAAGAATTTCTCGCTAGTTAAATGGAACCATGGATTTAGGACTATTTTAATCTTCTGGAAATGATTTTCTATTAAAACAATTTTTAGATGATGACTTTGGTGGTTATAGAATAGATAAAAATGTTACATATGGAACATTTCATTTCTTAGGAGATTCATTAGTTTCATGGTCACGAAATAAACAACATTAAGTAGCACTCTACACTACTGAAGTTGAATATGTAACAACTAGAAGTTGTTGTGATCAAGTGTTGTGGATGCAACACACACTCACTGACTATGGCATGAGTTTTTCCAAAACTCAAATACTATGTGATAATAATAGTGCCATTTCTCTTAGTAAAAACCCTTCACATCACTCATATGAAAAACACATAGATATCAGGAATCAATTTCTTAGATATCACACACAAAAAAGAAAATATTACTTTACAATTCATTGGAACACCAGAACAACGTGATGACATTTTCACAACACCACTATCTAACAATATATTTAAATAAATTAAACAAAAGCTAGGAATGGTCACTGTAAAGTAATCATTCACATATAATTTATATTTAAACCATCTGGTTATATTAATTTACTCCTTTTCAATGAGTTAGTATACAAAATTTAATCGGTTTTACATTTTATCAGTTTTAAATTTTATTGGTTTTACATTTTATCAGTTTCACATTTTATCAGTTTCACATTTTATCAGTTTTAGATTTTATCGGTTTCACATTTTATCAGTTTTATATTTTATCAGTTTTACATTTTAATGGTTTAACATTTTATCAGTTTTACATATTATCGATTTTATATTTTTTCAGTTTTACATTTTATCAGTTTCATGATTATCCGTTTCGTGTTTATCGGTTTCATGGTTATCAGTTTCATATTTTATTGGTATTAGATTATTTTTTCAGTACTAGAATATTTTATTGGTATGATAATATCTTATCAGTATTAAAACATTTTTTCAGTTTTATAATTCTTATTTCTTTCATATTCTTTTCAGTATTACATTTTTTTTTGTATTATTATCATAAGAACAATATATTGAAACTAATTTAGCTATCCTGATACTCTGACAAGTAAAAATTATAAAACCTTATGTTATACCTTGTTATTTTAATTTTTTGGAATCTAAATTATTTATTTTAAGCCCTACTTAGATTATTTTTGAATACAGTTTTGGTTTAAGAAAAACCTCAAGAGTTTAAAGCCATTCTCAACCATTGGATCTTTTAGATCTAATCCTAACCGTCAAATTAATTTTTAATAGAACCCCTCATTTCCTATCCGACATCTAATTCATTTTATTTTATCCAACGTTATGATTCTCTATAAATACAAATCATTTTTTGTAATTAGATTTTACCTTAGTATTCATCATTATAGAAGTCCTTGACTTTCTTAACCAGAAAAATCATCAGTATTATAGATTTTTTTTTCAAGTCTTTCATGTTTGAGTCAACTGATTAATCTCCAAAAAAATGTCTGCAAAAGATTTATCTTCTATGAAATTTACAAGTGAAAGGTTTTTCCCTCAATATTTTTATGAGACTTTTGATTATTTATTGAAAAGGATAATAAATTTACAAGGGTGGGAATCAATCTGTGTTAAAAGACCTAATTCAGATCAAGAATTTGTGTTTTATGAGGATGTGTTACAATTCTATAAAATAATGGAGATAGATAATGGTATCAAGATATCATTTTTTATGTATGATAAAAAAATACAAAACCTTAATAAAACAAGAAGCTTATTTCAGAGGAGTCACATCTGAGGGAGATTCCATTTGTCCTTCCCACAAATTACAAGAACATGATGGGACTTTTGATAAAAAGAAAACCGAGGAATCTATTTTTGAGATTCATGATGATAAGAGGAAGTTATATCATCTATCATCTGACAATAATCTCATTTCCCTTTGGATTCAAGGATTCCTAGTACCAAGAAATGATGATAAAGAAAATCTAAAAGTTTCTAATGTTTATGTTCTTGACTATCTAGTGAATATGAGGATGTTCAATATTTTGTGTTTTATTTTCTTGAAAATCAAGAAACTAATATCTGGTTCCATTAGGTCTCAGCTGATTATGTTTCCCACCATCTTGAGAAAGCTTTTTAAAGAGTTCCTGAGTTTGTGAAATGTCTCAATTAAGTCAGATCCAACAACTTTCAAGAAGCCTCTCATTAGTAAGGATATGATTAGGAGACTCAAGTAACGATTTAATCCGGAATCAAAAAAGTTTGAGAATGATCCAAAAGTCGAGAAAGAAAAATAAATAGCTTAAGTAAGTGAAAAAATTTCTAATCCTTACAAATCAAAATCAAGTAAAATAATGTTATATAAGGCTAAAACCCCCAAGAAATCAAAGAAACAAAAAGAAGTATCAAATAAAGATGTGGAATAGTGGAGGAAGAAGAAGGATGAAAAGAAAGAAAGTGATCCTCAATTCGGTTTCGATCTATCTAAAGCCCTAGAAGTAAAGATAAGAACCTTGGAAACCTTAAAATAAGAAGAAAGGAAGAATATAATGAATAATAGAAAGGCTTGTGATATTGATAATGGTAGTATTCTTAAAATAGATGAGGAATCCAAAACAATAATTTTCATAAGGGAACCACCTGTTCAAATTCAATCAAATACAACAAAGAAAGGGAAAGAAAAATAGGAATCTAATCAATCAACTACACAAATTATCAATAAAGAAATAGAAGAAGAATAATAAGAACAAGGTAAAGAATAACAAGGACAAGAAGAAGAACAAGTAGAAGATAATGAATCTACAAGTCAAAGAAATCATTTAGTAGAATCATCTGAATTTACATATTTTATGTTTCTATATCCAAATCTGCATCCATCTAAAAGAGTTTATTAAAATAATACTCATAATAAAGTAATTAAAATCTTAGATAAAGAAGAAGAAGAATAATCTGATAAGAATCTGAACCAACCATCTGGATTTATCAGCACTGAAAATCATTTTGAAGATCTCCCAGAGTACAATGAAGATACAGATTCTGAATGGACGATCATAGTGAAGGGAATTCAATACATTGAACAAGACTTAAATAGATTGGAAAATATTATACCTTTGTTTCCAAAAATTGAATCCAGGAAAGAAATCATTACTGATATTCATAATGAAAGATTGGATTATATCAAGAAACTGATGGACATGTTTTTTAATCATGATACCTATTTCAAAGTATTCAAAAACGTGCTGCTGAGTACAAAAATGCTTGTAAAAAAGTTTTCAAGTGGTCATATAACATTGATGATAATATAATATATCATGTAGAAAAGATTGATGATTTGGAGAAGTTGGTAAATGATCTCAATTCATTCTACCAAAAGTTAGTCACCGATTTGAATGAAAAAGTAGAATCCTTTTAGGACTGAGAACCTCAAATGGAATAACCTGTAAAGAGATTGATCACCTAAAGGAAAAATTTGAAAATGGATTTAATGAGATTGTTTTGTTGCCATATATATTTGTAATCTCAGGGAATTTCTATAGACTTAGTGTGGATGATTTCAATTCCAAGGATGTTAGGCTTAAAGCATAGGAAGCAATCAATCGACTTCCTGAACAAAGGCTCCAGAAACAAGAAAAGATTATTGAAGTATAGGATGTTAATCAGAAGGCTCAGTAAGAAGATCTTGAAAAATTTATAGATGATATAAAAGAGTTAAAGAATATGAAGCTCTATGATAAACAGAAGGCTCAGTAAGAAGATCTTGACAAATTTGAGTGGCATGGTTTCATGTAATTGAGTTTCCAAAATTGATGTTTATTAGGTTCTAATTGTTCATTATCACTTACCCATATTAGACAATGTGTTGTTTGGAGTCATGTGCATATAGGTTGAATCAAATGTTTTAGGTAGTAGTGACCACTAATGTGGGTAGAGTCCCCTAGTAGTTGCAGATTATGTAAAAGGTTGGGTGTTCTTACAATAGAAATCTATAGGGGTGGTGAGGAACCATCAGGTGACAGTGTTGTGGGCATTGTCTATGGGATAAGGCTCACCATATGTGAGGCCATTGGGTTGTGACTTATCTTGGAGGATGGGCATCACCATTCTTTAGAATATTGTGTAATGAGTTGAAAGTGAAATTACATTGAAGAAAGATATCGTTCTTCCTATAGATGTTGGGATTTGATCCAATATGTTCATTCGAACAGGGGTTTAGGGGACCAAATTCTTTGATTGGGCATGCCTTCAAGATGTTTGTTACATGAAATGGACATGAGGTGTTGGGATGATCATGCTTAAGAGACATTTGGAGTTAGAAGATGAGGTTTCTCCTGGGACTCTATGACATCAAGGTATGAATTACTCCATAGGCTAAGGATCTTCTCCGCTATTGCATTCCAACATTGGCCAAGTTAGTTAATAGATTCTTGGTGGTTGTTGAGAATTGATGAAGCTTCTGTTTATTTTAAACGCATGAGTTGTTTGTCTTTAATTTTATTATTCACCTTCTTAATCACATATGTAAGTTAGTAACAAATTGGTGGTGGCCTATTGATACTCATTCCCACTCCCTATATGGCCCCTTCGAGACGTATGTAGACATTATGCTTTTAATTTCAAGTAATTATTCCAGCTCTCGAGCTAGATCCCAAGGGTTGAGTGGAATAGGATGGATGGAAAGGGAAATTGAGGTCCCTGTCTTAGCTGGAGTTTCTATTTTTTTATTACTTTTGTATATGTGGGCTACTTATATGTACTCACTGATGGTTATCCATGGGTTTCTATTTTATACTTACGGTTTTTATGACAAGATATGTATGAATTTTTTGTTTTAGTTTCTACAAACAGTGTTTTTGGATTGTTTATTTTATTCCACTGCTATTGTTGATAATTTTTATTCTATTTTTGATTTTGATGTGCATCCTCCAATAGAAGATTATATTTTGAGTCTATTTGTTATTTCCTTACGCTACACACATACACACACACACACATGACCACAAGTATATCAAGAAAACAAGGTATAATCTCCCCAATATCTCTTCCTTTACACCCTCATTTCTTGTCAAAAAACTTTAATGTATAGGGAGGTGTGACTAAGGCTAGTGGAACTCTGCCTGAAATCACAGTTCAAGTGGCTAAATGGGATGGGGTACTATAAATTGTATCAGATAATTTCATGACTATAAATTAATATTAGTGTTTAGATAACTAATAATGGGACCAAATTCTTTTCCTTTTATTCTTTGGTCTTACTATTTGGGTTATGGTAAAAATAGAGATTAGAATGTTGTTGGACCTGGGTTTAGAACTCATGTTTGCGTTCCTAAAACCCCATGCACGTGAGATAGACCAAGTTTCCATGGATGGGAATTGATGTTTTTTTCTTATTTGATAGTTTTTATAATTCCCACCATGATTGATACCCTTGTAGTGTCGTCGTTAACTATTATGTCATGTGGTCCTTGGCCTGGTATGGAAATGAATGAGATTTGGACCCTTGGCCCAGTATGGGAAGGGGTGATGTGTTCTGCTTATTATTTTATTGGCACGTAGAAGGATATATATATATATATATATTTATATTTGTGTGTGTGTGCATGTAATAAATATCATGGTAATATGTTATATGGGATACTTGTATAAATGGTCCTGGATCTTATAGGAATAGGAAGGTATGATGAAATGAGATTATGTTGATCACTAGGTTGGGAAACATGGTCATCATTTTGAGGATACATGGTTTGTCAGGATGGGTGTGGTCCATGTAATATGTTATACATGGGCCTCATATGGACGAATAAGGAGGCCATGAGATTCGGATGTCATGATACATGGTTGCGATGGGAAAGGGTAAGGGTAGTGAGATCATAATTTATGTTAATTGTTTCCCTATCTGTGCTATAAATATATATTTAATATGGGGTTTATGATGTTGTATTAGGATTCGATGGGATGACTCCCAAATGGGCTCCTATGGAGCTTCATATGGGGGGTTATGGGGTACCATAGGAGAACGCACAGGTTGAGTCCCTTGAGGGTCAGAAAAATCATGAGACGCAGGTAAAGTCTCATGTACAGGCTCTAGTTCAGGAGGGAATAAACCATATTTGACATTATTTAGGACGTGTATTTATGATAAGCTAAGGTATAGTCTAGTACCTATCATCCAAGGGATCGATAGGGGTGCTTAGGTAGCATATCCTTCCATGGAATAACTAACACGGGGAGTTCCATTAGCAACACCCACCACATTTTCAAGGGGAGGGTGGTCCATAGGTGGATGGGAATGGGATTAAATTGATGAAGATTATCATTGAGTAGCTAGAAATGCATGCATGGTGTAGGGTGATGTTGTCAATGTATATGATCAGAGGACTGGCTAAGCACTAATGAAATGCTCTAGTTTAGGAAGGAAGACATCAGGGATTAACATGGTAGGACATTGAGGTCAGGTTCTTCAAACACCTCTTCCTAGGGATGATGAGGTAAGAGGTATCTTAGGTGTTATTGATCCCTTAATTGGTAAAATTTTCACCACATACTATGAAACAAAATTCACAAAATTATCTTGCTTCACACCTAGCATGGTGAGAAACTACACCTCAAGGGTGTGGTGTTTGGAGGATGCTTTACGCTATTCCATTCCAGTGTTGGTGAACATATTTTGGTTGGCCTCATTCATAAATTTGGTGAATTAGGTGATCATAACTGAGGGTTATTTGATAAAATTTTCCTATTCCATCTAAGTGACAACGTCATGTGATTTCATTGGGAAGGAAGCAAAGCAGAGATGAGTTCTAATATGGAATTAAGGCCAAAGACTCATGCAGACCTAATCAGCTAGAATTTTCAATGGTGTGCTTCTAATGTGGGAATCTAGTACATGTCTGGACTCAAATTCAGTGGCCACCAAATGAGTTATCGTTATGTGTACACATCTGTAATCGCAATAGTTTTTGTTATATTCCAGCTCATAAAGCTAGAAGTGAAAGACTGGGGAAGACTCAGGGCTCTAATATTGGTCTGGAAGTGGTACCAAGTGATGGTATCTAAGTATCAGTTACATGTAGAGGTTGTAGAAGATATAGCAGGACCTATCATTGGGTTCAGTAGCCAATGTCCAGTGCAACAACGTAGGTAGGTCAGGCATCCGGAAGTCAGGCTCCCAGTAAGGTGCAGGTCGTGGAGCTTCCAAGGTTAGAGACTATTGGTGAGCCGATGATTTTCACAGGTAAATTGTGGGTGTGACTGTGGTTTTATTTTGATTTTTTGGAAAGGCATTTGGAGGCATTTCGTTTTTGGTGTACTAGGTGTGTGGGTAGTTTCTTTGGACAAACTAGTCACTAGTTAATGGGTTGGTATCATTTCAAATACAGTACATATATGTATCTATAAGGTCTATGGAAACATGGT
The DNA here is from genome assembly GCA_963277665.1 of Viscum album. Classification (NCBI taxonomy): domain Eukaryota; kingdom Viridiplantae; phylum Streptophyta; class Magnoliopsida; order Santalales; family Viscaceae; genus Viscum; species Viscum album. The sequence goes on from OY728141.1 coordinate 1,286,980,851, forward strand.
CTATATTTTAGAACCATTGTCTATGTGTTTTATGAGGGAATTTTGCCTCAAGTCATCGAGTAGATGTGAGTAACTTGGGGTGTGTAGGAATTTAGGCATCATTGTGATGCCAGACTTTACAGAGGCTTAAGGAATTAGACTATTTTTGAGCATCTGTTTGAGATTCAAGTACTCATTGGTTCCATGGGATCCATGGGCATGATCCTTACATCAATATGGTGTGGGATTTTTATGGTTTCGTATATTAAATAAGAGACCATGAGGAGGAACAGTAGTGAATATGCATCATGGGAGGACCTTGAGTCTGAGGATTATTGATGGACTATGAATTTTTATTCAATTTTGGGTTGGGATGCGACCGAGGTAGGTAACTCCTAAGGTAGGGATCCCCTTTAGGATGTTGACCAGCCTCCCTTATACTAGGGTAGTCTAATTTGGTTTGGAAGATATAGGTATGTGTGGTACCATCTTCATATTTTTTTATATCACAAGGAAAATTTGTGTTAAGGTGGGGAGATTGTAATGTATTTGGTTTTTGAAGTGGGTAAAAATCCTCCCACATTTTGAATTTTGTGATTTTGGTTGGTAGAAAAACCCCTTCCATGATCTTAAAAACACAATTACAAGTTTTCCAATAATCAAGAACCTTGTTTTTAGATGGGTTTATAGGTTTTGAAAATTTCATAAGTGTTTGAATTAGTTTTCAAAGCATTGGAGGCTAGAAGGCCCTATTTTAGAGAAGAATATTTTTAAGTTCATAGTTGAATTTAACCATTTGGCCTCTTAGTGAAAACTAGATGGACCATTCTTGTACTGTTCGTGGTTTTGGAAACCATACAAGAGAGGTTTAATGGCTGTGTGAGACCGTTTTAATTTTTTAGCAGAGAGAATTCACAAGTTTTTTCACCATTAAGGAAAATTGTGCACAAGCCAGAACATTAGTTCTATTTGGGCCAGTCCCTCAACTTATATCATGGGAGGTTTGTTCATGGTTATGCCTAATTGTGTAGTCTAACCATGTGGGGCTTGGATCCAATGCAACATGAGCCACACATTTTTGTAGGGTTTAAAAAATCATGCGAGCTAACCATGAGGCTCATTAAAGAGATGAATGTACCATTTTCCCCTCCTATAAACCTAATTTCTCTATTTCTTCTCTTCTTAATCATGAACATGGTAGTGGGGAGCACCCTTCTTCTCCTCTACTTGGATTTGAGATACATCCTTCGTATGATCTCTGTTCTTAGAGAAGTTTTTATGTTGGATCTACCTCGGTGAGTCTTGAAACTCTATTTATTCTATTTATCTTTTCCTTTACCTCACTGACCGCTAAATATGTGCAATTCATTCTTTCATATTTTTAGGTAATTAATTTAAATAGTCAATTTCTTCCAAATCAAATCAAGGTAGAGGTTAATATTTAATGTTCCCACGTCTTTAACTATGAGGTATGTCATTCATACCTTTCTTCATAGTGTCATATATTTTTGGGGGGTGCGGCTTTTAGCATGTCGTTTTACTAACCTAGAGAGATCCTGTAAATTAAATGGATGATTTTAATTAATTAAATTAAACCTTTTAGGATTCTTATAAAAATTCTTGCATGAGAAGAAAAGTGGTTTGAGCCGTGCGAGAGGCTCTGGACAATGGAAGTTATGTCGAGGGTGATCTTAATATTATTTGGGTTGTGTGTTTTAAATTGGATTGTTTATTTTTTTTGATTTGAATTATATATATATGTGTATATATGAATTATTTTTGATGAGATTGTGATAGGTGAGGCCTGTGGATGGAGGTGGTGAAGACCACTAGGATGAGGTGATGTGATCTTCAGGATGGGCTTAGCCTGAGACTCTTGGGAGATGATGATTTCACACTATTGGAATTCTTAATAATTGCGATGGGCTATTTACAACGGGATACCATCGCAAATAGACTTTAGCGATGGGGCCCCGTCTCAAATAGCTCGTTGCAGAAAACGCTGTCGTAAATACAAGTATTTGCGACGGGCCTGTCGCAAAAAAAATGTTATTTGTGATGGGAAACATCTCCGTCACAAATAAGCTTCCGATTATATGTATTATATAGACATAAAAGTTTTCGTGATGGGCCTGTCACAAAAACAATTTGTGACGGGCTCTCGTCCCATCGCAAAAATATATATATATATAAAACTTTCTGTGACGGGCCCGTCGCAACAAATTATTTGCGACGGTCAAGTAGTACCGTCCCAATATGTTTTTAAAAATATTTAGTTAGACTATTTACGACGGGACCCCATTGCAGAAGGTCCCGTCGCAAATAATAAATTAATTTTAAAAAGAATAAAATTTAATAAAATTATGATTAATGAAAAAATAATATTACTATTATTAAAAAAATAAAAAAATAAAAAATATTAAAATTCTCAATATTCACAAAAAAATATAAAAATATAAAAAAATATTAAAAATTAAATTATGTAATATTTGTACCGATATAAAAGACAAAAAATATAAATAATTCATATTACAAAGTTAAATTCAAATGTTTGTAACATAAAAAAATCACCAGGGGGTCGTCTTCTGGAGGAGGTGGAGGAGCTGAAGGAGTTGGTGGATGAAACTCCATCCCTAAACTACGAGTCAGATGACGCATGTACTCCATCTGCTCGTGATGCTGCTGCTGCCATCAACGAATCTGCTCCTCGTAATGCTGCTCCTACTACTACTGCCGCCGACACATCTCTTCTTGTTGCTTCTGCAAAGTCTCTATATGCTCAACCTGAGCTCGCAACTACTCCTGATAGTATGATCCAGAATATGATGCCTCTCCACGAGCTCCTCTCGAGCTGGACGCAGACATCGCAGAAGTACCATAATAAGTAGCAGGAGTCAAATGAGAGCCGATACCAGCTACTCTGCCCGTCTCAAAGCCATACTAAGTCGCCTGCATCCATGCTGCCTCATCGAAATGGTGAGCACTGGTCTTCTCATCCATCTCCTCCTGACCCTCAGCCTATGTCTGAGAGGTCATAACCTCATACGACTCCTTCAATTCCAATTTAAAATTAAAATTGTCAAAATATTATATATATTTAATTGTTAAACTAAAAAAATAATACTAACCACAATCTGACGATGACGATCACCTCTAATCTCTCCAGTAGTTGGATCAATGTACATCCTTCAATAAACATAAAACTCTATAATATTGGGATGCTCTACTGCCTACATAAATATAAAATAAACTATTTATATTTAAAGTTATATAAAATATTTAAAAAATATACTTACCAGATGCTCTCTATGCGAAATGAATGTACGACTACTAGCTCGATGCGTCACCTCCTGTCTCCCCCGGTTCTGGTGTCCCACAGAAGATCTCCTCTAAAATCCACCACCCAACCAGTGTAAAAATAATCCATCCCAAACGTGAGATGAAATGTACTCTGGTCAGTGGGCTCTACATTACTCATCAAATTCTGTCACCCCTGCTTTCTTAATGGTTGTACTTCTCAAATTGTGCAAAAACTGGCGGAAACGGTCACACATAGAAACCTGCCATGCCGTGTGGACAGAGCCACACATGCTATCATCAATAGGATTCCATAAACCCTACAAATAATTTATAATATCAAGTTGTTAATAAAATAAATTTCAAAATAAATATTATTTATTTACGTACCAGCCAATGCTGGAACATGTCATGTTGCAAATCAATGGGAATCTGTTCCCATGTGATCCATGGATAAGAAAAATAATTGCGCAATATAGCGCTCCCCTGTCCAATAGATACATGTTGAAAACTGTGAAAAAGGAATAAATAATCAAACAATTAGTATATATATAAATAAATTAATGAAATATAACTAAAATATACAAGTTACCATACCTCCATGTGCGTGGATCGAAACCAAGATGTGGACGGTGCTCGGGGATAGGTCCAGGAATCATCATTCACGCAAGACTGCGCCCCCTCCGCGTACCTCCTAAACCACCAGTAGGCTGAGGGTCAGCTGATCCCACATCCTCATCATCTAAAGGTAGCTCAACCTTCTCTAACTCACACAATAGATCAGAGTCCACCTGAAACACAAAATGATTGTTATTAGCAAATAGTTGAAAAAAAATATTATATATAGATATATATTAGTTATGATTATAACCAGCATTTAATTGTGTCAATGTTTATCTTCATCCTCTTCTCCATAGATGTCAATATCAATGTCTTCATCTTCCTCCTCAGCATCATCAATATCTATATGAGTTTCAGTTTCAGCATCTATTTTTATTTCAAATTCATTTTTAACATCATTAACATCTTCATCACCATCGATCCTTAATTGTGGGGTGTCATCGTCGATATTCACATCTCTTTTTGAATCAGATGGATTTTGAGCCGTCTCTTGAAAAATTTCAATTCCTTCCACTTCAGCGGAACCACATTCAGTTTGAGTATACTGATTTTCCCAAGATTTCATTTTTATTATGATCCACCAATCACTCAAGTCTCTTGAAGTAGCACAGTACTTTGCAAAATAAATTTGATGCGCCTGTTGAGATAGTAAAAATGGTTTATTTACTGCAAGAAGACTTTTATATTTAATATTGACAATTCCATGAGTCGGATGAACATGCAAACCTCTCTCAGTATCCAACCACCGACATTTAAACATTGTTATGTAATTATGTCCTAGATAACACAACTCAATAATTTCATCTAAAATGCTATAAAAGTCAACTTCAGTTTCTCTGTAAGGGGGAAATATCTCAACTGTTTTAATAGAATCGATCTAGACTTCCCTGGATGAGCTTATTTATACCTCGATTTTCCACATGTGGGAAAAATATCCAATGACTCATTTTAACCAGAATATATGATGCAATCATTTGGAAATGCATGAATCTTATGATAACTAAGACCCAAATTATGAATCACCCTCTTGCTCTAATAGTAATTTGCAGGCAACACATTTCCTTTAGGTAACAGTGTTTTAACCAAAGAAAATATCTGATCAAAATAGTTGTTTGAAATTGTATTATCTGATTTAATAGCCATAAATTTTTCAACCGCTTCTAATTTTCTTATCTTGCAACCAGGATATAATGCATCCTCAGTAGACCTCAACAACTCATAAAATTCTTATGGTGCCAACTCAGGAGTTAAATCAATATCATCGTGAGTTTCAGTTTTTTTCACAAATGGACCTACAACATCATGTACTAAATTTTGAAATCATGATGGATATAGAATTAAGTTATTAGGATCTTATCTAGAACCGTGTTCACCGTGTTGATACCAAAAAACATAATCTAGTTGAAAACCAAACTGCAATAGATGTCCGCCAACCTTGTCAAATGTGTTAAACATTCTCAGAGCACATTTTTTACAAGGATACTTAATTGTAACTTCTAAAACATATTCTGGTTTTGATGATACAAATTCTAATAAAGCTTCAACACCCTCAATATATACAGGATTGAAACTAGAACCATTTGGATTTCTATGCTGATTTATCCAAGCTCGATCATCTAATAATGACTGATGTCAACTTCCTTGTTCCATATTTTTCTACATAAAATATAAAATCATTACTTTTTTTTTGAATAGTTTGAAATTATAAAAACTCTATCTGAAAAAGAAGATAAATAATTAGATCTACTTGATAATTATCATTAATTAAGGGCGACACAATTTCTGGTGGATTGACGGCTACTCTTTTGTCCAACAGCTCATTTAATTGCATCTTTCTCACACTTATTATTGCTAATTATTGCTAATTATTCCTAATTATTCCTAATTATTACAAATTATTACAAATTATTACTAATTGTTACTAATTATTACAATTTATTTCTTATTATTACAATTTATTACTAATTATTACTAATTTAGCAATACTTAGCAATACTTAGCAAAAGGAAAACTACTTGAATAATGAAAGGAAATTTGGTAATCATCGTTGTAAAGATGATTACAAATTTTCCCTTCATTATCCAAGCAGATTTCGTTTACTAATTATTAGTAATAAAAAAATTATATTATCAATATTTACAAAAAAACAATATTAATATCATAAAAATAATCAAAAATTTATAAAATATTAAAATTATCAATATTCACAACAGAATTTTTTCTATTCTTAACATGTTCAAATCTCAATGGGTCGTCAATTGTCAAGTCACGCGCAATAAAAAGTTTGTGCCAGTCATGTCCAATGTAAAATCTATAATTGTACTTGTATGGTTGATCACCTTGCAAGTAGTGTTTCAATAGGACGACCAAAGTAATGACGTTCTCGTCTCTACGAATCATCTCACATGACACTTTATATAGATCATTCTTCCTTAAAAATTTGAGGGGATATCATTATTTTTCCATTAAATTTTCAAGGAAGAATGGTCTTTGTAAAGGTTCATGTGAGATAATTCTTATAGATAAGAAGGGTATGACTTGGTTTGTCCGATTGCAACATTACTTGTGAGGTGATCAACCATGCAAGGACAATTATAGAGTTTACATAGGACATGGCTGACACAAACATTTTATTGTGCATGAACTGACAATTGGCGACCCTTTGAGATTTGAACATGTTAATAATAGATCAAATCCCTTTGTGAATATTGATAATTTTAATATTTTATAATTTTTTTATTATTTTAATAATATTAATATTTTTTTTGTAAATATTAATAATATAATTTTTTATTGCTAATTATTGCTAATTATTACTAATGATTTCTAATATTTCTAATTATTACTAACCATTGCTAATAATTTCTAATCATTTCTAACCATTTCTAATCATTGCTAACCATTTCTAAGCATTGCTAAGCATTTCTAGTCATTTCTAACCATTGCTAAGCATTGCTAATCATTTCTAAGCATTGCTAATCATTTCTAATCATTTCTAATCATTGCTAATCATTTCTAATCATTTCTAATCATTCCTAAGTATTCCTAATGATTCCTAATAATTCCTACTTATTCCTAATTATAGATAATTATTCCTAATTATATTTAATTATTCCTAATTATAGCTAATTATAGCTAATTATAGATAATTATAGCTAATTATAGCTAAGTATTCCTAATTATAGCTAATTATTCCTAATTATAGCTAATTATTCCTAAATATAGCTAATTATTCTTAATTATAGTTAATTATTCCTAATTATAGCTAATTAATCCTAATTATAGCTAATTATTCCTAATTATAGCTAATTATTCCCAATTATAGCTATTCATTCTTAATTATATATAATTATTCCTAATTATAGCTAATTATTGCTAATTATAGCTAATTATAGCTAATTATAGCTAATTATTCCTAATTATAGCTAATTATTTCTAATTATAGATAATTATTCCTAATTATTCCTAATTATTCCTAATTATTCCTAATTATTCCTAATTATTCCTAATTATTCCTAATTATTCCTATTTATTCCTATTTATTCCTATTTATTCCTATTTATTCCTATTTATTACAAATTATTCCTATTTATTATGAATTATTCCTATTTATTACCAATTATTCATATTTATTACCAATTATTCCTATTTATTACCAATTATTCCTATTTATTACCAATCATTCCTATTTATTTCCAAGTATTCCTATTTATTACCAATTATACCTATTTGTTACCAATTATTCCTATTTATTACCAATTATTACTAATTATTCCCAATTATTACTAATTATTCCGAATTATTCCTAATTATTCCTAATTATTCCTAATTATTACCAATTATTTCTACTTATTCCTAATTATTACTAATTATTCCTAATTATTACTAATTATTCCTAATTATTCCTAATTATTCCTAATTATTCCTAATTATTCCTAATTATTCCTAATTATTCCTAATTATTCCCAATTATTCATAATTATTCCTAATTATTCCTAATTATTCTTAATTATTCCTAATTATTCCTAATTATTACTAATTATTTCTAATTATTACTAATTATTCCTAATTATTACTAATTATTACTAATTATTACTAATTTTTACTAATTATTACTAATTATTCCTAATTATTCCTAATTACTCTTAATTATTCCTAATTATTACTAATTATTACTAATTATACCTAATTATTACTAATTATACCTAATTATTACTAATTATACCTAGTTATTACAAATTATACCTAATTATTCCTAATTATACCTAATTATTCTTAATTATTCCAAATTATAACTAATTATACCTAATTATACCTAATTATTCCTAATTATTCCTAATTATTCCTAATTATTCTTAATTATTCGTAATTATTCTTAATTATTCCTAATTATTCCAAATTATTCCAAATTATTCCAAATTATTTCATTTTATTACTAATTATTCCTATTTATTACTAATTATTCCTAATTATTACTAATTATTCCTAATTATTACTAATTATTCCTAATTATTACTAATTATTCCTAATTATTACTAATTATTCCTAATTATTCCTAATTATTCCTAATTACTACTAATTATTCTTAATTATTACTAATTATTTTTATTATTACTAATTATTCCTAATTATTTCTAATTATTGCTAATTATTACTAATTATTCCTAATTATTCCTAATTATTCCTGATTATTCCTAATTATTACTAATTATTCATCATTATTCCTAATTATTACTAATTATTCCTAATTATTACTAATTATTACTTATTATTCCTAATTATTACTAATTATTCTTAATTATAACTAATTATTACTAATTATTACTAATTATTGCTAATTATTTCTAATTATTCCTAATTATTACTAATTATTCCTAATTATTACTAATTATTACTAATTATTCATAATTATTCCTAATTATTCCTAATTATTACTAATTATTACTAACTATTCCTAATTATTACTAATTATTCCTAATTATTAATAATTATACCCAATTATTACTAATTATACCTAATTATTACTAATTAAACCTAATTAATACTAATTATACCTAATTACTACTAATTAAACCTAATTATTCCTAATTATTCCTAATTATTCCTAATTATACCTAATTATTCTTAATTACTCCTAATTATTTTTAATTACTCCTCATTAATACTAATTACTCCCAATTAGTACTAATTACTCCCAATTAGTACTAATGACTCCCAATTAGTACTAATTACTCCCAATTAGTACTAATTACTCATAATTAATACTAATTACTTCTAATTAATACTAATTATTCTTAATTAATACCAATTTCTCCTAATTAATACTAATTATACCTAATTAATACTAATTATACCTAATTAATACTAATTATACCTAATTATACCTAATTATTCATAATTATACCTACTTATACCTACTTATACCTAATTATACCTAATTATACCTAATTATACCTAATTATTCCTAATTATACCTAATTATTCCTAATTATACCTAATTATTCCTAATTATACCTAATTATTACTATTTATTCCTAATTATATCTAATTATTCCTAATTAATACTAATTAATCCTAATTATTACTATTTATTCCTAATCATATCTAAATATTACTAATTATATCTAATTATTACTAATTATTCATAATTATTACTATTTATTCTTAATTATATCTAAATATTACTAATTATATCTAATTATTACTAATTATTTCAAATTAATACTAATTATTCCTAATTAATCCTAATTAATACTATTTATTCCTAATTATATATATTTATTCCTAATTATTTCTATTTATTCCTAATTGTATCTATTTATTCCTGATTATATCTAATTAATATTAATTATAACTAATTATTTATAATTATAACTAATAATATCAAATTCTTAGTAAAACTAAATATAAATAATCATCAATTAAAATCTAATTAAATTCGAACTAATAAACAACAATTAAAATTAACATAAAAAAAAATAAACATAAAAAAAATAAAAAATAAATACCTTAAACTTTGATATTATGAAGATATTGACGCCCTCCGATTAATCTCGTATAAAAAACTTCAACTAAAAAAAATTTCTCTTTAAAACTGAAGAATAAAGAGAGAGAGAAATCAAGATCTGAATGATTTGTGAAAAAAACGGATGGAGGTATATATAAGTTAGATTAGTTGCGACGAGATTATTAGCGACGGGCTTCCCGTCGCAAATGGTTGTATTTGCGACGGAGCCCGTCGCAATTACCCTCGCCTGCATTAATTACAGTCGGCGGTTAAAAGGTTATTTGCGACGGGTCCCATCGCAAATAGTACCTGCCGACAATCTTTTTGCGACGAGACGAAATCCCGTCGCAAAAGGGTATTGACCGGCCCCGGGTATTTGCGATGGGTCCCGTCGCAAATACCCCTGTGCGGTTTGGCGCGCAAGCCACGCGGCTTGCGGTTTGTGCTCCAAGCCGCGCGGCTTGCGGTTTGCGCGCCAACCCGCGCCAAACTATTTGCGACGGGAGGCGAAATCCCATCACAAATACTTGGTTATTTGCGACAGGATACTTTCCCCGTCGCAAATAGCTTCATAGATGGGCTTGTTGCGACATGAAGAAATCCTGTCGCAAATAGCCCGTTGCAAATAATGATTTTTCCCATAGTGGCAGGTCAGATTAGTCTTTCATCAGATTGAGGATGAAAGGCTGTTAGGATATGGGTGAGGCTTTTGTGAATTTGGGATGGCATGGAAATCATACTTGAGAGATGTAGTCATAGGGGTATGAGGTTTTAGATTTGATTTTCTTATATTCTAAAATGTAATTTCTTCTCACCTATATTGGCCAAAGCGCCATTCGAAATTGTGTTCACATAGGCTGACTAAGGTTTTTGAAGTGGTATTGACCACTCACATGGGCAGAGGCCCCTCGTAGTTGAGGATCAGGTAAAAGTTCTAATGTTATTTCTATAGAAATACTTGGGGATGGTTAGGAGGCATCAAGTGATAGTGTTGAGGTTGTTAGTTGGGGACTGTGGCTTGTCATATGTAAGGCCATTAGGACAAGGTTTATCATAGAGGTAGAAAGTCACAGTTCCATAGAACACTATGATATGAGTCGAAAGTAAAATTAAATTTAAGGCATATATGGATGCGCCTCTGGACGTTAGGCATCGAGCTGACAGGTACTTTTGAGCATGGGTCTGAGAGATTAGATTCTTTGATTGAGTGTGCCTTCAGGACATCAGTTACATGACTTGGACAAGAGGTGTCAAGAGGCACATGGTGTTAGGTGACATTTAGAAGTGGAACCTGGGTGTTCACCTGGGACTATAGTTCATCATGGAATGCCTTGGGTTAGGGGCTAAGGATCCTCTCTGCTAAAGAATTCTGGTGTTGGTTAAGGCAAGTGATAGCTCCCTTATGGCTGTTGAACACCAGGGAATCTTGTATTTATTTAAACTACATGAACTATTTGTCATTAATTTTATTACGAACCTACTTAATCACAATTTTAAGGTAGTAACTCATTGGTGGTAGACTATTGAGACTTGTTCTCACACCCCACATGGGACCTTTGGTAATCTTTTAGACATTATGCTTCTGCATTCAGGTAAGGGTTCAGTCTCTATAGATGAATCTTACAGGTTGAATGGAATGGAATATAGGGAAAGGGACCCCGAGGTTCTTTCCACAAATAGAGTTTTATAGGGAAAAAATCCCTCTAGTAGTGCATTATATCTTGGTGGATTGTGTATTTCATGGATAAGAAAGAAACAAGATTGAATTTCAATAAGCACTACAGAATCTAAGCATATTTGGTCAACTCAAGAATGCACACAACTATTTTGATGAAAGTAGAAGAGTTGTTTTGAAATGAGATGAAATGATTCATTTATTTGATTTAAATTATACTATTTTTTCTCGCCCTGATCATTTCTCATGTGGTATTATAGTATGTGTTTATTAAATCCTTGATCTCTATCATAATCTCAAGAAGATAATGTTGATAGAAGAAGGAATGAGCTTTTATGAGATCTCCAAATGAGAAGAATTTTCAACAAACCCAAAGGGGGATATTGGTGGGAAAACCCCCTTAAGGTCTCATTTTTTAGGTGTTATTGTGTTTTTTTAACAAATCTTGATGACTATGAATGAGCATTGTTGGTGTTATCCAAAGCACATTTTTAAGGTGGCATAATTTCCCAATGTTTTCCAAATTTTTGGGCCCCAAAATAGAGAGTTTGCTTTTTTGGAAAAAGAATGGATTGTATTTAGTACTGAAAAGTATGTAGACTGCATAAGGGGTATGCAAAATGGTGATGAAAATCTGCAAAGGTAAGATATCCTCATAGAGCTGCTATGCAGACCACGAAGCGCAGTTCGTGAGATGCATAGAGAAACTTTTTTTTACAGGAAAGCATGCAGTTCATGGGAGGCATGCAGTTCGTGTAAGGACTTCAGTACATGGGGTGTCATGTCATTTGTGGAAAGGGGATGGTGATTTGTGGATCCATGGAGGGATTCATTCATGGAAGATATTGGCTTCCTCAGAGGAAAGAATGGTGTGGTATACTAACAGCATTGAAAAAATGGTTTGTTGAAGGAGCACGATACGTGGTGAAGGTTGCACCACATTGAATATTTTAGTAAAACAGAATAGCATATTCTATTGATCTATTTTTAATTTATACAGACCTCTAATAAAATTGTTAAGTAGATCGATTTTCATTTGAGAATATTACTACCCTAGAGGAATTTAGCTATGCCCAAAAGTGGTTCGTGAGGAAGGATTCCGTGAAGTAATGTTGTTTGTAAGGGAGTATTCCATGAAGGGTGAAGTAGTTCAAAGGAATAGTCCATGAAAGTTATTTTTTGGGGCTCTAAAAATCACAAAGTAAAGTGGTCCATTGATAAGGAGTTTTTCCATGGAAGAAGAGGCAATATGTGGAGGTAGTTTGTGGTGGAAGTACACATAGGCCGTACATGGAAGTATAGATAGTCTACAGAGTAGGGGTAGTGAATGGAGGGGAGCTGGTCCACCAAGCATATGTTCTACACAGTGCACCATAGTTAGCAGATGAAGATTATTGTTCATAAAGGGACTTAAATAGTTCATGAAAGAAATTTCTACAAACTAACAGTACACCAAATAATGGGTTTCATCTACGAGTGAGAAAGGGAAATCAACATAGCATCTACTTAAAGTTGAGGATATATTATTTCATGAAAATTAATGGACATACAATTCTATAAACTATGAGTGGATCCCTTACAAGAGAAATGAGCAAAATAAGAAGAAGATGGTGATCCATTCCACCGACAATGATTCATATAAAGAGACATAGGGAGTGACCCTTGGGAAAGCAGAAAGAAAACCCAAAATCTTGTAAAGTCTGTGAGTCTAGGCATAGAAGTGAACGAGCCAAAACATGTAAATTTGGAGTGACCCTTATTGGATTTGGTGCAATCAGTATATTTCCATTGTATGCTCATTGAACGTAGTCCAATGATGGTGAACCAAGTAAAAATCATCGCGTCTCATGTTTGATTTAATTTATGTTCAAATATTTCTATGGGGATAAGAGTGAAGAATTTTTTTACGTCAAAACAATATCTGAAGGGGAATTTGTTTTAATTTTTCATACCTTGATTCACCCCCTCAAGGTATTTAACCTAATTGGGAAAATAGTTTTTTGTTTTGTATTCCTTTTGTATCAGTAAGACACTAATATATATTCACTTAGGGTTATCCATGGAAAACCATTTTTTCACTTATGGTATGTATGGCCTAATATGTATGCAAGTTTGGTTTCAGTTTATAAAAATGGCATGTTTAGATTTTTTATTTTATTCTACTATTTTCTTGATTATTTCTTCCTCAATTATTGATAATGTTGTGCTTTGGCCATGGGACGATTACTATTTTGAGTCTATATGGTCTTTTTCAATTGATTATATATATATGACCACTACTATATCATCACTAGAGGGTATATTATCCCCATTATCATAACCATTACACCATTACAACATCACAACTAGCTGGTAGACTTTTTCGTATATGGAGGTTGCGCCAAAGGCCAGTGGAACTCAGCCAAAAAGAACTATTTGGGTGGATAAATGGGTTGGGGTGCTACAGATTCTATTAATAAAATAGTTTATAAATTATATTTTCAACATCAATTTCAAAATAACATTTTATAATTATAGATAGTATGTGGAAAATCATAAATTTACCCTAAGGGGTGGAACTCACTATTGAAAATGAGAAATCACTTTTAAATCATTTTTGATATTGGGGTTCCAAGTATAAAAATTAAAAAAAATTATTACATATTATAAATACTATCATAAATACTCTTTCAAAGCATATGGAAAAGGAAAATATAAAATAAAAAATCAACGTAGTAGAAATTGTCACCATCATATCAATGAGTTAAAATAAAACAAACCACAATTTTGTACATGGTTCCACTAGTATAACAGATAAATGGGGACACACACAATGTACCCAATGGAAAACTATAGGATAATAACATCATTAAAAAAATATTTTCCAATTAAAAATCCCTAGATCCTAATATATAAATATCAATATATACATGGGGAATCAACCATCGGACTTACGTTGTCTTCTGAACAATATCGAGTCCTGAATCACTCTCATTGGGGTCCTACTTTTGGGAATTGTATAATTTAATATTGGATAGTAGTCGAAGAATAATCTATACTAGTATAAAATTATTGAATGATATAAACCTAAATCACTCTCATATGAGGGCCTATAAATGATCATATCATAATCTAGACTTAGGACCATGTCAGAGAAAATCAAAACAATTATGACATTTTTGAATGATATATACACAAATCACCCTCACAAGATTCTTTCCCCAAACTAGTGATTAATCTAAACAAGGGAACTAGTCATCACACAACCTAAACATGTAAGAAAAATAGATCTATTAGTAAGTTACCCAAGTTTCCCATGACATATTAAATGTGGGGGTGAGGAATCAAGAACAAAATTTTCATTATATAAATTAGTGATAAAACATAAAAAAATTAACTTCATCTAACCTCCAACATCATCTCTAGAAACATGATATTTTATATCATATAATCATAAAATAATAATAAATATCCCGAAATGGTAACGTATATAAAATACATACACAAGGGAACACATGAGGGTCTGGAAAAAAATCCTATGAAACATTTAAAAAAGTACCAAATGTTCCATTATCCCGCATGTAAAATCAAGTTAAAATCATAGCTTTAAGAATACATAGATCTATTACATTATAAATAATTTTTTAAATCATTAAAACTAAATAAATAATTCCTTAAGGGTTTCTTAAAAACCAAATAATACTACAATTCAAAACAACCCTTAAACACGGGTTCCATTATTTGAAAAAAAAGACATGGGAAAGCCCCTTTGATTACCATATAAATCCTTTTAGAAGAATCTCATAAGGCTTTTTATACAAATGTGGTGTGAAAAATAATTTTGTTAAGTTTAATACTAAAAATTTACTAAAAATACTAATTATTCCAAGCATGAAATACATGGAAAACATTTAAAAACCTACTAAATGGTGTCATAGATAGATATAATTTAATATAAATTTATTTTAAGTAACTAAAGTATTTCATGAAATTATTCAAAAAATAATTTCATAAAAATAGCTCAATCATTAAATAATAAAAAAGTCACAACACATCACCTTAAAAGATGCAATGAAAAATGGGTAAAAAATAACATATATAAGACCTAACAATTTAAAAATACAACTTAAAATCTTTCATAATGCTATATTCAACCCCCAAGTTCATTAGGATTCATTAGAGAAAGTAAAACCAAGGTGAATTGAATTGGGGAAGATAGGAGAAGAAAAATAAAGAATTTACCTAAGATAACTGCACGAAATCATGGAGGAGAATAAGAAAATACAGGGGGATAAATAATGCGGATATCCCTTTGGTAGAGATACATGAGTGGTGGAGAAAATAAATTGAACGTAGGGTTTAGATGAATGAGGGTATAAATTTTTTGTTCAGAAAATTAAAATCAGGCACAATTTGATCACAATTCAACCTACCAGTTATAGTGTGACCTACCTTCTAGAAGGAATCATAGTCTCACTATATAGTGTTATGTCATGGAGTGAACATTACTTCATGGTATAATGAACCTTTTGGGGGGGACCCTATATGACATGACAACCAGTTGAGGTGCCTCCCTAAAAAATTACCCCACTGTCTGTGTTTAGTCGTGATGGGAACTCCCTTATCATGGTGGGGCCGCATATTATTTTCTAAAATTAAATAAACCCCAAAAACACATGATGAAACAACCCATATGCATCACAAAATGAATTCTTATAGGACTAATTATAGAAAATAAATAACAACCATCGTAATGTGATTTCTCTTGATCATAGTGTGATCAACTATAGTTCTAAACCTAAAGAACTTATAAAGTGACAAAAAAACCTTGAAATTTAGAAGAAATTATAAGTTACATAATGATATAATAAAATAGTGACATGTTTTTGTCAGAATTATCATCACCATTACACACTCTACACCCATAAATTTCACAACCAAGTATAAGTATTGGACACCCATGTAATGCCAAACTCCAAACATTAGTGGTGGGAGGGTTGGGTAAAACATTAAAAGAGTCTATTTAGAAAATAGAATTTGAAAATGACAAAAATCATCCAAAACCAATGAAACTAATTCTCAATAATCCTTGATATATCCATACATAATGTTGAATATAATAAATAAAATAATATCCCAAAAATACCAAAGAACTAAAACAGTTCTCTCCACTATTTATATTTCATCTCAAATAGTTTTAAAAAAGATCACAATCCTATAATAATTATGTCACTAAAATATGAAATCATCCTAAAAATACCATAATGGAATCAATAATCTATTAACTAAAACAAACTATCAAACAAATGAATCAAAATTCCAAAAGATAGAACAATAAAATGAATTACCCAAAGTACCACAATCAAATCCAAACAAAATGGATGCTAAAATGGATCACAAGATAAGACCCAACAAATTTTATGCATAGATTCAACCAAAAATAAAGATATACAATTAATAGGAGAATAACTAAATGAGGAATAAATGTGATATCTATCCTCATGATGTAAAGAATAAGGGGTAAATAAAATAGGAACTTGCTTATAGAACAACCATCCATAGTGACCTGATAGAAAACCAAACATGAAAGTACTCTCAATCTCACTGGTAAAAATCCATTGGTCCTTAAAATAGTTTAAAATTCGTTTATGAATCCCACATACCCTATAATGAACCCATGTATTCCCATGGTAAACTCATAAAAACCCAAGTCTCATCACATGACCAACATCTAACAAAAACATGAAAATATTGCGCTTATCTAAACTCACCATGCATAAATCCAAAAATAGATAATCACATGTGTCCAGGATATATTCAAGACTTAGTATCAACCATTTACTATAGAAACACTAGGCTAATACAAAAAATGTTAATCTAATATCCAAATAAATAACTATCACAAGAAAGAATATTTCAAAATGTCATCGGTGAGAAAATTAAACCTTTTTCACCGTAGAAGTAATAATAAGAATTATTCAAGGAGTTTGATAACATTGATGGTTCTTAGTCTACCAATCTATCTAGAGCTTGGGAAGGGTGAAAAACCAAAATATTTACACATAAATAAATTAATCATCCTAAGGATCATCCCTGAGATTAAGCTCAATATATTTCATTAAGACATTTCTGGGAGGCATATTTTAAATATCATAAAGCATTAATATAACTCCTCTATTCATTACATATTTAGAACAACATCCCATTTAGAAATAATGGCTTAATCACAAAATGGAAATTTACTAAAATAAGGACCACTTTAAAATCCATTTTAAAATTTACCACCTTGGAGAAGATTCCACTAATTAATTTTTCTATTACAACTCACAATTTTTTAAAATATATTTATCTAGAAAATTTCATAAAACTCACCTGAAAAATAGATGTTGATTTATTTAATAGGTAATCATCAAAATATTTAAATTGGATTAAAAAAATATTAAATTTTAGAATATAAGAATCCCTTACAAACTTATAATGATTTCCTTAATTTATAAAACAATCCTTGAATTTCATTACAAACTAAAACTTTTCAAAATATTCGCATCCATTTCAAAATTTTTTATAAAAAATTAACTTTATTTCAAAAAAATTCCAAACCCCTAAAATGAAATCAACAACTTATGAAATAACCACTTGTAAGTAAAATCCTTAAAAGATAAACCATCATAACCAGTTTTAAAAACCAAATATTCCATGAAATTATCTTCTCAAATAAACCATTAAATATGGTTTCAAAATAAAAAAATCATAAAACATGTTATTTTAAAGTAAATCAAACATTTAAGTGCAGATTATAAAAACACTCAAACAAAACCAACCTTTAAAACACTGGTTTAAACAATTTTAACACATCATAAACCTCGATTTGATCCCTATTAAATTATTTGAAACTACCTGAAGAAACTTTGGAAATAATTACAGTTATTAAAAATAATAATTTAGGATTGCTAGAGAGTTTTGAAGACTTGGCCTCATAGTTTGGCTAACCATTCTCCTATCATTTGGAAACCTAAGATTTTTTCTAGGACTATGATAGTTAGATTTACATGGTTTTACAAACCACATGATCTAATTTAAAATCTATGGATCACTCTACTTCTATCCGAATCTCATGTAAATACCCCAATGTATATAGAGTAACTCAACAGATATCTAATTATAATAAAAATAAAAAACATTTGAGCCTCAAAACATCACTACCCTTGGTATATCATTTTTTTTAATAAAAGGTAGTGATTTGAAACCTAAAAATGACCAAACTATTGATTCCTAACATACACATACACATACTAAAAAGACACACACAAATAAAAAAAGGCACATTGATACTATTTTGTTACAAACTGCCATATAAAACAATGGAACCAATGCTAAAGTTGATCTATCACATGAACCAAGAAACATTCATGAACACTACAAGTCGATGATAAGATTCTAAGAATCAAAAAATCATTTATTGGGAATCATTTCACTCATGAATAATAATAATAAATCCATAGAATAAATCTGAGAATATGGAATTATGCATAAATACATAGGAATTACACACATGATCAATAAACCGTTCTAAATTAAAGAACAATCTAAACATGGAATATAATTAAAAGAACATTTAAAGGGGACATGATCAATATAAAAAACAAAGAAATAATTTAAAACACAATATCGGAGTAAAAAAATAAAAACATCCCTATATAAAAAAACTAATATATAAATGGAACAATATGAAAAATTATCAAATACAAAACATCCTAAAAAAGAAACAAGAAACTAAAATCCACAAATTAAACATATCCATGTGAACCATCTTCACCAACCACATCTAAAACGACTATTAATGGCTTCAAGAAACACACCAAATAATATTATAATCAAGGAACCTAAATGAAAACATAAAAGGATACACACAGAAACTAGTGTTAATACAAGATGTGAACAAAGAATACCCAAAATAATTTAAATAATTATATTATGTGATTTTGTTCATAAAAAGATAAATAAATGCAGTTTTAAAAAAAATTGAAAATAGGTACCATAAAGGTAGACCATGGTGAAAAGAGTATAATAAATTTATCTTAAGGTGTTAAATCCACTATTTAAAATGTAAAACCACGTTAAAACATTAAATATGAGGTAATTCAATGTTTATAAATTTAAAAACAATCCATTTATTTATTCTTATAAAATATTTCCAAATCCTATTTCCAAAAAAAATATGAAAATTAAATAGTAAAATATCATAAAGAATGAAATATTAATGGGAACCATAATATTTGTAACACCATAGAAATATAGTTTAAATTAATATTATGATTGATACCTTTCTTAACACTCAACAATGAGATTTAAGAGAACTATGATATACTATAAAAATATAATTATTTAAATTTGACCAAAATAACAAAGCTATTAAAATGGTGCTATAAATAAGAATGAACACATTATGAAACATATTAATAATGTTTTTATATATATCAAATTTATTTATTAATTTTTAATAAGTATTTACTCAATTTTTAGTAATGTATTTTTTAGTTTAAAAATATGTTTTCTTCAAAAATAGTTTATATTTAATTTTGTGTTTAGAAATTATAAATAATTTATATAATTTTCTGAAATTTTATTTTCTTGAATGAATATATGTTTTGAGTTCACCATTTCAATATTATCTAAGGGTAATTTTTGTGATTTTTTCAAAAAGAATTATTTTTTAGAAAATAGTGAAAATGCCTATTTTTTTAAACTTTCATTTATTTTCATTAAATAATGTAATTAAAAATTATAATTCTATTATAGAATTTATTTTAAAATAAATTAATTTCCATTTTATTAAAAAATATATAATTTATTTACTTGAATCAAAATTATATTTTACTTTTTTATGAGTAAAATTTTATGCTTAAAAACTCAGTTTTGTAATTTGTTTCATTATGTTTTAAAATTTTATATTGAGATTGAATTATAACACATCTATAAATTTAAACATGAAAAATATATACCATATTTTTAATAAAGAGGTTAAAATTTGGCAAATACATCTATTTTATTTTATTCATTATAAATAGTATTCACGATAAATATTTTCAAACTCGGTAAGGTTAAAATGAATAAAACTGGGTTAAAACTATGGGATAATACCTAGAAATATCTAAAAACCATTTTTTTTATTTCATTAGATATGTTACATTAGAAATTAGACATATTATATTATATGTTTTTGATATTTCAATCCACTTTCCTTTGATAATGACCTTAATATTATGTTCATTAAGGAATAAATAAAAAACGTCACTCTCATTATTTTAATTTTTGTAATATTTTTTCATTGGGATAATAGTGCTTATTTTATGTTATAAATTTTTATTTTAATATGAATGAATTTATTTTATCACTTTAATATATTTTTAAATTTTGTTTCTGGAATAATTACCTTAAATTCTTATTCAACACTGACATAGTTTTTGTCCACATAATATAAAAATAAAATTAATGAATTTAAAAATATTATAAATAATAAAAATTCGATGAATAATTATTATACATTAATTTTTTAGATAAATACAGTAGATTAGTTATGTTTTCAAACTTTATATTCTAATTCCATTTCTATCAAAATGTTTTCAAAGTCAAATTATGTGAATACTCTATAAAATGACATTAATGGTGTCTTATGTCAAATAATACATTAATAAAAATTTTAAAATTCATAAAAATACTATATTTGGAAAATTTAATTGGATGAGGTCTATAATATCAACTATTATCCACTTATGGGTCACCTATACTTTTATAGTGACTTTCAAGATCCTTAACGTGTAAACAACACTAAAATTGTGGTAATCATTAAAATGGTAAAATGGGGATAAAATAAGAGATAACACTTATAAAATCACCTAAAATATCCCAAAATTTTATTATATGAGATTATTTAGACTAATAATCCTCATATATGTTAAATATATCCACTTTTTTCCACTTTAAAATCACAAATAAATTATTAGGTTTAAAAAAATTTATGTAATTATTTGTGTGTTCTTTCCTTAACTATAAAATAAAACCACCCCTCTTATATTCATAAAAAAATAGATCGATTAATCTTGAAAAAAACTAAAACACATCTTATATACATCATTAACCTGGTTATATTTTTTCTTTTCAAAAGACCATCCCTAGGGTCCTTCTAAAGAAATCCAAAGGAGGTATTTCAAGGAGAGGTAATTGTTTTAACCGATCTATTTCATCTTAATTCTTATTTTTCCATAGTAAATTATATCATTACCATATAAATATAATAACATCATTATCTCCCATATAATAATACATAATTCTTATGATAGAATATCCTTTTTTCTATCCCCATTTGATACAATGGAAAATGAAAGTATCGGTAATAAGTATGTATGAATATCCACCTCCACATCATGATAATATTAATCTTCAATTAACATATTTCATGGTTGGTTATTATTATGAATTCAATTATTATATATGATATTTATTACATAAATATTATTATATAATTATAACTATCTTATCTACCTTCTTACTTTCCCAAAAAATAATAATGTTACTCGTGCATACATGTGTCCTACCACCTCTACGAAGCTATGTGATTATTTTTTTCATTTCCCCTCTTCATGGAAAGTAAAAAATGATATATTTAATTAATATATAAGATATTTATGATATAATTATTATTATTTTTAGTCAAATGATTATTTAATTTACTATTTTTTTTTCTGTCCATCGAAAAGTAAAAACACAACTCGTGTTTACATATGGACTACCGCCTCCATGAATTGAAGTAATTAACTTTTCATAAAAACATTATACAAATCATTTAAATTTGTATATAATTTTTAAAAATTATATTTACGGTATTACCATTATTCTAGTGATTTTGTAACCGTTATCAATGTAAAATTAATATAACTTATGAAATAAAACATTCATGGAAAGTCAAATAGTTAAAACCCAGAAATGAGAATTTAATAGATAATTATTAATAAATAATTACTGAAAAATTGTAAGTTACATATATGTGATACTATAAGTATGTAAATATTTCTATTATATAATTATAATAAATCTAAATTTACTATAAATGAGGTTAGAGTGCTTTTGAAATAGGTCTCACATAAGGTAACGATTCTTCATATCAATTTTGTTTCTAGGAGACATGTATTATGTTATATATATTTATGTTTATGAGGTTTTTATGATAATAATTTTAAATTTTATATTATATAACCTTATATATTCAATGAATCTGATAATAAAATTCAAATTAAGTAATTCAATGGGAATCGATTCGAATGTTTCCATTGTGGTAAAACATTACAATCTTAAATTGTATTCATTGGAACATATATTATGATATACACTTATATTTTCTTTATGATGTGTATATACAAAATAATTTATATATTATATCATGAATATAATTTTTTGATTGTATTTATCATTTTATTTTATGTTATTTCTTTCATGGTAATTATGACTCAAAAGTTACCAATCCAATATAGTTTTTGGTAACAATATCACTTTTACCTGGATTATTAAAGATTAATTTTTTATTTATGAAATTATATATTATATATCCTAAAAATATCATGAATTTATTACCCTAGAATTATATCTAGATACTATATGTTTTACATTAATTTTCTTCTCTTTATAAACTTAAGAGATAGAAATATTTTAAAAAAACTGACTTTTTTTCTCTTTTCGATCAAGAATATTTTACTTCTATGGAAATATTTTTATTAAAATATCTTCCAAAATGTATTTTACATTCTATAATTATTTTTAAATATATTTTTACCCTTTTTTAATTTTAATAAAAGTAATTGAAGTTATATTCTTATCACATTCCTAGTGGGGCACTTTTTTTCCAAAGGTGTGTACAGAATCTTTTTTTCATATATAACACATGAGTGAATTTTCTTACTATTGTGAATACTTATTTATTTGGATAATAATTTATAATTTTACTTATTTATTTTTAAACCAATTTTTTACCTAATATTTTTTAGATTATGAGATTTTAAATAAGCGATTTCAAAATGAAAAGGGTATTTTGCTTAAGAAATGTTTCATAGATATTTTTAAGGAAGTTATATTTGTGATGAAATCTAATTAAATTACTTATTATTCACCATGGTTATAATTTTATAATGGAATAATTATTATTTATCTTGATGGATTATTATTATTATTATGAAATATTGATTAATCCCTCCTTCCTTTCCATGGGTTTTGTTTTGTTTAAATGATAAATGTTTTCATGATCTTATGGCATACATATGAAAGTATTATGATTACATAAAATGATAGTTTTTATATAGATATAATTCATTGGATAAATATTTATAATTTATGATATTATAGGATAAACCATATGTTATATTATGCCCAAACATTGGGTATACAAGAGGTTATCCTAGGCCCAATGTAGGTAAATAGTTGGTTAGTTGAAGCTTAAAATGTGAAGAATGTCTTGGTCAATAGACTTAACTTATGATATTTTTGACTATTATTAACCCACACCTTATGCCACTATTTTATGAAATTATATTATTAAAATGTTATTAACTTATGGATCATGTTATTTTATTTCTTTATGATTCATGTCTTATGAACAACCAAGCTTTATTCTATGAGTCATGATTATTATTGGTGAATTGATGGGTATGATTTTTAAAATGATAATTTCATGTTCATATACCCTTATTCTCAAGTTATGATTATATAATCATTGGTATCTCCCATATTTACACTTACTTATAATCTTATCTCACTATTTATTATGTTCCTTTTTTTCTCAGGATATGAAGAAATGTTTTAAGTATGATATGTCTAAGAAAGGTTTCAGTTATGAAGAACATGATGGGAGATGATGTAGATATTTTATGTACTAGTTAATTAGGTATGCAGGTTTCCAAAGTCACTAAAAATTTATGGTTATAGAGTGTATCATAATAATTTTTAATGAATATTAAAATAATAAGATAAACTATTTATGCACGTAATGTATCTTTTGGATCAATTGTATCAATGAAATCCTTAATTGACTTCAGAAATGTGAATAAGAAAAATTTAATGAGAAAAAATAGGATAATAATATATAGGAGAGAATCCTATGTTATGGTACTTAAAGTATTATCTTTTTCCAAGAAAATATATAAATTTATAGATACTAGAATATAGATGTGGTTTTGGAATAATTATACCTAGGGGTAACAACTCCGAATGAGGTATATTGAGTATTAACTTGATCCTCACTGGTGCATGATGAGTAGGCCTAACAATTCAAGCATGGATAGACACTCTTGAGAGAGTTTCTTGGATTAACTTGAATTTTATTTATAATACATTTTGAATTATGTGAATAACTAATTACCATGAATGACATTGGTCAAACCTCAGATATAATAGATTTAAAATAAGGTGTCACAATCTGCAAAACTTATTAATTAATTTTCATGATTATATGATTTATTACTATGAATACTATTGATCATACTATTATATTTGGTTTCTGTTAATGAATTTAACTAGGAGAAACCATCTTAATTTTGAATGTGATGGATGATGTAATGATTGTATTCTTAAAAAAAAAATTTAAATAGGATATGTAATGAAAAATAATATGATTATTCCTGACATGATATCTCGATATGTTGTTAACTAATTGAATATAGGTGAGTATAGAGATGAACCAAAAAAGAGAAAAATGTAATTTCATGAAGAACATTAAGGAAAAAAGATTCAGCTTCCAACATGTTGAAATGGTGGGTAACAATATACATAGAAGTGTCTTAAAGGAATGATAAAATATTTCATAAGTCGAAAATAATGGCATTAAGAAACAAATTACAATGGAAAAATGAATTTCTCAATGCAGGGAAATAATGTACATCCTATGGTACCGTTTATAGTTTAATATATTATGTTTGGGGAACATGGACATTATCAAAGCTAATGATATAATCCAAGGGCTAACATCTATACCATGGAAGGGACTATATTATGTAGATAATTGAAGAGGAATGATTGATGTTTTTATGTATTGGTAATTGAGAATTATGTTTTATAAGTGTTTTATAAATTATATTATAGTTACAAGAATCATAAAACATCTAAATATTTTTCTATAATAGTTTTTCATCAAGGACATTCAAGCATATGTTGATTGGTACTGATAATCTTGAAAAGTGATTTAGTGGTAAGGTAGTATTTTATGGAAAACACATGATTATGGGAAAGATAACCCTTAATTTATTCCTAATATTGGGATAAAAAGGTTTAGTTGGGAGGAATAATATCTTGATTTTGATAAATTAAATAGGATACTATTGGTGATCTCAAAATTAATTCTCGATTTGAGGACAAATTGGTTTATGTTTAAATTTATTTAATTTTTTATATTTTTGGAATATATTGAATAGTTTTTTTAGAGTTAGGGTTTTTGATGAGTTATTATAGCGAATCGGGTTATTTTGGGAAATTATTATAATGATTAAGTGAATATATGGTCAATATATTCACATGTTGGGTATGTGACATTATGAGAAACATTATTTTTTTATGGGGGTAAATGTTAAATTTTATATTGAAGAAATATGTGATAAAATACTTTGGATTTTTGGTATTTTAAATTATTCATAAATATTTTATCTTAAGGATAACGATTAAGGGAATACATTATCTTAAACATTGTAAGTTATTTTTTCGGTTTTATAGATTAGTGTACTATTTTATATAAAGATATATCTATATTTGATAACTTTTTCTAACCATGTTGTTTTGTATATATAGAGATATAAAAAGAAGAAAGTTTTATTCTTATAAGGATTTTAGGAACAATTAAAAGAAAATTTTATTGATCTGATAGAGAAAAATACTTTTTTATTATTTATTTTAGGGAGTAAGGGATAAGATTGAAGTGGAAATTGATCGAATAATGGAAAAAGAATGAAACTGTACTTATGAATTAAAATGAAGTCATGTAATTAATTTTATCATGTTATTTCTCATGATAGTAATGAATTACCTCAACTCTATGAAAAATATCTTTAAATAAAAATTGTATCATTTTAACTTCATTTCTGATGAATTAACAGTCTTCTCTATCCTATAATGATTTATTGTTTTATGGTCATTATCTTTCTTATGATTATTTTCTCTATAAATCCCTGTTTTTACTAAAACATTATTTTACTTCTCAATGTACACATTTTCAATTTTCAATAAATTTATCATTATTTGGGATTTTGATTATGTGTTGTTTCTTATAACCTCTATGTTTGACACTTACCATTTTCAAAGGATGTTTTATTATCCCATTGTATAATGTTAGTTTACAAAAACGACATTCTTAAATTTTTAAGCTTTAATTAATAAGATAAAAATTTAAATAATGTAATTTATTAAGGGTGGGTGAATGTTACACAATGAAAATTTATTTTAAATTTAAACTATGCTCAATATCTTACTAAACTCGGAATATCGAGCTTTAAGCGAACTGTGATATATTATAAAAATAAAACTATATAAATATGAACATTATAACCAAGATTTCAAATTAGTGGTATGAATTGGAATAACTATATTATAAAAAATATTTATAAATTTTTTATATGAAGAAAATTTATTTATTAATTCATAATAAATATATACTCAATTTTCAGTAAATTCATTTTACGATTAAAAAACATGTTTTCCTCAAATATGTTATTTGATAAATATTGAATGTGGAAATTTTGAATTTTTTATATAGTTTTTAGAAGTATTAATTTGGAGAAAGAATAAAATTTTTTACATAATTATATCAATATTATCTAAGGGAAAAATTTAGGCCATTTTCAAAAGATTTATTTTTATGTGAATATTGAAAGATAATTTTTTCTATAAAACTTTCGTTTAATATATTTAAATAAAGTAATTTAAAAGTGTTATTATATTTTTAATTTTATTTTAAAGTATCATAAAAACCATTTTATGAAATATATTATAAATAATTCAATAATAATTAATATTTTATTTTATTTTGGTTTAAGTTCATTTTTTTCTTAAAAAATAGTTTTTTAAAAACTATTTTTCGTTATAATCTAAAAATTCACCCTGAAATTAATTTCATAAAATTATAAAAATTTAATATTTAGAAAATTGATTCCATATTTGGAATCATGAGGTTTAAATTTGGAAAATATTTTATTTTTATTTTTTGTCATTATGAATAGAAATCGCGAGAAATATTTACTTCCTTGGTAACCATAAAATGGGTAAAACAAGGATATAACTATGGGAACAGACATATAAATATCCAAAAAATTAATTTATTTCATTTTTTATCTTCAATTATACATTAAGAAAATTCTATTTGTTGTTTTTTAAATTTATTTTAACTTTCCTATGATAATGTCTTTCATATTATTTCAAGTAAAAAATAAATACAAAATGTCACTCTTTTTGTTTTAATATCAGAAATATTTTATAATAGGGATAAAAATAGGTTATTTTAGGAGACAAATTGTTACTTTAAATGTGAAATTATTTTTTTATCATGTACTATATATTTTTTATTTTTAGTGATCAAATAATTAACATAAATTCTTAGTTATCACTAACACGGTGTTTATCCAAATAATAGAAAAATAATATAAATTGTTTTAAAAATATTAAAAGTCATAAAATATGGATGATGTTTTTTGTTCTGTGATTTTTTTAGATAGATATAAAATATTCTTTATGTTTTAAAATTTTATATTTTAATTCCATTTCTATGTTGCTATTTTTGAAGGTAAGCGATGTGAATAATCCTATATATGAATTTAGTGGTATATTATGTTAAATAATATTTGATTAAATAATATAAGTTTAATAAAAATATTATACTTTTACAAAATAAGAGTATATTGTCTATAATATCATTCATTTTCCACTTATGGGTGACTTTTCCTTTTATTGTAACTTTATTGACCCCTATAGAGTAAAAAACTATGATATCATGGTAATCATCAAAAAAGTGGATGGGTGTTAAAACTAAGAGATAAAGGTTACAAAAGCACCTAAACTTGTATAAATTTTATTTTGTGATATTACTTCAACTCATACTCATCATATATTTAAAATAAATCCACCTTTTCAACTTTCACATAAGAAATAATTTATTATATTTAACTCTTGTTCATATATCCAAGTGAGTCATTTCCTTCTGTATAAATAGACACCACCCATCCTCTATTAAACACACGGATTATG
The DNA here is from genome assembly GCA_963277665.1 of Viscum album. Lineage (NCBI taxonomy): Eukaryota > Viridiplantae > Streptophyta > Magnoliopsida > Santalales > Viscaceae > Viscum > Viscum album. The sequence goes on from OY728141.1 coordinate 1,287,009,677, forward strand.
GAATTTATCTTGAAATACATTGAAAAAAATTCTTATAATCCTCATTACCCAATTTTTAAATGTCTTTGTTTCTTCAAAAGACCATCCCTGGGGTCCTTTAGAAGAAATCCAAAAGATGTCTTCGAAAGAGGAGGTAATCATTTCTACCGATGTCATTCATTTTACTTATTCCCTAACCTCATTCAATTTTTTATTAATATTAATATATGACAACATCAGTATCTATAATATAATACTATTTTATTATGTTGATTATATATCCTTTATCCGTCTACATTCCATCAAATAGAAATTTAAAGAATCTCTTTTGAGTATGTGTGGATTACCGCACCCACGTAGCGGTATGATTCATTTTCCATCACCATATTTAATGGATAATTATTATGATATATTTAATGTTTATATATGATATTTATTACATAATTATGATTTTTAACTATAATATCTTATTTACCTTCTAATCTTAACATTCTTTGGAAAACAACAATGTTGCTCGTGCAAACGTGTGGATTACGACCTCCACGGATAGATGAGATTACTTTTTCATTTATGATTCACAATATTGGCAATAAGGTAAGATTTAATTATTTTATATGATATTTATGATATAATAGTGATTCTATATTGTTTAATAATTATTTACCTTTATTTCATTTCATCCATCAAGAAGTGGAAACATCACTTGTGTGTATATACAAATTACCATCTCCATAAAGTGATATAATTATTTTTTCATCACATGTTTAAATTAATGGTTATGAAAGTATATATAATGATTAAATATTATACTTAAGAAATTATTAACTATATTTATATTATGTAACTATGATTAATGAAAAAGTAATGGAACTACCAAAATGAAACATTCATGAAAAGAAAAATGGTTAACACCTAGAAGAGGGTATTTAACAAAGAATTATTAATAAATATGTGTAGAAATAATATATGTGGATCAAATAAGATATTATAATAATTTAAATGGGTTTTAATATAATTATTATATACCTTAATTTATTATATAGGATGTTACAAAACTTATAAATCATGTCTTATATAAGGAAATTGTTCATCGCAATTTTGTTTCTTTGAGACGTGTTTGATGTTATACAAATATTTATGTGTTTTTAAAAGTAATTTTACATTTCATATCATATATCAATTTTAATTCATGGTATTTAAAGTTAAAATAATGATTATTTCATCCAAGGGTATTTGATTCAAATATTACCATTGTGGTAGGGGTTTACCCTTTAAAATAGTCTTCTTTGGGATATATGTTATATTATACAACTATATTTTATTAGGTTTATCTACTGCCACTTTTAATATGTTGTATTATAAATATACTTATGTTCATGGTATTTATAATTTCATTTTAGGTTATTTATTTTCGGGTAATTATAACTCAATGTTTATGTAATCTATATAGTTTATGTTACGATCTAATTTTTATTTGGATTGTTTATGGATAAAGTGTCAATGAAAAAATTATATGATATATGTCTCTAAAATATCATAAATTTTCTTCTTATATAGTTATTAGTATATATTATTTTTTTTCCTTTCATTTTTCCCTCTCTATGTAATCAAGAGGCAAAAACAATGTTTCTAGAAAAAATAAACTATATTTCTCTCCCTGGTCGGGAATATTTTACTTCTATTTCCATATTTTTAATAAAAAAATTCAATATTTAATTACTATTATACAATGATTCATTACACTGATTTTTACACATGTATTACCTTATATAATTTTTTTAAATGAATCTATTTTTGTTTTTCAAATGAGGTACTTTTTACAAGAGGTGCTAATAGAATCTTTGTTTTACTATATGCCCGGAAACTACTTTTCCAGTTATCATGACTACTCTTTGAATTGATGATTCCCTTACAAGTTTCCATTTTACTTTTGAAATAACCATTTCTAATATATTTTTTACACTTTTAAATTTATTAATATCTTGTTTCTAAATGAAATGTGTATTTTATCCATGAAATATTTTAGTGATCTATTAAAGTAATATTTATATATGATAACATCTGTTGATGTTACTTATGTTTCATTAGAGATATGATCTTATGAAACCATAATTATAATTTATTTTAATGGTTTATGATTATTATAATGAAATATTTATAAAATTATATATATTTTCCTTATGTAAATTTATTATGAAATAATAAATGTTTTCCATGATCTCGTGACATAATAATGAACATGTTATGATTTTTTGATTGGTGAGTTCGTTATAGAAATCCAATTCATTGGGTAATTATTATTGTTTTATGATTTAAATGTATACATAATAGGTTACCCCTATCCCAAAAATAGGGTTCAAATGAGGTTATCCCATGATCAAAGTAGGTATAGGGGTGGTTAGCGTAAGCCTAACATGTGAAGAATCTTTTGGTGGGTAGCCTTGACATAAGATTTCTATAATTATGATTATTCCAAAATTTATAAAACTCTTTTATGACATAATATTTTTCCAATGTAATTCTCTCATGGATCCTATTATTTTATTCCTTTATGATTCATGTCTTATGAATATTACCGATTTATTCCATGACTCAGGATTATGATATACAAATAATTGGGTATTGTTTTTATAATATTAACCTCATGTTCGTATACCCTTATGCACATGTTATTATTAAATGATCATTGATATATCCCTTGAATACCCTTACAGGGGATCTAAACTCACCCTTTATTATGTTTCCTTTTCCCCCTATAGATAAAGATATTTTTTAGTATAATATTTCTATTAAGGGATCTAGTTATAATGAACTTAGTGACTGGTTATGCCTATCTTTTACATACTAGTTTTTTTATCTATCCATGTTTCCAAATAAAAAAACCATTATGGTTATGATTTGGATCGTAATGATATGTAATGAATATTCTTAGAATAATACTAAATATTTATGTATATAATGTTTGGGTCTCTTTATTATCTAAGAGGAAAATTTAAACAAACAAAAAAACGTACATGGTTCCACTAACCTAAAGGACATAATGGGGAAGAATATAATAAAATATTAATCCTCAAGAAAATAATATAATCAAATGAATAAGTATTATAGGAAAATCCCTATTTCGAAAAAAGAGACGATATAATCATATACATGGGGAGTAAACTATTGTGATTATGTCATCTTATTAAAAATATAGACACCAAAATCACTCCCATCAGGGGCCTTCCCATGGCTAGGGAAAACTATAAAATTGGGTACTAATTAGAGATCAATCAAAAGAAGTATGATATTTTAGAAAAATATACACTATAATCTCTCTCATATAAGAACAAAACATAATCTAAATAGAGGCACTGGTTTGGAAAAATTATAAACTAGTATGAAATTCTTGAATGATATACCCCTAAATCACTCTCAACAGAGGATTTATTTTGGATAGAATAGACTATAAACTAGTGTATTAGTCAATGAAAAATATAATCCAGTACCATAAAAGAGAGATCACTCATTAAGATACCTAGGGTACACATGACATATGAAATGTTAATGTGAGGAATCAAGTAAGAAATGGTATTCATATAAATTTTTAATAAAACATCAACAACAAACGTCACCACACCTTTAAAACCCTCTCAATAAATAACCCCTTTTATAGCATAGCAGCATCAAAAAACAATCAAAATACCAAAATGGGTATATATATACAATAAATACATAGCATAATATATGAGGATCTCATAAAACATCATATGAATCATTTTAAAAACTTCTAAATGGGTCTTTTTTCTATCATGGAAAAATAGTTAAAAAACCATATATTGAAGCATATAATGATCCATCACTTTAAATACATAGTGTTACACATTTCAAACCAAATCCTTCCACCTTTAGGAATTACTTGAAAACCAAACACTTCCTTTAATTAAAACAACCCCTAAACATGGGTTCCATTATTTGAAAACTATAATAGGGTCTAAATAATATTTTATAATTAAAATCATTTGAAAATGTCATAATAGGTATTTTTACAAATAATTGGCCTACAAAAAAAACATAGTTCAAGTAAAAACAAACAAACAATAAAAACTACTTTATTTCAAGTTTGGAATACATGGAGAAAAATTTATAAACAATTAACTGGTATCATAGAAAATATAATTTTCATATTAAATGAATTTAAGTAACTAAATAATTTATTTGGATTTGTTAATAAAATATTTTTACAAAAACACCGGCCTCATTCAAGTAGAAACAATACACAACACATCGCCTTCAATGATGGAATCTAAATAGTATAATATAATGACCTCTATAAGTACTGATAAAAAAAAATAAATTTAAAATATATGACATTCCAAAATTCAACCCCTAAGGGTTTCATATTTCATAGTATAATGAAAAAAAATGAAACGAAAGAGGGAAAAATAGAGAAGAAAAAAATAAGAATTTACTTGATATAATAACAAGTAATCGAGGAGAATATTTTAAAAAATATATAGGGGTAAATGGAAAATATTTATGATTTTCCCTTAGGAAAATAATGGTGAGTATGGGGGAAAGTAAATCCAATGTAGGCTTTAAATCAATAGGGGTAGAAGTATAAATTCACAAAATTTAACACCGGGAACTTATAGGCCATGACATGAACAACCTATCACGATGTGTCCTTCCTTCCATAAATAATCATGGGATCACTATAAATAATCATTTTATGGAATGAAACTACCTTTATGATAAACATCCCCCTTATATGGATGACCCCTAGCATCATTACACACTTTTTTGGTGCCTCCCCAAAAAACAACTCCATTGTCCAGATCTAGTTGGTACGCTCCCTCCTTTATCACAACATGACCAAATTTCCTTGAATAAAATTAAAAAAAACAAAACCCATTGTGGTATGACCCATATATGTCATGATATTACTATCTACACGTATATATTAAGAAACATAAATAACCCATCACGAGATTACTTTGTTTGGTCGTAGCATGACCCATTAATACTCCAAAACATCAAACTGGTAACATTAAGAAACTACTCCAAAAAATAAAATCACATATCAATTATATAATAATATAATAAAAGTGATATAGGGGGTTGACAAAAAAAATAGTCTAAAAATACTATAGTATTTTATACCTTATTTTATTCCATAATGTAAGAGTACCACACGTAATGTCTGTGAGAGTACCATAGATGGTTTATTCATACTATGAGCGTACTACATTTTTCTATATTTCATGATGTGATAATTCCACATTATTTTCCAATATAATCACCATTTGTGTGTGAGTTTTTCTATTATGTGCTTTATATAAGTTATTACTTCAATTTATTTGTATTTTATCTGATAAGAGTATTTATGACTTTGTGACCATCATTTGAGGGTTGTTTTATTAGGTTTGAATATATATAAATTACAAAGGTGTATAGTGTGATGTATAACCTATAAACATAGTTCAATACTCACCTATATATGTTTAAATGAATTTGAGATAGTGATTTAGAGAAGATCACATAGTTGAATTATTTTTGACTTTGATGTGGGTGGTATGTTATGTTTGAGATCTGTGTGAAGTAAAGATGGTAGACATTATAATTATAATTAATAGGTTAATGGGAGTGTTTTTGGGTCCTTAATATTATTTTATTTTTAGTGTTTTTTAACCAAATTAATCTTATATATCCAAGGGTTTTAAAATAAAAATATACTCAAGGGTTATTTGAATTAACCTGATGATATTTTATGTTTATGTTTCAATTTTATAGATCAACACTTCTATTAGTATTTATTGAATAACGGGGTTGAGAAATACTATCTACTAAAAAATATTGATTTTTCTAGGGTGTGCCTATGAAATTTATTATAAGATAGAGTGAGATATAATATTCACCAAAAGACAGTGTTTTCCTTCCCATAAATTATCAACAAAATATGAATTATGTGGAATTTAATTTTTTTCTTTAAAATATAGACTATAAATTGGACCAAGGTTTATAGGAAATGGTAAATTATGAACTATGATGAATATTCTTATTGTCATGCTAAAGATTTTATCATATTGATATATTGATAAATTTTGATTATAATTTTTCTTTCAACGAGTTCTTTCTCTAAACACCCATTATTTGAGGTATATATGTAAGGATATTATTTTTTTCATTACAATTGGTTATTTTTTATCCATATGATTGATGAGATATTGGAGACAAATATACTACTACTGATCATTTTGGTCAAACATACTTTAAGACTAAATGTTTTCAAAATGTTAACCAAGGAATTTTAAGAAGTATGGGGTTATTGGACATAATATTAATTGGGGGATATTTTAAATAGAAGCTCAATAATATTGATACTTGTATCCAGTGGTTTTTTTGAAGATGTTATGGGTTTATAACTAATAACATCCAACATGTTCATATTTAGAGAAGTTTTAGTGGGACTGATAAACCATAGATTATGTCCAACAATCCTCCTTATAAATTAGATTAAAAATGTGTATTTTTTCAAATATTATTCTTTTAAGAGTTTGAGTATGGTAATCATTAAATCTATGTATTATGTTTATAACATTTTATAAAATTTATTGGTTATTTTTATAACTACTGATAATTTTTTTACATATTATTTTTTAACTATTTTACTTTGATTACTTTTTCTAATAAAAAATTATTTCTTTTAATTATTTTACTCATGTTGTAAAAATTGTATGTTGGTTTTGTCAGTAAACCCCCCCTCTTATAACTATTATACATCAACTATCTAGAAAAAAAATAAAGTATCAGATCATACTCTATATTAAATCCTAAATTATTGTAGTTTAAATACACTAAGCTTTTAGAAGGGAGTGGATTCTTTTTTCTTTTCCTATGCTAGGTATTATTCTGGTCAAAATTTTGGACATTATAAATCCAAATAGACCCCCAATTTTTTATGGTGAAGATTATTAATAATATAGAGACTACATGGAGGCTTATGTTATCCATTCTAGAGTGGAATTGTTTTGTAATTATTTAAAGAACATAAAATTTTCAATAAAAAATATGGTTATCTCTTTTACAAATGAAGAAAAATGTAAATTCCAAATGAATTTCTAATTAAGAAACATGCTATTATGTTATATTCCATATAACATCCACAAAAAAATTATTTTTTCTATACTACTAGTATAATTTTTAAGAAATTTTATATGACTAATTTAGGAACATATAACATTCTTAAAAAAAGGGAAATTTTATGATAAAATTAAAAAGCCTTTAATTTTATACTTAGTAAATTAGTGGCCTATATGAGTCAACATTTTATGATAGTTTTGAATGGAATTTAATTTCTTATAGAAAATAAAATTACTTATGAACAACTTATTGAAAATTTTATCGATACCCTACTATAAGAATAGTTGACCAAGAGAACTACCATAAATGATTCCAAACTTATTACTAAGTTTAGTTTAAATGATTTGATCATAATCCTCATGAAATATGAATGAATGAATAAAAGTGAAGATAAGAAATTAATAGAGAAAAATACTTGGGTTTTTTCTTCAAATTATAAAAAAATATCATATCAATAACCACTAAAAGTATTTTCATAAAATAGTCAGATAATAGGGACATGAAACCAATTGATAGACATATTTTAAATATATCTAGAAGAATGATAAAAAATATGATTTTTGGGGAGATTATTAAATGAATACAAAGGAAAAAATTAGGTCTATGAAAATAAAGATTCATTATATCATATCTAAAATGAAGAAAAGAATCATGGTCATATCAAACTCAGTTATCCAAAACCTATGAAAATGATATAGAATCAACAATAATTTTTAAATGAAAATTTAGGAATGCATTTAGTTTTTCTAAAGGAGTTTATATATTCTTTACTTTTTCTATTCATTTAAATGAATTAATCCCAACCATTTTTTAATTTTTATGTAATTTAAGTCATTTTTATTATTCATTTACATGTTATATTGAATTTTGAAAATTGAATTTTTTTAGTTTTTAATTTTTTAATTATTTTTGTAAATTTTAAACAAGCAAATTCGTCATTGTTTTAAGGGAAAAAATCATTTGGAACTTGAAATGTGTAGAATTTTTTTCATGATTTTTTTATGACTTCTATAAATTAACATTAGAAATTTCCAATTCAGATCAATTATAATTCCAAAGGAATTTGGATCTCATAAAACTATATAATCCTTTAAGAGTTTTCCATTACCAGAATTTATATTTTATTTGTGTTTATGGAATTTTTTATGAATTCACTTGAGACTAAATAAGGCTTATAAATTCTTATGAAAATCTATTTATTCCATATAACTTTTTTCCCATATGAATTTTTTTTATTTATAACATTTTTGAATCCATTGGGACATTGGTTCCTATAGTAATTTTCACTTCTATTTTTTTATAAATTTTGTAGAAAGGCTTCAAATGGAGTAAGAATTTAAAAAATCAATACTATATGAATTTAATTTCATAAGAGATATGAATTATTATGAAATATAACTCCTAAAAATTGAGAAATATGAAATATTCATTCTATTAATGTTGGTATTTTTTCTCTATGAAGATTCATGAATTGTTAGAGAATAATCTTTACTTTGAATGTATTTCTTTCAAAACCATAGCACATACACTTGATCTCATTTAAAGTGAGATAAAGTTGCTTAAAATAATTGGATGTTTTAATGTGATATAAAATAGATCATGATATAATCCCATTATGAAATTATTTTATACTAATATACATTAAATAACCACTAATGTATCAATCTAGAGAAAACAAGGAAGATATATCCATGTTCAAGGATATTCCACCTATTTTGTTTGATGGTTGTAATCAATTTCAAATATATTTCCATACATATAAGGAAAATATAGAAACATGAAATTAATAAAAAAAATAGGTAGACTCGATCAAATGAATTATTTTAAAATACACAAGAGATGTGCACAGATTAGAACTGGTCATAGGTAGGGAAATAGGGAAGGAAAATGTTAGGGAAATTTTAACCATTTCAGGATAAACTCATGATGTATCTATGAGCAGTGAAGACTATAAAAATTTCCCTTTTTATTATTTTATTTCTTAAAATACTTTTGAGTATATATATATATATATATAAATTTCATATTAAAATAAATATTTTTTTATGAATACACTACTCTTCTAAAATTTTCTGGATTTTTGTTAAAAATCATTAAAGTAATGTGGTTTTTGTTACTATTTAAAATTCTTAAGAGATGTCCTAATTTTGAACACAAAGACTTAAATTATGTTTTATTTCATATAATTATTTATGAAATTAAATCATTTTCATAAAGGGATTAACACAAATAATGAGTCCTTTTAATGGTTTTCTAGAAGGATTAATTGTGCACTTAATGACTATAATTTTTCATTGATTCTATTAGGATATATTTTAGGAAAAAAGAAGGGTGTTTCTAAGGTCTTAAATTTTTTTCACATAATATATATTTAAATATGATTTAACAATACTTTTTAATGCAATTTACATTATTTAAAAACTTTCAAATTAATTTTCTTTAAAATAAATTGATCCAGTTTTCTTTAAAAATATTTCACAAAATTATCCAATCACTCAATTTCTTTACGCATTCCAAAAAATAATAATAACTATTTGTAACTTATTATACAACCTCCTTGAAATACAACCTTTGGACTACTATATTTAATTCCTTGGGTATAAAACATTGATATGGATTTGGAAGAAGTCCCTTATATCAATTTAATGATGTTTCTAAGTAGGTTTATGCATTTGATCTATTATATATATATATTTACATAATTTAAAACCATTATTTATTTTCTTCAGATGATCAAATTTATAGGGACTACCAATATAGGCCTATAATTATTAAAAAAAATTAAATTCAAACCCCATTTTTTGATTTTCTTATTAGGTAAAAAATAAGAGATCACCCTAAAACTTAAATTTCTTCAACTGACATAGTAATAAGAGACTTTTTTATCATGAAATAATAATGGATGAAAATAAAATGATAACATAATTTTCTTCATATTATTAATAAAATCAAAAATATATTTTGGAATGCCCATATTCTCTTCCTAGATATAAAATTAAATCTGGATGTATTCATCAACATCCAAAATTCAGTGTAATTATAAGCGAGGAACCACACAAAAAACAAAAATAAATAATATTTTATTATTTTAGTGTGAAACCACCATGATTTAATTAAGATCAAATGAAACATATGTATTTAATTTTTCTTTAAATAAAGTTTATAATGAATTTCTATTCTATTAATAATACCCTTTGATTAGATATTGGAGTGAGATACAAGATATTTTTCATGAAATTTTTTCCCAAAATTCTTAGACAAATAAAATTAGATTTTTTTTTCAATTAGGAAAACCCAAGGTGATTCATTTCATGAATACTAGGAGAATTTCATGTGATTTTGTTTTAGATTCCCACACTATCAGATTAGTGAATTTTTTTTATCTGTTACCTTTATGAGGGTATTTTTATTACTGGTAGGGGCATGATAGAGGTTTCTATAGGAGGTTTTTTAAATGAAAAAACTATATATATAGCTAGGATTTGTAGAGAATACATGCTCCAAATTGATCACCAATTTGGAATAGTGGGCCTTTTACATGTCAAATATTTTATGGATTTTCCCACATTAAATTTCTCACAACCCATCCCTCAGGGCTTGTGCCGTGACTACCCCAAGCCCTCCTTCCATAGGCCAGGGGTTAGTGAATAGCATCGGAAAGACATATCCTTAAAATGAGAAGGCATTGCCTTTAAACCTATACAAACACACAACCCAAGAACACAACAACATGCAACCATAAAGTAAAACCACAGTATTAAAATTGTGTACAAAAAGTAAAGGGGCCGGAATACAATTCCAACTGAAAGATGCAACTACAACAGAATACAGTAAAAAGCTCATGGAATCCTCCACCAAGGTTCCTACCTAAAGGGTAAGTATAGATCGTGTCCACAGATCTCCGTGTCAACCATCACCGCCATCAACCATCAGGTCCTAGCTCCCCATGTCTTAGTCAAGGCTACTCATCATCTGCACAAGACACAACAAGGTGCGGGAAAATCCCTCGAAGGGTTGAGTATAAAAATACCTAGTTGGGACCCTGAGACTCTCGAAGTTCTCTCAGAATTCCAGAAAGAAAAACCACAAAGCATGATCTTAATCACAAAGCACAAAGAAAAAGACTCTGCTCAAACTAGGTAAAAAAATTAGAGTTCAAGAATAAAGATGATTAGCCCTAAGATATCTCATTTTATTCCATTCGTAAGTTTCCACAACTGAACCATGAGGGATATTTTCAATGTTTGATCCACACAGGGTCATATATCACTGATCCACGATGGTCCGCTCTAAGGTTATTCCTCATCGGGTCATACATTTCTGATCCACACAGGGTCACTAGAATGTTGATCCACACATTGTAGCTATGATGTTGATCCACACATGGTCTCTAGATGTTGATCCATAAAGGGTTGATAAGATTCTGATCCACACAGGGTCGCTAAGATATTGATCCACATAGGGTCTCTAAGAAGCTGATCCACACAGGGTCGCTATGATGTTGATCCACACAGGGTCGCTAAGATTCTGATCCACACAAAATTGCTACTCAAATGACATACATCTGAAGGATTCCCAACACCCAGTGCGCTTGAGTTCCATAGTATTTGCTCCTCTTGATATCGTTCATTCATAAACTGCTACGATGATCTATGAATATGTAACCCAAAGGACTGCCATATCGTAAGGGTTCCAATGCAATAAACGACGCGTCAACCGGATGCCTTGTGTTTGAGTTATAGGCATTTTAGTGCTGAGGGCCCGGTTGGATTCAGGTACAATCCAACCTGGACGTACTCCAATATTATCAAAAACCAAATTGTAGTATCTAAAATGGACTGCCTCACTCCAAGGATCCCAACTCCACATACGGTTCGTCAAACGAATGCTTGGTTCACAAGATAGGTCTCTTTAAGTGAAATTGGGCTCAAAAGGGGTTTGGGTCCAGTTCGACCTAGCCTGGGGTGACCTGGTTGGGCTAGGCCGTGGCGGGCTCGGCCCGATCGGCCGCAGACTGACCCTACAAATTAGCTTGGTGCTGCCCGGTGTGCTGGTGTGGCTCGCAAGCTGGGTGGCCGCCCGACTCCCCGAACGACTCCAAAATCCATTTGACTATCCAATTAGTAGCTCCACATGGCACCGCCATGTAGTTTGTGGGACCCGAAGATCATGGTTCCCCCACCACCGTGACTTTTATTCTGCGAACCCTTCACCGCGATGCGTGACAGCGCGACGCCTCGCCAACGCGACCAACCGAGTGTCGACCACCCCTTCGGCACCACCATGGAGGCAAACGGCTCTGCTGTGGTGCCACCCTCTTCCACGTTTGGTGAGTGGCGGCCACTGCCTTCACCGCTAGTGCCAGTCACTGGTGCCATGCCAATGGATCTTCAGTGGGCCACAGGGTGAGATATAGTGGCCGTTTTCTCTTCCGCTCATGCTTACAGACCTCTCGGAATGCCATCGTCATTGTGCGGCTCCCAAATTCAAGGTTATTCCAAGTTGGAAATCCATCCCTCGACAACCATGATAAGAATAAAGTGGAAGAGGGTCTGAGCCTTTTTCATTTGGCCCACGCCCTCCGCGTTATCATTGTAACAATAAGGTAACAATTTATTCATCTTTAACTCAAATAATTAAACCATGAAAAATCCCCTACCTCGAGAATCATTGGAGTCGTCGCGATGGTGGACGGAGAATCCATGCTTTTATGAAGTTTCTAGCATTCATCATTACCTATTTGATCCCTATGATGTTGCTATCCAAGCTCCCATTCCTCATCGGTGGAAGACATCACAACACTTCGTCATAGGTTACTCTCTTCCATTCCAAAATCCCATGCTTGAGCTTCCATTAAATAGACCAAAAAAAATGAGTTGCACAAAATTAATGCAGTTCATTTATAAACTGCATTTAAAGTTCCAATGTCAAGGTTATATAAACAAATAGTCAATCCATTAAATGGATTGACACACAACAGTCTCTCCACTACCGCTCAACCACTGGTAAAAAATAAAATAACAATTACATGTTATTTTATTATTCTTTTAAAAATATGAAATAATATCTTTTTCTCCTGACCCATTGTGGTCGAAGTTAAGTCTCCCTTAAGTGAATCTTAGCGTTTCGGATTCAACAATGCCCTTAGATTTTAATTCCAAGAACCCATTCAATATTTAGAAAACACCACTTGTACGTTTACAAAACATACTTTAAAAAAAGTTATAAATTCTGTTTCGGGTACACTGGGCCTCAGAATCACATGCTATCAATTTTCACAGACTTTTAATAATCCAAAATAATTTTAAAAAAATTATACGGAATTTTCAGTTCATTACATTCTCCCCACCTTAGGGATTTTCATCACCAAAAGCTACAACAAAACTAGGGAAACAAATGGGGGTACTGAGCATGTATTTGAGCCTCCCGCTCCCATGTGCTCTACTAGAGAGTCCTGTGCTTCCAAAGAACTTGCCCTAGAGGAATCGACCACCCATGAAGGACTTGCTCCTATCGATCCTCTATCTCTACTGGGAACTCCATAAACATCACCCCATCATCAATTTCCAACTCACCCCAGTCGATAACATGTGATGGATCATACACGTACCTCCTCAGCTGTGACACATGGAAAATATTATGCACCCGATGCATCTTTGGGGGATGAGATAGATGGTACACCACCTCACCTACTCTGATGATGATCTGGAAGGGTCTAATGAACCTTCGAGATATCTTGCCGCCCCAGCCAATTCTCTGTAATCCTTTTCGGGGTGAGACCCATAGGAATACATGGTCTCCCTCCTCAAACTCCAATGGTCTCCATCACCTGTCAGCATAAGACTTCTTCCGACTCTGTGCAGTCTTCATCCTCTCCTAGATGATCTGCACCTTCTCCACGATAGCCCGTACCAACTCTAGACCCATAAGTGCAAACTCCCCTATGTCTGTCCAACATAGTGGTGATCTGCATGGTCACCCGTACAAGGCCTCAAACAAAGTTATGCTGATGGTTGAGTGATAACTGTTGGTGTATGAGAACTCCACCTGGGGCAGGTGGTCCCCTCGACTGTGGCCAAAACCAAGGATACAAGCACGAAGCATGTCCCTGAGTGTCTGTATGGTCCGCTCCGTCTGGCCATCTATCTGAGGGTGAAAGGCAGTGCTCAAGCGTAGATGAGTCCCGGATGCCTCATGAAATCCCTTCCAAAAACGGGATGTAAAACATGCATCGTGATCTAAGATGATCCTTGATGGCACCCTGTGAAGTTGTACAATCTTCTGCACGTAGAGACGTCCCAAAATCTCTACTGATCCCTGCTCTCAAATGGGTAATAAGTGGGCTGACTTGGTGAGTCGGACAATGATCACCACGATGGAATCGTAGTCCCTAGATGTATGTGGTAACCCTATCACGAAGTCCATGGATATACCATCCCACTTCCATTCCATCACCTCAAGTGGTTGAGCTAAGCCTGCTAGTACCTGGTACTCAACCTTCACTTGCTGACAAGTGAGGCATCAAGATATGAACTCTACCACTTCTTTCCTCATCCCTGGTCACTAGTACTAATGCTAGAGGTCCTAGTACATATTTTCCACTCTAGGATGTACCACCAAAGGGTATATATGGAAGTTCTTAAACAACTCCTCTTGTAGCATCACTGGTAGAAAGCACGCCCTCTGAAGAGGATGACATGCTCACCACCATCAAAAAATCCATCAAGAGCCTGTCCTGAGGATATCTGAGCCCATCGGGTCTCATAGTCTACGTCCCCAAGCTGTGCCTCCCAGACTCTCTGAAGGAGTTGAGGAGTTACTATCATAAAATGGAGGTATGATGCTCCATCACTATCCATTAAGGACAACTACAGCATGGCTAGCTGCTCTATCACCCCACTCAGTAGTTGTAGACCAGACCTCCTGTTGAGTGCATCTGCTACTACTTTCCCCTTCCCAGGAGTGTAGACTATCTTGAAGTCATAGTATTGGAGGAAATCCAACCATCACCATTGTCTCATGTTCATGTCATTCTGTGAGAAAGATATGCTTGAGACTATTGTGATCAGAGTAAATAGTAAACCATTCACCCATCATTTAGTGCCACCAAATCTTCAATGAAAAGACCACTGCTATTAACTTCAGGTCTTGGGTAGCATAGTTCTTCTAATGCTATCTCAACTTTAGTGAGCTATAGGTGATCAATTCTCATTCCTACATCATGACACAACCAATTCTGTTCTCTAATGTGTCATAGTAGACTACATACCCAACACCCTCTTATGGTATCCCCAAGATGGGTTCACTCGTCAATCTCTACCTCAGCTCCTGAAAACTCTGCTGGAACTTATCTGTCTACAAGGAAGGTTTCCACTTCATCGTCAAAGATGAAAAGGGTTACACTACCCTGGATAAGTTAGGTAAAATCCTACGATAGTATCCAGCCGATCCCATGAAACTCTTCACCTCAGTCACACACCTAGGTGGCTCCCAAGCAAGTACTGCCTCTATCTTCGCTAGATCCTCTTCAACTCTAGCCTCCGAGATAACATGCCCATGGAAGTGGACTTCTCATATCTAGAACTGGAACTTAGATGGTATACCATAAAGATGGTGCTCTTGGAGTGTATTAAAAAAAATATCTAGGTGCGTGGCGTGATCCTCCTCTGACACCGAGTATATCAAGATTTATTCAATGAAGACTACCACGAAGCGATCGAGGTATGGATGAAAGATACTAGTCATGAGCCCCATGAACACTGTCGGAGTGTTGGTTATACCAAAGGGCATCACCCAGAACTCATAATGGCTATACAGACACCTGAATTCCATCTTCGGTATGTCCTCATCCCATACCCTGAGCTGGTGATATCCTGATCTGAGGTCTATCTTTGAAAACCATCGAGCTCCCATTAGCTAGTTGAAGAGGTCATAAATCCTCATAAGTGGGTACTTTTTCTTCATAGTCACCTAGTTCAGGTGTCGATAGTCCACACAAAGGCTCATACTTCCGTCTGCCTACTTGGCGAAGAAAATTGGGGACACCCATAGAGAAACACTGGGCTTTATGAACCCTTTCCCCTACAAGTCCTCCAACTGTACCCGCAACACACGAAGCTTCATGAGATATACTGCTGTAGATATCGGTGCCATACTGGGGTAAAAATCAATGTATAAGTCTACCTTTTTGCGAGGAGGTAGTCTTGGAACATCATCAGGAAAGACATCAGCATACTGGTCCACCTCTATAGGATAACTCAAACTCCTCACGTCAACAACTATGAGGGTAAGGCTAGCCAACTGATGAGTGATCTTAAGCACCCTCCTCCGAGTAAGTCCTTCTTATGCTGTAAAGGTTCCCTTATCACTGGTGAAGGAAAACCAGGTCCCATTCTCACAGACACACCACACATTGTGCCTAAAATAGTTGATTTGAGCATATACTGTGGATAACCAGTCCATACCCAAAATGATGTTCTAAGGCCTCAACGCTGCTACTAGAAGATCCCAGCCGAAGCTCTCACCTCCTAGAGTGAGCTCACACTACCTAAACCAATGTGTAATCTAATAATACTCTCTGTTAGGAGTCACTACTCATAAGGATCAATCCAACAGCTCTGTCAGAATATCCAAGATCCGAAAAAAAAATTTGGAAATAAAAAAGTGACTGGAACCTGTGTATATTAGTACTGTAGCTAGGGTGGAATAGACATAGATCATACCTCTAATAATATCCAGAGTGCTGTGGTTGTAGGCCTCTGCTGCATGTAGCAGTTCTCGCCCCTATCCACCTTCTCCCTATGGTTGGAGTGGACCTCCTGGGGGTGGTGGTGGTAGAGTCTGAAAACGCCATCCACCTCCTACTACATGACCACATCTTCTTCCATGTCTTCCAACCTGTGGACATATGAGCTCGAATCTCTACCACTACCTTGGTGGTCCTTAGTCTATCTTTTTATCATCAATATGGATGGTAGGGTAGTCGCGAGCCATGTGGCCTGGCCCGCCGCACGTGAAGCACAGTCTTCTTCACAGCTGACCCACTTTTCCTCGTGAGCTCTACTCCTCTGGAACTCTATCTTGGGGGACTTCCTCTGGAAGGTTTAGGCCGCTTGGGCCTCTGCATCATCTACCTACTTCCTCCTGTAGATGACTCAGCTACCTATTTCTTGGTGGTGGCTCTCACCGTCGATACATGCTCATCCAAGAAGATCTCTACCAACAATGCTCTCTCGAGCACTCCAAACAGCATCAGGATATTAAGGGATATCATCAACTTTCAGATCTCCCACTAGAGACCCTTCTCAAAGTTCTGGGATCTAAAAAATTGGTCCAATACCATGTAAATGGAGTATCATGAGTGGTCGGTGAATCTCTCTGAGTACTGGGCTACTTTTAGGATGCCCTACTATAAGTGTAGGTGCTCCTGAATACACACAGAGTGTAGTGTCACTAGAACAAACTCCGCCCTGAAGAGGGTGTCAAAGTACAACTAGAAAACTTCCGTCTCCTCATGTGACTGGAGAGTCAGGCTCCACCATCTTAATATAATTCCCAAAAAAATACTATCATCTAGGATCACCATCTGCTTTGCTGGTGTCCCATCTAGGCAGAAAACTCTGGACACAACCTCCAGCCAATCCTCAGCTACCTGGGGATCTGTCTGGCCTCAAAAACTTAGAGGCCTATATCTTTAGAATTTGTAAAATGAACTCAGTCGATAGTCACAGTTTTCCAGTGGGGCAGGTGGCAACTGCTTCCCTCCGAGTAGTGGTGCTACTGGTAGACCACCCGAATGTGCCAACACCAATAAAAAGGCCCTGCACTGAAGCCTCATCGTTCGATGGGCCATCATCGTGTACTCTCTCTATAATCTTGGATAACTATCTATGTGGTGGCATCCTAAAAATAAATAGGTGTACCGCGATAAAAAATTTATACTTGGTGAGATGACTCAAAAGAGATCAAAAGTAAAAAATATCTAAAACACACTTAATAAGTGTTTTCTTGCACTGATTTGGAAATCAGAATTCAGGGTCCTGGTGTATGAATACGTTGGCTGACACACCAACACTAGACTCCTCGGATTGAAAACTAAACTAAAAACAATTAACACTATTTTTCTATTAGAAAGACCAGAGTCAATGTTCTTCAATATAATCGACTCCTCTGATACCACTTTTTCACGTCCCATCCCTCGAGGCCCGTGTCGTGACTATCGCAAGCCTGCCTTCCATAGGCTAGGGGTTGGAGACTAGCACCGGAAAGGCGTATCCCTAAAACGGGAAGACATTGAATTTAAACCTGTAAAAACACACATCCCAAGAACACAACAAGATGAAATCATGAAGTAAAACTACAGTAGTAAAAGTGTGTACTAAACTTAAGGGGCCAAAATACAAGCCCAATAGAAAGATACAACTACAACAGAAAATAGTAAACAACTACTGGAATCAACCACCATGGTTCCTACCTAAAATGTAGGCACAACATGTCTCTACAGCTCTCCACACCAAATTTCGCTACCATCCAACATCAGTTCCTAGCTCTCTGAGTCTCAGTTATGGCTTCTCTTCGTCTGCACAAGACACAACAAGGTGCGGGCGAAGCCTGTTCTCGGGTTAGTATAACAATACCCAGTAGGGACCCTGAGACCCCCGAAGTTATCTCAGAATTCAACAAAGGAAAACCCAAAAGCATGATCTCAATCAAAAATCACAAAGCAAAAGACTCATCTCAAACCAGGTAAACAACTCAGAGTTCAGGAAAAAAGATGATTAAACCTAAGCTATATCATTTTATTCTGTTAGGAAGTTTCCACAACTGAACCACGAGAGATTTGATCCATTTTCAATCCACACATGGTCATATATCGCTGATCAACGACGAGCCTCTCTAAGGATCGTCATCATTGGGTCACGCATTGCTTATCCATAAAGGGTTACTAATCTTCTGATCCACACAGGGATGCTATGATGCTGATCCACACAAGGTCGCTAGATGCCGATTCACACATGGTCGCTAAGATGATCATCCATATAGGGTCACTAAGATTCTGATACACATAGGGTCCCTAAGATACAGATCCACATAGGTTCGGTAAGATGATAATCCACACAGGGTCGCTAAGATGATGATCCACACATGATCATTACTCAAATGATAGCTAGCCACAAGATTCCTCGCTCCCAGTGCGCTTGAGTTCTGTAGTATTTGATCCTTTGGATATTGGTTGTGACTCAAATACTACAAAGATCCATGAAGAAGTAACCTAAAGGACCACCATATTGTAAGGGTTCCAGTGCAATAGATGGCGCATCAATCGGATTCCCAATCTGTGAGTTATAGGCATTTTAGTGCTGAGGGCCCGGTTGGATTCGGGTACGATCTAACTTGGCCATACTTGAAAATTCTCCAAAACCCAAGTGGAGTATCTAAAAAGTATTTTCTAGCTCCAAGTATCCTAGTGTCGTATATGGTTCGTCAAATAGACATCTAGTTCTCAAGATACGACTCTTTAAGAGAAACGGGGCCCGGAAGGGGTTCAGGCCTGATCAGACCTGGTGGGTCTGACCCAACCCGGTTTGAGCTATCCCGACCCAGCCTCGGTCTAGCCTGGCCTGACCTGAACCGGCCTTGGCCTGCTCGGTTGGGCTGGGTTGCTGCGGGCTTGGCCCGGCTTGACCCTCAATTTGGCCACGGCCCTCCGGGCGACGCGACCTGGTGTGCTGGCGCGGCTCACCAGCTGAGTGGCCACCCAACTCCTCAAACGGCTCAAAAATCCATTCAACTCTTCAATTAGCAGTGCCATGTGGAGAAACCATGTGGTTCACGCTTCATGTGGTTAGCAAGACCCGCAGGGCACGAGTCCTCCTCCACGACAACTTTAATGTTGCGAGCCCTTCACTACGACGTGTGACGTCACACCGCCTTGGCAACGCGGTTAGTCAAGTGTCGGTCACCCCTTCGGGTCTACCGTGGCATCGCCCTCTTTCACGGCCGATGAGCACTGGCCACTGCTATCTACACCGATGCATGTTTCCAATGCCATGCTGACAGATCTTCTAGGGGCCATCAGGTGAGATTCGTTGGTCCATTTTCCCTTTCGCTCAAGCCTATGGGCCTCCCGGGATGCCATCGTCGCTGCCCGACTCCTAAATTCAAGGTTCTACCAAGTTTGAAATTTTTCCCCCAAAGAGCGTGACAATAATTAAGTGGCGGAGGGTATGGGCCTTGTTCTTTTGGCCCACGATGTAACGACCCAAAGTTTTTTAATGGAAATTCCCTTCTTATATTTATGTCATAAAATCACATGAAAGCACAGCATAATGAAATACTAAGTGATAAGTGACCTTTAAACATAAGATTGTCACTTATGTGTTTGTAATTTTGAAAATCCGGCATACACGGTTGTGTTCAAGATGTTTTTTGGAGTCTAATAAAACAAAAATAATTTTTGGTGAATAGTAACCTACCCTAATGAATAGTAACATACCCTTATGAATAGTGATATACCCTAATGAATAATAATCTCACATATGGTGGTATAAAAATAATATTCAAGTTGGAAGTACGACATACCTATATTTTAGAATGAGTTAATGAATGTTTTAAAACTGGTTTTGATAATAAATTATTATTTTAATTAAATATTAAAATAATCATATTTAGATAATTATTTTTGAAAAATGGAATTCATTTTTGGATTCTACACGTCGAAAAATGGTAAGGGTGAATTTTTTGGATTTTTCTGAAATACTTGAATTTTTGATGAATAGTAGAATCCGATAATTTACAATAAATGCTAAATAATGGATTAATTGAGTCATCGATGATGCTCTGCTGATGTAAGCCCACTTGGTTCTAATTCACATTACCCATTTACTATTCTTGGTCATGTAATACTTACTATTCCTTGTATTGGGAGTAAATAATAAATTAATGATTATAATATCATGAAATCCCTCCTCTCCTCCACTATAAAACCCCCTTCACTTCCTCTTCTCTCCACTCCTCTCAAGCTCCAATCCTTCTCAAAATTCTTCCCAAACCTCTCCCCAAGGTCCCCCCCCCACATCCAAAAGCTCTCAACCTCCTCAAAATAATAAAACCTCTTCCATTAAGAGGTTCTCAAAGGAGGAAGTCTCAAGAGGTAAATTCCTCTTCCCAAATTTCTTCTTTTCTTTTAAGTTCTTTTCTTCTTAATTTCTTTCCTCACCTCCCTTCACCATAATAGTATGATAAATACAGTAAAATATATGTACTGTAATTTCTTAATTCTAGTGGTATATTTCATTATCTTCTCACTTTCCCCACCCTTTTATTTGAATGAAATGAAAGCACCGTTTGAGATGTGCTAATTTAGCACATTCAAGGAAAACGGTTTATCAATTTCTATTATTATCTTTAATTATAGTCATGAAAAAATTTGTGATATAGTTGAACCATATTATTATATATTTAATATATCCTATTTTTGGTTCTTTAATCCTTTGGTTCAAATGTAATTAAGTTATAAATCAAAACACATTCTTTGTAATCAAACCCACCGAATAACAAAAACGGTTATCACTAAGGTTATATATGTAATAATTCAACATCACTATAAGTAACCTAATTAAAAATAAAACCATGTAATCTCATAGATATGAAATAAATAATATAACTTCAATTCTGGACAACCACTTTCAACTTGCATATAATCCAAACTGGAATATAAGTGAACCGATCTTTTAAAGCCAAGTAAACAAATGAGCCTGAACAATGAAATTGAACCTTATAACTAATAAAAAAAGACTTTAATGAACTAAAAATGGTTATAACAAATCAATTACATATAGAATAGGTTTGGGACTTATGAATTAATAATCCTAATTTGTTTATTTAGGTCATTAATAACAAGCGGAGAACACCACCAGATTTGAGGTAAGGGATCCTCTCCTTTTCTCTCTTAATCATGATTGTCCTATATACTATGCCTTTATATGTGTACTATAAAATGATTGGGTACCTTTAAGAACCTCCCCAATACTTCCTTCTAGATTTATAAGTGATGAGAACCCCCATTTCTCTCTCATCAATCCCTCTTGGTCACACCCGACACCATGACGATAAAATCGCAATGAATTCTACCCGAACCTTCTTTATTCTTTGAGGTTGACTTATATTTATTTCAAAATGGTGTTATATTATCTATCTATGTGAGTCTTATGACTTCTTGTTAGTTTTACAATAGTATTATATCAAGACCCTTTCATCACATTCTTTCGGGGATATACATGATTTTGAAAGATTCCCTCCTTAGAACTTTCCGATAAGCCAACCTGTTTTAAGGGGACTTCCCAAATTTTTACCCCAATTTCAAGTGAAATATATCCTATGCTTTAAAACACCATTGTATTTATAAAATAAGTTTTTTTATTATGAAAAAATTCTTGGTTAAATTGTGGTTTTATATAAAATAATGTCCTCTTTTCTATTTGAAAATATCTAGAGTGTTTTCCTTAAAACTGCACAAAAATGTTTTAATATTAATGTTTCTAAAATACATTTTTTTATATGTGGTCACTTATATTTGACACCACCTACCATGTTATATTCCAATTTTACCCTATGAATGTCTATGTATGTTCTAATCCCTTCATTTCATGGACACTTTTGTGATACGCCCATTGGATATGTTTTATGTCATGATTGTGTTACCCAATTATTTCCATGGGTACCCTTATGTTTGTGTATGGTTGATTATGTATGATTTTATATGTGGTAAGAATATAAATGTGGCCAGAATATTCATGAAAATGTTGATATGGGTGCACCCAAATAGCGCTCTAATGCATTGGGTAAAGATAAGTCTCATGAGATGCGATGTGAAATGGGATTGGCGGTTAGCCTTGACCCGTACTGAAATGGGAAACGAGATTGGAGGTTAGCCTTGAACCATACTAAAGATATGATTTTTGATTCTGCCACATTTATATGATTCCATGTTTATAATATCCCATTCTTATACTAAATGATTTCATAAGTTTCATGCTTTGGATATCATTATGTCATGCCCCTTAACTCATGTTCTTTAGATGTATCCTTATGTTCATTCCCTTACTAGGAATTTTTAGCTCATCCCTTTGTTCATGTGTTCCCCAGGGTACCCTATGCAGATGTTAGGACTCAAAGGAAGTTACAATCTCATTCTAGATATTAAATAAAGAATTGTTTTTTATCCCCGTGTTTTATGTTATATGTACCTAGTCTTCCAAAAAACTAGACTTAACGATCCTTGGCATGTACTCTGATTATTAATTATGCTTAAAATAATGAAATGTTATATGTAAAAGGCTTGGGTAGCTATAGTTGGTATCAGAGGATGGTCTATTTATTTTTAGAGATTAGGAATAGAGAACATTAGTGAGAACCTTAAGGATGAGACCATGTATAAGAAAACGGTCCTAAATTTTGGTGAGTATAGAGTAAGTGTTTTATCAAGAAAATACATCCCTCTCTGGATACAAGAAGGTAGAGGCGGCTCTGGGACAGATATATCTAGGGGTAAAACCCGAAAACACCGCTTTGAGCTAGACTCGAATGGGAACTGGTGCACAACAACGGGACTTGCTGCACTCTTGGTTATGACACTCCTGGGGGATATGCTTTGGTAGATTCACAAGATTAGTACAAACCATTATTAAGGGATGAAAAAAACCATAAGAATATAATTTAAGAAATAGATCGAGGATAACCTAGATATAAACCTAAGGAATTACAAGTTAGGATGTACTTCTTCTTTATAAGTTTATCCTTTAATGTTTAAACTTTACTTTTTATGCTCAATAGCTAAGTATTAAAGACCTCTAATTATACGTTCTTTTTCTTAGTTAATGGCGAGAAATAGAAGAACACGTTCCAACAACCAATATGATAGGAAATGTGATGATTGCCCTAATGAAATGCCTGGTGTGATGGAAGCAGGTACTAAAAACTTCATTACAGTACTTGCTCAGCTGTCTTGAGTTATGAATAATAACTTTAATCAGGTGTAATGTCTCCCTCCTCCAAGGAAAGAGCAAGTTTCCATAGAATCCTTCATGCGGAAAAGGCCTCGCATGTTTAGCGGGTCTTCTGATCCCCTCCTCACAGAACAATGGATTAACTTCATTGAAAAGATTTTCTCTGTCCTCCAGTGCTCGGAAGAAGAGAATGTTGTACTGGATGTCTATTGTTTTGATGGGGAAGTTGATCAGGGGTGGGAAATGATCAATAATACGAAGTCCCTAGAGGAAATTGATTCCATAGATTGGGAGGAATTCAAGAGGATGTTTTTCAACAAATATTTTCCTCAAACCCTCCTTCTCAAGATGGAAAGAGTGTTCCTTGGACTCAAACAGAATCAAGATGAGTCCATCGGGGCATATGAAGCAAAATTTACAAGGCTTTCAAGGTACACCTCTAGCTTTGTCATGAACACCGAATGCAAGGTGGATCGCTTCTTTATCTGACTAAAGCCGAGTCTACAAAAAGTTTAGGCAATTTGAGACTTCGACAGCTATGAGGAAATTGTCTGTTGTGACCTCAAGGTTGAAATGGATATTGAAGACTCTCAGTGGTCTCATGGGCCCAGTGACAAGAAGCGGAAGATGGAAAACAACATGAGTGGTCCATAAAAAAAATCCCATGATGGAAAGAATCCCAACTTTTCCCTCTGCAAAAATTATGGGAAGAAGGATCCTGGTAACTTTCTGAAGGGAACTAAGAATTGCTTCAAATGCGGAAAGTTTGGTCATCTAGCCAAGAAATTCCAAAGGGATATGAAAACCCCTACTAATGTTGAAGAAGAACAGAAGGTTTAGATCAACACTCAGCCTACAGTGTAGTGTTTTAACTGCAAGGAGATTGGGAATTATGCGAACAATTGCCCTAAGCCGAGGGTTGTCGGAGGCAATCAACAACAACCTCCAAGGAAACAAGGAAGGGCTTATTATATCACTACTACTGAGGTGGAGCCAGAAAAATATGTGGTGATTGGTACGCTTGTTATTCATTCATGAATAGTGAATATACTATTTGATTCTGGTTCTACGCATTCTTTCATATCTTGCAAGTTTAGTAGAACTATTCAAACACCACCCCAAAATTTGGAGGAAAAGTTATCTTTGAGAATAGAGAATGGGGAAATTATTGTATCCATGGTATATAACTCCTCCCCGATTAATGTTTGTGGACTAAACCTCCCATAAAATCTTGTCATATGTCCTTTAGTGGAGTTTGATGCTATCTTGGGCATGGATTGACCATCTTTGTACAAGGACAACATCAACTGCTGGGAAAGGAAGATTACTCTTCATATCCCGAAGCATCCTCTGATTCTTTACAAGTGAAAGGAGGAAGATGAGTCTCCTTTAGAATCTTCATCTCAAGTTTGGATATTTCTTCTTTATGAGCATGTATACCTAGCTCAAATGATTGAGACAAAGGAGAGAATCATGCTTGAAGACATGACCATCGTGAGGGATTACACTGATGTATTCCCTGAAGAGTTCCCTGGTCTTCCCCCTGACCTAGAGGTTGAGTTCTCAATTGAACTTATCCCTGGATCTCTGCCAATATCAAAGACACCTTACAGAATGGCCGCCGTAGATCTAGAAGAGCTAAAGAAGCAGTTATAGGAGAATATGGAGAAGGGTTTTATATGCCCGAGTGCTTCACCATGGGGTGCCCCAGTCCTCTTCGTCAAGAAGAAGGATGGATCAATGTGCCTCTGCATTGATTATCATGAGCTCAATAAAATCACTATAAAGAACAAGTATCCCCTTCCATGGATAGATGGCTTGTTCGATCAGCTTCATGGGGCCAGTTATTTCTCTAAGGTGGACCTTCTGTCGGGATATCACCAACTAAAGTTGAGGAAGGAAGATATTCCCAAGATTGCCTTTCGAACGAGGTATGAACACTATGAGTTAATAGTGATGCCCTTCAGACTCACTAATTCTCCAGAAATTTTCATGTATTTAATGAATAGAGTCTTTAGAGATTACCTCGACAAATTTGTGGTGGTATTTATTGATTATATTCTGATATAATCCAAGATAAAGGAGGAACATGAGGAGCATTTGGAAATGGTGTTAAAGACTTTGCGAAGGGAGAAATTGTATGAAAAGTATAGTAAATGTGAGTTCTGGATGAAGGAAGTATTATTATTGAGGCATTTTATCACTAGGAAAGGGATATCTATGGACCCTTACAAGACGAAGGAAATTGAAGAGTGGCTGATGCCAACTTCTGTAATGGAGATCCGCAACTTTTTAGGTATAGCTGGGTATTATCGACGATTCATGAAGAACTTTTCACGATTTTCAAACCCGATGACCAAGATGATACGGAAGGGAGTAAAGTTCATCTGGACATAAGAATATGAAGACTGTTTCAAGGAGTTAAAAAAGAGGCATATAACTGTGCCGGTACTCACACTCCCTTCAAGTAGAGAACTCTTTGTGGTGTATAGTGATGATTCTAAGAAAGGATTAGGATGTGTGCTAATGAAAAATGATAAAGTGATAGACTATTCCTCAAGGAAGCTGAAAATCCATGAGAAAAACTATCACACACATGATATGGAGTTAGCGGCTGTGATCTTTGCGTTGAAAATATGGCGGTATTATCTCTATGGGAAAAAATGTGAGATATATACTGACTACAAGAGTCTCAAATATATATTCACATAGAAAGTGCTTAATATGCACCATTGAAGATGGATAAATCTCATCAAGGATTATGACTGCTCAATCCACTACCATCCCAGTAAGGCAAACAAGGTGACAGATGCTCTAAGTAGAAAGGATCCTGCATCTTTATCAATAATGAGAATTGAAAAGGATCCTATCTTCTTAGATTTTCAAAGGATTGACATGGGAATCATTAAGGGAGGAACATCATCAATCCTTTATCAAATTATTTCTCAACTATCCCTCATGGAGATAATAAAGGTTACTCAAAGAAAGGATGTTGAAATTCAAAAAAGGGTGGAAGCTGTTAAAAGTGGGAAATTCTCCGATATCAAAATTGATGAGGAAGGAGTTGTAAGATTTGGGACACGATTATATGTAACATATGATCCAGAGATAATGAAGAAGCTATTGAATAATGCACATAACTAGACCTTATCTATCCACCCTGGGAGTACCAAAATGTACTGTGATCTCCAAGAACACTTCTGGTGGGATAACATGAAGAAGGAGATTAAAGAATATATATCAAGGTGTTTGGTGTGTCAGTAAGTTAATTCTGATCGAAAAAAGTCCAAAGGTATGATGAAAACATTGCCTATAACCATGTGGAAATAAGAAAATGTTACTATGGACTTTGTCACAGGTCTCCCGAAGACGTTGAAGAGAAATAATACGATTTGGGTTGTGGTTGACTGACTCACCAAGACATCCCATTTCATCACTATTCGGGAAGATCTCTTTCTTGAAAAAATTACAAAGTTATATGTGAAGTGGTGAGACTGTATGGTGTTCCACTATCAATTGTCTCTGACTGTGATTCAAGGTTCACATTCAAATTCTGGAGGAGCCTTAAACATTCTTTGTGTACTGAATTAAACTTCAGAATAACCTATCACCCCCAAACTGATGGCCAGTCTGAAAGAACTATTCAGACGATTGAAGATATGATTAGAGCCTGCTCTCTAGAATTCAAAGGTGGATGGGATCAGCATATCCCATTGGTTGAGTTCTCATACAACAATAGCTTCCACTCGAGTATTCAGATGGCTCTATATGAAGCTCTATATGGAAAGCGATGTAAAACTCTAACCTGTTGGGATGATGTTAGAGAAAGAAAGCTACTTGGACCCGATCTTATTCAAGAGATGACAGAGAAGGTTAAAGTCATCCAGAAACACATCAAAGCTGATCAAAGTCGGCAAAAGAGCTATGCTGACAGCCGTTGAGGGGACTTGGAGTTCAACGTTGGAGATAAATTCTTCCTTCGAATATCTCCATGGAAGAGAGTCATGCGATTTGGGAAGAAAGGGAAGCTAAGCCCAAGGTATATTGGCACCTTTGAGATCCTTGACCGCATAGGATCCGTGGCCTATCAACTTGCACTTCCACCGAATATGGCTCGAGTTCGTGATGTATTCCACATATCACTCTTGAGGAAGTACATACTTGATCCCTCACATGTACTAAACTCAGAGGTGGTGCAGCTGGAGGATGATCTCTCCTATGAGGAGTAGACAATAAAGATTCTGGATCGGAGAGATAAGGTTCTACGCAACAAGACAACCCATCTTGTCAAAGTGTTGTGGAGGAACCATAAGTTTGAGGAAGCAACATGATAATTGGAGGAAGCAATGAAAGAAAAGTACCCGCACCTTTTTTTTTCTTAGTATGTAAAATGAAATTTCAAGTGCGAAATTTCATAAGGGGGGAAGAATGTAATGACCCAAAGTTTTTCAATGTAAATTCCCTTCTTATATTTATGTCATAAAATCACATGAAAGCACAACAAAATAAACTACTAAGTGATAAGTTACCTTTAAACATAATATTTTTACTTCTGTGTTTGGAATTTCGAAAATCCGGCATACATGGTTGTGTTCAAGATGTTTTTTGGAGTCTAATAAAACAAAAATAATTTTTTTGTGAATAGTAACCTAACCTAATGAATAGTTACATACCCTTATAAATAGTGATATACCCTAATGAATAGTAATCTCTCCTATGGTGGTATAAAAATAATATTCAAGTTCGAAGTACTATATACCTATATTTTAGAATGAGTTAATGAATGTTTTAAAACTGTTTTTAATAATATATTATTATTTTAATTAAATATTAAAATAATCATATTTAGAAAATTATTTTTGAAAAATGGACTTCAATTTTGGATTCTACACGTTAAAAAATGGTTAGGGTGAATTTTTGGGATTTTTTCTGAAATACTTGAATTTTTGATGAATAGTAGAATCCGATAATTTACAATAAATGCTAAATAATGGATTAATTGAGTCATCAATGATTCTCTGATGATGTAAGCCCACTTGGTTCGAATTCACATGACCCATTTACTATTATTAGTCATGGAATACTTACTATTCCTTATCTTGGGAATAAATAATAAATTAATGATTATAATATCATGAAATCCCTCCTCTCCTCCACTATAAAAACCCCCCCTTCACTCCCTCTTCTCTTCACTACTCTCAAGCTCCAAGACTTCTCTAAATTCAGCCCAAAACTCTCACCAAGGTCCTACCCCATGTACAAAAGCTCTCAGACTCATAAAAATACCAAAACCTCTCCCCTTAAGATGTTCTCAAAGGAGGAAGTATCAAGAGGTAAATTCCTCTTCCCAAATTTCTTCTTTTCTTTTAAGTTCTTTTCTTTTTAATTTCTTTCATCACCTCCATTAACCATAATAGTATGATAAATCCTGTAACATACATTTACTGGAATTTCTTCATGCTAGTGGTATATTTCATTATATTATCCCTTTCCTCACCCTTCTATTTGAAATAAATGAAAGCATCGTTTGAGATGTGCTAATTTAGCACATTCAAGGACAACAATTTAACAATTTCTATTATTATCTTTAATTCTGGTCAGGAAACCATTTGTGTAATGGTTGAACCAGATTATTATATATTTAATATATCCTATTTTTGGTTCTATAATCCTTTGGTTCAAATGGAATTAAGTTTTAAATCAAGACACATTCTTTGTAATCAAACCCACCGAATAACAAAAACGGTTATCACTAAGGTTATATATGTAATAATTCAACATCACTATCAGTAACTTAATTAAAACTAAAACCATGTAATCTCCTGGATATTAACTAAAGAATATAACTTTAATTCTGGACAACCACTTTCAACTTTCATATAATCCAAACTTGACTATAAGTTAACCGATCTTTTAAATCCAAGTAAACAAACGAGCCCGAACAATGAAATTGAACCTTATAACTAATCAAAAAGAATTTGAATGAAATAAAAAGGATTATAATAAATCAATTACATATAGAAGAGTTTATGTAATTATGAATAAATAATCCTTATTTGTTTATTCAGGTCATTAATAACAAGTGGAGAACACCACCGGATTTGAGGTAAGGGATCCTCTCCTTTTCTCTCTTAATCAAGATTATCCTCTATACTATGCCTTTATATGTGTACTAGAAAATGATGGGGTATGTTTAAGAACCTCCCCCATACTTCTTTATAGATTTATAAGTGACTAGAAACCCCATTTCTCTCTCATCAATCCCTCTTGGTCACACCCGACACCATGCCGATAAAATCGTAATGAATTCTACCCGAACCTTCTTTGTTCTTTCTGGTTGCCTTAGCTTTCTTTCAAAATGGTGTTATCTTATCTATATTTGTGAGTGTTATGACTTTTGGATAGTTGTACAAGATTATTATATCAAGACCCTTTCATCACATTCTTTCGGGGATATACATGATTTTGAAATATTCCCTCTATAGAACTTTCCGATAAGCCAAACTGTTTTAAGGGGACTTCCCAAATTTTTACCCAAATTTCAAGTGCACTCTATCCTATGTTTTAAAACACCATTTCATTTATAAAATCATTATTTTTATTATGAAAAAATTCTTGGTTAAATTGTGGTTTTATATAAAAGAATTTCCTCTTTTCTATTTGAAAATCTCTAGAGTGTTTTCCTTAAAACTGCACAAAAATGTTTTAATGCTAATGTTTGTAAAAATAAATTTTTTATATGTGGTCAATTATATTTGACACCACTTACCATGTTATATGCCTATTTTACCCTATGAATGTCCATGTATGTTGTAATCCCATCATTTCATGGACACTTTCATGATACACCCATTGGATATGTTTTATGTCATGATTGTGGTACCCAATTCTTTCCATGGGTACCCTTATGTTTGTGTATGTTTGATTATGTATGGTTTTATATGTGGTAAGAATATTTTTATGGAAAGAATATTCCTGAAAATGTTGATATTGGTGCTCCCATATAGCGCTCCAATGCATTAGGTAAGGATAAGTCTCATGAGATGTGATGTGAAACGGGATTGGCGGTTATCCTTGACCCGTAATGAAATGGGAAATGAGATTGGCGGTTAGCCTTGACCTGTACTAAAGATATGATTTATGATTTTACAAATTTATATGATTCCATGTTTATAATATCCCATGATTATATTAAATTATTTCATAAGTTTCATGCTTTGGATATCATTATGTCATGCCCATTAACTTATGTGCTTGAGATGTATCCTTATATTCAGTCCCTTACTGGGAATTTTTAGCTCATCCCTTTGTTCATGTGTTCCCCAGGGTACCCTATGTAGATGTAAGGGCTAAAAGAAAGTTAGGAGCTCATTATGGAGATTAAATAAAGAAGTGTTTTTTTATCCCCATGTTTTATGTTATATGTACCTAGTCTTCCAAGACACCAGACTTAACGATCCTTGGCTTGTACTATGATGATTAATTATGCTTAAAATAATGAAATGTTATATATAAAAGGCTTGGGTTTCTATACACAACCTTCGTGTTAGCATCATAAGAAACAGGTAACAATTTATTCATCTTCAATTCAATGAATAAAACCATGAAAAATCCCCCTTCCTTAGGAATCGTTGGAGTCCTCGTGGTGGTGGAAGAAAAATCCATGCTTTGATGAAGCCGTCGACATTCATCATTCCAAGTTAGATCCCTCCGACGTTGCTTTCTAAGCTCCCGTTCCTCATTGGTGGAAGACGCCGCAACACTTCGTCATAGGTTCATCTCTTCTGTGAAAAAATCCCACGCCTGAGCTTCAATTAAATATAACGAAGAAACAAATGAGTTGCACAACATTAATGTGGTTCATTTATGAACCGAATTTAATATTCCAATGTCGACATTACAAAAACAAAGATTCAAGCCATTAAATAGCCTGACACATAGCGGTCCTGCCACTTCTACTCAACCGCTAGAGAAAAATAAAATAACAATTGTATGTTATTTTATTATTCTTTTAAAAGTAAGAAAAACTATCTTTTTCTCCTGACCCACTACGGTCGAAGTTAAGCCTACCTTAAGAAAATCAAAGCACTGCAGATTCAACAATTCCCTTAGATTTCAATTCCAATCACCGGTTCAAAAGTTAGAAAACGCCACTCACATGTTTACTGAATGTACCTTAAAAAAAGTTCAAAATTCTGTTCCGGGAACACTGGGACTCGGAATCATGCGCTGTCAATTTTCATTGACTCCTAATAATCCCAAATAATTTTTAAAACATTTATATGAATTTTTTGGGTCTTTACAAAATTCTAAAAATAGTATTGTTAAGAATAAACTTTGTGATAATATTAATTTGTAAGATCATTGATACCCATTTAATATTTTTAAATATTGGACAAACAAGAATATTTATTTGAGGTAAGATGTGTAATTATGACCCAATATACTTTAATGAGTTACCCAATTCTCATTATAGAAAGAATTTTCATCCCATAAAAATGGTTCAATAATCAGAAAACAACTTTGAAAAAACTATGATATATTAATATATTATGATGAAGCTTTTATCCACAAATGGGAAAACTAGCTATTAATGTTGTTGGTATATGAAAATAGATAAATTGAAGATCAACATTAAATCCTCAAGTGAATAGTAAAGGTAAATGAAAAAATTATGTGAGTTTAATACATCTTTATAGTGGAAATAAGTTATATAACCCAAAACAAAAAGATTTTAAACATGATTCTAAACCTCAACATATTGAAGAAACTTCCAAAATAATTTCACATGACATAGATCCTCTTTGATAAATAATAAAAACTATTGAACCTCAAAAAATTCAAAAACTTTTTAAAGAAGAAAAATCAATATAAAAAAACTTTTTTGATAGTGGTAAGAAAAATTAGAGAAAATTTATATTTCCTTATGTCTCTTATAATAGTTCTTGAAATGATCAAGAAGGGAGAAAACCTCCACTGCCTTACCCAAGTGGAATTCCACTAGTGAGAAAGGGTGTTGAAAGCAATTTGGGCAAGGAATATTTTTAAAGAAATATATTTTCATTAATGGAAAATCAATTAAATTAGAGTGAAAATGTTGTACAACATGTTGGGAGTTGGAAATAAAGGATGTTATGATAAAATTTAGAGCCTCCATAAATTTGATTCCTTATACAGTTTACCCAAATTTATATATATGAGAGATAAAACATGTTGGAATTATCATTTGATAAGCCAACTAGAGTATATCCAAACCTACTAGTATCATAGAGGAAGGTGTGGAACACGCATGGGATGTGATTTTACCTATTGATTTATATGTCTTAAGTTCGTCAGATTATATATTTAGTATACATGCACCTATTATTCTTAGAATTACCTTTATGAAAACATCCAAGGAAATCAATAATTTTAACAAAGGAGAAATTTCACTTGAATTTGGAGAAGTAGTTCAATTTAACAACTTTAATTACATAAAATACCCAATATATGATGATTCAAATCCACAATTGAATATTATTGATTGATTTTGAACTATGTTATTAAATGATATCATAAGTGATAATCTACTAATTAATAATACTTAAAATGACCTTTTTATGACTAAATGGATGTAAATGAGAGTGAAAATATTGTACAAGAAGATAATTTGAATGTTGAAACTCATGCATGTGATAATTCTATAAGTTTTATTATTATTCATATTTCTTTAAAAAAACTAATAATTTTGAGTTTGATGAACCTGATTTCTTTTTTATTAGGGAAAATTATAAGTTCAATTTTCAAAACATTTAAAAAATATTAAAACTAAAAAACATTCTGGTAAAAATAATATCTTGCATATTCTTTTGAATGTTGAAATATGTATGGAAATAACTCTTATAGACCTATTAATGAATATATTGTTTCTAATTATGTAAATTTAAAATCTTCTTATTCTAAGAATTAATTATTAGCCGAATTTGATATGAATGATTTATTTAAACCTTCATTTTTAGTTGATGATTCCCCAATAGAGTTGTATATGAAAACCTTTCCTGAGAACCACATATATTCTTTATTATATGTGGATGATTATTTTACCATTATTTTTTCTAAAAATATGTTAACAGACATGAAAAATCAACATTTATTTCTTCATAGAGAATATAAGACACCAATAGGATGGTCCATATAATAGTTGACAATAAATATTAATTTATATTATATGCATTGGATTTTTTAGAGGAAAATAAAAAAATATATTATAAAATATAAAATAATATTAAATCCAACATTGTTAGAAGCTATTAATAATAAGTCACTACCTTGATTGTTGATATATCATTTTCCCAATTTCAGAAAGGTAATGGGTGTGTCCTATACAAATTTTTCTTAAAAAAATGCACTTAAAATTTTCAAATAAATTATTCATAGAACCATTTCTTGTTAAAAATAACAGTTAATGGAGGGTGTGTTATGACTATAGAAAACATAACTGAGTGACTAGGATAGATCACTTCACACAGATTTCATGACCATGCTATTTAATTTTTTTTATGAAAACCCCACTACTGTTTTATGGATGGATTTTTTGGTCCCCTACAAATTCATATTTCACTTGAAGATCTATATAAAACTATATCAACATTCCCATTCTAAGATATTTATTATATAATAATTTCCTTGGGTTTTCTATAATTACCTAGGTACTTTTCAAATATTTATTACGAGTAGAGTTTCTTTATTTTTATAGGGTTGTGTGGATGTTTTATGGATTAGAATATAGTTTATGGATCATATTTAGAGATTATATTATAATTTTGGATTTTTTTTCGTTCAAAATATTTTGATAAAAATAATTTTATCAACATTGAAAAATGTTATTTTATGGTAGAAAAAAGAATTATACTTGGTCATTCCATAATATGGATTTCTAGTTTATCAATCCATGGTTTATTTAATTATATCACATTCACACCCAAAAATAGTGGGTAAAGTGAAATATTTTCATATACATGTGGTTTTTTTCTATTACCTTGACCTATAGCTGCCACCTAAAACTAACAATGGCTATAGCCCTTCACCCACCATTGATTTAGGGAATTGATGTTCCTTTAATATCTAATAAATTGATCTCTCACTTAATCACCTTCATTGAACCCAACATCCCCCAGATTTTCCCACACATTATTCTTATCCAAAAGTTTTAAGGTCTTTCCGTTGGATTCCAGATGGATTCACTCTTACCTCTAGAGTTTATAGAGGCCTTGCCTATTTTTTACATCACTTTAGTACCGATTTTAATAAATAACATATCCTCTATCAAATATTTTGATAGATTTTTCATTTAATCATGGGGGTTTAGGTAGTGTATAAGGCCCCATCGTTATACATTTAATAATCTAAAATTAAGTTAACAATTCACATTGAGGATATATTCAGGTTTAGAGATTTAGAGAATTAAGTAATAACTTATACATAAAATTTTAATATTACAAGTAGAAACTTATACTCACTATCTATTTTTTTCATAAAACAAAAACTCTTAAAAAAAGAAACATGTCTAGTTCCATGTTTTAGACATAATTACTTTTCCCTAATCCCATCCTTGACCCTGTTCATGTTTATGTCCTATGAAAACCTGTTCAAAACTTGAGATGAGCATAAAAGATCAGTAAGGGATACATAAAGAAGTAAAATTGTTATTTTTTCAAAACAACATGTAAACCATGAATACTTCATCATAATGCAACACTTTTCACCTAAAAGAAGTATAAAAAACACTTCACTAAAAATAAGCTCATTAATTACCCTTTTTGTAACCAAAATATTATTATAAAGACCATAGAAAATAATCTATATCATATAAAGGTAACTTGGGACATAAACATACTTAAATGAAATAACCATGCAGTCGACTTCCACACATATATCTAAATGGAATAGCCATATAGTCGACTTCAATACCCAATGCATTGGAGGTTATAACATAACCACCTGTCCTTGGATTATCATGGAACCACCCATCATTTGATTTATCATGTAACTAACCATCATTTTTTATCAAGTAACCACCTGTAAAATGTAAAATTATCATTATATAATCAAAAAACATAAAATATTTCAAATATCAATATTTCACTAATAACATTTAATTTTCAATCACAAAAAATAATTTCAAGATATTGAAATACTCAATCTATTTCAAAAACCATTTTCAATGCCAAAAAAAATTAAAAAATGGAATAAGGTATTTCTTTTCCTTTTAAAAATATTTAAGGATTATAGAGGAAGAGAAATATCAAATAATGCTCGCGACAACAGAAAGGTCATTGTTGCCGCATATGTTAAAAAAATTCCTTTTTTCCATTTAGTAAAATTATTTGTAGAAAATGATTACCTTTGAATGAAAATAAAAGTAAAAGGGGTTTATTATAAACCTTGTAAAACAAGGAGGTGTATATTATCAAAACACGCCTCAATGAAAGGAGATTGAGACGAAGTCCCTTACATAGATCATATAAATGATGTTTGAATTTATCAATAATTTGATTATGTGTAGACATAGTATATCCAAAAAAATGGAAGTGGAAATTAAACCATAAATAAGTAAACTAATTTTCACACATAATCTTGGTATAATATAATGAACAATGTATGCGTAAAACCCAATGAGTTGAAATTGAATTTAGAGATTCCCTTACAAAAATTCGGCTGCCTAACAACGTCACTTAAAATTTTAGAAAATGAGTTGAAGAGATAAAAAAGGGTCTCTAATCACTGTGAAATTAAATTTACAATAATAAGGATATATAAGAACATATCCCAACATAATAAAATGGAAATCAAAGACATAACATAAAAGAAGTCTTTAAAAGAGGAGGGTGAAAGGTTCCCTTACATTGTGTCTGACATGACTTATTTGTTATTTAATTTTATGAATAATAAACTTATATTAATTTATACTTTATTCTGAACAGTTTTAAAGTTTATTATTCCCTTTATATCTCTTATTACCAAATTATAAAAATTACATAATTAATAAAGTTAATATAAGTCATTTTTTCGATATTCGGTACATGATTCGAAAATGATCTTGTTATAATGACAAATTTTCCATGTGGTAAAAAGTCCATTATATATAGAATATTATTCATATAAAAATAATATATATGAATTATATATGTATTTATAATATTCCATATTATTTGGATATAGGAAATGAAATTCACTATTCATACAGATGGTAAGTCATATGTACGCATGAGCGCTACTTTCATTTATATTTCATATTTAATGGAATGAAAACATAATGATACATAGCTATATTATAATTAGAGTATAATATAATATTTTATATATGTTACATAAGACCATTAACTCCATCCTCTATACATTCCATGTCTTCCATGAACGAGTCATATCACTTGGAGGGGGTGGTAGTCCGTGTTTCCTAAAATTAAATTATCATGTTTACACTACATAAAAAGAATAAAGTTATGTTGTAAATGAAAATTACAAAATAATTAATACAATATAAACATAATATATTTCATATAAATATAGTTCCATCAAAATGGCCACCATGAGAGGCGATATGAGATAATTGAACAATCATCATTTCGTGAGACAGTAGTCCACAATCCACAGAAACAGTATGTTCTAAATCCATTATATGGAGGTATGTGTAAGTGTAGTTTAAATAATTATCATAAAAAAATCCTGGTATATTGAGGATACTGGTGTTTTTATGATATCCGTGAATAATAATAGAATAGTGGGTGAATAAGTCGAATATTGGAAAGGAACTTTAGAGAAGACGCTTCTTCTTAAAATGAGTAACTCCCTTTGATTTGAGCCAAAAGGATTTTTTGAATTTTTTTCTGCCTAAGGTAAGGATTCTAGGAGGAATATTGAGATTTTTTGAGCTTATTATAGTAGAATTTGGATGAGACAAGGGGCTTTAGTGGAGTGAGTAAGGGGTTAGAGGTGGTGTCCTTTTATAAGAGGGAGGAGGGGTACTTTAGGAATGTCTTGAAATATTATTTTATTATAAACTGAATTTAGATTTTCAAAAGGTCCAAAACACATTTAATTCGAAGATTAGATAATTAGTGTTCTAAATAATCTCAACTAATAGGTTTGAGACATGTTTTGGTTTCAAATTTAACGTTATCATTTAGAATTAACCCTTAGTTAACTAGTTTAACTATCACCATGTCTACATGTATATTCATACTATATGGTTAATATAGTTACTATAAAATGATAATATAACCTAAATTAGTTCATTAATAAAATTTAAAACATTATATAAGTCATTTTTACAAATAGTAGATTTTTAAGACTGTTATATCATTTAATAAAGTATTATTTGTTTTAAAATATCATTTATATCAATTTTTATACTATTAATATAATGACTTTTTAAAAAATTCATAAAAACTTTATCTTTCATATCAATTATCATAAATTAAAAGAAAACAAGTGATAATAATACTTAAAATTCGTTTATGGCATAAAAAGTTTCAAAACAAATTTATTTTAATTTTTATAATCTCATTTATTTAAAACATTCATTAATTAGGTAATCACTACATCACCATTGTGTCATAAATATATTTATTTATTTGATATATAAAAATTATAAATAAAATAAAATGATATAGGATATATATTTATATTTATAATTACTATTTATTTTTGAATTAATAACTTTTATAACACCATATAAAAATTGTTTTAGTAAAAGAAATATGTCTAAGTTATATTTTAGTTAACTTTAAATTACAAGTAATTGAATGTCATCTTCACAAAAAAGTTCCCCCATGGGGTCCTAAAATCGACCCATGGATGAACATGTTCAAAAAAATCTAATAAAATAGGGTTAGGACATGTGTTAGGGTAATTTAATATTATTATAATATTATTTGTTTACCCTTATTTACCGGATTAACCCTTTAACCATGGTAAATAAAATATTTATTGAAGTTACTATTCATAATGTCTAAAAATAAAATTTACCCATTTAAACAATTTGGACCTCCTGATTTAAAATATTGAATCTATTTTTCTAAATTCAAAACATAGAAGTTGCAGAAATTAAATTAAAATTAACTCCTATTGTCAAAACCAAAGAGTGTTTTTAAGAAGTAAAAACTACCAAAAGATTTACATGCGTTCATGTCCAATTTAAAAGTGAAATTACTTACAATGAAAAAAATTGGATTAAATGATAAAAATATAATCCAATTACACTTTAAAACCAATTAAAGTAAAATATAACTATTTAAATAAATTAGATTAAAATGCAGTATTTTCACTATTCATTAAAAATAAAGAACATTAGCAGAAAAATACAAAAATTTCATCCAAAGTAAATTTTGATATTCCTTTTCTAAATAAGAATTTTATTTTGTCAAATAAAATATATATAAGTGTCAAAAATAAATTTAAAAATTTTTTTCCATCAAAAGGTGGTAAAACTGCATTTTTAGAAAAATACATCTTTTATCCAAAAAAATGAATTTATTCTTATATCATATCTAGAAAAAATATAATATGAATTTAAAAAATCACATTGAATATATATCATATATTTTAAATCTATAAAGAGTGATATGAAAACACAATTATTACCTTTTAAATAAGTTTTCATAAAAACACATCCATTATATTCAATTGTTATTTATTTATATTTTTAATAAATTTGGTAATCAATGAATCATCATTTAATCATGTGTAAACTATATTTCATGATTTATTTGATATTATTCATTCTTTTAATTTCAAAGGATATGCGTTAATGTTGTGTGCAATCTAATATTTCAAAGAATCCCATTGTTCTGTGTCGAGTACTCTATTAGAAAAAGTGTCTCCTTTAACTTAAAATTTATATCTTATTCATAAGTATTAATAGAAGTCAAAAAGTAATATTCTATAAATACCTAGGTCATTACACCCTTCCCTCATTTTGGAAATTGCGTCCTTGACATTTTAATATTGGGCTCAGAAACTTAATTGAAAGTCTCACATCAGAAAAAGAATCAATAAAACTATCACTTTAAAAGAAATAAAGAGAAGTGTAAAGGTCACCCAAGATAACCTATAATAGGATTACATGTTGGAAAACATGTATATGGAAGGGAAACTAAGAATCAAGTTCTGATGGAGAGTGATAGAAAACATGATCATGAGAAAGTTAACCATCGAAAAACTACAAACCTGTGATTGGTTAAATGGTCAATGATTCCCCAGTAGGAAAAGTAAATGAACAATGTTTTTTTTGTTTTATGTTCCCTTTCATAAATTTGGTGAATTTATTTATGAGATTGACTAAGAACATAAGGAAATATACTTAATTTTCAAGTAGAGTTTCATCATTTAATAAGTTTCTACCCAAAACTCATCTTTTCTCCAAAGAATGAGTATTTCAGGATGACTTGGTCACACCTAAAGCGCTTGAATCAAATTCTAGAGAATAAAATGATCCACAAAAGTTTAACCATATATTTCTTCTATCATTAGAAATTAACTAAAACAAAAATGGTTACTATAAGATCAGATAATCCCTAAAAGGATAATCTTT
This sequence comes from Viscum album, assembly GCA_963277665.1. NCBI lineage: Eukaryota > Viridiplantae > Streptophyta > Magnoliopsida > Santalales > Viscaceae > Viscum > Viscum album. Next base: position 1,287,050,354 of record OY728141.1, read on the forward strand.
TATAAAAAGAAATACTAATTTTAATCTCTAAAATTGAACAAAATAATACCCAAAGTTCAACAAAGACCATTAAATACACAATTTTCCTTAAAAATTATTCATAATAATCTAAACTAAGTTTGAAATCCAAAATTAAGAAGGATTTTATCACATAGTCTTCCACAAATGTTTAACATTTATCTCCAAATAACATCAGGTTTTGTTAAAGTCTCTTACTGAAAATTAATTAACCAAATCACATATACTCTATGACAGGTTAATCATTTCCATAAATAAAAAAATCACTATATGTTCACAATAAAAACATAGATTCTTTCAAAATAAAATTCCAACATTTATCCTTAATTGAAATACAAAATTGTTCTATTATCCTTAGGAATATAGTGTTCCCAAAAGAGAAAAAATCTTCTAAAATAACTTTTATCACTTAATCACCAAATCATTTTCCTATACTAAGGATATCCATTTGATAAAACATCAGATCCCAGATCAACTTATTCTTGATCAATAAAATCATTTAACTAGAAATAATAATTCATACTAACATGGGACTTCACATTGGCCAGTGGTAGGTGATGCACCCTTGTTGCCCTTTGGTTATGGGTTCGATTCCCTTGGCCTTGCCAGGCGCGATGGTTTTTCACCCATCCTACGAGTTTCCGTTTTTCTAAAAGCATATCATTTTTATAACATTCTAAAAAATAAGATAATCTTCTCAAAAATAACCATAACCTATTTTATCCTCATAGTTTATCTAATACCTTTCATTTTGCATCCCAAAAATAATAACATTGAATCTCCTCAAAAAAAAAAGATCATATGAACCACTATGTTTATCCATTATGTCCACACAATAAAAGATAATTATTCATTGAATAAAATTTTAACATATCAAACATCAAGGTTACACATACTAAAAAAATTCTTCCAAAGCAATCACATCATCAAAAGAGCCTTAATGCTTTTAAGCATTTCATAATCCTAAAATATACTATAACTATTAAATCCCTTATAGGTAGAATTATTACTCATTCAATGTATTTCATGATCCATTAACCATTCATTTTCAACTTATTCTATAATACTTAATTCCTACAAACAAAATCATGAATCATATCCTAAGATTCAATATTGTCAAAACATCCGTTGAAAAATAATCCATACATTACATTGGTCCTTTTATGTTTCCTCATCCTCAATAGGAATAGAATTATGTATTGGTAAACATATATTTTTACGGTCCTTCTGATCCCATTCCCGAACCTTCTTCATAGGACATCTATTTGTATAATGACCATTAACACAACATTTAAAACTTCCAATTGATCCCATAGAAATGACTTATTTCTCTTTCCAAGAGTCAACTAGATGCTTCCTTTTTCCATGGTAGGTTCTTGCTTTGTTACCTTCATTACAACATCTATAGAATCTTCTCATCCCCGTGATTCATTTTCTTATGTGTTTATTTCCACATCCTTTACATATATGTTTTTGAATATACATAACTTTATGATTATTACCTGAACTTCCATAGGGATTTGTTTCTTGCATATATGATGCCGTATAAAAATCACCAAGGTTTAGGAGGTCAATCATGAATCCTGATAGTTGGTTGAGAATAACCACAAGAATTCTCATTTCAGCTCCCATTTTATTTGGTTTCTTATTTATAGAATTGTAATAGTTTTATTCACATCCATTATTACTTTGGTGCCTCTTAGATCCAACCATTTACTAAAACCAAAAAGGTTAGTGTGAGTATATCAATAAAATCATCATATACTGTCTTATGAGGAGGGTAAATACTAATATATACTTATTCATGTTATCTTAAGCTCACACAATTTATCTAAAATAACTATGACTATTTATAATATTCTAAACATTATGGTTATGTCACTTATGCTTAAATAACACCATAACCTCTAAAGTTATCTAAACTGACCTCTAATACCAACTGTAAGGCCCCAAACTTAAACATTAGATAATCTTCAATTATGTTAATAATTCACGTTGAGGATCTTTTCAGGATTATAAATTTAGAGAATTAGGGCATAACTTATACATAACAACTTGAATATTACAAGTAGACACTTCTACTCACTATCCATTTTTTTTCATAAAAAAAACTCTTAAAAAAAGAAACATGTCTAGTTCCATGTTTTAGAAAACATGACTTTTCCTTGATCCCATCCTTGACCCTATTTATCTTTAAGTCCTGTGAAAACATTTCAAAACATGGGATGAGCATAAAAAGCACAATAAGGGATACATAAAGAGGGAAAAATATTAGTTTTTTTAAAACAACATTTAAACCATGAATACTTTATCATAAAGTAATACTTTTCACCTTAAAGAAGTAGCGAAAACACTTCACTGAATATAAGCTAATCGCTTACCCTTTTTGTAGCCAAAATATTACCATAAATTCCATAGAAAACAACGTATAGCATATAAAGGTAACCTAGGATGTAAACATACTTAAATGGAATAACCATACGGTCTACTTCCACACATATCACTAAATTAAATAGCAATACGACCGAATTTCATACCGAATTCATTGGAGGTCATAACCTAAGAACCCGTACTTAGTTTATTACAGATCCACTCGTTATTTGTTTTATCACATGACCACCCATCATTGGTTTATCATGTAACAACCCATCAAATTTCCAATTACCATTATATAATCAAAACACATAAAATATTTCAAATATCAACATTTCACTAATAACATTTCATTTGTAATCACAAGAAATAATTTCAAGATACTAAAATAATAAATCTATTTCAAAAACCATTTTCAGTACCAAAACAAATAGAAAGGTAATAACGGATTTCCTTTCCTTGTTAAAAATATTAAGGCTTATAGAGGAAGCTAAATATCAAATAATGTTTGTAGCATCGAAAAGGTTATTATCACCGCATACATTAAAAACATTCCTTTTTTAATTTAGTAAAACTCTTCATAGAAAAAGATTCTATTTAAATGAAAGTAAAAGTCAACGGATTTAATTATACAACATATAAAATAAAATGGTTTATATTATCAAAACATGCCTTAATGAAAGGAGATTGAGACGGAGTCCCTTACAAAGATCGTATAAATGACATAAGAATTTATCAATAAGTTGATTATGAGTAGAAATAGTATACCCACAAAAAATGGAAGTGGAAATTACAAAATTAATAAATAAACTGATATTTCACACATAATCTTAGAATAATATAATCAACGAAGTATATGTAAAACCCAATGATTGGAAATTGAGTTTAGAAATTCCACTACAAAAATTTGGCAGCCTAATGGCCTCACTTAAAAATTAAAAAAAGGAGTTGATGAGATAAAAAAGGGTCTCTCATCACTTGGACATTAAATGTAAAACAATAAGGATATATAATAACATATCCCAACATAATAAAATCTAAATTAAAATACATAACATAAAAGAATTCTTTAAAAGAGTAGGGTGAAAGATTCCCTTACCTCGTGTCCAACTTGAATCATTCGTTATTTAATTTACTAAGTAATAAACTTAAGTTAATTTATACTTTCCTAAGAACATTTTTCAAGTTTATTATTCCATTTATATTACTTATTACCACGTTATAAAAATTACAGAATTATTTAAGTTAATATCGGTCGTTTTGTTGATATTGGGTACTTGAGTCAAAAATGACATTGTTATAATTACAATTTTTACATGTGGTCAAAATCCCATTATCTTCAGAATATTATTCAAACACACACACACACATATATATATATCATATATATCCATTATATAAGTATTTATAAAATTCCATAACATTTAGATATATGAAATGAAATGCATCGTTCATGGAGATGGTAAGCCATATGTACGCATGAACGCTACTTTCATTTCTATTTATTATTTAATGTAATGAACAATTAGTGATACATAGGTATATTATAATTTCAGTATAATATCATATTTTATATATTTTATATAATTTAATTAACTCCATATTTTATACATTCCATGTACGGAATGAATGAGTCATATCTCTTTGAGGGGGCGGTAGTCCGCGCTTCCTTAAATAAAATTATCATGTTTACACATCATGAAAAGAATAAAGGTATGCTGTAAATAAAAACTATAGAATAATAAATACAATAAAAACATAAATTATATCATATAAATATAGTTCCATCATAATGGCCACCATGAGAGGTGGTAGGAGATATTTGAACAATTAATATTTCGTGAGGCAGTTGTTCACCGTTCACAGAAACAGTATATTCTAAATTCATTTGTTGGAGGTGTGTGTAAGTGTAGTTTGAATCCTTTTCATAAAAACATCCTAGTATATTGAGTATAATGTGGGTTTTATTTAATCAAATAATAATAATAGAATAGGGAGTGAAGAAGTAGAATATTGGAAATGAACTTTAGAGAAGACGCTACCCCTTAAAATGGGTAACTCCCTTTGATTTTAGCCAAAAGGATTTCTTGAATTGCCTTCTGCATAAGTTAAGGATTCTAGGAGGAAGATGAGGATGTTGGGAGATTACTGTATCAGATTTTGGATGATCCAAGGGGCTTGAGAGGTGTGAGTGATGGGATAGAGGTGGTGGCTTTTTATAATAGGGAGGATGGGTACATTAGGAATGTCTTGAAAGATTATTATATTATAAACTAAATTTTCAGTTTTAAAATGGTTGAAAACTCATTTAATATGAAGGTAATATGATGATTGTTTGAAATACTCTCAGAAAAATAGGTTTTAGAAAAGTTTTGGTTTCAAATTTAACCTTATCATTTAGCTTTAACCCTTAGTAAACTAATTTAACTATTACTAGCTCTTCTTCCATATTTCTACTATATGGTTAATATAGTTACCATAAAATGTAAATAGAACCTAAAATGGTTCATTAATGAAATTTACAACATTATCTATGTATTTTGGCCAAATATTATATTTTTAGGACTATTATATCATTTAATAAAATATTATTTGTTTTAAAAACTCATTTATGTCAATTTTATACTATTCATATCATGACTTTTTTAAAAACCCATAAAAACTTGATTATTTTTAAAAAACTTAATAAATTAAAATATATCAAGTTATAATAATACTTAAAATTCAAGGATGTCAGAAATATTTTCAAAATAAATTTATCTAAATTTTTATAATCTCATTTTTTTAAACATTCATTAATCAGGTAATCAATACATCACCATTGTGTCATAAATATATTTATTTATTTGATGTCTAAATATTATAAATAAAACACCATGATGTAGTAAATTTATTTATATTTTTAATTACAATTTATATTTGAAAAAATATATTTTATAACCCCATATCAAAATTGTTTTAGTAAAATAAATATGTTCATGTTATATTTTCCTTAACTTTAAATTAAAAGTAATTAAATGTCATTTTCACACACAAGTGCCCCCTTTGGATCCTAAAATCGACCTAAAGATTCCCATGGTCAGAAATATCTCATAAAATAGGTTTAGAAAATTTGTTAGGGTAATTTAATATTATCATAATATTATTTGTTACCCTTATTTACCATATTTACCCTTTAACCATGGTAAATAAAATATTTACTGAAGTTACTATTCATAATGTTCAAAAATAAAAGTTGCCTATTTAAAAAATTTGGACTTAATGATTCCAAATATGGAATCTATTTTTTCAAATTCAAAACACAAAAGTTTCAGAAATTAATTTAAAATTAATTTCTCTTGTCAAAACCAATTAAGAAGTAAAAACTACCAAAAGATTGACATGTGTTTATGTCCAATTTCACAGTTAAATAACATTAAATGACCAAAATTTGATTAAATGATAATAATATAATCCAATTAAAATTTAAAACCAATTAAAAGTAAAATCTAACAATATAGATAAATTAGATTAAAATGCAGTTTTGAATTAAAATGCAGTATGTTTTACTGTTCATTAAAAAAATGAACTTTAGCATAAAAATACCAAAATTTCATCCAAAGTAAATTTTGATGTTATGATTCTAAATAAGAAGTTTATTTTGTTAAATAAAACATATAAATTTGTCAAAAAATATATTTAAAAAGGCTTTTCCATAAAAGGCGGTAATACTGCATTTTTAAAAAATACTTCTTTTATCCGAAAAATTGAATTTATTCTTATATCATATCTCAAAAAAAGAAGAATTTAAATAATTACATTGAATCTATATCATATATTTTAAATCCATAAATATTGATATGAAAACACAATTATTCTCTTTTAAATAGGTTTTCATAAAAACACATCCATTATATTCAATTGTTTTTTATTTCCATTTCTAATAAATCTGGTAATCAATGAATCATCATTTAAACATGTGTAAGCCAAATTTCAGAATTTAGTTAATACAATTCATTGAATCCATTCAGATGGATAGGAGTTAACTACCATTTAAAATAATAATAATATTATTGTATTATTTTTCAGTATAACTCAATATTGTGTGCAATGTAAGATTTTGGACAACCCATTGTTGCGTGTTGAGTACACTATAAAAAAATCATCCCCATTTACTTAAAATTAATATTTTGTTTATAATTATTAATTGAAATAAAGAAGTATTATTCTATAAATACATGGGTCGTTACATAGTGTGTGTACATGGGCCTTTAATATCCCTAAAATATCCTAATATTATTTGAATATAAATGTCTCCTGATCAAATCTAAGTCCAACCACCCTAGATTTCTTATGTTGACTCATTTTTTCTCACTCAAGTTGTTTTTTGATTTCTAGAAGAATAATATCCCTCAACTACTATTATCTAGATTTAGTTTCCATGTATTTCTCTCCCTTATCAAAATCATTATATTATCTTACTATTGAGAACTTATTTTGAAAGGTATATATGATTGGATCATAGAACTATCACTCTTTGTCACACAATTTCATTATTAATATGGGTTGAAGTTCATATTCAAAAATTAGTTCATGATTTTTTTGGATATAAATCAAAATATAATTTTGATACAATAAATATGTAGTTATTAAATAATGGGTTGATTATTTTTCATGTTTCTATCACCAGAGACATAAAACTCTATCTTGGTGGTGTAAGAATGCTAAAGTTTATGGTCTTTTAGTTATTATTCTATTGGGGTTTGTGGATTCTTATGTCCCCATTACCAATGAAATGTTATAGGATGTTATTGAGTAATTTAAATTTGATTATATGACGATTTTTATTGGACCTCCTTCAGAATAAAAGGATCTTGGTTTCTATTATAATTTATAGGACTTGTCTGAAGTTCGAACATATCAGGTCTAATATATTGCTGTTGAGAAGAAAATAAAAAAACAGGATTATGTTGTTGTGATTCCTTCATTATTTGGGAATCATTCCTTTGTGAATTAAATGATTTAAAGTGATAGTAATGGTACTGAAGATATATTACAAATTATGAAAGAGGTCTAGGGGCTAAGTTTTTTTTGGACAAGGATAAAAATAAAAAGTGGGGATATATTTCATATCTACAGATAAAGAACCATAACCCAAAAGAGGTGGAGCTATCTGATGAGCTCCAAAACATGGAATAATAATTGGGAAATATAGGAAAAAGCTCTAAATATATTTAAAAGAAGGAATATCTGGCATGTATTGTGCTCAAGAATTAGTTTGAGCAGTTATCATAGGACCCAGTGGAAGGTAAGGGTGGAAGAATGTGTAATTTGGAAAGATGAATAAAAATGGTAAAGATGTTAGAGAGGAGGTAGAAGAATCCTCTTCAGATTCATACAAAATTAAGGAATCTATTTTAGTTTTAATTAATTTTTATAAATCATGATGAAATAGAAATGGTCTCTTATCTTGATGGGGGACACCAATTTCCTTTAGAAAAACAAGTAAGGATTCACAATAATTTTTCCAGATTACCCTAACCCATGACTCTAAGGTCTACGAGTAATTCACTTTAGGTGATGTATCCTAATGATACTTATGGATACCATAATTTGTTAAATGGATTATAATTTTTTTTGGGAACAACTGGATAGTCATATTGATGTTATTCGAGGTAATACTGTTCATTTAAAGACCAAGGGAGTTTAATATTAGCTTAAAAATTCATTTTTTATACAAGATAATAGACAATTGGAACTTATTCATGAGGAAGACTCAAAGTACCAAGTATATAAATTTAATAATTTTTTTGTACCTCTCTTGCTCCTCTAAAATGATAAAGGATTTCTATGAAATGTTTGGTAAGGAATATTTTGAGGAATGCACTGAAGCTTTTATCATTACCCTTAACAAATCACTGTAATATGTTATTTAAGTAAAGGATTTGATTAATCCTTAGGGATTGAAAGTAGTGTCTCATAAATGATTTTTTAAACCACTAAATGTAATTTTTTGAAGGCTTTGTATCTATTCTATTAGATGTGGGTTAATTTTTTTTGATCAGAAATTTCAAAATGGATGTTATATTTTAAAATTATTCAAACCCATTTAACTTTGACCTGAATTAATTATCTTATAAATACTAAGAGGATTGAGAAATATAAACTTATGGATATTTTATTTCTGGTACTGAATAATATTTATGTTATATCGTATATTTCATTGTTGATATTCAGATTCATTGATGGTTTTAATTGCACCTTTTTTTGTTCAAATGGGGTTTTTAGTTTTCTTCTATATTTTTTTATGTTCTCAAAAAAATTATTCGATAAAATAAAAAAAATGGATTTGAGAGAGATATATAAATAATCATTTAGAGATCTAAAATATATATTAATATCCCCACCCATTACTCAACCATGAAAATTAGAATCATCCTTTGAATTGAGGAATGAAACATATGATTTTTCCCATGTAAAGCTTTTTATTCCAATTTTTGAAAAGAAGTCTCATGTGGAAAAATATTCATCTATGAGTTTAAATAAAGATCAATTCAACAACATAAAAACCAATAAGGACCTATTGGATTTCTTTTTTTATGGAAAATTTTAGATATTATTTTTTGGGATCTAATTTTTTTATCATTGACCATTATGCAATAATATTTATAATGAAGAAACATAGTGTGAAACCATGGTTTTTTTGTTTACTTCTATTGATACATGTATTTGATGCTGAAATATATTGATAATAAATGTATATAAAACCTTATAGATAACTATTTGAGTATATAAACAACCTTTTTAGATGGGAAACTTCAAATCTATAAACCCATTAAAGAAACCCTTATTGATTGGAAATTGAATTCTATTAAGATTGGTAGACTTTGGTTTTATAACCATGTGAATTTTCTGGCAACCTAGGAATTAAAAAATTATTTTTATAAGTTACAGTTTATTTATATGGTGTGTAAGGCAATAAAATACATTTGGGGGTATTATTATTTGGGTTATTTTGGTAAAGAAAAAATAATGGGGAGATGTATCCCATATTATAAATTTAGTTCACTGTAAAAAAATCCATACTTTAAGTATTTATGGTCACTATAGACCCCAAATAATATTTGAGAAATTATTTGATACATGATTATATTGGCACACTATTTTTATAAATCCTATTGGGTTTTTTATTTTATGTAAAACCTTCAATATTCAAGGTAACATTTCCAAGAGGAATTAAATTCATAAAAATCCCCTTTTATTTTTTTAGGTGAATCATTTCTAGGGTATAAATTGTATAAGTTCATTTTACAACTCTTTTTTCAAACTGTCTACTTTACTTATGGTTTGTTAAGAGTCAATCTGGTTAGACACAATCCCCACTTGTGTTAATGATGAAAATTTTGATATTATTTTCGTGAAAGAAAATATGTTTCTTAATATTTGGATTTAAAATGTTTATCATCAAGGATAAATGTATTAATTTTTTTAATAGAACATTAGAATCTATCTTGATAAATTATGGATTTCATCATATAGTTTCTACACCTAATCAACCTCATAAAAATTTAATTATTGGGTTATAAAACAAAAATATCATACATTGTTTGGGAACCAATTTCATCCAAATAGAAAATATTATAATTTTAGAGTGAATGATTCTCATTGTTCTTATAGGACTACTTTCAAAGTTCTGATTTGAATTTTACCTTTCAAATTTTTTTATAGAAAATATTATCATTGATCTTGAAATTTTATTTTTTTATTATAAAACACTTTTATGGAAAAAGTATGAACCCTATAAGTACAACCGATAGCATCAAACATCGTAAGAGATGACAAAGTTATTAAAGGCCAACTTAAAGAGAGCAGATGCTTCCTCCCTATATAATTTCTACGAAAGAGATGATACCTATTTAACCAGATGTTCCTTGATGGCATCTTTAAATTGATCGGCCACCTTGTCCCATGCCTTTAGGAATTCTTCTACTGTTAACTTCTTGTAATTGAAGCCACTGGTCAAGATTAAATGTTGTTTGATGATCCAATATTATTTCTTTGTGGTTAACTCCACTTGAAATGGTCTCCCATTTATCATATTTGTATCTTTGTTAGGTGTTTGAATGATAATGATCTTCTCTAACATTTCTTCCTCGAAGTGCATGAGAAGATCCCATGGGGTTTCAATAATCTTTGTCTTAGTAGCCCACCATGATCCATCTGTATTAATTGAAGGAGATTCTCTAACGCCAGCCTCATTTCATGTTGACCCCTAAGCCCCAGTTAAAGGGGAATCAAGAGCCATACCATCTTCAGGAAGTCGATAACCTTTGGCAATACTAGCCTCCTTACCTCGGGCTTGATATTTAGAGGAACAACCTTAAATTATGCCACTCCCACTCATAGTTTTCGAGTTTCCCTCCTTCATCTATTCCATTTTATAAGATTCATCATCTATCCCAATGGGCCCTCCTTTTTTAGCTGACCTTGTCTCCATAGGTCTTGGAAGATATGAATAATCATTGTGACCTTTAGATTTCCCTCTCTTACTCACAATGAAACTACCTGGATCCCTGTTCTCTTTCTGTCCTTTCTTCCTTCTTGGCTAGTGGATCCTTCTTCCTCCAATTGAGATGTACTCTAAAAGTTGTCCATCACTCTCTCCCCCATGACTCTAGCCCTGAGAACCACCCTAATCTCTTTGAATATTGATCAGGAGTATCAAAATCCAACCCATTAAAGAGATTGTTAATGTCAATCGGAGATAGGGTCAACCTATGGTTTTACCTTCCCCTAGCTTTCACCCACTGCCCCGATTTTCCTGGTAGATCCTGCATCTGGAAATTAATCTCCTTGTTGTTCACTACTTCTGGCCCATGTCCAATCCATGCAAAATCTTTGTAAGAAGGCATGGAAGTCTCAGAGTGCAGAGGATTAGTGTTACCGATAACCCCTGACCCTAGAATAGCCTGTTCAGCCAGTTTACATCCCGACAAGTCATTCCCCAACATTTTGAAAATATCAGCCACTTTAGGATTGGTCGGCCTTACCTCCTTATGAAGGTTAGTATTGATTGTCTCCATGATATTTAATTGGTTCTCTGAGGGGGCCTCTGGCATAGAAGAGTTCCTGGGTCCCCGATGACAAGATTGGTAGGAATGTTCTAAGAGGTTACAGGCTGAGAAAAACTCAGTCCAAGATTCAAAAACAACCTCATGTCTCCATCTAACTTCTTCAGCAGTAACGATCCAAACCCACTCCACTGGTGGTCTTTACACATCAACTTTGAGGAAAATTCTAGGTGAGATCGGGTGGCATAAATCAGTAGTCAAACTATCTAAGAAAATAAATAATCTTACCATGTTCCCTATCATACGTAAAATAGAGGGATTGTAGAAGGGTAGCGGAAGGTTGGGAAACCATACCCACAACACCATCAGCGGAGTATCATGCTCTATGTGAAAGTTGAACGACCAATGGAAGAGATAAATGGGGCCGAAAATATTATCACTTACCAATAGAGAGAGACTATATAACTTATTGGGTTGTTAAAAACTATACCATGAATCTATTTATGATGTAAAATAAATGAAAGTATACTTAAATGATTTATAAGAGATAAAAAAATTAATATAAAAACACCAATAAGTATAAAGAAAAAAAAATATTTTTATAATATTATTATAATAAATAATGAGTTTAAAGAAGGAAAACAAAGTGTTATTATTTGAATCCAGACTGAATCTATTTCTAGATAAATTTCATTACAAATGGTTTGAACCATTTATTGTTACACATGTTTTTCTATCATGTATTTTAAAAATTATAAAACCTGGGAAGAAAGATCCATTTACAATCAATGGTCATAGATTAAATTTTTTTATAAAATGTATTCAAAATCCACCATGAGAGGATTTCAATACTCTAACTACTTAATAAAACAAAGGAAATGTTTTATCCTTCCTTCATATATGTTTTTTATGTTCATATTTTAAGATTTTTTTTCTCATATGAATTGTATAATAATGAGGATAATTCAAAAAATAAATTTGGGGTGATGAGAATCTATTATCATATTAGTATTTTCAATTTTCATTTTCAATTTATTTTATATTTTTCCAGGGAATTTTAGTTATTTCATTTCTAGTATTTATATGTTTTTAAAACTAGTTATCTCTAAATGAATACATTTGTAATTTTGGAAGGTCATGTCAATGAATAAACTAATTTTCCCATATAACTGAACATAATTGAATATTGAAAAATAATTTTCCATAGATTCAAAATTTTGGGAAAGTCATTATATAAATTATGAAATTTCGAATCTCTTATCATAAATCACTATCCAAATTTTTAGATAGCATAAATGTGATTCTTAGAAACCATTTTGATGTATTATTTAAATTAAAATCACTTCTTGAGTAAACAAAATGCTTCATTCGACTGTATTTTAATGTGTTTATATCAAAACTACAGAGTGAAAGGTTCTTAGGTTGAATATGATATATGAAATTATTTTGTTTTTTTTTTCAAAAATATTTTTTATAAATAACATATTATTCTATCATTTAATTTATATTTAAAAAATTGGTTCCCTTAGAATCCATGGAAAACATGATAGACAATTGCATTACAAACCTGTAATCTCCATTCAACCTATTATAGAATTGAAATGAATTATATATTTAATTTTAACCGTGGAGAATGTCGTATTATTAGTTTATGTATATTTGGATATAATTTGAGTGGAATATTAAATTCATAATTTTTTTTAAATCTATACTTTATAAATATGTTTATAGTACAATTTTTGAAATAAAATAGAGAAAAAAATTTGTCGTTTTGAAAGATGCTGTAAAAATCATAAATAAATAATTTTTTAGAAGATACAAATAATATCATCCAAAAAATGGGTTAGGATGTCACATGAATATTTTAATATTTAAATAACATTAAATACATTTAGAAATAAACTTGTATAGAATTTGAAAACATTAAAATCCAGAAATTAAATTTTGTTGAAGGAAATTGGGTGAAAAAATTATTTATCAAGAAATACTGAATAATGTGAACTTTCCATCAAGTTATAGATGTGTTTAGAGTCGATTCAGTTCCAAGATGATTACTATGAAGACTATCCTTGAGTAAAAATTGAAAAATGTAATTTTTTAAATGTCAAACCTCTTTATTCTTCTTTATATTTTTTTAAATCTAAATCCTTTTAACCCTTGATATAGTAACCCACAATTTTCATTCATTTATGTTACATATTAATATATTAATATTCATTTAATAATACAAAAACATGAATGGAGACTATAAAAGATTAGTGTCTTTGGAAACATGGATACATAAATATTTGGTTCATAAGTGAACTACACCATCCCTCACTATGATCTTCATAACTAGAACCCTTCTTAGACATATCATACATAAAAAAATTCTTCATAACCTTGGGAAATGAAACATAATAGTGGTTGAGATCAGATTATAGGTATGGGTAATGATGAATGATACCAATAATCACATAAGCATAACATGAACATATGGGTTTGAGAACATGAGATTAACATTTTTAACCGTATACTGCATATCAATGTTCATAATCTAGATTCATGGAATAAATCAAGGTAGTTCATAATACATTACTCATAAATTAATCAAATAAAATTAACCATGTGATCATAACATTTTCATAATACAAAGATTTTAGGAATACACATAAGCATAGAAAGTCATTTCCTTAATAGTTAAGGATAATTTCCAAAACTATCTTAGTGGGATGGGTCCACTCTCCGAACCATTATAGTAATCAATGTTATCTTTCAAGACTATCATAGTGAAGAAATTACCTTAATAAAATATGTACACTCCCAATTTTAGTACTTTTTATCCCATGAGATATCAATCTTTTCTTAATGCATTGGAGTGAGAAATAGGTCCCACCCATCACATAATAAAAATCATACATATGTGTTACACAATATCATAAATCATTCATCATATCATAACCCATGAAAATAAATTGGTTTAATAAATATTTCTTCATTGAATAAATCATGTAAAATAAATAGATTTCAAAAACATTTCATATTTTCATCATAGCATAACCCATGGAAAGAATTGGGTTTCATAAAAATTTTAACTTTTCATCTTAGCAAACCATTTTGAAAGGGAATGGATTTCATGAACATCATGTCATTATAAACATAAATCATCTATAAAAAATAATAATTAGGGAATAATCGGATCATATACCCAATAAATATTAAGTAACATCAAATAATTTCATCTTATTTGGATAATGATTTTCAAATATCACATAGAACGTTTTTTGAGAAAAATCTCATTTTCTCTTTAACATCACTTTATTAAAACTAAACATTTAACAAATAATAAATAAAATATTTTCTTTGAGAAAAACCTCAGAAACTATTAAGGGATGCTTTAAATCATTGATCAGTCATGTTGATCAAAATTATTTTTTATGTGGTAGACGTTTGAAAAAATATTTCTTTAAAATTTTATCTAAAAATTCAAAAGTACATTTTTCTAAAAACGATAAGAATATTCATTTTAAAGAAATTTAGAAAAAATTAGGAATGGTAAAAATTACATTAGAGATCATTTCAGAATATTAAAACCATTCTTCATAATTTTATTAAAAAATATGAACATGGATAAGAAAGGGTTTTAAATGAAGATAGAAGTAATGTTAATTTTTGTTAAAAATATATTTTTGGTATGTTTTGTATTTAAATAGTGTAAAATAAAATAAATTATGTATTTTTAGATAAATAAAAAAATTGAAATAAATTAATGAGTTTCTTGAGATATATATCATAAAATTTTGTCATTATAAACTTAATCATAAGAATCCAGATAAAAAATAAGATTATAATAAGAATCCCTCGCCACTCTAGTAACTTTTAAATCATAATCCCAATGAAAGAAAGAAACCTTAATGAATATGCATTTAAAACAAAATTCATGATAATAATATTAAAATAACTTCATTTGTATTTTATACCCCACACAAGAGAAAATAGTGGGGTATAATGTATGTGTTTCAAAGAAATACAAGTAAGACGACAATCACTTACCTCAAGTATCGACTTTATTCGTATATATTAAAACATCTTTTATAATAAATATATAATTATTTTACATATATTATATAGTCATTATAATATATATCATACCCTAAATTATTTTTTATATCCTATTATTACTGTTTTATTAACACTTCCTTCTTAAAATCCCAATCAATGTAATAATTGTTTAATTGCCTAAGTATGTTTTGATTTGGAATTTTCAGTCCTTATAATTTTATCATTATTACATAATATACTGAATATAAAAAAAGATATAAAAATAATATGGATTCTAATTAATTTATTTATATTAATCTATTAAATTTAAAAATACAAAATAAATTACATCGTTCTTTGAGACATTAATCCATACGTACACATGATTTTTGTTTCTATTTTCTCAAGGGATGTAACAAAAAATGTAAATATTGATTCTAATTTCAAAAATAATTTTTATCATATTTATAATATAAATTAAATTAATATATCATTCATAACATACATGTAAAAATAAAACAAAAAATGTATGACATCTCTTCGTGGAGGTGATAGTCCACATGCACGAATGAACGACATCATCATTTTCCTACAAATTAGATGGTAAGATGGTATATGTCAAATTATAATTCCAAAAGTTTAATTATTTCATAAATATAATATCAATATTTCAAATACAACATCCTATCCAATTGTTAAAGGTAGTGGCAGAAAATGAATTACATCGGTCCAGGAGACGGTAGTCCATCGTACACTTGACCGACGATTTAATTTCCCATTTGATGTTATATGAGATAGATAAAAGTTATGTTATTAACATAATAAAAACTCAATATATGGGATATAATTATTTAATTATATACCAAGTTTTATAAATCATTTATTAAGTTGGAAGATGAAATAAAAAAACAAATTATTTAAAATGATACATATTCTTCGGAGAGCCTCTATTGGTTTTTATCAAAAGGATTCCTAGGATGGTTTCATAATAAACCTAAGGAATGTAATACATGGGTATGGAATTAAGTAATATATTTGGTTAGGAATTGGTTGAACCAAACTTATTTGTAAGGGTGAATAAGAGATGAGAGTGGGTTCACTTTTATAAGTGGGGGGGGGGAGACACACATAGAATTTTTGAAACAAAAGTTATACCCTATTTTAAAAATTCAAAAAAGCTATAAAATGTATAATTTTAGATTCTAATATTTTATAATGTCAAAATATTTCCATAAAATATGAATTTTAAAAATATTCATGTTATTTTATCCCTTTTATTTTTAGTTTAACCCTCTCGTAAAGCATGTTTTAACCTTAACTGTGGTAACTAATTTTTAAAATTTTTACCATTAATTGTTACAAAAAGCTGAAATTATTATATAATAACATTATGAATCAAATAAATAAATAAATATTTTCAAATTCAATTCTCATAGTTAAAAAAACATAATTTAAAATTAAACCTACAAACATGAAAAAATAGTGGTTTTCCAAAGATAAAATTTTTATATGTAAGATTGTTTTAACATAAAAATTAATTATTAATTTTGTTATAATATCATAAATTGTATTTATTAAAATATTATTTTAATAATTTAACTTTTAAGAAATTTTTAAAAAATATAATTGTGTACATCATTTAAAACCAAAGGATGTTTCTAATAAAAATTAATATTTTTCACTATGCATTAAATATTAAACTATTCAGAAAAATACAAACATTTCACCCTAATCTTATTCTGAGAAGTTGATTAAAAAAATAAAGTATATTTTTCAAATATATTTTATAAAATTGAAAAAAAATAATATTATTATGTGTTCACAAGAAGAAATATAAAACATTTTTTTTGAGAAAAATGTATTTTTGAAGTATATTATGACTTTATCAAAAATTAAGTACATTTATATCAAAATATTTTCATTATATAAATACATATTTTATAATTTAAAAAATATTTTTATTTTTAGTCACACCACCATGGTTAATGGATAGGTTATAATTTTCATTTTTAAATAATTATTTTTAAATATCTCTCAGTTCGTTAGAACTCAATGTTATGTGTAATTAATGCTATAAAATAAAAAAACTTTATATGAGAAAGAAAATATTTCATAAAATATCAAAATGTTACACTCAACATATGAATAGAATTTAAATCCATCATGGATAACACATGTATTTTTCCCATTTTTTTGTATATTTAGGAACTTATCTTTCCTATAATGTTTCTTTTATTTGTTTGGATGAGAAATTTTTTTCTTAAAAAAATACAAATCTATCTGATGAGGGTAAATTCAGGTGAGTAAAATGAATTGTGTGTATGATATGATGAATGAATTGACAATGAATTGACTAAACCAAATGGATAATTCTAAAAAATTATTTTGATGATGCATAATAATTTTAGGTTCATTGGTGGTTGAATTAGGTTTCTCTCAAGAATATGAGTTTTGAATTAACGTTTGGTATTACTTTTAATGCTTACTTGTCAAGATTTCAATGTATTATTTTTTGGGGAAATTGATATAGCTTATATTTTCACGAATTTTTATTTAAATTTCAAGGAATTATACCCCACAATTGATTAAATTTTAGGGATTTTACACCATTTGTTTTTGAAAATTTATTTATATAATTGTAAAAATGGAAAAATTTATTGTTTTTAGTGACATTTATAATTTTTTTAAATTACAAAAAAATAATTTTTAATCATTTTTGTTTTTAGAAAATAACATTTTTAACATTTAATGGTTTGAATTTTGGTTAATACTTCCTTTGTATGACCTCTTAAAATCTATATAAGTATTATTCAGTTCGTATGATGTGGAATTCTATAGGACTATAGATCTCCTAAGACTCAAAAATCCCATATGTCTCTACCTTCTCCAAAATTTTGAGTTCATATATATTTTTTGAATCCCATAATACTTAACTTTCTTTCTTGTAATAATAAAAAAGTATTATGAAAATATATTGATTATATTGGAGTTTTTTCCTGTGTGAAATGTTTTTCCTATATGACTTTTTTGAGTTTTGTAGGGCTTTGGTTCTTATTTGACTTTCCAAATTAATTCCCAATGAATTTTATCATGAAAATTTTAATTTATTAATAATTTAAAACCAAAAACTCATATTAATTTTATAACATATGACTTATGAAATCTTATTAAATATAATTCTTAAATAGTAAAGTATTATCAAATAGATTCACTTTTCCTATTGGTCATTTTACTTTGTAAAATTATTTAAATTAGTATAGAAGAATCTTTACACTATAATTATTTTTGTTCAACAAATATCTTGGTAATGTTATCTCATTTAATGGGAGATAAATAGATTTAATGTCTTGGGTGGTTTTACAGAGGAATTAATGTTTTTCTAAATGAACACACCTAAAATTGTTGCCTTATAGACATGCATTAAAGAATAATTATTTTATCCTCCTAGGGAAATCATGGAAGATTACTCTATATACACAGGGAGTCCCCATATTTCTTTAAATTATTCCATAATTTTCAAATATTTTCCTCCATTTTTAGAATATATAAAAATAACCATGAACTATATAATGAAAATATGGAAAGACTGCATCTTCTAGAGATGTTTTCACTGAAAAGTGAGTTGAAAGTATTGGACCCATACAGTAGTAGCAAAGTGAATATAAGGTTTAAGAATGTTTATCCATTTCAGGATGAACATCAGAAGTGGTTGTGATTAGTGAATACCCATATACAATTCTATTCTTAGTCTTATATTTCATCATATCCTATTTAGTTTATTTTAAATTTCCATTTCTAAATGAATTTGGGGTTATTTTCATGAATACATTTCTCTTTTAAATTGATTAGATTTTTTTTTTCAAATTTATGAATATAAAATGTTTTTCTTACAATATCAAAATTTTAATTTATTACTTTCTTTTGAATATTGAAATTTCAATCATGTTTGATTTTATAGAGGTCTTTTGATCCATTTTAGCACTTTTATAAGAGGACCAGTACCTACATTTGTTTTTGTGTTATGATTATCAGGTATGATTAAGTGTATATATTGAGGTATTTAAGTATTCATTGATAAAAAAATTAGGATATATTTTATATAAGGAACAAGTGAGTTTCCAAGTAATTAAAACTAGCTCATAGTTGTTTCATTAAAATTTTATTTGAGTTATATTTTTATTAAAATTTACATTATTTTCAAAAAATTCAATCCAATTTTATTTTAAATAAATTTACAAACTATTATTGAAAAAAATTCCCAAAATTCTTCAATACATAATTTTATTTTATATTTCAGAAATAAAAAAACAAAAGTGGAAATTTGTAACATATATTCTGTACTCCACAAGAGAAAACCTTAGGACTCCTATATTTCACTTCTTACAGATTAGACATTGATTAGGATTCCAAAAAAACCTCTTCGATAAATTAGGATTTGTTTCCATTGAGTTTTCCTATGTTAATATATTTTTTTAATATTACCAACAGTTCAAATCGAAAATTATTTCATTTTTAGGTAGAAATTGATAGGACCCACCAATCTAGAGCTAAACCTAATAGTATTATTGAAACTAAAACCTCTTTATTGACCCTGTGAGAGACAAAAAGTTTAGAGATAAACTTGAATCCTCAACTACATATATAAAAACACTAACAAGAAAACATTTTAAAATTGGAATTACAGTGGATGAAAAGAAAATTTTAAAGTAATTAGCTTTATCCAATAAATACAATCAATAAAAACATGTAGAATACCCCAATACACCTTTTAATTTTGAAATTAATTATGTTTTATTCCATCAACATCAAGAATTCATTGTACTTTTAAGAGAGGACCCAAATAAACATCTTTAATAATTTAGATATCTTCATGTTAACATGAAACCACTAGGACTGAATGGTGCTCAAATGAAACTTAGGGATTTTAGTTTTTAATTAGAAGGAGTTTCAAAATATTTTTTCTTTTATTCACACTATAACTTGATTATAGATTAAAATTGGTTAAAAATATCATTTTTTTTGTAATGGTTTCCCTTTGTTCTAGTGTTGGTACAGTTAGAAAATAATTTTTTGGATTGGGAAAACTCAAGTTGAGCCTTTTCATGAATATAGGGACAAATTTAAGAGATTATTTATTAGTCTCCAATTCTATTATATTAGTAAAAAATAATTTATCCAATACTTTTATGAGACACATTTTATTAGTTATATGAGCATTATATATCTTGTACAAAAAGATATTTAGTTGAAAAAAACCCATTTTATTGGTAATATTATAGAATAAGTAGCCCAAAATGATCAATAATTTATAACATAATGGATTTTACAAGTCAAAACTAATTAGGAAGTTAGAACATCCAAGTCCAAGAATAGAATGATCCTGAATCAACTTAATAATCTTACCGATATGCTTAAATCATTGATATTTTCAAAACATAACAAAACCAACCTAAAATTAAATATAGTTTTCAAATATAAGTACACTCTATAATTTGTGCTTTAAATAAGCATTTTAGTCATCAATTTCTATAAAAGTAAGAAAACATTCAAAACTAAAATATTTTTTTTCTTGAATACCCCTTAAATTTAATCACCAAATACCTTATCCTGATAAATAATATTTTAACCAAAAAATTAACCATCCATACCATGGTAGATTTATAAAACCTATAAAATCAACACAAATTAATACATGATGTTTCAAATAATTCAACCCCAATATACGCCAATGATCAAGCCAATGATAATTTTGCAATGAATTTACAACCTATAAAACCTATTCAAAATAACCTTAAGGAATTTAGAAGAAAAAATATGTTATAATTACAACTTTTATGAAACAGATGGATCAAATATATACATATTTCTATCGAATAATAAATCATATAAGTAGAGCTGTTCATTCAAAACCATAACCTATTCCTAAGGAAAAAGGAAAAGGGAATTTATGTGCAATAAAAATTAAGGGTAAAACTAAGATAAATAACCACCAAATTAAGGAATTTAAACTTACATTAAAACATTTAATTATTGAAGAAATATATAAAACTTATTCATTTTACATAGATCATGTTGAAAAAAGGAACCTCTTATAAAAACTATTTAAAATTATGAAATAGTTATGGAATACAAATAAAATTTTAAAAAATAGCTTAATAAAATAAAAAAATAATATGGGAATATTATAGGACCTTACAAATCTCAAAGTGGTATCAAAATGATAAAAAATTTCAAAACCTCAACTCTTTTACCCTAAGGGAAATATATTGATGAAAAACAGTTATTTTGATATGGAAATATTATCAAATTTTTAGAAATTTCAGGTAAAAATTCCTTTATGTTAAGAAATTTATTCCAAGGTATTTTAAATTATTAAAATATATATGTTTTTATAAAATTAAATTTAAAAGAATAGAAAAATTAATCTTAGGAAGGAATACCAACTCTATGATTCAACTTTCCCTCAAAATTTAGTGAAAAGCCCCAAATACTTTTATCTTTCCTAGTACCATTAGGGATCTTGAATCGAAGGATTTCATGATAGACTTATGAGCCTATAAAAAAAATATTGCCTCAAAATATTTAATCAAATTTATAGGTTTTAAAGGTAAATTTTTATAGAATTTTCATTCAATTATCAAACTAGAGTACAACCAAATCGTTATGTATAATTAAGGTTGTTTTTGTAGAAATAGGTTATATGATTTTCCTTATTGATTTCCATTTCATGGTTATGAAGGATAATATATTTAGTTAACATGCACCAGTTATTCTTGGAATACATTTTCTAAAAAACACTACAGAAATATTTAATGTTAAAAAATGATCAATTTCACATGAATTTAGAGAACACGTAGTTCACTTTAACATTTTTCAGTCAATAAAAACACAATATAAGAACATGTCCCAAAATGAACAAGATTGGTTAGTTTTACAATGAGTTATTTTTTTATTTCCCATGTAATGATCCACCATTTTCTAGACAAGAAAATAAACTATTGTTTCCTATTAAAAGATATGTACTTGTTAGAGAATATTATAACAACATAGACTCTAGTAACCCATAGATGGTGGTTACATTACTATATCAGCATAGATATAATGGTTCTAATCCCAAAATACTGATAACTTTAGTAGTGTTGGAAAACTATATGAATATAGGATACTAATTTTACATTTATAAAACAATATAAAACACAAAAAAACTCTCAGCATCCTTGAAACTCATTAATAAAATTCTTTGTTATATACTGGGGAAAACATAATGGTTATATCAAATTATCATTAAGGGTTATGTATAGTGGATACTAACATTATTATATAATTGATAATCAGTATGTAAATATGAATAATTAAAAACACTTTATATTTCATCAATTACTTGATAATTAAATACTTTCACATATAAAATCAATTAAAAAATCCCACAAAATATAATAACATAATTCTCAATGAAGGAAATTCATAAAATTGGATATCATGATCTAAAAAATAAATAAATAAATAAATAAATATATATCATCATGACCTTGTGTTATGATAGTTTATAACAATGGGTGGAAACTAATTTAATTTGGCCAACTAATTTGTCTCATGAGACCTATCGATGCATCAAGGGGATAAAAATTACCTGGACCCATCCGTCACTACATGTATAATGCATTCCTCATATATTGAATTATAAAATTAATTCATAGAAAATATTTCGATAAAAAAATTTCAGTATGGAAAAAATAAAATAAAATAAATATATTTCCCCAATCAATCAAACAACTTTCAATGTAAAACACCGTATGTAAATATGACTTGTGGTTTTATAAATAATCATATCCATGAAAAAATTGAAATCTAAGGAATATTTAATTTCAAATTATCATACCAAATTTAATGTTTTAGGAGAAGATAATGACAACAAAAATAATAAGATATGATAGATAACCATCAATTCTTCAGGAATATAGATTTTATAAAAAAAATGTCTTTTGAAAGAATAGTGTGACTAAAAGTGAAATATCAGAATAATATTTCATAAAATAGTTTTCTTTCTTTTTTTAAAATAAAAATATGTACAAGATTCAAAATTTCATAAAATGATTATGGTGGTGGGGAATAATGTTATCATCATTTACATTAAAAACATTCCTTTTGACTTTTTCTAAATAAGTTTGAAAATATAATTTTAGAAACAATTATAATTATTCCTTTAAATAAATTTTTAAAATCAATGTATAACATAAAATGTACTTTGTAAATAATTTTATTAAAGAAAATTACTTCCTTAAACCAATTTTCAAACACATGGGAATATAAGAAAAAATATCTGGTTAAAAGAGAAATAAAATTGGTTTTAATATTAAAATTTAACTTACATGATTCATGTAAAGAAAATAGAGAATAATTTGGAATAAAATATATAAAATAATTAAAAATACACTATAAAATAATATTATTGGACATTGTGAATGATAAAAGATAATGTTCCATAAATAATATATAAAAAATCCCAAAATAATGTGAGATTCTAAAATTAATTCTTTCCACTTTGGTGACTTTTGAATTGTAACCCTTGAAATAATAAACATGAAATGAAACATTAATAATCATTAATTAATATTTATTCATGTTAAATATATCAATGCGTTAGCATATACACCCAATAAAATTGAGTACATTCATAATAACAACTATGACTCATTGAAATGTAAATTAAGTCGAAATCCATTACCTTGTGCTTCACATTAGTTGATAATGACGTGGACTAATATACAATGTTTTTAACAATGTTATTAATTTATACCATAACCATATTCATATTTATAAAATCATATAGTATCCTATTATAACATCGTTCCACCCTTTCGTTAGTAATATTTTCTTATTACTATTGTTTCATGTGTTAAATGCTTCATTTTCTCAGGGAAGTTTTTCATAGAAGTTTCTATTATTATTTAGAGGATACATAAAAATATTCTACAAAATTATATTAATTTTATAAATATCATATTTTTTTTATTATATAACTTTTTTGAGTCATTCTTGAAAGTTTGACGTAGAAAAGGAATCACATCGCTTCGTGGAGATGGTAGGTCGTATGTACGCAAGATCATCTATATTATTTACTTAATAGGAGAAAGAGTAAGTAATTGGATGATATACTAATTCTAATGAATAAATATAATTTCTTAATTTTTATATATATATTCATTTTTCCAATAATTTTTACTATCCATTTGTGTTAGGGATGGAAAAAATTATATATGTAAGTGAGGTGGTAGTCCACCGTACACATGAGTTGTGGTTTTTTCCCTATTTGATGGAGACATAGATGGATAAATTTTAATATATAAAAACTAACATCTGAGCATATGGTATATTTTTTTGTTATTTTTTTGATATTTTTAATATATAATTAATGGTTGTAAAATAATAAGTATAAAGAAAGACCTTAGTGAAGAACATTGCCTTCACTTATTAGAACCACTTTTGAATCCCTTATTAAGGACCCTATGTTTTGTATTTATCAAATTCCATCACACTAGAATTTGAATAAATATTTTTGAGATATATTTTGGTATAGTTCGGTAAAGATATATTTCTTTATAGGTGGGAATAAGTGATTATATGAGGTTCCATTTTTTTAATTGAGGAGAATGGAACACTTGTATTATTACTATGTTTTTTTTAGTAATTTCATATAACTTTATTGGAAATACGTCTCCAAAATTGATCTTATTAGAAGGGGATGAGGATAATTCCCATATAAAACCATCCAATTGGGTTTCATAAAGTATTTAGGTCATTTTTACCCTTATCTTTATTGATTACCCCACCCCCGACAAACCCAGTTTAACTATAACAACGGTAATTAGTGTTTATTGTTTTTACTATTCATCACAAAAAATTAAGTAAAACTAATTAAATACTTTTATTTATGCTTATTATATATATATTAAATATATTTTATCATATTAAATTCATATAAGTGGAATAATTTAATTAAAAATAATCCCTCAAAATAGGTTGGAAAACCGATTTTCCAGAAATGCATTTATCAATCATAAGATGGTTTTATATTAACTATAAGACTAGTAACAATCATTATATGGATTTTATATAACATATTTAGATATATAATATATAAATTTTATTTAAATTATATATTATTAATTATAATTTATTAATTAAAATGGATAAACAATATTCCTTATTAAATAAAAATAGTTTCCTGAATAAAAAATCAGTTTTCTAAAAAATTCTTATTTTACCGTAAAATGGCCTTATTTTTATTTCATTAAAATCAGTAGTTAATAAATTAAAAATTATTATAATTTTTATTAAAATATTTTAATAATAAATTTTTTATTTTTCATGAAATCGTTTTTGGAAAGAAAATATAAAAATTTCATTCCAAATGTATTTTGACCATGTATGTTCAAGATAAATATTTATTCTATAAAATTGGAATTTTTGTGCCATTAAATATTAAAATTTGAATTTATTTATAGTTTTATTAAAATATATTTTTCTCTTACAATAATTGAGTCTTTGGTGTTATAAACAATTTGAAAACAAAAGAGTTTTAATGCTGAAATTGTTGTTTATTAGAATTATGGAATTCATTATCATTCAACTCATTACATTAAAACTACTGAGAATATTGATTATTAAAAGGACTACTATTTTTCCCATAGAAACATAAAAATTTTACATCTAAACCTCTAATTATTTATTTAATATTATAAAAACAACTATTTCAAATTCAGATCTTGCATCTTCTTTTGAAAATGTAATTTTTCTCGAATTATAACTTTTGGACATATTAATGAATAGATTGTTACTTAAAATATAAATATAAATTATTATTCTTATATAAATTATTTAATATATATATTTTATTCTTATGATTTATTTAATACTTATTTTTCAATTTAATTTAGGCCAGTAGAGTTAGAACTAATACCCATACATTGGAATCTCAAAAATGCTTTCTTAGATGAGGGTGTACATTTCTTGTGATTGTTTATAAAAAGTGATTAATATAATTAGAAACCATAATTTTAGTTTTACTTAGGGAACACATAAAAGAGATAGTATGGTCCCCAAAAAACATGATTATAATTAATCCATCTATTTTAATTCATATTCTTTTTTCATAGAAACAAACATGTTGGAAAATTTCAAAAAAAATTAAATCTGAAAATATTATAAGAAATTAAAATAAGAGACTACATTGATGGTTTCTGGAATCATTTTCCCAATTATTCATATACAATAGGTTATTATTATTGAAATTTTACCTAAATATATTATCTGAGATATTTCAAATAATGAATTTTGAAGACTCAATCTTGTTAGGATTCTTAATAAAAAAGGTGTGTGTTGATTATAGAAAACACGACATTGGGACTATAAGGGATCAATTTTTACTCTCATTTCTTGAAAATGTTATTGAAACAATTTTAATAAAAAGAGAATTACTATTTTCTTTAAGGGTTTTCTAGTAATATACATATTCATATTACACTTGATGATTAATAGAAAACAATCTTCACTTGTCCATTGGTAAATTTTTCCTATAAAATAATGCATTTTTGTTTTTATAATTACTAATTAAATTTTCAAAGGTTTATTATGAGATTAATTACTATTTTTTATAAATATTTATAGAAGTTTTTATAGATATATTTATAGTCTATTAGTAATATTTTAATAGTTGAAATACTTTAGGGGTTCTCATTAAATCATTCATTAATAAAACATTTGTTCTCAACTTTGAAAAATGTAATTTAATGGTAGAAAATGGAAGTTTTATGGATCATGTTGTGCCAAAATTTGGGTTTTAAGTTGGAATATACAATAATCATTTCATTAAATAACTTTCATACCCATAAAATGAGGTATGTGAGATGTTTTCATAGAAATTTTACTTTTTAAAAGATATCCAAAAATTATTTTTTCAAGAAAACATTACTTTTTTGAATATTACATTAAAAATGTTCTGAATTTAAATTTCATAAGATCCTTATTAGTGAATTTGGAGTCCTAAAATTTATCCCTGTATCCACATCCATTATATAACCACCAAACTGGGACTTATCACGTTAGTCCCTTATCATGGATTATACCCAAAGAGGGGGTATGAATCAAGGTATTGAAATATGATCTTGTCTTTTAAATCTTGGTCTATCAACTAGAGGGACACAAAAATATATCCCTCTCTTTACCTCTAGGGATAATAATATAGTAAATGAAACTACTAATTTTACTTGGTTTACCTGTACTGGGCTATATCCAAGGACCATTACCAATAAGGTTCCTATGAACTAAACACAATAAAATCTCACTACTTTGACATTTAAAAGTTTGAATCAACCTCTCAGTCCCCAAAGTTCACTACCATGAATGATTGGAAAGATCAATGATCTCCTACACCGGTGAACTCACTACCTCTCATGATGTTCCCTTCTTCTTCATCAAAAAATGGTGATAGAAATAAACAACACAGGTGATGTTTCTCTCCAACATAGTTAGTTTAATCTCATAGAGAGAAATGGAACTCCTAAAAAAACTATATCTCAAACTTATCCTTTTAAATATATATTTAGAATCACCCTATAACATTCTAGATAGATTTATAGTTTTTTCTTTTCTATTAATCTATTTCTTCATATATAATAACTTTGAGGCTTCCCTCTGATAGAGATTCCATTTTTTATTCTCCCAAAGATTTGATATTCCACATCCCCAATTAATCAAAATTAATTTATATTTTAAAAAATAACCAAATACACCCATTAATTTTTTATTATATATTATATAAAATCTGAGAATGTTATAATGAATATTCCACAAGTTTTCTGACTCAACCTTTAACAATGCATGAAAATATAAATACATATTTCCTCACATTATTGTGGTCTTTATATTTTATTCAATTAAAAACTACCATGGATTTACCCATTTCAGTAGAGATAATCCCCATGTTATATAGTGGAATTTTCTAGACACCATGATTAATTACATGACATAATCCGCATCATATTATATCTTCCTTATGTCAAGTGCCACTATGGGGATCAAAATTCCATCATCTTATTCACTATGATGTAGGGTACCTTCAACATATAAATTTGGTTGGATCTACCAGGGTGTCTTCCAAACCTATATTATCCTACCCCATGTTGCATTGGTTGATTCTCAATATATCATACCCATTTAAATGACAAGGTTTATATCAGTTAACCATTTTTACACAACATAACCACCAACACGACCTTAGAGGACTTGTCTATTTTTCACAAGTTACTTCCAGTATCGAAATTACCAAATCTATAGTGCGGTAAATAACTCCATTTATAATCATATTTAACATGGAATGAATGAATTCACCATGGATTATTCTAATTTGGGGTGAAGGCTTTCTTCACCAATTTTAACAAAACTCCAAAATTATCCTTTATTAAAAAAATTATCTTTTGGAAAAATATCATCCATCACATTTTTGAAAAAACACAATGCAAATATAACATTTATTGTATTTTTATCAAAATATCTCTATTTAGGGTTTTTGAAAATAAAACCACAAAACACTCAAATAATCCATGAAAACACAATGTCTTCAACATCTAACTATTAGATTCATGAATCCATGATCCAATAATCCCCAAATATATTTCCACATGACCCATGATCAGCATGAGAAACAATATTTGAATGAAAATACAATCACAAGAACATTCAATGAATCCTATGATCATAAACACTCCATCAAAATAACTTATCTCTCAAATTCAACATGAAATTTTATCTACCTTTCAAGCTATCATTCTTAGCTTATACATTATCAAAAATATATTATCATCTTTTTCAATAAACCCAAAGATATCACTGCTTTAAAAGGATTCATGAGTGGGATATAAATACAACAATGAAATGTAGAAGAGTTTCATACCTATAACACTATACAAAGTTAAAGGATTAAAAGTTTAAGTATTTAATCCCATGTCAACAAGTTTCACATTATTTTCAGGATCCTAACCAATTAATACTATATAGTGAAGGGTGATTTGTCTTGGAGTATTTTCAGTATGGGTGACCTCTTGGAATGATTCATAGAGTGTGTGAGAGTGACAATCAATAGAACTGAAAGATAATGTATTATCTAATGGGGATATTCACTGGTCTCTTTGACTCTAGTAAATGGGGTGGCCTCATGTAGGGTACAACACATGTTCCCAAGGAAACCATTGGTTCGTTGTGGTATAAGACATGAAGATCATGTTAGGGTGAGGTTCATGTGTTGTCACTGTGGTCTTGTTTTAAAAATGGTATTAAACAATATTACCCAGTGAAAAGTTTAGTTGAAATTCCTAGGCTAAAACATAGGGTCCAAAATAGGGACATTGTGATCCAAAGGGGGGATAATGTAACTCAAAGTAAATTTTAATGGTTAAATATTAAATGTTATTACCCATGTCCATAAGGTGCATAGTTCATTTATCTTAGCTAACTGATTAAAACCCCATTATTATTCAAGATTTTTTCATGGAGTTGTTTTTGGGTGGGTGGCTGCCTAATATGATTCCCATGGTGTGTTAGAGTGATTAGAAAGTATACTGAAGGAATATTTATCGGAATATAGTGACATTAATTAGTTTTTTGATCTATTTAAACACGTGTATTGTCCTTAGAGAGGGGGAACCATTTGTATTCAAGGAAACATATAGCATATGAAATTCCATGAATTAAAGGTAATTATTAGGTGGGATTATTTTGATTTCAATAGAGCCCAACTATTAGAATACCTTAATCATGAGTAAAATTGTAAAATCCGAGACTTTGTGAAAACAATTCAGATTAATTTAAAAAATTTATTCTATATTTCACACAAAACTAAATGTAGCATGTTTTATATGAAATAAGCAAGTTATTTTTTAATTTTGATGCAACAAAAAGTTTATATTTTATTATATGATACACCAAGATAATATTTCACTACACAAAAAACTAACTTTTCTTATGTTATATGAAACACTAAGTTCTTACAAAACAACATTTTAATATTATAATAATTTAAACGAGATAGTTATTACATAGACCTTCAACATAGTAACATGAATATTAATAAATAATTTTTAATATTATTTTTAATAGTTTAATATAAATAAAAAATATTGATAACAAAACACATAATTTTTTGTATATCCTTTTTATGTTTGAAAATACTATTTTCTCAAATAAACTAATTTTTATCTCATTTTGTAAACAATAATAAAATTAATTTTAGACGTTTAGAAATTAAATTTTATAAAATAAACTAAAATATTTAATTCATAATATAAAAATTAGTTTAGGGATTTTTTTGGGTTTTTATTAAAATATTCATTTTTTGATGAATAGTGAAAAAAACTGAAATTTAATTCAATACTGTTTTTTCTTAATTTAATTATATACTTAAGTTATATATAATTTTTTTTAAAAGTGTAATTACAAAAATTTTAAATAAATTAATCAAATTTATTTCATTCTAAAAAATTTCACATTGAAATTCGATATAAAAACATTTCAAACTTTAAAACATGTTCGCTTAAAAAACATACTTTCACGACATGTCTACGAGATTAATTTTAAATTGATTTAGACTACTTATATTCTTTGAATTTAGAAAAATGGATTCCATATTTTTTAGTCAGAATAATATATAAATTATAGTAAGGTAAAAATATTTTTTACCCAAAAAGTAGTGAAATTAATTAAAATTAATTATAGCAATTAAGGTACAAATTTGTTTACTTAGTGGTTAAACATTAATCTTAAGGGGAAAATGTCATATAAAATTATCCAAAATCCATTTTTTACACATATTTAGACCATACCCACTCTTTCATCCATTTTTATGTGTTATTCATACATTATTTCATGAATGTGTCTTTTTATAATAAGTTAATTAAAGAAAAAAACAAAAATGAACTTTCCTTATCTTTAATGTTATAAATCCTTGGGATATGAAAAAACCACATTAGTTCAATTTTAAATATTATTATGAAATTTAAATTATTTTTTGTCATTATATTAATTTGTATTTAATTTTTATAGAAGATTTATTTAGATTACCTATATAATGAATTCCAAATATGGTAATTTTTTAGTTTATAATTAATTAAAATACTAGATACTAACAATATTAATAATAAAATGAATTAATTGAATTATTGCCTTTAATTTTTAGGATGATTATATCTTGTTAGACATGTGTTAACATAATTAATTAAAATTCTATCTTTTCCTTGATATTGTTTTAAATTTAAATTAAATAAATAAATTTCAAATTCAACATTAATTTTATTTTATAACAAATTAAATTTTATTAAAAGATTTAAAATTTTCTAAAAACCCTATATTATCCCAAATTAAATAAAATGTTAATAAATATCAATTATATTCTATTCAAGGACCAATTTATCTTTTATAATGAACATACTGACCATAAAATAGTAAAAACATTTTTAGAATGGTTTGGGTTAAAATAATACTTTTGTGCATTATATGCGATTGTTTTAAAATTAATTTTCAACACACATGGGAATTTTTTTTATATATCATATTTATAATTATGTAGGATTATATTGTTTAATAATTCTTACATTAATTTAGTCTTAATTATTAAATTACTTTCATCAAAAAACTAGTTACATGAAAAAAGAAAAAAATGTATTAATGGGGAAACATAGAAGTTAACAAACAAAATTATAAAAATGCACTTATTTTCATGTGGTGGTGGTTAGTCTCAACTATAAAACTTGTTTAATCTATTAATTTTACATTTTTAATCACTTTAGGCATGGTTGTAAGATCCCGACCTGGGTTCTACACATCGGTGCCTCGAGCCGGTTGGTTATGTGACCTCATGAGTGCCTCCCTATATGCCAGAAGCTACCTCATAGTACTAAGGGTCCAATATCAATCATGAGGATACTATAACATCTTTACCTAAGTAAAAAAATAGTAGAAAAATAAATAACAATAACCAAATAATATAACCAATAACCAAAATAATACCAATATCTAATGAAGACAAAAACATCAATACAATATCTAAACTAAAAAAGTAAATGTTACATGCCATGTACATGCCAATTGTAAATAGGAAAAACCATAAATAAATAAATACACTTCCAACACTTAAATGGGTATCGAGTATCATCTATTCTCTTAACCTTGCTTTATCCTTACTCATACAACTAACATTGGACCTCTTCCCTTAACCTATCTTGCAACCATGAAATCTATTCTGGTACCAATCAGACAACCTAAGTCGGATGTGAATACAAGTTAAGAGGCCACCACCAATAGCATCCGAAACAACATCAAATCCAAATAGTGTATGTGTTTGTATAATGAATTAATAAATTGAATAAAGTAGACTTTTTTACATTTATTTAATTTCTCTTTTTTGAACACATAACCCTTAGGTTCCCTATGACACCCATACTCTCAATTCATATCTAAATGTACATGTTACCATTAAAAATCATAATTCATATTTTAATGTCGATGTTACCATTCATGATCATAATTCACAATTAAATTCCCATGTTACAATTCATCATAACGATTTACATTTGAATTTCCGTGTTATGATTCATCATCCCAATTCATATTTGAATTCTCATATTACTATTCATCATTTCAAATCACATTTAAATTCCCATGTTACCATTCCTCATTTAAAAACACACTATGGAATTTTTATGCAGAAAACTATATACCACACATGATTATCACATATGAATGCAATTATTACCATTCACTATTTCTTTTCACAATATGGAATTTTTAGGCAATATACCATGTCCAACACATGATTATCATATTAATTAATTTTCCAATTAATTAATCAAAATGAACATTTTCATTCCCATATCATTGTATTAATCAACTCAAAAATTAATTAAGATCATTAATTCCATTAATTAATTAAATGATTATTTAATGGAATCAATCAATTTCATAATAACAATAATATCCAAAAATTAATTCTACAATTAATTATTCCAATTCTACAACTTCAATATAATAATAATTAATTCAACAATTAATTATTCAATTTCAATAATCTCAATATCACCCTAATTAATTTAACAATTAATCATTACAAGATATAATTTTAAAATCCCAACCGATCTCACTAATTATTTCAGAAATTAATTATTCATGATAAATAAACCCACCAACTCTATAATTAATTCAATAATTAATCATTCCAAACCACAACTTTAATATTTCATATTTCCAAAATTCCACTAGTTAATTAATTCATAAAATGAAATAATTCAATGAAGAAATCAAACTTAAATCATGTAATATGAATCCCATAATTACATATGCAAAATTAAAATAAAAAATGTGTTATTTGAATTATATACCACCTACATCAAAATTGATAAAGAACACTCTCTAATAAAAATCTCTAATTTGAGCGAAACAATGATATAGAATGGGATATGGATGAAAAACCCTAATTCTAGATCTAACAATCTTGGTCCCAAAATTACTATTCTATATCAAAAAATCTTAGATCTATATCCAAAAATAAAAGGGATATATTCCCTATAAAAGATAAGGGAGAGATAAGATATAAGAAGGAAACCACACATGATTAGATACTCTTATTGGGTGGGGTGAAGATCTTAAATCTGCCCTTCGATTCACAAATATTTTAGGTTAGGAGGACTTAGAATCTTTCCAAGTGCCTCCAAACTCATGAAATAAAGTTTAGGGTCGAACTAGGGTTGATTAGTTGTTAATATGTGGGTTTTTAAATTTCAAAAACTAATTTCCAGGTTAAATTAAATATTATGCATGGTTTTCTGGGCCGACACACATGATTTTCAATGCCATCTGTGTAAATAGTGTGCCTCTTCTAGGGGGTTCATAGTTTCTTCAAATAGGGTGCATGTTTTGACTATATGTGGGCCAACCATGAAAACACTCTCTATTTAGTGTTTCATGGTTTGCTGGGATAGGGCGCACTGTTTGTGGAAACTGTGTGCCAACCGTGCACATTCCCTCCTTCCAAAATTCTCAAATTTCACCGAAAATCACCCTATGGTTAAACTCAATAGAAAATTCCTCAACATGAGGAAAAATAGTACCTATAAACAAACCATATACATATCTATAAAATTTTAGGATCATATAATCTCCCCACATTATAATAGGTTGTCCTCGAGTTATGCTCCTAACCATATCTATGATTATTAGTAAAAATGATCAGGCCACTGAGCCCTCATATATGGTTCTCCCTCCCAATTTTCCTCCTAAACATGAACATGATACCATTATACATGGACTATATTCATGGTATTTCCCCACAACATAATCTCACTATGATCCAACGCATGTATCAGATGATCCTTAAAGGAAGAATCAATCTCAAGCTCAACATCATCCACATCAATCACATAAGAAGTGTCAGGGTGATAACGATGAAGTTTTGAAACATGGTAAACATAATTCATATCATTGTATATATGTGGAAGATACAATTGGTATTACAATATCCTGATTCTATCCACAACCTCAAATATTCTAATGATCTTGGGTGATAACATTCCATGTCTATGTATCCTATGGTGACCCAATCTAGGTGATGCCGAAAGGAATACAAAACAACCCTTTATAAACATTAGAAGTCATTAATGTTTATCACCATATGAATTATTTCTACTCTAATCCATATCCATACGCTTTCAAATAAGCTTTAACTACTCCCATTTCTCCTGTATGAGTCTCGTTCCCAAAAACTCTAACTCATCTGCCTCCATCTAGCATAGAGGTGATATGAATGGCCTACCACAAATAGCCTCGTATAGTTCTATATAAATAGTATCTAGATAACAATTGTTATAAGAAAACTTCACTATATCCAGGTGATGCTCCCATGACCCATCTAATTCTAGAACACAAGCACACAACACAACCTAAAGAACCTATATATTACACTTCGACTGCACATTTTTCTATGGGTGGATTGTCATACTTAGTAAAAACTATGTAAAAAGTTACCTCTATAAGACCTTCTAGAAGTGTGAAGTAAAATTCAAGTGATGGTTTAAAATAATAATATGTGGAACCCCATAAAGATATAATATTTATATAAAATATATATATATAAATTTTCCCATGAATAAGGTCTCTCATATATATATGAAATGAGCTACTTTTACCGGTCAATACACAACCACACAAATACAGTCATTCTTCTGATGTTTCTAGGAAAGAACCACCACTAAAACCATGGTAATGTCATCCCACTTCCATTACAGAGTGAGAAATAGAAGTAGAAACCCATACAAACATTGATGTTTAGCCTTCACCTGCTGACAGGTGTATATCATGTCACTAACCCTTCTATCTCCTTTTTGATTATCATCCACCAAAACTATATTCACTGTCCACAGTACATTTTGGTTTCACCATGATGTACCACCTAATTTTAGGACTAAAATTAAAAAATTAACTCATCATGAATATATGTAAGTACAACAACTTGATTCTTCACATAGATGATCTCATCCTCATCCATTGTCCAATCTAAAGGTGTATCCCCACCTTCAAGGATTTCCCTCTAGGTCAAAAATTCAAGATTCTCATACTTTTTGTACCTGATCTGTCTCAAAAGTTCATACTCCACTAAAATGGATATGATATTCATCTACTTATAAATATCCTGAACCACAACGTGGATCTCGTTCAGTAAATTCATCTTCTTCCATTAAACACTACTCTGTAACATCCTAAGTCTAATTTTTCTTACTTAAAGCATCATCAACATTGATTCCCTTTCCAGGATCATATTCTAGTTCCAAATTGATTTATTTAATATACTAAACTGATCAAAATCATTGAAGATTCAAGTATCCATATAGAAACACATACTTTAAGATCTTTTGATCCATATACATAGTAAACTTTTCTCCGAACTGATAGTTCCTCCAACACTTCAAAGAATAAAACACTTCTCCCAACTTGAGGTTGTGTGTACGATGGATCTGCTCTTATAAACTCAACTAATGAGAATCATACACCACAACTAAATCTCCTTGCATCAACACTTCTACAAGAAATTTCAGAGTATATGACAAGCATCCATATTCAAAACAAAAAATAAGTAAAGACACGGTTGACTCCCAAAGGTTCTCAAGTCTCACCTGGTTCCCACAACCATGCTTCATCCCAAATCGACAATATAACATAGGGAATTTTTCAATAACCTCTCCTAAAATAATGAAATATATGTAGGTACTGATCAGAAAGCCTATGTATAGTGTGCGTAGAACTCAATATCTCACCACCAGTAGTGTTGAAAAACAATATTGAGTCAAATAGTGTATACCGTTCTGTAAATAATCAATAAAAAAATAAATTAAACTTTTTACATTTATTCAATTACTCCTTATTAAACCACATAACCTCCGGGTTTTCTAGGAAATCCAAACACTCAATTCATATTTTAATGTCTATTTTACCATTTATCATCACAATTCATATTTGAATGTCTATTTTACCATTCATCACTATAATTAATATATGAATGCCCATGTCACCATTCATCATCACAATTCACATTTTAATGATCATGTTACCATTCATCATCATAATTCACATTTGTATTCCAATGTTACCATTCATAATTTCAATTCACATTTTAATTCTCATTTTACCATTCATCATTTCAATTCACACAATGGGCTTTTGACACATCAAACCATGTCACTTGAATGATTATCACATATGAATGCCATTATTAAAATTTATAATTTTTTTTCACACTATGGGATTTTTATCCAGAAGAACATATCCCACAAATGATTATCACATTAATTAATTCACTAATTAATTAAAAAAATTCAAAAATTTAATTATCATATCATTAAATTAATGAACTCAATAATTAATTAATCACATAACTTCCATTAATTAATTAAATGATTAATTAATCACATCAATAAATTTTATAGTCTAAAAAATCTCCAATAATTAATTATAATTTTAATTATTCTAATTCAATATCTTTAATACAATAGTAATTAATTCTACCATTAAATATTCAATTTCAATAATCTTAATCTTTTTGTAGTTAACTCAACATATAATTATTTAAAACACAATTTCATAAACCCAACCATTACCATTTATTAATTAATTCATCAATTAAATTATCAATTTCAATAAGATTAACTGATCCATTAATAATTCCAAAATTAATTATTCCAAATCATAATTCCAATATTCCCGATTTCAAAAATTCCAAAAATTTAATTAATTCACCAAATTTATTAATTTTGTAAAGAGATAAATTGCGAATAATCTAATTTAAATTATTCAATTACATAAATTTAATTGAAATCAAGATTTTTTGATTTGAATTATAGACCTCATACCTCAAAATTGATGAAAAACGCTCACCAACAGAATACCCAATTTGAGTAGAACAACAACGTAAAATGAGATCTGGATCAAAAACCCTAATTGAAGATCCAACAATCAAATTCCAAAAAATATACATCTAAATCCAAAAATTATATATATAAATCCAAAAATATAGAGTATATCTTCTCTCTAATAGATGATGGAGATATATGAGATATACAGGAAACCACATGGGATTAGATCCTTTTACCGGGTGGGGTGTAGATCTTACATCCTCCCTTTCATTCACCAATAAAAGAGGCAAAGAGGAATTTGAATCTATTTTAGAGCCACCAGAATCCTGAAATAATGTTTATTGAAGAACCAGGTCCAATTATTGGTTAATATTTTGGGGGTCTTTTAATTTAAAATAGTAATTTTCATTTTAAATTAAATCTCAGGAATAGTTTGATGGGAAAGGGTGCACAGTTTGCTAAACTGTGTGCTTTAACTGTGAACCTATTTGGGAGGGGGGGGGGTGCATAGTTTACCATAATAGAGAGAAAATTGTGAAAACCTATGCACCATACCAACAAACACTCTATTTTTGGTGTTTCGTGGTATGCTGGGCCAGGATGCAATGTTTTAAAAAACTGTGCGCTAACCGTACACTTGCCCTCCTCCTTCCAAAATAATCAATTTTCACCCAAATTCACCCCAAGGTAAAACCCAAATTAAATGTTTTCAATACAAGAAAAATATTACCAATAAATAATCCCAAAACATCTTAGTAAAAGTTTAGTATCTTATAAAGGGTGATTTACAAATAGTGCTTACCTTTTGGTATATACAAGAATGCCACCCCTCCTCTATAAAAATTCATTCACTCTTACCCATAAATAACCTCTAAAGACCCATTGAATCATATATACCCTATAAAAATAATCTCTCAACTTCCCAAACTTTATCTTAGAGGCCTCTCTTTGGGAATAAATCCATCCAAGGAAATCCTTCGGTGCAAATGAAGAGGACATTCCAAATAAGAGGTATCATCTATCCATAAGATATATTTTTTATTTTATTTCTCCACCAACTAAATTATTCACCTTAAATGATTATATAATAACCAATGTATAATAATTAAATAATAATTTCTATTATAAGTGTTTCATTTAAAACTACACACACTTCCAACAAATGGTTAATGATCTTAACATCTATGGGTACAATGTGCTATCACCTCGCAAAATGATGTTGTTCATTTTTCCTTTACCACCTCTCATGGTTGTAATTTATGATGTAAATATAGTTTTTATATGATACTTATGTTAGTTATTATTTATTTATGATTTTTTAATTATGATTTAAAACAATCCTAAATACTTTTTCATTTTTTTTGAAATATGATAACTTCATTTGTGGACGTGTGGACTACCGCCTCCTCAAAGTGATGTGGTTCATTCACACTATTAATTGAATGTATTAAGTATGGGTTTAGTAAATTTATATGATATGTATGACATAATATTTAAACTATAATTATAATATATATATATATATATGTCGTTTACTTTCTTTCTTTCAATACAACATGAAAATAGAAACAAGGTAAATGCGTATGTATGGACTACCATCTATAGGAATAGTGTATTTCATTTCCTATTTATATATTTTATAGATTATTATAAATATTTATATAATGAATATATATATGACATTAATATCATGGTTTAAATTTTTAAATAAGTAAATCATGTTCAAAGTTATAGGATCGATAATAACAATTAATAATGTATATGAAATGCAAAGCGTATATTACTAGAAATGTGACATTATTATGAAGTTGATAATAAATGGGAAAGATAAATTCATAATAAAATAGTAAATGGAATTAGATATATGAATATGGGTTTTTATTAGATTTATAATAAACTAATATTTATAAGATATGAGTTTTGAACATGTATGATGAAATTCAAGACATATGGTATGAGTTTTCTCATCACACTTTTTATATCTATGAGATACATACCATGTTCAAAACTCTTATTTATTGTGCTCTATATACATAACAAGAATGTGTTCTATGATACATATACTTAAATTTATGGGTATTTTTATATCCATTTTATGATCTCTCTTTCATGGGTTTTATTTTTTATATGTTACCGAATCGGTAAGGTAGTTTGGTCTCAATTTTCCTTCTTGGAGACACATGTTTTTTATACACCTATATTATTTTATGAGGAATATATTTTATCCATTTAACATGTTATATCATTAATAATATTCATGTAATGATATTATAATCTTCATTTAATGTCATTCTCTCATGTTGATTGTTATTTAAAGTTACCAAAGTAGTAAGAATTTTTTTACAATCTCATCGCTTATCAGGATTGTTTATAATTATGATTCTATTGATGAAATATTATAATAAAAATCATAATAAATCACATGAATTTTAGTCTCCTCTATCTATTCATTTTATATCCAAGTAATATAACATTTTACACTCTTTTGAACTAAATACAATTCTGAAAATTTATTTATGAAAATCCAACTTTATTTACCCCATTTTTTGAAATCTTTATTCTTTAAAAACTATGTTTTCTAATTTTTTTTTGAAAAAATGTTTTACTATTATCCAATAATATTTAATGAAAAATTTTAACATATTTTACCTTTTTATGAAATGGTTTTTAAATTAATATTCTTATCATTTCTTGATAAAGGAACTTTTGTAAACTTCTTATGGTGAAAAATGAATGTTTTGTATGTATAGACTTACCCATTTTCATGACCATAATTTCCTTGAATATTATATTGTATGTTTGTAGAATTATTATTAATGATATTTTTTTAATAATAACCTTGAACTTTTTTTACTTATAAATTTTTTTTAAAGAAAATTTATTTCATAAAAAATTATTTTTAAAAAGTGTTTTAAATGATTTTCAAAGCATCTATTATAAGTTTTCAAAATATCATTTTCAAAGAAAATGATTTAAATGATTTAAAGTTTTCATTATATGTTTTAAAATCCATTTTCTAGAAAAGGGGTTCTAATTAATTCCAATTCTTTTTATTATGTTGTCAATTTTTTTCAACGATAATGGTTTTAAAAATATTTTCATGATTCTTTTATAAGTTTTCAAATATATTTTTAAAAGAAAATAGTTTTCAAAATTCTTTCTGTTTAAAAAAAACATTCTTTAAAGAAGAAAAGATATTTTCATCAAGAAATGTTTTAAATTAAATTTTAATGCCTTATTTTTAAGAATAGGTCGTTTGAAATGGTTTTATGAATAGGCTTTTCAAATAATTGTTACATTCCTTAAGAAATGTTTAATTTTCTCTTTAAAAATAATTATTAATATAAGTTGTAATAATTATTTATAGTTTATTATTTACTAAGTAAATGATCCAAAAATACCATAAAATTTATTTATTGAATGGTTTATATTCAGATGGAATTTTTTTATGAACCTCTTTCTCTTATACAAGTTATATTTTTTTGAAACCCACTTATTTTCATAGGTTATGCTTAAATGGAATGATTATAAGACTTATTTATTTTCTAATTTTAATGATAAGATGAAATTATTATGATAACAACTTCATTTCATGGGTTATGATATGGTGTTTATGAAACCCATCTCTTTTTATGGGTCATGATATGATGTATGTATTATTATCTTGTGGGACATGTGCGTATGATTTTATTATGTGATGGGTGAGACCTATATCACCCTCTAATGAATAGGGTAACAATTTATATCACATGAGATAATTATAGGGAATCAAGTTGATGAAATTGATCCACTTCAGAAGATGGGGAAAATAGATCCACTATAAGAATATGGGGAAACTCGATCTTCTATGGGAAGATGGGGAAACATGATCTGTAAAAAGGAAAAGACTATGACTGGGGATGATTGTGTGTCCTGCCTAGTAGGTGTAGTCCCTATGAACTGCCTCGATATGTTTTAACAATGAGCCTTTAATTATAGGGAATGATAATACTTATTTATATGTGTTCCACTATTCCATGTCTTATTCCTATGTTATTATTTCATGTATTATTATCTTTATTCCCTTATGATTCATGTCTTATGAACAACCATGATTTATTCCATTATTCATGTTTATATTCTTGATATGTAGGGTATGATATTCAAATCCTATGCTTATTTTCTCATACCATTATGTTCATATTATGATTATGTATCTTCCTTATTTACCCTTACCCATCATTCGAGATCCCCCCTTTCTAATGTTTTCTTTCCCCAGGTTATGTAAAAAGGTTTTAAGTAAGAGTATGAACAAGGAAGATCTTTAAAGAAGATGTTGGAGATATTTTACCAAATTAGAATAATGTGTTCCCTATTTCCAAAGACACTAAATTGTAACCATACCCAAGTATTTGTTTTTGTAATTTTCTTAATATTCATCTAAGAGGATGTAATATCCAAGTATGATAATCCTGGGGAATTATATTTGGTATCAGAGGTAAGGTTTAATAAACCCATTGAAACTAGGATAATAAATCCTTAGAGAGATCCCTAGGGATATTTCTAGGGATATGTATAAGTATTTATCTAAGGATAAGCCTATGGTGTAATATATTTAATGGAATGTGTCATAATTTATAAATCCTATAAGTTATTTGTTGTGATTATATAGTTTTCCTATATGATAAGTTCTACTCAAACTATGATTTTTGGTTTTATTCAATGGTGGGAAACAGAAGGAATTGGATTAATTTGGAATGTGACAACTAATTTTTTGATGATTCAGCAAATGGGATGATCACTAGAGTGAAAGATGTTCTAATAATACCAACTTGGTTTTGACGAACATGATTAAAAATGTATACCTTAAAAAACTCTCAGAATCACCAATGTAGGGAAGAAAAGTGTTCTCTAAGAG
Organism: Viscum album; assembly: GCA_963277665.1. Lineage (NCBI taxonomy): Eukaryota > Viridiplantae > Streptophyta > Magnoliopsida > Santalales > Viscaceae > Viscum > Viscum album. The sequence continues at coordinate 1,287,093,160 of OY728141.1, forward strand.
TTTGGTAAATAGAGAAAATCTATGAAAGAAGAGTAGGCTTCCTTTATGTCAAGAATGTGGAAATAGTAACCCAAATTAATATCATAGAGGAAAATCCATATGTTTTTATTGGGGAAAAGAAGGTAACTATAAAAAGAAAATGAAAAGTTTAGTTAACATAATGGTTGGGAATATTGTCCTCCTTAAGGTATTATTAATTGAAAAACAATTTAAATATGAAAAGTATTTTCATTAGGAAAATCAATGTCTTATGTGGAATTATCATGAGGAAAATCATCAAAGTGTGAAATGTAACGGTTTTTCGACTGAGGATGAATATAATACGTACAACATATAAACAGTGTGTGTTGTTCAAATAGTATTGTTGATAAGTATGATTAAATTCATTTTGATAAATATTAAGAAATGATTCATGTTTCATATTTTAGTAAGGGGTATTAAGGAATAAGATGATGAAAATTCATTAATTTTTTGAGAAGGATGGGGAATGAGTAAAGTGTTTATGTTTTGGAATTTAAATATTATGTTATAAGAATCATGAAATATAAAATTGTTTTTTTATATGTTTTTATTAATGAATTGAAAGGATATGTTGAATGGTCCTGATGAAGTAGAAATGTAATTTAATAGAAAGGTTATATTTGGATTAAGTGATGGTAACCCATAATGTGTTCAAGATGATATCAAAATCATGTTTATCTTGGAAAAAGTGATGATTTATTTGGATAAAGTAAATTGGATAGTATTAATAACCTTAAAACTTATTAATGTTTTGTTGAAAAATTATTTTATGCTATAATAGATGGAGTTTATGGAATTTTTTATACATAAAGAATATATCCAATAGTATTTGAAATAAGGAAACATGCATGATTTTAGTATAGATTTATTGTAATTTTGGTTATTAACATGTTTAAAGAGAATACATGACGATGATATTCTCATGATTGGTATTCCTAAACCAAGATATACTTTATGATATAAAGGGTATCAATGTAAATTTATTTTTCAAAAAATTTGTGACCTTATTTATTATGTTTTGACTTCCTTCTTTTGGAAGGGTTATAAGGTTATCTATTTATGGAATGGTTTATGTTAAAAGTTGGATGAGGTTTTAGAGTTAAAGTAATATCTCACAATTTAAGGGTTTATATACATTGGATAACATATGCTACCCTATTTTTGTGATAACTAAATACATATGGAATCACCTATCATTCTATTTATGGATCTCATGATACTCTAATTCTTCAGGAATGAAAAATTTACTATAATTTCTTAGATTAAGAGATGAAATTAAACTTTATCAAGGCATAATAAAGGATGATTTTATCATAAAATCAAGAAAGTATATCTTTACAAAAATATTCATTAACTTTAGTTAAAAGGGTGTTGAAATAAAATGTTTTCCTATCATCATCACTTTTTATGACATAAATGACCTCTTTCATGCTTCTTCAATCTAGGGGTTTTTAGTGTTAAAATTATTTAGATAACCCACATACTTGTGATCAATGATATTTATAAATCTCTAGGATTATTTTTTCTTTTTTTCCTTGTCAAAGATTTCACTTTCAACCAATGTTCTCCTATATGGGAACCAAGTTATGAGTTACTTTGGGAAAAAGTTATAGTCCAAACATAATTTTTCTAATTAGAGATTAAGTATTAATTTTTATGATGTGTATTTCTAAGAAAATAACTTTTAGCTGTTAAACCATTGATAACCTAGATGAATTTTGAGGGTGAAATTCATTTTAAGCAGGGTAGAATGTAATACCCCAATATTTTGTAAAAAATGATTTATTTTAAAATTTTTATTTTGAATTTCATGAAACACATAATATAAAATTTTTAATATGAAAGAATAAATTTATTAATTATTTTTATGCTACAACAAGTTAAACTTTAATTTACACTATACTTTGATAAGCTTACGCAACATGAAACACCGACTTGACTTGCATTACACACAACACTGAGTTTCTATGAAAATATTTTTATTAGTATTATAATTTAAATGATATAGTTATAACATTGTTGTTAAATGTAGTATTATTAAAAGTAATCAATAATTTTTAATAATATTTATAATGTTTTTATATAAATAAATTATATAGATAAAAAAATCTAATTTTTTTGTAAGCTCTTTATATGTTTGAAAATACGATTTTTTAAAAAATCTATATTTCATGCCCGTTTGTGAACAACTAAATTAGTTTTATACAATTAAAAATTTCATTTTATTAAATAAACTACATTTTTGAATTCATAATGTTAAAATTATATTGGTGTGACTTTTTTTTTGTTTTTTTTGAAAACGTCATTTATGGATAAATAATGAAAAGTACTAAATTTTAATTCCAAACTATGCTTCCGACTAATTTATTTATATTATTAGTTTATATTTTAATTTTATTTTAATGATTAATAAGATCAATTTTCAATAACTAAATACAATTTAGATCATTTAAAGCAATTTCACATTGAAATTGGTCATAAAAACATTTCAAACTTTTAAATATTCTCATTTAAAATTCTTCCTTCCATGACACGTCTACATGATTAATTTTAAATTAATTTTTGTCACCTACCTGTTTATAATTTTGAAAAACACGTTTTGTGTTTTTAATAATCATAATTTATAAATCCATTATGGTCTACTTAGTTTTTTACAAACAAAATATTAGTTAAATTAATTAAAATTAATTATAGCAATTAAGGCAAAAATTAGTTTATTAGTGGTTAAACATTATGATTAAGGGGGGAATGACCATGAAACATAATCAAAATCCATTATATGCCTATATTTCAACCATAATACATTTTGGATCTACTTTTTTTATTTAGTGGGGAACTATTTAATGAAATTGACCAATATAATAAGTTTAGTGAAGAAAAATAGAAAAAAGTAGCCTTCCTTACCTTTTATATTTATAAAGCCTTCATATTTGGACAAAAAAACAAATTAATTTAGTTATAAACATTATTTTTATAGGTAAATAATTTTTTCCATCATAATAATTTATATTTAATTTTTATAGATGAATTTTTTAGATTAACTTCTTAAGAAATTTTAAATGTATTGATTATTTAGTTAATAATTAACTATAATAAATGATTCTAAAAATATTCAAATTCATGTAAATTTGTTGAATTATTGTATTTAAATTTTTATATGATTATATAATTTCACAAAGTTTTTATTATAATAGATTCAAATTCAATTTTTTTGTGATATTTGTTTAAAACTAAAATTAAGTAAATAATTTCACAAATTTCATTAATGTGATTTTATAATAAATGATATTTTATCAAAAGATTCAAAATTTTCTAAAAAACATATATCATTCTAGACGATTTTAAAATGTTAATAAATATTAAATATGTTTTATACATTAACCAATTAATATTTTATAATTAATACTTTGACCATTAAATAGTGAAAACATTATTATCACAGTTCAAGTTAAAGTAATGTTTTTGTGTATTACATATGTTTGTTTTAAAATACATTTCCAACCCACTTGCGATTTAATTTTTTTTAATTAGATATAATGTTTATGATTTATTCTGACTATAGTTTCTAATAAATATCACTTTAATTCAGTCTTAATGGATAAATTACTATGTTTAGAAAAATAATTACCTTAAAAAATGACATGAGTCGTGAAACTTAAAAGTCAAGTAACAAAATTATAAAAATGGACTTTTTTTGTGTTGGATATTTTTCTCAACCATAATTCCCCTTTAATACATTAGTTTTACATTTTTTAATCTCATGATGTAAGATATACCTACCAATAGTTTTTACCTTTTTGTATTTACAAGAATTCCACCCCTCCTCGTGTATAAAAAGTCTGTCACTCGTCCCCTTCCACCCACCTGTCAAGCCACATAGAATCATCCAAGCCCTACCAAAATAATATCTCAAATTACATAGCTTCCACATAGAATTATCACTTTTGTCATAAATACAACCAAGTATACCCTTTGGTTCAAGAAAATGAGAGTTTCTCAAAAATAGGTAACAAACTTCCACTTAATCTTTTATTTTATTTTCTTCTACAAGGTTTTCGAGTGACCCACAAGTAAAGGTTGAACAGAAAAATGAGGAGACTAAAAATCAAGATACTCATCCCTATACTTGATCACCGAAGGTTGAGGTGGTTAGGGACACCTCCCCTAGAAGGAATACTGAGAAGCAGGCATATAGATCTGACTCTAACATCACTAATGTTGAGACACTATATGAAACTATTAAAGCACTTCCGCCAAGTGGAGGAAGACCTAGAAGTAGAGGGCACATACATGAAATATCTATTTCTAAATGGAATGAACTTCTTTTAGAGGAAATAGGACTAAGAAAAATATTTATGAAAAATTTAGTTCACTAGCTTTTGCTTTGGGCACTTTGCTTTGTATTCCCACGTCCTATCTCTTTCTAGTTCCAATGTTTTTCTTAGTTTTTTTAAATGAAAGAGGAAGTGCCTCAAAATTTCTTTAAAAATAACTTCAATATCATAAATATTCTCATATTTGTTATTATAAGTTATTTAACTACAACTAAACAAACATACATCAAATGGTTAATGAACTTATCATTTGTGTGTACGGTGGATAACTGCCTTGAAAAATGATGTTGTTTGTTACTTCTTTACCACATCTCATTGTTCAGAATTATGATTTATATACTATTTTCATATGATATATTTGATATTTATTATGTTTTTATGATTCATTAATTATTATTTAAAACATTTCTCCATATATTCCATTTTGTGGAAATATGATAACTTCGTTTGTGGACATGTGGACTACTATATTCTCAAAGCGATGAAATTCGTTCATACTTTTAATGGAAATTATAAAGTTGGGTTGAGTAAATGTAAATGATATGTATGAAATAATATTTCTAACATAATAATAATATATAAAAATATATCATTTACTTTATTTCTTCAATACGACAATAAAATTGAAATAGTGTTTAGGCATACATACATCTTATCGTCTACATGAACGATGAATTCCATTTCATATTTCTATATTTTATAGATTATTATAAATGTTTATATAATGAATATATATAAAATTTATATCATGTTTTAATTTATTTAAATAATTAAATCATGATCTATGTAAAAGGATCAAGAATAACATATCAAAGCATATAGAAAGAACAAAGCTGATATTACCTAAAACATAACATTAATGTGTAGTTATTAATAAATGGGTAATATAATGTCATAATAAAATAATACATGGTATTATAAATAATAATATTTTTCTATGTTATATGTATAAAGAAATTATATTTATTATATTGGATGTTTGAACATGTGCGATGAAATTCAAGACTTAAGGTAAGGGTTTTCTCAAGTAAATTTTTATATATGTGAGATACATGCCACATTCAACACTCATTTCTTTTTTGTGGTATATATAATTCCCATGAATTTTATATGTGATATGTATAATTAAACTTATTGGTATTTACATATCTATTTTATGATCTCTCTTTCACGGGGTTTACATTTCAAAAGTTACCAAATTGGTAAGGTAGTTTTGTCTCAATTTTTCTTATTTGAGTCACATGTTTTTTATTCCCCTATATTAATTTATAAGGTGTATATATTATCTATTTTACATGTTATATCATGAATATTATTTATCATGATTTTTTTTTAATTTTATTCTCTCATGGGTATGATGATTTAATGTTTCCAAAGTGGTATGTGTTTAATTCTATAATCTCATTGTTTATCAATATTTAATTACGATTATGGATCTATTGATGAAATATTATAATAAATATCTTATAAACTATCATGAATTTTATTATCTTCTCTTTATTAATTTTATATCCAAGTAATGGTACCATTTTTCTACTCTTTGCTATGTAAAATAATTAAGAAAATGTTATATGAGAATTCAACTTTATTTCTCCTTTAGATTGGAAATCTATGTCCCTTCAAAACCATATTTTCTAAAAATGTTTTAATATCATTCTATGAAGATTAAATTAAAATTTTAACTATGTTTTTCCTTTTAAAAAAATAGGTATAAAAATAATATTCTATTTCTTTTCCGATCAAGGAAATTTTTTAACAATTTTATGGTGCAAAAGGAATGTTCGGAAAGTATGGACTTACCCATGACCATGACCACAACTTCATTAAATATTACTTTGTATATTTATAGGTTTATTTTTAAAGAATTTTTTTCCTAATATTATTTAAATTTTTTTATTTTAATGTGGTTTTCATAAATAATGGTTTTCAAAAATGTTTTATGCTTAAAAACATTTTAAATGATTTTTCAATCTTCCTTCATATGTTTTCAAAAGGATATTTTTAAGGAAAATTATTTCAATGATTTAAGTTTTTATATATAAGTTTTCAAATAAATTTCTTAGAAAAGGGTTTCAAAAATTATTTCAACCTTTCTTATTATGTTTTCAAATTACTTTCAAAGAGAATGGTTTTCAAAATATTATAAAGATTCATTTATATGTTTTTAAATATATTTTAAAATAAAATGGTTTATAAAATTATTTTTGTTTTAAAAATATTTATTCAAATAGTATTAGATATATTCCCTAAGAAATTTTTTAAATATAATTTTAAATCCTTGTTTATAATAATATTACTTCAGAAATGGTTTTATGAAAATTATTTTTAAATAAAATATATTTTCCTGAAAAAATAATCCATGTGATATTTCAATGTCCTTTTCCATCTAATATGACTTGATTTTTTTATATTTTATGATCTACTAGGTAAATGATCTAATAAAACCATTCATATTTTTTCTTGAATGGATTATGTTTTGATAGAATGGTTTTTATGACACATGTTTATCTTCCACAGGTTATATGATTTGGAAACCCACTTCTTTTCATGGGTTATGAATTGATGAAATGATTACCAGACCTATCTATTTTCTATAGGTAATGTTATGATGATTTTTTTGGAAACCCACTTCATTTAATGGGTCATGATATGATATTTATGAAACCCATAACTTTTTATGGGTCATGATATGATGCAAGTTTTTTTATCTTATGGCACATATATGATTGATTTTATTTTGTTCCTGGAGGGACCTATATCTCCCTCCAATACATTGGGTAATGATTTATATCTCATGATATAATTATGGAAATAAATTCAATGGCCCTGATCCTCTATAGAATATGGGGAAACCTAATACACTATAGGAAGAAGGGAAACCTGATACACTATGGGAAGATGGCTAAACCCAATCCCTTATAAGGAAAGGGTTGCAACTGGGGATGCTGGGGTATTACTCCCAATAGGTGTAATCCCCCTTAAGTTCGTTGATAAGTTCTTTAAATGAGTCTTGACTTATAGGGAATGATATTACATGTTTATATGTCCACCCAAATTCCATGTCTTATTCCCATTTTAAGATTTTATGGATTATTCTCTTGATTCCATTATGATTAATGTCTTATGAACTGCTAATATTTATTCCATTATTTATGTTTATGTACTTTTATATAATATGTATGATATTAAAATTGTATTCTCATGTTCTCATACCATTATGTTCATGTTATGTTTACACATTTTCTTTATTAACCTTTACATAGCATTTGAGATCACTTGTTTCTTATGTTTTCATTCCCCATGCCAGGAATGACGGTTTTATGTAGTATTACTAAAAGAGAATATTTTGAATGGATATGTTGAATATCTTTCACTAAATTTGAATAATGTGTTCCCATTTTCCAATATCACTAAACTGTTATGGTCCTTAGGCATGTATTTTTTTAATGTGATGAATATTCATCTAAAATGATTTAATATTATTGTATTTTCAGACTAGTTCATAATAGAAAATTCATTGGAGTATTGGGGGTTCCTTCATGATCTATCTATGTAGATGGTTTCTCTTGGACTCCAATATAAAACTGATTCTTATCAACCATGGGTAGTACCTTATTCATAATTTACATCCCGTAATATTAGGTTGATACAAACTATAATTATACTAAATTTTTCTTGAACTTATCCTTTATGAATTGATACTTAATATAATGTGATTATTCCTCGAATGATGTATATAATTTTTTATGTTTTATATGACTAGAGTCATCACACATGATTGGAATAGGTTATTCAATATCAATTATAATTTCATCAAGATGTTGTTTCATCTAAAAAATTGATTTTATTCTTGAGTAGCTATAATATACTCTACTTATATGGTTCTTGATGACATACAATCTCGTTTCTTACTCATATAGGAAATAAAAGAACTCCAAAGATAGAATACACAACCAGAAGTCTATTTTAGATCATCAAATGAACCTTATTAATCTATATTATAATATCCAAATGATTGATAATATTAATATTAATAGTATACCAACCCGTATTACATCATATTATTGATATATAAAAGTTTCTATTTCATAGAAATCAAGTGGCTTTCTTTGGAATAAATTTGATACCATACAACTTCACTTATTGAAAAAATAATATCCAATCAAGTAAAAGTCAAGTAAAGTAACATACTAATCATTTTCAATAATGTATAACATTAACCTATTTTCCTTCTTCATATTTTGATAATTTTTCTAGGCCTCATCCAGAGTTTCAATCTTTATTGAATTGATCATGTAATATATGCACGTGATCCTTAGAAGTTCATGCTTCATTTTTTCTTATATTTAAAAAGTGATACCTTATGCTTCAACTGTTTTTAATCCTAAAACATTCCAATACTCATTTGTTGATAATAAAATAATTCCCCCACCCCCATAAGATGATTTTACAAGAAGGAAAAATAAATTAGTTTTGAGGAAGTAAATTCCTATCTGAGTGACTTTGACTTCAACCTGTTGAACTTTTGGAAGGATCTTGGTCTCTCGAGAGACCTTTTGTATTCAATTGGGTGCCTTATAAATATTATTTAAAGGGTTTAAACTATCTCACCCTGACTTAAAAGTCTGGATAGCACTTTAAATTCTTCTCCCTTTGAGTAACTTCTTCTCAATAATCCATCATGAAAGATAATCTGATTATTATTGTCATAAAACCACCTTTTCATGATATCTCAAGAAACTAATCTATGGTAATTTATTTGGATCATGCATCATGCTTCTTTAGTGCGGGGTTTTATTACTCAATCTGCATTATCTTCTTTAGAATCATAGATGGGTATAATTATTTACATGATTCATGTGACCTATCTATGGTCATGAAATCTATGTGATCTTTCTATGGTCATGTGATTATGAGACTCAGAATGGATCATATGATTGTGAGACTCATAATGGATCATGTTCTATACATTATTGCATCCAATTCATTAAATTTATTATTCATTACACCCCTTTATTTATGTTTAAACATTGTTATAATGATTTTGTTTCAGTTCAGTTGGAATCATGGTCATGGAATTCCACCAATATGTTTGGCCAAATAGATATGATCTCTAGGAATAACATTGTCGATACATGCTAATAAGTCTTATCTGAAAACTAGTTTCTAAAGGGTATTCCTTTTAAGGATATTCATAACTATACACTTTACCATTGAGTTTCACAATATAAATTCAGTCTTCTCGATGATATATTTATCCCTTCTCCCAACTGTAGTCATCCGAATTGATGGTTTTCTCCTCCTTTGACTAAATTTAAGAGATTTTCTGTATGCATAGACAACTGATCCTGATGTCATTCTAGTAATAATTCTACAAAATGAATCACTTTACTTTAGTTATTTATGGTTTCGATATCTCTCATCTACCAATTACCTAAACTAAATTAAATATACTCATCTCTTTATTGGATGATACAAAATGTTGTTGGGGTTTGAAATCAGATCTGTGTGTTGGATGAATTCTTTTTAACAAATGGGTATGGTCATTCTAGATTAATCTGATTTGTATATAAATTTATAATTAACTTCATTTCATCTACATCATTTAGGTGACATGTATTTCTCAATTCATCACGTACAATCAACTATATCATCTCATAGAAAAGATTAGTCATTGGTGTCCCAATACTATCTCTTTTCACAGGACACTATCTAAGTAGAAATCAACCTTTGGAACATCCATCGACATTCATTAATATCCTCCTTGGAGAGATTTATGATGAATCTCTACCGACCAAAATTATTTTGGATGACCCTAAGTAGACTCTAACTTTAGCTTGGGACATTCTTACCATTGTGAGAGAGAAGCTGAAGAAATAATTAAACGGATGCATGATCATCCCCATAAAGGATATGATACATATCTTTCTTTGTGAAAGATGGTATTTGGAAACATTAATATGTCTTTTTCACTTCTCTTCTCGACAAGTTTGGAAATTTTTGGTATGTTATCGATCCTTTTTGGATGTCAATGTGCATGCTTTATGGGGATATCAGGTGACACCTAGTGTGTCTTTAATACTCTGATTAACAGATTTTTTTTACCATGATTCTAAATCGATAGATTTTTTGTACTGAGGATGAGTGCCTAGGAATCTGGGTAATCACATTAGTGATAGTGATCAAATAGATAAAAGGGAAAACCATAAACATATTTTTGTCAATAATTTCCCATCTCTATCAACTTCTTATCCACATTTAGTAGTGTAATATCCCTTATAAGATTAGTGGGGACATCATGTTTTTATTTGGTTTGATATGTGAAAACTTATGATGTTATAATTACCAAAATTCCATTAACATATCTCATCCCAAGTTCCACCCTGAGATATTAAATGACTCCATGGATGAGGAAATGTTGTTATATATCTATGAAGTCTTTATCATGTTGATCATGCATAAATATTTTGATTTTATTTCATACCATGTGTATTCTAGGATGACGTTTGATGATGGTATTGATTCCCTTTATAATAGGTTATATAAATTTTCATTTAGGGATGAGGTTCCTACAAATAATTTATAAGATCTAGTCATATAACAACTATAAACCCTATTTTGGATTTCCTCATCAATTTAAATGTACTCAGAAAGTGATTTCTTATCCAATTTCTCAAATGCAAGGGGAATTACATCCTAGTCCTATTCATTAATTGCGGTTTATGATGTATCATGAGGATACTGATTCCTAGATCTCTGTATTTTTTATTTTTTATCATACTTATCCATCTTAATATTATTCCCAAGCATGGATGTAATCTTTCCCATCTTGGGTGTTGAGTCAACTAGTTCAATGGGTAGACATTCCATATGAGTCTTCAAACCCCTTTATCATGGACTCAATGGAACCATTTTAGGTTATAGGAGGTCCTTAAAAAAAATTCCTTTTTCATTAAAATGATTTCTCTAATGATGAGGTGAGTATTTTTGGGAAATTATCCCCTCAATAATGATATTGTATGATGTTCTGATTGGAGGAGGGCCATATCATGTAATCAGTGAAAAAAGAGTAGTATATGACACTCCCTTTAATTATTCATCATCTGGGTCATGCCTTCCTTCTATGGATATGATACATAAATATTTCTTGACTATTATTTCGATGGCTAACACACACATAGAAACGATCATCGGGAGAGTGATAACGTGAATAATAGTCTGGAAACCGATTCATTCCATATTTATCAAGAATCAATTGTATCAGATTCATTATCAAGAAGAATGCATCCTCTATATTTTAAATAACTTGGGGATTTGTGGAATCTATTATCAAATATTATGTTAAATTATGTTTTAGATCACACAATTCCTGAAGCTACTATTTAGCCATGAGATGTATCTACATGACATTGACAAAAAAAGTTTTTTTTCTTCAATCTATGTGGGTTGAATCAAAGAAAATGGATCCAAAACTCTAATAATCCTCACATTTTCTTGATTAGATGAGTGACATGGTTGAGAAAAATTAAAATCATAAACTTTTCTTAGCATGCATGACGGATGATTTCTCAAAAGAATCCACTTTAATGAATTCCACTCGAAAATTGAATTAAAACAATTACTCCCCTATTGAGGTACTTATTCCATATATTATAGTTGATGAAATGATGTGGGAAACACATCATCATTCTATTAATCATGCACACTGTAATCAATCCAATTTAAATAACTCAACATACAAATTTTTATAATGACTTTATTTTATTTCCTCCAAGGGAATCCTGGAAGAGACTCAAGACAGTAAATATTCATCCTTTCCATTGTACACTATAAATGAATGGATATTTTCAACTGATTATATTGGTATCAATATTTCATTCATTCATCATGTTCATGACATTTTATTATCTTGGTATTATAAATCGATATATATATATATGTATATGTATATATATATCACCAAGGAAAACTATCTGTTTATAATGTTATGTAAACCCAAACATGAAAACAATATCTTGAATCATAAAATACCACTCATGAGAATCGACCATGAATACTTAACTATATAGTAATACTTATTGATGTATCTATGCCTATTATTTTGAGATTATATTGTTAAAAATATAACTTTGGCGAATATTTCATAGAGGAAGTGTACTCTTATTTTTTTTCTAATATGGGGGCCCAGTGAGCACAATCCAGTTTGTTTAAGGGCCATATAACAAACAAAAAAGCTTTGTATATCTTATTTTTAGACCTAAATATTTCTTAATCCATTGAAAGATATTCCAAATGGTCATGGAATCTTATTTTTCATAGGACTCCCTTTATAGATTTTATTCCTAACTTTTTTTTATTTCTTTTCCATTTTATGAGGGCTAAATATTGCTCAGATCACCCTCAGTGTGTGTCCAATGAGTAGATAATTGAATTTTTTATAGGGTACCTTTTTGGTTTCCCAACTTGGCATGATTTGTGTCTCTATCAACGAGTTATTTAATTTCATATAATCTATAACGATGGGGTTTCATACTTTATTTGGTAAAAAAGTTTAGACCTTCTTTTTTATAGTTTAGTGTCATATATAATAAACCTTCTACTACTATAGTTTAAGGTCTTAAATATCTGGCCCTCTATGAATTTAGATTCTTATTAAATAAAGGTTTAATATTCATAAAGATTCCATACACACTAAATATTTATTAATATAATGGAGGATGGGTATTCCTGATGTGTTCTGACACCAATAATCCTTACCGGGATTATGAAGGATTTTTATTCCTGAAGGGTTAGGACACCATATATCATTGTTAATATTATGATGGATGGGTATTCCTAAAGGGGTGATAAACCATACATCCTTGCTAGAAACAAGTGCAGTATATGGTGATGTAATGCCAAGTATTTCAGATATATATTGACATTATAATTATGGTATATGCAAATCAACCCTCAAGGGGGTTGATTAATGGATAATGAAATATGGAATACATGTTGGAGGTGATCTAAAAACACCCTAAGGTGAAAAATTTCTCTATGATGTTTCTAGATCTCAGGGGGATCAAGGGTCCTTTTTTCAAATAGAAATTGTCCTTGGATGACAATTTAAAAGAACTTATATAGATCTTACTTGATCATGGTTAAGCAAAGTGGGTCCCCACTTCTTTTAAATGGATTTATGAGGCTTTTTTGTGAACCCTAGGGGTAGTTTGGTTTATGGTCATGAATCATAGATCCATATATCATGAAATTTCGGGTCATGCAATGAGGAACACCAAAAGGTTCAATAATTAAGTACTATATTCCTACATTGAGAACATGTACAATTCATGGTGATTTAATGTTTTAGATTTCAAAACTACTTGAATATTTTGGACATGGGAAATTGGAATCATAACTTAAGAATTTCTGAGTCAAATGGAGGTGGAGACCAGTGGGTATTGGTTAACCATTATTAATTGTAGAAAACTGTAACACAAGTAGTGAAGAAAATAACTCATGGATTTCAAGGGGAATTATTCTATGGGATAAAAACATCCCCTTAAAATAAGCACTTTGGCATTTTTTTATTCACTGATTAATACTAGTAGGGTCCCTTCATATCATCCAGTACATATTACCAAAAGACTATAGGGGAGAAAAAAGAGAAATGACTCAAGTATATGGGGCTCTAAGATAAGTATATCAACTCAAGAAATTAGTGGATATTAACTCATAATTTAAATACAAGAAGTATTTTTATGGAAAAAATAATATTCAAGAAGGGTTTGAGCCCCCTAAAAGGGTTTTGATTGCATAATGAAAATGTTATCATGGAGGGGGATATGATAAATTTTTACATTAACTTTTTTCTAGAACAATGGGGTCTAGCAAGCGTGTAAAAGATTTTATAGGGGCTATAAGTTGGGGGCTTCTATATTTTTCCTTTTTTATTTATTCTCAAACTATTTCCTATACTCTAGAGATGAATCACATATCAAGAAAAGACATGAATTATTCTTATACACCCCTTTACAAGTTTTTAACCAAAAATGTTTTGAGTCACATTCACTAATCTTATAATGTCTTGTGATTTGGCCACTGAGGGATAAATTTTATGTTCGTACATATTTTAACAAATTCCATGCAGTTTATAATCATGATACACATGGACCTGATATCGTGATAGTATTATAAAAATAATAATTGGTATTCCCAAGGTTAAGAGTACTCGAACACCATTTTAGAAAGATATGGGAATATTGTAAATAATTTCTCAAGTTTTTGGAATCATGAGTGATGGTATTGAACAATCATAACAAGGATGATAGTGAATCACACAATGTTATTTATTTCCACTCTGATTATATCTGGTAACACGAGGATTGGGTTATATTATTGAAAATAGGATATGCCTATAGAAGATGGGTTAATGGCCCATTTTTAGACCTAGCTCATGAGAGGTTAATAAGAGGAATCCCCACCCCTTTCCAAGAGACATGAAATGTGTGTGGAAGCTCCATATGATAAAGGAATTAAGTGTTACTTATAGATTGAGGTACTCAGTAACATGACAACACATTCCAAACATTGGTTCACTATATCTAGGTTATTATGGTCCTTTAATATGGAAGGATGATAGATAATGGTCTTCATAGTTTAATGGTGTTCATTGTGAAGGAATATACCATTTAGTTTGATGTAATTTAATATGGATTTAATAATTGTATATTTTAACATCATGTGACAATGATTTTTTATGTGTAATTTGACATGTTGTGGTAAGGACAAAATTTTTGTATAGTTTAATGTTATGTGACAAGGATGTCTCCCTTGTATTTTAATTTCAAAAGGTAAGGAAATAATTATTATGAACCTATGTAAAATTTATGAAATGTTACTCCAATTAATCATTTAATTGGTTAGGGGAATTTAGATTCAGCAGTTATTTTTTTTACAATTTTATAGGATAAACAATGGGTAACCATATATTGGAACCCATTTTTCAAAAATCTTTTTCACATGAAAATATATATATACATATATGATTCATGCATAGGTGAAGAGAGCTAATATAACTCAACCACCCTAAATTAATTTAAGTTATTGTATAAAAGACTAGAGATGAAGGGAAAATAAAAATTCTATGTCTAGGTTTCCCTAGGTTTCCCAATTCATTTTTATGGGTAGGAATAAAGTTTTAATTATCTCTTTCAGAGAGATACCTCTGTGTATATATGGATTATATGATAATGTGGGAAGGATATTTTTTTATTTGATTTTGTGGTTTGGCCTAGGTTTTATAGATTAGATAGGTCACTATGTATCCTGTGACAATAAGAATCAAGCCACATATAGTTATCAAATATTTCTCAATTTATATTGAAATAATATGTAGGGAAAGGGAATTATCCTTTCATTCAATGTTATGTACGGGATATATGATAGGTGTTTTGAGCATCACTACATATTCTCTAGTGATATAGATCAATCCATGAATAGTTCAGGAAATATTTACGGTCCCCATACATTGTTTTCACTCATGTGAATAGGATATGGACATATTCCCCTTGAAATATAAATCACCCACTATCTCCCAAGAATATAATTTCCAACTTTTGGTGATACCATAAAGTCAAATAGATCTCATTTTTGGAGTGGATTTCACTATTGTTCGTCTTATCATTCATATGGCCAAACATGTTTGACACATTTCAAAATTGGTTATGCACTATGGAAGGCTGTGATAGTTGAAAAATTGTAGTTGGGCCTAAGAAAATATACTCGATCATCACTATGTACCCTAACAAGATAGTTCAAGAATCAATCCACAGGTAGTTCTTATTAGAGAATGTTCCCTACCCAAATTGGGATCATCTAAAAGGAATGGGGGAATTATTATTTTGAATATTGGGATTGGCCTAAGGATTAGAAAACATGGGCACCACTATATTTCTTATAACAATAAGAATCAGTCCAAATAAAGTTTATATAAACAATACCTCTATAAATCTATATTATATACCTATAGAGGGAATTTTTTTATCTTTCCTTGGCGAGCCCTGACATCATAGTTGGCTAAATGGTCCTCTATATAGATCGAGCTCTTATATATAAAAATAAAATATTCATATTCTATTCCAATATATGGATGAGAAAATAATACATATCAAAGTATTATGGATAGGGTGGCCATATCTAAGTAGTTTTAGGTATTATAGGGTAGAACAAATGGAAATTATAAGAAGAATGACTAACTCATGGCATTTGGGTCTTCACTAGAGATGCATCCCCCAAAAGAAATGGTATAATATTATTATGTCATAATAATTCTTTGGTAATGAGTATAATTCATAGATGTGTATCATTGAGGATATCTTAATCCAATTTAATATTTAGGTCATTGGAATTTTAAATCATATCCTAAGAATATTTGGGCCAATGGGAGGTAGAGATCGGTGTGTATAGGTTGACTATTAGTAATGGGAAATCTCATATCATATATATTCAGGACAATATCTCCATGATTTAAGGGGGCCTCTCTTATATGACCATAAAATCCCCTAGTTCAAAGAACTTATGCATTGTGTTAATCGCCACTGAATCCTAGTGGGTTCTGTTCAGAAAAGACAGTCCATGTTATTCTTATGATAAAAGGGAGAACCAGTAGTACATTAGCTCAAGGGTTGTGTAGCTCTAAGAGAAGTGTATCAAATCATGTAATTTTTGTTTTAAATATATATTTAAATGGTAAGAGTTTAGTTCATGGAGAATGTAATGTTCAAGAAGGGTTAAAGAAAAATAAAGACTATTCCAATGTTTATTAACCCCATTTTCAGGGGAAAGGTATAGAGAATTTGATTGCTGAGTATATAATACTCATGGGAAGATGATCTATTAAAGGTCTAGACCCCATGTCATGTAGTTTAATGTAATATGATAAGGACATGATTCCCTATCATTGAATAGAATATACATCAATCATGTTTTTCAATTCGGGTTTCCATGTCCCCTAAGATAATTTGACTCATGCTTAGTGTCAGAAACAAAAGAAAACTAGGAAATCTATTGAGATGTGATAGAATTCATGATAAGGAATATATTGGGGAACTAACATTTTAATATAATAAAATATTCATGTATAGATATGATTATCATTAAATAACTTATTTAATTTAATGAAAATCTATGTTTGGGATTAAAATAGATGATATTGGAATTTATATATATCCCCGGATGGTAGATATCATTTCACACTTAGTTCGCATATAGTAAACTCTATTCATATATCAAACCCATATGTAGTAGAACATTATTATTATTTTTACATTATCATTAGGCCCATGATTTATGATTTGGGATTCAATATGTATCCGATGGATATATGAATCAAGTTGCATATAGTTCTCAAATATGGTCCCTATGTATATTTAGTTATTGGATAGGGAGGTGGAATTTTATTTTATCTTTGAATTATGATATAACCCAGGATTATAGGATCTGGTTGTCACATCATATCTCACATGGACATGAATTAAGACCCATAATTCTTGTGGAGAAAATTCTGGTATAGGATAAACCCATACGCAGGTAGAGGAAATTTTTCATGTCATATTACCTAATCCTTGTAACAATATCAAACATGGGCCATGTGGGGTATCCCACATATGTCACATATATTTTAATGTCATGATAATAGAACATTTTCATGCAGTTTAAAATCTTGTTACTATTTCATTTTCAAAAAGTTTAATTTCATGTGACTAGTACATGGAATTCCAATAGTTTTTGGTCAATGAAATAGATCCTCAATTCAATAAAGTTTATATTCTTACCAGCAAGGTTTTGTTATGAAATCAAAAAAACACTGAGATATTTTTTACCCCTCCTAGACATGGGAAAATGAATAAATTAAATAATGTTTTTAAATTCATATATAAATGATGATTTTTTTGGTAATTGGTGGGATTAATATTAAATCAATGGACTCATGAATTTAATGGGACCTTTCCTCTAGGACTAATACATCTCCTAAGAAGAAGCTCTTAAAATTTCTTTATTCACCAATTAATCCTAGAGGGGTCCCTCCAAATCAATCAATCTTGGTTTCAAATATTCTATAAGGGAGAACCAACAATATTTCCTCTTAAGGTCCATCAAATTTCAATATAATATTAATATAATAAATTAAGAGATTATTATATGAAAAGGGGAAATAAATTTGTTTGATGGAAAAGGGGTGTCCAAAGGGATTTAAAAACCCAATAAATTTGTGTCTTCATAAGAGATGAACACCTTAGAATGAATGGTTACAGACATAAAACCTTAAAATCTTTCATTGATAATGAGTTCAATTAACATATGTGTAACATCAGGGGTATCTGAATATGCTTAAATAGGTGGGTTATGTTCATTATAAATCATTACCTAAGAGTATCAAAGTCAACATCAAGTAAAAACTGGTGGGTAAAAATCATCTATTAGTAATGGAGGAATACCATTTCATACACATAAAAAATGGATATTTTATTTAATGGGGGATTCTCTTATGGGACCCAAATAAACCCTAGTCACAAGTTCCTATACATTGTGTCATTCAACGGTGAATCCTAACAGGGTCCCATCAGATCCATCATTACCTTTTTCCATTTTTATATAGAGTATAACTATGATTATACGGTCTCAAGGTCATTGGGGTTCTGGGATATGTGTATCAACTCAATGAATTTGATTGTTATTGGCTCAGGTATCATGTACATGAAGTAGATTCATAGGGAGAAGAATATCCAAGGAGGGTTTGAGCACAATAACAGAAATACCATAGTTTGTTGAACACATTTTATGGGTTAATCATAAAACATACAATTTTCAACTAAAAATTCATCAAGGGAGATAAAATTTATAGTTTTGAGGATCCCACATTGTATAGTTAAATGACATGCAACAAGGAAGTTTTCAAAAGGTTTAAGATCATGGGCCTAGGATATGGCTCTCTATTTTTTTAAACAAAATGCATCTCAATCATGTTAGATAGAGAATCATTCATGATTCTCTATGATCATAAGAGTCATGATGGAATTATGAAATAAGAGATGATTAGGAATTCAATTAATCTGCATGAGGGTGATTTATAAGGAACTGTTGAGAGTGTTTAAATTTTTAATGTGGATTGGAATATCAACAATCCACTAATAGTTCTTAAATATATTCCCATATGAGTATATTATTCTCACACTAGGATGGGGAATTTCATTTTATTCTTTACATATCTATCTCATCCATAGTGAATTCACAGAAATGATATATCTTAGATTAAGAAGGAAAAAAATTGATTATGGATGTGGTTTTAGTGCTTGGATACTAGTGGTACTTCATTTCCCTCATGGGGGTATGGAAGAAAACTCAGAAAGTTGTGGAAAACCATACCTCAAAAGCATTATTCACAGATCTAGCTCATGAATAAGAAGATGAGGTAGGTCCCTTATGCTGACCACATGTCATGAAGTTTAATGTACTATGAACAGGATGTGCTCCATGCAATTTAACATCATTTGGTAAGGTTGTTTTATGTATAGCATAATGACATGTGGTATGCACCTAAAATAATATATATTTTAATGTATTATTAACAGGACTTGTTTCATGTAGTTTAATTACATATAGTACAGATATTTAGTATTGTACAGTTAAAATTCATACATCCAAGACTTGTTCAGTGACGTTTAACTTCTCGTGGTAAGGATTTGTAATGTTGTGTGGTTTAAAGTTTTGATTTAAGTACTTGTTCCATTTATTTTAACATAATTCAGTAATTATATGTATATTTTTTTAGTTTAAAGTCTTCAATCTAGGACTGTATATCATAGTGGTATTTAAAAAATGTTTTCTTTAATAAACAACAGGTTGGTGGGGATAATTCATTCCCCATCCATCATGACCAATGTGTAAGCCCATTTGAAATAAATATTTTTGTGTGATGTAAATCTCTTCTCACCCAGGTTCTGAATTTGTAAGTTTATTTCTTGTTATCCTCGGGGTTATAAGTACCCATACCAATTACCCATGAAGGAATGAGAAATGGTGATCCATTTTGTGGAAGTCTTGTCCAATATAATTCTGATAGTATTGAGGTTTTTCTGAATGTGAAACCTTTTCTCATCAAGTCATTACAATGCATTTGGATGTTTTTGTGATTCCTCTTTGTCAAATAGTTTTCTGTAGATAGATATTTAGAGTGATTGAAACTAAAATGGATGGATAATATTTAATTTTTTCAATATATCATAGTGTATAAGTTTTCATTCATCGAAGTGGGAGTTGTGGTATCATAAGCCTGTAAGGCATGAAGAGGTTTATCCATCCCGGACTTATTCTCTTTTTCCACTAT
The DNA here is from genome assembly GCA_963277665.1 of Viscum album. Taxonomy (NCBI): domain Eukaryota; kingdom Viridiplantae; phylum Streptophyta; class Magnoliopsida; order Santalales; family Viscaceae; genus Viscum; species Viscum album. The sequence continues at coordinate 1,287,113,881 of OY728141.1, forward strand.
TTTATGGGGAATATTTTTTTTTTCTGTTTTTAAATTTCCTCCAATGGCCCGAAGGCCTTCATTTTGTATTGATTTTTGACAATCCACCTTTAAAGGGGTGAGGTGGAACCCTTAAAAGGCCCGTAGGTGTAAGTACTTCATGTCCCATAGGCCTTAGAGTAATTCATTTCCTGTAGGATTCAAACAATACATACAACCCAGACTAACTACTTCAAACTAATCCTCCCCAGCATCTTTATCGTGAAATCAGCTCTCCACCTTCACATGGCTATTCGGCTAGGCTTTCCCTTGCATGCACAGGCTTGTCCCGATGGCAGTTTTCATACCCTCTAATTATTTTAATCAGTTTATCTTCTGCTATGGTGAATGCTCCTTGCTCCTCCTCCTTCTGAAGCTTGTTCCTTGTAGGTTATCTGTTTTGTATATGCACTTAAGGTGGCCCGAAGGCCTTGAGGTGGCTCGAAGGCCTTACTGACCCGAAGGCCTGGGTGGACCGAAGGCCTTAAAGGACTCGAGGACCAAATCGGTGGCCTGAAGGCCCAAACGGGGTCATATTTCTAGCTTCTACAGTTCTAAATAGTGTTTGCTACAGTTCTCGCTATAGTACCTGCTATAGTACTGCAAATTTCCTGCTACATTTCTTGCTACAGTTCCTGCTACAGTGCCTGCTACAGTACCCCGGAAAAAATTATCCCCCACCTGGATTTGATCCTGGGTCTCTTGTATGCACTTAAGGAGTCCTCAGCAACTGGGCTAAGGCTCATGTGCTATGGGGTATATTCAAAAGAGCCTTACTAAAAGACTCTATCTATCAATTTTTCATTCATGATAGAAAAAAAAATAGTTGGACTTAATATTATACTCTTGGTATATACTATTTAACTCAAAATAATAGAATTTGGTGTCATTTTCCATCAACATCATGTGAGGAACACCAAATTTGGTAATTATATTAGACTTCATAAAATTGATAACACCATTTTTCCTAAATTCCTTGAAGGGTATGTCATCATACCATTTGGAGAAAAAAGTTAGTAGTAGTAATGATGTAATTAAAATGCTTAATTATATTCGGGGGATATGTCAATGAAAACATTAATTTCCCACACAGAAAACAAATACAAATATTTATCAGTATGCAGGAACTCTGGGTGATTGTGAATAAAGTCTTCTTAAATCTAACATATGTGGTACCTTTTTGTGAACTCCATGAAATCATGTATCACTCTATGATATATGTAACCACACCTCTTAATTTGGTGGCAGATCCTAGTTCCTTATTAGTGGGTACCATAGGATCTTATGTGGACTTCATTTATGATAGTGAAGGTCTCTCCTTATTCTTTGCATCAGTAGATGACTCCATAAAAACCTCACTTATAGAGTTAATTTTGTTCATTTAGCCCATCAAGAAGGGTGAAGTTCACTTCCCTATGTTGGATCTACTCCTTCTTGTATGAATCTTATAGGAGGGTTCAATCTTAGAGGTAATATATTATGGGACACATCCATTCAAGAGTAGATGTCATCTCATCATTCTCATGTTTAGTGTTGATCAGATTGATTTACATCATGATAAAGATAATTAATGGAGAAACTACCCATTTATGTGTGATATATAAGTCTACCTCATCCTATCCAGGATCATCCAGGGCTATGGTTATGTTGGATAGTCTGTAATCATGATCATTCTTTGATTAGGGGATGTGGTGTATTGTTGTTTCAAAGGGGTACTCTACCATTATTCTTCTCACATAACTGATGAGAGGATCCATTTATTTCTTCTAGGTGGAATATTCACCATTGATAGGTTATCTAAAGATTTAGGGCCATCTTTAAAACTATTATAAGGTCTTGGTATTACAACTCATAATTATTGAATCCTTCAGACTATAATAATGGGTAGATAAGAATTCCCTTATTTGGGGAAACAAATAAAATCCATAGAAAAACCGAGTTGATTTTTTGGTTTTCCAATTTCTTGAAAATATAACATTATAAGGCCTCGTAAAAATACATTTCCCATGTTTTGGGTGTATTATGGGTATAGAAAACCACTTCATCTAGAAGTTCAGTGTGCACTAGTAAGCATTCTGAATTAGAATGTACCATGAGTAAATCAGTGGGAACCTGCCCTTTTATTTACATATGTGATATGAATTGGTTGTTTTGTTGGTATAGGATAACTTACCTTTTGATTAAGAACCTTGTTATCATAGGTCTTTTGAGAATATACTTGAGTAGGTAAATAGGAGAGATAAAATGGACTTTGTGATGCTGAAATTAATGCTTCAAAATTTTCACCATGAAGATGAATGTGAGGAATTTTTTATCTATATTAGAGTATCAACTCTCAGTATCTATAATTTTTCAGATAAGTTAGTATAGAATATATCAGTTCCTTTAATAATATTTATATGCAAGGATGGAACGAATTAGCCTCTCTATGGAACAAACATATAAGATAAGTGGAATTTCTTCTACTAATGGCATAAATTCTGATAGATGCATGAAGTACCTCTTGAGGTTCTCAAAATTATCCTAGAAACCCTCATTCCATTAGTAGGAGAAACATTTCAACATTAGCTTAGTCAAAGGGATATATCTTCCAACTTAGTCCACTGTGAAACACTCGATATAAGTGAATCCCCTTTAGATCCCCAGTGACTATTTTAGATTCCACGATGATATAATTTCCATAATTTCATATGAATTTTGAATATCATCATCAATATCTTCTTGGAGTACCAAAAAATAATAAATATCCCTGAAATTACCTGGAAAGCACACATTATGGGATTATTAATCAAACTATGCTAATTCAATTTTCCATAAAATGTTTAATGATCAGAGAGGTGATCAGAACGCTATTGATACTTGATCATATAGTCGTCAACATTGAATTCTTATATTTTTCCCAAGAAGGGATATAATATATGGTCCATGGAAAGTTGATTAGTGGTACTGATATACATTAAGCAGAAGGGAAGGACCTAATAGTATAATACCCCTTGAGGTGATTTGAAGTCAGTGGTTTCCACAACATCAAGATCTATCGTGGTCTGATTGTATCTTGAATAGCCATCCCTAAAGTAATGGTCTTGAAAGCTGGCAGTTACATCAATTAGAATTTTTTTATTAGTATTAGAAAAATTTCCATTAATCAATTTATATTAATATCACTAAATTCCATGAAGATCCCAATATTTCCATTATTTTTCATAGCATAAATGATATTGGAAATCCATTTTGGGTAGTGCACCTCTTATATGGCGTTAGAATTGATAACTCTTTCAACTTCATCACCTAACATATTGGCATCTAAGAGATGCATTCCCCAAGAAGCTTACTTGAAACCATTATGGTTGTTTGTAAGGCCTATGTAATGAGTAGCCACATCAGACCCCCCTAATATTCCTTATATAATTCCAAGAAAACACATATCAATGATGTATCAATAATTATATTTAAATCATCTACTCCTAAAATGGTATGATGGCACTGATCACTGTGGGAAGTGGGCCCTATTAAATTCCTAAAATTACATGATTGAGATCATCAATTGTGTTATAGAAACCTTTCTCAACTCCCATAGGGATATCCTTGAGTTCATCATCTTCCTCTTCTATTTCCATATATGTGGGAGCACCATCAAACTCATTGGATAACATGGGGGTGTAACTATCAGTTCCAAATATTGGAGGCTACTAGAAGAAACATTAGTATCATGAACTTCAATGGATTTTTTTAGAAGAACTTTGAGGATTATTTCCCCACATAAAGATACTTTCTTGGTTAAGAGAGGTGTAACACCCTAATATTTTGTGAATAGTTTTCGAATTAATTTAATCCCTTTGATATTTTGTATTTCACATAACACTAGATATAGGTTTGGTAATATGAAATAAATAAGTATAGATTGAATTATATGAAACACCAATCAATATTTTTCTACACAACACTATGTTTGGTTGGTGTAACACACAACTAAGAGTCTCTTCAATTGCTTGTGTTATATGCAAGATGGAGCCTTACCAAACTATAATATACAATTATTAATATTATTAAAATATTATTATACTTATCACATAACTATTAGAATGTATTTTATGAAAAAAAAATTATTTATATTATATGGTTTACACATGTATATAAAATAAATCTTTTGGTTATGAATTAGTCAGAAATGGATTTAAGAACTATTTGAAAATAATTAGATTACATTTCTTAGAAAACTATTTTTCTATATAAGAACACAATTTTTTCTAAATAAATTAAAAAAAATTGATTATTGTTTTTAATAATATTTATATATTATATATTCAAAAAATATTTTTTATATTCATTTAATTTATTTTATAGGTATACGATAAGAATAATTTGAATTTTATGAATCAAAAGATTTATTTTTCTAAAATGTAATTTTACAACCTTTTAATGGAGAAACCATTTTAAATATAATTTTTGAATATTTTATAATTATTAATTGATAAAATAACCTTTATTTTTGAAACAAAAAAATACTTAGGGTATAAGCTTTGTATTTTTTTGAGATGTTTCAGTTTTTTTGTGAATAGTGAAATACATTGAAATGTAATTCAAAATTTATTTTTAGTCTAATGTAATTATATATTTTAATTGTATTTTATTTTGTTTTTAAAGTATAGTTAAATCAATTATACATCAATTAATACATATGAGGTCATTGTAATTAATTATACATTGAAATTTCATATAAAAACATTTCATTATTTTTGGGAATTTTCACATTAAAAACGCTTCTTTAATGGCCCATCTAGGGGATTAAATTTAAAGTAATTTCTACCACTTATATGATTTTAATTTGGAAAAATTGATTTGAAATATATTATCATAAAAATTTATAATTTCTTACATGCTCAATATACTTTTTTAACTAAAATATTAGTGAAAGTGATTAATAGAAAAATTTTATTGACAAAAAAATGAACCATAACTTAGTTCCCAAAATAACATAAAAACTTATCCAAAATGTACTTCATGTTTATATTTATACCCTAACCTCAATTTATTTTGGATTTGTACCATTATTGGAGCCACATAACATGGGAAAAGTTTTGGTGGAATTCCCTTTTCAAATATTTACAAGAATGAAAATTCAACTGTACTATAAAAAGGCACTCATCACTCTCACTTATTCACACCACTCTGGATATTTTTCTCCAAAAAAATCTATCCAAATATGTTCTAAAAACCCATAAAATCATCTTATAGACTTCAATTTGGGGATATATACAATCAAGGAAGACCACTGGGGTAAAACAAGATGAGTTACTCAAAGAAGAGGTAACATCCTTCCACAAGATCTTTTGTTTTATTTGCATTATTCAGCCCCAAAAATATTATTATTCCTTGATTATAAAATAAAATAATTATACTAAATATATTGAGATTTTTTTATTCAAACGTTTAAACCTACACTTTCCCACACTTCCATTTAATGAGTAACAAACACATCGATCGAGTGTAGGGATGACTACCACCTCACGAAACAATGTTATTTGTTTTTACCTTACCACATCTCATGGGTGATAATTATGAGGGAAATAATTTTTTATGATATATATCATACTTATGATGTTTTTATTTATCTTTAATTATTAAATAAAACATACCTTCATATTTTCCATTTTTGTTAATATGATAACATTGTTTCTGGCTTTGTAGACTAGAGAATCCTCAAATCGATGTGCTTCATTTACGTGGTACATTGAACGTATTAATGATTGGTTTATTAAAATTATGTGATATATATGAAATAATAATAATAATATAATGATAATATTTAAATGTATATATAATTATATGTCACGACCCAAACCAAACTGGGGATCGAGCCACAACTACCCCAAGCTCACCTCCACAGGCCAGGGGATAAAGACATGCGCCGAAGGAACAACTAAACTCAGGGAGAACTTATCCTAATAACCTTTATACATGAACACAACCAAATCAATGAAAACTTGTATTGGTAAAAAATATGTTACACTTCTATAAATAAACCAAACATGCAAGGAACTCAAAACAGTGTGATATACGGTAGTGTAAACTGAAAAGAAAAGGGGAAAAGTACATGTCCAACCAAAAATGTGTTCTAACCTGATGGAAAACATAATAAGTAAAACATCTGAGAGAGCCCATATAATGGATCCCAATATATATAAACTGTATGTGGTCCAATAACCCCATATCCCTAAGCTCCTCTGAAGTCATGTTCAACGTGTTCATCATCTGAAAATGAAAATACACATGTGGGAAAATCTCATGAAGGGGTGAGTATATATATACCCAATAGAATTCCCCAAAAGGTGTGATAGGGGTAATTGTAAGAGATAACAATTAAGTGGAAATTAGTAGATTTAACAAGTTACAATAATGGATTATAGCTCAACCGAAAAAGAGAGTGAATGTGAAATCATTAAAGCATAAGGAGCTCAATATACAAGGAAGATGAAATTCTTGTCGAGTCATTACATCCTATAGCAGGAGAGTGGACTCATCCAACCATGATAAGATAATCATGGAATGAAACTAGCATACCCCATGTGTCTTCACATCTTTTGGAAGGATATTGACAATAACCAAAGAGTGGGTACTGGTGTAATATATACATATATATATATATATAAAGGCTTAGGAAAGAATCCCAAACAACAGATTAATGGGATCTCAATCTCATAGCTTATCCCAAAATAAGAAGAGCTAATAGTTTAAAAGGTAATTCATCTGTGATGCCCAACACCAAATGCATCTACCCTGAGCACACAATTCTAGTAGACTTGATAACCACACCTTGATGCTATCTTCTTTAGGTGGCATAAAATTACCTGAATAGTTTTAGGTCACATTATAAGGATTCATCTCGGTGGGGAAAGCACCCCTATTTTCCATTTTTCCCAAGACACATAAAACCAAGCCTCTACACTATTACCCATAGTCGAGGGGACATAAACTTTAGGTAAAGATCGGGTACCCTAGTACGATAGGAGGTTCCTAATATGGTAGTCACTAAGGAACTCCATTACCTAGCCCGAATGGAGGGTTATGCTCAGGAATGTCATTGGAGAATAACACTACCCAGTCATTCTGAGGGTAGGATCTCTAAGTCATCAAGAAACTCCACTACCCATCCCAACGGAGGGTTATGCCTGGAATATTTCATCTTGGAATGCCATAGCCTAGCCCAACTAAAGGGTAATCCTGAAACTATCATCGTGAAACACGACTATACATCCTAGCTATATGGTAAACATATAACTTTGAGGAACTCCAATGCCTTGTCCTATAAAATAGTAACTCAGAGAGATTATCAAGGAATGACACTGCCCAATCCTATTAGAGGATAATACCAGTACTATTTTTGGATAATACCACAACTCATCCCTATGTGAGGGTTAATCTAGGGATTCTCTAGTGATTCTGTATGATTTCTTCCATCATCTGATGTTTCCTTAATGCATGAAAAACCGATAAAATTTCACATAATATCATTAAAGTCTATTTCTAGGGAACTATCATGTTATATATGTAAAATATATAGATAATCTACTTGCAGGTCAAAATCTGTGTTCAAACAAATGAGATACAGATGTTTGAAGTTCTCTCTGAAGATATCAAGGGGAACACAGTGTGTAAGGTGAAACAAACAGTGTGTGGTCCCGCTCCACAGAACGATCATGTCCCTATCCAGTACATAGATCCACCCCATGTAGTATAACACAACATTTAGCTAAACTACACAACATGTATTGACTAATAGGGACTCGGGCCTTGTCCTGTGGTGGTGTCTATGTGTTCAGAAACCATGTTCATGTAGTTTGGTACATGGTTTGGTTGATCCACATGGGATGCTACCCATGTAGCCAACCTGTGTCAATATTCTCTTACACAGAGTCCCCACTCGTGTGGGCAATCACACGAGTTATCCAACAAAGGAAGGTGTACATGGTGTGTGAGGAAAGACTACATACTTTGTCATTCTTATCATTTCCCAAACCCTAGCACCCCATTGAGAGAGGCTACACTATTTGTGTTTTTCATCCTACATGGTGTGTATTCATGATTTTTCTCAAATTTCAGAATTTTTCCCAATATTTATCCGCACTTTGAATCTGGTCAAACTACCTTTGATATAACTATAAATATATTCAAAAACTCCGTCTCTAACTGAATATTAGGATCATTGTTCATCATTCTCAAGAAATCATCCCTCAGAATAGACATGGGTTTTATCAGATGTTCTACAATCCATTGTATCTTAAATCCTTGATAATCCAGACTCAAACCATCGGCTTGAACCTCCTTTTGTTTCAATGAATCTAGGTTTGTGCTTCTGGGATAAAGTCACTGATATTTCATCAATCTATCAAAAATCTAGGCACACAATCAAACTCAGTTCTCCTGGGAATTATCAAACTAGAAACCTTGGGGTTCTATCAGAGATGAAAACAAAGAACAAGAGGGATAAAAAGAACGAAAATAAGGTTTTAACATATTTTTGGCTAAGAATTCTTCCCCAATGATCATGAACGGGTACTAAGGTTAGATAAACCAAAGAAATCAATTTAATTCTTTATTCATGGGAACATGAATGGTTTGTCAAAGGCACATATCATAAGAATAATAAATATCTACTCAATCATCTAATTATAAGGGTGAAAACCCACAAATAAGAAGTCTTGTATCTTTTTTGGATCTATCTTTGTTGATAAGCACACTCATCATCGAATTTGTGATAAGTCACTTAATTTTTGGTGCTTCAATATTCCTTAGCCTAGAGGATTGACGTTTGTTTCCAAAAGAGGAGGGAAGTATCTCTTGCCATCAGATTGGAGAATTATGATTCAACCTTTTCCAATTCTCCTTAATGAACTATTTATAGATCTTTATTAGTTCAAATTTTAATAAATTAATTAATTCACCTAAACGCACACCTAACGTGTGTCAAGTCTGAACGTCCCATGCTGACTTATTTAATATCACAGTATGGGTAAAAACCATGTTCCAGACACAAAATTGGTCTTCTATTTCTGATATTATCAATTGTTGAAGAGTTCTCTCATTTTCAATAATTAACTTCATGTGCGTAGAATAAAATATATTTAATGTTTTTAATTCTTGTCACACCAGGCCTTAGAATTGCACACCGTCTCAGCACCTATCTCTAAATATGTATATAAATTTCAATGTCTTAAAAGGAAAAAATAAGATCTCTAAAAAATATTTCATTTTCTTTCCTTAAATACAATAATAAAATGGAAACAATGTTCATGTATACATACAATATACTGTCTCTAGGAACAGTGTATTCCATTTAGTATTTCTATATTTTATATATTATTATTAATAGTTTTATACTTAATATATATGATATTTGATTCATTTTTTAATTTTTTTTAATAATTAAATCATGATCATACTATGTGTATGATGAATAAAAAGTTAAAACATATATGAAAAAAATACGGGTATTAACTGAAACATAACATTAACATGGAATTGTTAATAAATGTGTAATATAATTTCATAATCAAATCATATGTGACATTATATATAACAATTTCGTTTTTTGGTTGATTTATAATAAACTTATATATATTATATGGGATGTTTTATAATTTACAAAGAAATTCAAGACTTATGGTAAGTGAATTTCATCTCACTTTTTATTTTTGTGAGATACATTCCATATTCACAACTTGATTCTTTTTTATAGTGTAGATACTAACCTATGACATGTTATATCATTAATATACTTTATTTAATGATATTAAAATATTTAATTGATTTACTTATTTCATGGGGATCCATACTCTAATGTTACTCCAGTAGTAAGGGTTTTCACATCTCATATTTATTTTTCTTAGAATTGTGCCTTATTCACCTCTCATCCATTTTCTGTGGTATATATACTAATCATGAATGTATTATATTATTCTTATAGATAAATTTATGGTTATTTACACATCCATTATATGATCACTATTTAATGTTTTTTATGGTTCAATAGTTACCAAATCGGTAAAGTAATTCAATCTCAATTTTACTTCATTGATGATAATGCCATGTTATGCACCTATATTTTTATATGACATATATATATTTACCATTGAAATGTTATACCACGAATATCATTATTTTCAAGATATTTTAAGATTTATTTAATTTTATTCTTTCATGGGGTTTCTGATTCGAAGTTACCAAAGTAGTAACAATTTATTGCTACAATCTTATCATTAATGAGGATTGTTTATGATCATGGTTCCAATGATGAAATATAATGATCCATATCCCAAGAACACCCATTACCATTAATCTCCTTTCATTATCCATGAAATATTCATGTAATAGTTAATTTTTTATACTCTTTGGTACTTAAGATAATTAATAAATGGTTTTTATGAAAAAATAACTTCATTTATTCTTTTGATAAAAAAATAATGTTATTTCAAAGACATTTTATGCAAAAAATGTTTTAGAAATTTTTTATTATTATCCTATTATTTTTTAAATAAAATTTTACTCATTTTTTACCATTTCATAAAACTATTTTAAAAGAAATCATTTTTTCATTTTCTCATCAAGGAACATATCAAAAAAAAATTTAAGGTGTAAAAAGATTGTTAGGAACGTACAGACTTGCCCACTATCATAACCATCATTTCCATGAATCTTCCTTTGTAACTATACACAGTTATTTTTAAAGAAAATGTTTCCTGAAATTATATAAATTTTTTATTTTAATTTTTTTTTCAAATAAAAAGGTTTTCAATAAAAAAAATTAGGTTAAAAAAGTATTTCAAATGATTTTAAAATATTATTTAATATATTTTCAAATAGTTATTTTCAAATAATATGATTAAAATGATTTCAATCCTTATTTATATATTTTTAAATTATTTTTAAATAAATAGGTTTTCAAAAAAATATCAAGATTTATTTATGAATTTTGAAGGTGTTTTTAAAGAAAGGGTTGGTAAAAATATTTTCAAGCTTACATTATATTTTTTTTTAAAAAGAAAAAGGTTTTCAAAATGCATTATGTTTTAAAAGTAATTTTTCGATGCGAAAAATATATTTTCCTTAATAATTTTTTTAAGTTGAATAGTAAATATTTCATTATAATAAAATGATTTTTGAAATGGTTTTATGAAAATAATTTTCCATGAAATTATATTTTCATTATGAAATGTTTAATCAGATCATTAAAAACCTTCTCCATATAAGATGACAAAATTTTTTATTGTTTATAATTTTTTGGGGATATAATCCAAGAATACCATTATTATTCTCAATTTAATGGTTTGTCTTTTGATGTAATGATGTTTATAACACCCATTTTTATTCAACAGTTTATATGATTTTGAAAACCTCAAATTTCCATGGGTTATGATTAGATGAAATTACAATAAGACATTTCAATTTTCCATAGGTAATTATATAATGAAATTTTTGTGATACCAATTTAATTTCATGGGTTATGATATGATGTTTATCGAACCCATCAATTTTTATGGGTTATGTTATGATGAATTTTTTATTGTCTTGTGGAATATTTATGTATGATTTTATCATGTGACTTTGGGACCTATAACTTTCAACAATAAATTGGGTAAAGATTTTACCTCTTGAGATAATGATGGGAATCAAGATGATGGGCTCAATCTACTATGGAATATTAAAAAAATATATACACTTTGAAATATTGGGAAACCCAATCCACTATGGGAAGATGGGAAAACCTAATCCACTATGGGGAGATGGGAAAACCTATCCATCAGAAGGAATGGACTGAAACTGGGGATGATGGTGTGTCCATCCCAGTAGGTGTAGTTCCAATGAAATACCCTAATTTTTTTAGTAGTGATACTTTAATATATAGAATATTTTATGTAATAATGTGTATACCATAGTTGTATTTATTATTCTAATTTTATTCTATCATGATTCATGTTATTTTATTTCATTTTGATTCATGTCTTATGAACTACCAATATTTATGCCATGACTCATGATTATGATTTTTGATATGAAGTATATGATATTATATTATTATGATCAAGATCTCATACCCATATGTTCATGTTATTCTTACATATCTCCCTTGTTTAACCTTATTGAGAACACGGGATCACCACTTTCATATGTTTCCTTTCATCAGGTTATGTTTAAAGCCATTTAAAAGGAGTACTAAAGGGGAATATTTTTAAGGGAGATATTGAAGGGATCTCACAATGTTATAAGATTATGTTTACAATCTTGAAAATAAATTTAACTATTAAGGTTATTGGGCATATATTTCTGTAATGTGCTGAATATTCATATAAAATGATGGAATATCTATATATGTTAAATCTAGGTCGTTATATTTGGTATCAAAGGGAAGATTTAGTTAACCCTTGGAAACTAGGATAATAAAACATTAGTGAAATACCTAGGGATATTTCTAAGGATATTTCTAGGTATTTATCTATGTACAAGACTAATGAGACATATATTTAAAAGTAAGTGTCATGATTTAGACATAATATAAGTAATTTTTCATCATTATGTGATTTTTTACTATGATTAGTGTTTCTCACAAAATGCATTATAGTTTTAAGTCAATGGAAGGAACTAAAATAAAGTAGAATAATGATGAATGTAATATAAAATTTAATGATGATTAGTCAAATGGGGTGATCACTCTAGTGAAGGACATTGTAATGATGACTTATCCATTTTCACAGAAAATGATTTACAACGTGTACCTTAATCAACTCTCAAACTCACCAAAGAATAAAATGAATTAGTTATCTAATAATTTTGGTAATATATACAAGAGATGAAAGAAGATTCTGAACACTTTGTGTCGATAATGTGGGAAGAAACACCCAAATGATTGTCTAAAGGGAATAAGAAGATGTTTTGACTCTGGAAAATAATGACATAAGGAAAGTAACTGTAATGGGAAAATGAAAAATTTAGTAAACATAATGGATTGAAATATTCACCCCCATAAGGTATAATAAAAAATTTAATGTTTTATGTGTAAAAATTATGGGGATTAGGCATACTAATTCCTTAAATTGAAATATCACGAAGTTACTCAACAAGGTTGGTTTTTGTAATAGTTTTGTTATTGATGATAAAGATACCACACATGAAAAATGAAAGTTACATTCTATTCTAATAGTATTGTTTATAAGAATGATTAATTTGATCTTGATGAATGTTAATATAGGATTCGTACTTAATATTTTAGGAAATTGGTATTAAGTAATAAGATGATAAATCCTTTTTATTGATTAAGGATGATATGTAATAATCGGAGTGTTTATGTATTTGAAGTCAGGAATTATTTTATAAAAAATTTAATGTATATAAGTATTATTATGTTTATGTTATTAACTATGTATTTATAAGAATATGTTCAATGGATCTAACATACTATAAAATTGATTTAACAGCCAGGTGATATTCATGGTAAACACATGATTAAAAAAAATAATACCTTTAATGTGTTCCAAATATTGAGATAATGATGTTTGGATAAAGATATGATAGATATGAATAAGTAAATTGGACAGTACGGATTAACTTGGAACTGATTAATGATTTTTTTAAAAAGTGGTCTATGTAATCATGGATAAAGTTTTTAGAATTTTTAGATTTAAGGAATATTTCATTTAAACTATTAAATAAATAAACCTACATGTTTTCAATAAGGATTTATGGAAATTCCAGTTATTACCATGCTTTAAGAGAATAAAAAATGAAGTTATTCACATGTTTTTTTCTGTGACAATAAGTGTTACTTTATGTTATATTGGGGAACAATGTTAATCTACTTTTTATAAATTTAGTAACCATCCTTCTAATGTTTTGAACACTCATCATTTAGAAGAGTAAGAAGAAAAACCATTTATGGAATAGTATATGTTATACTTCATATGATGGTTTAGAGAATAATGATTTATCTCACCACATGAAGATTTATGTATATTGGATAACTTGTGCGAAGCATTTTTTTGTAATAAATAAATATGGAATATCCCATTATTCTATTTATGGATCTAATGATCTTTTAATGCTCCAAGAGTGAAAAATTCACCTTCATTTTTTAGAGTAAGAGATGAAGAGGAAATCAAGAAAAGCACAATCAAAGAGTGGGGTATTACATATAAAAAGGAATAAAATCAAGTAACTATATATTCTTATGTACTTAGATAGTAAAATAATTTCTCTATGAAAAGGTTATTGTAGAAAATTTATCTTAATAAATTCATTTTTTTTAATTGATGGTCTTACAAATAATCATAAATCTATGCATTTTAGGTCCTTAAATTTCTATTGATCATTCATTTTCAAATGAACAATTATTGTTATCACCCTCTATAGATATTAAAGATTTTATTCCATGACCAATATTTACCCCAAATATATGTTCTCCCATGTGGATACCTAGTTATTAGTTACTTTGAATAAAAGTTACGATTCTAAATTTTATATTTAAATGATGTTTTAGTATTTATTTTTACGATATGGGTTTATATGAATGTAAATTTCAAGCATTAATCCTTAAATAGCCCAGAATGATTTCAAGGAAAAATCCATTTTAAGGGGGGTAGAATTTAAAACACCAAGATTTTAATAATTTTTTCGAATTAATTTAATTTCATTGATATTTTTCATTTCACACAACACTGGATATAACTTTTTATATATGAAAGAACTATGTTTGGATTACATTATACTCAACAAAAATTCAGCCTTATTCTACAAGAAAAACACAGTGTATCTTTCAGTACATGAAAAACTGTGTTTGAATTGTGTTGCACATAATACAAAGTCCCTTTGATAGGTTTCATTATTATAAAGATCGAGTCCTACCAAACTACAATATAATATAAATATTATTATTAAAATATTATTATTGATATCACCTAGTCATTGGAATGGATGTTATGAATAATATTAACTAAAATGTGAAAATATGGTTTAAATATGTATATAAAATAAATCCTTTGGCAATAAATTAAATAGAAATGGATGTAATAACTATTTGAAAATAATGAAATAACTTTTCTAGAAAAATTATTTTTCTATGTACAAACACAATTTTATCTCAATAAATTAAACAAACCACTTATAGTAAATGTTTTAAATAAAATTTTTATATTATATATTCTATAAATATTTTTGATACTCATCCAATAGATTTTATTAGTATATGATAAGAATAAACTGAATTTTATGATTACAAAATGCATTTTTATTATAATACCCTATGTTTTTGTGAACATTTTTATAGAAAAAATTAATTAAATTTTATATCATGTGATGTATGATAAAATAATTAATATTTTTATTATACTCTACATGATGGTAAGCATGTGTTACATTCAAAACTGATATGGATTTCATTACACACAACACTAAATTTATGTGAAAAAACACCTCATTATTATAATTATTTAAATGCGATAGTTATAACCTAGCCAATAAAAATATTATTTTTAATTTTAATAAACTATTTTTAAATGAATTTATAATTATTTATATAAATAAATCATATTTATAATGAAAATTTTAATTTTTTCAAATGTATTTATATTTTTAAAAATTCTATTTTCTTAAAGGAACTATTTTTAACATTATGTGAACAATAAAAAAAATTAATTTTCGACACTATTAAATATTGAATTTAAGAAAATAAATTTCATATTTGAATTTATAATTTCTGAATTATCTTAGGGTTAATTTTTGTTATTTTTATGAGAAAATTATTTTTTGGATTAATAGTGAAAAATACTGAATTTTAATTCAAATTTTTTTGTCTAATTTATTTATATAGTATAATTTTTTTAGGTAGGTATTAACATAAAAAAAGATCATTTATAGATATATTAACCCAATTTATTTTATTGGAATCATTTTTATATTGAATTTATATACAAAAATCTTAATGAACATTAGAACATTCTAACATTAAAAATCCTCTTTCTTGAAACATGTATGAAATTAACTTTAATAATAATTTTTATCTTCTATGAATTGAATTTAAAAAAATGGACATAAAAGTTCAAAATATTTTTACTATTTATCGTCTAATTATATCAACAAAATATTTTACAAATATTATTAGTGAATTTGAATAAAATTAATTATAGAAATTAAGGAAATATTAAGATTAACATAGGACCAAATCTAATACTTAAGGGCCAAAATGACCTAGAAACTTGTCCAACACCCATTGGTTTGAAATATTTCGGTCATAAACCTTATATTATTGAGTTTTTTGTTTTTTATGACTTTTTTAGGTAAAAAATTGGGTACACCTAACTTGTTTTCAAAAATGTCATTTGGGTCCCTTCTCTCCCTTATAAAAGGCCACAACCACTCCCCCTACCTCAAACCTCTAAAACTAATTAATATATACCAATATCATACTATTTAACATAAAAAAACCCTTTACATACTACCTATGGCCTCCTTTTTTATTTAATTAAACCAAGGAATCCCTCTGGTGCAAACCAATATGAGTTACCCAAAGAAGAGATGACATCCTTCCCCAAGATCCTTTCTGTTATTTTCTTTCTCCTATACCTCAATGCTTATTATTAAAAGGTTATATAACAAAATAATTATCTTAAATATACTGATATGTTTTAATTTTATGTGTTCAACCTTCACTTACACACACTTCCATATAACGTGTAACGAACATACTGTTTTTGTGTATAACGAACTACTTCCACACAAAACAATGTTGTTCGCTTTTAACATTACCACCTATCATGGGTGGTAATTAGAATGTAAAATAAATCTTCATATTGTTTATATGTTATTTTTGATTTATATATTCTTATGGAATTATTACATAACACACACCTCAATGGAATCCATTTTTTTAAATACAATAATTTAATTTGGGGAGTGTTGACTACTGCCTCCTCTATGAAATATGAATCATTCACACTCTACATGGAATGTATTAAGGATGGGTTTAGGGAAATTATAATGATGTTCTTAATTTCATCTTTCTATATTTTATAGATTATTATAAATACTTATATAATGAATATATATGATTTTTATTTCATGTTTTACATTCTATAAATAATTAAATCATGATATAATTAATTTGATCAAGAATAAATATTAAACACATGTATGAAAAAAAATCAGATATTACCTGAAGTTAAACCTTAACATGGGATTGTTAATAACTGAGTATTGTAAAGTCGTAATAAAAACATATATGGTATTATATATAATCTTTTTACCATAAAATATTTATTATAAACTTATATTTATTATATAGGATGATTGAATGTTTACGAATAAAGTCAAGACTTATGGTATGGGAATTTCATACCACCTCCGTGAGATACATGCCTTCTTTTACACTCATTTCATTTATGTGGTGTGTATACAGATCATGGATATATTATATTATTGTTATACTTAAATTTATGTGTATTTACATATCTATTTGATGATGTTTTTTTCATAGGATTTATGTTTCAAAAGTTAGAAAATCAGAAAAGTAATTTAGTCTCAATTTGCCTTCTTTGAGTCACATGTCATGTTATGCACCTATATTTTTCTATGAGATGTATTTACTCACCTTTGATATGTAGTATCATTAATATAATTATTTTCATTATTATATTATCTTAATATAATTTTATTTATTCCATATTATTATGATTCAATGTTACCAAAGTTGTAAGAGTTTATTGTTATAATATCATCATTTATCGAGACTGTTTATGATTATGCTTCCATTGATGAAATATTATGATCTATCTCTCAAGAACACTCTTGAAATTTCTTCTTCTATGTATATTCATGATATATTCATGTATTAGTACCATTTTTTCTCTCTTTTTATAGAAACCCTCACTTTTTACACAACAACATCACATTACTTTTTTTGAATACTTAATACCTTACACAAATAGACGTCCAAATACCATATTAGTTTAGTGACTTTGGAAACTTGGAACAAAAAAAATCTAAATCAGTGGAAGATATTTAATGTGTCAAAAATACATATTCCCACTTATTAATTCTAATTTAACACCTTTCTTCATAACTTAGGGAAAGGACAGAAAAGAAAAGAGTGATCTTGAATTCTTAATAAGAGTAAATAAAGAAAATACCTAAGCATAACATGAACATAAGTGTATGAGAAAATGATCGAATCATTAGAATATAATACCCTTCATATAAAAGACCATAAAAATTAACCTGAGAATAAATATTAGTAGTTCAAAAGACAAGAATCATAACATTATCAGTAACAAAATCCATGAAAGGATAACATATGAATAATGAATGGAATTGATCATACACATCAAAGTATAAAATCATGAAAATGTATAAATAGAAGCAGTTTCAATAATTAAGTTAGGTAAAAGAAATTGGGCCCTATTAAAGACTTATATACATGCATCCAAGTCCACTCATATTGTTATGAACATGAAATCTAGTTCACGAATAACATTTTGAACATGTAATCAGGATCACAGAAAACATATGGACATGAAATAAGGTCCAAACATAACTTTATGAACATATAATCAGGTCCACACATAAAATTATGAACACATATTAAGTTTCACTCATAACAATTTGAATATTTAATTTGGTTAGTGGATAAACTTATGGACATGAAACCAGGTCCATGAATAAAATTTTGAACATTTAATCAGTTTCATGAAAAATATTTATACTCATGAGTCAACCATTGTTACCCAATGAATTGGGTGGAGATATAGGTCACACCCATCACATAATAGCTCATAAATACATGTCCCATAAGATAATAAAACATTCATCACATCATGATCCATAAAAAGAGATCATATCATATCTAATGAAATGAAATGGGAACCATAAACATTTAATCATATCATAAACTATAGAAAGTATATAAGATTCATAATCATTTTATCCAAGAATAGACCCTGAATAGAATCGGGATTCAAAATAATTTATCATGGTCTAAACCATTTTATAAAAATTGATTTCATAAGCATATAACCCATTGAATAATAATGCGTTTTCATAAACATCATTCCATGAAATAAAAAACCTTTCAAAGAAATAATTTTGATGGAACCTTTGGATCATTTCCCAAAAGGGAATGAGTAACATCAATAGATGTTGTCTTAGATGTAAAATAATTTTGTGATATCCTTTAAAAAAATTTCTTGAGGAAAATATCCTTTCTTATTTGAATAATTCTTTTTAAGCATAAAACCATTTGAAAACTAATTTAATTTAAAATACTTTGAAAACATTTAAAGAAGGAATGAAATAATTTTGAAAGCCTTATTCCATTAAAATATATAAAATAAGTAGGGGAAAATCATCCAAACAATTTTCCTTGAAAACTTATAAAATAATATTAAAAATATTTTTTAAAACCTTTATGAAAACATTATTTTGAAGGACCACATATTTCTGACTAAAGAGAGAGGTAAATTCAGAATTTCCTAAAAACACTTTACTGATCATATTATATACCAAAGGGTGAATTTTTTTTACCATTAATTATATATAACATGAATAAAAAAAGGTTAAAAAACTATTAAGAGTTATTGAAATGTGGATCATAAGATTTCATCAATAAGTGCATAATCATAAACAATTTCAATAAACGGTGAGATTATAGCTATAAATTGTTACCAAATTGGTAAATTTGAAACATAACATAATGGATAGAATAAAATTTAATGAATATTAGAAAATAATTGAATTAATTATATTATTTATATGAAATTTCAAAAAAATTATATACACATCATGGAAAAATATAGGTGCATAACATGGCATGTGTCTCAAAGAAGTCAAATTGAGATAAAATTACTTTATCGATTTTGTAAATTTTTACATATAAACCGCATAAAAGAAATCTAGAAAAAATAATATGAAAAATACCCATAAATTTAGTTATAAGAGTCATATAATAAATTCATGAGAATTATATACACCACAAAAAATAAATTAGTGGTGAATAAGGCATGGATACCATGAAAATAAAAAAGTGAGATGAGAGTCCCTTACCTTAAGTCTTGACTTTCTTCATTGTTGGTCAAACATCATATATGATAAATATATGTTTATCATAAAAATATAAAAGAATTATTCTATTATATATAATACCAAATATTATTTTTTTAGGACTTTATATTTCTTATTTATTAACAACATCATGTTAATGTTACGTTCGGGTCATATTCGCTTTATTTTTCATATATGTTTTGCCTTGTTATAATTGATCCTATTACATAGATAATGATTAACTTTTTTAAAGAATTTATATCATGGTAAAAATATCATATATATTCATTATATATTTATCTATAATAATCTATATAATATAGAAATATAAAATGAAATACAACATTAATGGAGATGGTAGGTTGTACAAATGCATGAACACTGTTTCTGTTTTATTATAATTTTGAAAGAAGGAAAGTAATTGAAGTATATATATATAATAAAATTATAATATAATTATTATTTAATATATATCATATAATTTTACTTAACACAACATTAATACATCTCATGAAAAGTGTGAATTAATCACATCGCTTTGAGGAGGCGGTAGTCTACACTTCCACAAACAAAGTTATAATAGTTACAGAAAATAAAAAGCATAAATGTATGTTCTATATAAAAGTTATATAATAATAAGGAAAATATAAATATCACATATATCATATATTAACATTTTATACATCAAAATTACCAACCATAAAATTTGGTAATGGATAAAATGAACAATCATCATTTCAAGGGCGGTAGTTCACCGTACACAAATGATAGGTTAATTAACCATCAGATAGAAGTGTTTGGAAGTATAGTTTTAACCCTAAAAATAAAAAATATCATTATATTTTGTATAATTTTTTTATTATATAATCGTGTAATAATATTAATTTAGTTGGTGTAAAATGAAAATAAAACTAAATAGCTTGAGGAAGCACGTTACCTCTTATTCCGGTAACACCTTTTAGATTGCACCAAAGAGATTTATTATATTTATTTATTCCCATGGTGAGACTTATAGGTTTAGTAATGGTAGTGTTAAGATTTATTTGGGTAGTTATTGGTATATCCAATGTGTATTCATAGGTGTAAGGAAGTGAGTGGGGTGAGTTTTTTTTATAGCGGAGGAGTGGAATTCATGTAAATTTTTGGTAGGAGAATTCTATCCATGATTTTCTAGGGAATGTGGGTCCAATAATGAATGAACATAAAAAAATAGACTATAGGTTTTAAATATTTCTAAAAAATTTATTTTGGACAATTTTCTAGTTTTTTTATTTTGTTGAAGGTTTAGTCATTTGTTAAGCCATTTTTTCTCTTAATCATTGTAATTAATTTTAATCACCATCACTAATATTTTTGGACAAAAAATAAGTTGAACATATTAGAAATTAGAAATTATAATTATTAAAAATATTTTATCCATTTTTATAAATTCAAAACACATAACAGGTAAAAATCAACATAAAATTAATCCCACAGACGGGACAACACTGTAGGGTAATAATGTAAAAATATAAATATTTTACTATGTTTTAATATCCAGTTTCAAGGTAAAATTTATTTCAATTACCTAAATTGGATTAATTTATTTATATTAAATCAAATTATAATTAAAATTAAAATTAAAATATAATTTAAATATATAAATAAGTTTGATTGCAAAGCAGTTTTGAATTAAAATTCAGTAATTTTCAATATTCATTCAACAATGAAGTTTCTGAAAAAAATATCAAATATTCACCGTAAGATAATTTAGACATTTCGAATTAAAATTTTAATTTAATTTTATCTAATTAAATCTCTATTAATGTCTAAAATAAATTGTATTATCACTCACATAATGACTTAAAAAGTAGTTGTTTTGAGAAAACAATATTTCCAAACAGATAAATACTGACTGAAAATTACTTTTTTGTTATGAAAAACACTTTTATGGAAAAAGTGAGAAACCATGGAGTCCTGAAATCATGCAACAAAACATCTGGCATAGAAAAAGCTATTGGATCTACCCCTCCCAGCTGATGCTCCATGAAAAAGACTTCACCAAGCAGGACCCTTTAGCAACCAGTCCCGTGCATCAATGCACGTGCATGAAACTGATGGCGAATCCATACCCTCTCAAGAATCCAATTCCAAAAGGACAAAATTGTTGAAGACTTCATGCTCTGGTCCTCTTCTGAAGCAGACCCAAGTAGTTTGTTGGAAAAAACATATCACACGCTGCAACACCGAACAAAAAGTAAAATCAAGAGCAGATGAATTCCTCTCAGCCGAACCAACCAACACTACAAACTTAACCAAAGTCATTAAATATTAACTTGATATTACCCAAGTATATTTCCCTAAAAAGTTTCCAAGACAAAGATGTGATCTGATTGGTAGGTGTATCCGTAAGAATATCCTCTAAATGGATGGTCAGCTTGTCCCATGTATGAATATACTCCTCAAGAATGATCCACCCGTTGTTGAAACCTACTACTAATATCGAGTCTTGCTTGTCTATCCAAGCATACTATTCCTCATTAAGAGTCAACCTTAATGGTCTCCCCATCATTTTAGTGGCTTCTTATTTGGTTGCATTGAGATACAAAACTTGTTCCATCATTTATTCTTCCGAGCTCATGATCAGATCTAAGGGTTGTTCATCCACAACACATGCCTTGCTGTGCTTGTCCAACTGTTTTCCTTTTAATTTCTTTGATGAACTTGTCTCTATAGGAAGGGGTAACTAAGGGTAATACTTCCTCCCCTTATGACTTCCCTTCCACCCTTCCAAGGAGGGCCTGATCGAAACACCTTCCAGCTCTTGAACTGCATCGCTAGTCTCATTAAACTCATTAACTGATTGAACATCTGCATTAGAGCCAGCATCCTGAGATCCAGAGTGAATGGCCTCACCACTGATATGACCCTCATGAACTTACATCAACACCACAACCTGAAAATGGGAGCCTGATATCTCCTTATCAGCACACTCCTGAGACCTTCCCCCCTCCACATCCATTCCCATTTAATCAACATCAAGACACTAAAAACTGTTGCAAACCTGGACATTAGTAACGGGTCTTTCCCATCACACTCCTCCTAATGCCTTCGCCTAGTACAGACTACCACCACCATCTTCATTTGTGTTTTGGGCCTCTGCATCATGGTGGTACTCCCCATCTCCTACTATATTGACCACTACCTCTGCAACCTTAGGCTGAGCTTTAGATCCAATGTTTGGGCTCACAAATGTAGAAGAAGGCAGACCCACCCCTGCATTAGTGGTCATCCCTATGCCTGTCAACCCCCAGCCCTCCCGCAGTCCCAAAGAAGAGGCCCCTAGCTTCTTTACATGATTTTATGAATCAACTCACTGTTCAGGTTCCTTCTTCTACGTGCCCAGACCGGGCATGGATCTTCTGTCAAGACCCTCAACCTTACCAACCAAAGTTGCATCCATCTTTTGAAATGGGATCCACCCAGCTCGAGGGTCACCATGGGCTGCCTCATCAAACCACACTCCCCTTTTCCCCTATCTCAAAGACCCATCCACACCACTATCCACAAGCCCATATTTCCTCGACCCACATTTGAAATCCTATGCCGAGTGGCCTAACTACTTACAAGCAGAACATAAGTCCACCCAGGACTCATAAAAAACCTGTTTTCTAAAGAGATACTCCTCTCCAATGGTTATCCAAATGAATTATGGAGGTTGTCGAGATAAATCAACCTCAAAAAAAAATCTCTTTGGTTTACCGAGTGACACAAAGACTTGGTACGACTATCAGTACACAGAAACCTTCCAATGATATTTCCCACCATCCTGATAATCGACAAATTTTGGAAACGTAAAGGATGATTAGGAAAACTTACCCAAATCGCTGCCGAAGGGGAGTCCCATTTCATGTGATAGTAATAAGTCCATCTATGAAGGTAGAATATATCCACATTGTAGTTACGAGGTGCGAATGACCAGGCCTTGATCAAGTCTTCCACTGACGAGAAGCACACCATTAAGTTCATGTTGTCTAGTAAACCAACAATATCCCTTTCCTGAAGACCCCATGAACTGAAGACGCGTATGTCGAATGAATCCTCCGATGGCCTTATCCGTGAAAAAATGAGCAATCAGAGTTCGGTTGAGTAACGCCGAAGCTTCGTATAATTTCACAAGCGATAATGGAAGATTAGAGATTCCATTGAACAAATCGGGAACCTTCGGGTGTTGGGAACATTCTAGAAAGGGAGGGAGAAACTCGGGTTTGGAAAGGAGTGAAAAGGGAAATGATGTTCCCTTGTAGGTTGACAAAGGTCCCTCCCCCGCGGGTGGGGGAGGGACCGATATGGATGTTTTCTTTGTCAGGAAGAAGGAGGCATCTTGAGCTCCCCCCGTCGAGAGCTTCGCCAAATAGATAAATACATTACCAAAAAATTATATTTATCATCATCAGGTTTTATTTATTTAAAATTAATATAAATATTATTTAAAAATTTCCTATTAATATTCAAATTATTATGTGCAAGAGTTAATTTATGACTACCTATTTTAATTAATTATAATAAAAAAAATTCAATTTCGTAGAAACTTAGTGTCAAATGTAACACATTCCAAGTCGGTGTTGTATATAACACATGCAAATTTGGTGTTATGGGTAGAAAAAACTTATATTGGGGTATAGAATAACAAAATATTATCCTGGTGTAGCTTACAATTTAATAATTACTTGGATCTCTCATATAACGTAAATTATATTCATTGTTTTGTGAAATAAAAAACAACAAAAATATTAATCTAATTTGAAAAAAATATATTTCAAAAAACACTCGGGGTGTTACATTCTACTCCACTTAAAATGAATTTAACCCAAAAAAATTATTCTGGGTTATCAATGGTTTAATATTTTTTTTTTGTTTAATAGACACCCACATCATAAAAATAGACACTAAAACTTCCTTAAAAAAGAGAAAGTTGGAACCATAATGGTAACACATTGAAACTAATAGTTGAGATACGATTTGGGAGAACATAGTTGTGAATTAAAAACATGGAATTAGAGGGAAAAGGGTTAATATTCATAGAGAGTGATTGATTTCATCAATAAAAAAAATGATCAATGAAAAGTTAATGACCTCAACATAATAAATCTATCCTGATTAAAAAGTCTATTGGTTCAACAAAAATTAAGGTATTAAGACACATATTTTTTGTTCATTTTACTAATGTTGAGTTATTATTTTATTAACCAAAAATATAAGAAAATGTAATGACTTGATATATTTATATAAACACAATTTCAATCTTTGGTTATGCTTCTATGAATTCTCAATTCATCCATTACTTCATGAAATGAATATCCATAAATTACCTTTTATGCCTAAAGCACTAAAATACACTTTTAATGGATCTTAAGGCCCATAAAAGTGACAAGTCAATCTATTTGACTCTAAAAATTCTTTAAAATTAATATGGTTAATACATTAATTTATAATCATAAAAATTAACACTATTGGTTCATTACTAATATTTATTCACCAAATTTTTTAACTAAAAAATATTCAAACATTTACCAGGAAATCATGTAGGCCAATGGTAGGAATGAAACCCTTATATTTCTTTAGTCATGGGTTCAAGACCCATGGCCATGCCAGATTTGATGGCTTTTCACTAGAAAAACAATTTAACTTTTTCTAAAACCACATTGATATAATTTCCAAAATAATTATGATGGACATCATTGATTTTTGGTTAATCACTAAATAGAATTTTAACTAAGGTTTTCAATATAACCTAAATACATAAATACTTCATTCAAAATACAACTTTAACTTTCCAAAAATGGTTAACCATATAACCCTTCCTAAAAATGAAAATCCAAAACACTAGAATGAAGGTCATGAAATCAGCTTAACATTGATCCCCAATATATCATAAAGGAGCTATTATTTTCCAAATCCAAATCATGGGAATATCCTCACAGTATATTCAATTAAAACATTTTTTAATTAAATCTTCCCATGAAAATGGTAATAACCTGAATTTACATAAATAATTTTGGAAACATGCATGATTCCTTATTCCAATGATTAATGGATATATTCAATTAATCCAAGAAGTTGTAAACTTCATCTATGGTAACATAGATTACATTTAAAAAAAATTCTTTATTAGTTCTGAGGTAATCAATACCAACCAATTTTCTTATTAATATCCAAAAAATATTTATCCAAAAATCACTATCTCATCATCATGAATAAATCAAGGGTTACCTTTCCTTAATCAAAATTTTACCTTTCATGAAATCAAATTTCTAGTTTTTTGGAACCATTAAAAATATTATTGTAAATATGGAGTGAAAAACATAAATTGAATAACCCTTGTATATTTCCCTATTCATATCAAATAATTATTGAGACCAAATATATAAAAATAGTGATTATTCCAATTCATCCATAATTCATAAGAAGGTTACCTCATCTTATTACTTAATGCCTATTTCTTTTCACATTTCATCTATACTCTCATCATCATCAGTAATATAAACATTACTTATTCCACCTTACTGATTCTCTTCTTAAGAATTCCTCTTGGGAAATTTATTTACAAAATTACAATTCATTCCAAACTTAAAGTATTAAACCTTTGATAATGTCTTAGGGATGCCAATATTCCCATCCATTTCATTAACCTAGCCCTTTATTTTTCATTTGTAGTTACTTTATTTATACCCTTCTTTTCTAGAGTAAAATCATCTTATTATTTATATTGGACATTCACTTAGTTGATTCATTCCACATTCTTGACACAAAGGAAACTGAATCTTTTTTCCTTCATGGTCTCCATTATCCAAACTCTCTATAAAATCCTTCCCTATCTTCCTTTTTGAGTCTGGGATTTGGTTATAGTACACATTGTTAATCATGTTTCATGAAAACTGATTAGGCATGATCATAACATAATTCACTCCACTAATCATCTAATTTAACTGCTCATCGGAAAATTTTCCATTTCATTCAACATCAATCATGATCCTTCTAGTTCTTGCCATTGAATAAAACCAGAAATCATACTGTGGGAATTAATTATCATAAAGGAAAACCAAATAATCATGAAAATTAATTAAATATAGGATGGATATATTGTGACACGTTCTTTCTTAACTTATGTTTTCCCTAGCTTATTCATTGCAATCTTCTATTTAAATCCTTTATGATGGTTTGTGAAGAGTTTATTAATTTTCAAATAATATCATATGGGAGTGTTAAACTAGGTGCATAGTAAGGATCATTGTCATGTACCAGGTTACACCAAGTTAAGACAAAATAACCTTGTCGAATTTGTTACTCCTAGGTACAACTATTCCAGAGCCATGTCCACTTGTATTATCCATAAAGGGATGTATTTCTAGGAATCCAGTCACTCTATCCTTTACAAAATTTCTAGGATATTTTCTTAAATTTTAACTCATATGTATACTTATCCTATGAGACATCCCTATAAATATCCAAAGTAACATTCCTAGGGATCTCACTAAATTTTTCACATCCTAGATTCCAAAGGATGAAAAAAAATCACTCTGATACCAACTAAAATGAACCTAAGTATTGATACATTAAAAATAATTTACTTTTGAAGAATATTTAATACATTACACAAATAAATTCCCAAATACTGTATTAGTTTTGTTCCTTTGGAAACTTGGAAAAAATCTTCTAAATTAGATAATGATCATCAATGTGTCCCATAAAGATCTTCCACCTTATTAATTTTTCTTTAAACCATTTATTCATAACTTGGGGAAATGAAATATACGAAAGGAGTGAGATTGAATTCTATGTAATGGTTAATAAATGAAATACATAAGCATAACATGAAAATAATAGTACAATAACATGATCATATTATTATAAGATCATAACATGCACATAAAAAATAGAAAACATGAATCATATCATAAATATTAGATGATCATAAGACATGAAACATAAGATAACCAGGAACATAATCCATGGAAGAAAAACCTATGAATAAGACATGGAATTTTGGAATACACATTAATGTATAACATCATAAACATGTATATTTAGAAACATGTTCAATCCTTAAGTTAATAATAGGAAATAAGACTCTCGCATAGACTTGTGGACATGCGACCCGATCCACTCATAATTTTGTGAACATGTAATCAAGTTAACGCATAAAATTGTGACCATGTAATCAAGTTCATACATAACTTATGGAAATGAATCCAGGTTCATGCATAACATTTCGAACATGTAATTAGGTTCACACAAAAAATTATGAACACATAATAAGGTTTATTCATAACATTTTGAACATGTAATTAGGTTCATTGATAAACTTACGAATATGAAATCATGTCTATTCATAACATTGTGGTCATGTAATCAGTTTCACACATAATATTTATACTCATGAGACATGCATCATTACCCAATGCATTAGGGGGAGATATAAAGCCAACCCCATCAGATAATAACTCATACATACATGTCACACAATATAATAAAACTTTCATCATATGATGACCCATAAAAAGATATAATATCATAACCAATAAAATGAAATGGGTACCATAATAATTTAGTCATACCATAAATTATGGAAAATATATAGGTTTACTAATCATTTTATCCTAGAATGACCAGTGAAAGAAAGTTGTTTTCATAAAAAATCATCATGGTTTAAACCACTGAATAGAAATACGTTTCATAAGAATATAACCTGTAGAAAAGGAATGAGAATAAAAAAATATAAACCATGGATGATTAATGGGATTCATAAACATAAATACCATGAAATATAAATAGGTTTTTATAAATTTCATGCCATCAAAAAAACCATTTAGAGAAAGAATGTGGATGGAACCTTTAGATCATTTCCCAAAAGGGAATGAGTAACAACAATGGAAGTCATCTTATATAGAAAATAACTATTTGAAATCCTTTAAAAACATTTATTGATTAAAATATAATTTTTTTATTTGAAATTGGATTTTTAAATCATAAGATATTTTGAAACCAATTTTCTTTAAAAATACTTCAAAAACATAGAAAGAAGGCATGAAATCATTTTGAAAACATTTTTACTTGAAAACTTATAAAAGAATCGTGCAAAAATTTTGAAAAAAAAATTTCCTTGAATATTATAATTAATAATATTAAAAAAATTGAATACCATTTTGAAAACATGGTTTTTGAGGAACATTTACTTCCGACCGAAGAGATCAGTAAAGTCAGACTTTAATAAAAGAAATTTATTGATCATTATATGTACCAAAGAGTAAAAATGGTACCATTACATGGATATAAAATTAAAAATTAGAGGTTAAGAAACAAAATGATATTTTTGAGATATGGATTATATTATTTTTTCAGTGGGAGAATAATCATAAACAATCTCAATAAATGGTAAGATTTTAACTATAAACTATTACCAATTTAGTAATTTTGAATCCCAAGACAATTGAAATAATAACATTTAATGAAGATAAAAATATCATTAAAATAATTATATTAATGATGTAGTATGTCATAGGTTGTATGTACACCTCATATAGAAATATTCATTGAGAACATGGAATACATCTCACAGAAGGAAAATTGAGACAAAATTACTTCATCAACTTGGAAAATTTTGAAAAATAAACCCCATGAAAGAAAGATCATAAAAAAGATATGTAAAATACACAAAAGGTTAGTTATAATATTAATAAAATACTTTCATGGGAATTATATACACCATACAAAATAAATGAGTGGTGAATAAGGCATGTATCGCACGAAAATATAAATTGAGATGAAATTCCCTAACCTAAAGTCTTGAATTTCATCGTACACATTCAAAAGTATTGTATAATAAATATAAGATTATTATAAAAATATTATAGAACCATATTATTATATATAATTCCATATATGATTTGTTTATGACTTTATATTACCCATTTATTAACAACTTCATCTTAAGGTTACGTTTTAAGTAATATCTGCTTTATTTTTCATATATGTTTTGACATGTTATTCTTGATCCTCTTAGTTAGATCATGATTAATTTTTTTAAAGAATGTAAAATATGGTATAAATATAATTTAAATTCAATATATATATGTGTTTATATTAATATTTATTATATATAAATATTAAAATAAATACACCATTAATGGAGATGGTAGGTCGTAGGTACACATGAACACTACGTCCATTTTATTATCGTATTGAAGGAAAGAAAGTAATTAAAAGATATATATATATATATAATATAATTAAATTATAATTATTAATTAATATATAGCATATATTTTTACTAAAAACATCATTAATACGTCCCATGTAAAATGTGAACGAATCACATCACATTGAGGAGGCGGTAGTCCACACTTCCACAATCAAAGTTATAGTAGTTACACAAGATGGAAATCATAAAGGAATGTTCTATATAAAAATAAAATAAGCATAAAGACATTATAAATATCACATATATCATATATAAATAGTTTTTATATCATAATTCTTAGTCATTAAAGGTGTTAAAGTAAAAACAAACAATCGTTGTTTCGCGAGGTGATAGTTCGTCATACACGAATGATATGTTTGTTACATATTAGATGGAAGTGTGTAAGTTTATGTTGAACCCTTATAAAAAAATATTATTATTATATTTATGATACTGTTATCATTTTATAAGAATGGAATAATAATTATTTAGGTTTTGGAGAATAAAAATGAAACTAAATATCTTGATGAAAGATGTTAACTCTTATTCGGTTATCTCCTTTGGGTTCGCACCAAAGAGATTCCTTGGATTTATTTTTTCCCAATATGAGGCATATAATTTGAGGGGATGGATTTATAGGATATATTTTGGATGATCTATGAATATCAAACTTGGTTTGATAGGTGTGAGGTAGTGGTAGGCATGAGTTCCTTTTTATATTAGAGTAGGAGTGTCATTATTATAAATTTTTGGAAAGAGAATTCCACTCCTGTTTTCCCATATAAATTGGATCCAATAATGGAAACAATTATAGAAAAGGTAGTATATGGTATAAATATGGACACAAAATGGAAGTTTTTACAACTTTATAGGTTATTTTGGGTTTTAAGATTATGGTTTAGTCATTTATTAAGCTAATTTAACCTCTTAATCATAGTAATTAATTTTAATAACATTCATTAATATATTTTGTCAAAAACTAAGATGAAGTTGTTAAAAATTATAAATTATTATTATTAAAAATATTAAATCCATTTTTTCAAATTCCAAACATATAAAATACATAAAATAATTCAAAATTAATCCCATAGATGAGACGACATTGTGGGTTTTTAAATTAAAAAAGTACAAAATTTTGCTAAATTTTTATATCAAATTTCAATGTGAAATTGTTTCCAATTATCTAAATTGTATTAATTGATTAATATTTTATATAATTATAATTTAAAACAAAATTAAAATATAATTTAACTATATAAATAAATTATATGAAATAGCAGTTTTGAACTAAAATTCAGTAGTTTTCAATATTCATCCAAAAATGATGTTTCTTAGAAAAATATAAAATATTCATCCTAAGCTAATTTAAACATTACTAAATAAAAAATTTAGTTTATATTATCAAATTATATATCTACGATTCTGAAAAATTAGTTTTTTTATCATTCAATGAAGGACATAAAAAGCTCTTTTTTGAGAAAATAGTATTTCCAAACATAAAAACACTTTACCAAGAATTATATGTTTTTCATCATTATATTAAATTTATATAAAAAGATTATAAATAATTTTTAAAAATAATTTATTACTATTTATATTAATTTGTTTAAAGGCTATGTTATAACTATATATTTTGATTAATTATAAGAAAAAACAGTTGTTTTGTACAAACTCAGTGTTGCGTATAACACAAGACAAGTCAGTGTTGTGTATAACACATGAAAAGGCATTATTATATATAGAAAAATCTTATATTAGGGTATCTTATAACGAAATATTATAATTGTGTAGCTTAAAAAGAAATAATAACTCAGTTATCACATATAACACAAGATATATTATGTGTTTTATGAAATGAAAAATATTAAGAAGATTAAATTAATTTAAAAAAAATATTTCACAAAAAATATGTGGTGTTAAACTTTGGTAGTTATGATAATTAAGAAAATTCTTATATGAAAATCTGAATTTGTTTCATATTTAGGTGATAAATCATTGTTCTTTCAAAATTGTGTTTTCTAAAAATGTTTTTAAAAATGTTTTAATACTATCATATGATGAGTAAAAGACATTTTTATCCATGTTTTACCTATTTAATAGACATATTTGAAAGGAATCCACTTTTCTTTTTCTAATCAAGGATATTTTATAAAAATTTTAAGGTAGAAAAGGAATGTTTGAAATTTATAGACTTACCTAACATCATGAATATCATTTCCATAAATCTTATATTGTAATATTACTAATTTATTTATAATGAAAATTTATTCCTAATATTCTAGAAATTTGTTTATATAAAGGTGGTATTCAAAGTTTTTTTTTTCAAAAATATTTTATCTTTAAAATTGTATTAAATGATTTTTGAATATCCCATTATAAGTTTTAAAAAATGGTTATTTTTAATGAAAGGGATTAAATTTTTTTCAAGTTTTATATATAATTTTTTATAAAAATTTTGTAGAAAAGGATTCTAGAATGATTTCAAGGAATATTTTTATGTTTTAAAGGTTTTTTTAGAGAAAAAGGATTTCAAAATTCTTTATGTTTTAAAATGAGTTTTTTAAAGTAGAAAATATATTTTCCTCAGAAAATTTTTTAAATAAAATTCCAAATATCTCATCATAAGTAATGGGTTTTTGAAATATTTTTTTCTAAAGGTTTTTTGAAGAAAAGCTATTTTTCTTAATACATTTTCCATTAAATCTTTCAAAATCATTCTATATCTAAGATGATGTAATTTTTTATAGTTTATGAATACTATTTATATTATATCTTGATTGGTTTATGTTTTGATGAAACGATTTTTATGATACCCTTTTCTCTTCAATGGGTTATATGATTTTGAAACCATCTTTTTTTTATGGTTTTTGATTTAATTAAATGATTATGAAACCTATACTTTCTCCATAACTTATGATGTGATGAAATATTATTGATACCAATTAAATTTCATGGGTCATGATATGATGAATGTGTTTTTATCTTATGAAACATGACATAATGATTTAATTATGTGATAGGTGGGACCTATATATCCCTCTAATACATTGGTTAATGATAAATATTTTCAGACCTCAAGAGGGTACAAAGGAGGGAACCCCAAGCCTAAAATTAGAGGGAATCTTCATCCGTAATAGAAGAGGGTACATGGGAGTGAATCCCAAACTCAAAAAAGAGGGTACATGGGAGAGAATCCCAAACCCAAATTAAGATGGTGCATAAGAGGCCATCCAAAGCCTAAATCAACATGTTAAATAGAAGGGCTTCCCAAGCCTAAAATAATAGGGTATATAGGAGGGAATCACAAACCCGAAACAAGAGGGTATATTGGGGGGAATCTAATGACTGAGAAAATAGGGTATATGGTATGGAATCCCAATCCTAAATCATGTGCATGGGTAATTATCCAAATCCTAAAATTTTATGAAGGTCATTGTTGGCATCCTTGATATAGGATTTTCTATGATTATGTGTATTCCAAAAATTCCATGTCTTATTCCAATGTTGTTTTTTCATATATTATCCAATCATTTCACTTATAAACCTTGTCTTATGAACTACCAATATTTATTCCTTGGTTTATGTGTATAATCATTGATATGCAAGTTATGATATTAAATTTTTATTCTCATGTTCTCTTATCCTTATGCTCCTATTTTTCTTATGTATCTTATATTTTTACCCTTACTGTGCATCTGACCTCACTCATTTCTTATGTTTCTTTTCCCTAGGTTGTTAACAAAGGTTTTATGTATAATTATTAATGGGAATATATTTTTGGGAAACATTTAATTTTGTTCCCTGATTTATAATATTTTCCTCCAAGATTCCAAAGAAAATAAACTATTATGGTCCATGGACATTTATTTCTATAATGTGATCAATATTTATCTAAAATGATGTAAAATCCAAGTATGTTAAGACTATTTTGCAATATTTTGTATCAA
The DNA here is from genome assembly GCA_963277665.1 of Viscum album. Classification (NCBI taxonomy): domain Eukaryota; kingdom Viridiplantae; phylum Streptophyta; class Magnoliopsida; order Santalales; family Viscaceae; genus Viscum; species Viscum album. The sequence continues at coordinate 1,287,148,141 of OY728141.1, forward strand.
AGGAAAGGTTTGTTAAACCTTTGGAAACTATAAAGATAAAAAATTATTGATATCCCAAGAGATATTTCCAAGGATATATCTCTTGGGATGTTTCAAAGGATAAGTCTAGGGATAAGTAAAATTAAAAGAAAATTTATTGAAATTTTGGAAAAGGATAGAGAAATTTGTTTCCAATAAATATATCTCTGTCTACATTAAACAAGTGGATTTGGATCTAGAATAGATGTACCTAGTGATAATAACTCTAAAAATTTTCATCAGGCTTGATGTGAGCGTAAACCGATACACAACAGATGACCTTGTTGTGCACCTAGTTTGACACTCCCATGGTATATGCATTAGTAATTAAAAAACACTTTATAAACCATCATGAATGATTTAAGTAGAAGATAACTATGAATATCCTGTAATAAACATAATGTATCATATATTAAAAAAGTACGACCCAGGATTTAGATATCCTATAAGTAGTTTTTCAAGATTATGTGGTTCCCCACTTTGATGATTCTTTCTTAATTTGTACTTTTTGGTTTTAAACAATGGTTTATAACCCAAATGAACCATGTTAATGAATAATGCAATGGAAAATTAAATTATCATCCTCCTGAGAAACTGAATGTTATGGGATATGGAATGAAAAACCACATTTATATCCTCAAGAAAATTTCTCAATCTATGAATCATGCTGGTCTTACAAATGAGAAAGGGAGGGGGAAACATTCTATTGAGTCCTTCATGTGGAAATTTCCACCTTCTTTCAGTGGTAATTTTAATACACATGTGTTTGCACAATGGATCGGTACCACTGAAAATATATTCTCCATCCACTAGTGTTCATAACAAGAAAAATTCATTCTTTCTATTTATCATTTAAAAGGTGAATCTAACCTATGGTGGACCCTAGTCAAGAATATGAGATAGAAAGATGGAATTGAATCCATGGACTGACATGATCTTAAAAACTTATTTTTTAATAAGTAATTTCCTCATGTTATTTACAGAAATATAGAAAATAATTCCTAAATCTTAAGTAAAATGAAAATGAATTGACCGATGACTATGAGGCAAATTTCACATGGAATGTGAGGTACTCTTCATGTATTGTCATCCTACATGAATGAAAAATTAATCAATTCTTTGGTGGCTTGAAACCTAGTCTTAAAAAGTCCATGGCTATAAGAGACTCTTGTGGTTATGATGAATTTTTTCATTGTACTATCAAGGTAGAAATATAGGTTGTAATTTCATACCAATCTCATATTTTTGACAATAAAATGAATATGGAGTTCAATTGAAAATATAACAACCATAGATAAAACAAAATTACACTTCCATTATTTACAAATTGTGGGGATAAACATGACAGTATTTTCATAAGGGGTCTACTAAATGTTTTAAGTGTATAATGGAAGGTCATCGAGTGGATGCATGTCCAACTAATTAGAAAAAGTTATCTAATGATGTGAATAATGAGAAATCCCCATAAAAATGAACCTTACACACTTTAGTGTTTTAATTTTATAGATTTTGGCCAGTATTCGAACAATTTACCCAATCCAAGGACTAATGTGGATGATAAGTTAAAACAATTCTGTGTAAAAAAAGATAAAAGTGAAATCTTATGCAATCACAATGGATGAAGTGAATCATGGTAATTAGGGAACACTTATCCTACCCTCCTTAGTTAGGAATATAATATTTGATTTTATATGATTAAGACCTATTTAAATTTTGTTTTTCATCCTTTAGTGATGTTTCATGTGATTATATCCCTCTATATGGATTCTAGATTAATAAAATCAGATTTTATATTCTATCGGTACAATTATGGACCAAAGTTTCCAATGAAAATGTTTTTTAAAATATAATCTATAGCTTAAGTAATGAAGGGTAAAGTATATATTTGAATGGTTATAAGGTTTACAATTTATGGAATGTTATATACTAAACTTCATATGAGGTCTTAGAGATTAAAGTATTATCTCACCATATGAGGATTTATGCATATTGGATAACTTCTTCTAACCTTTTTTTTTAAAACAAAACATATGGAATGACTTGTTACTCTATTTATAGATCCCATTACTTATTAATTAATCAGTAATAAAAAATACACCTTACATTCTTAGAGTGAGAGATTATGTGTAAGTTTATCAAGGCACAAAAAATGGTAAATTTTTCCTAAAATCATGTGAGTATACATTTTCATTAAAATTATTCAAATATAGGGAAAAAGATATTGAAAACTAAAATTTTATCCTAGTACCTTCATTTCCAAATAATAAAATAAACCCTTATAACATATAATTTTTTAGCTTTGTGATCATTAACTTTATCTATGTCATATTCTCGATCACCCTCCATTATAAATTGATAGTTATATTTCTCTTCAATGTTCGTGTTTTCACTTCCCAAATATTTTCTCCTATGTGGAAACCTAGTTATATATTAATCTGTGTAACCATTATGTTTCAAATATCCCCTTTTAAAGGAATTTTTACTGTTTATTTTTATTATTTTGGTTTATATGGAAGCAACATTCAACAATTAAACATTTTATAACCCTGATGAATTTTGAGGAAAAATTCATACTAAGGGGGGTAAAAAGTAACACCTTGTGTTTTGTAACCTTTTTTTGAATAAATTAATATTATTTTATATATTGTGTATCATTTTATACTAATTAATATATTTTTTATACTCTACACCAAGTTAATCTAACTCTACATACAATAATGATAAGGCTTTCATTATAGGGAACACTGAGTTTTTGGAAAACATCACTTTGTTATTAATATAATTTAAATGAGATAGTCAGAACCAAGCCATTAAACATAGAAATAATAATAGTAGTAACAATTTTTAAAATGTTATATATAATGTTTTCATATATATAAGTCATATTGATAATGAAATATATAATTTACAGTAATGTCTTTATATGTATCAAAATACAATTTTCTAAATAGAAGTAATTTTTATATCCTACTATGAAAAATAATGAAATTAATTTTAGACATTGATAGAAATAAATTTTTTAAAATAAAATTATTTTATGAATTCATATTTTCCAAATTATCTTAGGGTGAATTTTTGGGATTTTTCTAAGAAACTTTAATTTTGCATGAATAGTGAAAGTTACTGAATTTTAATTCAAAACTACTTTTTTTATAATTTATTTATAGAGTTAAATTAAACATTAAGTTGTTTTTAAAGTCATAATATATTATTTATACATATATTAATCCAATTTATGTCGTTTTAATCATTTTTAAAAAGTATTTATATAAAAAGGCTTAATGAACTTTTGAACATTCTCACTTTCAAACCCAGCTTTCTTGCCACATCTATTAGATTATAATTAAACTTAGATTTTTCAGTTCGGTGAATTGAATTTTAAAAAAAAAAAATAAATGGTTTTAATCTGTATAATATTTATATTATATAAAGTTCAAATTAATTTTTCCCCAAAAAATAGTGAAAGTGATTAATATTAATTGCAGTGATTAATGTACAATTAAGCTTAACAAGGGAGTGAACTGTAATCTTGAGGGCCAAAATGACCTAAAAACTTTTCCAACACCCATTTTATGGCCATATTTACTTCATAAAATTTCTATTATTTAGTTTTTTGTATGAATTTATTTTTTAAAAACCTACTTACTCTTAACTGGTTTTAAAAAATACCATGTGTGTCCCCTACCTCCCTTATAAAAGGCCATCACCAGTCCCCCTTCTTTAAACCTCACAAATGACTTATGTTTAGAAATTATCTACCTAATTAACTTTCATAAATCCCTAAATTCCTCTTATTACCATCCATTTTCTCAAAAACCAAACTAAGGAACCCCTTGGGTGAAAACCAAATGAAATTACCCAAACAAGAGGTAACATCCCTACTCAAGGTCTTTTCCAATATTTTCATTCACCACCACCAAAATTATTCCTATTAAATTATTATATAAGAAATAAATTATCCTCAATATACTTATATGTTATTATTATAATGGTTTTACCATCACTTACACACACTTCCATTTAATGGGTAATGAACTTACCATTTTTGTGTATAACAAACTACCGCCTCATAAAATGATGTTGTTCATTTTTCCCTTACCACCTCTCAAGAGTGGTCACTTTGATAGAAAATATTTTTTAAATTATTTATTTGATATTTATTATTTATTTATTATTTATGAATTATTATATAATACATTCTTTCAGATATTCCATTTTCTTAATTAGATAATTTCGTTTGGGGAAGTGTGGACTACTGCCTCTTCAAAACAATGTGATTCCTTCACACTGTACATGGAATGTATTAAAAATGGGTTAAGTAAAATTATATAATATATATGATATAATAATTATACTTTAACTATGATATATACATATATACATTTCATTTCATTTATTTATTTCAATATGGAAAAAAATGGAAACAATGTTCCTCCGTACTTACGGCTTACCGTCTCCTTGAACTGTGTATTCCATTTCATCATTATATATTTTATGTATTATTATAAATACATATATAATGAATATTTATTATATTTATATAATTTTCTAAATTATTTAAATAATTAAATAATTACTTATGTAATATTATCATGAATAATAAGTCAAAATATGTATGAATAAGAAAGCAGATATTACTCGAAGTGAACTCTTTACAAGGAATTGCTAATTAGTGGGTAATATAAAGTCATATATGGTATTATATAAAATAATATGATTGTTTATAATATTTTAAATAAAATTATATTTATTATAAAGGATGTTTTAATTTGTGTGAATAAAATCAAGACTTAGGTTAAGGGAATTTCATCTCACTTTTTATTTCTGTGAGATTCATGCCTTATTCACCACTAATTTCTTTTTTTGTGGTGTGTATAATTCTGATGTATGTTAAATATGATTATTATAATTAAATTTATGTTTATTTATATTTTTACTTGATAATATTTCATTCATAGGTTTTTTGGTTCAAAAGTTACCAAATTGTTAAAGTAATTTTGTCTCAATTTTTCTTCTTTGAGACACATGTTGTGTTATGCACCTATATTTTTATAGGAGGTGTATATAATTCCATTTTAAAATTTATATAATTAATCTAATTCCTGACCATGAAATTTTTATCTTCATTTTATTTTATTATTTCCATAGTATTATGATTCAAAGTTACCACAGTGGTAACAATTTATTTCTACAATCTAATTATAATGATTTTTTTATGATTATGATTCCATTGATGAAATATTATGATCCATATCTCAAAATAACATTCAATTTTTTATCCTATCTTTACCCTTTATATCTTAATTTATAATTACCATTTTCCACTCTTTGGTCCTTATTATAATTAAGAAAACGTTTTTATGAAAATCCAACTTTATTTCTCCTTTCAATCAGAAATCTCTATTCCGTTAAAACCATGTTCTCTAAAAATATTTTCAAACATGTTTTACTGTGATCTTATTATTTTTTATAGTTAACTTTACCCAATTTTTTTTCATTTATACATAATTGTTTTTAAAATAATCTTCTTTTCATTTTCTGATCAAGGCACTTTTCTAAACATTTTAAGGTGAAAAAGGAGTGTTTAGAATGTATGAACTTACTCGTTTTCATGACCGTCATTTCCCTAAATATTTCTTTATAATATTATAAGTTAATTTTTAATAAAACCTCTTTCCTTATATTCTATAAATTTTTTGATTTTAAATTTGTTTTCAAGTAAAAAGTTTTCAGAAAAATTTATGTTGAAAACGTGTTTTAAATGATTTTTCAAATCTCCCTTTATAAGTTTTCAAAAGTATTATTTTCAAAGAAATAATTTCAATGATTTCATGTTTCATTTATAATTTTTCAAAACTATTTTCAATTAAAGGATTTTGAAAAATGATTTTAAACATTAATTTTATGCTTTCATGGTGTTTTTAGAGAAAAAGGTTTTCAAAATGATTTTTGTTTGAAAACATTTTTTTAAGAAGAAAATGTACTTTCCTCAAAAAATGTTTTAAATGAAATTGTACAACCTTATTTATAAGAAATTGATTTTTCAAATGGTTTTGTGAAATATATTTTTGGATAAAGGTTAGTTTAATTAATAAATGATCTATGTTATCATTTAAAATCATTAACTATATAATATGACATTATTTTTTATAATTTATGAACACCATTCATATTATTTATTTATTGGTTTTTGTATTTGTGGAATGATGTTTAGAATTATTGTTTCACTTCAATGCGTTATATGCTGTTGAAACACACTTATTTTCACAATTTATACTTTGATTAAATGATTATGAAACCTATCCATTCTCTATATATTATGATGCGATGTGACATTAATGATACCCATTTCATTTCATGGGTCATGATGTAATGAATATTTTGTTATCTTATGAAACATGCATGTATTATTTCATTATGTGATATGAAGAACCTATATCTCTCTATAATTAATTGGGTAGTGATAAATGTTTTATGATCTCGATAGGGTGAATGGGGGGAATCCCAAGCCTCAAATAAGATGGAATCTTAATCCCAAAACAAGGTGTTGAAAGGGAGGGCATACCAAGACCAAAATAATATGGGACATGGGAGGGAATCCCAAGCCCGACACAAGTGGGTACATAGGAGGGAATACTAAGCATGAAACAAGAGGGTCCATAGGAGGTAATCCCATGACTAAAACAAGAGGGTACATGAGAGGGCATTCCAAGAATGAAATAAGAGTCTATATATTGAAACCCTTACTTTGAATATATTATCATTTCATCACTTTTGTGGAATACTTAAAACATTGAACAAATAGATGCCCAAATACCATATTATTCTAGTTCCTTCGGAAACATGGAAACATAAACACTAGAAAATAAGTGAGATAAATTATCTCCCATTATTTTCTTCATGACTAGAACCATTTTTATACATTTCATACTAAATTAAAATATTTATAAACTAGGAAAGGAAACCTAAAATGGGGAGATATCACATGGTCAGTATGGGTAAATAAGGGAGACATGTAAGAAAAAATATGAGCACAGGGGTATGATAACATGATCATAAAATTAGAAGATCATACCCTACATATCAAAGATCATAAACATAAATAGTGGAATAAATATTGGTATTTCATAAGACATGAATCATAATAAAAAAACATAATCCATTAAATCATACCATAAAAATAAGTCATGTAATTATGTAATACATAAACATGTGATATCATTCCCTATAAGTCAATACTCATTGCTAGAACTTATCAATGAACCTCATGGGAACTACACCTACTGGGCGGGACACACCACCATCCCTAGTCATAGTCATTTCCATATAAGGGATTTTCCCCCTTCTTCCCATAGTGGATCTGGTTTCCTCATCTTATAACTTCATGGTGACTACACTTACTAGGCAGTACACACCACTATCCTCAGTCACAATCCTTTCCCTATAAGGGATCAGATTTCCCCATCTTCCCATTGTATATCTAGCTCATATAATTTATTCACATAATTATCTCATGAGATATAAATCTTAACCCAACGCATTGGAGGGATATATAGGTCCCACCCATATCATAATAAAATCATTCATACATATTCCACAATGTAATAAAAAATTCATAATATCATGACCCATAAAAAGATATGGGTTCTATAAATATCCTATCATAATACTATAAAAGGAATTGCTTGTCAAAAACATGTAATCATATCTTAACCTACGTAAAAAAACATCTTTCATATTCATTTAATTTAATAGAAACACATGAAAAGAAGCGGGTTTTTCAAGAATAATACTCAAGGAATATGAATAGGTTTTACAAATACAATTCCATAAAAAACACAAACCATTCAGAAAAAGAATAATAATGGAACTATTGAATCATTTTCCAAAAGGGCATGAGTAACATTAATGTATTTCTTCTTAGATGTAAAATATTTTTGGAATATCTATAAAAATAATTTCTAGAAGAAAATATACTTCCTTATTTGAAAAATGTTTATTAAAAAATAAAACCCTTTGTAAACCATTTTCTTGAGAATAAACATGAAAATTTATAACAAAATATTTGAAAAAATTTTGGAAAACTTTTTCTCTGAAAATATATAATGAGATATTGAAAATATTTTGAATTTTTTTTTGTTAAAAACTCATAAAATAATATTGAAAACATTTTGAAAACCATTTTATTGAAAATAAATTGAAAAAATATATTTAAATATTGAAAATTTTATAGAAAACATTTTTACATGAAACATTATAAAAGAATCTGGAAAACAATTTTGAAACCCCTATTCCCTTGAAAACATATAAAATAAGTTTGAAAAAATTTTAAAATCATTTTTATTAAAAAAAATTAAATAACAAATTTCCCAAATATTAGGAAAATAATTTATTTAAAAAAACTTTGTAATATATTAAAGTAATCTTTAATATAATGGAATTCATGATGGTGAGTAAATCTTTACATGACAAACATTCCTTTCTCATCATAAAAAGTTTTGAAAAGTTCTTTGACCAAAATATGACAAGAATATTATATTTAAAAAAAATCCTTTTATTTAAAAGTGAAAACATGTTTGAAATGACTTTGAAATATTCTAGGATAATATTAGAATATTTTTGAAAACCTTTTAGAAAACATAGTTTTGAAGGAACACATATTTCTGACTGAAGAGAGAAGTGAAGTCAAACTTTCATAAAAAAGTGTGTAAATAGTACGAATACATGAATATATCTTGAATAATAATATTATAATAATAATAATGATTTTTTTGAGTGGTGGATCATAATATTTCACCAATTGATGCATAATCATAGACAATATGGATTAAAGATATGACTGTTTCAAAAAACTCTTACCACATGGTAACATGGAATAATACTATCCTTATAAGAAAAGTAAATTAAATAAATCCTAAAATATAATTAAAATTTGGATATTCATGATATAACATGTCAAATACTCCTCATGGAAATAATGTCGGCACATTACAAAACATATGTCTCAAAGAAGGAAAGTTTATACAAAACAATCTTACCAATTTGTTAACATTTGAAACAAAGAAACCCATGAGAGAAAGATCATAAAATGGATATAAAAATACCAATAAATTTAAATATAATAGTAATATAATACATTTAGGGGAAGTATATACCCCACAAATAGCAGTGAGTGGTGAATAAGTCACGTATCTCACGAAAATAAAGGGACATGAAATCCCCCCTTACCTTGTGTCTTGACTCTCATCGTACTCATTAAAACCTACTTTATAATTAAATAGAATTTTATTATAAATATTTTTTAGAAAAAAAATCAAATATATAATAAATTTTATTGTTTTTTATGACATTATAATACCCTTTTGTTAATAATTTGATGTTAAGATTACGCTTCGAGTAATATTCTCTTTGTTTTTCACTTGTATCTTAATTTAGTATATTTTGGTCCTTATAAATATATCATTATTTACATAATTTAAACCATTATATAAATATAATTTATATTCATTATAGTTTTATTATAATAATCATTATAGTATAGATGTATGAAATGGAATACACCATTCATAGAGACGATTAGTTATAAATATGTATGAACGTTGTTTCCATTTTATTATCGCATTAAAAGAAAGAAAGAAAATGAAATATATTTATATTTGTCTATAATATCATTAATGTAAAATTTTTGTGCCATTTATATAATATAATCCCACTAAATACATACATAACACATTCCATGTAGTGTGTGATTGAATCACATTGCATTGAAATGACAGTAACACAAACTTCTTCAAACGAAATTATCGTATTTACACAAGATGGAAAGGATGAAGGTATGTTATAAATTAATATTACAGAGTGATAAGACATTATAAATATAATATAAATCATAAATAAATATATTTTGCATCATAATTTCCACCATGAGAGATGGTAAAGGGAAAATGAACAATCATTATTTCATGATGCGGTAGTTCGTCGTACACCTAAACAATATGTTCATTACACATTTGATTTTAGTGTGTGTATATGTAGGTATAAACCTTATCATAATAACATACTAGTAAATTTTATATACTATTTTGTCATATATTCATTGAATAATAATTGTTTAGATAATGGAGAATGAAAAATAAAATAAATGAGCTTTAAGAGGGATGTTTTCTTTTCTTTGGGTAACTCCTTTTGGCTTTCACCAAATGCTTCCATGTATTTCATTTAAAAAAAATGTAGGTTTAATGGATGAAGGGAGGTATTTTGAGAATATTATTTTTCATATCTTGGCTGATCCTAATAGTTTTTAGGTGTGTGAAGAATAAGGAAACGAGGGGGCCTTTTATAGGGAATGGAGGGGACACCCTTGGAATTTTCGAAAATAAGTTAGGTGTACCCATGTTTTTACCAAAACTAAGTCATAAAAAACCAACAAAATAAAATAATAGAAGGTTTATACACGAAAAATGTCTAGAAAATGGGTTTTTTTACAATTTACAAGGTTATTTAGACCCTTAAGTTTAAGGTTTAGCCTCTAGTTAAGCTTAATTTTTCCTTAATTGATTCAATTAATTCTTATTACTTTCACTAATATTTTTGATAAAAAAGTATTTTGATATTGTTATATAATATAATATATTATTTTTCGAAATATGGAATCCATTTTTTCAAATTATAATCATGGATGTTGTATAAATTAATTTCAATTTAAACCCTCAGATGGGATGACAAAGCGAGGTTTTAAAGTAAAAACCTCTAAAAGTTTTCTCTATTTTTATAGTCATTTTCAAAGTGAAATAGAGTTCAATAACCTAAATTGGATTAATTAATACAAATATTATATAATTAAAAATTAATATAAACTTAAATTATAATTTATATTTATAAATAAATTATATGAAAAAAGATTTTTTTAAATATATTTTAATATTTTTCACTATTCGTTAAAAAAATGAAACTCCACAGAAAAATAAAAAATATTTACCCTAACTTTATTTTTATGTTTCTTTTTCAATTTTGAAGTTTATTTAGACATATATAATCCATAAAAGTTCCAAAAAAATTTATTTAAAATGGTTCACCATTAAAAGGCGGTAAAAATTCCTTAATAAAATACTTTATTTTTTGTATCAAATTTTGTTTGTTTTCATCTTATGACTATCAATTGTTTTTTATGAATATAAAAAATATTTAAATGAATATATAATAAACATATCAAATTAATATCACTCAATTATTTTAAGTAATTTAATTTATTAGGTTAAAATTTCTTGGTGTGCATAAAAATAATAATATTTTCCGTTATATTCAATCAATTTTCATATTCATTTCTAATTCATTTGTAACCAAAAAATTCATTTTATATTTTTGTAAAACATAAATTTTCATAAATTTGTTAACCTTTTTTATAACTATTAATTTTCCAGATATGTTTTAATATTTTAATAATATATCATTATCATTATTCGGTCTTGCATGTTACAAAATAAATTGAGAAAAGTGGTTGTTGTGTGCAACGCAAGTTAACCTCTGTTTTCTATGTAGACAAAGATAAAATTTATGTTGGGTGAAGTGAATTATTATAATGATTTTTCATATAACTCCAGTCAATCATGTTTCTTTAATATAAAATGAATTATTTTTATTTTTTCTTGAAAATCAAAATATCAAAAAGTTTAAATTAATTCGAAAAAAATATTTTTCCAAATCATGGGGTGTTATAGTATTGGGGAATGAATCCCAAGCCCAAAGTAGGTACATGGGTTATTATCCTAATACTAACATGTTATTACGGTCTTGGTTTGTATCCTTGATATTGGAATTTATATGCTCATGTGTATTCTAAAAATTCTATTTATTATTCAAATGTTATGTTTTTATGGATTATGCTCTTGTTTCCCTTATGATCCATGTATAATGAAATGCCTATATTTAATCTGTGATTTACATTTATAATCTTTTATATGAAAGGTATGATCTTCAAATGTTATTCTCATGTTATAGTAATGATTCTCGCTCAAATTTACCCAAGAGAAGAAGCTAAGACGGTCCTCGTAGTTTAGCTTGGGTTATCGAATCCACAGAGACCTAAGAAGAAACCTATAGACACGTACATTATAGGGACTGTTATCGGCTATGAAGTGTCCAACATGGATTGATTTTTGATGGGTTTTAAAGATATCTAATAGATTTATGTGAATTCAATTTAAAATAATGAGTTGATCTTAGGTTATTGCTCGGGGTGGATTGAACGTATTTTCTTTTTAATGATTTCAATTTCTTAAATTTGAGATGGGTTCATTTAAGGAGATAAAACAATATCATCACTTACTAGTTTAATGACTACACCATTTAATACTAATCACCTATACACTTGAAGGATCAATGTTTTGAGCACTTCAAGGTAAAAGTTCGTATTAGTACTTGAAGTGTGTGGCGTTAAATTCAAGAAGGATGATCGAGTTTAAAAATCATCAAATAAAAATCCCAATTAAAGAAGTGATTATACATTAATTAGGTGATAAATAACATCCAAACCAGCCCCTTGATACTCCCTTGGATCAACCCATAAGTGGTTTATCCCTCCATTGATCCCATGGTTTCAATGGAAGCGGAAAGTAGACTCATGAGGGAGGAAATGGAGAAGTAAAGAAAACAACAAAAATAAAATGATCACTCCACCGTTGTGTGAATAATTTCACAAGGGTTGGTGTGAATAAATTAAAACCTTGATCCAAAGGTATCATAGTGATATGAAGAAAATCATAATAAGAGTAGAAGAAGAACTTTTATTACGAAACTAAAGTGAATTGAACAACTTACATGTGAAAGACAAAATTGGGGCAACAAAAATGCAGCATAACATTACAATTGAACAAAAGCATCCATGATCCCCAACTCCTTCACCACCACTGCATTAAATAGGAATTTTGGGAGCCTTGGATAGAGCCTCCAACAGTACAAATCATCTCAATTAATTTTGGTAGGCCATAGGTGGTGGAAAGCTTGTGGAATTTGAACTTTTCCACATTTGACCCGAGGTGGCAGCCAGCTTTCCTTCACCGAACAGACGCGTCTGGAAGACCTTCTAGACGGCCGAATCAGAGTGGTCCATAGAATAAGAAAATGTATATCCGGATGTCTTATAACCTCCTGTAAAATTTGGGCCCATTTGGAGTTTTGGATTCCGATATATGATCAAATTAGTGGAATGTTTTTCTGGGCCGCAGAATCTGGCCCAGAATTGTATCTCTAACTTGGAACGCCTCAATGACCACTATAGAAGCCGAATTAGCATTTTATCATGAAGAGGTATTTGTTCCTATACATGTTTTATAGCATCCCACGAAATATGGGATTAATTAGGCCTGTATGTTGGGCCACACAGTCTCACCAGTGGGATGGTGTCCAATCTCTCTTCTCTAGAATTGTTTCCTTTCATCACAAAATATCTCCATCTTCTTCCATGAATTATCCATTGATCCCTGAATGAAAAATGTTCACATTTATGTGTAGATAAATTTACCAAAATATCAAATTAAAAAAGTTATAATTACATTCCTTATAATCAGATGACTCATTGGGCCTAAATTGGTGTATATTAGGCATGAAGTGCACAAATGATGAGAATGAATGTTCATAATGAAAATGCACTAACTCAGGCCCATAAGATAAAAAATGAACATTTAATACCATTAAAATGTAATTAAAATATATGTTTTTATTGGATAATCACACCCCCAACTTTAGATTTGCTAGTCCCGAGCAAATAATTCAATGATTTTATTTGAATTCCTTTCTTCAAACACATTATAACAAACAGTGCTCACAATGTAAACTGCACACAAATATATTTTTATAACCTATCAAGATAATTTAAAACAAGATGAATTTAAAAGCATATCCCAATCCCAATCCCATTCCTTTGATCAAATCCATCATCATACTTCATCCAACTCAATTAGGTGTAATGATGTGTTGTGTATCACAATAGATATGGGGGTTTATTTTCATTCAAGGGGGAAATCATGGAAGCGCTAGGTAGAATCACATTTAATCCTAATATGAGTATTATTCATTCTTTTTTTTAATGATTTTTTTCAATATTTCCATAGTAATTGAGATTGCAGTTAATCAAATTAACCCAGGTAGCAAGACTTTGCCGATGACTCCCAGACTCAAAGGCCTTAGGGAACCAAGTGAAACCCACATACTCGGGCATCGTCTCGAGTTAACTTAATCAAAACAAAGTCATATTACCATAAATAGAGATATATTGAAAAACTCAGGGCTAGAAAACTCTGGAGTCACGATCCCAAGTGCCGAAAGCCTCACATTTTATCAATCCATTGCTCTACACACAATTTTTTGTTGTTGTTTTTTTTATTTTTTTTTGAATACTCATATTATTCATAAAAATCAAACCATCCTATGCTATTTATTATGGGACCCCAAAAATTCAAATTATTACCCCACAGTCTAAAGGATGTGCATTGTGGCATTTTGATTTAATGGATGAAAAAAATGATGAAAATTTTCATTGGACAACCAAACTTTCAAAATCAATGCTTTTAAACTTAATCATGAATTAAATTAAGAGTCAAGGAAATAATAATTATTTGATATATAGTTTTTATGTGAGAAAATATGTTATTATATGAATGATAAAGGAATTTTACTTCTTTTTGTTATCATTGTTGTTTTTTTCAACAAACATTTTGTTTCCACACCCCCCAACTTAGAATGAAACTGTCCCTAGTTTCATAAAAAAATTTAAAATGGGGTAGAGGAATAAAAAGGGGAGTTCAATAAGGAAATTGAAATATGAGGACCATGGAATGAATTCACCTGGTGGTTGAAGTTTGAAGTTCTTGCCGCTCGAATTTATTCCTTTGATATTCATGTCGCTTGCAAAGTTCCCTAGTGGAAAAAGAAAAAACAAAACAAACAAAACAAACAAAACAAACAAAACAAACAAAAACAAACAATATATATATATATATATATTTATATAATAAAGGAAGTAAAATATAAGAATATATATAAAAATTATAGAATAACGAAGCACAAGAAGCCGCAGGTCAGTGGTAAGCGCACGCCCCTGTCTCCCTTCGGTCCCGGGTTCAAGTCCCCGCGGCTTCGCCGGTTGTGATGGGGTTTGCCCCATGGCCTATGGCGTGGGATTTTATTATTATTATTATATTTTTATTTTTATCTTAAAATAAAAAATAATAAAAATAAAACAAAATAAACTGATGATACATTATCTTCTTTTTAAATTTCTGAGTAAGGTATTACTCAAGGATCACACCACGTGACACAGATGAATATGGTGCTCCTCTTTCGTACCCATCCATACTCATAATAGAAGAACATGTCAAAAGTCTATTTTTTATTTTTAAATATAAAAATGATTAAGTAATCTTATTTTAAAAATAAATATGATTCAGAAAGATTAGAAACATAAAAACCATGGGTTGCCTCCCATGCAGCGCTTTGTTTAACGTCATTAGCCCGACATAGATCCTAAATTTATCAATTTTATTATGGTTCATATATTGGATCAATTAACTCAACATCTATTTCTTGTTTATTGAATGATTCAATGAATGTTTTTAACCTTTGACCATCGACCTTGAAAATGTGACCACTAGTGGGATCTTGATTCTCTACTGCCCCATGGGGGTATACATGATGCACTATGAAAGGACCTGACCATCTAGACCTTAACTTTCCCGGGTGTAAATGAAGTTTTGAACTATACAAGAGTACAAGTTTTCCTGGTTCAAAATGTTTGAACTTGATATTACTAGATTGGTAGGCTTGAACTCTAGCTTTATTGATCCTTGAATTTTCATAAGCCTCCATCCTTAGTTCCTCCAGTTCATTGAGATCTAATTTCCTTTTTGTTCCGGCCAATGAGAGATCATAATCCATTTTCTTAATTTCCCAAAAGGACTTATGTTCAATCTCCACCGGCAAATGTCATGCTTTACCATAAAAAAACCTATATGGGGGCATTCCTAAAATGGTTTTATATGCGGTTCTATAGGCCCAAAGAGCATCTAAGAGTTTTTTCAGACCAATCTTTCCTAGAGGGGTTGACAGTTTTTTCAAGAATTTGCTTAATCTCCCTATTCGCTAACTCAGCTTGACCATTGGTTTGAGGATGGTATGAAGTGGACACTTTATGAGAAATACCATACTTAGATATGAGTGAAGAGAATGGGCGGTTGCAGAAATGGGTTCCTCGATCACTGATTATAGCCCTAGGAATTCCAAATCTTGAAAATATGTTCTCTTTTAGAAATCGAATCACAACTTTATGATCATTGGACTTAGTGTGAATAGCTTAAACCCATTTTGAGACATAATCAACAGATAAGAGTATGTAGAGGTATCCGCGAGAGTTTGGGAAGGGACCCATGAAGTAAATTCCCCAACAGTCAAATATTTCAACCACTAAGATGGGAGTGAGTGGCATTTGATTCCTTTTTGTGATGGAACCTACTTGTTGACACCTAGGACAACATTGAAAAAATGTGTAGGAGTCCCTTGAGAGGGTGGTCCAGAAAAGACCACATTGAAGAATCCTAGAAGATGTTTTCTTAGAGGAAAAGTGACCTCCACATGCCTCACTATGACATAATTTAAGGATGGAATCTTGTTCAGATTCTGGAACACACCTCCTAATGACTTGATCAGGGCATAACTTATAGAGGTATGGATCATCAAACACATAGTGTCTAACATCAGAAAGGAATTTCCTTCGAGCTTGAGTCCCTAAGAATTTTGGAATGACTCCTGTCACTAAGAAATTTGCTATGTCAGCATACCAAGGGCAGTCACTCACAGAGTATAAGTGTTCATCAAGAAATGAATCAGACACAGAAAGGTGATTTGAGTTGTCTTTGAATTCCATCCTAGAGAGGTGATCAGCTACAACATTTTCAACTCCCTTTTTATCCTTGATTGTGAGGTCAAATTCTTGTAAGAGAAGGACCCACCTAATCAGTCTAGCCTTAGAATCTTATTTTTGGAAGAGGTATTTTAGTGCAGAATGGTCAGTGAACACAGTGATGGGTGATCCTAAGAGGTAGGACCTAAACTTCTCTAAGGCAAACACAATAGCAAGTAACTCCTTTTCAGTGGCGGTGTAGTTGATTTTGGCATCATTTAAGGATTTTCTTTCATAAGCAATGACATAAGGAGTTTTATCACAACGTTGTCCTAACACAGCTCCAACAGCAAAGTCACTGGCATCACACATAAGTTCAAAATGAAGGTTCCAATTTGGAGATTTCATAATGGGAGGAGAGGTGAGAGAGGATTTGAGGGTTGAGAATGAACCCTCACAGCTTTCTGTCCAAACAAATGGAGCATCCTTTACTATGAGAGCGCAAAGGGGACGGGATATTGAACTAAAGTCCTTGATGAATCTTCTATACAAACCAGCATGTCCTAAGAAAGACCTCACTTACTTGATAGTTTTGGGTGGTGGAAGGTGACTAATGATGCCAACCTTTGCTTTATCAACTTCAATCCCCCTACTCGAGACCAGATAGCCTAGAACAAGTCCCTCTTTAACCATGAAATGGAATTTTTCCCAGTTTATGACCAGATTCTTTTCTTCACATCTTGACAAGAATCTCTCAACATTTTGCAGACATCCCTCAAAAGTATCCCCAAACACAGAGAAGTCATCCATGAAGACATCAAGAAAATACCCTACCATGTCTGAGAAGATTCACATCATACACCGTTGGAAGGTTCCAGGGTCATTGCATAACCCAAAGGGAATGCGTTTGAAATCAAAGGTTCCGAAAGGACATGTGAATGTAGTCTTCCCTTGATCCTATAGGGAGACCTCAATTTGATTGTACCCTGAGTACCCATCTACGAAACAGTAGAAGGCATGACCTTCCACTCTCTCAAGTACTTGGTCAATGAATGGTAAGGGGAAATGGTCCTTCTTGGTGAATGAGTTTAGTTTCCTATAGTCAATACAGACCCTCCATCCACTACTCACCCTTGTTGGAAGAATCTCTCCATCCTCATTGGTTACCACTGTGATTCCATCATTTTTTGGAACCACTTGGATTGGGCTCACCCATTCACTCTCAGCTATGGGATATATGATACCAAATTTCAACAATTTCAAAAGTTTTTTCCTTACTACCTCCATGATATTAGGATTGAGTCGCCGATGAGGTTGACGACATGGCTTTGAATCAGATTCCAGAACAATCCTATGAGTCCCGATAAGTGGGCTAATCCCAGGAATATCAGAAAGGGTCCAAACAATGGATTTCTTATTCTTCCTAAGGACATCTAGATGCATCCTCTCATGATTGGCTTCAAGATAAGAAGAAATGACTGAAGGATGTGTTTGATTGTCCCATAGGAAAGCATACTTGAGTGTAGCAGGAAGTTCCTTCAATTCAAGATCAGGTTGGTTCAGAATTTCAGCAGAAGATTGGGACATTGGATCAAGTTCAATTTCTTTTTTTAGAGTTTCAGATAGGATTGATTCCCCACATGTAGAATTTTCAGCTACTAGATTGGCTTGATCAGCTTTAGGGAAGGAATTTGGAGTGGTCTTCATGAAAGTGGTTTCTTGAAAGGTTTCACTGATTTTTGGACCTAAGACTTCATCATAAGAGAAATTTTAAAATGATTCAAGCCAAGGAGATAAACTTCCTTCATATGAACAAAGGAAATCAATCTCATTCTGACTTAAACGTTCATCAAATATTCCTTGATGTTCCATGGATTCATTATCAATGCTTCCTATCATGATAACTTCATGAATGTCCTCGTCATCCCCTATTTGTGAGCTTTCATTATAGATGTTCAAGTCTAGACTCATATTCCCAAAGGTGACGGTCATGTTCCCATTTCGGACTCGGATAACAGAGTTGATTGTTGCAAGGAAAGGACGACCAAGGATGATTGGGGTTTGTTCCTTATTTCCTAAGTTTGGATGGTTGTCAAGGACAATGAAATCAGCAGGGTAGATGAAGTTTTCAACCTTTACCAGAACGTCCTTTAAAATCCCCTTTGGAACCCTAATGCTACGATCAGCAAGCTGAAGTGTGACAGATGTGGGTTGGAGTTCTTCTAGGCCTAACTGGAAGTACACAACATATGGTATGAGATTGACACTAGCACCTAGGTCTCACAAGGCCTTGACAAATTTACTTTCTCCTAGTTCAACATTGATGTAAGGGCAACCTGGGTCTTTCAACTTAGGAGGAATGGTCCCTTGAATGGTGGTACTCACATTAGCAGCCAAAAGTACTTGGTTTTTATGTGAAAAGTTTCTTTTAAAAGTGCACAAGTCCTTAAGGTACTTTGAGTAGGCAGGTATGGTTTGGATTTCATCGAGAAGGGGTATGTTCAACTTGACTTGTGAAAATATTTCCCTCAATGTTTCATTCAGTTCAGGCTTGGGTTTCCCCCTCATGCATTGTGGAAATGGTGCAGGTTGTGGGGTTGTTTGTTGAAGAGTTGTTTCCTTCACATTGTTATCAGTTTTCTCAGTTTTATCTTGGGGTTCATTTGAATTTTCATCCAAGTTTGAATCTTCGGGTGGGTTCTGAATTAGTTGTTCAGGTTTCTCAATTGATTTCCCACTTCTTAAAATAGTCACAACCTTTATTTGTTCATGAGTTGTTTGAGCACAACTTGACTCTCCCCTTGAAGTTGAGGATGGAACCACCTGAGTAGGCATGGGTGACTTTCCAGTTTTTATGGTTTGAAGTTCTTGTTTTAGGGAAGATACCTTCGAGTTCATCTTCTCCATTTGTTTGCACAGTTGTTCTAGTAGGCTTTGTGGAACAGTTTGGGTGGGTGCTTGAGTAGGTTGGTTTATCCCAGGGGGATATTTTGGAGGTGGGCCGATTTGTTGAAAATGGACTGGTGGCTGTTGGTATTGGATAGGCTGGGTTTGGAACTGGTTATGGGTTTGGTAGTTCTGATGGGGGTAAGGATTTTGTCCCTGTGGTTGTCTAGGTTGTTGGTTATCTTTCCAGCAGAAGCCTGGGTGGTCGTTATACCTTGGGTTGAAGGTGTTTTGGCATTGAGGCTTTTGAAAGTTAAAAGCATTTACTTCCACTGGGGGTCCTCCTAAGAGAACATCCTTGATGGATGGAATGGTTGGGAATTTGTCTGTCTTATGGTCATGTTTGTCACAAATTGTGTAAAAAGGGTCAACAGTTTGGATTTCATGGAATTTCCTAAGGTCTATCTCTTCAACCTTCCTAGAGAGTGCTACGAGTTTAGCCCTAAGGATTTCCTCTTCTCTAAGTGTATGAATTCCAGTTGTTCTTTGTGGCTTTTCAGAATAAGGTGAAGTTCCCCATGTTTGGTTTTGTTCAGAAAGGCTTTCTAGATACTCGTAAGCATCATTTGGGGCTTTGTTTTTAAATGTTCCATTACACATCATGTCAATGAATTGTTTGTTCCCTGGACCCAACCCTTCATAGAAAATTATCACTTGTTTAGGAATTGAAAAACCATGGTGTGGAACCATGTTTAGAGTGTCTTTGAACCTCTCCCATGTTTCATATAACGACTCTCCCTCTTTTTCAAAAAAGTTTTGGATACTCTTTTTAAGTGCAATTGTTTTGTGGTGGGGAAAGTATTTTTTGTAGAATTCTCTTTGTAGTTGGTCCGAAGAGTTGATGGATGATGGTCTCAAATTTTTTAGCCAATTTTTTGCTCGATCCTTGAAAGAAAAAGGAAATAGCCTCATCTTAGAAGATTCTAGTTGATGTGGGGGACACATGGTTTCTACAATGTCATTGAACTCCTTAATGCGCAGGTATGCCATCTCGGACTCCATTCCATGGAATGTGGGAAGGTGGTTTAGGACATGGGGTTTAAATATGTAGTTGGCATCTCCTAGGGAATTGTGTATAATGCATGAGGGGGAATTGGTCCAGGAAGGTGTGAGGTAGTCATTCATGGTTTGATCAATTGCATTCCCCAAGTTTGGGGCTGCCTCATTTGGGTTTCCATTTTGGTTCCCACCCGGGTTTATGAGTTGGTTTCTTTGAAGACCTTCTATTGAAATTGGATTAATTTTTGACTTGGGGGTGATAGAAAGATTAGGATCTAATGGAAAGAGTTCCCTTGGTGTACTTGACTCCCCAACCGCAGGACAATCCACCCTAACTAGACGGTTTGATTGATCACGGGTGTAGGCGGACATGCGCCAAAGAAAAAAAAATGAGAAAGGGACAAGATAAGAGAATTTGGATGAGAAAAGAAGAAATGGGGGAGAATAGAATGGGTGTTTAGATTAATTACTTGGGTCCCCAACAATGGCGCCAAAATTTGATTCTCACTCAAATTTACCCAAGAGAAGAAGGTAAGACGATCCTTGTAGTTTAGCTTGGGTTATCAAATCCACAGAGACCAAAGAAGAAACCTATAGACACGTACATTCTATGGACTGTTTTCGGCTATGAAGTGGCCAAATTGGATTGATTTTGGATGGGTTTTAAAGATATCTAATAGATTTAAGTGAATTCAATTTAAAATAATGAGTTGATCCTAGGTTATTGCTCGGGGTGGATTGGACGTATTTTCTTTTTAATGACTTCAATTTCTTAAATTTGAGATGGGTTCATTTAAGGAGATAAAACAATATCATCACTTACTGGTTTAATGCCTACACCATTTAATACTAATCACCTATACACTTGAAGGATCAAAGTTTTGAGCACTTCAAGGTAAAGGTTCGTATTAGTACTTGAAGTGTGTGGCCTTAAATTCAACAAGGACGATCGAGTTTAAAAATCATCAAATAAAAATCCCAATTAAAGAAGTTATTATACATTAATTAGGTGATAAATAAAATCCAATCCAGACCCTTTCTACTCCCTTGGATCATCCCATAAGTGGGTTATCCCTCCATTGATCCCATGGTTTCAATGGAAGCGGAAAGTAGACTCATGAGGGAGGAAATGGAGAAGTAAAGAAAACAACAAAAATAAAATGATCACTCCACCGTTGTGTGAATAATTTCACAAGAGTTGGTGTGAATAAATTCACACCTTGATCCAAAGGTATCAAAGTGATATGAAGAACAACAGAATAAGAGTATAAGAAGAACTTTTATTAAGAAACTAAAGTGAATTGAACAACTTACATGTGAAAGACAAATTTGAGGCAACAAAAATGCAGCATAACATTACAATTGAACAAAAGAATCCAAGATCCCCAACTCCATCACCACCACAGCCTTAAATAGGAATTTTGGGAGCCTTGGGTCGAGCCTCCAACAGTACAAAACATCTCAATTAATTTTGGTAGGCCATAGGTGGTGGAAAGCTTGTGGAATTTGAACTTTTCCACATTTGACCCGAGGTGGAAGCCAGCTTTCCTTTACTGAACAGACGCGTCTGGAAGACCTTCTAGACGGTCGAATCAGAGTGGGCCATAGAAAAAGAAAATGGATCTCAGGATGTCTTCTAACCTCCTGTAATAGTTGGGCCCATTTGGAGTTGTGGAGTCCGAGATATGATCAAATTAGTGGGATGTTTTTCTGGGCCGCAGAATCTGGCCCAGAATTGTATCTCTAAATTGGGCTGCCTCAATGACCACCATAGAGGCCGAATTAGAATTATATCATGAAGACTTATTTGTTCCTATACATGGATTATAGCATCCCATGAAATTTGGGATTAATTAGGCCGGTATGTTGGGCCCCACAGTCTCATCAGTGGACTGGTTTCCAATCTGTCTTCTCTAGAATTGCTTCCTTTCATCACAAAATATCTCCATCTTCTTCCATGAATTCTCCATTTATCCCTGAATGAAAAATGTTCACATTTAAGTGTAGCTAAAGTTACAAAAATATAAAATTAAAAAATTGATAATTACATTCCCTATAATCAGATGACTCATTGGGCCTAATTTGGTGTATATTAGGCATGAAGTGCACAAATGATGAGAATGAATGTTCATAATGAAAATGCACTAACTCAGGCCCATAAGATCAAAAATGAACATTTAATACCATTAAAATGTAATTAAAATATATTTTTGTATTGGATAATCAAGTACCCTTAGGCTCATGTTATTATTATATATATTTATTTTTACCCTTACTATGAATCTGAGTTCGCCCATTTCTTATTTTTCTTTTCCACATATAATAAAAAAAAAATTCAAGTTGAATTACTAAGGGGGATGATATTATTTGAAAAAATTGAAGATATTTCATAGAATTAGAAGATTTGGTACCAAATTTTTAAATAAATAAAACTATTATGGTCCTTGGGAATGTATTTTTGAAATGTTCTGAATGTTCATCTAAAATTATATACTATCAATGTATTTTATTCTTCAATTTCTAAAAATCTAAAAAGTAATTTTACCACATTTAAATGGTGAACTCATTTTAAATATAATTTTTTTATACTTTTATAATTCTTATTTTAAGAAAAATTATTTTTGAAACTGGAATATCAAAATTTACTTTGGGTAAATTTGTGATATTTTTCTGAAAAGATTTATTTTTTTCTTAATAGTGAAAACACTGAATTTTAATCCAAAATTTGGTTTTCATATAATTTATTTATATAGTAAATTTTTTAATTGAATTGTTTTTAATGTATATTTAGAAAAATAATAAATCATTCAATCAAAATTATGTAATTATATTAAATTTCACATTAAAAGTTGACATAAAAATATTTCATACAATTGGACATTTTCTCTTCAAAAAAACCTAATTCGCGACCCATCTACAGGATTAAATTAAAATTAATTTGTGCATATTCTATGATTAGAATTTTTAAAAATGGATTAAATATTTTTAATTATCCTAATATATAATCTATAATAATTTTAACACAGTTGTTGATGAACAACATTATAGAAACTGATTAAAATTAATTAGTGTTTAAGTGAAAAATTATCTTAACAAAGAAATAAACATTAAACTCAAGGCCCAAAATAACTTATAAACATGTAAAAATTTTATTGGTTGTTAATATTTGTACCCAATAATCCATTTTATATGATTTGGACCATTATTGGAGGCACATGACATCATAAAAAGTTGGTGGAATTTTTTTAAAAAAAAATTAAAATAATGCCATAACTCATACACTATTAAAACACACTCACCCCTCAAATATATTCACACCTATAAATACCTTTTTCTTAGAAAAAATTTGACCACATATCCTTTATAAATACCTACCTTTATCCTATAATCAACAATTTTGGAATAAATCTAATCTAGTAATCCCTTTGGTGAAACCCAATAGAAGTTACCCAAAGAAGAGTTAACATCCTTCCACAAGTTCTTTTGTTTTATTTTCATTATCCACCCCCTAAAATATTCTTATTCCATGATTATATAATAACCTTAGTATAATAAATATAATGAGATGTTTTTTTTAAATGGTTTTATCTACACTTACACACACTTCCTCTAATTGGTAAAAATCTTTCTGTTCATGTGCACGACAGACTTCCGCCTCGCGAAATGACGGTGTTCGTTTTTCCATTACCACCTCTCATGGGTGGGAATAATGATAGAATTATTTTATTATATATATATATATATATTATATTTCTGATTTATTTGTTATTTTTTAATTATCACATAAAACATACCTT
Source organism: Viscum album (assembly GCA_963277665.1). Lineage (NCBI taxonomy): Eukaryota > Viridiplantae > Streptophyta > Magnoliopsida > Santalales > Viscaceae > Viscum > Viscum album. The sequence continues at coordinate 1,287,172,792 of OY728141.1, forward strand.
TAAACTTTCCATTTTCCATAAATATGATGACTTCATTTGTGGACGTATGGACTACTGCCTCAACAAATCAATGTGATTCATTCTCACCATTCATGGAATTTAATAAAGATGTTTTTAATAAATTTATATGAAATATATGGAAAAATAATTCAATTATAATGATAATATATATGTATATATTTAAATATACATATATTTCAATTACTTTCGGTCTTTCAAAATGACAATAAAATGGAAACATTATTCATGCGTACGTACAGTCTACCATCTCTATAATCGTTGTATTCCATTTCATATTAATGTATTTTAAATATTATTATAAATATTTACATAATAAATATATATGATATAAATATAAATTTTTTACATTCATTAAATAAGTAAATCAAGATATAATAAATAGTATCAAGAATAAGAAGTCAAAACATATATGAAAAACATCACTAATATTACCTGAAATGTAACATTAACCTAGAACTGATAATAAACTGATAAAATGAAGTCCTAATATCACATAAATGACTTATTTTAAAGGTATTTTTCATTTAGATTCTATTATATCTTTGTTTGGGGGGGGGTTTCCCATTAATGTTTGGAGGAAATGGTGGGTTTTTAGGATTTGGTCCAAACAGCGAGCCCATTTCCAGTTTTAAAAATATATTTTGTTTCTTTAATAACTCCTTCATTTATAAACCGTTTTCAACAATTACACTTCCAAAATGACCTTAATTTAACTATTAAAACCACCAAAGAAATTTGGGCCCCTTAAAAATTCATTAGAAACTTGGATTTGGGTGATCAAATTAGGTATTAGGCCAACCCGAAATCCCATTTCCAGTTTTAAAATATGTTTTTAATGATTTCATAAAATATTCATTTTTTATCCTTTTTTGGTTATTCTACCTCTCACATGTTCCCACAGAACCCAGACGAACCCCCATATTCTTTTTCGCCTCTTTGGAGCTCAGATTTATCTCAAATTAGGGCCTAACTTCTCAAGATCTAAAAAACGACCAGATTTCTCAAGTAAGTTGGTTCTCTTTCTTCTTCCTCCCTTCTTCTTAGGGTTTATTCTTTTTTTATTGAATACCCTAATTTCTAGAATCTGGGGATTCGTACCTAGGGTTTTAGTTTTGAGTTCCTTGGTCCAATCCTCTAGTTTTAGGTTCAATCTTACTACCTTGTGGTGCGGTGGAGGTGCCGTTGAAGTGACGCACAAGGATTTGGGGGTTTTGACTCTTTTGGTAGGTGATTTCATATGTAGGAATTGTATAATGAGTTGGATTTCTATATTTCTGTTTCCAATATGTTCCTCATTCAGTATTTTGATTGATAAAATTGATTTTGGTAGTATTTTAAAAGTGGTTGATTTTTAAGTGCCAATTTTGTGTGAAAATGGGTGTTTTACATGTGTAACCCATGTTGTGCATATTGGTGTTGTTTTATAATTAAGGGATTGGATTTATAAAAATATTTTGATGTTGAAATTTCTGGTTTGGTATAATATTGGTCTCCATTTGGATTTAAATGTTGAATTTTAGATGAATTTAATGTGCAAAATTTGATTACTTTTCTTGAAATCATTTTATGGAAATTATAAGCGGTTTATTGAGTTATATGAAATGTGAAAAGAATGTGTAGAAACTATTTTGAATGTTTGTGACCAGAACTGATATTTATATGTGAAAATTGATTTTGGTAGCACGTGGTAACTATTTGAGCACAATACGGGAAACCCGGGTAACTAGGTGGGCTAACGTGTACTAGTACGCTAGTGAACAGAGGGGTTTTGACCATGGTTAACTTAGCAAGTTTGACATGGATAACACTAACAAAACTATAATTGAGATGATTGAAGACCACTAGGTTATGGGTATGCTCCCTACTAGTGGCCCGTGCACGAGAACGAATTTCATTATGGTTACTTTCACCGAGGTGCGAGGTACTTGGGGCTCACAACTAACTAGTACCTAGGGGTGTTCCTATGCTTGGTGCTCGTGGACTTTTTGGAATTTATACTTTCTTTTTGGTATTTTGGGATGTGAAAACCAGTATATTGCATGTTTTATTCAAATTAACTCATTCTTTAAAGTTATCCCCATTGAAATTTATTTTATTTTCAAAGTTTCACTTTTAGAAATAAATGCTACCATTATCTGTTTATAACTCTTGCAAGCCTTTTATTTTATAATGCCTATCACTTGGAATACTTGGGTGATATCCTATTGGGATTATTCTCACACCCTACTTACACCTTTGGGTGTAAGTATACTTGATCATGTTTGATACAGGCAAAGGCAAGGCCTTGAGCGATGGCGGTTCGAGTTGCTAGTTTCTCTCGATGGTGCGGTGTTGTGGAGACGGCTTGTGGGTGATGACCCCTTGTTGTGTGGAGTCTCATGGGATGTTTGCTGATAATTTTATGTTCCTTTGGACCTATTGTGTCTTGTTTAAACCTATATACTCAGTTCTGAATTTTTATTAAGTCTTGTTTGGCATAATTTTTCAGATTTGGTTTGTTGTTTGTTTTTGGTTATTTTATGAACCCAAACTCGGGTAAATCATTCCAAAATAAATTTTTATGATACCCGAGCACTTGTTCCAGCCCATGGGGATGGGGAACACCCTTCGGGTCTTGCCATGAGCTGGTTTTCGTGCCGGTTTGATGGCGACCAGATTTGGTTCATGACAAAATGGTATCAGAGCGGGTTAATGTTTTTTGGTTATATTGCTATTTTGGGATGAGTCGGGATAGACAGTAGATAGGACTGTCGGGGCTCGGGGTTTTGGTTGTGAGTAGGGTGCCTGGCCCACACCTCTAATGGCAGACCATGAGTCACCAAGGGATGTTGGAATTTACATATTGACTTCACTTCCATGTGAGACGTGTGGGCTGCAGACCACATGTGGACATCAGGCAGATGTGGAGTAGTTGTTTATTTTATTACTGAAATGTGTTTAGTTTATTTATATTTTATGTATTTGATTACAATTTTCAGAATTGTGGTATTTACTATAGTTTTGTGACTATTACATTTTGTAGTAAAATGCCTCCCCGGAAAGCTCCCATGCACCCACATGAGAAAGCTGGAGAGAGTTCTCCCACACATATTGATCAGAGGCTCGTGGAGGATGTGGTTAGTGCTATCCAAGCTTTGGGACAAGGACTAGATCCTGCTCTTATTCCAGTTAGGACAGAAGAGACAGGTCCTAGAAAAGATAAAGCACAAGAGTTTCTGGAAAACAAGCCTCCTACCTTCCGAGGTATCTTAGAACCCCAGGAAGCAGAAGAATGGATCAAGAAGATCGAGCATATGGTTGATTTCCGGGAAACCCCTGAGGAGATAAGGTTGAAGTGTGCCTCTTTTTTGATGGAGGGTCCTAGCCGTAAGTGGTGGGAGTCAGTGCTTCAGGCTGGGAAGAATGAGCAGATGCGCTGGGGAGATTTCAAGGCTGTCTTTAATGAACAGTACTGTCAGGAGGTGTTGGCTTCTGCTAGGTCTAGAGAGTTCATGGAACTTGTTCAGGGAAATCTATCTGTGATGGAGTATGCCAACCGTTTCATTGAGTTGGTTCAGTATGCTCCAGAAATTGTCTCTAATGAGCAAGAGAAGGCCCAGAGGTTTGAGAAAGGCTTGCGACTAGAGATATACTCCTAGGTGTTCTTGTTTAAGCTGAGGACCTATACTGAGGTCGTTGATCGGGCGTGCAAGGTGGATATTGATAAAAAAGTCAGGGCTGGTTTATATGGTTCAGTATCAACAGTGGGAAGTGGAATCTCCTCAGAGATTAAAAGGAAGTAGGAGGATCATGTGAAGAAAGGAGGAGGCAGTTCAGGGAACTCTTCCAGGCAGTTTTCATCAGCGGCTTCTGATACGAGATCGGTCGTGTTCCACCAGTGTGGGAAGCCTGGTCACATCTGTCCAGCATGCCCTCATCCTCTGAAGACCTATTTCCAGTGTGGAGGTATGGGACACGTGCAACACTTTTTCGGGATAGCACGTCCACTTCAAAGTGGGGCCGAATCCATGGATCCTAGAGGAGTGCCAACACAGTCTGAGCCGTCGAGGAATAGGGGATCTCGATTTGGAAGCCGTGGTGGTAGGGAAGGGTCATCTTCTGGGCAGATCCAGTTCAGGGCACAACCACAGACTAGCGGTCGTCTTCAGGTAGAGACAGGACATCTCCATGCGGTGGATCAGACACCAGCTGGATCAGAGGCGGGACCGTCGACAGTCCGAGGTACCGTTTTGATTTCATCTTCTATAGATGCTACTCTTTTTGATACTGGTGTCTCTGTTTCATTAATTTATTCCCATTTTGTGGGCATTCTGAATTTTCCAACTGATTTGATGTCATTCGTAATGGAGTTGGTGACACCATTGGGAAAGAAGAAGGAGCAGGGTCTCAGGTTCCCATCATGTGCACTTTCTGTGTCAGGGGTCGAGATGGAGTGTGACCTCTTGGTCTTAGATATGGAACTTTTGATGTCATAATCAGGATGGATTGGCTAGTACACTCCCAGGCACACATCAATTGCTATAGACAACGTGTGAGTTTCACTGCACCTGATGGGAGTCGTCAGGTTTTTCGTGGAGAACGGGATCCTTGGTCAGGTCGCGCAGGGCCTCCACTCCCAGAGTTAGGAACTGTTATCTTCCAGTTATCTTCGCTTATGCAAGAGGATGGTATTTCCTTTGAAGGAGCACTACCTCACGTAGTGAATGAGTTTATGGAGGTATTCCCGGATGATTTTCCAGGTTTTCCCCCGGAGCGGGATGTGGAGTTTTCTATTGATCTGGCACCGGGAACACAACCGATATCTCTTCCCTCTTATAGAATGGCCCCCACTGAGATGAGGGAATTAAAGATACAGCTGGATGACTTAGAATCCAAAGGATTCATTTTCCCGAGCATCTCTCCTTGGTCTGCTCCTGTGTTGTTCGCAAAAAAGGCTGATGGATCCCTCCGACTGTGCATTGACTACCGAAAGCTGAATAAGGTAACAATTAAGAATAAATACCCTTTGCCTAGAATAGATGATTTTTTTGATCAATTGATGTTGGAAAAGTGGTTCTCAAAGATAGACCTCTGTTCGGGGTATCATCAACTTTGGGTGAAAGAGTCAGATATCCCAAATACAGCCTTTCAAAGCAGGTACGACCACTTTGAGTATTTGGTCATGCCCTTCGGATTGACCAATGCTCCAGCGGTTTTTATGGCACTCATGAACAAGGTGTTTCATCAGTATCTTGATTCCTTTGTTGTGGTGTTCTTGGATGACATTTTGGTATACTCTAGCTCTGAGGAGGAACACGAACATCACTTGAGGATCATTTTGGGTACATTACGGGATCACCTCCTCTATGTAATGTTGTAAAAGTATACTTTCTAGATCAGGGAGGTGAGATTTCTGGGTTATGTGATCTCGGAGCATGGAGTTTCAGTGGACCTCGAGAAAAATAGTGCGGTCATGTCATGGGAGCAACCGAAGAATGTGTTTGAGATCAGGAGTTTCCTTGGATTGGCTAGTTGTTACTGGAGATTTGTTTGAGATTTCTCTCGGCTTGCTTCACCGATGACTGCCCTCACCCAGAAAGGGGTGAAGTTTGTATGGGGCCTAGAATGCCAGGCATCGTTCAAGGAGCTGAAGAGGCGGTTGACTACCGCCCCCGTACTGATTTTTCCAGAGGCTGGAAAGGGATATGTGGTCAATTGTGATGCTTCAGGTATGGGTATTGGGTGCGTGCTTATGCAAGATGATCACGTGGTCGCGTATGGATCTCGCCAACTCTGATTAAACAAAAAGAACTACCCCACTCATGACTTGGGGTTGGCAGCAGTGATGCATGCTTTGAAGACTTGGCATCACTACCTCTTTAGGGAGAAGTTTGTTGTCTACTCTGATCACAAAATATTAGCTTATATCTTCTCATAGAAGGACCTCAACTTGAGGCAGTGTCGCTGGATTGAGTACTTGCAGGGATTCGACTTTGACATTGTCTATACCCCAGGAATGGGTAATGTGGTGGCTGCCGGTTTGAGTAGAAGTGTTCCAGTGCAACATTTGAGGATGTCTAGTGATGAGTGGACATTGATGGGGCTCTTTTCTCAGATGCATACGGAGACCAGGGAACACAGTGGAGGGGCATTCTTGGTGAGTGTCAAGTTGACTCCTTCTCTGTTGGAGTTGATTCAGCGGGAACAGACCAGTGATGAGATTTGTCAGCGGTCGAAGCAGTTTCTTCATGGTGGGAAGACATCCTTAGATTTCTCGTTGTCTCCCAAGGGCATATTGTGCTTCATGGGCCGTTCAGTAGTTCCATTATCTCTACGGAAGGTGGTGATGCAGGATATCCACCAGTCTCAGTGGGCTATCCGTCCAGGTGCCACTAAGATGTATTATGATGTCCGTCGACAGTTTTGGTGGCCCGGTATGAGACGGGACATAGCAGACATTGTTTCGAGATGCTACACGTGCCAGCAGGTGAAAGCAGAGCACCAAAGGCCCTCTAGTTTGCTTCAGCCATTAACCATTCCTACCTGGAAGTGGGAAGAGGTTTCCATGGATTTCAATGTTGGATTACCTCTTACACCTCGAGGTAAGAATGTAATTTGAGTGGTGATTGATCGTCTGACCAAATCAGCCCAATTTATTCCTATCAGAGATACAACTAAAGTAGATGAGTTGGGCCAGTTGTATATTCAGGAGGTGGTAAGACTTCATGGTGTTCCATTAGTAGTTGTCTCATATAGAGACCCACGCTTCACCTCTCGGTTTTGGGGAGGCCTTCAGAAGGCTTTGGGGTCCCAAATTAAGATGAGCACAACATACCATCCTCAGACAGATGGTCAGAAAAAGCAGGAAAATCAGATCCTAGAAGACATTCTTCGTGCATGTGTCTTGGACATTGGTGGTTCGTGGGATAGCCATTTGGGACTGGTCAAGTTTTCTTATAATAACAGCTACCAATCCTTGATTCGAATGGCTCCCTTTAAGGCACTCTACGGTCGGCCTTGCCGGTCCCCTCTGTGTTGGGATGAGGTATGTGAGACATGGCTTTTGAGACCAAGTCTTGTGCAAGAGACATCTGATAAGGTCAAGTTGATCATGCAGTGTTTATTGATAGCTCAGAGTCACCATAAATCATATGCTGATAAGAGGCGTCGAGATCTAGAGTTTTCTGTGGGTGATCGGGTATTTCTGAAAGTGGCCCCTCGTCTGGGTCACCGCTGCATGGGGAAGCATGGAAAGTTGATGCCGAGGTATGTTGGAACTTTTGTGGTCACTGAGCATATTGGTAAGGTGGGATATAGGTTGGATTTTTCTTCTTAGTTGACATCCATCCATTATGTTTTCCATGTCTCCCAGTTAAAGAAATACAACTCGGATCCGTCCCATGTGCTGAATTGGGAGGAGATGGATATGGAGCCTGATTTATCTGTTTTTGAGAAACCGGTGAAAATAGTGGACTTCCAAGAGAAGGTTCTTAGGGGATAGTCTATTACAATGGTCCGAGTTCTTTGGAATCATGGGAGTGATACACACAAGACATGGGAGTGAAGGTCATGGGTTGAGGAAGAATACCCGAACCTGTTTTCTGATCAAGCATCGGGTTGACTTTCCGAGGTGAAAAGTCATTCATGGTGGAGAGAGTTGTCACATAAATGACTTATTTTAAAGGCATTTTTTATTTATATTCTATTATATCTTTGTTTTGGGGGTTTCCCATTAATGTTTGGAGGAAATGGTGGGTTTTTAGGATTTGGGCCAAACAACGAGTCCATTTCCAGTTTTAAAAATAAATTTTGTTTCTTTAATAACTCATTCGTTTCTAAACCCTTTTCATAAATTATACTTCCAAAATGACCTTCATTTAACTATTAAAACCACCAAAGAAATTTTGGCCACTTAAAAATTCATTAGCAACTTGGATTTGGGTGATCAAATTAGGAATTGGGCCAACCCGAAAGCTCATTTCCAGTTTTAAAATATGTTTTTAATTCTTCCATAAAATATTCATTTTTTATTCTTGTTCAGTGATTCCACCTCTCACACGTTCCCACGGAACCCTTCCGCACCCCCATTTTCTTTTTCACCTCTTTGGAGCTCAGATTCATCGCAAATTAGGGCTGTACATCTCAAGATCCAAAAAACGTCCAGATTTCTCAAGTAAGTTGGTTCTCTTTCTTCTTCCTCCCTTCTTCTTAGGGTTTATTCTTTTTTTATTGAATCTACTAATGTCCAGAATCTGGGGATTCGTACCTAGGGTTTTAGTTTTGAGTTTCATGGTCCAATCCTTTGGTTTTAGGTTCAATCTTACTCCCTTGTGGTGCGGTAGAGGTGCGGTTGAAGTGACACACAAGGATTTGGGGGTTTTGACTCTTTTGGTAAGTGATTTCATATGTAGGTATTGTAGAATGAGTTAAATTGCTATATTTATGCTTCCAATATGTTACTAATTTAGTATTTTTATTGAAAAAATTTATTTGGGTAGCATTTTAAAAGCGGTTGATTTTTAAGTGCCATTTTTTGTGAAAATGGGTGTTTTACATGTGCAACCCATGTTGTGCATCTTGGAGTTGTTTTATAATTCAGGGATTGGATTTATAAAAATGTTTTGATTCCAAAATTTCTGGTTTGTTATAATATTGGTCTCCATTTGGTTTTAAATGTGGGATTTTAGATGAATTTAATGTGAAAAATTTAATTACTTTTCTTGAAATTGTTTTATGGAAATTATAAGTGGTTTATTGAGTTATATGAAAGGTGAAAAGAATGTGTAGCTACTGTATTGAATGTGTGTGACCAGAAATGATATTTATATGTGAAAATTGATTTTGGTAGAATGTGGTAACTATTTGAGCACAATACGGGAAACCCGGGTAACTAGGTGGGCTAACGCGTACTAGTACGCTAGTGAACGGAGGGGTTTTGACCATGGTTCACTTAGAAAGTCTGACATGGATAACACTAAAAAACTATAATGGAGATGATTTGAGACCACTATATTATGGTTATGCTCCCTACTAGTGGCTCGTGCACGATAAAAAATTTCATTATGGTTACTTTCACCAAGGTACGAGGTACTTCCGGTTCACAACTAACTTGTACCAAGGGGTGTTCTTATGCTTGGTGCTCGTGGCCTTTTTGGAATTTATACTTTCTTTATGGTATTTTGGGATGTGAAAACCAGTATATTGCATATTTTATTCAAATTAACTCATTCTTTAAAGTTATCCCCATTGATTTTTTTTCTTTTCAAAGTTTCACTTTTAAAAATAAATGCTACCATTATCTGTTTATAACTCTTGCAAGCCTTTTATTTTATAATGCCTATCACTTGGAATCCTTGGGTGATATCCTATTGGGCTTAGCCTCACACCCTAATTACACCTTTGGGTTTAAGTAGACTTGATCATGTTTGATACAGGAAAAGGCAAGGCCTTGGGCGATAGCGGTTCGGGTTGCTAGTTTCTCTCGATGGTGCGGTGTTGTGGAGACGGCTTGTGGGTGATGAACCCTTGTCCTGTGGAGTCTCATGGGATGTTTTATGCTACTTTTATGTGTCATTGGACCTATTGTGTCTTTTTTAAACCCATATACTCATTTTTGAGTATTTATTAAGTCTTCTTTGGCATAATTTTTTATATTTGGTTTGTTGTTTGTTTTTGGTTATTTTATGAACCCAAACTCGGGTAAATCTTTCCCAAATGAATTTTTATGATACCAGGGAACTTGTGCTAGCCCGTGGGGATGGGAAACACACTTCAGGTCCTTCCATGAGCCGGGTTTGGTGCCGGTTTGATGGCGAATAGATTCGGTTCATGACACCAAATATATTAATATATTGTATTATCTAGAAGAATATTTTTCTTAGTTATGTTAGGAATACGCTTATATTAACTATACACGTTTTTTTAATGTGTTTGAAGAATTTCAAGACTTAATTTAAGTAAATTTCATCTCACTTTTAATTTCTATGAATACATGCCCTATTCACCACTAGCGTCTATTTTAGGGTGTATATACTTCCCTATAAAATGATATATCATTAATTTATCCAATTAAATGATAGTTAAATCTTTAATTGATGTTATTATTTCATGGGGATCATGATTCAAAAGTTACTTAAGTAGTAAGCGTTTTCTCGTCTCACTTTAATTTCTATGAGACTTCATCGTTATTCAACACCCCTTTATAATTTTTGGTGAATATAATAATCATGAATGTGTTCGATGATTATTATAATTAAATTTATGGGGATTTAAATATCCATTTAATTGTCTTTTATTCATGGGGTTTATGGTTCATAAGTTATTAAATCGGTAAAGTAATTATGTCTCAATTTTCCTTCTTTAAGATACATGCCATATTATAAACCAATATTTTTCTATGAGGTGTATATATATCACATTGACATTTTGTATCATGAATCTCATTATTTTAATTAGATTTTAAGATTTATGTAATTTTATTACTTCATGGCCATTATTATTCAGTGTTCCTTATGTGGAAACAGTTTGTTTCTACAATCTCATCCTTTATTAGGATTTTTTATCAATATAATTCCATTGATGAAATACTATGATCCATATCTCAAGAATACTAATGAACATTATTATCCTCTATTTATCCATGACATATTCCGATATTAGTACCATTTCTCAACACTTTTGTACTTAAGATAATTATGAAAAAAATTATGAAAATACGACATTATTTCTTCATTTGATCAGAAATCTGTGTTGTTTCAAAATCATTTTCATTAAAAATGTTTTCAATTTTTTTTTACTATTATCCTATAATATTTAAAGGAAATTTTTATCCATTTTTTTAAATTTTTTTTAAAAGGAATATTTTTTTCATTTTCTGATCATGAAAATTTTCTACACTTTTTAAGGTGTAAAAGGCATATTCAGAAAGTATAAACATACCTGCCACCATGAACATAATTTTCTTGAATATTAATTTTCATGGTTATAAGGTTATTTTTAATAAAAATTTCTTACTAATATTCTAGAAATTTTTGGGCTTTAAATTTCTTTTCAATGAAATATGTTTTAAAAACTTATTTTTAAAAAGTGTCTTAAATGATTTTAAAATATTATTTATATGTTTTAAAAATGTTATTTTTAAACAAAAGGGTCAAAATAATTTCAAGTATTATTATTAATATTTAAAATTATTGTCAATGAAAATGGGTTTCAAAATTTTTTCACTCATTATTTATGAGTTTTTATTGTGTTTTCAAATAAAAAAGTTTTCAAAAATATTTTCAACCTTACTATATAAGTTTTCAAATATATTTTAAAAGAAAACTATTTTAAAAATTATTTTTCTATTAAATTAATTTTTCAAATAAAATTAGATATTTTCCTCAATAAATGTTTAAATAAAATTTTAAATATTTCTTGATAAGAAAAGGATTTTTGAAATGGTTTTATGATTTTTTTCACAATAATTATCTTTTCCTTAATAAATATTTCATGTGATATTTCCAAATATTTCTCTTTGTAAGTTGAAATATTTTTTCTGGTTTATTTTTTATTGGGGCTATTAGCCAATAATACAATTCGTATTTTTTATTAAAATTTTTATTTTTTGATGGAACGATGTTTATCAAACCAATTTCTCTTACATGGGTTATATACCTTTCAAACCAGCTTCATTCCACGGGTTATGATTCGATGAAATGATTATGGGTCCTATCACCTTTTCATAGTTAATGATATGATGAAATGTTAATGATACCCATTTCATTTCATGGTTTTTGATATGGTGTTAATAAAACTCATCTCTTTTTATGGGTCACGATATGATGCAAGTTTTATTATCATGTGGCACATATATTTAGGCTTTTATCATGTCGAAGGTGGGACCTATATCTCCCTCCAATGCATTGGGTAAATATTTATATTACATGAGATAATAATGGGAATTAAGTCGATGGGATTGATTCTATATGGAAGATAAGGAAACCTGATCCATTAGGAAATATTGGGAAACTCTATCTACTATGGAAATATGGGGAACCCCGATCAACTATAAGAATAATTGTAACTTGGTCAATTATAAGGAAGATTGGGAATGATCCTTGACATAAAGGGAATGTTTTATATGTTTATGTATATTCCACAATTATTTATCTTATGCTAATTTTATTCTCTCACCACTCATGTAAAATTATTTCCTTATGATTGGTTTCTTATAAAATTCCAATATTGTTTTCATGACTTGGGATTAAGATATTTGATATGCATGGTATGATATTGTATTGTAATGATCATGTTCTCATACCCTTATGATCATGTAATGCTTACATATCTCCCTTGTTTACCCTTATTGAGAATTTTAGATCACCTCTTTCATATGTTTCATTTCCCCAGGTTATGAAGAAAGGTATTAAGTAGGAGTACTAAAGTGGAAGATATTTAAGGGAGATGTTGATGATCTTTCACCATGTTTGAAGATTACGTTTCCAAGTTTACAAAGACACTAAACAATTACAGTCCTTGGGAATGTGTTTTTTAAATTTTATGAATATTAATATAAAATGATTTCATATCCATGTATCTTAATCCTATGTCATTATAATATATATGGACATCTGGATATGTAAATAATTTTATTGGGGGTATTTCCAATTTCTATTTACTGGAACAAGAGAATTTTCTAATATCAAAAAAATGAGAAATATGGTTATCCTTTGACAAAATATATTCATTTGGTGATAATTGTTACCACATAGACATGGTATTGATATTATTTTAGTTTATAATATCTTATAAGGATTGGATCTACTACCTGATAAAATTTATAAGAAACACATATTCATACTGACCAAGCTCTAAAGGTGTCTATGGGTGGTTCTCAATCCTCTTGGAGAGATAATGTACATGATTCCCTCAATCATTGGATATTTTCATTTTATCTTGTAGAAAATTTCTTCAGCGTACCGGGACACACAAGATTTAAAGGTGTTATTTCATCAGCTAATGCACAAAATATCCCTTGATAGGATATTTTAAAATTTTATGAAATATTAGTGGAACTTTCGCATGTCTATCAACCCAGGGTCTTCCATCTATGAAATTGTCTGTCATGCCTTACTGGATAACCAAAATATTAGGATTAGACATGATATCCCAACACTGATCCTTGATATTGATATTCTTAAGTGAAAATTTATCATCTTTTCATACCCTTAGATGTTTATATTTTTCAGAGACAAATCCACATCATTGTAGCCCAACAATCAGGGGGTCCTGACATGTCCTTTTATAGCTTCTTCATGATCTTGATCGGTGAATGAGTTAATGGCATGACATTCTGTTATATTTTTTCATCCTAAAAAACCTAATCTGTATTTTTTTATACCTCATACTCCTGGATCCTCTTAATTGATTAAAAAAATTAATACCTATTCTTTTTTAAAATATCAAGAGAATCCATGATTGATATTTTAGAAAGGAAAACCATAAAATATTTTAAAATATAATATTCCTATAATAAGGGTTGGTAATTCTTGGAGAGTGGATACTCCATATCATGTGTCTTAGTAGGTGAATCACTTGAGGCAGACAATGATAGTTCTTTGTCAAAGGTAAAGGCCATATTTTTTTGTTGAAGATGTGGGTCATGCATGTATGCCCCTTATTTTGGAATAATAAAATAGTCATACTCTCACCAACTGGTAATCAAAAACGTTTGGCCTTGTATGACCTCTTAAAAGCTCAAAGGAATATTCTTATTCATATTGATCTTTTTGAAGTTCTCACCCATGGTTTTCAGTCCCATATATGGCTTTAGAATAGATGTGGTTAGAATATTGGATTCAACCTTGAATGCGCCTTCCCTTATGCCATGGATTCTATAAACTCAATCATTTGATCCCCGATTAGGTATAGTGAACCCATGTTCACATATATACTTAACATTAAATAAGGGTTCATCTATGTCAATGATGTTAACATATCTAAAAATTAGAACTTTGTCTGGTGAGGGTATTGTTTGGGTGGTTCCCATTCATAAAATTTTGAGTACAAGAAATATGAAAGATAATATGCCCATGTGGGTGTTGTAAAGACTATTACCCTTGTGATATACCGTATTTTTTTGGTTAGTTTTACCTTAGGCATGTGACTTAAAAAAATCTCATTCAAGATTAAGAATTACAATTAGTCTTTGAATCTATCCCATTAGGGAGATTAACATCGATGAACCATCCTTCGAGGAGTCTAGTTGTCAAAAATATATTCTTTCTAGGAATAATCCTCTTTATATTAAACTTATTCTTTTTTTTGGGTGGTGGATATATAATCCCTTTATGTTAGGGATTTTCCCAATATTACACATCCAGAATCAAACAATCCTTTGTGGATGTCCTAGAAGATAAAGGAGTCCTAGATTGGGTGACCTAGCTTCCCATGAAAGAGGATATAGTTTGTATTATTGTTCAAACTGACCTCATTGACCTTCCTAAGATTAGGTGTCTTGATGATTATTTTTTACATATCTCTAAGTAAATAATCAGTGATATATTCCATATTAAAGGGATATACTTATTTCTTTTATTGCTTAAATTATAGATAACATTGATCAATCTTTTACTTTATTCAAGGGTGGTTTTTAAATTTTTTCTTCTCAGTAACATGTACCGGTTAATGTGGGACCTTATTGGTTATCTTAGTGCGTGATGTTAATTTCTTGAGTGTGATAGTGGTGGTTTGTTCCATGACAATCATTTTCACTTGTGCTGTAGGTGAATGTTGAGATTTGTCCCTAGTTCACTAAATGGAATATTCTCTCTATTTCTCTATTTTTGTAAACCCTCATAATCTTCCTAGGTATTTCATTTGGATAAAACATTTATGAATCTTAGAATGGATGTTATATAGAGAATATTTCAAATAATTCCTAAGAGAGTAGAATTTTGAGTGAGTACGTTATGGCTTTCCCTCTAGAGATATAGTTGGTTCCCCACTTATTTTCTTATTTTCCCACTTTTCAAGGTCTACAATCATCATTTTCTTTATCATATATATAATTTCATGGAGGATTTAATGGTAAAGGTCTTCCCAACCTATGATAGAATTTTTTGAGAGATTGTGGTAACATGTGAAGGACAAACCCACAATTATTTTTCTGAAACATCTCAATTTCATTCCTTTTATATGGTCTCAAGGGCCACATCGGGATATGAAATGCAAGATAAGTTTTCCAAAATCACCTACACTATCCAAGGTTGTAAATATATAATTTACAAAAAAAAGGTGAAGTAAAATAATTATGCACCCATTTGGGTTACAGATTCTTTTCAGGTTTCAATAGTAGAAAAATGGTCTTTAATGTCATTTTTTTAATTTTAACAATATTTTTTAACTAACGTTGAAGTTGTTGAGATAAAAAATATGACTTTTAATGTTGATTTTTGTAAACTGACACAAAAAAAGTTTCACATCTATTTTTTGGTATTAGTTTTTTACAACACCAATGCCAAAAACATTCATCAATTTCATTTTTGGTGTCAGTTTTTAAGGAAACATACATAAAAAAATTAGAAATTTTTTTTGGTGTCAGTGTTTAAAATAACCAATACCAAAAAGTAAAAAAAAATATTTTTGGCATTTTTGTTTGAAAACACTAATTACAATAATGAATATTTTTTCTTCTTTGTTTTAAATCATTTTCAAATCTTTAAAATAATTGGTCGTAGAGCCAAAACGGAGTTACAGATTAAAGGCTATGACCATCAGAAGTTGAACATCTCAAAGTTTTGATAGATACAACTTGATTTAAAGAAAACATGAGAAACATGAATGGAAATTACATAAGAGAAATGAAATATAATAAACTTAAGGATTCGAACATATTTTAATTCTTTTAAGAGTTACCTTTATTATGATATGTTTTTTATCATTATATCTCTAAGTTTTAGGGTAGAACTCATTCTATAATGAAAACGATTATCGATAATGAATTTATAACCACGGTAGGTAAATTTCACCTGGATGTTTTATATTTTTAACTCGATCATAATAATAACTCAATATTATAAACAATATTACTGATATTTTTACAAGTGATAGAAAATAATAATAAAGATATTAAATTATTAGAAAAGTTTTAATGTTTAATTAATCGATTGAATCCACCTTTAAAATTTGATTGAATCGAAGACGTCGAAAATGATGAACGAATGAGAAAATTGATTTTTATAGTAAATGAAAATATATTCAATGGTGTTGAATTAAAATTTAGTTGGTATTTTAAAAATTAAAATGTTCATTGTGAAAAAAGAGAAATACAAATCCTGAATATTTTTTGATACTTTTTAGCATCATTTTTGTTTAAAATGAATGTAAAAATGAATTGATATGTGTTTTTTGGAATTGATTTTTCAAAAAACAGATGAAAAAAGTAAAAAAAATATTGGTTGTGTCGGTTTTTTAAACAAAATGACTCTAAAAATTAGATATATATTTTTATAACGTCTTAGATCATTTCTTAAGCTTCGATTTGACTGGTCGTGTGGATAAAATTGAGTTACAGAGTAAAGTTATGTCCTTTGAAAGATGGAATTTTTTAAGACCCATGAAAAAGAGAATTTACAATGGTTTTCTGGTGTCGTTGTTTTATAAAACCAATCCAAAAAGTTCCCATGAATATAATTTTTTTTGAAGGTTTTTAAATAAGCCGATGCAAAAAATATAAAAAAATAATATTTGGTGTTGTTTTTAAAAAAACCGACCCAAAAATTAAAAAAAATTGCATGATTTTTTAAAAAAAACTAATTCTAAAAAATAGATATATATTTTTATAATTATTTATATCATTTCATGAGCTTCTATATCACTAGTCATGGAGCTCAAATAGAGTAACATATTAAAAGTTATGGCCTTCGAAAGTTGGAATTCTTTAAGACTTCCCTTAGAGAAGTTCAACTTATTACATCAATAAATTTTAATATGTATCTCCATTTTAGCTCAATGTCGAGTAAAATAAATGATTAATAAATTCTATAAATTATAATAAAAAAATTTAATTATTGGCATCGTTTTTTCTAAAAAGATTCCAAAATATTAATTTTTAAAATATGTGTCAATTTTTTAAAACATAGATGCGAAATATTTTTTATAATTTTTGGATGTAGTTTTTTTTGAAAAACCAATACAATAAATAATAAAAATGGGTATTTATTTCACCATTTTTGTAAAAAAACACCAAAATATATTTAAAAATATGTTTTTTCGTCAGTTTATAACAAACTGACTTCATATTTTCGACATTAAAGACCACTTTTCTACTACTATTTTATGGGGTTAAATATCTCATTCATGGATTCTATTTAATCTACTAGAGACTCGATGGTATTCATGAGTTTTGGGGGTACATTAGACATTACTATCCCCTAAGTATAACCATCAGGTGAATAATGTCCCAGTTTCCCTATCTTCTTTTCTGGTTAATATCCAATTTTAATCAAAATGAGATGATCATCCTGAAACATAAGGGTTTGTCTCCATGATGGGGTAAACCATGGTTTTCATAAATTCAAGTGATTATGTTGGCCAATCATATGGATCCAAAAACAACTTGAAGTTCTGGTTCCATCCTTTCTAGAGGATCAGATACCTCTTGATGGATAAGATGATATTTATACATTTATACTTAAAGGTGGTACCCAGTGGGAATATTTCCCTTAATTAATTCCTCATTTATCCATATTAGGTTGTATATATCTTCCTAGTACTCTTCCAACCACTCATCCATTGATATAATTTCATCCATTCATGGTGGTGAGTGGGATGTAGTGATGGTTTTCCCTTAATCCTAGGTGGAATTTCATCACGGAGTTGTAGATCATTACTTAGAGGTTCAAGGTTTTGGTTTGTCCTATAATTTCATCTACTAGAAAAATCAGTTTGTGCATCGTTATCACCTACCTCTTGATATACTATTTTCATGTTACACCCCTCAATAATCACATCTCAGTCAACATTATCTATTATACTGATTGTGCTGATTTTTATAAGGTGTACTAGTTGATAGTGGTAACCCCCTTAATATCCATTATTATGGAAGTTAATTACTATTTTCTCCCCCTCTTGAGGTTTTATCAAGTTTTTACATCTTGTGATTTTTTTTTCATTTTTACTTATAATCCTTGTGAGGTTTGGACTTATTTTACAAACACTCTCTGGTTTTTTATCTTTGAATATTAAAATTAATGGTGTTTCAAGACATTCTTTCCAAGAGTGCCTCGAATATTAAGTTTATGTCCTGTGATGGGAGGAAAATTCATCGTGTCATCCACTGGTGGCTACCACATAAGCAAAGAAGATTGATATCCTTGATGTATATGATGAAAATTCCCCCATACTTATAGGATCCAGTTCATTTATATATCTATTTAATAATTTCTAATCCCCCTATTAAACACTCAATGACTCCTAAGAGGGTCATTGAGATAAAAATTCTTACAACCCTGTGGAATCGGGTCGACATTGATCCTTGATAAATTTCTTTGGGACTATCCTTAGATATGATAACCTTGGGGGTAGAGGCGGTGGTAAAAATTCCTTCATCCCTACAAAGTGGTTTTTCTCTCAGATGGATTCCATGGTGGTTTTCATTATGATCTTATTTATTTGGCATAGTTTTACTCATGAATAGGCCAGGTATAGTACCTTATCATGAGGCGAGTCACTCATTATAAGAATACATCAAGAATTATGAGGCTTTATCTTACTTATTTAATATGTGCCCCATGTTTGTTGAGAGACATCTCTTATGTGTATGTTATCACCCCTCTCCATACAATCTTGCTGACATTGTGTTTTTTAAGTAGGGAGTTTCATTGGATTAACCAACCCACTCACGTATTATTTGGTCCTATGATCTCTCATGTGGCTATTACATAGAAGAATGTCTCATTTATAGAAATATACAATCTTGGCTATAGAGTTAAGTTCAAGACCCTATATATTCCATATCATTGAATATATAAATCTGATGGGGATTTAATGATTAGATTCTTGAGATTCATTATGTCATTGAGGAAAGAATTTCCTAGAATATTACTCTTTCTTTTTTACCTCATATTCTGGGCCATAGAGAATGCAACTAGGTCTATCTAAAGGCAGATTCAATTTATGGCTTGGAGGTAACCCTCATATCCCTAATAAGGGAGCTTCATGACCTTTAACAATTGAAAGGTTACCCATATTTGTTATCATAAGTATGGAATTCACTCATCCTTCAGCATGTTTTAAAATTCATCATAGGAATTACTGATGGGACAAAACAAGATTGTATGGTCATTTTTGGCCGAAGCCATCCAGATTATGATGTGAGCCTCTTCCTCCTTGGAGGTATATTCCTACATCTTTTCATACCATAGAGGCTTTTTATTCAGTTGGACGACTATGAAGGGTGGAGTGTTATTGGTAGTTTATTGGGAACTATATATGGTTTACCCTAGTGTTTTGAGATCCTCTATATATGAAGGTTTCTTTCCAAGGGGTTATTTTCTTGTATGGGTTAGATATTATCATGGGGAGTTTACCCACATTGGATGTCTTATATAAGGATCTTTTAATCCATCTCTATACTAACATTTGGAAGACTATCATGGTAGTGGTTTCATTAATCATCAAATAAAGATTAATTGAACCCTTGAGGTTCAGAAAATATTCATTGTATAGCCTCAATGAAATTTTCATTGATAAAATCAAGGATATGAGCCTCATAATGTGTCATAGTCAGATTAAATTGACTATAATTTTGATTTTACTATAAATATAAGACTGATAGGTTATAGCCTTTAGAGTATTTTTATGACCATTGATTTATATGGGGATATGATCTTGAAACTGAGAATCATTTGGAGTATGTCAGTGAGATTTTTTATTGTCAATGAGAATATGGTCCTACCTTTGGGTGTTTTACTTAATATGTTAGTCAACCACAGTTGACGTAGGGGTATGAGAATGGTTAAAATATGAATTCCATGTCCAATATTCCAGTGAACCTAAAAAATGGGGTATTGGATACAATCCACCTCCTCAATATCCTCCAAAGGATACTGATGAATTATTTCATTGGAATGAGTGGGAATATTTTCTTGTCTTTGATAAGATGGAAGAATATATCAATTAGCTTCATCTGTAGGCATATGAGCATGCTCTAAAAATGTTTCCATACTATATTGACATATATTTATTAGAGTGGGTATATGTACTTGATCCAGAAAGATCATTGAAATATACCATTGGATTTCTTTGACAAGAATTTGCACATATCCTAAGGTGGTTTCCAAACAGAGTTGACATGCATCAGTTCAAACGGGAATATGATCCTGGTCATGTGAATTTTCCTTTATTAAAATATGCTGATAATACACATGGATGGGGGAAATAATATGTTCTTTATTAGAAGTATCAATCCATTTATGTTGATCATGGTGATATGTTTCTCTCGCTATTGGGATAGGATTATGTTTGTTTCCTAATATCATTTATGGAATATGTTAGTGCATTTCCTCCACCACTACCATAATATGATTACATTTCATATGGGTGTGTATAGGTACATATGCCTTAACATTCTAGGTCACCATGATATTTTGGTAGACATAAGAGGGGTTATATGATCACTCCTTTCCACCTTGAGAAATCAAAATATGAAGATGGGATTCAAGTGTGGGGATGGGGATGTGTTCCTCCCATATTTTTGCGGCCATGATATGGGGAAAACATGGTATGTGTGAGTAGGGATGTGGGCATACTCATTAGTTTTTACTAGAATATGATGGTGGTATTCATTGGTAGAATTGGATTAAGGTACCACTCCCTATGTCTTATTTATTTTTGTTTCCAGTGAGATCTCATTAATGCTGATATTTGAGTGTCTAAGGAGACGACACGTCATGTCATTCCCTCCGCTAGTGACTGAGTGTAATTTAAGGGATAGATCTAATGGTGATGATTAAAAAGATCTCTCTTTGTTGGATCATGAACCAATATAGATACATGGTCAACTCATTGATCCACCTTCCTAAGGTAAAAAATGCGTTAATTATCATGGATTGACATATAATCTTAAAGCGTTTGGTAGTAGCGACATGCATCCTTGGTTTCATTTCATCCATCCTTGAGTGAGTTGAGATTGTAGGACTCATAATATAATGTTCTTTGCATTAAATTCTTGGGTTGGGATCATATTTTATTGATGACACTTCCTAAATATCATATTTTCTACATATTACTGAAGGTTGCATATAGATGATGTTACTTTTGTTGCTGAGGTTCTAGAACATTCACTTGATAATGTCATGGATTTATGTCAAGGGTTGTTTTGTGAGTATATTATCTATAATAAAAATTAATTTAATAGACAACTTCATCAACTAGTAAAACATCAAAAGTTAGAAACACACTAAATAGTGTATGTACAATGAGTCCATATTTTTATATTCACAATCAGTTTGGCCATTTTTCATACATGGAATATGAAAAGTGAAATGGCTCATCCCATGGGAACTTGGTTAAATTTAATTATTTAAAGATTCATGTCTAGATCACCCTTTTTCATTGTATATAATGAAAACAAGATAAGAAAACACGAGGAAACCTGTTTCTTTATATTATAGAAATATTCAACAATATTTTTTTATGTAGGAGAGACAAAAAATTAATGAAGTATTGTAAATTGTTGTATTTTTTTATTTACTGATTCATATTAAGTTCAACATTATTTTTAGTAGGATGTGAAAAACAAAACCATGTCATGGTTTTCTTATATTTACTGAAATATTCAATTGGGATCTCTAATTTTTTGGGAGATGAAGAAAATACAATTTGTGGAAACCAATTTTCGTTTTCTTATTGAATGATTCACATTGGGTTTATTTATTTCTTTCAACCATGTTCCTATTTATTCTAACAACTGATTGTGCGGGGATTTTTATTGTTTCACAATCAATCATTTTAATACGGTTAATCTATAGAATCTCTAAATGGATCTCACATCTATAATGATCCGTAGTCCTTATTTCCAATGGAAGGTGGTCATTAGAGTTTCTTATTAATGATGAATATAAACTCACATCGGCTGATAAGATGGGAGTTCAAACTCATCACACCATTTTCAGGTGGAATAATGTCCTACTCTAAGACTCTATTATATATTTATGATATAATATTGAATCTTACCCTAACCCTTGTACATGAATGGTTAACCTAACAAAATTATAGAGTGTATAATCCTTATACATGAATGATAGGGTTCTACCAGTGATATAATATATATGTATCAGAGGTTCTCAGTTTTGTTACCCATTATTTCATAAAAGTGTGGAACTAATTATACTTGGAATCCATAAAATTAGGAACTCTATAGTTTGTTATCATCCAAGAAGGTGATTGGTGTTTTGGAATCATTATTAAAACACTTTGTGGTTACCTTTATATACTATGAAAAAAACAGTAATAAAAACCCAAATAATTTATGTTGGACAACACTATGTAGTTTAAACTTATGATGAAAGGATCTAAATGAGAGAGTTCAAGATTTATATTAAGATATTGAGTGTCTGGTAGAAATTAAATGTATTTTATATATACTAGGAATTATAGACCTTGAAGTTCAATTATTGTGGGAACCTACATCATAAATGGTATAGAAAAATATGTTTTGAGAAGTACTTATTCATAGAGGGATTATAAAGACCCTAGCCTTTTACACATACTATTAGAAGATTTACTCATAATTTAACATCAAATTACAATCCAAGGATAATGAATTCTACTGTCTTAGAGATTTGGTACATATTTAAAAATCATGTAACCAAAATAAAAGAATCTTTTATTTAATATTTATAATGATCTCTTAACTCCATTGGTCCCTTATATCATCATCAGATAACATGGGGAATACATGAACCAAAGTGATGAGATAAAATTTCTAGTAAGGGAATAATCATAGGAAATAAACATAACACATGGGTTAAAAGGAATAACATGGTGACATACAGGAATCAAATGTGAATAAACATAAGTATGAATAACATGTATAACATTGGACCATATAACCATGACATCATATGAATGTGGAAACAACATATAACATGACATAAACATGAGTCAAGGCTAGCTTTAAAGACATTGTGCACAATGTCCCATAAAGGAATCAGGTTCACTCCTTGTCCCAACATGACATATCATGAGACTAAAAAATACCCAATGCTTTGGAGAAATATCTAGGCAGACCAATCATAACATGATCATGAATATTTGATCCACATGAAGAATCACACAGAAGGAATCAAATATAAAAATAATAGTCACCCATGGAATGAAATGGTTATTATAATCATGTCAAGAGAATAATAATTGGGAATATCATAGTTATGTCCATGAAATAATGGATTTAAATCATACATGGACATTCATAAGGGAAAAGAGTCATAGATTAAGATAATTAATGTCAAACTGAAGTGAATATATATATAAAGAGTTTTTAAGAAACTATAGAAATAAAACATTTTAGTGAAAAAATTAAAGAGAATTTTAAACGGAAATGCATAATTTTTTTCATAGAAATATAATTGAGAAAAAGATAGTCTTTCATGATAAAATGAGTGAATTTAGAAAACTAAAAGTTTATTAGAACATATTTGGGAGGGTACTTATAATTGGGTAAGAAATTGAGAAGTTCCCTTGAATCGGGCCTGCTTATCAGGAATAATTGACAATGGGTCATTATTAAATCATGTATATCCACAAAAGGGATTAAATGATCTAGATACATATTTTTGGAAAATATAACTAGGATTTATAAGAATTAGATAAAAATAAATATGAGTTTCATTAGGGTATATATAGAGAAAACGTATCCCGAAGGAAAAAATAGAGGTTCCGGAAGAATCCCTTACATTTCATCCGAAATGGTTATACACTTGATGTTAATATCCTCGATAATTGAATTAAGTACATAAATTTATTAATTTAGAACATTTTAAACATGTTTTTTTATTATAATCTTATTAAGTTCACTTTTGGCTTTTTTGGTTGGTTATAAATTTTAATTTCATCATTCGTGAGTGTTCATTTTCTTGGTTTTCATGATTGGTTCACTAGTATACATGCATGGAGGATCATGTAAAGTGGGGTTAATTATCCAAAATTAAAATTATATGTTATTAATGATCTTCCATAGTTTAAATTGTTCTTATATATAATTTGGTTATATAAAATTAGGATGAATCATTCGATAAATAGTTAATGATAATTGTTTGGGTTAATTTTTGTGTTTTTCGACCACAATGAACATGTTTTGTTTTATCATTTAGTATTATGTAAATATGTTAGTTTCAGAACATAAAAAAGTTATATAATATATATAAAAATGTTATTAAACCATTATAAAGGTTTTATTACCATCCTTGAAGGTGGAGAAAGAAAATTAAAACTTGGTGTCCTTTAAGGTTGTAAAATAACACCTCATAGAAGACGTTCCCATTTTTATAATAAAATGGATAGTTGAAGAAAAATAATTATGGAAATTTTCCTTAAAATAATATTCTTATCGTGTATATAAGGTATTGGGGTTATCATGAAACATTTATTTCTATAGTTTAGGATAGAATAATAAAACCAATAACTTCCAAATAATCTAAAATAATAGAAATACGATTTTACCTCTTGAAGTACTCCTCCTTGAGAACCTCATTAGGGAAAAGGTTTTTTTGATAATAAGGTATACTAGACATGGGGTTGGGGCTCGGTAAGTTATTTAATCATAATTTGGACTAATATAAAATATTTAGAGGTGTGAGGAGAATAGGTGTTTAGGGGTGGTATTTATAGAGGAGGAGAGGTGTGTTTTCACATTATTTTCTTCATTATTTTATTATTTTCCCCCCAAACTATGAATTTTCAATGAATTATAACAAAAAATATTACTATAATTAAGGATAGTTCTATATTTTTGGCTTATATCATCCATACATCATCTATGGCTCCATAATTCATGTATTTATCTTTTATCTTTAATTATATAATTTTACTATTCACAAAAAATCACGTATTTTAGAAAAATCCAAAAATTTATCCCTAAACATTTATTGACAGGTATAATACCAAAATGTAATCCATTTTATTAAAATAATTTTCCAAATATGATAAATTTAGGTTTTAATTAAAATCACCATTTATTTGGAAAATTAAAACATTAAAATTATAATTGATATTATAACAATTTGAAAAATTAATTAAGGTCTCAAAAAATTATCTTAAAATTATAATATAACAAAATATTAACTTATGAATAGATTTTAATAAAATAAATTTTATTTTATGTTATTAAATTAATTAAAAAAATATAATTAAATATTCATGACTTATATAAATACCTACATTTATTTATTAAATTTTAAAACATTTATTTTCTTATACTATGATATAATTATATCATATTTTCATTTATAAGATGCCTAAATTTTAATTATACTTTCATGGGTGAGGATATTATTCTATTGGAAGGTTTATAATTCATAAGGGTCATATTACTATTCCCAAGGTTATGTTACTATTTCATCAATATAGGTTCCTTATCTTCTAGAAATACCTCCCATTTCATTCATTATTCATTTATAAAGTTTTTATTGTGTTATTAATGTTCTTTTTAGTGATTTATACTATATAAAATAATTTTAAGAGTGTAATTTCCATTGATTTATTTATTGGTCATTAAATTCTTCCCTCCTTTTGAAATTTCACCATTGAAATTTCATTTTACATTCAAAGTTGAAAAAAAGTGTGTGTACTTCTCCTCAATCACTTCCTCATGTTACATGTTTCCCCTATATACTTAGGGTTCTACTATATTACTTTGACTAGGAGAGTGGTCTTGTTGCATAGAATACTATCTCTACGATCCAAGATCTTCACTGGATGCTCCTCAAAACATATATCATTCTCCTACTATACCACATCTTAATTCAGTACATGTGACGAATCAGGTATGTACTTACTCAAGAAGGATATGTAGAATAAATCATGTACATGAGACACAGTTGGTGGAAGTTCTGGTCGATAGGCCATAGCTCCAACATGATCAATAATTTCAAAGGGTCTTATGTACCTAGGACTCAGATTCCCATTATTCCCATGTCTCATGATCGTCTTCCATGGAGATATGTAGAGGAATAACATGTCTCCAACCTTATAATCAAGGTTTTTCTGACGATTGTATACATAGATCCTTTGTCAACTTTGAGATTTCTTGATGTGTTGTTGAATGATTTTCACCTTATCTACTACTTTTTTTACCATTTCAGGTCCTAGCAGCGTACATTCACCGAATTTATCCCAGTATTATGGGAATATATATCATTTCTCATAAATGGATTCATATGGATCCATTTGGATGCTTGATTGGAAACTATTGTTGTAGGGGAATTTGACCAGGGGAAGATATTGGTCCCATCCTCCTTTGATGTATATAATACATGATCTCAATATGTTATACAGTTTCTTAATAGTTCACTCAGATTGGACATTATTTTGATGGAGATAGGCCATATTGAATTTCAAATACATGTTTAGAGTATGTTGGGGACTTTTCTATAACATGGAGGTGAATCTTGAATCATGATCAGATAAAATTGATAGTGGTATTACATTTACACTTACCACTAATATGATATGTATCCTTCAAAGTTGATTGAGTGGAAAGTCCCATCTAATTGTGATAAAGTGAGTTGTCTTTGTAAGATTATCCATAATAACCCATAAACCATTATTTCCTATAGATGTATTTGGAAGTCCAATAAAAATGTATATAGTGATGGTTTCCCACTTTCATATTGGTTTGTGTATTAGTTGAATCAACCCTTTAAATTTTTTCCTTTAATCCTTCACTTTGTAACAAACTAGAAACGTTGATGTATAATCAGTGATCTCTTTTTTCATATTGTCCCACCAAAAGATCCCCCAGATATCTTGATACATGTTTATGCTCCATGGGTGAAAACAAAATTTTGGGATTTGTGCTTTAGTAAGAATCTCCTTATTTGACATAATATTAGAAGGTACACATAGTCATGTCCAAAATCTTACAACTCCTTTCTCATCAGATTTAAATTCAAGGATTTACCCTTTCTCCTAACTTCCACTATTTTATGAATTTCAACATCATTTATTTGGGAATCATTTATTTTCTCCACAAGGTATGATTGATAAATCATTTTATAAAGTATTTATGACGTTCCTTACATAATTATTCTAATGTCCATCATTTTAAAGTCTAAGAATATTGGATTCTTCTCAATTCTCATCATTGATAAAGATGCAGGATCCTTTCAACTTAGAGCATCTCTAACTTTATTTTCCTGGGCAGGATAGTAGTGTGTTGAGTAGTCATAATACATGATGAGATCTAACCATCATAGTTGGTGAATATTAAGATCCTTCTATGTGAATATATAATTGATACTATTGTGATCATTATATATATTGTAGTTATCTCCCTAAAGATACTGATATTATATTTTTAATGCAAAGATCACAGCGGCCAACTACAGATCATGTGTGGGATAGTTTTTCTCCTGAATTTTTAATTAACTTGAATCATAGGCTATCACTTTTTTCATTTTTTATTAGTATACAAACTAAAAAATTTATTACATCATTATTGTACACCATAGAGAGTTCCTCAATTGTTGGTAGTGTGAGAACTGATGTAGTGATATTCTTATATTTTAACTCGTTAAAGTAGTCTTCACATTCACTGGTCCAGGAAAAAATTTCTCGCTTTTGAGTCAGTTTGGTTAGTGGGTGTTCCAATCATGAAAATTACTTGATAAATCATTGGTAATACCTATCTCAACAAAATAAAGTACATATATTCATTACAGATTTTGGAATGGGCCACAAAATGATTTCCTTAGTCTTGGAAGGGTCCACATATATCCCTTTTTTATAGCATTACACAAGAATGTTACCTCCTCCATTCAGAACACACATATACTATAGTTTTCAAATATTCTATCCCTTCATAATTTCTTTAGCACAATATTGATATTCTCCTCACCTGTCCTCCTTTCTCTTGGAGTATACGATAATATCATCAGAAAATGCTACAACCACTAGTAGAAATAGTGGATTCAACCTCAAAGATATGGCATCAGTTTCTTATAAACCGATGAAAAGGTTATCTATGGGAATTTTTTGGTGTTAGTTTTAACATAAACTGATGCCATTTTTTTTCTTTTTAGTATCCCTTTTTTTAATAAATAATGTCAAAAACCAAACAGTTTTTCATTTACAGTGTCAGTTTTTTATAATAACTGACACCGTAAATGTTAAAAAATTAGCACCAATTTTAAGTAAAACTGATGCCTTAATTTTAAAATATTTGGGCATCAGTTTTCAATAAAACTGATTCCATAAATTAAAAAAAAATAATTCATCATCAATTTTCCTAAAAAATGCACCAAAACGTTTTTAAAAATTATATGAGATCAGGAAAACCTCATTTTTTTGCAAATGTTGAAACCCTATATCACTCGCGACAAACCTGACAGTGATGAACTGATGATACCAATGGTGATTGATTATTATTTTATTCAATATTTCTCATTATTTCACGATATGTGGTTCGATTCTTCATTCTATGCCATTATTCTATTATCTATAGATTTATATCTCTTCATAAACCATTTTATAACTAACCATCATCTGTGTTTTATTTTCTTTTTATATTCTTTTTTATTGTTCATTTCAACAAAAAAATTTATTAAATCATGTTGCTTTTGTTCTTCCAGTGAATTTTAAGGAGAAAGTTCAAATTTGGGATCCATTTTAGTTGTTGAAATCTGAATTGTGTTAGTTTTTTTTCTAAATTTGGAAGAAAAATTATTTATCATTTAGTTTTATTGTTGAGTTATTATTTCAATTTTATGTATGAAGTTGATTCTTATTCATTAATGTTGTTCTTAATGATTTTTTATTTTTATGAATTTTTTATTTGATGAAATTATAAAATGATCATAATGATATATATTTGTTAGTGTTTTGGAAAACAATGATATATAAAATATATTTATTTCATATGTTTTTTTGATATTGTGATATATGTTAATTATTGATTAATGTTTTGATGAAACTTTTATGATAAATTGGTTGAAATTGATCAATTATGATGAGATACTAGATGAGGTTGTGAATAAATGAACTATTTAATTATATTAGACAATTGAGGATTATTGGATGTTATTCAGTCAATGATGATGATGAATGTATATAAATTTATAATAAGAAAAAGAAAAAAATAGTTGTAGTTTGAATAAATACACCTAAATCATGTTATTTGAAGTAGATTTTTTTTATTATATTTAACTAAAAATGGTGATATTAATAGTTGGAATGAAATGTGGAAATGATTATGTGACTTAATAAATAATATTATGATAACTTTTGATGGGTGGTTGATGTGATTTTATATAATTATATGGTAAATTATTTTTTTGACATGGTTTTTCAATCATTTATATGATATTGTGATTTGGATATAATTTGATAATGCGATCTAAAAATTATCACTACATTATATATTATTGATTTAATTATTATTTTATATCGCATTGTTGTTATATTTTTGATATTTATGTGGTATGAAGGCATGTCATTTTCCTCGAGGTATGTTGTATTCCTTATTAATGATGTTGTGAGAACCAAGACTTTATAATTTTATTACGAATCATTTTCATTGAATGTGTTTTTTATTTTAACTCTTTATATATATATATATTTTAATGTTTATATGTTTTATTATATTCAGTGATAATATTGCGATATTAGGTACTGAATGGACCTTAATTGGATAAATTTATGAAGAACCACTGGGGAATATGAAAAAACGGAGTTGATAAATTATTTTAATTTTCTAAAAAAAATATTCAATACATTGATTTGATTTTTGGTCCATGTGTGAAGTGTTTGAATATAAGAAAGTTAAACTCCATAAAAATCAAGTATCCTCTCATTTTCTTTAGTTTTAGACTTAATTATACAAATTGGATTTAAAATGGTAAAATACCTAATGATTAAACCCATAATGTTGATAAAAACATTCATAATGAGAAAGAGGATCATATTGAAGAATTAATTCATGATTTAGGTGTTGAAACAATAGAAAAAATAACAGTTTTTTGAATGATTGTATGGAGATTCTAAAAAACCAGTACTCCTAGGTTGTAGTAAATATACATTGTTATTAGTAGTTTTGAGACTAGTTAACTTGATAGCAATAAATGGGTGGAGTGATAAAAGATTCTCCAACTTATTTGGGCTTTTAAAAATATACTTCAAAAAAGAAAAAAGGCTTCTATATTCCAATTATAAGGAAAAAAAGTATTATGCCCAATTGGATTAGGGTATAAAAAGATACATGATTCCCCCAATGATTGTGTGTTGTATTGTAAGAAATATGAATATTTACAAAGTTTTCCTACATTGGGGCTATCACACCATAAGATGCATGAAAAATTCAAATCATATTCATTATAAAGTATTGTCATCTAACCTCATGAAAAGTGAATTTTGAACTTCCTAATGATATCATCCAATAAAATTTTCAGACAATTCTGATAATTCAGTTGTGATTCATTCTTAGGTAACAAAATCAAAGCTTCGGCTAAATAAATTTTGTACCTTCCAATAATTCCCTATTTGAAGAATGTATTTGGAAATTGAATTGACGCAAAAAGGTTAGGATGGAATTTAGATAAGTGAAACTCTGATGGTAAGTTACTTCACCCAGTTGATTCACCATAGTGGAATAGATTTGACAAACAATTTCATAATTTTTTAATTTATGTTAGAAATATCAAATTGGGATTGTGTACTAATGGAATAAATCTATATCAGAGCCTAAGTATCCAATATAGTTCATGGACTGTTTTTTTGGTATTTTACAATTTTTTCCAACATCTACATATGAAGAAAAATTATGTTATTATGAGCTTGACGATTTCTAAACTAAAAAAACCAGAAAATTTTATTGAGGTGTATCTTTTAAAATTGATTTAATATTTTAAAATGATATGCAAGATAGGTGTTAATTTTTTTGATGCATTCAAGAAATATTATTTTCTTGTGTGTGTTGTGATAATGTCCACTATAAGAATCTTTCTTGAATGTGGATGCTTATATAGATATAGTGTTATGGGGCATAAACCATGTGCAATTTTTGAGGAAGAGACTTCATATTATCAATTGAATAATGGATGAAAGATAATATACATTGGATATCAAATATTTTTGTGAATTGATCATCCTTATAATAGATTGAAAAACACATTTAATGTTTTACATGAATGAAAACTTCACCGATTACCATTATCAATTCAAGAAAGTTATGAGAGGGTGAAAAATATTTATTTGACATTTTGAAAGAAAATAGGTTTTGGTCTTCAAAAAAATATCTGGAAGAAACAATCTATCTTTTTCTAACTACCTTATTAGAGATTTTTAGAGATAAAACATAACATTTCTATCGTGCATATTGAGAAAAACATATCTAACCATTTGATTGTAACGTTTTTTTGATATAAAATGAAATAAAATATATGTAATTCATGTTATACTGGACTTGATATCAATTATAATATGTTTGGAGTTAGCTACCACTATGAAAGGAAATAGAACATAATTACCTCCGGCTTGTCCCACATTAAGAAAGATTGAAAAGAAGAATTTCTTTAAGTACCTTCATCGTATTAAAGTAACTAGTGTTTATTCCTAAAATACAAAGAATTTGATTTAATTTAAGGAAATAAATTAATAGGAATGAAATCTCCTGATTTTAATGCATTGATGCAACAAGTTATACTAGTCGCACAAGGTGGTACATTGCTAACAACTATCAGAAATAAAATCATCAAGTTATGTAAATTTTTAAACCAATTTTTAGCAAATTAATTTATCCAAATTTTTTATATGTGTTGAAGAATGAATATGATCTTATTTTTTATTAACTATAAATGTATTTCCCCCCAATTTTTTTTGGTATAATGGTTCATCAGGTGATTTATTTTTCATGTGAGATAAGAATATGTGGGCCTATTTATTTATGATGGATGTATCCTTTTGAAATATATTTGAAAATTTTGAAGGGATTTGTTATAAATCGTTATCTAATAGGGGCTCTATTGGTCAAAAATATGTATTGAAAGAGGTGATTACGTTCTATACTGACTATTTTTATGAATTTGAGCATATTGGTTTCCCTATATCTCAACATATAATAGTTGGTAATGAAGATAAAGGAAATTCAAGCTTAAAGTTAAAGTTCACTCCACATGATGAAGTGATGCAGGCACATTTATTCAATTTGAACAACACATATGGGGTTCAATCATATATATCATCACATATTTCTGAATTAAAGTTAAGATATCTTAAATAACATGAAATGTGGATGATGATTGGGAATGAAAAAGAAAATTATTTGAGGGTTTATAGAGAAATTCACCATAGATATATCTGTATTAGAAACATTGAATTGGTTGGTAGGTGGCATCTATTAATGTGATCACATGGTCTAGTTTTGATATTAATGGGTACAAATTTTACATCAAAAATATGAATGATAAGAGTACTAAGCAGAATAGTGGTGTAACAGTCTGCACTAATGCAATTAATGTTTCAAGTGCTAAGATAAAAACCCAATTTCAAAATAAATACCATATTTCTGAGTTCATTAATACATATGGAAAATTGATTATATTAAATTTTGAGTCACTATGTTTGTGTGCAATTGGGTTGCAAGTAATAGTGGTATGAAACGAGGTGAATATGGGTTTAAACTCATTGAATTGAAAAATATTAGTTGTAATGAGAAAAAATTTATCCTGTCCACATATAGAAAACAAATATGTTATGTTATTTATCCATCGAATGATCAGTGGTCCATCATTTTTGAAGAGAAAATAATCCATTTGGCTATTGAGGATGATGATGATGATGATGATGTTATTGATTAATACGATGCTTCTTTGTCTATTACACAATTTATGGATAACAATGACTATTACATAGACATAGTGCATGCAATATGAAATGATCATATACAATGGGTATGGGAAACATTTTTATTATCCTAATTAGTCTTGTAATAATTTACATTATTTTTATTTTTTAAAATATATATGTGTAAAAACTTTATTATTTAATAACTATTCAATTTTTAAATTTATAAATTTTACTATCATTTTAGAAATAATGTATATATTTAATAGTTTACCTTGTATTTTTTTGGTTAAGAATCATTAGATCATTATTTTTTTTAATGTACACAAGTGTTCCCTTTTTTTACTTACATATTTCATTTTTCTTATTTTCTAATTATTCAATTAGATAATAATTTTTAGGTCCACAAAAAATTCATTACAATTGACCTTTTCAATTATGGATACCGATATAGAGACAGAGGATCATGTACCAAGATATTTTCCTTTTTTTATATTATTAAATATCCATTAATATTATAATTTAATGAAAAAAACTTTTTATTTACAAAAATAATAATTGCAGGACTACTAGTCTTACCTCAACGATGGAGTACTATACTTTTACTATTGAAAAATCTATTTCTTGAGATGTTAAATGTTGCATTACATATTTTAAAATACTATCACTTGCTCATGGAAAAGAGTGATTAAATATTATTTTTTATTATAATAATAATGAAAATAAAAAAAATGCAACACAATTTATTAGATATATCTCTATACAGATCCATTGTAGGATTAGTATATTGTACCTTGATTTGAAAGTCATCAAAAAGATGGTGAAATATTAGATTTAGAATGTCGTGATAGTATAATATATCAATTTATTTTTTTAATATTTTTCTAATATGATATATTTTAAATAAATAATTTTTATTTTATTCAATTGAAAATAACATTTATTTTTGAAGAAAATAGGAAATTATAAAAATATGTCTTAATTTGGTGGTGATTATATGGATATATTTCCAAATGATGTTGACCAAAAATTAGTTTTTTGGAAAATTTAAAAATGAAAGCCCATGCCTCAAGTATGAGTTTTTATATGCAGATACAAGGAAGAAATTTGTTTCCCAGCAACACAATGAAGAATTTCTGGTTTGATAATTGTATTATATTGTAAAATTATATATATATGTACCTATTTACATATTAGTTTACTTTTCATATAACATTCCTCCAAGAAATCATATCAAGATATCCAATTGTAGAATGTATACCCTCATACTTTATCACGTGGAGGGTGGCATTTTTTGAAGCAAAAATGTTTGAGGAAATGTTTAAAGCACTAAGATCTTACTCCACTAGTGTTTCAGATGAGGTCCAGTTAGGTCCTCAATTTCCCCCCACTCACCATGAAAAATAGAAAAGAGAGAGAAGAAGAAAAAATAAAAAAATAAATTACAAAGAAATCTAAGTTAGTATCCAAAAAAAATTATAAGTAAATATTATTTATGTTTCATGAATTTTTCAATTTTATAAATTATAAACACTAATATATCATTTTAATTTTCCATTTCAAAATAAACATCATGAGAAAGAGACAGAAGGATATTTTATTCTTAAGGGTATGATGGACATCTAATCCACTACTTTAGGAAATTCAGAACACCCCAACCGTGTTAGTGGATGTCTTGCGGGTGTCAGTATTCAGATTGTTTTTAGTCATTAGAGTAAGAAATCAAGAGACCCAAAAATAGAATCATTAAAATTTGAGTTGAAAGATATGAAACAGTCTACGAGTGATCAACTTAAATAGTCATATAATAATATTTGTTATAATAGTTGACAAGATAGTCACAGTTTATATAGCCTTCCCAGCCTTCCCAGCCTTCCCAGCCTACCCAGCCAGTTGTGTAGCCTCTACAGCCATCCCCAAAGAACTACCCTACCAAGCCTACCTATTTATATCCTCCACCTCCTCGCTCAGACTAAACCATATACTATGAGTATTATTCTGGATATCTTCGTATACATATTGTAGCATAAGGACTCATTAATTTTTTTGGGGATTCTATACATCACCAGCCTATGCAGATGGATCAATTTAAAGTATTGTTTGTTTATATTATTGATCCTAATGATCTAATACCATTTCTTACTAAGTAGGTTACCAGTGTTGGGGATTGTCTAGGTTATTTTTTTACTTTGGCCCGCCTGTCTTCTATGTTATATTTCAATGAGGTATGAAATTTTTTTAAATTAAATATGTATGATAAAAAGTTAATTAAAATGTTTTCTGACATTTAGAAAATATTGTATTATCTAAAATTAAAAAAAATTGAATGAATTAATCAAAAGTTTCAGTAATAATTGACATTAAATACTTCTAAATTTTTTTATAGTATACAAAGATTATCCCAAGCTTCTTCTTCCATGGATAATATCTGTCAGTTACGGATAATGGCTGATATATGCAAAAGAGACTATCCATTTAGAATAGTTAGATAATATATCATGGATCTAGTTTATTTTGAAGAGGTTGGTGTGAATGTGTTGCAGTTGTTCTCCATTAAAGTAAATTAATGTTTTAATTTATATTTCTTTAATTAAAGTTGGTTTAAATTGACTAACTATATAAATTTTTTAATTAGGTATACACACACACTTCTTATACAACATGACATCACAAACGTTTATGGTTTTATATATCTATAATACATTTCCATGGATGTTCAATATGTGTATAATTCAAATAGAGTTTAACATATATATTAGATGTTATCAGAGACAGAGATTGGGTGTTGGTTTTTTCCATTTCTTGATAAGTAAGAACATAAATATAATTATAAACTAATAATCATTATAATGTCATTAAAATCATTATGTTATTCTCTCATTTTTATCTATGTATTATTAGTTTCTATATATGAGAATGTAGTTGATGAAAAAAATTTAACAAAGAACATATGTCGATAAAGAAACCAAATGTAATATAATATGTGGAAGTAAGGGTTATTATTTTTTATATTTGATATTATTTTTATTTTCTGATATATATATATATATATATTTGTTTTTTATCAAGTTATTGTATTATAACCATAGCTTTATCATTAACAAGGACATGTGGGATGTGGTTATTATATTCTATGATTCATGTATGATATAATCACAACCTTGGTAACTACTAAATTTGATAAGGTTAGTTATATTGATTATTTTATATTTTCTATCATAGTATTATATTCTTCAATATCATATCATTAAATGTAATTTTAGAAATTAAATGATGAGCAGTCATATATCCTAGTTGAGCATACCCATCTTAGTTATTTTTTTCAAACTCTTTGTTAAGTATGGTTACGATTTAAGGTATGTATATTAATTTCTATGAATAATATTACATTTTCCTAATAACATGTGTTCAAAAAACTAATTATTTTTTTATAATAGGTGTTTGAACGCAACTATATCAAATTAATGCTTCAACAATAACCAACAATGACCATGTTTTGAACTTCATATATGTGTTTTTTAATTATACTTTATAATACAAATTTGCAGATAATTTTTGATTATCTAGAAAAAAATGTGTATGTATTCATATATTTTTATTCAATGATATATGTTGTTTGATCGATGTATAATGTATTTATATTACAATGATTTTGATTATTTTTGAAGTTTAATATTCTTTTTTTAAAAATATTATAACTTTCAATGTCGGATTTCATAAAAACTGGTGTCGAATCATTTAAAAATAATAAGATGTTTTTGGTGCCTGTTTCTTTAATAAACTGACGTCAAAAAAAAGATTGTGTTTGATTTTTGTTGTCATTTTATTTAAAAACCTGACATCAGAAACTACTCCTATCACCCTTTTTGGTGTTGGTTTTTTAAAAAGAGACAATGAAAAACTTTTTTATGTCATCGTTATAGAGGTTGGTGAAAAACTAACATCAAAAATGAAAAACACAGATGTTAAATTGAGTTTTTAAACTAATACACAAATCTTTCAAGTTAATCTCTAATGACTATATTTATTAAATTCATGAAAATTGATGGATCATTAGTGATTCAGAAGGTCATCACAATAAATTCATAGTGTCCCCACCAAATTCAAAAGATATTCCTGGGAATATCTTACTTCATTGCCATTAATTGGTGATATCCCGACAAAAGGGCCACCTTAGAGAAATACATGGTCCCATTCTATTGATCAACAAAGTCATCTATATATGGAAGGGGAAACTTGTTATCTAACATTATTTTATTGATCTAATGATAATCAGTTCATAGGCTCATTGATCCATCCTTCTTCTTGATGAAGATGACTTTTTCACCCCATGGTGAAGAACTCTGGCATATAAAACCATTTTTTATATCCTCTTATAACTGCTTATTTTGTTCTTTCAACTCAACAGGGGTCATTCTATAATGTGTCTTTGATATACGAAGTGATCTAGGAATAAGTTCAATTAAGAACTCAACCTCTTAATTAGGAGGTATAATAGGAAATTCTTCACGTATTACATCAGTGTAGTACCTCAGAATGGGCATGTAATTGTTCATGATTCTCTCCTTTGTCTCAACAAATTGAGCTAGATATGTTTTCTCATAACGCAACAATATCTAAATTTAAGATAATGATTTTGAAGAAGATTCATCTTTATCCTTACACTTGTAAAGAATTGGAGTATGATTTTGGATGTAAAGAGTGATCGCACTTTCCTGGTATTTGATGTTGTCTCGACATAAATATATCAAATCCATGACCAATATAGCATCAAACTCTACCAAAGGGAGTATGACAAGATTTTATGAGAGGTTCAATCTAAAAATATTAACTGGGGGGAGTTATAAACTTTAGATGCAATAATTTCCCCATTTCTGGCTCTCACAGATAACTCAACCTCCATATTTTGAATTGGTGATTGAATAATTCTTCTAAACTTTCAAGATGTGAAATAATTTATAGAACAAGAATCAAAATAGTATATTATATATTATTGAATTAATAACTCGTATACCTATCACAACATCATTTTCACGATACAAATCAGTAGTAGTGATAGAATATTCCCTTTATTGTATCCTTAGAGGTTATTATTGTTTATTTCCTATAACAACCATTTATATAAAGAAATGGATTTCATTATTCCCTTATTCCATGAAATTAAAACACTGCACTATAGGTTGAGTGTTTATCTAAACCTTCCATTTTTCTTCCAAATTAGTGGGATTCTTCATGACCATTTAGTATTTATTAGCTATATTACCCTCTCTTACACATTTTTAGAATCTCTTGGTTCCATTATAGTAGTTTCTATAATTCTTATTCTCACACTTTTGACAGGTGAAATGTAGAATCTTATTTACATCATGGAATTTCTCTATTGATCTGCCCATATTAAACTCTATTTCCCTTTTTTACAAGGACCGTGAGACCACTGAGAGTCTTTGATCCTTATTTTGACCTTAATGGAACAACAAACAGTCTCCTCATAACTGTCAAATTCTTAAATCACCATTGCATTTCATAGAATTGTCTTTAGTCCTCTAATGAAGTGATCCAACTTTATTTCGATGTTAATGAAAAATCCAAAGGTGTATCTTGGAAGCCTTGTGAATTTTTACTCATATGCCTCGATAGACTCATCTTCCTTCTACTTCAGTCTAAGGAATTCAATTTTTATCCTGAGATAGAGGGTTTGGGGAAAATATTTATTGAAAAATATTTTCAAGAAATTTTCCCAATCCATGGAATCAATTTCCTCTTTGGACTTTGTGTTCTTGATTTGGGTCCACCACTGATCAACTTCTAGGTCAAAATGACTATTATCCAACATAAAATTTTCTTCTTCTGAACATTGGAGGGTAGAGAATATAATCTCAATGGAGTTAATCAATTGTTCTATGATGAGGGGATTGTAATATCCACTAAACATGGGAGGATTTTTTTGAATGAAGGATTTAATGGAAACATTATCTTTTATAGGATAAGAGGGTGTTACACATGATTCATGTTATTATTCATAACTTGATCCAGATGTGCAAGTACAATCATAAAGGTTTGATCACCCATTTCTGTCATATTTGGCATTTCATTATGGAAATATTCACATTGACAATAACATTGATTATTGGAATGTGTTCTTATATTTCCCACTATTCACGAATAAAAATAATGTGCAAATAGTGGGCTATAATACATAGCTAATAATAATGTAAAAAAACAATCTTTGAACACCAAAGGATAAGATTGTAAAGGAAAATTATATCCTGACTTATGATTCCTAGGTTTCAATATAGGTTATTCTATATATATTTCCTAATATATACTCTTATAGGAATTTTTTCATTTAATAATGGTTCGTAATGAGATTATAAATTTTCCAATGTATATCCCCCAGGAGTGTCAAAAAAAGTACATAGTAAGGCTAGTTGTCGTGTACCATGTTACCCTAAGTGTATCCCAATACACCTTGTTAAAGTTGTTAAACCTATGTACATCTGTGTTACAACTACTTCCACTTGTAGTATATGGACATGAATGTTTTTTTGTAATGAACCACTTACTCTATACTAACCAAATTTTAGGTTTGTTTTCTTATAATTAGTCTTATAACTAAGGTTTTTGTTGGATTTTTCTATTCATAATCCCAAAAATAACTCAACATTTTCTCTGATACAAACTATAGTGACCTTAACTTTTTACACATACTATTACATGATTTTAAGCATAATTAAACATAAAATTACAATCCAATGATCTAAATGTATAGTGTCTTGGATATTAGGTACAAAATTAAATATCATGAAACCAAAATAAAAAAAATATTTTATTTAATATTCCAAATGATCTTCTAACTTCAATTAGCCCTTATATTATTATAGGATACTCTAGGGAACATATGAACAAAAGAGCTGACATGAAAATCCTATTAAGGGAATAATCATTGGAATAAAACATAACACATGGTTTAGAAGGAATAAAATGATGACATAAAGGCATGAAACATGAATAGACATAAGGAAGAATAAATTAAACAACATGGTAGTATATAACTATGACAACATAGGAATTTTTAAACTACTAATAACATGACATAAGCATGGGTCAAGGGTAGATTCCAAGACATGGTGGAAAACATCCCATAAAGGAATCAGGTTCACTCATTATCCCAACATGATATATTATGAGACTAAACATTACCCAATTAATTGGATCAATATATGGATGAACCCATAATAACATGTTAAAGAATATTTTTTCTACATAAATAATCATTTATAAGGAATCAAATATGAACATAAGGGGTACCCATGAAAAGAAATGGATATTGTAATCATGTAAAGGGATATTAAAAAGGGAACATAATAAAGGTTACCATGAAATAATGGATTTAAATCATACATTGAAATTTATATGTGAAAATATTCATGGATCATGATAAGTAATGTCAAATTTAAGTGAAAATATGTAAAAATTATTCTTAAGAAACCTTATAAGTAAAACATTTTGGTACGGTGAAATGAAAATATTAAGGATCCTTTTAAGTGGAAAGGAATATTTGTTTTCATAAAACTATATTTGAGAAAAGATTTTTTTCATGATAAAATGAGTGATTCTAGAAAAAAATTCTGTCTTATAACATATTATGGATGGTACTTGAAAATAGGTAAGAAATTCGGAAGTTCCATAGAATCAGGCATGCTTATTGGGAAGAACTGAGAAGGGAACCTTATTAAAAGATGGATATCCCTGAAAAAGGATGAAATGATCAAGATACTTGAGTTTGTAACATATTAACAGAGTTTAGAAGAAATAAATAAATATAAATAAGAGTTACATTATGGTAAAGTGAGAGAAATCGTAACATGAAACCAAAAAATAGAGGTTAAAAAATAATCCCTTCACTTATGTCTAAAACAGTTCATCACTTTATTTTAATGTCCTGGATAATGATATGATGACAATTAATTAATGAATTTATATTTTTCTATAAACGTATTAGATTTATTATAATCTTATTAAGTTTATTTTTGTACTTTTCAATGAGTTATAATGTTTACTTTCGTTGTTCACGAGTGTTTGTTTCTTGGTTATTCTGATTGGTTAACTTGTGTACTTGTATGGAAGTTCATGTAATGTTGGGATAATTATACAAAACTAAAAAATAAGCCTATTTCCATGGTTAAAAGTTTTTGCAAAAGGGTCAAAAACTGTGGTCGTAGACAAGGGCCACAATTCTTCTAAACTATTTCCACTATTGTCACGGTAATAGTGTTTGAACTATTACAACTATTTAAACTATGGTAATATGTGGAAAGATCAATACTTTTAACCATGGAAATAGGGGGATGTGGTCATGGTTTATAACCACTGCCTCATATGTCTATAAATGTATAATTATTTATATATACAAATATAAATTTATAAATAATTATGTATAATTAAAATCAATAATCAGTTGAAAAATAAAACAACTTATTTTCACGACATAAACTCTGATAGTAGATGACTATGGACACACATTAAACCCTGAAATTAGGTGGATATGGCCACATTTGAGACTATGAGAATAGGTTTCTATGGAAAAAGTTTAAAAAAAATTGTGGAAAGATCCCTTACCAACCAATTTACCATGAATCCTATCACTATAGTTTAATATAACCATGGCTATATGTTAGCCTCTACTTACAGTTTTTAGAAACTGTGGCTATAAGAGACCTATGAACGCGGTTTAAACCTTGATCATATGTTTCCTTTTCCATGGAATATGAAAACCTTGGTAATATCCCTTACCATGAAACCTATCACTATAGTTTCATATATTCTTGGTTATTAGATATGTAAAACCTTGATTTTCCAAATCTTGGAAATAGAAAGTGTGGTCATAGATTAATTTTTTTATTATGAAATATAATTGAAATTATATGTTATTAATGATATTATAAAATTTCAATTAGTCTTATATATAATTTGGTTTTACATCATGAGGATGATTCATTAGATACATAGTTAAATATAATCGGTTTGGTTAATTTTGGCAGTTTTCGACCATAACCACAACTGAAAAAGATTCCTATGGACATAATTTAAAACCATGGAAATAGGGTTTAAAAACATGGTCATAACCTATGGTTTTTGTTTTATAATTCATGGATTCTATAGACATTTAAATTTGTTCTGACAAGTTCACATGGTTTAAAACATGGAAATCGGTGGTCATATCAATCCTTTACACCATAGAAATAGCTGGCTATATATATAATTTAAACCATTGAAATAAGTGGATATAGCCAGGGTTTAAAACATGGTAATATGTGGATATATCCATGGTTTAAACCATGGGAATATATGGCTACGAACATAGTTTAGAACCATTAGAATAGGGGATATTTCCATGATTTGAATCCTTGGAAATAGCATTAAAAAAATAAATGCATCTAGCAAGGTTTGATCCTCTCACATCTTCTATATTTTTCCTAATAATTTACTACTACACCGATCAATACTATATATATACATATAAATATATAAGTAATTGTATATAATTATAATTAATAATCATTTAAAAAAATAAACAAAACATATTTCCATAGTTGAAAATATGGAAAAAGATGGCTATAATAGTTGTTAAAAACTGTCGAAATATGTAGCTATAGACATGGTTTAAACTGTGGTAAAATGTGGATATGGTAATGGTTTAAACTGTTTAAATAGGCTATAATGGAGACAATTTAAACCATTCAAATAGTTAACTATGTCCTTAGTTTAAACTATGGAAATAGGTGGTTATTTCCATAATTTAAACCATGTAAATATATGTCTATGGCCACAATTTAATCTATAGAAATAACAATCTATGTACATGATTTACTAAACCATGGTAGTTTTTATTTCCCAACAATTTCCCATGTTTTATGGGTTTCCTCATGAAATCTATCACCACAATTTCATATAAACATATCCATATGATGGCTTATATCCATAGTTTTTAGAACCCATAACAATAAGCTATCTATATCCATAGTTTTCTAAACTATCGCAATAAAAAGTGTGGTCATAGCCTAATTTTCTAGTCACAAATAAACTTTTTTTGTTTTATCATTTATTATTACATAAATATGTTAGTTTTGTAACATAAAAAGGGTTATAACATTAATTTTATAACATTTTCATCCATTATAAAGATTTTTTACCATACTTTATGGCGTTGAAGGAAAATCAAAACATTTTGTCTTTGAACACGATAAAACAACACCTCATGGATGACGATTCCATTTTTACAACAAAAGGTATAGGAGAGTCAGTTTCACTATGAATTGTTCCATTAATATAATAACATTCTATTATATATAAGTTACCAGAGTTATCATACCGCATAGATAAGTGGATTTTATGAGAGAATTAGAAAAAGAAATGAACATCATAAGAAATTAAAAGAATAGAAAGAGGATTTTACCTCTTGAATTACTCCTCCTTGAGAACATACTTAGGGAAAAGCTTTTGGTCTTTTCATGAGACAAAGTAACCCTGGACGCAGGGGAGGGTCTTGGTAAGTAATTTTAGTAGAATTTTACTAGGATAAAAGATTAATATGTTTGAGTAGAAGAGGTGTTGGGGTGATTTTTTTAGGGGATAAGGGTGTTTTCTCATTATTTTATTCATTACTTTATTATTTTCCATCAAGACTCTTAAAATTTTGAGAATTATAACAAAAAAATTAAAATTATTAAGGGTAGTTCTATATTTTTGGCTTATATCATCTATAAATCATCTATGACTCTATAATTCATGTATTTAGCTTTTATTGTAAATTATCATATTTTTTTATTCACTACAAATTCTAGTATTTTAGAAAAATACAAAAATTCACCAAAACCATTTTTTGACATGTATGATTTAAAAATTAACTCCATTTTATTAAAATAATTTTCTAAATACGAAAAATTATAATTATAATTTAAATTATCATTTACCGGGAAAACACAGATTTTAAAATTATAACTGATTTTATAACACTTTTAAATATTAATTAAGGTCTCATAAAATTATTTTAAAATCATAAGACAATAAAATATTAATTTATGAATAAATATTATGAAAATAAATTTCCTTTTAAATTATTTAATTAAACATAAAATTTGAATTAAATATTTATGACTTATATAAATACATACACTTAATTAATAAATTTTAAAACATTAATTTATTTATAAAATGATATAATCATATCATATTTTCATTTATAAGATGCATCTATTTTATCTATACTTTCATGGGTGTGGTCACTATTCTATTGGCCAGTTTACTATTCATATGAGAAATATAACTATTCCAAAAGTCAATTTACTATTTCATCAGTATAGGTTCCTTAACTTATAGAAATACATATTACTTCATTAATTATTCAATTATAAATTTTT
The DNA here is from genome assembly GCA_963277665.1 of Viscum album. NCBI lineage: Eukaryota > Viridiplantae > Streptophyta > Magnoliopsida > Santalales > Viscaceae > Viscum > Viscum album. The sequence goes on from OY728141.1 coordinate 1,287,217,251, forward strand.
TATTGTGTTATCAATGTTATTTTATGTGATTTATATTATATGATATAATTTTATGAAAGGTAATTCCATTTATTTAATTTTGGTTAGTTAAGGGGCTTCCCAAAACTACTTCATTAGAAATATAGACCACTTAGTGAAGATGATTTGAAATTATACATAAACCTAAATGAGTTAACTTATTGGGTCATTGTCACAATGTTGATTTCACAACCGTTACCAATCTACAACCCCATGAAAGTCACTCCTGGGGTCATAAAAAAGATATATTAGAAGATTAGACACCTTTCATGAGATTATAAGATAGAACATGTACATGGATTACACTTTTTTAATGACATAATTCTTGGGTGAGGTTTACATAATTAGATCATCATAATGTTTGTATGGGGATTACACACTAATATATCTCTGATGTTTACTTCATCACGATTATGTACTTTCGAAGAAAAAAAATATATTTGGGGATTACATATTTTGAGGATACCTGTAAGGGGTGATTTTCATCATGCTAACAACATGATCATCACAAGTTCATAAGACCATATGATTCATACACATTTTTTAAAAATAGTATATTAAAAGGGTTCCATTTTATAACATATATCTATGAGACTAATTAATTGAACCAACCCTGATGTTTGAGTGCAGAATATACACTATGTTTGTACTTTTTTATGGAGCCTGAGCCTTAGAAAGGCATTCTATATTTTCTGTTTGGATAGGAACAAAATTCCCTGTAGTTTATATTCATTTTTAACCTGCAAATATATGATGAAATATGGTATTCTTGAATAAGGATTTATAGAGACCCAGGATTAACATACATGGATAATACATATTTTTAAATTAATATTCAATACCTTACACAAACACATAATTGAGGACCACAATAGTTTAATACCTTTGGAAACTTGGAAACAAAATCCTCTAACTTGGTGAAGAATATTCAATGTCTCCAATAATTATCTTCCCCTCTAGTACTCCGACATAAAATATTTCTTTATAACATAGTGAAATGAAACATTTTAAAGGGTGAGCTCAGATGATTAGTAAGGGTAATTATATATGATATGTAATAATGACATGAATATAATGGTATGAGAACATGATCATAAATTTTGATGATCATATCATGCATAAAAAATTTCATAATCTTAATTCATTCCATAAGGATTGGTAGTTCATAATACATGAATTATAATAAAATCAATGAGCATAAGCCATGACAGTATAACATAGGAATAAGACAATGAATATTTGTACAAAATATAAATATATTAATTTATTTATACAGTTTTCAAGGATCACTACAAATAATATCTTAGTGTAATGGGTTCACTCCCAAAACCACCTTAGTAGTCAAGGTTCACACCCCATACCATTTTAGAAGTCAAGGTTCACTCCCAATACCATCTTGGTGAATAACGTATCATACTGAACAAGGTTCAATCACCATTCCAGCCATGTCTATCTCTTGAGATATAAATATTTACCCCATGAATTTGAGGGATGTATAGGTCCCACCTGTTTTATAATGAAATCATATATGTGTGTGTAACAAGATAATAAAACATCCATCATATCCTGAAAAATAATAAAGAGATGTTTTTCATAAAATTCTGATCATAACCCATGAAATGAAATGGGTATCATAAATATTTTATCATATTATAGATTGTTTAAAATCGATAGGCCATTTAATAATTTCATCATAGAATAACCTGTGAAAGAAAGAAGGTTTCATAAACATTTTATCATGGTATAACCCAAGGAATATATACGGGTTTCATAAAAACATTATAATCAAGATACATAAACCATTTAAATAAATATTAAAAATGGTTTCATTGGATCATATCCTCTATAAATAATATACTATTTCAAAGGATTCCATCTTAGATTTAAAATGATTTTTAAAGATCACCACCATCATTTCTTAAGAAAACATCCTTTCTTTGAAAATTATTTCTTAAGACATTAAAAATTTTATAAGTCCTTTTATTTGAAAAACAATTTGAAAAATTATGAATTAAAATTTAGAAATCATATAAAACATTTCTTGATGAAAATTTCATTTCTTGAGTGAAAAACGTTTTTAAAATCATAAAACATTTTGAAAACATTTTTCTTTAAAAATAACTTCAAAATCCTATAAAGGATGATTTTAAAACCATTTAAAGAAATTTTTAAACATAAAATTTCCATCAATACTTTTCTTTTAAAATTATTTAAAAACATAATATAAAAAAGTTAAAAACTTTTTAGAAAACACAGTTTTTGAATAAAACATATTTTTGACCGAAGAGATAAATAATGTTGAATTTTATTAAAAACACTTTATTACTTATTTGTACCAAATAGTGGGAAAATGGTACCATTACTCGAATATATCATTTATAATAATAGGATAATAAAATTCATGATAATTGTTGAGAGAGAGAGACCATAATATTTTATCAGTAGAAGTATAATATTTAATAATCCCGATAAATGATGAGATTGTACAAATAAACTCATACCACTTTGGTAACATTGAATCATAATAACCATGAAATAATAACATTACATAAATCATAAAATTCAATTAATAGATGTAGTTTCATTATATAACATGTCAAAGGGTATTAATATACACTCCATAAATTAATATAGGTGCAAAACATAACATGCATCTCAAAGAATCCAAATTGAGACAAAAATATCCTTACCGATTTGGTAACTTTTGAACTGTAAACCACATAAAAGATAGATAATAAAATATACATTTAAATCAAAATAATTATTATTATAACAATCATAAAATATGTCCAATGTAATTATAGGCACCATATAAAACAAATAGGTGGTGAGCGTGGCTTGTGTCTTAGGGAAAATAAAAGTGGGATTGAGATTTATTACAACATGAGTACATTTTGAATCATGAGATCCCAGAAAAAATAGAATCAATAAAAACATTTAATATATTTAAATAAATTAAATTCATGATAAAAAATGTGATATTTATGTATATAAACTATGTAAATTTAATTAGTGGTGAATATGTCATAAGTTTTTCAGAAATAAAAGTGTAACAAGAAATACCCTTACCTTAAGTATTGACTTCCGTCGCAAATATTCAAAACCCAGGTATAATAAATACAATTTTATTAGAAATATAAAAAAGTATTATTATATATAATACCATATATTATTCTATTATTACTTTATATTAATGTTTTTTAACAATTTCATTTTAAAGTTTCATTTTGGGTAATAACCTATCTGTTTTTCATATATGTTTCGATTTTTTATTTCTGGTCATCTTTCATTGATCATAATATCCTCATTTTTAGAATGTAAACCATGATATTAATATCATATATATACAGTATATATATATATATATATTTATAAAATAAATAAAATATATAAATATTAAATTAAAAACATTATTAATGGAGACAGAAGGTCGTACATACGCATGAACATCATTTCCATTATCTTGTCATATTAAAAGAAATTAAATTAAAAGATATAAGTATATATATTTTTATTAATATATTATCATTAAATTATTTATTATCTCATATATATATATAATAAATCTATTAAACTATTATTTAAAACATTTCATATGAAGCGTGAATGAATTACATGGATTGATGAGACGGTAGTCCGCCGTACACTTGAAAGATGTTACTGTATTCTCACAAAATTGGAAGTGTGAAGTTATATTTAACATAAAAATTACATAAGCATAAATACATAATAAATTATATATATAATATATAAACAATAAATCAATCATTATTACCATTCTTGAAAATTTGTAACGGTAGAATGAATAACGTTGCTTCGTGAGGTGGTTGTCCGTCGTACACACGAACGATGATTGTGTATACCATTTGATGGAAATGTGTGAATTTATAGGTAGTACCATTAAAAAAACATAATAGTATATTAATATAATTATGTCAATATATAATTTTTATATGAAATTTAATTAATGTTTTTTAGGAAAAAATAAAAATAAATTCATTTTTTGATGAATGTTACCTCATCTTCAGGAATCTATTTTAGGTTTTCACCGAAGGAAATCCTTGGTTGAATTTATGACTAAATTTTGTATTATAGGATGAGTTTCAGAAAATTTTTACTTTATTTCAGTTTCTTTTGGAAGATACAAATGTATTTAGATGTTTTAATAAGCGAGGGGGTGAGTAACTTTTTATATTGGAGGAGAAGTAGCATTCTTGTAAATATCAGTAGGTAAACACTATTGGGAGGCATTACTTACATTATGTGCCAAAAATAACGAAAAATATTAGATAATATATAATATATGGTGAAAATATGTCCATAATTTTTTTAAAAAAATTTATAAGTCATTTAACCCTTTAGTTTAATGTTTAGCCCCTTAGTAAAATTGTTTTTATCTTAATCATTATTGTTAATTTTAACTATTTTCACTAATAATTTTAGAAAGAAATTAATTTTAACTTATTATAAATTATAAATTATTATATAATAAATATGTAATCCATTTATACAAATTTTAATCATAGAAATGGAAGAAATTAATTTAAAATTAACCCAAGAGACAGATTAAGACAACGTGTTTTTAAAGTGAAAATATTCAAAGGTTTGAAATATTTTCAAATACAATTTCAATGTGAATTTGATTAAAATGAAATTAATTTTATTAATATATTTATAATTTAACTATTTATACTTTAAAACCAATTAAAAATAATAATTTAACATTTTAAATTAGTTAGATAAAACGTTAATTATCAATTGAAATTCAGAATTTTTTACTATTCATTAGAAAACTAAACATCTCATAAAAACACAAAACATTCACTCTAAAATGATTTTGATTTTAATTTTTTTAAAAAATTAATTTATCAAATATAATTTATAAAAGTTTAAAATGTAGTTTTAAATGAATATCTCCATTAAAATGTGGTAAAATTGCCTTTTAAAAAATATTGCTTTTATGTATAAAGTTTGATTTGTTCAAATATTATGCCTATAAAATCTATTGGACGAATTTAGAAACATATTATTGAATATATAATATATAAAATTTATTACAAACACTCATGATTTTTTTTGTTTAATTTATTGAGATAAATCATATTTTTACATAGAAAAATAGTTTTTTTCACAAAAAGAATTCCTTTATTTTAAAATAGTTCTTAATTTCATTACTAATTAATTTTTTACCAAAGATTTAATTTTATAGACAATAATAAAACATATTTTAATAATTTAGTTAATTCTATTCATACCCTCCATTCCAATGGTTTATATCTAATTTAATAAACATGGAATTGTGTGTTTCACAACACAAACATTATATAATGTGTAAAAAATGTGAAAATCATGGGTGTTTGTAGTTAAAGTTTATCTTTGGGTTCCATATAGAGCAATCCAAACATAGTGATTTTATGTAACAAAAGCTATATTTAGTGTTACATTAAATATAAAATATCAAAAAATTTCAAATTAAAGAGAAAAAATCTTTCATAAAATCAGGAGTTGTTACATTATACCGCCCTTAAAATGGATTTCCCCCCTAAAAATTTAACTCTGTCATCAAATTCTTAACATTTTAAAATACCTCCATAGAAACCTACATTGTAAAGAGGTTTAACAAAATATACTCTTGAAAAATTGAAAGTGATGTGTGTATGTAATCTAGAATAACACATACTATGTTTTTAACTAGGAAACATATGTGGAAAGTAAAAACACAGACATAAGAAAATAACACCAAAATAGTGATTTAGAGTGATATCAAACATTGATCATAATAAAGTAGGCGATCAATGGAATGTTAAAGGCCTAAAAACCCTAAAGATGTGATGATTTATATAACCATTGGTTCATCAAAAATTAAGGTATTGGGTCACATTTTCTTTTAATGTCATTTTCCAAGATTTGATGAATTATTTTAATATCTAAAAATATAAGGAAATATACTTACTTGATATGTTTCTTTTTCATAAGAACATACTAAATCTTTGGTTTCACCATGATCAACTTCTGATTCATTTCATACTCTAATAAATTATGCTGAACTTTTTATGACTGAAGCATTAATGGATCATAAGACCGATAATAAACTGATAATTCATTTTTTCTATCTTTAGTAATCATCACTAAAAATTATTAGCATAGGTTATGCAAGATGAATAGATCCTCATATAGTGATATAATACTTTATTCTCTAAAAACTCATCTGATGTTTAACATAAATCATCTTATAAATGTTTTACATCATAACCCTTCCAAAATATGAAAATCCCAATCATTAGCATGAAGGGCACTAAATTTCTAAAAATCATCTTAACAGTCAATCTCCATGTATCATAATGTATATCTTTGTTGTCACATATCAAAAATGTGAATACCTTCATTATTTATTCTCTTGAAATGGGATAATAACATTAATTAGCAAAAATAATTATTAAAAACATGAATTTAATCTAATTCCAAATATTATTAGATATATTCATTAAATCCAAGAAATTGGTGAACTCCATCTATGAAAGCATAAACCAATAAATCAAGAAATAATTTATCTATTTACAAGGCTATAAGTATTATTAATATTCTGATTCTTCCAAATATCATTATACCAACTAAACCCTATTTTTTCAACATCAATAACATATTGAGGATTTCCTTCCCTTAATCATAGGTTTTCCATAAAATATATCATTTCAATTAAATAAATTTTATATTCTATTAGCATCATTCAACATGTTAATTCAAATACCTAACAAAGAAATATTATTCTAAATAATCCTTACATATTTCAAACTTCATATAGTACAATATTTTAATTCAAATAAATACTTTACTCATCCCACTTAATTATCAAACAGTTAACTATGATTCATCATTGTATTGTTTAACAATTATTTCTGTTCCCATGTCATCTATTGTCTCTCTATCATCAGAAATATAACCATTACTCATACCTCCTTTATGATTCTCTTCACAAGTATTCAGTTTAGGACATTGATTTTCATAATTCACATACTTTACACGTTAAATTCATTCAAAAATTAATGATATCATAGGGATACCAATATTCTAAATCAATATGTTAGCTAAACTTATCAATTTTCTTTTGTAGTTACTTTCTTTATGTTCTTCTTTTTCACAGTGAAAACATCTTCTTATGCATCTAAGACATTAACTTGGGTGTTTATTTCAATATTCCTCACATCATGGAAATTGACTCTTCTTTCCTCCATGTTCTCTATTATATAAACTCTCAGTGAACTATTTCATTCTCTTCTTGGGTGAGATTGAGATGTGGTTATTGAACACGTTGTTAATCATGTTTTTTGAAAACTAATTAGGCATAATCACAGTGTCCTTTTCATCAATAATCACCCCATATGGGTTTTTATTAGATAATTTTTCATCATATTCAACATTAACCTAGTTCTTTATGGTTCACACTGCTGAAAATAACTAGAAAGAATAGTGTGAGAAACACTTATTATAATGAAAAACCCTATAATCATAATAAACCACTTATAATATTTCTGGCCAATAACACCATATTTAATCTATAATGATTTTTTGTTTATCCTAGGTCATTCATAGTAATCTTAAGTTTAAATTCTTTATGATGGGAGTTTTTGAATTTAGAAATCATATCCCTGAGGAGTGTCAAACCCGGTGTGCAGTAAGGCCCATTATCATGCCCCAGTTCACGCTTGATTCTAGCTCAATACAGTTTGTTCAGAGTTGTTAAAAATTTTATATCTATTCCCAATCCAAATAAACATTAAGTTCCCAGATAGGGATGTAATTTTAGAGAAACCACCCTCTCACTCTTTAAATTCCATAAAAGTTTCCTAAACTTAGACTCTTCCTTAGACTTCTCCTAAGAGAGATTCCTAGACATATCCTTACAAATATCACTGGTGGCCTCAATAAAGTTTTATAAACCTAGTTTCTAAATATTAAATTAACCTATCATTTTATACCAACTATAGCGACCTAGTCTTTGCATACATGGATATTACATATTTTTAGATGAATATTCAATACAATACACAAACACAATCCAAAGATCCATAATACACTTGTACCATTAAATACATAGAAACATAAAATTATACCTTGGTGAAATATCTTGAATATCTTCCATAACTATCTTCCACTATAGTACTCTTACATAAAACCTTTCATCATAACCTGGGGAAATGAAACATAATAACGGGTGATATCAGATGCTTACTAAGGATAAATAAAGGGGATATGTATGCATAACATGAGTATAAGGGTATGATAATAAGATAAATATGTTTTAATATCATACCATCCACATCAAATATTATATTCATAAGTCCAATAATAAGGATTGGCATTTTATAATACATTAATAATAAATAATTCAAAGTGCATAATACATAAGAGCATAATATAGGCATAAGACCTGGAATTTATTGCAGACATATAAATATATGATATGATTTCCATTGTATTAAATTCTCACCACCAAGGATATATTAGTAAAATGTTTTGACTCCCCAAACCATATTAGTAGTCAAAGTTCACTCCCAAGACCATATTAGTGGTCAAGGTTCACTCCTAAGACCATATTAATAGTCAATATTCACTCCCAAGACCATCTTAGTGGACAACGACCCTTACTGGACTAGGTTCACTCCCCATTACAACCAAGTCTATATCATGAGATAAAAATCTATACCTAATTAATTATAGGTAGATATATGTACCACCAAATGAAAAATGAAACCATTCATATATATTCCACAAGATAATAAACTATTCATCATATCATGACCAATAAAATGAGATGGGTTTCATAAATATCATATCATAACCCCTAAAATGAAATGGGTATCATAAAAATATAATCATATTATAACCTATGGAAAAGATAGAGTTCTCATATTCATTTCATCATAGAATAACCCATGAAAGGAAATGGGTGTCATATGGGTTTTATCATGGTATAAACCATGGAAGATATATGGGTATCATGAAATACTTTTCATCTTGAAATATAAACCACTCAAAGATATAATAAAAATGGTTTCATCGGATCATATCCCTTTTAAATAATAAAAAAAATCAAAGGACTTCATCTTATATGGAGAAGTAATTTGAAATATAACTTGGATAATTTATTATGGAAAAAAGAATTTCTTTGAAATGATTTTTTTAAGAAATAATAAATTTTGGAAATAATTTTGTTGGAAATCCACTTTTAAAGCTTATGAAGTAGTATTTAAAAATAATTTAAAACAATTCTTGAGAAAAATATCCTTTCTTCTTTGAAATTTTTTTATTAAATCATAATACATTTTTTTAAAACAAACCCATGAAAATCAAAAAAGGAATCTTTGAAAATAATTTTAAACACTTTTTAAAACATAAAAAAATATAATATCCTTTTTATTTTGAATTATATTAAAAAATAATTTCAAAACATTTTTTAAAATATTTTTAGAATATTTGTTTTTAATAAAACATATTTTTGACTGAAGAGAAAAATAATGTCTGATTTTTATAAAAACAATTTATTAATTATCTTAAGTAAAAAAGAGTGGATTAATGGTACCATTACATTAAGATATCATAAATAATTGATGAAAATTAAAATTATTGATAATTCTTTAGAGAGGTATTATATTATTTCATCAATGGAATATTAATCATAAATAATCCAGATAAATTGTGAGATTTTAGAACTTAAATCTTACCACATTAGTAACTATGAATCATACCCCAATTAATTAATAACATAAAATTAAGGTTAAAACATCATTTACATAATTATATTAATGATATAAAATTTCAAATGGTTGGTATATAAACCTCATAAAAGAAGATAGGTGCATAACTTAACATGTGTCTCAAAGAAGGAAATTTGATACAAAATTAACTTAATGATTTGGTAACATTTGAAATTTAAACCCCATGAATGGAAGATCCTAAAATGTACATGTAAATAACAATAATTACCATTATAATAATAATAAAGTAAATCCATGGGTATTATGGACACCACATATAAGAAATAGGTGGTGAACAAGGCTCATGTCTCAAATAAAATAAAAGTGAGATAGAGATCTCTCACAATTTGATTAACTTTTGAATCGTGAGATATGAGAAAGAATAAAATCGGTTGATAATTTTAATATCATTAAATAATATAAATTAATGATATAAAATTTTATAGGTTCTTAAATAAACCATGCAAAAAAATATTGGTTAATATGGAATAAGCCTCGCATAAATAAAAGTGAGATTATAAATACCATTTCCTTAACGCTTGGTTTCCTTCATACATGTTCAAAAAACTTGTATAATTAATATAATTTTATTATAAATATACCACAGAAACATATTCATATATATAAAACAATATATTATTCTATTATGACTTTATATTACCCATTTATTGACAATTTCATGGTAATGTTATTTTTCTGTTAATAACTGCTTTTGTCATATGTGTTTTGATTTTTTAATTTCCATCATATTAAATTCATCATGATATCATCATTTAATGAATGTAAAAAATTATATAAATATCATATATATTCATTATATATACATTTATAATTATCTATAAAATATAAAAAAATGAAAGATAATACATCGTTTAATGATATAGTCAGTTGTACGTACACATGAAATCTATTTCTATTTTCGTTTTATGGTTGAAATAAATAAAATAAAATCATATATATAAATATTTTAATATGTTACATAAATTTATAATTATTATTTCATATAAATCACATACATCTATTGAACTCATCCTTAATACATTACATATAGAATGTGAATAAATCACATTGCTTCATGATGTGGTAGTACACCATATACATGAACGATGATATCGTATCCTAAATCACAAGAAATAAAGAATATTTATGTCATATAATAATTAAATAAGAATAAATTAATCATAAATTTCATATATATTATATATAAAAATGTTTATCATTAATCCCAACCTTGAAATGTGGTGATGGAAGAACGAATGACATCAGTTCGCGAGGCGATAGTTTTTTTACACACTAATGATGATTTCTCAACCCATTTGATATCATTGTGTTAAGTTTTGGGTCATATCCTTAACATAACAACATATAAGAATATTTAATAAACCATGGTTATTATATAATCATGATAAAAGGAAAAATTAATGGGTTTGAGGAAGAAATAAAATAACAACCTTCTTGTAAATACCAAAAGGCAAACACTATTTGGAGTTATCCATTTCATAATGTTCCCCCAATAATGATATATTATAAATAATATAGGGAATATGGTTAAAATGTTTCCAAAAAATGGGGTTTGACCAGTTTTTAGGTTCTCTTTCATTTATGTATAATTTTAGTCCCCTTGTAAACATGTTTTTATGCTAATCATTGTGATTACTTTCAACTATTTTTAGTATTAAATTTATTCAAAAAGTAAGTTTAAATTATTACCAATCCTAAATTATTATATTATAAAATTTTAATTTATTTTTAAAAATTTCTATCACTTATTTGGAAGAAATTAAATTAAAATTCATCACGTAGATGGGACAAATAAACGGGTTTTTAAAGTGTAGATGTTCAAAATTTTGATATGTTTTTATATCCAATTTCCATGTGAAATTTATTCCAATGACATAAATTGTATTAATAGATGTATAAATGAACTAATAATTCTTTAGAAACTATTGAATATATAATATAACATTATAGATAAGATATATAAAAAGTCAGTTTTCAATTAAAATTCATTATTTTTACTATTCATAAAAAAGTAACTTATAAAAGAAATACCAAAAATTCACCCTAATATAATTTTTAAATTCCTATTTCAAAAATAAAGTTTAATTTTTCAAATAGAATTTTGGTTAAAAATTTATTTTTAAAATAAGTTCTCCATTACAATGCGGTAAAACCACCTTTTAAAAAAATACAAATTTTTATTCATAATATAAAATTTTTCCTTATCTTTTGCCTATAAAATCTATTGTATGAATGAAAAAAACATGTATATATAATATTTAAATTTATTTGAAAAATTTTATCAAAATTAGTTTATTTACTTTATTGAGGTAAAAAAATTGTATATAGAAAAATATTTTTCACAAAAAAAATTTATTTATTTTCAAATAGTTCTTACTTTCATTTTTAATTAATTGGATTCCAAAAATTAATTTTATAAACATGATTACATACTATTTTAAAAATTTAGTTAATATTTTTCATATGCTTCTTTCCAAAGGAATGTTAACAACTATAACAATTTTATCTCATTTAGGTTTAAACTCGATGTTGTGTATAGCACAAGATAAGATCAGAATTGTGTGTAACACAAGCCAAACATTGTATTTCAGGCAACAAAAGTTAAAATCAGTGTTACCTATAGTGAAATATTAACTTAGCATTGCATATAATGAAATCCAAACATAGTTATTTCATATAAAACAAGCTATGATCAATGTTGGATGAAATAAATAATAACGAAAAATATTAAATTAAATAAAAAATATATATATTACACATAATAAAATGGTGTTACAGATCATGGTCCTTTGAGATATGGAAAATGAAATGTTCATGGTATTATAGTAAGTTGGATTCTAATGTCACATATATATCCTTTATCCTATGATGGGGAAATAGATGGGGTCATGGAGGGTTTATTAAGTATGCTTGGATGACATGGGGCCCCTTTAAGAAACATAAGGGCTACATGAGTACTTATATCTGGCCAATTATGGTAAACCACCACATAAAGGAGTTTTTTTATCGAAAGTATCATGCTCGGGGGATTATGTGGTTTGATAAAAAAATTTCTAAGTGTTCCTACTGGACAAGGATAAAATGGATTGGGATTATCATGTAGTATGGCTGACTTATCCAAGGATATATTCCTAGAAATAATGAAGAGTATAAGGCTTGTTATGTAATCCATATGACACGTATGGGGGTGCTCTCATGATCATTGATGACATGTATAAGGGCCTTGTAGTGATCAATTAACCGATCCTATGAACCATGTGATGTAGCTGACTTATTTGATGTGGTATTATTGATAAAGATGACACGTCTGAGGGTTGTTCTGTTATCCACCTGACTTGTTTTGGGATGTCTAATTAAAAATGTTAATATATTTTTGGGTCTTCATGTGATCAATAAACTGATCATGTGAACTATGTGATCCATCTGACTTTCCTAAGGTTCAATTCATGTTAAGGATGACAAGTTTTTGGGTTGTCATGTGATCCTTCAAATATTTCATGGCGTATTTGTATTACCAATGATATAAACACACAAACTATGTGATCCCTTGCCATTAAAATAGTATATTTTCCATCGCATTATGATCCTATAATTTTAATTTATTTTTTGAATGAAACCCACAACATTTTCAAATTTCTTTTCTATAGATACCTTCACATGATCAGGCTAACATGTCCATTGGAGTTCACTTGATCGAGATGACATGACCATAGGCCCTATCATGATATAGATTACATGTCCATAGGACTTTGGTGTCCTAGTCAGACATGTTTAGAGGCCCCTATGTGATCAAGAGTTCATCTCTCAATTTACCCTCACATGACTTATTCTTTTTTATTTCTCCTAAGTCCCCAAAAATTTCTAAATTGATAGATCTTAAAATCTTGTGATCCATTCTCTTTGGAAATTCTACATTCTTATTTCTGTCTATGTTTGTTCTACAAAGATGGTTTTTATAGGTTTCACCTACCTTGTATCTATACCGCTTTACATGAGTGAAAACAGCATACCCCTTCTTGGGTCAATGGAATGACTATCTGTATAAGTGATCATCATCTTATCCACTTCACATGATTTAGTCATGGTTCAGAAATAAATTCCACAACATATTGGGTGATAAATAGGGACTACATGATCATCATATCATTAACAACCTCTTTAAATTGACAACATGTCCATGGTTACATGCATGAAAAAGGAAGTGACATGACATTCATGACAGACATGTCCAAGGGTCTCCACATAATCCATTAAATATGTCTAAGGATATTCATGTGATCATTCCAACATATCTATATTTTTTCCCATGATCAATCCAATATGTCCAAGGGACATCATGTGATCAATCATGCATGTCCAGGGGAATTCGCGTGATCAAATTGACATGTCCAAGGGCCTTCACGTGATTAGGCTGACATGTCCAAGGGCCTCTACATGATCAATATGACATTTACAAGGGACTCTATATGATCAATATGACATATTTAAAGGCTTTCACATGATTAATATGACATGTCCAAGGGCCTTATCCTAATTAGGCTGACATGTCCAAGGGATTTTTTGTGATAAGTCTGACATGTTCAATGTTTTTCTCATGATTAATGACACGATAATGCTAAATTTATAATACAATCTTCTGAAAAAAAACATAACTCCCCGTACATAAATATTTTATTATTTATATATTTTATGGCATTAATAATTCAGTATCCTCAAGCACTTGTACTTAAGTTATACACTGGGGTTATATATTTTATGGCATTAATAATTCAGTACCCTCAAGCACTTGTCCTTAAGTTGTACACTGGGGTGATGTGTGATAAATAGGTCGATCATGCAATTCTATTTTACCATTTTCATGATCTGGTTGTCATGGTGTTGATATGCAAAATCTAATAGTACTTTTTTGCGATCAGACATGGATTTAATATTTCCTTGTTCACATTTTTAGAAAGAAACTTCTTTGGTTTTCCTTTAATACATCATCTAATCTTCCAAGGATTATATGATCATGATTCTCACCAAGGTTCATGTGATCATGTAATTCATACATGTGATTCCCAAGTGGTAATTATTATTTCTTCTATTTCTCTTTCCAAAGATATACATGTGCTTTAGGTATTTTCCCCCAAACATTCTAATACTAATTTTTTGGATCTTAAAAAGGGTTTATTCACAAAAATTATTTTTATTTGGGGTTTTAATGTTTAAATTTCCATTATTGAATCATATTATATTTCTATTTTTAACTCAATATATTTTGTTCTCCTCAAGTGATCCATAGAGTTTGAATTATTTTCAGCTCAATTTATTCCCTTAGTACATAATACTATTGAGAAAATGTTTTTAAAGGAAACTAACATTTTTTATCCTTTTGATCTGGATTATTTCTCCTCTATATCAATGATCTCTATAATGTTTTTAGGAATATTTTTACTATATTCCATTGATTTTTTAAATTAATTTTCATCTATATTTAACTTTCATCACAGTGTTTTAAAAGAAATATTCTTTTATTTTTTTAAACTAGGTACTTTGGACTTTTTACCAAAAGTGTGAAAGGATGATTTATTGTAATATTTATCGAATGAAAATATTTTACAAACTTTGAAGATTACTTTATAAGTTCCCATGGTTATATTAAAAGAAATTAATGTTTTCAATATTATAGAAATATTTTAGTTTCGATTATTTCCAAAATAATCACATACTTATTCTATTCTAAAAGTGACTTTTTGATTTTTGTAAAATATGAGATTTTTTATCTTTTTTTTCTTCATTTAAGTATTTTCATGTTTCACTATGGATATTCACTAATGATACCATATACCTTATTTATGTAGATGAATTAAGACTATGTTACTCTATCTAATTACTAAGGAAATATTTGACATTTCATTTTCTCTTTTTCTATATAATTGTTTATATTTATTATGTATTATGTTGTTATAATTTTTTTCATATAATGAATGAATTTGACTGGTCAAGTGATGGTTGTGTCCCATTATAGCAGATCAATGCCTCGATAGGTTTTATGAGACAATCTAGTATGGGTATTTCATGTATAACTTACCGATTTATGTATTATATCATTATACAAGGCCTCAATGGAATGATTATGCTATCCATAATTATGCAATTTATCATTATGAAATCATTTATTATTATCCAGGTGATTATTTATATTGTTATATCATCCATGGATGTATTCTCGAATCCTTATATTTATTATAGAAATATTATATTTTTTTATCACTGTCATATTATTCATTTTTTATTTATTTTATGATAGATTTTTCTATATACTTTCATTTATTTAGTATCTACACTCACCCTTTATTAAAATTTTCTTTATCCAAGGTACCAAGATGTGATCTATGAATGATTTTTCATGGATTTAGTAGTATAAATAATAAAATTTCCACTAAAATTTTCTATTTTATATCTTGTTCTTAAATATAATATAAGAATAATGTATGTATTTAGTCTATAAAGACTACAAAACTATTCAATCATGTTAGATTCAATCTCTTGTATCTTGTTCCAATGTAGTAAGACAATCATCGACTATGGTTTACTGAATTCAAGGTTGTTGTAGTTAGCATCAATGAAATATTAGTATGCCCCTTGTGAATAAGATTTGAAAAAACCATAGATTAGAATACATAGCCATGTGATAGATTCTAGGGATAAGTCTATGTATATGAAAACATTATATAATTTTGGTGAAGTATAAAATGTCAGGTTTAATATTAATAAGATCCATGTTTGGATAAAAGAAAGTGCATACATCCACTGGAATACATATACGTAAGAGTTAAAACCCCCTTAAATTTTGGCTATGTATTAAATTGATGTCTACTCAGTGCATAAAAAGTTTTCCTAATTACACAATTGGGTTTACAAATATAGTGGATATGATTTGGTTGATTAACATGTTATTTATGAACCACTATAAAGAACTTAAACATATTTTTATGATTTTAATAAATTCTCAAAGATAATAAGATAAAAATTATGTTATTAGTTAGGAATAAATTTTCAATTTATATTCTGTATTAAAATAGTTTTGAAATTATCTGATATGATTCATAATATTATAATCTAATATAGTTTATTCCATTGTTTATAAATGGATTATAATTGGAGGAATAAAAAACATGTAACACCTGTAATCAATGTATTGATTTCTTTCAAGATAAATTCAACCTGATTGGTGTTGGTGATAAGAAAATTATGATTTTATTAGGAAATGTGACACAATTTATGACAAATAACCTTTCATGTTTACAACAACCTACTACTTCACATGACAATTCATTTTTAAAAGGTTGGAAATAAAGCTTCATTTATTATTTAAATCAAAGACCACTTTCTAACTAGGTAGAGGGAGACCCATTACATAGATTAAAGGCTTAAGACCAAGTGGTCTGAATACAAGTACCTAAAGCCCATTTATGGCCCAAAGATCCCTTCAGTGAATAGTATTTCTACAATACCTAGGCTTCTACAGTACCTGCTACAGTACGACCCCCACTACAATTCCTGCTATAGTGCCTCCTATGCTAGAGTGCCACCGCTTCTACAGTTCTTCCACTGCTACAGTACCTTATAAATTTTTTCCTAACAATATTTGATCCATGGTTTTTGTATTCCAAGTATGAGTCTTTACCACTTGGGTACATGTTTGTTGGAACAACCAATCAATAATGATTTACTTATTTATCTGGTAGAAACATCAATTCCTTAATGTAAATACGGATACATTGACTAATAAATAGTGGATCAATTCCCCTGAAAATGCATTTCATGCTTTGTGATGTAATAAAAGGGAAAAGGTTATTCTATGAGTATATAGTTTAAAGTATTATTCTAATCAATATTGGTCATTGATTCAAAATAAAAAGGTGATGGAGGATATATAGATAAAGGAATAGAACAATTATAAAGAGGTATTATTTGAAAAATAATTTCCTTATGAGAAAAAAGATGAAATGGAATGAAAATTACTCAATCTAAGATAGAAGGAAGGGGAAAGTATTTCTAGGTATGAGGGAAACATAACAAGATTTTCCAGAAATTCTATAAACTATATACATAATCAAGAAAGTATGATTGTTCATTACTTTAATATTCTTAATACAAGCCTCAAAAGGGTGATGGTGTCTCAATTTTTTCATCATATGATGATATAGTATCATTTTCCATAAATATAGAGAAATAATTATCCAAGTTATATATTTTTAAAGGAAATAAAGAGACAAAGTGGATGAATGAGCACTAAAAAAAAATAAATGAGGTGAAGGAAATAAAGGGAAGGGTGGAACTTCCCAAATGTGATAATTATGAAAATAAATACCATGGTACTTAATTTAAGTGAATTGGAGTTTCCTTTAAGTGTGTATAGAAAGGCCATGGGGTGTGAAAATTAAAGGGAAGGAAATAATGAACAAATTTCTAGTGTTTCATCTTTAAGGAGATGAGGCACTATGAAAAATAATTCCCCAAGCGTCAGGGGAGTCTACCTCCAAAATAGATAAGGGGGAAAAGGACAGGCTTATGAAATTACTATAGATAAACATAAAATTCATTAATTTGTGATAAAACATACTTTGATAAGAAAATCTTGGTTTATTTGATTATGAATCTACACACTATTTTATATTTTTATGAAAACTAAAAAATCCATTGACACTTTAAGGTTGGAATTTTCAATCATGATGACTAATGGGAATCAGGTTATAGTGATAATATATAAAGGAATTTTCTATTAAGATGAAAAATTATTCCATTGTTTTAGTCATGATTTTTATTCTTATTTTTAGATTTGACATAATATTTGTTTTCGAGCTTAATTAGTTTTTAGGATTTTAGAAGTAGTTGTTGTAGTAAAAAATAATCTTTGTTCAATTAGTGGTAAAATAATTAAAATATTAAAGTATTGTATCATTTCTATTGGGGATATTATTGATTTATTAGTAATTAATGTATTACCCCTTTAAAATAGGGTTTATTCGCATTGTTTAATATATTAACTTACTCAAATAATTTTTCATAGATAGGTGAAAAAAATTAATTATTTTAGAATATTATAATTCATTAAATCTTTATTTTCATGATTTATGTGTGAAAAAAATTCTCTTAGTCATTAATCATTAGAATAAAAAGTGGGAAATTATTAAAATACTCCATCAACCGGAAAAAATTTCACATAGAAATTTGAATGAAATCAAGTAAGTATATTTTATTATAATTATAGAAAAATAACCAACATAAGATAAATATATAAAGTTTTGTGTGAAATTATAAACTAATTATTAATGTTCTCATCTTGAAAAACAATCACCTATAGAGGTATTATGAAGGTACATATATCATTTATTTACAAAATAAAAAATTCCTTTCTCTTAACCTAAAATTATAATATATGATATAGTCTATTAAAATGTCATGATATGATCAAAATGAATTTAAATTATGAGGTAGTAATTTTTGTAAGTATGGAATAATATAACACCCCATGATTTCAGGTTACATTAAATGAATACCATGTTTGATAGTGTGTACCACACATAATATCATCTTTAAACAAACTATGAAATAATATTATTTAAATATGATTTTTATATCTTAACTGTTAGGTTGGTGGGTATAGATAAGAATAACAGGAAAATGAAATATATGTAGAAAGAATATACTTAATACAAATAATGATATAAATCAAAAATATTTTCATTCTTATAATCTTTTAATAGTTAAAGTATAGTAAATAATTCATTTTACTTCATAAGAATAAATTCTTCATTAAAATGGTTTGTAGGTGCTTTATTTGTGAATAATTAAAATTAATTTCTTCAATTTTAAGACATATTTTTTAAAAAAAATGATCATTATTTTGGAAATTCATAAGTCAAAAATAAATTAGGGTTATGTTTTGAGATTTTTCTAAAAAGGATGATTTTTAGTGAGTAGGGAAAAATACCGATTTTGTAAATACTATCACTTTTATGAATCTATCATGATATAGGAATAACTTGAAATCTTATGAAATATTTTTATTATGTAAAATTTTTATTTAATAAGTAATATAATGTATTTAAGAATATTATTTTGAACTTATAAATCTATGTTTTACATTTATTTAAATCTAAGTAATATTTTTATTCAAATAAAATAAGTATTTTGATAAACTTATTTAATTTTTTATTTTAATCGATAATCTTTTTATTGTTTTTAAAGATGAATAAATTTCCTCTTATCATGGATAATTCAATTAATTTAATTTAAATTAACATAACATAATATTTTCAAATGAAATCATTTTTATAATTAAATGGTCATGTTTCTATATATAATTTTTCATTATGATACATTTACTTATTTCTAAATGTAATTCTTACCACCTTTAGAAATTTAATATTTGGAACCAGGATTTTTTTACATAATTCAATTTATCTTTTGTTCATAATGAATAATAATTGAGTTAAAAATCATTACTGCGATAAAGGTTAAAATGTGTCAAAAGGGGGTTAAACTAAAATGATACTGGTTAGAGTGACCTAAAACCTTGTCTAAATTCTATTATTTGATCATATTTCAACCTTATCCCTCTATTATTAGAGATTTTTACAATTTTAATCCACTTTACATGAGTAATTTATTTAAAATATAATAACATTTCAATTATTTACAAGATTTCCACCCCCCACTTATAAAAAGATCCCCCATATCTAGTCGTGTAGAATCATTTTAAGATGATTACCTTGGAAAATACCTAAAAATAGTCCTTCCATGTTTTTTTGTCAACAACATAGAGCTTAGAGTCTTCTCTTATGACTATTCTAAGAAGCATAAATGTGTAATCCTGAAGGGAATTTACAAAGAAGATGTATAACTCTTAATAGATTACATTCATTTTATTTATTCATACAAATCCTTACAATCTATAAAAACCATGGTAATATAACAATGTTAGTGTATTCTATATAATAAAATGTTATCATGTTGATGGAACATGCTTCATCCACCTCCTTTCTTTTAAATGTGAATTGAAATCATTGATCATGCATACATGTGGACTACATTTTCCATGAAGCAATATATTTAATTTTTCATCACCACCTTCATGGTTTGTAATTGTGTTGGACATAATGTTAGTTTATTAAATTTTTTGTATAATCATTATACTAGAATTATAATATATAATATACCTCACTACTATTATATCTATTAGAAAATGATAATTTCACCTGTGTGTACATGTGGACTACCAACTCCATGATGCTATGTGATTCCCTTTTGGTTTATACATTACATTGATGCTATTAAGGATGGATTTTGTCACAAACCATCCCACATAACCTATACCTTGATACCTAATCTAGATATTACATAGATCCAAGGGCATTTTAAATCACCAAGGGTTGGATACTATCATCGAGAATCATACAAGATCAAATAGGGAATGAATTTTCCACAAAAATAAAGGTTGGTGAGTGATAAAATATAGGATGCTCAACACTCCAAAATGATATGTACTAGAAAAATATAGGTAAAACAATACACAGACAAATAGATAAACATCCAAAATGAAACAATAATATAATCCACACAAATGAATAAGAAACCCCTATGTAACAAGTGGAAAAAATCACTATGGGTCACCATTATCTCCCCATGGTCTCAAGGATAATGAACTGACACCACCTCCAAGTGGTGCTTTCCCTTTTCTTAGACAAGGAAAAATAAAATCTATAAATTCCAAAAATTAAAAGATGGATGTGAGCTATAAATTCTAGTAGGGTACCCCAAATTGTTCTGTAATCAACACCATAACAATTAACCATTTATGAAATCCTTTAAAAAACAAGGCATGACATTACAATTTCATATTTTAAACTAAGACACGCTTCTATACTAAAAGGGATTGGAGGAATATCAAACATATTTAAAATAGGATTAAATTAAAATTTTACATAAAAAATTTATATAAAACTATTTGAATGAATAATACATGTAAATAAATGTTTTCATATATATCCAAGTCAACAAATAATAGAACCATGTTAAAAAACAACACAGTATGTTAGTTCCGGTAATAGGATTCTCACACATCTCAATAATGATCTCTGCTAAAGATAGGTTTATACCCATAATCAATCTCTCCCTCAATATGGTAACCCATTATGGGTATTTTACACCCCAATAGGTGAACCCATTATGGAAGTCAAAAATCATATAGTTCAGTAAGATATGTCATTTTCAATCCATAGTTAGGGATTCAATGTACTGATATGCATTTCTCAGTTACCACAAACTAACCAGTCTAACATGTGATTTAAAAAATCAATCACACAAGAATGGGAATATGAAATATTTCAATCAATCCAAATTAAAATATCATAGTTTTAGTTTTCAACATTCCTTTCTCATTTTCTTTGCAAAACCTAGGTTTTCATCAATTCAAGACACTTACAATCATCTTTTACATTAATCTTTTTTTCTCATGGATAAACATGAAATAAATTTACCAAATTTATTTTAAAATCAAATGGGGATTATTTCTAAAATATTCCCCACATTTCCAGTTCCTTGGTATTTGGGGGATATACACAATTTCAATGTCATTTCAAATTACACTTAAATTTTTTTAAAATCATGGCCTTTAAATTAATTAACAACTCATTAAAATTTAATAAAAAAATTTAATGTTTCCATCATATAGAAAAGAATTATATAATAACCTACCTTTTATTATGTGGCCAAATACAACACCTAAAATGGCATCACCAATAATGATTGAGAAAAAATAGATCATGAAATGCAACTTATAATTAAGATCCTACAAAATAGAGTTTATATCCATAAATAACATGATAATCCATTTATCTCTAAGGAAGAGAGAAAGTGAGATTAGGGGAAACCACATTAGAAGAGAAGAAAATATAGGATATTGAACATGATAAAAATTATTTTATCCACCAAGAAAAGGTTTTGGAGGAGTCAATATCGCCACTAAGGATCCCTAAAAGCCATATATTTTTTATTAGGGACCAATAGGGTGATTAGGAATCTTAAATAAGGGATTTTTTATTTTCATTAAAACTTTTAGTGTAATTAAAACTTATGTGCATGGTATTCTAGGTAGGGTCACATGGTTAAAAAAATTGGGCTCCCTAACCATGCACCACCACTAGAAGGGTGAATAGTTTCTCCTAGGATTGTGTGAAGTTTTTGAAATCATGTTCCCCCATCAAATACCTCACTATTTGAGGTTACATGGTTTATACTGGCTGGACACATGGTTTATATAAACTCTTTGGTCACTCCTCGTAGCTCAAAATAGTTCAAATGGTTTGTTTCTCCAAACCGCATGGTTTTCCCTTATAGTGTGCCAACTGTGCACATCCCCTTGGAATTCAAATTTTTTCCTAATTATCCCTAAGACACCCAAAAAAAAGACCTAAAATAATGGATATTAAAACAAGAATTAAATAATAACTAAAGAAATGTTATATGATATTACAAAATCCCCACCATAAACACTTTTAATCCATGGAATCTTCTTTGAGAATTACCCATCAAAGAGATTAGGCCACTAATCTCTCATCAATGCCTCATGCTCCTAAGTCTCCTGAGAATAGGAACCATGCTACCATAGAAAATGGACTAATGGTATCATTTTACCATGAAGTATATTTATCTCAGACTTGTAAAACCTAACTGTATGCTCAGTCATGGGAAAAATCAGAACAACATCAAGATCCTCGAAGCTCAAGATTTGAGATGGTTCAGAAAGATACATCAGAATTTGGGATACATAAAACACATTGTGTATCGACATAAGTAGTGGTGGAAGTGTTAAATGGTAAGCCAATTTTTCCACATTCTCAACAACATCAAAATGTTTTAAATGTAAAATTGAAGCTTCCTTTTTTTCCCAAGTGGTCGATGGCCCAAATGGGGTGAAACTAGAAAAACGCATGGTCACTAAGTGAAAACTACAAAGGTCACCTATGTTGGTCATCATAATATTTTTAAATGATCTATGTCATTCACATTATATAAAAAATAAAATAAATATTTTTCATCATTTCTTGTAGAAAACTCATCCAAACTGATGAACTTTCACCAACATTCAACCAACACAAATGCTATTAACATGGAAAAAAAGAGCTATCCAAATTACAGACTATTAACTTTTATTATAAGAAACTCAACCAGTCATGAATGGACATCCCAAGATTCACTAAAATCAAGAATATGGGAATGAAAACTATCCTCAATCATCTGTATAACTCATTATTTCTGTCCATCCATCTATATATGTTATTCCACGCTTAAATGTACAAGATATCGTAGTGCCTCCTTGAGGCCTCTCTAAAAGTGAGAAGTGAAATGAAGATCCTTATCATAGACTATAGAAGAAGGGACACCATTAAATCTTATAATATCCTTCACATAGAAACATACTAATATCAAAAATTTATTTGTATCATGAATAGGTATAAACTGATCTTATTTTTTTAGTCAATTGATCACAACCCATATCACATTATTCTTCTGAGGGGTTCGAGGAAACCCAACCATGATGTTCATAGTGATCTCATCCCATTTCCATGTTAGAATCAGAAGTGGATAATGAAAACAAGAAGGTATCTGGTGATCTTCTTCGACTTTATGATAGGTATAACAATGGGAAACAAAGGAAGTGATGTCCCATCACATACCAACTCACCATAACCATCACTGCATATCATAAAACATATTTATTCTTTTAAGGTGCACTGCCCATTGGGAATTATAGTAATCAACAATTACGACCCTTCTTATAAAAAATAACAAAAATTCAATTCCAAAAGAATAGGATGTCCCTAGAAGTTAACATCTAATCACAGATGGTATCCCAACACTAAATAGAGTTCTTAATGATATGAAATTCATCATCAAGTTGCGGCTTCAGAAGAATCATCTAAGGAAGAGCAGAGGTTGGTTAAACACTTGTCAATATAACCTCATTACCTTATTCCAAAACTCCAAAATTCCACTGAGAAAAAATAACCTTCATGTTTCTCTCGTTTGATGATTCTTCCATGGATTATGATTGAATTTTCCTACTCAAATCATCAACAATGACATCTCCCTTCTTTGATTTGTATGAAATTTCAAAGTGAAAAGGAATTAGGTAATCCAAAAAATTCCATTGAAAAAGTTTATAATATTTTATAATGACTATATAACTCAATACTTTATGTTTATAATAAATGGTAAACCTTTCTCAAAAAATGTAATGTCTCCAACTATTATGTTCATACATCCCAACTATGAGTTTGAGATCATGGGTTGGATAATTCTTCTCTTGTGGAAAAATATTTCTAGAGACATGTAATACCACATCATCACCATGTATAATAACATAGCCCAATCCTAAACATTATACATCATAGAAGACCACATATCCCTGGATATCATTTATAAGAGGGAACACTAGTGTATACTTGAGATGTTATTTTAGCTCAACAAAAAAAACTCTACATTTTTTTCATTCCACATGAACTTAAATCCATTTCAAGTGAGAGAATTAATTAGAGAATATATCACAGATAATTATTTCACAAATCTATGATAATATCCTAAAAACCACAAGAATAATCATATTAAAAATACATTACAAGGTTACAACCATGTCATTACATATTTCACATTCTTAGGATCAACTGAGTTACCATATTCTGATAATTTGTGTCCCAATAATTTCACTTCTCAAAACTAAAAAATACATTTTGAAAATTTTATGTAATGTTTGTGATTTTTCTATATTTATAAGAATTCTGTCACATAATGTAAATGATCCTACTTAGTTTTGGATTGAAGTAAAATATAATCCATAAATTCCACCAAAAACAAATCAAGGTACTCTTGGATTATTCTATTCATCAAATCCATAAATATTATAAGACAAACAGTTAAACCAGAGTTCAAGAAAGGATACCCATAATGGCCATACCTTCTCTTGAAGGTAGTATTCTGAATTTTGGAGTTTTTTATTCTCAAATGGTGATAATAATATTGAAGATCGATGGTTTAGAACCACTTTTCCTCTTTAAAATGATCAAATAGATTGAAAATATTTGGTAACATATACTTTTTCATTATTATATCCTAATTTGGTTTTTTGTAAATAAACGTGGGGAAAAATTCCATCATATTTTTTTAAATTGAAAATGTACCTTCCATGGTGACATACTTGGGAATGCAAATCCTTTATCTAACAGATCATCCAGCCGATTATTTAACTCTTTAAACTATATTGTTTCCCTATAGTAAGAAGGAATAGATATTGGTTTATTACCAAGTACTAAATAATTAGAAAACTCCAACTCTCTTACCATTGGAGGACTAGAGAAATCAGAATAAAACACATCGAGAAACTCAACCACTACATAAGGGAGATCATCACTCAAGGATTATTTCTCGAGGTCAAATTCTGACACTAATATTACCATTCCCAACTCTGGAAGAGATGGTCTGGCTATACATGACCTCTAGTCACGTTATCACTGAGAGACACCCCCATAGGGTGTAGTAAAGGAGACCCATCAAAGATAACAATCAATTCTGACCTTATAAGAAATCAATAAATCTATTATGAAATTGATATCAATAGGTTTCTTGTCAATAACCATAACATTATTGGTAAGATCAATCTATTAAAAAAATAAAACAAAAGAAGGACAATGGAGACACTACTCTCTCCTCATTCTAAGGGGCGTAGTAATATCTATCGCATACGACCAAATCTGCATAGAAATACTTAGAAGTATTTCTATAATATTCAACATAAATGAGTGACATACACTCGTAAAAAACAAATAATTCACTAAATATGAAGCTATAATGATGGTACATATCATATTCACTAGATATTTATCAGCTTCCTCTGGGGACTCTTCCACTGCATGAAGAAGTTTTTTTTTGGATACTTATGGCTATAAACCCTTATATCTCAAAGAACCTAATTCTAATGTAGATATTTTCATATATTATTAGCCTGTTATACTATATAGAGTATAAAAAAACTGTAAGAACTTTTTTAGATCTTCTGGGTGGACACAAGAACTAGATATCTTTAGTACCTCAGTACTAACATGTCTCAAATGCCCAAACATGCCACATTAAAAGAAGGTATGTAGGCATCTTCCAGGTAATACAGGTGATCTAGAAGACATATTCTATCAAGAACCACAATGAGAATCATCACTCTTACTACTTACTTAAAAAGAGCTTGCATAACTGCCACTATGAGAAAACTGAAGTCACATCAACCCTAAATTACCAGACAGGCCAGGCTTAACCATTAATGATCTATCCACCACATCACCATAAGAATATATCTTAAAAAGGAATACCTGATATCATATGTCAAATAATTTAACCATATCATTTATTTTTGAATTCATGTTATCATTAGTCACCACATTAGGGGAAAACTAAAAACTCTCAATAAAGAAGTTTAAATAATGATTCATGGTCATTCCACCCTGCTTGAGTTTGATTAACTGCATGGATTTCACTAAGACCAAAGATCTAGATTGAAATGATCAATGAAAAGGATTCAAAAGGATTTTTATTCCAAGACCTCATGATATTTCATCATCACCATTTAATTGCACTATATTATTCTAGTTCCTTACTAATTAAAGGTACCAAATTTTACCTTAGTTTCGTTGTTAATTTCAAGGAACTCAAAAAAGAAGATCAATATTTCTCAACCTATCTGCATCCCCTGTAAGATATTTAGATCCTTGTATATCATGTGTCTTTTTGTGAATAAACTCTTGAGTATGACCATGAGATTAATCCATTTTAGTTTCCACTACTAGATCCTTAATAGGAATGAATTTAGGTACTCGTCATAGGGCATGGATATCATGCACCACTATCTTGACAAGATTTTGGTCCACTGAAGGATTTTATGGTTGTGGTACACCATCAACTTTCTCTTGGGGCCAATTAAGACATATTCTCAAATGAATGATGCTAAAAAAATCAAAAATCAACTATAAAGACATCATAAAGGATTCACTAAATAAATACATAGTAATAGAAACTCTATAAAACAGAAATCTAAGATTTATATTTCAACATAATCAGATCAAAGGTATGGAAAATAATTGAATCATATCAATACATTTCATAAAGACACTTTCGCCAAATAACCATAGTGACTTAAGGCTCATTATGGTGAGATCTAACTTGGAAATCTCTTGAAACTACCTTATAATGCCCATCAAGATGACCCAAATCAAATAAAGATAATTAAACTTCACCTATAATAACAGTTTTTTTATGAACCAACCCCAATACCATGGTACCTTAATACACATTCTAGCTGTAATATAACCCTAATGTCATTCCAGATCACCACGGGTTGGCAACCAGCACCTGGAATCATACAAGTTCAAAGAGGGAAAACATTTCCCCAAAAATAGTGTAATATAATAGATACAGTTCATCATGATTAACAGTTCAAAAGTAAAAGTAAAAGACACAAAAGTCAAAACAATACCTAGATATATAGATAAAAATACCCCAAAATAGCAAAATCCACATGATAATAACATCATAAACTCTTGTGTAACAATTCAACAACATCTCCATGAGTAACCATCATCCCTCACGGTCCCAATGATCAATAAAATCCATTGCCTACAATTGATTCCTTCCCTTTTCTCATATATGAAATATGAAAATATAAAAGTTCTTGAAGGAAATGGTATGGTGTGTACTATAAATCCCAATATGGTATCAATAAGTGTTCCATAATTAATACCACACTAATTAACTATTTGTGTTATCATATTAAAAAATTAATGGTATTATATTTTAATATTTTAAACCAAAACATTCTTTCATAATAAAATGGATGATGAGAATAACAAATATCTCTCAAACAGAATTAAATGAACATTTTTTATAAAACATTTATATAAATCAATAATAATGAATAAAACATTTCAATAAATAATGGAATTTATATCCATTTCAATGAATCATAGAACCATTTACAAAATCCCCATGTAATGTTAGTTCAGGTAATAGGATCCTCATACATCTCAATAATGATCTTGACTCAAGATAGGTTTGTACACACAATCAATATCCACCCTAATAGGGGAACCCATTATGGGAAGAACACACACCAATAAGGGAACCCATTATGGGTAGTCATGCCACATATAGTTTAGTTAGAGTTTTCATTAAAAAACCATTTCTAGGGGGCCAATGTTCTAGTGTTCTTATAATAGTTACCACTAACTACCCAGGATAATATTTTCTTCAAATAATTAATCAATCAAACATTGAAATTAAAATATTTCAATCAATTGGAATTAAAATTTACCAATTTAAGTTTTCAACATTCTTTTCTCATTTTAAAACTAAAAAATAGGTTTTCATCAACTCATACCATTTCAAATAATCTTTCACCTTAATCCATTATTTCTTGATTTTCCTCATAAATTTATTTTATCAAGTTATTTTTAAAATCAAAGCATCATTTTTTCAAATCCACCATATAATTAAAATTTCATTGAAATTTTGGGTTTTACACAATTTCCATAATATTTAAAATTAGACATTAAATCATTTAAAATATGGGTTTTTAGATTCATTAAAAACTCATTTCAATTTAATTTTGAAATTTAAGGTTTCAAGAATAGGTAAAATGATTATGAAACAACGTAAAATTTATTACATGGTCAAATAAAACACCCTCAATCGGATCACCAATGAAGATTGAGGAGAAATTGATCATTAAATATAATATATAATCATGATCTGAAAATGGAGTTTAGATCCATCAATAACATGATGTTTCATCACCCTCAAGAATAAGAGAAAGAAAAGTCAGAATAAACAAAATAATAGGAGATCCACTTACCTGGAAGAGATTGAATGAGATAAAAATTTCTTAAATCCACTAATAAAATGGTTTCAAGGAGTCCAAATTTCCTCTTGGGAGTCCTCACAACAAAATGAATTCATATTAAGGTCAAATGTGTTGATTAAGAATCTTCAATAGGGGTTTTGTTATTTTTAATAAAACTTTTAGGCAAATTAAAACCCACGCACGCGGTTTATATGGAAAAGAAACATTGTTAAACAAATTGTGGGACTTAACCATGAACCCCTACTGGTAGGGTGCATGATTCATTCTTGTAGGACATATGATTAGTTAAACCATGCACCGATAATGAAAAACCTCAATATTTTAGGTTTTATAGTGTGGAGGGGATGGACACATGGTTTTTAATATCATGTTCCCCCTTATAATGCCTCACAATATGGAACACAATATTCTAGGATAATCCACATGGTTTTCCCTAATTGTGTGCCAATAGTACATATGCCCTTGGGAGTCCAAGATTTTCTAAATTCTCATATAATGACCCAAAAACAAGACCCAACATAAAGGAGAATAAAACAAGGGTTAAGATATACCTGAAAGAATGTAACATGTTGTTATATATTTAATGAATAAATATTATAGTTATATTATTATTATTATTAATTTTTTAAATTAAACCATTATGAATTTCATTTCCTTTTCAACCATTGCCAAAACGAAATCGATGTTCATGTGTATATAGTGACTACCATCTCTATAAAGTGACATATTTCATTTTTAGAAAATTAAATTCATGTTTCACTCTAAAATTTTATTTGATGTAAATATTTGATAAATATTTATAAAATAATATTTGATAGATTATCTAGTGGTGGATTTTTATACCATGGTTAACCTATTGAACTTATTTTGGGATTATGAATTAAAAATCCTTGAAATGTACAACATGAACTTAACTAATGTGTTAACTATATAAGATAATGAAATAAATAAAATAAAATGGAATATGATAATATAATAAACCAACAAAATCTTAATAATAAATTAAATAATTAATATAATTTTATTACTCATGATGTTGGAATGCATCCAACTAATCTGAAATCCAAGGTAAGGATTTATTCTAAAATCTATTTTTTAGTATTATTTCTGTCTAAATTTAAAGTGGGGGGAATTATATGATATTTCTATTTTAAAATATAAATATTTTTTATACCATACTTATATTTGGATTTTAAAAATTTTCCTTTAATTTTCTTACCTTTGGTACATAAAAACACTAAAAATTGTTTTTAAGGAAAATGAGTGTTATTTATACTTTTGGATGGGAATATTTTGTATTATATATCGATGTTATCCATTATGATTTATATAATGACTTTAATATGTTCCAATTATTGTTTAATGTACTTTTAAACTATATTTTACTTTCTTTACAATGTTTTAAAAGGAATATTCTAATCATTTTATAAATGATGTACTTTAATATTTTTATCAAATGTGTGAAAGAAATATCTTTTTAACATTTACTGAATTGATGGATTATTTATTTTCCATAAATATTATTTTAGTTAAAAATTAAATTAAAATATTCCATGGTTATATTTTAGATAAATAATGATTCTCAATATTCTATTTTTTATTCTTTTAAAATGATTTAAAAATAAAGGGATATTTCTTCTATTCTCATTGTGAATTTTAAATGTAATTGTTAAAGTTTATTTTTATATCTTTTAGAATCATATAATTATTTTTTTGATTAATTTCATATATTTACTAAGGTACCATCCACAAATTTTCCTGATTGATTTTGTATATGTTATTCTAGTAATTCTTTGTGGAAATTATTACCATTTCATATTTATAGTTTTCAATTTAAATGTTTATGCTTATAATATATTGTGTTATTATTCATTTAATTAATATAATGAATGAATTAGACTTAGTAAGTTATAGGAGGGGTCTATTATAGAACCTCAATTCATTGGAAGGTATCATGAGACAAACTAAATTTGGTATCTAGATTATACCTTACCTATTTATGTATTATATCTTGGAACACGGACTTAAAGAAAAGGATGTGATGTTCAAAGTTATGAATTACATCATTATGATTTTTTTTGTTCTTATACATGTTATTATTTATGTTTCTATGCCATATTGGGATATATTCCTCTTTTAAAAAATTATTTATATGAAATATTTGGTTACTTTCTATCTCTATCATATTATTAATTTTTTATTTATTCTATGGTAAATTCTATTGTAATATGTCCCTTATAGGGCATCTGAGCTCACCCTTTATTATGTTTTTCATTACCTAGGGTTTAAATAAGGAAAATATGAATGATTTTTTGGATTTAATCGATGAAATAATAAATTTATCAATGGTATTTTATGTTTAATTTGTTTTTTTCAATTTAATGTTAGAATCTTATATGTTTCTAGTCTCCCAAGACTCCAAAATTATTAGATCCTATTAGATGGGTTCTTTTTTATCTTGTGAAAATGTATTAAGATAACCACAGACTCATAGTTACTAGATATTTCGTTTTTACATTAATCACATACCATTTGAAATATTATTTTAGTTAAAGGGATCTTATTAGGAAATTGTTATACCTTACCAAGAAAATATTGATGTTCCATATTCTTGATCTGATGTGAATATTTATCAAATGGTAAGGAATATTGATTATGAATTATATTATTGATCCAATGTATGATAAGTGAATTTGAAATATGAATGTGATCGGTGGTTTCCTATTATAGATATCCCCTTGGTGTATCAATAGGAATCATCAGATAAGACAGGTGGACAAATTAGTTGGGTAATTGGTGTATAATAACTCATAAAATAAATGTTTCTTAGAAAATAACATGATAGTAAAATTACTTATCCATGTTATTGTTTTATTTTCTATAGATATATTTTTATTCTCAAAATATTGATTAAAAGAAATGTATATTGATTATTTACTCTGTCGTATTTTTTATTTCATATGTATTGATAATTGCTACAGTTTTATGCTTTCCTTTACCGAGCATATGAGATCACAAAATAATTTTTTTCCTTTTCCCAGTATAAGAATAAATAATATATTAATGATTTTAAAGGGTATAGGAAACATTTTAATTCTATGTCTTTATCTTCCAATATAATAAAGAATTCATGTATGTATCTAGTTTTCTAAGACTGCTAAACTAATCAATCGTTTATAGTGAGATGCCTTGTCTCTTATACTAATGTAACAAATTAAATACTGGCTCTAGGTTATTAGAGTAAATCATTATATAGTTAGTCTCTATGTATAGAGTATTTGTTTATGTTTCTCAAACAATTTAGTCCATCACCATCATACAAAAACGGTAGGGTTAGTATGTATTTTAAAGTTAGGATAATTATAGTCAATTTGTGTGAAAATATGATTATTATGTATTCAAATTCATTATAGGATATTTTAATGTATTTTAGGGTATAATGATAAAAATTTAACTATTGTGCTTATTATTGATATTTTGGATATTCCACCATCATTTTACTGTTTACTTTATAGAATTTGTTTACTTATGCTGACCATTTTTTCCTTTAGTAAATAAATAAAAACAAGAGGAATAGAAGGTCATTAAATATTTCAGAAAACAAATAATAATATCCTTTAATGGATCTAATGATCCATTAAAAGTTTATTTCTGTTCCTCAGACATGAAAAAATCATCCTTTTCAATCATATATTTGAATAGGATATGAATTAGAGGTATAAAACTGATTATCAAACAACTGAGGAATGAAATTAAGTAAGTATAATTTATTATAACATAATAGGAAGTGGATGATAAATCTATAAAGCCTTTGTGGAAATTGTCTCTCAAAAGTAAACATATAGAAATACATTTACACGTATAATTCTTATAAAGGAACCCATATGTTCAAGAAAATTTTATTCACAGAATAATATGTTTCCTATTCTCAACCAAAAAATATATTTTTTTTAAAAATCTATTTTTCAGGATTTTCTAAAAATGTATTAAAATTATGAGGAAGAATTTTCTATAAGGAGTGGATAATTTGACACCCTAGGTTATTATTTTATGAATATTATACCTTATAACACACACAACATTTAACTTATACAGGACATAAAATAATATTTAAATATTTGTTTTAGATATTCCCCTAATAACCTAACTATTGAATTGGCTGGTATGAAAAGGAATAACGACGTTGTAAAATATATCTATAAAATTTTACCATAATGAAAATTTATTGATTAATTTCTAGTGAATAAGAACTAAATTCTCAATAAGATAGATTTATATTAAATGTGGTATTTTGTAGAAAACATATTTATATGTGAAAAGTATTTTTATATAAACATTTTAAGTTAATATCAATATATTAAAGATTTTAAATGAATTTATAGGTCATATATTTTCTAAAATAAATTAAAATTTATATAATTATGGTTAGTAGATAAATAATTAGTATAAATTTATTTTATACTTCAAAAATGGGTTTTATTGCATTTTGTAACTGAATAGTATGATTAAATTATTCCACTTATAGAAATATTATTTGATAAAATGGATTCATTTACCATATCAAAATTTGAAAATAATATGAATATAAATTTTCATATTTTTTTTTGAAAAATAATAAATTTTGGATGACTAGTAAAAAATTCTAATTCTGAAAAACTACTGTTTCATTAATTTAAGTTAATTAAATTTAAAGAATCATTATATTTTCAATTTTTTTAATTCCAAATAATTATAATTTTATTAAATATATTTTAAATAATTCCATTGGTATCAATATTATTAATTATTTTGGTATAAAATCATTTTTATGCCTAAAATAGTTATTTTTCTAAAAATGGGTTTTCTTTATTTTTGGCACACCAGTATTAAAATTATTTTTTTAATAATTATGGAAATTAAATAATATAAAATGGATTATGTATTTGGAATCTTAATATCAAAATTATTTCACATGTTTTACTTCATTTTTAGTCATAATGAATAGTAACAATGGTAAAACATTATCCCCATGGTATAGGGTAAAATGGGTTAATCAGGGTTGAAATTGTGGGATAAGGATTAAAAATATTTATAAAACATGAATTAATTTCACTTAATGTATTTATTTCATCCATAATAATCATAAATTCTATAAAATTGTAATTTTTATCCACATAATTGTGATTATGAATGTTATATTAATTCAAGTAAAGAGTTATAACATAGTGTCACTCTCCATCGCTTATTATGTAGTCATGAAATGAATATAGATAAATTGATATATTGATGATTATAATTGATAACTTTTATTGATAAAAAATATTTATGATAGTAATTTATTTTAAATTTCTAGAGATAGTATATTACTTAGAACATGTATGCTATGTCAATCCAACGCTTTTGTAAGTAATGGAAAAATCTTGTTAATGATTTAAAAAAACAATAAAAGTAATATATTTTGAGTGAATAATTACATAATAATAATTTTATGTATTTGTTTTTGAAATTTTTTATATTTATATTACATTGTAATCTTAACATACTTAAACTTAAATTTTATCTAAAGTCATGAGGATGAATTTTAATGATATTTATTATTTAAAAATCATCTTTGAAACATTATAAAATCATAATAATATGATAATAAATCAATTTTATGGAAATATTTATTTGATATCCTGAGTATTCCATGTATTATCCACTTTAATGTTTTTGAACTTACTTTTAGGACCGTTAAATATTGAAACAAATTACAATGATTAACGTTAAATAGGGTTAATATGGGGATTAAACCAAGTGATAATGATTAAAATGACACTTAAAAAATGTCGATATTTTATTCATTGATTTTTTTCTACCTGAGAACCATATATTCTAATATATCACTTTTAATTTATTTTACATGAGTTATACACATGTTATATATTAATATTTCATATATTTACTATAGTTCCACCCATCTCACTTATAAAAGGGAACCTATTATCCTCTATTTTCAAAACATCATGAGATTCTTATCTTAAACCATACCTTCATAAATACCTTCCCAAATATCTCATTCTTAACATAAAGGTTATTTTATTTTAAAATGGCTATTTTATGAAGTCATAATGTGTAAGTAAGTGGAGGTTACCAAAATCAAAGTATATGTTAATACTTGGATATTTAAGGTTTTATTCATTTTAAGCCTCTTAAAAATCATCAATAACCATACTAAAATATTTTCAAAATAATATTTTTCGTACAAATATTTTTTATGTTAATTATAAATCAATTTTATATCTCATTTCTATTCTATATATAATAAAAACACCGCTTGTGCATATATGTCGACTACCACCTCTATGAAGTGATGTGTATCATTTTTCATCCATATCACACATAAATAATTATAAAGATTTAATTAATTAATATAAATTACATTTATGAAATAATTATAATTATATAAATACAATATATCATATTCCTTCTTTCCCAGCCATTTTATGGAAAATAATAATGTCCCTCGTGTGTACATGTGAACTACTACCTCCATAATGAAATATGACTTATTTTTTCATTACTATTTGAATGTATAATTCTAAAATTGGGTATAATGAAAAAATATATATTAATTTAATTATTAAAATTATTTAGATTAAAAAATATTTTCATAATACCTTTAACCCCGATCAATATACCTAAGTAATATTCACGAAATAAACTGAACAACCCTAAGTGGTCGATGTAAGAAAGAAAAAGATAATGAATGGTTGTAAAATGATTTGTAAAAGATCTTAAAAAATATAATATATATTAATAGGATCCTTAATAAAGTATTTAATATATTTAAATTCATTATTCATAAGTATATAACGTGCCTGACCAAGATGGAATCCAAGGTAAGGGTTTCTAATCTCAATTCCACTTCATTGAGAAATATTTTATGTTACACACTTAATCTTATTTATATAGTATATGTAAGGAAATTTTGAAAAATTATATTACGATTTCCGATTTATTCATGGTGTTAAAAATTTCAATTTAGTTTTTATTATTTTTATGGGGTTTTGATTCAAAATTATTTAAATCATTAAAGGTTTATTTTACGATTGCACTCTTATTTATAATTGTTCATGTTTATATTTAATTTGAAAAATTTATATAACCTTTCTATTATGAAACCCCATATATTTATTTATACTTTATTTATACAGTTTAAATGTTCTTTATTTCTACTTTTATTCTCTTTGGTACTTAAATATTGAAAGAAATATTTTAAGAAAACTCAACCTTATTTCCTCTATTAGGAAAAGAATATTTTTATTCCATATACATAATTTTTGAATTGTTTCCAAGAAGATTTTATCTACTTTTAAATTATTGGTAAACGTATTTTTATACTACAATTTACAATCATTAGAAATGTTTAGAAGGAATATATATAATATTTTTTGAACAAGTTGTTTTTTACTCTTTAAAAAAGTGTTAAAGGAATATTATTTTTAACTTATACATTGTAAATGAATTTTACTACCTCGATGACCATTACTCTCTATTTATCATCCTTTTTGTTTACAATTTTTTAAAGTAAATTCATTTTTATATTATTATATGAATTTTTATCTTTTATAATAAAACAAAAAACATTATTTATTTAAATGTTGAAATGAATTTTAGATATGATTTATAACTTGGTTTTATTTTAATAGTGTTTAAAAAATATTTAAGGGTAATTAGTTTTTAATTTTTAGTTACAATTTTTTTCTCTATAATTTTAAAAATAATTACAACTATGTTAAATTTCAATTTATGAGGATAACATTGTCTCATATATGCTTTATTCATTTATATATTATACCTTAGTTTTTGTCATTCACTTTCTTATGATCATGTTCTATATCACACTATACTTTTCATTGGACTTTATTTTCCTACTTTATGTCCAAATTTCACTTATCACGGGTATATAAATTATCATTTATAATAATTTGATATATTATTAACTATATACCATTTCTATATATGGTATTAGTTGAAGGGAGCTTATT
This sequence comes from Viscum album, assembly GCA_963277665.1. Taxonomy (NCBI): domain Eukaryota; kingdom Viridiplantae; phylum Streptophyta; class Magnoliopsida; order Santalales; family Viscaceae; genus Viscum; species Viscum album. The sequence continues at coordinate 1,287,255,005 of OY728141.1, forward strand.
ATGAATGTAATTTCATTTACTAGGGAAATATTGTTGTTCTGTATTCCTTATTAAATATTGACATTTATTGATTAATAAGGTATATTTTATATGAATTATATTATTGAATCAATATATGAGTAATTACTTATACAAATCAATGTTGTGGGTGATTCCCGGTTATAGATATCTCCTTGATGCATCGATAGGTCTCATAATACAAAATAGGTGGCCACATTAGTTAGTTAATTAGTATACAATTACCCCGAAAATGAATGTTTCTTTTTCATGGGAAGAACTATAAGATTAATGATATTTTGTTTGATACCACGATTATAGGATAATGAGTGGTGAAATTATTAATTTCTATCATTAAAATTTAATTTATTATTATCCATGTGATTCTTTAATTTTCCAAAAATATATTTTAAAGATCAAGTTATTGATTAAACAAATATAAATTGATTATTTACTCAATTATATTTTTTATGATTTATTTATTCAAGATAGATTCTATTATATTCTTTTCCATACAAATAATTTGTTATCACCCTTTCATTATTTTCCATTCTTGATATATTTAAAAGGTATCATTGAATTATTTTCAAGGAAGAATCAATGTTTTTCATTCTATGTTTTTATCTTCCAATTTAATATCGATGTAATGTTGTATCTAGTTTTCCAAGACAACTAAATTTATCACTCTATCATGGTGGGAACCCTTGCATATTTTACAAATGTTATAAAGTAAACACTTAGTCTAGGTTACTAGATTCAGTTTTTCTACATCAACTAAAAATCGATATTTTTAGAGAATTCCCAAAAAGTCACCATAATGAAAATTTGATAACATTAATACCAAAATTAAGTTATGTTTAGCAAATATAATTTCAAAATTTGGAATAAAATAATTCAAATATATACACATAAAAATAATAAAACAATTTTTTTAAAATAAAATTATTTTTATAACATAAAACCGTTTTATTCTCATTCAATCCCTATTGAAAAACATTAAGTGATTGTTATCTTATTTGGTTGAATATATTATAAATAAATTTCATTAAAATCATTTATCAGTAGTTATTAATTTATTTATTTTTGATAAATATACATTTTTTGAAGAATAATTTTTTATAAAATATGTATTTTCCATCAATTCAATTTATCATCATTTTTAAAAAAATTATAATAAATTTATGAATGATTATTCTTTAGTTTACATATATGAAAAATCATTATTTCATAAATTTATTTCTCTAAAAATCATAATTTATCTTTTAAATGAAACATATAAAATATAAACAAAACTCACTTTTATAAAAAGAACTGTCCCTTTTAACTATAACTATTCATACCCTTATATGAATTAATTATTATCATTCAAAACTAAGTACTTGTTTCAAGATAATTAATCAATAAATTTGCATTATGAAAACTTTTCTAAAAAAATTCAAAACTTATTTACCACTATTCAGACATTCCAATCCAAAAAACTGACTTATAACAATAATATCTAAATACAAAAGTTGTTTTCATTTAAGACTTGTGTTATGGGTGATACATGATATCGATCATAGGATTAATTTAAAGGAATATATGTAACATCCCTCCACTCACCTGTTTCCTTGGGAATATTTGGTGGGAATGTAAATAGTCATACATGACATCCCTAACATATCAAAGGCTATTTATAAATAGCAAGACTTTATAAATAATTAAGTGATGATTTTCCCTTTAAAGATAAAACCACCAAGATGATATAACCAATACAACCAAACCTCTATATGATGCCTGAGTACAGAAATACAAAACAATAAAAACCAAAACCAAAAGACCACATTATGGTACAAGAGGATTCCACATGACATAACCAAAGGAACCGTAGGATGACAAAACCCAAAGATACTAAAGACACCAACCAAAAACTCCCAATTAGATCCAAGATTCAAATCAACATGCTTAAGACAAGGTATAAATAAGCACCACTAATGAAATGGGATACCCTGCCTTTACCTAAATCTTGATATATTACATCTACAAATTCACCATAGTTCCCAAGATAGAGGTGGGTAGAAATCTCAATAGTATTTCCCCAATGACTTCCTACCTCACAAAACTAGGATAAAACTTGCTAGAAAATTTTATAAAACAGTTTGAGAAAAGAAATTGATTTATAACAAGACTATAAATGAGTTTTTTCCAAATGAAGCATCAAGAAGATATCACAAATAATTCAAGGGAAATATAAACAAAGACTTTATACCATTTCCCAATTTTGGATTTGGAATATAATTTTACATTTCCACACACATCCACAACACACACACAAACACAATCTTGGTGTTACCATTGATAGTGGAACATCACATCCATAATTTATCCCCTTGATGGTGGTACTTCATGATCCTTTTCCTTACCATTCAACTCAGGCACAAAAATTATTCCCAAATCATGTTTACCCATTTCAATAAAATTATTTCTTCCCTTTAAAAACAATTAAACATATACTTTACTTTCATCAAACCAACCTAAATTTTAAAATCACCATTATAAAATTATAAACAATGAGTTTTAAAAAAATCATCAAATTTTGGTGACTTCCAAAACAACATTTCATCTGAGATATGCCATCAAATCACAGCATGACTTACAAAAAAAATTAAGTAATTAATACTTAATTTTTTAATCAAGAGGATTTGAGAGTGAAGCCACCTACCACACAAAATTTTGCAGAAAGAAAATAATGACACAAAAACTATAGAAACATAACTTGAAACTCATAGATTAAATATTAAATATCATTCCATTCAACCAAAACAATGATATATAATCAACACTAATATCACAAATCATAGATCTATCCCTAATGGATCAGGTCTATGATTCCAAGACAAATAGAGAAGACTTGGATCCAAGATGAATGATGAAGAATAAGAACTTTCTAGAAAACCATGATCTCTAATTAGTTTCGAATTACCTAAACCATGCTCCCATATCAGAGGGAATCACCTATCAACACTTAGAAGGAATATGAATTTGAGTTTAGAGAGTATTAGGGGAAAATAAGGCATAAACAAGTAAACAATAATTAGATCCCTGATTTTCCTATCTGAAATTTCACAGTTCAAGGGTAGGGTGCACAGTTAGAAAAATCATGCACTAATTGTACATGTTCTACTGCCTCTTAAAACACCTCAGATATTTTCCTCACATGGTAGTGTGACAATTGTGTTATTCCCCTGTATCAATCATCACATGGTTTCTTCTAGGAATCCACACAGTTTGGAAAAACTATGTGCCAACTGTGAACCTACACAAAAAAACATATTTCCCTTGAATGGTTTCCTAGAGGTGATCTGGATTTTCTACTAACCATTCATAAAGTTTTCACCTCTTTATAAGTCTCCAATGTATGCCAAAAATCCTCTAAAACTCTTAATACCAAACCCAAATAATATATATTTTTTTAAAACATAAATAATGGGGAAAGCCTAAAATAAAAGGTAATGAATTCTCCCAATAGTTGGTCTTTATATCCCTATAAAGTAAAAAACTCACTTTTCCTTGGAATAATTTGGGACACTTCTCCAACATTTCCTTTTCACGATCCCATGTTTTTTTCCAGAATCTAGCTATGTTTCCATAAAACCTGCACTATACCTATTCTTTTCCGAGAAAATAATTTATCTTTCCTATATAAAATCTATAAGGGCCTAAGAACCAACATAGAATAAAAATATAGATTAATGTGATCCTATTGAATCACATGGTTTGGATTAGTTTGACACTTCTTTAATTGTGAAACATAAAACACATTATTTATAGAACTAAGCCTTAGTGGAAAATCCAACTATTATTCTACCTCACCAACCCATTCATGTATCTCAAAATGTCCTATGTATCAATGAAATAACTGTCCTTTATTAACATAATGACGATTCCCAATCCTTGTAGATATTCTCAATAATTCAGGATCTCTCACCTCAAATGACAATGGTCATCATTTAGGATCCACATATGATTTATAAAGACTCTTAACCCTCTCTAACCCTTTTCTAATTAACTAAATCTTTTTTGTTTTATCCTTCACAATTAGGGGTCCCACAAATTATGTCTCACCTATTTCAACCCAACAAGTGGATAATGAAAATGATGCCCATAAAATGATTCAAAAGGGGTTATATGTATTATGTCTTGATAACTATTGTTATAGGAGAAATCCACTTATGGTATGTGATCCTATAATGACCCACCAATATCCATTACACAAGGAAAAATAATATACTCAAATGATTGGATCATCCACTAATATTATCCACTAATTTATAGATGATAAGTCATACTGATAGTCAACTGAGTCCCAAGGTCTTGCTGTAAGGATTTCAAAAAATAATATGTAAACCTCATATCTATGTTCGATACTATTGAAACTGGTATAACATTATTGTTTACCACTTCTTAAATATATATTTTTGGAAAGTCTTCCAACATATTGGATTCAAAAATAAGGAAAAAATGGGAAGAATTTGTGAGCAGATCGACTATCACCCATATGGAATCATGTTTTTAAAATCCTCCTTGGTATTCTTATTACCAAACCCATGGGTATATTCTCCCACTTACACATGGGAATCGATAATGACTACAGCATACCCGATGGCTACTAGTTCTCTTCCTTAACCATATTAAAGATGATGAATCTAAAAAATAGACTCATCCACTTTTCTCTTCATACCATCATACCAAAATTTTCTCTCAGTTCCTTTTACATTATTTTTTCAGGATGAAAAACCCTTCTCAAATGGTGGTAAATATGAATGATCTCTTCTTTACAAGACAAAGTTATTACCAACTGTTCTCGATACCACAAAACTGATATTATAACAAAATTACATCCTAAAAGTTTCTCCCCACCCTTTACTTTTGACCAAATAGAAGCGCATTCAGAATTGGATGTCTTTTCACCATTAAACATTTCAACTAATTTATGAGAAAAAGAAACATAAAACAAAACCACCAAAATTCCTTGGTCTTCATAATCTAAGTTCATGTAGGAAATCACCAAAATTATATTCCATTGATCTAAATCCTCTATCTCCAACTAACTATATGAATTATTTCTTAATGAATCATCCATAGTATTTCCTTTACCCAATGTATACATTATTTCAAAGTCAAACATTTGAATATACTAAATACATATTATATTCATAGATTCAAATATATTTGTGAGAAATTTTGTTCCAAGATATTATGATCAATAAATATCTTAAATTTCAAACCAAAGGGGTAATGATTCTACGTTTTCAAAACATGGATAAAAGAAGTTAATCATAGATAATTTTTTTGGTAGTTCTTATAATGAAACTTTAGCAATTATGACCCATAAGAAACAACATGATCTCCCAAAAAGAGAACACATCCTAACCCATATCCCAAAGCATCACAACACAACACACATCTTTTTCTTGATTCATGAAATATCATAATTGGTGTTGATGTAAGGAAAACCTTATATTCTTTTAAATACTTCTTCCATTCATTGGTCCATTGAAATGGAACACTTTTTCTTTATCAAATATTTCATTATGAAAGCTAGTCATGAAAAATCATTAAAAAATGTCAATAATAAAAATATAGGCTAAGGAAACTATATATCTCAATGTAATTCTTTGGTGGTTTCCAAGAGATTACAACCACTATCTTTTATGAATCTATATAAAAACTTTTTTTATAGACAACAAGGAAAATAAATGCACCTATTTATCCATAAATCACACATTCATAACTTGTAATATAAATTGTGAACCTATAAGATACCCAACACTATCACCATGTGTTTCTCATGTTCAACCTTTCTCCAAGAATACACCATTATGTCTTCCAAAAAAACACAAAAAAAGAATCCATATAGCCTTGATCAATCTAATTAATCCATTCTATAAAAATTTAGAGAGAATTATTAAGGGTAAAAGGAATAACAATGAGCTCATAATGGATATATATAATTTTAAAAGTTGTCTTTAGAAAATCATCCTTTTGAACCCACAGTTGCTGATATTTTAAACATAAGGTAATTTTAAAGAACCATTGGGATTCTCTAAATTTTTCAAATAGAACATCAATGTGTGGAAGAGGATAAATATTATTTATCATGACTTGGTAATATTTCATTAATCCATACAATGACTAATAGTTCCAACAACCTTTTTCAAAAAGAGAACCGGTTCTTCCCACAATGACATGATCAGTCTATCAAACCCTTTACTTTATAACTCTTCAAACTATACTTCCAATTCCCAAAATTCTATTAGTGCCATCTGATAATATGTAAGTGAGATAGTACTGATCTATTTTAAAAGAACAATCATAAACTCCACTTATCTTGTGGGTGGAAACCCTGAGAAATTATCTAGAAAAACATTAGAAAACCGAACAATTTTTTTTGGGAAACTTCTATTCTTGATTTATTCCATAGAATTAATGGTCAAAGTTTCCAAATGATATGGGATTGTTCCAACCATTAGTTCAAAAAATAATTATTTACATTCCTTCACATTTTTATCTCCTCTAGATAGATGCTTAATTCAATCTATAATTGTAAAACTAATCCTTTATTAATAAGAGTTGATGTGGGATTTAATCATTTTCAACCAATCCATACCCAAGATTAGGTCATGGAAATCAATCTCAAGAATATAGAAATTCCAAAAAAATAATCCCATTAGATAGTTTTAGGACATTCTTTTCACAAAAAGTATTGATATTCTCTATGGCCAAGAGGAATTTGTGGTTTAAAAAAAGCATCATCTCAACATGTAAACTTATATTATCAACAATAGGAGAAGTAATAAATGGGTGGGTTGTGCTCATATCAAACAAGTACGAACTAATGGTAGAATTGAAAAAAATTATACCTTTCTCTATCGATGGTATAGATTGATCATCCCAAGTCATTTTCTCTACTCTATATTATTTCTTACTCATTTGACTTCATCTTTCCCACCGTATAGAGATTTCACTGGATGAGGATTCATGGTATTCCTTGAATCATCATAGATTTCTTATTTCTCCTGATGAGATTTATTCTGCTACACTCATCCCATTAAGGAATAAAATGCTTGAGAAGCATGATATGTGTCTTGAGTATTGAACCTCATAGATCAAAAAAAATAACACTGTAGATGTGACATATTATTGAAATTGTGACCTTCTCTTAGTAGTGATAAAAAATATGGGTTTATGTGTTAGAGAGAACAACATAAAAAACAATCAAGTTTACCCTTTGGTTTAGGAGAAATATTTATTAATCCTCTAATATGATTCTGATTCAAAATACCACCTTATAAATATGTGTCTCTATTTATCTTATTCACATCATTAGAGTTCCCAACTATTCCCACAAGTTTCTACATTCATCTTCCAATAGTATTACTTGAGATTTCCCTTTATATCACCATTATTCTATTGACCATCTGTGTATAATAAGTTATATAATGTACAAAAATCACTGAGTGAATCTTTTTCCTCAACCCTAATTCAAAAATATTTTCCTCCAAATATAGACTTGCAAAAACATTAGGTCTAAAAAATATGGAATACAAAAAATTCAATTTATACTCTATACCTGTGGGGTTATCCTACTTAAAACTAAAGAATTTTATGTTCTTTGAGTTTGTAAAGTATAAGGATAAATTATTTTTCAAAATCCTCTCATGTCATGCCTTGGTCTGATTTAGGTGGAAATGTTAAATCCATACTTTGGAAAGAAATATATTCTAGAATGTATGATTCCAAATTCATTTTAATCTCATCTTGTTTTCTAAGGAAATAAAATACTTAATTCATCATATTCAGCCACACCTATACTTTTCCATCTCTGAATCAACCTGAAAGATGGGTTGATTCTACATTTTGGAACGGAATTGAATGTTCTCCAAGCCTTGGTTCATCATTTTTATTCCCTCTTTCCTTAGCTTTAAAATCATAGAAAATGATTTTTTACAACTATTCGTTCAAACTACTAAAAAATAGGACTTTTACAGATCTAAAAATAGCCTTTATTTACATTATATAAGCACTGACTACCAGAGTGTGATTAAAATCTCTAGGCTTTTATCAGTGATAAAAAAGTGTTGATAAAGGGGTCCTTTAACAGCACTAAAAACACTACTAATGGGGTATTTAATATACTATTTTAAGAAGCATTGATAAAAGGAAACATTTATCAGTGATTTTATTTAGTGCTGATAAAGGGGAATACTTTAGTTTTCTATAATAGCATGCAGTAAAACCAGTTCAGTGTGTTGTAACATCACACTATAGCACCATAAACACCACCAGATATCAACAAAATCAGTTACCAAAACAAAATTTAAATGAAATAAAATTTACCACACAAATAAAATAAAAAACAATATTAAATACATTTCAAGCATTGGTTTATACAATTATAGATTTATAAAATATTACCTACATTGAAAAACATAATTGTCCCTTTTTCTTTTGATCCTGACCCCGACTCATGTTATTTCCAAAAAAAATCACCACTTCTTGAGAAACAGAAAGAATTTGTATAAGAAAAAATTCCTATGTTATTATTAATATAATGAAATATACTAATAGAAAGTGTCAATTATAAACTAAAATTTGGGTCATAATATGAATACTATGTATCAAATTGATTTGTAGTTGATTATTACACATCACACCATTTATTATTCATCTAAAAGTATTATCTCATTGAAAATTAATTAAATGAGTATAAGATAAAAATGATAAGGAGATAAATTATGTAATATCATATATAATGATGATAAGAAATCTATGTTTTTTTATCAGTTTCAGTGATGTGATGCGTGTTTTGAACTAAAATGGAACTTATATATTGAAACGACACACTTTGAATCATACCGATCACACCGGGTGTTGGATTTTTTAAGGCTAATTCCAACATGTCCCAAAGGACATAAGGATAATTTTCCTAAAGTATCAAAACAATCCCAAAATTTGTGCTTAGTTTTGAGTATGTTACTTATCTTTTTTACTAAAATGAAATTTTAAACTACCAACACACACTTTGAATCATACCTGTCACCTCATGTGTCTGTTTGATTTGATACCAATCCATACATGTCAAAAGTTATTATTTAAAATTTTTCCCTAAATTATCAAGGAAATATTAGTATGTTTTATTAATTTTCAATGAGTGACACTTTTTGAACTAAAATATCAATTTTAAAAAGATAACAAATCCTTAGAGTCAAATAGGTCACATCTTGTATCAAATTGAGTTGAGGATGATTCCTACATGTATCAAATGAATTATGGATCATTTTAATAAAGCATCAAAATAATATGAATGTCTTTTCTCAGCTTTGAGAAGGTAATTTTTCTTTTTCTAAAATTGGTGTCAATTTTAACTAAAAAGATTCACTTGGAGTTCTACAGATGTCACGATGCATCAGATTGAAGTAAAACTAATTCCAACATATCTAAAATGTCTTACAAATCATTTTACTACAGAATAAAAAAATCCAATTGTGTGTGATCAAATTTGAGTTTTTCACTTATCTTTTTTAGTAAAATGTAATTTTAAATAGTAAACACGAACTTTGACACATACTGGTCACATAGTTTGTTAGTTTGTTATGAGACTAATTCCTACAAGTCAAAAAATATTTATGGATAATTTTTCTAAATTATAATTAAAATTTTAGAATGTAAAATTATTTTTTAGGGAGTGGTAATTTATGAACTAAAGTGTCGATTTAAACTAATAACTGACACTTTGAGTCATATTGGTCACATCATGTATCAGAATTAGGTTCTTCTAATTCCTACATGTCAAAAATGAATTATAGATAAATTTACTAAAGTATCAAAACAATCTGAATGTGTTTTCTCAGTTTTGAGTATGTTAGTTTTCATTTTATCTAAAATTGATGTCAATTTTAAATTACAAGATGCACTATGAGTCATATTGGTCACAACGTTCTTCATAATCAGGTTCATAAAATTCATACACTTCTCAACAGACTTATAGGTCATTTTACTAATGTATCAATACATTCAGAATGTCTTTTATTTGTTTGGAGTATGTCACTTGTCTTTTTTTCTAAAACTTCATATTAAACTGAAAACACACACTTTGACTCATACCTATCACATTGTGTATCAGTTTGATTTGAGGCCAATTCCTCCACTTTAAAAATGATTTATGAATTTTTTCACCAAAATTATAATGGTAATCTGATCATGTTTTTTCATTTTTTTAGTCAGTGACACTTTTGGAACTACAATGTAAATTTTAAACTGATAACCAACACTATGATTCATATCAAGAAAATCATGTTTCGGATTGAGGTACAACTAATTCCTACAAATTAAAAATGAATTATGTATCATTTTCTTAAACTATAAAAACAATATGAATGTTTTTCCTCAATTATGAGTAGGTAATTTATATTTTTTTAGTAAAATTGATTTCAATTTAAAATAAATAGGTGCACTTGGAGACATATAGATCACAATGTGCATCAGATTGATGTTTGATTGGTTCCTACACATACCAAATGATATATGGATTTTTTACCTAAGGAATACAAATAATTCGTAAGTGATTTACAAGTTTGGGGTACATCACTTGTCTTTTTTACTAAAATTTCATTATAAACTAGAAACAAACACTTTGAGTCATACTGGTCACATCATGTATTGGTTTGACATGATACAAATTCCAACATTTCAAAAATTACTTATTATATATAGTCCTTAATTATTAATATAATCTGAGTGTGTTTTATCTATTTTCAGTCAGTGAATCTTTTTGAACAAAAATGTCAATTATAAAGTGATAATAGACACTTTCAGTCATACTGAGAATATCATGTATCATATTGAGGTGTTATCGATTCCTACACATCACAAATGACTTATGGATCATTGCCTTAAAGTATTAAAACAATTTGAATATGTTATATCATTTTTGAGTGTGTCTGGTGACTTTTTTAATAAAATTAATGTCAATTTTAATAAATAAAGAGTTATTTTATATACATGGATGGTAATTAGTCATTACTATGGGTGGAACCAATACATAAAAACTAAAATAATTAATACCTAAAAATAATTTTTAATAAATATTCAAATATATATAAAATTTAATAACCTCGATTCTCCTTTTTGGAACAAGTGATGTAAAAATCTACGGAATTATTACATTTAATATTAATGATATATCAAATATTTAAAAACATGTAAAAAATTTAATCCCAATTAAAAATAAATAAATAATATAAAAAATAATTTTTGGAAAATATTATAACTAATAATGATAAATGTTTTAAACATCTCAAAACTCTTAGTTGATAAATTGTATCAAGAATTATGTCTATACATATGGTAAACAATAATTCTTTTCAAGCTGATGAACAATAGGATTTATAATAAAATTTCATTTTCATGGACATGAATGATTATACAGTGATTTTTGGAATATAGTATAATATTTTAGTCATAATGAGATAAATAATAGTAATTATGGAAGATATAAAGTTTTAAAGTTAAATAAAAGATGACCCACTCTTACAAAAATAGTCTCAAAGTGTGAAAAATATTCATATGTAAAATTGGATGGTGAATTTTAACCATTAAATTAAATCAATTGAACATGTGACAAATTAAATGATTGTATAAAGTAATGTAAAAGTATTAAAAAAATAGATGAATGTGAAGAAAGAATTAGAAATGTATTATAAGAAAAAATAATCACTACAGGAAAAGGGATTTTTGCGACGGGTCCTATCGCAAATACCCGATGACGGTTAATAGCTTTTTGTGACATGACGTCGTCCCATCGCTAATACCTTGTAATGTTTAATAGGTACTTGCTATTTTAGAAATGGTGTGTCTATTAGGGTAAAATGTTTGCATTTAAAAGATGTTTTAAATAAATGTAATTGTTAAATAATTATCTATTTTTAGATTGATTAAATTAAAACATACATAGATTTTATTAGATGTTTGTTGATGAAAATAAAGTGATTTATAAATATTATTAATGATTGATTTATCATTTAAAAATGGATATATTTTTACAAAGATAAAGAAATCTAGTTGAACCATATTCTAATATGGGGTCGGTTAAAATTTGTTTTAATTGTGTTTCAAAGGGTAAATTGATTTGTCATATTGAAAAATTGATCATATTATAAAATGATACATTTAAATACTGACTTGAAAAGGGTGGGTTGAGATGTTTTTATGAAGAAAATATAAAATTAATAGATCATTTTTTTATTAGAATAGGGATATTGTTAATAATTTAAAAAATAAATTAGAGATTTAAAATGAAACAACCCTTGGGATTCCCCTACAGAGACTTCCTCTTGGATATGAGATATTTGGTGGATGTGGAAATATGATGCAACTAGCGATGATCCGGTAGTTAAGACATTGCATCAAAGATAAATCCTACACCATGGAAAATGAAACCAGGGATCCTTAATAGAACGTGCATGGCTAAATAAATCTATTAGCATCAATGTACTATAACTGAGATGGTAGTAGTTTCCAATGATTAGGTCATGCACAACCTACCTATAATCCCTCTTCTCCAACATGAACGCCTTCATCAGTCATTCGATATATGAAATAAAATCATCAAGGGTAGTATTAAACATGATATTGGTATGGAATTAGTCAATAAAACCCATTAATCGACTATAAAAAATCATTTCAAATGGGAAGAAGTATGAGTGAAAGTATAGATATCCAAAACCTGGAATTCATTAAATCCATTGATTCGTTTGAACCTTGAATCATTCAAGCCATAAATTTGAGCCATGAAATTGTTCGATCCTTGATATGAACATTGATTCAAGCTTCAACTCACCAAGGAGGACCGCCGATAGCAGGTGGCTTCGGTAAAAAGCATCAGATATCATGACGAGTGCGTGATGGGTAAGAGTTTTTTAAATAGATCAGGACACTTTTACCAACTCCTTTTTTATGGTGATAAAGATTCTTTTTATCAGCGCTAATTAATTTAGTGTAGATAAAGGATTTTTAATTATAATCCTAAATAAAAAAATTGTAAATATATTTATATAATTATATATAAATTTAATAAATATAAATACAAATACAAATATAAATATAGTAAAAATATTATTTATTTATGTGTACTTATTATAATTTTATAATTATTTAAATATATAATTATCTACTAATAATTATATAAATATTTTTTTTAAAAATATTATTTATTTAATAATATTTATTTATTTAATTATATATATATTTAATTATTTGATAAATATATATAAATATCAATATAGTAAATATAGTCATTGTTTAAATAAATTTTTTATATACTTTATAATTATTCAAATATATATAATTATTAATTTTTAATTATACGAATAATTTTTTAAAAAATAAAATTTATTTATTTATAATTATAACTATAAAAATGTTTAAATATAGAATATATATATATATATATATACAAATATATTTTTTATAAATATATTTTTTACATTATTAATGAATATTTAATTAAAAGTTCATGCATGTTATAAATAGCAGAAATTGAATAATTAAAAATGAATACACATTAAAAATATTGAAAAAATATATAAGTTTAATTAATAAAATATAAATTATTAAAAAATATGGATATATATTGAAATAAATAAAAAGTAATATTGGAAATATTAAAACATTGTGTGTGTATATATATATAATAAAAGAAATTGATGAAATTTCCCAAAAATATAAAACACATTAAAAATGAATTAATACCTAACTATAAAAAAATTAAAAAATAAATAAATAATATTTACCATGATTAAAGACATGATATATTAAATTTATCACATTATCATGAAATTATGAAATGAATATTAAAATTCGAATAAATTACATAAACATTAAGTGTATGTATTTCTATATAAGATTTCATTTATTATGAAAACATTTTTGTGTATGTGTGTTTTATTGAAAAATTCATTCATTATGTATATGTGAAATCAAAATAACACATGTTTGATCTATGTTAAATGGAAAAATTTAATGAAGTTCAATTATGTCCATTACTCGATGTGATCCTTCGGTATTTTTAATTCATATTAATTTTTAACTATAAGTAATTATTAACTAAATATATGACTATTTAATGTAAAGTATAAATATTTTCTATTATACAAATCAAATTTATACACAATAATATGTTTCTGTATATTTAATATATATTATTTATTAACATTATCAATAATTATTTAATTAATAAATTGTGTGACATTTTTTCTAATTTACTTATGTTTAATTTTTATTTGTTTAATTTTCATTTTATATATATAAAAATATTTAATATATAATATTTATTAATATTTATAATTTATATATAGTATAATGAATTTATTCATTTTTGTCAATAATTATTTATTTAATAAATTTTTATATATTTCATTAGTAAACTATTTTTTATTTTTTATTTATTTCATTATTTAATTTTATTTGGACCTTTATTAGTGATAAAAAGTGCTGATAAAGGATTCATTTAGAAGTGGAAATAATTAAGCACGGAAAAAGGGTACTCTTTATCATCGCTTGTTTTAGCACTCATAAAGGTCAGTGCCATTAAAGAAAAAAAATTGTACTGTTCACCTATCACTTAAGTGGGACCACATTCTTAATACCCTCTTCCACTTGGTTCCTATGATGCCTACCTATATTTAATCTCTATAACCAAAAAAACATAATTTGGCCTCACCTTATAGAAATTAAAGTCATAGAAATTTCAATTTTACTACATTACACATATCACAATATAGCTTTCTATAATTCAAAAATATCATACTGCAAACATTTTTTGAAAATTGCACCATGATTTTGGAAAATCAAACCATTTTCAACTCTTTTCAAAAATTGACAATTATTTAACACATCATAAACCAGTTAATAAAAACGACTTATTAAATCCTATTGGGAATTTTTTATTATCAATGAATGGAATGAAACTACCATCGATTAAACCCATGACGATGAGGTAAAAACTCATAGAAGGTTCTTAAAACCCAGATGTACCCAAACTCCTTAGTAACTTGATGTTCAACATAAATAGGTTAGATATTCCTTTTTATGATCTACATTTCATGTTCTGAAAATACAACTCCTCACAAACAACCAAAATCAATGATTAAACAACTGATACCACTTCTAACTCCATAATTAAACACAACTGATATCAAAGGATAAAACAAACTAATAACATTTGTAACATTTATCCCATCACTCATTAGCTTGGGAAGAGGTCGTGGGTGTGTTACCAGCCTTAGGTGGAATCCCCAAGACACTAATAGAAAGAAATAAATTAAAAGGCCTCATATAAAATTAGTGGATGGTTTTCCTTTTAAATATATATCCACCAAGATGAGATAACCATAAACAAACAAACCTCTATATGGTGCATGAGTATAGAAATAAAAATCAATATAAAACCAAAACCAAAAGCCAATATCAGAGTTCAAGTGGAAATAACATGACATAACCAAAGGGTCATGGATAGAAAAACTCAAAGTCACCAAATACACCAACCATGAACTCCTAATATACTTAAATCTCCAAATCCCCAAGCCCAACCCAACGTAATAAGAAGAATTACTAATGAACTAGGATGTCATTCCTTTAGTTGTGTCTTGATATATTACACCTTCAAATTCAACATACTTCTTAAGTAGGGGGTCAGTATAAAACTCAGTAGGATTACCCAAATGACTTCCCAACTCATTCCCCTAGGATATATATTTTTAGCACATTTTATAAAACATTTTAAGTAGTCAAAATAGTTTTTAACAAAGGTGTAAATCATATTTTCTAATGTAGGCATAAAAAATCTATCATAAAAAATTTTCAAGGAAAACATATTAAAATCCTTAAACCATTTCTTAATTATTGATTTATTAAATAATTTTCCATATCCCCAAACATCCACACCACACACACAAACATGATTTTTTGTTACCATTAACAACGGAAATTTACATATATACCTTATGCCTTTGATGGTGGAATTAATCAAACCTTATCCATCTCATTCAACTCATTCCCAATTGTTATGCTCAAATCATGTCAACCCATTTCAATAAATTCATTTCTTTCCTTTAAAGTCATTTCCATAAATACTTTACTTGTGTAAAACAATCCCTAATTTTAAAATGACAATTTTAAATTTATAAAAAAGGTGTTTTCCAAAATGTTTAAAAATTCCCATGATTTCCAAAACCAAATTTAAAAAAAAATCATCTAATAAAACCATTATTTTCAAAACAATTTAATGAAATTTAATCAATTGGAATTCAATACTTCAACTTATAATCAATATGAGTCAATAAGGAATACACCAACCTATCAAACATTATCAAAAACAAAGAACGGAACATCAATATAAAAAACCCAGCTCGAAAATCCCATATCCATCCTTCAATCTCATTCCATTAAACCAAAACAGTAATTTTATATTGAATAGTCAGTTCACAAGGTAAATAAAACCATGTACTAATCATTCATGGGCTAATACAGCAAGAAACACCTCACATGGTTGGCTTGCATAGTTATATAGATCATGATTTGACCATGCTATTCTCCACTATCTAGAATTCCAAAACATCTCATTTTAATCATCATGGGTTGCCCAAACCTTACACCAACTCTGTGCCTTCTCAGTAACCCATGTTCCCCTTTTGAAGTTCCCTGGAGGTTTTTCATGGTTTCTAATAACCATTCTCTATTTTCACACCTCTGAAAAAGTCTCCACATCATGAAAAAACTCCTATAAATCTCTAGAACATAACCCAATCATTATATACACTTAAAATACATAAATAAAGTTCCATGTACCTCCAAACATGGGTGATAAACTATAAATTATAAAATCTATTTGTGTTATAGGGTTTAGCCAATTTTTTTATGTTTTGGGTGTGTAGATAAGTGTTCTTGTTTTTATTACATTCTAACATTATATGTGTGAAAATATGTTACCCACCAACCCTGTATTTTTTCTAGATCATGCATTTTTCAACATTCATTTGGGTGTTTTTATGTGATATTTTTTCTCTATAGTGTTTATAGGCATCAAATAATTTTTTTTCCATCACATTATGGTGGATAGTACGATATTACTCAATTGTATCTACCATATTAGGATAGATGTGTGAGTTTACAACCAATAAAAGGTGGTGTGAGAGAAGAAAAACTAAGAGATGATTATCACGCTCAGGGAGACCAATCCTACCAGGGAAGAGGTGGTGTTAAACATTAGAGATATCATAGAAGAGGAGTTAGATATGGAATGATTTTTGAAATATAGTTACTCCCTTACCCCAATAGGGATTGTTGGTCCTCTGTGGTACTATCTCCCTTTTTATGAATTTTATTTATATGTTTATAGATATTTATGTTTCTTGTTATTTTACGTCTCTTTTAATAGTTAATATACTGTAAAGACCCAGAATTTAATCAATGAAATTTACCATATAATAATTCATCATGTAGAGAACCTAGTAAAAATATTATCCTCAAAAATAACAATGGTAATTTATTCATAAATCAACCCAATAATTACAAGAAGACAAATAATATAAAATTATATAATAAGAATAATAAAATTAGGATATTCTCAATACCATAGAATGGAAACACTCAAAAAAACTATATAAATAAAACATAGTGAAAACAATAAAATATTCATGAAAGTGAAAATAAAATTTATGTATATTACAAGTTAGAATATGGTATATTTATTTCACAGTTTAATTAAACAAATGTTTTGACAGTAATAAATTAATTGTTGGTATTTTTCTGAAATGCGCTGTTTTATTTACAATTTTATAATTGAGAAAATGATTTAAAAGATAATTTAATTTCATAAAATAAATTCATAAATTAATATTTTATTGTATTATAATTATAATATAATTTTACAAGACATTAATTAATTTAAGAAAGTGTCATAAAAGTAGTTATAATATTAAAATTGGTATTTTTCAAATAAATAATGATTTTAATTAAATATTAAATTTCAGATTTTTAGAAATTTATTTTCATAAAATTGAGACATTTTTTTAATCTAAAAATTGAAAATATGGGTGTTTTAATTTTTTGGATTTTTTAAATAGATGAATTTCTAATGAATTGTGAAATACGGTAATTTACTATATTTGACAAATACATAAATTTTTGAGTCATGGATGAATTATGGATGAGGTAAAAATATATTGGTTCAAACTCTCCAAAACTATTTACTATATTTAGTTATTTAAATAAAAACTATTTATAGTATTGATCCAAACTAATAAACTAATGAATAAAATAACCCAAAACACCCCTCTCCTCCCCTTATAAATACCACACCTCACAACCTCTTCAACAAACACCTTATAAGATTTAAATATTACTAATATTATACCTAATTACTCTCCAATAACTCTTCCACATTTCCTACTTCTGTTGGTCCCACCAAAATACCAACAACAAGTCCCTTATGAATGTTCTCCATAAGACATTATTCAATAGGTAAAATCCTCCTTTATCTTTTAATTTCTTTTCATTTCTTATTATCCTCACATCTCCCCTATAAAAACCATCATGATAACTCCATTATCATATATATGATGCAATTTTATTTTCTTAATGTAATATCCATCAACAATACTCTTATCTTATTCTTTTATTCAAAAAATGAAAACAGTATTCGTGATGTGTCGATTCACCACCTTCAAGGATGATGAGTTTTTAATTTTCATTATCACCTTCATGGCTGTAAATAAAAATTTTTAACTATTAAAAACGATTTTAAAATGTATATTACAACTTGTTTCATACTATGGAACTAATATATATACATACTTTATAATAATATAACAAAACTGTTTTGTGATGATAAAAAACCATCAAAATAAACTCTATGATTATCATTAATGATTTATCTAATGAATCAAGTTCATATATAAATACAAAATGATATATGGGACCATTTTAATTTATTTATGTAAATTGATTCCATATCATTTATCTTTCGTAGTATTTCTTCCATTTGAAAAGAACTTCAATAATTTTTCACAAGTGAACTGGCCATGAAACCATGAAATGACCACTCCCAAAACAAAAAATTAAACACTATAACCCATCAATATATATATAAATAAAATTATTAAAATTGTAATAAATAAAATATATGGTGAATAGGTTCTTAATTAAATTATTATTTAATCTAATTTGATTATCTTAGGTATTATGTTTAGGTGAAGAACACATTCGTATAGAAGGTAAGGGATCTCTCTGATCCAACTTTTTTCATTTAGGTTACACATTCACTTAATTTATACTAATTTATTTATTCTTTATCCTTATTTAATTATTTTAAATTCTAGGAATATGTTCCAAAATTATGCATCTAGATCAATTCATCCTTCTATTATGGGAATTTTTTCCAAAAGGTTACCTTATCAATTCATCCTGATAAGAAATCCAAAATAAAGGGAACATCTTCATCTGTTATCAATTTTAAGAACAATATTTTTTCATTTCTATTTTTATACAAAAATTTAAATATTTTTATTATTTAAATAAACATTAATATTTACCCTTAAATGCACTAAAGTGTCTTATTTCTATAGTTTTTTAAACACTGTTTTTACATTTTTTCACATCAATTAGACATAATTTATCATTATATATACCAATTTTCCCTTATTAATGTCAAATTAGGATTTAAATCTATTCTTTCTTGTGCGCCACTATAGTATTCTATTTGGTTATGCCTTATAACATGATTGTGATACCCATTTATTTCTATAGGTAACCTTTATGTTTATTCCTTATGTTTGATTTTCTTGTTGCACACATATGCGTGAACAAGTTATGATGGTTGTGCGAAAATAGATCTCAAATAAATTTGTTAATTTTTAGTCTCATGAGATTTAATGTATGGGATTATAGAGAAAACCTAATCCATTATGGTAATTTTTCCACCATGTGATATAGTCTTATCAGTTATCCTAGACTCATGTTTATGTCATGTTACATTTTGCTATAACATTCCTATGTTTCTATGATCACACTATTCCATGTTCTTTATATTATGCTTTTATATGTTTATTCATGTCACATGCCTTTTATATCATCTTGTTATACCTTCTAACTCACAGGATATGATTTATTCTCATTTTTATTCCCTTTTTGGGATTTTTAGCTCATCACTTTTCCAAAATTATTCCCTAGGTCATCCTATGTAGATACAATATCTCAAAGTAAGTTAGGATCTCATTATGATGATTTAATGAAATAAGTTTTTTTGGTTTCATGATTTCTAATTATGTGACCAGTCTTCCAAATACAATATACTTTATAGTCCTTAGTTTGTATATGATTCTTAATTATTCTTAAATTCATGTAATAATATGTGTAAAATACTAGGGTTAATATATATAAATATATATATTACATCTCAAGGTATGAAATTTTTTTGGACCCTTAGTTTTATATTTAAAATATATTAGATATACTATATGTATTCCTACATAGATTGTTATTAGAATTTGATGGTTTTCACTGACCTAGAAGGAGAGTTTATAAGGTTAGTAAATAAATAACCAACATGTGAGGATAATCAGATATTGGTTGTAAAATTTCATAATTTCTATAATTGAGGTTTGAATTGAGGATTTTCTAAGATTATTATATGTCTTTGGGTTTTTTCATATTAGGTTGTGAAATTAACTCATCTTCTTGATATTGAGTATAGTGTAGAATTTTATTTGGGTATATTTAATATTTCTATGTTACTATATAAAATAGATCCTATAGAGTGGGTTAAAGTTAATGATTTTATATATTAGAGTTTTATTCTTACTAATGGGTTTTATGGGGGATTTCTAATTTCTTTTTTCTACAATCCAAGTTAAATATTGAAATTTTGTATTGATTATCAATGTTTAAATCAAGTAATAGTAAATAATAAATATCTATTAATGAGTATTTATCACTTGTTTTGTTAATTTCATAGATCTAGTAGGTTTTAAAATAAATACTTAACATCAATATATCCCTATATGAGAGTGAAAAAGGGAGATATTTCAATGATAGGATTATATTGTCGATATCGTTATTTAGATTTTATAATAAAAATATTAGTGTATTATATGATACTAAGACATGTATAAGGATAATGAATTTTATATTCTATCTATACCATTATTATTTTATAGTGTTATTCATTGAAATTATTTGTGTCTATTTGATATGAAAATAATAACACGCAGAGAATCTTAGGATGATTTTGGGAAATCATTGTCGACATCATTTGTATGATAAGATGCCAATGTGTAATTTTTAGTTGAAATAAGTTATTTTATTTACCATTTTGTTTCTAATGAGGTAATATATATGTATCCTCAAAAATTATGTAGATACTTATTCAGAGGTACCTAAAAAGTTCAAATGTGCATAAGTTTCTTCATTTTCCATGTTATTATAGAAGATCATTGTCACATTTTCTTATATTGAAACTCCTTAGAACTCTTTATCCCTGAAGCATTATGTTTTTATATAAATTGGGAAAATTAATGATTTTTTTTAATACCTAATGGAGAAATTATTAGTTCCCATATTATTAAATTTTCTAAGGATGGAGTTAAATTTTATTTTAATTTTGATGCTTCTCTTTTATTATTAGGTTCTGTATTTATGCATGAAAGAGAAGTTATTTCATATGGGTTCAGTTAGTTATGACCTCATAAATTTTGTTAGAATACTCATGAGATATTTAAACCTATATTAGTAAATATTGGTGGAGTTACTTGAGGATTATTATTTTATTATCACTTTTACTCTGATGAAAGCTAATGTGGTTTCTATTGAAATGATTATGAAAATATATGGTGTTGCTACTTGGGAAGAATTTCGAAAATGTTATATCATAGATTAAATTACCACATTTAATTTAGAAAATAGGCAGTTAGTGGTGAGGGATGTTTATATCAAATTACTATGCACTCTCTATTGGTACGATGGGTAAGAAATTATAAACCAGGGGACCAATTGGTCAATTAATTGGAATAATAAATAGTAATTTAGGATTCTATCGATGGATGGATGGGGGATGACAGGCCATGGGTGTCATTACATAGGATTATATTGATTTTAAATTTAAAAATTGTCTTGAAATTATTCCCATTTCACCTACACTAGAATCTATTTTCATGTTTATATATCCCTTGTCAATAGAATTTAGCGCAAGCCCTTGATTTCTAGGGAGACCTTCAAGAGAAAGTTAAAGCTCAATACATGATTATTACCTACTCCTTGACCTTTT
Organism: Viscum album; assembly: GCA_963277665.1. Classification (NCBI taxonomy): domain Eukaryota; kingdom Viridiplantae; phylum Streptophyta; class Magnoliopsida; order Santalales; family Viscaceae; genus Viscum; species Viscum album. Next base: position 1,287,277,362 of record OY728141.1, read on the forward strand.
ATTTTTATGTCCCCCCTAGAAACCTAACATACCCATTACAACATGATGAAATCAATATTATTTATACACTTATTTGTTTTCATGTTTATGGAAGAAACAATATTTCCATTTTCCACTTTCTGTTTGAAAAATGAAAACATCATTCATGTGTAAATGCGGACTACCACTTCTACAAATTCAAATGTGTCATTATTTTTCATAACCTTATACGTATAGTTCAAAAGGTATATTTAATGCATGAATGTGTTATTTATGACATTATTAAGATTTCAAAAAAAAATATTTCTTACCTTCCTCTCATTCTATGAAAAATGATGATGTCTTCTGTGTATACGTAGGGACTACCGCCTCCATGAAATGATGTTATTTGTTTGCCATAACATTATTAATATTCTAGAAGTGTTATAATCTTATTTTTTTTTATTAAAATAATATATTTCAATCATTAAAATTTACGAAAACAAGCTTATTATAAATTTTTCCTTTACTTATAATAAATAAAACCATCATGGGATGAACATAAAACTTTACAAAAAAACATGAAACATATATTCTAGTATCTTTAATATTTTATTAAATTATAAATTCTTTTATAATAATAAGGATAAAATAGAAATTATAGGCCATGCGTAAAAGGAAAAAAATACAACATGTGACAGATAAAATAATTGATAACCAACTAATGAATGCATAATAAATAATAATAACAAAACAGTAAAAAGGGTTATAAATATAAATAAGGTACTAAAATAGTATATTGATATGATATGTCTATTATACAATATTTAAAAGTGATTTATTTTAAGATAATAAATTAAGGATGGGTTTATTGATCATAATTCTGACTATTTGAGACATGTTATATCTTCTGTCCTGTCACGCCCCGACCCGACAATAGTTTTTTATTTTAATTATTTTATTAAACCTTTGAATTATTTTATTTTTTGTTTGAGTGGGTTGATTCATGGTTTTAATTTGTTTTATTTTTATTTGGAAATTGGTGTTTTGGGCTTCACAACATCTTGCATGCTGGTAGAGCATGGTTTAGGAACTGTGCGACTTTACCTTAGTAACCGAGCAGTCTCCATGTTTTTTAAAATAATTAAAATTAAATGAAAAATAAAATTTAATTATGAATTTTTTATTAATAATAATGATAATATTATTTAGGAATATTATAATTATTATTATCATTGTTATTAAATTATTATTATTATATCATCATTATTGTTATTATTGTTATTATTATAAAATTATTAGTTTTATTATTATTTGGATTGTTTTTATATTTTGTTAGGTTTTTATTTTCTCTTATTTCTTTTTTTCTCTTCTTTCCTTTCTTCCCTCTTCCTATCCTCTCTTTTATCGAGGCTACCCCCTTACCCCTCCATCCTGTCAAGCTACCACCTCCTAGTCGCACCCTCTACCAGCAAGTTACTCTGGTGCCCTGCTCTACTCACACTGCCCCAGCCTCTCTTTTTCACCCTTTCCTAACCTTCCCCCCGGCCGAACACCTCTCATGAAACCCCTATTATGGTGCGACCTCCTCCCCCTGGTCTCCCTCCTTTCATCTTTATTTCACCCAGTTTTTGGCGATTCATGACCAAAGATTAAAGGTAATGGTTTCTCCACCATCCCCTCTACTTTTCCGGTGATATTTAGGTCTCTCACTTCCATGATTTATAATCAGCTGAAAACCTAGCTTAGGGATTGATCTAATTTTCATCTATTCTATTTTAGGGTATGTAAGGGACCTCTCAAAACTTGTTATCCTATGTCCTAGAAATTTTCACTAAAGGAGAGGCAGTTTAGGATGATTCGCTTCATTTCTGCCATCGGAGGTATAGAATTTTATGCCATTGATTATTTTCATACCCTTTATTTGAGAGTATTCAGATGTTTATGGTTTTTTAATAATTTATTTGAGGTTTTCTGAACTTTTCTATTGAGTTTTTATGGTTCCAGGTAATTGTTGTGTAGTGCGTTGGACTATTCTGAGTGGTTTCGAGTCACCAGGTCTATGGAGACTTTCCTACATGGGAATAGGTAAATGTATATATATATATATATATATCTGTGTGTGTGTGTGTGATTGTATATGTGTGTGAGTCCCCCCCATTACATGTATTGTCACCCATGACAGTGAATATACATGTGTGGGGCTAGGTGTGCCCATGTATATATAAGAAAATGCGTACATAGTTGAGTGTAGACTATTATATGAATATAAGCATATATGTAAGGATAACCTAGAATATATTAGTGGCCATGCATGTGTGTGAATAGGGGATAGGTGTAATTATATGTATGTGAAGGTGCATATTCTTAGTTGGGGAGAAACACCTTTTAGTTAGAAAGCACCAAAGGGCCGAATGTTCAATTTGGATTCACCCTTAAGTAGGGCCCATATTCCTTTGCCTTTAATTTGAATCCCATTATTTATTTTTTTAAATGTTTTTTATTTATGGAATATACAAAAGCTATGAAATCTCAATGTGATTTCTAGAAATAATTATTCCATTTTTTTAAAATGAAATTTATTTCTAACACCCATTTGGTCTTAAGAGACATTTTTTTTAAAAGTGGTTTCCTAGATGGTTTTTAGTTGTTAATAAATATTTAAATATTCCTTTGGACTTTCTTATGGTTTAGTTACAAAATTTTAATGACATGTTTTGGTGTGAACTTGCCGTTAAATGGTGGTTTTACTTTCATAGAATAATTCTATCATTATAAGAATGTGTCAAAGATTGTTTTTAAATGTGTAGTACATTGGTTGTTCAATTGATATTTTAAATTATTTTGGAACTTAAAAGTGTTTAGTGATTATGTGTTCTAAAATAAAAATCATTCCTTGTAAATAATTAAGATTTTTGGAACTTTAATAATGATTTGTATCAAAAGAAAACCCCTCTTGAGGCATACCCCTTATTTTAGAAAATGATGTTTTTGAATGTATGAATGGGGATACGTTCTAAGTAAAGAGACTTATGCATTTTTTGTGTGACAGAAAAAGGGGGATGTACTCAAGGAGGGAGATCAGTGGAAAGAGGGTGAGTGTTGTTTGGATTAAAGAGAATGACGTACTCATGTGTGTTAGTGTGATGAAAACACACCCCGACGTATAATATGGGAAGCCTAGGGTATCTATGTTGGTGGACTAGGAAAAGTACGCTAGATGATTTGGAAGTGATTAGTCCCAGTTTCATCTAGATGGATTAACATTAAACCACAAACTAAATTCTTATGAATGATGATTGGAGACCAATGGGGTTACGGGGGTGTCCCCTACTAGTGGATTGGGCATGATAATCCAAGGTTTCATGGTTTTTATAGCACATTTCACTGAGGTATGAGGTTACTAGGGTCCCAATTATGCTAGATACCTATAGGGATTGACCATGAGGCTCGCTTATGACATGGTGTTTGTGAGATGATTTACATTTTATTTGCATCAATCTTGTTTCCCCCTTTGTAAAAAATACTTGTTTTTAATTTAAACTATTTGTCTTTATTTTTAAAATGACTATGCATGCTTATAAACTATTTTGGAAGTGTGATAAAAAGGGAATGGGTTTTCATGTAAATGGACAGCCTAAATTTGTAAATATTGTAAATATTATTTTTATGTGGTTATATTTTCAAACTTGAGTGATTTGGGTTTCTTACAAATGGGAAGAGAATATGGTATTATTTATCCTTCACATTACTACTAATCATCTCGGTTCTCACACCTAGTTTTTTCAGTTTCACGATCCTCTAGTTTGGGTCTCTCATGGATAGAGTGTGGTTTTTTGTCTCGGGGTAACCCATAAGGTCACTTGACATATATTTCACAATATAGTTTATTTTTATTTCCTTTTCAAGTTTTTACAGTATATTTTATTTCATTTATCTGTCTTTTCTAGGCTAAATCATTCCTAGCTTCTTTATTTGGATGCACAATAAGGGTTTCCAACCCCTGGGGATAAGAAATAGCCTTTAGGCCTTGTCAGGGGCCGACTCGGGTGACCAGCTCAGGGTTGACCTGGGTTGGTTTGTAAAAAATTGGTATTAGATCAGGCTTAGCCCATTTCCTTTGGGGATTTCTAATAGTTTGGAGTTAATATTGTTAGAATATAAGTGGTCAATTTCAGGTAGGTGCTTGATCACCACCTATTTGGAATAACACTTGAATTTATAGAGTGTTCTATAATGGTCTTGTCTTGAAGTTTGAACAAGGTTCTTAGTTGTCTTCAAAGTCATTAAGCTTATTTAGGTGTTTCTAGTTAGTTTTTATACTCATTGGTCATTTCAAAGAGTTCATTCTTGATTTTCATGACATGGAAAACCATACGTTGACCATGTAATTGTCTATGATGACCTCCTATGTGCTCACTAGGTTGGTGCATGGCCTGCCAAACCATGTGACCAAGCTATGTGTAGCATTTTTTTATTTGAGAATTTTTAATCTTGATTCATTGATTAAATTTATTCCTTAGGGATGTTCTTGGTGTTATTTTTAGTTGGTTTTAGGTTGTTTTTATCGGGTAGAAAAGTTGATGATTGGTTTATTGAAAATGGATTTTTAAAATTGAAATATTGGTTTCTATAAAAAATAAATGAGTTATTTTAAAACTGGATGTTCTTTCGGGAACTATTTAGGGATATTTAAAATATTTTATAAAGTGTAAATCAGAAATTAATCTAGAAAATGATTTTGGGTTTTGAAATTTTTAGAAGTGTGAAACTTATGTTTCTGGGAAATGAGAATTTGTACAGATTTGATTGACCTTTGGTATTTCTATGTAAGATCTTGTAATTTTATGGTGGATGTAAAGTTATTATGTGTGGATGGGTTCATTATTTGGCATGGGAATGTATATACATGTAAGGTTTCATAGAATATTAATGATGGATGCTTGGTTTCTGAAGCTTCTTTTTTTTGAAAGAATTATGTAATGTTTGGGTGTGTTGGAATGATTTTTGTCCAAAATGATTTAAAAAAAATGGGAAATGGTTTCAATTCAGAATGTAAGTGGTAATGATATAAGGTTTATCTTGGTTTTATTGTGTGATTCTTGGTTTTTGAATTGGTGTTTTTGGGTTGAAATGATGTTCTATTTGAGTTTTTATTTATGATTGGATGTGGTGGATTGTTTTTATATGAACTTTGAGTTGGTTTATTTCTTCTAATTTAGAGTATGCTCTCCAGAAAGTTCCAATGGACTTAGAATAATCTTGTTCATATAATGGTTTTTCTTTCCAAAAAGAGTGTTGGGGTAGAGACCTCTCTGTATGGTTTTTTTGTCTTTATAGAGGTCAAGGTTTGATAGTGGTTGTGGTGAACCTTAAGGAAGTTGCATGTGTATTCGGGTATTTGGGAAATCTAGATGTATTGGGGTACTTAACAGCTCTAGTTCTGAAAAAGTACCCTATTTGGAATACTAAAGGGTACTTTCCCTTTTCTTTTTCTAATTTGATTCATAGCTGACAGACTGTGATAGAAGTCATTTTAGTTTCTTGAGGTGCTCGTGAAAGGTTCCCTATCCGGTGTAGAGTGTGAACTAAAAGAACCTTTTCTAGGAGTGTATTCCTCGTCACTCCTCTTATCTCGATCTAATACCCTCATGCTCATTGCTTCTAATGTTTTCAGTTTGACACTCTAAACCACTTTCTACATAATCCTTTGAAGTCCTGTTGAGGGTGTGGTTGTGGAAAAAAAATTTAAGTAGTGTTTTCAAGGGATGAAGCCTTGATTGAAGGTTTTCAGTTCCCTACTATGGTGCATCAGATGTTTCAAGACATCATGACTCCATCCATAGGTCCTGAAGTGAATATTTTCACACTTTCAGGCATTCGATCGGTATGGGAGAATGTGAATCCATCCCCTTGTCTCTAATGTTGAAGAGGGTGCTAGTTGAATTTTTGTTTCCAATGGTTGTTTGTTTTCGGACCTTTTTCTTTTAAGGTCTCAATGGACCCTTTCCTGAAGTTTCTGTGGCAATGTCTTGGGATAATAACTATTGAGTGGTTATTGTTCCTTTTAATGTTTTTGGGTTTTGGTTGTATCCCATTGAATGTACTTGTATCCTAAGGGAGTGATGAGTCCGAAATTAGTGTTCATTTCAGGTTCCTTCTATTGGTACCCCCCTCTCTTGTAATGGGAATTAGTCTGTGATCATGGGTTGATGATGGAAGGTTTCACCCATGCATTTTATCTTTTTCTTAAAATGGTATGGAGACCTATCACTTGTCTCATAGGTTTTAGGATTCTGGTTTGGATGGGTTAGGTTTTTTGAGTGGTTTCGATTTGGAAGGGTCGATGTTGGCTCGAATCCTAATATGGTTGGGAGATCATCATGAAATTAACCTAAGGGGAACTTGGTCTTCAAAGAGATCTGGATGGGGAAATCCTTTGTTCATGTTCCACCCATCCTTGAATGTTATAATTATTTTTTTGGGTAATGGGCCATCGGAAGAATATTGGTGGATGTTCCACCATGATTTGGTAATTTCAATATTAGGGGTCTGGGTGTTTCGTGTTGTGGTTTTGTTTATAGATGAGGATTACTCCCTATCAGTCCTCTCATTTAAGTGGTTTGAGTCTCTTGTTGACTGTTCATTTGGTTATCAGGTTAGTTCTTGTATTTCAGACCATAAATGATCAAGGAACTATTTTTTGAATCATTACATTGTGATCTGTGATCTGACCAACCGAGTCATTTAGGACTTTCTGTGTCTAGAAAGATTCATGGTGGGGAGAATTCTCATGCCCCAACCCAAAACTACTCTTTTATTTAAATTATTTCACTCATCCATGGACTTATTTTATTTTTTCCTTGAGCGGGTTGAGTCCAAATTTTAATTTTTGAGTTTTTATTTGGTAATGGGTGTTTTGGGATTAGCATCATCTCGTGAATTGGAAGAGCATGGTTTGGGAATTGTGCTGCTTCGCCCAGAGAATCGAGAAGTCTTCCTATGTTTTAAAATAAATAAAATTTAATTAATAATTGCTTAATAATAATAATTATAATATTATATAAGAATATTATTATTTTTATTATTATTATAATTATTATTATTAAATTAATAATATTATTATCATCACCATTATTATTATTATAGTTATTATTATAAAATTATAATTATTATTATTATTAGGACTATATTTAGGTTTCATTAGGTTTTTATTTTATTTTCTTTTTTTGTATCATCTTTCCTTTCTTTCTGTTTCCTCTCCACTGTTGCATCGATCCCTACCCCCTACCCCTCCATCCAATCATGCCTCCACCTCCTAGCTGTACCCCCTACTGGCGAGTCGCTCTAGTGCCCTGTTCCCCTCACACCTCCCCAACCAATGTTCCTCACCCTCATGCGACCCCCCACCATGGACAAACACCTATAGAAAGACCCCTCCTACGACGCAAGTCCTCCTCCCAGGCTCCCTCTTTTTTAATTGATTTCACTAGGTTCTTGTTGATTCTTGTCCTAAGCTTCGAGGTAAGGGTTTCTCCTCCCTCCCCTCTCATTTTTTGGTGATTTTGAGGTCAACCACTACCAGAATTATACTCGGCTAAAACCCTAGCTTAGGGTATGATCTGATTTTCAGCATTCTTCTATTTTAGGGAAGACATCTCAGGACTTGTTGGAATGTGTTCCAGGAACAACCACTGAAGTCAAGGTAGATTAAGATTATTCTCTCCACCACCGCCATCTGAGGTATAGAATTTTATCTGTCTTTTTGGTTTATCCCCCTTTATTTGAGATTAATCAGGTGTTTATGGGTTCTTAAGAATTTATTTGAGGTGTGTTGAACTTTTTTTCTGAGTTTTTATGGTTCCTAGTAATTGTTGTGCAGTGTGTTGGACTGTTTCAAGTGGTTGTTAGTCACTGGTTCTAAGAAGACTTCATTGTATGTGCATAGGTAAGTATGCATATATATGTGGGTTCTACTATCACATGTATAATCGTCCATGTTAGTGAATATACATGTATATGGCTAGTTGTGCCCATGTATATATATGAAAATGCAGAAATAGGTGAGTGGAAACTATTATATGCATATAATCATATTTGAAAGGATCCCTTTGCACAAGTTTATAGCCAAGAAGATTAGTGCAGAGGGGCTAGGTGTTCTTAAATTTATGTGAAGGTGCGTATGATTAATGGGGGAACAAAATCTTTTAGTTACAAAGCTCCAAGGGATGAATTTTTATTTTGGTTCCACCATAAGTTAGGTCCCATATTCCAATGCCTTTAATTTTAATCCCATTATTTCTTGTTGGTTTTAAAAACTTGTTTTATATTTATGAAATATACACATGCTATGAAATATGGTTGTAATTTCTAGATATAATTATGCCATTGTTTGGGAAAATGAAATGTATTTCTAACTCCCTTTTGGTATTATTTGGATTTTCTTGAAATTTTCATTCCGAAGTAGTTTTTAATTGTCAATGAATATTTCCAAAAAAAATTTCCTTTCAACCAGTTTAGTTATAAAAGTGTAATGATATGTTTTGGCTTTTTTTAAAACCTCCCATGTGATTTCCAAAAAGGGGATTTGGTGTAAACTTAGGGTTAAATGGTGGTTTGAGTTTCTTGGAAGAATTGTGTCATTGTAATCATGGGTTTAATATTTTTTTAAATGTATAGTACATTGGTTGTTCAGTTGAGCTGTTAAATGATTTTTGAACTTAAATTTGTTGGGTGATTATGTGTTCTAAAATGAAAACCATTCCTTATAGATAATTAATCTCATTTTGCACTTTTAAATTATTTTGGTAAAAATAAAATCATTTTCGAAGCATGTCCCTTGTATTAGAAAATGATGTTGTCGAATGTTTGAATGGTGATACATGCCTAATAAAAAGACTTGTGCATTTTTTATGTGACAGAAAAAAGGGGTATGTACTCAAGGATGGAGATCAATGGTAAGAGTGTGAGTGTAGTTTTGAATAATTATTATGACGTATTCATGTATGTTAGTTTGATTAAAGCTCATCATCACCTAAAATAGATCACATGGGAAGCCCGAGGTATCTTAGTTAGCAGACTAGGACTTGTATGCTAGATGATTCAGAAGTGGTTTATCCTTGTTTCGTCTTGCATGATTGATACTAAAGCACTAACTAAATGATTATGGATGATTATGGAATACAACAAGGGTATTTTGGGGTGTCCCTTACTAGTGGATCATGCATGAGAATGCTAGTTGTCGGGATTTTATACCACAGTTCATTAAGGTACAAGGTTCCTAGGGCCCCATTTGTTCTAGTCACCCATATGGATTGGACATGGTGCTCGCTTATGACATCGTGTTTGTGAAATTATTTCCATTTTAGTTTCTTAAATATTGTTTCCCCCTTTATAAAAAAATACACGTCTTTAATTTAAAATATTTTTCATTCATTTTAAAATTATTATGTATGCTTGTAAACTATTTTGAAAATGTGATAAAAATGGAATGGTTTTTCATGGAAATGGAATGCCTAAATTTGAAGAATGGTAAATATTATTGTTATGTGGTTGTATTTTCAAACAAGAATTATTTATGTTTATTATTAAAGGTACATGAATAGGGTGTTTTTATCCGTGGAATTCCTACTGAGCATCTCAGTTCCCATGACTACATTATTTTTCAGTTTCATGATCCTCTTGTTTAGGACATTCTTCGAACAAGTCTGGTTTTGTGTCCCGTGGTGGTCCACGAGGTCACTTGTGGAATATTTCGAGGATTAGGTTATTTTTATTTCCACTATCTATTTTTTCGTTTATTTTATTTTATTTATCTTTCATTTATAGGATAAGTCATTCCCAAAAACGTTTTTGGATGCTCATCACTGGTTTCCAGCCCGTGGGAATCAGTAACGCCCTTTAGGCCTTGTAACGGGTCAACTTCGGTGACTGGTTCAGCATTGAATTTGGTTGGTTCGTGACATTCCACATTTTTACTTTTATGTGGTGTAATTTATATTTACTTACCACACATGAATTTTACTATAATTTGTATGTAATTTATGGGATATAAAAATCCAAATTGATTACCTTTCATTATTCATTATCCAATTCTAATGTTACCCAAGTCGTAAGGGTTTTTATTAACTAAAGTATCATTCATTAAGTGGGGATAGTTATTTTTGAAATTCATTCTTGTGTTTTGGGTATGTACTAACCTATTAATTTGTTATGTTTAATTTCCCCTTTTAGGTGTATTTTTCTTTCATTCTTATAAAATCAATTTAAAATTATTTCTTTCAACATATGATGGGTTTGAAAGTTATCATAACTCAATTTCCTTTCATTTGAGTTATAATGATTATTATTGAACACAATTCTTCTTAGATGAATTATTTTACCCAACTATTGTATAAAATAGTATTTCCACTTCAATTTATATTAATTTAAATTTCATCATCATGAAATCCCTTTTTGATGGATATTTTCCTGCTGATATATTTAACCCATAAATGCACTCGCTAATAACTTTTTATCATTTATTTGATAAGAATATATTCTATTGTATTGTGAATATTGATATTTTGGATATTCTCAAAGATATCCACATTGTTCCGTTGAATGTAGAAATATTGATAATCTATATATCCACTATTTCTACACATATAGTTGCTAACTACATAGCCAAGATTGTGTATGAGGTTTATTAGGGAACAATAAGATATGTGTTATTTTACCATCCACCTTATTTTTATGGATGGATTATGACCGTGTAATTAAATTTATTGACTATGAAAATTATTTAATTTACCATATACCCATTATTATTTATGGAGTTAGTTTTATGGATTGTTACATAGAGAGTTATTCTATTTGTTGTTTTAGAAAAAATTGAAAGTCTATATACATGTATTTTCAATATAGATTTTTATTGATTACTAAGGAATGTTATTTATGTATTTTATAGTTTATTCAATCTATCATATAATGAATTAATTGAATATAATTACTGGAGGGTGGGGACTATAATATCCCTCTGATGCATCGATAGGTCTCATGAATAAAACTATCTTGGTTATTTAATGTATGATTATCCATTTATTTAGATGTACTCATTATAGTCTTGAAAATAAGTAAATTTATTGGTATAATGATTTTATAGTAGGTAATGCCTTAGTAGAAGCACATGCAAGTTTTTACATCATTCATTCCATCACCAGGAAATCAGTTAGTGTTAGCCATGTGATATATTTATTTCCATTGTTATCTATGGATATGTTATGCTCTTAGTTTCATTTGATTATGTAATTTTTATGATTATTTTTTCCATACATATTACTAATTCCTTTTTTAATTTGTGATACATTCTACTATATTCTTTGCCTTATTAATTTTTTTTATCTCAAACTTATTATGTTTTCAATTCCCCTCATTATTAATAAAACGAAAACAAATTATATGTCTAGAAGAAAATAGAAAGCATGTAGTATTTTTGGGAGATAGTGAATTATTATAATCGAATAATTATTTTTTAATAAAGTGGAAAATATTTCTATTAGGTTATAAATCCTTAGTATTTACTAAATAATGTTTTTAATAATTATTTAAAGATATAAACTTAAAAGGTTGTGAAAATGTATGTAAAGAAATAGTTTTCATAAGTCATGTAATTATGGGATGGTTTCTTTAAGGTTGTAATAGTTGGTACCAAATAAGGGTTTAGATAAATTTAGAGTTTAGGATATCATTGGTTGACAAAAATTTTGGAATTATAAATTTTATCGAGGATTTATAAATTAACATTGATCATAATTTCACAGAAATAGATAACAATTTAGGTTAGTTGAAGTATTATAGAATAATTTATGTTGTTTTGGAATTAGGATGATAGAAATTTAGGGAAGGCCATAATAAAAATACTATATGTAGGAAAACATTGTAAAATTATACTAAAGTATATATTTTGTGGTTCTCTTAGAAATTACATCCTTATTTAGATACAAAAAAGTGGATGTGGTTATAGCATAGGTGCACATAGGGGTAATCACCAAAAAAATACTTTTTGAGTATCAACTCAATCTCGACTTGATGCATGATGAGTTGGCTTAATCCTTAACACCATGATAGAAACACATTGAGGATATTATTTGGAAATTTAAACACACTTTGTGAACTATTATGAGGTATTTGAATATATTTTGGTAATATAACCACATAAAAAATAGAAATCAATAACCAAGGTTAAACTAAAAGTGTTATAGGTTTATCCAATTATATCACAGTAAAACCAAACATGTAATAGGACAAAATGAAGGTTCTCTAGGATAAGACATAGGTTTATTTAGAGATAAAAGTTGACCTTTCTCATCTTACTAATGATAGTGAGGTTAATGTCAAAGTAGACAATTATCTTATGTGATGCATATATTATGGATTCCCTTTGATATTTTACTAGAAAGTGATAATTAAAATTTCATCATTATGTTTATTTAATGGGAGAGAATGTAACACCATGATATTATAAAATATATATTTTACTTGAAAACTAAATGTGTTCAAGAACTTTCTTCACATGCAACTCCGAACCAAAATGAACTGTGGAGCATTATATAACCATCATAAATTTTATATTTAATTAATTTTCACAAATAAATGTAATAATGATATGAAATATATTTATAAATAAAAATAAATATAACATTCAATACTAAATCACAGATGAAATTCAACTAGCATACCTAAATAAATAATAATATCATTTTATGATAAAAATTTATTTATCTAATAATGAATTTTTATGCAATTTGTTTTAAGAAACTGAATACATTATAAATAAAATATATTATTGAGAGTAAAAAATTATTAACAAATAATTTAATTTTAATTTAGAGGAAATAAGAATGAAAATATTCAATAATTTTAAAAATAATTATCTAATGAATATATTTTTCATATTATTTTTTATATTTTTATTAAAAGGTTAAATTAATATATTATAGAATTTTAGTTTTACCAAATAAACATCAAATTTTTATATATAATAATAATATTTTTTTAATATGGCTTCTTGGGAATTTTCTAAAATAGATAATTTTTAGTTGAGTAGTGAAAAATACAATTTTAAAAAAATAAGAAATTTTAGGAATTTATCATTATATAAGAATATTGTTTTTTAAAAAATTAATTATTTTATTTAAATTTAAGACAAATAAATTATATATGTTTTATAATAAACATATCTATTCTTAAAAAATCAAAAACAATGATAATTTTATCCTAAAAATAATATTTAATTTTGAAAACCGAATTTTTCTATATAACAGGTTTTACAAGATATGTGTTTTAATTTTAAAATTATAATTTCTCACATATTATTATTTTATTTGATGAAAAATAATATTTTAAATTGTAATTTTTAAATTAGGTAATAACCATAATATTAATTTTTTTCATTAAAAGTATTTACCAAGGTTAAAAATTAGTTACTGTAGTAAATTTCAATTATGGTAAAAGTAAAATGCTAAGGAGGGGAAATCATAAATCACTCAAATTTTTCTTCAAATGTTGGTTTTATATTATTATAGTAATTACCTTATCAAAAATTAAATTATTTTCCTATTTGGGTCCTTTTACCTTGGAATGATGTCATGCCATCACTGAAAACTAAGTAGTATTTACGAAAAAACCATTTTCTTCACTTATAAAAGTAGATCAACTCCACTGTTACAATGATACACTTAAAATTATAAATTATCTTGAAAAAATTCCCATTTATCCTTTATTAATATCCCTTAAAACATCCAGAATTTGATTTTCACTATAATTAATCATAATATATTTATTTCCAAGGTGACATTCAAAAGGAAGTTTAAGCTCTGTATGTTATTATTACCTGCTCCTTAATCGTATTTTTATAATATTATTACAAAAAACTAACATATAAATGTAATAAATAAGAAATTATTATAGTTTATATACTTATATTTTTTATTTTAATGGAAACAATATTATCCACATTTTCTATTTTTTATTAGAAAAATGAAAATATGGTTCATGCGTACGTGCAGACTAATACCTCCATGAAGCGACATGTCAAGTTTTTTGTAAAAAGATTGCATGGATTGTTAAAAAATATATTTAATGAATAATATGTTTAATATTATTTAAAATCAAACCATTTCATTCATTCCTCTCATTTTATTAAAAATGAATGTTTCGGCTGTGTGTACATGCAGACTACCACCTCCACAAGAATGATATTTTTTTTTCATCATCACTTTATTGGGATGGTTATAGAAATATATTTAATTACTAAATATGATATTAATAATGTTATTAATGTTATATATATGTTATATCAATATTTTACTTATAATTAATAAAATATCATTCGCTCATTAAATTTTACTAAAACAAACTAATTATAAATTTTACCATTATGTTACATAAATAAAAATATAATGGGATGAACTAAAAACTTTATCAATTATAAGAAAAATATATTCTAGTTCCTTTAATATTATATTTAATGTTGAATTCTATAATAATAATAATAAGTATCAACATTGAAAATATAGTCCATGCACAAAACAAACTAAATTACAACATCAGATAATGAAAATGAGTGACAATTAACTAATGAATGAAAAATGTATAATTATAATGAAATATTAAAATGGGTTATATATGTAAATAAGGTTCTAAAATTGGATATCATTATTTCTAGGTCTACTATACATAAGTTTATATTTCTTTCAAAAAATATGAGAATTAAAGTAAGGGTTTCTAAGTCTCAATTCATTGAGACATGTTATATTTTATGCACCATTTTCCCTTGTATATAGTGTTCTTTTGATTCACTTCACATGAAATTATTTTACTATATTTCTCATTTAATTCCTTCATTATAAAAATCTAAATCAATTTCATATATTTATTTTCCTTTGATTCAAATGTTTTCCAAGCGGTAAGGGTTTTTATTTACTCAATTTCCATTTATTCAGTTTTGATTGTTCTTTATGAACATTATTTTCATAATTTGGTTATTTTATAACCTATAATTTCATTTTGTTATATTTCCACATTTTTTATTTTTATTTACACTTCTATCATATAAAATCCCTTTACCAAGATACTTCCTTCAAAATACCATTTTTGTGAGGGTTTTTCATAACTCAATTTATTTCTTAAAGTTATAATGAATATTCTTAAACCTCATTAATATTAGTTGAATCATTTCAAACTATGATAATATAAAATTTTATTTCAAATTAATTTTTTTTGGATTTAAATATCTACTTCACGAACTCCATATTTAAATGATCACTTCCTATGGATATCTTTATTCCATGAGATTCCTCTCCAAAACTGCCTCATTATGACTCCATTGATAATGGTACTTTCAATTTTATTGTGAATATTATTATTAATTTATAATAAACTTTTTATCCCCATTATTCCTTTTAATGGGAAATAATAATAATTTTTTTATTTACTATTTCTATATAGATAACTATTAACTTCTTAGCCTAATTACAAATGAGTTTCCTTAGAGTACATTAAGATTTGTGTTGTTTAACCACACACCTTTTTTCTCTAGATGGGTTTTAATCATATAATTATATTTATTAACCGTGGAATATATTGACATAATATTATACCTATTACTCTATATGGTTTAGTTTGAAGGATTCTTATATAGAGGGATATTATATTTATTGATTGGGGAAATAATGACATTTTGTATGATTGAATTTTCAATACAAAGGTTTATTGATTACTAAGTCATGTGTTTATGTATTTTATATTTTATTCATTCCTTCATATGATTAATGAAATAGGATGAATTAGTGATTGGTGGGGTTTGAAATAGCCCCTCTATGCATTGGTAGGTCTCGTGAGATAAACTTGTCAAGGTATTTGATATATTTCTTCCTATTTATTTAAATGTCTTGGATAAGGTCTTTAAAGAAAGTAGGTTTATTGGAATGAGGTCTTAAAATTTGTAATGTCTTTAAACAAGGCCTTTAAAAGTCTGGAATTATACAATCTAGGACCATCAACCCATTTAGTGTTATCTATTTGATATATTTATTTACATTGTTATCAATGGATAGATTATGCTCAAAGTTTCATTTGATTATGGAATTATTATGATTATTTATTTTATACCATATTCATGCCTTATTTATTATATGAAACCTTATAGTATAAGGTTTTCCATAATAAGAATTGGATCCCACCTTTCTTATTCCTCCATTTCCCCAGGTAATAACAAAAAGTATTACACATGATGTGTTTATAATAAAATATCACACGTAGATAATCTTTTGGAGATGTTTAAGACTTATTATGGATTGAGTAGTTTTTAATATGGTTGAAAATTTTCAATTGAGAAACCCATGGGATTTGTTAGTTAGAATTTTTCTTAATTCTTTAAACCTCTAAACCTAAAATTTCATGGTACTTGTTTGGTCACTTATTTTATTTTATTTTCTCCCAATATATGGTGTCTTTATCTATTAATGGAAAGGGTGTATAATTAGGTAACATGAATTATAACGTTTCATGATAGGAAACTACAAGTAGCATCCTTGTCATGGAAATAATACCTCATTCTCTATAGAGCCAATATAGTTTTATATTAGTAATTAAGCCTAACCCTCAAGTTAAAAATGATTTTATATAAATGGTGAGGAATATAAATATTTAATTGGTGTATTTATCCCATAAACAACCCACACTACTTATGTTTACATCGTAACATAATTTTAGAATGAAGTTTCCATATATTAAAAATACATAATCTTGAGGAGATAATAATAATAGCGCAGTGGAAGTAGAAAACTATAATGCATGTCAGAATATTTTAAAAAACATGTAATACTATTAAATAAAATCTAAAATGGTTAAAATAGTGCACAAAGATCAAAATAAAGGCTAAAAGGAAATACTAGGGCAACTTTCAAAATAGAGAACCCAGAAATCACCTCCATGTCTCCCAAAAATCTCTAAGAGACAACAAACCACTATATAGATTTACCTAATTTGTAACACTACCATCATTTTTATAGTCCACCACTAGTGAATGAGGAAATTTTTTCATTACCTATATCATAGTTCATCTAATTTATAGGTCCACCAATTGTACATCATGTGGGTGAGAACAAGACCCAAAAAGATATCCACATGAAAACCCATACACCCACTGATTGTGAAACTCGAAGAAGCTATAATTTTATTTATAAAACATACCAATACACATGAAATTTTATAATGAAAAAATAAATAAAACATATACAATTTTCTTAATAAATATTATTTTTAAATAAGTATTACCTAAACACATTAACATATCCACATTCCCAAGACCAACAACACACACCCCTTATCTCCTTTAAAACACAAACGTAATACTTAAGCCATGAGTAACAACAAAAGAAGCCTCCTATATTATAGTGGTTCAACTACCAAACCATTTCAATCATCAAATTAACATACAATAAAACAATAATACTTAGGTGTAAATTAAAACATCCATGTAAAACACTACAAGGAACCCATATAAAATAGGGAATTCTAACTCATGTACAATACCTTAATAACACTATCCCTTCAATTATAATAATAATTTCAATATCAATGAAACCATCTACAATCATTATGTAATAAAATCATTTCAACTGCGGCCTTTTAATTTTCACAATTTTTTCATAAATTGCATATTCTCGCAGAAATTCGCCATTTTCCCTTTATCAAGCCTCCTCACACCAATTACCTTTTTCCGTAACAAAACCACCATCATTATTAAATAATTTAAAATTAATAAATTAATTTAATCAAAATATTATTTCCATGATTAAATGATTTGTCACATAATATTCTAAAGGAGAATAAATTTACATTAACAATGTGTTGATGTGGAAACATGCTACCAAAATAAATATCCTTAGTTACCATAGTCCTATTAAGCGCCTGAAAATAAAATAACTAAATCATTTCAACCCTAAACCCTCAATATCATCAAACCATCTCCATTGGGGTTTCACATAGAAGAAAACAAGATTGAAGAAGAGGGGTAGATCTATTGTGACTTACATTAGATCGTGAATCCTAATAATCCAATACCAAATATCCTGAATAAAAAATATCCAAAATCACTTCCATTTTGGCCCTGAGATGATAAATATGAGATATATATAAGAAAATTTTCCCAACACTAGAAAAAATAATAAAAAATATAATTCATGGTGCCCATTTTAAGTGAATGCAAGGCCTATTTGTTTTGTCTCAATAACCATTCATATGACCATGAATTCCAAGGGGAAATTTTTCCCAAAATAAATATTTGATAAACCTAGTCACATGAACCAATCATCTAATTGTTCATTTCTCTATGCATTTTCCAGAACATATTGGATAGTCACATATGCACAATATATGGTCTCCTTGTTGTGCAATAACCTGTTCACACCACCAATAGCCCAAAAAGAATTCTAATTTCTATATAAACCTCCAAAAAATTAATATACATCAAATATAAAAGATTAATTTCCCAAAAATGTATCCTATATTACTCTACACCATTTAAATTATCATCCTAAATAAGTTATAGTTCATTAGTGTTAGTAAAAATCTCATTCCATTATTAATATGATCATGATTCATACTCCCATGTCTCCTCATGCATGACTCCACGTTTCCAAAGAATGTTCAACAAGAAAATAGTACAAACAAGAAAAATTACCTCTCATCATTCAAAAATATGAGTAGTATATTTTTAAAAGCTTACATCCGTTTTAAACTCAAGCTAATCCCAACTGATTGCATATTAAGGGTCTTACATGTACTTCCGAAATTGTGAGATGTGCAACACATAATTCATAACATTTTTATGTAGAATAAATTCCAATAATTATTCCATATACTCAATATACATGATGAACTCTAAAGGTTTCACATATATAGGAGAAAATTTCCTTAATTCCCAAGCATCGGTGTCCTAACCACGATGAAAGACTTAAAAATATGTTATAATCTATTAGGAACTCTAAAGGGCATTAGTGGTGGTTTGAATATAATTTTTTCCTACTCAATAACATATTAATGTAATTCATAATCAACTGAATATTTTTTTATCTCCACCATGATACTTAGTTCAATTAAGGAAGCCTCACCAACTTTCACCCAACAAAGAGGCAAACACTATGGACACATGTAGAGTACCATAATAAGATCTATTTCTATTTTGATCTGATGATTGGTATTATATGAGTACTCAACCAGTGGGATATGATCCTACCATGCCCCAATAAATTCAATCACACATGAGCTCAGTATATCTTAGAATATTTTTATATTACTCTCAGACTTTCTATTCATATAAGGATGGAATATAGTTCTAATTTTAAATTGTGTGCCCATTACTCATTATAAATCATTCAAAAACATTGAATTTAATATAGAATCACTAGGAAAAATGATTTATGTTAGAAAATCATGAATTTTTAATTCTTACAAACCATATATTTCTACTAATTCTTCCATGGTATTCACTGCTTAAATCAGTATTAAAGTGAAAAAATTGGTTATTCCATCGATGATTACCAAATTGTATCATGATTTAGCAAAGTATTTGGAATATATATAACTAAATCCATAGATTTTTACTCCCACTTTTATAATGGAATAGTTAATGGTTACAGTATACTCACTGGGTTCTTATGATCGACATTCACTTGTAGACAATTATGAAATTTTAAAACATAACTAATAACGCCTCTTTTCATACAAATCCACTAGAATTTTCATTCGATATACTTACTAATTTTTTATACTAGGATAAACCACACAATTGTTATGAGTTAATTCCTTTAACACATCCAATCCATCGAGGAAGGAACAAATAAATTATTTTCTAAATTCAACATCAAATCCAAAACTTATAATAATCCATCTTGTGTCTCCCCTCCATTTATAGAATACCTCATAGCTAGATATTCTAAAACTAGTAATTAATCGTCCCCCACCTGTCCCAATAATTTTTATGTTACAAAAATGCTTAATAACTCCATCCTCTAACCCAGATCAATAATATTTAACCACATTTTAAAAAATATACACATGATTTTTCAATCATACTTGGATTCTAGAATAATATCATCACATGATTTGTGGGTAAATGTATTAGATACCAAATTAAATTTATAGTGAATATTTGTTTTCCCAAGAAAATAATTATACAAATACTTGATCTATTTTTGTTGCCTC
This sequence comes from Viscum album, assembly GCA_963277665.1. NCBI lineage: Eukaryota > Viridiplantae > Streptophyta > Magnoliopsida > Santalales > Viscaceae > Viscum > Viscum album. The sequence goes on from OY728141.1 coordinate 1,287,297,570, forward strand.
AAATTGAGATCGCATTGTGAGAAGTTATACTTTAAACTATTTTGATCTATTTACACTATAAACTACTCACTAAACAAGTTGTTGCTCAATTTTTTCAAAACATACATGAATAGAAAAAGATAAAGGTAGTGTTTTGGGTAATTCATTTATTGAAATGTCAACTAAATTTATCAATTGAAAATCACATAATCACCTTGTATCAAGACTCATACAAGTTTTCTTTATAAGGAATCATAATAAGTGTTAAATAAATAACCTATATTTTTAATAATTTAAAAGAGTGTTTATTTTAACTTATTCTTGAACCCATTAAAATAATTGTGGCATCAAAATGTTCACAAAATTTGTATATCCATTCTAATCAAATCTGTCTTTAAAAAATTGAATTAAAAGAAATCCTAAAAAAGGCATCGATATTAAATAACTAATACGAGAAAACTTCATACCTTAAACACATTATTCGATTTATTCCATGGTAAAATGATATTAATATCTTTAAACACCATTAATTTTTATTTTTATAAGATAACATATTATTTTAATTTCGTATATAAAATATAAAACAGGTATTTAGATAATTTTTCATAGACATGGTGGTCCCTAATTGTGCCCAATAAAATTTCCAAGTTTCATTCATGGTCGGCCCTCGATCATGAATACACAAAAATTTCATCAATAAATATTATAAAAAATGAGTCAAGATATTAATAAAATATGTGATTCATTAATTTAATGAAAATAGATAGACTATTAGTAAGAATATATGGAAAACCCAAGTAATAATAGTGGTCATACCTATTCTAGAATACTGATTTTAGGATATCATATTTTTTACCCATAATTGATGGTATATTGACCTCAAAAAGATTTTTTAAAACTATTAGAAACCATTTAACTAGTTGAATAAAAAAAATTAATAATAGGAGATTTTTTAAACTATAACTTGATTATAATTTTGATTATCAAGAAATAAATGCAATATTCCATCTTATTTCTTCATAAACAGCACTGGAACATCACATATTGCAGTTATTGGTTTGGTAAGTAATTTGGTTTCCACTTCCTATGACTAAAATTTCAACTCTAATAGTTCATATGGTTCTATATTACATTAAGTTAATGATGTCAAATTCATCTGTAAAAAAATAAGCTGAGAAATAAACTTTCCACTTAAGAGGTAGGCCAAAAAATTATTCAAGAAATACATTAGGATAGTTCTAAACTACACCAATAAATACATTATTACTAACCAATTCTATTTATCTCAATTTAAATGTCACTAGATTTCATGATATACTCCCAACACCGACTATCACAAGTCCTACTTCACCAGCATTGACATTTCACTCCCCCAATAATGTATGTTTATCAACCTATAAAGTATAAAACAGTCTCTTTTTATTGTAGAGGAAGATATGGGTATTATATAAAATAAACCAATCCATGCCTATGATGATATAAAATATGTTCACGTTAATGATATTGATATCCCACATGCATTTCATTTTTTACATCATAATTGTTCATGATATTCACTTGAATCTATGATTATCCTATTCTCTTAGTGGTTTCTTGATATGCATGGCATACAATATCATTTATACACACAAACTCATGTTATCTAATACTTTATCTGTTATAAATGAATGAGTATAAACAATATAAAATAAAAAAAAACTAATAGAATTGAGAAATAAATTACCTTTAACCATTAAGGGTCCAACCTTTGCCTTAGATGGGTCCTGCTCAGTCATAAGCAAGTGAGCCTAATACTTATTCATCTACAATCGTAAACCCATTTGTAATGGGGTTGGATATAATAATCATGTATTCATGGAAATATTCTTTATAAATAATATTACTACTATGAACCATCATGTCGAGGTCTACCTATATAGACCCATGATACTTGAGTCTAATTTTAATCCTCCACTATATATGCCCTAGGTGTATTCCTATAATAATTCTTTAGGTGTGGAATCATTCAACAACTAAAACAAGTGTGTGTTTTGTTTTAGAAAATTACACTTTTTTGGTTGAATAAACAAAATCCAAAACATACATCTTATATATTGTCCTAACCTATAGAGAAATTCATCAATGTATCCCAACCATATATTAATCTAGTTATATAATGAAGATCATTTATCCATCTCTTATGACCACTAATATAGTCACCACATATACTTGGATAAGTAAATTTGTTCAGCCATGATATTCTATATAATTTCATTCTCTAATACAGTTTCATTATTTTCCATATCAAAATATGATTTAATAAAAAAATATTCCAACCCATAGTCATATGTTAGGTCTTAATCCCAATTCAAACTTTTAAACATTCAATGATTCACTGGAATCTACCTTCAATGAAAATTAGTTCAAATTCAATAACTGAGAATCATATTCCAAAACCATCATATCTCCTAATTGAAAAAATAATGGTTTTTGATACTGGAAACATGTTTGGGTAGAAATATTGATTGAACATATTCTTAAACCATTCCCAGGGTGTCAATTTCTACAACTTTCTCGGCATTATGAAATCTATCAACTTAATTTCATGTAAATTAAACATATACATTTCTAATTTCAATTTTATATCCATAAAATTTCCTAATAATTTATAAATATTATTGATTTTATCATGTACCATCCCCATGAAGACACCTCTTGAGCTGGAAATGAGATTGAGATTAATTCTCAGATCCCACCTCAAATAGGCCATTATGGGTTAGACTATCACTATGGTTATAAACCACAAGACATGGGAGGATTTTCCCTTTTTAGAATCAATGCTACAACTGAAATGATTACTATAGAAAAATGTATTACAATTAGTTCCCATATAAATGGGTATACTGTAACACCTGCGAAATTTATGAGAAATATTTTGTTTTTATGTTATATAACTCATCAAAGGAATCTTTCACTACACACAACACTAGCTTGGATTTTTTTACACACAACCGCGGCCTTCCTCGATAGCTTGCGTTGTACGCAATACCGAGTTTCACTAAACAATGATATGCTCTTAAAATATTATTAAAACTAGCCATCATGAATAGTAAAACCCACTTTTTGAAATTTTTTGAATTTTATTTTTCAAAATGGACTTCATTTTTGGATTCGGAATATCGAAATTAGCCTAGGGTGAAATTTTGGTATTTTTCTAAAAACTTTCATTTTTTGATGAATAGTGAAAACACTGGGTTACTATTTAAAAACCGACTTTTTATTTAAATAAATATTTATTTTATTTAAAATTATTTTAGGTCAAAATTGATACATAATACCTATATAAGTTCAATTCAATTCATTAGAGTCATTTTATAATAATTTTAGATATATAAAAATTTTATCGAACTTTTCACCGTCTTTTACCCACCTCCTAGGAGAATTTGCACATTTACATAAAACGTAATTTTACCGCTTCTGTGAGTGGAATTTCAAAAATCTGAGAGACACGATTAATATCAAGGACTAAAATGCGGTTCAATGAGATGAAAATAATTTTTGGTGAATAGTAACTGTTTACTTTTTTTTAACCACGGTTAAAAGTAAATAGGGTAATCAATGGTAAAATGATATTATTATTACCCTAACACATGTCTTAATTCTATTTGATAAGTTTAATTCAACCAAAAAAACCTTAAGAATAAAATATGACCATTCAGGCCCACTTGGATTAGATTAGGACATTTATTATTAATTTATTTAAAGAAGGGTTAAAATAGTTAAAATCAAAGTTTAATAACTATATCATTTTTAATATAGGGTTATACATAAGATAAATTCGACTATAAATATTCATTAGAAAGCTAAAATTTTATCCTAAATAATAGTATTTTATTTTTAATTTTGAGACATTAAATAATTTAATTTATTTATGACAAAATGATGATGCAGTAATTATCTTATTAATGAAATATTGATATAATTGATGTTATAAATACCCAAATAAATGTTATTTGAGACTTTCGATGAATTAAAATAATTTTCTAGGTTAATATTACATGTTATGATTGATGTTATAAACTCTTTTCGAACTAATATTTCTATTATGATTTTCACAAAAATCAATTACCAAATAGTGTCAAAATTGACATAAAATAGTTTTTAAAACAAATATTATATTATTAATTGTTATTTTATTCTTAAAAATTTGAGGATTGGCCAAATGACTTATATAAGGTGGTATATATAAATAATAAAAAACTTGGGGTCCGTTTGGCTTCTTATAGTAAGTTTATTAACCTTATAGTGTAAGAAAACAAGAAGACACGGTAAAAGTAAAATTTTTTAACTTAAAGTTAAATCTAAATGATAAGGTTAAAATAGATACCTAAAACTTGTCTAAATTCAATTTGATGAGAGTATCTCGACCCATCACCACATTATCTTTGAAATAAATCAATTTGGAGCTATTAAAAACCGAATATGACTTTATAATGAAATAATATTTTTAGTTTTTCCTAAGGTGCCCCTCTCCTACCTTATAAAAGGGAACCTCCTCCCTCTCTTCCTCGCACAACTTTGAGCCTTAAATCTCAGACAACCACTGACAAATTCTCTTCTCCACTTCCCTAGAAACATCCTAGAGGTCCTGGTCTTCTTCAAATACAAATTTTAGTGCCCTAAAAGGAGGTATCAATGAGGCGCTTCAAAGAAGAGGTAATGTCCGTTACCGATTCTTTCAACCATATTTATTCTTCCACATCTTCTTCTTTAGTTGTTTCATTATGAATTAATAACATCAGTATCACTCATATACTGATATGTTATTCTAAGTATGAAACAACCCTATTTCACCTTCTATCCATCCTACGTAAAACGAAATCACCGCGCGTGTGTACGTACGGAATACCGTCTCCACACTGTGGTGTAATATATTTTCCACCACCACCTTACTTGGATGGGTATAATGGTGTAAATGACAACTATATATGATTATTATAAAGTGATATTGATTCTGAAATTGTATACATACACTCCAATACAATTCCATGATCATGGGAACGATATCATCGCTCGTGCGTACGTACAGAATACTGTCTCCATGATGTGATGCGACTCTTTCTAAATGATCTTCATTACATAATGATTATATAAATTAATTGATTGAATTAATATGATATATATATTACACTAATACCATTATGTAAATGAGGTATCTATAACGTAAAAATAATAATGAGAATTTATTCGACAAAACACGCATAAGAACAAAAAGTAATAAACACCCGAATAACAAGTTGCAATGAAATATTACTAATAAGAAGGTAAGGATATGACCATATATGATATCATAACAATGAGTATGATTCTATAATAAGTCAATGACATTATTTAAATCATTTTACAGGAGTTTCGGACACTTACGAAGAAAATCGGACCTAAGGTAAGGGAAAATCTTACAAATCTCATTTTTATCCGAGATTGTTTATACTTCAGAATTTACTAGGGAATATTTATCATCTTCATCCATGTTTCTTAAATATGTAATATTTATATCCTTTTATCCTAAATATGTAATATTTATATCCTTATACAATTTTTTAAATCCAATTTTACCCTTCGGTGAGTTTTTAGTAAAATATATGAAAGGAATATTTTGTTGTTTTTCGTACGAGGTACTTTTTGACTTTTCCGACAGAAGTACGAGAAGAATGTTTTTTTAAACTTATACGGCATGAATGGATTTTTAAAACATTATTTCCAAGAATCTTCCATTACCAGTTTTCAATTTTATTTTTAATCAACCTCTTTTAGTTTAAAATTGTATGACATGTCAAGAAAGGAAAAATGTTTTTGAAGTAGAAAGGATTTTTTCCTAAAGAATGGAGTTCAAGTGTTTTATCAAAATTATTTTCTATCTAAGATAATATAGGGTTCTGTTTCCATCCCTATTTTTTTACATTGATTTGATTATGTTATGATGTAATTATTTTTATGATGTCCTTTTATCTTATATGGATTATGTTATGATGGCATGATTTTTAAGATTCCCAGTTTTATTACATGGGTTATGCTATGATGTATGGTTTATGATTTTGTGGCATACATAAGAATGGTATCATTATGAGATGGGTGGGATCTATATCTCCCTCCAATTCATTGGGTAAGGATTTATATCTCATGAGATAGAAATGGCTGGAACGGCAGGTTAATCCGGTTCAGTTAAACAGGATTGAAACGAGGAGTGAACTCAGTTCAGAAATGGACCTTGTCCGCTAAGATAGTCTTGGCAATGAGTCTTGACTACTAAGAAATGATTCTCTATGATTATGTGTGTATGAAACAAAGTTCCAAGTTCTATGTTATGATTATTGGGATTACATTTCACTACTATGATTTATCCCATGTTATGAAAATATGATCTATTTTGCAGGTTAGGATTTCCAAAATGATATGTTCTTATGAATATGATGTGATTGATATTTCTTTTGTTTACCCTTGCTGAGAATTTTAGCTCACCCTTTTGCATGTTTTCTTTTCCCCAGGTCAAGAAGAAGTATATTAAGTAGGATATGCCAAAAAAGGGACTCTAGATATGATGAAATAAATGGGAGACAATGTAGATGCTTTATGAACCAGTTGTTTATGTTTCCCAATTTCTAAAGACACTATACCTATACGGTCCTTTCATGGTATTGTTATATGTTGTAATAAGTGTACTTCAATTTTGAAGTATTAACAATTTATGTAAACTATGGGTCGTTATAGTTGGTATCATAGGAAAGGTATCATCAACCTTTGGAAACTAGGATGTGAAAGCCTTAGTAAGAACCCTAAGGATAAGTCTAAGCATAGAAAACAATCTTAGTGTTTTAGAGATGGCCATGAATAACCTATGATAAGACCTTAAGTGTAAAATTTTATTCTTGATTATATGGTTTTCCTATTATAATTAGTGTTTCTCACACTATTCTTCTTGGTTTTAGTCAATCGCTGGAACCCGAAGGAACCGTGTTAATGCGGAATGCGACGGGCAATGCAATAATTTTCCCCCTTAGAAACCAAATGCTATGGGAGCTGGAATGAAAAATCTTGTAGCCATTCTCACACAACTTTCTCAAGATATGAATCATTCAGGACTTCTAAACGAGCTAAATGAAGGAGAAACATTCTATTGAATCCTTCATGAGGCAGCGTCCACCTTCATTCAGCGGGTCTACTGATCCATTTGTTGTTGAACAATGGATCAGTACTACTGAAAAGATATTTTCAGATCTACAATGTTCTGAACATGATAAAGTCATCTTAGAAGTGTATTGTTTGGAAGGAGATGTTGATCAATGGTGGAATCTTATTAAGAGTATGAGGCAAAGAGATGAAATTGAGTCCATGGAATGTGACAAGTTCAAGAACTTATTTTTCAATAAGTACTTCCCTCGTATTCTTCAAACAATGATGTAGAAGGAGATTATTGAACTGAATAAAAAGGATGATGAGTCTATTGGTACCTATGAAGCAAATTTTAAAAGACTTTCAAGGTATGCTTATAGTATTATTATCCAACCTGAGAGTAATATCGATCAATTCTTTAGTGGCTTAAAACCAAGTATTCGAAGGGCGTTATCCATAAGGGACTTCAATAGCTATGAGTAAATCATTCGATGTGATCTCAAGGTTGAGAATGAGATTGGAGTAACCCATTAGTCCTATGCATTTTATAAGAAGAGGAAAATGTAATTCAAAGGAAAATCTAAAGAGCACATTAAAAAGAAGATGAGTTTTACCTTATGCTCAAAGTGTGGAAAGAAACATGGAGGGAGTTGTCTTAAAGGGACAAGTAAATGTTTCAAATGTGGAAAAGAAGGTCATCGGGAATTTGAATGCCATAATGATTGGAAGAAGATGTCTGGTGATGTGAACAAAGAAATGGCTACATATAGTGCACCTCATACACTTCAATGTTACAAGTGCAAGAAAATGGGGAATTATGACAATCAATGCCATAATCTAAGGGTTGTTGATTATGATCGACGTCAAAAACCACTTAAGGCTAAAGAAAAAGGAAAATCACATAAAATTTCTATCAGCGATGTGGAGTACGATAACAAAGTGGTGAAAGGTACACTTACCATCCACTCTAAAGTAGCAAATGTTTTATTTGATTCTGGATCCACCCACTCATTTATTTTTGAATAATTTTATAAGGGTATCATCGTATTACCTCAACAATTAGATGTTGAGTTAGCCGTGACAACTCCTAATGGCATAACTGTCGCATCAAAAGTTTATAATTCTTCTTCGATTGAAGTTTGTGGGAAAGTGCTTCCTGAAAATCTTGTGATCCTTCCTATAGTGGAATTTGATGTGATTATTGTCATGGATTGGCTTTCTTTATATGCAGCTCATATCAATTATCAAATAAGGGAAGTCACATTTCATAATCCAGATCAATCTATGATCGTCTATCGATGCAAGGATGAACATAACCTTCTAGTGGAAATTTCTTCCATCTTATGGGTCTTAATTCCACTAAATTAAGGTTATTTATCACAAATGGTTGGAGAGAAACTCATGATTAAGAATAATCGCATTGTACGGGAGTTTGATGTTGTATTTTCAGAGGGATTACCGGGTCTTCCACCAAATCGTGAAGTTGAGTTTTCAATAGAACTCGTACCGGGTGATTTACCTATTTCAAAGACGCCTTATAGAATGGCCCCAATTGAGTTGCAGGAATTGAAGAAGAAACTCCCAGAGAATATTGATAAGGTATCCATACACCCTAGTGCGTCACCTTGGGGAGCACCTGTTCTGTTTGTTAAGAAGAAAGACAGATCAATGAGACTCTGCATTGATTATCGAGAACTTAACAAGATCACTATCAAGAAAAATATCCTCTCCCACGCATTGATGAATTATTTTACCAACTATGCGGAGCTCAATATTTTTCCAAGATTGATCTTAGTTAAGGGTATCATCAATTAAGGGTCAAAAGGGAGGATATACCAAAGACGACTTTCCGTACAAAGTATGGACACTATGAATTTATAGTGATGCCATTTGGTCTTACTAATTCCCCTGATAAATTCATGGATCTGATGAATAGAGTCTTCAGAGACTATGTTGATCAGTTTATGGTAGTATTTATAGACGATATTCTTGTATATTCGAAGAGAAAGGAATAACATGAAGATCACTAGAGAATAATATTGAAGACCCTGAGAAAGGAGGATCCTTATGCCAAATTTACCAAGTGTGAATTTTGGCTTCAAAAATTTGCATTTTTGGGTCACATAATCTCAAAAGAGGGGATATTTATGGGTCCAGCAAAAATAGAGGTTATCGAAATATGGTCGAGACCAACAACAGTAACCAAGATCTGAAGTTTTCTTGGTTTGGCTGGATATTATTAACGTTTTGTGAAAGATTTTTCACGATTATATAATCCACTCACCAGGTTGACTCTAAAAGGAGTTAAGTTCGTATGGATGGAAGAATGTGGGGAGAATTTCAAGGAGTTGAAAAGAAGGTTATCTAGTGCACCTGTGCACACACTACCTTGTAGTGGAGAAAGGTTTGTGATCTACAGTGATGCATCCAAGAAGGGGATGGGGTGTGTTCTTATGCAAAATGATATGGTGATAGCTTATGCCTCACGACAGTTGAAAATCCATGAGCAAAATTACCCAACTCATGATTTGGAGTTAGCTACAGTAATCTTTGCATTAAAGATTTGGAGGCATTATCTTTATAGAGAAAGGTGTGATATTTATACTGATCATAAAAGTTTAAAGTATATTTTCACACAAAAGGAGCTAAATATGCACCAAAGAAGATGGTTGGAGCTGATTAAGGATTACGACTTCTCAATTCATTACCACCCTGGGAAAGCAAACAAGGTGGCAGACGCATTAAGTCGACAAGACCATGCCAGTTTATCCATGATGAGGAACACAAAAGATCCAATATTTATTGATTTAAAAAGGATGGATCTTGGAATTATAATGGAAGGGGGAAAATCATATCTTTCTCAAATTAATATTTAACCATCTATACATGTGAAGATTAAAGAGGCACAGAAAAAAGATGTAGAGTTACAAAAGAAGGTGAGAAATGTTCCTGAATTCAACCTTGATTGTGATGGGATAATAATGTTTAGGAATCGGGTTTAAGTTCCTCCCATCCCATAATTAAAGGAGTCGCTGGATGAGGCTCATATTTCTTCATTATTTATTCATCCTGGAAGCACGAAGATGTATAGGGACCTGAAAGAGTACTTCTGGTGGGATGGCATGAAAAGAGTTGTTGCTGAATATGTCTCTCGATGTTTGGTTTTTCAGTAAGTTAAAGCTGAGAGACAGAAGTCTAAGGGGATATTACAACCATTACCCATACCTGAATGGAAATGGGAAAACATCACTATGGACTTTTTCACTGTACTTCCTAAAACATCCAAAGGCAATAATGCTATCTAGGTCATTGTTGATCGTCTTACAAAGTTTTCACACTTCATTGCTATTAGAGAGGAGTTCTCTCTGGATCATCTTGCCAGGATATATATAAAAGAAGTGGTAAGATTGCATGGAGTACCACTTTCTATTATATCTGATCGGGATTCGAGGATTTCCTCAAAGTTATTTCGAAGTCTTTAGCATACTCTGGATACAAAGTTAAGTTTCAGCGCTACTTTTCATCCTCAGACAGACGGTCAGTCTGAGAGGAAAATTCAAACTCTAGAAGATATGTTGAGAGCTTTCTCAATGGATTTCAAAGGTGGTTGGGATCAACACCTACCGTTGGTGGAATTTTATTATAATAATAGATTTCACTCCAGTATTCAGATGGCTCCTCATGAAGCTCTCTATGGAATGAAATGCAAGACTCCAACTTGCTGGGGTGAAGTTGGGAAAAGAAAGCTATTAGGACCTGATCTTGTTGATGAGATGGCAGAAAAGGTCAGATCTATTCAACAACAAATTAGAGCTGCTCAGAGTCGACAAAAATGTTATGCCAACAACCGAAGAAAAGACCTAGATTTTGAAGTGGGTGATAAAGTGTTCTTACGAATATCTCCTTGGAAGACAGTAATGAGATTTGGAAAGAAGGGAAAGCTGCGCCCTAGGTATATCGGTCCTTTTGAAATACTGGATCGTGTTGGGAAGGTAGCTTACCAATTGACGCTTCCATCAAATCTCTCTCAAGTTGACGATGTGTTCCATATATCCCTACTGAGAAACTACATACCTGATCCATTACATGTACTCAGCTCAGAAGGTGTACCGCTGGAGCAAGATCTTTCTTATGAAGAACAACCGATAAAGATTCTGGATCGTAGCGAAAAAGTACTACGGAACAAGACCACTCACTTGGTGAAAGTTTTATGGAGGAACCACCAATTAGAAGAAGCTACAAGGGAGCTTGAGGATATGATGAGGGAGAGGTATCCTCATCTGTTTGTTATAAAGTGACGAATTTTGAGGGTGAAATTCATTTTAAGGTGGGTAGAATGTAACACCCGAGACTTTTATGAGAAATATTTTGTTTTTATGTTATATAAATCATCAAAGGAATCTTTCAGTACACACAAAACTAGCTTGGATTTCTTTACATGCAACCGCAACCTTCCTCGATAGCTTGCATTGTACGCAATACCGAGTTTCACTAAACAACGATATGCTATTAAAATATTATTAAAACTAGCCGTTATGAATAGTAATACCCACTTTTTGAAATTTTGTAAATTTTATTTTTCAAAATGGACTTCATTTTTGGATTCATAATATCGAAATTAGCCTAGGGTGAAATTTTGGTATTTTTCTGAAAACTTTCAATTTTTGATGAATAGTGAAAACACTGGGTTACTATTTAAAAACCGACTTTTTATTTAAATAATTATTTATTTTATTTAAATTTATTTTAGGTAAAAATTAATACATAATACCTATATAAGTTCAATGCAATTCATTGGAGTCATTTTATAATAATTTTAGATATATAATAATTTTATCGAACTTTTCACCCTCTTTTACCCACCTCCTAGGAGAATTTGCAAATTTACATAAAACTTAATTTTACCGCTTCTGTGAGTGGAATTTCGAAAATCCTAGAGACACGATTAATTTCCGGGACTAAAATGTGGTTCAATGAGATGAAAATAATTTTTGGTGAATAGTAACTTTTTACTTTTTTTTACCACGGTTAAAAGTAAATAGGGTAATTAAGGGTAAAAATAATAATATTATTACCCTAAAACATGTCCTCATTCTATTGGATAAGTGTAATTCGACCAAAAACAACCTTAGGAATAAAAAATGACCATTTAGGCCCACTTGGATTAGATTAGGACATTTATTTTTAATTTATTTAAAGAAGGGTTAAAATAGTTAAAATCAATGTTTAATAACTAAATCATTTTTAATAAAGGTTATACATAAGATAAATTCGACTATAAATATTCATTAGAAATATAAATAGATTTCCTACATAATGGTATTTTATTTGTAATTTTTAGACATTAAATAATTTAATTTATTTATGACACAATGATGATGCAGTAATTATCTTATTAATGAAATATTGACATAATCGATGTTATAAATACCCAAATAAATTTAATTTGAGACTTTTGATGAATTAAAATAATTTTATAGGTTAATATTACATGTTAGTATTGATTTTAGTAACTTTTTTCGAACTAATATTTCGTTTATGATTTTTAAAAAAATCAATTACCAAATAGTGTCAAAATTGACATAAAATAGTTTTTAAAACAAATACTATATTATTAATTGTTATTTTATTCCTAAAAATCTAAGGTTATTCAAAATGACTTAGATAAGGTTTTATATATTTATAATAAACAACTTGAGGTTCGTTTGTCTTGTTATAGTAAGTTTATTAACCTTATAGTGGAAGAAAATAAGAAGACATGGTAAAAGTGAAATTATTTAACATAAAGTTAAATCTAAATGATAAGGTTAAAATAGATACCTAAACTTGTATAAATTATATTGGATGATATTATTTAGACCCATACGCACCTTATCTTAGAAATAAATCGATTTGGAGCTATTAAAAACCGAATATGACTTTATAATAAAATAATATTTTTAGTTTTTCCTAAGGTTCCCCTCTCCTCCCTTATAAAAGGGCACCTCCTCCCTCTCTTCCTCAAACCACTTTGAGTCTTCATGCTCGGCCAAACCCTGACAAATTCTCTTCCACACTTCCCTAGATGCATCTTATAGGTCCTGGTATTCTTCAAAGACCAATTTTAGTTCCCTAAAAGGAGGTCTCAAAGAGACGCTTCAAAGAAGAGGTAATGTCTGTTACCGATTCTTTCAACTTTATTTCTTCTTCCACTTATTCTTCTTTAGTTGTTTAATTATGAAGTAATAACATCATTATCACTCATATACCTATATGTTATTATAAATATGAAACAACCCTATTTCACCATCTATCCATCCTACAGAAAAAGAAATCATCGCGCGTGCGTACGTACGGAATACCGTCTCCACGCCGTTGTGTAATCTATTTTCCACCACCACCTTACTTGGATGGGTATAATGGTGTAAATAATAACTATATATGATTATTGTAAATTGATATTTTTTCTGAAATAGTATACATACACTCCAATACAATTCCACGATCATGGGAACGATATCATCGCTAGTACGTACGTACGGAATACCGTCTCCACGATGTGATGCGACTTGTTCTACATGATCTTAATTGCATAATGATTATATAAGTGAATTTAATGAATGAATATGATATATATTACACTAATAATATTCTGTAAATGAGGTATCTATAACCTAAAAATAATAATGAGAATCTATTCGATAAAACACGCATAAGAACAAAAATTAATAAACACCCGAATAACAAGTAGCAATGAAATATTACTAATAAGAAGCTAAGAATATGATCATATATGATATCATAACAATGAGTATGATTCTGTAATAAGTCAATGACATTATTTAAATCATTATACATGAGCTTTGGACACTTAAGAAGAAAATCAGACCTAAAGTATGGGAAAATCTCGCAAATCTCGTTTTTATTTGAGATTGTTTATACTTCAGAATTTATTGGGGAATATTTATCATCCACATCCATGTTTCCTAAATATGTAATATTTATATCCTTATACAATTTTTTAAATCCAATTTTACCCTTTTGTGAGTTTTTAGTAAAAGATATGAAAGGAATCTTTTGTCATTTTTCGTACGAGGTACTTTTTGACTTTTCTGACATAAGTACGAGAAGAATGTTTTTTTAACTTATACGGCATGAATGGATTTTTAAAAAATTATTTCCAAGAAGCTTCCTTTACAATTTTTCAAGTTTATTTTTAATCAACTTCTTTTAGTTTAAAATTTTATGACATGTTAAGAAAGGAAAAATGTTTTTGAAGTAGAAAGGATATTTTCCTCAAGAATGGAGTTCACGTGTTTTATCAAAATTATTTTCCATCTAAGATAATATAGGGTTATGTTTCTATCCTTATTTTTTTACATTGATTTGATTATGTTATAATGGAATTATTTTTATGATGTCATTTTACCTTATATAGATTATGTTATGATGTCATGATGTATAAGATTCCCATTTTTATTACATGGGTTATGCTATGATGTATGGTTTATTATTTTGTGGCACACATGAGAATGGTATCATTATGAGATGGGTGGGACCTATATCTCCCTCCAATGTATTGGTTAAATATTTATATCTCATGAGATAGACACGGCTGGAACGGCAGGTTAATACGGTTCAATTGAACAGGACTGAAACGAGGAGTGAACTCAGTTCAGAAATGGACTTTGTCCGCTAAGATAGTCTTGGAAATGAGTCTTGACTACTAAGAAATGATTCTATATGATTATGTGTGTATGCCACAAAGTTTCATATTTTATGTTATGAATATTGGGATTACATTTTACTACTATGATTTATCCCATGTTATGAAAATATGATATCTTTTGCAGGTTAAGATTTCCAAAATGATATGTTCTTATGAATATGATGTGATTGATATTTCTTTTGTTTACCCTTACTGAGCATTTGAGATCACCCTTTTTTATGTTTTATATTTTAACCACGTCAGGAAGAAGGATATTAAGTAGGATATGCCAAAAAAGAGACTCTAGATATGATGAAATAAATGGGAGACAATATAGATGCTTTATGAACCAGTTGTTTATGTTTCCCAGTTTCTAAAGACACTATACCTATACAATTCTTTTCATTGTTTTGTTATATGTTGTAATAAGTGTACTTCAATTTTGAATTATTAACAATGTATGTAAATTATGGGTCGTCCTATATACAGATACATGCCTATTTTATCCAAAAACACATAATCCAAGAAATATATTTCTATTATAATCGAAATACACAAACATATAATTCCCCATACATCAAGCTAGATCAACTCATGCATGAACTAATATCACTCAACCCCACTCTTAATAAGATACTAATAATAGAAAAATAATTGATAATAAGGGGGTAGAATACAAGTATACATAGTTGGTCCTTCCACTAACCTCTAATGCGATAATAGAAAATATATAGTAAAGATTCATTAAATGATATATATATGTAATAATATATTGATAATGTAAAGTATAAAAAAAGGGACCACCATCACATGTCAAAAACTAAATCTAGAATAAAAAATTAATCACTACCACATATAATCCATACAACTAATGATAATAGCTTCAACATTAACTACCATCCACCATAGTGAGGACTATAAATCTATATAAACTACTTCTACATGGATATATAGCTATAATAAAAAAAAATCTATTATAGGAAACAAAATTCATCTCACTATACTAACCAATAGGAATAAAAATTCCTACTAACAACCACCTCAGTATAAACCTTCCCTGAATGTTCATACAATACCAAAACATATCATCATCGACATGAGTCACTATATTATAATATTACCACAATAAGGAAATACAAAACCAAACTTCAAGTTATAATAAAATAAAATTAAAGATTCAAAAATAACCTCTCCTAGCCATGACTCACATCACTACTAGAAATAGAAGTTTTAGCGACCGCTTTTGGCGGTCGCTGTAGCTTCGTCGGTAAAGCCCTTTAGCGACCGCCAATGGCGGTCACTACTGTTTCACATCAAGAAAACAGGCGCATGCGGGTCTCCTCTCGTCTCGCGGCATATTGCAGGGACACAGACCTTCGCCACCGGCTATGGTGGACACACGGCGGCCGGTGGGCGGTGCGTGCGGCGGCGTGCGGCGTGCGGGAGCGTGTGGCGGGAGCATGCGGCGGCGGCGGCGTGGGGCAGCAGTCACGAGGGAAGAATCGTCCGACATAACGAGGCGGCGTGTGGGAGCATGCGGTGGCGTGCGGCGTCGTGGGGCAGCGTGCGGCGGTGACTATTTTCAGCGGCAAAAGTATAGGAGGGAAAGAAGAAGAAGCGCACGCGGGAATAAAATCGCGCTGGAATTTTAGTTTCGTATTAGCGACCGCCATTGGCGGTCGCTAATACCTTCTTTAGCGACCGCTAATGGCGGTCGCCCGCTTCAGCAGGCGCAAAAACCAGAATTTTTAGTAGTGCACCAAACCTTTATACTAACATTAATATGGCCTTGGGTAATCCTCATCAACTTACCACTATAAAACATTAAAAAACCACTAGAATATAACTTATTCAAAATCACATAATCTCCATAATTGATATAAGTCTAAAATATTAATAAAAAATTCCATCATGCCCATCAATAATCATATAATAATGAAAGCAAACACCATAAAGCATCATCTAGGATCACTATATCAAATATTAATTTCAATAATTCCTATTTTTATCACAACTCAATCCTCCAAAAAATGTTAATTTGAGAAATTTCCCTAGTATAATTACTAATTATACCAACCTTATATTTATTCATTAAGTTAAAATACCTTATATTAATGGACACTTCAACCACAACATTACTGAATACATGGTTTAACGCCCACATTCTCATAAAGATAATAGATAAAAAATAATTTTTTAGGATGAATTTCCTTGATCCATAAGAATTATTCCTCCTGTAGGAATTGAAATTCAAATATCAATATAGATCCGTAAACAATGTCAAGAAATATCATAGGAATACCAAAGGTTGAGGCAATGAAGATAGAACTAAATATAATATGAGAAGTCTCTCAAATTTAGATTTCAAATGGGGATATAAAAGATCTTTGTATTATTTTTTACACTATACAGTAATATAGGTTGTTCAACCGGGACTCCAAAAATAATGGTACAATTTACCATTATCCCATATTATATCTCATGACTAATAGTAGTCAAATCCTATAGTATCATAAGAAAATATAGTGTAATAAACCTTACTAAATCACATTTTTCAAATCCTTTATATTTCATGAAACAATCTTTAAATACTTTAATTTAAAATAAACATAGAAATAATAATGAAAAAAAATGAAAAAAATACCATGGTGTAATGAAAGAACCCCATAGAATCACAACATAAAGCTACGGGCTAATATCTCTCCCCACAATGCCCATCCATAAATCCTAATCACCCCTTTCCCCACATTATAACACAATTTAACTACATCTCACTACTATACTAGAAACTATGGTGAAAGACCTAGGTAGTAATAGTTGATAGTGACACCCTTACACAATATAAAACTTTAAAAAATTACCTAACCTGAAATTAGTTCATGGAATTACAAGTGGAATTATAGTGTGATTTTCAAAAATCCAAATTTTTAATTATTCTTCCAAATCTATCTCTAAACCCCTCTATGATTTTCTCAAAAACCATAAAACTCATATAGTAGAGTACCATGAATTTTTGAACCTCTATATTATAATCCTCTAAAATTATTCTCATCATTAATAATAAAAATAGACCTTGATATGTATAAAAAAATAGAAAATATGACAAAGATATGAGATACCTCCCAATTTAGAATATCAGTAATAAAAGTTCTTGAAAAAAGTATAAAAAAGATGTGATAACCCAATATATTTCATATCAGGATAAATTATCTATTAAATTTAAGGATTAAGGTTTTGAAAAAATCTTGGTATTTAAAATACATCTACAAATCCTACTCCAAAATACATTCCCACACACTAACATACCTTCAAAAAACATGAACTAGATGAATGATTCTTCCTTGATATACCTTCTCCTAAAATTATTGAAAACCCATGGGCATTTCCACGAATATCGCATCCACCTCAATTTCCAACTACCCCTGATCAAATTTAAGGGAGTCATCTTGAAGATACATTTGAATATTTGATAAATAGAAGATTTTACGAACTCTTTCAATTAAGGGGGAGCTGTTAATATATATCCAACCTTGAAAATATACTCCAACATCTCAAAGGTCTGAATAACTATAAAAAAATATTTAAATATATACCAAACCTATAATTTCTCCTATGATGAGAATCCTTTAAAAACATATGATTTATATTCTAAAATTACAATGGTATCCTCCTATGATCCTCATAAGGATTTAATCAGTCTTTGGTACCTTTTATCATCTATTTAATCAACTATAATTTTTTTGTTAAATTATTCATGAAGTCTCATATAATAATCCCCAACTTACATACCCTAGTGCAATATAAGGGATATCTACATGGTCTCTTATACCTTCGAAAAATGATTTTATACCAAAGGTAGAGTGATGGGTATAATTATTTTAAATCTCAAATATACTAAAGTGTTTTTTCCATGAATATTTGAAATCGAGGACACTTCCATGAAACAAGTACTCTATTTTTTGAATAATCAGATTTTTAAACCCATACACATAAGGATAGAACATGGTTATATGATATAAATGATAGCCAAAATATGATTATAATCCCTTCCACACTCATATGGTAAAGTGAGGATACCGATAAAAAATGATCAGGTTTAAAAACCCATAAAGCCTTGAAACTTTTTTCACATATACCCTTTTTAATAAATCCACTATAAAAAACTCCTTAATCAACAAGAAATATGAAAAATGCATCAAGAGATCCACCACCACCACCTAAATAGAATCACATATTCCAAATACTTAAGGTAAACACATCACAAAATCAATAGAAAAAATATCTCACTTCCACTACGAAACATATATGGGATGAAAAAGTAGGTGTAAACCAATTGTCTACATTTACCCATGGATAAACATGAAATTGAGAGATAAATTATATGAAAAAAATTTCATACAGGACCCCCAATAATTCTCCTTTAATTGAAGATATATCTGGTAAATTCATAGGTGAATTTTTTAAAAGTGAGATATAAAACTCACACATAACCACCTCTCATGTATCCTCTAGAACAAATATATCCTGATGAAATGATAAATAATGATCATCATCCTCTCTCCATAAATCATAAGAATCACCATGAATTATGTGGTCTCTATATACCTCTAACTTGAGATTTTCAAAATGAGACTCCACCACCAACTAAAATAAAGAAGAGTGCATTGTCATTTGTTTCAATAAAAATGTATTTATAACCTCTCACATTTACAAATACAAAATTAAAAACAAAAATATATTCCTATGCATGTAACCAACCTCACGAATAATATAATTTTTTATATTTATACTCATCACATCAGTCATCTTATTTCATTTCCACAAAGTATAATGGATCTTGAATTTATAATCCTATTATAACTTCATCCATTACTGTTGAATCAAATTGGAATCATGATGAGATAATATATATCATAGTATCTTATAATCATAAAAAACATAAATAATTCTTAAATAAGTTAATTTTTTTATCGCTTTAAAGATAGCATCACCACTATAAGTTCAAGGTCATATGTGTAATAATTACATTCATGATAACATAATTACCTTAAATTATAAGAGATTATTTCTATCCCTAGTTACAAAATTAATATTAGATATAGATGAAATAAATCATAGTATACCTCAAACATCACTCTTTACTTAGTTAAGTGAATGATAAGATCATTGATCAACTTCTCTACCATGAATTCAAATACCACTTAACATTGATCTATCTACAAAAAGCCTTGATTTTTATTAATTAGTTTAGTTAAAGTTGTTATAATATAAGATAAATAGACTATAAAACATTAATAATATCCTACTTAAACAAGAAAACTCATTTCCTTTGAAATATTCTTGGGAGATTCCCAAGAAACAATAGCCTCAATATTTAAAGGATTAATAACCACAAACTATTGAGTCATGGCATTCCCCAAAAAACCTCACATGTAAATAATTTTCACTTTTATATATTACCACAAAATTTATAACATCAAAAAATCTAAAATGAAATTCTCAATTACTTTGCATCCACCTCTTTCATCCTTGAGTACACTAGGGTCTCACTAATAAACGCTGTCAAAAACTAATTTATAATCCCATAAAACACGAAATACATAATACCCATGAATAAAATAGATAAATTTGTAATAACAAAATTAATTTACAAGAACTCAAAACTCCCACAGTGATATCTCAAAGTGGTACTCAGAATATCACTCTCTTTCACCCGCATCTGATGATATCTTTAATATACATTAATATTTGAGATCAATTTATATTCCTTGAACCAATAATTTATGTCTTCAATACATATAAATAGATATTTGTTATTCACCCTCACTTAGTTTATTTATAAATAAACCACGAAAACCAAAAAACCATCATTAAACTTCTTTGTAAACAATACAAGAGCTCCTCAGGGAGATAAACTAGGTTAGATAAAACCAATTTATAATAAGTTATCAAGATTAATTATCAACTCCCACTACTATAAAAGTAATAACTTATAAGAATGTGTATATATAGGAGGAACATTAATTTGTAACTCAATACCAAACTTCATATCAAATTAAGGGGGTAATGACACAACCACATCAGGGAAAACATCCAAGAATTATCCCACAAATCTCAGAAACTCTTCCATCTAAATCTTCTTCAAGCTTAACATAAATCCTACCAACTATGAAATAATAGGATTTAAATTTATAGAATCCATTTTATGATCTATCTGACCAAAAAATATAACACAATCACCCACTACATCAGATAATATCACTCATATCTGATAGAAATCAATGAAATTTAACACAGAGTACAACCATTCTATGTTAATAATGGAATTATCTAGTTGTATCTATAGTAATAGGAATTCTCTAATTAACTGATACCACCATATATTCTTTTTACATCCCTTCAATAAATCATTTAATCAATATCAACCACTAACTTTAGTAAACAATGGAAATCTTATAGGGATGTTATATGTTTTACACCTCAAACCATTGGCAACAATGGGTGAAATAAAGGATTGTAAAGATCATATGTTGATCAAAGAATACGAAATAATTTAATAAAAGTATATTACACATCAAAAAATATATTTATCTACTAGGTAATAAGAATATACTTTATGAACATTCCCACAACCGTCTCCTCTACTTAATACTACATTCAATCAGCCTTATCCTCACCTATGGTCATTCCTCTACCTTAGAGGATATGAAATATTCCTTGGTTGATATATACCACCACAACCACCCTTCATTGAATTTCCTTATAGTTGTTGGATTTTCTCCTATTAAAACCACTAGGGATCATATCATGTTTTCTTTTGTGGATCGTCGACCATCAAGATATTTACTAGTCTTTACTGATCACCCTAATAATTTAGATACACAAACTATCAATGTCCTCTACCTTCATATAATAATAGGTCACATACCCACCCACACCCAAGATAAGTGAGATTCTATCTATTTAAATCCATGATTAAAGGCATGTATATTAATTAATACACTACCCCAAGTAGATGGGTTCCTCTAACCAGCTTCACTACACGCTTCACCCTATTATTCTCCATTAATAAATAGTCTACTATTTTTTCCAATGTCTTATTAATAACCTCCACCTTTGAAACCACCCTGGTATATATATATAGTAAATTTACTAACATACTACTAGATATTATATCACAATACCCTTCAAAAGTAGTGATCTCTCCACTCTTTGTTATCTAATAAATGAGGGGAATATCACAAAACTATATATATAATCTTCGCTTAATAATCAATTATAGAATATCTCACCTATTTTATTGGCAATAATTCATGTTTCCACTCTAACAAAAAGAGTCTCAGACAAAAAATACTCTCAAAAATTAACTCAAAACTTCTCTCACCTCACCATATATACAACACAATCACCAAAGTATAGGGACAACCATTATCATGTCACTCCAGGAAATAAACTAAGTGTTAGTAGAATCCAATTCATCTTTATTTCCTGAATGAACAAAAAAATATATCTCCACTATTTCTAGTAATCAATAATTTTCCCAATCATAAATAGATGCCTCATGTTTTGGTATGTTCATCCAATAAAACTCAAGAAATGTAATTCTTCTTACCATTACCACTATGGGATCCTCCAAAAAATATTCAACCATGGGTTCACCAAGAACCATCTCTCCATATTTTTTGAAATTAGGATGTATAGATGGAATAACTAAAATAAAATAAGTGTTTTAGTCCAAGTAAAAAATGTATGTTTAAACAAACTCTACTTCAGTTCGGTCACCAAAAATATATCCAATTACACAACATAAACTATAATTGTGACCAAAAAATAAATTTATGAACTACCACATTCATGACTCCCTAATAACTATACATAATCCTAAAATTAAAAATTATTAGGCAATCAAACCACAGGACTAAAATAATTGGGTCCCTGTGGATCTATAACTATTTTTCCTAGTCTATTCCACATACTAGGTTCTTGGAATATGATAACCTTACCAACCCATGAAAATCGTCATTAGTTTAAACATTAAAATCCACACTAATTCACTCACATTAATACCAATATTCCATGAACCAACTCAATGGGGACTCATCCTGAGTTCGTAAAAATGTTGAGAGTTTTCCTTAAAGATCACCTCTAATAGGAAAAGCGGTAGAAAATATCAACAAGCGTATAAAACACTAGATTTTTAAGAAATGTTTCTTTTTGAAAAAAAAACTAAATAATAACCATTTACCAAAGTAATATAATCAATTATTCAAAAAAATAGATGACATGTGATTAAGATTGTCATTTAAAAATTAAAAATAAAAACATTATTTATCATCTACAAGGGGAAGAACCCAACATATTACCCCTCCTACGCCTAAGTAGATCAATTTATGCCAAATCTAACATCACTCAGCATCAAACTTGATATTATATTATAAATCATAAATAATATAGAATAATTGGTTGTTTATATATGTAAAATTAATTGGTTCATCTACTAAGGACTCTTGAATTATGTGAAATGTCCTAGTAAATCCACATTGAATGGAATAAATAAATAATAATCGATTTAGAAAATAATATATAATAACATAAGGGACCTATATCACATGTTATTAGCTACCTTCACTATGATAAATAAAACACCATATCATGGTATCCAGACCTCTAATGGGAGTAGATTCAACTATATAATCCACCACCTTCCATAAATAGGACTATACAGATACACCAACTATAACTTCATGGACATAAATCTTTAAAAAATTAAAACAATCATATTCATGGTGGAATAAAGAATTTCTTGCAACACCTAAACCCTTGGGAAGATAAAACCTCTCAAAAACCATCACATTATAAACCTTCTAATAAATTTTAACACAATTACATAATGCATCTTTTCTAACATGATTCAAACACATGTTGAATTACTATAACATAGATATATAAAACCAAAACCCATTATATAAAATAAACACAATGAAAAAACCAAAAACAATATCTAAAAATTTAATCTCCTCACAAAACCACCATATTAACATCCATATAGTCTGGGATAAATGTCCATCAGAACACATGAATATATTATAATATCATTTCCCTAAAATCACAAAATCTGTTTCATTCATCTAAGTCTTTCAAATGAAAAAAAAAGATCCTAAATGTATATCAATAGTCTATCAATAAGAAAAAACACTTTATAAATACTGACTTGTAGTTACCATAAAAATTATAAATCTCATTAAATCTCATTCTTATCATCCCTTATTCCTCTCCAAAATGTTAATTTAAAAAATTGCACCACACTAATTTCTATATTTTTTAACTTTATATTAATTTATTATATCATAATGATTAAATTTTGACTCCCTCATACACAATTTATTAATTTAGATCATTTATATTTTCATGTGCACCACAAAAATTACTTATCAACACATAAACCACCTATATAATTTTACATAACATTTAGAAAAAAGAGAAGTTAGGATTCTATAAATTAATTAACGTTTTTATTATAACATCACCAAATACAAGATTGAACTACTATATTCTCACATGTTTTCCCCAAAAAACCTATTTCCATTAAAAACACATCAATCCCCTATTATCCATATCATCAATTTATGAGAATAAATGAGATAATGGTTAAAGGAATAAGAGTTAGGGATAAATCACCTTGATCCACAGGGATTCAACCATTGAGATAAGTAAAAATTAAAAGATAAATGGAAGATACTTTAAGGGAATCAAAAATAATATAGGGTCACAAAATTTTAAGAGAAGGGGTATATAATTAAAAAAAATATGAGGAATTACTCAAATTTATATTTTAAAATAGGTTCTCAAAAACCATAGAATAATGGGTTAAATCACACCATAATAAAGATTAAGAAATTAGGACTTCAAAAATTATGGTTTTACACAACCATATCCCCCATTTTGTATCATTACCACCAAAAATATAAATATAGTAGTATCATAAGAAATTATGAAGTAATACATCTCATTATGTTTCAATGCTCAAATCCTCTGAATTTCATATTAATATATATTCTTATATTAGCTGATTCAATGAATAATTTTTGTTTCTTTGTTTTGAAAATAATGATATACTCCATGTGGATTTTATTTAACTTTAGATTTTTAGTTTATGTGTTTTTGGTTTACACATTAAAAAATTGGAAACCATATTTTAGGAGGTTTTTAGTTTGAAAATATAAAGATCCGAGTTTATCTTCAATACTGTATTTACCAGATTTATAGGCACTATAATAGTTTAAAACTGACTTCATCAGAATATATGAGGTAACTCTAAGTTCTTAAGAATATGAAAAAGTTTCAGCTATGATTATTTCCTATAAAGTATGTGAATTTGCATTGGAAAATTGCTATGTGCAATCATATAAAAACCACAATGAAGTAATTTTGAAATGTCAGCCAGTTTTCATAGAAATAAAATGCTCATATTGAAAGTATATGACCATGTAGAAAGTTATCAATTGAATTGAATCACTTTTGAGAGAAATTTGGTGATTAATTGGAATAAATGTTGGATTTGTGACATATAAATCTACATAGGGAATTCAGTATATGAAGGGAATTTTTTAAGGTATTAAATTGTAATTTTATGATTAATTGGTTAATAGGTTTCTTTCCACGGTAAAGACCCATAATCACTTAATTAGGTAGAGAAGAATTTTTTAGGGAATATCATCACTAGAAAATTATAATAATTTAGAAATAAAATCATGAAGGGAGTTCATAAAGAAGAAGTTTTTCATAATGTGAAGGGAAGTTTGCAAGTGTGGATTACTTTGGGAAATAGGAGTGGTTCATGGAGAAGGTTTTATTGATAAAGTAAAATCAGTATCCAAATCATATGTCATTCATCAATCACAAGTAGGTCACAAATAATAGAAAATTTATGAATCATGGGATTTTTATGAAGTAAAAGTGGTACATAGTGAATAATAGATCACGAAGAAGTTTTCTATGAAGAAAAAATTACATATAATAGTGGATCTCATCTCATTAATGAAAATTGAGCTTCATGTCATTCCCATTTCAGTTTGAACAAATTAAAAAACAATACATATCATTAGGGAACTATTTAGAAGGATCAATGAGGTATTTTCATAAGAGAGAAAAATTAATTCTCAAGTGTTAATAGAAGTAAACTAGGAGGGACAATGATTCATCTCTAAAAAATTATAAACTAGAAGTGAAATTTATTGATTCTAGTATATTATCACATTGCATTTTTATACTCCCTAGATCTAATAGGTTAAGGTGAACCAAGTAAAATATATGTTTATCATTATTTATTTCATTTCATTGAATATATTTCTATTAGAAGAAGAGAGAATAAAATTTTAATTAACAATAAAAAACATTAAAAGGAGAATTTATTTTAATATTTCATACACTGAATATCCCCCAACGTATTTAACCTAGTGAGGCTAATAAAATTTGATTATTATAGAAAACGAGAATTTGTTTAATTTAATTAGTTAATTAGGTGGGAGTGTTTAAGGGGTTTAATTTAACATTTCACTTTCAGAAACTATATTTATTATTTTATTAATAATTTTTATAATGTTTTAAAATTTTAAAAATAAATAGGAAGCCTAGTAACACCCCATATTTTTAGTATGAATTTTCCTGGATTGAGTTTAATAACTTCTTCCACATGAAATATAGAAATAGTATGAACAATTTTATAGTTTTCTAAGGTATAATATTAAAATGATGGTTGAAATTGACATTAATATTATAATAACTCTATATAAAAAATAAAAATATTACTAGAGAAATAAAATAACCAACAGATAAATAATACAATGATATTGAAATAATATTCCTTAGTGTTTCTGATGTAGATATTATTATTTATTATAACTATGGATAGAAGGAATAACATTTTCTCAATGATGGTGATTTTAGTTCACATTTTTTTTGTTTTCCCTTGAAAGTAACCCCATTAATTAAATAAATACATGATTAAAATAGTGAATTCAGTGAACTTTTAAATTTTTTATTTAATTTAGGATTGTATAAAATTAATTATTTCAAATGATTTATTGATTTTTTGTGATAAATATTGATTCTGTACATTAATTTTTAAATTCTAAGTGCAGTTGGTTAATTTATTTTCAACATGGACTTAAATTGAATATGGATTCATTTTTATTGTTTAATTGATTTTTTAATTTTATAATTTAATTAAAAACTATGAATTAAGATTATTTTAAAAATAATTTTGATTTTTAAATATGATATTTCTCTTTATAAATTAGTTTTATTTTAATAACAATTGGTTTTTACTGAAATTCAAAATAAATTTGGTTGATAAAATTATTTTGGAATTAATTTTACAAAGGAAAAACACTAATTCAGTTTTTTTCATAATTAAATTTTTTTGGAAAAAATATGCACTTAATTTTTTTTAGAAATGTAGGATGGAAATGAAGAAATTATGCATAGACACTTAACTAACCATGCCGAAAAAACTAACTGGATGATAAATATTCAAGTTATCATTCCCTACAAGTCACTACAAGATTAAGTTGAAGTGTTTGAATTTGAAGAGATAATGTATGGGAACAATATTATAAGTGATAGCAAGACAATTCATCATAATTAAATATACAGCATGAAAATCCCACCATGTGACTTCACCTCATTTCCTTGTACCTTCCGCATTTCCATTATCATATAAGTGATAGTATCTTTCCACCCAAATCACTGTGATCCTTTTTATAGTCACTTCTCTCACACTATTAAAAAAACAAACCACACAATGAAACTATACTATCAACCTACCATGAAATTTCTCCTCAAGTGTGTCTAATACTTTTAGATGAAACTGAAGCATGACAATCAAGTATTTTCTCTCCATTGAAGAACTCGATCCACACCTAGATATAGAAGTGATGTTGAGTTCATTGGGGATGAAAGAGGCCTGATCTATTGAATCTACACCGCCCAGGGCCACCTAAAAATAAAATATCTCAAATAAAGAACCCAAACCACAAGTCTATTGACATCTTATCCATTCCCATTTAGAAAATAAGATATTGAATCCTTGATGTTGGGGATTATTCTTTACTAACAACCATTATTTAATAACTCAAATCTCGCCAAAACCATATCATCTACTGGAAAACTACTAGACTTCAATTAGAGCATGATGAATATAGACACCATAACCATGAACCCTTTGAAAGATGGATGTTTACCCATATTTTTTAAATTCATGCATTTACTCGTCAAAGAGTATCACAACAAACAGAATCTGAAGAAGCCTGACAGATCATGAGTTCAAGATTGAAGATCCCATACCAAATGATCTCAGATGCCTACTGGAGATATTACACCCATGGATGTGTGTAGAATAATTTTACTGGATGAATGAGAAAACTTGAGTTCTGTGCAATTTTGAAAAGAAGAGGAAACCAGAGTAGTGGGATTCTGAGGAGGGAAGAAACCATGACTGAGGAATAACCCGTGTTGATTAGAAATCAATAACAAAGATGAAATTTTTATTTTTATTTTTTGATTGCTAGTTTTTCTCCTGTGTATATATTATGAAAGTGGTAAGTCTGTAATCTATCCCCATGCATTAGTTTCATGTTTTTAGTAAAATGAACATGATATGCTCATAAAAATGTTATAACGAATTCTATTTGGGCTGCAGCCGCATCTTGTATCCTGGACTAAAGCTTTGGAGCTTTCAAAACTAATTAATTTGGTTAAAAATAAAGGTGACTGGGAGAATATTGAGTATGAAGAAGTCAAAATGATGAATAATGTTTTTAGTTTCAGACCATCCCTTGTACTAACTAAAGGTATAAACCAAGACCCAATATGTGCATCATTTTCATCCCACATGAGATCTTAAAAAACACTTTTCCACTATTTTGTAAAGAAACAACATTTTTCCAGATGATTCTTCTTAAAGATTTCTATTAGAGAAGTGAATAATGGGAATATTTCTTTATGGATTTTCTAGATTTATTTCTCATCTTATATTGGGAAAAATTACACATAACTCAATCTATCTCAACCATCAACTATGACTTTTGAAATCATCTTAATAGAAAAAAACTCACCACACTGTACAAAATATTATGATAAAGAAACCCAAATCAATAAATATTTTCTCCCTCCCCTATGTTAAGTTATTCATCATATTCTGACTATAATTTTATTTTGTATTTTTATTCACATTTCATTCTATTTTTATTTAATTATGATGAGTGAATATTTTCTCGCCTAGATTTATCATTTTTCTCAACCTTTAGGATATATCGTAATATCATCAACTATATAGACACGGATAACTAATAATATGTCTAGCATCCTAGGGTAGATCACACTGGTCCCAAAAATCATTTTTCTATAATTTATATCTTATTTCCATCTTTAATGCAATGGTACATTGGACAGAAGGGGATTACTGATATTAACCTTATATTTCTGATGAGATTATTCACCCTACAATATATTAAATCAATTTTCCCTTCATTTTCTCTGTCTATGGTGTATGTTATTGGAGCATTGTTGACTGAGGGATAAACAAAATTTTATGAAGCATGGTGTTTACACAATGAATTCATTAATTGATTTTGTTCATTTTCTATTCAATATTGAGGTGGTGGAACCGGATATATAAGGAGATCTAATCATTATGTTTTTTAAACACCAAGATAGATAGAAAATAGCAGTCAAATAATTGTATTGAATTGATTTTTGGATACAAAAAATAAAATATAATAAATAATCTGTGTGATCGAACCCATTTCTAATTCCCTTTCACTCTCATTTTGGGTCTCCAACTTCTATATCTTATTTTAAATTTATAAATAAAAAAACTCATTTCATGATATTTTTGAAAATTATTAAATCAATAATATATATATATATGTGTATATATATATTATTGACATAATGGATAACCAAACCACACATGCTACATAGGAAATGTAAATGGTTAGCCCAGTGATGTATTCCACATTTTCATAATATTTAAAAAAATAGTTTGACCGAAACCCATGAAAATCATTAAATCAACTTGTAGAAATATTCAGGAAGCAAGGTCAGAGATTCAATTTTCTTTTTTCACTATGTAAATATAATTTCCACTTATGATATTTAAAATAAATGGATTATCACTCACTGTCAAAGAGGGTGGAAGGACTTCTTACTTAACCCAAACAAAAAACAACTAGTGATGAAGTTATGGGATTATATGAAAAAATATTGTTGGATTATCATAAATATAACATCCAAATGGAGGTAACATTGTATCATGGACATAAAATTAACATAATTAAATAGTTTATCCTAGAATTATAATTATTGATGGATCTCACTCTCCCATAGAACTCAAATTTGATGCCCGAGGAACTCCATAAGCAATAACAGATTCCTGCTGAACAATTTGATGTGGATAACCAAAATATTAACTCTATAACTTTTATATATTCTCAAATTAAATTGGATTTTTACCCCATTGTTTTAATGATACAGACTCATCACTATGGAATAATTCTTTTGCGATAGGTAAATTTGATTCTAACTTCTTCTATATTAATCTCATGGAAGAGAAACTCTCGCATAGGAATTTTTGTGTTAATATTCAAGATTCAGCTACAGTACTAGAATAAATCTTTGATAAAGAAGAATAATACCCTTAAAGATAACAAAAAAACATTCTATGGGAGGAACAACTGACAATTAAGGACTCTCATAAGCTGATAATAAAGAAACATAAGAAAAAACTATTGTATATGAGGGGGTAAATATGATCTAAACACAACATATTTTAATTACATACAATTATAAATACATTTTGACTCTCGCATTGATTAATAATATGAATAAAAATTGATTAATCATCTACAGCAAGAAGAATTCATTGATTTGTATTTGGCAGAAACTGAAGAGGCACCATGCATGTTCTTCCCAGCCCGACATTTCAAGAAATTTTACACTACTTTGGTGATGGAATAATAGTAATTAACTGTCAAAGAGGACCAAAAAGTAGAATTAAAACGTTCCATATATGTAAGAATAAGGATGTTTTGGTTCTTACTAAATAATCCCAATCCATCAATAGACAGGGGATAACCATCAAGACGTATAGTGGAAGAAAATATAAGATGTAGCACCTCTTGGGGGTTCTATCCCAATAATTTTCTTCTATTTATTCCCTAAATTTTCTTTCATTTTTATTTATTTCATTAAATTCTAGATAACATTTAATTTACTATTTTTTTTCTAGGTAGTAATGAAAGTGGAATACAACTTTTAATATCTCTTAGAAGACTAGATGAAGCCAAAATAAAAATGGGAATCACATCTCACTGAATCTATCCAATATCAATGAATAACATTTTAGGTAAACTCCTTAAATTATATATATCTTTTGTTATACTATTTTCATTTCTTATTAAAATCTACATGATAATTTCAAAGGTTTTTTAATGCCATAAAAATTGTAAGTGTTGAGGTGCGGATAATTCATGGATTCATTTTTTTTTATTTTTTTAGTACTATTTTTATTATGTTTGTTTTTTAAAAAATTTATAAAAAAATACACTATATTTAGGAATTGCACAAAAATGTAAATAGCTATTTCTCATATTTTTCAAAAATTCATTGAGATGAATGGAAAATTCAAATAATTTTCTGAACTCTGAGAGATTTTTAGAAGAATTATCTTATTATTGAATCTCAAAAGATTATATGATTTTTGGAATGTATTTATTCTCTTAGTTTATGATTTAAAAGAAATATATGATTTTTGGATGGAAATTAAAATCCAAAATCACTAGTGAATATCCCAAATTTTGATTCCTATTTATATAGTTTTTTTATCCACTTTTAAGTCATATTTTTGTTAACCTTGCTACCTGATAGAATCTTGAGATTATTTTATAAAAAAACTTGTGTTTTTTATCTTTCAAATATTTTGAGCTCCTAAGTTATTTTCAATAACATTGAGGAATTCGATTAGAAATACCCTCATTTTGGATTACTTCAAACACCCAAGTGTGTGCTTAATTATTCATCATCTTCCTCTTCCTTTTACTTTTAAATTTCAGTAGATGGTCTGACATAACTCTCACACAAGAATAAGAAATACATTCAAACCTTTGATACCACTAAAGATCAGTTTTATAGGGAAAAAAGAGATGAATAACAATAGTGTAAATATAGATAGACACTAATAGAGGTTATTGTAGGTTAAACATTATAGCTTTAGGAAACAAATTTATTTCTTCAAATTGGAATTAAAATACAATGCATAAAAACCTAATTCATAGGGATATAAAACAAATATAAAATCAATTGATAAAAATAGACATATATAAAAGTCCAAATATTTGGTGTATTTGGTACTTCTTAAGACTCTATTTCTAAACAAGTCAGGCAATCCATATTTGACGTTTCTAAGACTCTATCATAATATTATGGTTGGTGTTGTCCAAGGAAATAAAATTTTATTATTAAACACTACAACCTGGTTGTGTTCAGCATGGATCAGTTGTTCTTGAGATACCATCAAGAACACACTATTTAGAATTTTATCGACATTATATTTCATATATATCTCAATTTTTTTTATTTATAGCTCACTTAATGTCTAATTTTGGTATTTTCATTAATGGGAATCTTAGAAAAATTTTAGTAACATATAACTTATCATCACCTCAAATTTTCTGAGCTGGAAGGTACTTACTCTCATCAATGATTTAGAAGCATCATGATTGCAAGGAGATCAAGAATTGGTCTTCCTTTAGTAGGATTTTGATGTTAAAAATAAATGGTTTCTACTATGATGGTGTTATGTAGGGGGTCATGAAAAACTATCGAGGTGTGGCTCTTTTGGATTTTATTACCTTCTACAGTGTGGGTAATTCCCCTTGAGCTAACGATAGAGAACTATTGAAAATACCCTATTAGAAAATAGTTAAATCACCCACCCACAAACATAAAATCAAATGATTAACCCCTCTAACACCAACTAGAAGATATAATATATTTCGAGATACTGTAAAAGGATTATAGATCAAAACACCACCAGTCAACACTCTTGTTCTGAGAAAATAAAATATCTTCTAAAGGAGATATGTCACAAAACTGAAGAATATTTAGACTCTTGGTTTTGTAAAAACTGTGGTTTTTAAGGATTCCCCTGTTCTAAACTACTAATGTTTTTTATTCATTTCAATCTCCCTTTATTTATAACTATAATTAAATATTTGTGTTGAAAATAAATACCACTAACCAAATCTAACATTAAATATAAAATAAAATCCATAATCTCAATAATGTATGTGATGTCAAGCATAGGATCTCTAAAAAAATACCACAAGGAAATCCAATATTAGAAACATGAACAGAAACCTTGATCAAGATTAAATAGTACAGTCCAACCTATTCACCAACTCCATGCTATTGAACTATAAAAAAGTATATAGAATATAGGGGCGATCATACAAGTATACTTAGGGGGATGCTCCTCAATACCTCTCTTGATAATGTGAAAGAAGAATACTAAAATCCCTGTGACTAGATAGTAAAACTAACTCTTTACATAATATTCCAACAACCACCCAACTACACCAAGGTTCACTCACCCAAATCCAAATACAAGTATAGTAATATAGTAATCATGAAATTATATCGAGAAAATTACCCCACTTCAACTTTCAAATTGATCTAGTCACCCTCATACCCAGATGGTATATGTTCTAGAACTCTCATACCTTCCATATTCCCAAAACCCCATACCATATAACCATGACACAACCGCATTAACCAAAACATAGCCACATACCATAAAACACAACACATACCACAATCATGTATTACATGCCACAACCATGTACCAAATACCATATCCATGACCACGTACCACCTCATCGAATCACCTCCTCATCACCACAGTCATAACTTCATTCCATCACAACATATCCCCAAAACCATTCCATCATAATATATGATACATCTAGAAGAGATTTTAGAGAATGGATAGTAATAATACATCCATATCATCACTATATTGAATGTAAGTAAAAATAAATGAACCTAAAACCTCATAATAACATCATTCAAGTTAACCAAATATGGTGTTGGGGTGTAAGAAATAACATAAACTATAATGAATATATAATAATAGCACAAAATCCCAACCTTAGGATCACTCTTACCAAAACATTACCAAAACTACATCCCATTACTATAGTGTCGCCACCACATATTCTCAATTATTTCCACCTCTAAATACGTCACAAACCACCACTATAAACACATAACAAAAGTACCCCTAACCACACAACTTCTTTCAATTACACTTCCTTATTAGTTCATTTCAGTTTCCTTTAAATTCATTAACATATATATATTTTACAAAATTTATCTTCATGTAACCATTACCATTTCACATTTTTAGATTTCAATTACCTAAAGTTTTTTAACAACTTTATTTCGAATTATTGATACAAAATCAATACCACTAATTAAATTCAACCCATTAATGATTGCCACAACCCATTCCCATTCCACTTTCATTATATTTAATTATTCAATTATGAAGGCTTTGATTTCTGAAGTAAACTTCAATACACCAACCATAACTATGACCTCAATAAACCACGTCAACAACCCAAAAAATCATCTCTACCACATATAATAAAATATACCGCATTATCCCATGTCATACAAATAAAATCACCACCACAAAAAAAACATAAATCATCTATTAATTTACTATATTAATCCAACCATACCAAAACCACTACTATCAAAATAGTAAACAACAATATAAATAATCATAGTAGTAAGAAAAAATTTGCTCTTATCACACTTTATTATTTAATAATCAATTCAATATTAACAAAATGATATTCCATATTTTATCTAGTTGTCACATTATAATTTTTGAATTACCTTCCTAATTATGAACATGTTTTAGAAATGGAATAATAAGAAAATCACAAAATCATGATCATAATAATAAATGATAAATTTTATAGTAATAATGTGATAAATAAATAAAAAACATGATCGACACTAATCCATTTATTTATATAAGTCCATTAATTATATTAATTAGTTCCATTACAACTATTTATCCAAAGACAACTAAATCTTGATAATTCCACATGAACACAATAACTAAAATTGAGATATTTTGAATATCGTACATCAAATTAATGATTTTACAATTTCAATACAAGGATAAGAAGAACATTAAACGATCATTCTAAATCTATGTCATTACTGAGAGAGGGGTGAATTCGTGTTCTATTATTTTATATTTTTTAATTTAAAAACAAACTTCACCCCTAGTAAGAGATAATTTACTCCACTAAAAAACAATATATAATAACATCCATAGGAACACAATAATATTCAACGTTCCCAATTCAATAAGAGTATATATTCCTTATCATAGTTTGAAAATAATCCAAGACCATATATCTACTAAAAAACCATCCTTTATGGTTTACAGGAAGAAGGGTATATTCATAACTTCAATAGAACTATATTAATTTTATAGTGCATGTTCTCCTCACATGTGTAATATGATAAAATGGTTTTTGTAACAACAAAAAAAATTCACCAACAAGATTCAATACAATTAATTGTGTTTCATTTGTTTTCTTCACACTTAACTTCCTATAAGTTCTTATTCCTCCACTTAAATTTCTAATATAGTAGTGAGAAAGAATTTATATATCCAATAACTTCTCCAACTGGTATAAGTTCCGCAAATAATCATCTATCTGGTATGATCTATCTATTATACTCTATCTAATACCACTATTTCTATTATCTTCAATTTAATAATCCTCTATTTGATGCTTCTCTATCTAGTACTTCAATTAAAAAGAAAAAATCACTCATGATTTTTGGTTGGCACCTCACTTCTTCAATAACAATCATAGCATCATCAAAATTCACAACAAACCTAATACCTTTATATAGTAATAGTTTTCCTAAAAACATATAGGGAAGAGTGAAATTTAAATTTTCCTATTCCAGATTTAAATTCCCTACTTAAATTATTCATCATTTGTCTACCTTTAAACGTCATATTAAATTGGAGTCAATAAATTTCATAAAGACATTCCTAATATCTCAGTATCAATAATCTTCCTAAAAACTATCAAAAATATTGGCTACATAAACGGACATTAAAATTATAACTCATCATTGTGAAAATGGATATATTTAAAAAAATCTTTGTAATGAACCTCACACATTCATCAAATACAGCTCCAT
This sequence comes from Viscum album, assembly GCA_963277665.1. Taxonomy (NCBI): domain Eukaryota; kingdom Viridiplantae; phylum Streptophyta; class Magnoliopsida; order Santalales; family Viscaceae; genus Viscum; species Viscum album. The sequence goes on from OY728141.1 coordinate 1,287,333,685, forward strand.
AGGAATTTCTCCTCTAGTATTCCTTCATTTGATTTGAATATCCATGAGATTTTTCATCTTTTTTTATATGTGACAAATCTATTCATGTTTCACTATCTAATGGATATATATAAGGACTCCTCTCAGAAACCTATATCTGATGAATTTTCTTGAAATCCTTTATCTGATGAATTCAATCATAATTTTCTATCTAATGTTCATCACTAACTTTCTTTATCTAGTGGACTTAGTCTCGAAACCCTAGACTCCATTAATTACTTCATATGAAACAAGTTATCTAGAACCATGAAAAACTTAAAATAATAAGGATGTGTGGTCATTTTAAGAATAGAAAATCCTCTCCTAGTTTGCTTCGTCCAGTCATCATTTTCTGGTGGAACTAATAATACAATCAGACAAACATTTGGATTATCCCATTATATGATCATATCAGTCTGTTCAACCCATTCTTATTTTTCTAGATCATTCCATCCAGAAGTTTCATATGGTGGATTTAACTTCGTTAAGATGTAAACAACTTCTTCTTTAAACATTAAGTAAAATGATTCATTCATTATGACCATATCAACAATATTCATATTAAAAAACTCTTCCTAAACTAAATTAAAATTTTATTTTTTGATAATAAAATGAAACACCATAAATAAACTCTATTTCTATAATCCATCTTCTTTCTATTTAATTAAAAATCAACACCTCTCTGTCTCAACAATCGCCCCCTTTTTATTTTTTTCAACTAAGGAGAATAAATCACTAAAGTTAAAAAATACAAACAATTTCTCATTATACAGAAATTCTATTCCTATGTGAGTGAGCTCAATATAAGAAATAATATTAATTAAAAAAATATCATGTTTTACATAAATAAGTGATTAAAAGTCATTCAAAACATCTTCTTAAACACAAAAAATCATCATAAAAAACCTAAAACATAAAAAAACCTAAAAATAACAAGTTCCAAATTTCACTTCAACAGACTATGAAAATAGTTGACACCTGATAACATCACATATTACCCCTTTTAAAAACTCAACTATATATATTCACTCCGAAAATTGGTATATAACATATAAATCAATAGATTTATGTCACATATTTTTTCCCTATTTTATAGCAATATAAAATGACAAGATGATAGGTGGGACTGAGATCACATACATTGTACTTGGAGTGAGTGAGTTTGAATTCCCACAATCAAACACAAATTTTAAAATGTATCCTTCTAAAATGGTTTAGTAGAGATTTCAGTTACATGAGACATTATGGGTAAAAAATCCAAAATTAATTCATTATTTTACACATATTATTTGATAATTTTATATTTAATATTTATTTTATTAGATATGGAGTGTTGAATTAAATTATTGATGAGATTGATAGAACTTATATAATCACAACCTAGGATAAAGGGAAGCTTCACATCAACTGAAAAATATTCCAGCTGTGTCTTTTGAAATATAAAATCTGATGTATCTTGAGTGGAAGATTCATACACATCTTCATCAATACTAAGAGTCACTAAATTTTATTTTCTTTTCATACCAAGTTAAACATCTTTCTTCCAATAAGAATACTACACTAGACATGGATATTTTATCATCGATACAACTATCCCAATCTCTATCAGTGTAACCCAATAGATCAACATTTCAAGTATTATCATATCTTATCCTAAAATAAATTGTGTCATTATTATATCATAGAATTATTATTCCATCAACAATATGGGACTCTTTTGGTGTACTTTGATACAAATCACAAAGAGTAAAAAAATACACTAAATCTAGTCTTGAATCGGTGATATATAAGAGGCTTTGAATCAACTTCCTAAATTATTTTTTGGATCAATATCATTTCCTTTTTTATATTTTAAAAACTACATTACCACTTGAAAAGTTATAGAAACAGTCTTTGAAACTTTTATTCCAAATTTTTTTAGTATTTCCTTAGTATACTTCTCCAAGAAGGGAAAATATAACTTTTATTTTGATTGATTTTTAATCCAAGAAAGTATTTAATATATCATATCATATAAATATAAAATAACTCCTTAATCTCTATAGAAAAAACCTTCATTATATTTTCCGTTGTCCTTGAAAATATTAAACCATTAATATAAAAAATCATAATGAGGGAAACCAATTGATTTTTTTAAGAATAGGTTGTCATCAACTATTCATTTTATGAAATTCAACTTTTCATGAAACTATATTTATTAGAATAACAATATATTTTTTTCAACACATATGAATACTTTTCTACTTGAAAACATATTCTTCATCTTCACCAATGATTAAGACACAAGGATTCTTACTATAAACTTCATCTTTTAACTCTCTATAGAGAGAATCTGACTTGAGATCCATTTAAAATATAATATTTCTTCTTTTTATAGAAATAAGAAGAAATATCATAATGGTTTAAATGATTTTTATTATGGAATAGTTTTAATAAAAAATACTTTCTTCAATATATGAGTATCCTATACAAACCATTATTTTATTATTTCATGTAACTTCACTTTTTTTATTCAACTATTTTTGGAAAACCCACTTTATTCCAATCAAATTTTTACATTCTGGTTTGGGTGGAAGATCCCATGTCTTAGTTTTTTCAATATGGTTTAATTATTCATATATGGCATAAATCCACTCTTTATTTTCCAAACCTTCTTCAAGATATCTTGGCTATACCTGTGAAAACAAAGAGGTATGAGAAATTTTCCATGATGTTCTTCCCATTCGAACATGTTTTCCTTGATCTCTAATGATATTTTAGACCTCCCCTTACTTCCTCAAACATGGATGATACGAAAAAAAGTTCCCTCTTCACTTGAAATGGATGAATCAATATCTTTATCCTATATAACTTCCATATAATGGCTTCCATTATAAACTTTTTCATATAGTTTAACAGAAAAAACTTTCACTTTTCTTCCTTTTATAAATGTATCTATCTTTGAACCCTTTCTATCATAATGTTCCAATACTTTCACATTAATGGAATAAAAAATCCTTCTAGTTTTCTTGTTATATAATTTATATCATCAAACATTAGGTAGATGTACAAGGAAGATATTATCAACACCTCTTTGATCAGACATCCTCAGATTGTCACTTTTTAAATTTTGTAATTTATGGATTTCCAAACACCATTAAGTCTTTCAAACGTGGGTTACATTGTAATACATATTGTATGGATTCTAATAAGAGTTTATCCTACAGAAACAATGATTTTGAATGTGTAATTATTCTATTTGTAGATTTTCTCAAGAATAATAAAAAAATTAGGTTCAATCAACATTTTTCATACCATCTCAACCAAACATATCCTCTTTCTTTTAAAGTTACTATTATATTATGGTTTTTATAGTACACTAAGTTTATGAATAATGTCCAAATTTTCAAGATATTATTTAAAATTCTATTTTGGGTATTCAGCACCATTATTAGTCTCGATATTCTTTATGGAATACCCACATCCCTTTTCTTTACTTCTTTAAAAACCCTTAAACATTTTTAGAGCTTATTTATTTTATTTCAATAACATAATATGTGTAACAAAAGTCTAATCATCAATAAAGGTAATAAATTACTAATCTTCATTTTTTTATTGTTTTCTAAGGGGCCCAAAAATGATATAATAAATAATGCAGTACCCCCGGTTTGAGGTATGTTACCCTTGTTTTGGTTTGTTTGTGATTTTTTAAGTGGTTGGTTGAAGTTTGGACAAGTCTGGGAAAATATTTTAAACTTTTAGAGGTTGTGTAAGGGCGTATGGTTGGAACACGGTCTAAAAAAACCGTGTAGCTAGCCCAGGAAACTGTGCACCCTTGACAGTGGGCTCTGAATGGGCAGTGCATGGTTCATTATACAGTGCGGGCTATCCATGCGAAGTCCCTGGGTGAGACGGTGGCAACCGCACGGTTTTCACATGGTTTTCCAAACTGTGCGGGGTAACCGTGCAACCAATTAATGTTTGGGTTTTTAAGTCACGGGCCACTTGAGATTTTCCATTTTTCCCTCATTCTTCCTCCCACTCGTGGCTCACGTGGGAGTTCTAGTTTATACAGGTTGGGGGAGCTCCTTATATCTTTTTGGAGGCAAATCGAAGGGGTTTCTTGGTAGATCGAAGGAGGTTCTCCTCGAGTAAGTCCTTCTTTTGGTTATTTGAGGTTTTGGTTAGGGTTATCCCTCTCCCTCTCTTAGTTTTCTAGATCTACAATGGTTTCTTGTAGATCTATGGTTGTGTTGCCTTTGTGTGTTAAAGGTTGAGCTTTTTTATGTTAGGGAAGGGTTTTTGAGGTGGTTTCGAGGAGGTGTTCACCCAGTTTGCAGTGCGTTTGGGTGAAGGGTTGATTTCTCCAACATGGTTTGTTGTGTGCTTTATTGGTGATGTTTGTAGATGGGGATTGTGAGTGAAATATGAAATTGGTAATCGGCTTGTGGCATGGTTGAATTGGCTTCCTTGCATGTCATGGTCGATTTGTCTTCCTTGTGTGGCATGTTTGGCTTATGGAATGTTTGGGATATAAAAAATTGGTAGCTTGGTTTTTCTTCATATAAAATGTTTTATATAAATTGGATAACGGTTTTATCCAAGTGGCGTGTGTATGGAAGTCATTTGGGGAAATCCTACTGAGTATTTATACTCACCCCCTACTTTGGCACTTTGTTGTCTTTCTAGATGTCCTGTACCTTGACGTGGGCAATGGTAAGGTATCACCCTCCTTTGTTGGTGTGTTGTGATGTTTTGGTGGAGCTTGGAGCTTGGAGCTTGGTGTGGAGTTGTGGTGGTGTCATGGGTCATGGTGTTTTGTTGTTTAGTTTCTGCTTTGTACTCTAATGTTTTGTGGACATGTCTAATTTAATGGTTTTGGGGTTTGTGATGGAATTGTTAGTATCACGTGTTTGGGTTTGAAAGTGAATGCATCATTAGTAGTGGGTTGGTTGACTTGGGTTATCTTCTTAAGGAAAAATCGTTCCACACTATTCCTTGAAGACTTTGGCATTTATTACCTGCCTTTGGCGCCTTGGGAATGTTTCTTAAGGACAAGTAACATTCCCCATCCCTCTAAAGACAATGGGATGGGGTGGGATGTTACAAGTGGTATCATCTTGTTCGGTCATTTGGAGTTGATTCTCAGATTTGGAGTTGACATTCATTGTGGTATATTCCTTTGGTCTGGATGGTAGCAAGGCGTAGGAATGTCAGAAATTAGAATGTATAGCTTAAAATGACGTAGCTAACCCTTTTATGTTGAACTTCAAGTTACTAGGGAGTTGAGTACAAAAGTGTTTTGGAGACACATATAGGAATTGGAAATCTCATTATTGTGGGTGTAGCCAATGGGATGTGCATGGCATATATGGTACAAATGAATTCCCTCTAGGATGCATATTACATTTGGAATAATGATTTATGGGATGAATTGAGAAATGGTTTTTCAAATGTGTAAAATTGTAATGTGAATAAATTTGTTATTTTGAAAATGGTTTGGTTTTCAAAAATGGTGAAAATGGAAAATGTGGAAAGGTGGAAAGCCTCGTTGTGAAAGTGTTGTGTAATGCGATTTGAAATGTGAATTCTGGATGTCTACGGAATTGATACTCATGGTTTTTTCTCTGTTTATAGAAATGCAACTGATTAGGCGTCGTAGAGACCAACCGGAAGTGGCCGATGAGAATGTGGTTTCACCTAAGCCCTAGGTGAACCAATAGTTAGTCCAGAGCATAGTGCAAGCTTTCCAAGATGTGGGAAGTGTGAATAGAGTAAAAGAGACAAATCATGTTGATTATACAGCTCAGTTTCAAAAGTAGGATCCACCGGTATTTAGGGGTGATTTGGACCCAGAAAGGGTAGAGGTGTGGCTGTCTAGAACGAATAGAATTTTCGAATTCTTGGGGACGCCGGTAGAGATGAAATTAAAGCTAAAACTTATAAGCTGTATGATCTTTCTCTTCCGCGGTGGGATTTGGTATTCCAAGTGGGGATGGACCAGGGTATGACATGGGAAGGCATTGAGAAATTGATTAATAAAAAATTATACCCACATATGTTCATAATTCATCGCACAACTGATTTCATCAGTCTGAAACAAGAGCATATGTCTGTGAGGGAGTATGCAACTATGTTTATGAGCTTAGTGCGGTTTGCACCCAAGGTGGCGAGAAGAACGTTGTTGAAGTCAAGGATCTTATAAGTTGGGTTAAGGAAAGAGATCCGTTAAAAAAATAGTAGTGTTGTTTATCAGTGATTACATAGGGATAGTGAATTAAGCATCGGTGGCTGAGCGAGATCTGTTGGGAGCACCGGGAGGAGGAAGCATGGTGGTAGCCATGGGTAATAGTGGGAAATCTAACGCTGGGTTAAAGTGGAGGAGGGAAACTTATTCCCAGGGAAAGATTATGGCACAAAATCCAACGACAGGATCAGTAAATCTTCTCCTAAAGCCCTAGAGAAAAACAGGATGTTTTCAGTGTGGCTCTATGGCACGCATCAAGCAGAACTGTACGACACAACCTTGACCATGTCACAATTGCAAGCACATGGGGCATATTCAATGCTATTGTAGGAATTATCTGAGGTCGGGTGCGCGTGACACTCCTTAGGGATCGCAGATGTCATATGATTCGATGGGACAAGGATAGCAGCATACCCCTCGTCAGCAGAGCAAAGTCAGTCATGGTGATTCTCAGAACACCAAAACTCCTTAGCAGGGAAATAAAGAGAAGAGTGTGGAAACCAAGGCATAGTTCGGAGCTGAGAAGGTTGTGGTGGTTGATTATTCGGGACCATCCATGGTGTGAGGTACTATTCTTTAAAATTCTACCTTAATGCAAGTGTTATTTGATATGGTTGCTTCACACTCTTTTATTGTTGCACGAGTGGTTGAGTTGTTGGGATTAAGGGTAGAAATGATTCCTTCAGTTTTGAAACTTCAAACTCCTCTGAGTCGAAGAGAGTGTCGATCCTTCTTATGTAGAGCATGTTGTATCATTATGGGTGAGGTTGAGCTAATGTGGAATTTATCAGTGCTTGAGATGGATGGGTATGATGTAATCCTGGGAGTGGACTGGCTGGTGGCATATAAGGCCCACATCGACTATAATGTGCGAACATTGGCTTTCACAACACACGATGGAATCCGACATCTCTTTAGAGTAGAGTGGCCTAAAAGGCAGGGTGCAACTTGTTTGATGGCACCAGCAGTGGACATGTTATCGAATCAGTTGGTGGTGTTGTTGTTGGAATCGGTAGAGGTTGTTGAGAAGAGTGTTCTTCCAGTAGTGTTGGATCAGTTCGTGGATGTTTTTCCAGAAGAATTATTTTGGTTACCTCTCGTAAGAGAAGTGGAGTTTACGATTGATCTCCTTCCAGGGACCAGTCCTATCTCACTTCTATCTTACTGAATAGAACCTGATGAATTGCAGGAATTGACAGTCCATTTGGAAGAGTTAGAAAACAAAGGGTTTATCCAGCCTATCAAGTCTCTGTGGGCAGCACCGATGTTGTTTATGAAAAAGTCTTATGGAACTTTGAGGCTATGTGTTGATTATCATAGACTTAACCATGTTATGATAAAGAACAGATATCCACTTCCACAAATTGATGATTTTTTCGACCAGTTGAGGGGAGCCTAGTGGTTCTCCAAGATCGACCTGAGGTCAGGATATCATCAATTGCGGGTGAGGAAAGATGATATTCCGAAAACATCTTTAATAAGTAGATATGTCCATTATGAATATGTGGTTATTCCCTTTGGTCTAACGAATGCTCCTGTGGTGTTCAAGGCATTGATGAATCCGATATCTCATAGATATCTGGATTCATTTGTGGTGGTGTTTTTAGGTGATATTCTGTTGTATTTAAAGACAAGGGTGGAGCATGAGAAGTACTTGGCAACAATTCTGGGGATCTTTAGGGATCATCGGTTGTATGCCAAATTGTCAAAGTGTGAATTTTGGATACAGGAAGTCCATTTTCTTGGCCATGTGATTTCATAAAGGGGTGTTTAAGTGGATCCAAAAAAGATAGAGGATGTTATCTCCCAGAAACCACCAAATAATGTGTTTGAGGTACAGAGTTTCCTCTGTTTAGCTGGGTATTATCAGCATTTTGTTCGTGATTTTTCATGTTTGGCATCACCATCGATAGATTTGAAAATAAAGAATGTTCCATTCTAGAGGAATGAATAGTTTCAGCAGTGTTTCGAAGAGTTGAAGGGTCACCATACATCATCACCAATCTTGGTTTTTCCATAACCAGGAAAAGGGTACGTGGTGTATTGCGATGCATCGGGATCAGGGTTGGGGTGCATTCTCATGCAAGGGAATCATGTGGTTGCGTATGGTTCACGGTAGTTGAGGGTGCATGAGAACAACTACCCAACTCATGATTTGGAATTGGCAGCAGTGGTCTATGGTTTGAAAGTGTGGCATCATTATCTCTTCGGTGAAAAATTCATGGTATATATAGATCATAAGAGCTTGAAACACATTTTCTCACAAAGGGATTTGAACTTGAGGCAAAAGAAATGGATGGAATATCTCCAGATGTTTGATTTTGACTTGATGTACAAATCAGGTAATGAAAATTCGGTGGTGGATGCATTAAGTAGAAAATCGTATACTCAGGTGGTGAAACATGCATCATAATAGTGACAGTTGATGCTAGTTATAGCTGACATGTGGTTGGAATGTGAGGACCAGGGAAATAGAGCAGTCTTCTTTCTAGTTTTATTGATTCTTAACTTGGTTTTCCTGGTCAAAGAGGCACAAATATCTGATTCTGAGTGCGTGACCATGAGGTCAAAACTCAATGGTGGTGAGACCATTGAGGGTTGGAAACTGAATGGAGATTTAGTTTTGTGTTTTCAGAATCAGATGGTTATACCAGTTGTTTGTCAGTAGGATCTTCTTAGGTCATATCATCATTCTAGGAGGTCTGTTCATCCAAGAATTTAGAAAATTCATAAAGCATTGAAAGCACAGTTCTAGTGGGCTGGTATGAAAATAATAGTGGTTGAGTTTGTTATGAGATACTTGACTATCCAGTAGGTCAAGGAAGAGCATCAGAGGCCAGCAGGCATGTTGTAGTCTTTACCAATCCCTGTTTGGAAGTAGGAGCAGATAGCGATGAATTTTGTCTCAGGTCTCCCAATAATGGTCAGAAAGCATGATGCCATTTGGGTGATAGTGGATCGGCTAACAAAGTCAGCCCATTTCATTCCAATTTGTGAATCTCATACGGTGGAAGATTTTTCCAAAATCTACATCTGGGAGGTGTTAAAGAGGCATGGTGTTCCAGTTTCGATCGTATCTAATCCATATCTGAGGTTTACATCTCATTTCTAAAAATCCTTATAGAAAACCATTGGAACTAATTCGACCATGAGTATAGCGTATCACCCTCAGATGGATGGTCAATCAAAGAGGACAATACAAACTTTGGAGGATATTTTGCGGGCTTGTGTCATGAATTTTAGAGGAACATGGGAGGAGAACATGTCGTTGGTTGTGTTCTCGTACAATAAAAATTATCAGGAATCCATACATATGGCTCCGTTTGAAGCGTTGTATTGGTGGTCTTGTCGTTCTCCACTATGATGGGTGGAAACGGGTGAGTCCTCGATGATTGCACAGAGCCTTTTCCAGGAGACTACGGAGAAGATTAAGTTAAACAAGAATAGAGTAGAGATAGCTCTGAATCATCATAAATCATATGTAGATCATCATCGACAGTTGTTGTCATTTGAGGTGAGTGATCGTGTTTTCTTGAGGATCTCTCCTAGGTTGGGACATCGTCGGTTTGGGAAGTAGGGTAAGTTATATCCGAGTTATATATTAGACCTTTTGATATTCTTGGGCGGGTTGGTGAGTTGTCTTATCATTTGGATTTTCCACCTAGGATTCGTTTTGTTCCCAATGTGTTTCGTGTGTCGCAGTTGAAAAAGTATCAACTGGATCCGGGCCATGTTATTCGATGGGATCATGTTGAGCTAGAGTCGGATTCTTCACTGGTGCATGTTCCAGTGCGGGTTGTGGATAGGCAAGAGAAAGTATTTTGGGGTAATATCATAGTCCTGGTTTGGGTTTTGTGGCAGCATGGCCAGATCCAAGAGTAGACTTGTGAGCGGGAGAAAGATATGGTCGAGCAATGGCCAGAGATCTTTTGGGAAAGGGTGGGTTCACTAATTTCTGAGGATGGAAAATCCAATTCTGGGGAGAATGTAGTACCCCTGTTTTGAGGTATGTGACCCTTTTTTCATTTCATATGTGCTTTTTGATGTGGTTAGTTGATGTTTAGACAAGTCTGGGAAAAACTTTTAATGTTCTGGAGGTTGTGCAGGGGTGCACGGTTGGCACGCGATCTGAACAAACCATGCATCCAGCAAAAAAACTATACACCCTTGACAGTGGGTGCCACATGGGCGGTGCACGGTTTGTTAGACCGTGCGAGCAAGCCGTGTGAGGTCCATGGGTGAGATAGTGGCAACTTCCCAGTTGGTGCACGGTTTGCCAAACTGTGCGGGGTAACCGTGTGACCACTTAATGTTTGGGTTTTTAAGTCCCGGGCCACACGGTATTTCCCATGTTTTCCCTCATTCTTCCTCCCACTCATGGATTATGTGGGAATTCTAGTTTTCAGAGGTTGGGGGAGCCCATTATCTCGTTTTGGAGGAAAATCGAAGGGGTTTCTTGGTGGATCGAAGGTGGTTCTCCTCAGGTAAGTCCCTCTTTTGGTTCTTTGAGGTTTTAGTTAGGGTTATCCCTCTCCCTCTCTTAGTTTCCTAGATCTACAAGGGTTTCATGTATATCTGGGGTTGTGTTTCCTTTTTGTTTTAAAGGTTGAGCTTGTTGATGTTAGGGGAGGGCTTTTGAGGTGGTTTCAAGGAGGCGTTGACACTGTTTGTAGTGTGTTTAGGTGAAGGGTCGATTTCGCCAAACCCTAAGAGGAATTTGGCTTCTATCTAAACTCCACTAAGTTGAAATGTGAAGTTAATTTACAATTAAATTGGTTTCTTTAATTTAATTGTAAGCATGCCATGTGACTTTTATTGGAAAATCAAGTGGGTGATGACTTGGGGGTTTTGGCATGAAATGGGTTTTTTTGAAATGGGATCAATTGGTTAATTTTAAATTGGTGATTTTAAAATGGTAATGATTATAAACATGAGTATTTATTTCAATAAACGAGTGATATTTAAATGTGTTTGGCATGCAAATGGTATTTTTTGGTATTGACAATAATTCATGATTATTGTTGGGGCTTGTGCGGAAATGGGTGATATCTTTGGGTGGATGATGTTGGGACGTCGTGGAGTGGACGAGAAAGTGACACTATAAAAAGGGGATTGATAGTGTAAGAACCCAGATCTTCATTTTAGCTATGAATTTCCTTTTTCTGGAGTTTTTAAGAAAAATGGAGTTTCTAGAAAATTTAGAAGTACACGCCGTGTACTCTTCTCCAGCGCGAAGCTGTGTGTTGGCCATTCCCGGGCCACACACACGATGTGTAGGGTGACGTGGAGGCCGATTTAGGTGGAGTACGGAAAAACCTAGTACACGCCCTGTACTCTAAAAGTAACGTCGTGTACTTTTCTTTTTTTCACTAAACGCATCGGGGTCGTGCCTGATGCACAGAAGCATCTTCTTCTAGGTTACGTTCGTCCGAGAGTGACCTGTATGGTAGGATCTTCCCAGAGCCCCCGTTCCTCTGTCCAATCTCTGTTCCAGCCACCGTCAATTGTGTTGGGATCTCCTTGGTAGGCTCTCCCTTCTTCTTGAGCCTTGTTTTCCAATTCTTCCTCCTTCCCAAGTTATCTAAGGTTGAATATTTTGTGCGTTTTCTCAGATCTACGACATTCTAGGGAGAATCAGTCGTCGTGGTTCAAGTATATCATTTACCTAGAATCAAGGTAGGTGGTTTGTGCCTTTCTGTAGAAAGTATTTGAATATTTTGTGAAAATTACCCCAATTCCCTTGAACGAGAATTGTGTGTTTTCCTGTTTTTCCCTTGATTGATTGCTTGCCTTCTTGATTACTATAGTAGAGGTTTACCTTTGTGAATAGAGTAGTTTTTCTGTACTCTGGATGTTTTCCATGCTTGTTTTGCTTGTTTGGCGTTTTCCAGTTGCAATGGCTAGTTGTAGGATAGTGTAACTATTTTTTTGTTATTTTGTTGTGCCTTAGAATGATAGCCAAGTAGTTCTTGAGGTTTACTTGGATGATATACGTGCGCTGAGCATGTTAGTTTCACACAGGACTATGAGAACCTAGTGTAGGAGACCATAGGGAGAATAGACGTAAGGACTTCTCCAGAGTGTCTTTTAATATGATGTGAGACCACATGGGGAATTGACGATGAGTGATTCCTCAGAGAGTCTTTAGTTCCTCGACATAGGCCACAGGGGGAATGAGATGTTGAGTGCTTCCCCATAGAGGCTTTAGTACGATACGAGACTGTAGGGGAAATTGATAGTGAGTGCTTCCTCAGAGAGTCTACTTTTAGCTGAACCAGAGGGGTGTGACTGTGTGTGCCTCCTAGATGGTTGCTAGTATTTATAGGTTGAACCATAGGGGTTAGGCTATGAGAGATACCTAGAGTGTTAACTGTTGGATACTTGATGTTCGTTGTTTACTTGTGTACTTTATATGTTAGAACTATGAATTGTAGCTACTTTGTATTTCCTGTTTATTGTTCCTATACTTTACATGCCATGTATTCATTGACTGTTAGGCACAGATCTTTGGGTGATTTCCTACTGGGATTGTATCCTACACCCTATTTGGGCCATGCTTTTGGGCCTAAGCAGACTATGTTGTTGCAGGTATAGATAAGGGAAAGCGCCCTTCTACATCAGGTTCTTGATTTCACTGGAGTTGGAGAGCATGGGACCGAGCTATGGATTGCGATGCTGAGGAGTTTACTTTGTTTTCTTTTGAACTTTGTTTTTCTATTGTACTTTATCACGTCGGTTTGTTTAATGCTTTCCATAGACATATGTACCATGTTGCATCATTATTATTTTATACATTGTTTCTGTTGTCCAGTTCAGTTGTTGTATGCTGGTTATTGTTTCTGTTATTGTGACTGGTTGTTCTTCCACTGTATACTTTACCGAATGAGGGCATAGTTTCCCCACTGACTCACCAAGGCCCTCACTGCTAGTCGGAAGCCTCTGGAATTTGGGGAAATGCGCTTGAGGTCATGTGGTGAACCGGGTATGGGGAACCAGTGGAGGGGCTCCGGATTCAGGTTGTTACAAAGTGGTATCAGAGGGAGGTTTCGATCCTCCAACCTGTGGGTTATGGGCCCACTCGAATCAGAAATTGGTGGATAATGATTCTGTTTTCACTTGTCTATGACTGTAAGAGATGCCAAGATTTGATTCGCGGGGAGTATGGGCCCTCACGGATCGGAATTTGGTACCACTTTTCCATGTTTTCAGTGTTTCTGGGATTCTGTGCAGTTTTTGAGCTACTACCTAGAAAAACTCAGAATACACGGCGTGTACTTTTCGGATACACGCCATGTAGTTTTCAGGCCGTGTCACTAACCGTGTGAGCAGAAACACAGTATCGTGAGAATAACTTCAGGAACACGCCGTGTATGGCAGGTACACGCCGTGTACCCGGCCGTGTCACTAACAACACGGGTCGGGGAAGCTCGAGTAGAACACGACGTGTAGTCCCATCCAGGTACCCGGCCGTGTCATGAACAACACGGGTCGACGTCACCTTCTCTTAGACACGCCGTGTTGTTTTCTGAACACGCCGTGTAGTCTTGATCAGGTACCCAGCCATGTCACGAACAACACTGGATGGTGTCACCTTCACCTATACACGCCATGTTTGTTTGAAACACGTCGTGTAAGGTTCAGTCATATAGACGGCCATGTGTTTAACAAACACGGGCCACCGAAGCCTTGTCTAGTACACGCCGTGTGTGTTTAGAACACGCCGTGTAGTCTCGAGTTAAGTCAGACCATGTGGGTTAGCCGTGTAAAGATACTCGGGCAGGGGTGTAGTTTTCAAGTACACGACGTGTGTGGGGACAACACGCCGTGTAGTTTGAGGTGTTACACGAACTGTAGGGTAGGGGTACACGCCCATGTCAATGGCTTAAGAAGATATGTCGTGTAGTTTTATACACGCTATGCAGTCGTGTTTTGTAAACTTGTGGGTTTTCTTTCCTTGTTCCCATTTTGTACTCTTGTGTTCTATGTCCTGGTTTTTATGATCTAAGGTGTACTTTTGATCTTTCAGATCTATGCCTCTGAGATGTCCTCCAGTTGTACATATGTCGTCAGGTAGTGATCAGACGCCAGATGTGGCTGATCAGGGACTTCCTGCCGATCCTCCAGTCGGTCCATCCTTGGCACCGGCTATCATACCAGTTGCAGGCGCTGATGCGCAGTTCAGGGAAGGTTTTATGATGATGATGCAGACCTTTAAGGGAGCACCATCTCCTTCCTCGTCTATGGAATACTTAATGCGGGTTTTTCAGCAGTAGCAGCATCCCATGTTCTCGAGGGAAGGAGGACCTCAGGATATAGAGTCATGGATGGAAGCCATGCTGACTATCTTCGAGCATCTAGAGACACCTCCAGAGAGGTGGGTCAAGCACACCACTTACATGCTCTGAGACTCCGCCAAGAGGTGGTGGGATGTGATCTCACAGGCGTGTCACCAGCAGGTTATGTCTTGGGAGGAGTTTCAGCGCGTCTTTTATGACTAATTCTACCCGAAGACCCTGAGGGCCGACCGAGCCTGTGATTTCATGAGCTTAGAGCAGGGTAATCTTTCTATTATTGAGTATGCCTCTCATTTCACCGATCTGTAGTGTTTTACACCCCTCCGGGATGGGAGTGGGGTGTTCTTAGCAAGGAAGTTCGAGGATGGTCTCAGGCGGGAGATCCGCTCGCAGGTGAATATCTTCCAGTTGACTTCCATTACTTCCATCATCTACCAGGCACTGATTGCGGAGCACAATCTGAGAGACTCCAGAGCTACGAGCTAGGGTGGTTCTGCTTCCAGATCTAGTTTTCCTCTAGATTACAGTAGGAAGCGCCATAGGGAGTCTACACGCGGTGATTCGAGGAAGCATGATGCATCATCAGGAAGTCAGGTGATATGCTACCAGTGTGGCCAGTCAGGGCACACAAGGCCGCAGTGCCAGAGAGATCCTATGGAGTGCCGATCTTGCGGCAAGATGGGTCACCTTCAGCGCTTCTGCTAGGTTTTCTCACCAGCAGCTGGTGACCGGGGTTCTTCCATGACCCCTCATTCAGGATTATCCCCACCATTTTCTCACTAGTTGGGGTACTGGAGTTCTTATGGCCGTTAGGGCCGAGGTGGAGGTCGAGGCCATGGCAGTCATCCACTAGTCCCTCAGCACCAGCAGGGCGGTTCAACTCAGAGTGGTCATCCAAGGGCACAGGGCTGCGGTGCAGGCCATTCTTTCACCGTGGAGTAGACTTATCTGGAGTAGGATCCCAGCCATTCTACAGTTCGAGGTACGATTTTAGTATCCTTAGTTTTATCTTCATCTCTTTTCGATACGGGTGCTACATATAGCTTTATCTCTGTTGTTGTCGTGGAGAGCCTTGGGCTCTGCATCTTTTCTTCTTCCGACTCGTTGACACTAGACACACCTTTGGGGACGAGTAAATCTAGTGTACACAATTGTAGAGGGTGCCCTCTCGAGGTTGGAGGGTATCGTTTCTTATGGTATCTCTATGTCCTAGAGATGACAGGCTATGATGTCATCCTTGGGATGGACTGGTTGGTTCCTTTTTAGGCAGTCATCGATTGTTATCACCGCAGAGTGAGTTTCATTTTTCCAGAGGGTGAATCTTTTCTTTATAGAGGCGAATGGGATGTTCAGGTAAGTCAACCAGGACTCAAGCATCATGGTCTAGGAAGGGTGACGGACCACATTTCTAGTCTTTATCTGGAAAATCAGGGGACTTCGCAGCTAGAATTTCCTCCGGTGGTGGATCGTTTCAGGGATGTCTTTCTAGAGGAATTTTCGGGTTTTCCTCTAGAGAGTGAGGTATACTTTTCTATTGAGCTCATTCCAGGAGGGGCACCGGTGTCCATTCCTCCTTATAGGATGGCCACACCTGAGTTGCAGGAGCTCAAGAAATAGTTGGAGGAGTGACAGGAAAATGGTTTCATCCAACCTAGTACTTCTCCATGGGGTTCGCCTATCCTGTTTGCGAAGAAGGCATACGGTACCCTTCAGCTTTGTGTGGATTATCTGAAGTTGAACTAGTTGACGGTCAAGAACCGATATCCCTTTCCGAGGATCGATGACCTCTTTGATCAGCTTCGAGGGTCCCGGCTGTTCTAGAAGATCAACTTGAGGTCCGGTTATCATCAGTTGTGCATTAGACCATCAGATATACCTCTGACAGCCTTCAGGAGTAGGTATGGTTCATATGAGTGTACAGTCATGTCGTTCGGTCTCATAAACGTGCCCGTAGTTTTCATGGCACTGATGAATTGAGTGTTCCATCTTTACTTAGACTCCTTCATCGTGGTCTTCATGGACGATATCTTGGTTTACTCTCACACTCAACACGACCATGCCACATATCTTGAGATCATTCTGAGTACATTGAGAGAGCATCGGCTTTATGCTAAACTCTCGAAGTACCACTTTTGGATGGAACATATTCATATCTTGGGTCACGTCATCTCAGATGTAGGAGTATCTGTGGACCCTGAGAAAGTGAGAGATGTAGTCTCCTGGGAGCAGCCGACGAACGTTTTTGAGGTACGGAGTTTCCTAGGGCTGGCTGGATACTACAGACGCTTCATTCAGGACTTCTCACGCCTAGCAGCACCATTCACAGGTCTGACCAAGAAGGGGGCGAAGTTCTTATGGTCATATTGTTGTGAGTCATCCTTTCAGGAGTTGAAGGGAAGATTGACGTCAACACCGATACTAGTCTTTCCAGATCCAGGAAAGAGATACATTGTCTATTGTGATACTTCAGGTATCGGGCTAGGCACTGTTCTTATGCAGGGAGATGGAGTCATTGCGTATGGGTCTCGGAAGTTGTGGCCACATGAGAGGAACTACCCTACGCACGATCTGGAGTTGGCAGTTGTTGTTCATGCCTTATGCTGTTGGAGACACTATCTTCTAGGAGATCACTTTGTGGTCTTTACTGAACAAAAGAGTCTCAAGTATATCTTCACTCAGCATGATCTGAATCTGAGGCAGCGTAGGTGGGTCGAGTATCTTCAGTTGTTTGATTTCGAGCTTTCCTATATGCCGGGAAATGGCAACGCAGTGGCATATGCATTGAGCAGGAGAACTCAGATTCAGGCAGTTCAAGAGGCCAGCAGTGAGTGGTAGCTGATGGCTCTGTTCTCTGAGATGCATCTGCAGGTGCACGACAGACAGGGACAGAATTTTCTAACTTCTGTTGTTGTTTCCTCTACACTACTTGATTGGGTACGGATGAGGCAGCTATCAGACTCAGAAGGCTTAGTCCTGCAGGAGAGTGTGTCAGGAGAGGACCCTCTTCTTGGATGGACAGTGAACAAGGATGAGGTCTTGCATTTCTGGGAATGCGTATGGGTACCAGCAGACATACACGAGGAGCTGATGCGGGATTTTCATTCCTCAGTTTGGGAAGTTCATCCTGGCGTCCCCAAGATGTATCGGGATCTTCATCTCCAGTACTAGTGGCCAGGTATGAAGAAAGATGTTGCTGGTTTTTTCATGAGATGTTCTACTTGTATGCAGGTGAAGGCACAACATCAGTGACCAGATTTCCTTTTACAGTAGTTACCCATTCTGTAGTGGAAGTCGAATGATGTTGCGATGGACTTCGTGACCAGGTTACTGAGTTCACCTCGGGGGAACGATGCTGTTTGGGTTGTCGTCAACAGGCTCACAAAGGTTTCTCACCTCTTTCCGATCAAGGAGACCTTCAGTGTCGATGATCTGGGATGACTTTATATCAAATATATCATTCATCTACATGGAGTTACACACTCCATTGTTTCAGACAGGGATGCATGCTTTACTTCTCGGTTCTGGTAGGGACTTCAGAAGGCTTTGGGTACCTAGGTACTTCTGAGTACGACATACCATCCCAAGACTGATGTCCAGTCCGAGTGCACGATCCATGTGCTTAAGGATATGCTCTGAGATTCCATCCTAGAATCTGGCGGTTTTTGGGAGAATAATATTCCTCTGGTGGAGTTCACCTACAACAACAGTTTCCAGGCGACCATTCAGATGGCACCATACGAGGCTTTGTACGATAGGCCATGTCGATCACCACTATGTTGGCTGGTGGCAGGAGAGGTAGCTTTGCTGGGACCTTGTCTTGTTCAGGAGACATCCAAGTAGATAGAACTGATTCGAAAGAGGATGGCTACAAAACAGTCTTGTCAGAACTCTTATGCTGATCAGTGGAGACGACCTCTAGAGTTTGAGGTCGGGTATCAGGTTTTCTTGTGTGTCGCACCGAGGTTGGGACACAATAGGATATGAAGGCAGGGTAAGCTTTCACCATGGTATGTCATTCCGTTTGAGGTTTTGAAGAGAGTTGGACCGGTTGCCTATCGGTTACATCTACCTCAGAGGTATTGGTCCATGGACGACATCTTCCACGTCTCTCATCTCCGACGTTACTTTCCAGACTCATCTCATGTCTTTTAACCTGAGGAGGTTGAGCTCGAAGTGGAGGCATCACTTAAGGAGCATCCCATCTAGATTATCGATCGAAGTACGAAGGTTCACCGTGGGTAGTTTGTTCCCCTGGTAAGGGTGCTATGGCAGCATGGGTGAGTACAGGACAATACCTGTGATAGGGAGGCCGATGTATGATCGCAATGGCCAGAGCTGTTTGGGGTTTCTTTTTCTACGCCTCGCTAGGGAAATTCACAGATAGATTTCATTAAGGGAGGAAGTCTGTAAGAACTCGGATCTTCATTTCAGGTACTCCTTTCCTTTTGTTGGAGTTTTTAAGAAAAATGGAGTTTCTAGAAAATTTCGAAGTACACACCGTGTACTCTTCTCCGGTGCGAAGCTGTGTGCTGGTCGTGCCTGGGCCACACACACGGTGTGTAGGGTGACGTGGAGGCCAATTTTGGCAGAGTATGGAAAAACCTAATACACGCCGTGTACTTTTCTTTTTTTTTCAATAAACACATTGAGGTCATGCTTGACGCACAGAAGCGTCTTCTTCAAGGTTCTGTTTGTCTGAGAGCGACCCGTACGACCGAATCTTCCCCGAGCCCCTGTGCCTCTGTCCAATCTCTATTCTAGCCGTTGTGGATTGCGTTGTGATCTCCTCAGTAAGATCTCCCTTCTGCTTGAGCCTTTTTTTCCAATTCTTCCTCCTTCTCAAGTTATCTGAGGTTGAACGTTTTGTGCGTTTCCTCATATCTACGACGTTTTAGGGAGAATATGTCATCGTGGTTCAAGTATATCATTTCTCTAGCATCAAGGTAGGTGGTTTGTGCCTTTCCGTAGAAATTCTTTGAATATTTTGTGCAAATTACGCCAATTCCCTTGAACTGGAATTGTGTTTTTTCCTGTTTTTCCCTTGATTTATTGCTTGCTTGCTTGATTTCTATAGTAGAGGTTTTCCTTTGTGAATAGAGTAGTTTTTCTGTACTCTAAAAATTTTTACATGCTTGTTTTTCTTGTTTGGCATTTGCTAGTTGCCATGCCTAGTTTTAGGATAGTGGAACTATTGCTTTATTATGCTGTTGTGCCTTAGAATGATAGTCAAGTAGTTCTTGAGGTTTACTTGGACGATATACGCACGCAGAGCATGTTAGTTTCACACAAGACTGTGAGAACCTAGTGTAGGATACCACAGGGAGAATAGATATAAGGGCTTCTCCAGAGTATCTTTTAATACGATGCGAGACCACAGGGGTAATTGATGATGAGTGCTTCCTCAGAGAGTATGTAGTTCCTCGACGCGGGCCATAGGGGGAATGAGACATTGAGTGCTTCCCTATAGAGTCTTTAGTACGATACGAGACTATAGGGGGAATTGACGGTGAGTGCTTCCTCAGAGAGTCTACTTTTAGTTGAACCAGAGGGGTGTGACTGTGTGTGCCTCCTAGAGGGTTGCTAGTATTTTTAGGTTGAACCATAGGGGTTAGGATTTGAGAGCTACCCAGAGGGTTACCTGTTTGGTACTTGTTGTTGGTTGTTTACTTGTGTACTTTATATGTCAGAACTGTGAATTGTGGCTGCTGTGTATTTCATGTTTACTATTCCTGTACTTTACTTTCCATGTATTAATTGATGGTTAGGCATAGATCTTTGGGTGATTGACTACTGGGATTGTATCTCACACCTGGTTTGGGCCATTCTTTTAGGCCCAAGGAGACTATATTGTTGCAGGAATAGATAAGGGAAATCCCCCTTCTACATCATGTTCTTGATTGCACTGGAGTTGGAGAGCATGGGACCGAGCCGTGGCTTGTGATGCTGAGGAGTTTACTTTGTTTTCTTTTTCACTTTTTTTCAGCTATACTTCAGTACGTTGGTTTTTTTACTACTTTCCATAGACATATGTACCATGTTGCATCATTATTATTTTATAAATTGTTTTTGATATCCAGTTCAGTTGTTGTATGTTGGTTATTGTTTCTGTTATTGTGACTGGTTGTTCTTCCGTTGTTAACTTTACCGAATGAGGACATAGTTTCCCCACTGACTCATCAAGGCCCTCACAGCTAGTCGGAAGCCTCTGGAGTTTGGGGAAATGCGCTTGAGGTCATGTGGTGAACCTGGTACGGGGCACCACTGGAGGGGCTTCATATTTGGGTTGTTACAGATAGGGATGGAAGGTCCACCATCAATAGAAAGTAGGAGGTAAGTACCACTTGAGTGGATTGGTAATGAATGGGTTGGACGAGAAGTTCCACCATGGTTTGTTGTGTGCTTTGTTGTTGATGTTTGAAGATGAGGCTTTTTAGTGAAATATGAAAATGGTAATCGGCTTATGGAATGGTTGAATTGGCTTCCTTGCATGGAATGGTTGATTTGGATTCCTTGTGTGGCATGTTTGTCTTATGGCATGTTTGGCTTATAAACAATTGGTAGCTTGGTTTTTATTTATATAAAATATTTTATATAAATTTTCTAACGGTTTTATCCTAGTGGCATGTGTAGGGAAGTCAGTTGGGGAAATCCAACTGATTAGTTGTACTCAACCCCTACTTTGGCACTTTGGTATCTTTTCAGATGTCATGTACTGTGATGTGGGAAAAGGTAAGGCATCACCCTCTTTTGGTGGTGCATTGTGATGTTTGTGTGGAGCATGGAGCTTGGAGCTTGGTGTGGAGTTGTGGTAGTGTCATGGCTTGTGGTGTTTTTTTGTTTGGTTTCCACTTTGTACTCGGATGTTTTTTGGACATGTCCAGTTGAATGGTTTTGGGGTTTGTGATGGAATTGTTAGTATCACATGGTTGGGTTTGAATGTACATGCATATTTTGTTGTGGGTTGGTTGAGTTGGGTTATCTTCTTAAGGGAAAATCATTCCCCACTGTTCCTTGAATCCATCTGCATTTATTGCCAGCCTTTAGTGCCTTGGGAACATCACTTAAGGCCAAGTAACATTCCCCCACCCTCTCAAGCCAATGGGATGGGGCGGGATGTTACAAATAACCAATAAGAGAATATTTATTTGTATCTCGGCCCTCTTTTGTAATGAATTTGAAATCTTCCCTTTTCTGAAATTAGAAGAAAAATAATCTATTTTTTTCATGCCAGGAACATTATAAATTTTTTCCCACTTTTCTATATAATAAAAATTTATCTGGAATATATGTCTAAGCCTTTTATTATTTAATTGATTCACTTTTTATCATACTCAAATATCATGAACCTTGTGCATATACAATTTGAAATAGATATTTATTCTTTTATTTTCCTCTAGTTAAAGCTTTCCCAACAACAATCTTTTTAACTCTAAAACCTTATCTTAAAAAGAAAACATCATTTTTCTTTATCAAAAAGTAATGAAATTCTCTAAAAAATTGTGTTTCATTCCATAAAAAAATAGTACACTTCTAGATTTCAATTTTTATTTAGAAATGATAGAAAATCAAATGAATTTAGTTCTGGGTAACTCATAATTTCCAACATTCATTACCACTTCATTGTAATATTTTTCATTTTTCAACTATTCCATATCTCCAATAACATGTTAAAAATATATACTATCCATTATTTTTTTTATTGTTATCTCCTTGTGTTCTTGAGAACAACTTCAAAAATTAAAGCCTTCTCCTTGCCTTTCCCTTATCCACGTGAGACTTTCCAGATTTTTTTATAAAACTCTACTGAGATGGTTGCATAAAAATACATTCTTTAGCTAGAATTTATGTAAAACCATATATTTTATAAAAAAATTCAAGAGGTTGAAATATTTTTTCTATATTCAAACTAGATTTTTACGTTTCCTCCTTTTAGTGGGATTACATACCCTCAAACATTACCTTTAGTTAATCCAAGATTCATTATGGTATTTATTTTTGGATTAAATTATTTTTTTGTATTCCCAAAGCCTCTAAAGTACCAAAAATATCTATATAAATCATATTTTAATTTATAACTTTTTTTTATCTAGAACTCTGTACTAATTTCCCATTCTCCCTCTGACCATCAACCTTGGATCTTAATTGAGAACTAAAATTTTGTTGATGATTAACATATTCTTCTTTAGATTGGAATTCTTATTAACCTTAATAGAGTCGCCAATTGTAGCAGTTTTTGTTTCAAACTATGATCCCTTATAAATTTTATAGTTTTTGACATCACTTATTTTAGATACATATGTGGTCCTCTTGGATTGATTCTTCTTCTAAATATTTCCATCATGGTTTTTAACCTTAGTGGATAATATTTATCGGTCATTATGGGGTTCAAACTTCTTAGAACATTTAGCAACATTTGGAATTGGTTTTTGTAAGTCTGATATTCTTTGATCAAAATCAACTATTTTTTCTTGAACAAGATCAAACTCTTTCTCCTTCACCTTTAACATTTCATTAAATTAGTGTTTAGTTTCTTCTTTAAATCAAGTGACTTCTTCAGCACATCAATCTATTTAAACAACCTATGTTCTTCTTTAATTATTGATTCCTGGTTATTTGTGGATAAATCTTATTTCTTAGATATCTTGTTCTCTTTATTAAATTTAAAAACCTGTGAAAAATATTGTTTTAATTATTTTTTATTAAATAATCATATTTTAGTCTCATCTTCTTATTATTATTATTAATATTTTTTGTTTTCAACATCGATAAAATTTTAATCATTCATTTTTTCAATATGTATATACTCAACACCATCATCACTATATTTTTCCCCTTCTACATGACTTTTATCTTCTTTATCCCATTTGGATAAAAAGTTTATATTTTAGTATTTAAATAACTTTCTAACCTTTCCCATTTCATAGAATATTGATTTGTCCACATTCTTCTTCAGATGTATTCTTGAATTAGCATTGTCATATTTACTCTCTTCATCTTCCTTTAACCTTGTATAATTTTAAGTGAAAATTTTAATTTCTCTTCAGCTAATAACTTCTACAGTAACTTTAATTTATAATTTATTATGCCTATTTTTACATTTTCTAGAAAAAATACTTGATTTCATAAATTTTTTTACTTACTTCATTTTAGTTTCAAAGTCATTTCCTTTTCCCTTAGTGGTTTTATTATACTTTAATTTCATAGTATCTTTTGAGAGAGATTTATTGATCAAACTTTTAATTATTCATGATATATTTTTCTCCTCTCATCTCATATGTGATCAGAATACAATGAAAATCATCGATAGATATTTTTTTTGATATATGTGTTCTAAAGAAGATACATTGGCATCATATATATATAGAAGAGTTATTTTGATATTTTAAACAATAGGAAAATATTAAAAATTATCACCAAAAAATCTTATGGTGATACAATGTCATTAAACCCTATAAAGAACTCACTAACTAATTCAGTACCTCCAATTTAAGATCTTCATATTTACTTATATAGATATATAACTTGGATTTATTTAATTTATTATTTCCTTCATAAATATTCATTAAATTATCTAAGTTTCCTTTATATGTAACAATTATTTTAACCCTAAATAATTAAGTTTCAAAGAGGGAGGAGAGTATATCATTTTTTGATCACAAATCATTCTCCAAATTCTTATAATTTGTAGGTGTTAATAGATCATCCTTGGTAGGAGGAGTGAAACCATATGCATCAACTTCAAGAGCATTATAGCCATTGTATAAAAGATTTTGATGCATTTTTTCTTTCTAAATTTGATGATTATTCCAATCAAAGACAATAATTCAAATTCTATTATCTGAGTTTTGACCATTTAAGGTAACTTTTTTCCTTCAAACAAAAATTTTCACCAAATAAATATTTGTTCGGATACTAGTTGAAAGGACTATTCAAGATCTATGCAATCCAAAGGATGGGGTGAATCAATGGTGTGTTCGTTTTATTTTTTCCAATTCAAATAAATCATTCTCCTTCAGTTATAAATAATTTAATCTACTAAAAATGCACACTATATATCCATAAGAACACAAGAGTTTCTAATTTTTACTACTCAATAAGAGTATCAAGTACTTGGAAAGGTTTTGAAACAATCTCATAACAAACATCAACAAGGAAAACAACCTTTTTGGTTTACATTAATTGGGGTATATCCTACAATTGAATAGAACTATAGTCCTTTGAAAGTGCATGTGATCCTTGCACATATAATATTATAAAAAAAATTTAGAAAAAATAAACAGAACCTTCACCAAAATGCTTCAATAAATTATAATTTTCATACTTGATATTTCATTACACATTCATTCAGGTAAGTTTTTCCTCATCTTCTTTAATTTCTTGCATAGTATTGAGAAATATTTTATCTATCTGATAACTTCTCAACCTACTACTTTTCCATCTAATAATCCCATACCTATTATAATATATCTAGTATACTCGATATGGTATACTCTGTTTAAAAACAATATGCATAGTATCCTCAGTATAATAAAATTCCATCTAACAATACTCCATCTTGTACACTGACCAAAATGAAAATAATATCAATATTAGGGGAAATAACCTCACTTATTAAACAATAATCATAGTATCTCCACCATTCACAACAAACCTTCTCCACTTTATGTACCGATAATTTTCCAAAATCTTATGTACACGTGATAACTTTAAATTTGAGTTTCCAACTCTAATTTTTAATTCCCAAATAAAATATCTCTTCAATTTTCAACCTTTAATCCTCTAATTAAATTTGAGTCAACAACCTTCTTAAATATAATCCTCAAATCTCAGCATCAATTTTTTTTTTAAACCTTCCTCTAATATCTTCTTAATTTATAAACATTGAATATATATCTCTGTATCATCACAATGAATTTATTTATAAAATATTTATAATGATTATCAAACCTTCATCTCTCACAAATTCATAAGAACTCCTCTATCTTATAATGCTCTGTATGTTATGAATTTATAGGAGGTTCTCCATCCAGTGGTCTCTTTTTGGAAGCTCTCTAAGTTTCTATGCTTGATAGATATTTCTAATAAATTCACTCAGAAACCTATATCGGATAACCACTCTCAGAAACCTCTTTCTAATGGCTTCAATTAGAATATTAGTTTTGATATAATTCACTAACATAATTCATCTACTAGAATCTTTATAGATTCCCTATATTCTTTTATTTCCTTCCATCGAACAAACTTAGTAAGAATCATGAATAACATAAAGTAATATCGATGTTTGGTACTTTGAAGAAGAAAAAACCTCACCTAATTTACATTTTCTAGTCATTATTGTCTAATAAAACTAATAATAAAATCCTAAAAATATTTTTCTCAACCCTTCATCTAACCATCTCAGTCTATTCAACCCATACTTCATTTATAGATTGTTCTGTTGGAAAACTATATATGGTGTATCCAAATTCATTAATTTGTTAATACATGATATTTTTTTAACATAATGGAACTTGTTTGAGACATTAAAACTATTGAGATGGTATATGAGTATGATATACTCTATAATACCAAATGTAGGATCGAAATAATAGAGATACTGAATCAAGTATCTAAAGATGCTCAAAATACAAGAGGGGGTGAATTGTATACTTTTAAAAATTCCTTTGGAACATTTAATGAAGGTTATGTTTAACAAGGTTAAACAAGGTAATTCACAAAACCTATAGTTCTACACACTTGCTTGATTCCATAAATATGATTCTAAGAATGTTAATCTGGAAAGTTGGTTCCAGAAAATGAAACTTAATGAAATTTTACAATGATAAAGATTCTACCTTAAAACATATAGAATCTCACTAAATTAGAGTACAAGTATAAATAAGTATAAGATAGTTATAATTTCCTCAATAATACAAAGGCATCGGAAAACTTTAAATAAAAAAGTAACGAGTAGTAAGTCTTTTAACCCAAAGGGAAGGGTATACAACTACCTTGGATAAAGGTCCCTTGATTTATACTTTCAAGAAATCTTTTCTTACCCACACTAGGGTAAGCCCTCGATACGAAGATCGGAGTCTGTATTTCTATCCCCGCAAGCCCTCAACTTTAAGGTAGTCATCACCTCTGTCTTCCTCAGCAAGGAATCCCTCAACTTCAAGGTAGTCGGCACCTCTGTCTTCCTATCACTGGAAGTCCTCGATTATACACAGTAACAATAGGAGTCGCACAAATCCAATCGGAACATGAAGTTCAGTACGCACTAAGAACGAGAGTCTCTCTCTAGAAATCACTTAAACAACATGTAATCTATAGAGTCACTAAACAGTTGTGAGCTATTTTAAATTATTTCCTATTTATTGGCACGACTTCAATGGTTGGCTCCCTCCTTCAACGGTCATATTTTATCTTAAATTTTGCAGGGACATGTACACTTGTCCCTCAAACAACAGTTGGTTAGTAACTGAATACAGGACATCGTTTTATAATAGAAACAAGTTTAAGAAAAAAATATTATTACATAACTAAAAACCAATATTCGGAATGTAAGAAAATGAAAGTTCGGATTCTAACCAAAAACGAATTTGGAGTCTATAATACAAGGATATTCGGATTCTGTTTTCTAGGAATTCAGAACCTGAACTCTATAGAATTCTGGAGTCTGAATTTGAAGGAAATTTGGAATCTGGATTCACAAGAATTCGGAACTAGAACATACAAAGTTCGGAGTCATAGTTCATGAGAATTTGGAGTCAGAACTCATAAGATTTATGAGTCTCTATTTAGAGAACTCGGAGTCAGAACTCGTAAGAGTTCATAAACAAAATTCGTATTCAGAATTTAGAGTCAGAACTTAGAAGAGTTCGAAACCATAGTTCTGATAATTCGGATCCTAAACTAGAATGCTTCATATCTAGGTATTTATAGGATTTTGAGGTTTTGATTACAAAACAAATTTTACACTTAGAAAAATTAGGATATGAACAATAAAAGCATCATAACGATAAATTTCCTTGGGCAAGGAATTTTTTCCATATAGAAGTAAAACACAGGGTAAAAATAGATTTTCCTTGAGATAAGGTGTTTGTGATTTTCTAAACAAGAAGGAATTATAAAGTCATAAGGAAACCTTAATGACTCAATAATCTCCCCCAAGTATGAAGGAATGGAAAATTCATAAGGAAAACCTTATTGGCTCAAAAATATCCCCCTTTTTGGAAAGCACAATCATCCTTACGAAAAAGAATAAAATTAATTAGAAAATATTTTTCTAGACTTTACAAATAAAACTTATCTCCCTTTTCACATTGGAAAATATGAATATTACTAACTCCCCAATAGGCTTTGGAACTCTAAGGATTGTATTCTAGATTTCTGGAATGAGATTTTTCATTATCTTCAGTGCAGAAATCTCTATAATGAAAAATCCGCCTTAGATAAACTCTCCCTTACTTAGGGATATTTCTTCTTTAGTTCGCATTATTTTTCCTTTCTCTCCCTTTGGGATTTTCAAAAAGAATTTGAGGGAATGTAAAAGAAGTTATGGTACCTGAAATATTATTACAAAGCATGCAAACAGAAATGAGCAACCAAAATTTCATTAATATTGGAAGAATTTGTATAAGGAAAAAAATAAAACAAAAGATCGGATTTATTTTCCTTCCTTTTCCTTGCGTATCAATTTCGTCACAATGGTTTTCAGCTTCTTTAGCTCCTTGTGGTATTCCTATTCTTGCTTCTCCATGGATTTAATCCTATCATCTTGTGCCTTCAGAGCCTCTGCCTGAACCTTTAACAAGTCATCTTTCTTCACTAGCTTCTCTTTAATCACGATCTAGAGATCCCTTTCTCTCTTCCAGCTTTGAGTAATAGAGTAAAACTTCCCATTCTGATCCTTGACCTTCTGAATCCAAGTATTCTGCTCAAGATTTAGCTTTTTTTCAAATCTATTGGTGAGATCCTTGATTTTTCTATCTTCAGTATCAAAAGATTCTTTAAAATCATCTTGAAACTCATCAAGCTCTCTCAAATCTTCAACTATATTCTTTGACCAGCTAACCATTTTCTTGCAAGATATTTTGTGGGATTCATAGTTGTAAGAAAAGATATGAAGTATGCCTCCAGATTGACACAATTTTCTATCACCATGGACAGTAAATCTGATTTTTGGTTCAAACTATGTTGAAGCATCCAGAATCTGGAATCAATGCTTGGGAAAATCAGAATGGTCCTAACATGCTTTTTCAAGGATTAGACTATGAAATCATGTCCCAGAGAATATTATTCCAAATCTGGGACTTTTCTTGGTCAGGACTCTTTTTCTAGCTCAATAATCTTCCTCTTCAAAGATCCACCATCTTCCTTCTTTTTTGAAACAACTTTAGTTGGTGTGTCCTCAACCACTTGTTTTCCTTTATCAGTTTTTGGAACAACTTCCTCATCTGGAGATTTATGTTCACTATAAGATAACTAAACAATCATATCTTCATCTACTTTCTCCTTCTCATCTCTAGCATCAGCATCCTCAGGATATATAAAGTGATGATTATAGATTTCTTCCTTAGACAATTTATTAACCTCTTCTTCACCCTTCTCATCTTCACCTTCCTCATCCTTCCTAGGAGTTGGGAGCTTTGAAGACTCTACTTCATAATTTTTTATTGATATTTTATCAGATGTGGTTTTCTTTTCATAATAATCTTCAACTTTCTTTATAAGGTCTTCAGTTCCATAACTACATTCAATCTATTCTCCTACTTTTTCTTCAACTACCTTTTCTTCAATAATCTTTTCTTAGGCTTTTTCTGGAGTGAAAAACATCTTCCCTGGTGTCTCGGGTAAAGTATCAACCATGAACAATTTCAGTACAGGGATATTCTTGGATTCTATTTCAGTATCCCACAGAAGGGATTGAAAAATTTCAGCCTCAGACATTTTCTTCTTTTTCTTCTTTTCTTTAGCTTGCTTATAAATCTCATCGGATGTTTTCTCTTTCAATGCTTTGGCCTCTACAGGATCCAAGCCAAAATGTGGCTCTCCTTCCTTCTGATTATTTTTATCTTCTCTATACTTTGAAACCAACTCATTCGGATAAGCTTTCTTCTTCTTTGGATTTGGAGGTGCGGACTGAGTTTCATTAGCTTTAGAGTTTTTATCTACTTCTTCCACTTCTATAACTTCATCTTATTTCCTCCTTTCTTCGATGGTTCAGGAACTTCCTGTTCCTTCAGAATAACTTCAACCCCTTCCTCTGGTAGGTCATAGAATTCTTTTATCTCCTTAGAGAAACCAACTTTCATCCTATTGAGAGTATCATCACTGATTAGCATAACTTTTCAATTCCTCGACTTTGAACTGCAAGGGATTTTGAAGGACTCCAAGCACAGAACAATAAGCTTGGAAAGAATGGCCGAGTACATAAAAATCTGAGAACTCAAGTTCCAATTTTTAATATTCTCAATCATAATGAGAATATGCTTCATCAAGTTTACCTTCCTCAGATTCACCAGAAAATCTAAGATGAACATTTCACTCTTCTTCAAGGTGTCCTTATCACCTTTTCTCAGAATGATAAAACCCTAAACCCACAATACAAGGATCTGATTTTTTGATGAGATGTGGGAAATCTTCATAGTATTGACATCTTTAAGTCCAAGACACTCCATAGCTTTTACCTTGACAAAACTTCCTTGAACATTGGGAAACTTATAGGAATAAAACTCAACTTCCCCTTCGAATGGAACTCTAACTAAGATGGATGCCTTAGTGTAAGATAAAGCATAAATTTTTCCATAACTTCTGAATGAAATTTCTCTTTGCCTTCTTCTTTAAAGAAACTAACTGACTTGTAAAACTCAATATGCAGATCTGGATACACCAAGTCTTGAGCCCCTGGATTTGATATGTAGACACTTTCCCAACCATTAAGCTTGATGTACTTAGAGATTATAGAATCATATTTGTTGAAGAAATTGAGAAGTACCAAATTTTCTCTATAAACTTTACACTCTAGAATCAGCTTGATAGTAGACATATCTTTCTGAGAGGATTCTTCTGCAGACATTCGGACTTGAGAAAACTCTGAGAAGTTCAAAATGAGATTTTGTAAGAGGGGCAGAACTTTGACACACAAAGGCTTGAAATCGATGTTGGACAACCCTTCGGGGTCCTTTTTATAGGTGTTTGATGTGACGGTTCATCTTACCATCTCAATCCAATGGCTAAGAATTCTTCTGATCAAATCTGACGGTTGAAATTATAGCCGCAAGGAAATTTTGGTAGGGTCCGATCTTTTGAGGTTTTTAAAGGAAAACATTCAGATTTATGGAAACTAGAATCCAAGAAATTTTAAAATAAACAAAAAAGAACTACCATCAAGTAAAAGGTGATTATGAAAACTAAAAAAAGAATCATACCTTTCGGATTTTTAGGAAGATTATTCTTATTGAAGAAAATTATTCTAGAAGAAATTTAGATTTTGGGGAAAAAATTTGACTAAGGGAAAAAAACTCTATTATGAAAAAAAATTGAGTACGAAAATTTTCATTACGAAAATCTTCATTACAAAAATCGTCATTATGAAAATATTCATTACTAAAATTTCAAGTATGAAATTTTTTTGAAAACTTAATTATGAAATATTTTAAAAACTTCATTAAAAAAATTAAAACTTCATTACGATAAATTTGAAAACTAATGAGCAAATGTACCCCCCCCCCTGAAAACTTTGTTATTACTGTAAGGAGATTAATTTCAACAGAAAGTTAACAAGGATGATTACCTTATAGTTATCATTCCCAACTTCTGTTTAATGTATTTAAATATATCGGAGGGTAAATATTTTGTGAAAATATCAGCAAGTTGATCTTGCGTTCTGATAAAGTGAAGAATGATATCTTCTTTTTGTGTGTGATCCCAAAGAAATTGATTCCAAATATCTATGTGTTTTGCATGAGAGTGATGTGCAGGGTTTTTTCTAAGGGAAATGGCACTTGTATTATCACACATAATTTGTGTTTTGGTAAATCTCATACCATAGTTTGTGACTGTGTGTTACATCCACAACACTTGAGCACAACAACTTCCAGCTGCTAAATATTCGGCTTCAGCAGTGGAAAGTGATACTGAGTGTTGATTCTTGCCAGACCAAGAAACTAATGAATCTCTTAAGAAATGAAAAGTTTTGGATGTACTCTTTCTATCCATTATACATCCCCCAAAGTCATCATCTAAAAAACTTTTTAGAAAAAAATAATTTCTAGAAGTATAAAAGAGTCCTAAATCCATGGTTCTTTTTCAGTAGTGAAATATTCTTTTCACTGCCTTTAAATGTGATTCCTTAGGATTGGACTGATATCTTGCACATAAGCATATAGAAAACATTATGTCTAGATGACTAGCTATCAAGTGAAGTAAACTTCTTATCATACCTCTAAAGAATATTTTATCTATTGGTTTCCCAACTTCATCAAGACCAAGTATGTTTGATGTACCCATGGGAGTACTTATACTCTTAGTGTTGTCATATCTATAATTTTTTATAATATATTTAATATACTTATATTGGGATATATATATTCTTTCTGGTATTTGAGAAATTTTAAAACCAAGGAAAAATGTTAACTCACCCATCATACTCATTTCAAACTCAGATTTCATTAGATCCGCAAAGGAATTAGTTAAAGATTACTAAGTTAAACCGAATATATTGTCATCAACATAAATTTGAACAATCAAAACATTTTTCTTATCTTTATTTATAAAAATGTTTGGATCTTCATTTCCATTAACATAATAATTTTGAAGAAAAAATGATGTAAGTCTATCATACCAGGCTCGAGGGTCTTGATTAAGTCCATACAAAGCTTTGGTAAGTCTAAAAACATGATTAGGATGTTTTGTACCTTTAAAACCAGGAGGTTGTTCAAAAAAAACTTCCCATTGAACATAACCGTTAAGGAAATCACATTTCACATCCAATTGAAAATTTTTGAAATTGAAGAATGCTGCAAAGGAAAGTAAAATATGAATAGATTCAAATCTAGCTACTGGAGCATAAGTTTCTTCATAATCTATTCTCTCTTGTTGATTGTATCCGTTAGCAACTAATCTAGATTTATTTCTTAATTTGATTCCATTTTCATCACTCTAATTTCAGAACACCCATTTTACACCAATAACAGAAGTTTCCTTAGGTCTTTCAACCAAGGTCCAAACGTTATTCCTTTCGAATTCATTTAGTTCATCTTGCATGGACATAATCCAATCATCAACACCTAAATCTTCAAGAGTTCTTTTTAGTTCTAATTAGGAAAGAAAGGCTAGATGTTCTACTTCATTTCATAAAGAACTCATAGTCTTTAAAGGTTGATTCACATCACCAATGATACTATCACTAGGACGATTCTTTAGAAACAACTGATTTCGGTTTTTTAAAACTTTTTCATCAACATAGGGTAGGAAATATTCTGGGGTAAATGTTTCAGAAGTATCTTATTGGGAATTTTCCTCATCAGAAGGATCTTATAAATAAGGTTGATAATTAGTTTTTGAAAACACATCTGAAGATGTAAGTTGGGGTTGTTTAAAAATAAAAAGATCAGTTTCATCAAATTTGACAAGTACTGTCTCTTCAATAGTTTAAGTTTTTGTATTGAAAACTCTATAATCCTTAGAAGTTGTGGAGTAGCCTAAGAAAATTCCTTCATCAGATTTTGGTGTGAATTTATGTATATTATCTTTAGTATTTAGAATGAATACCTTGCAACCAAAAACCTTAAATTAGGAAAGTTTAGGTTTTCTACCATTCCATAACTCATAAAGAGTTTTATTACGAAAAGGTATAATCAAAACTTGATTAATAGTATAAAAATAATTACTTACAGCTTTAGCACAAAAATGTTTTGCAACAGAATACCCACTCTACATTTTTCTAGTTATCTCTTAAAGAATTATATTTCTTCTTTCAACAACACCATTTTGTTGAGGTGTTCTGGGTGCTGAGAAGTTATGATTAATGCCTTTTCTACAACAAAAAGTTTCAAAATCAGAAATTTTAAATTCTCCACCATGATCACTATGAATAGTTTTCAATGGAAGGCTTTTCTCATTTTTAACTTGGGATTTAACACTTTTGAAACAAGAAAAATATTCAGAATTCTTTTCTAGAAAATAGACCCACGTAAATCTAGTGTAATCATCAACCAAGACAAATACATAATAATTTCCCCCAATGCTTCTAGTTTGTGTAGGTCCAAAGAGATTCATATGCACTAACTGTAATACTTCAGTAGTTGAGACTTCACCGACTGATTTAAAACTTGATTTATGTTTCTTGTCATATTGAAAAGGGTTAAAAACTTTTGAAGAATCAAATCTAAGCTTCGGTAGATCATCAACTAATATTTTCTTAAAAAGTTTTCATAAGTTCCTAAGGTTATAGTGACCTAACCTTCTATACCATAACCTAGAATTATATTCCATTCCAATAAGTCAATGTAGATCTTGGATCCTAAGGTCTTCTATGTTTACTGTGTATAAATTCTCTTCCCTATGGGCAGAAAGATTAAAATCTTCCTTGGAATTGTGTACTAAGCACTTGTCATTCCTAAAATTCACAAGATAACCTTCATCACATAATTGGCTTATCCTAATGAGGTTGTGCTTAAAACCCTTAACAAATAAAACATTTGAAATAAAAGTTTTTCCAAGAAGAACGATGTTACCTATACCAATAATTTCTCCCTGAGAATTATCTCTAAAAGTTACTTTTCCTCCTTTCATCTTGATAATCTTTTCAAAATAGTTTTTGTTACCTGTCATATGCTGGGAACATCCACTATCCATGTACCATGTATTGTTGTTGGTACTTTCTCTATTTTCCTAAAAATAAGAAAAAGTTAGGTTTTCAGAACCCAAACTTTCTTGGATCCGAAAATCTTAGAATGAAAAATTTTAGCAACCCATATCTTTTTAGAAAAATAGACTTTATGAAATCCTAAAGACTGAATTTTGTTTACAGAACAATGTTTTGCCCAGTGTCCACCGCACGGACACTTAGTTCATAATGGATCACTTTGAGGAACAAAATAATTTTTACTAAAAATTGGTTTAGAACCACTATAACCAAAAACAGA
The DNA here is from genome assembly GCA_963277665.1 of Viscum album. Lineage (NCBI taxonomy): Eukaryota > Viridiplantae > Streptophyta > Magnoliopsida > Santalales > Viscaceae > Viscum > Viscum album. The sequence goes on from OY728141.1 coordinate 1,287,368,355, forward strand.
ACTATTCCTTAGATGTCGTATTTCAGAATACATTTTATCAAAATTTTCATTACCTAAGGTAAAGTTTGAAAAAACTTTCTAAAAAAACATTTAGGATTTCAGTTTGATGACCAAGATCTTGTATTCTAAAACATTTGGTTTTGGACTAGAGTTAGGCTCGAAAATTGTTTTCTTAGAAATTATGTTTTCTAGATCCTTAGAAAGTTTATTCTTTTCAGAATTTACTTCCTCAAGATTTTTTGAAATACATTCAAAATAAACATTTTTCTTATCAAGATTTTTAAAAATATCTGATATTTCCTTAGTAAGAATAGTATTCCTATATTTTTCCTTATCAATCTCTTTCATGAGTTTTTAATTCTCACTCTCAAGAATTTTGGAAAACCTCGAAACTTCTTCATAGGTATGTAAAATATTATCTTCATTAGAAGAAGATTCTTCCTTAGAAGAGTTATAATATTTCTCATTACTATAATTTTCATTTAAAGATACATTAGTCGTTAATTTAGCATTGTGTACCTTAGCCATTAAGAAATGATTGTCAATAGGTAGTCTGGATATTAGACCAAGATTCTTCTATCCAGAAGATTCATAATCTGATGATTCATCTAAAGTGTCACCAACACTGGCACTCCAGGTGTCATTAGCTTTCAATACATTATTATCTTTATCCTTGTAGTAATTCTTTCTGTTTCTCTCAGAATGATTTTCTTTTATTTATTTTCTCTTAATCATAGGATAATAAGGTCTTATATGTCCAGGTCTCTTGCATTCATAACACGTAACTTTTGATTCTTTCTTATCTTTCCTTTCTTTCTTCTTGTATCTGGATTAAATTTTATTCTCTCCAACAATATTGTTCATTCATCAAGCTACATTGGAAAATTTATTCTCTGAAGATTCACTTCCACTATATTTGGATTGAATAACAACCTTCTTAGATTTGGATCTAGTAACTCTCTTAGGAGTCTTAGATTTCGTATGATTTGAAGTTGTAGTAAAAGAAACACTGTCATACCCATTCTTCTTCTTTATGTTATCAGCATCTCTCTTTATTCTTGTCTCATGTTGAAGATGAGTTCCAAATAGTTCATCAAGAGAAATCTGAGTAACCTTTCTGTTCTCATCAATAACAGTTCTCTTGGATTCCCACTAATTGGGCATAATGTTTATGATCTTATCAACAAGATCTTCATCATCTAATCCTTTCTCACCCATTTATTGTAAACTATTCACAATAGTCATGAATCTTTTTTTCACCTTATATATGGGTTCTCCATAAGGAAAGAAGAAACCATGATATTCAGCTCTGAGCATGGCTTTTCTGGTTTCAATAACTTTGGAAGTTCCATAGTGAGTAACTTCATGTTTCTTCCATATACAATTTGCTGCCTCACAAGATGAAATTTGGCTATATATATTTCTAGTTTCCGAACAACAAAATGTATTACATACCTTATAATTCAATTGATATTCATGTTTTTCTTGATTGGTGAAGGTACTAAATTCCTTGTTATGAATTTTATATCCTCCAGTAAGCATAACAAAATTATCAACACCAGTATTAATAATAAGTCTTCATACGATCTTTCCAATATTCGTAATCATTCCCATCAAAAATAGGTGGTCTGGTTGAATTTAGATTATCTATCGAACCGACATTGATTCCTCCCATCTTAAAGAAAAATCATTCCACTAAAACTTATTAATAGAAAAATTTTGTAAACAATGAAAATATTCCTTAGTAAGGAAAAATATAGAACATGAGTATCTCTAAGAAGAATATTAATCCGAACATTATGAGTCTGAAAAACTGATTCTGATAATAAGAAAAGGATGAAATCTATTTTGAATTTAATCGTGAGATTAATTCAGATTGAACCAATGCTCTGATATGAATTGTTAAGATGGTATGTGAGTATGATATACTCTATAATACCAAATGTAGGATCGAAATAATAGAGATACTGAATCAAGTATCTAATTATGCTCAAAATACAAGAGGGGTGAATTATATACTTTTAAAAATTCCTTTGGAACTTTTAATGATGGTTACGTTTAACAAGGTTAAACAAGGTAATTCACAAAACCTATAGTTCTACGCACTTTCTTGATTCTGGAAATTTGATTCTGAGAATGTGAATCTGGAAATGTGGTTCCATAAAATGAAACATAATGAAAGTTTACAATGATGAAGATTCTACCTTAAAGCATATAGAATCTCACTAAATCAGAGTACAAGTATAAGAAAGTATAAGATAGTTATACTTTCCTCAACAATACAAATGCAGTGGAAAACTTGAAACAAACAAGTAACAAGTAGTAAGTCTTTTAACTCAAAGAGAAGGGTATCCAACAACCTTGGATAAAAGTCCCTTGATTTATACATTCAAGAAACTATGTCTTACCCACACCAGGGTAAGCCCTTGATATGAAGATCGGAGTCTGTCATGCAATCCCCACAAGCACTCAACTTCAAGGTAGTCGGCACCTCTATCTTCCACAGCAAGAAAGCCCTCAACTTCAAGGTAGTCGGAACCTCTGTCTTCCTACCCCCGGAGGCCCTCGATTGTACACAGTAAAAATCAGATTCGCACAAATAAAATCTGAACAGGATTTTCAGTACGCACTAAGCATGAGAGTCTCTCTCTAGAAATCACTTCAATATCATGTAATCTCTAGAGTCATTGAACAGATGTGAGATCTTTCAAATGAGCTCCTATTTATAGGAATGGCTTTAATGGTCGTCTCCATCCTTTAATGGTCATATTTTCCTTTGAATTTTGGAGGGACCTGTACACGTGTCACTCAAACAACGGTTGGTTGGTAATTGAATGTAGGACATCATTTTATAATAAAAACAATTGTAAGAAAAAATATGGTGACATAACTAAAAACCAATATTCAGAATATAAGTAAAAGAAAGTTCGATGTGTAACAAAAAATGAATTCAGAGTCTATAATACAAGGATGTTCGGATTCTGTTTTCTAGGAATTCGGAACTTGAACTATATAGAATTCCGAAGTCTGAATTTTAATAAAATTTGGAATTTGGATTCACAAGAATTCGGAACCATAACTTACAATGTTCAGAGTCAGAGTTCATGAAAATTCAGAGTCAAAACTCATAAGAGTTCAGAGTTTGCATTCAGAGTACTCAGAGTCAGAACTCGGAAGAGTTCGTAACTAGAATTCGTATTCAAAATTCGGAGTCACAACTTAGAAGAGTTCATAACCAAAATTCTGAGAATTTGGATCCTAAAACAGAATGCTTCATATCTAGGTATTTATAGGATTCTGAGGCTTTGGTTGCAAACTGAATTTTAAACTTATAAAAATTATGATATGAACAATAAAAACATGGTAAGGATAAATTTCCTTAGGGAAGGAAATTTTTCCTTATAGAAGTGAAACACAGGGTAAAAAGAGATTTTCCTTGAGATAAGGTGTTTGTGATTTTCAAAACAAGAAGGAATAGTAAAGTCTTAGAAAACCTTAATAAATCAACAATCTCCCCCAAGTATGAAGGAATTGAAAAGTTATAAGGAAAACCTTATTGACTCAACAAAAACCATGTCATAAATTTTCACAAGTTTTAAATTCTCTCTATATAAAATTATTGATTTATGTATTGATCAAAAAAAGATATCATTATAAATAAACTATGTTTCTATCAACTATCTTTGTTTTGTTCAACTACAAATCAAAACCTCTTGGTGTTAATAAAATCAATGACCAACAGCGTCAAAACTCTCTAGAATCTACCAAAAAATATATACACCCCAATCATCCATCAAACCCTTATCCAAACTCTAATAAAACTAAGCAACAACCTATGTCATAGATCCTCAAGAAAAAATAATAATATAAAAAATGGAGACAAAGAGCATCTTGGATCATAAGAACATAATCACACAATTCCAATAGCTTGTGATTTTACTAATAACATTAAAAAATATTAATAATGATATATAAGGTAATCTATTATTTTAAAGAATACAAAGGTACTGAATCAAGGAAAATATACACATCAAATTTATATTAAAAAATTAGTTGTATAAATTCACGGTGTGAATCCTAGTGTCATGATACATTGGGGTCAGGTAAATTACATCATTGAAAACAAAAATAAAAAACTCTATTATAACACTTCTTAAATTTACTTCAATAACCATTTAAAATGGATGATATTAAGGCTCTTCATGGCACAATGGGATTTATCTTACTACAATATATAACCCTAAAAATGGTTTAACACAGCACCTCATGTCACAATATAAAAAATCAATGTATAACCACTTGTCTTTAAAAACCAATGGCACACAAAAATATTATGGGTTAAATGTTATATTTTAATGTAAATCATCATATTTAAATCACAAAAATCATGATTCAATTCACCAAAATTAAAATACCATAGGAAAATTTATTCCTTTAACTCCACTAACCAAGAAATCATGGTGTAATGGTACACTGTCATGGTGTGATTTATGCTTATAACTAAAAATTTTAGCTCAAATACACTATGTTTGTATTTTTTACCATAATACTCATAACCAAATAACTCCTAAACATTAAAAAAACTCGAATAAAAAGGCTACAAAAAATCTTGGAATCTATATTAGATACCTCTAAAAGGATTACCTTCTAAGATAATCAAAACCAAACTCATTAGGTAACAAAGTAACTTTAAAATACCAAACACCCCATGATATACCTCTAAAATATAAATATCACAAAAAAAGATAAAAAATGAGAAAAAACCATAAATATCACAAATATATCAATATAAAATCAATCTCAACATCATAAAAAACCATGTTTCAAAAAAACATCAAATACTAAGTTTGAATCAACAACTCTTACTACTGTGTACATTCCTCAAAGCTATTGTGCCTTCATGAGACATATAAGAAAAGAATGGTTAACCCACTCTAATAACCCAAGTTTTTATGAATTGTTATTTTTTAATAAATTCAATTTCTATGATAGCTTTTATTACATGCAATACTAAGTTTAGCGTGTGTTACACATAACATTGAGTTTTAATAAACCGTTATATATTATTAATACTATTATTTAAATATGACTCTTATAACATAGTAGTTAAACATAGATATATGAATATTAATAAGTAATTTTATAACATTACGTATAATTGTTTTACATACAAGAACCATATTGATATAAAATTCTTAATTTTTTATAATGTCTTCATATGTTTTGAAAATATTATTTTCTCAAAAAACATGTTTTCTATTAATTTTTTGAAACATAAATAAAATTAATTTCCTAAACTTTAATAACATTAATATAATAAAATAATATTAATTTTTAAAACCAAAATTTAAAATTATCTTAGTGTTATTTTTTAGGGATGTTTCTAAAAATATTATTCTTTCTATGAATAAAGAAAAATACTCGTTTTTATTGAAATGTGGATTTTCATTTAATGTATTTATAAGGATTATTTGTATCTTAAAATTGTTTTAAAAGTAAAATTAAATCAATTATATACCAATTAATCCAATTTAGTTCACTAGAATCGTTTCTATATTCAAATTTTATATTAAAATGTTTTAATCTTTTAAACATTTTCTCTTTCAAAAACCATTTTCTCATCACTTCTACGGGGTCAAATTAAAATAAAAATAAAAATGTTACACTTATGTTAATGAAATTTGGGAAATGAATTAAATATTTTTAATTAGAATAATTTATAATATATAACTGTTTCATATAAATTTTTGTCCATAGTGAATATTAAAAATTGTAGAAATTATTTACTATAGTTAAGGTAAAAATGAATTTACTGGGGGTTAAACTAAAAATATAATGGATAAACATGACCCAAATATTTTAAAAAACAAATTTTATATAAATATTTAGATCTTATATCTTCTATTATTTATAATTTTCCATTTTTTAGGCTTTTGGGATGAGACAAGAATATGTACACCTTTTTATTTTTAGAAAGTACAAGTGTGTCATTCACCACAGTTATAAATTGCCACCCCCTCCCCTCTCCTGCTCACATTTCTAAAACAATTTGGTTCAGAAAAAATATACCCAAATTACTTCCTTAATTCCCTCATCCAGCTCTAGGAGCCTTGTTTTTCTCATAAATTTAACCTAATAATCCTTTTAGTGTAAAACAAAAGAAGCAGTCTGAAGAGGAGGTAACACCCCTATCCGAGTGTTTTATTTTCTTTCTTCTTTCACATCCTTAAATTATTATTAAAGAATTTTTATATAAAAACAGTAGTATATTCCATATAAATATATGATTTTATGTTAATTTAATGACCTACAACCATCACTCTTCCATCAAATGGGATATGAAATCATCATTCACGTGTATGGATGACCATCGCCTCGTTGACTGGTGTTATTCATTTTCCATCACAACCTCTCAAAAAAATATATAATAATATATTAAATGTTTATATATGATATTTATAATATTTTCATACTTATTAATTATAATATCATAAATACCTTCTTACTTTCAAATCTTGGGAAAAACGATAACGTCACTCAGGTGTACGACAGACTACCTCCTCATGAAGCAAGGTGATTCATTCACGCTTTACATTAAAGCTAAAAAGGATGTTTTTAATAAAAATATCTGATATATATGAAATAAAATTTATTCTTTAATGGTAATATATTTTTTATCTTTCTTTCTTTCAATCTACTGAGAAAATGGAAACCTCATTCATGTGTACATTCGGCCAACCATCTCCAAGAATGGTGTATTTTATTTTCTATATCTAACTCTTAAGGATTAACCTAGAGACATATATAATAAATATATATTATATTTAAATAATGGTTCAAATTTTGGATATTGTTTAACCATGATAATGGTAATAGGACCAAAAATAATAAAATAAAACATATGGTAAAAACAAACTAGTTATTGCCCATAATGTAGCTTTCGTAAGGAATTTTTAATATATATGAAATAAAAATCCATCCGAAAAATATAAACAGTATGATATATATAAGTATTTTTTGATAATATACTTATAAAAATATATTTATTATATATTAGGTTTGAACTTGATCAATGGAAGTCGAGTCTTAAGGTTTTGGATTTATGTCTCACTTTTATTTTCTATGAGACACAAGACATATTCACCATGTGTTTCTTTTATGTAGTAAATATAATAATCACGAATGATTTTTATATTTATTATCCTTCAATTTATGGTTATTTGAATATCCATTTTATTGTCTCTCTTTTAGGGGGTTTATGTCTCAAAATTTATCAAAGCGGTAATGGATTTTTAAAAAAAATCCTTTCGGGATTTAAGTTATGTTATGTGCATATATTATTCTATGAGGTGTATATAGATCCCCCTTTGACATGTTATATTGTGAATATAATTATTTTTATGATATTATACGTTTAAATTGATTTTATTATTTCATGTTCTTTATGATTCAAAGCTACCAATGTGGTAAGTGTTTTATGTCACAATCACACCATTTATCAAGATTGTTTATGAATGTTCTTCCAATGATTGAATCTTATGGTCTATCTATAAAGAAACTAATGAATTTTATTAACCTATATTTATTTAATGAGAATACATTTCTCCCTTTATTTTAATCTCTTTATGTTCTCAAGAGTTTACCATATTTTTTTATGAAAAATCACATTTATTTCTCTCTTTGGTCAAAACCCCATTTTTCTTAACAAACCATGTTTTCTAAAAATGTTATCAAAAATATTTTAAGGATTATTAAAATGATTTATTAGAGAATTGTTTACCCATGTTTGACTTTTTAGAAAATTGAATGGAATCTTTGTTTCATTTTCCAAACAATACATGTTTGGCCATTACTGAAAATGTGAAAGTAATATTTGTTTTAACATGTAGGGAATGAATGGAATTTATTACATAATGACCATTATTTTATTTTAAGATCACTTTATAATTTTTAAATTTCATTTTCAAAAAAATTTATTTTCAAAAAAAATTATGTTATAAAAAGTATTTTTCAATGTGTAAATGATATTTTGCTGAAGAAATGTTTTAAATGATTTTCAAAGCTTCCATTAGAAGTATTCAAGGTTAATTATAAAGATATGTATTATATATGATATTTCTAAGGAGGGTGATAGTTATGATGAACATAGTGGGAGATGATGTGGTTCACATATTAACATTTTGTTTATGTTTCCATGTTTTTAAAAGAATTATAACTTTACGAACCTCAAGAAACTATTTGTATAATGTAATGAATGATCAACTAAGAAGATATAATATCTATATGAAAAATATGTGTTGTTATAAGCACACTAGACTTCCTCATGATGATCTTGAATCTCAACAAGTAACTCCAAAAATGACGCATCAGCCTCAATATCCAACATTCCCAAACCAATTATATGGGAGTCTTCATGAAGATAAATCTCCAATTATAACCCATGGAAAAATTCAGGTATCTAAACAATTTTTAGTGGAAGATCTAGTTGATACACCACATCACTAATAATATCCAACAACTCAAAAGGTATAATTAATCAAAGAAACTATTATTACATATGATATCCTCCACTACCTATGATGAGGAAAAACATTTAGGAACACATTTTTGTCAACATCAAACTCTAAAGGCCTCATCCCTTGATCAGAATTAAAGTTCATCCAATCTTGAATGGATTTCATCTATTCATAGATCACCATAAATTTATCTACAAAAATATATTCCAAGAATAAATTATTTTAAAAACATTAGTCTAGAATAAATTAAACCTATAAGGTATTTCATACAGTTATAATAATGGAAATATGTCAATGGATGGGTCATAGTTATTATTATAGGTAAACTCAACAAAAAAAACAATCCACCCATGAATCACCAAAATTGATAGTTCAGTCATGTAAAATAACCTCTAGTGTCTTAATATTCTACTCTATGTAACAATACATGTGAGGATTAAAGGAATTGATAATTTATAAATTAGAGCCAAATGTGTACTAAAAATCTTCCCTGCTCTCAAGAAAAAATTGGGATCACGATAATATATGAATTTCCTTGTAACCCCATAGAATTGTACCACCTTATCCATATAATTTCATTCCAAACGATTCACTACTCTTGCACTTTATCTCAAAAAAATGAGTAGAAATTATCAATCATTCCATAATGTCCAATATAGCTTCACATCCATACAAAACTTGAGAGAAACTGGTAATGAAATATATCAAAATGTCCTCTCATTTCAACTAAGGAATATCCAATGGATAAAAAAACCTATTGGAAATATATGCTCAATTGTCACCCACTAATTGACTAAATATTTAGACATGAACTTCTTTATCTACTTCCTCCTTCATATACACCATAATGAACTTCTCAAAGAATGATATAAATTTGGTATGTTGATATTCACTATAAGAGTAAATCATTAAAACTCATGAAAAAATTAATATGAAATTACCGATGGAATGAAGATCCTGCCATAGAACAATACCTGGGGGTGAAAATCAATGTACCAAAACTCAGGGGAATATATATACAACAATATCTCTCCATACCTACACCTCAAGATCTGCCCACTTAGACTCCTTCTCCTACCGCATCAATGAAGATTGGTTTACCATCTAGTATAGGAAAACTCCATTGCTGACATACTATATATTTAGATTCAAGGATACTATCCCCTTCATCATCTTTAACTCATTTCCATCCTCAAACAACATTTCAATGATATGTTCTTCTTAGTGAATCAGGAACATCATTTCCTTTCCTGAGGGTTTAACTAATTTTAAATTTGTATTTAGGTTCGAACTTAATACATATCTACCATATAAAATTAAAATCTCAGTGAGAGAAGATGTATTTTAGGCTCTTATGAACTATAAGTACCACAAAGTACTCTTATATGAGATAATTCCAATACAAATTTAAACAAAACACTACCATTATACTATTCTGATCACTATGGGTGTATTTATGTTCATAAGGATGTTACTACTAAGACTTCTACAATATCATCGATCACTAAGAAATCAAAATATATCCTAAAAAATGGTTAACATCACAAAAAACCTCAAACATGAACCCCACTTCTAAAAAATAGAGAATGGCTGCACTTATCAACACATATTTTAGTTTCTTGGATATCTCCTAACACTTCTTTGTCTAAAAAAAGGCATGGTCCTTGATAGTCAAGGATATAAATTGAGTTATAATTATATATAAATAAGAAAATTATATCCTATTATTTTCTATAAGATAAAAGATATTATGATCCTTTACAACATTCTTGGGATTCACCCAAAAAACAAGTCACTCAATCTTTGAATGATTAACTACCACACCTGGTAGAGACATGAAATTTATTAGGAAACTCACCTAACAGGTCCATAAATTACACTTGAAAAATTATTATACTATTAATTAAATAAAAACACCACCAAAATTTTCCTAAAATTCTCGATATAATCTTTCTTTTATCACAAATACTCTTGGATTTCATTAGTGAACACAACTAAAAACTTGATATTAAACCCATAAAAGACTAAATTCATTAGTACCTTTAATACAGTTGGTGTGTTTGTGACTCTAAAACTCATGAACATGAACTTGAAGTGTCTATGTTGACACTAGAGAGATTTTTTTAGAATATCATCATCTTTCACTTTTATCCATTGATATCTAGAATAAAGATCAATCTTTTTGAAAAAAATATCTCCCTTAAACTAATCAAATAAATCTTTAATCCATAGGTGTGGGTCATAGTTTTTCATCTTCCCTAGATTCAACTAATCAAAATTGAGGCATAGCTATGAACTTCCATAATTCATCTTTTTGAACAACACGAGATCTCCCCATGGTGTTATACTAGACTAAATGAAACACTTTTTCAATAGATCATCGATCTAAATCTCCTACACAACGTTGAAGATTATATCATATAGGAAGACATAAAAACTAGAGAAACACTAGGTTGTAACTATATCCCAAACTTTATGTTTTGTTTATGGGATAGTTATATAACCTTATAAGAAAATTCCTCAATAAAATAATCAATTAATGTTGAAATTTCATTCACCTACACTTTCATTGAACTCAAAATCAAAATAGAATACTGAGATGAAATAGGATCCAAGAAAAAATGATCTATATGATATAACCACTCACCTAAAAACATTACATGCCCACCAACTACATCAAAGAAAACAACTATTTTATAAAATAAATCTATTAATAATGAAACAAAATAAAAAAAATCATACCAAGTTTGACTTTGTTAAGTTGTATATATAATAAAAAACTAACTCTCCCATTGACTTATTCCTCCTTGTAATAATCTCACAACCTAGAAACACCTTAAAAATACTAACCTCCTACTAGAATAGTCAAAACTAGGGGAACTGGAAGTCTATTAACCTTAATCCCTAGAGCTTAGAACAAGGTCGAAACAAAAAAGTTGTTTGTAGATCAAAAATCAAAAAAGGCATAAACAAGGGTTGGATAAATAAAAATGGTACCTCAAAAAACATTCGGGCCACATGTTGTTTGAAACTTCAAAGTATGAATCTGACCAAACCCATATCCTTTGTCTCACTATCCTTAATAAAATCCACCAATAAGACCATTCTCAACCATAGGTCCATAATAATAAGTAATATCCTAAGGATGACCTATTCCATATCCATTATCTCTATACTTTCTAATAAATTGGGGAATATACTAATGCTAATAAGACCTCAGATACAACTATTAATTAGGCTATATCTAAAACTAGACACTTTCACTATGTTGACCACTAGGAATGGTCGATCACTAGAACTAATTATGGCATTGACCTATACAATCAAATAAAACCATGATAAATATCCTAGTGTATCCCATGTACTAGATATAGATAAATGATAAAAAGAAATCCAATACTGAATCCCAGCTAGTTAAAACTTTTTCTACTTAAAAAAATACAATATATATCCATAGACCCACTCCTCATGTTATTTTGATGACTTCCATCATAGGAAGAGCCTATTTGGGCTAACGTCATCTCAATCACCGTAACCTTCACTATCACCTCAATATATGTTATAAATGTAAAAGGCAGGAAGATTTTTGAGGAGATCTCAATGAAAATCCTCTTTGAAATATCACTTCCTAGCCTTATAATATGGAAAAATATTGAGAATATAATGGAGAATATTTATGAACCAAAATCCAAGATCATTTACAGCCAATACCTCTTATCATAAATATTGAGAAACTCTTTTCATCACACCCACCTTTGATGTCAGAAAGAGAAACTCAACATGTAATTGATAGAAAACTTCTCCCACATCACCTTTTACTCCTCATGGTCATGAAGAAATCGAATCTTTCACTAACAAGAATCACCCCTTAACAGACTAATAACTAATATAATTTAATTTTCATTCTATACATAGATAAATCCAAAATAATTCTATTTCCCCTTAAACCATATACTTAGCCATTGGTGAGATAGATTCACCTCATACTTTGGTAGGATATATTGTTAAAACTCACATAATGACTTCGTCTATACATTTTCATCCTTAGGTTCAAACTACCTATAATCAATCAAGCTATCTTATTATACATCACTGAACTAATTCAGATGAACATTTTGGCCACAATCCATCTATAAACAAAAATAGAAACTCATAATACAGGGATATCGAATTCATTTTATGATAAAATACCTGAATTCAATTTAAAATTAAATAAATTTTTTCTAATTTAACCATAAGTGTAAAAAACATGCTTCATATACCACTGTAAAGTATCTAACTCATAAATTATATAATATTTCTTTTCTACATTCCATAATATTAAGGTAATTTCATCATATCATAGAGGAACTATCTGCAACAAAGCCAATAATCTTGTCCCTCATCACATGTTGAGATGGAATAATATTATTTCCCAAAAAAACTAATGCAACCTTCAATAGTTACTAACTATAACTTTGTTCTATGTAACACCCGAACGCCTCTAGGTTGGAGCTGGTGCATTACTTGTGATATTGGAATGGTTATAAGGAATGAAAATCCTAAAGTAACAATCAGTTTAGTAGTCTTAAAGAAAATAGATACAAAGATGTAACTCAAATTACATTGGAAAAGGTTACAAAATACAATACATAACAAAAAATAAAAACTCCAACCACGGGAACTCAATAAATGATCACCTCTTCATAACCTATTGATGGAAAACAATGAAAGGGGTGAGCTCAAATGATTAGTAAGGGTTGAAAATAGTAGAATCTTGAATAAAATAATTAGGTAATCATAATCAATCTAACAAAATCAATATGGCATGGTGAATAAATGAAAAACTCACACCATTAGTAAACTGAGAATGAAACTGCATCCATAGATTTTTTCATGGTAAAAACCTCATGGATAGTGAAAATTGATAATGAATAAAGAGAATTATTATTAATTGTATGTCATGTATCTATCACATGAAACCATAATACTATTAAAATAGTTTAGTTCTATGGTTAAAAACCTGTCTGATTTTTTGAAACCAACTCGAAGGGTTTGTCGCCAACTGATTTGTCTCATGAGACCTACCGATGCATCGAGAAGATGTAGCGGAACCCACCCACCTCTTTATGTCCAAATAATTATTTATACATTGATTCAATATAAGAGTAATTTTCTTTTTCAATATTTGTATAGAGTAGAGTATACGGATTCATCAATATTTCCATAATTAAAATAACTTTCCAAATAAACATCGTATGTAAAATGGTTTATGGTTTATACAGCAAACATATCCATGATATGATATTATGGATATTTAATATAAATAAAATTTCAAATGAAAAGTTATCTTAAATTGGTAGAAGGTACACCACATAATTATTATTAGGTTCACAATACAAAGTTAGTCACAACAAAATAGTAGTTGAGACAAAGTCTCTTACCACAATGTAATCGATCGAATCATATGACCAGAACGTAATAACCCTCAAATGAATCATTTAATTACATGAATATAAATAGAATAATGTTATTATATATCAAATGTCAGCACACATATACCACTTACAAGAAATAAGTGGTGAATAGTGAAAATCTCACAGAAAAGAAAGTGAGATGAGAAACCCCTTACAAACATTTCGGCATGGTAACGAGTGTTATTCTGAGGGATTAATGAGAGTTAAAGGGGTATTACATTACTTATATTTCACAAGGTAAGTATGGAGGAGGTTCAAAAACATACCCCATCATTAGGAATTAAAAATAAAAGGGCACAACATAGGAGAGATTCTTGAACATAAATGAGAGAGAGGATCCCTTACCTTAAGCTCGAAGTTGTTCTTGTTTGTTCTTAATGACATAAATAATTAAATTTCTCTTCATTAATTAATAAGTACCAAACCTCATAAACATGTAATTTATATGGTATAACCTTATTATGTTAATTAGTGTCCTTTTTTATGGGTTTAAGAGATTCATGTTTATTGTTTTGGAAGCATTTCCTTTTGTTTACGAGTACTCATTAATGGAAGTTCATTTGAAATGTGGTTAAACATCCAGAATTATTAATATAAATTATTAGTGACATTAAAGATATATAAATGATCTTATAATTGTTCTGGTTATATACCATGAGGATGACTCATTCAGAGAGTTAAAATAAACGCTTGGATTTGGCTTGGCGGTTCTGTGCACAATAAACTTGTTTTGTATTATTATTCCATATTATGAATGTGTAATGGTTCCAGAACATTAATCAAGATAAGATAAATATATAATGACCTGGTTAAACCATTTAAAAGGTTTCATTACCAGTATTGAATATATTCATGCAAATTGAAAACTCATCTTCCTGGAGTGTGATAAATTTACACATCTCAGATGGTGTTTGCATTTATTGTATAAAAGAAGGGAAAAAGAGAGATTATGATGAAAAGTTACATTATCACAATGAAAATCTAGTACATGGAAGGTAATGGAATTTTCATGTAATTTGGACGAGGGTAGTTGATAAGGGAGAACAAAAGAATGGAACTTTGTAAAAGAAATTGAAAGAAAAGAGAAAGAAGGTTCACCTCTTGAGTACTCCTCCATGAGAATCTCCTTCAGGCCTTTGTTTTTGGTCTTTTGGTGAGACCATCAGGTCCTGGACGTGGGGAGAGGGCTTGGGGAGAGTATTTGGTATAAATTAGGCAAGTCTTAAATCTTTAGTGGTGTGGGATGAAGAGTGGGTGACAGTGGTTTATATAGTAGAGGGGAGAGGAGTTTTCTTAATATTATAATCATTAATATATTATTTCTTCTCAATACAAACAATTGTGAGTATTCCATGACCAATAACAGTAATATATGCATGTGATTTCGAACCATTTGGGCTTACATCAGAAGATCATCATCAATGACTCAATAAATTCCTTATTTAGCACTTATTGTAAATTATCGCATTTTACTATTCATCAAAAAATTAAGTATTTCAGAAAAATCCCAAAAATCCACCCTAACCATTTTTCGATGTGTAGAATCCAAAAATGAAGTCAATTTTTCAAACATAATTTTATAAATATTATTAATTAAATATTTAAATGAAATAATTATTTAACCGAAAAATATAAACACTTAAAATATTCATCTTCATTTTTAAGGTGACTAAATTCATTTATACATTCAAGGGCATGGATACCATTCATTAGAGTCATATTACTATTCAAAAGGGTAAGTTACTATTCATAAGTGTAGGTTACTATTCACCAAAAATTTAGTTAATTCTATCAGACACTGATTATCATCTTGATCACAACTGTGTATGTTAGATTTTTAAAATTCAAATCACAGAGCTGACAAATATAAGTTTTAGGGATAGGTTATGGTTGTATCCTATAAGTAACCATGTTTTATTCCATAGAGGCCCAGTGATTCATGAAATATAGGCTATAACTAGAAGGTATTTAAGAAGAACATACCATGAAGTGTTTGGGGTGCTACCTTATAACTCTCAAAAAAAATCTCTAATACCACTATTTGAGGACCTTCCCCCAATGGAACCCATCATGGGCCAGAAATAAAAATAGGAGTGACCCCTGAAGCCTATCTATAATAGGTAATTACAGACTATAATTAAAGGTAAAAAACTAATATATGAGAGGCATTACCCTCATAATTTTTGGGAACAATAAGTGAAACCACCAATCAATTTTATCACATCATATAAAATAAAAACTATAATCTCAACAATGCATGTCTTGTTATACATAAACATAAATTCTCAAAAATAAGTGATCAAAGTAACATATATGAAAATGAATTCAACAACAAGATTGAAAAAATGAGAAATTATGGTCTAAATAAATCACCAACATCATTCAATATATCTATAAAAATAGTATATGTAAGACAGGGGTGAGCATACAAGTATACTTAGTAGGATCCTCCCCAAAACCAATCTTGTAAATGTGGAAGAAGCATAACAAACCCTAAGGAATAAATAGTGAAACCTACTTATAACATAAAAATTCCAACTACCACCCAACATCACTAATTCTCACTCATCCAAATTCACATACAACTACATTAATATAGAATTCATGAAAATATATCAAAAATCATTCCCTGAATCCACTTCCCCACCAATCTAACTACTCTCACATCCCAATGAAAAACACTCTAGAACTCTCATCTCATCTATATCTATATAACCCCATACCACGTAACCACTACATATAAAAAACTGCATGACCCCAATTATTAACCATGTACAATATTCAAATACTACATATCACATTTGCATACTATATATCATTTTCATGAACCACATATCATAGTTATGAACACATATCATATCATCATATCACTGAATAATCATTATAATCATAAACCCATTGCATCACAAAATATCCATAACTGTATTTCATCATACTATATACTATTCTTGGATTAGAGAGTTGGTAAGGGGGATTGGTCTTCTATTTGTATCACCTGTATTATTGATGTTGAGAAAAACACCCAAAACCTTATATGGGTATCAGTTGTGTTACATTTCTCAGGCGGTGTTCCATAATAAATAACATTATCGAAAATGAATATATAAGAATAAAAAAATCAACCTAAGTTATACTCTTACTAAAATATCAAAACATCCACATCTCATTATTATATTTCCACTGTCATATATCCCAAGTCGTTGCAACCACTAAACACTTTGAAAACCACCACCACAACCACACTACAACAATACCCAAACCACATAACTTCATTCAATTCGACTTTAATATTAGTTCACTCCAACCGCATTTAAATTCATTAATATATATATATATTCTAATAAGTTTATCTATATATAACCATTACCACTTAACATTTTTACATTTCAATTACCATATATTTTTTTAGATCTTTATTTCATGTTATGCATATCACATCACCACCAATAGTTATATTCCACACAACACTATTCACTATAACCTACTCTTATTCCCATTTCATTAAGATTTCATTTCTCAATATAGGGAGATTCTATATCCCCGAGAAACTGTACCACACCAACTACAACTATCATATCAATGAACCATGCTAATTTATCAAAACATCATCTCTACCACATCCACACCAAAAGCCACATTATCCAACATAAACCACCTCAAAATATTTCTAAAACAAGACATACCATCATCCCTTCCTCTACTGAAAAAAATAATGATTCTAAAACCACTACAATTATTGAAAAAAAAACATAAACTATCACAGTAGTGAGAAAAAAATTCCTCTTATTATACTTCATTGTTTAATTGTCAATTCATTATTTATAAAAACAATATTTTAGAATTTATCACTTTATTACATTAATAAATTTAAATTATCTTCACAATTATGAACATTTTTTAGAAAACAAACATTCATAAAATCATGGAAAACTATTAATATAATAAATAATAAATTTCAATGAAATGGTTATGGAAACCAAGTAAAACATGATCAATGCACTTGACTTGATTTATTTAAGTCCAATTCATTATCTTTATTAGATAAATAATAATTCTTTACTTAACTATAACTAGATTATGATAATTTTATTGGAATGAAGTAATTAAAATATAGAGATTATGAAACCCCTACCTCAAATCAATGCTACAGCAATCATGATGCAAGGATGATAGGAACTAATAACTAAACACAATAGATCTTTCAATAATTTATCATAAAATATATACATAACAATAATTTATAAAATCCTTGGTCAAAATCTAATAAAAATTATTAACACCCACTATCATTGTTCTTTAAGAGAAAATAAAAATTAAATAATTATATAAGATGCGAGAAAGAACACCTTGGATCATAAAAACTTGATCACAATATTTCATATACTTATGAATCACCATGAATTCCATAAACTATAAAGTATAGTCTAAAAGGAAGCCTATGGTTTGAGAGAAGATATTGGAATTCAACCTAGGGAAAAAGGTACCTTGAATATATAGAAAAAATTTATTGTATAAAATCATGGTGGTACAACTTGCTTCTTTCTATAATAGGGTCGAGTCAACTGCATCTCAAGAAACCAAAATGAAAATATCCCCTATAACTCCCCATAAATCATGGTTAATGAATATTCAAAAATTGAGGATGCAAGTCTCTTCATGGTGTAATGGTAGTCATTACACTAGCTAGAAATTAAAACTCTATAGCATGATATTCACCATTCTTTATATCTCTAGTTGATTCATTATTCAAAATTTAAAGCTATCGATTGTCAAGAGAGTTCAACCACAATATTCATAGCCCAACACATCAAATAGAAGAAACCTAAGAAATAATGATTAATTCTACATGGTGTAATGTAGCCCCTATATCCATAATCTAACAAATCATGGAACAAACTCTGACATAAACTAACTAAAGGTATAAACATATCATTATTTTAAGAATTTTGATTCAATGAAACTAATTAGTCTATAATCACACAAACCATAATTGAATTAACCATAATATAAAAACTGCAAGAAAATCTTCCCCTCCAACTCTACTGACCAATAAATCACGGTGAAATAGAACCCTATCACGACATGATTTTTTCTAACATTTAAAATATCTATTAAAATCCACCACCCACATAACTTTATCCTAGAAAAACATCCTCAAACTTCCCAAATACCCTGAAAATACAAAGTAAATGATAATGAAAAATACATACACAAATATGTATTATTTCATGGTTGTAATTTATATCCTTCCAAATATTTATATTATTTATTAAGGTATATATGCATTAGCATTGACTTACCTGTGTTGATTGGAAGGGAATATTTTTATATTACTTTATATTTTCTTACTATATCACTTTATCCAAATTCATTATTCTTTATAAATATTCTGCTTAATTTTTTCATATTCCATGATTCTTAAATATATTTATATTACTATTATACTTTTATTTTAAAACTAATTATTTATAATCTATTTATTTTAAAATAAATAATTTTGATTATAAAGGATATTAATTTTATTTTTTTTCATAATTCCTTATCTCCCACATAATATTTTTTCAACCTTATCAATAACCTTTTATAATATACTCTATATTTCTTATGCTTCACAAGGGATATACCTTTATAGAATCATCCACTTTATTTATCAAGATGATTGATGTCTATGTTTTTTGAAAATTATTTTTTACCTCATTTTATTTTCATAGTTTAGTAATTTTATAACGGATTTATGATTTTTAGCACCGTAATTTTTTTCGGTACGAACAGGTTAGTTTTCAGTTTTAATATTTTATTTTAATATTACAAATGTACCTAAGAGTGTAAAGAAGTGTTCAATAAAATTTAGGGTGTGTTAGAATATTAGATATCCAAAATTTGCATAAGTTTTATGAGGGGCATGGTTTGAACAAGGTTAGTAGTAACCATGTGGCATAACCATGTGGCCCATACATAAGGGAGTATGGTATGACAAACCTTGAAAGGGAGGCGGTATGGTTGTGTGAAAAACTATAGACATGTTATTATGGGTATTCTTATGGGTTGTTCATAGTTTATAAAATCATGAGCCTGGCCCACACCCTTAGTGAAACTTAGGTAGTGACCCTACACAATTGGAGCATGTTTTGTCCAAAGCTTATAGGATAGTCATGCAAGGGGGTTTCTCAGATAGTGGCTATCACACGATTAGTACACAATTTGGAAAACCATGTGTTCAAACCATGATACCCTAAAAGTGGGATAAAATTAAAAGTTTCCCTTCCTTTTAAACACTCACCCTCTTCCACTCTCATTTATTATGCCAAGAACCTCACATCTTGTTGATGCTCCTCAAACCCTCCAATCTAATATTTGAGGTTTCTTCTTCATCTAGTGTCCAAATCAAGACCTTTTTATTGCATTGGACTCCTCCCAAAAAATAGATTTGATCTATTACCATATATTCTTAATTTATCATTACATCATTGGATCTATATTGATGCAAGGTAATATTCTATATTTTCAGGATATTTTTCTATTCTTTTTTTTTCTTCTGATTCAGAGAAAACAAAATTTCGATCCTAGATGAGTGTTCCTCTAGCCTCATAAGGTAGGTGGTCTATGAAATTTCCCTCATGTATCATTAATTTATAATTTTAATCATTGTTCAATGTGTTGGTTTTACCCATTAATTAAATATAAAATAAATTTACCTTAATTAGTTGTTTAATTTGGAATATAAATTCCATATTAGACACTATTAATATAGTTGGAGGAAACGGACCCCAACTTGATCCACCCCTTTGGGTGTTCCATTTATATGCCTATATCCCCCATTACATATTAAAAACCAAAACATTTTTTGCATGTTTGGTTTAACTTCCACAATGATTTAATTAATTAAAGTTGATGAATTGACATTTATAAATGGGAAAACATGTTTTAATTGGATCTTATTAAATTTTATTCAAATTATTAATGGTACGAAACCTTACATAGCCTTTTTCACTGATAAATGAAATGGTATGGATGTAAATTATAAATAAATTGGTTGAATTAGAATGGTTAACACATGGACTATGATACATGAGATTAAATTTTTTGGATCATATGAGTATTATGTTCCTTTTCATTGTTATAGGAATGGTTATACTTGAGCAATACTAAGATTCTTAAGAGAATTCCATGAGTACTCAAAAGATTCCACCCAGATTCATTGGGCATGTTTCCAAGAGAGATACCCTCCTTGGAATTTGTTCAATGTCTTATTAAAATTTGAATACCATGGTCTAGTACCAATGACTCGCATAACTATTTTTGAGATATTATAATTCCTCAGATACACTCCTTGGATTCAGTTGATGTCTTCGAATATGAGGTGCCTTTGATTCTCCCATCAGGCCCAGTTATTATTAGCATAGGAATTATTTTTGACATGATCCATGGACTCGGTTAAACATCATTTTAGTAGAATGACATCGGGGTAACACTTGGATTATACTTAGACCCCTTACATGTAGGCTTCATAGTTTATCTACATGGAGATGCTTGACTATATATGGTCTAGGATACAATGAATCCTCTGGGATCCAGTATTACTATTATTATGACATGAATGTCCTGGTTTCACCTTGGGTCCTATTTATGATTATGTAAACTGGTAATATGTAGTCATACAAATTAATCCTAACCACTTGTAGGTCCATTTTTCTTACATTATTAGCATGACTTGTAGTATGTATGCTCATCCAGGAATCCTAGGAGGAGTTTGAGCCTAATTATATTATTATTTCATGCATGTAATTATACTAATTATATTTATATCTGAATATTTCTTCTTGTATACTCATATATTGGATTTGTATAGGCATTGTCGGTGGTGTCCTACTAAGTATATCTCACACTCTCTTCAGGTCACCATTCGGTACCCAGATAGACATCATGGATGAAGGTTGGCGAAAGGGAAAAAACCCATTCTTGGATTCTTAACAAATTTTACCCTAGGAGTTTGGGATAAAAAGGCCAATCCTTGGATCACGATGCTATTGGAGATATCCATTTAGTTCATTTGATCTTTTTGATATAATTGTATGTATATATGCCTAAATATTTTGTAGTTCCATAACATACACATAATTTTGTATATGATGCTTATTTTAGATTAATTATTATTATTGTCAAGAGATTTTACTTTTTCTTCCCTATTTGTTATATTATTTATTTCACTATTAATTTATTTTTTATATCATTGTTTTACACTGATCATGAGGGTATAGTCTCCCCACCATACCATAATATAAAAATGCTTCTAGTGAGCAGCCTATGGTGTATGGGGAGGTATTCTTGAATATATGTGACTCACTAGGTTCAGTTATTTATTAGTGAACAAGTTTTGGGAAGTTACCAATTGCTATCAAATATTTCCTTTTTCTTACTTTTTGGGTTATTAGATAGGATAATATGAGGTTCAATAATTTTTTAATGAGATTGTTCCTAAGAGTAGTTAACCAAAAAATGGAGGAAATCCAAATTTCTCATGATGGGAATTGTGATCTAGATTATGCTTATTATAGTTAAGAACTTTCTACTATTGGGTGACACTCAAATATTTTTGATTTTATTGTTATTATGTATTAAAATTTATACTTAGACCGATATGTAAAGGAATAATTGTTCATGTATAATTATAGGCATGTGAGGATTTATATTTCATGAATTATGCTATTCTATTTTTACTTACTATGTGAATTGTATGATACATATTCCTTATGACTTAATACTTGTATTAGAGATTCTGTTAATTTTTATTGTAGGGATAAATAATTAGAAGAAAATTAGTCTTTGCATCAAAATAAATGGTGTTAGTCATAAAATGTGATTTTGACACCTTAATTAGCCAATTATATTGAGACTGAGACATAAACCACTGGTCAAATGACCTAAAAAATAGTTTCTTGCAATTTTATGTATTTCAATTTCAATTAAAATAGGGTGTCTACCTCAATAAATTGGGAATGGTGATCCGTCTAATTGAACCATCATAGAATCCATTTTGTAGCTAGATGTAGTACCATTTTCAATTTATAAAGCATAATACTTTATAACATGGAAATGATTTATGAATTGAAATAGACCTTGATATATATATGGATATAGCTAATGACATATTTAAGGACTATTTAGCTCTAAATTTAAAAGGAAGTGGATTCTGTTAAATATTGATGTCAATTGCAACATAAAGGGTGTCTTCCTCTATAACTTTTAATTATCACATCGAACACTAGATCCCATATTATAAAATATAGGACTTAACTCAGACCTAACCTTAATAATAGAAAGTATCTAGTGCCTTTAATGATTCATCATGATATTATACAACACCAAGACACGTTTTTATAAGCAGGCAGAGGGGTCTGACTCTTGTTTAGGAAGGCTTTTACCTATACTATTCTTATATTTCCAAATTATATCATTGTTAAATATTATATGAGGAATGTTCCTGGAATTCGTAGAGTAATTCCACCATTTATACTCAAGTTGATTTCTAATAAGGTGGATATGACCATTCTACTAAAGTTATGGGACTTAACCTGCCAGTATTTCCACCTGTGGTACCTCTAGTTCTACATGAATTTGGTGTTAATTCCCAATTTCAAGAGGCTTTATTATAGTTTATACAGACTATTTAGGGAACTTTGTGACCTTCCCCTACTATAGAAAAGCTGACACAAGAGTTTCAATAGTATCATCCACCCACATTTTTGAGGGGTAGTGGTTAACAGGTTGCTGATACATGGATGGAGGCCATGTTGTCTATCTTAGATAAACTAGATATGCCTCCAAAATAGATAGTCATTATTGATTCTTATATGCATCATAGTTATTCTAAGAACTAGTGAGAGGTTATTAATCTAGGATACAAGTATCGATATATGAATTAAAGAGTATTTTAGGCTTCCTTCTAAGATAATTTCTCTACAGATACACTAAGTTCCCATAGATCTATGGAATTATTGAATCTAGATTAAGGATCCCTGTCAGTTATGGATTATTCATCTCAAATTAAAAATATTTATTTTTTTCACCATATTTCACTACATATGATATTTTTATAGCCAGAATCTTTGAGGATGCGGTCATGTATACCATCGGTCTCAAGTAAATGTTTTTCATTGGACTACTATTTTTGGGAATTGTGAACCAAAACCATATTAATTTGTGTAATTTTAGGGAATATGACCACACAGGGTGCATTAATTTCATAATTCAGAAATTTATTAGTTTTACTAATGGTATGAAACACTATTAGGAGGGTTATCAATAGATAAGTAGAAGCTATAGTATCTATATCAGCATCTTCGTTGTATCCCATCTGTGTGGCAGATACAATCACATAACGCCTCAGTTTGATTGAGACCCAGTTGAGTGATGAGACTATGGTGGAATAGGTCTTCTATAGATATTTCTTTAGACATTCCCATTTTTTCTAGGAGAAAGAGGATCCATAAAAACTCCCCCTTCTGAAAAAGGATAAATATCCCCATGTGTGGTGAGAATCTAGACTACCACTAGTCGTGCAGGTCATAGAGGTGGATATGGTAGAGCAGGATAGACTCGGGAAATTCAGAGCTAGAAAAGTGGACCCTATATGGGTACTTAGGTATCATCTTAGGGATATGGATTATTCCAGATATATTCAGTACAACCTATACCTAAGGATAAGGGTGTTGGGCTATCTATAGTGTTAAGTATGGTTTTAGAAGCCACTACTTTAGTATATTACCTTTTTTATATAGGATCTTTTCATTATTTTATCTCTATAACTAATGTGTATATCCTTGGTATTGAGATTCATTAATTACTTGGTGCATTGAAACCCGATACATCATTTTATGTTTTATTTGATAGTGTATGCCAGTGCAAGTAATTCACCCTTGGGGTATAAAGATATCATTTCTTATAGGAATTCTTTATCCTCAAGGAGATAGGTTTTGATATCATCCTCAATATGGACTAGATGGTTAATTATCACATCTACATGGACTTTTATCATCATAGGGTATAATTTACATCACCAGAGGCTGATAGTTATCACAAAATTATTGAATATGATGTCCAATAATGTAGATCCAGAAAAGAGAATCATGGCTTGGGCAGTGTGATAGTTCAAATAACTAGCCTTTATATGGATGATCGGGGAACATTTCAAACTAATTTCCCACCTATATTATATTATTTTAGGGATGTTTTTCCTATTTATTTTTTTGTAATACCTCCAAATAGAGAGTTATAGTTCACTATCTAGTTTGTGTTAGAAGCATCACTAGTTTCCATTCCTCTTTACAAGATGGATACTACTGAGTTTGTGGATATAAGAGGTAGCTAGAGGATTTAGAACCTAAGGGTTTTATATGTCCAAGTAATTCACCTTGGGTTTCACCAATCCTTTTTTCCATGGAGGCGGATAGTACCCATAGGCTTTTCTTATATTATCATTAGTTAAACCATATTATAGTTAAGAACTAGTATCCACTCCCTCATATATAAAACCTCTTTCACTATCTCTGAGGAGAGAGTATTTTCTCTAAGATTAATTTTATGTTAGGATTTCATTAGGTTTGAGTTATACCTTCAAACATGCCTCATAAATTTTTTTAGTAGGTATGGTTGTTATGAGTATCTGGCTATATCATTTGGTTTGATGAACATACCCATAATTTTTATGGATCTAAGGAATAGGGTTTTTTACACATATTTGGACTCATTTGTGGTGGCATTTTTGGATGATATCTTAGTGTATTCTCTTAATAGACAAAACCATTTCGAACATCTTAATATCATTTTGAATATACTAAAACATCACCATGTGTATGCTAAAAATAGAAAATTCCACTTTTGGATTGAAAAGGTTCACTTCTTGGTTCATTTTATTTTAGATGTGGGAGTATATATTGACCCAGATATGGTGAGTGTCGTTGTTTCATATGAGAAACCAATGAATGTTTTTGACATACAGAGTGACTTATGGATATTTAGTTATTACTAGTACTTAATTTAGTAATTTACATATCAATAGTCACCTTTATAGTCTTGAACAATAACGGCATGAAGTTTATGTGGTAATAATATTATGATATAGACTTTTAGGAGTAAAAAAGGAAATTTATTTAAGTGTTGATCCTAATTCTTCCAAATCTAGGAAGAGTCTATATTGTTTATTGTCATACATCAGTAATTAGGTGAGGAACACTTATGATGTATAGAGATTGATTCGTGGTGTATGGGTCTCATCACATGAGGCCACATGAGAATAATTACCTGATGCATGATCTCAAGTTAGTAGTTTTAGTTCACGTCATGCATTGGTGGAGTAATTATTTACTTAGGGATCACTTTTTGGTGTATATAGACAAAAAAATAATCAAGTATATTTTCATGCAATTTTACTTAAATTTCATAAAAATTATGTGTCTTGAATACCTATAGTCATTTAATTTTTATCTTTCTTACGTTCTTGGGAAGCTTAATGTTGTAACAGATTCTATGAGTCAAAAGACGCAGACACAAACAGTTCAGGCATCTTGTAGTATGTGGTCATTGATGGTACTATTTTCTAAGATTCACATAGTGGTCTAGAATAATTCTGGGTAGCCTATCCTTATATATTTTGAAGTGACCACTTCACTTCTATAAATATTTAATATGAAGTAGTTATCATATCATGAGGGCCTAGTCCTAAGGGTGATTGGTTTAGGTGAGGACCTACCTCTAGTCTAGATCGTTGATGAGGATGAGTTCTTGTGTATCCATGGACGTGTCTAGGATCTTAAAGACATTTCATTAGGAATTGATGTTAGATTATCTTGTTTCTATATGGGTGGTACATTCTAGGATTAAAAATATGTATCATGATCAACATATCTAATACTAGTGTCTTGGAATGAAAAGAGAGATATATGGATTTTTTTCTAGGTGTTCCACCTATCAGTAGATAAAGGTAGAACAACAGTGACCGGTAGGGATTTTACAGTTGTTTCCCATTCCTGAGTGTAAATGGGATGATGTGACCATGGAATTTTTTACTATTTTACTGAGATTCCCTTGATTCAATGATGTAGTATGGGTTATTATCAGCAATCTTACAAAGGTCTCTCACTTGTTACCTGTAAAGGAGACATTTTCAGTAGATGAGCTGGGTAGGATCTATATCTGAGATATTATACAACTTAATAGAGTCCCATAGAATGTTATATCAGATAGAGACACTCCTTTCACTCCTCGTTTCTGGTATGGTTTGTATATGGTTTTAGGTTCATAGGTATTTTTGAGTACAACATAACACCCTTAGATCAATGGGATGTTTGAGCAGATGATGCAGGTGTTAGAGGACATTCTTAGAGCATGTGTCCTCAATTTTTAGAGGTTCATGGCAAAATCATATACCCCTAACTAATTTGAACTATAATATTAGTTTTCAGGTGATGATATTGATGGATCCCTGTAAGGCAATATATGAAAGTCCATGTTGATCAACTATATGTTGGTTAGAGGTGGGGAAGGAAACACTACCTGGACATCATATTATTCAGGAGACTTCAAAGAAGGTTTATAAAATTATAAAGAGAATGGATACATCTTAGTCTAGATATAAGACTTATTTCGATCTCCATAAATGACCTCTCAAGTTTTAGGTTGGGAATAAAGTCATCTTGAGAATATTTACTAGACTGGGGAGTCAAAGATTTTGATAGTAAGGTAAGTTGATGCATTGTTTTGTTGGAACTTTTGAGGTTTCAAAGAGGGTAGAACTAGTTTCATATCAAATTGAACTCCCTGATAGATACAATTATATGCACAATGTGTTTCAAGTTTCTCAACTATGTAACCACTATTCATAACCATCTCACATCATTCATCCTGATCTGGTTGAGTTTGAGGTGATTGAATCCTTTGAGGAGCATCCTATACACATCATGGACTGGTTCATCAAGGATCTATGAGTAAGTTTAGTTCCTTTAGTATAGGTGCTATATAAGCACTGCCATGTATAGGATGACACATAGAAGACATAGGATGATGTATGTACCTAGTTTCCCAAGATTTTCTCAGATTGTGTTTTGTTACCCTCAGAAGGGAAACTCGGGGTTATGTTTTCATAAGTGGGAGAGGCTATAACACATAGTTTTTTTCTTTTGAGGTAAGAACCAGTTAATTTTTCTTTTTAATGTTTTTACTCTTATAAATGCAATTAAGACTGTAAGTAAGGGTTTAAGATCATTCAAGGATTTTTTGGAGGTTGGAGATCTGAACCTTGGAGAAGTTGTATGAGGCACATGGATGATTCACAACCAATAGTAATCATGTGGCTCAATAATTAATCCCATATATAAGGGATAAGAGTTTGAAAAAAACCTGATATGTATGTCACATTTCCATGTGAAAAACTACATACATGTTGCAGAGTCGATTCGCATGTGTTGTGCATGGTTTGGAAATCTTTTCAACTAACCTTCACCCTTAGTGCCACTTTGGCGGTGACCCCACATTGTTGGATTATGGTCTGTACAAATTATGTTGGATAGTCATGTGGGGGGGGGGGGTCTATGAATATGGATCATCACATTGTTATTTCATATTTTTTCCAATCATGCATCCAAACCATGAGACCTCTTAAAGTGGGGTGAAATTATGAGTTTTCTCTTACTTGTTTTAAAACATTCATACTCTTACCCTCTAAATTATCACACACATCACCTCTCCTCTTATAAAAGCTCCTCAATCCTTCTATTCTCGGATTTGAGGTTTCTTAGTCAACTAGAATCTGAATCAATATTAATATTTCATGTTAGATTCCTCTTGGTAAGAGATTTGATCTATTATCTATCATCTCTTCTTGGTTTGTGTTTCCATATTCAGTGATATTGTAGTTCAAGTTAATATGCCCTATTTTTAGGTTATTTTTCTGCTCTTATATTTTCTTTTAATTCATTCCAAAATAATGTCTGATACAGGATGAGAATTCATCTAACTCCATAAAGAAGGTGTTCTGTGGATTTTTCCTCAATTATTGTCGATTTATAATTATCAACTTTGTGTCACGCACCAGTTATACCCATGGTTTGAACCTAAAATCAATTAAAAATAAATTAGTTTTTAAATTTGGAATATAAATTCCTCATTGGACCCTTTTATTATAGTTGTAGTCTAAGGACCTCAACTTGATCCACCCCTTTGGATGTTCCATGAATATTCATATATTCCCCCTCACATATTAATAAATTAAATTCTCATTAGTGTGTTTGGTTCAACTTCATCAATGATTTAATTAATTTAAGTGGATGGATTAAAATTTATAAATGGGAAAAAAGTTTATATTGGATCTTATTAAATTTGAATCGCATGATCAATGGTATGATTCCTTTAAAAGACTTTTTCATTGTTGAATGAAAAGGTATAGACATGAATTATATATAAAGTGAATAAATGGGTATGGATTTTACATGTCCTGTGTTATAAGAGATGAAAGGTTCTTTCTCCTACTAGTTTTTTGGACCTTTTTCTTTTCATCGGAGTGGTCATAATTGATCCAAACTTGAAATCCTATGATAATTCCTTGAGAAATAAAAATTTTCCACAACGATTCATTAGGTTGGTTTATAAGGGAGATAACCTCATTGTAATTTAGTCAATATCATATTTATATGTGAATTCCTTATAATACTACCAAATATTCAACTAACTCTTTTTTTAAATATTCTAATTCCTTGGATACACTCCTTGGATTTAGCTAATAAAGTTGGACAAGAGGCGAATTGGATTATCCCTTTGGGCCCCAGTTACTGTTAGCCCAAGGTTTACTATAGAAATAATATATAGAATTAGTTCAACAATATTCTATTGGAATGACTCAGTTCTACCCCTTGGATTACACTTATACCCCTTATAGCTGGGATTTATTATTTATGTACTATGAGATGGCTCGGTCTTATAAGGATAAGGATGTTGGGGTGCTTCTAGTATCATGTATTACTATTATTATGACTTGGATTCCATAGTTTCACCTTGGGACATATTTTATGATTAATTAAATTGCTAAAATATGGTTACACATACTTGACCCTTACCTCTTATAGGTCCATTGTTCATACCTTTCCAGCATGAGCCGAAGCAAGTATGGTCTATTGGGAATCCCATGAGGAGTAAGATCCAGACATGATTATTTTTTAATACATGTTATTCCACTACTTATATTTATATTTTCACATTACTTCTTTTATACTCATGAACTATATTTTTATTTACGTTGTTGGTGGTGTCATACTGAGTATATATTACAGACTCTTTAGGTCATTATTTCGTACCCAGATAGACTTTAGGGATTTGTGTAGGGATAAGGTCAAGAACATAGTCTTAGATTCTTAATTAATTATAGCATGGGATCTTAGAAGTGTGTGACAGTGCCTTAACTCGTGATTCTATTAAAGATTTCCTTTTTGGTATTTTTTTCTTAATGTAAATGTATATATGTATGCCTTTATTTTGTATAGATCGGTGAAATACTCATCATTTTGTCTATGATTCTATTTTTGGTATGATTATTATTATTTTCTGAATGTTTTATTTCCACTTATGTTTTCTCTTTTTATATGTTATACTATTTATTTATTCATTATACCACTATTATACTTTGATCATGATAGTATAGTCTCACCAACATATCATCATTGACATTTTTTATGGTTGGTTGCCTCTAGAATATAGGGATTCATTCTTAAGACCATGTCACTGACTAGGATCTGTTACTTTGTGAATTAGGTCTAGGGTGTTACATTATTTTTTTCATGTTAATGTGACAAACATATGTATAGTCATATAATTATGTTATGAGTGGGATAAGAATAACATATCCCTCCAATGAATTGGGTAAATATTTATATCTCAAGTGATTACTATTTTATGTGTCGACATGATGTAGTTATGTTTTTTCATAATGTTATGAATATACAAGATATAGTTCTCTTTATATATTATGTTAAGATAATATTATATGAGTTCCTTGGAATATGTTACGAATTTTTATATATATTTATATTGTACTTTAATATACAATGATCAAAATCTTTGTTTTATGTTTCAATTTATATTCTTGGTTAGTTATTTTATTTTATTCTTTAAAGGATTTTAGGATTTTATTTTCAGGCCTATATTCTAATTTTATGATCTCTATTATATGCACCTGTATTGATATTATTCATATATCATATGTTATAACCATCACTGAGTGTTTGTTCTCAACCTTTTCTTATGTTTTACATGTACTATTTTATTAAGCTTCATATTATATATGAAAATATATGGGTTTCTAAGCATAAATTATTGATCAAATAAAGTAGTGGAAGTACAAAAAAACCCTGAATCCCTAGAACACCATAACATTGGAAACAAAAACATGTGATAATGGAAGTTAAAATGTTTACCTTACATATAACATCTCAATATTTTTGATATCTTTCTCTATAAATAAATGTTATTTTTTGATATCATTCTTTTCACACAATACCGATTTTAAACGAACTACGATATACTATTAAAATATTATTATTTAATGTGGTAGTTATCATCTAGCCATTAGATTAATTAATTTTAATGGTACGAACTAAATTACGTAAAATTATTATTTTCACATGTATAAAATAAATTAATTTTTTATCAATTTATTATAAATTAAAATAAAAAACATTTTAAAGTAAAAGATATGTTTTTCTAAAAAATAGATTTTATGCATGAAATATCATAAATTTTTAAATCAAGATTTATTAATGAATTATTTAATTGAAATATATAGATTATATATTAAATAAAAAGTTTTAATATTCATCTAATATGTTTTCTTGGAATGGGATAATAATAAATCCACTTTTATACTTAAAACTCACTTTTTAATAAATGGTTTTTGTTGTTTCCTGCATTCTTATTTTAAAATGCATACCCACCACATATAGAAATTTACTCTTAAAAAATGGATTTCATATTTGCAATCAAGAGGTTAAAATTTTAAAAATAGTCCCCTTTTATTATTTATTATTATTAATTGTAATCTTGGTAAATATTTTCCACATCAGTAAGGGTAAAATAAGTAAAAAATGGATAAGACTTTTTGATAATGATTTAAAATCTCACTTGCACTTTCCTTTATCCTATTGGATGAGTTTAGTTCATCCATAATAATATAATTTTATAAAATATGGAAACTTGGTTTCATTTTTCTTTGATTGTGATCCTTATATTATTTTATGATAAGGAAAAATAATAAATGTCACTCTCTTGATTTTAATTTCTCTTATATGTTTACCTGGAGATAAAAAGAAGTTATTAAGGAATATAAAAGTTTTAATTGAATGTGAATAACATATTTATGCGATATTATTTTATTTTTATTTCTTAGTGATGAAATAATTACCTTAAAAAATTATATAATGATGATATAGTGTTTTTGTTGGAAGTAGAAAATTCAAGCAAAACTATTTTAAAAACAATAAAATTAATATGTTAATGATGGATTTTGGTATGTAAAAAATTCATAGGTAATTTTAAAAAATAACCTGTTATAAATTCATTTATATTTGAATCAAATTAATGTCTTTATGTCTTTGAATTCAAATTAAATGAATAGTCTCAAAAAAGACATTACTGATATTTTACATTAACCAATATTTTATTAAAAGATCTAAAAAATAAAAAAAATACTTGAAATAAGAAAAGTTAAATATTAAATATTCTAAAATATCATACCTTGGCCATTTTTCAGCCACTTCCCACCTTATAATTATATTTATGACCCTTGAAGACTAAATGATGTGTTATTATAGTAAAGGTTAAAAAGGTAATAAAAAGGGGGTTAAAGCAAAAGATAATATTTAAAATAAAACATAAATATGTAGAAATTTTATTATTTAAAGGTATGTTGATCATATAATTTCCTAAATTTTAAATTATAGAATTTTGTTCCAACATTACATGATTATTTACATATATTGTATTTAAATATTTTGACTAATTCCAAGCATGACCTTTCCCTCAATTATAAAAGTGCACCTTCACTTCTTCATTATTCATAGAGTTAGGGAATCAAATATTGAAAAATTAATAACCTAATACCTTTATAGTTTCCTTATCCATGTCTTATGGATTGTTTTATTTCAAAAAAACCATATTTTTAAGGCTAAAGGTGTAGAGTTAAAAAGGTTTCTCAATGAAGAGGTATAACTCTTAAATGACTACTTTAAATTTTATTTATTCTTCTACCTATTCTAAATATATGGTATCTATTATAAAATAGTGAATCTATTATCTTAAATATGATTAATTGTTACTATGATTATATCACAACCATAATCCACCTTCTTTCCAACAAATTGGAAGTGAATTTATCACTCGTGCGTATGTGTGGACTACCATGTCCACGAAGCGAGGTGTTTCATTTTTTGTCACTGGTTCATATTGATTGATATAATGATGTATTTAATAAATATATATTATATTTATGATATTATTATCTTTATATAAAGATTAATTATTTTGAAATTTTCTTTTGTTTTATTTATTGAAAAGTATCAACATCACTTGTGAATTCATACGGACTACTGTCTCCATGATGTGATGTAATTATTTTTTTCATTTATGATCTATTTAAATAGTTATAAAATTATATATAATTATTTTTTATGATTTTAATTGCATGATTAAAATTATGTAGATGATGGAACCATGATAAAGTTAGATTAACCAAGACTATCGAACTGAAACATACATGAAAAGCGAAGTGTTATCACCCAAAACAGTGGATTTAATAAAGAATTATTAATAAATAGAAAATAAGATGTTATAAGTAAATAATGTATGGTATGATATAAAAGAGTATTATTATAGAAATGTATATAATAAATATATATTTATTATTTAGTAGATCTGAATGAATATGAAGTAAAACGTCACACAATATAAGTGGTTTATTTTTCAATCTCAATTGTTTTCAAGATTGTTTATGCTAAAATTACAAAAAGAGAAATATTATAGATATTATCCTTTAATCGCAATATATTTTCTTCTAATTTTTTTATTTCTAAAATTTTCAAGTATTAGTGTAATTTGTATCTATATGGTACATAAAACGAGTGATAAGATATTTCTTAAGAAAAGTTGGGCTTATTTCTTCTTTTCTCGAATAGCCTGAAGGCCTTCATTTTTATTGATTTTTTATAACCCTCATTTCAATGGATGAGGGGGAACCCTTAAAAACCCATAGGATCAGAGATTACATGGCCCGTAGTTTTAGGAGACTATATGACTCGAAGGTCTTAGGGAATTTAACCAGACTATCTACAAAGAAATGCCCCTCCCCAGCATCTGCATCATGATAGTAGCTCTCCACCTTCGAATGGTCGTCTGGATAGGCTTCCCGTGATAGCACAGGCTAGTCCCAATGGCATATCCATACCCTCACCTTCTGAAAAATCCATTTGGTTATACTCTGGTGAGTGCACCTACTCTAAATCCTCTTCTGGGGCTGCTCCTTTTTTGTAGTGTGTCTGGGGAAACTATATGTGGCCCGGAGACCTTGAGGTAGCCCGAAGGCCTTAAAGGTGGCCCGAAAGACCTACTGACTCCAAGGCCTGGGTGGCCCAAAATCCTTAAGGAATCCAAGCTAAAACTGGTGGCCCAAGGTGAATATTTCTAGCTTCTACAGTACCGAACAGTTACTGCTATAGTACCACACAATGTACAATTCTACTACAGTACCTGGACAGTGTGTAGTTCTGCTACAGTACCCACACTGTGTAGAGTACTGCTATAGTCTCTACTTCAGTAACTGCTACAGTACCTGGAAATTTTCCACTACCTAGTTTTGAACCTAGGTCTTGTGGATGAACTTAAAGATACCTTACCAACTGGGTTGAGGCTCATGTGTAGGCTTATTTCCTCTTTTGTTGATGAACTTTTCTTTTTATATCCAAGCTCATCAAAATTGTTTTATGAAAGTTCTTACTTATACTTTTAATTTTTAAAAAGGTAATATTCACTAACATGTACTTTATTTCAAATTGTTAAAATGGAATCTTTCTAAAAAGATTCCAAATAATCCATTTTTGACATTTTACAAAATTGTGGAACAAATATTTACTTTTAATATATATAACATTAATTAATTTTCCTAATGTCATGAATATTATTTTATTTTAATGTTTCATTACAATATTCCTTGGTTATTTTAAAGTAAAAGGATATTATTATTATTATTGGAATTTTTTTATCAATGGAAAATGATATTTTCTCCTTTTCTCAAATAAATGTTTGAATAATATTTTAAGGGAATTTTTCATTTATCTCAACATAATTTAAGGATTCTTATTCATCACTTGGGATATGAAATTATGTTACCATATACTTTATTTCTCTATATGTCTTATGATGATAACGATTTAAGTTTTATTCTTTGAAACTCATTTCTTTACTAGGGTTAAATTAAGTTATGATGAGATTTTTATGAAACACATTTTATTTCCATGAGTTAGGGTATGATAAAATAATGATATGTTTATGAAACTTTTTTCCTTTAAAATGGATAACATGTGATTAATTAATGAATGGTTTATGATCTTTTGGCACACATATATTTGGTTTTCATTATGTGACGGGTGGGTATATTATATCCCTCCAATTCATTGGGTAAATCCTCATATCGAATTATATAATTATGGAAAATTAGTTGATGTGATCAATCCAATATAAGAAATAGGTAGGGATGATTGATCAACTATGATATCTGAAACAAGTGGTGAAGTTTGATCCACTGCTATATAGTAAATAGGTGGTGATGCTTAATTCTATATGATGTGGTAAATAAGTGTTGAAGCCTAATCCTCTATGATATGATGGTTTTAGTAGTTGACCTTAACACGTGATATGATTGATATGCCAATGATGTGGCAACGCTCTAATGGAATGTTTTTATGACAATGATTTAAACTCATGGTTTATGATGGATTTATGATGATACCTCACATATATGATTCATATATTTTTAAAAGATAATGTTTAATGAAATTACTCATTCTTATGATATATGAAATATTGTTTATTAACCTTTTATGTTATGATCATGATCTCAAACCCTTTTCATATCTTATTATTTTAGATGACCATAGATTATTTTTTCTCATGTTTACCATTATTGTGAATCTGATCTCACCCTTTTGTTTTATTTCCCCAGCTTATAAATAAATATTTTATGTGTAGTATTTATAATAGGGGAATAATATGAGAAGAAATTTATGGGTGATGTTGATGTTCTTGTGTGAAATAAGTTTCTTAAGTATCTAGTCTCCAATTACACTAAAAAGTTTATGCTACTAGGGAATATAATGTTATTTTATGTATTAAATGTTCATTTGAAAGTATATAATAATTATTTATGATATTCTTAGGTCTTCTTAGTTAGTACTAGAAAAAAAATTAGTTATTTTTAGAGAATAAGATTATAGAACATTATTAAAATCCCTGAGTATAAGCCTAATTATTGTATGACATCCTAAATTTTTGAATGGTGGGTATTATATGGTTTTCCAAAAAATATATATTTTCCATCATTTTGGTGTAAAGGGAATGAGTCCTTATTACGCACCATGTTTCACACTCTTGGTGGATATTATTGGGTTAATTCATCTTTTCTTTATAAATAATTATGAAGTATTTTAATAGATAATAACCATAGTTGACCTTGTTTAAACCTAATGTGTCTTAGATTAAAAATAAAGTGTTATTATTTAGACATACAATGAATTATTTTTTATGATTATATGATTTATCACTCTGATTATAATATATTAATGCTTACATTATGCCTTTTGGTTTTAGTCAATGGTTGGAACTTGAAGGAATCATTCTAATAATGAATGTGATGGATAATTTAATGATATTCATTTTGAAAAATTGAATAATATGGGATATTTAATATAGAATATTATTTCTATGATCATGATACATTCTTAGGTCATGAATTTGTAGGATCGAAATATGAATTTATATTCTCAATTACAAGAGGGGGTGAATTGTAAGTTTAAAAAAACTTAATTTTTAACCTAAAGGAAAACTATGTTTAACAATGTTAAACAAGGTAAATTCACAAGACCTCTTTTAGTTTTACAAACTTTCTAGGTTCTGGAAATATGATTCCGAAAATGAATCTTATGAAAAGTTTACATAGAAAGGATTCTACCTTAAGGCATAGAGAATATTTCTTATCAGAGTATACAAATGAACAAGAAAGTATAAAAACATTATACTTTATTCCTTTATCAAAATACAGCAAAAATAAACTTGAAAAAAATTCAAGTTACAATTATGAAATCTTTTAAACCAAAGATAAGGGTATCCAACAACCTTGGATAAAAGTACCTTGATTTATACTTTCAAGAAAGTTTGTCTTACCCACACTAGGGAAATCCCTCGATAGGGATATCGGAATCTGTCTTGCTATCCCCAAAATCCCTTGAACTTCAAGTTGGTCGGCACCTCTTTCTTTCTAGTCAAGGAAGTCCTTGAACTTTAAGGTAGTTGTAACCATTCTCTTCTTATCCCTGGAAGTCCTCGATTGTACATAGCAACAATCGGAGTCGCACGAAGAAAGATGAACAAGATGTTTAGTATGCACAAGGCATGAGATTCTCCTTCTCTCTATAAATTACTTCATCAGCATTTAATCTCTAGATTGAGGGATTGGTTCTTAGTTCTTATGATCTCACTCAAATGAGATCCTATTTATATGCATTTTTGCAACGGTTGACTCCCTCCTCCAACAGTATAATTTTTTCTTAAATCTATGAGGAACTTGTACATGTGTCACTCAAACAAAGGTTAGTTAGAAACAGATTGTACAACAATGTTTCATAACTATAATAGGGGTAAGCGAAACATGGTTACTTAACCAAAACTATTTTTCAAAATTTAAGGAAAAATAAATTTCAAAGTCTAATTAAATATGATCTTGGAGACTATAAATCATAAATATTCGGATTCTATTTTTAAAGAATTCACAACCAGAATTCTATAAATTTCAGAGTCTAAATTCCAATAAATTCGGAGTCTGGATTCCAATGAATTCAGAGTCTGAATTATAAGGATTTCAGAGTCTAAATTCTAAGGAATCCAGAGTCCGAATTCTAAGGGATTCAGAGTCTGAATTTTGAGGAATTTGGATTCTCAAATATAAGGAATACAGATTCTGGATTCTAAGGAATTTAGAGTCTGAATTCTAAGGGATTCAGACCCTGAATTTTGAGGAATTTGGAGTCTTAATTCTAAGTAATTCAAAGTTTGGATTTCAGAGAATTTAGAGTCTAAATTTCAGAGAATTTGGAATTTGAATTTCAGAAAATTTGGAATCTAAATTTCAGATAATTCGAAATCTGAATTTCAGATAATTTGGAATCTGAAAACAGAATACTCTATATCTAAGGATTTTTAGGATTTTTAGGTTTTAGATGTGAAACAAATTTTTAGACTTTAGAAGAGAAAATGAGTTAAAAATAGAGAAACTATAGTATGAATAATGAAAACATAGGTAAGGATAAAATTTACTTGGGGAAGTAAAATTTTCTTTATTAAGATGATTTTTAGGGAAAACAAAATTTGTCTTAATATGAAGTGTTTGTGATTTTCTAAAGATGAAGTAATGGAAAAGTCATAAGGAAACCATATTGACTCAATAATCTCCCCCTTTTTGGAAAGAAGAAACATTTTTACGAAAAATAATATAAGGTCTTAAAATTTTATGGACTTGAAAATAAAAAACTTATCTCCCATTAATTATGGATTAAAGTGAATACGACTAACTCACCCTTAGGTTTTGAAATCCCTAAGGATCGTATTCTTTATTTCCTAAATGATATTTTACATTTTTATATCATACAAAAATCTTCTTTGATAAGAACATTCCCTTAGATGAACTCCCCTTTACTTAGGGAAAACTCTTCTTTCTTAGTATTCTTTTTATCATTCTTTTATCCCCCTTTGTGATTTTCAAAAAGGAATAGAGGGAATGGAAAAAAATGGTACCTGAAAAATTCTTACAAAATAACCAAATATATAAAGAACTACCAAATTTTCATTAATATTGAATGAATTTGAATAAGTAAGAAATTTAACAAAAGATCGGAATTGGAAAAATTCTTCTTCTTTCTCCTTCGACATCAGCTTTTTAACAATGCTTTTCAGCTTCTTTATCTCCTTGTGATATTCTTCCATACACTTAAGTAGTTGATCCTAATATTCTCTTTTCTTCTCTAAGGCTCTAATTTCTTCTTACTAAGCCTTAAGAAATTCTTCTTGATCTTTCAACACTTCTTCTTTCTTAACAATATTCTCTTCAAATTAGATTTTGAGATCCCTTTCCCTCTTCTAATTCAGGGAAACAGAATTAAGATTTCCATTTAGGTCCTTGACTTCGTGCCACTGATATTTCTATTTGAGATTCATCTTTTTCTCAAAGCTCTTAGTAATATCATTATTCTTTCCATCTTCGGTTTCAAAGGAATCTTTGACATTATCTTAAAATTCATCAAATGCTCTCAGGTCTTAGACTGTCTTCCTTGACCAGCTTGTAATATTCTTGCAAGATCTTTTATGAGCATCACAACCAATGAGAAAGGATTTTAAATCAACCTCATGCTTTAAAAACTTATCTATAAGCATGGAAATTGAATCTGATTTCTGATTGAATGAATTATTAAGCAACTGGTATCTTGAGTCAATCCTTAGAAACAAATGAATAGTACCAACCAGATTTTTAAATATTATACCACAAAATTATTTCCAAGGGAGGACAATTCTGAATCATAGTGTTTGGATGGTGAGGAATATTATTCTAATTCTTCAACTTTTTTCTTCGACGAAGTACCATCATATTTCTATTTCACTAAAGACTAACTAAGTGTATGGACCAACACCTTTTTTCCCTTATCAACTCTCTGAATGATCTCTTTAGGTTTGGGTGATTCATGCTCACTATCAGATAACTGGACAATTTTATCTTCTTCAACTTCCCCTTTCCAGCATCTGCCACTTGATATTCCAGATAAACAAAATCATGATTATTGCTTTCTTCTTAAAATGGTTTTTGTACTTTTTCCTGACCCTTGTCTTAATTCCCTAGAGTAACAAGTTTTGAGGATTCATCTTTAGAATTTCGGATCGATAATTTTACAGAGGGACTTTCCTTCTCATGGTAATCTTCAACTTTCTTTATGACATCATCAGTGTCATCCCCTTCTTATTATTCTTCTTCTTCTATATCCTCTTCCTCTTCCTGAATAATTTCTTTTTCTTATTATAGATCTAGATTCACCACCTTCTTTCCCAGAATCTCAAGAAGTGATTCTAGAAAAAAAGATTCTGGAACTGGGATTTGTTTAGATGCTTTCTCAGTATCCTGCAGAAGGGATCGAACAATTTCAACCTCTGATAACTTCTTCCTCTACTTATTCCATTTCTATAGTTTCTAAAGATCTTTAGCAGCCATTATCTTTAACACTTTTTCCTTAGTAGGGTCCAAACCAAAATTAGGCTCCCCTTCTTTGTCATTTTTCTTGTCTTCTCTCCACTTAGCCACTACTTCATCAGGATAATCCTTCTTCTTTTTTGGAATTGGATGTGTGAATTTAGTTACCTAAGCCGCAAGAGTTTTTTATTTCTTTTCTAGTTCCTTTGCCTTCTTCTTCTTTCGACCCTTCTTGGAGGTTTCATCCACCTTTAGTTTCTTTGCTAGATCTTGGATATCAGCTTCTGAAAAATCATAAAATTCTCTTGAATCACTAGAAAAAATAACTTTCATTCTCCTTAGAGTATCATCACTCAACAATATTTCTCTGAAATTTCATAACTTTGAAATACAAGAAATTTTGAAAGACTGAAGACAAAGAACTATAATCTTCAAAGGAATAGTTTGATACATGATAATCTAATATTTTAGGGTTCCATTCTTGATATTATCGATTTAAAAAAACATACTTTACTAAATTTATTTTCTTGAGATTTACCAAAAAATATATTGCATAGATATCACCTTTCATCCCTGTA
Organism: Viscum album; assembly: GCA_963277665.1. NCBI lineage: Eukaryota > Viridiplantae > Streptophyta > Magnoliopsida > Santalales > Viscaceae > Viscum > Viscum album. The sequence continues at coordinate 1,287,409,441 of OY728141.1, forward strand.
TCCTAGTCCCCTTTTCTCAGAATAAGAAATCCATAAACCCATAGCTAAATAATCCAAAGATTTGTAGAGAGATGAATAATTTTTGGTGACTTCACCTCCTTCAATCCAAGACACTCTATAGCTTTATCCTTATGAAAAGATCCTGCTACATCAGGTAACCTATGAGAGTTGAACTCTACTTCTCCCTCATAATGAATTCCAATTAGGTTGGCAGACATATTGTAAGAAAGGGAGCAGGTCTTTTGATATATTTTTTATATAAAAATTTTCTATCCCTCCTTATAAACTTACTGATTCACAGAACTCGACTAACAACTCTCGATAAACATGATCTTGTGCCCTCAATTTTGATATACATAGGCTCTCCAATCCATTCAACTTAATATTATTTGAAATGATGGAATCATATTTAGAAAAGAATTTGGAATCAACTAACCTCAATTTTTATATCTTTCACTCAGAGATTTCCTATAAAGAAGACATTTATTTTTGAGGAGAGGCTTGTACTGACATTCCGAATTAAGAACAACTTGAATATTCAGAATAGACTTAAGTAGAGCAGCAGGGATTCAGAACACTAGATCTTGAATATCAATTTGTTCCAACCATTGAGGGTACTTATATAGGTGAATAAAGCGATGGTTCAACTTCCTTACTTGATCCAACGGTTGAAATACTCTTGATCGAATCTGACGGTTGAGATGATAAACGAAGAAGGATTTTGATAGGTTCCTATCTTTTGAAAATTTTAAGATAAACAATCGGATTTAAAGAAATGTGAATCTAAAAATTTTAAAACAAAATAAAAATACTAACATGTAAAAAGATGATTACAAAAATTTAAGAAGGGAAACATACCTTTCATATTTCTTAGGTAAATTATCCTTAATGAGGAAAATTCTTCTTAAAGAACATCGGATTCCAGGAAAATTTAAAAAAATTAAAGAAAAATTTGATTACGAAAATCTGATTTCGAAAATGTTGACTACGAAAAAGTTCACTATGAAAAATAAATTGGCTGCGAAAAAATTTTGACTACAAAAAATTTGAATACGGAAATTTTACTAATAGGAAAATGTACTCCCCTAATGAAAACGAGTTTCTTACTGTAGGGAGAAAAGTTTCAACAAGAAGTTAATGTGGATGATTACCTTACAGTTATCATTCCTAACTTCTATTAAATATATTAAAATCAATAAGAGGGTAAAGATTTTGTAAAAATACCATCATGTTGATCTTGCGTTGCAATAAAATAAAAAATTATATCTTATTTTTGTGTGTGATCCTTAAGAAAGTGATGCCTAATATCTATGTGTTTTACATGAGAGCTATGTGCAGGGTTTTTATATAAGGAAATGGCACTAGTATTAAGACACATTATTTGTGTTTTGGTAAAACTCATACCATAGTCTATAAGTGTGGGTTACCTCCACAACACTTAAGAACAACAAATTCCACCTACTATATATTCAGATTTAGCAGTGGAAGGAGCTACCGAGTGTTTATTTTGTCATGACCAAGAAACTAATGAATCTCTTAAGAAATTACAAGTCTAAGATGTAATTTTTCTATCCATTCTACATCCACCAAATTCATCATCTGAAATGAGATTCCTAAGGATTGGATTGATATCTGAAACATAATCATAATGAAAACATTAATTCTTCACAACTAACTATCAAGTATAGTAGACTTCCTGTCATACCTCTAAATGATGTTTGATCCACTGGTTTCTCAGCTTCATCAAGATCAAGTGAATTTGAGGTACCAATGGGAGTACTTATACTCTTAGTGTTTTCATATCCATACATTTTAAGAATATCATTAATATACTTATGTTGGGATATAAAAATCCATTCTGGTTTTTGAGAAATTTGAAAACCAAGGAAAAATATTAACTCACCCATCATACTCATTTTGAACTCAGATTTCATTAGATTCACAAAGGAATTAGTTAAAGATTACTGAGTTGATCCAAAAATAATGTCATCAACAAAAATTTGAACAATCAAAACATTTTTCTTATCATTCTTAATAAAGAGGGATGGATTAGCATTTCCCTTAATGTAATTGTTTTGTAACAACAATCATGTAAGTCTGTCATACCAGGCTCTAGGGGATTATTTAAGTCCATATAAAGCTTTGGTAAGTTTGAAAACATGTTCAGGATGTTTTGTATCTTCAAAACCATGAGGTTGTTCAACAAAACTTCCTCTTGAACAAAACCACTAAGGAAAGCACATTTAACATCCATTTGAAAAAGTTTGAAAATAAATAATGTTGTGAAGGAAAGAAAAATATGAATAGATTCAAGTATAGCTATTGGAATATAGGTTTCCTCATAGTATATTCCTTCTTGATGATTAAAGACTTTATCAACTAATCTTAATTTATTCCTTACTATGATTCCATTTTCATCACACTTATTTCTGAAAACCCATTTTACTCCAATAACAGTTGTTTCTTTAGGTCTTTCTACAAAGGTCTTGACATTATTCCTTTCTAATTAATTTTTCTCATCTTACATGGATTTTATCAAATCATCATCACCTAAAGCTTCATCAGTGATTTTTTTTTCTAATTAAGAATGTAATGCAAGATTTTATACTTTATTACTTAAGGAACTTCTAGTCCTTACATGTTTATTTACATCATCAATAATGCTATCACTAGGATGATTCTTAAGAAGCAACTGATTTGGGTTTTGTAAAACCTATTCATCAACATATGATAGGAAATATTTCAGGGTAAATGCTTAGGAACATTTTCTTGAACATTTTACTTATCATAAGGATCTTCTATCAAGGGTTGATAATCTGTTTTTTAAAACATGTCAAAAGATATAGGTTAAAGTTGTTTAAAAAAATGGATTGGTTTCATCCAATTTAACTTGTATTGTTTCTTCAATAGTACAAGTGTTTTTATTGAAAACACTATAAGCCTTAGAAGTTGTGGAGTAGCCTAAGAATATTACTTCATCAGATTTGGGTGTGAATTTATATAAATTATCTTTAGTATTCAGAATGAATACTTTGCATCCAAATACCTTTAAGTAAGAAATTATAGGTTTTATTCCATTCCATAACTCATAAGGGGGTTTATTAAGAAAATGTCTAATTAAAACCAAATTTATAGTATAATAAGAAGTACTTACATCTTTAGCCCAAAAACTTTTGGCTACCGAATATTCACTCAACATGGTTCTTCTTATCTCTTAAAGATTTTGGTTTCTTCTTTCAGTAAAACCATTTTGTTGAGGGTTCTTTGTGTTGAGAAGTTATGAGTAATTCATTTTCTACTACAAAAAGTTTCAAAATCAGAATATTGAAATTCTAATTTATGATCATTATGAATAGTTATCAATGGAAGGTTTTTATCATTTTTAAATTGGTCTCTAAAGATTTTTAAACACGAAAAATATTCAGATTTCTTTGCTAAAAAATAGACCCACATAAATCTAGTGTATTCATCAACTGAGAAAGATAAATAATATTTTCCACCAATGCTTCGAGTTTGTGTTGAACCAAAAAGATCCACATGCACAAACTGTAATGCATCAGTAGTTGAGACTTCACCTATTGACTTAAAACTTGATTTATGTTGCTTTTCAAATTGACAAGGATCACAAACTTTTGAAGAATAAAATATATACTCTAGTAGATCCTTAACTAGTTTTTTCTTAGAAAGTCTGCATAGGTTTCTAAGGTTACAGTGTCATAATATTTTATGCCATAACCAAGAATGATCTTCCATTTCACTAAGAAAATGTAGGTATTTGCTTTTATGGTCTTCTAAGATTAGTGTGTATACATTCTCTTACCTATTGGTAGAAAGAATAAACTCTTCCTTGGAATTGTGTACTAAACATTTATCATTACTAAAATTCACAAGGTAACCTTCATCACATAACCGACTTATGCTAATAAGCTTGTGCTTAAGACCCTTAACAAATAAAATATTTGAAATCAACGTTTTTCCAAGAAGAACAATGTTACCTATACCAATAATTTATCCCTTAGCATTATCTATAAAAGTTACTTTTCCTCCTTTCATCTTGATAATCATTTCAAAGAAGTTTTTGTTACCAGTCATATGTCACGAACATCCACTATCCATGTACCATGTATTGATGTTGTTACTTTTTTTATTTTTCTGAAAATAAGAGTGTTAGACTTTTGAAACCCAAGCATTCTTGGATCCAGAAACCTCTGAAAGAAAAATTTTTGGTGTCCACATTTTCTTAAAAAAATAGGATTTATGAAAACCTAAAGACTAAGTTTTATTTAAAGAACTATTTTTTGCCCATTTTCCACCACACTGACATTTTGTGAAAAATAGAGAACTTTTATGAACAAAATAGCTATTACTGAAAACCGGTTTAGAATGAGTATAGCCAAATCCAGAATTATTCCTTAGAGGATGAATTTGGGAATACATCTTATCAAAGTTTTCCTTACCTAAGGAAAAGTTTTACAAGCACCACCTCAAGGAAAATATTTCTGACTTTAGTTTAATAACTTAGTTTTTATCCTTAAAAACATTAGTTTTATCACTAGAGTGAGTCTCTATATACTTTTCTTAGAAATTACGTTTTCAAGATCCTTAGAAAGTTTATCCTTCTCAGAATTAAATTCCTGAATTTTTTTTGAAATACTTTCAAAATCATAAATTTTCTTATCAATATCTTTATAAAAATATAATACTTCTTTAGTAAGAATAGAAATTATAGAATTTTCCTTAACAGGTTTTTTCTTGAGTTTAGAATTTTCATTTTCAAGAATCTTAGCAAACCTAGAAACTTCTTCATAAGTAGGTAATGTATTATCTTTATTAGAAGAAGATTCTTCATCTAAAGATTCATAATATTTATTATCACTATAATTAAGATTTAAGGAAACATTGGTTATAGATTCATCATTGTGTACCTTAGCCATTCGACAATTATTTTCAATGGGTAATCTGTCTAGTAAATTAAGAATCATCTAACTAGAAGATTCATACTCTGAGGTTTCATCATAAAAGTCTCCACCACTAGCACTCTAGGTGTCATTAACATTCAAAACATTCTTATCTTTAGCATTTTAGTACTTCTTTCTATTCTTATCAGAATTATTTTTCCTTCAATCTTTTTTCTTAAGCATAGGACAATCTAGCCTTATATGCCCAGCTCTTTTGCATTCATAACATGTGACAATGGACTCTTTCTTGTCTTTTCATTCTTTCTTCTTAAATTTATAATGAAGGTATTTCTTTCCAACTATCTTTTCCATCCTTCAAGCAATATTAGCTTGCTCATTATTAAAATTTTAACTTTCTTTATATTTAGATAAACTAGTGGCTTTCTTTGACTTGGATCTTGTAACCATTTCAGGAGTTTTGACTTTTTTAGAAGTCAACTCCACACTTCCATTGCCATTATTCTTCTTATATAAATCAACATCTCTTTTAATTCTTATATCATGTTGAAGAAGATTTCCAAAAATCTCATCAAGAGTAATTTGAGATACTTTCCTATTCTCATCAATCGTTGTTCTCTTAGATTCCCACTCATTAGGCATGATATCTATTATCTTGTTCACAAGTGAATCATCATCTAAAACTTTCTCACCCATGGATTGTAAACTATTAAAAATTAGTTATAAACCTTTTTTGTACCTTTCACACTGGTTCTCCATAATGAAATAGAAATCCATGATATTCTACTCTAAGCATAGATCTTCTAGTTTCTATAACTCTGGATGTACCAAAATGACTAACCTCTAATTTCATCCAAATATAATTTTCAACTTCACTATAAGAAATATGAATATATATATTCTTAGTCATGGAACAAAACATAATATTGTGTACCTTGTTTTTAGTTGATATTATGACTTTTCTTGATTAGTAAAAGTTATGAATTCCTTATTAGGAATCATGTAATCTCTAGTAAGAATAACGAAGTTGTCCACTCTAGTATTAATAACAAAAGTCTGTATACGATCTCTCTAATATTCATAATCATTCCATCAAATATAGTTGGTCTATTTGGATTTAGATTGTCAATCGAACCAACATTCATTCCTATCATCTAAAAGAAAATATCTTTCCACAGAAACTTGTTGATAGTAAAAGTTTGTAAACAAGGATAAAAATCCTAATAAATAAATAAATATATTTAGAACAATGAAAAATTGAGAAAGAAAACTTATATGTGAATATAAGTACTTTAGAGACCTCCTCTGATACAAATTGTAGGATCTAAATATGAATGTAGATGCTCAATTACAAGAAGGGGTGGATTGTAAGTTTAAAAAACCTTCATTTTTATCCTTAAGGAAAATAATGCTTAACAAAGTTGAACAAGGTAAATTCACAAGACCTCTTTTAGTTCTACAAACTTGCTAGGTTCCAGAAATATTATTCTAGAAATGAAACTTATGAAGAGTTTACAAGGAAAATATTCTACCTTAAAGCATATAGAATATCACTTATCAGAGTATACAAATGAACAAGAAAGTATAAGAAGATCATACATTCTTAATTTATCAAAATACAGCATAAATAAACATGAAACAAAAATAAGTTACAAGTATGAAATCTTTTAACACAAAGAAAAGGGTATCCAACAACCTTGGATAAAATTCCCTTAATTTATACTTTCAAGAAAGTCTGTCTTACCCACACCAGAGTAACTCATCGATAGGAAATTTTTAATCTGTCTTTTTAACCCTACAAGCCCTTGAACTTCAAGGTAGTATGCACCTCTGTCAACCTAATCAAGGAAGTCCACTAACTTTAAGGTAGTCGACACCTCAGTCTTCCTATCCCTGAAAGTCCTCAATTGTACACAACAACAATCAGAGTCGCACGAATCAAGATGAACAAGATGTTCAGTACACACAAGGCTTGAGATTCTCTCTCTAGAAATTACTTCAGCTTCATGTAATCTCTATATTGATGTATTGGTTCTCAGTTGTTATGAGCACATTGAAATAAGCTCATATTTATAGGAATCTCTCCAATGGTCAGCTCCCTCCTCTAATGGTCATATGTTTCTATGATTCTCATAGGGACATGTACATGTGTCACTCAAATAATAGTTAGTTAAAAACAGATTGTATGAAATCATTTCATAACTATAATAGGGGTATGTAAAATATGGTTACTCAACCAAAACTATTTTTTGTAGTCTAAGGAAAAATAAAGTTAGAGTCTAAGTAAATAATAACATGGAGACTATGAATCATAAATATTCGGATTCTTTTTTTCAAGGAATTCGGATTCGAGATTCTATAGATTTAGGAGTCTGAATAATAATGAATTCAGATTCTGAATTCTATGGAATTCGGAGTCTGAATTCTAAGGAATTCAGAGTCTGTGTTCTAAGTAATTTGGAGTCTTGATTCTATGGAATTTGGAGTTGGAATTATGAGTAAGTTAGAGTCTGAATTCTAATGAATTCTGAGTCTGGATTTCAGAGAATTCAGAATCTGAATTTCAGAGAATTTTGAATCTTAATTTCAGAGAATTCAGAATCTGAATTTCAAAGAATTCAGAATCTGAATTTCAGAGAATTCAGAATCTGAAAACAAAATACTCGATATCTATGGATTTATAGGATTCCGAGGTTTTTTATGTGAAACTAATATTTAGACTTTAGAAGAAAAAATGAGTTAGAAATAGGGAAACTATATTATGAACAATAAAAACATTGTAAAGGATAAAAAATTTTGGGCGAAGGAAAATTTTCTTTATTAAATAATTTTCAGGGAAAATAAAATTTGTCTTAAGATAAGGTGTTTGTGATTTTCAAAAGATGATGGAATGGAAAAGACATAAGGAATCCTTATTGACTCAACAGAATCATGTTGATCTTGTAAATGATGAAAGGAGGGAACCATGCACTATTGAGTATTTTATGAGGAAACATCCACCTTATTTTAGTGCGTCATATAATCAACTTGTTGATATGAAATGGATTGGTACCATGGAGAAAATATTTTTTATTTTCCTGTTCATGCAACATGAAAAATTTATCTTAGTCATTTATTGATTAGAAGGTTAAGAAGATCAATAGTGTAATATTATTAATAATTTATAGAAGGGAAATAAATTGACTCCATATAATGGGATTAGTATAATAATATATTTTTTATTAATTTATTTCCTCATGTTCTATGTAGAAAAATAGAGAAGTAATTCCTTGAACTTAAGTAGAAAGATGTCGAATTCGTTGGTACCTCTGGGGTAAGTTTTACATGACTAGAAAGGTACACTTCTAGTTTAATCATCATGAATGAAAGAAAAATCAATTAATTATTTGGTTAATTAAAACCAAGTATTTTAAATGAATTATCTATAAGATAATTTTGTAACTATGATGAAATCAATTAATGTGACCCCAAAGTAGAAATAGCAATTAGTTATTCCCATCATTCCAATGGTTTTTATAAGAAAAGGGGGATGGAGTCTTATCAAAACTTAATTAAATTATGTAGTGAAATGAAATTATAATCACAAACATTCCTAAAATGATGGAAGGAACATTAAGGAATTTACTTTAATGGAACCAAGAGGTTCTTTAAATGTGGAAGGTCTAGTCATAAATACAATGAATGTCAAAAGGAAACAAAGATGACAGTTTATATAATGAAGGAACGTAAGACACCAACTAATACAAAACTCACACTACGATGCTTCAAATATATGGATTGTGTGAATTACACCAATCATTTAATGAATATGATAGTTTATAATGATGATTAGAATCGATAACCTCTTATGATCAAAGTTTAAGGGAAATATCATGTGATCCAGACTATTGAAGTGGGTTACGATAATAAAATAGTGAAAGGTACACTTATCATCCACTTTATAATAACTAATAACTTATTTGATTCTAGATCTATCAACTCTTTTATATATAATTAATTTTTTAAGGGCATCACATACCTCCTCAACAATTTGATTTTTAGTTATAATTGAAATCTCTTGATGGTATAATGATCACATCTCAAGTCTATAGTTCCTTTCGGATTGAAGTTTGTGGGAATGTTTTTCCTAAATATATAGTGATTCTCCTTCTACTTGAATTTTATCTGATTCTAGGCATGTATTTTATTTCATTATATAGTGATCGTATAAATTTATAGGGAAGGTAATTCATATTTCATATTCTAGATGAACCTATTATTTTTTATTAGTGTGAGGAAAAATTCAAACTTATAATTTAAATTACTTATCTTAAATGGGTTTTAATTCTTATCCTTTAATGGTATTTATCTCATATGGTTAGGGAGAAACTCAATATTGAGTACTTTACTATTATATGTGTGTTTTTTATGTCTTTTAAAATTATTTTCATTGTATTACTCTAAATATTGAAGTTGAGTTTTTAATAGAACTCATAAAAAGTGCTATACCTATTTCAAAGACTCCATATATAATCGCCCTAATTTAGTAGTGGTAATTGAAGAAGAAAATCATAATAATTGTGATAAGGTATTGATATTCCTCAGTGTATCACTTTGGGGTTCACCTATTATTTTTGTTAAGAATAAATATGATTTAATGTGTCTTTATATTGATTGTTGAGAACTTAATAATAACACTATCAATATCAAGTACCTTCTACTCCATATTGATGACTTTTTTGATCAATTATGAGTTTCTTAATAATTTCCCATGATTTAACTTCATTCTATATATAATAAATCTAGGCTTAAGAAGGAGTATATACCCAATACAACCTTCCATATAAGGTATAAGTAGAATGAATTTATAGTGGTTCTATTTAGACTTACTAATTACCATTATATATATATGGATTTAATTAATAGTATATTTAAAGATTACATTAATTATTTTTTAGTAGTCATTATAGATGAATTTTTTTGAATATTCAAAAATAAAGTAAGATCTTGAAGACCATTTTAGAATTTTGCAAAATACCTTGATATAAGAAATGTTATATACTAAATTTAACAAGTATTAATTTTATCTTCAAAAATTTTAATTCTTATGTAATATAATCTCAAGTGATGATATATAGGGGGATTCTTTAAAAATATAAGTTATTTAGAAATAGCATAGAAAACAATAGAAATTTAGATCCATAGTTTTGTTGGCTTGGATGGATACTACCTATTCTTTATGATAAATTTCTCTTCACTATATAATCCACTCACAATGTTGACTTGGAAGGGAGATAATTTCTTATGGATAAATGGATATGAAGAAAATTTCAAGGAGTTGTAGAAAAGGTTTGTTAGTGGACTTATCCTCACACTACCCTATGGTGGAAAAGTTTTTGTGACCTATAATATATCATGAAAGAAGGGAAAAATATGTGTCCTTATATATAATGACATAGCGATGTCATATACCTCTCACCAAGTGAAATTTTATTTTCCAAATTACCCAACTCTCATTTTGGAGAAGGAAATGGTATTTTTTTATTTGAAGGTGTAGAAGCATTATATATATGGTGAATGGTGTGATGTATATACAAATCATAAAATCATAAATTATATATTCACATAGAAAGATTTGAATATGTTCCATATAAGAGGTTTGAATCTAATTAAAGACTATGAATGCACAATACATTATCACCTTAGGAAGGTGAATATGGTAGATGATGCTTTGATTCTAAAAGATCATACAAGTTTGGACCTGATAAGTATTGAAATATAAAAAAATACTTACATATTTAGAAAATATTGAGTTTTATATCCAGAGGAAAGGGTATAGATCATATCATTCTCATATGATTGTTCAATCATCCATCCATGTGAGGATTAAAGAGAAGTGTAAGGAGGATGTGGAACTAAATAAAAATGTGAGAAAAGTGTCTACATTCAAACATGATTATTTTTAAATGATAATGTTTATTAATTTATTATATGTCTTAGAAATACCAAATTTAAAGAAGGATATATTGGATTAACCTCATAGATCATCATTCATAATTTATCCTTGATGTAAAAAGATGTAAAAAGATATGAAAGAGTATTTATGGTGGGACAACATGAAAATTTATATTACAGAGTATAAATCTTGATTCCTGGTATGTCATCAAGTTAAGGATAAGGGAAAAAATTGTAAGGGAATTTTATAACCATTACCCATTCCATATAGGAAATGGGAAAACATTACCATGGATTTCATTGTCAAACTTCCCAAAACATCTAATGGTCACAATTCTATTTGGATGGTAGTGGATCACATTATAAAATCATTACATTTCATTACCATCGGATAATATTTATCTATTGATTATATTTAAAGGATATAAATTAATTAAGTGTTAATTTTTCATAAAGTACCACATTCTATTATATATTATGAGGATCTAAGGTTAACCTCAATGTTCTGGAGAATTCTTCAGTAGGCTCTGAATACATAGTTGATTTTTAGTACTTTATACCATCCATATATATATATATATAATCAGTCTTATAGGACCATTATAAATATATAGAACATATTGATAGATTTTTCTACATATTTTATAGGTTTTTGGGATAAACAACTTATTTTGGTGTAATTTTATTACAAAAATATATTTCACTCGAGCATTCAGATGGATCCTTTTGAAACCCACTATATAAGGAAGCACATAACTCCAATGTTTTGGGATGAATTTGGAGAAATAAATATATTAATAATTTACCTATTTTAATAAATTTTAGATATGGTTTGAGTTATTCATCAACTTATAATAACATCTAAGATATGACAAAAAAGTAATACTGACAATCACCAGTGAGATCTAGAGTTTAAAGTCAGTAATAAGTTATTTATATGAATATCACCTTGGAAGAAGGTGATCATATTTAGAAAGAAGGGAATGTTTATCACTAGATATATCTATTCCTTTTAAATTCTTTATCATATAGGGGTGGTATCTTATATCATGGAACTTCCACTGAATCTCTCTCAAGTGCATGACGTATTCCATGTATCTCTCTTGGGGAAGTAAAAACCCGATCCTTCTCACGTAATAAACTCATAGGTCATTACATTAGATAAAAATCACAATTATTAGGAAACTTAGGTGGAGATTATATATCATATAGATAATATTCAATAAGACAAGACTACTCAACTAGTTGAATTTTTGTGGTGAAATCATAAATTAGATAAAGCTATGTGGGAACCCAAGGATGTGAAGATGTAGAATTATACTCAGCTTTTTATATCAGAGTGATGTAAATTTAAGAGAGAAACTATATATGAGGTTACAACATAACACCCAAATATTTTCGATATATTTCCCATTAAAAATATTTTATTTCTTTAATAGTTTACTTTGTACTAAACACTAAGTTTAAACAACCCTCAAAATACAATTTAAATTTCATTATTTAATTTGGAAGTTATCTCTAAGATTTTGGATTAGCGGGTATTAATATTACTAACTAAATTATATAAAATTATTATTTACACATGTATAAAACGAAAACATTGGTTATAAATTTAATAGAAATGAAAATAAAATCATTTGAAAGTAAAAGAGATGTTTCTTTGAAAAATATTTCTTTGCATGAAATATATTAATAAATTTAATTAGAAACTACTGATGAATGTTTTTATTAAAATTTAAATATTATATATTCAATAAAATATTTTATTATTAATCTAATGGTTTACTTGGCATGGGATCTAAATAATTCCAGTTTTATGCTTAAAATCATATTTTTCTAAAAAGGGATTTTCAATGCATTTTAAAAACTTATTTTAAAATGGATTCCCACAACTTATAAAAATTTAATCTCTAATAATTGTTAGAATATTTGAAATCATGGTGTTAAAATTTGGAAAAATGAACCAAAATTTTTTTTTTTTGTGATTATCAATTATGGTTGATATTGTTCACATAAGTAAGGGTAAAATAGGGATAAAACATTTTAATGGGGCTTTAATATTTAACTAAAACCTAAATTTATCCACTTGGATGAGTTTATTTCATCCCTTACCAAACACGTTTCGAAAATATGTAAATTGGGATCCATTTTTTGTTTATTATTACCTTTATATTATTTTAAAAATAGAGAAATATAAAATGACACTCTTAATTTTAATTTCAATTACATGTTGTCATAGGGATGAAAAGAAAGTATGAATGAATATAAAAGGTATTTTGAAATGAATAATATTTTTATGATAATAAATTATTTTTATTTGGTAGTGATGATATAATTTCTATAAAAATTTAAGCAATATCAATAGAGTGTTTGTGATGATAGTAGATAAATCAGGGTAAATGATTTTAAAAAGAATAAAATTAACATAATTTATATTAATTATAGTATAACAAATATTTCATAGGTGATTATAAATTATAAATTATGATAAATGTGTTTATATTTAAATTAAATTTCTTTCTTAATGACTTCAAAATCAAATTATATGAATAGTCCCAAAAATGAATTTAATGATATTTTATGTAAATTAATATTTTTCAAAATTATTTAAAAACAAAAAAAAATATTTCCATAGGAAAAATATGATGCTAAATAGTCTAACATTTCACCCATTGACCATTTTTATCCACATACCACCATAGATTTAAATTTATGAACCTTCAAGGATAATAAATGGGTTACCTCATTTAAGGTTAGTACGAATTAACGAGTGGGTTAAACTAATAAATAAGGTTTAAAATTGAACTAAAATAAGTATAAATTTTATTATTTAAAATTATTTTAATTTTTTAATACCCTAAATAATAAATTATTTCTATTTGGTTCTACTTTATGTTATTATAATGTATATTATATATAATTCATCTAAGTGATTTCAAGTGTGTCATTTCCCAAATTTATAAAAGAGAGCCCCCTCTTCTTAATTATTCATAAATTTTGATCCTTCTATATAATAAAGTACCTACCATAATACCTTTATATATTACATACCCTTGTCTTAGATCTTATTTTATTTAAAAATGACTCTCCTTTCAAGAATCAAGAAGTAAACTAAAAGCAATTTCTCAGTAAAGAGGTATAACACATAACCAATTACTATAAATTTTATTTCATCTTATAAAGATTCTAAATTTATTTTAACCATTATAAAAAATGAATTCATTATATTCAATATACTTAATTTTTATTATGATGATTTAACAACCATTATCCACCAACTTTCTTCAAATGGGAAATGAAAGTATTCCTCATGCATACATGTGGACTACCACCATCATGAAGCGATGTGTTTTGTTTTTCATCACCACTTCACATTGATAGTGATTATTATGTATTTAAGAATTATATATCATATTTAAGATATTGTTATAGTTCTTTAAACCTGAATTATTGTTTTCTTTTATATTTTTTCATCCATCAAAAGGTGGAAACATCACTCATCCATACTTATAAACTACCATCTCTACGAAGTGATGTAATTAATTTTTCATAACCTATATAATTAATAAATATTATACTCATGACATTATGAACAAGATTAATATTATTAAAGCATCAAAAATTACATGAACCAAGACTGTTGAATGGAAACATTCCTGAAAATGATGTAGTTATCACCCGAAATAGTGATTTAAATAAATAATTGTTAACAAACGGGTGATAAGATGTTGCAAGTAAATCATATATGGTATGAAATATATTATTAAAATTATAGGATAGATTTATAATTAATATTTATTTTTTCTTAAATATTATCAAAGGTCTATAATGTAAATTGATTCTTGGGGTAAGGGTTTTATATCACAATCTCATTTCTTTTCAGGATTGTCTATGATAAGTTTATATTCATGTAAATTTTATAGATATTACCTTAAATCCCCATATATTATAAAATATTTTGTTTATTTATATAATTTTAAATTATTATTACAATTTTCTCTATTTTTTACTTTAATTTATTGAGAATATGTTTTTAAATAAAAATCCAACCTTGTTTTCCCTTTGGTCGATGAACTTTTTCTTCTATGTACAAGATCTTAAAAATTGTTTTATTAAAGTTATTAATTATACTTTAATTTTCTAAATAGGTCATTTTCATTACCGTTGAATTTATTTAAAATGTTTTAAAATTTATTCTTTCTAGAAAAAATCAAACAAGTCATTTTATATTTTTTACAAATGTATAAAAGGGATGTTCTCTTTTAATGTATATAGCATGAATGGATTTTCCCATTACCATAATAATTATTCTATTTTAATATTACTTTAAAAGTTTCCATATGTATTTTCAAATAAATAATTTTTTTCGAGTATTCAAGTAATTTTTAGTTACAATATTATCGAAGGAAAATTATACTTTATCATTTTTTGAAAGAATGTTTGAATACTCTTTTAATAAAAAATTTCATCTATGTCAATATACTTTAGGGATTATTAGGCCTCACTAGAGATATGATCATATGATTCCATACACTTTATTTATCTATATGGTATATGATTATAATTATTCGAGTTTTTTCCATAAAAATCATTTCTTTTATTTGTGTTAATTAATTTTTGATGAAATATTTATGAAACCCTTTTTTTCCTTGGGTTATAATATTATGAAAATATAGAATATTTATGAAACATGTTTCTTTTCCATGGTTAATTATATAATCAATTTATGAATGTTCTATGATCTTATGTCATAAAAATATATGGTTTTCATTATGTATTGGGTGGGCCTATTATAAACCTAAAATGCCTTGGGAAAATCTATATACCTCAAGAGATAATTATAGGAAATAAGTTGATGTGCTCAATATAATATGGGAAATAGGTAGGGATGTATGATCCACTATCATATGGGAAATAGGTGGTGATGCTAGATCAATTATGATATGGAAAATAGATGGTGATTCTTAATCCGTAATGATATGGAAAACAAGTGTTGATTACTGATCCATTGTGATATGATGGTCTCACTAGTTAACATAAACATATGATATGATTTATATTACTATAATGGTACCACACTCTTATGACATGATTTTATGATTATCATTTGAACACAAGGTTCATGACTGATTTATAAAGATTCCTCACTCTTATGATTCATGTAATTTGAAATGATAAAGGTTTATTCCATGGCTCATATTTGTGATCTATTACCTAATGGGTATAAACTTTGTAATTTATGATCAAGATATCATTCCCTTATTTGTATATTATGATTTTATATGATCATCAATTAATATCTCTCATTATTACCCATACTAAGAATTTGAGTTCATTCTTTATAAAGTTTCCTTCTCCTGGGTAGTGAAAAAAATGTTTTAAGTATATGATGTCAAAGAATGGTATAATTTGAGAAGAAATTTATGTAATATGTTAAATATATTTCATGATTATATATCTAGTCTCTAAGCAAACTAAAACTTTTATGATTATGGTGTGTTAAATTTCATTAGATTTATTTAATATTTATCTAAAGGGATGTAATTTTTATATATTAAATGCTTGGGTCACCTCATTTCAACAATTAATGATACTGAAATTGACTTCAATCAATTTTTGATGATGATCGATAAAAAACAAGTAAAAAAATTACCCCTAAGTTGTATCCATAGATTACACCAAATCACATAAACTCTATGGGTTTGATTATTCAACATTAATGATTTTATAGTATCTCAAAGAAAATAAGGTAGAATAAAGAGAGATTTAAGAGGACTGGAGTTTTGGATAATGGTTATTCAAGGACTTCATAAATATTACCCATGGTCAATACTCCTTTATATATTATATGGGGGTGTTCCTAGAGCAATTAATTTACTCATATATTTTACAAATTTATGGTTAAATTATTTCAGTTACATGATTCATGGAAATAATATTCACCTAAGTCATTAAATACAACTCTCTATGGTAGCCTTTATGATTCCTTCTAATCATTAAATAAAATATATTCTTATACTTAAATAAAATCCTATTTCTATATTCTTTCATGACCTATGAAAATTCTTATCATACTATATTATATCTAAGTCTTTGTGGAATATTAATTTCAAAATATCTCTTAAACTAAATCCATAAATACTTTTTGTGTTATTCCACCATATATCGTATCATTTATAATAACTTATGAAATCATATCCAAAACTCTTTTTCATATCTTCTAAAACTGGTTTGGAAATATTTAATTAACTTGACCTAGAATTATATAATATGAAATACCTTCTAAAAATCCTAACCCAACATATTTTATATAAAACAAAAAAAACACTTTTTGAGTAAACCTCTAGTACTAACTCAATCCCCATTTGGTCAGTTACAAAGAGTGGCCCCATGGGCCTTTAAAGCATTGGAAAAAAATATGAATCACAATATTATTAAATATATGTAAATATAATCCAATATAATTGTATTAATTCTACTCAAGATACAGAGGGAACTAGTGTGATCTCCATCAAGCACATGTATCTTTATACCTATGTCCACCAGCCACATCACAAGATAGAATTAAATTTTTTACATTCCCTTTCTCCTAGATATTTAGTAACCAATGGGTCATGGTGTATGTAAATCCCATATATCCTACTAAAACATTTGTGTATCTATAAGAATAGACTAACCCTGATAATGAATCATCACATGTTATTTATCTATTAGATGACCACATTGGAATCCCCCCATCCAAGTAGATAAGCACGTCTTATATTCGTTCTATGTGTGGATATAAAGCACTTTAGTCTATCTAAATCACTAGTCTTGATGTAATAATCATCATATGAGTGGAAAAATACCATCTTGGTTGATATCCAACTAATGAAATGATCCACAACATACCCAACCACCCCTACATAGCTGAGCCTCAAGGATTGCATAAAAATGATATCAAAGTATAACGGTTGTCATGCTATGTATCTATTCAACCTCAGGTGTGGGGATTCCAAATATGAATAATTTATCCTTAGTATAACAAATACATATTGTATGAGGCTCCATGTGGAATACTTCACGAGTAGACTAGTTCATAAAAAACTTTAATGCCTGGTGAGAATATTCTATATACCTATACAAGAATTGTGCTCATGTAAACCTTAACATTTCATTGTAGCCTATAATACTCCATGACGAACATTAGTTAGGGATAACTATAAGTTTTACTTTAAGATGTCAATTATAATTTCACTTTAAAAAATATATACCTATATATACATATATAGATAATGTAAAGGAATTATAAATTATATATTTCTATTTATATGATACATTTTATATCCTTAAAATGTTTTAAATAAAACTGAAAAAACCCTATACAATAACTTATTATTCATATCATATTTTATGGACTTCCAGGTCATCTATTCATTAACTAAAATTTATGGGGCTTCATTAGCTCATTACTTCAAAATGTAATTATATTCACATAAAAATGTGACCATATGAAAAAACCATCATAATAAACTCTTTAGTGAGTAACATTTATAAAGAAATCCAATTTGAATAACATTGAAACTTAGGAATAATATTTATAATATTCAAAATACTATAACATATTCAACACTATTAACACATAACACTCTATGTTATGGTGTTAAAAAAATTATTATCTACCTAAAAACATTTCTAAGTACATCATCATCATTATAGAAAAGATTTCTAAAAAATGTTTCCTTGAAATATAATAGTATCCAATGTAACTATTTGAATTATATATTTACCAATATATCTTAAACCTTTTAGGATGGAAAGTTAAATTTACTCTTTTATGGTAATGAATTTATCTTTTACATTGATTATTTACCACCATATCCAACAAAATTTAGAATAACTGGTGAAATCCACTAAGAACTATCACTGGTATAATCTTTCAATTGTTAAATTTTAACTTTTATAAGTCCAAACATAATCCCACTATCCTATTAGATATTATATTACTTTCATAATATTATGTTAATATATGAAAACTCATTTTTGTTTATTAAATAACATGTATTTCTTTTGGGTGGGTATAATTAACAAATATACTCTAACTTCCACATCATATATGTTATTCTATGTGACTAGGGTATTTTTTCTCTAAAATTAATATAATTAATTAATATATGACATTTATGGGGAATAAGAACATCTTATCTCATAATATAAAAGATATTTTGATAAACCTTTTATCACAGATAAAACTTGTTTTACCCTTGTAACATTTTCAAAAAATGGTATAGAAACTAATGATTTTTCAACCATGTGTTTTGAATTTATAACCACATATTGTTCATAAAAAATCTTTTTATGAAAAATTATTTTATCATATAAGAGATATGAGAT
This sequence comes from Viscum album, assembly GCA_963277665.1. Taxonomy (NCBI): domain Eukaryota; kingdom Viridiplantae; phylum Streptophyta; class Magnoliopsida; order Santalales; family Viscaceae; genus Viscum; species Viscum album. Next base: position 1,287,428,664 of record OY728141.1, read on the forward strand.
AAATATACAAATCTTTTATATATGTCCATCATAACTTTTGAATATTCATTTTCATTCAAATATATTACATAGAAACTCTTTACTTCATCACATGAATGAAAACTACGGGCTCTAAAAATTTATTTATTGATTTTGAATTTTTTTTATATTTACAACACCTGTAAAACATATATTTGGTATCACATAACCTTCAAAAATAATGAAATTATTTCTCTAACACTGATACCTAAAATGTAAATTCCATGGAATTTCACAAATACCTTTATAATATTAGGTATATATTCCTTGAACTCATTCACATCATTAGAATATTTCCATAAATGATAGAATAACATATTTATAAACTAAAACAATCCTTAAGAAATCCGTCATTCACTTTTAGTTAATGGAATTATCCATTATATTTAATATATGACTACATACTAAAGATCTTTAGGTTATTTCACATATAAGTTCATTTAAAAATCAAGTGAACCATAATATTACTCTCCTGAGCCGCATGCCTTATCTGTTAGACTAGTTTAATAGTTAGTTAAACATGAAGGAATTTCTATAATGCATATATTTTCTTAACATAAGAATTTTTCTTAATTTATAGATCTCTAGACTTTATTACATTAATATTATCATTATCAAGAATTTTTTTCAAGTTAAAGCCCAATGATATTGATGATATTATTAAAAACAAAATCTTTTTTCAGAAGATTATAATATATAATATCCAATTTAAGAGAAAATTTATTAAAAGGAATCCAATTAAATGATTATAATGACCTAGGATTAACAGATGTGGAGATTATATCAATTTAGATGAATATTTATAAAATTAAAAAAATCATGCCTAATAACTGTAATAGTTTAGTGTCTTTTTAAACATGGAACACATTCTTCTAGTTTGGTGAAAGATCTTTAACATATTTCTGAAAGATATTTCCCTTTCTTATTAATACTTAAAACCATTCTTCATAAACTAGGGAAATGAAACATAATAAAGGGGTGATATAGAATGCTTAGTAAGGGTGAAAAAATGGAAGTAATTATGAATAACATCATCATAGGAGTATGAGAACATGATAATATCATTTGAAGATCATACCCTGCATAAAAAGTTCGTAATCTTGAGACGTGAAATAAACATTGGTAGTTCATAATACATGAATCAAAATATAATAAAAAAAGAACCATATGAGTATATAAAATGCATAATACATATAATATTTGGTAGCTACATAAACAAGTAACATTATTCCATATAATTCAAGGAATGATGCTAGAAACTTATCAGGTAACTTGATGGAGACTACACCTACTGGGTGGGACACAACACCATCCCTAGTCACAATCATTTCCTTAAAAGGGTTAATTTTTTCCCATTTTACCATAGTGTATCAGGTTTCCCTATCTTCTCCTAATGGATCGAAGTTACCCATATACTCATAGTGGATCAGGACACACCTCTTTCCCATTTTTGATAAGGATGCACCATTTTCCAATTTTAGATCAAGTTTGTTTACATGTTTCTCATCATTATCTCATTAGATATAAATCATTAACCAATACATTATAGGGAGATATAGGTCCCACCCATATCATAATTAAATCATATATACAAGTTCCACAAGATCATATATAGTCATATCATAACCCATGAAATGAAATGGGTATCAAAAACATTTAATCATATCATAAATTATTAAAAATATATATGTTTCATAATCATTTCATCCTGGAATAGCATGTGAAAGGAAGTGTATATCATAAGAATTTATTATGGTACAACATGTTTAGGAGAAATGGGTTTCACAAGAATCAATCCATCAAAACATAAAACAATCATATAAATAATATGAATGGTCTCCTTGGATCAAATCCCTAATAAATAAAAACTATAACCAAGGATGTCATCTTATATGGAGTAGTATTTTTAAAGATCACTTGAAAAATCACTTTTTAAAAAATATAACATTTTCAAAATCCTTTTCTTTGAGACCACTTTGAAAATAAATCATGAAAAAAGCATTTAAAACATTTCCTGTGGAAAATATATTTTCTACTTTGAAAAAATCTCTTTAAAACATAAATCATTTTGAGAAACATTTTCTTCAAACATAGATTTGAAAACTTATAAAGCAATATTGAGAACATCTTGGAATCATTTTTCCTTCAAAACTTATAAAAGAATCTTGAAATTTATTTTGAAAAACTTTTTCCTTGAAAACTTATACAAGAATATTGAAAATCAATTTGAAAACTATTTTCCTTGAAAACATAAAAAATAAGCTTAAAAATAATTTTAAAATATGTTTTCCTTGAAAATAATTTGAATATGGATAAATAAATCTTTAAAAAATCTTTAAAAAAATTTAAAACCCTTTTTATAAACATGGTTTTGAAAGAACATAGATTCCTGACCAAAGGGAGAGATAAAATCATATTTTCCTAAAAAACATTCTTAATTATATTAAGTACCAAATAGTGTAAAAATGGTCGCATTACATTGATATAACATGATTAACCATAGGGAAATACAATTAATGAGATTTATTGAGAGATGGATTATAATATTTCATTTATGGAAGCATAGTCATAAACAATCTCGATAAATGATGTGATTATAGCAATAAACTATTACCACTTTGGTAACTTTAAATCATAATAAGATAAAAAATATGAAATTTAAAATTTTAAAATATAATTAAAATAATTATATTCGTGATATAACATGTCGAATTATTTATATACACCTCATTGAAAAATATAGGTGCATAACATGGAATGTTTCTCAAAGAAGAAAAATTGAGACAAATTTACTTTGTCAAGTTGGTAAATTTTGAAACATAAACTACAAGAAAAAAGGTGATAAAATTGATATTTAAATACCCATAAAGTTAATTTTAATAATCATTAAAACATTAATGGTCAGTATATACACCACACAAAATAAATGAGTGGTGAATAAGACATTAGTCTCATAAAAATAAAAGTGACACCAGAAAACCCCTTTCAACTTAAGTAACTTTAGAATAATGATACTTGTGAAATAATAACATAAATTAAAGATTTTAATATCATTAATTAATTTAATTAAATATATAACATTTAATATTTAATTATATACACCACACAAAATATTTGAGCAGTTAATATGGCATTTATCTTATAGAAATAAAAAGTGAGATGAAATTCCCCTACCTTAAATCTTGACTTTCTTCATTCACTTTTAAACCTCGAGTAACATAAATATAATTTTCTTAAAAATATACCAAATAAAAATATTATTATATATAATTCTATTTATTATTCGGTTATTAATTTATATTACCCATTAATTGACAACTCTATGTTAATGTCATGTTTCGGGTAATATCTACTTTGTTTTTCATATATGTTTTGTCTTGTTATTCTTGATACTCTTACATATATCATGATTTAATTATTTAAAAAATGTAAATAATGATATTAATATAATATATATTCACTATATATATATTTATAATAATATATATAATATAGAAATATGAAATGGAATACACTATTCATGGAGACGGTAGGTTGTACGTATGAATGAACGTTGTTTCCGTTTTATTTTTATATTGAAATAAATAAAGTAAATGAAATATATGTATATATATAATATCATTTCAGTAGAATTATTATGTAATATATATCATATAATTATACTAAACCCATCCTTAATACATTTCATATAGAGTGTTAATGAATCACATAGCATTAAGGAGGCAGTATTCCACACTTTCCCAAAAAAAATCATCGTAATTACACAAAACAGAAAGCATGAAGGTATGTGTTCTACAATAATTTAATTAGAATAAATATATCTTAAATATAATATATATCAAATAAAAATATAGTTTACACCATAATTCCCAACAATGAGAGGTGGTAAAGGAAAAAATAAACAGCATCATTTCGTGAGGTGGTAGTTCACCGTACCCAAGAACGATTAATTCATCACTCATTAGATGGATGTGTGTAAAAGATTATTTATAAGCGTTAGAAGAAAAAATATATTTATATGTATTTTGAGGAATGATGTTACCTCTTCTTTGGTTAACTCCTTGTGGTTTTCACCAAAGGGATTCCTTGGATTGATTTATGCCTAAAAGAAGGATTAAAGGATTAATTTAGGGATTTTTTTAGCTTATTTGATCATGTTTTTGGTGATACAAAGGTCTTTATAGGTGTTAATAAGTGGGAGGGGTGAGTGCCTTTTTATAGTGGAGGAGAAATGACATTCTTGTTAATTTTTGAAAGGGGAATTCCACCCATGTTTTTCTAGTCAAAAATAGCTCCAATAATAAACCAAATTATATATAATGGAGAATATGGAAAACATCTGTCCATGAAATATATTTTTTACAAGTTTATAGGTAATTTTGTCCCTTAAGTGTATGTTTTAGTTCCTAGTTAAGCTAATTTTCTTTTTAATCATTGTAATTAATTTTATTTACTTTTACTAATATTTTTTGTCAAAAACTAAGTTTAACTAATATGAAATTATTTAATCTTATGATTTAAATTTTGGAATCCATTTTTCCAAATTTTTATCACATAAGTGGTATAAATTAATTCAAATTTAATTCCATATAGGGAACGACGAAGCGCATTTTTAAAGTAAAAATATTCAAAAGTTTGGTATGTTTTTATATCCAATTTCAAAGTGAAACTAATTAAAATGACATAAATTTTATTTATTTATGTATAATTGATATTATTTTACATTAAAACCAATAAAAACATAATTTCACCTTACAATTAAATTATAAAAATATCATTTTTGAAATAAAATATTATTCACTATTCATAAAAATTCCACTTCATATAAAAATCAAAATAAATTACACTAATCTAATTTTTATGATATTATTTAAAAAATGAAGTTTATTTTTTCAAATAAAAAATGATAAAAGTTTCAAAAGTCATATTTAAAATTGGTTCACCATTAAAAGGCAGTAAAAATTTCTTTTAGAAGAATGCATTTATTTATTCATAAAATTGGATTTATTATTATCCAATACCTATAAAATATATTGTATGATTATAAAAAATATCACTGGAACATATAATTTATAAATTTAATTAAAAATATTAATCAAAAGTTTTTTTTACAATTTATTGAGATAAAATTGTGTTTGTGCATAGAAAAATATTTTTCATAGAAAAGTAATTTCTTTTTTTATAGTTATAACATTTACTTATAGAAATTGATAACCAAATGATTCAGTTTTTATACATGTGTAAATAATTTTTTTACAATTTATTTAATCTTATTCATAACTTTCATTCCAATTCTAGGTGGTAACTATAAAAATATTTCAATAATAGTATTAATAGTATATTTTTGTTCTATAAAACATGGTCTTGCATGTAACAAATGCAACAGAAGGGACTCGGTATAGTGTGTAATACAAGACAAGTATAGTTTTTCATGTACCTAAAGAAAATAAAAGTGTTGCATGTGGTGAAATATTGACTTGGTGTTATGTATAACACAATACACACTTAATGATTTTATATAATAAAAGAAATATTTAGGGTTGTGTGTAATGAAAAGACATCAAGAAATTTAATTAATTCGGAAAAAAATAATTCACAAAATATCAGGGTTCTACATTCTACCACCCTTAAAATGAAATTTTACCTCAAAATTTTTATCGGTTATTAATATTTTTATACTTGAATGTTCTATTTATAGTTTCCCACATCATAAAAATGAATCCTAAAACTTCCATTAAAAGGGAAACTTGAAAATATAACAGTTACCCATACAATAGATAGGATTCCATATAGGATAACATAGTTGGGAAGGAAGATTGGACAATGAAGAAAATATTACATAATCATATATATTGATAAATATTATTGGTCACAATAAATTTGGTTATCGAGAGATAGTTAAAAATCATAAAATCACAAATTAAAGAATCACAAAGAGGTCATTGATATCATTAAAAATGATGATAATAAGGAAAAAGTTTATTTCAATACACTTTTCTGGAAGTGGAATAATTTTTTCCCCAATAATATGTACTTACTTGATTTCATTACCATTCATAAGTAAAACCCCACCCTTTGTTCATGCCTTGAACAAATTCCACTTCACTTATTTCTCTAAAAAGGAAGGTGAATTTTTCATTCCTAAAGCACTAATAAATCATGAGATCCATGATAAGTCATCCCTTATGTATTCAGTTAACATCAACCCAAATTGGTTAAAATAGGTTTTCTAATATGCATAAATTCTCATGTAGTGAGATATTACTTTAACCTCACAAACATCATCAAAAATTTAACCTAAAATTTTTATAAATGGTTAACCTTGTAACCCATTCAAATGATGAAAATACAAAATTTTAGAAATAAGGTCACAAAATCATATTAACATTGATCTCATATATATCACAAACTAACACTTTTTTTTCATATTCCAAGCATGTGAATACCCTCATCGTATATTATCTTGAAACATGTTAATAACCTGAATTACCATAAATCATTTCGGAAAACATTCATGATTCCCTATTCCAAATATTACTATATATATTATTTATATTCAAGAAGTTTTAAACTTCATCCATGATGATATAGACCACATTTCCAAAAAATTAACAATCAGTTCTAGGGTAATCAGTACTATCAAACTTACTTTATCCATATCAATCATATCTTTATCGAATCTAAACACAATTTTATCAAAATTTTGAACATGTTAATGGTTACCTCCCCTTATTTAAAAATATAAAATTTTTATTAAATCACCATTCAATAGATCCTTTTCAATCCTTAATAAAAAATTATTCTAAAAATACTTATACATTTCATGATTCATATAACAAAATATTTGAATTCTAAAACATATACATTTCAATCATCCAACTTTAAACCATTACACAGGCTTCATAATATTATTACTTAGTATCCCTTTTCATAGAATATGAAATATTAATCAAGTAATTGTATTCAAAAACATTAATCTAATCATTCTTATTATATTTAATGTAAACAATACTGTTAGAACATCCCACAACATTCACATGTTGTTTGTGGTCTCTTTATCTTCATAAGTATAACCAATACTAATACCAACTTCCTGATTCTCTTCACAAGATATTAGGATATCAATTTATAAAATTCCCATACTTTACATATCTAAAACATTCAAAGTTAACCCAGTTATTTCTACTTCCTTCTATTGAATAACACCAGAAATCATAGTGTGATAAACACTTATCATAGAATAAAACCACATAATGATGAAAAAAAATTACTTATAGGATGTATAAATCATGAAACCTACTTCTTTAATATATAACACCTTAGGTTTATCCTAGGTTATTCATATACATATTCTTTTAAAAAAAATCATTATGGCTAGTAAAGATTTTGTGAATTCACAAAGAATATCCCCTAGGAGTTTCCAAACTTGTTCCCAATCGATTCTATCTCCATACGATGTTTTTAGAATTGTTACCCCTATATACATCTATGCAATAGACACATCCACTTGTAGCATCCAAATAGGGATGTATTACAAGGAAAACACTCACTCTATATTTTACCAGAATTCTAGGAAATTTTCCTGTAATTTAACTTATCCTTAGAGATAACCCTATAAATATCCTTAGAAATATTTCTAGGGGTATCACTAATGTTTTCGCATCCTTGTTTCCAAAGGTTGACTAAACCTTTACTTTGATAGAAACTATAAAGACACTGGCATAACATACATGGATATTATATCATTGTAATTTAATATTCATCATATTAAACAAATACATGTTCTAGGATCTTAATATTTTAGTGTCTTTGGAAACTTGGAACACAATATTCTAGTTTGGTAAAAATATCTTCAAAATATAACTTAAATATCTTACCCTTTATTAATCATACATAAAACCTGTATTCATGAAATGGTGAAGGGAACATAAGAAAGGGGTGATATTTAATGGTTAGTATGGGTAAATAATGGAAATACTTAAGCATAACATGAGCATAAGATTATAAAAATATGAGAATAACATTTTAAGATTATATCGTGCATAAAAATATCATAATCATGAGACATTACATAAATATTGGCAGTTCATAAGACATGAATCATAAGATAATAAATAACATGAACCATTTGAGCATATCAAAGGAAAAAGAAAGAAAATTTTTTGAAGATACATAAATATGTAATATCATTCCCTGTAAGTCAAGTCTCATTGCCAACAACTTATCGAGGCACTTCATGATGACTACACCTACTGGCTAGAACAAACCATCATCAATAGTTTTAGTCCTTTACTTATAAGGTATCATGTTTCCCCATAATTCTATAGTGGATCTGTTTTCACTATATTTCAATAGTGGATTGGATATCCTCATCTTCCTATAGTAGATCAGGACACACATGTTTCACATTTTTTTGATCCGAATGCACCTATTTCCCATTTTGTATCAAGCTCATTAACATGATTCCCATCATTATCTCATGAGATATAAATATTTACCCAATTCATTGGAGGGAGATATAGGTACCATCAATCTCATAATTAAATCATATATACATGTACCACAAGATCATAAAAATTCATATTATAACACATGAAATGAAATGGGTAACATAGACAATGAATAATATCATAACCAATGGAAAATATATATGTTTCATAATCATTTAATCCAAGAATAACCCATGAAATGAATCAGGTTTGATAATAATTTGTCATGGTATAACCCACTTAATATAAATAGGATTGGTAAACATCAATCCATCAAAATATAAACCTTTAAAAGAAATAATATCAATGGTGTCCTTGGATCGTATCCCTTATAAAGCATAATTATAACCAGGGATGTCATTTTAGATGGGGAAGGATTTTGAAATATCACATGGAACATAACTTTTTAAAACATATAATATTTTAAAAATCCATTTCTTTGAAACCACTTTGAGAACATATCTTGAATAATCATTCAAAACGTTTCTTAAGGAAAATATATTTTTATCTTTGAATAATACTCATTAAAACATAAATAATTTTTAAAACCTTTTTCTTTGAAAATATATTTTAAAACATATAAACAAAGATTAAAAACATATTATAAACCTTTATCTTGAAAACTTATAAAATATGCATGAAAATCATTTTGAAAACCTTTATCCTAGAAAACTTATAAAAGAAACTTGAAAATCATTTTTGAAACCTTTTTCCGTTTAAATCTTATAAAATAAGTTTGAAATTGTTCTTCAAAATCTTTTTCATTGAAAATACTTTGAAAAAATATAAATAAATCATTAAAATATTTAAAACACTTTTTAAACATAAAATATTTTTGAAAAAACCTTTTTATAAAACATGGTTTTGAAATAACATGGATTTCCGACCAAAGGGGTAGATAAAGTCAGATTTTACTAAAAACACTTTATAACTTATCTTTAGTACCAACTAGTAAAACCATGGAAACATTACATGGATATAAAATATATAAATAGAGGGTAATAAAATTCAAGAAATTACTTGGGAGATATATCATAATATTTCATCAATGTAAGCATAGTCATAAACAATATCTATAAATGATGAGATTGTAACAATAAACAGTTACCACATTGGTAACATTGAATCATAATAAAATGTAAATAATATTATTAAATAAATCTTAAAATATCATTAAAATAATTATATTAATTATATAACATGTCCAATTCAGTATATAAACCTCATAGAAAAGTATAGGTTCATAACATGGCATGTGTCTCAAAGAAGGTAAATTGAGACAAAATTACTTTACCAATTTGGAAACTTTTAAAACATAAACCCCATGAAAGAAAGGTCATAAAATGGATATTTAAAAACCCATAAATTTAATTATAATTATCATAGAATACATTCATTATCAATTTATACACCACCAAAAATAAATTAGTGGTAAATAAGGACTAATTCTTATAGAAATAAATGTGAGACAAGAAAACTCTTTACTACTTGAGTAACTTCATAATCATGATTCCCATGAAATAATAACATCAATTAAATATTTTAATACAATTAAATAAATTAAATTAATTATATAACATTTCATATTGTACTATATACACCACATAAAAGAATCTATGGGTGAATATTGCATGTATCTCACAGAAATAAAAAGCGAGAAGAAAATCTCATTCCATAAGTCTTGACTTTCTTCAAACACATTAAAAACTCATTTATGATAAATATAAGTTTATTATAAATTGACCATAGAACCATATTTTTATATATAATACCATATATGATTTTTTTATGACTTTATATTACCCGTTTATTAACAACTTCATGTTAATGTCATGTTTCGAGAAATTTTTGCATTGTTTTTTCATATATGTTTTGGATTATTATTCTTGACAATATTACTTAGATCATGATTTAAAAATTTATTGAATGTAAATTATGATATAAATATCATATATATTTTTTATATATTTATTTATAATAATTTATAGAAAATATAAATATGAAATAGAATACAACATTAATGGAGACAGTAGGTCGTAGGTACACATGAATATTGTTTCTATTTTACTATTTAATGAAAGAAAGAAATTAAATCAGATATATGTATTTATATAATATAATTATATTATAATTATTATTTCATATATATCATATATGTTCACTAAATCCATCCTTAATTCATTCAATGTAGAGGGTGAAAAATCACATCGTTTTGAGGAGGCGGTAGTCCACACTTCTCCAAATGATATTATCCTATTTACAAAAAATGGAGATCATGAAGTTATGTGTTGTATAATAATACCAAAATCATAAATATATCACAAATATCATATATATAATATAATAACGGATTTTCTATCCTAATTTCTAACCATAAGAGGTGGTAAAAGAAAAAAACATTGTTTCATGAGGCGGTAGTTTGTCACACATAAGAATGGTAAATTATTGACCCATTATATGGATGTGTTTGTAATTGTAAGTATGAAACTTAAATTAAAACATATAAGTATATTTATGATACTGAGGTTATTATATAAGAAATTAATATGAATATTTTAGGGGTGTAGAATGGAAATAAAACAAAAGATCTTGAGGAAGGGTGTTACCTCTTCTGTGGGTAACTCTTTTTGGTTTTCACCGAAGGCCTTACTTGAATGGATTTATTCCTAAAAGTGGGGATTATATTATGAAGAGAGAGATTTTGGGAGTTTATTTAAATATAATTTGGGTGATCCAAAGGACTTGATAGGTGTGAATATGTGGGAGGGGTGAGTGCCTTTTTAGAGTGGATGAGTCGTGGTATTCTTGTAAATTTTTTTAAATTGAATTTCAACCATGTATTTCATGTGAAAAGTGTCTCCAATAATGAAAAAAATTATATAAAATGGAGTATAGGGGAAAATGTGGTCAGAAAATGGATTTTGGGCAAGTTTATAGGACATTTGGTCCCTTAAGTGTAACGTTTAGTCCCTTATTAAGCTAATTTTCCTCTTAATTAGTGTAATTAATTTTAATTTCATTCACTAATATTTTTTGTAAAAGAAATTGGAACTTATTTAAAATTAAATATTATTATGATTCCAAATATTAAATCCATTTTTCTAAACTCCAACCAGAGAAGTGAGAGATGTTCTTTTAAATTTAATCTCACATACGGAACCACAAATCTAGTTTTTAAAGTAAAAAATGTTCAAAAGTTTCTTAAGCTTTTATATCCAATTTAAAAATGAAATTGATTTGAATGACCTAAATTTTATTAATTTATGTATAATTTATATAATTTATATTTAAACCTAATAGAAACATATGTCTTTTTTATAGCACAATTTTGACTTAGTTTTGTCTATAACACAATCCATACTTAGTTATTTTGTATAAAAAATGTTATATTTAGTGTTTTGTGGAATGAAAAATATCAAAAATTAAATTAATTTGAAAAATAATGATTCAAAAAATTTTAGGGTGTTACAATGATGAACCATTTTAAATTCATCATACTAATTCGTCGTATAAGATCCATGTGTTTCTAATAAATGAGTCTATTTTGGTATTCCTCTCACTGGTTAGTTATTTAGGTTGGTAAGAATCACAATCATATCATATATGACTCTTGGATAGTCCAAAAAACAAATATTTTTCCAACCCATAATATGGAAAAACTCAAAATTATTCCACTAGTATCTTACCTCTTAGGGTATACTATCTAAGTATTACCTAAAGATCATTGTAGTTTTTGGTTACCTAACTCATAAGGTTATCCATTTCTACCATGTCTTGCGTTATAAAATCCATGGGCACCCAGCTTTATCTAAACATACCTAACTGAATGATTGAGGTATTGATATGTGTTTAATTTGGAATAATGTAAAAAATGTTATGACATTGTTAATCCCCACATTAGTAAACCATAAGTGGTAGATATAAAACACCAACCTTTATAGAAAAATTAATAAGCCACTAGAACAGTGGGAAGTCTGGACCAAAGACCCTATACCCAGGAAGACTTTATTTAAGAGAAAATTCAATTTATCAGAGCTATTAAAATAATATGAGTAAAATATATTCAATAACTAAATTTAATTTAATGAATTTATTAAAAATTGAGGTCAAATTAGATGAAAACTAAATCTTATATTCTTTTACTTAACATGGTAAGATAATTTTTATGAATTTCATCACATAAAATAAATCATACATGACAATCGATAATATAAAATAATTATATGTTTGTATTAAATTGGTAATAATAAATAAATGAAAATTTGAAGAATTTTACTTTAGATAGATATAAAAAAATTGTGCTTAAATAAAAATTTATAAACATTTTATAATTCTTTATAAAAATTCCATAATTATATAAATATAAAAACATTATAATTATTCCCAAAATAAAATCCATCATATTATTCCTTATATTCCATTTACTTTAAATATGTGATATTTTTGGAAATATAAAAACTTTATATTTTAATTTATATTATGTAAACATTTTACACAATATAAATATCACATATTTGTATTATTTAAACATTTGATCATGTCATTTATTAAAACTATTTTGATGAGGTTTAAATAACTTCAAAATGAGGCCCTTTTAATTTGAATTATTTTAAATTAAAAATTACTAATAATTCATAATTTTAAATATAAACACTTAATATTTTTCCATATATTTTTAATTTATAAACCCTTTATATATTACTCTTATAATTTCATTATAATCATTTTATATATAAATTATAATATGGGATATATAATTTTTAAAATTTATTTTAATATTAACACTTAATATTATAGGATATTTATTTATAAAGGTTTCATAAACATTTAATTTATTAATTATAAACAATTTATAATTAATCAATCTATTAAACAATTAAAATAATAAATAACCAAAAATATATTTAATTATAATTTATATGTTATTTATAAATTATAAAATGAATTGATAATTGAAAATAAAGAAAACTATTTTTCATAACAATTCATATGATATGATATAAGGGGAGTCACAAAATATGATAGATAGGGAATTAATTCATATACCCTTTATGAACTATTAATCATATTTTTTGACTGGTAATCTAATCATAAAATAGGATTAGAGATCATATTTTTGATTTCTAGAGACATAATAATAGGGATTCGACACTCTCTTTTTGAAAACCCCATTGAAGTTTTATCAAAGAATACAATATATTGATGTTGTATGTTATGAAATATACAAAACCAAAGTTTTTTTACCAAGTTTCATATTATCATATCCCATATCATAATATAAAATAGGGAAAAAATAAGGAATCATATTTTGTTATAGGCATTGCAATAGGCATCATGACTTTAAAAACCTTTATTTCTCAAATGATTTTATGAATCAAAATTCATGGAAAGTCATTAATAGCACTAATATATTTCTTAGAATATATTAACAATAACCAAATCAATGGAAGTGGAAAAGAAACCATTAATCCTAATAACTCTATTAAATTTAAACTAATATAATATTTACTAGAAATGAAAACATTCACATTACACAATTGAATACTAGTATTATTTCATTCATTCAATGTTTGATGATGAACCCCAGGAATAATCAACAATTTATTCCCTCCAAAATATATTCACATATTTCATAGAATCACCTGAAGTATTTTTGTAGGATTCTTCAAACTTCATGATATGTGAGTATCTCAAAGAAAATAGTGATGAAGGTAGATAGATTTTGGAGGAAGAGATTTCTTTTTAGTAGTTGTTTGTGGATCACACATACACTACCCTTGGATAATAATCCATTTATATACTATGTTCATACTCCCTAAGCCATGAATTTACCCATATGTTTTACAAATGTATAGGTAAGTCCCTTAAGTTACATTCCATTTAACACTTGACCATCAAAACTATTCCACCAATTTCATCTTATGAAATGGTTTATAAATTATAGTCAAATGTGTAGGAGATTAACTACCTATTTATGAATAAAAAAGTATAAAATAAATAAAACCTTATGATCCATGGAACTATTATTCAGCTATGTTGTTAAATAAAACTATATAAAGTATAATTTATGATTCATTTTAATCGTTAAAATATGATATAGCCTTAGTATTGAAAAAAATCCTTTCTCGATATGTTTTTTGACATATTTAATAAATTAATTACATTTTTGTGATATTAAAATCATTTTATTACATATAATTTACTAAATAATTGATTTTTATGATGTTTTACAATTAATGTGTCATTTTAAAAAAAAATTGTAAACAATGCTTGAAATGTACAAAATCATGATTTTAATTTATTTATTTATTTTAAATAATAAATTGATGGATATCTATTGATTTTCCTTTTTGATGTTATTTTTAAGGGAAAGGAAACTACTGAAGTATTTTGAGGTTATATAAATGAAGAGGAATCATATTATAGGTGTGGGAGAGCAGTTTATCTAATTCATTCCATGAGTATGATATTTGAGTATCATTGAGAAAAATTGGCTAATTCATGAGATGTATAAGAAATTATGTTGATACATAATATATTTTTGAGAAAATTGAAAATGGAAACATATTGAATCGACCAATGATATACAAAATCTTTAGAGATCATTTATGTTATTTTCATTTTTTTTATTTAATGGAAGTACCATGAGAAATGTGTGTTTTTCAGTTACATAATATCCCTTATAATCTAAAGAGAAAATAATCAAAGGAAATTCATGTGAAAGTTATTTCTTGAGGAAGAAGCAGTGTCTAAATTGTTAAACTTTGGAATACATATAAGTAACTATGATCATATATTTGTATCATATGAATAAAAATATATAAATCATGAAATGTTATAGCATGCATAAAATTAGTCTTTTCTAAGGCCCTATATATGAATGAGTTGTTTCAATGTAGAAGATCAAAAAAAAATTAGAAAAAACATGGGATGTGTGAAAATCCTACATAAGATTCATTCTTAAACTACAATCAAATATTTGGAAAATTTTAGGGAATATAAGAATAATCTACTGGATTGTAAGATTTATCAATTATTAAAGATTTAGTTAATATTCAAACACAATATACATTTCTAGATATGTATTAAGATTAGTCCTTTGTAATATTTGAAGAAATAGAGTGTTTCTCTATGTAGGATAAACTCACTATAAAATTGTCCTAGGATGATATATATATATATATAAGAATCTTACAAATAATTATGTCATGAATAACACAATCTCTCCATGATGATACTTAAATGAAAATTTATGTCACTACTATTTTGAAGGTTCCAACAATATAGGGAAGTTTTCCACACCATATATAACTTGACCATACTACTAAGGAATAAAGGATCTTGGGACGAGAGAATTCATAAAACTTTTCTTGTGGCCTATTCTTTTATACCATGAATAAATAATAAGATGATATTTTGTTTTGATCTGTTATATTGCATCATGGTATTCTCCCTAATATTTTTATCTATTCAAATATTTCTAAATATTTTTATACCTTGTGTATATTGTAAGTGGAGGAGAAAACTTGGGGAAATACCTACTAAATCAGAAAAAATAGTGAAGCACATGGAGCTCCAACATTGAATAACTTGTAAGGGAAGGGAGAATTCAATGTTATAGATAATCAAGGAATCCCAAAATATTAGGAGGATATTTGTAATGTCCCGAATTTTTTAGAGGTATGGATCCTTTAAATTTGGGTAAAACCTTGTTAAGTTTCCTTTTGTCTTAGACCAAGAAACCAAACCTTGAGGCTGGTTGGTTATTTTTCTGGGAAGAAGGTACTAGATAGATAGATTTGGGTTGCATAACTAACTCATCATGTGAATTCAATTCACGATAAGAATTTAGTTCATAGTGTGGATTAGTCTAGATAGACTCTATACATATCGTGAATCGGTTTTTAGCGTAGGGGGAAATTTTAGGAATTCATGATGTAAATTATATTCACATCATGAATATTTTCAGGACTGTTTTTTTAGGGTCAAACCCCTTCTTTTTTTGAGATCTTCTCTTCCACAAAGAATCTGGTCACTATAGGATCTATACTCCTTACTTGACCTAGGTTCCTCCAGTTCATACACATCAAAAATATGATTAGAACATCATTTATCACCTTAGAAGAACATAGGTAATATCATTCATAAGATTCCTTATTTACTTAGTTTAATCTCACAATCTTCTGCACTATTTTAGTGTGAGAAAATGTGCTCTATTTTCAGGGTTTTTATCTGGTTTTTCAATTTCTTCCATTCTAAGAAAAATCAAAATTTCGTAATTGATTAGAACTCCTCTACCACTATAAGGTAGGTGATCTAGTATTTTCCCCCTAAATCCATGTTTTTTTGTGACATTCATTATTATGATTCCTTATCGACTTTTTATTTCATTAAAATTAAACTTTTCCTTATTTTAAATTGTTGTTCATGTTAGAAGTTCCCATGTACACTTTTTTGTGGTTAATGATTATCCACCTAGACTAGTTCCACCACTTAAGGTGTTCTCATGTTCCTTCCTTTTATTATAATTTTTTTATAGCCACACTTCTATATAAGTGGTGTTTATTGGTACCAAATTGGATAGACCATT
This sequence comes from Viscum album, assembly GCA_963277665.1. Taxonomy (NCBI): domain Eukaryota; kingdom Viridiplantae; phylum Streptophyta; class Magnoliopsida; order Santalales; family Viscaceae; genus Viscum; species Viscum album. Next base: position 1,287,445,761 of record OY728141.1, read on the forward strand.
ATAATTAATGGGGGAGCGAGTGGTGTGACAACTTCATGTGTTTTTTACTATGGTTAAAAATAATCCACTTTAATGAAATGAATGATAAAATAGTTATAATTCAACCCTTAGATTATTGTGAAGCATGAAAAACTTTATATAAATGTGATACTTGATCATGGAATCCCTAATAAAATGCTACATGGGCATGGAATCCCATATACTTGTGATACACTAGCATGGAGTATATTCTAGTTGTGGTACTCGGGTATGGAATCCTTACAGATATTATCCATAGGAATGGAATCCCTTATACTTGTGATACTTGGGAATGGAATATCTAATAATATGATACATGTACAGAGACTCCCTTATACTTGTGACACACAGGAAAGGCATCCAAAATGAAATATGATATGCAAGCATGAATGCCCTTGATATTTTGTGAGATTTATACTACTACATATGGATGCTTGAGTTGTGTTCCAAGTCTTGGATAGAAGTGGTTTCTATATATACAGTTATAAATGTCATTATGTATATAAACCATATATATTTATACATATGGATACTTGTTCATATATCATTCAGCTTAGGCCAAAGCAGGTAGTGTCTTTCTCATGTCCTTTAGTAACCAGATCTGACCTGTTTACATCTTATATTTGGGTTACCTTATTATACATCCACAATGATCATTTTATATGCACTGGATGGATTTTACAAGATTTTTTTGGTTTGTTACTACTGCGTATATCTCACACCCTATTCGGGCTTCCTATTTGTACTCAAAAAAAGCTCATAGATACCGGTAGGGACAAAGGGAAGTGTCCAGCTATGGATTCTTAATTGACTATTTAGGATAGAGTACCAGAGTAGAGGAACAAGATTAGTCTTTAAAGGCTAGTCAACATAGTTTTTATCTTTTTTTATTTTTTATATAGAATGATGGATATACATACTCCCCTATTTTCATTTTTTTTGTATCACATGACATTGGAATTATTTTGGTATATTTTATTAATTCATATTCTACCTGTTTATTATCTTTAGTTGTTTTGTTATTCAGTTGTAGGTTATTTAATATCATTTTCACTACTTAGTGTTATTGAATACTAAAATGTTATACTCAAATCATAAGGGTATAGTCTCTCCATTATACCACTATAGACCCTTGCTGCTAGTCAGCAGCCTCTACCATATTAGAAGCTACGGTTGAGGTCATGTGGCCAACTGAGTTTGATTACTTGTTAGTGAACCAGGTCTGGGAAGCTACAAATTAGTGTTATAGGACATTTTATTTTGTATTACTATTTTGATATTAGACAAGATATTAGGAATATATCAAAATTTGGTAATGAGTCCATGTCTAGGAGTATCTAACCCACATACTGGGGAAATCCAAATTACCTAGGTTATGGTGTTTTTTGTTATTGGATTACACCTTTTACAATTGAACTGATTTCACCATTGGTTAACACGCATGATTTGTGAGGTTATTATTGTTATTATTATGATGTAGTTTCCATTACCTTGGCTCGATGAGGAAAGGGTGTATCATCTCATACATCATATTAGGAACTTGAGGATTCACATGTCATGCATTATTCCATGCCATATCAATTGAATTTCTTATTTATCATGATACATATTAACAATGAATTGACTGATGTATATGGAAATATTTTAATGATTCTAGAAGTGATGTAATAATTATATTAATTAAAGTTTTTGCATGAACCTAAATGGTTTTTTCTCACATGTATTGATAATGGAACTTTATTTAACCAATTATACTAGGTTTGAGCCATAGACCACTAGTTTTATGGGATGAAAGATTAGTTGATTTGATTACATGAATTTCAATTTTGATTTATGAATCATGTAAATATATAAATTTGTAATAGTAATTAATCTAATCAAATCATTTTATATGACCCGTTACATCCAAATACGAGATGTAAGGGAAAGGTCACAGTTACATGATGTACCAATTTCAATTTATAAGGAGTATGTGCCTTTATAAATTAGGAATGGATACATATCCAACAGGACTGTGATATATAAATATATATTAGTACAAACTTAAATGAAATTGAAACATTAAATGAAATTTTTACCATTAAATGGGGATGATGATTGAAAATTAATTGGTTGTTTTCCTCTATACCATATGATTGAACTCCATTTTCCAAAATCCACATGGTGTTATATGAGACCTTGAATCTGTCAATATTGTTGGGTAGTAGGTTGTATCTCATATAACTTTTATGATCATTTTTTCACCTAAACATGTCTTTAGTATCAGGAAGAGAGGTGTATATTTTCTATAGGAAATCTTTACACCTATGCTTTTCAGTTATCAATGACATTATATGTTGTTAAATCTTATCTAAAGCATTAATTTGGAAATTTTAGAGTTATTCCACTATGACATCCTTGTATTTTTGTGACAATATGGTGTAAATGATCATGATCTGGAGGTGGTGGGCCCTAATTACTATAATTTCCTCTAGTAGTTACACTTGAGTCTCTTACAGTTATTTCTAATCTAGGGTAACATTCATAGTTTTGAGAGCACTTCATAAGCTTCATGTAGTCTATAAATAGAGATCTACAGCCTGTCTCTTCTATAGAAGAGTTGATGTAGGAATTCAAGAAGTAGTATCCACCCACCTTCTTAGGGGATAGAAGCTCCTAGGATGTTGATTCATGGATATAATCCATGTTATCAGCCTTTGATCAATTATAGATGCCTCTAAAGTAGAGATTCAAGATTGTAGAATATATATTCCTTGATTCTACCAATTGTTAGTGGGATGTTGTAACCTATGTTGGTCGGCATTAGGTTATGGTTTGGATAGAATTACATATAGCCTTTTTTGATTACTTCTTTCCACAGATGCTGAGAGAGGACCCTGCTAGAAAATTTCTATATCTATAGTAGGGTTCTATTTTTGTGATGTAGTATTCAGCTAATTTCACCAAGCTTCAGTGCCTTGCACTGACTCTTACTGGTAACAAGTTGATGACAATGAAACATTTAGAGGATGGGATTATATACACCGTATGATCTTAGGTGAATGTATTTTGGTTTACCACCATTTCAGAGATAATAAATGAGCCCCTCATCGCTGAACAGAACCCGAGGGAAGCTAACGGTGTGGGCCAGGGTGGTTCCTCGATGAGATAGGGTATTATTTTTTTGAGTATTAGGAAGCATCACATTGAGTTAGTATATGGGGGTAGAAGAAGTCAAATGATGGATAATGATATTTACGTAGTGTTCCACCAATGCCTAATGATAGGACAAAAGAAGCACTGTTGTCCTAGAGATCCTATTGAATTCCAAGGTTGTGGCAGGTTAGGGTATCTTCAACACCTCAGAATGACTCTTCTCTATATGCCTAGTGGGATAGGATATATATTAGTTTTTTCATATTGATTAGTATCACCTCTCTAGGAAAGTAGTTGGAGTACTACCATCCGATCAGGCTGAGGAAGGAGTTATGTTTGAGGTGGTCAGCCTCCAAACATTCAGTGCTAGAAAAGCATACCTACTCAGGGGAGTTAGGTTGTATCTCAGGGCTATGTATATGGCTGTGTCTATGTAGTGTATCTCACTCCCAAGGATTATAGTGTTGGGATATCTATGGTTAAAGGTATTATTATAGTATCCTTCACTTTGGTATCTACCTTATTTGATACAGAAACATTGCAATATTTTATGTATATTGAAATTATAGAAATTTAGGGCATAGATATATAATAATTCTATGGTGTGATAACTCTTGACACACTATTATGGGTTTGATCTGAGAGTGTGTGTCAGTGCAAGGTGTTACCCCCTTGAGATAGATGGGTACCAATTCTTATGGAACCTTTTGTCCTCTATTTTATAAGATTAAACATCATACTCAAAATAGACTTGTTAGTGTCTTATCATGATAACAATGATTTTTATCACTAGAAATTGTCATTTACATCACCCAAGGGTGGTACATACATGTATAAGGATGAATGGGATGTCCATGTGAGTTGATATTGACCTGTTAATCATGGGTTGGGCATAGTGACAGCCCATATATCAAGTCTATTTATGATCGATTAGGGAATGTAATATATGGATTTCCCTCTTGTAGTGGATTATTGTACGGATGTATTCCCAGATGAATTTTTTGGCTTAACTCCAGTTAAATAAGTGGATTTCACTATTGATTTAGTTCCAGTAGTGGTACCATAGTTCACTACACCTTTCATAATAAAAACTATTAATCTTTAGGGACTCTAGAATCTCTTAGAGGACTTGGATACTAAAGGTTTTGTATGACCTAGTACTTTTCTATGGGGTTCACCTGTCCTTTTCACTAAGAAAGAAGATGGTAACCTTAGGCTTTACATGGATTACCATCAGTTGAACTATCTCATGGTTAATAACTGGTATTCACTACCTCGTATCGATGGCATCTTCACCTATATACGAGGAGTGATGGTTTTTAATAAAATTGATTGGAGTTCAGACTACCATTAGGTACACGTGAGACCATCAAACATATCACATAAGGAATTCTACAATAAAAATAGTCTTTATGAGTATTTGGTTATGTTTTTTGCTTTCAAAGACATGCCAACAGTTTTATATATTTTATGAATAAGGTTTTTGAAACAAATATATATTAATTTGTGGTGGTCTTCATAGATGATATCTTAGTGTATTATCACACTCGAAGATACCATTCCAAACACCATGATATCATGATAAATACACTATGGGGGCACTAGTATTAGGAAAATCTCACCAAAAGACACATTTGGATCGATAAAGTCCACTTATTATGTCATATCATCTTACAGGTAGGAGTGTTTTTGACCTATATAAGGTGAATGTCATAGTTTCTTAAAATAATTCCAAGAATTTATTTGACATACAGAGTTTCTTGGGGACGTATAACTATTATAGGGATATTATTATTGACTTTTCATTCATATCATCACCTCTCATGGGATTGATAAAAAATGGTGTTCTGTTTTTATAGTTAGATGCATATAAGATAGCCTTTCAGTAGCTTAAAGGGAGACTAACTTCAGCATCAATCTTGATTCTTACAAATTCAGATTGAAGATATATATTATATTTTTATTTATCATGAATTAGTCTTGGAGTATTTATTATGCATGGAGATTTAGCTATAGTGTATGAGTCCCACCAGATAAGACCTCATGAGCATAATTACTTGATGCATGACCTTGAGAAAGCATTTGTGGTTCATGATTTCCACAATTGGAGGAATTATCTATTGGGGGAGAAGTTCATTATTCACATAGATCACAAAAGTCTCAAATACATTTTTACATTGCACGATCTGAATCTCATGCAATGTGGGTGGGAAAAATATCTGCATTAATTTGACTTTGAACTTGATTATACACCTTTAAAGGGAAATGTAGTGGATAATTACCTAAGATATAAGACTCGTACACAGGTCATGTAGGAGGTCAGTTGTGAGTGTTAGTTGATGGCTCTGTTTTCTGAGATACACCTTGAGGTTAAGGAGTGACATGGGTAACCTATTTTAGTAGCATTTTCAGTGACATCCACTCTTTTTTAAAAGTTAAGGATGAGATAGATTACAAAATTTTAAGGCCTAGTCCTAAGGGAGAATGTTTTAGGAAAGGACCCACCACTTGGGTTGGTTATCGATGAAGATGAGATTCTACTCATCCATGGATTTATCTATGTTCCTTAAGACATACAGTAAGAGTGGATATAGGAATCACATGCCTCTATTTGTGTATTACACCTTGGTATTACCAAGATATATCGATGTGTACATCATTAGTGTTGGTGTGTGAGAATGAAGAGGTAGATTTCTAGTTTTATAACATGGTGTTTCACCTATCAGTAGGTGAAGTCAAAACACCAATGGCCTATAAAACATTTACCACCTCTTCTTATTCCTGAGTGGAAATGGGTAAATATCACCATGGATTACATGATAGAACTTTTTATACCACCTCATAGAAATATTGTAATATGGGTGATCATTAATATATTGACCAAGTTCATGCACTTTCTACCAATCCAGGAGAATTTTTCTTTTGATGATCATGGCATGGTTTACATTAAGTATATTTTGTGCCTTTATTGTGTTCCCCATTAGATTGTATAAAAAAGAGATGCTTGGTTTACATCATTATTTTGGAAGGGGTTATAGAAATTAATGGGTTCATAGGTGCATCTAATTACATCATACAATAGTTGGATCGATGTTTAGTCTGAGCATACGATATAGGTGTTAAAGGAAATGCTCCAGGTATACATCCTTGATTTTGGATGTTCTTGGGGGAAACATATACCTATTTTTTATTTTTCTTACAATAATATCTTTCAAGAAACTATTAATATAGATCCATTTGATGCCCTATTCCATAGTTTGTTTCATTCACCCCTATGTTGGTGAGAGGTAGGTGAGCTTGTGCTTTTGGGTACTTGTCTCATTCAAGAGACTTCTGAGAAGGTTCAGCTTATTTTGAATTGTATGGATACAAATAAATCTTGGAATAAGTCTAATATCAGTCATCCCCACTAACCTCTAGAGTTAAAGGTGGTAAATTGGTTCCTACTATGAGTTTCCACTCAATTGAGTCATAGATGAATTTGAAGACAGGGATAGTTATTGCCTCATTATGTCAGGCCTTTAAAGATTTTGGAGAAAGTTAGGATGGTAGAATATTAGTTGGATTTATCTTAGAGGTACTAGTCCATGTATGAAATATTCCATGTATCACATATTTCCCATTATTATTCTAACCCATATCATTCGTTCATCCTATGAATATAGATTTGGAGGTCGATGCATCCTTCAATGAGAATTCGGTACATATCACTTATTGGAGCATGAGGGTCTTGTGGGGTAGGTTATTTCCTCTAGTATTGGTGCTATGGAATCATGGTATAATATATGATTAGACCTAGGAGAGAGAAACAAACATATGTGATAAGTGATTAGAACTTTTCTCAAATGATATATTACTACCCTCAAAAGGGAAAGTTATGGAAGAATTGTTTTAAGGAGGAGAGGTTGTATCATCCCATATTTTCATAGAGGTACAGATCCTTAATATTTTAGTAAAACATCATTAAGTTTTATTTTGGATAAGAACAAGTAACCATGATTTTATTACCTTTGGTTTTTTATGGGTATAAGGTAGTAGTTTGATAGAGTTTGGCTGCAAAACCAACTCGCGATGTGAATTCAATTCAGGATGTGAATTAGTCTGGAAAAACCTCATAATCACCATGAATTGTTTTTTCTTGGAGGGGGAAAACTCTATGGAATTCATGATGTTCATTATATTCACATCATGAATATGTCATGTCCAGTTTTTTTAGGGGAAGAACCCTTATTTTTGAGATCTTATCTTTCACATAGAAACTGACCACCTTAGGATGTCTCCTCAATGCCAAACCTAGGATCCCTTGGTTCTTCCTCATATCTACTCTGATCTAATAATACTTTTATTATTTTGGTTGCACATTGGTAATATATTTGATCCTCTTCCTTCTTTTCTTGTTTTATCTCACCAAATTCTATGTTATTCTGGTGTGATTTAATATTCCAAATTCTCAGGGTATTCATTTGGTTTGAAAATTTATTCCATTCTAGGTTGAATCAAAGCCAATACTAGATGAGTACTCTTATTTCACCATAAGGTAGGTGGTCTGTTATTTTTTCCTTAAATCTGAGTCATTTTATAACATGTTTCATTATCCCGCATTCCTCACTTTCCATGTGTTTCCTTAAAATTAAAATTTTTATTATTTTAAATTTTTTTAATGTTATAAGTTCCAATATACTCTTGTTTATGGTCATATGTTCCCCACCTAAACTAGTGAAATAGTTTACGATGTGCTCATGTGTTTTAATTTTATTATTAAATGTTTGTATGTCCACACCACTTTATTAGTGATGTTGATTGATACTAAATCGGATATACTATTATAATTAAAGGGGGAACATGGTGTGGAAACTTCACATTTATTCCCTATGATTAAGGATAATTACCCTAGTCGAAAGGAATGATCAATGAATTGTAATTCAACCCTTGGATAATTTTAAAGCATAACTGAACGTATATAAATATGAAAATTGGGCTTGAAGTCCCTACTGATATGATACATGGGAAAGGAATCCAATACAATTATGATATATTTAAATGGCATCCCTCATACTTATAATATCGGGGCATGGTGTACCTATTGATATGATACGTGAGTGTGGAATCCCATCTACTTATGATACTCATGCATAGTTTCTCTACTGATAAGATATATGGGAATGCCATCCCATATACTTGTGATACTCAGGAAACACATCCCATATGAAATATGATATGCAGGCATGGTGTCCCTTGACATTTTGTGGGATTCGTACTACAATCCATGGATTCTTAAGTTATGCCTCAGGTCTAGGATAGTAGTGGTATCCATATATATTGCTATAAATGTCACTAAATATGTAGACCATATATATGTATACATTTGACTACTTATTAAAAGATAATCCATCTTATGTCAAAGAAATTAGTGTATACTTGGTTTACTTTTGGAACCAGAGCTGACCCGTTTATAGATTACATTCTTTTTACCTTATTATACATGAACACTGCTTGTTTTATATTCGCTGGTTGGATTTTATTGGCACCTTTGGTGGTGTCCTACTGAGTATATCTCACACCCTATTCGGTCCACCGGTTGGTACCCAAACATAACTCATGGATGAAAGTAGGGATAAAGGGAGGTGTCGGGCTATGGATTCTTGATTTTCAACTTAGGATAGAGTATAAGAGAAGAGGAACAAACATATACTTTCAATGATAATGGAGATAGTTTTTTGGACTTTCATATTTTTTATATAGCATGATGTATTTCCATATTCCCATATTTCCCATTTTTTGTATCACATGACATGAGAATCATTTTGGTATATTTTATTAATTTAGCTTTCACATTTTTATTATCTAGGGAGGTTTTATTATTCTATTACTGGTTATTTAATGTTGTTTCCCCTGCTTACGATCATTTTATACCACTATGATACACTCTAATCACAGATCTATAGTATCCCCATTATACCACCATTGACCCTATCTACTAGATAGTAGCCTTCGACATATAGGGAGATGTGCTTGATGTCATGTGGCCAATCGGGTTCAGTAACTTATAAGTAAGCTAGGTCTGGGATGCTACAATATCCAAAATAAAAAATTAAGATAATATCATGGAAGATAATCAAGTTAAATGAATAAATAAATAAATAATATTTAAAAATGGAGAGAAGGTGGTGGGGGAGAAACTTTGGACTACATAGGCTACTACTATTTTAGATTTCTATGTTTTACTTTTCTATTTTTTAATGATTTTGTAATTATTTATTTTTTCTTCTTACCAATATTGTTATCCTTCAAATGGAGAGGTAAAAACCTTTTTTGATGTGTAAAAGTGTAAGGAGACCTGACTTTAATGCTTTATTGTGTACTTCATTTAATAAAATACCTTTCTTTTTTTGATCAATATATGTATTAAATAGGATATTACTTTGAATGTGATTATCTTTAACTTATTATTTCTAAAAATTATATTACTCCTAGGTTAATGATTTCATCACTAACTTCACTCAGTTTAGTTTACAATTGATAGAATAGGATATGATAAGTGATGAGTATCTAGTGATCATTAATACAGGTGTAGAAGATAGAGATTTCCTTTTTAATTTCCTTAGAATATTAAAATCCAATTAGGATTTTTCACAATAATTTATGAATATTTTACTATTTGGTGTCATTGATACCTTTTCAATCACATAATAAGGTAGGTAGATCATGTAGTGATTACTGAAATATTGATCCTAATCATTTATTCTAACCTTATGTGAATGATAAAATTATTTAAGATTCTTTCTTTTATGAATTAAAAGAAGAAGAGTGAACTAATTTTAAATGCAATGATAGAATTTCAATTAGTAATCCAACATTGCACACATCACCTTTCTTATATATGACAAAATAAACTTCGTTAAGATTATTCCAATTTATCTAAGTCTTAAATTATCAAAAACCACCCCCTTTTATGGAATACGAAAATTATTTTTTGTTTCACCTATCTCTAATGAAAACCTTGGTTTCCACTATACTGTAAATATTTATATAAGTCATCGGTTTGAACTAGCCTTTTACACAACCATACTAGCTGTGTCAAAAACTTTTTGTTTTATTTGGGAGGTGCTACCAAAAAAATTGACATTTAAAATTTATAACTATATCTAATAATAAAAAACTCATATCTATAGATCTTAAAATTGAGCATACATTGATAAAAAATTAGTAATGTAAACTTACATAAAAACTAGGATATCACTTTAATGAACTCTAGTGAAACTCAGAGTGTTCACTATGAGTATTTCACAATTCTTTGAAACCCCTACCAACCATTATGGGATCTTCGTGAACCTCACTTAATTAACAAGAATAACAATATTTTTATACCTGCACTCAAAATTAAATTTTAGTTAAGAAATTTCCTAAAAATTACTAGCAAGATTTCACAGTCTAATAGGTACAGTGACTAATAATAATATTAAGTAATTAAACTTGATCTACTCAACATTCATGCATAGAGGGGTGGTATAAGAGTAAGTAAAGTGGGGAGTCTTTCCATTATCATTTGAAGGAGTAGTAAAAATATTTTTGTTCAACATGAAATCAAGAGAGTTCAATGATTGGGATAACCTATAGAATAGATTTATCTAAAGTTTCTTCCTTGATTCGAGGAGTATATTCATTATAAAATAGATATGTTCCATCAAACTAGAATAAAGAAATTCTTTATATGAGTATTGGTATAGGTTTAAAAAATGTGTTCAATATTCCCTCACTACTCCATTGATGAAAACCACTTCTTAATCTTTTTATATCAAGGCCTTCTTGATAGTTATATGAAACTAATAGAAGAAAAATCAAGGGGATATATTATTGAGAAATCACTAATAGATTATAAAGGAATAATAGAAAATATGGCATAAAAATTCAAAAAAATGGAAGAAGATATACTAGTACAAGGGTACTAGATAGGGTGGGATATTTTGATCTATCTCTTTTAGATTCTAATCATAAGAAACATACCACTCTAGTTAAAAAAGTTATTTAAAGTAATACAATAAATAGAATACACCATTAGGAGAATGTAGACTATTTTCTTCTCCTAATCATTATACAAACCAATGTGATTAAGTGCAAGGAATGAGGAGTTTTATAATAACCTATCAACAAAAGGCAATTTTACCAGCTTACTCGAAGAAACATAGAACCATCCCATAGAAAATATGGATTTTAGAACTAATAATATCAAGATATACCACCCTCTAAAAACCAATACCAATAATCCCATCTATTTCAATATCTTTACAAGTAGTCCTACAATAGATTATCTTACCAATATCCCACATTCAAACAAAATAAACCTTGTCAGAAAATTTAAAATGATTCATAAATTCATGTGTAGAACCAATAAGGATCAGAGGTTGTGGAGTTGAGAGATGAGGTGAATCATATGAAAAATAATCTATGAAATCTAGTAGTGAAACTATCTAAAAACATAGTATAATTACCAACTCAAATAGTCTGAAAACCCAAGTGTAATGTGATCTTGTTAAAAAAATATAATTGTCAAATAAATTCTCCACATTTGAAAACCAGATTCAAATAACTTGCCCTGTTTTGAGGAATTGTAAATTGAGGAATAATAATAAAACATTGATAACCAATACACCGTGGAAGAAGATAAGGAAAATTATTATATTCCTAAAATTAGAGAAAGATATTAGAATCACACTTACAAAGATAACAGAGAGAAAAGAGATATCAACTGTTTCACTTTACCTTATAAATGATCCAATTAAAGAAGATACAAGAGGATTGATTTCAATTGAATATTATGGGATCCTTATACAATGTTTAAATCAACATACCTTTCCATGAATCTGAAAAAAAAAATTACAAATTTTGATATGGTCATCAAGGAATTGTGCTCGAAAAAATGGACACTTAGTGTAAATGTTTGAATGAACATAGGGAGAAGTGATTCAGACTTGATAACCCCATGACTACCTACTAAATTCCATAATCTAAGTAAATTTTCTATCCCATATAAAATTGGAACTATAAAATTTAATGATTAATTTTGTGATCTTAAAGCCTCTATTGATATAATTCCACATTATGTATTTAATTATTTATATGTGGGAGAACTCAAACTCATAAGAATAGTTGTGCACCTTTCAAATAGATCCTCTATATTTCTAGTAGGATCCTTGGAATATGTTTTAGTTGGAGTAAAAACTTGATCTATCCAACTGAATTATATGTGATGGATATGGAGGATGATATCACTCCAACACATTCACCCTTCATCTTGGTTTGAACCTTCTTGAAGAAATCTTAGACCATCATAAATAGACATGAAGAATTTATCTTGAAAAAATGTTGAGAATAATTTCCACCTTAACATTTTCCATTCCATGAGGTACCTACAAAATGAGCATTCAATCTTCACATTATCACACTCCAAGGAACCTGATAACATTAAATAATCAGGTATATTGTAAGAAATTTTTACTTTAGTAAAAAAATATCATTTTAATATTATATGAAAAACAAATTATAAGAAACTTTAAAATGTTGTGCAACCAATGCAAGAAGAGGTAACTCCTAATTTATTTGATCTTTTTTACTATTTTTCAGTAATGAATAAACTAATATTTCCTCTGATGTGTAGGATATCCTAAATAAATAGGTGGGAAATAAAAATCTCATTTCATCCATAGAATATCCTCTAAAACAGGAGTTAAAACCCTTTATCATTGACTTAAAATATTTGTATCTAAAGGAAGGGTAATCATTTCATGTAATTATTGCTAGAAATTTACCTCTTGATCAAGAATAAATACTAATAAATCTATTAAGGGATAATGTTCATGTTATAGGATTGAGCTTAGGATATATCCCTTTTATAGGTACCTAGATCTATATAAATATATTTTTTTGGGAAGAAGATTCAAATCCTATTATACATCCCTGAAGAAGACTCAACCCAACCACAAATGAGGTAGTCAAGAATAAATTGAATAATTTTTAGGGGATGGAATCATTTACCCTATTTTATACTCAAAATGGGTCAATTCCATTTACATGGTCCTCAAACAAATTTTACTATCCATATTAAAATTTTTTGAAATGATTTGATTCTTGTTAGAGTCAAAAAAATGGAAAATTTTTATAGATTTCATAAAATTAAACCAATTCACTTGGAAAGATCATTTTTTCCATTCCCCTTATTAACAAAATGATAGAAATATTTTCATGTAAAACTCTTTATTATTTTCTTGATGAATTTTTAAGATATTTTTAGGTTCCAATTTCACTTGAGTAGAAAGATATGAAAAACATTACCCTTAATTATAACATGTTTCTTACAGAAGGATTCCATTTGGATTATGTAATAAACAAGGTACATTTTAGAGGTGCATGATATAAATTTCATATAACCTTATCGGATACTTCCTAGAAGTTTTCCACGATGACTTCACTATATTTAGAAAATTATTAGACCTCTATTTGGAAAATATGAATAATGTTTTAAAAACAAACATTAAAATAACCATGTCTTAAATTTTAGAAGGTTTCATCTCATAGTTAAAAGAGGCATAGTATTAGTGGGTATTATTTCACAGAAAAAAACTTTAGGTGAATATTTATAAAATTGATTTCATAAATACATTTCTTTACACAAATTATGTTAATAATGTTTGATCATTTCTAGAATGTACATGGTTTTATAAAAGGGTCATCAAATATTTCAATAAGGTTTTATTACCTGTAAGAACCAGATTTTTATATGTGATATGAATCCTTTTATCTCTAGTTTAAATATTTTTTTGGCCTAATATGATATCTTAGTGATTATATGGAGGGTATGGGGGTATGGGGCTTATTAGATGCTCAGAACCCTAGCCGATGAAAGAAATCACTTGGCCACATAGTGAGTAGAAACCATGACATCCAGACCACATGGTTTATTCTAACCGTTCTAGGAATTTTAGCAGGGTGCATGGTTTTCCATAATTGTGAAACCCAGGCTCCATTCCCATACAGGACACCTAAAACTTTTATAAGAGATGAAAATAATGGTTTTTTCATAGTTTCCCAAACCTTGTGCATGAACCATGTGGGGGGGTTTTGAGGAACTGCATGTAGCAAAGTTAGTGCATGGTTTTCTCAACCGTAAGTCCAAACCATGTGACCCCTAATTTTTGGGTAAATTTAGTGACTTATATAATTAAACATGTTTCTTATTATATTTATTATATCAGATAGGGGGTCCTTTTATATCTCAAAAAATATCCTCCCATCCACCTAGGTTCTTGGATAAATTACTTTCCCATACTATGATTTGACTTATGATCACCTCATTGGATGTTTGATGGTGATTTCTATATTCATCTTATGTCATTAATCATTTCTCTTCCTCTCTTTGGAGTTATTTAAGTGTAGGATCATATTCCCAATTTTTAGGGTGTTTTTATATTTTTTCAATTTCTCCAGATATGGAAAAAACCAATGGTCTATATTGGATGAGTACTCCTCTATAGGCATAAGGTATGTGTTCTAGTATTTATAACTCAAGTCTTATTTCATTTTATTATACATTTTTATGCCACAAACCATATCATCAAAGTGTTTCCTTAAAATATTAAAACCAAGAATAATTAAATTTCCGTGATAGAATTAATCTAGCATCCCTTGATATATGTTAGAATTGTCCCCCTTTAATTGTTTCCACCTATTAAGGTCTGTAGATAAATTACCAATGTCATTATAAATGTATAATTGACCAACCCATATTGTATATATTATTAGAAAGTCTCCAAAGGAAGATAATTATCATGAATTGAATTGAGGGTGACTGGTATGACCATGTAACATTTTTAAAACTGAACCATGGTTATGACTTTATTAAAGAACAATGTTAATGAACTGTGAATTACCTATTGTATCTTATGAAATCCTTTGATTACTTGTCTCTATTATGATAAATTGGCATGATGACACCTATTCCTTATGATACATGGTCATGGAGCCCCTTTTATATTTGTTATATATGGACATTTAATCCAATCATCTATTAATATATATAGGCAATGAGTCCCTATTACAATTATGATATATGGGCATGGGGACCTTTATGAGTTATAATGATTGAGCATGGAAAACCTTATTAGTTATGATAAATGGGCTTGGAGATCCTTGTGAGTTATAATGAATGGTCATGGTGAGCCTTATTAGTTAGGATACACGTACATGGAAACTCAAAAATTATGATGTGGGCATGACGGATGTACTTATATGATTCGGGCATGATGTTCCTATAGGGATGATTCAAGCATGGTGACCCAATAGTTATGATTCAGGCATGGTGACCCTATTGTTATGATTTTAGAATAGCAACCCTATTGATATGATACTAGGAATCGTGAAACTTATGAATATGATATATGGAAATAATAGCCCTTACTATTATGATTTGTGGTATGGAGACACTTTAGTTATGACATTGGGCATGGAATCCCTTATGTTAGGATATCGGCCATGGAATCCATTAACACTTGTGAGACTCATGCTATATCCCATAGAATCCTAAGTTACGCCTCGAGTATAGAATTAAAGCAGTATCCATATATATGGTTGTAGATGTCACTATGTATATAGACCATATATGTGAATAAATATGGTTTCTTGTTCTAAGATTATCCTTCTTAGGTCAAAGTAGGTAGTGTTAGCTTGGTGTCCCTTAGGAACCGATCTGACGCTTTACTGCTTTTATTATTTCTTTTCATTATTATTTTCACATTATCATAGTATGTGTACTGACTTGATATTTATAGACATAATTAGTGATATCATACTAATTTTATCTCACACCGTATCTGGGTTGTAGATGGTACCTAAGAAGATTATGTGGATGCATGTAGGGATAGGGGTAATCACCTAATGGTTGATACTTGATTTATTGTACCATAAATGTAGGGGATCATAGGACTGAGTAATGGATCTTGATGTCATTGGATATATACATTTTGGTATTTTTATTCTTTTGATACATGTATATTATTGCTTTTATGCTTCAATTTATACCTATTTACATTTGATAGACACCTGAAATTACATCATTTTGTATAAGATACTGGATATTATTGATGTTGGATATTTATTACTATTGATTATTTACCTTCTATTGTTAGTTATTTATTTTGATTTCTCTATTTATCTATCTATTTCACCATTGTGATACTCTAATTAAGAGGGTATAGTATCTCCCCTATACCACCTTGGACCCTCACTTCTAATCAACAACCTCTAGTGTAAGGGGAGGTGAGACTGAGTCCTTGTGGCCTTCGGATCAGAGAATTGTTTAGTGGAAATCGGGTCGGGACATCACAAAGTGGTATTATTGGTTTTTTATTTTCTTTTGTATTAATGTTTGGGAATATTATATAGGATATTAAAAATGTATCAAAACATGGTAATGAGTTGTGCCTGAGAGTATCTAACCTACATATTGGTCAAGGCCAAATTTCCTGGGATGGTACATGTTGTTCTTGATTATGCCTGTTACAATGATATGATTCCACCATTAGGTGATGTGCATGATGTGTGATAGTTATTGTTATGATTGATAATTTTATTTTATCCTTATCCTAGTATGAAAAGAAAATATTTCATTATGCATCATTATTAGGTATCTTATAGGATTAATACGTCATGCATTATTCCATCTCGTGTTTAATTGTTGTGTTCATTTCTTGAATCATGTTTTGTTTCTTTATTTCTATGTCCATAAATTATGGTAATATTTTATACAGGGCCTTGATAAGTGAGTGTTTTTGCTTAAATAAGTGTCAAATTTTAATTTATAAGGTGTATGGTCCCTTGTAAATGGGTAGTGGTGGCCCATATAGTTCAACCTTTTAAAGAAATATTTCAATATAAATGGGAATGAAATTAAATGAGATTAAATTAAAAAACAAAATGGCCACCATTAAATAGGGATTATAATTTCAATTTAAAGGGGGTTTTTTTTCTATAAATTGAAATTGAAGATATATATCAGGACCCTTATAGAAAAACATAGAGCTTTACCCAATCTTGACCATAGTAGTGGGTAATAGGTAGCATCTCTTGTGTTCTATATAATTATTCCTATCACCCAAACTTGGATCTAAGAGCAAGAAGAGGGATGTGGTTCTTATATATGAAGCATTTTACCTATCCTATTCATGTATTTTTTATCTTTACTGTGATCGGTCCTATCTGAGGCATGTGTTTGTAATTTTTATAGTTATTTGAATATGACATCCTCTAATTGATTTCCAAGAGGGTGGTGATGACCATGCTCCAGAGGTGGTGGGACCTCGGCCACCATAGATACCTCTAATAGTTCCACCTAAGGAATCACCTATTATCCCTAATGTTGTAAATGATATTTAGTTTTGAGGGGAGTTTATATAGCTTATAAAGAATGTACAGGGAGCTATGAAACCATCCTGTTCAATGAGAGAGCTTATGAGGGAGTTTCAATGGTAGTATCAACCTACTTTTTAAAGGATGGTGGCACAAGGATGTAGAATTATGGGTATATATAGTACCATATATCTTCAATCACTTAGATACACCACCCGAGAGGTGAGTAAATCTTGCTACTTATATTATTTGTGAATCCACCAAACATTGGAGGGATATTATGAATAAGGAATGTCTATATTAGGAAGTGATTTAGAGGAATTTACAATCTATATTTTTTTATTATTTCTTCCCTAAGACCCTAATGGCCAATTTTTTTAGGAATTTTATAAACCTTCAGTGGGGTTTTATGACATTTATGGACTATACACCTCATTTTATAAGGCTTCTCCACTTTTCACCTATCTATACTACTGATGATCCAATGAAAGTGAGGAGATTTGAGGATGGACTTAGGCATTGTATTTGGTCTCAAGTGAAAAAATTCTTGTTGAATACCATGTATAATATAGTTAACTAGGCTCTCATATCTAAGAGGAACCTGAGAGCAGAAGACAGTGTGGGCCAAGGTGGTTTGGAATCAACGTAGATTAGTGGTTTGGCTAGCAAATAGAAGAGAAAAATTTAGACTGCACTAATGATAAATGGAAGTCCGAAGACATCGACTGGTATTTACAAGGCTTTTACAAAGTGTGGGAATCCTAGGCATAATAATCCCTAGTGTCCCAGATACATCATTGAGTGTTGAGGCAACAACATATTGAGGCATCTTCATCAGTTTTTCTAGACCTTCACATATGTTCCTAGTGTGGGAGGATCCATATCATCTCCTCCTCCAGGAGTGGGATTTGGAGCACCTTTCCAGGAAGGTAATGGAGTATTATCATCCATACAGGTAGAGGAGGAGTTCTTGGATGAGGTATCTTGGATTTAGATACATAGCTACAGCTGAGGGGACCCACTTCAGGTAGAGTGGTTGCAGTACAAAGTCATTAATCTGAATAGATTTATTCAGTGGAACCTATACAATAAGAGTAGGGTTTCAGACCATCAAATTTTCAAGTTAATATTCTAGTATCCTCTCTTATTTTTTATTATTTATTTGACATGGGTTATTCACATTATTTCATCTATGGGTCCATTGTTGAAATCCTTGGGCATGTTATTGAGTACACTTAGAGCATTATAACACTTGACACCCCTTTGGGTTTGTGATCAGAGAGTGTACACTAGTGTAAGGAATTCCCCCTTGAGGTTGGAAACCATCATTTCTTATGGGAACTCTTCATCCTCAAGATGATACAATTTTATGTCATTCCTAGGAAGGAATGGTTGGTCCCCTATCATGACTTTGTGTATTTTTATTGTTATAGGGTGGATTTTACATCACCATAAGGTGAAACATATATCCTTAAGGGTGAGTGGGATGTCTAGGAAGGAAGATCTAGACTAGAGAATCTTAGACTATGTGGAGTGACTGCAAAGATTTCTAGACTTTATATGGTTGATTAAGGATTACATCTTGCTAAATTCCCTCCTATAGGTAATTGATTTTGGGATATTATCCTAATGAAATTTTCTAGACTACCTCCTGAGAGAGAGAGAGAGAGAGAGAGAATTTACTATTGAGATAGTTTATGGATCTATATTGGTATCCATTCCTCCTTACTGGATAGCTAATACTGAGTTGTAGGATCTTAAGAGGCATCTAGAGGATTTAGAAGCTAAGGTTTTAATCTGACCTAGTAATTCTCACTAGGATTCATCGGTCTTTTTCACCAAGAAGGTGGATGGAAACCTCAATATTTGTGTGGATTACTGGATATTGAATCAACTTATAGTGATAAATAGTTATCACTTACCTCATATAGATGATCTTTTCGACCATCTCTGGGGAGTTATGGTGTTCTCAAATATCTAACTAAGATCATGGCTATCATCAGGTGTGATTAAATCCTTCAGATGTTCCACATAAATCTTTCCATAATCGGTATGTTTTATAAGAGTATATGGATATTTCATTTGGTCCCATGAATGAACCTTCAATTTTTATGTAATTTATGAATAGTTTTTTCAACCCCTTCATGGACTCATTCACAGTGGTCGTTATATATGAAATATTGGTGTATTCTCATATTCAAAGAGACCATTCCACTCATCTTGAGATCATTATGAATACAATGAGAGAGCACTACTTGTATAATAAGCTCAGTAAGTTCCACTTCTAGATTAACAAGGTTCACTTATTTGGTCATATTACCTCAGAGGAAGGAGTAGTACTTTACCCAAAGAAGGTGTGTGTTGTAATTACCTGGGAGAAACCCAATAGCATCCTGATATACAAAGTTTCTTGGGGATAACTAGTTACTATATATATTTCATTCAAAACATATCATTCTTAGAAGAACCTTTTATAGTAATGACTAAGATGGGTGTAAAGGTGATATAGTCAGCTGCATGTGATACATCCTTTCAGGACCTTAAAGGGAGTTTGACTTCAACACTGATCCTAATTCTTACAATGTTTGGAAGAAACTATACAGTGTATTTTGATGCATTAGATATTGTGATGGGGGTAATTTTGATACTTTAAGATCAAGTCATTGTATATGGGTCCTGGTGGAAAAGGTTTCATGAGAAGAATTACCCAATGCACAATCTCTATTTGACATCTATTGTTCACACCTTGTGTTGTCATAGGCATTATCTACTAAGAGAGAATTTTGTGATGTTTACATAAAAAAATATGTAGGTATGTCTTTACAAAGCTTGAATTGAATCTCATAAAATGAAGATGGGTTGAATACCTTCAGTTCTTCGATTTCAAACTTGATTGTATTCCCAGAATTGTCAAGTTCATTATCGATGTTATGAGTAGGAGGACTTAGTCATAGAAATTTCAGGAGGCTAGTAATGAGTGGAAACATATGGCCCTATTTTTTTAGATGTTCATAGATGTTTAGGACTATCATGGATAGTTTATAATTCCATTACTATTAGGGACCTCTTTACTTATGTAGAGAGTAAAGATAAGGTTGTTTTCATATCCTAAAGGCTTGGTCTTATGAGAAAGTATTTCTTGTGGGGATCTGCCTCCATATTGTTCTATCAATGGTTTAAACATTTTGTGTATACATGGTCATATTTTGGTTCTAATATACATGATAGAAGAGATAATGCATGATTTTCATGATTATATGTGGGCAGAACACCCAGGTGTCTCCTAGAAGTATCGTGATATGTGATGAGATTATTGGTGGCCAAGGATGAAATGTTAGATAATAGGTTTTATTACCAGGTTTTCCACCTATCATCAGGTGAAGGATGAACACCAGTATTCTGCTATCTTTAAAAAGCTGTTATTAGTCCCTTAATGGAAATGGTAATATGCTGTGATGGATTTTATATTCAACTTACTGAGGTCTCTTTGAGGTAGAGATGCATATTGTGTCGTCCCAGATTGACTAACAAAGGCATTCCACTTCCTTCCAATATTTGAGACTTTCTCAGTTGATGACCTAGGAAGAATATATGTCTTTGATATTATAAAGCTACATGGGGTCCCTTGTACTATCATTTCAGATAGAGATTATCATTTCACATCAATTTTATGGAATTGGTTATGTGGAGATTTGGGTACACAAGTTCTTTTGAGCATAGATTTTCACCCTCAAGTTATTGGTCAATCAAAACAAACTATATTGGTTTTAAAGTATATTCTTGGAGCATTCATCCTTGATTTCAGCTATTCTTGGGAGAATAATATCCCTCTCATCACGTTTTACTAGAATAATTGCTATTAGGCGATGATTCGGATGGATCCATATGAGTCCTTATATGGTAGGTTGTGTCGTTCACCCCTATGGTAGTTAGAGGTAGTATAGGTAGTGTTACTAAGTCTTCATATTATATAGGAGACTTTGGAGTAGGTAAAACTTATCAGAAGTGGATTTCTGCTACTCAGCCCAAAAATAAATCTTACACTAATCGTTGTTGATAACCTTAATAGTTTGAGGTCTAGAATCATTTATTTTTATGGGTATCACACCTACTTGGGAAAAGATAGATATAGAGGAAAGGAAATATGTTTCCCTATTATGTCAGGTTGTTTGAGATCTTAGAGAGAGTCTATATAGTAGCATTTCAGTTGCTTTTACCACATAGGCATCATTCCATGCTCAATGCCATCCATGTTTCAGAGTTTCTTCAGTATCATTCCAACCCATCTCATAATTTTAATCTCTACATTATTGATTTAAATGATGATTATTATTATAAAGAGTATACCATGTTCACCATTGATCAGATCATGAAGGATCTCCGATGTAAGTTTCTCCCTTTAGTGCAGGTATCATGGTAACAAGGTCATGTACAAAACGAGACTTAGGATCGCGAGGCTAATGTACATGTTCATTGGATAGATTTTTTCTCATACAATTTTTTATCACTATTAGAGGGGAAACTTAGGGATGAGTTCCTTTAAGGGGGAATACTGTTAGAACCTAGTTTTTATATGAGGTACAGATCCTTTAATTTCTATTTTAAATATTCTTTTTTACCTAATATGAAATTCTAGTGCGTATATAAAGGGAACAAGGATGTTTCGGGATTTTCCACATCTCAAAACCCTAGTAGATAGAAGAATTCACTAGGCCACATCATTAATAGAAACCATAGGGCTCAGTCCATATAGTTTATCCTAATCGTGCAGGACTTTTAGTGGGTAGTATGGGGTTGTGTGGTTTTCCCAAATCATGATACCTAGGTTTCACACTCATACATGCCACCTACAATTTTTTAGTGTGAAAAATCATGGTTTTCAGATAGTTTCCCAAACTATGCACATGAAACATGTAAGGAGGGTTTTGAGGTAGTTCGTGGTGCATGGTTGATACATTTTTTGGCCAATCGTGTGGAAAAACTATGTGACCCCTAATTTTTTTGTTAAAATAAAAAAAAATACCTTAATTACTTATATGATTAAAAGAACTTATTATTTATTCATTCCATTAGATAGGGGTATATTTAATCTCCTAAAGAAGGTTTCCTAATACACCTAGGTTCCTGAAAAAATCATATTCCCAAACTCTGATTCGACTTCTGATCATCTCGTTGGTTGAGAATTGGTGAGTTCTCTATTCATATTGCACCTTTCATCATTTTTCTTCCTCTTGAAGAAGTTATTTAGGTGTAGGACCCTATGCCCTATTTTCAAGGCTTTCATCTATTTTGTTGATTTCTCTCGATCTTGACCAAAACAAAGGCTGATACTGGATGAGTGATCCTCTACAGGAATAAGTTAGGTGTTCTGGTATTTCTCCCTCAAGTCTTGTTGAATTTTATTATGAGTTGTAATTACATAGGCCAGATTCTCTATAAATTTCCATAAAATTCATAAACCTTTATTAATTAAATACCCATAATATAATTATCCTAGAATCACTTGATATATGTTGTAACACACCCACTAAAATTTTTTCCACTCATTGAGGTGTACTGATGAATTTCCAGTGTCATTGTAAATTTCTAATTAACAGAACAATCATTTATATGCTTTTGGCGTGTATCCTAAGTGATAAAATTATCTTGAAATGGATTCAAGGTGAGTAGTATGGCCACATCACCTATTTAAAATTTAATAATGATTATTTCCTTATTAAATAAAAATGTCGATGAACTAAGAATTACATATTGGATCTTATCAAAGATTTTGATTACTTATCATTGTTATGATAAATGGGCACAAAAAACCCTATGCTTTATGATACTTGGGCATGGTGTAAATTTTATATTTTTTAGATATAGGAATGGATACCCCCCTTCTGTTATTATATATGGGCATGACGTCCCTTCTAAAATTATGATATACGGCCATGGTGACCCCTATGAGTTATAATGAATGGGTAAGCTGACCCTTATTAATTATGATAAATGGGCATGGAAACCCTTATGATTTATAATGAATGGGCATGGAAACCCTTATTAGTTATGATACATAAGAATGGAAACTATATAGTTATGATATGGGCATGATGATCATACATATATGATTCGGTCATGATGTCCCAATAGTCATGATTTAGTCATGGAAACCCAATAGTTATGATTCAGGAATGAGCACCCTATTGTTATGATTTGGGCATGGAGAACCTATTGATATGATTCTGGTCATGGAGACCCTTATGGATAAGATATATGGTAATGAAGACCAATAATGTTATGATTTGTACATGGTGACCCTAATTTTATGACATCAGGCATGGTGTCCCTTATTTTTTGATATTGGGAATGGAATCCCTTAACACTTGTGAGACACATGTTATATCCAATGGATGTATGAGTTATGCATTAGGTCCAGGAATGTAAAAGTAGTCTTATATATGGATGTAGACATTAATAAAAATATAGACCATATATTTTCATACATATGGTTAATTTTTCATAGATTATTTGGTTTAGGATGAAGTAGGTAGTTTCATTTCAATGTCCTTCAGGAACTTGTGCTAACCCTTTATAGTTTTTATTACTTCTTTACATTATTAACTACACATTTTCATAGTATATGAACTGACTATATATTTATAAACATGTTTGGGGGGGCTAATAATTTCATCTAACACCCTATTTGATTTAAATATGGTACCTAGGAATATTATATGGATGTAGGTATGGATAGGGTAAACTGCCCAGTGGTTGATAAATGATTTGATTATAGCATGGGGTAGGGGAGGATAGGACCAAACTGTGGCTTATGATTCTATTAGAGATATACTTTTTTGTATTTTTTTTTATTTTGTAACATGTATTTTATTTCATGCCTATGATAATGCCTTCCAATTTACTTTTGATAGACACATGACACTTCATCATTCTGTATATGATACTGGATATTTTTTATTTTGGATATTAATTAACTTTGATTATTTACCTTCTTCCATGACTGATTTTTTATGCTTCAACTATTTATCTATCTATTTCACTGATGTTCTACTCTGATCATGAGGTCATATTCTCCCCACTATACCACCTTTAACCCTTACAATTAGTTGTAAACCTACGACAAGTAGGGACGTGCACATGAATCTATGTGGCCACCATCTCAGGGAATCATTTAGTAGAATCTGAGTCATCACATCACATTAACACTCTCCATACTATATTAAAAATATTATGAATTTACTTTTTACGATCATTAGAGGTAATACTTTGATAATTTAAAGTGTAAACTGACTACACAACCCATTATGAATCCACTAAAATGGGAGAACTCATTTGAGCTACATTGTGATGATTCAAATCATGATCTTGGATCAATGTTGTGTTAAAGTAATAAAGGGAGGAATCATGTCATTTCATATTCTTTAAGAACATTTGATGTATCCTAGAACCATTAACACCAAAAAAAGGATTTTGGTAGTTTTTTTCTTTGGATAAATTTATATCATGATTTCTTGGTACTAAGGTTACTATCTTCTATGATCTTGTGTACCTTAGATATCTAATTAAGAAGGAAGAAAAAATGTGGTTGTCAAGATGGATGAATCCATTGAAAGATATTAATTTAATTATTAAAGTCAAGTAATAAAGAGATAATAAAGTGGAAGACCACTTGAGTAGTCTTCCCAACACTGTCAAAGTGTAAATTCAAGATAGAAAACATTAAAAAAAATTATTCTAGAAGGATATCCATATTTGATTAAAGGATAGGTACTATGGTATGCTGATTAGGTCAGTGTTTTTCTAACTTATCATCTCCCATCTCATGTTAACCACCAATAAGTTCTCATACTCAAATCTTATTTTTGGTTTTATATTTGAGATGGACCATATCTTTAAAAAATCGGTAATGATCAAATGATTAAAATACTTCTTTTGTAAGTGTTGGTTCCCTAGAACCAACCAGTTGTAATTTTATTACATTGATATTTAATGTATTTAAATATTAAACATATTATTATATATTGTTTACTGTTCTGCACGACTGTGATGTAATAATTTCTTAGAGTATTTGTTGCATTGATAAGGTCATAGAAATTCCCTACTATAATGAGAACCATGAAATGCTATAACAATATTCTTAAATATATTTATATAGTTGGATGAAATACTATTATTGTACACATAGCATGTATACCGTCAGTTGTTAGTACTCATAAGTAGATGAGACTTACTCTCATTAAGTTCTCACTTGGTATTCTCCATGATAAGAGATTATGAGAATAGAACCTCCAGTAGTAATTTTGTATGTTTTGGTGTCATCAGATATTTCTATCTACGAGCATGTATAATGACCCTTAGACTTTAAGATTATCATTAATACGTGTCATGAATCACGTACTTGGATTTACTGACGAAATCTGTCACGCAGATATTTGGCGGAAAGTAAGGTACGTTGGGTGTGTCATGAGTGGCATATTATTAATGCATAAGTCGAGGAAGGATTTTTCCCTTCCATTTATGGAATTTCAAATCTCGGCCCTTTGATTGAAATAGAAACATCATGTGAAATTCCATGCCTCTGGTGTAAAGAAAAGTTTATTTCAGGTAGTTAAAGAATGACTTATCAAGAATAAAATTTAATGACATTACCATGAAACCTTCTTGATGAGATATTTAAAAAAATGGATTATATTACACAGTGATCGTTCGTATGTGGATGTCATTATTGAAACATTAAGTTCTTTCTCTTGGGTGTCTTGACCCATTGCTAGATAGTACTCATGGACTTTTGGAAAGCCTTCCAAATGACAATGAGAAATAATCCTAGAGGGTCACACACTAAGTGTTTCTGGTGGTCTCGGTTAAATTCTATTTGAATTTAATTAATAAATATTATTCATAAGAAAATGGAATAATTTTATTCATGTTAAAATTATTTCATAAATTAAATAAATATTTATTCATCGAATTGTGGGTAAAATATATTTATTTATTTCATTGAACATTTAATAAATATTTATTTACTAGTTTGTAAATAAAATATTTATTTAAGAGAATAAATTATTTATTTATTTATTCAGGTGCTCAATAAATGTAAGTGGAGTTCAAGAGGACTAAGGTCAGTCTGTTAGTAAAATAATTATTTTCAAGATGATAAATAATTATTTAACTACTTTCCACAAATTAAAATAACACGGTTATTATTTTGTGATGTGGAATTTTATTTATAATTTTGTTTTGCACCATTTAGTGTACCATAAATAATGGAATGGTATTATTATTAATATCATGGGTTTTCTCTAAGGTTATGAATGTATTTAATTGTAGTTACATAATTAAATATTGTAACTGAAGCCTCATGTCAATAAATAGACACATACATCTATTGTGTCATGTACCAAACTGCACACCCGGTGAATTGAGAATTATTGAGCTAAACAATATCTCTCTCAAATCCTCTTCCTGAACCTCTTAAGAAAGAGATACATTCTTCAAGGCCGAGGAAAAATTGATCAAGAATGACCGACACAGGACACTCTCTTCATTGCGCTACAACCCAGAGAATGAGCGGTGTCGATCAGAGGCCATCGGAGCACGTGTGGATCACCGGTAGAGGGATTCTAGTTTGGATCCTTGCAATCACAACAAGATAATCCAGAAGGGTCATTCTAGATGATCAACATTATCAATGAAGAAAATAACTAATATCCATGTATAATTTTCTTTATTAAATTAATTAAATTAATTATAAAAATTATGCGCAAGATTCTCTCTAAAGGTTTTGGGCCTCTTCCTTCTTTATTTAAATCTTTGATTCTATTCCATAGAGATTGGAGTTCATCATCGTATTGATCCTGTAATAATCATTGATCACGGTAAAAACAAAATTTAGGTACCAGCATGACCGTGCTTCCACTACACTCGGAACCTTCAAGTGGTATTAGAGGGGTTACATCATAGTTTATCATTATTTAAATATTTCGTTGATGATTTACGCAATTAATAATTAAGTTGTTTCAATTCAAGTTAATCATTCTGTAAATCTGAATCTCGAGATCTGATCCTCCTCTTTCATTTCTCATTCACCTTACAAAAATGGTATTTTCTTTTAATTTTGATTAAAATAAAATAGAGGATCCCATCCGGAGGTTCCAAAGGTTCTTGTCCGTACAACACTATAACACACAACGTGTATTCGGCAGTACACATCGTGTAGCCAAGGTTAAATGAATCATGTCTGGTTTTCCAAACTAAGTCATGTCATTGGAGTTTATTTAAGTCTTAATGACTCTAGTTTTTTTACCAGGAATAGGTGGCACGTGGTTTCAGGATTACACGCCATGTGGCCAACTGGATATGATGTGTAGTCCCTTCAGGTTAGGGTTGGACCGTGTACCTTGTACACAACTTGCCCAGCTGTTGACCGTGTAATGAGGAACTACATAGTGGGTGGCCCACTGGACATGCCATGTACTCTAAATATTTCATAAGTACGCTGACAATTCGTTTCTCCGGGCGTGTACTTCAGATGGATGGTAAAAAATAGTACACACTATGTATTGGAACTACACACCGTGTAATCATCCAAATTACGCAGATTTATTAAAATTTATTCTTATATTATAAAAACCCTTGAGATGTGTACCATCATGTGGGCATAAAGCTGAGGCACAAGACATGATAGGTGTTATATATATATATATATATATGTTTAATTTAATATCTATGTAATTTTTATTTCTATTCATTGGGTAGTTATGAAAAGGAATTCACCAGGTTTCCTCTAAGGTACAAGTTATGTACAAAGATAATTTTAAATGAATTTATTTGTTTAAAATTATGATTGATTAGAATCTCAAGGAAATTCAGAAAATGGTTTAAGATAAATAGATTGTTTAATTAAAGATGATAATTAATATATTCGAGCATGATTTATCTTAAACAAGAATAGTTAAATAATTTAATGCTGGTTTTATTTATGCATAAATATCGTTGCATGTATGGATGGTCATGAGCTAGACAAAGACCTGTTTAAGTGGATGGATTCTTTTAATTTAATTATTTAAATTAAATTTGTTGGTCTGTGAGCTTTCTCCTCATAAATATGTAGGGCATGTATGCCCAAGGTTTCATTTATGTAAAACCCCTTTTTACCCCTCACCAATATGTGAGTTAAAAAAAATCTATATGTAATGGATGGAACTCCCAATATAGTGGATGTGGTTCATGCTAGAGTCAAGAAGAAACCAATCCCAGAAGATATATAGGTGGATAGGTGGAAAGATATAAACATGAACCCAAAAGGTTTAAGATGTTTCTCCCTTATGTCAGGGTTAGTTTATCAATCGCTAGATAAACTAACCATTAGAAAAGGCTCATGATTATTCCCTTTATTTTATTTCTATCAGTTACATGGTTTATCATTATGGATGTGTTTTCATGATCAATTAATTAATTAATTAGACAAGCATTCATGATGGAACTAAAATAAACTAGACTTATGCGTAAATATTATCAATACATAGTTAATCACTTACATAATTTCCACTTAATATTAATAACCATGTGATAATGATAATAAAAAACTCACTCATAAGAGATAAAAATACCTAAAATAAAATATTAAGTCAAATGGAGCCTTATGTTTCTTGATTAAGGGAAAAACACAATAAAACTATGTGTTTGATCAACCCTTATTGGGATACTTACTTTTATACAGAAGTCCCTTATGAAAGGTTTTGGGTTGACTTAACCATATTACATCAAGAGGACTATCCCTTGCAAGACTTGGTGAAATATTTGAAACAAGAGTTGATGAAATCCAAAGTCATGATATCTGGATTAGGGAGTCCACTCAACAGATCAAGGAGTTTCAAGCCCGCATTTGGCAAATACATGCCTACCTGAATATCTTGTAATATCTTGACCAACCCTTTTGGGGTTATGAAAAGGGGAATATGGATCCTTGCCACTAGAATTTCATGGAAACTGGACATTCTGAGTTCAATGGTGAGGGTCATTGGAACTTGATAAAATAGTGGGAGACTTAATAAAATTTATTATTTCTTATAAAATGTAATCAAGAAAGTACTAATGATTTTCTCCTTTAATTGTAGAATAAAAATGACAAGCTTGTTAACCACACTATCCCTGTGATCAATTCTAGATAAAGACAACATCCTCACTAGTAGTAACTTCTAGGAATGGTTTAGATGCCTTCGGGTTATCCTACGCCATTAACGGAAGTCTTTCATGTTGGAATCAATATTACCTGATCCTCCTGTCAAATAGACGAGTGATGAGGATTTATTAGTCTATGAGAAACACATGAATGACATAGTCGACGTTCAATGTTTGATGATATCATCAATGTCTAGTGAGATCATAAAGTCTTATGAAAACATGGATGTCTATAGCATGCTCAAGCACCTCCGTGGTATTTACATGGAGAGAGCAAGACATGAAAGGTTTGAGATCTCCAAGGAACTCTTTCATAGTGATATTGGAGAAGGTTCCTTAGTTAGGCCTGATGTACTCAAGATCATTGGATACATTGAGCACCTAGATGTTCTAGGGTTTAGACTCCCCAAAGAACTATGCACTGATCTCATTATCGCATCACTTTCTCCGATATTCTCTAACTTTTTTGTCAAATTCAATATAAACAACATTGAGAAGTCTCTATTTGAACATTGTATCCTCATTCTCCAAGTGGAAAAATATATTAAGTGCGAAAATCCTTCTGTCCTTATAGTGAACAAGTGGAAAGGGAAGGATAAGAGCTTTAATCCCAAAGCTTCTTCATGGACTTCTAATAAAAGGAAGATCAAATGGGAGGCAAGGTAATGGGAGTTTGTTTGTTTTGCATGTGGAAAGAAGGGACACTCGAAGAAAAATTGAACTCAACCTAAGAATCAAGGGGAATATTCAGGTGCATTTGTTATAGAATGAAATCTATCTGTTTCTATAAATTGGATATTAGATACAGCTTGTGGTGCTCAAATATGTATCCAAATACAGGAACCAAGTTGATTCAAGAACGTTGACTAAGGGGAGGTAGATCTATGAGCAGCCAGTGGATCCAGACTTGCTGTTGTAACTATTGAGAACTACTACCTCATATTGCCAACTGGGATGATCTTGGTGTTAAAGGGTTGTTATTATGTGTTGTTTGTTACTAGAAACATTGTTTTTGTATCTATATTAGATACATATATTTTTTTCATGTTTGGAAATGAATGTTTCTTCTTTTACAATGATAGATTTGTTTTGGTAGGGATCATTTATAAAATGGTCTTTACGTGTTGGATTACACAAACCAAGTAATGGGAATCGATAACAAAGATACTTAACATGACTCATAACACACTAAAAATTGGCATCACTAGCTTGGTCATGTAAACAAGAAACTCTTGACCAAGTTACATCAAGATGGATATTTAGATTCTTTTGAACTAAAACCATTGGCATATGTCATGCATGTTTATAAGGAAGGATGACCAAATCCCCATTTAGTGGTA
The DNA here is from genome assembly GCA_963277665.1 of Viscum album. Taxonomy (NCBI): domain Eukaryota; kingdom Viridiplantae; phylum Streptophyta; class Magnoliopsida; order Santalales; family Viscaceae; genus Viscum; species Viscum album. Next base: position 1,287,476,831 of record OY728141.1, read on the forward strand.
AAGGTGAAAGGTCTAAAAAACTTCTTGAATTAGTTCATACTAATGTGTGTGGACCATTTCCAGTTGAAGAAAGGGGAGGGTACTCATACTTCATAACTTTTACTGATGATTTTAGTAGATATGGATATATCTACTTAATGAGGTATAAGTCGGATTCTTTTGATAGGTTCACAAAATACATGAATGAAGTTGAGAACCAGCTTGAGGAGAATATTAAGAAACTCCACTCAGAAAAAGGTGGAGAATATCTTAATAAATACTTCATTGATTACTTATGGGATTTTGGGATCCTATCCCAACTCACTGTTCCATACACTCCCTAGTGGAATGGTGTGAGAAAAAGGAGGAATTGTAACCTATTGGACATGGTGAGATCAAAGATGAGTCATGTGAGTCCTCTATTATCCTTTTGAGGATATGCATTACAAACAGTGTCACACATACTAAACCAAGTATGAACTAAATCGATAAATGGTATTCCATGTGAGTTTTGGAGTGGAAAGAAATTCATATTATCAAATTTACATGTGTGTAGATTCGATGAGTTTGTTAAGACCTCTTAAGGTAAAAAACATGCACCCCCAAGAAAAAATTGTACCTTTATTGGATATCCTAAGGAAACAAGGGGATATTACCTATACAACCCCTCAGAAAAAAAAATTATAAGGGAAAGACACTCCATATTACGTGATAGTGAGAACATATCCAAAATAGATAGTGGTAGAGAGATAGACTTTGATAAAGTTGAGGCTCAAGGTACACAATAGTTGGTACAGGAACAGATTCTACAAATCCCTATGGAAGAAAGAACTATTCCAGAGACATAAGAGCTGTGTAGTAGTATAAGAGAGGTTAAAGAACTGGAATGGTACAGTTTTCTAGTCACTGAGTATGGTGACTCATTATTAGTTGATAATAATGATCCTATAACCTAAAAGGAAGTAGTAAGTGGCACAGATATTGCCAATTGGAAAGAGTCCATGAATTCTGAAATGGATTCCATGTACCAAAAACATGTCTGTATTTTGAAATATCCTCCAGTTGGTGTAAATAATGTTGGTTGAAAATGGTTATTCAAGAAGAAACTGGACATCAAAGGACAAGTCATTACCTATAAGGCATGACTGGTTGCAAAAGGGTTCAAACTGTATCAATGAATTGATTATGATAAAACATTTTCACTATTTTTAATGCTGAAATCCATCAGAATTATATTGTACATTTCTTCTTACCATGACTGTGAGATTTAGAAAAAGGATGTCAAAACATCCTTTCTTAATGGTAACCTTTAAGAAGGTCGCTAAATTACACAACCTGGAGGGTTTATGACTCCAAAGGATTCCAATAAGGTATGAAAGTTGTAGAAATCCATTTATGGATTAAAACAAGCATCCAGGTCATGGAACATTTGTTTTGATGAAGCCATAATGAAATTTGGTATTATCCAGAATGAATGTGGGCCTCGTGTCTACAAATGGTTTAGTGGGAGTGCAGTTGTTTTATAAAACTACATGTTGATGACATATTACTTATTGGAAACGAGATATTGGTCTTGCAGTATATTAAGGCATGGTTTAATTAATGCTTCTCCATGAAGGACTTGGGTGAAACATCCTATTTTCTTGGGATTAAGATCCAACGTGATAGATCCAAGAGATTATTGGGCCTAAGTCAAAATATATACACTGATAAGATAATAAAGAGATTTAGTATGGAATAATCCAAGTGGGTATTATTGCAAACATCACATGGCATTCATCTTTCCAAGAAAATGTGTCCTCAAACACATGAGGAAAGAAAGATAATGGAAGGGACTCTATATGCATCGGGGATTGGGTCAGTCAAGTATGTCAGGCTATATACAAGGCTAGATGTCGTATACGCATGGAGTGTGGTAGGAATATATCAAGCTGACCCAGGCAACCTCCATTGGATGGTAGTCAAGATTATCCTAATGTATCTAAGGTGTACTAAGGATGTGTTTTTGGTTTATAGAGGAGATGAGGAACTATTCATCAGAGGATATGCAGATTCCAGTTTCCAGACTGATCAAGATGAAATTAATTCTCAAACGGGATACATCTTCACTTTTAATAGAGGTGTAGTGAGCTGGAAGAGATCAAAATAGATTGTGGTCGCAGATTCAATAGTAGAGTATGAGTATATCGTAGCTTCTGAGGTGGCTAAAGAAGCAGTTTAGATGTGAAGCTTTGTCCAGGAACTGGATGTGATACCTAGTAGTAAAGATCCCATCACACTGTACTATGATAATAATACAGTGGAGGCTCTCAAAAAAGAGTCGAGGTCACATTAGGGGATGAAGCACATACTGTAGAAGTATCATATCTTGAGGGATTTTTCTCAAAGAGTTGAATCTGTAGTGAGTAGTATTTTGAAGGAATACAACCACTACTGGAAAAACGGGCTATACCCACGGTTCAAAACCGTGGGTATAACCCCCAAAACCGTGGGTATAGGCTATACCCACGGTTCTGAGAACCGTGCGGCTGAACGGCGTCGGGATAGCGGTCTTGACCTATACCCACGGTTTGGTTGAACCGTGGGTATAGGTGTGGTTACACCATGTCATGGTGTAGTACAGCGTGGCACATATTAGCCCACGGTTTAAGAACCGTGGGATAATCAAATAAATTCAAAAAAATGGCCGGCAGAGGGTTTCGATCCGAGATCTCCCGCGAAGTAACCAGCGCGCTGCCCAACTCACCTACATTGCCTTTGTTTATATATACGAACATTATGTTATATATATTAATATAGATGCACCACGATTTTTTAAACTTGCGGAGAAATTCGAACCCCGGGGAGATTTGAACTCGCATCCCGCGTACTGAGAATATGCGCTCAAACCAACGGACGCAACACCGTTTTTTGCATATATAAAATATATCTATCTAAATATATTAATATTAGTCGTGTATATAAAAAATACAACGCAAGAGAATCGAACCGCTAACCTGTACTACACGACCGAACAGCCTAACCAACTGACCTAGCGAAATTTTATTTTTAAAGATATAAATTTTGCCATTTATATTAATAAATAATATTTATTAGGAAAAGATACCGCCGGGAATCGAACAGCAAACCGGTGATATATTAATCAGAGGATTCGCCAACTATACCAGATGTATTATATGTATATGTTTTTTTATATTTGTAATTATTTAAATGATTATTGTGTTCCCGCCAAATAATTTTTTAGGTCCCGCGTAATTTTTCTTTTCCCGCCAAAATGCGGGAAACCTATACCCACGGTTCTCTAAAACCGTGGGTATAGGTCATCGAAAAAACTCTATACCCACGGTTTGACAAGAACCGTGGGTATAGAGCATGAAAAAAAATTACCTATACCCACGGTTTTCGAAAACCGTGGGTATAGGTCTTCGATGAAAAACTATACCCACGGTTATAAGATAAACCGTGGGTATAGGTGACCTATACCCACGGTTTTTCAAAACCGTGGGTATAGGTTCACATACCACACCTATACCCACGGTTTTCCGAAACCGTGGGTATAGAGCTACCCTATACCCACGGTTTTCTTCCAAACCGTGGGTATAGGGTCATTTTCCAGTAGTGAACGTGGAAGACCCATTAACTAAAGCCTTAACTCAGCAGAAACATGATCACCATGTGAGATCTAGCAGACTGAAAGTCATAGGCAGTTGGATCTAGTCCAAGTGGGAATTTTTAAGATTTGGTGTCCTTGAACCAACTGGTTGTACTTTGATTACATGGAAATTTAATGTATTAAAATATTAAACATATTATTACATATTGTTCATTGTTCTTCATGACTTTGATGTAATAATGTCCTAGAGTATTTGTGGAATTGTTAAGGTCATGGAAGCTCCCTTCTATAATGAGAACCTTGAAATGCTATAACAATATTCTTAAATATAATTATTTGGTTGGATGAAATACTATAATGGGACACATAGCATGCAGACCGTTAAATGTGAGTAATTGTAATCATATGAGACTTCCTCTCATGAAGATCACACTTTGAAATCTCCAAGACAGGAGATCATAAGAACAGACCCACCAGTAGGAATTCTGTATGTTTTAGTGTCATCAGATATTTCTATCTGTGAGCATGTGTAATGATCCTGATACTTTAATATTATCATTAATACGTTTCACAACTCATGCACTTTGATTTACTAACGAAAACTGTCATGCATATATTTGGTGAAAAGTAGGGTATGTTTGGTACGCCACGAGTGGAATATTATTAATGGATAAGTTGGGGAAGGATTTGTCTCTTCCATTTATGTAAGTCGATATCTTATCCCTTTTATTTAAATAGAACCGTCATGAGAAATTTGATGGTCATGGTGTAACGACGAGTTTATTTCTGGTAGTCAAATAATGATGTATCAAGCATAAAAGTTGATGACACTATCATGAAACATGATTAATGAGATATTTAGACAAAGGAATTATATTACACGGTGAGTATTTTTATGTGGATGTCATTGTTTTGACTTTAAGTTTTTTCTCTTGGGTTCCTTGACCCATTTCTAGACAGTACTCCTGGACTTTATGCAAGCCTGCCTAATTCCAAAGAGAAAGAATCCTAGAGGCACACAAAGTGTTTCTGGTGGTCTTAGTTAAATTCTATTTGAATTTAATTAATAAATATTATTCTCAAGACAATGGAATAATTTTATTCAAGTTCAAATGATTTCATAAATTAAAAACATATTTATTCACCGTATTGTGGGTAAAATTTATTTATTTATTTTAGTAAACATGTAATAGATATTTATTTACTAGTTTGTAAATAAAATATATATTTAATAGAATAAATTATTTATTTATTTATTCAAATGTTCAATAAATGGAAGTGGTTTTTGAGAGGACCAAGGTCGGTTTGGTAGTAAAATAATTATTTACAAGATGATAAATAATTATTTAACTAGTTGACACAAATTAAAATAACGTTGTTATTATTTTGTGACACAGAATTTTATTTATAATTTAGTTTTTCCAAAGTTGCTTCACTATAAATAATTAAGTGGTATTATTATTAGTAGGATGGGTTTTCTCTAATTTTATGAATGTATTTAATGGTTGTTATGCAATTAAATATTATAACTGAAGCCCCATGTCAATAAATAAACACAAACATCTATTGTGCAATGTACCGAACCGCACACCAAGTGAATTAAAAATTGTTGATCTAAACAATTTCTCTCTCGAATCCTCTTCCTTCCACTCTCAAGAATGAGAGACATTATTCAAGGCTTAAGAACAACCGATCAATAAAAATGTCACAAGACACTTGCTTCACCATGCTAGCACCCGGAGAACAAGGGGAGTTGATCGGATGCCAGGAGAGCACGTGTGGATCACCGCTAGATGGATTCTAGTTTGGATACTTACAAGAGCAACAAGATAATATAGAAGGGACATTCCAGATGATCAACATCATTAAAGAAAAAAATACTGAAGATCCAGGTATTATTTTCTTTATGAAATTAATTAAAATAATTATAAACATGATGTGTAAGATCATCTCTAATGGTTTTGATCCTCTTACTACTTTATCTAAATCTTTGATTCTATTCTATGGATATTTTCTTTAATTATCTTATTGATCCCAGAATAACCATTGATCATGGTAAAAATCAAATTTGGGTGTCGGCACAACAACATTTCCACTGTGCACGGAACCATTTCTCTTAGGGCAATGTTCATTTTTTTAAATGATTTTTCTATACTCTAGATTTTGGAGTCCACTTTGGACTTCATAAGAAATATAATAATTTTTTAGATTATATTTTATATTATCTCACACTATTTAAAGAAACTAAGGAATTTTTTAAGAAATGTAAATAGTGTGAATTTACTGGAATCATATCCCAAAGACAAGAGACTCCTCAAAGACCAATAATATTTTAAGAAAAAATTGATGTTTGGGGATTACAATTCATGGGGAATTTTAACATTTCATTTGTATATTATTATATCCTATTTTTGGTGGATATATTTCAAAATGGGTGGAATCAAAAGCTTCAAAAACTAATTATGGTAATTTTCTTTTTTATTTTTGTCAAAAATAACATATTTTATAGATTTGGAGTCCCAAGAGAATTCATAAGTGACTAAGGTACTCACTTATGAAATAGTAACCTAAAATCCCTAATGAATAAGAATGGGTTTCATCACAATACATCAACCCCTTACCACTCAAAAACCAAATTATTGGATAAGGTTACAAATAAAGAGATAAATAAAATTTTGGGGAAGACTATGAAGCCAAATATGAAGGAATAGCTCAAATGGTTGGAAGATATCTTATATTATTATAGAATATCCTAAAATACTCCCATATTAATGAGTCTATATCAATTAATTTATGTTAAGACTTCTCATCTACCTATAGAACTAGAGCACAAGTACTACTAGGAAGTCAAGGAAGTGAATCTTTATCCAGAAAGAGATGGAAAAGAGATAAGACTAAATATTCAATAATTGGAAGAGATTAAAATATAATCTTTTTAAAACTAATATATTTTTTATTAGGTTACAAGATTCTACCATGAAAATTTAATTCAATAAAAACACTTTCATAAAGGGGAACTCGTACTGTTATATAACTCAAGGATGATGCTCATGCCAAGTAGACTTCATTCCAAATGGAATGGTCTTGTCATTATCACTAATGTATACCCCTTTATTTTTTTTATAGATCATTGAATAAGGATAAAATAATTCATTTACTATTAATGGGCATGATCTGAAGAAGTACCATGGAAACATGAAAGAATCACCAATAGATGAGATTATATTCCTCCAACTTGTCTACCAATGGATTGCCCAGGTTTTAACTTTTCTTAACACTTTTTTACTACAATACTTATATTAAATATATTCAATATTATATTGATATTAACTTTATTTAGGATATTTTATGATTTAAGTGTGAGGGTAGAAACCTTATTTTTTAAGACTTTAATTGTTTTATATTTTTTCCATTCATTTGTATTTATTTTTAATTTTTCGTTTATTTTGAAACTTAATGAGATCAATTTAAATAACCTTGAACATTTTGAACCAATTACATGTTTTTGAAAGTGATTTGACCCACAAATTAAACTTATATGAATACTAAAATGAATTTTTTTCAAATTCAAAACAAATTTCCTTATATTAAAATCTCTTACCTAAGAGGCTTCTATATCAATTTATACATCTTCTTTATAGTTTCCTCATTTATTGAGAGATCCAATCCATTTTTTAATAACTATAATTTTTTAAGTAATCTATTTGAAATCATTGAGAATTAAGGATATTGTGTTAAAAATTATTGAGGCATTATTTTGGTTTAAAATTCCTATTTTATAATAAACTATTTTGGCCTAACATGACATTTGACCCTTGTTAAGACCTATAATACATATATTACCTTATTATAAATCTATATTATAATACCAAAATCCATAAATATCTAGATTTAAAAATTAATACGTGATCATAGTTGAACTCAATTATGGGGGAGTGAGTTGGGTGATCTAAATTAAAGTTCTGTAAGAACTATAATCTAATGTTTACATGTTGATCTAGAAGTGCTTCTGTGGAAACTTCTGAAATAGTTTTGAGGAAGGCTCTAAAACATAGAAGTTAAAGATAATGGAAGAAAAACAACTTCCATAATGGGGAAATGAAGTTAAATCAAGAGCTAGAAAATAAAATATATTTCTTTTCTTTCAAAACTCAAATTTGAAAGGAAGTGAAAAGAAATGAAATATATATATATACTAAAGGGATTATATATTATAAAATTCTGTTATTGTTGAAATGTTTAAGGTGTGAGTTTTCCATAAAAATTCAAAGGTGTTAGATTTGAATCACTACAAGTTAGAGAGAGGGGATACCAATCTTGGGTAAAAATAATAAAGAATTAATTATACTTCAAATAAAGACAATACTCAAATTCTATATAAAAATGTTATAAAATTATACCTAATAAAACTTATCCATATAAAATCCCAAAATATTATTCTTGATTATCATAATTAATTGAATCATTTGGTAGAGATTTAGAAATTCAAAAATTCCATAGCTACCTCTATATAATCTTAGAAAGAGAAAAACATTGCTTTGAATTCATAATTGCATGTTGAGAGAAATAATTTTAGTGAGATGGGTATAAATGAGTTTGTAGGGATAGAAATTTTAGAAATTAATAGAATGTGATTCATGGAAAAAAATGGATTAAGAATATTTAATAGGTATGATGAATTTCAGTGACCTGAATGTGAAAAAGGGAGACTACATTGGCTAGTGTTTTCATTTTTTTGTGTAATACTTTTAATTTTTACTTATTAGGGACTATGAGGTTTAAGTGTGATGAAATTGGGATTGGAAATCAATTATTCAATTTATTTTATTCCTTCACATTTACTAAATAATTGAGTTTTATGATATTTTATATTTCAATTTTCATTTCAATTTTTTTTTGAATATTTCTTAAAATGGAAAAAATCATGAATTTAATTATTTTATATTATTTTTTGAATAAATTGATGGATACCCATTAATTTTCCTTGGTGTTTTTATTTTTAAGGGAAAGTAAATTCTTAAAGTAGTTAGAGGTTGTAGTAATGAATAGTAATTTAGTTTTAACTATGAAAGAGAAATTTGGAAAAAAAATTCTGAGACCAAGATGTGTTGAAGTGTGGTTGAACTGAAATAAGCCGGTTGGTAAATACAAAGTTTTATTGTGGTTTTTTATTTTATTTTCAACATAAAAAATAGTAATTTAAAAAAAGACACTTACAAATGATGTTTTTTGAGTTGACCTTAATGTCTTGAAAATATCCCTTGATGTTTGATGAAGCACATTTGGAAAAAACATTATTAGGTTTCCTTATGAAGTCGGGTCTATCCAATTAAGTATCCAGATAGATAAGAATTGTTATAATAGATGGAGATAAAAAGATAGATAAAATTATTTGAATGGACAAAGATGATAATTTTTAGGGTTTGACCAAATGATTAGATAATTGTATCCATAGTTACACAAGCCAAGGATGACCGGACAATGTAAATTATGTCATGTTTTAATATTATTCAAAGTATTAAACATTGTGTTTTCTAAAAGTTATCAATATTCAAGATGATGTAATTATAAACATAAAAATTTGTATAAAATAGATACTTGTAAAAAGTCTATTGGATGATCATTATAAGTCCATAAAAAAGAGAAAATTAGTCATAGGAAAACTGATCAAAGACAACAGATTGATGATTTTGAGAAAATAAATTGGAAAAATACTTATGAATTATTGAATAGAGGTTTTTAACGGACAGAAAGAGCTTTTCAAAATATCAAAAAAAAAATTTACAATTCATTATAATGCCCCGAACCCAGTTACCCAGATTCGGTGCATTATTACATAACATTAGCATGATCCCAAAAGATCAAGTCTCAAAAGACCGGTTAGTTTAGTAGCCTTGGAATAACTAGATACATTCATAAAGATTACATTACATCATAAAATGAAAACTACAACAACATCTTGTCTCCACACTCATATCTCCTTATATAATCCCTACATTTCATTCATAAATTCTTCTTCACATCCTAGAAAAAATAAAACATAGAAAGGGGTGAGCTCAAATGGCCAGTAAGGATAACAATATAGAGAAAACTTTCATAAATAGGCATAAACATTTAAGACAATATATAACAAAAACAAAAGCCTTTAAAACTTGAACTTCAGCATAATATGGAAAAGATAAAATGAAATAATGTCATTTACTTATTCACATGGATATTCTACTAGTCTAATAATCACATGCAATATCAATAACCACTTTCATAATGATGGAATGCATAATTCCAGACTATCATAACCATGTATCCAAGGCCTCGTGCAAAGACTAAAAATAAGATTTTTTTCAAGGCCTCGTTCCAAGACACTATTTTGTCTCATGAGACCTACTAATTCATCGAGGAGCTATATCGGGCTCTACCCAACACTTATAAAGTCCAATGCATTCCTCATATGAATAGGTGTAAACATAACATAAACATTCGTATTAAAACTAACATACAAAATGTCAATAATTTCTCCATAAACCATGAATGGTATAAAAAAATAACACATCCACGGTCAAACATATCACAAAAACTTCAATACAATATGGAAGTTTTGTACCATAATAAATAAACTTCAACTAAGCTTAAAATCCATCAAAGGATGTTGACATAGATGAAATCAAAACTATTTAAGAGAAATATCTCTTTTTTTTAAATCATTTAAAAGTCACATAATTATAAAATAAAACATTTACTTTGAAAATATCCTTATAATATTGTAAGGGAATCTTTGATGATTTTATAACGGTGGAAAATAACTGCACCCACTGTATAAGTTAAAAAAAGACATTCTTACCAAAATTTTGCCGAAAAGGTTAAAAAGGACCTTGTTTGGAAAACAGCGGAAAGATTCCTTTATAAACTTCTTATAAAAAGTCAAACAAGGGTATAAATGACTTTAACCCATATTCTGTAAAATAGTAAGAATGTTTTGAATTTTTTTTTTAAGAAACATGGATGTGGATGATACAGAGGTCCCAGTAGATAATTAGGTATAAACAACCTCGGATAATGAAGAGATTGTGAAATAAATCCTTACCTTGTACTTTTCCTTAGTCGATGGTATGTTAACCTCATTTATAATATTTAAAACATTGTTATTAAATTATACAAGAACCATATACATAATTATGATATCATATATGATCTTCTAATAATGCTTTGTTAAAAATATTTTAGTATTATCGTTGTTTCAGGAGTTAACTTACTCGTTTTCTTTTATATGTTTTGTTACATAAGTCATTTTTGTTAGGGATAGGTTGTATATTATTCATATACAGAATGATATAAAGTCCTTAAACATTATTTTTAATCATCCAATGAGAATTATACTTGAATTGATACGATGGGGAATGAATCTCATCGCGTTCGTGGAGACGGTAGTCCGTACGTACGCAAGAGAAAAAATATCACTCTTTTGATATTAAAATAATATATAATTGGACAGTATATCATATATACAGAATAATTACCATTTTATATTTATTATTTACATTAATTACACATAATTATTATACCCATCCAAATAATAATGTTTTGAATAACAATTACCCCACGACGTGGAGACGGAAAGCCGTATGTACGCATGTATGGTGACATGTCATTAAAAGGATGGATATAATACTGAATACAGTTATACCATATTTATAATAACATCACAGTATATAGGAGATACTGGTGTTATTATTTTATAAATTAAATAATAAAGAAAGAATAAGTTGAAGAAGAAAGGAACTTGAAAGATGGTGGTGAAAACATTACCTCTTCATCGGGTTCTTCCTTTTGATTTGATCAAAAGGGCTCCTTAGGTTGGATTTCTGACTAAAGGAAGGCCTCTAAGATAAAGGGAGGATATTTTAGAGGGTATTTGGACAGAGTTTGGCCGAGCCAAAAGGCTTTTAAGGTGTAAATGATAGAGAAGGGGGAGTGCCCTTTTATAATGGGGGGTGAGGGGCACCTTTGGAAGAGCTAGAAATATTATTTTATAATAAATTAACATTCGGTTTCTAACGGCTCCAAAGTGGATTATTTAAATTTTAAGGTGGGGATAGGTCTAAAACCATTCAACCAATGGATTTTATATAGGTTTGGGTCATTATGTTAACCTTATCTTTTAGTTTTAACTCTTAGTTAATTAGTTTGACACTTACCATGTCACTTTGTATTTTTATATTATATAGTTAATAAAATTACTATATACATCCAAGAGACCCCCAAGTGGTCCATTAATGATACACCTATCATTATATAAGTCCCCTGGCCGAACCTTATATTTCTATGAATTTAATATCAATTAATAACATAATATTTGATTTAAAAACTCTTTTATGTCAATTTTGACACTATTTGGTATTAGATTTTTGTGAAAATCATAACAACATGATTACTTAGAAAAAAACATATTTAAATCAATAATAACATGTAATATTAACCTAGAAAATTAGTTTAATTCATAAAAAGTCTCAAATTACATTTATTTGTATATTTATAATATCAATTATTTTCATATTTCATTAATTAGGTAATTACTGCATCACCATTGTGTAATAAATAAATTAAATTATTTAATGTCTAAAAATTATAAATAAAATATAATTATGTAGTAATTTTTTTTTATATTTCTAATTAATATTTATAATCGAATTTATCTTATGTATAACCCTATATTAAAAATGTTTTAGTAATTAAACTTTGATTTTAGCTCTTTTAACTCTTCTTTGAATTAAATAATAATAAATGTCCTAATCTAATCCAAGTGGATCTAAATGATAATATTTTATTCCTAAGGTTATTCTTGGTTGAGATAAACTTATCCAATAGAATTAGGACATGTTTTAAGGTAATATTAATATAATTTTTACCCTTAATTACCATATTTACTTTTAACCGTGGTAAATAAAAGTAAAAAGTTACTATTCACAAAAAAAATATTTTTATCTTATTGAACCAAATTTTACTCCTTGACATTAAACATGGGTCTCTGATTTTTTAAATTCTACTCACAGAAGTGGTAAAATTAAGTTTAATGTGAATTTTCAAATTCTCCTAGGAGATGGGTAAAAGACGGTGAAAAGTTCAATAAAATTTTTATATGTCTAAAATTATTATAAACTGAATCCAATAAGTTAAATTGAACTTATATAGGTATTACGTATCTATTTTGACCTAAAATAAATTTAAATATAATAAATAATTATTTAAATAAAATGTCGGTTTTAACCAATAACTCGGTGTTTTTCACTATTCATCAAAAATTGATTGTTTTCAGAAAAATACCAAAAATTCACTGTAGGCTAATTTCGATATTTCGAATCCAAAAATGAAATCCATTTTTAAAGATAAAATTTATAAAATTTCAAAAAGTTGGTATTACTATTCGTAACGGCTAGTTTGATTGGTTGTGGTTTGTGTTAGAACTCGAAGTTGTGTACAACAAACGCTACTGTATTATTTAAAGAGAAGCGTACCATGGAAGATTTTAGTGTTACATTCTCCCCTCCTTAAAATAATTTCATCCTTGAAATTTCTAGAATACTACCACATGAAAGGACTTGGGTCGTTCTTCATCATGAGTTCCTCGGGTTCCCACATTGCCTCTTCCATCTTATGGTTTCTCCATAGAACTTTTTCCAGACGAGTCGTCCGGTTTCCCAGCACTTGTTCTCTCATATCAAGAATCCTGATGGGATCTTCGCAATAAGACAGATTGGGTTCCAATTCTAATTCCTCATAGGTGAGTACATATGTTGGGTCAGGTATGTATTTCCTCAACAGTGATACGTGGAACACATCGTGAACTTTGAAGAGACTTGGCGGCATTGTCAAATGGTAAGCTACAACCCCAATTCATTCTAGAATTTCGAATGGTCCGATGTACCTGGGACTCAATTTACCTTTCTTACCGAAACGTATAACTCCATTCCATGGACATACCTTCAAGAAAACATGATCTCCTACCTGAAATTCCAAATCCTTCCTTCGGTTATCGGCATAGCTCTTCTGCCTACTTTGAGCTGCTTTGATGTGGTTTTGGATTACCTTTACCTTTTCCATCATTTCCTCCACTAGTTCTGGGCCTACAAGTTTTCTTTCACCAATGTTATCCCAACAGGTTGGTGTGTGACATCTCTTTCTGTATAACGCTTCATATGGTGCCATTTAAATACTTGAATGGAAGCTATTGTTATAGGAAAATTCTACCATAGGTAAATATTGATCCCACATACCCTAAAAGTCAAGTGAGCAGGATCTCAACATGTCTTCTAAGGTTTGAATACTCCATTCTGATTTTCCATCTATTTGAGGGTGGTAGGCAGTGCTCAAATGAAGTTTAGTATCCAAGGCCTTCTGATGAGTTTTCCAGAATCATGAAGTAAAACGAGGATCACGATCAGAAACAATTGATAGGGGTACTCCATGAAGCCTCACAACTTCATTAATATATAGTCTTTATGGACATTCCAGTGGTAGATCTTCTCTTATAGCAAGAAAATGTGCTAACTTGGTAAGATGATCAACAATAACCCATATTGCATCATTCCTTCTATGAGTCTTTTGTAGTCCCATGAAAAATTCCATCATGATATTATCCCATTTCCACTCAGGTATGGTAAGAGGTTTCATGACTCCTCCAGGCTGTTGTCTTCCAGCTTTCACTTGTTGACAAACCATACATCTTGACACAAAATCAGCAATCTCCCTCTTCATGTTATCCCACCAAAAATGTTCCTTCAAATATCTATAAATTTTGGTGCTCCCATGGTGTATAGAGAAATTGGAACTATGAGCATCGTCCAACAATTCCCTTTTTAGATCAGGTATATCGAGAACACAAAGTCTCTTCCCGAATTTCAAAATTCCATCTTTATACACAAAGTCATTCAATCTCCCGCCATTCATTGCTTTAATATTCTTTTTGAATTCTTTATCATTGGTCTGAGAACTCTTAATCCATTCTAGTAAATATGGTTTGGAAATCATTTGAAAAAGCATTGATGTTTCACCTTTCATGGTGATTACCATATCCAACTTTACTAGATCCATGAAAATAGTATCCCTTTCAATTATCATCATGTTCAAAACTCCATGTTCTTTTCTGCTCAAAGCATCTACCACCTTATTTGCCTTCCCCGGGTGGTAGTGTATCATGAAATCATAATCCTTGAGTAATTCAAGCCATCTCCTTTGCCTCATGTTGAGTTCTTTTTGTGAGAAAATATACTTCAAACTCTTGTGATCCGTATAAATCTCAAATTTTTCACCAAAGAGGTAGTGTCTCCATATCTTCAGAGAAAATATCACAGAAGCTAACTAAAGATCATGAGTAGGATAGTTTTTCTCATGAATTTTCAACTATCGTGATGCATAGGAAATAACCCTATCATTCTTCATAAGGACACAACCAATTCCTTTATTTGATGCATCACTATAAATAACGAACCCATCATTACCTGATGGTAGTGTCAATATAGGATCATTCACTAATATTATCTTTAGTTATTCAAAACAATCTTCAAACTCTTTTGTCCAAACAAATTTAATCCCTTTACGTGTGAGCACTGTTAATGGATTAGCCAACCGAGAAAAATTCTGGATGAAACGTCAATAATAACCTGGTAAACCAATAAAACTGTGTACCTCAATTATACTCATCGGTGCAGGACATTCTTGGATTGCCTTGGTCATAGAAGGATCATCATAGATCCCATATTTAGAGACAATATGGCCAAAAAAAGAAATCTCCTGAAGCCATAATTCACACTTTCTAAAATTCACATATAATTCATGTCTTCTTAGAGTCTTCAGGATAATGCACAAGTGATTTTCATAATCTTCGTAGATTTTGGAGTATACCAAAATATCATCAATAAATACCACCAAAAAATCATCGAGATATTCCTTGAAAACTAAATTCATTAGATCCACGAATATAGAGGGTTCATTAGTCATCCCAAAAGGCATTACTGTAAACTCGTAATGCTCATACCTTGTTCGAAATGCTGTCTTCAGAATTTCTTCCTTCTTCACACACAAATGATGGTATCCAGATCAAAGTTCAATCTTTGAAAATTATTGAGATCCATGTCGTTGGTCAAATAAATCACCAATGAAATGTAGGGGATACTTGTTCTTTATTGTTATAGCATTGATTTCCCTGTAGTCGATACATAACCTCATGGATCCATCTTTCTTCTTAACAAAAAGGACAGGGGCTCCCCATGGAGAAACACTAGGTAGAATAAATCCCTTATTACTCAATTCCTCTAGTTGTTTCTTTAGTTCAACTAATTCCACAGTGGCCATTCTATAAGGGGTCTTCGATATAGGCCTTGATCCAGGAATTAAATCAATGGAAAACTCAATTTCTCGTTCTGGAGGATGTCCAGGTAAATCTTCTCGAATCACATAAACATATTCTCTCACAATAGGTACATATTTTATTTGAACAAGACTTTCCTCACCCATATTCATTTCATTATCTTCCTCCCCAATAATTGAATTTAGTTGAGCTACTGGGGATGGATCTAGATAAGAATCAGGTGGTGGCGATTCTACTCTAAAGATAAGGTGTTCTTTATCATCATCATCAAAAATTGTAACCTCCTTCTTCTTATAATAAATCTTCACATCGTGGTCCGAAATCCAATCCATACCGAGGATTATATCAAATTCAATCATAGGTATTAAAATGAGATCCGTAGATAAAGAACATTTATGTGCTCTAATGGGGACTTATTCACAAAACTTTGTTGCAATGATAATTCCCTTATGAGTTTTAACTGACAACTCCCTTGTTAAATCAAATTGAAAATATCTAATTTTCTTAGCAAACTGGGAAGACATGAAACAATGTGATGATCCATAATCAAAAAATTCATTTTCTAAACTTGAGGAAACCATTAAATTACCTGCCACTACATCTTTCGGAGCTTCTACTTCAGAAGTAGTGATAACATAAGCTAGTCCTTGATCCCTTGGCCTTTTATACGGTAAGTTCCCCTGACGCTTTGGAGATTCATTTGCATAATGTCCCATCTCCATGCAGTTGTATCATTGAACATCGGTATCCTCTTTCTTCCCCTTGCAATCACGAGCTTGGTGGCCTTTTTCACCACACTTGTAACAGACTCACATTCCCTTAAAGAAAGTACCAGGGTGTTTCTTCCCACATTTACTGCAGGATGGATATTCAAATTTTCACTTCATCCCCTTATTTCTATTCATAAATTGATCAATAGATCTCTTATTCTCTTTCTTTTCTTTAAATTCATAAGACTTAGAGAATTCCTTTTCTTGTCTTGATAGCACATGAGATAATGTCTTCGTATGACGAGAAGGATTGTAAGAATAATTCTCGACAGATAAATGGTTTTAACCCATCAAATAAACGATCAATCTTACTTCTTGGGTTACATATATAATCTATAGCATACGTTTCTAGCCTTGTAAAGTTAGCCTCGTACTTTTCGACATTCTCATCCTCCTTTTGTCTCAGACTCAGAAATTTCCTTTCCATATCTGCTCGATGGTCACGAGGAAAGTATTTTTCTAAAAATAGATCTTTGAACTCCCTCCATTCCATAATTGATACTTCATCATATTCCTTCATGTTTTCAATCAATGACCACCATTGATCAACATCTTCAGTGAGGCGGTAAATTGTCACGATAACATTTTCCCTTTCACTACTCCCCAAAGCCTGAAATAGTTTCTCTAGGGAACTTATCCATTGCTTAGCTACCAATGGATTTGTACTCACATTTAATGTTTATGGTTTTTTCCTCATTAAGCGATCTAAAATTGATCCTCCACACTGTGGATCGGGGTGATCCATACGGGTCAGGTTGTTATTCATAACCTGAGTAAGTTGTCTCAGTATGGTGATTAGCTGATCAGCACCAGTTGCATCACCAGCTCCACTTTAATTATCTTGAGCAGGAAGAAAATCTCTACATGGAGTGTGTGCATTGATATGGTTTCCATTCCTTTTACTAGGCTCCATTTCTAAACAATGGCATAAACTAGATCAGTTTATGAATCAAAATACATAAATCCATACTTGTAAAACACTTAACAAAAATTGAACTATTTATGGATATAATCTATAATCATATAAAAAATGTTTTTTTTGAGGATTTATATACTCATAAACCCTTCATAATGGTTTGTAAATAAATTGAGAATTATCCTAAGCATATCCCCCTGGAGTGTCATAACCAAGAGTGCAGCAAGGCCCGTTGTCGTGCATCAGTTCCCGTTCGAGTCCAGCTCAAAGCGGTGTTTTCGGGTTATACCCCTAGGTACATCTCTGCTAGAGCCTCCTCTACCTGCTCGTATCTAGACAGGTATGTATTTCTCATAAAACTCACAAAATATCCACAATACCAAAATTCAAAGAAGTTGTCTATACAAATCCTCAAAGTCTATCTTAGGGCTATGTGCTCTAATCAGAGTTTATCTAAATCTAGTTTCCAAGGTTTGTACTAAACTTCCTCTGATACCAACTGTAACGCCCTGAAATCAGTTACCCAGAGTCGGTGCATCATTACATAACATTGTCATGATCCCCAAAGATCATGTCTCTAAAGACCTATTAGTTTAGTAGCCTTGGAATAACTACATACATTCATAAAGATTACATTACATCATAAAATGAAAACTACAACAACATCTTGTCTCAACACTCATATCTCCTTATACTATCCCTGAAGGTCATTCATAAAATACTTCATCACATATTAGGAAAAATAAAACATAGAAAGGGGTGAGATCAAATTCCCAATAAGGATAACAATATAGAGAAAACTTACATAAGTAGGCATAAACATTTAAGGCAATGTATAACTAAAACAAAAGCCTTTAAAACTTGAACTTTAGCATAATATGGCAAAGATAAAACGAAATAATATCATTTACTTATTCACATGTATATTCTACTAGTCAAATAATCACATGCAATATCAATAACCACTTTTATAATGATGGAATGCATACTGCCAGACTATCATAACCACGTAGCCAAGGCCTCGTGCCAAGACTAAAAAAAAATATTTTTTCAAGGCCTTGGGCCAAGACACTAGTTTGTCTCATGAGACCTAATGATGCATCGAGAAGCTATAGCAGGCTCCACCCATCACTTATTAAGTCCAATTCATTCCTCATATGAACAGGTTTAAACAAAACATAAACATTCGTATTAAAACTAACATACAAAATTTCAATACTTTCTCCATAAACCATGAATGGTATAAAAAAAATAACACATCCACAATCAAACATATCAAAAACCCATCAATACAATATGAAAGTTTTGTACCATAATAAATAAACTTCAAATAATCTTAAAATCCATCAATGGATGTTGTCATAGATGAAATCAAAACTATTTAAGAGAAATATCTCTTTTTTTGAAATCATTTAAAAGTCATATAATTATAAAATAAAACATTTACTTTGAAAATATCCTTATAAACTTGTAAAGGAATCTTGGAATATTTTATTATGGTAGAAAATATCCACACCCGCCGTATAAGTTAAAAAAGACATTTTTTCCTAAATTTTGTCGAAAAGGTTAAAAAGGACCTTGTTTGGAAAACGACCGAAAGATTCCTTTATAAATTTCTTACAAAAATTCAAACAAGGGTATAAATGACTTTAACCCATATTATGTAAAATATTAAGAATGTTTTTAAAAACATTTTTAAGAAACATAGATGTGGATGATAAAGAGGTCCCAGTAGATAATTACGTATAAATAACCTCGGATAATGAAGAGATTGTGAAATAAACCTTTACCTTGTAATTTTCTTTAGTTGACGGTATGTTAACCTCCTGTATAATAGTTAAAACATTATTATTAAATTATAAGATAACCATATACATAATTATGATATCATATATGATCTTGTAATAATTCTTTGTTAATAATATTTTAGTATTATCATCGTTTCGGTGGTGGTGTGGTGGTGAAGGTGTGTTGCCAAAACAAAGTCGTTCTATGGGAGGTTTAGGGTTAAAATCCTGGGAGTCCCCTTTCGGGTTGAGCCTCTCCCTTGGGATCCACTCACCTTGTCGGGTCTCCCGGATTCTTCTGGGCAGGAAAAATGAGGCGTGGCCCAATTGCTGATGGATCGTTGTGACGGACCATCGCTTACGGGTCGTTACCCTCGGGATGCTCTGCCATCTCGGCTAGCAATGGCTCCTTCCCTGGCTAGGGAGCTGCCTCCAGGTGCTACCCCTTCGTGGGGGATGGGGGTTTCTCTGTGTGGAGGGTTTTAAAAGGCCACACTGGTGAATTCCCTTTTTCAAACAAAAGTATTATTGTCGTTTCGAGTGTTAACTTACTCGTTTTCTTTTATATTTTTTGTTACATAAGTCGTGTTTGTTATGGATAGGTTGTATATTATTCATATCCATAATGATATCAAGTCCTTAAACATTATTTTTAATCATCAAATGAGAATTATAATTGAATGGATACGAAGGGGAATGAATCTCATCACGTTCGTGGAGATGGCAGTCCGTACGTACGGACTAGCGACAATATCACTCTTTTGATATTAAAATAATATATAATTGGATATTATATCATATATACAGAATCATTATCATGTTATATTTATTATTTACATGAATTACACATCATTACTATACCCATCCAAATAATAATGTTTTGAATAACAGTTACACCACGATGTGGAGACGGTAAGCCGTTTGTAAGCACGTATGGTGACATGTCATTCAAAGGATGGATAGAATATTGAATATGGTTGTACCATATTTATAATAACATCAAAGTATATAAGAGATACTGAAGTTATTATTTTATAATTGAAATAATAAAGAAAGAAGAAGTTGAAGAAGAAAGGAACTTGAAAGAGGGTGGTGAAAATATTACCTCTTCTTTGGGTTCTTCCTTTTGATTTGATCAAAAGGGATGGTTAGGTTGTATTTTTGACTAAAAAAAGGACTCTAGGATAAAGGGAGGATATTTGAGAGGGTATTTGGGAAGATTTTGGATGATCAAAAAGGCTTTGAAGGTGTAAATTAGAGAGAAGGGGGAGTGCCCTTTTATAAGGGAGTGAGGGGCACCTTTGGAAGAGCTAGAAATATTATTTTATAATAAATTCATATTTGTTTTATAACGGAACCAAAGTGGATTATTTAAAATTTAAGGTGTGTATAGGTTGAAACCATTCAACCAATAGATTTTATAAAGGTTTGGGTTATTATATTAACCTTATCTTTTAGTTTTAACTCTTAGTTAATTAGTTTGACACTTACCATGTCACTTTGTATTTTTATATTATATAGTTAATAAAATTACTATATACATCCAAGAGACCCCAAAGTGTTCCATTAATGATACACCTATAATTATATAAGTCTCTTGGCTGAACCTTATATTTTTAGGAATTTAATATCAATTAATAATATAATATTTGTTTTAAAAACTGTTTTATGTCAATTTTGACACTATTTGGTATTTGATTTTTGTGAAAATCATAACAGGATGATTACTTCTAACAAACATAATTAAATAAATAATAACATGACATATTAACCTATAAAATTATTTTAATTCATAAAAAGTCTCAAATTACATTTATTTTGATATTTATAATATCAATTATTTTAATATTTCATTAATTAGGTAATTACTGCATCACCATTGTGTCATAAATAAATTAAATTATTTAATGTCTAAAAATTATAAATAAACTATCATTATTTAGGAAATATTTTTAACTTTCTAATGAATATTTAAAATTGAATATATATTATGTATAACCCTATATTAAAAATGTTTTAGTAATTAAAACTTGATTTTAGCTCTTTTAACTCTTCTTTGAATTAAATAATAATAAATGTCCTAATCTAATCCAAGTGGACCTAAATGATAATTTTTTATTCCTAAGGTTGTTTTTGGTCGAGATACACTTGTCCAATAGAATTAGAACATGTGTTAAGGTAATATTAATATAATTTTTACCCACAATTACCCTATTTACTTTTAACCGTGGTAAATAAAAGTAAAAAGTTACTATTCACCAAAAATTATTTTTATCTTATTGAACCAATTTTTACTCCTTGATATTAACTGTGTCTCTCATATTTTCAAAATTCCACTCATATAAGTGGTAAAATTAAGTTTTATGTGAATTTTCAAATTCTCCAATGAGATGGGTAAAAGATGGTGAAAAATTCAATAAAATTTTTATATGTCTAAAATTATTATAAACTGACTCCAGTGAATTAAATTGAAATTATATAGGTATTACGTATCTATTTTGACCTAAAATAAATTTAAATAAATTAAATAATTATTTAAATAAAATGTTGGTTTTAACCAATAACTCAGAGTTTTTCACTAATCATCAAAAATTCAAAGTTTTCAGAAAAATACCAAAAATTCACCCTAGGCTAATTTCGATATTCTGAATCCAAAAATGAAGTCCATTTTTAATGATAAAATTTCAAAAATTTCAAAAATTCGGTATTAATATTCATAACGACTAGTTTGATTGGTTGTGGTGTGTGTCATAACTCGAAGTTGCATACGACACAGGCTACTGTATTATTCAAAGAGAAGTATATTGTGGAATATTGGGTTGTTACAATCATTATAAAAAGGATTTCAAAAAAATATTATTCTTAAAAAATCTATAAGGAAGTATGTTCTGGATTGAATCCACTAAATAGAGAAGTTTCGACAAAAATGTATCGGATGAAGGGTAGAGAATCTTTCTGAAGGATTTTGTATGGATATTAATTAGGAGGATGTTGAGTTTCAACTTCAACTCTTGTAAATCTAGACAAGATATGAGGAAGTTTTGAAGATTATTTTTGATTCTGACATTTATGGAAATTCTTTCTAAAGTTTGTTGACTCAAAAATAATTTGATGTTTAAAGGTAGACAATTGAAGACAGTTTTGTGTAGGAATTAAAACTTAGATCGAGAAAGTAAGATTTGAATTTCACACTTCTCCTTGAGTTTTCATAGAAATAATGCCTATATAAAGGTGTAGAAAGAGTGATGTGAAGACTATTATTGTTTTTTGCACATTGTTGAAGAAGTGAGGAGCCGACTGAGGATATTGAGAGGTCTCTTGATAAATAATTAGAAGCAATGACATCAAACAAATGGTATCAGATAAAGATTATAGAAATAGTGGTATTAGATAGTTTAATACTATATGGAAGTCATCATATGAACTTAAGATACTATACTAACTATACTAGACTTAGTATACTGAACTAAGTATATGATACATAGTATACTTGATAGGGGATTTTTTATGGAAATGTACCAGATAGAGAAATTATCAGATAGAGAAGTTGTTTATCACTTTTATTCAATAAAATTAAGTGAATGAATTAGAACTTACAAGAAGTAAAGTGTGAATAAATTTCATGAAACATAGTGAAAACATATTGAAGCATATTGGTGAAGTTTCATTTTTCTGTTACAGATTTTATTTTATCATATTATTTGTGTGATGAGTGCGTACACTAAAAAAGGCCTATATTTCCTTGAAAGTGATGTATATTCCCTTTATTATATTGATGAAATATTTTTATAGTGGATGTTTGGTATTGAATTATTTCCAAAACATGCTAAATAATGGCTAGTCTTATTGAGTAGTGAACCTTTTAAATTATTATATTCCTATGGATGTGTTTGTATGTTGTTTTTTAGGAGATTAAACTCTCTTTAACCAGATGAAAAAAAATAAAGAAATATAAAAATATTTTATCACTGATTCACTATAAAACCTCAATGTTTTAAAAGAATAAAATTAGGATTGATAGTATACACGACACGCAACACCAAACATAAATAAACTATGAAATATTATTATCTAAATATGACTGTCATAACCAAGCCATTTAATTAGAGAGTATGAATAGTATTAAAAAAATTATGAATTATATATAAAGAAAAAATCATTAAAAACATTGATTAATGTTTAGTAAATAAGTTCTAAATTTTCAGTAGAGTTATTTTATCCTTAATAAATACATTTTCTTTAAAAAAAATTAATAATTTTTTTTACTTAAATAAAATATATTTTATAAAAGTAAGATCATTTTTCAAATAATCATATATAATTTATGTTAGGGTTAAATTTTTATATTTTTATAAAGACATTGATTTCCAAGTCAATAGTGAAAAATAGTGATTTTTATTGAAAACAATATTTTTGATTCACTCATTTACAAAGTTAAACTTTGTTTTGAAATTATCAAAAAATAAAATTAGTTATTTTTTAATATGAACAATATAATTATGTTTATTATAATAAGTTTTACAATTCCATTTGGTATAAAATATTTGTATACATAAAAAATCATTTTTCTAGAAAACTCTTTTTCGCTGTGTTTTATTTGATTATTTGAAAAGTAATCTCTAAAACTTATAAAAATTGAATTTTATAAAATTTATTTCATATTTTTAATAAGTTTTTTCAAATTTAGTAAATAGGCCCCTTTTATTTTTGTTCAATATAAATAGTAACCTCAGTAAAATTTATCACCCCAACAAAGGGTAAATCTGGGTAATTTATGTTAAAAAAAGTGATAGGGTCATAATTTTTCATTATTATTCTTATTGGATGAATGTATTCTGAGCTTTATCAATTTATTATTGAATTTTATCTATTGAATGGATACCATTCCATTAAAATGGCCAATATAATATTTAAATCAATGAAAGTTACAAAATTCCACTCTTTAATAATTAATATTTCATACGTGTCCACATAAGGAAAAAAATTTTGAATGAATAAAAATGGATATTTTGATCATATTAAACTTATTTTAAATTTTTGGAATTTATTTATAATTTTAAGGTATCAAATTAATTACCCTAAATGCTTACAGGGCACTGAAACAGTATTTATTCAATTAATGGAAAAATAAAACAAATGACTTTAGAAATGTAAAATTGATATAATTTGAATTATTTAATTTTTCACATGACTTTTATATATCTTCATGACATGTTATAGAGGTTTTAAATGATTTTATTCAAATTCCTCCTTTATCTTGATGTATTTAAACTCAAATTTGATGAATTGTTAAAAATAAAATTAATGATATTTTATAATAAATAAAATTTTCTTAAATGATTTAAAATTAACAAAGAAAAATATATTAATAAAAATTAATTTAATAGGGTTTTAGAAATCATAAAATTTCAATTTATGGGTTGTTTTATATTTTATAGCAACATTATTAACCCATTGAAAAGTGTTAACGGGGGTTTAAAACTAAATGATAAGGGTGAAAACATACCCAAAACATGTAAAAATTTTATTATATAAAATTATGTATACTTATAATTATCTTGTATTATAATTGTATTAATTTTAGTACATTTTTACATGATATTAAATTTATATTAATCTAATAATTCAAGAAATTTCAAGAATGCCCCTCCCTTCACTTATAAAGAACACACATTCTCTCAAATATTTACACCACTTTGACAAAAATAGTTTAAAAAAACCCACCTATTACTATTTTAAACATCCTTATCCAAGTTATAGATATTTATTTAATTCCAACATATCTACTCTAAGTCCCTTAAGAAGAAATATAAAGTAACTCAACTAAAGAAGAGGCAGCCGTCTTTACTTAGTCTGTCAGGTTTATTTATTCTTATACTTACTCTTAAAGTGTTGTGCCCATACAAAGATTATACAAAGAAGAGGCAGTCGTCTTTACTTAGCATCTCCATGTAGTGGTGTAATTCATTTTTTATCACCATTTAAAAATTGATGGTTATAATGATGGAACTAATATATATATATATATATAATTAAATAAATATTCTTATGGAATTAAAATATAATATATAATTTCTTACCATTTAATCCATTGAAAAATAATAACACTGCTTGTGCGTACGTGTGGAATACCGCATCCACGAACCAATTTGATTCATTTTTAATCTACACTTTGAATCGATGGTAATAAGGATATAAATAAAGAATATATATTACATATAGGTTATAATTATTATTATTATTAAAGTGTTAATTATTATTTATATTTCTTTCATTCTATCCTTCAAAGAGTGAAAACATCATTCAAGCGTAAGTATGGATTATTGTCTCTATTAATGGTGTCATTTATTTTTCTATCTCTCTATTTTATGGATTAATATAAATAAATATATAAATAATATATATTATATTTATATAATGTTTAAAATTATATAAATTATGGAACCATGATAAAATTAAAATGACTAAAACTACCAAACAAAACATACATAAAAACAGTTATTACTCAGAACAATGATTTTAACAAAGATTGAATAAACGGATAATAAAAGATTTTAATTAAATAAAATATAGTATGATATATATAAAATTATTGTTTTTTAAAAGATTTATAATTAATATATATTAATTATATAGTAGGTTCAGATGCGTTTTAAAGAAACCATACCTGAGGTATTGGTTTATTTCACAATCTCATCGTTATTCGATATTGTTTATATCTAAGTCTCCCTTGGGGGAATTATTTTATATATCTATCTTAAACCTAATGTATTTTATTCTATACTATTTATTCATGAATTTTTCAAGTAATAGTACCATTTTCATCTCTTTTTTTCTTAAAATAATTGAGAATTTTTTTTAAAGAAAATATTACATTATTTCACCCTTCGGTCGAATATCCATTCTCTTCGATGTCCATGTTTTCTAAAAAAATCAAGAATATTTTGACTATTATAAAATATTTATTTAAATTAATTTTTACCAATTTTTTAGTTTTTATAAAATGTTTAAAAATTAATATTTCTTTCATTTTCCAAATGAGGTACTTTTTGACATGTTTTAAAAAGTATGAATGATTTTTTTAAACTTATTTTACATGAATGGAATTTCCCACCATTATTATTGATAATTAATTTAAAGATTACTTTACAAGTTTAAAAAAATTCAAGTAAATTGTTTCCCTTAATATTTTGTAATTTTTTAGATTTTAAATATGTGTTTTCTAATTGATAAAGTGTATTTTTCACATTAACATTTCGAGTGAACTTTTAAAACTATTTTCATCTATGTAAAAACATTTGTTGAATCTTATGATTTAATAAGGTTATAGTCTTATAATACCATACACTACATTTATTTGGATGTTTTACAATCATTTTTACTGGTGACATATTATTTTGATATCATTCACTATATCACTCTCAATGGTCTATGATATGTTTATTAATTGAGGAAAGTATTAACATTTCATATGCCATTTTTCCAATATGAACATCTACGTTTATTATGTTTCAACCATTTTATATGAGGAATTCATTGTACATAGTAAATGATCGGTGGTTTCCTCTATAGTTCCTTATGTATTGGAAAATATCATGATACAAACTAGATTATGTTTTGGCTGAGGCCTTACACATTTATATAGATGTATTGGCACAAGGAATTAAGGGTATTTTCATTTGTCCTGGAGAAAGGCCAGTATATTAAGTTTTAGATGTTCAACATTATAAATTCCATAATTATAAAATTAGTTATTTATTTCAATGTTATTATTTTATTTTTTATTATATATTTGGATAATTTTCTAACTCATAAGATTATTTATATGACATTATTTGTTCACTATTCATTCCATTCATATTATTTATGACTTATTTAGATTTCATTTTTTGCATACCCATATTGAGCATCTTAGCTCACCTATTTATTAGGTTTAAATTATTCATGAAACCAAAAAGTGTTTTATGATTGATATGTGGGGTTTTCTGAAAGGAATTAAGGTGTACTCAAATAAAACAATGTTTTTAATTTTAAAATTTTAAAATGTTATATAAAATTAAAATATGTATCTAGTTTTATAAGACTACTAAGCTATCAATTATTTAGGATGTTATGACTTTTATATAGTTACAATGTAATAATTTAACCATTAGATTTGGTCTACTAGGGTTAGGGTCATTATTGTTGGTATCATATAAAGTTTAGTAGAAACCTTGGGAAATAATTTAATTAAAAAATAGATTAGGGAGCATAAACCTATAAAATAATTTTCGAGTATTCCACAATAAAACAAGTTAATTATTTTTAATTTATTTATATATAAATTTTTAATTTATGTTATGTATTTTATTAATTAATAAATTTTATAGTATCGTTCACAATGTTATGATCTAATATAATGTATTCCATTTTTTAGAAATGCTTCATGGTTGATGGAATGGAAACTGTACCAATGTACGTAATACATGTACGGATTTACCTCCTAGTAAAGATAATGAAACTTGATATAGAGATGTATTAGGAGATGGAAAAAAATTACAATTATTTGGGGTAACTGATATAGGTTATTATCAATAACATTTCTCTAATAGATTTGCCTATGGATCTGGAACATGGTGTAACAATGTTAGATTGGTTCATGAATTAGAAACCTCCATAATTCAATGGGACTAAAAATCCATTTTTACTTGAGTAGTGGATAAGTTACCTCAAGAAGATATTTCTTGATTTAGGAAGTAGTAAAATTTAGAATGTTCTCATAGAATTTTATCATCTCTCAGGGGATGAGGATCAATAATGGTCATTGATTCAAGACACTAAAGATGATGAGGGAATTTCAAGAATGGAATTGACGTATTTTAAGTAACTTTACTACAAAAAATATTTTCCTTGTAAATAAATAGTGGATATAGAGAGACAATTATAGATCATGTGACAAAAGGAAGAGGAAATGCTACTAATTATGAATCCAACTTAACAAGGTTAACAAGGAATGTTTCGGACTATGTATGTAATCTAAAGAGTAATATTAACCATCTCTTTTATGAGTTAAGTCCAATCCATCTAAGGGTGATAGTCTCTCAAACATTATCATCATATGAGGATATAGTATCATGTTCTATAAATATATAGAAATAATTCTTCAAGTCTTATAGCGTGGAAAGTAAATCAAGATAAAAAGAGGTTGAAATAGAAAAAATATATATATAAGGGGGAGAATCAAAAGAAGGATTTTCCCATGGGTGATAATTATGGAAAGAAATAACCTGGAAATTTCCAAAAATGAATGGGATTTTACTTCAGATATTGATAGAAAGGCCATCAGGGATTTTAATGAAAAAGTAAGAAAAAAACATCTAATGTTCAGTGTTTTTACTATAAGGATATAGGAAACTATGTAAAAAATTACCCAACGTTTTATGGGAATATACCTTGGAAGAATCTAATGAATCAAGGTCAATATTATGTTATTATTATTGCCGAAGTGGAATGACTAAAGTTATTATGTATGTGGATTCAACAATTATATTGTATATGTATTATAATATTTATATTTTGGTTCTAAGATTTGGGAAACATATAACGATAGTGTTGCACAACTTTTTCTATAAGAATTTGAAAGAATATGTTGAATGGAACTAACAACCAGGAAAATTGATTTAGTGGTAAGATGATATTTCTTTATAATACATGATTATGGGAAACATAACCCTTAATAAGTTCATGATGTTGAGTTAATAATGTTTAGCAGGGGGAATATTGGCATTGGAGAAGTAAATGTTATAGTATTTGTGACCTTGAAAATGGGTGGTGACTTGATAATAAAGTAATTTATGATGGAGTTTATAATATTTATGGATTTTTGAAATATAATTAATAATATGATATATTATGAGTTAATTTATGAAATCATGTATGTCTTCATTGAGGATTTATGGAAATTACAATGTTTTCGAAGAATATGTGATCATGTTATTTGCATGTTTGGTATGTGACAATTAATAACTACTTTATAGATTAATTTTAAGTTTATTTTGATTTTGGTTAGACATATTTTGTAATGGTATTAAGTTTAACCATTTATGGAATGGATTAAGTTGAACTTTGGGTTTTGCTATTGAGGTTTTAAAGATTATTGAAATATTGGATAACTTATGCGAACAATTTTTGTTTTGGAAAATATCTTGAGACTAGAATAATGGCTTGTTATTCTTGTATAGATCTTATGATTCCTTTAAATTTAATTTTATACCTTCAAGTATAAAAAATCATCTTGAATATTCATTTCATAAAGTAAAATATGAAGTGAAAATTAGGTTAAACACAACCAAAAGATGTAATCGTGATCAAGTATATTTCCTTCTGTTATTACTTTTGTTGGTAAATGAATCTATTAACTCTAGAAAAATTATAATGGAACAAAAAATTTATCCTATTACTTTCAATTTTAATGAATTAATGTCCTTTTACACACCTCATCGATTTATGGTTTAATAGTTGTAAACATTCCCATGATCTTTAACTTTATTTTTATTAATGTTATCTATCACTATAATTCATTATATAGAAATTATTTATTTCTTATATGTCCATATTTTCACTTCCCACTAATTTTCTCCAATCAAGAACCCCATATATGTTTTATTTCAAATGACCTTCTTATTTATCTTTCCTCTTTTCAGAAGAAAGTTTTATTAACTGATTTTACGATGTGGGTTTTCTATAATAGAATTTTTAAATATCAAACCCTTGATTACTAAAAACAATTTTAAATTGAAAGGATAAAATTTATTAAATGGGGTATAATGTAACACCCTGATATTTTAAAAGATAAAAACTAGGTTTGATAGTGTATAAAAAATGTAACCCTGAACTTCGAAAAAACATGAAATATTAATATTTAAATATGACTATTATAACCTAGTCATTTAATTTTAGGGTATGAATACTATTAAAATAATTAGAAAATATATATAAATTACCTAATAAATACAAATTCAATGATTAATGTTCCAGAAATAAGTACTTATTTTTCAATAAAGTTGTTTTATGCTTCAGAAATACGTTTTCTTCAAAAAAAAATTTATATCATTTCAGAACATCAATAAATTTTATTTTATAAAAAAAATATAACTTTTTAAACCATAATATTAAAATTATATTAGGTTTAAATTTTTATATTATTTTGAAAAGATTGATTTTCCAGTTAATAGTGAAAAATGTCGATTTTTATTAAAAACTGTATTTTTGATTCAATAATTTAAAAATTCCCATTTTGTTTTAAAGTAATTTCAGAATAAAATTATTTCTCTTATATTATGAATAATATAATTAATTTAATTTTAATAAATTTCATTATTTAATTTTGTATAAATACATTTTTATACATAAAAATGCATTTTTGGAAAAATTGTCTTTCATAACACCTTCCATGCTCATTTTAAAATTAATTTTTATCACTAATAGAAATTAAATTTAATCAAATGGAATCCATATTTGTAATTATTAGCTTTAAATTTGGTCAATAATCCACTTTTATACTTGGTCAATATGAATAGTAACCCTGGAAAATTTTATCGCCTCAATATTGGGTAAATCTTGTTAATCTAGTTTAAACCTAAGTGATAAAGTCCTATTATTTCATCCTTAATATTTTTGGATGAAATTAAATATACTATTATCACCTCAGGATCTAATTTAATTTTTTTTAATGGACACTTATACATCAAAATGGCCAACATAAAATATAAATTAATTAAAGTTACAAAATGTCACTCTCTTGGTATTAAACATTTCTTATGTGTCCACATAGGTACAAAAACAAGTTGTGAATGAATATAAATGGTTATTTTGATAATAATAAACTTATTTTAATGATATTAATTTATTTATAATTTTTAGGTATTAAATAATTACTTTAATTTCTTACACAACACTGAAAAAGTATTTAGTTAATTAATAAAAAAATAAAATAAATGATATTAGAAATATTAAATGAAGTATAATTTAAATAATGTAATGTGTAACACAGATTTAATAAATCTATATGAAATTTAATGGATTTTTTAATGTATTATATTCGAATTCAACCTTTTTATAATATATTTAAAGTCAAATTAAATGAATAGTGTCAAAAATGATATTAATGATATTTAATAACAAATAATAATATATTAATTGATTTAAAAATAATAAAAATATTAAATTCTTCCAAATTAATGGAATATAGTTCTAAACCTAAAAAAGGGTCTATTTATGGGTGTTTTTTAATTTCATACTAACATTATTAACCCTTAAATGGTTGAAAACGTTAATATTGCAATAATTGTCAAAAAGGTTAATAGGGGTTAAAACTAAAAGGTAACTATGAAAAAATCAACAATGATTGTAAAAAAATTATTTTACTTAGATTATTTAGAGTTATAATCATACTATATTCTAATTATATCAATTTTTTCATTTTTAATTGAAAATGAATTTATATTAATTTAAGACTTTAAGAAATTCAAAGAATTCCCCTCCCTTCACTTATAGAAGGATACCACTTATCCCAAAAATTTACACCACCTTTAATGATCTATATCAACAAAAACCTACCCCTTATTCTTCTAAATATGCTTATACAAGTTGTAGAGGTGTTTTTCATTTTAAAATATCTACTCTAAGTCCCGTAAAATAAATCTAAAGGAAGTCTATCAGAGAAGAGGTAATCTACTTTACCGAGTCTTTCAAGTTTATTTCTTCTCATATTTCCTATTAAAGTATTTTAAATATCATAAGATAATATCTAAAGTATAATAAACGTACTAATATGTTATTATGATTATTTTACAACCATATCACAATTCTGTTTCATCCTATGAAAAGTGAAATCATCTCTCATACCTACATGTGACTTATCCTCTCCACGTTGTGTTGTATTCATTTTTCATCACAATTTCACATGGATGTTTTTAAATATGTAAATAATGAACATATATTATATTTATAACATAAATATTATTATAAAATTAAAAATATATTATATACTTTTTTACCATCCAATCTATTGGAAAATGATAATGTCGCTCAAGCATATGTGTGGACTACCACCTCCACAAAGTGATGTGATATTTTTTTCATTTATGATTTACATGTATGGTAATAAGGATAAAATTAATGAATATATATGATAAATATTATATTATATTGATTCTATAAAGGTTAATTATCATTTAACTTTCTTTTATTCCACCTATTAAAGAGTGAAAACAACATTCATGTGTGTGTGTGGCTTATTGTCTCCATTAACAGAGTAATTCATTTTTCTTTCTATATATTTTATGTACTGATAAAAATTCATATATAATGAATATATATTATATTTATATCATGTTTCTAATTTTTTATATTATTTAACCATGATAAAATTAAAATTATTGAAACTACAAAACCAAAACATACATGAAAAATGAAACAGTTATTACCCGGAACATTGATTTTAATAGATAATTAGTAAGAGAGTGATAAATGATTGTAATTAAATCATATATGGTATGATATATATATATATATGATCATGGATATTTAATACAATTACAATAAATCTATATTTATTATATAGTAGGTTTGGACATGTATAATGAAAATTCGTCCTATGATACGGGTTTATTTTTGAAAGTCGTTGTTATTCAGGATTGTTTAAGTTTAAGTATTACCTTGAAAAATTGTATAATATTTTTATATTAAACCCAATATATTTTCTAATACTCTAGTTATTAATTAATTTTTCAATAAATAATATCATTTTCATCTCTTTTTTTACATAAAAATGAATGTGAAGATGATATAAAAATGTGATTATATTTCTCTCTTCTATTAAATAACTTTTCTCTACCATATCCTAGTTTTTTAAAAATATTCACAAGAATATTTTTAATATTATCCAATGATTATTTAAATTCAATTTTACCCACGTTTTAATTCTAAAAAATGTTTTAAAATTAAAATTCTTTTTATTTTATGAATGAGGTATTTTTTAAATTTTTGAAAAAGAATGAAAGGAATGTATTTTTAACTTTAATGACAAGAACATAATTTCTCACCATCATGACTGATCTATTATTTTAATATTTCATTAAAATTTTACAAGTTTATTTTCAAATAAATTTTTTTCCATAATATTTGGGATGTTTTTATATTTTAAATAAAAGTTTTCAAAGATAAAAATGTTATTTTTCACAAGAAATTTTTCAGTGAACTTTTGAATGTAATTTCATCTATGTTAATAGCATTTGTTTAATATTATGATTTACTAAGGTAAAACCCTTATGACCCCATCCATCATATTTATTCTAATGGTTTATGAGCAGTTTAATTGGGGAAGTACTCTTTTTATACCATTCTACGTATTACTAGGGATGGTTTATGATTATGTTTATTGATTAGAGAAAGTATTAAAGTTTTGTATGATAGTTTTTAAATAAAAATTTTTATGTTGATTATGTTAATGTGAGGAATTAATTTTGCTCAGTATATGATTTTTGGGTCCTGTCATATCCCCTAGATTCAATGGTAGGTCTCATAAAGAAAACTATATTGGGTTATGGTTGATCCCTAACACATTTTTATAGATGACTTGGCCCAAGGCCTTGATAGTATTTTCAAATGTATTGGCACACATCCTCAATAGTAGTTTTCAGATATCTGGAATAATGTATTCCATCATTATGAAATAATTTAATAATGTCCATGTGATTATTTTAATTTTTATGATATCCATGGATAAGTTTCTATCACATAAGATTATTTATATAGAATTATTTAATCACTATTTATTCTAATCATAATATTTATTCCTTATTTAGCTTCTATTGTATGCATACCCTTACTGAGCATCTAATTTCACACCTTTCTTATGTATCTATTCCCCATGATACTAAGAAGTGTATTATGATTGACATGTCAGGTTATGTTAAAGGTAATAATCTTGTACTAAAGGAAAATTCTATGTTGTATTTTAAATTTTTCAAATGTTATGTTAAGTAAAAATATATATCTAGTTTTCCAAGACTAATAAACTATTAGAACCTTTGGGAAGCTATTACTTATATCTAGTACCAATATAATTAAGTATCCACTGGCTCTAGGCTACTAGGGTCGAACTATCATTTCAAGAAGGAAATAATGCTACCCTATCTATTATCCATTGGATATAAAGTTTTTTAATCTGCTATATATGGTTTCCCATATCTCACTAAGGGTTATACCTTTATAGAAGAAGATAAGAAGAATCTAGAGATTATGGGTAAGCCAAAAATGTTATTCTCTCCTCCCTCTCTTGAAGTGAACTTTTGAGGGTTAATGGAATTGGAATGGATAATGGAATCTCGTACAATTTTAAGAATATTTATGAGGGAAATATAAGAATGAATTAAACCAAGTTATATATCTGAATATTGAACTATAAATATCTTAAAATAGAATATGATGAATCTTTTGGTGAGTTATTTACAAGGCTCAATGATATTGTTATCCCCGTAACATTTTTTAGTGAGAAGTGGGAAGATTATTCTATTGAAAAAAAATATTTTAGGATTTATTCTATCTATATTTTGTTTCAAGGTATCATATTTAGAAGATAAAGGTCTTGAAACTCACTCTCTAGATGATCTATATAGTATTCTCATCACATATGAAATGAGAAGAGAAAATGTTACCAAGAATAAAGAAAATGATGATTTGGAAATATATTTCAAATCTATTAATCAAGGAAACTATAATAATGTTATATAGCAATAATATAGTGACTTTAACACTAATGATTAAGTAAGTAAAAAAATTTATGAATTCATGTATATTTTCTAGAAATATTAAAAGGTCCATAAGGAAGTATAAATAAATTTACCATTGAATTGATTTGTTTTTAGATCCATTAGACATTTTTCAGCCAATAATCCAAATCTAAAGGAAGATAAAAATAGTGATGAAGAAGATTTAAAGTAAATAATATCTTTGGAGAAGAAGACATAAAAATAAATTTTCTTTTCTAAAGTAGAGTATAAGAAGTTATCTAAATATAAAATAATAAATTTTTCATCCAAATGTGTGAAAGATTGTGATAGTGAAGTGGAAGTTAAAAACTCTGGTAATGATGATACTGATAAGTTTTATATTATAAAAGTTAATGATGAAAATTTTACCAATGATGAATGTTGAAAATATGAATAAGAATAATAGTATAACTAGATGTCGTTTATAATAAAAAGATAATTGGTATAAAATCTCTTAAATAATGTTAAAATTGAGGAAAATAATAATAAGTTAAAGAAATAAGATCTATTTGAAAATAAATATGAATCATTACTTGAAGAAAAATACAATTAGTAAAAAATACATTGATGATCTAAAGAGGTTACTTTATTATGAAAAAAACTAAAAAATCCCACATGAAGAAAACATAATGGTGAATAAGAAAGAGTATTATCTTTTTCAATAGAAACTAGTTGAAGTTAAACAAGGAATATAAAATTTTCAAAACTCAATTTTAAAAGTTTATGAATGTTCTAAAAAGTGTATACCTTATAAGGATCAAAAAAATATTATCTCCATAGGTTAAAAACGTGGTAGAAAATGATTAAAATAATAATAAGAAGAATAAATTAAGGAGGATCATGTATGTAGAAAAAAAAAGTTTAAAAATTGTAAAAAAATTAAAAACCAAAGTTTAAAGAAAAAACTATCATAATTGGAGACTTTTATGGCTTATAATAAGTCTAAGATGAATAATAAGATGTCATGTGGCTACTGAAATTTTTTATCACAACAAAGATCCAAGTTCTAGGGTCATAAATATAATGGAAGTTAGATACACAATTCTAGATTGTATACATGTTAAAAAGGAAAATGCACTTTCTTGGGATATCGTTAGTACTATGAAGGATTTTTTAATATAGTGAAAATATGTTTGTTAAGTATTCAAAACTAAAATAAATATATTATATATTAGATGTATATTGTTAAGGGGAGTCATCCCACTCAAATAAACCAACCTAAATAATATTCCTTGAAAATTGAAAATAAATTTCAACCTCTGAAAACTTTTTGTGAAAGATGTGACCAACCCAAAAATCATTCTAAAGGATGTATTGTTATATTACTAGATGAAACAAATTTATAAGAAAAATATCAAAATCCTTAAGTAAAGTAGGAAAATGTAAAGGAAAATTCTTTAGTTTTTCAAACTTCTCTCAAATACAAAAAAAAGAGATTGATATTATATATTGGATGGTGATTATTTTTCACATATGATTAGAGATTTGAAATTTTTAAAAAATTTAAAAGATTACAAAAAAGGGATAGTAAATTTTGGAAATAATGAGTTACATATAATAAAAAGAATTGGATATTCTATCATTGGAAAAGAAAATTTTAAATCCATAATTGACTTATTTATTTATTCATTGATACATAATTCAATGATTATTTCACAACATTGTGATAAAACAAATGAAGTGTTTTTTAGAAGAGATAGATTTATTTTAAAAAAATATTGAATATGGAAAGGTTGTGATAAGAGGAAAATAACCAAGGAAAATATTTTTCAGGTCGGAGATGCACAAGTTTCATTCTACCTGATCATGATCGAAGAACCTCATTAATGGAATAAAAGACTTGGTAATATGTTCGAGAAAAATATAAACAAGTAAAAAAATAGAGGGAGAATTTGTGATGTTTCTAAAATGATAAGAAGAATATATTAGATTTGTTTTATATTCCAAAAGGATAATATTTCAAATTTAGTACCTGAGAGTGTTGAGATATATAAAACCCATCCACTGGAGATTATTTATTCTGACATATGTATTCTTGTGAGAAAAAAATCAAAAAATATAGATAAGTAATTTATTTCCTTTATTGATTATTTCACTCATATTACATGTATTGTTTTTTTGAAACATAAATCAAAGGATCTAAAAAAATTTAATTTTTTTAGGAGAAGTTCTCAAAAGGAGTGCGGATACTCCTTAAAAAAATTCAAACAGATAATGGGGTTATATAAAAAACTAGTACTTTTAAATATTACCTTGAAAAACACATAATTATTGAAAAAATTATTACACCACACACTATAGTGAAATTTTCTTATGGAAATAAACTCTAGAATTTTGGATGTAATAGCTCGAACCTTGTTGATTGAACAAAATAATTCTCTATTATTTTGAAGACAAGATATTTGAGTAGGAGCTCAGATTTAGAATATTTGTTTAAATTGGACTAACTCTAATATAACACTATATAATATATATTACAAATAGACCCCACGTTTGAAATACTTGAGGGTGTTTATTATTCCTTTCATTATCAAAGTCAAAGGTGAGAATATTGGTAATTTCTATAAAATATGGTTTAATGGTATCTTTCTTGGATACCCTCCTAATGGTAGAGGATACATGTGTTATAAAAAGTAAGTTATAAATACTATTAAATATATAAATGTAAATTTGATATAACATTATGAAATAAAGGATTTACAGTTAGGTGAAAATATAAGAGGAAGTGAATGTGATGTTGTTGTTGTTAAACAAAATAAAAAAATATTCTGGTAGAGGTGATGATATGGAAGTTATACTGGATAAAGGTATTGATTCATTTATTTTAAGTGATTAGGTACAAGTGAATTTATCTCATACAAGGATAATAAAGTAAGTGGAGGTCCAAAATATCATTGGAGATAATGGATAATAGGTTCAAACTAGAAGAAAATTGAGGTAAATTTATCATTACTCATTATTTTCACAAGTTTTTCCAAGATATGTTAAATAATATTTGGAGGATCAAGAGAGGATTGATTCCATGAATGAAAAAATAGGTCAAATTGTGAGAAATGAGACATGGGAGTAGGAACCCAAACCCAAATACAAAAATGTGATTATAACAAAATGGGTTTTTAAAAATAAGTTGAATGAAATAGGTGAATAACTAAAAAACTAGAAATATTGGTGTTTTAGGGATAATCATAGTTTGAATTCATTTATTTGTATTATACCTTTTATCTTGTTTAAATACAAGAAACCACCATAATTTTTCTTCATTTTTTTATAAAAATAATATATAGGATATTCCAAATAGAAGTCAAGTTTGTTTTTCTCAATAGATAGATAAAATAAGAAGTTTATTTTGAGAAACCATGTGGTTTATTGTTTGGTAAAGATAAAAATTATGTGTGAAAATTGAATAAGTATTTTTAGAGGTTGAAAGAATAACACAAAGTTTGGTATTCCCATATGGTCTCCTATAAGAATAATTTGAACATCAGAAAATAAAGAGATGGAAAAAACCAACATATAAAATAAAATAAAGATGCTTACCTTATAGTTATTGTATATTTTGACGATATATTATTCATATATAAAAATGTAGAAATTTGTATAAATTTTACTGGGTAGATTAAGGTGTTATTTGAAATTTTTATTCTATAATAAATGAAATAATTTATTATATTATAAATCTCTCAAAAGAAAATGTACATCTTCCTTTCTCAAGAGAAGTATGTTAAGTAACTCTTTAAGATATTTTTAATGGATGATTTGAAGCCTATTCCCATAACCAATTCAGTGTGAATTTGTTTTTAAAATATGAGAAAATAAAGGATATGTTTTTTCCAATGATAGAAAAAAAATTCAAGGCATCGAAGAAATGATATAGACTCTAAATAATATAAGAAGTTGATTGAAAGTATTTTATATCTCATAGCTTCAAGGATACATTAAGTGTATTTTTTTACACTTTGTACTAGATATAAAAGTGAATAAAAATAATACCTTCTTATAGATGGAAAATTAATTCTAATATATATTATATTCATAATTTATTTTGGGTCAAAATATGAAAATATATGAAATGTTGATATATTTGTTTATACATATGCATATCGGGCGGGTTGTGTTGATGATAGAAGATCCATATATAGTGGAGTATTCTTATTGGGAGAAATATTTGTAAGTTGGAATATTAAGTAACAAATTTTAGTGAATCTTGAAACTATTGATACTGATTTTTGTTGCTTCTACTAAGGTTTTAACATAGTTAATATGGATAAATACATAGCTGGGAGATTTTTTAGTTGAAATGAAGTTTCCTATTATCTTTGTATGTGGTAATAAAAGTGACATAAATCTCCCCAAGAATATAGTACAACATTTGAGATCTAAACACATAAAAATTAGATATCATTTTATAAAAGAACATGTGGAAAGTAATGAACTGAAGTTGGATTTTGTTACTCTAGAAGAGAAAGTAGCGTATATCTTCACTAAACCATTTATAAAGGAAATATTTAAGAAAATGATGTTAATTATTGGAATTCAACCACACCCTCTTCAAGGATAAGGTATATGAAATCTGACCCCTTTCTTATTGTGTATTTAGATAGTTTTTTTAAAATGGGATAAAATATGTAACATAAATCTATCCATTTATATGTGTTGCACCTATTTTTGGAGAGCATATACTTAGGGAGTTTTAAAAGGGGGGATTTGGGATATAAACATGTACGAACTATTTTACCAAACTCCTAAAGTGGATTCAAGTACTTTTTCTTTAAAATTTTCAGTTTCTTTTAATGGTGAAATTTTGAGTTTAGAAAAAATTTCATAATCACTAATTTATGGAGAGCATGGTATTGTAATTCAATTATTATTATTTCCTACAATGATCTCACTCACAAAGTCTTATAATTGTAGGATATTTATACATTTTTTTATATTTTAGTGATTTAGTAATTTATTTTCTTAGGTTGACAACAAAATCCAAAGGAGAGATTATTGGGACTAAGAGGTGTTGAAGTATGGTTGAACTAAAATAACATGGTTGATATAAACAGAATTTTCTAATGGTATTTGTTTTATTTTCAACACAGAAATTAGTAAGTTTTAGTAGAAATTTTTTTTATTTATAATGATTTTTTAGATGATCTTAATGTCTCAAAAATTTTCCTTGATGTTTAGAGAAGCACATTTTCTAATAAAAATATGAAGTTTCCTTATGATGTTGGATCAACCCTATAAAGATTCTGGATAGATATGTATGTATCTAATATATGGAGATGAAAAAACATAGAATATTTAGTTTAATGGATAGATATTTTTTGACATAGGTTTTGACCAAATGATTTTCCATGTATATTCATAGTTATTTTAGATAGTGAAGACTATGAAAAATAAATCAAGTGATGTTTTATTATTATTCAAAGTGAAAAACATCATGCTTACTAAAAATTATAAGTTTTCAATTTTATTTTATTTTTATTGGAAAAAGGTGTATAATATGGAGACATATATGAATTCTACAAAATGATATTTGTAAATAAATCAGATAGAGAATTTTGGAGATACGAAATATGAGCAATGAGATTAGATAGAGAATACCAAGAGAAGACATCAAAAAAGGTTTCTAAATGATTGTAAAGAGGTTTTTGAATGGTTAGAAAGAGGTTTCCAAGTGATTAGATATATATCTCTGAGCCATTGGACGAAGTTTTTCTAAATTAAGAGGCTTCCTAATAAATCTTCCCGATATCATTTTATGGATAGAGGACACCAGATAAAGAAATTATAGTAAATATATATCATATTAAGGGTTGAGAATATTTAGAAATGTTTTTGTAAATACATAAATTATGATTATACTGAGTTGTATTTTTAATAATAATAAATATATTTGATATATGTGGAAGGTTTGAATAATATTTTTTGTGTTTATATTTTAGTAAAAAATTATGAATTTTGTTAACTAAAAAATAATTATTGGATTGAAGGTGGAAATATGAATAAGTTTTTGATCAAGAATTCAAATTTGGAGTAGGAAACTCAAATTTTAGTTTCC
The DNA here is from genome assembly GCA_963277665.1 of Viscum album. Taxonomy (NCBI): domain Eukaryota; kingdom Viridiplantae; phylum Streptophyta; class Magnoliopsida; order Santalales; family Viscaceae; genus Viscum; species Viscum album. The sequence continues at coordinate 1,287,518,121 of OY728141.1, forward strand.
TGATTCTCCCTATGTTTTTAGATTAAATATTCCTATGTAAAGGGGCATTAAGATAATTATGAATATTTTTGTTTTCATTGTGCATGTTGTTGAAGAAGAGAGGTGTGGACTAAGGATATTGAGATATCTCTTTTCGATAAATCAAACAAAGTGACATCAACTGGAGGGAATTATACAGAGATACAAGAAAGAGTGGTATCAGAAATATTGATACTATATTACGGTTATCAAACATAAAAAAGGTACCATACTGATAACGCCAGATAGAGTATACTGAAAAAATGAGTTCCAAATAGATGGGTACTATATGGAGAATTTCAAGCTTTTTGTAGTGTAAGAAATTATAGTACAAGATGAAGAAATTATAGTAAGGAAAGCATGAAGAAATTCCAAGAAGCATAGTGAAAATATAATGAAGTCTGCTGGTGAGTATTTAATTTTTTACTATAGAAAATGTATTATTAAATTATATGTCCAAGGAGAACATGCACTATTAAAGGGATATATTGATATGAAATTGATGGATATTCCCAAATTATTGTAACCATAAAGTAGTGTTTTAGAGTGTATGTGTTGTATTAGATTATTTTCAAAACATTTCATGAAATAGGAACTCTTCTTGAGTAGTGAACATTGTAAATTCTTATTTTCTTGTGAGTTTTCTTGTGTTTTGTTTTCATTGAATTCAATTATCTATAACCATATGTGAAGGTTGTTTTCAATAAAAAAATATAAAAAAATTACCAATGATTCACTCCCCAACCCCCCCAGTGATCGCATAGATCTTGAATGGTCATATCAAATTCATAACACACATAAGATATTTAGCATAATTGAAGAAAATTGGATAAGTCCTAAGTTACATAAGAAGTGTTGTTGATGCATAATATATTTTAGGGAGTAGTGAAAATGAAAAAAAAATTATTCTAATTGATATGTGACATATTTTGATATTACATATAATATTTTCCTTTATTAAATAAAAATATTCCCATGTGTATTATATGTTTATACTATAAGTAATATCCTTTAGAAAATGAAGAGGAAATTGAAAAAGGACCTTTACACATAATATATTTCTCAAGGAAGAAGAAATTGATGAATTTTAAAAATTCTAGAATATATATGAGTTACTCTTCTCATGTGTAATATTCATCTTGGGTAAAATATAGAAATATATAAAAAAAATAACACATATAAAATGAGTTTCAATTAAGGACATATGTATATATGATTCATTTGAACATAGAAGATCAAAAAAATGAAAAGTTCTAGGATAAATAATTGTCTTAAGATGATTATGTAAGAGACATTATAACTTTTAATTTAGTAATTTAGAAAAGTAAGGGGAACATATGATTCATATTGAAAAACATAAGCGTTTGTACATTGTAAAACTTTAGTCATGCTTCAAATGTAAGATACTTTTCTAGTAGTGTGTGAAGGTCATTCCTTTATAATATATAAAGAAATAGAATCTCATATCATGGAAGATAGGGTTGTTTTATAATGGTCCTCATATGTAATATACACAGCAGTAACTTGTAGATATTTACATTATGAGAGAGGGATCCATGTCATGGGGAGAATCATATGAATTTTAATGCCACTTCTATTTTGCAAGATTATATACCATAGATAATCTTCCCACACTAAAGAGAATTTTACCATTCTATGAAGGAATAAATAAATATAAGATAATATAATTCAGAAGAATTGTTTCATGGCCCATTCTTTTATACTATGAAGAGAGAACAAGAAGAAACTGTATTGTAATTTGTTCTATTGTTTTATAGAATGCACCCCAGCATTTTTAGACATTCAAATATTATTAAATAATATGTTTCCCAACTAGATATTTTACACTAAAGAGGATACTTTGGGAAAAATATTTTTAATCAGGGAAGAGTGAAACATATGTAGTTCCACTATTGATCGAATGGTAAGGGAATAAAGAATTCAAAGATGTGGGCTTTCTAAAAATCCTAAAATCTTGGGAGGATATTTTAATTCATAGAGGAAAAAATTTTATAGATGTTTACCAATAAAAAGAAAAAAAGAAAGAACTACTCTATAAAAAGGAAGAGATGTCTAAGGAAGATAGAATTCAGACTATTTGGGCTACTGTTATTTGAGTTTTCTAGGTTTAATTTTTTTTATTTTTTTCTTTCTATATTTATTTATTTATTCCTCTATTCCCACTATTTTCATCCCCCATATAGAGGGGTTAAAACCTTTAGTTTTTGAGGAAATTATAATGATACCTGATTGTGATTCTTGAGTCTATACTTGATTGAATAAAAGCTTAATGACTAATCGATTTTTTTATTCATTAAGAGGATATTACTATGAATTTTATTGTGTTTAAGTTATCATTTTTGTGAATTTAATGTCTTGTGGGTTGATAATTTCACCTCTCCCTCCACTCAGTTCATTTTATATTTGATGGAATATGTTAGGTTAAGTGGTGAGTATCAAGCAAAAGTTGATATTAATGAAGAAGACAGTGAATTTATTTTGAATTTACTAGGAACACCAAGACCTTATTTGGATTTTCTTTAGTGATTTAGGATTAGTTTATTGTTTCAGTGGAATTAATACCTTCTCACACACATAGAAATAATGGTTAATCAAGTAGTTATTACTCCTTGATTAATCCACTCCATTTCATTTAACCTATGGTGAATGATAAAACAATTATAGATTATTTAATTTATCAATTAATAAGAAGAATAGTGAACTACTTTTAATGAAAAATATATCATCATAATTGTTAATCCAGCCTTAAACCCAAAACCTTTTCTATTTCAGATAAAATTTACTTATTTAATCTAGTTTCAATTTATTTAAGTTTGAAATCATCCAAAACCACACCTTTTGACTAACTGGGATAATTGAATTTTTTTCACCACTCTCTAGATACATCCATGATTTATAATATACCATATATATATATATTAGGTTTTAACTAGAATTTTATATTCCCACAAAAGTTTTTTCACTTGTAATACCCCATGAAAATACCTTCTGCACAATATATATGGCTTCAGGGAATATTCCTTTCAAAATTTTACATATGAGTATCAAGTATAAATGATATTATGGATAAAATTTATGTTATATGGTGCAATAATACAGGCATGAAGTTAATATTCAAAGATACTAAACCTATGGTTTCCAAGAATGTGACTTATTTATGAATTGTAATGTATAATCAAATAAAATAATGTAATATATATATGTATGTATGTATATATGTTATTGTTGAATCATCTCAATACCCTTTCTCCCTTTCTTTATAAGTCATATGATTCTACCAAAGAGGAGGGATAAATCCATTCAACTTTATTATTAACTCCTCTTATGACCATGGATCATCTTTATTGATCTATTTAAGGTGAAATCTTCTCATTTACTCTTCTTACTATTATTCCTCGTCTCTTTATTACTCAATTTTTCATTGAGAATTTTTTTATCAAACTTAGGTATTCAATTTTTCATTCATTGAGTCATGGAAAACCTCATATTAAGGATTGGTATTTTTTTCATAGAGAGTTTAAGGGAACCAAAACTATGTTAACATGAAAAATAAGATGATTCATTATCATCTTATGACCTCCCAATGAGTGTCCATAGACTCAGAACCAATTTATACTTATCTTATGAGTTATTTTATTTTGTCAATTTGGTATTATTTATTCATTAGGTATTCATGAATGATTTCTTGTCTAAGAGTCTCATTGATTAAAATTATAAAAGATCATTATGGTATCTAGCTTCACTTTATGTCTATTTTAGTAATTAAAGATTTTTATCTTAGGTGATAACTTTGGGAAAATCATTTTTTAATTTTTAATTTTGTAAAAAAAAAATTAATGATGTCATGGTTAAGAAGTATTATTTAGAATATTAGAAAATTTTGTAAAAAAATGTCCACCCATTGTGGATTTAAAATAAAAAATTAAAATGATCATCTAATTCATTAATGTTATTTATTAAATAAATGGATTTCTTTTAGTTTTTTGATGAGTGTGTTTTTTCCTAATTGGTTGATCACGTGAGTATTAGATAATATAAACTATTTTTTGTATTTAATAATTAGTTGGATTGGTTAAAATCTAAGTTATGGATAAAAATAAAAATGGGTTGAGGGTATAAGAAAGTGAATTTTATCCGAACTATTTGTATTTAGTGTCTCTATAGAAAAAATGGATGTGTTTGGGACATGAATTGAAATTTTAAGTATGTTGCCTATAAATATGAGATAGAGGGATCATTTGGTTACTCATAAATTCGGTTTTTCATAAAAAAAACAATTATGATCAACTATGTATTCTCTCAGGTTAAAAGTAGAATAAGGATGTGTTTAAGAAGTAGGATGGGTGTGATTTAAATGAAATGTTTTTTTATGTTTGTAGCTTCCATTTTTCATTATCAAATTATTTTTTTATAAATTTTTAAAGGTTATGATGCATTTAAAAAATACATACAAGATACTTGATTAAATATATGTATGGGGATCATTGGTATTTTTTTTAGTAAATCCTTTTTGGAATTGTTCTCACCACTTACATGTTCACTTTAGAACACATTATAAGACCCAAAACCTAGTATCCCAATGTTGGTGGTTACTTAACTACTTTTTCATAAGATATTAGCAATCACATCCCAAAGGACTGAATAGTTTAGTAGCCCTAGTAAACAGGATGTATACTTGAATCTCATATTATATTTGAAAACAAGAAAAAAAAACTGTAAAAGTAAATAAATATGAATCTTTGAACTCATTAAAATATTTCTTCTTCATATGCTAGGGAAAAGAGAGAAAATAAGGGTTATCCTATATATTCAGTAAGAATTATGTAAAGAGGAATCTACCATGTATAAATAAATCATAATAAATAATTAATAATCAATATATCAAGGTAAATATTTGGACACACATTCCATTTAATAAATAACTTGACCATAAGGAATAGATAATTCGTGATCAATATGGAATGGTAAATATTTGAACACACATTATATTTAATCAAAAATTTGAACACAAAATGCATCTATAGATAATATTAATTCAATAATCCCATGGAAAAAATAACAAAATTATTAATGAAGTAAATGATTAATATTGGACTTTATGATCTTAGACATCATGATACCTTTAGCATCAATACTTTGTTCCAGGATGTTTAACTGGTGGGTAGGTATACACTAGAAACCCATTTAAAAAAGGCTAGCCAACTTATTTATCTAATGAGACTAGCAATGCATCTAGGGTATATATATAGCCAATACCCACCCATAACTACATTTACAACACATTATTCATATAACTATTTATTTTTTTTAATTCATGAATAATATTCCTTATCAAAAAAATTCCATATCGAGTAAGGAATATATATTTACAATAATCTCCCCAGTAAATCATATATACTTCAAAATAAAATACCATATACATAAATGATATATGGTTTAAGTAATAATATTATCCATGATAGTTAATATGGTTATTTAGGGGAAATTTAATGTCCAATGATCAAAAGAAAGTGAATATTCCAAGATAAAGTTATTGAATACAAAAATTAATCAGAAAAGAGATTGAAAATGTGTTTCCTAGTAAAATTTATCATAAACCATACAAATAAATAATAATGGAGGTATAATTACAAAATATATCCAGTGGAGTGTTTTTAAAATAAATGTTTGTTATCATTGATGAATAGAAATATTATAAAAATATATTTAAAAACATTGTGAGGAAAATAACCTTTTAACTTTAAAAATCACATTTTAGAACTAAAAATTTCAAGAATATTTGAAAAAAAATCCATAAAACAATATTTTAAATATGTATAGGATGCTTAAAATAAATGAGTGTTCATTACAGTGGAAAGGTTATGTTTATGTTCAGTGCATTAAAAAAATTCATTTCATATTTTCATAAGAAAAGTCAAAAGGTACCTTTTTTAGAAAAAGAAATGAAGAATTATTTTATGAAAAATTAAAAATCCAGTAATGGATAAAAATAATTTAAAAAATTATTGTAAATTATTTTTGAAAAAAATCAAGAAAAAAGGGATTCGAAAGAAAAATGATTATCGGCTGAAGAGATAAATGAAGTCATATTTTCTTAATAATATTTTCTAAATCATTTTAAGTAATGAAGAGAGTAAAATAGTAATATTACATGAAAAAATCATTAATAATCATATAAAAAATGAAATGTTTTTATTATACAATTATCAAATAATATCCTTCAATTAAAATTTAATTATAAATTATCCTGATTAGAATGAGATTGAAGCATAAATCTCTTACCACTTGTAAATTTTGAATCGTAAGCTCCATGAAAGGAAAAGAATCTAATGGAACATTTAATACCATTAATATAAAAATATTCATGATATAAAATATAAAATGGGTAATATATATACCTTATAAAATAAGATAGGTTTAAATCATGATATATATCCCAAACAAGACAATTTGAGAAGATCAACCATTAAATGATCATAATGTGTATCAAATTTAAATAAAAATAAAAAAACATTATATACATAAAAATAAGATAAAAATTAATTACACACATAATCTTATAATATTAAATATAAGGAATAAGTATATAACCCAATGAAAATAAATTTAGTTATAAAATTATTTACCATTTGGTAATTTTAAAATCAAATACCCTTGAATTAAATAATTAAAGATAAAACTTAAAATACCATGATTTATGATTTATTAATCATATTACATGTAAAATTGTTAGTATATACCCCATATAAATAAGATAGGTTCATAACATTACAATGTGCCTCAGTGAAACAAAATTGAGACAAAATCTCTTACCTCGTGCTTCTTTTTAGTTGAATGCACTTTAACCACATGTAAAATGGTTTTAATAATGTTATTAATTTATAAAATAAACATATAAGTCTTTATAATATCATATATTATCATTTAATAATATTTTATCACTTGTTCATTAATGATCTTTCATTATTTCTATTGTTTTGGGTGTTAATTGTCTTATTTTCTCATGCATGTTTTAACAAGAAAGTTCTAGTTATTAAGAATATTATATAGTTTCATAATCTAAAGAATTATATTGATATTATAAGTATCATTTTTTTCATTAGGTTCATTTTTATAATCATTATATAAATGTGAACAAGGAGAATGGATCACATCACTTCGTGGAGATCGTAGGTCGTACGTACACACAAGTGGCATTGTCATTTCCTTAACGGGTAAAAGGGTAAGAAAATGGGTTATATATTAATATTAAAGAATAAATATCATTAATATAAATCACATATATTCATTAAAATTATACTTATTACCTTCCATGTAAATCATATGTGAAAAATGAGTCACATCACTTCGTGAGGTGGTAGTCCACCGTACGCATGGTCCACGTTATCGTATTTTAAATAGAATGGAAAGTTAGAATGTGTATGTGATATTATAATTACATAAGTACAATTATATCAAAAATATTATATATATTAATATATATATTAAATAAATAATTATATCCAAAGGTGATAGGTGTTTATTGAAAATGAGTTACATTGGTTCACGACACGGTAGTCCGCTGTACACACAATTGTCAATTTGATTTCCCAATTGATGGAATAGGAATGGATATATGTTATTCCATTAACATAAAAAATATCTTAATATGGTATATATTTGTGTCTTTATATTTTAATTTTTAATACACAATTGAAAGTTGTAAAATAATAAATAAAGAAAGAAAGCGCTTTGTTAAGACGATTAGCTTCTCTTAAAGAAACCCTCCTTTAGATCTCCTCTTATGGACACTAGGATTGGTCCTTTTGGAAAAAAACAATAGATATATAATGTGGATAATTGTGTGTTGGAGAGATTTTTTCAGGGTTTTTTGTTCCAAAAGTCTTTATATTTTTGAATAAATGAGGTTAGGGAGTTCCCTTTAATAATTGAGGAAGAGTGGCTTTTTGGTAAATACCCAAAACTATTCAATAATGAGAAGTCAATCACACCCCAAGTGCCTAAAAAAATTGATAAATAATGGATTTTAGGTAGTTTAATGTTAATAAAAATCTCCACAATAAAAAATAACCATGTTTTAAACAAATCCCTTGTCCTTTAAGTTCACTTACTTTTAATATTTCATTTCTCACCATGATAACAAGTTTGTTAAACTAGGTAATTTATTCATTAGGTCTAAAATAAAATGGTCCTTATTAGATAATTTTTACCCCATTATTATAAATGTTAAATTAATTTTATAATATAATAATTATATATGTTATGAAAATAAATTTTAACATTAACACATGTAACGTGCAAAACCACATTTTGACTTTAACTTTGATAAATAAATTTTACTATATTTACTACTAATTATGATCAAAAACAAAGTTGAAAATATTATATAATATTAATTATTATGATTAAAAATATGTAATCAACTTTACCAAATTCAACTCATATGATTTTTGAAATTTAATTTAAAAATAAACCCTCAATTCATGTCGAAAAATAGTTTTTCAAGAAATAAATTTTCCAAGCATAAGATGATCTTATATTAGCTATATAACTAGTAATAATAATTATATTAATTTAAATTAAAATATTTAGATATATAATAAACTCATATCATTCAAATCTTTCCTTATTAGTGGTTATTTTAATTAATTTAAACGGAGGAACTCTATGCACTCAAAAAGGATTTAAGAAAAATGTGTTTTCAAGTCTAAAAAAACTTATACCAAAATTTGGTATAAATATGATTAAAATGTAATTATTTATTTTAGATATTATTAAATAATAATTTTTTCACTTTTAAATAGAATTAAAATCATAATGGTACTTTTAAATTTCTAAATTTATTGAAATGAAATGATCATTTTACAAAAAGCTGTATTTTTCACTATTTACTGAAAAATCACTCATTTTAGAAAAATACCAAAATTTCACACTAGGATAATTTTTATATTATCATTTAAAAACTAAATTTAAATTTATTAAATAAATTTTTTAAATGTGTTAAAAAATAATTATATTATTTTGTCACTAAAGCTATAAAAATCATTTTTAAAGAAAACATTTTTTTATAATAAAATACATTTACTAAAAATTAATTGATTATTATCAATAATGTTATATTGATTAGGACCTATATGTATGTATTCCATAATTTGTTTAATCTTATTAATACCCTATAATTCAATTTCTAGGTTGTAACGGTCGTATTAAAATAATATATTTCACGGGTCGTTTAAGCTCAGTGTTGCATGTCATACACGCTATCAAACATAATGTTTTTATTTTAAAATATTGGGGTTTTGTGTATAAAAATCTATCTAATATATTAAATTTATTTAAAATAAATATAAATTAAAATCATAGAGTGTAATATTCTCCCCACATTCAATAAATCTCACCCCCATAATTTGATCTGGCACTCAGAAATCAAGGGTTTGATATTTGAAAATTCCATTGTTGAAGAACCTATATAATAAAAAGGGTTAATAAACCATCCTATTAAAAGAGAGAAATTGAAATATTAAGGTCATGTAGAATAAAACAAAAATACTTTTCCATGTATGTAATCATTGGAGGGAAGTTTAAATATATACATGTAAGAAAAGCGTAAATAATTATGGAGAGTGATAAAAATCAATGATCCTAAGAAAGCGTATGATCAAGAGATTTTTAACAACCAAAATGATAATAAATATATGATGAGTTAAAATACCATTTTATTCGTTGAATATTAAGGTATGGTACGACATTTTTATTTCAATATCCTTTCCCTTAATTTTGAGGAATTCTTTTACTATTAAGATTGATAACATTAGAAAATATACTTAATTAATATCATTCAATTAAAATTCTGTCCTTTTGTTATGATTTTAATCAATTTATACTTCATTTGTTTCTCCAAGAAATGATTATCCAAAATGAGTTTTTTATTCCTAAAGAACCATAATTTACTTTTAATAGATTGTAATATCCATTAAAGAATATTAGTCCATTCTTAATGTCATGAAATATGAACCAAAACTAAAATGGTTACCACCAGGTAAGATAATAACAAAAATTTATAAACCTTCATATTAATAAATAATAAATTTTACTTCAAAATTTCTACCATAGGTTCAACATAGATTATTCCACTAATAAATAGCCATATATCCCAATTATCCTCAATATTATAAATAGTAAAGAATGTATTCACCATAAATTTGATCCCATCCCATTTAATATAAATCCCCAAATATTTAATTAAATTCTTCCCAAATAATGTTTTATATTAAACCTAATGTTTATACAAAACTCAACCCAATAAAACATATCTTTAAATATCATAAATTACCTCAAAATCAAAAATAATTGATCCTATAATACATTTCAAAAAATTAAATTTATATTTAACCATCAACCCATTCTAGTAAAAGTAATATCATATTAATAGGTACATCATATGGGCCAATGGTAGGCACTACAGCCTATTCGGTTGTCGATTTTGGACTCAATCCCCATGGCCTTACCGAATACGAAGGATTGTCACCTGGAATGTGGGTTTTCATTTTTTTCAAAAATATATTAATATAATTATTATAACATTCCAAAAAGTATGACAAACATCTTAAAAAATAACAACATTCATAAAATAGATTTTTTTACTCCAATTTCTTTCTAACATATTTTTTTTTACAAAATCAAATAATATTAATTGGCTATTATTATTTAAACATCATTGGTCATATTAACCCTATAGGTTTTCAATAACTTTAAACTTATTTCCATAAATTATCAAAATAACCATTTCAAAAAAACATATACTAAACCAAAGGGTTATATTTCCATAAATGTTTTCGAAAAATATCTTTAATCATGTTTTATTTGTGACAACCGGGTCTCGGTGACAGCACATCCACCCCACCTTAAAATGGTCGTTGGGTCCTGCCCCGCTAGGCACCACCAGTTGCCCCACAGATAGGTGGTCCCCACCCAAGGGTCTACCCACATGCCTGAATGGGTCATCTGACTAATGAAATCCCCCACATGCCAACATTTTTCCTTTCCAGTGTGCTTTGTCCTGACTCACACACACCCTACGAAACTTCCCGGAATGTCACCCATCTTGATCACTACTCCAGACCAATCATGCTTAACTGTGGAGTTCTAATCAAGTAGGATCCCGAAAAGGAAGGGGAACCTTGTTGACATGAGTCATATCATTTAGTCATTTAACCTTTTATCATTATGGGGTGTTACATTCACACCCCTCTAGAGCACAATGTCCTTGTTGTGCGCCCTACATCTCAACTCAGGCAATGCACCGCACTTAAAGCAGGGCACCACCTCTGATACAAAATGTGACAATCAGGTCCCAGTGATAGCATAGCCACCCCCACCTTAACATGGTTGTCGGGTCCTAGCCTGCCAGGTACCACCAGTTGCCCCGCAGACACGTGGTCCCCACCTAAGGGTTCACCCACAAGCCTGAATGGGTCATTTGAAAAATGATAGTCCCCACAGGCCAACACTTGTCCTTTCTAGTGTTTTTTGTCCTCACTCACACACAGCCTGGGAAACTTCCCAGAATGTCACCCATCCTGATCACTAATCCAGACCAAGCACACTTAACTTTGGAGTTCTAATAAGATAGTCTCTCGAAAAGGAAGTTCCGCCTTGTTTTCATGAGTCGTATCATTTAGTCATTTAACCCTTTATCATTAAGGGGTTTTATATTATTCCCATCACAAGAAAAAATTCAAAAGGGGTATCTATGAATTTAAACATATGATAAACCTTATACATACCATCCAAATACACATTAGTTTTAACCTAAATCATTCATTTTCATCATCAATTCAAATCCTTTATAATTGTTTGTAAATAAAATTTGAATTATCCTAAGAATATCCCCCATGATTTTCAAACTAGGTGCATAGTAAGGATTGTTTTCATGCACCAGGTGATGATTGAGTTAGATCATAATGCACCGTTTTCAAATTTATTAACCCTTGGTACAATTATTCCAAAACCATGTCCACTTGTATTATTCAGAGAGGGATCTATTTCTAGGAAAACCACATAATATCTTTCTCACCAAAATTTTAGGATATTCTTCTATACTTATCCTAAAATTATATCGCATTTTTATGTTCCTTAATCTATTTTTTCCAAAATCTAGTTACCATGGTTTATAATAAACTGACTCTAATAATGAATGTAAAGACCCTAACCCCAGTAGCCTGGAGCTGGTGGTTATATTACTACATCGGAATATGATATAATTAATTGTATCTCAAAGGACCAAACATTTCTGTAGCCTTGGTAAACTAGATACATACTTGGATTTCATATTACATTCAAAAACATTAAATACAACATTGTGAAAGTAAAAATTCTACATCATTGAACTCATTCAAAGATTCCTTCCTCATATCATTGGGAGAGGAAACAAAATAAGGGTGAGCTTAAATACTCAGTAAGAGTTAAATAAAGTGGAATGTATTATGAATAAATAAATAATAATCAACAAGTAATAATAAATATAGAAAGGTAAATATTTGATAATTTATTCCATTTAATCAAAAACATTACTATCATGAATCAATAATGAATAATTAATGTGTAAAGGTAAATAATTGAAAACACATTCCATTTAATCAAAAACTATAGTACAAAATGAATCCATGGATATTACTAATTGAATAATATCACAGACAATAATAAATAAAATCTTAATGAAGTAAATTCCTAAAATTGGACATCATGATATCAGGATTCATGGTGCCTTTACTATTGGGACCTTGTCCCAAGACAGTTTAACTAATGGGTAGGTATACACCAAAAACCCATTTAAATAAGGCTATCCAACTAATTCATCTTATGTTGCTACTAACGCATCAAGGAGTAATCTATAATTAATCTCTATCCATAAGTGCATTTCAAATGCATTCCACATATATTAAATTATTGATTAAATTCAGGAACAATATGCCCTACCAACAAATTTCTGTATCGAGAAAGGAATATGGATAAATAATAATTTCCATATTCAACCATAAAATTTCAAAGTAAAATACCATATGTAGAAATGGTATAAGTTTAAAATAATAATCATATCAATGATAAATAATATGTATATTTAGGGGAAAATTAATGTCTAACGGTTACAATAAAGTGAATATTTCTATTTAAAGTTAATGTCTACTGACATTAATAAAAGGATAAAATATAAATACCTTCCCTATTCAAACTGATTGTAAACCATTAAATGAAAGAATATTTTTGGCATAATTAAAATATTTATTTAGTGAAGTATTTGTAAAATAAAGGTTTGTTTTTGTGGATGAATAAATATACCATAAAAATATCTTTAAAAACATTCTTGAGAAAAATAACCTTGTCAACTTGAAAATCAATTTTAAAAACTAAAATTTCAAAAATATTAGGAAAAACATTTCTTTTAAAAATAATTTTAAACTTTTAAAGTAATCTTTAAATAAATCAGTTTTCATGATGGTGAAAAGGCTCTGTTCATACTGAGTATGATAAAAATAAATATTACTTTGACTTTTTGGTATGAAAAGTTAAAACGTATGAAGTTCAAAAAATAAAAGGAAGATTCATTTTGAAATATTTTGTAAAAAATCTAACTATGGTTAAAAATAAATTTAAACAATTATAGTAAAATATTTTTCAAAACATTTTTAGAAAACATTGACTTGGCAGTAAAAGTATTTTCGACCGAAGAGATAAAGGAAGTTATAATTTCTTAAAAACATTTTATCAATCATTTTAAGTAAAAAATAGAGGAAAATGGTACTATTACTTTAAAACTTCATGAATAATCATACAAGAATAAAATTAAATGGGTTTATTATAAAATTATCAAATAATTTCTTTAATTTCAAATTCAAGTATAAATAATCCTGATTAAAATGAGATTAAAACAAAAATCCTTCACCACTTTGGTAAAATTTGAATCATAATCCCTTTGAAAGGAATAAAATCAAATGAAATATGAAATACTATTAATATAAATATATTCATGATATAACATATCAAAGGGATATTAGATACAACTCATAATAGAAGATAAGTGTATAACATGATATATGTCCCAAAGAAGGAATTTTGAGACAAGAACCCCTTTAAATGATCATAACTCTGAAGTAAAAATTTATCAATGAATTTATTATGTGTATTAAATTTGAATACTTGTAAAATAAGTTAAAATACAACATAATATAATCCAAAAAATCTTTGACACACTAATATTTTTATGCAATTATGTAAACTAGTTTTATTTTTTTCAATGATTTTCAGTTATTATTTCCATGAATTATAATGTTTTAATAATATATGAGTATTCATAATTTAATTAAAAATTGAATTTTAATTTTCCAATTTAATTATTTGTCTCATTAAATAATTTTATTTTTATTTTTAAGTGTTTTATCTAAGTTGTGTTGTTTAACAGAAAAATGTATTCCAACTAGGAAGCCTCAACTCAAAGGGAGGCACATAACATAGTTGCATCAAAGAGAGACATCTGAACATGAAAAACCACATAAGAGGCCACCCCGATGTAGAATCATGAGACCTATAGTAGGAAAATATGGTGAGTGTGGGAGGGACTAAGATTGCATAAACCAAGTGGTGTGGCTCTACTAATATGAGTGTGTGCATGTGTATCCAAGAGCCCATCTCGGGTTAGGATTCTAAGTTGATGATCACACAGATTTCATTATAAACAATCGTAGACCCTGAATTCATTTTTGATGTGATACATAGTGATTCAGGTTACTGTTCATTTTTATCGGAATTATTTCATCTCACCTTGTATAGTGAACCTTCTTTTTATTACATTACGAATACATAATTTTAAACAAAGACAGCATAAAATCATTAAACCATTAGAATACAAAGTTTTATTATCTTGGGAAAATTTGGACCACACATAAAATTTAAAAAATAAAATTTAATCATATTTTTAATTATTTATTCTCTATCTTCTTACTATCCCATGAATTCTCCTTTGTATAAGTAGTCACCTTAGGATATACATCAAAAAGGGGTGAGATAAAATCGCGGTAAGAGGATAGATAATAACATGAAACAATATAACATATAGTGATCAAAATAGTTAATATTATAACAAATAATAGGATCATAAACATTGGAGGAAGCATTAAGAAAATTCTTAGAATGTGGCAATATATAAAAATGAAACATCATGTATTAGTGGTCAAATACCGCACATAGTTTTGAATAAATATAGAATCATTTTGGTGCATATTTAACTTTTATAATGAGATAAATTACATTACCCTATTAATTGGAGTGATATATAATTTTGGGTGCACCCATCATATCATAACATTTACATTGCGCTATATAATTTCGGGGGTACCTGTCATGTCATAACATTTACATTATCATGCATACAAAATAGAACATATATTAATATTGAATATAAAAATAACCCAAGGAAAGGAATAGTTTTCATTTAATAAACATAAATTTATAAACTTGTGGTTCCCAAATTAAATAGGTAATAACATACATGAATCATCAACCTTGATTAAAGAAGATACTATATCAAGAAGTAAAAGGTGTGTTTTTTGAAAGAAGTGTTATTTTGGAAAACATTGTACTTTTCATGAACTCAATTAGAATTAAGTTATATCACAGAATAAATAATTTAATGATGAATAAATTATTTTTATGAAATAAGCATACTAAAAATGGGGTTAAAGAGGCAAAACCCAAAGAAAGAGAGCTAGGTTCGAGAATTCCCCTTACCTTGTGTCTGAACGCTTTATTCACTTAAATGTTATGTATACTCATATTATATTAATTAATTAAAATTTTAAGAACTTTTTAGACATAAATATAATTCATTATAGTTTTATTAAGTTCATTTATGTTCCTCTATATGAGTTATAGATTGTAATTTCATAGTTTGGGAACATTAGTATTCTTAGTTTTCGTGATTGGTTCACTTGTATTCAGGAATAGAAGTTCATATAAAATGAGGATAAAAATAAAAATTTGTATTATATGTTATTAAATATATTCCATAAGTTTTAATGGTATTATAAATAATTTTTTTATATCTCGTGAAGATGAATCGTTGGATAAAAATTTATGATGATCGTTTTAGGTTAATTTGGTCGGCTTTTCAATCAAAATGAACTCGTTTTTTCTATCATTTAGTATTATGTATATAAGTTAGTTAAAGAAGATAAAATGGGATATAAAATAAACATTAAAATGTTTTTTCAACCATTTAATGGTTTTATTAACATCCTTTAAGGTGTTAAAGTAAAATAAAAGTGCATCATCCATGATGTCGGTAAATTGACAAATCATTGGCAGTGATTTAATTTTTAGAATAAAAGAGGGAGAGGGAGGATTTTAATGATTGATCTTACATTAACATGAAATAATTAAAATATATATAAGTTAATAGATTTATCATTAAATTTTTATTAAGGTAGGTGAATAGAGAATAAGAAAATAAATTAAATTGAAAGGAAATTAAAAGAAAAAGAGAGAGAATTTACCTCTTGATTTCTCCTCTTGAGATCCTCCTCAAGGAACCTAGGCTTGGTATTTTGATGAGAAAAATATCTCATGGACATGGGGGTATATGGAAGAGTATTTGTTATAATATACTAAAGGCTGAAATCTTGATAAGTGAGAGGAGAAGTGGGGGTGAGGGGTGTGAAGGTCCTGAGAGTAGTGGAAGCTCATGGGAGGATGTGCCCACTTGAGTTTTTGTCATTAGAAATGATCATTCTGAGATCAATACGACGATAAATTCCAGACACCATGGATCGAATCATAGAAAAAGATAAAGAAGAATAATATTCCTAGAACCACAAAGGAGGATCATAACAGGTTGATTATAATTAATTTAATTAATTGGAAAGAAATACCTTTTATGGAATTCTTTCTTCATTGATATTTTTAATCACGTTCTGATGTGATTCATCATTGCATCACAGAAGACAAGTGTAGACTTCCTCTAGCGGTGATCCACATGTGCACCACATATCTCTGGACGTCAACAAAGGAATCTTTGAGTGCTAGAGTGGATAAGCCTTTTCTTGCGTTGTCTTCCTTAGATCACCTTGATCTGATAGAGGAGGATATCTCTCGACCTTGAGAGCGTTTTTGGAGGAAGGAGTTCTTTTGGCCTTGAGATAATTCTCCATAATTGTGGTGCACAATGATTCGGGAAAATTGTTCAGGTTGTGAGGATATTTATAATCGGGTTTGAGGTTATAGAGTTATGACAATAAATAAATGTGTTATGCATTTTATTTATTTCATTAACTCTTACTGAAAACCCCAATGTCGAATCATTAATTCCTTGACATGCGCCCAAGATGATTATAATAAATATCATTTAATAAAATGATATAATTTACCCAAAATCCCAACTGGAAAAACTACACAGCGTGTAATCATTAATACACGACGTGTACTCGTTTTTCATTTCCTTTCCAAAATAAAAACTACACGGTGTGTACATTCAATGTACATGGGGTGTATATCTTATTTTCATTTTATTAATCCTACAACATTAAAATTGTTTAGGCTTCCTTGAATAATTATTAAACCATATACGGGAATAATATTTATTCTACTTGAAATACTTGGATACACTTAGTGTGTGACTCTCTAGGCCTCTTTTATGTTGGCATGAGGCGGACTTTCCTAAAGTCCAAGATTACTGTCTAGCAATAGGTTAAGTCACCCAAGAGAAATAAGTGGACACCAAATTGACGTGTCACCTCATATGAATGCTTACCAAGTAATTTAATCCCCTTGTCTCAATATCTCATCAGGCAGGTTTCATGGCAGTGTCATAAACCTATATGCTTGATCTGTCATTCTTTGACTTCCAGAAATAAACTCATCGTGACACCATGGCCATGGAATTTGGATGACAATTCTATTTCAATCAAAGGGACTGAGAAATATACTTCCATAAATATGTAAGGGAAAAATCCTTCATCGACTTGTCTATTAACAACATTCCATTTGTAACGCACCCAACATACCCTACTTTCTGCCAACTGTCTTCGTGATTATTTTTGTCAGCAAATCTAAGTGTGCGAGTCATGACATGAGTTACTGATAATAATACAGTCTAGGAACCATTACACACACTTGTAGATATGAATTTCCAATGACACCAAGACATTCAGAATTACTATTGGCGGGTCTGTTCTCACAATCTCCCATCTTGGAGATTACCAAGTGTGAACTACATGAGAGAGAGTCTCATCTTCTTACAAGTACTTAAACATGATGGTTTGAATACTATGTGTCCTATCATAGTATGTCATCCAACCATAGAATTTTATTTAAGAATATTGTTATAGCATTTCAAGGTTCTCATCATATTGGGGATCTTCCCTGACCTTATTAATGCAACAAATATTCCAGGACATTATTATATTATAGTCATGCAGAATAATGAACAATATATAATAAGTGTACATTCATGTAATCAAAGTATAAATAGTTGGTTCTCAGAACACCAGCTCTAACAAACTCACACATTTACTAGAGACACCTTCCTACGACTTTTAGTCTGCTTGACCTCACTTGATGATCATGTTTCTACTGAGTCAAAGCTTCAGTCAAGGGGTCTACCATGTTGTCTTCTGTGGAAATACTTATCACTGCAACTTCACTTCTCTGAGAAAACTCCCTCAAGAGATGATAATTCCAAAGTATGTGCCTTGTCCGCTAATGTGACCTTGGATCTTTTTCAAGTGCCACTGCTGTAGTATTATCACAATAGAGTGTGATAGGATATTTACTACTAGGTACTACATCCATCTCTTCGACGAAGCTTCGCATCCATACTACTTATTTAGCTATCTCAAAAGCTGCGATATACTCGGATTTTGTTGTAGAATCTGCGACCACACCTTGCTTTAAGCTCTTCCAGCTCACTACACCTCCATTCAAACTGAATATGTATCCAGTCCGCGACTTCGTGTCATCTTGATCAGTCTGGAAACTAGCATCTACATATCCTCTGATGACTAGTTCCTTATCTCCTCCATAAAACTGGAACATATCCTTAGTACACCTCAAATAATTAAGGATAGTCTTGACTTCCATCCAATGGCAGTCTCCTTGATCATCTTGATATCTACTTACCTCACTTAATGCATAAGTATCATCTATACTTTTATATAGTATAGCATACATGACAGACCCAATCGTGGATGCTTAAGTGATCCTTGACATTTTATTTCTTTCCACATCTGTCTGAAGACACATTTTCTTGGAAAGATGAATGCCATCGGACACTGGCAATAATCCCCTCTTGGTATGTTCCATACTAAATCTCTTCAGTGTCTTGTCAATGTATATACTTTAAATCAGGCCCAGCATTCTCTTGAATCTATCATGATGGATCTTGATCTCAAGAATATATGATTCCTCGCCCAAGTCTTTCATAGAGAAGCATTTATCCAACCATTCCTTAACTTACTGTAAGATAGGTACTTCATTTCCAATTAGTAATATGTCCTCAATATATACTATTAGTAAAATGATTGCACTTCCTATAAACCTTTTGTAGACATAAGGATCACATTCTTTCTTAACAAAGCCAAATTTTGTTATGGCTTCATCAAAACAAATGTTCGAGGACCTTGATTCTTGATTTAATCCATAAATGGATTTCTGCAACTTGCATACCTTGTTGGCATCCTTTGGAGTCACAAACCCTTCAGGTTGTGTCATGTAGGAATCTTTTTGGAGGTTCCCATTAAGTAATGTTGTTTTGACATCCATTTTCCAAATTTCATAGTCATGGTAAGCAGTAATGGCCAATAGGATTCTGATGGATTTCAGCATCGCAATCAGTGAAAAGGTCTCATCATAGTCAATTCATTGATGTTGTCTAAAACATTTTGCAACCAGCCATTTCTTATAGGTGCTAACTTGTCCCTCCATGACTAGTTTCTTCTTGAATACCCACTTATTACCAACAGGCTTTACATCAACTGGAGGATCTACCAAAATCCAGACTTAGTTTTGGTAAATGGAATTTGTTTCATAATTCATGGATTCTTGCCACTTGGAAATGTTTGTGCCTTCAAATGCTTACTTGTAGGTAATAAGATCATCATTGTCCACCAATAATTAGTCACCATACTCAGGGACAAGAAAACCATATCATTCTAGTTCTCTCACCTCTCTCATGATCCTATGCGGTTCTTGTGTCTCTGGAACATATTGTTCTTCCATGGGGCTTTGTGGAATTTGTTCTTGTACCAACTCCTCTGTATCATGAGCCTCAACTTCATCGAAGTCTATCTTGCTCCCACTATCTCTTTTCGATATGTGCTCCCTCTCAAGGAATATGGCATGCTTTTCCACTATAACCTTTTTATCTGAGGGGTTGTATATGTAATATCCCCTTTTTTCCATGGGCTATCCTATAAAGGTACCCTTTGTGCCACTGGGTGCAAGTTTGTTACCTAAAGAGGCCTTAACAAATTCTTCACTACCCCCCACATGTAAATTTGATAACATGGATTTTCATCCACTCCGTAACTCGTATGGAATACCATTTATTGATTTAGTTGGTACTTGGTTTAGTATGTGTGATGTTGTTTGTAATGTGTATCCCCAAAAGAATAATAGAAGACTCGTGTGACTCATCATTGATCTCACCACATCCAATAGGGTGAGGTTCCTCCTTTCACTTACACCATTCCACTAAGTCATGTAAGGAGGAGTGAGTTGAGATAGAATCCCAAACTCCTATAAGAAATCAATGAAGTCTTGATTAATATATTATCCTCCTCTGTCTGAGTGGAGTTTCTTAAAATTCTTACCAAGTTGGTTCTCAACTTCATTCTTCTATTCTTTGAACCGATCAAAAGAATCTGACTTTTACTTCATTAAGTAAATATATCCATATCTACTAAAATCATCAGTAAAAGTTATGAAGTACAAGAACCCATCCCTTGCTTCAACTGGAAATGGTCCCCACACATCTGTGTGAACTAATTCTAGAATCTCTTTATCCCTTTCACCTTTCCCACTAAATAGGGCTTTGTTCATTTTTCCTTGTAGACAAGCATTACATACACCAAGTGGTTTTAGTTCGAAAGAATCTAAATACCCATCTTGAAGTAATTTTGTCAAACATTTCTCATTGACATAACCTAGCTGGTGATGCCAAAGTTGGGTGTGGTATGATTCATGTGAATTAACATTGTCATCGATTTCTATTACTTGGTTTGTGTAGTCTAACACATAAAGGTCATTATATAAATGTGCCCTACCAAAACAAATGCTATCTTTATAGAAGTAGCAACATTCATTTCCAAACTTTAAGATGAATCCATCAGTATCTAATATGGATACTGAAATAATGCTTTTGGTTTTAGAGGGTACATAATAACATTATTTTAATACCAATACCATCCCAGTAGGCAATGTGAGTTGGTATTCTCCAACAGCTACAACAGCAAGTCTGGCTCTATTGGATGCTCGCAGATCCACCTCACCTCAGTCAATCTTTCTGAATCTACTTGGTTCCTATATTTGGATACAGATGTGAGCACCACAAGCAGTATCTAATACCCAATTGGTAGAAATAGATAGATTTCATTCAATAACAAATTCACTTGAAGCTTCCCCTTGCTTACTTGGCTGGGTGTAGTTTTTCTTCAAGTGGCCCTTCTTGCCACATATGAAACAAACAACCTCTTATTCTTTTACTTCCCCTTTGATCTTTCTTTTCTTGGAAGGCCTTGAATAATTTTTAGTCTTAAAGCTCTTTTCCTTCCCTTTCCTTTTATTCACCATAAGGACAGAAGGATTTTCACACTTCATATCATTGTCCACTTGGCGGATGAGGATAGGAATATCAGATAGAGACTTCTCAATTTTGTTCATGTTGAAATTTACAACAAAGTTAGAGAAAATCTGGGGGAGTGATTCAAGAATGAGATCGATACCCAGTTCTTTGGGGAGTTTAAACCCTAGAACCTCCAAGCACTTAATCTAGCCAATGAGATTGACTACATGAGGCCCAGCTGGGGAACCCTCTCCATGCTTGCTCTGAAATATAGCCTTGGATATCTCAAACCTTTCCTGTCTTTATCTCTCCTGTTATTGACCACAGAGGTGATTGAGTATGCTTTATGAATCTATGTCTTCATGAGACATCATGAGCTCACTAGACATTGATGACAGCATCAAACATTCAACATCTAGTACATAGTTCAAATGATGATCATAGACCAGAAAATCTTCATCACTCACCTATTGTGCAGGAGAATCAAGAAGTGAGGGCTCCAACATGTAAAACTTTCGTTCATGGAGTAGGATAACTCGAACGCACCTAAACCATTCCTGAAATTTACTGCCGGTGAGGATATTGTCATTATCCAGAATTGATCGTAGAGAAAATGTGTTTGACGAGTTTGTCATATTCATTCTACAAATTAAAAGAGAAGATTTATCAGTACCTTTTGATTACATTTTATGAAAAATAATAAAGGAATTTATTAATTCACCCACTATTTTATCATATCCTAACCTCCCCCACCATTTAACTTGGAATGCCTAGATGCTATGACATTCTAGTGGCGAGGATCCATATTTCCCTTCGCATAACCCCAACAAGGGTTGGTAAAGCTATTTAATGGTATTTAGGTAAGCATGGTTTTGCCTACTATGAGCTTACATTTCCTTGATCTGTTAAGTGGACTCCCCAATCCTGAAATCCTAACTTGGATTTCCTCAACAATTGCCTCCATTTTACAACAAGTCTAGAAAGAGATACTCCTCTTGATGTAAAATGTTTAAGTCAACCCTAAACCTTCATAAGACCTTCCTTTATAAAAGTAAGTGTCCCAATAGGGGTTGATCAAACACATAGTTTTATTGAGTCTTCCCCTTAATCAAGTAACGGAAGGCTTGGTCTGACTTAATATGGTATTTGAGGGATTTCAATCCTTTATACATAGTTTCACATTATCACATGACTATTAATATTAAGTGATGCTTGCATAAGTGATTAACCATGTTCTAATAATGTTTATGCATAGTCTGGTTTTTATTTTATTCCATATTTACATGCTTGTTTATTTCATTAACTGTGTGATCACGACAACACAAGAATAATAAATAAACAATGAAATCAGATAGAAAAAAATAATATGGAATGATCTTGAGCTTATATTGGTTAGCTTATCTTGTGGTTTTGATAAGCTGGCCCTGACCTGGATAAAAACATCTTGAACCTGATGGTTTTTGTTTTGCAGCTCCCACCTATCCACCTTTGCATCTTCTTGGGTTGGTTTTACCTAAGCTTAAGATCTTGAACCATCTCCTCTGGTTTGGTAGATCCTCTATTACATGGAGTTTACCTTAAAGAAACCAAGGGCACGCAGGCCCTACATTTTATTGGAAGAAGGCTCACAGGCCAATGAATTTAAATTAAATAAATTTAAACAAAACCATACACACACAAGGGGTCTTTGGTCAAAATCATGATCATCCCTAGCACGCAACGACATTTACACATATTTAGTATTCAAATTTTTTTAACCGTTCTTTTATTCACGATAATTTGCGCTTGAATTCAATTAATTATGATCTTATAATTAATCAATTATTTTTCTTAAATTACTTTATGAATTTCCTTGAGATTTTTCTTATCCATATTCCTTGTACAGGTATTTGTACTTTGGATGAAACCTGGTGAAATTCCATTTCTAGAAAGTACACAACATATAGGCTATATTACATGAGGTGTATTTGTTTTCACCCTTTATCCAAAGTACACGCCGGGGGCTTTGGCGTGTTTTCTGTACTTTGGAAATTTTGGAGTACACAGCATGTAGATTAATCTAACACAGCATGTACTTCCTTGTTACGTGGTTACCAGCCTGTCAATCCCATGTATGTAGTTACACGACTTCTCCTTGTACACGGTTTCACCTGGGCTAGATCATACTACATGGCATGTTGATTCAACATACATGCTGTGTATTCCAGTTTCCACGCACCATTCAATTCTGGTTAACATGGTGTATTAAAAAACTTAGGTATGCTCAATTCACATAGCATGGTTTGGTGGACCAGTACCAGTTCGTTAAACCTAAGTACACAGTGTGTAGATTTCACTACACGTCCTGTATTCCTGTTTTGTACAGACAGAATGAGCGGCTCCTCTGGAAGAGTTCCACATTTTTATTTTAGTCAAAATTAAAATTAAAAGGTCGTTTCTATTATGTGAATAAAGAAATGAATAAGGAAGAACAGATCTCGTTCATTCAGTTTTATAGAACAATTTATCTTGAATTTAATCAAACATAAATTCAAAAATTATTAAAGAAAAGTAAATAACTATAATCAACGTTGTGACCGCTCGCATACCACTTGAAGGTCTCGGGCATAGCGGAAGCTCGTGGGTGGATGTGCCCACTTGACTTTTTTTCATTAGTAATGATCAATCCATGATCAATATGGAGATAAATGCCAGACTCTACGGATCAAATCATATAAATATACAAAGAAGAATAATTGTCTTAGAACCACAAAGGAGGATCATCACAGGATGATTAAAATTAATTTAATTAATTGAAAAGAAGTACCTTTTATGGCATTCTTTCTTCATTGATATTTTTTATCATGTTCCGATGTGATTCTTCGTTGCATCGCAGAAGCCAAGTGTAGACTTCCTCTAGTAGTGATACACACGTGCACCACGTATCTCTAGATGTTGCCAAAGGAATCTCCGAGTGCTACCGTGGAAGAGCCTTTGCTTGCGTTGGCCGCCTTAGATCGCCTTGATCCGATGGAGGAGGATATCTCTAGGTCTTGAGAGTGTTCTTGGAGGAAGGAGTTCTTTCAGCCTTGAGAGAATTCTCCAAGATTTTTGTGCACAATGATTAGGGAAAATTGTTGGGGTTTTGAGGATATTTATAATCGGGTTTGAGGTTATAGATTTATGGAAATAAATAAATGCGTTATGCGTTTTATTTATTTTATTAACTCTTATTTGAAATCCCCATGTCGAATCATTAATTATTTAACATTCGCCCACGCAGATTATAATAAATATCATTTAATAAAACGATGTTATTTCCTCAAAATCCTGACTGGAAAAACTACACGGCGTGTAATCATTAATACATGATGTGTACTCGTTTTTCATTTCCTTTCCAAAATTAAAACTACACAGTGTGTACATTCAATGTACTTGACATGTATATATTGTTTTTATTTTATTCTTCCTCCAACATTAAAATGATTTAGGATTCTTTGAATAATTATTAAACCACATTCGGGAATAATTTTTATTCTACTTGAGATACTTGGATACACTTAGTGTGTGACCCTCTAGGCCTTTTTTCGTTGGAAATAGGAGGGCTTGCCTAAAGTCCAAGATTACTGTCTAGCAATGGGTCAAGGCACCCAAGAGAAAGAATTTTATGCCATGTGTACATGTCACCTCATACGAATGCTTACCGTGTAATTTAATCCCTTTGTCTCAATATCTCATCAAGCAGGTTTCATGGTAGTGTCATAAACCTATATGCTTGATTCATCATTCTTTGACTTCCATAAATAAACTCATCATGACACCATGGACATGGAATTTGGGAGACAGTTCTATTTCAATCAAAGGGCCCAATATATCTACTTCCATAAATATGGAAGGGACAAATCCTTCCTCAACTTATCTATTAACAACATGTCATTCGTGACGCACCCAGGGTACCCTACTTCCCGCCAACTGTCTTGGTGACGGTTTTCGTCAGAAAATATAAGTGTGTGAGTCATGACATGAGTTAACGATAATCTTCCAGTCTAATTACCATTACAGATGCTCGTAGATAGCAATGTTCGATGACACCAAGACATGCGTAATTACTACGGGCAGGTATGTTCTCAAAATCTCCCATCTTAGAGATTACCAAGTGTGAACTCCATGAGAGAGAGTCTCGTCTTCTTACGAGTACTCTCACATGATGTTATGTATACTATGTGTCATATCATAGTATGTCATCCAACCATAAAATTTTATTCAAGAATATTTTTATAGCATTTCAAGGTTCTCATCATAGCAGGGATCTGTCGGGACCTTATTAATGCAACAAATATTCCAGAACATTATTATATTATAGTCAATCAGAACAATTAACAATATATAATAAGTGTAAATTCATGTAATCAAAGTATAAGTAGTTGGTTCTCAGGACACCAACTCTAAAAGGGTGGTAATTATAGGGGAGGAGATAGGTGTTTTCTCAATATTATATTCATTAATTTATTATTTTGGCTCAAGACTATGAATATTTTGAGAATTATCACTAAATATATTAAAATAATGAAGGTAAGTTCAAGATTTTAGTCTCACATCATCCTCAAATAATCTATGACTCCATAATTCATGTATTTAGCATTTATAAAAAATTATCGTATTTTACAATTCATCGAAAATTCAAGTATTTCAAAAAAAATCCCAAAATTTCACCATAACCATTTTATGACTTATAGAATTAAAAAATAAACTATATTTTATGGAAATAATTTTCTAAATATTAGTAATTTAATTTTTAATTAAAATCATTATTTACTTTGAAAATACAGATTTTAAAATTATAACTGATTTTATAACACATTGAAAAAAAATTAAGGTCTCATAAAATTATCTTAAAATCATAAGACATAAAAATATTAATTTATGGATACATTTTTTTAAAATAAATTTTCTTTTAAATTATTAAATTATTTATAAAATTTTAATTAAATATTTATCACTTACAAAAATTCCAACACTTAATTGACAATTTCTAAAACATTTATTCAATTAGACTATGAAACAATTATTTCATATTTTCACTCAAAAGATGCCTTAATTTTATTTATACTTTAATGGGTGGGGTTACTATTTATTTGGCCAATTTAATACTCATAAGATTTATATTATTATTCCTAAGGTCAAGTTACTATTTCATTAGTATTGGTTCCTTAACTTCAAGAAATACTTCTTATTTCACTAATTATTTATTTATAAAGTTTTTATTATGGCCTCTAAGTGATTTTATATGATTTATAGTATATAAAATTACTATAATAATTAATAAATTCCATTGATAAAAGTTTGGGTCCTTACATTCTTCCCCCCTTTTGAAATTTATCCCTCAAATTTACATTTTACATAAATATGTGAGGGTCCTACTCCTTCCTCGCCTCCTCTGGTTCCCAAGTTGCTTCTCCATACTTATGGTACCTCCACAACACTTTGACTAGGCAGGTTGTCTTGTTCACTGAACATTATCTCTATAGTCCAGAATCTTTATTGGCTGCTCATAAGGGATATCATCTTCTAGTTGTACCACTTATAGTTTCAGTACATGTGAGGGATCTGGTATGTACTTCCTCAGGAGTGATATGTATTACATGTCATGAACTTGAGCCATATTCATTAGAAATGCAAACCAATGGGCCATGGATACTATGAGTTCAAGGATCTCAAAAGGTCCAATATTCCTTGATCTTAGATTCTTTTTATTTAAAAACCACATTACTCTCTTCAATGGTGATATTCGAAGGAAGAGTTTATATTCAACATCGAACTCCAAGTCCCCTCGATGGCTATCAGCATAGCACTTTTTCTGACTCTAAGCAGCTTTGATATATTTCTGGATGGATTGAACCTTCTTTGTCATCTCTTTCAAAATATCAGGTACAAGTAAATTTATCTCACCAACTTCATCTCAATGGGTTTGAGTTCTACATCACTTTTCATATAGATATTTATATAGAGCCATCTTAATACTCGAGTGGAGTCTATTGTTGTATGATAACTCAATAAATGTGAGATTCAGATCCCATCCAATTTTGAATTCTAAATAGTGGGCTCTTTTAATATCTTTGAGTGTCTGAATAGTCCTTTCATATTGGCCCTAGGTTTGGGGATGATAGGACATACTGAAATTTAATTCATTACTCAAGGCATGTTGAAGACTCCTCCATAATTTTGGTGTGAACTTGGGATCACGATCTAAGACAATCAAGAGTGGAACCCCATGAAGTCACACTACTTCCTTAGAATATATCATTTAAAGTTGTTCAATAGAGATATCTTTCCAAATATAAATAATGTGGAAAGTCTTGATGAGTTGTTCCACCAAAACCCATAACACATTATTTTCTTTGGATGTATTTGGGAGACCCATGGCAACGTTTATAGTAACATTCTCCCATTTCTACATGGGTACAGGAAATGGTTGCATCATCCCTTTGGACTTATGTTGCTCATATTTTATTTAATAACATATCAATAACCTTGAGATATACATTACAATGTTCTTCTTCATGATTTCCTTATGGAAGTGTTCTTGGAGATCATGGTATATCTTGGTACTCCCGGGATGGATAGAGAAAGTTGATCTATGTGCACTGTCCTATGGATCCTTCTTTATCTCAGGAGATGAAGGCACACAAATCCTCATTCCAAATGAAATTATACCATCATTATTGATATGTAACTCTTAGAGCTTCCATTACTTTACTACATTCACTCTCTTTTTCAACTATGGATCATCCATTTGTGCCTCCTTAATCTTCTCTTGGATAAATGGTTAGGAAATCATTTTGGAAAGGTAGGATGTATTCCCTCCCTTTATGATTTCCAAATCTATACTTTTCATGTCTAAGAATATAGGGTCTTTATCAATCCACAACATGGATAGAGTAGCATAATATTTTCTTCTAAGTTCATCGGCTACCTTGTTCTCCTTGCCGAGATAATTGCGAATAGAGTAATTGTAGTCTCTGATTAACTCTAACAATCTCCTTTGATTCATGTTGATATACTTTTTGTGAACATGTACTTTATTATCTTTTTATCATTTTATATGTCACACTTTTCACCATATAGGTAGTGCATCTATATTTTCAAGGAAAAAAACATAAATTCTAGCTCCAAATCATGTGTCAGGTTGTTCTACTCTTGGATCTTCAAATTTCATGAGGTTTAGGCTATCACATTATCATTTTTCATGAGTAAAAAACCCAAGACTTCCTTTGAAGCATCACTATATATCACACAACTTTCTCCACTTTTCGATGATGTGAGTATAGGTGAAGTTATCAACCTTATCTTTAGCTCCTTAAAGCTTTCCTCACATTCTTCTATCCATAGATACTTTTCCACATTTCTTATTAAATTAGTTAGTGGGCTTGAAAATCATGGAACATTTCTCACAAGACATCGATAGTACACTTCTAATCCAAGAAAACTACATATTTTTGTGATGATAGAGGGTCTTTACCATTCCTAAATCGCTTTTATTTTTTAAGGGTCCATAGAAATTCCCTCACTTGTGATCTCGTGTCCCAATAATGTGCCCTGCTGCATCCAAAAGTCACACTTTATGAGCTTGTCATACAAATTCTCTTACCCTAATTTCACCAACATAATACTTAGATGTTATTGATGTTTCCCCTTTTTCTTAGAGTATATGAGAATATCATCAATAAACAATTCCACAAATTTTAAAAGGTAATGCCTCTAGACACTATTCATCAAATCCTTGATGATTTTAGGGGAATCACTAAGTCTAAATGGAATCAACAGAAACTAATAGTTCCCATACCTTGTACGAAAGGTAGTCTTCTGAATATCTTCATTCTTAACCATTAGCTGATGATATCCAGAATAAAGATCCACCATTGAGAAGTAATGATCTCCTCGTAACTGATTGAAAAATTCATCTATCCTTGAAAGAGGATACTTGTTCTTTATGGTGATCTTATTGAGTTATTGATAATCGATACATTGATGCATTGATCCATCTTTCTTCTTGACAAGGAGCACTGGCACGCCTCAAGGTGATGCACTAGGGTGTATGAAACCGTTGTCCAAATTCACTTTTAGCTACTTCATTAACTCCTCTAGTTCAATAAGATTCATCTTATAGGGACACTTTGAGATTGGAGCATATCTGGGAATGAGTTATATTGAGAACCCTACCTCACGATCCAGGGGAAGTCTGGGAAACTCTTCTAGAAATAAATCCTTGTATTCCCATATAATGGGAATTTCCTATAGTTCGATACATTCCTTTGAATCAACAATTTTAGTGAGGTATGATTCTTCATGGGGAATAAACACCCACACCATTGAAGTATTTTCCAAAAGATATTCATGATCTTACTATAATTTTTAGTGGAGCATGGGATGGTTCATAATATGAAAAGATATTTTTTTCACAGTATTTGATATGTGCTCTATATAATGAGATAAAATTCATCCCAATATAGCATCGAATTCGACTAATGGAAGTATTATGAGATTAAGTGGAATAATCTTCCCACATACACCCATAAGAGAATATTTCTACCCTTGGGTTTCACCACTAGGTGTTGTTATGGATATCTATACTTCAAGTTTTTGGGGCTTCAATTCAATAGTTCTAGAAAAATTTTAAGATATAAAGGAATGCGTATAAATAGAATCAAAAAAGAATTTTTCCATTATTGAGTGAATAGGAAGTGTACCTAGTATGAATTTATTTTCTTGATCCACTTCTGCAGTATTGATGGAATAATACTTCCCTTTATCAATTGGCTTTGGTGGATGATGATGTTGATTACCCTAAAAAACATGAGGTTTAGTGCACTGGTGTCCATAGTGCCCTTTCTCCCTATAGTTGTAGCATTGGAACATGGGTGGTTATAACCTTTCCTCAAACACATTTTCCTACTTCCTCATATCTTTTTGACATTCATGATATTGGTGGCCTTCAATCCCACATTTAAATCATTTCTCCATCCGTTTGAGGTAGTTCCCATGATACATCTTCCGACGTTTTTGACATGTGGGTGGTTGAGTTTTCTTTCCTCCTTTGTCATGAGATCCTCCAACTTGAAATTACATATTTATTTTCTTATCACCATATCCATGGGACCATTCTCTAAACTCCATCTCCAATTTAAAATCACATCGAAAAACTTTTTCATAACTCCTATGGTATCAAATTGTAATATCCCTACGAAGGTGTGGTTTTAAACCACTAAAGAATCTATCAATTTTT
Organism: Viscum album; assembly: GCA_963277665.1. Classification (NCBI taxonomy): domain Eukaryota; kingdom Viridiplantae; phylum Streptophyta; class Magnoliopsida; order Santalales; family Viscaceae; genus Viscum; species Viscum album. Next base: position 1,287,549,251 of record OY728141.1, read on the forward strand.
CTATCATTGTTGATAACAAAACACGAAGCGTACCTTGAAATCCTTGTGAAATTTTCTTTGTAGGTTGTGATAGATTATCCTTCAATTTTGTTTAGCTCTAGGAATTATATCATAATATTTTTATGAAGAGTTATAGGGAAATACTTATTAAGAAACATTATCTTAAATTCATTCCACTCTATCTCTTCAATTTTGTCTCTCGGCTTGGTGTTCTTAATCAAATCCCACCATTGATCAGCCTCTCCATCTAGATGATAAAGAGAAATATTCACCTTCTCCATCTGAGAATAGTGAATAACAGAAAAGAGCTTCTCCATCGAGTTGACCCACTCTTCTATAACTAGTGGATCATAAGATCCAATAAACATTGGTGGTCATTTCCACATAAAAAGTTTGATAGAGAGTTTCACCCTCTTAGGTGAAGGTGGACATTATACATTATTCAAGTTATTGTTCATAACCTGATACAAGTGGGTAAAATTTACCATGAGATTTTGTACTCCACCTCCCAAAGAATTGAGGATGTCGTTCGGGCAATCATTGCATTGTCCCTCACATAGGTTGTTGGTCAGATTTCTCCTGGCTCCCACCATTTTCAAAAATAGAAAAGGTTATAACAAAAAATAAGTCAACAAGTCATGAATAGTTTAACTATAAAGGGATATCTTATGGGATACCTAAGATTATAATTTTCTAAATCAAATATTCTAGGGTTATTATATATACTTGGTCTTATACTAAGGATTTTTTACTAAGTTTCTCTAATCCTAATTCCCAAATTAACTAAACTGTGCCTCTAATACCAACTATAGCGACCATACATTTTCTTACATTAATATTACATCATTTTAAACACAAACAACTTAAAATAATTACACCATGAGGATAAAAAGGTTTATTGTCTTAGGAAAATTAGTATAATACATAACATTTAAAAAATAAAACATAAACATTTATTTAATTCTTTTTTCTCTATCTTCTTATTATCCCTTGAATTCTCCTTAGTAAAAGAACTCACCTAAGAATATACATCAAAATGGGGTGAGCTAAAATCACAATAAGAGGATATATAAAAATATGAAACAATATAACATGGGGTGAGCATAATCATTATCATTATAACAAAGGTATGAGATCATAAACATGATAGGAAGCTTCAAGAAAATTCCTATAATGTGGCAATATATAAAAATGAAACATCATGTATTAGTAGTCAACTACCACACATAGTTGTGAACAAAGATATCATCATGTTCATGCATATTTAAATTTTCTAATGAGATACATCACATTACAAAATTCATTAGAGTGCTATATAATTTTAGGCGCATTGGACACCTCATAACATTTACATTGCACTATATAATTCTAGGTGCACCTGTCACATCATAACATTGACATTATCATGCACGAAACATAGAACATATATAAATATTGAACATAAAAATAACCCATGGAAAGGAATTGGTTTTATTTCATAAGAAAAAAATCATAAACTTTGGGTTACTAAATGAAATAGGGAATAACATACATGAATCATCAACCTTGAGTGAAGAAGAAACAATCTCGATAAGTAAAAGGTGTGTTTTTTGAAAGAATTGTTATTTTGAGAAACATTTTGTTTACCATAAGATCAAGTAAAAGACATGTATATCTCATAAAAGATAATATAATGATGAAGAAAATATTTTTATGGATTAACCATACTCAAAACTGGTTGAATGAGGGAAAACCCAAATAAAGAGAGTTGGGTTCGAGAATTCCCCTTACCTTGTGTCTGAACACTTTATTTACTTTAATGTCCTGTATAATCACATTAGATTAATTAATTAAAAATTTAATAACCTTTTATAGATGAATATGATTCATTATGGTTTTTATTAAGTTCATTTATGGTCCTTTTATGATTTATATAGTTTAATTTCATCATTCGTGAGTATTTGTTTTCTTAGTTTTCATTATTGGTTGACTTGTATTCATGAATGGAAGTTTGTGTAAAATGATGATAAAAAACCTGAATTTTTATTATATTTTATTAATGATATTCTAGATGTTTTAATAGTCTTATAAATAATTTTTTTATATGGAATGAGGATGAATCATTAGATAAAAATTAATGATGATCGTTTTAGGTTAATTTGGGATATTTTTTAATCACAACAAACTCATTTTGTTTTATCATTTATTATTATGTATATAAGTTAGTTCCAGAACATAAAATGGGTTGTAAAATAAACATTAAAATATATTTTTAACCATTTAATGGTTTTATTGACATCCTTTAAGGTTTTAAAGAAAATTTAAAGTGCATCTCCCAGGATGTCGGTAAATTGACACATCACGGGAGGCAATTTCATTTTTAGAATAAAACAATCATAGGTAGAAGTTTAATGATGGATACTACATTAACATGATATAATTCCTATATATGTTAGGTTTTTTTGTTATAATTCTATTTCTGTGAAGGGAGGTGAGGAGAGAATAAGAAAATAAATGAAATTGAGAGGAAAATAAAAGAAAAATGAGAGGATTTATCTCCTGAATTATCCTCTTGAGATCCTCCTCAAGGCACCTGTGCTTGGTATTTTTATTATTATAAGAGATCAGGTATGTGGGGGAGAGGATATGGAAGATTATTGGGAATAATATAGGCAAGTATCAAATCTTTTGAAGTGCAAGTATAAGAGGGGGTGAGGGGTGGTATTTATAGTGGACAAGAGGGGTGTTTTCTCAATATTATATTCCTTAATTTATTATTTTTGCTCAAGACTATAAATAGATTGAGAATTATCACTAAATATATTAAAATAAAAAATTATAGTTCGAGATTTTGGGCTTACATTCACCTCAAACTATATATCCCTCCATAATTCATGTATTTAGCATTTATCAAAAATTGTCATATTTTTCAATTTATCAAAAATTTAAGTATTTCAGAAAAATACCAAAAATTCACCATGAATTCAAAAATGAACTATATTTTATGAAAATAATTTTTTAAATATGAGTAATTTAATTTTTAATTAAAATAATCATTTACTTGGAAAATAAATTTTTTAAAATTATAACTGAATTTTTAGAACATTTAAAAATTACTTAAGGTCTCATAAAATTATATTAAAATCATAAGACATCAGAATATTAATTTATAGATAAAAAAATTTTAAATAAATTTTCTTTTAAATTATTAAATCATTTATTAAATTGTAATTAAATATTGATCACTTACAAAATTTCAACACTTCATTAATAATTTTTGAAACATTTATTTACTTAGACTATGATATAATTATATCATACTTTCACTTATAAGATACCTAAATTTTATTTATAATTTAATGGGTGGGTTAATATTTATTTATCAGATTTACTATTCATAAGGGTCATATAACTATTCTTATGTTCAAGTTACTATTCCATCGGTATAGGTTCCTTAACTTCTAAAAATACTTGTTATTTCACTAATTGTTTATTTATAATGTTTTTATTATGGACTATAAGTTATTTTATCTGATTTATACTATATAAAATTACTGTAAGAATGGATAAATTCCATTTATAAATGTTTGGTTCATTACACCTCGACCCTAACCTCTTGTGCATGGACACAAGACACTATCATTATATACTGTCTCAGCCGCGTAACATCATCCCGCCACTTCTTACTATCACCATAAATCGAAATTATATATGCCCAAAGAAGTTCTGGGCCAATATCTTTCGTAGTGATAAATACCCTAACCACCAGATATCACTTCCATCATCCCAAATGACTTATATAAAGGATTCATCTGGCCACTTTAAAGGTTGGATGACTTGATGGGATCTATAAAGAACATTGTTGTCGCACCAGAAGAACCCTCACCTCTGCCATGCATGTCACATGGAACCACCACATTGAGTTATTCACCCCATGTTCCATGAAGTAAACTTTTCCATGTTGTTCCACGATTCATGTTTGAACACCCAAAATCTTTAGTTGTTTCAAACCTCACCCGACCAGGTCTCATATAAATTTTAAATATATCTATATTTAGAATTTGAATACAAAAAAACCCAAGATATGAAGTTCCCAAGGATGATTATCTCTACCACTATAAAATGAGGTTTTTTCCTACTGAGGAGGGTAGTTCCATGGCAAGAGGGAGACCACTAAACAAGGCAGTAGTTTTTGGTTATTTTCTTGGTTTTCTCTTATGTATTTTTCTTATGTTTAAGTTTTCATTTAATTACTTCTATAAAAAAAATAGGCATTCTTTTAAAATAAATATTTTTTCACCTGAATCTATTATTCTTATTCTATTATCTTCTTCCTCTTATCCATATCTTTTCTATTTTCATTTTATTATTACTTATTATTCTTCTTCTTTCCATATTCTATCCATATTTATTTTCTTACGTTATTTTCTTTTCTTTTCTTTTTTCTCTCTCTATTCTTATTAAATTTTTAATTTTATTATTTCATGTATTCTTATTATATTACCTTTATTATTATTCTAATTTTTTATCTTCTCTTCTTCTCATCTTCTTTATAGTGACCACTTACCCTTGATAATAACGTACTAACCTAAGGTTTTTCTGAGGGGAGGAGAGTGCAGTTTTTAAAATTTTGCACATAAATTCTTATGTTTTATTTATGTTTATGGTGAGAAAGGGTGAAGTGAATGAGTGTGTAAGTTTTCCACAATGACATTGAACTCAAAATCATTTCAATTATTTTATTTTATTCTTTTTAAATCTTTTATATTGGGCACAATATCTTCATATGATGGGGTTGAGTCATTCGGTGGATGAAACAACATACGATGGATCCAAGTCTGGGAAGGTGTCACACTCTTGACAAATGTATTCCATCAACCTTGATTTCTAGAGTAGTTTGACTTAATTTTGTTTTATAATTAAAAATTTCACACCACCTACATAAAAATAGTATTTTAAGAGTGTGAGTTCACAATTAAGCTATCAAACTAATTTTTAACAACACCAACAAGGATTATGGAACCCATTAACCAAACCATAAAGGGAAAGTTCATTATTCATTTTATTTTAATAAATATTATTTATAATTATAGAATTTAATTTATTTTAAAAATCACAAAACTAAAAATTAATTGTTTTATAAAATAAACAACCAAAAATAAGTAGTTTTAGGTGAATAAGAATTGGTGATCAGATGACTGTGAATCTACTCAAGTGAGAAAAACTTTTTCAACCACTGTAAAGCACTAAGAAAATTTAGAAATTTTCTTTTTTTCATACCCCGTGATAAGTGTGATATAAAAACTAGCATCATGTTTTGGGAGATAATAATTATTCAATTTAATTTTTCTATTTTAACATTCTAGATGGTTTTTCATTTTTTTCTTTAAAAAATTAAAAAATAAGTTTAACTCACTCGGGACTTATAAGATAGTGTTTCTATATTCTATATATAGGTCAAGGGAGAACTAAGCCAAATTAAAAAAGATATGTAATTCAAAGACAACATACAGGAACATAAAGAAACCCTCAAACAACCATTAGTTGAATGATTGGTCATAGAATTAACTGAACTCCATGAGTTCTTCCTAGAGTATTATCAAGGAAGAGAGAATCCACAAGAATAGACATCCTTGTTTCCTCCCATAATTTCTGAGGAAATTAACTAGGTGTAATTTCTGGAATAAGTGGAAAAAAATCAAAAATATTAGATTTAACATATTGAAGAGATGGTATAATTTCTTCAAGGAAAATGGATTGGCTAACTGAGTGTTTTAATGCATCCCTCAAGCAACCAAAACATATACTAGAAGATGAACCGTTAGTCTTCCTAGTTTTTTTAGGATATCCAAGAAGTATATTCCATAATTGAGGAGTATCAACAACCCAACCACTTTAATAACTATATCCAATATGTCATTGATGAGTTTTCGTGGATTCATTATGAAGAATATTTTCTTGATTAGCTATATGTTGGAGATCAACAAGATCTTGAATAATTATTAACTGAGTGTGAGGTACAACTTGATATCCCCATTACTTAACATTATAATATCCAACACCATTTAATATCACTTTATCCGTGGAATAAGACACCACCCAAGTGGTTGAATTTGAATAAAACATGTTTGATCCTGACTACCTACCTCCACCTACTTCCATCCAACTCCAAGATGCACTCACCATTAATGAAGAGATTGAATATGGAAAAACTAATTTATTTGATATTATCTCAAACTCTATTTATTTATTTTATTCAATCTAAATTTAGTATTAATTCCCACTTCTTTGAGTTTTTAAATTCTGACAATCCATGCTATTCCTTAGAGGAAGACAAAGAAACTAAACTTGCACCTATTGAAGAACACATGGAGCTCCCTAATTTTGATGAAAATGCATTTGAGGAACCCCATGAAGAATTAAAAGTTGTTGAGCCAAAGGAAATTAATATATAGTCTTCCTACACTGAAAGGGATAATTTTAATTTTTCTAAGTGTTTAAATTTTGTTCAAGGGAAATTACTTGATCACTTTCCCTTTGATCATTCAATCGATATAGCCCAAATTAAGAAAGAACTTGACAAGAAAGAGGCGGTTTCAAAAGTATCAACTAGGAAGAATGATGATCCATACTTCAACCTACCCCCATCATGAAAACTATACCTAATTGTGAGGGGTTTGGATCTGGTATAATCTATCCATGGGTTATTCGTGACCAATAAAGAAGAAGTGGAAGTTGGGAAAATCTACATGTGGTGATTCAAATCCAAGAAGATCCAACCACCATCAGACTATGTATAACATCTAGTATTGGCCTCTATAGGTAGTAAAAATATAGGGCCCACCTAGGGGGATAATTTTAAGACTTATCTATTTTTATTTCTAGGTATTTATATTTTAATTTCAATATTATTATTAGTCCAGCATGAATCCATGCTCCCTTTATCTTTGTAATCTTTAATGAGATGATCCTTGTGCAAAATTGATTAATTATCTATTATAGGTTCATGAAAGCACAAGGCATCCCCAAATAGTAAATAATGATGATTAATGCTTCATTTAAATTTGGATTTCACCTTTATGTTTACCTTTTAAAATTCTTACATTTTTGTCTAAAAACATGCTTGGATATTTCAACAGATACTTGCATGCCCATGCTTAGTATATATTCTTTACTTGACTTATCTAAGAGACATGAGTTATTTTTATGAATCTTATGATGTATTGTTTTATATTTCAATGATAATTATTTTTAATGAGTAAAATATATAATTTAATGATTCTAATGAATCATGGATATTAAAAGGAAAACTCATGATTTTAGGGATTTATTTGATTCATGTGAATGAAATTTACTTATAATTTTTTATTATTTAAATTTATTAAATTTATTTGAATTTATTTGTTTATTATTAATCATTCCATGAGTGATTTTACAATTTTATATTTCCCATTCTCGAGAGGATTTTGGACCAAATATTTCCTATTTTATCTTTATTAGATTTCATGATTGATCATGGGAAATTCTACCTATTAAAACATGCATTGAAACTTATCAAAGTTCTGCCTGTGAAAAAAAGACATTTAAAATGATTGATGCATCTTTTGAGAATCCCTTATCCTTGATATTACCTTTACATCAAACCTTGTTTAGGCCATAGAGACCCTGAATGAAATTGTTAGGGATGAGCTAAATTTAAAGCCTTTTTTTCCATTCTTACCATGCTCTTAGTATTTTCCATGATATTTTATATTTTAAGTATGGGGGTTAACATAAATCATGGTGGAAGGGATGAAACAAATTATAAGGAAAAGTTTGGGGTGATAATGTGGGTATTGATAAATGTTTATTCATTATGTTGTATAGTTTTCCCTTATAAAAAATGAAAATGAATAAAACAAAAAGAAAAAAACATAGGTTGTGAATTGGGAGTTTCAAAAATCACCATCATCAGACTAATGATTTTTATTATATTAGGTTGTGCGGGGAGTGTGAGATTCATTATAAGGATAAATTTTTAAAAATAAAAAAAAATTATATACTTTAAAATAAAAAGTATAAAATCATATAATAATTTAAGAAGGATAAAATCAATCATTGTTCTTTTATAGATCATGACCTTACTTTGAGCTTGGTTAGTGTGAGTTTTTATTTTTTAGGGGAGAATTTCATTGATATTTTACATTATATATCATGCATTTTACTTTAGATAGAAACTTCCTACTTGATCCCTATTTATTAAAATATTAATTCCTACCAACCTTAAGCCTCAAAGCCATTATAATCTTAATTTAAAATCCCTCATGATTTTATATTCCTTTTATCTTTACAAAGTGAACAAATTAGTTCCATTTCAAGAAAATGGATAATGAGTATATTTTCATTATATAATAAAAAATCAACATGAATTAATATAATGAGTGATGAGAGAAAATATTCAAGTGAGGTAAATCCTGATTTGTAAGGTTTAATAATAATAAATTGAGGAGATTTAATGAATGAAAGAAGAAGTTACATCATTTTCAAATGGGAGAAAGTAAAATACTTGGATTAATTATTTCCTTGAAAATTAAGAAATGAAATTGATATTTCATGTGAAATTTGTAAATTCAATTTACTATTTATAATTTTTTAGTTTATTTCTAGGAAATTTGAATATTATTAGAATTAGTTCCCTCTTAAACTCAAGAGTGTGAGGCTCGAGCGATGCAACTCAACCCATCTGAGTGTGTGTGTGTGTGTGTGTCCATAATCACACCTTCGTACAAGATTTTCAGCTGATTATCACGTGGATTTCATTATAAACCATCACATCCCACAAATTCGTTTCCTATGTGGGATGTGGTGATTCACGTTACTTTTCATTTTTACCAAGATGACATTGTCCCACCTTAAACCCACTCTCCCATGCTCTAACATAATCTACCGACATCCTTCATTGTCTATGATTCCCTACGCTAGACCTCTTCCACCTTCTATCACTAAAAAAAATTATTGTTGATGCCTATAGAAGCTTGACGTTTATCTTCTTAACACTTCCAAAGCCCCTAACCACCTAGGATCACTTCCATCATCCTAAACGACATGAAGGATTTTTCAAGACACTTTTAAGGTTGAATGACTCATGGAGCTCAATGAAGACTATCATCTCCACACCTCAAGCTCCTTCTCCACTTCCATGCCTACCACATAGAACCACCATGTCGATCCATTCACCTCATGTTCTATATAGGTAACTTCACTGTGCTGGTCCAAGATACTTATTTTAACACCCAAAATCTTTGTGTGTTTAAAACCTCATAAGACCAAGTCTGATAGGATTATAAAATTTATCTATATTAAAACGTTCAATATAGAAAATATGGGGAATATGGAGAGGCCTAGGATGAATATCTTAGCCTCTATAAAAGGATTTTCTTACCTGCTGTGGAGGGGAGTTCCATGATTGGAGGGAGAATACTAAAAATGTCTATATTTGATACTTCTTTTGTTTTTAGTTTTCTACTCTATATTTTTATATTAATGTTTTAGTTTTAATTTAATTCCTTTTATAAAATAATTCATACATATATTTTTTAACAAAATTGTTTCACCTGAATCAGTTCTTATTCTACTCTTATCTTCTTCCTCTTATCCTTTTGTTTTCTATTTGATTATTATTATTTCTTATTCTTCTTCTAATTTCAAATTCTGTCCATTTTTATGTTTTTAATTTATTTTCTTTTATTTTCTTCTTCTTATATCTCTATTTATTATTCTTTTATTTTTTAATTTTGTGATTTCATGTGGTATTCTTATATTCTTTATCTCTTTATTTTTATTTTTATTATCTTCTATTCTTCTCATCCTATCCACAGTGACCTCTTACCCTTTATAATGAGGGGATAACCCGAGCCTTGGCTCAGGGAAGGAGGGTGGTGTTTTCTAAATTATGCACTTAGATTTTTATTCTTTATTTAGGTTTGTGTTGAGAAATGATGAAGTAAAAAAGTGTGGTGGTAGTCTTCTATGACACTGAACTGAACCTAATTCCTATTCTTTTATTTAAACTTGTTTCCCTCCCTTCTACTTGACACACAATCTTCATTTTAAGAAGTTGAGTCATTCATTAAATGAAATGGCATACGATAGATCTAGGTCCAAGAAGGTTTTACACTCTCGATTGAGGTGTTCTATCGGCCTTGATTACAGAAGGAGGTGGAATTAAGTTTTTCTAGGAAATGAAAATTTCAAATACACTAATTAACATAATATTATTTCAAGAGTGAGATTTTACAATTATGTTATCAAATAAAATTTCACCAACAACAAGAATGATAGAACCCATAAACCAAACCATAAAGGCAAAGTTCTTTCTTAGTTGTCTTGAATTTCATATTATTTTTAATTCTATCATTTATTTTATTTTAAAAATCATAAAAATCAAAATTTATATTTCTAATAAAATAATAAAAACACAAAAATAAGTTGTTTTAGGTGAATTAAAACTGTTAAGTACACAACTGTGAAGCTCTTCAAGTGAGACAAACATGGTTAGCCACTATGTTGTACTAAGAGAATTCAGAAATTTACTTTTGTTACATCCTGTGATTTGTGTGTTTTCAGTCATTACACATGTAATCTTAGAATAAAAAATAAAATGAAGAATTAATGTAACCTAATGAAAATAAATTCAGTTATGAAATTCTTTACCACTTGGTAATTTTCATGTCAAATACCCATGGATGAAATCATTCAAATTAAAACTTAAAATTTCATTAATTATTAAGTATTGAGGATATGACATATAAAAGTTGTATTATATACACAATATAAAATAATTAGCGGCATAACATTATAATATGCCTCCATAAAATGATATTGAGACAAAATCTTTTACCTCACTCTTTCTTTTGGTTGAACATTCTTTAACCACATGATTAATGATTTTAAGAATGTAATTAATTTATAAAATAATAATATTCATGTTTATAATATCATATATTATCCTTTTATAGCATCATATCACCCATTAGTTAAATATCCTTCGTTATTACTATTATTTCAGTTGTTGAGTACCTTGTTTTCTCATACACAATTTAACGTGAAAGTTTTTGTTATTGAGAATATTATATAGTTCCATCATCTATAGAATTATTTTAATGTTATAAATATCATTTTTTTCATTCAATACATTTTTATAATAATTATTGAAATTTTAACATGTAGAATGTATCACATCAATTTTTGGATATGCTAAGTCATACATACGTATGAGCGACATTATCATTTCCTTAACAGGTGAAAGGGTAGGGAAGTGGATGACAAATTAATTTTTCAGAATTAATATCATTTCATATATATCACCTACATTCATTAAATTTATCCATATTGCCTTAAATTAAAATCATAAATGAAAAATGTTTTACATCGCTTCGTGAGGCAGTAGTCCGTTGTACACATGAGCGAGGTTATTATATTTTAAATAGAATAGAAAGTACGAAGTTATATGTGATATTATAATTAAAAAATTATAATTATATAATAAATATCATATATATATATTAAATCCATCATTATATCCAATTTTTAGGGGTGTTAATTGAAAATGAGTTTCATCGCTTTGCGGGGAGGTAGTTCCTTATACGCACGATCGACGATTTTGTTTCTCATTTGATGGAATGGGATTTGTATAAAGGTTATTCCATTAAAATAATAACATATAAGTATATTTTAGATACTGGTTTTATTATATTTTAATTTTTAATACATAATTTCAGGTTTGAAAAGAAGAAATAAAAAAGAGAAAGCTTCATTAAGACAATTACCTTCTCTTAGAGAAACCACCTTTGGATATACTCTTAAGGAAACTAGGGTAGGCCTTTTCTAAAACACCCTAGATAAAGATTATTTATAATGGTGTTGGGGAGATATTTCTTTTGGTTTTGGTTGATCCAAGTTTTTTATAGGTGTGAATAAATAATGGTAGGGATTACCCTTTTATAATTGAGGAGGAATGCCATTTTTGTAAATACCCAAAGCTATTCAAAATTGGTAGGTCACTCTCACCTCAGGTACCACAAAAATTAATAAATAATGATGTTTATAGAGGTAAATATTGATAAAAAGTTCTACCATATAAAAAGACATATGTGTTAAACATTTTCTTCCCTTATCCTCTAAGTTTACTTACTTTTACCATTTTAGTTTTCACCACGGTAACCAGTTTTTTTTACCTAGGAAATTTATCCATTAAGCATAAAATAAAATGAAACATATTAGATACTTTGGACCCACTTATTCTAATATAAAATGATATTTATCAAATAAAAACTCTACGTATGTAAAAGATTAATTTTAATACAAGCGTATGTAACGCGAAAAACCTCATTTTATCTTTGAAAATGGTAAATAAATTTACCGTATTTACTAATCATTCTGAACAAAAATTAATTTGACCATATTATATAATATTAATTATTAGTATTAAAATTATTTAATCTATTTTTCCAAATTCAAATCATATAAATGGTATGATTTAATTTAAAAATAAACTCATAATTCGTGTCAAAAAATGATTTTTCAAAAAATGTACTTTTCAAACATAAGATGATATTATATTTACTATATGACTTGTAATAATATTTAGATGGATTTAAAATAATATATTTAGATATATAATCATTAAATATAATTTAAATTTTTCCTTATTATTGGTCATTTGAATTAATTAATATGATAGAACTTTATGCACCTAAAACAGTTTTAAGAAAAATGCCTTTTTAAGTCCAAAACTAAACGTATAGAAAAAATGGGTATAAACATGATTAAAATGTAATTAATTATTTTAAATATAATTTTTTTTACTTCTTTCTTGAAAATAAAATTCAAATGATAATTGGACTTTTAAATTTCTTAATTTATTGAAAAGAAATGGCAGTTTTACAAAAACTATATTTTTCACTATTCCCTAAAAATCACTCTTTTCAAAAAAATAACAAAATTTCACAATAAGATAATTTTTATATGATAATTTAAAAAATTAATTTCATTTTATTAAATAAATTGTATAATTTTGGATGAATTAATTATATTCTTTTCCCACAAAATTAGTAAAAATCATTTTTGATCAAAACATATTTTTTTGAAGAATAAATTAACTTTTCTAAAAATTGAGTGATTATTATCAATAAATATTTATTTATTAGGACCTATATATATATATATATATATAATTTGGTTCTTCCTATTAATACCCTCAAAGACAACGGCTAGGTTATAATGGTCATATTTAAATAATATATTTCACAAGTTATTTAAGCTCAATGTAGTGTATTGTATATGTTATCGAACATAGTGTTCTTCTTTTAAAATACCAGGGTTACACATACAAAAAGATATAGAATAGATTAAATTTATTTAAAGGAAATATACATTAAAATTTTGGGGTGTTATAGACTTTTATTCATTCTTATTGAGATACAGGTACAACGATGGACATCAATCACAGTATAAGTCATTGGTTGGATGTTTATGTCTCCTAAAGTTTAATGATAATGATAAGAGGAAATTTCTCATGGGATGGTTTTGGTTACAAAGACCTTATTTTTTATTGTATTTTTTTACTAAATTTATACATGAAATGTACATGTTGTATAATTATTATTATTATCGAACTACGTGTTTAATGTGGTTATTATATTTATTTTAGTATTTTATTGTGCATTCATTATAGTGGTTGGAATTTTTTTAGAATGTTTTGTTTGATGTAAAATGCTGGTAAATTTTTGTTTTAATGATGACTGTTCCCTCAATATTAGTGAAATTACTCACTGTCTATTAGTATACTCTAATTATTTTAAATAAATTCATCGAAGGCCTATATAGATCAGGTTATGTTCATGGTAATCTAGGTCAAGCCATCATGGAATAAAACATGTATAAATATAATAGAAACTTAAAATACATTAATAATATCATTCAATGGAAGTAAATAATAGAATATAAACATAAATATATAATATACCTTTTTTCTAGTGATATTCAACTCATGTGGTTGATGGTGACAACTTAGTAAAACCTAACATGTTCTTGACTCCAAAGTTGATTCACTAACTATGAAATTTATAAAAATGATATTATTTCTATTTAGTAGACCACTACTACCTCATATATTGTTAAGTAAATAAGAAAATATAGAGATTTTTTTCTAGTGTAACATTATTTTTTATCTCATATTGAATCCATGAAGTTCCTTTTATAGATTTATTTCACTAATAAATTATCCTCATAGACTTCATATGATTCATAAATATTCAATAATTTCTTAGCTATATATTATACATTATAACATTTAAGAATTATTTAATCCAAAATGATTAGTGAACACTTAAATGATAAAATATAAGTTACACTTCGGTAAATTCATCATCACATGATGTGTATGTTAAAAAATAATACTCATTATGGAAGGATAATATTAAATCACACACACATGAGATATACCATACTGCAGAAATATTGTTCAACGTGATCCATATCACAGATGGTCATAAATTCCATATCACAAGCAACAATGTGAGCTTTAGTTCATATTAAAATTTATATTTATTTAGTCATATTTATTTATAAAACTATTATCAATAATTTTGTTAAAATTATACTAAAAACCTTTAACTAAGTAAACATTATATATTCAAAATATTTTTGAAAACCAATGGATTCCAATAACTTTTTATCCATTAAAATTTATAAACAACAATTATTCAAAATATGATTAAATCATTGAATAAAAGTATCATCAAGTATTATAATAATAGATTAAAATTTAATATATCTTTTTCACACCTTTCCTCAGTAATAATGAGCCATAATTTACATTTATATAAAAAATATTAATTTTTTAAAAGGATTTAAGATCAATGATGATTAAAAAAATTATAAATTTTCCCATTAAAACATTCCAATAAACTTAAAATCACCATATTAAAAATTAAATAACTTAAAATTAAATAAATTTAAAATAATATTTATTTAATTATTTAAACACATCAAATAATTTTAATAAATATTATAAGAGTTTAAATTAAAATTATCATGAATCGAAAATAAAATTTTTAGGAAATATAAAAAATTTCTTTAACTAAAATCCATTTTTATAAAAATTTAAAATAATGAACCAATAAATTTCATTGTCTTGAAAATCATTTTTCAATAATTTTTCAAATAATATATTAAAAATTAAAAAATGATAACAATTTCCATAGATATTTCCTTTATAAGGGAAAATTAATTTATGAAAAGGTATTACACAAAAAATATTTTTATATATTTTTAAATATCCTTATATTTATGAGATAATAAATTATAAAATTTGAATACTGTTTTATGAATTATAAAGAGGCCAAAACAATCCTTTTTAAGATAAGTAATGTGGTATTTTATCTAAATTTATTTAATGTAATGAAATAATTATTTTTTTAAAGGAAGGAAAATTACAAATACGGCCAAGAAATTAATTAAACACCTAAACAAGAATTTTTATGGTTGTTATACCATTAATAAGACATAATATTTTGAAAAAAAATATATCAACCATGAAAAAAATAACCCCCCCCCCCTTTTGGATTCTCTTTTATGATCGTATAAATATTCCTCTTAAATTTTGTATTTATCCAACATTATTTGGGTCACTCAAAAAAATGATGTAGTAAAAATAACCTAATATCCTCAAGATCTTCTAAGATCTAGGAGGTGTAATATTTCTTATTGGTTTCTATAATTTTTCTTAGGGGCATATTATTATGTAATGATTTAATATATTATGTCTCTACTAAGAAGTCTCTACATCCCTAAATTAAATCATCTTCACATTTTTAAATTGTTTCTAGGAACATCTGTTTCATTTTATCAAGTATTTTTTTCATGAATTAACATTTAATTTTTTCTCTAAAAAACACTTTTCATATAAACGAATTAAATTGTAAAATTAGGGTTATAAAGAAGATTATTTCTATAACTAAAGCATTTATTATATACTAATATCATCTAATGACCATAAATATTTTTAGAATGTTATTATAATATTGGAAAAAATTATTTCAATGTCGATCACTAGTAATTTTTAATGAAATTTTATAATGTTAATCAAAACAATATTATCCATTAAGAATTTTGTCCCTGAAGTTAGAGTTTTCAATCAACATATTCTTTGGTGCATCATTTTACCTTAAATTATCCACCATAAATAAAGATCAACAATTTTAATTATTATATTACATATTGATGAATATGGCAGTTTATATAATATGGTACTTACAACACAATCACTCTTTATAATGAAACATTCATGTGGATATATACTAGGTCACTTCTCAATATTTTACTTATTATTGATAATATTTGAGTATGAATTTGTAATCCTATTCAAATATAAAAATAAATAAACCTTGGAATATAAAATATTGATAAAAAGTATGAAAATTTATCTCATTAGATACCCTACTTGCAGCAATCCCCTTATTGAGATCCTCAAAATTTTCATTGAGGGGTAATATTTTTTTTCTTATTATTGAATCCTACAATCACTAATATTTTGTTAAAGTAATACACGTAGATACAAGATCATTTAAAAAAATAAATACATACAAAATTTAATTATTTTCTATTATTTATTAAAGAATCCAAAATATTTTCTTCTTAAACCTTGGGTGTTGCTTCATTAATTTAAAAATGAGGATAACATTAATATAAGGTTTCAGTGAATGAATTTTTGAAATACTAGTGTTTATAGTGTATAGAATAGCCTCTTCATGTGGTGGTAAAGGTAAATGTTTTTTCCAAGTTATTAATAATTCATAAAAATTGGAAAAGTATAAATATTTCTCTTTCCACTGTATAATCTATAAGTTTGTTATAATAAGTCGTTCTCTCACTCTCTCTGTTATAGATAAAACACTATATAGATGTTTAGTTAGAGAAAAAAATAATAATTTTACTTATTATGCCTCTACCTTTTCATTACCACACACCTCTTACCAAACTACATCAACACATTCATCTTAAGTGGGTTTATGGATTGTTTTATTTATAGGAAGCTCTATGTAGACTTCAGCATTGTCCTAATTCCTATACTACTCCCTTTTAGTTTCTTCCAAGTAATTAAATTTTATGATAATTATATTATATTTCCTTATCTATTTTTTATATTTTGAAGACACTTTTATATATTAAAACTTATTTCTCCATTGTTTGAACCCTACCCCCAATATTAACAAATAAATTCTTCACACCCTGACTAACTATGGAATGGTCTTTCTCTTTTTTTGTGTAAGTTTTTAAATCATGGTCAAATTTTTTATAACATAACTTTTAAATATAAAACCTTTATTTTAAGGAACTAAAGTGAATGTAATTTTTTTATACATTGGACACCTTAATAATATGATTCTTTATTGTAACATCTAAAATAGTGATACTCTATTTAGTAAATAAAGGTTTTCTATCATGTGAATTTCTTAGTAAAACTATAATTATTTGAGGAAACCATTATGGTATAAATAATGTAGTTGGGTTACATAAAAAATTTAATAAACATGTATAATATTAAAAAATCTCATGTTGTAAAATCTAGTGATACTTTCACTAGAAATTTTGAATCTTTTAGTGAACTATTATGAAATTTTATTAAATACATTAGAAAAAACATCTATATTCCCAATTACTAACAAGGATTATTTTTAGTGACCCAGATTTTTTTTATGTGAGACTTATTTTAGTTTTGAGTTTTTTAGTTTGAGCCCCTTTAAGAGGATAAAATGGTCAATTTACACTACTGATTTATTATAAAAAATTCAAATGGTTATGTTAAACTCCAAATGTGGTTCTTACCCTTGGGATTAATTTTTGTGAAATCATGAAAATTTTAAATTTTTAGGGATATTTAATATTTATTAAATAAATAAATATTTAACCCATTATAATGAATTAAAATATCCGCAAAACATATTCTTGAATAAATATTATAACTCTATTGTTGTGTTAATAATTATGTGTTTTCCCTATGTGATTTTTAACCTTTGTGTTTGGGAAATGAACCCTAGATTGAGTATTTTTGAGTTTTTAATTATAATATTAGTTGTTCACACTATTGACCTAATCCTATCTATAAATATGTTTTTATAACAATTTTTAGGGAATTTCAATTGAAACCAAAGATAAATCTTTGAACATATTATTCTTTTTATTCACATATTAGAGGATTATTTACCTTATTTTAGAAATTGGTGATCATGTATGAGGATGAGATCATTGAAGATTCTGTATTTACACCATTAAGTTAGAAATTTCTTAAAATTTTATGACATGTTCTTTGTGTTATTAATTTATCCTTATAATTATTATATTTCTCAAAAATTTATATTGATTTAACATGGATTAAATTAATTAATATGTAATCCTTGATTACTTAGGCGGTGAATGAACAAGTGGTTATTTCATATAAGGTAATTTGAATAATCCTAATAAAATAAAACATTTTATTATGCTTAATTTTGGTTTATTATTCTAACCATATTAAAATACTAAATATTATTCGTATAATATTTAAAACCTTGTGAAAATAATTTCTCATTAATGATAATTTTTCATCATTGGTGTTTTATTTGTTTTAATTTAACTTAATGGATGTGTTTTACATTGATAAGTTAAATTTTGAATTCTAAAATAATAGAAATTACAAATTCTTATGAATCTTCCTTCCATAAAAATTTAGTCTCCCATTCTCTTCATTGAATGAAAATGTGGTCTTATCTTGGGTGTTCAAACATACAACTATCCACCAACTTTTACTTACCTTATTTATATCCTTGTTCCTTTCTTAGTTGTGAGTTATGCAGTGAAATTATGGATGAAAGACAAAGTGAGTTTACATAGGGTACTTATCCACTCATGATAGAGGATGTGAGGCATGGTTTCCATTGAGGACCGGATTTGATGAAAAATAATGAGGATGGATAGGCACTACCATGGTAGGATTGGATGGTTGGTAAGGTTGGGGAGGTTTGGAAAATTAGCTTAGTAAAAAAAAGGCTAGAAATATTGGCTATACTGGTGAAAGATGTGAGAAATCTGGTTTTGGTGGATTTTCCATCACTTGAATATGTGTAGTTCTCTGGGTTTAACATCAAGTAGTTCATATAGTGAACTGATAGGGTTAACACAGATTTATAAATATCACACATCCTGTGAATTTGGGTCATACAGCATTTATTGTGGGACTAAGTACCTCAATATGTGCTATGTGTAAAAACTAGGTCAATGATCCATTCCCCTATGTCATGTACCATGCCACACATGCCATTTAAGTTGGAAGGAGTGGCTTGTAATGTACATGATGTATATTACCAATAGTTTTATAGTCACACACATCATATATTACATGTAAATGTTGTGTAAACTTGAGAATATGCCTCAATGTACACCCAAAATTAAATATCGAGCAAACCGAGTAGCTCCAAATATCGTGTACCTTCTGTACATATTGTATAATAAGATACAAGACATGAACTCTATAGTAGTATATGACCAAATTTCCCTAGTTGGATTACATCCATGTACCCTTTGAGACATATTGTGTATATAGATTCTATAAGATATGTACCATGGTGGCTCATGCTCAGCTACTGTTGAAGACTACACACTTTCATACTCAAAATTATATGTTGTTTTTGTGAAAGTTTTAAGGATTATTCATATTTTCTTTCCCTAGTTCCTATTTTGGACACATGAGTATCCCATTCTAGGAACTTTTCATATAGTGTCCAATGGGATGATTCTTTTTTCCATTAAAGTCCATCTATGAAATTTTTTTCGGAAGTTGTAGGATTTTCACTTTATTATAGAAGATGATAAGGTTTGGCCAAGGTATTTTGGATAATACATTGGGTTTGGATACTCCCCTAGAAGCATACTTATGTCATGGAATTAATTCCCCATAAAATACATTGAATTCTAATATTCCTTAATGTTTTTAGGGTGTGGGTCCTCCATATTCTAGAATGGGGTTGATAATCCATCGATCGTGATGATGTGTGGGTCCCCCAAACAAAAATCAATGTTGATACATCCTTATGTGATGGGGGAGGGTCCACCACTTAAAAGGGTCGGTGTTTTTATAGGATAAGTTATCAGTTTTCCTCTAATTTGTTTTGGTACTCAATTAGATGATGTATACTCTACAGTAAAGTGTGGGTTCTTATTATATTTCAAGCGATATAGCATGATAGAGATGAGATTAGGTTATTTATAATTAAGTTTATAATGTAAGTTATGGTATTTAAGTTATACCTACCTCTATGGGTGAAATCTAAGAATAACCTAAATAGGGTATATTGATTTAGTTTTCTTTATGTGACTTCAGAATTATAAGAATCAGTGGATACTAGGGAGATACAAAACTTCATGGTGTTATTTTGAGAAGATTTATTTACTCCCATTTACTTTTTGTTTTGATAAATCCTACTAGGTATGTTTATATTTAACCCTTTATAGGATTCATGCTCACATTTATTGTGTATATACAGATGTTTCACAGATTTATATTTTCTATAGAAGACTTAGAGTATGTGTATATGGTGCATAATAGTTGTTAGGGTTACATTGTGGGTGATGGATTGTAATGTTGTTATTCCAGGATATTATATAGTGAGTTGGTATCTTCTCATCCTTGAGTCAGTTTCACCTGGTGTTTTTTTCTACTAAATATATATTTCCCTTTTTTATTTCTCCTCAATAGCATTATACATTATGTTTATATCCTATTATTTCATTGTAAAGTGTTTAGTTGATTGTATATATTTTTAGACTTTTTAGTTTTGATTATACATTGAAGATGAATTCATGTTATATGTTGTTATATTCTAAGGTCACCCATTAGTATTATTCCTTCTTGGTGTTAGTCACCAGCCCCTGGACTATTGGTGGGAGGTAGGGGTGGCACGCCAAGCATACTAACAGTCCTGTGGATCTCAATGGGTCAGGCCGTGCCAAAATGTAATTAGAGTAGTTTGATTCTTGAGGATAGAGTTGGAGTTAGTTTTTATGTGAGGATTGGTTTGGAAATTTAGGGAAATTATGATAATGGGGTATTGGGTTTGGTTATCAAACCAGGGTGACCAACATAGGTGTAGGGGCTAATGTGTTTTTTCATTAGAACTCTAATAACATACAAGTATACATGGAACTCTACGGAATTTTTTGCATGGTATATGTAAGTTGGTAAATGAATTTTATAGTTTTCATTTGAGTTATTGTCCCTCTCATGAGTCATCTTAATGAGATATTATCAAGTGACCATGGGTTTATCCTACTTTGTAGAGGATGTTACCCAAAGGCAACCCACTCAATATCTAGGGAAGGTTTATGATAATCCCATGATAGTGTTTGAGCCTCGAACTTCTAATCACCTGAGAAATAATGCATTAATTCATAAATTAATCATGAGGTGATTATTCCCCATAATAAGTGGGAATATCATTCACCATATATTCTCAATGAGGATTCCATTATAGAGCATATGGTAGTCCCTACTAAGATGGACAGAACTACCTATAGTCTAAATGTGCTTGGTTCACCTCAGTTACAGATACCTCATGATATTTTCAGTCATGTTTGATCCTAAAGTGGTATAGGATTGTTTAGATTCTATCATTTTTTGCACACTATCTAGTAGAAAAACCTACATACCATATATTGATTCTCTTATCAAATATACCCTCCATGGTTCAGAAAATCATTTCTTGATGTTTATCCAAACTCACATCAATATTATCCTACAATGGTTGGATTTTGAGCTTCTACTCAGGAAGTATTATTCATTAATGTGGTGTATAGATTGAGTTAAAAATATTCTATAATTTTTTCAAGACATCATGACCCTAACTATTTTTAGATTTAAATATAGATTAATCAATGAGCTTGATATAAAATAGACTCTTATGATCTTAAATGTTTGAGTGGGGCCACTAATATGAATTTTAAGTTTGAGGAAATGAATTATTTCATCCTACACTTATTATAATGGACTAGATTGGGGTTTAAAAGATCATATTATCCATGATATGAAGCATAATGGTTTTTAAAACCAGACAACTTCCCCTATATATAGCCAAAGCAGTTCCATGGGTGGATCTATGTGTTAAAGATAGTTTTAATATTATACATTTACAAAGTATAGGCTATGTAAATTTCCAACATGAAGTTCTAGTATGTGATTAATTTATACATGAGTAGTTATAGATGTATAAATCTTTAGACCATATTTTTTACAACATAAATGTAATCCTTATCAAACCTAGAGTGTTGATCATTAAAATCCAAATGGTTTCACATGAACAAAGTCCCTCAGTAGGTTACATCCAATAGTGTTTCAAGTATAATTTCCATCTTATTAAAAGACAAAAATACTCCTCAACATTAGTGTGATCCATTTATCATTTCACTATTGTTTTTTAAGGGTTAGTGTTTCTAATAAAGCCTCTATCTAGGATTTTATGACCAAAGTCTTCTAATAGTAGGGGTTAACCCTTGCTCATATAGACTGAAATCATGCATTTTCCCACTAATAAGGAAAATATTTTTTAAGATTCAAGAATATTAGGATGAGACCTTTTGTTACTATTCATAATGTAGATTTGATGGTCTAAGATCTCTATAAGATAAGTTTTGATGAGTAGATCTAGGTTTTTAGAGATTTTATGTAAGGACCCAGCCTTAAACAATACATATTCTAGTGACTTTATACTATAATTATATTTCTTTCTTTCCAAAAGAAATTTTAGGTTTATAGTTTTATATAATTAGAAAAACTATTCATAGTAAACCCATATATTACATGAGGAAACATCAATTTAATATCCATTTTTTTATAAAACAAAACCATTTTAAATAAAACATAATCTCTTCATGAAAAATATTCATAATTTTCAACTTGACAACACTCTTATCCCTACGCTTCCTTAAAACCATGTGAATTTTTTTTAAATATGGGAGGAGTATAAAAAGATCAATAAGGGACATAAATAAAGAAAACTTTTAATATGGTAAAAAACATGAAAAATAGTTTAATTTTCCTTGATAGTATGAAATAAATCATTTCCATATAAAAACACACACACTTTTTCTCAAATAAAACCTTTAAAACCCATAACAAGAAAATAAAATCCCTTGTTGGAAACTTAGTGCATCACATTCATAAAACCATATTAAAACCCTTGTAAGTGGAATAACCATATAGTTGACTTCTAATATAATTATATAGAGGACATAATCATTTTCAATGCATTGGAGAGCTATAATAGGTATCACCCTTTGCATAATCTATATCGGTTCCACCCATTTTTTATGAGCTATAATGAGGATTAACTCTTCATATAAGCTATATGGGGCTCACCATTGACCTATAATTGGGCTCAACCATTAGTATAATATATATCAGTCTCACTCATTCTGTATATAATACTATAGTACAAAATCGTGAATAAAACATTTTATACTTACACATTTCATCATAAAACCTTTGAAAACTCTTTAAATCCCATATGCAAAACAGTTTAAGATATCAAAATACCCTTTTATTTTAAAAACTCATTTTCAATCATAAAATTTATATAACAAGGTAAAGAGGGTTTTTCTATAAATAAAATATCATTAAAAACATTCTTGATGAAAATAGCATTTCTATTTTGAAATCATTTCATTTTAAACAAAAAAAATTGTACACTTTTAAATGAAAACATTTTCATTGAAAATAAAATTCTAAATGTACAAAGGAAACATGAAATAATTTAGGTTTTGTGATGGAGGAAAAATACACACATTTCATATAATATAAAAAAATATATTCTTTTTTATTTTTTTAAAAAGAGTTTAAATTGTAACTTTAAAAGAGGGTTTTTTAAAGAAATTCTCTTACCTTGAGTCTGACTAATCATGTACATTATTTATCTCCTTCAATAATAAAATTAAGTCAATTATTTACTTTATTTATAACCTTTTTCAAGTTAATTATTATTTTTATTTCACTTATTACCATGTTATAAAAATTACTTAATTATTTAAGTTCACATTGGATGCTTTGATGATATTCTATTCGAAAGTCTAGAATGAATTCGGTATATTGAATATGGTAAAAGATATTAGTATTACATAATCTAAAAAATAATATTCATGAAATAATTTTTAATTTTATATATTAATTATAATTTTAAATCAAAACATGAATTATGGTTACAAAAATGAACTATGCTACAATCATGAAGATGGTAGGTCGTGTGTATGCATAAGTAACATTTCTATTTTTCAATAATCATTATAGAAATAAGTTAAGTATAATTTTATATTTTAAAAATGATCATAATATCACATATATCATATTTTTTCTTTTAATATACTTATATATATGATTTATTTTATGTGGTGATGAAAATTGAATCACATCACTTTGTGGATGTTGTTGCTCACACATACACATGAACGATCTTATCATTTTTTTCATGGAAAGGTAAGAAAATAAATGATATATAATATTTTCATATAACAATATGTCATTAATATCATATATAAATATTAATTCCATGATTATAACATGTCTTGAGAGACGATGATGGAAAATGAATTACATCATCATGTGAGGTGGTAGTCTTCCATACACACAAACGATGAATTCGTTTCCCATTTGATGGAAGTGTAGGTATATATTGGTAATTACAATAAAATAATAACATCTAAATATATATAGGATACTATATTTATTATTTTATCATTGTTTAATAAGTTTTTAGGGACATTGAAGAATAAAAAACAGAAATGCTCTATTAAAAATGATACATATTATTTGGACAATCTCTTTTCTTTAATGCCTTAAGACCACTAAGGGTGGTGTTCTGCATAAAATAATACCTCTAGATTTTTGTAATGTATTATATGGATATATTTTTTCAGGGATTTTATAAACAAAAATGGATTTTAATTATATAGTGTTGATAAGAAGAGGTTCTCTTTTATAAGAGAGGGGAGGGGAACTCTTGGAATTTCTCAAAATATTAAAATATAATAAGACTATTCTTGAGAAAAATACTTAAAAATGGACTAAAAATGAACATGGGAAGAAATTTTAAACCATATATTATCCCATTATTTATCACAAATTATTTATCAAAAATTATATTTATTCTAATATTTTTAATATCGTTTACTTGATTTTTCCATTAATTAAATAATTATTGCATCAGTGTTGTGAAATCATTTAAGGTGATTATTTATTTAATAAAAATAAAAAATAATTTTCCACGATTGAGATAGATATTATAGATCTAAAAATACTATTTATAGTCCAAAATATTCTTTGGATAACACCATATAAAAAATATAACAAGTATTAAAAACAAGAGTGTCACATCTTTGACTTTTCTTTAAATAAAATATTATAAATATTGTAATCATATCGAAATAGAGTAAAATGGTCATATAACCAAACCTTGAATGATTGGTGATGAAAATTAATAATCCAAATAAATTGGATCAAGTGTTAGTATTATATTATAGTCCTTATCATTTTACATTTACTCTTAATAACCTGATTTACAATATACTATGGTAATAAAAATTAATAAGTTTAATATTGAAATTATCTAAAAATAAAAGAGAAAATTTTATTAAATTTTGAAATCATGATTCAAAATATTTAATCCATTTTTAAAAATTGAAAACATGGAATATTTATAAATAAATTTAAAATTAAACTGAAAAAACGCAACAAAGAACAATTTTTCTGAAAAAATGCCATTTTAAAAATTTAAAATGTTTTTATACTAAATTAATGAATAAAATCTATTTAAAAACTCATAATTTAATTAATTTAAATAACAATTAACTTATGAAAATTTAAAACTAAATAAAAGAATAAAATTTTCATGTAAATAAAATAAATTTTTCAATAAAAATTAGTATTTTTCACAATTCATTGAAAATCAATATTTTTAGAAAAGTATCAAGAATTTATTCTAAGATTATATTGACATGATGAATTAAAAAATGAAATTATTTTTCTCCAATAAATTTAATAAAACTTCTAGAAATTAATTATAATATTAACTTATAAAAAACAATAAAAAAACATTTTTGAAGAAAATATATTTTATTTATTAAAAATAAAATGACTTTTCTATAAATATATTACTTATTTTAAAAGAATAAAATCAATACATTATAAATGATTAGTACCATTATATATTTCATAAGGCATTAAATACTATTCATTATTTTCAATTCAACAGTTGGGTTATAACGGTCACATTTAAAAAATTGTATTTCGTTGTTCATTTAAGCTCAATGTGGCATATCTTGTACGTAATAAAATATA
This sequence comes from Viscum album, assembly GCA_963277665.1. NCBI lineage: Eukaryota > Viridiplantae > Streptophyta > Magnoliopsida > Santalales > Viscaceae > Viscum > Viscum album. The sequence goes on from OY728141.1 coordinate 1,287,575,628, forward strand.
GTATTTCCTTTTAAAAATATCATAATGTTACATCATCTACTCCTTTTGGAAATTTCATACTCAAAATTTGAACTCAGATTCAAAAACTAGGGTTTGAATTTCTAAAATACCTTTTTTGAAATCCCATGTCATAAAAAGGATTAATAAAACTTCCACATGATAAGAGAGAAAATATAAGTGAGAAGGTCATCTAGAGTAACACATACTTGGTTTCCAAGTAGTAGAACATAATTGGGAAGTGAAAACATGGATTTGGAAGATAAAAATAACAACCAAGGACTGTTGTAGAGTGATATAGTATAGGGTCGTGAAAAAAATATAACCAACACAAAACTATAAATCTATGATGGGTTAAAAGTATATCAATTTTTGAGTAAAAATTTAATAAATGGATAAAATTTTTATTTAATGAAACTTTTTCTTGAATTTAGTAATTCCTATATCATATATACTAATATAATAAAAAAATATACTCACATGAAAAGTATAATTTCATCCTTTAACAAATTTCCACCATAAACTCGTATATTTCTCCAAATTATGAGTACGAATTTTTCTTTCCTAAAGAACTAGAATCAACTTATAATGAATCACATAATCTAAAAAAGAGTAATTATCCATTTCTCCTATATGTAAACATTAACCAAAACCAAAATGGTTAGGATAAGATGTGATAATTCCCCAAAATATATGAACCTTTAAATGATTAAAAACTATTTAAACCTCCAAAATTCAACAGTAATACCCAAAGTTCAACATAGATCATTCAACAAATAACTACACTTAAAATTATTCAAAAATAATCTATAATAAAATTAAAACCCAAAAATCAAAATGATTTTATCTCATAGTCTTCTAAGATTGTTTTATTATTTATATCCTAATCACATCAAGGACTCTTAAAGTCCCATACCAAAAAAGTGTGTACCCTAAACATATAATCTCAAAGATATGCTGACCATTTCTATAGTTAACCAGAATCAGTATAATTCTACAATAAAATCATACTTTTGTTCCAAAAGATAATTAAACATTTATTCCTCAAATGAAATCTCATAGTATTCTATATTCCTTAATCATAGAGGGTTCTAAAAATCATGAACGTCTTTTGAAATACCATTAATCACTTAATTACCAAATCACATTCCAATCCCACGGTTATCTTCATTGTAAAACATATTTTCCAAAAATAAACTTAAACATTACCCATCAGATATTTTAAGAATAATAAAGACAATTTTTTAATAACTAGGGCATCATATAGGCTAGTGGACGGTGATGCACCCCTTTTTCAATTCGATTGTGGGTTTAATTCCCATGGCCTTTCTCGATGTGATGGGTTGTCACCCATCTTGCGGGTTTCCCATTTTCTGAAACTATATTAATATAGTCATTATAATATTCCTAGATATGTGAGAAACATAATTAAATATAAAATTAATATATTCAGAATTAAAGAAATGTTTTAACCTAAAAGGATATCTCATAGATTTCATTTTTTATCCCAAAAAGTAATAACCCTTAATTACCAAAAAAAATAAATGTCTCAAAAAAATCATAGTCGCCTAATAATTTGCTAACTTAAAACCTTAAAAGGGGTTCCTAATAAATTGAAATTATGATCAACCTTAAACTCATAAACCCATTAGGGTGTCTATAACTATTAAAAAACCTCACAAGAAAATATCCTAATCTCCGCAGTTATCTAAACCCTACTTTGATACCAACTGTAAGGACCCAACATTAAACATTACATATTCTAGTGACTTTTAACTATAATTATCTTCATTTTATTCCCAAATATATTTTAGTTTCATATTTTTAGATTATTAGAACCAACTCTTCATAGTGAACCCATATAAGAGGAAATGTTAATTCAACATCCATTTTTAACACACAAAAAAACCTTTTAAATAAAACAAGATTAAGTCCTGAGAAATCATCAAAATGTTCATATTGACCTTATTCTTGTTTCTACTATTCCTTAAATCTCTGTGAAAAAAAATTAATATGTTGGATGAAAACAAAAATATTAGTAAGGTACAAAAAAACTATTAGTATAGTGAAAAACATGAAAACCTTTTTAATGTTCTTTGAGAATATGAAACAAACCATTTACACATGAAAAAATCACACACTTTATTCTCAAATAAAACATTTAAAACCTATAATAATAAAATAAAAACACTTTTTTGTAAACTTATATTATCGCATTCATAAAAAAAAATTAAAACTATTACAATTAGAATAAACATATAATCGACTTCCAATATAATTCTCCAAAGAACATAATCTTTACCCAATTTATTGGATAGTTATCATGGAGATCACCCTATGTATAATCTATATTAGGATCACCAATTTATCATGATCTATAATGGGTTTAAACGATTCATATAATCTATATCTATTTTACCCATGATCTATAATGGGTATCAACCCTTTGTATAATCTATATCAGGCTCACCCATTGTACATATAATGATCAATTTTTAAATCATGAATAAAACATTTTATACTTACACTTTTCATCACAAAACCTTTGAAAACTATTAAATCCCATATGAAAAACACTTTCAGATATCAAAACATACATTTCTTTTAAAAACTCAATTTCAATACCAAAATACCCAGAATAGGTTAAAGAGAGTTTTTCTTTAAAGAAAATATCTTTAAAACATTCATGATGAAAATCGCATTTCAATTTTTAAATCATTTCATTTTTAAAAAGTCTATGCACTTTTAAATTAAAATATTTTATTTTAAAATAAACTTATAAAATTATTAAAGTAAACTTTGAATAATTGAGGGATCATGATGGTGGTAAAGTTAGATAATTCCATATAAGTAAAAAAACATTCTTTTTTACTTTTGAAAAAATAGTTAAAAGAGTAACTTTAAAATAAGAATTTAAAATAAGGTTTATTACATTGAGTCTAACTCAACACATGCGTTATTTATCTTCAAAAATAATAAACAAAGGTTAATTATTTACTTTCTTGATAACCTTATTAAATTTTAATATTACTTTTATTTCACTTTTTACCATGTTAAAAAATTACTTAATTATTTAAGTTAATATCAGAATCTTTGATGATATTCAGTTCAAAAGTCTAGAATGACTTCGGTATATTTCATATGGTCAAAGAGATAAACATTACATAATCTCTAGAATAATATTCATGAAATAATTATTATTTTTATAAATTAATTACACTTTTAAATCCAACCATGAAATATGTTTATGAAAAATGAACTATGTTACAATCATGGAGATGGTAGGTCATATGTACTCATGAGTAACGTTTCCATTTTTCAACAATAATTATGAAAAGAATGTAAGTATTATTTTATATTTTTATAATGATTATAATATAATATATATCATATTAATTCTTCAAATGTACTTATATATATCATCCATATTATGTGGTGATGAAAAATGAATTGCATCGCTACGTTGAGGTGGTAGTCCACACTTACGCACAAACGATGTTATCATTTTTATGTGCATTTAAAGGTAAGAATATAAATAATATATTATATTTTAATGATGATAAATATTTCAATAATATCATATATAAATATAAATTTCATCAATATAACTATTCTTGGTATACGGTTATGGAAAAAAATTACATCAGATCGCGAGGCAATTGTCTACCGCACACATGAACGATGAATTATTTTCCAATTTTGGGGAAGAAAAAATGGATATAAGTCCTGAAAAAAACATAATAAACTCACATTATATAGAGGATATATGATTTATTATTTTATCATGGTTGAATATGGTTTGTGGGATGTGAAAAAAAAACATAAATTCTTGATTAAAAATGATACCTCTTCTTCATACAATATCCTTTTCTTAACATCATGTGACCACTAGGAGTTGTGTTATACCTAAAATAAGACATCTAGAATGTGGAGAGTGATTATAAGAAGATATTTGTGAAATTATTATCCAAACCATAATTTCCTGACCCATCCAAATAGGGCCCATTCTGCAACTCCCAATTATACTTATAATAGGACAGGGGTTGGCAACTAGCATCGAGTGGGCATATCACTAACATGAGAGGACTTAGTCTAAAGTAATTGTACTAACACACATATAAAAGACCATAAAATTTGAAATATAAAAAAACTTATAAACCATTCATGCATACATCTCTATCCCATAACCAGATTATGAAAACAAATGCTGGAAAGTAAACACAGCCAAATAAAATCCCACCACAAAGAGTCAAAAAACAAGTCCAAACTGAGAGATAAGATAGGGAAAACTATCAAGAGAACTGTAGGAACACACCACAATCTTTCTGTATCACTAATAATGACCTAGTCCAAGTCCCTCTAGGACCCTGTCAAAAGGTTGATCGTCTGTGCAAGACATGACACGTGTGGGCAAAGTCTGTGTAGGGGTGTGTGTAACAACACCCAGAAGGAAAACCCAAAAACACAAAGAATATAATGATAAGAATCATAGTCAGATATACATAGGTATATGTCTAAAAAAATATAACAACAATATCTATATATAATAAAAAAAATAAACACAATCTCAAGGTAAGTCACAACTGTAATACTAGACTAGGATTCCTACTTGAAGGTTCCACATAACACTCATTAGGGAGAACACACTCCACAAGTTAGATAGAAATACTGGTATCTATATGATATATATATATATATATATATCATTAGGTCCCACCACCATGAGGATACACTGGAAGTCTAAATAGAATGATACACATATGAGGATCACACCCAAGGCCTTGGGGTATACCAATAACTTAATATGGAATAACCTTATAAGTAAAAGATCAGTAACCATGTATTGTTGGTCATGATGATACCAAGAACTCCACATAAGAAAGTATAGTAATAGAGGATCTCAAGGAAGGATTCCAACAACTCTATCCAAGAAGTCTTGCTGAAGGGATCACTATCCTATGTGTAGGAGGTGATTCCATACTAACCCTTAGGAAAGGGATATAGGTAATGAACCTGAATGAAACTTATACGAGCTAAAGAGGATAAGGGATAAACTCTAACATTTAAGGAATGCACGGAATCTACATTCAGTACATAGTGTGTTCCTCTAGCACCATATCTTACCCATGTATCATGACATGTGCCCATGTCCATGTAAAACTACATGGCGTGCCTCTACCCATATACTTATGATTGTGTCCAAGTACACGACCATGCCTATATACGACTGGGATGTCCATGTATGTGTTAGAGTACATGTCATGTCCATTATTGTGTACTTATGTCCATGTTCATGTACCCTATTAGGTACACACCAATATTCTAGGTCAAGTCACACACGGTGTGATGGAGTCACATGTCGTGTGATATTTAATTTCACTGAGGAAACCCTAACCGCTACACAGGGGTCCCATATGGAATGTTCCTCTAGATCAAACATCATATAACATTGGATTTTATAGATCCCATGGGTTTCTTATCTATGTTTCCATATTCCCCTTCATCCCTCAGCTCTACCGTGAATCATACCAGGAAGTATGGATCTACTCTGATCAAGCCTCGCTGTTTCTGCTTGTTGGATTTTGGTCACCTGATTCACATGAAATTTGGTTATCCTCTATTCGCATTTCCATATCACACACTATTTTTACCCATAAGACTCTAATAAGGTCTGATTCTCTTTTTTTTTGTCACTATCACATGATCCCCACAACATATTGAGTATGGATCTTTGATATTGAATTGTAGTACCAAGAAAAAGGTGTGCAATGTTATATTTATTTCTATTTAGGTCAAACCACCTATCAAAAAACCACTAATGATGAACACACATTGAAAATGGGAGAGAGAAAAATAAACACAAAAAAGAGGAATGAACCTCAACTATGTTCAGTTGTCCTCGATATTTTTCCATTAGAACAACGAACGAAGAATCAAAATATCATAAACAATTCTCCTAATAAATCCCTAAAAATTAACCCATCCCACAATATGATTGATCTATGAAACAATTCATTGGTATATTGATTCATGTTCATTGTATAAATTAATAATAGGGAGTAAATCCACATAAATCAACATTTGAACTTGATTTGGACTACTTTCTCATGAAGAAATAAGATGCGTGATTATCATTAGCGAGATCCTCCGATCTCATTGCACGATAGCTTTCAAACTGTGATCTATTTTTCGTTCACCCATGGAAGCTCCTCTAATTGATCTATAATAGTTCTTTAGATCTATAGGGTTTATTGGAAAACTTGATAATTCACTATAACCATATATTTAAATGAGAATCTATGTCTTTGTGTCAAAAAATAAAACAAAAGAATTTATATATTTATTTTATTCATTTTTTCATGATGTATTTTTCAACAATTCTCTACACCAACAAATATTTTATTGTGCCTAAGGTAAAACCCAAGTTATGAATATAACTGAACCCTTGGATTTATGATATGGACCTCCATTTAGAAGTTATTTCAATTTTTTAGTAAAACTGTGCACGCATGAATTTAATATATTTAATATATTTCAACCATTTATTCCAAGAAAATTAGGCCTCAAAATCACGCGTCATCTAAGTGCCTAGTCTTAAAAATAATATCTAAAATATCTAAAAATAATACATGAGAAAATATAAGTCTCTACATTCTCTCCACCTTGGGGATTTACATTCCAAAAAATCCAAAATAAGGGGATTTACACAGATATGTGGATAATGATCTTGAATCTGAGAATCCCACTCCTTGGATCTCTCTTAGTGAATGTCATGATGCCACCAGATATGCACGGAAGGAATCATTCACCCATGAAGGATACTCTTCTAGTGATCCTTGAAATCTATCAGGAACTCAGAATAGGTAGGTCCATCCTCGATGTCCAGCTCTACCTAGTAAATAACGTTTGACTGACCATTCACATACCTCCTCAGCTGTGATACATAGAAGACATCGTGTACCCAATATAACTATAGAGGTAGATCCAATTAGTTACCACCTCACCAACTCTAAGAAGTATCTAGAAAGGGATAATGAATCTCGAAGATAGTTTTCTGGCCTAGACAAATCTTCATAATCTATGTTAAGTTAAAACAAATAGAAACACATGGTCTCCCTCCTTGAACTCTAAAGGCATGTTTATCAATCTACATAGAAATTAGAATGGATATATAAAATCCTCATCAGCTCTTGGATGAACTTCACCATCTCTATAGGGTCTCACACCAACTTTGGGCCCATAAGTTCAGACTCTCCTGGGTCGGTCAAATAAAATAGTGACCCAAAGGATCGCCCATACATGGCCTCAAATGGTTCCATACTGATAGTAGAATGGTATTGATTTTTTTTTTGAAAACTCCACCAAGGGTAGATGATCCTAACAACTACAGTCAAAGTCCAACATGCAATCTCAAAGCATATCCTCCTGAACCTGAATGGTTATCTTAGTCTTGTCATTAGTCTGGCGGTGAAAAACCATGCTCAAACATAGATGAGTCCCAAAATCCTCCAACAGTCCCTTAAATAAATGATATGTGAAGTGAGAATTATGGTTAGAAAAAAATATTTGAGGGAACTCCATAGAGTCGGACTATCTCTTACACATAAAGATATCCCAATCTCTCAATTGAACTCTGCTCCCAAATAGCTTGGAATAGGGATGACTTGGTGAGTCAATCTATGATCACCCAAATAGAATCATGTACCTTAGACATAAAATATAACCCTATCACAAATTCTATGGATACCCCATCCTAATTTCACTCTTGAACCTCGAGGGGTTGAACTAAACCCTTTGGAACTTGGTGCTCGACCATCACTTGCTAAAAAGTAAGGCATCGAAAGTATAAACTCTGCAACTCCAATCTTCATAATTGGCCACCAAAACTGACATTGGAGGTCCTAGTATATCTTTTCCACACATGGATGTACCACAAAATGGGATGCATAAAACTCTCTCAAAATCTTCTTATGTGACATCACTGGTACCATCATGCATCCTCTAAAAAGAACAACATGCTACCCACCTTCAAAAAATCCATCACGAGCATGTCCTATAGATATCTAAGTATGTAGTGTCTCGCAGTCAATATCTCTAAGTTGTGCCTCCCTAAACCATTATAAAATAGGAGTGGTAACAAACATTGACAAGAGGTAAGATGTTACATCTCCTTCAATAAAGGATAACTCCAATGAGGCCAACTGTTCTCATGCCTCATTTAGTAATTTTGAACAAGATCTCCATCTGAGAGATTCTTGTAACAACCCGAGATTTTATAAGATATATTCTTTTTAATCCCTTTCATATCTTCTACTGTACGCTACACAAAGATTATCTTGCGTTATATGTGACATAGTATTAGCTTGCAGTATATGCAACACCAATCTTAGATCGTGTTACACATAATTTCAAGTTTATTTGATAGTAGTTATTCTACGCAACATTGAGTATATAAATATATATATATATATATATATTCAATGTATTAATGAAATATTGTTTGATTTTTTTATACGCAACAACAAAGGAGTTGTGCACTAAACGAAACCCTGACTTGGCTTGCATTACACGCAATCGCAACCTTCCTCGATAGCGTGTGTTGTACCCAATACCGGGTTTACTAAACAACGATATATTGTTATAATATTATTATGAACTAGTAGTTATAAATAGTATTAACTGTCTTTTGAATTTTATAACATTATTATTCATCTTACACATTTTCTAGAACATGGTATAATAACAAAATAAATTTTTTGGGTAAAATAAGTATTTTTCAAAAAATGCGGTTTTGTCGCCTTTTGATGGCGCACCAACTTTAAATCTAGTTTTTGACATGTTTATAAGTTCAATTTGACAAAATAAAATTATTATTTGGAAACAAGAAATAAAAATTTACTTTGGATAAATTTTTCATATTATTCTGGTAACTTTCATATTTTGATGAATAGTAAAAGCACGCTATATTTTAATTAAAAACAAATTTTTTCATCACAATAATTTATATAGTTAAATTATAATATTTAATAGTTTTAAAGTATAAATAGAATATGTTTTTACCATTTAATATAATTTATGTCATTATCATTGATTTTACATTGAATTTGTAGGTTAAATAAATTCAATCTTTTGCAACGTTTTAAACAAAAACCCATTTTCTTTCGACAACGGGATTAATTTTAATTAAATTTATGCAACTTATGTGTACTGAATTTGGAAAAATTAATTCCATATTTGGAATGAGTGGGTATAAATTATATTAATAGACTACTTTTTATTTTTGGGCTTTATGAATAGTACCAACGGTAAATTTTATTTACCATAGTAAAAGGTAAATTTGGTAATTAAGGGTAAATATAATATTATAAAATTATCCTAACACATGACTTAATACAATTGGATTATTATACTTCGTCCTAAGTCATATTTGAGTCTAAATGGAATCCATTAGAACCCACTTGGAGGTGAATAAGACCTTTAGTTTATTTTATTTAAAGGAAAGTGAAATATGTCTCACTCAACTTTAATAATTAAAGTATTTTTAGTATAACTTTGTACAGAATATAAATTCGTTTATAAATACTTATTTGAAAGATAAAATTTTTTTCTTTATCATGGTAATTTATTTGTAATTTTTAAGAGTTATTTAATTACTTTATTATCTTACACATTAATGATGCAGAAATTATTTATTTAGTGAAAAATCAATAATATAGTTTTTATTGAAATAGTAATACATATCAAAAGGCCCAAAAATCTGCACAAAACTTATTATTAGTGTATATATAAACCCTAATCATCCACGGGCCAAATTTTTGACCATTTGGATCCTTATTAAGGCGATTATGACACATATAATATTTTATTTTAAATGATTCCAAAGTTGTCACCTTCATAATTTAATAAAGATAACAATTTACATGTTGTTATTTTAAGATGATAAATTCGAATAAAATTATTATTATAAAATATTTTATATTTATATTCATCAAAGGATTTTATTTTTAATTTTTATGCAACAAATAATTATATTAAATAATTATACAAAAATGTTGTACTAATTATTTTATTAAGAGATATAATAAATAAATGGTTTTAAAAATATTAAAATGAATATCATATGAACTATTTAATGTGCTCCATGAGTTTTCTAGACAAATTTTACATGTTAGGAATATATTAAATCTTTTAGTTTGAATATGTCCACTGTTTAGATTTTATTTAAATTCAAATAAATGAATTGTGTCAAAATTGACACTATTGTTATTTTATAAAAATAACATATTATTAAATTGTTTAAAAATCACAAAAATATTTAAAATTTATATATTCTACAATGTCATAAATTATCCAATTATGGAAAATTAACAACACATAAGTGATTATTTATAACCATTTAAAATTTAGAATTTTATTACCACAAATAAACTTAAATATATTAAATAAGGATAAATCAAAATGATAAGGTTTAAAATAAGATAAAAACATGTCTAAATTTTATTGGTTGATGCGATTACAAACCTATCTCATCTAATCTTCGAATTGAGTCATTTTTGGAGGTTTTTATGTGGGGTTTGAATGTATATTAAACTAATATTTTTGAGGATTCCAAAGGTGTCCATCTCCTCCCTTATAAAAGGGCACCTCCTCCCTCTCTTCCTCACACCATTTTGATCCTTGAATCTCGGTCAACCTCTTCCCATTTTACTTCCCCACTTCCTTAGAAACTTACTAGAGGTACGGGTCTTCTCAAAAGACCAACTCTAGTGCCCTAAGAGAAAGTTTAAATGAGGAACTTTGATAAAGAGGTAATACCTTCTACCGTTTTCTTCAAGTTCCATTCTTCTTCTATTCCTTCTAATTTAGTTGTTTCATTATGAAGTAATAACATCAGTATCCCTCATATACTTATATGTTATTATAAATATGAAACAACCCTATTTCACCTTCTATCCATCCTACGGAAAACAAAATCACCGCGCGTGCGTACGTACGGAATACCGTCTCCACGCCGTGGTGTAATCTATCTTTCCACCAACACCTTTCATGGATGGTATAATGGTGTAAAGAATAACTATATATGGTTATTATAACATCATAATTATTCTGATATATTATACCATACACTCCAATTCTATTCAATAATTATGGGAATGATATCATCGCTCGTGCATACGTACAAACTACCGTCTCCACGACACGATGAGATTCATTCTCCATGTTAACCATACATGAATGATCCTAAAGTTTATATAATGAATAATAATGAAAATATGAAAAAATAATTCTACTGGATTTATGTATATATATCTATATATGTATGTCGTCTATTTTGTTTCATTCAATTCAATAAGGAAACGAAAACAGCGTTCATGCGTACGTACGGCCTACCGTCTCCATGAACGGTGTATTTCATTCCTTTTATCAATCTATAATATATATGTATATGATGAATATATATTATATACAAATCATGTTTTACATTCTGAAATTATGTAAATCTGGATATAAGTAATAATATCAACAACGACAAGTCGAAACATATACGATAAATGAAATGATTTTACCCAAAACGATGCTTTAACATGGAATTTACAAAAGAAAGGGTAATATAAAGTCATAAGTGAAACATATATGATATCATAACAATGAATATGATTATGTAATAAGTAAATGAAATTATTTAAATCATTATATTGGAGGTTTGGATCCATACGAATCATATCGGACCTAAGGTAAGGGATAACTTTTCCAATCTCATTTTTATCCGAGATTGTTTATTTGTAAGTATTTACTGGGGTTATAATTATCATCCACGTCCCTATTTTCTAAAAAATATTTCATGTATTTTTAAAGTACTTTTTACCCATTTTTGACTTTTACTACATGGTATGTATGGAATCTTTCTTTTACGAGGTACTTTTTGACTTTTTCAGCAAAAATATGAGAAGAATGTTTTTTTAACTTATACGGCACGAATGGATTTTTATGGTTTCATAACGCCTTATTTTCAAGAAGCTTACTCTACAATATTTCATAATTATTTTCAAAAAGATATTTTTCTTTTAAAATTTCATGGCATTTTTTGAAAAGAAAATGATTTTTAAGAAGAAAGGATATTTTCCTAAATAATTCATTTCAAGTATTTTATCAAAACCATTTTTCATCTAAGATGACATTATTTCATATGTGTATGTTTCAAGTATCATGTATCTATGATTTACATGGTTTATCTTTTCTTATTATGAAATCATATCCATTTCTTTTATATAGATTATGTAATTATGGGATGATGTTTATGAAACCCATTTTATTTATTGGGTTATTATGAATGATGTATGTTTATTTTGTGGCACAAGTAAGAATGATTTCATTATGAGATGGGTGGGACGTATATCTCCCTCCAATGCATTGGGTAAAGATTTTTATCTCATGATATAGACATGTCTAGAATGGTAAGTTAATCCGGTTCAGTGTTACAGGACTGAAACGAGGTGTGAACTCGATTCAGAAACGGACTTTGTCCACTAAGATGGTCTTGGCATCAATGCATTGGTTACTATGGAAATCATAACATGTGATGAATAGTTGCCACAATTACATGTTTTATTTCCATTATATTTTATCATGGTTGATGTTCCATTATGATATATGCCTTACGTACTTCCACGATTTATGTCTTTGCTCAAGATTTTGATGTTTAAATTTCATGTTCAAGTTTTTGCTTTCAAATGTTTATGGATTGTTTTATGTTCTCTATGTTTTCCCTTAGTGAGCATTTGAGATCACCCTTTTTATGTTTTATTTTTCCCAGGAAATAAATAAAGGTTTTAGGTAAGGAAACAAAAAGGGGAAGATCATTATGGGAGTTGTTGAAGATCTTTCAACATGATTAGAAGTTTATATTCCAAGTTTCCAAAGATACTAAACTATTACGATCCTTGTGTGTCTGTTTTTGTTATGTATTAAGTATTCCGCAAAATTAATGTAATGTCCATGTACGTCAAGATTCGGGTCTCTACAGTTGGTATCAGAGGAAAGCTTTAGTCAACCTTTGGAAACTAGGATGTGAAAATGTTAGTGAGATCCCTAGAGATATTTCTAAGGTATGTCTAGGTATGTCCCTAAGGATAAGTATACGTATAGGATATAGTCCTAGAACTATGGTAACGATCTTAGAATTTAACCTAATATGTTAGATATTGAGGGTACTCCCCCTTTATTATGTTTTTTCCCTAGTATGATTTTTTCCTCTCACAGTATTCTTTTTGGGTTTTAAAAAATGGCTAGAAACAGGAAGATTCACGATAATGGAGGATATGATGGACAATGGAATGATATTATTCATGAGAACCCAAATGAAAAGGGATTTGGAAGTCCAAACATCGTTATTATGACTAATCAGAAATCTCATAATATGATCAATAATCTCAACTTTGGTAAGTTTCCCGACTCAGATAATAAGAGAAAGATGGAGTTTCATGATGATCATAGAGGAAAGAAAGTTCAATTCCCCTCATGTAAATCATGTGGGAAGAGGCATCAGGGAGAATGTTTCAATGGAACTGGAAGATTCTTTGGGTGTGGAAAAGAAGGACACAAAGCCAATAATTTCAAAGGAAAAGGTTTAGTTAACACCATGGACATGGATAATGGTATTTCTAAGACATCAACAATGATTAAATGTTTTAAATTTGGAATGTACGGGCATTATGCAAACCAATGCCCTAAGGGAAAATCTCATGAAGAGAATCAGCATGGTCATATGGGTAGTATTTATGTGGATGATGATGAGGAGACTACAAATGATATATGAGATGAAATAAGTGTTGAAGCTCAGTCAGTTGTTTAAGAATGTAGTGGAATTATTGTATGTTTATCAAGAGTTATGTTTTATAGTTAATGGTACTATAGAATAAAGAATCATCTAAGGATTGTTACACTATTGTTTTTCCTAAAGTATTTGAAAGTATATGTTGAATGGTATTGGTAACCATGGAAGGTTATTCATATATTTTTAGAAAGTAGATGATATGTGCATAATGAAGGGATAAGAAGATAATGAGATGTTTGATTGTATTCATGAGCTCATGATTGATATAAGTACTAAGTGATATTGTGGTTTGATTATATAGATTTTTTTGGATTTTTTGGTATGTGAAAAGAGTTACCTTTTGACAGTATTCATGTTTTCAATAAGGTTTTATGGTAATTTATGTTTCAAGAGAATATATGACTAAGGTATTCATGTGTTTGGAATACAACCAACAAGATATATCTTATGATATATATGGGATAAATGCTTGTATTCACATTCTTGGTAGATAACCTATCTAGTAATTGTTTTCTTTATACTATGAGCTTGGACCGAAGTATTTTAGATAAGCCTAAATATTGGAATGGGTTATGTTGGACATAAGTTAGTATTGTTTAAGGATAGAACTTTTTTTGATATTATTGATGAGATGTTATAGTAATGTAGTTTTAGAAAAATGACAACCTGTAGGACGGGCGACAGCCCATCACGTCAGACAAGGCTATGGGAATCGAACCCACAACCAAAGTGCGACTGGCCTTTATCACCTACCACTGGCCTATAGGAAGTCCCTAGTTAGTATAAACTAGTTTTATTTTATTAAGCGGTATGATAGATGAAGTATAATTCCATTTTTGGAATCATATACGATTAATCTCACTATAGATAGACTTATGTATATTTGATAACTTTTGAAAACTTTTTGTTTGAGACAGATGGAATGACCTGTCATTCTATCAAATGGTCTGCTAACACTTCACGAATGAAAAATTCAACTTCATTTCTTTAAGAGATGAAGTGGAAATTGTCCAAGGAACGACCAACAGTGAGATTGTACCAAAATCAAGTAATTATTTCTTCTAATTCAAATTTTTTAACTTTATGGAAATGAAATTGAAAACCAAAAATGTTGTCATAGTGCTCTTATATCTGATGAATTAGATGGTACCTTAGATCATCACAAATTTATGGCTTTGTGATTGATGGCTTTTTCATAGCCATGTTCTCTACCACTCTCCATTAGAACTTGATGGTTAGATTTTTCTTCCATATCCATATTTTAACATATGTTATCCTATATAGAAACCCAGTGATGAGT
The DNA here is from genome assembly GCA_963277665.1 of Viscum album. Taxonomy (NCBI): domain Eukaryota; kingdom Viridiplantae; phylum Streptophyta; class Magnoliopsida; order Santalales; family Viscaceae; genus Viscum; species Viscum album. Next base: position 1,287,590,759 of record OY728141.1, read on the forward strand.
TACTTTGGGTAATCGTTACGTTTCATACTTTAGTTTTTAAAATTATGTTTTAGTATTCCTTTTTACGGTGTGGGTTTCTATGAATAGTAAACGATTTATAACCCCGACGAATTTCGAGGGCGAAATTCATTTTAAGGGGGGTAGAATGTAACAACCCGAGATTTTATAAGATATATTCTTTTTAATCTCTTTCATATATTCTACTGTACGTTACACCAAGATTATCTTGCGCTATACGCAACACCGTATTAGCTTACAGTATATGCAACACTAATCTTGGATTGTGTTACACACAATTCCAAGTTTGTTTGATAGTAGTTATTCTATGCAACATTGAGAATATATATATATTCAATGTATTAATGAAATATTGTTTGATTTTTTTATATGCAACAACAAAGGAGTCGTGCACTAAACGCAACCCTGACTTGTCTTGCATTACACGCAATCGCGACCTTCCTCGATAGCGTGTGTTGTATGCAATACCGGGTTTACTAAACAATGATATATTGTTATAATATTATTATGAACTAGCTGTTATAAATAGAATTAACTATATTTTGAATTTTATAACATTATTATTCATCTTACACATTTTCTAGAACATGGTATAAGAACAAAATAAATTTTTCGGGTAAAATAAGTATCTTTCAAAAAATGCAGTTTTGTCACCTTTTGATGGCGCACCCACTTTAAATATAGTTTTTGACATGTTTATAAGTTCAATTTGAAAAAATAAAATTCTTCTATGGAATCAAGAAATAAAAATTTACTTTTGATAAATTTTTCATATTATTCTGGTAACTTTCATATTTTGATGAATAGTAAAAACACGCTATATTTTTATTAAAAACAACTTTTTTCATCGCAATAATTTATATGGTTAAATTATAATATTGAATGGTTTTAAAGTATAAATAGAATATATTTTTACCATTTAATATAATTTAAGTCATTAGCATTTATTTTTCATTGAATTCGTAGGTTAAATAAATTCAATCTTTTGCAATGTTTTAAACAAAAATCTATTTTCTTTCGACAACGAGATTAATTTTAATTTAATTTATGCAACTTCTGTGTATTGAATTTGGAATATTTGGGTCCAAATTATATTAATAGACTACTTTTTATTTTTGGGCTTTATGAATAGTACTAATAGTAAATTTTATTTACCATAATAAAAGGTAAATTGGGTAATTAAGGGTAAAAATAATATTATAAAATTATTTTAAAACTTGTCTTAATACAATTGGATGATTATATTTCGTCCTAAGTCATATTTGGGTCGAAATGGAATCCATTATAACCCAATTGGAGGTGATTAAGACCTTTAGTTTATTTTATTTAAAGGAAAGTGAAATATGTCTCACTCAACTTTAATAATTAAAGTATTTTTAGTATAAGTTTATACAGAATATAAATTCGGTTATAAATAATAATTTTAAATATAAAATGTTTTTCTTTATCGTGGTAATTTATTTGTGATTTTTAAGAGTTATTTAATTACCTTATTATCTTATACATTAATGATGCAGAAATTATTTATTTAGTGAAAAATCAATAATATAGTTTTTATTGAAATAGTAATACATATTAAAAGGCCAAAAAATCTGCACAAAACTTATTACTAGTGTATATATAAACCCTAATCATCCACTGGCCGAAGTTTTTACCATTTTGATCCTTATTAAGGTGATTATGACACTTATAATATTTTATTTTAAATGATTCCAAAGTTGTCACCTTCATAATTTAATAAAGATAACAATTTACATGTTTTTATTTTAAGATGATAAATAAGAATAAAATTATTATTATAAAATATTTGATATATATCTTCATCAAAGGATTTCATTTTGAATTTTTATGCAACAAATAAGTATATTAAATAATTATACAAAAATTTTGTACTAATTATTTTATTAAGAGATATACCAAATAAATGGTTTTAAAAATATTAAAATGAATATCATATGAACTATTTAATGCTCTCCAAAAATTTTCTAGACAAATTTAACATGTTAGGAATATATTAAATCTTTTATTTTGAATATATCCTCTGTGTATATTTATTTAAATTCAAATAAATGAATAGTGTCAAAATTGACACTATTGTTATTTTATAAAAATAACATATTATTAAATTGTTTAAAAATCACAAAAATATTTAAAAATTATAAATTGAAATTTATATAGTCTAAAATGTCATAAATTATCCAATTATGGAAAATTAACAACACATAAGTGATTATTTATAACCAGTTATAATTTAGAATTTTATTACCACAAATAGACTTAAATAGATTAAATAAGGATAAATCAAAATGATACGGTTTAAAATAAGATCAAAACTTTCTAAATTTTATTGGTTTATGATATTAGAACCCTATCTCATCTAATCTTCTAATTGAGTCATTTTTTGAGGTTTTTATGTGGGGTTTGAATTTATATTAAACTAATATTTTTTAGGATTCCAAAGGTGCCCCTCTCCTCCCTTATAAAAGGGCACCTCCTCCCTCTCTTACTCACACCATTTTGATCCTTGAATCTCGGCCAACCTCTGACAATTTCACTTCCCCACTTCTTTAGAAACCTACTAGAGGTACTGGTTTTCTCAAAAGACCAACTCTAGTGCCCTAAGAGAAAGTTTAAAGGAGGCACTTCGAGAAAGAGGTAATACCTTCTACCGTTTTCTTCAAGTTCCATTCTTCTTATACTCCCTATTCTTTAGTTTTTTCATTATTAAGTAATAACATCAGTATCCCTCATATACAGATATGTTATTATAAATATGAATCAACCCTATTTCATCTTCTATCCATCCTATGGAAAACAAAATCACTGCGCGTGCGTACGTACGGAATACCATCTCCACGTTGTGGTGTAATCTGTGTTTCCACCAACACCTTACATGGATGGGTATAATGGTGTAAAGAATAAATATATATGGTTATTATAACATCATATTGATTCTGATATATTACACCAACCATTCCAATTCTATTCAATAATTATGGGAACGATATCATCGCTCGTGCATATGTGCGGACTACCGTTTCCACGACGCGATGAGATTCATTCTCCATGTTAACCATACATGAATGATCATTAAGTTTATATAATGAATAATAATTAAATATATGAAATAATAATGCTACTAGATTTATGTTTATATATATGTATGTCATCTATTTAGTTTCATTCAATTCAATAAGGAAACGAAAATAGCGTTCATGCGTACGTACGGCCTACTGTCTCCATGAACAGTGTATTTCATTCCTTTTATCGATCTATAATATATATGTATATGATGAATATATATTATATATAAATCATGTTTTACATTCTGGAATTATGTAAATCAGGATATAAGTAATAATATCAACAACGAAAAGTCAAAACACAAACGATAAATGAAATGATTTTACCCAAAACGCTGCTTTAACATTGAATTTACAAAAGAAAGGGTAATATAAAGTCATAAGTGAAACATATATGATATAATAACAATGAATATGATTACGTAATAAGTCAATGAAATTATTTAAATCATTATACAGGAGGTTTGGATCCATACGAAGCATATCGGACCTAAGGTAAGGGATAACTTTTCCAATCTCGTTTTTATCCGAGATTGTTTATTCATAAGTATTTACTGGGGTTATATTTATCATCCACATCCCTATTTTCTAAAAATGATTTCATGTATGTTTAAATTCCTTTTAACCGTTTTTGACTTTTACTACATGGTATGTACGGAATCTTTCTTTTACGATGTACTTTTTGACTTTTCCGGCAAAAGTACGAGAAGAATGTTTTTTTAACTTATACGGCACGAATGGATTTTTATGGTTTCATAATGCATTATTTTCAAGAATCTTACTCTACAATATTTAATGATTATTTTCAAAAAAAAATCCTTTTCTTTTAAAATTTCATGGAATTTTGTGAAAAGAAAATGATTTTGAAGAAGAAAGGATATTTTACTCAAGAATTCATTTCAAGTGTTTTATCAAAACCATTTTTCATATAAGATGACATTATTTCATATGTGTATGTTTCAAGTATCATGTATCTATGATTTACATGGTTTCACTTTTCTTATTATCAAACGATATCCATTTCTTTTATATGGATTATGTGATGATGGGATGATGTTTATGAAACCCATTTTATTTATTGGGTTATTATGAATGATGTATGTTTATTTTGTGGAATAAGTAAGAATGATTTCATTATGAGATGGGTGGGACCTATATCTCCCTCAAATGAATTGGGTAAAGATTTATATCTCATGATATAGACATGGATGGAATGGTAAGTTAATCCAGTTTAGTGTTATAAGACTGAAACGAGGAGTGAACTCGATTCAGAAAGGGACTTTGTCCACTAAGATGGTCTTGGAAGAAATTCCTTGGATACTATGGAAATCATAACATGTAATGAATGGTTTACACAATTACATGGTTTATGTTCCATTATGATATATGTTTTACGTACTTCCATGATTTATGTCTTCGCTCAAGATTTTGATGTTTAAATTTCATGTTCAAGTTTTTGCTTCCAAATGTTTATGTATTGTTTTATGTTCTCTATGTTTTCCCTTAATGAGCATTTGAGCTCACCCTTTTTATGTTTTATTTTCCCTGGGAAATAAAGAAAGGTTTTAGGTAAGGAAACAAAAAGGGGAATCTCATTATGCGAGTTTTTGAATATCTTTAAACATGATTAGAAGTTTATATTCCAAGTTCCCAAAGACACTAAACTATTATGATCCTTGTGTGTCTGTTTTTGTTATGTATTAAGTATTCTTCAAAAGTAATGTAATGTCCATGTACGTCAAGCTTCGGATCTCTACAATTCTAATACAATTTTACCCTTCCCAAGAGTATATAAAATATTGAAGTCGTAATACTAGAGGAACTCTAGCCATTACCTCTATCTCAAATTGAGATCCTTCTGAGAGAAGATATACTTGATACTCTTATGGTCAAAATGGATAATAAACTACTCACACATCGGGTAGTATTGTGACATATTTAGTTCGACAAATACTGCAGCTAACTCAAGATCATGAGTCACATAGTTCTACTCATGTGGTCTCAACTGACATGAACCATAGGAAATCAGCACTTTAATTTGCATCAGAACACAACCAATCTCAGTTCCTGATGAATCATAGAACACTACGTACTCAACACCCTCCTCTGGAAATCTCAAGATGGGAGGGATCGTCAAACTCTGCCTCAACTCTGGATTAGCCTACTGGAACCTCTTCATCCACCTGAAAGGATACCCCTTTTGGGTCAAAACTATCAAGGAAGCTGATATCTTTGATAATTCTGGTATGAATCTCTGGTAAAATGATACCAACCCAAGGAAGCTCTTCCCCTCTTTCATGTTCTTGGGTGGCTCTCAATCTAACACTGCCTCAACCTTCTCTAGGTCAACTACCACACCATATATTGAGATAACATATCCTAAAATGTAGACCTCCTGAACCTATTACTAGAACTTTGAGATCTTCCCATAAATTTGGTTCTCTCATAGTATGTCCAGAACCATCCTAAAATGTCTTGTGTTCTCCTCCTCAAATGTTGATTAAACTAGCATATCATCGATGAAGACTGCCATAAACTAGTCTAATAAAAGAAAAAATATCCAGTTTATTAGCCCCATGAACATTGTTGGGAAATTCATCATTCCAAATGGAATCACCAAGTACTCATAGTGATCGTGGTGACATGTGAGTGTCATCTCTGGTATATCCTTATCTTGTACTCGCAACTGGTAATAACATAATCTGAGGTCAATCTTTGAGAACCATCACACCCCTATCAAGTGATAAAAGAGGTCATAATTCCTCAGTAGTGGATACTTTTTCTTTAAAGTCACCTGGTTTAGGTGATGTTAATATACACAAAACCTCAATCTCACATCCTCCTTCTTGGTAATAGATCTGGGGTTTCCCAGAGTTAAACATTGGTTCTAAAAAAGTCTGTCTTCTCTAAGTCTTCCAATAGCACCCTTAGTTCATGAAGCTCTACAAGTGCTATCTGATATGATGTAGCTGATATCGAGTTTATCCCTGGGTATAGATCAATGTTTAAGTATATATTTAAATGAGTTGGTAATCTTGGAATGTCCTCAGTAAAGACATCATCATACTCCAGCACCACTACGGGGAACTAAAAACTCATAATATCCACTGCACCAAGGGTCATTCTATCCAACTAAAGAGTAATTGGATACACCCTCCTATTCATGATTCTATCCTTAGCTTCCTGGGTTTCTCTTTCACCCATAATGAAAACCTAGTCCCATCACTATAGACACACTGCATCCTCTACCTGAAATAGTCAATATGAGCATGAACTGTGGATAACCATTCCACACCTAAGATTATTTCATAACGCCTCATCACTACTAAAAAGATATCCCAATATAAACTCTCACCTCCAAGATTCATGACACACATTCATCAAAAGTGTGTTATTATTGAGTCATATGCAATAAAAGTCTCCAAGTGTAAGGATCGAACCAAGGGATCAACTGGAATATCTAAGTTTCAAACCAGATAAGTGGAAATAAACAAATGAATAGAACCTATGTATATAATTACTATAGATAAGGTAGAAAAATAGATATCATACCTTGAATCATCGTTGTAGCCTCTAGGTCCTAAGCCTCAACCACCTGCAGTTTCCCCTACCCCTATCCTTCGTCACTCAGAGCCTAGAATGGACCAACTAGGGGTGGTGGTGGTAACAAGTCGAAACATCTACGACCTCCAACTACTCTCCTAGATCCTCTTCCACGTCCTCTTCTCTATGGATTTATTTGTCTGTACTAATTCCTCTACCTTGGTGTCCCATCCACCATTTCTGTGTTAACCATATGGAGGGTTGGATAATCTCATCCAATATGTCCCCTTTTGTCACATGAGTAGCATCGCCTCTACTCAGGATGACTATACTAATCCTATAAGCCATAAACTATAAACACTTTTGTCCTAGGACCTCCTATTGAAATTCCTCTCACATCCAGTTCCCTGAGACTAATATCATCCCATGCTACCAAATTATCTACTCATGTGTTCCCACTATTGGAAACCACTATCTGAATCTTCTCAGTTGGGAAACTTTCAACCACCAAATCTCACTCTAGCACCCTAACATAGTTCATAATTTAGAGAGGTATAACACTGGCTTAGATGTATCTGCACATTCCTCACTCGAATTTCTAAGATCAAAATAACTAATCATGAACCATATTCATCAACTATCAGGAGAGGTTGTTTTACCTCAATGAATACTCAGCTACTATCATGCTACCCTCCTAAAGTTTTAGAAGCTCATAGATTCCCAAAGCCCTCAACTTAGCTAGATAGAACCCCTATCTAAAAATTTTCTCAAATTATGAACATGCTATTATCTCCTAGTCATACGACTGGGTCACCGAACTCCATCATCATCCTAAAAATCAATAGAGGTGGATTGCAGCAAGAATCACCATCTGATTTGTCCTTGTCTGGAAAAGAATAAAAACTCACAACAAAACCACAATCCAATCCTTAGCCACTAATGGTTTAGTCTCGCCTTGGAACCTGGGGATCTCTATCATTGAACCTCATGAATCATGCTCAGCTTGCGCACCTCATATTCTAGTACTACAGGTACTATATTCTACTCTACAGATGGTGGTAGAACTAGTGCACCACCTGGAGATAACACCTATGGAATAGGACCATGTATCAATTCCTCATCACTAAGGGGATCATCCTCATAATCCCCATGTGGAATCATAACTAGCATACATTACAGAGGCATCCAAAAATAGACTAGATGTAACAAAATCAATGAGTATATCTAGAGAGATTAATTAAGAAGGACATGTAAATCACAACCCATTCTTATATGTTCCATGTTCCATTGTTTTTCCTGTATCCAATGTTCTTGAGTTGAAAGGTAGCTGATCAGAGCCTTAGTGTATGGATATGTTAGCTGTTGCACTAAAATTGGAGTCCCTGGACTGAAATATGAACTCGAAACACTTAACATTGTTTTTCTAAACTAATCTCACATACTTTGGTCCTAAGGTCGAATAGAATCCTCTATTACCACTTAATTGCATCATCGAGTTCATCAAATTAGATGTTTATTTTTAACAAGAATTTCTGCAGTATAGCAGCAACCCTAGGTCATCTCTCGATGGAGTCTTAGATCATTAATTCTAAAATTTGGTTCTGATTATGAAAGAAAAAAAGATAAATTGGGTTTTATAATTATTGGGTTAGATGATTAAATATGATAATAGAAAATATGAAAGTGATAAAACATAGCAGGAATGAACAATATTAATCAAGTGTGATCAACCCAAGGAAATATCATGATGCTCATCCTTCATCGCTTAAAGAGATAGGGTTATTGTCTTTTAATACATAGTTTTTAACACATAGAACTAGAATGTTGCTAAGCTTATACTAGGATACCTCCTAGGGTTCAGTTGGAAACACGCAATGATTCATAGGATACCACCAATGATTAGGTGATTTTTGTTCGACTTCATAACCGAAAATCACCAAGGCAACGCCTCAAGAACTTGATGTGTTTTCCAGGTTTGTATTTTATTTCAATGTGTTATCTTAAAATTAAATTAAATGGCCATGATAGTGTTTATATGAGTTAAATTGACCAATAATAACCACACAAACACTACAATTGAAAGGGGGAAGAAGAAGTGGTGAACGGTGTGTGAAATATCACATGAATGAGTACCCACAAGCATGATCATATGATTCGATCATGATGTACCAGTACATAAATCAATTAAATAAAAATATAGGATGAATAAAAACAACATACAAACTTGGAATTAAAAATACCATTCAAATATTACAACATTAAGCTCAGGATTTACAACATGTTCCTCCTCGGGTGATCACAAGGGGTTTAGAAACCTATGGGAGGGGATGGAGAGAAATATGTTGAGGTGAAATTTCCAATGGCCTCCATAAATTCAAATATTGGTGGGAGGACTCCTTTGGGACTCAAAAATATAAGAACCTTTCCTCTGGTTTGAACTCCCAAATGGGGATCCCAAGGTGACATTTTATAGGAAAATTGGAAGGTGGTTTAAGGCACACAGATTTCTTAAATCCAATTGTACCATGCGTTTTGGCCAATAGAAAATCGAATATTCATTTTAACAAAATTTTAACCTTGTAGCCCCAATTCCTGAATATCTCCATCGAAAGTTTGGAATCAATTGGACAAGAGGAAATGGAGATATAGACAGATTACAGAATGCCACTTTTGACTTCGCACAAATTCGGTGTTTTGGACAGATCAGGTCAGTTAGGTCCCTTGATGGAATAATTGGGCTTGATTTCCTTCATAAGAGTTCTAGAAAATTAAATTTTGGATTATCACACAAAATATTATCCCATTTGGATGCACGTAATTTTCTAAACATGCACAAAAGTGTATATGTCTTCATGGATCCATGCAATTTTGGCCTATTTTTCTTCCCTTTCATCTTGGGTCCTCCAAATCATCTCCTACTACATTAAAATCATCAAAACAAGTAACATTGCCCATTTTAATAGTGATAAAAACAAAATAATGGAATCAAACATGACGTTTAGTTTGTTATTATTTTTATAATTTTCAATACAAAACAAGTTTAGCACAGTGGTGTAAGGGTGAAAATGAAACAGTGAATCGTGGTACGATCACACCCCCGCACCTAAACATTTCCACTCCTGGGAAAAGTATAATATCATAACAATGTATTATTAATAAATAAAAGGTTCTAAAACATCCAAGATTCTTTTGAAATTAAATTCATCATGTCTCGTTTATGGGATCAATTTTCCTATCATTTTTCTTTTCGCACATTCAAATTTGTTAAACTTTATTTGTTCACCCATACAACATGTCACAACCTAACTCACCTAAATATTTTCCCTCTTCACATAAGGAACATATGAAAGTGGATTTATGATATTTTCCCATAGTTCATGTGATATTACCATATGATTTCCAATATTATAAATTCTCTATCAGTAGAAACTAGTGTGCTACTCAAGAGGACTTCCAAAAGGTTGTTCTGAGGTTCAAGGGTTGGTATGATTTAATGTTTAAAAATCTGAGGCAGAAGTGGAGTGTTTAATCTCTTATGTACAAAACATGTCAAAATTTAGTAAGTGTTCACAATTAATTTACACAATCAATCCCTGAAAACTGTATCACCTCCAACTCACTCTCCCTATTGTCCATTTTTGTGGGTTACAATCAAGTAGTGAATAATAATGAGTAAACATCCTCTTTTCTCCATTTTTTTCTTTTGTTATGTTTTTTTTTCAATGTACAGAACTATATTTTTAATGTATATTTTTTTGGAGATAAAGAGGGATACCTGTGTAAAATAATGTTGTAATATGAATTGTGAACCCATTGCCCAAGGAAAATGTAGGCACCCTTTATATCAACCCATAACAATGATTCTTTTCCTAGAGTTCCCATGGAAACACCCTCTCTCCCACGCTTGTTGAAAATAAAACAAAAATATACACAAGATATGGGTAGGTAGAGATAAATTATCTTGTAATGTGGCTACCTAATAGGCATTTCATAGTCTCTAAGGCTTAAGAAGGATAAAATTTAAAGGTGGTTGAAAATAGAGGATAATTGTAAAAAGGGATTTTTAATGAACGGTTGCCTCTATAATGAATGTAGCATACTTGAATCTTATATATTCAAACAGAATCAAGGCAAGTTCTAGTTTCTCTACGTGACCCAAGACTCTCAAGAAAGTGATTAAAAGGAATAATATATAATAAAGGGCTTATAATGTCTCTTGGGTAAGGGATTAAAATATTGGTCAGTGCTAATGAGACAAGGGATTCAAAAATCCATTAAAACCCTAAGAATGATTTGAAAATAAAAATTCTAGAAAAATATTCCATATCAATATTCATTTGAAAAACATTTTTCCAAAAAACAATGGAATTTTTTACACAATAAACTTAAGCATGAAAAATGATTTTGGATATTATTTTTAAGTTCAATTTTTATCTAAAAACACAAAATAAGGAAAATGAAAAAAAAAATGAAAAAAAAAAGTTTTTTTATTTTTTTTCCTTTTTCTTTTTTTTAATCCTAACTATGATATGGAACCCCCCCCCCCTACACACACTCCCCTAAAAGTTACATTGTCCTCAATGAAATTATTTTAAATAAATAGACAAGTAAATAAATGTAGGGAGAAGGGACATGTTACTAAGTGGTGTCATATGTGGTATCTATCAGTTGGATATCCTCCACGAGATGCTTTGGAAAATCCTCATATAAGTGTTTGATCCTATACCCATTGAAAGTAATCGGTTTTCCACTCTTCTCATGAAAAATATGTATAGCACTAAAAGGGTAAACATCAGTAACAGTATAAGGACCAAGACATCAGGAATAAAGCTTACCTAGGTGGAGTTTTAGCCTGGAATTATACATGAGGACCTTCTCACCAATATGGAACTTACACTGATGAATCATGCTATCATGGATAGCCTTTGTCTTCTATTTATCGATCCGAGATTACTCATATGCATCACATTTAATTTCTTCCAACTCTTGAACCTACATCTTCCTATACTCACCTACATCTGAAAGATTCATATTACATTGTTTAACAGCCCAATATTCATGGTGTTCTACCTCCACTGGAAGGTGAAAAGCCTTTCCAAACACAATTTTGTATGGTGAAATTCTGATTGGGGTTTCAAAATCTGTACGGTACGCCCAAAGTGCATCATCCAAGCGCAAACTCTAATATTTCATATTGGGTTGTACCATTTTTTTCAAGATTCTATTAACTTCCCAATTTGATATTTTTTCTTGTCCATTAGTTTGGGGGTGATATGATTTAGAGACTTTATGAACAACCTCATACTTACGAAGAAAATTTTTCATGTTGTGATCACAAAAATGTGAACCATGGTCAATAATGATGAATCTCGGTAAACTAAACCTACTAAAAATTTGGGACCTCACAAAGTCAACAACCACTCAGGATTTATCGGTCCTGGTGGCCTTTGCTTCCACCCATTTAGATACATAGTCAATAGCCAATAATATGTACAAAAAGCCAAATGAATTTGGAAAAGGCCCATGAATTCAATTCCTCATGCATCAAAAATTTCACAGAATAATATGGGTTGTTGGGGAATTTCATTCCTCTTAGAGATATTACCAATCAATTGACAATGACTATATGACTTTGAAAATATATGGGCATCTCTATATAATTTTTTCCAATAAATACCTGAGTCAACGACCTTCTGAGCATTACATTGAGGGCCAAAGTGACCCCCACAAGCCAATGTGTGACAGAAGGTCAAAACAGAGGTGAACTCATGGTCAGGGACACACCAACAAACAACTTGGTCACTAAAAATTCTCCAAAAGTATGGGTCATCCAAAATGTACCATCGAGAATCATTCTTAAGTCTTTGGGATTTTGAAGGGCTGAAATCAATGGGGAGCCTAGATGTTACTATAAAATTCACAATGTCTGCATACCTGGGGGTAAGGTTCACAACATCACAAAGGTTATCATGAGGGAAGAATTATCCAATGGGGAGGGGTGAGCCAACATGATGGTCCAATGGTGGGAAAATCATACTAATGTGGTCAGTTACCACATTTTACACTCCTCTCTTATCTCTAATCTCAAGGTCAAACTCCTGGTGGAGGAGCATCCACCGAATGAGGTGGGGCTTAGCTTCAGGTTTCTTTAGGAGGAAATAAAGGACATCATGATTAGAAAATAAAATGATTTTCGACCTGATAAGATGTGAATGGAATTTTTCTAAGGAAAACACAATAGAAATAAGTTCTTCTTTATGTGTTGTGTAGTTTTCTTGGGCAAGTTCAAGGGTGTGTGAGGCATACACAATTACATAAGGAGCTTTCTCAACCCTTTGTGATAAAACTTCCCCAAATACAAAGTTAGAGGCATCACACATAAGCTCAAAGGGTAGATCCTGCCTTGGAGTTTGGATAACAGGAGGTGATTTCAGACTCCTTTTTAGTGAATTTAAATCAACCTTGCAATTTTTATCAAACACAAACTCAGACTATTTTTGTAATAAACGGGACAATGTAAGTGCGATCTTACATAAGTCTTTAATGAATCGGTAGTAAAAAAATATGACCCAAGAAAAATTGCACCTCATGAACACATTTTGGATATGGAAGGGTTGAAATTAATTCAATTTTTGATTTATCAACTTGAATTTCCTCTTTTGAAATAAGATGCCCAAGAACTATCCCCCAGGAAACCATAAAATGGAATTTCTCGTAATTTAATACAATATCTTTTTCTATGCAATGATAGAGGATAAAACCTAGGTTATCCAAACAATCATCAAAGGAAGTTCCATAAACCATGAAATAATTCATAAAAAATCCATGCAATTCTCTAGGTACCCTGAAAATATACTCAACATACAACGCTGAAAAGTACCAAGAACATTACAAAGACCAAAAAGAATCCCTCTATATGAAAATGTGCCAAATGGACAGGTAAATGTTGTATTCTCTTGATCCTTAAGGGCTATATGGATTTGAAAATAAACCAGATGACCATCAAGGAAACAATAATGGGACTTACCAGCCAATCGTTCTAACATTTGGTCAATAAAAGGTAGAGGAAAGTGGTCCTTTCGCGTGGCTTGATTCGGTCGATGGTAGTCAATGCAGACTCACCAACCATTTTTCATACATGTTGGAACCAATTCATTCCTTTCATTTGACACAACTATTATTCCCATTCATTTAGGCATAATTTACACTGGGCTAACCCATTTACTATCATATATAGGATAAATGATCTCCCTAGAAAGTAATTTACTAACGTCCAATTTTACCACTTCAAGGAGAGTGATATTCAACTGGCGTTGATATTGTCTCGCGGGCTTAGCCTCATCATCCAAAAGTATATGGTGTATACAAATAGATGGGATGATCCTAGGAATATCAGCCAATGTCTATCCTATTTCATTTTTACAATCTCTCAAAATGTTGAGCAGTTTTATTTCCTCTTCTTAAGAGAGGTTATTGGAAATAATTATGGGAAATTAGTCAATACCCTCAAGATAGGAATATTTTAAATTAGATGGAAGTGCTTCTAATTTCTACATCGGGGGTTTTTTGATTGAAGGAGGGTATTTGGGGGGAGTGAGGTCCATTAAACTGTCTATCTGCTCATGTTTATTATCTAATGATAGATAATCCATTAAAATGAGATTTTCAGAATCATTGACGGTCATGGGCACCTTAGAATGAACACACTCATCAATTAATGCATAAAATTTACAATTTTCAGAACCCACACAACACTCAAAACATGAATCCAAACTCAAATCATCCAAGGGTGAAAAAGAGGAAAATTAATCAGATTATGGGTTTAGGAGAGAATTGTGTGTGTGTACATAATTGGAGATCAATTCCATTAAATAGATAGGAAGAGTGGAGTTCTCTTTAACAGGGTGTTTCATAGCCTCAAAGATGTTAAAACTTACCTTTTCTCCTCCAAACTCCATAGATAGTGTACCATTGTGAACATTCAAGATCATCTTTGATGTTTTGATGAATTGCTTCCCAAGTATTAGAGGAGCATGTCCCTGGGTTGGGGTATCTTCCATCTCAAGAATGTAGAAATCATTGGGGAAGATGAGATTCTTCACTCTTACAAGAACACCCTCAATCACTCTTGTTAGATGCATAGTACTCTGGTTGGAAAGTTGAATGATAATGCCTATTGGCAGAAGTTCTTCAACCTGTAGGAAAGTATACATGGAGTGAGGCATTACATTAATGGAATCACCAAAATCCAGCATAGCATCATAAAAGAATGTCTCCCCTATGGTACAATATATCATGAATGATCCCAGATCCTTGCACGTAGTTGGAATTTCTGGTTGAATCAAGGCTAAAACGTTTATTCCTAGGTTGACTCTTTCATTCCCCTTCATCCTTCGTCTATGGTTGTAGAGTTCTTTGAGAAATTTGGCATAACGAGGAATTTTATTAACTGCATCCAACAATGGAATATTAACTTTATCTTTTCTAATGTATCCATTATTTTATTTTCAATATCATTATAAATGTTTTTATTATATTTAGAGATTCTTTGGGGGAAAGGAATGGGAATGGATTGTTCATTTGAATCATCAATGATAATTTTATTACCCTTTTTATTTTATTTTTGTTCATTAGAATCTTTTATGTTTTTAGAAAGAGTGTTTTAATTATGGGGACATACCTATTGGGAATAATCCTTAGAAGAAGAAATTTATTTACCACTACGAAGTGTAACAGAACAGACATTACCCTTGTCCTTTGGAATGGAAATGGTTTGGGATGGTAGTTTTCCATAACCTTACACCTTAATCTCACTGATGGTGTTTTCCAACTTCCCTACTTGAGTTTGTAGGTCTTGATTTGCCAATTGTATGGTCTGTTGGAATTATAGGTTCTAGGTTTCCATTTTATTTACCATATACTTGAGGCCTGGTTCATATTTGAGAGGATAAGGATGATTGTTTTGAGAATTTGAAGGATAATAATGTTTCATTCCTTGGCCTTGTGGATACTAATTCTGCTTGGGGTAGCTTGAGTTTCCTCCTTGTTAGTACTGGGGTTGTGCTTGCCACCCGGGGTTTGGATTTAGCCTGAATTGTTCTTGCTTGAAAGGAGGTTCTTTTTGGAATGGACACCTTGGGAACACGGTTTCACAAGACTTAGGTGAATATTGATGTTGTGGTCATTGGTCATAAAATTGATTATTTTCAGAACAAATACCACAATGTAATGGAACTGGAAGAGATTGTGACTAACCTTGTGCTTGAGCTAATTTTCTTAAAAGGGTATTCATCTCGTCAAGATTGTTATCTACCTTTTTTTCTAGGGATTAATGAATTAACTCATGAACTACTCAGATTGGTGCAATAGCTCATGTACCTAATTGTTGTTCATTTTTAGCCATATTGGCTATTAAGTCACGAGCAGCGGAAGGAGTTTTATCAACCAAAGCACCACTAGATGCTGCATCAATCATTCTCAGATCCATGGGGATAAGTCCCTCATAGGAGTATTGGATTAATGTTTTTCACTAATCTAGTGGTGGTGGTAGCTTGAGTAAGTCTTTTGAATCTCTCCCAGTATTCATGATGGGTCTCTCCTTGTGATTGCCTAATTACAAAGATTTCTTTCCTAATTAATGCAGTTTGGGAGGCAGGGAAGAAATTCTCTAAAAAGAGTCTTTTAAGAACATTTAATCCCACAATAGTGGTAGAAAAATAGTATATACAATCTTTGGCTACACCATCAAGGGAGAAAGGGAAGTCCCTAAACTTAATTAAGTCCTCAGACACATTTTGGGGTTTCATGGCGGAGCGCACTATGTGAAACTCCATATGGTATTTATGAGGGTCCTCATCGAGAAGACCATAGAATTTAGGAATAAGGTGTATGAGGCCTGATCTTATATCAAAGTTGGATGCTTCCTCAGGATATTTGATGTACGCAGGTTGGCACTCCACATTCGAGGTGGTCAGTTCT
Organism: Viscum album; assembly: GCA_963277665.1. NCBI lineage: Eukaryota > Viridiplantae > Streptophyta > Magnoliopsida > Santalales > Viscaceae > Viscum > Viscum album. The sequence continues at coordinate 1,287,607,381 of OY728141.1, forward strand.
TTTACGGTTCGATTATTTGCAGCCATGTTTTCTTGGTTTTGATTGTGTTCAATTTTTGATTGATTTATGACCAATATAGGTTCCACAAGGGGTTCCTTAGATTTACTTAATTTACCTTCTCTATATGCCTTGATTTGTGTGTGAAGTGTCTTTTCAATTTCAGGGTCAAATTCAAGTAGTTTTTCTTTTTCTAATCGAGTCATGGAAATAAGTTGTGAAGTTTATTTTTTTATGTTTTTTTATTAATGAATGTGGATAAAATCAATTAAGAGGGGTAAAAAGAGAATATAATTTTTAAATATAGAGTTATAGAGATAAAAAGAGGAGAATAACAAGAAGAAGAAGAAGAGAGATAGAGAGAGAGGAAGAACACACAAAAACAACCAAAAAAGAAACAAAAAACACAAAACAAAAATAGTCAAATAGGGGTGCGTTTTTGAAATGAGTACTAATTAAGAAGTAAAATAAATAAATAAAAGGAAATAAAAAATGATCTTGGATCCCTGGAAATGGCGCAAAAATTTGATCGCACCGTCGAGTGTGTCAAACCAGATGTTTATTTTTAACTAGAATTTTTTGCAGTATAGCAGAAACGCTAGGTCGTCTCTCGACGAAGCCTTAGATCATTAATTCCAAAATATGGTTCTTATTATGAAAGTAAAAAAGAGAAATTGGGTTTTATAATTCATGGTCTTGATGATTAAATACGAAAATAGAAAATATGAGAGCGATAAAACTGAGCAGGAATGAACAAGATTAATTAAGTGTGATCAACCTGGGGAAATCTCATGTTGCTCATCCTTCATCACTAAAAAAGATAGGGTTATGATATTTTAATACCTAGTTTTTAACACCTAGAACTATAATTTTATTGAGTTTATAATAGGGTACCACCTAGGTTTCAGTTGGAAACACGAAATGATTCACTGGATACCACCGATGATTGGGTGATTTGTGTTCGACTTCATAACTAAAACTCACCAAGGCAACACATGAAGACCTAGATGCACTGTCTAGATTTGTATTCTATTTCAATGTGTTACCATGAAATTAAATTACATGGCCATTATAGTTTTTATGTGAGTTCAATTGAACAATATGATCCACACAAACACTACAATTGAAAGGGGGAAGAAGAAGTGGTGAACGGTGTGTGAAACATCACATGAATGGGTAACCCCAAGCATGATCATATGAGTCAATCATGATGTACCAGTACATAACTCAATTAAATAAAAAGTGAGTATGAATAAAAACAACATAAAAACCTGGAATTAAAAATACCATTCAAATATTACAACATTAAGCTCAGGATTTACAACATGTTCCTCCACGGGTGATCACAAGGGGTTTAGAAACTGATGGGAGGGGAGGAAGAGAAATATGTTGAGGTGGAACTTAAAATGTCCTAAAGAACATAAAATATTTGTGGGAGTACTCCTTTGGGAATCCAAAATGACAGCACCTTGCCTCTGGTTCAAACTCTCAAATGGGGAGCCCAAGGTTCCATTTTATAGGAAAATTAGAAGGAGGTTTAAGGAACACTGATTTCTTCAATCCACTTGTACCATGCATTTCGGCCAATAGAAAATAGAGTCTCCATTTTGAAAAAACTATAAAGTTTTATCCCCATTTACTAAATATCTCCACCAAAATTTGTCATCAATTGGACAAGTGGATCTAGAGATATAGACATATTATAGAATGCCACTTTTGACTTCGCAAAAATTCAGTGTTCTGGACAGATCAGTTCGGTTGGGCCCCTTGATGGAATAATGGGGCTTGGGTTCCTTCATAAGAGTTGTAGCACATTAAATTTTAGACCATAACACAAAATATTAGCCCATTGGGATGCACAGAATGTTCTAACCAGGAAAAAAAGTGTAGATGTATTCATGGATCCATGAAATTTTGGCCCATTTTTCTTCCACTTCATCATGGGCCCTCCAAATCATCTCCTCCTACATTGAAATCATAAAAACAAGTAACATTGTCCATTTTAATAGTGATAAACACAAAATAATGGAATAAAACATGAAGTTCAATTTGTTATTATTGTTATAATTTTCAATACAAAATTTTTTTAGCACAGTGGTGTAAGGGTGAAAATGAAATAGTAAATCGTGGTACGATCACCACTCTTTCATGACCCATCCTAATGGGGAATGTTCTGTGACTCCCCAAACCAACCTCCAATAGTCTAGGGTCTGGAAACTAGCACTGAGTAGGAATATCACAAACATGGGAGTACTTAGTCTAATGTACTTTTACACATGCACATATCTCTAAGCCCAAATAATACTGAAATGAAAATCCACTGACAAACCATGAATGCATATATTTAAGTCCCACAACGAGATTATGGAAAAAAATGTTGAAAAGTAAATGGGGAAAAATACAATCCCACAAAAAAGTGTCTAAAAACAAGTCCAACCTAAAATTATAGATAGGGACTGCTATCAAGATAACCGTAGGAAAGCACCTCAGCATGTACAACTAACTAAGCTCCACCTGGTCCCAGTCTCTCTAGGACTTCATCAAAAGGTCGATCATATACACAAGACAAGAGACGTGTGGCCAAATACCATGTAGGTTTGAGTATAAAAATACCCATTAGGACACCCCAAAAACATTAAGTATATAATAAAAAGAATAATATTCATCTCTACACAGGTATATTTATATATCACATATAACAAGAATATCTAGATATACTAAGCAAAGAAGTATAGACTCAAGGTAAAGTCACAATAATAATTCCATCATAGGATTCCTGATCAATGTTTCTACATAACACTCATCTAGGAGAACACACTCCTTGAGTCAGATAGCGGTGATGGCGTCTAACCAAGATGTGTTACTCATCAGGTCCCACCATCGGGAGGATATGGTGGAAGTATGAAGAGAATGATACATAGATGAGGATCACACATAAGGCCATGGGGTATACCAATAAGTCGATTTGAAATAACCTTCTATGTAGAGGATCAAATCCTGTGTAGTATTGGCCATGATGATACCAAGAAATCAACCTATATCAACATAGTGATAGAGGATCTCACTCCAAGCCTCATGGAAGGATTCTAATAACTCCATTCAAGTAGTCCTATTAAATGGATCACTATACTATGTATAGAATTTGATTATATAATAACCCTTAGTCAATGGATATAGGGAACGTACCCAAATGAAACTTGTCAAAGCTAAAAAGGAAAAGGTTTCCAGGCTAAAATTGAATGAGTAAACAGTGTATATTGGCAATACATGATGTGTCTTTTAAAAACTGGGTCATGCCCATATATCACGACATGTGCATGTGTCCAAGAAAAAGTAGACAGAGGGATTATGCCTTTGTACTTCTGACCGTGTCCAAGTACAAAGTTCTTCCCATGTACACCTGGCTTATCCATGTTTGTGTCAAAGTATATGGTGTTTTGTGACTGTATACTTCTGGTCGTGTCTATGTAACCTATAAGGTACACATCAATATACTAGGTCAAGTCACACATTGTGTGATAGAGTCACACGCCATGAGATATTTAATTACATCATAGAAACCATATCTACAGCATAGGGTTCCCACATGGCATGTTTCTTCGAAACACACACCGTGTACAACAGGATTTAACTGATCCCATGGGTTTCTTCTCCATGTCATCATCAACTCCTATGGGTCCCAAATCTACTATGAATCACATCATGAAGTGAGTATATACATTGACCGGGCCTCTTTATTATCAGTCTCCATATTCCGATCACTTAATTCACATGAAAATTAGTTATCCTTCATTCTTATCACCGCCCCACACACCGCTCGAACCTGGAGGCCTCCAATCTAGGCATATTCGCTCCTCACTGTCATCGTCACATGATCCCCAAGACATTATAAGTTTGGATATATGATTTTGAATCATTATGCCAAGAAATGGGTACACAAAATTTGATTTATTGATATTTGGGTCGAATCACTAGTAAAAAGAAGCACTGATGATGAGTGCGTGTAGAAAAATCTGACAAAACCAAGAAACACATAAAAGAGGAATGAACCTCATTCATGTTTGGTTGGACTTGATCTATTTATTTTAGAATGGTGAATAAAGAACCATAACATTATAAATAAATCTCTAAATAAATACCTAAAAATAAACTCATCCCATAATACAATAAATCCTTGAATCAATCTATTGGTTGATTTATTCATGTTCATCATAGGAATAAATGACGGGGAAGAAATCCACATAAATCAACATCCAACTTAGATTTGGATTGATCACTAATGAAGAACTAAATTGTTTCATTATCATTGGAAAGATTATATAATTTCTTGTCACACTAGTCATCAAACTACAATATGGTTTTCCTTCGCTATTGTATGTTCCTCCAACAGCTCTCCAATGGTTCTCTGGATCTCCAGGGTTTAGTGGCTAAACATGAGAATTCACCATAACTGTATATTTAAAGGAAAATATACGTCAATGTGTCAAAGTCTATATCACATCTAAGGTAAAACCTGCATTATGAACTCAATTGTGCCCTTATAATTCTGATTCGGACCTCTTTTTATATTTTATTACACTTTTTTAGGAAAACTGCATGTGTGTGCTTTTAATGTATTTAATATATTTCAAACATTTATTACAGGCACATCGGGCCTCAGAATCACACACTATCTTAGTGCCTGGTCTTGAAAATAATCCGTAAAATATCTAAAACTAATACATGGAAAAATACATTTCTCTACACAAAATTTATTTTGAGTTTGTAGGATTTATAAGAATATGTGTTCTTTTATAAGAGAGGGAGGGACACTATTGGAATTTCTCAAAATATTAAAATATAATAAGACTATTCTAGATCCAAATGCTTCCAAATGGACTATAAATGCACGGGGGATGAAATTGTAGACCAAATATTATCCCATTTTTTATTAGTAAATAATTTATGGTTTTTAATTAATTTAATAAAATATTAATACTATAAAATATCATTATTTTCAATTTGGATACTATTGATTACATTAACTTTAAAAACATCAAGACAATAAGTAAATTTCAAACCAAAAATTTTATTATATTCTAAATATTTCAAGGTCATCTATAAAATTATTTTATCACATTATTTATCTCAAATTATATATATTTTAATATTTTTAATATCATTTACTTTATTTTTTGGTTAATTAAATAATTAATGCATCAACGTTGTGAAAGTATTTATGGTAATTATTTATTTACAAAATATTCAAAATAAATTACCATAATTAAGATAGATATTTTTTATTTTAAAATACTATTTATAGTCATACATATCCTCTTGATAACTCCATATTAAAAATATAACACTTATTAAAAACAAGAGTGTGACATCTTTGACTTTTCTTTAATTAAAATATTATAAATGTTATAATCATACCCAAATGGATTAAAATAGTCATATAACTAAACTTAGAATTATTTTGGACAAAACTTAATCATATAATTAAATTTTTACAAGTTTTAGGGTCATTTTCTAGTCCATGTCATTTTATTTTTACCCTTAATTATATGATTTACCATTTACCGTGGTAATAAAAATTACTAACTTTACTATTAATATTGTCTAAAAAAGGGACCTATTTAATAAATTTGAAAAACCTTATTTCAAATATGGAATCAATTTTTCAAAATTAAAAACACAAAGAAACTATAATTTAATTTAAAATTAAACTAACAAAATGCAACAAAAAATAGTTTTCCAAAAAAAATGTCATTTTCAAAATATAAAATGTTTTTATACAAAATTCAAGAAAAAATACATTTAAAACCCATAATTGGATTAATTTAAATAAAAATGAACTAATTAAATTTTAAAACTAATTCAAATCATAATTTTTTCTTGTATATAAAATATAGTTTTCAATAAAAACCTATATTCTTCACTATTCATTGAAAAATCAATATTTTCATAAAATTATCAAAATTTTATTCTAAGAATATATTGAAATGATGAATTAAAAAATTAAATTAATTTTGTTAAATAATTTTTATAAAACTTTCTGAAATTAATTATAATATTAGCTTATAAAAAATAATAAAAAACATTTTTGAAGAAAACGTATTTTATTTTTGAAAGAAATGACTTTACTAAAAATATATTACTTATTTTAAAAGGATAAAATTAATACATTATAAATGATTAGGACCAATATAAATTTTATAATGCATTTAATACTATTTAATCCCTCTAATTTAACGGCTAGGTTATAATAGTCACATTTAAATAATAATATTTAGTTGTTCATTTAAGCTTGATATGATGTATATTGTATTTTATAAAGCATAGTTTTTCCTTTTAAAAATATCAGGATGTTGCATTTTTTTTGGTAATCCCATAGTTTTAAAATTTACCTTGTAATTCTTAGTAACTGCGGTGGTTTGGTTACCATAGTTGTTATTGAAATCATGAATTTTATTCTGGGAGGTATCTCGAGACTACCCTCATAGAGTGTTTGGTTTTCATATAGATATAATTTATATGTTTTATCAGTATCTCCTACCATTTATCAGATATTCTATCTAAGATCAAGGATCTGATGATTGGTTGGTAGATTTTTTGGAAAAAAAATATTTAGGCTCTTTATGACATCTTCAATCAATAGTTTCTAGAGGATGATATTAAGTACAGTTGGTGAAATATTTGTTTTTGTGACAATGGAACACTGTAGGCAGTGTTTGAGAATTATTAGGGACATATCAAAAATACTAATAATATTTTTGGATGTAATGAATTATATTATATGATTATATGACCCATGTATTTTTATAGTAGTATTTATCTATTCCACCCTCATTTGAACTTAAACAAAGCGTGGGAATCTCATATCTTTTTTTAACCTACATTGAGAGCACTAAATTTGTGGAAACTCTTGATAAGTGAGTTATATAATTGAAAAATAAATCCTCTATAAAAAATTATTATATATATTAGTATAGTAGATCTTCTATATTAGGATTTAGGTGGTAACATCTTATGTGATCAAAGTGGCACAGTGTTGTGGGGGTTGTTAAAGATCTTAACAATGATTTTTGTGCATAGTAGATGTGGGATATACATATGTTTCTATCCTCTTATAGGTTAATTGTTTTAGTAGATATGGTATATCTTATTCTATTTATAATTAATCTCATGTATCTATGAGTGTGGGATACCCAATATGGTGCCTTGAACTTAGGTATCAAGTATGGTCTGGTATTTTTAGATAGCTCCCCTAACGCATTTCCTTAAACATGAGTAGTATATTATATTTCTTTAGTATTGGATAGTTTTTTTTATTTTAAGACTCTTATTAGGAGTTATGATGATCAATTTTCTACTATGGTTCTCAAATGGGTATGGAAACTTGGTGGCATAAGTCTAGTAGAGAATTGGTGTTCATTTTGTGATGATTAAAGCTATGTGGTGAAGGCTACTACTCAAAACTTTTGGGGTTTAGTCCATCAAGTTTGGAAAGTGTTATCATGGGGTATGGAACCGATATGGAAGGGTTATTTGAATACTCTCATCCATCTACTTCGGATTAAGGATAAATTGGTAACTGAAAATCTTTAGGATTTTTCAATGGAAATTTGAAGAGGTCGATGTTGTTTCTTAGTGTCTTAGTTAGTCTCTTTTTCATAAAGTGTCCATAAACCAACCAAGTGATATTCATTAGTATATACTAAGATTCCCAATGGACTGTGTAGACACACCTTGTTGTACCTCTCGTACCCCTCGAGGTTTAATTTTCATGATCACAATCACTCTCTTACTTATCTAATATTGTTTTAAGTGTTTTTGGTTGATAGGCATAATTTCAGGTGGCCAAGGAATTGTGCCAAAGAAGCAAGAAGGCAAAGTGGACTGAAAATCAGTCCACCGGCCAACCGATGGAAGACCACCGGCCAGCCGATGGAGCCTGGACAGAAGGCATCCTTCTGTCCAGACCACCGGCCAACCGGTGTCACACCAGCGGCCAGCCGGTGGCACCCAGCCCAAACAATGGAAGATACTGCCTCAGCACCGGCCAACCGGTGGCCTCAGCACAGGTCAGCCGGTGGCACCTGCACAGAAGAGGAAGCTACTGCCTCACCACCGGCCAACCGGTGGCCTCCTCACCGGCCAGCCGGTGGCGCCTGGACAGAAGCCCTCCTCCATTTTGCAAGCACCGGCCAACCGGTGGCCTAGCATCGGTCAGCCGGTGGAGCCAGTCAAACTAGTCGTTGGGCTTTTGACCAGCCTGTCCACTTGGCCTCCAACGGCTCCGAAAGCCTCTCCAACGGCTCCAAAGGCCTCTAACGTCCATATGAGGGTTCCCCCTCTATAAATAAAGGACCTTGAACCCCCGGAAGCCTAAGAAACAACATCGGAACATTTTCCATCATTCGGCTAACCTCCGGCAGATTGTTCCAAGGGAACCCCAATTGCTCCAACCAACTTCCACATCCAAGGAGAACCACCATAGAAGCTTGGGAGAGAACTTCTTCAACTTCATCAATCATTTGTCACCCAAGGCTTCTCCACATTACGGTTTTTTATTGTTTATCATTTTTGAGCTTTATTTTGGGTTTGTGCCTACAAACCATCTCTTTCTCTCATCCTCTCTTATTTGGGTTCTCACACCACCTTCAAGGTGTGAAGAGGTTAGTCAAGCCTTTCCTTTAAAAGGATTGAGACAAAGGTGAGCTAGCCTTCACCTGTAAGAAGGCTAGTGGGTTCTTGCTCAACCATTGAAAGCAAGTGGGTTCTTGCATAACCAACAAAAGCAAGCTGTAATAGGTTCTAGACTAACCTTAAAGTCTAGTGGGTTTCTTTCTAAAACCATTAAAAAGCAAGCGGTAGTAAATCTCTCAACGGTTGAGTTGGGAGCGGAGACGTAGGCCGGGTTTTAGGCCGAACTCCGTTATCAATTATTGTGTCTTGCCTCTTTATTTCTGCTGCACTTTTAACTTTGTTTTTAAATTGTTAATTAATTTTTTAAAAGGCAATTCACCCCCCCTCTTGCCATCACTCCTTTCTTTCTCCACCCAACAATTGGTATCAGAGGAAAATTTGAGTAATACCCTAACCGGTTTCAAATTAAAGATCCATTGTGATGGCTTCAACGTCTTTCGCCCCCGAAGGCTATTCTTTGGGTCGTGCTCCATTTTTTGATGGAACCGACTATAACTATTGGAAAACCCGCATGACCACTTTTCTTAGAAGCATAGGTTATCCCATTTATAAAATTGTCATGCAAGGTTACACTCTCTCTTCCCCCGATGAATCCAAATGGACCCAAGCCGATATTAAAAATTTCGAGCTTGATGGCAAAGCCATGAATGCTCTACATTGCGGCCTTGACCATAATGAGTTCAATCGAGTTTCCACATGCACCTCCTCACACGAAATCTGGAAACTTTTGGAAGTTACCCATGAGGGTACTAACAAAGTCAAGGATACTCGATTGGACATGTATCGTCAAGATTTTGAGTCATTTTCTATGCACCCACATGAATCTATTTCTGATATGTTTACTCGATTTACTGACGTTTGCAATGGTAGAAAGTCTCTTGGAGATAATATTTCTGCAGAAACGATGGTCAAGAAGATCCTTTGGATCCTACCAAGCTCATGGGCTCCAAAAGTAACGGCAATCCAAGAAGCAAAGGACATAAAGAATATGCCGGTCGAAGAGCTCATCGGATCCCTCGTGACTTATGAGATCACCATGAGGAGGCAAGCTGAAAAAGAAGGCAAACTGATCAAAGTTCCAAAGAACATCGCCTTCAAAGTTCAACAAGAAGAAAGCTCATCCTCCTCATCGTCTTCCTCTTCAAGCGGCGATTCCGAAATGGAGAATCTTGCCCGCAAGATGCACAAGTTCATGAAGAAGCACAAGAAGAAGAAATCCCGCAAGGCTCAATCCAACGAAAAATCCGAGCCCAAGGTAACATGTTACGGGTGCGGCGAGAAAGGCCATTACAAGCCCGATTGTCCACTCAAAAAGAAGAAGGCCATGTAAAAGGAAAAGAAGAAGGCTTTCAAGGCCACATGGAGTGATAGCTCCACATCATCCTCCTCCTCCTCCTCAATCAACAACGGTAACAAGTGCCTAATGGAATTTCATGAGGTAACATCTTCCGACTCCTCTTCCTTTTGTTCTTCAAATTCTTTTAATCATTTATCCTATGAGGATCTCCAACATGCAAGAGATCAATTGGAGGAAGGTTTTCACGAACTTTCTTCCAAATTTGTTGCTTTAAAAAAGAATTTCAAAAAACTCTCTTCCGAAAAAGAACAAATTCTCAAAGAGAAGGAAGAGTTGACCCTCAAAATCCAAAACCTTCCCGATGTTGATTCCATGGAATCAACCATCAAAGATCTAAGGGAGACTCTAGCCAAGTTCACCCAAGGGGAACAAAATTTGAACAATTTTTTAGGTTCCCAACGCATATCTAGGACCACCCAAGGGCTTGGCTATTCCAAGCAAGCTTCCTCTTCCCATGCACCCACTATTTTTGTAAGGGGGAGCTCTCAATTTAAATTTTGCAATTATTGTAAAAAATCCGGGCACTTAATTTATGAGTGCAATTGCAAAAATGCCCGGTATGGTAGACCCAAAACTATTTTCTTCAATGATGAATTTTATAGTAGAAGACCTTCCACAAGACAAGTATGGATTGAAAATCCCTTTTAGCGAGTCTCACCAGACCAAAATTTGTCTCGGTTTCAAACACCTCTCCCCGGTGATTTGTTGTTTTTATTTAGGGGGAGTTAGGATCGTTTAAGCCTTTTTGTGTATTCAAATTCTTATTCAATTCTTTCAATTCAAACTTTCAATTTCAACACTTGGTATCAAAATTTTCATTCCGAAATATTCAATTCAAATTTTTCATTTCAATTTTCTTTTCAAACTTTCAATTCAAACTGTTATTCAATTTTCTTTTCAAAACTTTCAATTCAAACTGTTATTCAATTTTCTTTTCAAACTTTTAATTCAAACTGTTATTCAATTTTTCATTTCAAAACTTTCAAATCAAATTTCAAAAAATTCAATTGGTTTAAAATCTCGTGTTCCCTCAATCAAGTTTTATGCCCCGTGCTATTTTGCTAATCACAAAGGGGGAGAAATTCTTGGTTGATTGGGGGAGAAATCTTTCTCTCATGCATTGCTTGTTTTCAATTTATCCTTTAAAGCATGCCTTTCATTTCAGTTTTTACATTGATTGTTTTAGTGATTGTGATCATCAAAATAGGGGGAGATTGTTGTACCTCTCGTACCCCTCGAGGTTTAATTTTCATGATCACAATCACTCTCTTACTTATCTAATATTGTTTTAAGTGTTTTTGGTTGATAGGCATAATTTCAGGTGGCCAAGGAATTGGGCCAAAGAAGCAAGAAGGCAAAGTGGACTGAAAATCAGTCCACCGGCCAACCGATGGAAGACCACCGGCCAGCCGATGGAGCCTGGACAGAAGGCATCCTTCTTTCCAGACCACCGGACAACCGGTGTCACACCAGCGGCCAGCCGGTGGCACCCAGCCCAAACAATGGAAGCTACTGCCTCAGCACCGGCCAACCGGTGGCCTCAGCACCAGTAAGCCGGTGGCACCTGCACAGAAGAGGAAGCTACTGCCTCACCACCGGCCAACCGGTGGCCTCCTCACCAGCCAGCCAGTGGCGCCTGGACAGAATCCCTCCTCCATTTTGCAAGCACCGGCCAACCGGTGGCCTAGCACCGGTCAGCCGGTGGAGCCAGTCAAACTAGTTGTTGGGCTTTTGACCAGCCTGTCCACTTGGCCTCCAACGGCTCTGAAAGCCTCTCCAACGGCTCCAAAGGCCTCTAACGGCCATATGAGGGTTCCCCCTCTATAAATAAAGGACCTTGAACCCCCGGAAGCCTAAGAAACAACATCGGAACATTTTCCATCATTCGGCTAACCTCCGGCGGATTGTTCCAAGGGAACCCCAATTGCTCCAACCAACTTCCACATCCAAGGAGCACCACCATAGAAGCTTGGGAGAGCACTTCTTCAACTTCATCAATCATTTGGCGCCCAAGGCTTCTCCACATTACGGTTTTTTATTGTTTACCATTTTTTAGCTTTATTTTGGGTTTGTGCCTACAAACCATCTCTTTCTCTCATCCTCTCTTCTTTGGGTTCTCACACCACCTTCAAGGTGTGAAGAGGTTAGTCAAGCCTTTCCTTTAAAAGGCTTGAGACAAAGGTGAGCTATCCTTCACCTGTAAGAAGGCTAGTGGGTTCTTGCTCAACCATTGAAAGTAAGTGGGTTCTTGCATAACCAACAAAAGCAAGCTGTAATAGGTTCTAGACTAACCTTAAAGTCTAGTGGGTTTCTTGCTAAAACCATTAAAAAGCAAGCGGTAGTAAATCTCTCAACGATTGAGTTGGGAGCGGAGACGTAGGCCGGGTTTTAGGCCGAACTCTGTTATCAATTCATGTGTTTTGCCTCTTTATTTCCGCTGCACTTTTAACTTTGTTTTTAAATTGTTAATTAATTTTTTAAAGGGCAATTCACCCCCCCCCCCCTCTTGCCATCACTCCTTTCTTTCTCCGCCCAACACACCTAAGAAAGGATAATCATGTGTGAAAACGTTTACCAAATTCAAAATCATCTTTTAACCTATACCCTTTGGTATTTGAACCCCTCATATCTATTAGGATGTAAATAGATATTTTATGTTTTACCCAATAGTCCATAACCACATGAAATATAGAAATGAAAAAAAATATCAACACATGATATTTTTATAAGTCTTGGACCCAATATGGGATAACTACTCCTTATCATGTCAACTCTTGTTGATTCATGGAATCTACACTATAATCAAATCACCCATTATAATGTGTGGATCGGGAACATCTTGAAACCTCTTCCACCATATTAAATAGGTGGGTTCATCATATTACATAGGTTACAATCTTCTACTGTATTACATTATTGATGGGTTCTTTATACCTATTTCCATAGTCTTCATCTCCGGTAGGTATTCTTCTTCCATACGACTTATAAAATACATCATAGCTTTATCCAAGTATTTCTCTACATCAAAAAAATGATCTTCTTCCTAAACTACATAGATTCTTATACTATTAATATGTCCTCAAAAAATTCACATGAAACTTGGCCTCTATTTTTACCATAGCCTCTAATTATTTACAAAAACTATTTTCAGCCCCTCTTAACTCAATGTATTCAAAAATATATAAGAAAATATTTATTAATATTAATTTTCATTCTTAAACATAATATTGTAATCTTCGATTGGAAATGTTCATTGAAGCACACCATCCAAATCATGATTACTCACTTTTTCTTATTTTCTTAGCTCTAATGAATAAAATTAAAATACAACAATCAATGATCTTAAATATCTCTCACTCTCTTTCTTCTCCTTTTATTCTTCTTCAAGACGCATCAGGTTGTACATGATCAACTCAATATTTTTATTCTTCACTATAAGCTGTGGTGTAACCTCCTTCTTCATCATATTTGAGAGAGATATGTCTTATCAGTTCTCTCTTAGTTCACACCCTCTTCTTCCTCAACACCAATGTCTTATTATTTTTATTTTATGGATGCATGGATGCTTTCACTATTCTCTCCTTTATATCTATAATTTTATCTCTATGTGTGGATCATAAAATGTGTTCTTTCTTTTCTCATTCACATAAATTTTACATTTAGTGGAAAAAATAGCTTCCAACGCAAAAGAAACATTATAAAATACACATTTTGGATTCCCATGTATTCTTATGTGCTATTTATTTAACTTAAATTTTATTCAAAGGATACACTCATTAAATTCTCCTCATTTCTTGAAACTTGATTCAATAAAAATATTATTTTATTATTATCTGATTTTGCCTTATTATTTTAAATCGTCCATTATAAAACTAACACTTTAGTTATTTTTAGGTGCATAAAAATATAAATATTACATATATGCAAGGTGTAACTCGTCCTTGTAGCGTGAGAGAGTCATATGAAACCAGTAGAAAACTCGGTTTGAGTCTGTAAAATAGATAGAAACTTAGTACTTCTTATTTTTTTTCTTCTTCACATTCATTTTGCTTCATAAATGATTCAAGGCACTAAAGAACCCACAAGCTTCAACTCAAAAATATTTTCAATGTTTTTGAAAACTAGATAAAATAATTTTTTCACATTCGATGTCGCAAAAATTATCTCAACTTTTATCTTCATCTCCCTTAGTTCAAATATTAATAAATCATTATTTTTTTATATCATGGATTTATATAGTTCCATGATATTTTTAACAAGATCTAATAATATAAGAATCTTAATATTTATCATTATTATGAATCATAAAATCCAAGATACTTGATTTTTTATCTATATAAATCTATAATTTTCTTTAATACTTTTCTCATATAGGTATATATTTCTCTTCCAAAAAAATGAATTATCTTACATGGGTCACAATTCACATTCATGTAACTAAAATATCTTATGTGGGTCTAAATTATCTTACTTTATATGATATATCTTTTCAATTTTTCAAACACATAGATGCTCCACTGCCTTTGAGTATTATAAATTCTCCAACACATTTGAAAACTTCCTCTATTTTCTCCTTTATATCTACAAAATCTCCAAAGTGTTGAAGAATTTATGATACTCAAATTTGAGTATTCCAATTAACATCTCTACTAGTTCAGTTTTAACTCTTATTAAATCAATCTTGTGTCCTCTATAATCAAATCATACTTCATCCACATGTGTTAAAACACTAAATACATAATAATTTATACTTAGTAATACTAGGATGGGTTCTCCATGTTTAATATTAGCTTTCCAATTTATTGGATCTAATTTTATATTTATAAATACAACTTTAAAACCTATTCTATCTAGATTTAGCATCCAAGTCCTCTATTAAAACTATTAGAGACAGTGTTCTTCAACCTTCAATACACACCTTTAACTTTAGGTACATCTCAAACAATCATAAAATCTAGTCAGCCCAAGGAATTTTTTCAGCTAGTTATTCCTAGGACCATTGTTCTCCTCCTTTTCCATGAAAACATAATGGAAGCATATCCATCTATTTCATGGGTGGATACACACTTCTTTACCCACAACCTTATCATTGAATTTAGATCTTATCATTGACTTTATATTTTATAAAAAATACAACAACAAAAAATCTTTGGCCACAAAAATATACCTCTTTATATATATTTTAAAAACATAATGTATACCAATGTTAATGATATTCTATTCCCATTTTTTATAATAAATTCAAAGGGAAAGATACTCTCTCCCTTTTGATATAGTAGGGTTCATATTTTGGTTTCCCATCCCCCTTTAATTTTTTATACCACTTTATATGTAATGGAAGGTTATTCCTTAAATTCTTACCTCATCTTACAAAACCACCGTGAGGAATTTCAAAAAATTATCCCCCTTATTGTCAAAATGAGTGGTCGATAAGGTTTTATCAACTAGCACTTATAAATTTGAGATAATCATTTTCTCTCCATGTGTTTACTATAATCCTTGGAGAGAGATGCTTAATTTTCACTTGAGATAATTAATTCAGCAATAATCAATGATTACCGATGCAAGTGATTATTAGAACTAAAGAATAGCAAAGCATCATCTAAAATAACTTGGTGTCATATTTATCTTAGTAAAATTATATCAACCAACCAAATCTAATTCCATATAGGACAGCCCTATGTCGAGAAAAATATTGATCAATTTTGAAAATAAGTATATCCATATTTTTACCAAATGCGATACCAATTTCTATCTTTCGCATCTTGGGGATTGCACATATGAATATTTAAGAAATCCTAGGAACTTGAACTCAGTTAAACACACACATAAAAACATTCAAGTGAAATTTATTCGTCATATATTTAGATAATCACTCCCCATTTGTAAAAATAATATATATAATTTAAAAAAGTTATGGGAAAATTAAATCCACACATCATCATTTATATTTTTAAGGGTATATCCATATTTTTATATTCAAGTAGAATTTTTTAAAACTCTAGAAACATTAACTTTTTGAAAGCTCCCCCTCAAGGGATACCTTCTAACCTTCTACACCATAAATTATTAGAATTTATGTATAACCAATATAATTTGGAAATAAGTTATATATTCCAATAACTTCTTGGTTTGAGTAATAAGACTAATATATATTTAACTACACAAAAACTCCTTTCCTAAAATCTCTAAAGTGTTTGGCCTTCATCATACTAACTTCAATCGTTGTTTCCACTTATGAGCCTCACTCAATAGCATGGACTTATTTTCTTTTCCAACTTTGTTCTTGTACATAATGGTATTCATCACTTTAGAAACTATATTATCTTGATTATTTTCATCTTTGTTTAATATCCTTCCCTGTTCAAACTATTTTGGATATATGATCAGTATACCTTTAGGCTCATTCACTTCCATCCTTTTCTATGAGGATTTATTCTTTTTAGTAAAAAATTGTGAACTTGTTCTCATTAGTTATTTTTTTTAGATTTAATAAATTATTATTATTGAGGTAGACATGTCATATATTTAAAAGTATTATAACCAGCCTTATTTCACCTTTAACATGGTTTATTATCAAATTTTACCTTACCATTCTTTGGAAGCTTCTCAATTTCTTCAAAGGGAGTGTCAATAACCATTCCAATCCTATTATATATTTTTTGGAATGGCACCCTTCTTGATTCCAGTTTTACCCCATTCACTTTTCCAATTATCTATATTTTGAAATAGTCTATGGTATGACCTCTCTTACCCCAATATAATTATTTCCTTACAATTGGATTGATATCCTGATCATATTTATTCAATGACTTTGTGGAAGTAACTTTTTTGTAACTTTATTCACTAATTTATCTCCCAAGGAATACTTATCTTGTTTCTTTACTTATTTATTAGTCTATGGTGGTTCAATTTCTTCTTCAATAAATCTATGATTCTTGGAAGGGTTGTACTGATATTTAGCATAATTGTGGAAGCCTGTTTTTTGTAAACTATAAAAAATTTCAAGGAATTCAAATTTATTATAAATGGATAAATCTTTCCTTTTTTTGTTTTTTTTTCTTTTAGTAAGATTCCTCCTTTATTCATCCTTACTACACCTTGATTTAGGAATTATCTAATATCCAATTACTGACATGTTATTTCAGAAATCAACAACTCTATGCATGAATCTCTATCAGTACCAATATCTTCTAATTAGTGTAATTATTTTTCTAGTTTATGTAATAATTCTATATTTACATTATTGTTGTATTTGGGTTGAAATACCAACTTTTTGTGATCATTTTGAGGGGTATATCTTCTTGGACTTTCTCACCTACACTCTTGACATAGTAGTGGGTTTCTTATAATTTTTATCCAACCATAGTTTTATAAAATTTGGTTTTTTTTTCTACACTTCAAAAAAACTAATTCAATGTGAAATAAATTTTTAGAGTTGTGGGATACCTTTTTGTCTGATCTTGAGGTAAACACTTCTTTTGAAAAACTCCTATGCTTATTGACACAATTTAGAGTCCCTTTTGGAACTAGACACTTGGAAGAGGTCAATGTGATAGATGTTCTTATCTCAACTACTTGTAAATACTAAGCTTGTGTAGTATCCATATTTCTCAATTTGATTTCCTTCTCTAGGAACTTTTCACAAAACAGTCCAAGCTTCCATCAAAACTGACACCTATACTAGCATTTGGAGTGTCTTAAAGTGTTTTCTCGATCACTACGGGTTAGAAACTTTTTCATGGGAATCAAATAACTCCCTTGGAAACGATTTTACTATAAAGATAACAATAAACATCTATAAAAAACACCAGTACAGCATTTAAATAACATAATAACCAACTTTCAAAACATTTTATTCAAAATGATAAGGTAAAAGGTTCACTTTAATCTTACATTTAAAATTATAAAAAAACCAAAATAGACAAAAAGGGGAGGTTCCAACTAAATAAACACAATAATCCATGTGGAATTAGGACCAAAAACTATTGTTTCACCACCATCAATACCTACTATAAGAAAATTAAACTAATAATAGTACCCTCTACTGCCACCATGTGAATCTTTTTCCTTACCTAAGTCAAATAATACATGTAACGACTCTAAATTTTATTAATAAAATTTCCTTTGTGATTGAATTAAATTTCATATTATGGTTTTAGAAAACACATGCACTTATTTGGTTTTATTATATCCTATCAGATTTACAATACTATTAATCATCATAACCATTTATAAAATTTCTATTTAATAGTGATCATATGATTAGTATAAATATAGGGTTATGATAAATCCAATTGACACAAAAAAAAATGGCCCCAACTAGCTGTATCAAACCCTATGAAGCCCAATTATCAGAGCTTCCAAGGGAGATAGAAACAATAGGGTTTTACCTTTACCAAGAAAAATCTAAGATCCAACAACAAAATAATGACATAAACCATTTATGGAATAATTTTAAGCTCATCAAGATCACATTCCAAACTAAGTTCATCGAACCACCCTGTGAAAATATCACCATTGCGCACCTTACCCTCATGGAATCTACTGGTGTAATAAATGGATATTTATCAAGAACCTAATAATATGAATATTTATATTGTAGAGAATAATGAATATATTTATTTCTTATTTTTGTTACATTGTAATTGATTTTTATTTTGATATGATAAAACACAAAATGTATTTTTTTTGTAATATGAAATTTCAATTAATATATTGCTTTTTGATGAATTAATGAATTTTAAAAGTATATTATTTATTAATAAAATTATATAATATTTATTAAATATAAATGATAATATAATTTTTATGAATTCATATATAATTCGTTATAAAGGTTTGAAAACTGTAATTGTCGAAAAAAACAAGCATTTATTAAAAAAGGAAAATTCTTGTTTTAAAAGTGAAAATTCACAAATTTATAAAATTATTTAGATAAAATAAATTTTATTTTTGGAATAATAATTTTGAAATTATCCAATACTAAATTTTTTATAATTTTTTGAGACAATCAAATTTTCAGATAAAAATTAAATATGGTGTATATATATGGTGTGTATTATGACATCATAATGACCCAAAAGTGATGTAATAAATTATATAAATGGTATAAACAACAAAATAATGTTTCCCTTTAAAATAATGTATTTTTTGGTTTTTTTATTACTTTTATAAAGCCTTTATGAATCCTCCAAAACCTATATTATATTTTAAGGTTTTAAAATAAATTCTTTATGAACATGACAAACTTCCACATCACCAAGGGTAATATTTTATTGAGATAAAACCTTGGACTTATAAAATAAATAAATAAAATCCTCTTTGGAAGAAACCATGGGCAAGAACAATTGTAAATTTTGTTATTTTTATTACTTTATTATATAGATTCCAAAACCTAAGTTTGGGGATTAATAAAGAACTCACCTCTATTTTCCTATATAAAACCACCCAATATATCATTTCTATTCCCTAAAAACCATTTAGTATTTCATTAATCAACTCTAACTTATATATATTCCTACCAAGGATCCCTTAATCTCCAAATAAGATCCTCCAAAGCTTTTGGAATCACCCACTCAATGTAAGAGACCTCTCTCTATTCTTTTTAATTCAAGAACCTTATTTGTATTTGGCCTTTTGAATCTCAATTGGTGATATTTTAATAAATTTATAAATCCAAATTTACTATAAAATTGATTTCTTAATAAGGAAATATCATTCACCCACTCTCATTATATCATTTACCTAATCTGTTACTATGTCAAAATTTAGTAAGGCATCCTCTCCTTCTACTCTTTATTCAAGCATCTTCTTCATTTTATACCTTTTATTTAAAATTCCTAATTTTGGGATATGTTTTTACACATACCTATTACTGTACTTTTTATTTCCAAATTATTATATACACATTTCAATCTTATTAAACCATTTTATGAATCTTTAAGTACTATATTTATTCTGTTGAAATTTCACTGCGATGTTTCCATACCAAACCTTTGTATTGTGAATGCCATTGCTATTTCCACTCAAGGGTATTCACCTATATATAAATATACTTCTTTTAATGGGGAATTAAATGTGTGAATTTCTAACTCCTTGATCATAAAATTAAATATGATGAAATATTGTAATATGTTGAATGATCTATATCGCACAGTCATGCATGTACATGATATGAAAGTGATGGGTGCACCCGCAATTATATAGCACTCCAATGTATTGAGTAATGTATTAGTCTCATGAGACATCATATATGTGATTAGGGAGTGAACCTAATACATTATGGGAATCTTTCTATAATGTTATTATGTCTTGGTGATTATCCTTGACTTATGTATATGATGTCATGTTTAAAGTTTTTTCCACATTTTCTAAGTTGCCTTTATGTTACCATGTTATATCATGCCACATTGTTCATGATTATGATTATCAAAACGTTTTTATTTCATTGAAATCCCTATTGTCTAACATGAAATAATTTATTCATGTTATGATTTGTTTATTTCCTTACTGATCTTTATATCTTATATCTTTCTTATATATGTTTTAAGGTTATCATATGTAGTAAAATTATGGAAAATTATGAGCATCTTAAAAAAAAATCAATAATTATAATATACCAATTGTTTTAAGTAATTATGTAATGTACTCAATCACCCAAATACACTAGACTTATCAATCTTCTATGATGTATTATGTGTATTCTTATTTAATAAATCGTGAATTTATGCGTAATAAAGACAAGGGTTATCATAGTTGGTATCAAAGGAAAATTTAATTATTTTTTGGATTGGGATTAGGAAACTCAAGTGAAATACTTATATATAAAATTAAACATAAGAAAGCATCCATAAATTTTTTTCAAGTATATATTAATTGGTTTATAAGAAAATCCATCCTTTTCTAGATACTTCAAGTGGATGTGGCTCTAACACAAAGGTTCCTAGAGGTGATAATTCCGAAAAGGGCACATCGATTTGAACTCAATCATCACCTGGTGAATAAAAATGGGACTTTATACATGCCTATTTTGAAAATCCTAAAGGATATACTTTGTTAAATTCACAATATTGTTAGAAACCATTATTAAGGGAACAAAATTTCCTATAAGAGCCTACTTTAGGAAATAGATCGCAGATAACTTAGATTGAAACCTAGAAATTCATAAGTTGAGGAATACATTTCATCTATAAATTATCCCTTTAACATGGTCATCTTATTAATTATTTTTTCAACTTCAAGGAACAAGGTCACTTATTAAACCAATTCACTATGCTAAGGGTTGTTAGAGATAATCAATGCTAACAACCTCCAAGGCAGTAAGGGTAAACTTATGTCATCACAATTGCTGAGGTGTATCCTAAAAATAAATTGGTGATAGGTACATTAGTTATTAATTTAAGAATATTTAATTTACTTTTTGTTTTTAGTTCTACACATTCCTTCATATCACACAAGTTTTGTATAACTATTGAAACACCACCGTAAAGCATGGAAGTAGAGTTGTTAGTGAAAATGAAAAATGGAGAAATTATTTAATACCAAGTATATAACTCCTCCTCTATCAAAATTTGTGGTTTTAACTTCCCATATATCCATGGGATAGTACCTTTAGTATAATTTGATGAAATTATAGGTATGGGTTGGCTTTAGTCACATAGAGCCAACATAAATAACCACAATAATGAAATCACTCTCCATATCATGAATCGTTCTCTAGTTATGTACAATTGAAATGAGGAGGATGAATCTTATTTAGCACCGACATATCAAGCATGGATATTATTTCCCTATAAGTAAGAGTATTTATCTCAAATAATTGATTCTAAAGAAAAGATCATCCTTGAATACATACACATTGTGAGAGAATGTGTTAATGTGTTTCTTGAATAATTATCTGTTCTTCCTCTTAGCTGAGAGGTTAATTTTCAATCAACCTTATTCATGGGTAATTTTCATTATCTAAGACTTCATATAGAATGGATTTTTTGGAACTTGAGTAGATTAATAAGAAACTACAAGAGAATATGGATAAAGGGTTTATATTCTCTAGTGTTTCACTTTAGGGTTCACTGGTCCTCCTTTTCAACAAGAAGGATGGGCCAATGTGCCTTTGAATTGATTATTGTGAGCTCGAAAAGATCATGATAAAGAACAAATATCATATTATATATATCGATGACTTATTCAATCAGATATATGGATCCTAATACTTCTCCAAGGTGGATCTTTGATTTGGTTATTATCAAGTAAGGGTGAAGAAGGTTGATATCCCCAAGATTGTTTTTCGTACAAGGTATGGACACTATGAGTTCATAGTAATGACATTCAGACTCACTAATGCTCTAAAAATATTTATATTCTAGATGAATAAAGTATTTAGTTATTACCTCGACAAATTTTTGGTAGTCTTTATAGATTATATTCTAATATAATTTAATAGAAGGGAGGAGAATGAGGAGAATCTGAGTTCTGTGATAAAGACATTATAAAAGGATAATATTTATGAAAAGTATATAAAATGTGAGTTATGGTTAACATAAGTCTCATTCTTGGGGAATTTTATTACCAAAAAAGGGATATCTAAGGACCCTTAAAAACTGATGCAATTGAAGGATGGTCGTAGCTAATATCTGTGATAGATATCCTAGTTTCCTTGGACAGGATGGGTATTTTTGATGATTTGTAAGAAATTTCTCATGATTTTCAAACCCTCTAACTAGGATAACTTAGAAGGGAGTAAAGTTTATCTTCAATAATTAATGTTAAGATAGCTTCAAAGAGTTAAAAAAGAGTATTATCACTACACATGTAATTATTCTACCCATAAGTGGGGAACATTTCATGGTATACAGCAATAATTCAAATAAGGGATTGGGTTGTGTACGAATGAATAATGAAAAAGTGATAGCCAAAGCCTCAAGAAAATTGAGAGTTCATGAACAGAACTACCCAATGCATGAACTGGAGTTAGATATAGTAATTTTCTCATTGAAAATATAGTGGTATTATATCTTTGGGAAGAAGTGTGAAATATATATGGATCATAAGAGCCTCAAGTATATATTCACATAGAAAAATCTAAATATGCATTGGAAAAGATGTTTAGAGCTAATTAAAAACTATGACAACTTAATAAACTATCATCCTAGAAAATAAAATAATATGGTAGACACTCTAAGTAAATAGGATCCACAAAATTTATCATTGATAAGAGTTCAAAAATCTTCTATATTCTTATACATGAAAAATACAGACATAGGAATAATAAAAGAAGAAACATCATCAATCATTTCACAGATTATTACTCAATCATTCCTTATAAAGAAGATAAAAGATGATCACAGAGACAATGTGAGAATTCAGAATATGGTGAAAGCTATAATAAAAGCTAAATACTTGGAGTTCAAAATTAATGAATAAGAAGTTGGGATATTTGGGTCATGACTATGTGTACCATCAAATCCTGAGTTAAAGAAGGAGTTTTAAGACAATTCACATTGCTCGAATTTCTCCATCATTATAAGGGGAACAAAGATGTATCTAGATCTCTAAGAGAACTATTTATGGGAAAATATGAATAAGGATATCACATAATATATGTAACACCCCAAGATTACATAGTACGTTATTTCTTCAAAGTAAGTCAATAACATGCACTACACGCAACACCGAGTTCAAGCGCACCACGACTTACCAATCTAGCCGTTCAATAGAGGTTATGAATAGTATTAACTGAATTTTTAATTTTATATACTCTATATAATTTTAACATCCATATTTTGTGTTTCTTATACATAATATAAGAAAAATTCTATTTTTTAGATAAAGGAAGTATTTTTCAGAAAATGCAATTTTACCGCCTTTTGAGGGAGAACCATTTTTAAATCTAATATTTGACACTTGTATATATTCAATTTGACAAAATAAAATTCTTATTTAGGATCGACAGATAAAAATTTAGTTCTGATAAATTTTTGGTATTTTTCTGATAACTTTCATATTTTTGTGAACAGTGGAAAATACTAAATTTTAATTAAAACCCACTTTTTTAATCGAAATAATTTATAGTTTTAAATTATACATTTGATTGGTTTTGAAGTATAATTAGATTATATTTTTATCATTTAATACAATTTAGGTCATTATAATTAATTTCACTCTGAAATTGGACATAAACAAGAGTCAGTCTTTTGATAGATATTGTTGCCTAAAAACACGCTATTTGTTTTGACAATAGTAATTAATTTTAAATTAATTAATTCAACTTATATGTTTTGAATTTTTTAAAATAGACATCATTTTTGAATTCATAATATCAAATATAGCTTGGGCTAAATTTTTGGTATTTTTCTGAGAAACATCAATTTTTCATGAATAGTAAAAAACACTATGTTATTGGTTAAACCCGACTTTTTATTTAAATAATTATTTATTTTATTTGAATTTATTTTAGGTAAAAATAGATACATAATACTTATATATGTTCAAAATAATTCATTGGAGTCATTTTATAATAATTTTAGACATATAAATATTTTATTAAACTTTTTACCGTCTTTTACCCACCTCCTAAGAGTATTTGCAAATTTGCATAAAACATAATTTTACTGCTTCTATGAGTTGAATTTCAAAAATCCAAGTGACATGGTTAACCTCAGTAAGTAAAATTTGATTCAATAAGATGAAAATAATTTTTGGTGAATAGTAACTTTTAACTTTTATTTACCACGGTTAAAGGTAAATAGGGTAATTCAAGGTAAAAAGAATATTGTAATAATTCTAAATTACCTTAACACATGCCCTAATCTTATTTTATGAGTAATTTCCGATCGTGGGCATCCTTGGGTCTATTTTGGGACCCCATAGAGCCACTTATGAATGATAATGACACTTTAGATTAATTAATTTAAAGTAAAGCAAAATTGACAAACAAAAATCTATTAGTAATTAATTTTTATATGGTGTTATATAAGTAATATTTTTTACTATAAATATTCATTTGAAATATAAAATTATTCCCTACATCATGGTATTTTTTTAATAATTTTTAGACCTTGAATAAATAAATTACTTATGACACAATAATGATGCAGTGTTTACCTCATTAATAAATGATTTAAATAAATTAGATTATAAATATTAAAATAATATCCAAAACATGTCCAATTATTATTGGATGATTTTATTTCTACCATGAGTCAACTTATCTTCGACCCTAATTATTTTTGGACCTTTAGAAACTGAATATCATTATATAATAAAATAATATTTTCACACTTTCCTGAAGAGCCCCTCCTCCCCCTTATAAAAGGAGACCACTTCTAACCAATTCCTCACACATATCAAGCCTTTACTCTCATCCAAACTCTACCAAATTAATCTCACTAAATCCCTATTCTCATCCTAGAATCCTTACCTTAGTAATAAGGCACTTCAAGATGTCCTTTTGGTTCAAACCAAAGGAAGTTACCCAAATTAAAGGTAACAGTTTCTCTTAACTTCTTTTCTTTTATTTTACTTCTCCAACCCCTAAACTATTTTTATTCCTCTATTTTATAACAAAAAATGTATCCTCAATATACTAGGATGTTTTTATGAGAATTATTTGAACAACACTTACACACACCTCCATTTAATGGGTGAAGAATATAATGTTTCTATGGATGGAAAACTAACTCCTCACGAAACGATGATTGTTCAATTACCTCCTACCACCTCCCATGGTGGAAATTATGATGGAAATGTATTTATATATGATATATATTATGTTTATGTTTTCTTTATGATTATGTATTTTTATTTTATAGCATACCTTAATGGTTTCCATTATGGTTAAACGCGATAATTTCATTTGAGGAAGTGCGGACTACCGCCCCCTCAAAGTGATATGACTCGTTAATACCATATGTGAGACGTATAAAGGTTGTAGTTAATGATATTATATATGATATTATACTGGAATTATAATATACCTATGTATCATTATGTTTTAATTCCATTAAAATAAGAAATAGAAATGAAAGTAGCGTTCATGTGTATGCATGGCCTACCGTCTCCTTGAACGGTGCATTTCATTTCTTACCCCAAAATGATATGTACTGTTATAAATACATTTATATACTGGATATATATGAAATATATGATATCTAAATCATGAATATCATTCTGGATATAATGAACTTTTGACCATGTGAACAACTTGTAACTATAAAGTGTTCATTTTTTACTCAAGTGCCAAATATCGACAAAATGAATATTATTAACTTAAACGATTACATAATGTATATAACATGGTAATCAGAGATATAAAAAGAATAATAAACTTTAAAAATGTTCTTAATCAAGTAGAAATTAACTTTAGTTTACTATTCATGATATTAAAGAATGGACGGGTCAAGTCGGACACAAGGTAAGGGGTTTCTTATCTCACTTTGATTCTGTGAGATTTCCATTATTCACCACTTATTTATTGAATGTGGTGTATTGTGTACTACCATTTGATATATATTATAATGATTCTCTTTATATTCATGATATTCTATGATTTATTTGGTTGTTATTCACTATTTTTCATATGACTCGATTGATTACAACAAGGTAAGGGTTAATTTCACAATCTCTTCATTATCTGAGGTTGTTTATACGTAATTATCTACTGGGACCTCTTTATCATCCCCATCAATGTTTCTTAAAAATGTATTTCAAAACATTCTTACTATTTTATAAACTATGTGTTGAATTCATGTATACCCTTATTTGACTTTTATAAGATGTTTATAAACTAATCTTTCCATCGTTTTCCAAATAAGGTCCTTTATAACCTTTTCGACAAAATTAAGGTAATAATGTCCTTTTTTTTAACTTATATGGCGGGTGGGGCTATTTTCCACCATTATAACTTCATTGAAGATTTTCTTACAAGATTATAAGAATATTTTAAAAATAAATGTTTTCTTTATAATTATGCGACTCTTAAATGATTTCAAAATATAAAGAGATATTTCTCTAAAAAGGGTTTTGATTTCATCTATGTCAACATCCTTTGATGGATTTTATGTTTATTTGAAGTTGATTTATTATAATATAATATTCCATATTTTATTGAATTAGTTAAGATATATTTTACTGTGGATGTTCTATTTTTATACCATTCATGGTTTATGGTAAAGGTATTGACATTTCGTATGCTAGTTTTAATACGAATTTTTATGTTATATTTCAAGCTTTTCTTATGATGAATGTATTAGACTAGTATGTTCTGGGTTGGGGACCAGTAAAATTAAGCCACCTGGGTTAGGATCCAGTTACAAAAGACCCTTCGGGTTGGATTCCGGTTACAAAGGCTCTCTGGGTTGGAGTCCGGTTACAGAGTCTCTCTGGGTTGGAGTCCGGTTACAGAGGCTTTTCGGGATGGAGTTCGGTTACAGAGGCTCTCCAGGTTAGGTTCTGGTTACAATTAGCCCATAGGTCCTGGCACGAGGCCTTGAGATGGAAATTAAAGTCTAGTACTATACATTCCTGCATTATGAAAATAATATTGATGGTTCATGTGGTCATTCGACTAGTAGAATACCCATGATTATGTTTTATTATGGAATTATTTACTCAGCTCATATTCCTTCTATAAAAGTATTCATGGTTATTATTGGTAAAGGAATGTGGTTTCAATTATTCACCATGATTAATATTTATGTTATCTTTTGTTGTATTTCTTACCCTTACTGATCGTTTGAGCTCACCCATTTCTAGGTTTTATTTTTCCCAGGATTCCAAGAAGTGTATTATGATTGATATGTAGGGTTAAGATAAGGGAATAATTGTGTTCATAAAGGATTATTTATGTTTTTTTGTATGTTATAATGTGTAATGTAACATTCATGTATGTAATCTATTTTCCAAGACTGCTAAATTTATTGGTCCTTCGGGACTTGTTTCCTTGTAATAATGCCAATGTATTAAAATAATGCACCGACTCTAGGTAACTGGGGTCGGGGTGTTACAGTTGGTATTAGAGAAAGTTTAGCAATAACCTTGGAAATTATATTTTGATAAACTCTGATTAGAGTACATTACCCTAAGATAGACTTTGAGGATTGGTATATAAGAACTTCCTAGAATTTTGGTAATGTAGAGATTTTGTGAGTTTTCTAGGAAAATACATCCATGTCTGGATACAAGCAAGTGGAGGTGGCTTTAGAACAGATGTACCGAGGGGTAAAACCCAAAACACCGCTTTGAGATAGACTCAAATGGGAACTGATGCATGAGAACGGGCCTTGCTGCACTCTTGGTTATGACACTCCTGGGGGATATGCTTAGGATAATTCTTATTTTCTTTACAAATCATTATGAAGGATTTATGAGTATATACTTCCTCAAAAAAACATTTTTATGATTATGGATTATATCCATAAACTATTCAATTTATGTTAAGTGTTTCAAAAGTTTGTAATTATGTATTTCGATTCATAAACTAATCTAGTTTATGCCATTGTATAGAAATGGCGCCCAGTAGAAGGAATGTGAACTCCAGCAATACGTATGATCCAAAGAGTAAGAAGGATCATATCTTTCATGGTATTAAACCAGCATTTATAAGGGAAATAGTCTCCCATTTATTCTCAACATATGAATAAATAGTATCATGTTTTAATAAGATAAGTAAATAATTCCCTGAGTCTTATGGCTTTGAAGGAAAGAAAGAGAAGAAAAGGATGGAAGAGAGAAATATGGACAAAGGGAAGAGGTAAAAGAAAGATTTTCCCATATGTGATAACTATGGAAAGAATCACCTTGTTAAATGCTTGAAGGGAATGAGAGTTTGTTATAAGTGTGGAGAAAATGGACACCAAGTACGTGATTTCAAGGGTAAGAAAAAAGTTTCCAATGTAAAATGCTTCATCTACAAGGAGTTGGGACACTATGCGAATCAATGTTCAAATCATCAGAGTATACCCCAAATGCTGCTTTTGGATAATAATAAAGTTATGATACTACCGAATATGAAGAGGAATGATTATATTTCTTACGTTGTTGTTAAATTATTATGTCATTTGAGTATTGTATTAATGATGTACATGTTATAAGAATTATAGAGTATATAAGGATTATACTACAGTACTATTTCATTAAGGACTTGAGATTGTGTGGAACCAAGAAAAATGACTCAATAATGGGTTAAATTTTTGGAAAATATATGGTTGAGAGAAAGATAAAACATAATATGGTTCTGATACCAAGTTAGTGATTTTGGAATAAGATATGGTTGATTTGGATAAATTATATTGGATATTTTTGACTTCCATGGAACTGATTAATAGTTTGTTTATTTCATCATTGTTGGAATATTCAATATTTTTTGATATAAGGAATATAACCAGTATTATATGAAGGATAAGGTAGCATGAATGTAATCAATAAGTTTTTATGGTAATTTAGGGTGTTACCAAGTTTTAAAATATTACATGATGAAAGTGTTCACATGTTATTACGTAGAAAAAAGGATCTTCATTGTGTTTAAATTCCTTATAAATTTTGTACTGTGAGTTTGGATAGATTTATTTTGGATAATTCTAAAGGATGGAATGGATTAAGAAACTATTGTTAAGATTATTTTTGGATTTTTATAAAAAGAACAACACGCAGACCGTGTGACAACCCGTCGCGTCGGACAAAGCTGCGGAAATCGAACCCACAACCATAGTGGGATTGGGATTTATCACCTATCACTGGACTACGTGAAGTCCCTCGATTGTATAATGTATTTTCTTTTTTTTAAGGGTCTGATAGGTGAATTATAAATTCATATTTTTTGAACCCTATACGAATAGTATAAATATAATATATTTTTTAAGTTCTAATATCTTTTAGAGTGAAAGATGGGTTTGTGGTAGAAATTAGTTAAAGGATGGAACTCTACTTGTAAAGTATATATATATATATATATATATATATTCTATTATTCTATGAATAAAATTAACTTTTAAACTTTAGGTAAGTGATCTTAAAACTAAAAACGTGTTATCTTAATACCTTGTGTTTTGTTCAACCGATGATATTTTAAATCATCATAGATTGATGGCTTTAAGGCCCTTCATTTCTACAATTGTTTGTGACTGAGGACCTCAATCACTCACTATAAATATTTACATGTTTCCTCCAATTATGTGTCTCTAATTTCCACCAATGTTCTCCAAATAGAGATCATAATTTGGTGGTGACTTTTTCATTCCCCTTTTCCTCTTATTAAGACTAAATTTTATTAACCCAATTTCTGATGTGGGTTTTCCCACAATGGTATTTTATATTTTCAACCTTCTATTTTTTAAGAACAATTTCAAATTGAAAGAATGCAATTTATTAAAGTATAGAAGAATGTAACACCCAAATATTACATAGTATGTTATTTCTTCAAAGTAATTCAATAGCTTGTACTACCCGCAACACCGAGTTCAAGCGCACCACGACTTACCAATCTAGTCGTTCAAAAGAGGTTATGAATGGTATTAACTACATTTTGAATTTTATATATTCCATATAATTTTAAAATCCATATTATGTGTTTCTTAGACATAATATAAGAATAAATTCAATTTTTTAGATAAAGGAAGTATTTTTTAGAAAATGCAATTTTACCACATTTTGAGGGAGAACCCTTTTTAAATCCAATATTTGACACTTTTATATATTCAATTTGACAAAATAAACTTATTCTTTAGGATCGGGAGAAAAAAATTAGTTTTGATAACTTTTTGGAATTTTTATGATTACTTTCATATTTTGGTGAATAGTGAAAAAATACTAAATTTTAATTAAAAACCACTTTTTTTATCAAAATAATTTATAGTGTTAAATTATGCATTTGATTGGTTTTTAAGTATAATTAGATTATATTTTTATCATTTAATACAATTTAGGTCATTATAATTAATTTCACTTTGAAATTGGACATAAACAAGTATGAGTCTATTGATAGATATTGTTGCTTAAAAACACGCTATTTGTTTTGACAATAGAAATTAATTTCAAATTAATTAATGCAGCTTATATGTTTTGAATTTGATAAAATAGACATAATTTTTTAATTTGGAATATCAAATATATCTTAGGCTGAATTTTTGGTATTTTTCTGAGAAACATCAATTTTTGATAAATAGTAAAAAACACTGAGTTATTGGTTAAACCTGACTTTTTATTTAAATAATTATTTATTTTATTTAAATTTATTTTAGGTAAAAATAGATACATAATACCTATATATTTTCAAAATAATTCGTTGGATTCATT
Source organism: Viscum album (assembly GCA_963277665.1). Classification (NCBI taxonomy): domain Eukaryota; kingdom Viridiplantae; phylum Streptophyta; class Magnoliopsida; order Santalales; family Viscaceae; genus Viscum; species Viscum album. The sequence continues at coordinate 1,287,638,717 of OY728141.1, forward strand.
TTATAATAAGTTTAGATATATAAAAATTTTATTGAACTTTTTACCGTCTTTTACCCACCTCTTAGGAGTATTTGCAAATTTGCATAAAACTTAATTTTACCACTTTTGTGAGTTGAATTTCAAAAATAAAAGAGACACAGTTAACCTCAATAAGTAAAATTTGGTTTAATAAGATGAAAATAATTTTTGGTTAATAGTAACTTTTAACTTTTATTTACCGCGGTTAAAGGTAAATAGGGTAATTCAAGGTAAAAAGAGTATTATAATAAATCCAAATTACCTTAACACATAACCTAACCTTATTTTATGAGTAATTTCCGACCATGAACATCCTTGGATCTATTTTGGGACCCCATGGAGCCACTTATGAAAGATAATGGCACTTTAGATTAATTAATTTAAAGTAAAGGCAAAATTGACAAAAACAAAAATCTTTTAGTAATTAATTTTTATATGGTGTTATATAAGTAATATTTTTGACTATAAATATAAATTTTAAATCTAAAACTATTTCCTACATCATGGTATTTGTTTTATAATTTTTAGACATCGAATAAATAAATAATTTATGACACAATAATGATGCAGTATTTACCTCATTAATAAATGATTTAAATAAATTAGATTATACATATTAAAATAATATCCAAAACATGTCCAATTCTTATAGGATGATTTTATTTTAACCATTAGTCATATTATATTATACCCTAATTATTTTTGGACCTTTAAAAACCTAATATCATTATATAATAAAATAATATTTTCAAACTTTCCTAAAGAGCCCCTCCTCCCCCTTATAAAAAGAGACCACTTCTAACCAATTACTCACACATCTCAATACTTTAGGCTCGTCCAAACTCTAAAAAAGTAATCTCCCTACATACCTATCCTCTTCCTAGAAGCCTTACCTCAGGCGAAAGGCACTTCAAGAAGTCCTTTTGGTTCAAACCAAAGGAAGTTACCCAAATTAAAGGTAACAGTTTCTCTTAACTTCTTTTCTTTTATTTTACTTCTCTAACCCCTAAACTCTTTTTATTCCTTTCTTTTATAAAAACACCAGTATCCTAAATATAATAGGATGTTTTTATGAGAATTATTCTAACTACACTTACACACACATCCATATAATGGGTGAAGAAGATAATGTTTCTGTGGATGGAAAACTAACGCCACACAAAACGATGATTGTTCAATTACCTCCTACCGCCTCTCATGGTGTCCATTATGATGGAACTGTATTTATATATGATATATATTATTTTCATGTTTTCATAATGCTTATGTATTTTTCTTTTATATCATACCTTAATGGTTTCCATTATGGGTAAACACGATAATTTCATTTGAGCAAGTGCGGACTACCGCCCCTCAAAGTGATATGACTCGTTAATGCCATATGTGGGATGTATAAAGGATAGAATTAATAATATTATATATTATATTATACTAGAATTATAATATATCTATGTATCATTATGTTTTAATTCCATTGAAATAAGAAATAGAAATTAAAGTAGTACGTATGGCTTACCGTCTCCATGAATGGTGCATTTCATTTCTTACCCCAAAATGATATGTACTATTATAAATACATGTATATACTGGATATATATAATATATATGATATCTAAATCATCAATATAATTCTTTATATAATGAAATATTGACCATGTGAACAACTTGTAACTATAAGGTGTTCATTTTTTACTCTAGTGCCAAATATCAACAAAACGAACGTTATTAACTTAAACGATTACATAATGTTTATAACACGGTAATAAGTGATATAAAAGGAATAATAAACTTGAAAATGGTTATTAAGCAATTAGAAATTAACTTTAGTTTATTATTCCGGATATTAAAGAATGAACGGGTTAAGTCGGACATGAGGTAAGGGGTTTCTTATCTCACATTTAATTCCATGAGATTTCTATTATTCACCACTGATTTATTGCATTTGGTGTATTGTGTACGGCCATTTGATATATATTATCATGATTATCTTTATATTCATGATATTCTGTGATTCATTTGGTTGTTATTGACTATTTTTCATACGAATTGATTGATTACAACGAGGTAAGGGTTAATTTCACAATCTCTTCATTATCCAAGGTTGTTTATAGGTAATTATCTACTGGAACCTCTTTATCATCCACATCCATGTTTCTTAAAATTGTATTTCAAAACATTCTTACTATTTTATAAACTATGGGTTAAAGTAATTTATACCCTTGTTTGAATTTTATAAGATGTTTACAAAGGAATCATTCCATCATTTTCCAAACAAGGTCCTTTATAACCTTTTCGACAAAATTAAGGTAAGAATGTCCTTTTTTTAACTTATACGGTGGGTGCCTCTATTTTCCACCATTATAACATCATCTAAGCTTCCCTTACAATCTTATAAGAATATTTTCAAAATAAATTTTTTCTTTATAATTATGCGACTCTTAAATGATTTCAAAATAGAAAGAGATATTTCTCTAAAAAAGGTTTTGATTTCATCTATGTCAACATCCTTTGATGGATTTTATGTTTATTTGAAGTTGATTTATTATAATACAATCTTCCATATTGTATTGAATGATTTATGATATTCTTGAATATGGATGTTCTATTTTTATACCATTCATGTTTTATGGTTAATGTATTGACATTTCGTATTCTAGTTTTAATACGAATGTTTATGTTATATTTCAACCTTTTCTTCTGATGAATGTATTGGACTAGTATGTTCCAGGTTGGGGACCGGTAAAAGTAAGCTCTCCGGGTTGGGGTCCGGCTACAGAAGACTCTCCAGGTTGGAGTCCAGTTATAGAGGCTCTCCAGGTTGGAGTTCGGTTACAAAGGCTCTCTGGGTTAGAGTCCTGTTATAGAGGCTCTCTGGGATGGAGTACGGTTATAGAGACTCTCTGGGTTGGGGTCTGGTTATAGTTATCCCCTAGGTCCTTTCATGAGGCCTTGACATAGAAATTAAAGTCTGGTACTATACATTCCCTCATTATGAAAATAATATTGATAGTTCATGTTGTCATTCGACTAGTAGAATACCCCTGATTATGTTTTATTATAGCCTTATTTACTCATCTCATATTACTACCATAAAAGTATTGATGATTATTATTGGTAAATAAATGTGGTTTCAATTATCACTAGTACAAAAACCTTTTTTTACGTCACCCTTTTTCACGTCGGTTTTTTAGAACCGATGTGAAAATATATGAAAATTGATTTTTCATGTCGGTTATTATATAACCGATGTAAAAATACATTTTCGCTGATTTTGCACGTCGGTTATATAAGAACCGACATGAAAAATCCATTTTATCTGATTTTTCATGTTGTTTATTATATAACCAACGTGAAAAATAAATGTACATAACTTTTCCATGTCGGTTATTAAATAAACAATGTGAAAAATAAATTTCCAGGAAAATATATTAAAATTTTCACTTATTTTTCACGTCGGTTATTAAATAACCGAGGTAAAAAATTGATTTTCATGACTTTTTCACATCAGTTATTTAATAACCGACGTTAAAAGGTTTTTTTCAGGTCGGTTATTTAATAACCTACATGAAACTTTTTACCAAAATTTAGTTCATTTCCCAAGATTTAATTTGACATGTCACAGAGCTCAAATGGAATTACGGATTAAAAGTTATGGCCTTCAGAAGTTGATCATCTCTAAACGATGTCTTAGGGATGTCCAACTTCTGAAGACCATAAATTTTAATCCATAACTCCATTTGAGCTCCATGACCTATCAAATTAAATCTTGGGAAATGAACTACATTTTTTTTAAACTCTTTTCATGTCGGTTATTAAATAACCGATGTAAAAAAATTGATTTTCATGACTTTTTCACGTCGGTTATTTAATAACTGATTTTAAAAGGTATTTTTCATGTCAGTTATTTAATAATCAATGTGAAAAAAAATTAAAAAAATGTATATCATTTCCCAAGCTTTAATTTTACAGGTCACGGAACTCAAATTGAGTTACGGATTAAAAGTTATGGCCTTCAGAAGTTGATCATCTCTAAACGATGTCTTAGGGATGTCCAACTTCTGAAGGCCATAACTTTTAATCCGTAACTCCGTTTGAGCTCTGTGACCTGTCAAATTAAACATTGGGAAATTTAATACATTTTTGTGAACTTTTTCACATCGGTTATTAAATAACCGACGTGAAAAATACCTTTTAACTTCTGTTATTAAAAAACCAATGTGAAACATTCATGAAAATCAATTTTCACGTCGGTTAGTAAATAACTGACATGAAAAGGTGACGAAGATTGATTTTTTATGTCGGTTTTATAATAAAAGACGTGAAAAATAGGTAAAAATTTTAATATCTTTTCACATCGGTTATCATAAAACCGACATGAAATATAATTTTAATATTCCGCGAACGCGAAATTTCAATATTTTTTACATCGCGGCATCGAAATTTTGAATTGCCGCATAAAATTTTTAATACCAAGTTTTCTCTTAGCATCTCAATTATATGTTTCCATTATACACACATCCTAATTTTACGATCATTTATTTCAACCATTATCGTTCCCCCAAATCGACTATTTTGATCTTCAATGCTAATAAATTATTTCATCTTTCCGTGATCTCGTCAAGGAATATTTAATCATATATCCATGATTTAGGGTTTTTATGATTTTTTTTCTTAATTGATATACCATTTTACGATCATTTAATTCAACCATAATCGATCCACCGAATCAAATTGTTTGATCTTCAACTTGAATCAATGATTTCTTATTTCTGCGACCTCCTCAAGGTATTTGTAATTATTTTATCATGATTTATATTTTCTATGAGTAATTTTCTTAATTGATATACCATTTAATGATTATTAATTTATTATAATGATGTATGATTCTTTATATCATGGTAAATCTACAAAATTCCTCTACGGATTCAAAAATTTCTTCTAATATGAAGCTACGGTTGGCGCATTCAATCTTTCCTCGAAAAAAATATCAAACTTCTGATTGTCATAACTTTTGATCTGTAACTCTGTTTGAGCTCTATGACCTATCAAATGAAAGATTATGAAATTTTCTACAATATGGTAAACATTTTATACGTCTTTTATTTAATAACCGATGTTAAAAATAACTTTTAACATCGGTTATTAAATAACCTACGTAAAAATGACTTTTAAGGTTGGTTTTTTCAAAAACCGACGTAAAAAATGGCTTCTTAATGCCATTTCCAGAATGTATTTCATGTTGGTTTTTTAAAAACCAATGTTAAAAACCATAAAACCCCATTTTTTATGTCTTTTATTAAATAACCAATGTAAAAAATCATATTTTTAACGTCGCTTGCAATAACGTCGCCTAAAAACCGACGTTAAAAAGAAAAAAAACTGACGTAAAAAAAAGGTTTTTGTACTATTGTATTCACCATGCTTAATATTTGTGTTATCTTCCGCTATATTTCTTACCCTTAATGAGCATTTGAACTCACCCCTTTCTATGTTTTATTTTTCCCATGATTCCTAGAAGTGTATTGTGATTGATATGTAAGGTTAAGCTAAGGGAATAATGGCATTCATAAAGGATTATTTATGTTTGTTGTATGTTATAAAGTGTAATGTAACATTAATGTATGTAATCTATTTTCCAAGACTGGTAAATAGATCGGTCCTTCGAGACTTGATTCCTTGTAATCATGTCAATGTATTAAAATAATGCACCGACTCTAGGTAACTGGGGTCGGGGTGTTACAATATACATCACGGTGTCCTCTAAGTCAGGGATTAAAGGTTGAAAGGTAAAAATAAAAGAATATGATGCAACCATTACCCATACCTACATGGAAATGGGAAAATATAAACATGGACTTTGTCACTAGTCTTCTAAATACATCATGAAGAAATAATGATATATAGGTTATGGTGGATCATCTTTCAAAGACTACTCAGTTCATTACAATCATAGAAGACTTTTCACTTGATCAAATTGTAAGGATATACATTAGAGAAGTGGTGAGGCTACATGGAACACCACTATTGATTATATATGATCGAGACCTAATATTTATCTCCAAGTTCTAGTAGATTATCTATCATTCTCTAAATATTGATGTGAACTTCAGCATGTCTTATCACCCTCATATTGATGGTCAATCTTAGTGTACTATCGGGACACTAAAGGACGTGTTGATAGCTTGCTCAATGGCCTACAATAGAGGTTAGGATTAGAATATTTCTCTAGTTGAGTTCTTATATAATAATAGTTTCCATTAAAGAATACAAATGGATCTTTATGAATCCCTCTATGGTAAGAGGTGAAAAAAACTATGTTTTGGGATGATGTTGGTAAACGTAAACTATTGTGAAGAAGTAAAATATTAGTCCAAGATACATCGGTAGCTTTCAGATTCTTGATTGCATCAGAGTAGTGGCATATCAACTAGCAGTCCCACCTAACATATTTTAGGTACATGATGTGTTAAATATATCCCCATTAAGGAATTGCATAATAAACCCCTTATATGTTCTGAATCCAGAGGTAGTACCATTAGATAATGATCTTTCATATGAGGATCAGTCAATGAAGATCTTAGATCATAGAGACAAAGTTCTATGAAATAAGACAATGGACTTGGTCAAAGTTCTATGAAGAAACCACAAGTTTGAGGAAGCTACATGGGAACCATATGAGGTGACGAAATAAAATTAACCTCATCTATTTTGGTGTGTGAAATGAAAATTTTAAGGGGAAAAAATTATGAATGGGGGATATTGCAACGACCTGAACTTTTATAAATAAAATTATCTTTATGGTTGCATTAAATGCCCTATTATGGTTATATAAAAAAACAGACTTATTCGGTTTTATTAAATCATATGGTATTTAAAATTCTATTAATTATCATATCTATTGATAAAATAGAAATTGAAAAGTGATCATATGATTAGTATAAATATAAGGCTTTGATAAATCCAATTGAAACAGACAAAAGAACCAATGTCCTCAACCAGCAGGATCATACTATGTGAATCCCATTTATCAAATATTATAAGGGATAAAACTTCACTAGGATTTTCCTTTGATCAATTCCAAGATGGGATCTAATAAATAAATCTCGATCGAAACTGTTTATGGGATAATTTCAAGCTCATTGATATCACGGACCAAACCATGTCTGTCGAACCACCCCATGAAAATCTTAACATCACACACTTTACATGGAGGATGTTTTATGGTGTAATAAAGGAATATGTATCAAGAATATAATAATATGAATATGTATATTTTATAGGGAAATGAAAATATTTAGTTCTCATTTTCATTACTTTGTAAATTATTTTTATTTTGAAACGATAAAACCCAAATTATATTTCTGTGCAATATAAAATTTCAGTTAAGATATTCCTTTTTAATGAATTCCTGAATTTTGAAAATAAATAATTTATTAATAAAATAACATAATTAAAAAATATTTCTTAAATATAAATGCCAATTTAATTTTTATGAAGTCAAATGTAAATTGTTATAATGGGTTGTTATTGTCAAAAAAACTATCTTTTCTCAATAAATGTGGATTCTAATTTTAAAAGTGAAAATTAAAATATTTGGATAATTATTTTGATAAAATAAATATTATTTTTGGAATCATCACATTGAAATTATCTAATAGATAATTTTTCATAATTTTCTAAGACTGTCAAATTTTCAGGTAAAAATTAAATACGATATAAATATATTGTGGGTATTATTACATCATATTAACCCAAAAATTATGTAATAAATGATATAAATGGTAACCAAAATCAAATATATTCATTCCTTTTAAAATAATTTATTTTGATTTTATTTTATTAATTTTATAAATCCTTTATGAATCATCCAAAATCAATATTATATTTTAAGGTTTTAAAATAAATTCTTTATAAACATAGATCACTTACACATCACCAAGGGTAATATTTTATTCAGTTCAAAAATTAGCCTTATAAAATAAATAAAAACACTCCTATTTGTAAGAAACCATTGGAAAAAAACATGGGAAGGTTTTTAATTTTTATTACTTCATTATAAAGATTCCAAAACCTAAGTTTTGGAAATAATAAATAACTCCCCTCTCTTTTTCTATATATAACCACTCATGATCTCATTTATCATTACTAAATAAAATTTTATAATTTCCTTACTCTTCCCTCCCATCTATATAGTCCTACCAATATTCTCTTAATCTCTCAAGAAGCTTCTCCCAAGCTTTTAGAATCACCCTCTCAAGGTAAGGGACCTCTCTCTCTCTCTCTCTTCTTTTCAATTCAAGCACCTTCTTTGTATTGAGCCTTTTGAATCTCAATTGGTTATATCTTAATGAGTTTATAAAGATCCCACTAATTTACAATTTATTCAATAATAATGATAGATCATTTATCCCTTCTCATTGTATCATTTACCTAAGTCGTTACTATACTGAAATTTAGTAAGGGATCATCCTCTTCTCCTCTTTATTCAAGCATCTTATTCATTTTATGCATTTTATTTTCAATTCCTAATGTTGGAATAAGTTTTTACACATATATATTACTATAATTTTCATTTACAAAGTATCTAATACCCCTTTCACTCTCATTAAATCATTTAATTAATCTTTATGTACTTTTGTTATGCTGCCAAAATTTTACAGTGATTTTTTCATACCAAATCATTGTATTGTGAATACCATTTCTATTTCCACTCAAGGGTATTCACCTAAACATATCTATCCTTATTTTATTTTGGTAATCCATGTTTTTATTCAAAACTCCTTGATCGTGTAATTAAATGTGATGAAATCAGATCCTATATTGAATGACCAATGTGGCACACTTATGAATGCACATGATATGAAAGCGACAGGTAGGCAAGGAATTATATAGTGGTCTGATACATTGGGTAACGTTTTAGTCGCATGAAACATCATGTATGGGATTATAGGTTAAACCCAATCCATTATGGTGCTTTTTCCACCATGTTATGATGTCCTAGTAGTTAGTTTTGGCCTATGTTTATGATGTCCTGTTTAAAGTTATCACCACATTTCTCATGTTTCATATATGTTACCATGCTATATCATGTGTTGTTGTTTGTGTTTATGATTACTACCCCTTTTATGTTCCATTGAAATTCCTATTTTATGACATTCAATAATTTCTTCATTTTATTCTTTTTTTATTCCCTTACTGAGATTTATAGATCACCCCTTTCTTATGTATGTCCCTAGGTTATCCCATTCAGTTTTAAGAATGATAAAAAAAATTAGCTTGTTAAGGAAGTTATCAACAATGTTTATTTACCACTTATTTTAAGTTTTTATGTAATTTATCTAATTACCCAAAGACACTAGACTTATCAATATTCTAGGTTGTATTATGTGTATTCTTATATAATAAATCATGAATTTATGTGTAATAAAGACAAGTGTTTCCATAATACAGGGTCTAAACACACCCAGGGAGTTTATGTGGGGTGAGAGATCACTTTCCTTGTATAATCTCACCATGTTTTCCATGCATATCCATTATAAGAAAAATAAAAAATCTAGATTTGAAATAAATATACCATTTTTTTAAATGATTTTTTAACTTTAAACGAAATATAAAATATGCAAGAATAAATGGAATCAGGTAAAAATGAATCATAAGATCCATGGGAAACCCCTAAGTAGCTAGGATTAGTGGGGTCTTAGGATCCTCATACTCTTGGTGATTGATCTGGGATAAGAAGTTTCATTCTCATGATCGATCCAACCAATCCACATCATCATAATATAGTTAATGTTGTAACCTAATCCTTCTAGTTAAGGTAGGTCATGCCTGGAATACTTTTCCTATTATTCCTACCTAGGTACCCAGGATTCCTATATGCTTTACCCCAATTATCAAACCATGAAATTCTCATTTTTTAAAAAATAATCCATCACATGACAAATCATACCCTTTACAACCTTTTTTCATAGTGGATAAACCATTTCAAAGCATTTCCCATTCCAAAACACTAAAAACATAATAACCCAAGCCAAGAAATTTCTATTGAACACAATCTAGGTCACCAAAACCACCAAAGAGAATAAAACCCAAGATGAAATAAAGAAGAGTCCAAGAGTAAAGAAGAGGATATACTTACATAGAAATTTCTTGAGAAAGCAAGACAAAACCACCCAATATTTGAATCCTAGAGGGAGATAGAGGAGAAGGGTGGTGTTCCTAGTGATGGAGAAGTTTAATGGGTGAAATGAGGGGTGGAAATTGGTTAAAATCAGGGAGGAAAAAATTAGAAAACACAACTTTTTTAAACTCATAAGTCTTAACAATTTTGTCATAAAGTCTTCTAGATAATGTGATAACCATGCGGATACATATATAAAAATAGATGAGGACATGTGGTATGGAACACATGATTACACAAACCATGAACCTAACTATCCGACCACATAGGTTCCATTATCCATCCCTATATGGTTTGCATAGGTTGGAGAATTATTTCTTCTAATCATGCGCCAACTATGTCCCACCCTCGGTCTAAAAAAACATCAATTTTTCATTGAAAAACACTTGGTAAATCTATAAAACAAATGGCATAGGAAAAATAAATGAAAATTCTTTAAAATAACACAGCAGGTGTGATAATTTTCCCCAAAATGTCACTTTCCACCCTTAGAAAGTTAACTTGTAGTCTGATCAGATAATAGGTGAGGTTCCTGCTTCTCTAACCAAGATTTCCATTCCCAAGTCTCATTCTCATAAGTCATATGCTTCCATAAGACCCGAAATAATGGAATATATTTTCCTTGAATCACTTTCACCTTGGAATCCATAATTCAAACTGGGTTCTTGATCACTGAAAGATTGGGTTCTAGCTCATGCTCTTCCCAGATCGACACATGAGAAGGGTCCAGATTATACGTTTTCAATTAAGAGAAATGTAAAACATCATGAATTAGAATCAACTAAGAAGTAAACACCAAGAAATATATGACCTTACTGATTCTCTCAGTAATCTAAGAAGGATCAACATGCCTCATTATAAGCTTCCCCTTTTATCTAATGTGGAAATGTCCCAAAAAAGGAATCACCTGTAAAAAAACTAGTCACCCATAGAGAACTCCAAAGATCATTTTAGATGATCATCATAAAAATTATAATGAATCTAAGATATCATCAGATGTTTTCGGGTAGTCTAAATATTACAAGTCATTTCATTCACAATGATCAATCCCACTAAGGATGTTTTACTAACTTCTGTCCAGTATAAAGAAGACTAAAATAGTAGACCACAGAGTAATTCAAAAGGATACTTCTTGATTGAGTATTGGTAACTATTATTTTAATAAAGTTACACTATTCCAAGATGGTTTTCCCACAATCCACTAATTTCTAACACATAGGTGTGAATCATATCTTCCAATAACTAGTTTTCTCACTCTGTCTAACCATCAATTTGGGGATGGTTTGATATGCTAGCCAAACATGTGAATCCATTACCTTCTAAACACATTACCAAAACTGAGAGGTAAAATGGGGGTACCTGTGAGAGAAAATTATATATAACACACCATAAAGCCACACAGTATCTTGAATATAAAACATTCCTAGATCTTCCACTTTAGTGGTATCCTTGATTGAAATAAAGTGGGAATATTTGGTCAGATGATTAATAACCACCCAAATCATGTTCCTTCATTGGGGTGTATAGGGTAACTTGATAATTAAATCCATGGCTACCTAGGCCCATTTCTAGTTAGATATGGGAAGAGGATTAATCATGCATAAGGGTTTCTAGTTTTTAGATTTGACTTACTGATAGTTACAGTAATAAGATACAAAGTCATATATATCTCACCTCACACCTAGAGACTGGAACTGACATCGCACATCATAAACCATCTTTGTGGAATTAGGTTGAAAGGACTACTGAGACTGATGGTAGACATACATCACCACCTTCCTCAAATACAATGGAATAATGGATCAGACCTTAAAGCGGATAACTCCCTTAGGAGATAAAAACCATTCTCTAAGCACCTACACACCATTTACAAACTGGGTAGATCACTGGAATAAATCATCCTTAAGTTTCTCATCTTGAATTATTTCTAGAAGGGAAGGGGTCAATGTATACTATCCAATAACATACCTCAACTATGTACCATGTCCTCCAAGTGAATCTGAGAAAAAATACCCATCAAAACCCATTCACCACTAGACTCCTCTAGAGCTTGGGTTGGAAACTTTTTTCCCAAGGCATCAGTAACTGTATTCCCCTTAACTGGGTTATAGAAAATGTCAAAATTGAACCCCTATAGGTACTCAATGTATCATCATTTCCTGATGTTCAAATCCTTCTAAGATAAAATATAGATCAAAATTTTTTGTTCTAATTAGACCATGAAATTCTCCCCAAAAAAGATAGTGATGCCATGATTTAAGGGAATGCATTATTGCTAAAAGCTCAAGGTCATGTATTACATAATTATTTTCATGTGATTTGAGTTTAAGAGAGAAATACAAAACCATAGGGACACCCTGCACAAGCACACAAGACAAACCTATACCTAAAGCATCATAATAGACCATGTAGAATTGCCCAACCTTGGGTAAAATCAAGATATGGATAATGGTCAACCACCACTTAAGCTTCTCAAAAATATTCTTGATGCTCCAAGATTTAAGAGAACTTAACCTATTTTTTGTTGATAGATGACATAGGTGAAGAAATATGAGATAAATCTCTAATTAACTGCTTGCAATACCCTACGAGGATCAAAAAACATATGATCTTGAAGACATTCCTCAACTCTTCCCATGACATCATAGCCTTGATATTCTCTGGATCATCTGAGAATCTCTATTTCTGAGATCACATGTATAATAAACATAACTTCTTAAATCAAAAAACTATACTTAAATAATTTATCCTAAACATGATGGTCTTGAAATATGTTTAGAACAATCCGTAAGTTCTTCCTGTGCTCCACTTCCAGCCTCGAGTGGACCAGGATGTCATCCAAAAATACAATGAAAATGAGTCAAGGTATCTATGGAACATCTAGTTAATAAGATTCATGAAAATCATGGGGTAATATTTCAATCCAAAGGGGAATACCAAATACTAAAAATGGTCATACCTACTTCATAAAGTGGCCTTAGGAACATCTTCTTCTCTCACCCCATCCTGGTGATACCCTGAATGGAGGTTAATCTTATAAAACCAAATTTTTAAATTGTTCTGGTCAAATAGGTCATCATTATGGGGAAGGGATATTTTTTTCATGATCTTTAATGTATTCATATTTTGATAGTTGATACACAATCAAAGATATCTATCATCCTTTTTAGAAAAAAGCACTGGAGTAACCCAAGGAGAGATGCTCAGGTGAATGAACCCTTTGAATTCCAAATCATCCAGCTATATATTTAACTCTCTAAACTTTTTGGGGGATATATGATATGAGGTTATATATATTGACTATGTACTCAGTGCTAAATCGGTAGTGAACTCCATATCTCAATCAGGAGGTAATCCTGAAATACCCTATGGAAATACCTCATGGAATTCATTCACCATGGAAGGAAACCCACTCAATAAGACTTCCTTATCATCCTATAGAAAAAGGGATGAAGCCTAAAAAGTAAGCATGCCTATATTCATAATTGGAGGCCTAGTTTATCTTATCCATGGATCTTATTCTATCTAAAACCCTTAAATTTTCCCATCAGGGGATGTTAGATTCACCTACCGATAATAGAAATCAATGTGGGCCTTGAAGTAATTTCATCCAATTAATACCTAGGATCATGTCAAGGAGAAAAATATCTAGGATAAGTAAATACCTTTCCAACTTAACCTATAATAAGGATACAACACAATACAAGAATTGAAAACAATTCTATTTCCTCCAGCCAATAGGTGTAATAATTTACATGGAATACAGCATAATCTCGGTTTGGAGTTTCAAAAAATCTACAAGGAAAGTAGAAATGAATGACTGAGAAGAACCTCTATTGAAAAAAACAATTTCCATAAATGATATAATAATAATGGTACCACAAAATGTAACAGGACTTGTATATGATTACACTAGTTCCTAGTCTATAAAAAGAAGATCCATTCCCTCTGTTTAAGTATGTGGTTGACTAATGACTCATGGATCGACCTTATGCTGACTATGACTATAAGAAGATCTAGTCTAACCACCACACCCACCAAAATGAGACTCCATAAATTTTCTTTCATAAGATTGGACTATGTTTCCCCTAATATTCATAGAGCCTACACCACATTTGAGACATAAAATAACTCTTACAAAACTATTTCAAGTGACATAGGCTTCCACGCTGATGGAAGTGCTTTGGTGGAATGAGACATGTAGACTTCATGTTCCAGAACTTCCCACACTGGTGGAACATGATAACTCCACCAAATAAATATACTAATGAAGGAAATTAGGGTGGATATCTAGAGCTACTACCAACCTTCATTACCTAGTATTTATACTTCCTTTTCTCTTTGGATGAGCTGATGCCACTATGTCCTAGTTTTGGAAGCATCCCAAACAAGCCTAACATACCTATCTGGTCAATATCCTCTATCAAATCTTGGTCAACAACATCATCATACATCTTCAACTTAAACAAGAATACTTGAGATTGAATTTCTAGCTACAATCCCATTTAAAAATGTTGGTTTTTCATATTTGCATTAGAAACTACTTCATGAGAAAATAGGACAAGATCCATGAAGTGATCGGCAAACTCTATTACTGAATGCTCTCCCTACAGGAGGTATAAAAACTCCTGACACTAGGTGACAACCAAAATATTAGGGTAGAACTATTCATTGAAGAAAACATTTAATTCCTTAAATCCCTTATACTCATTTTTCCTGGACAGAACCACTAAATTACACCACAGGAGAATGGGTCTTTCAAAAATAAACACTACACCCTTAACCTTAATAACTTCAGGAGTATCGAGGAACCCAAAAATTCTCTCAATCTTCTTCACCCAGTCTTCCTCTTCCTGGGGGTCCATGATTCCTAGAATGGTGGGGCTTTACAATTAATTAATGCTTGATCTTTATCATTTTTTAGTGTAATTCCCCAACCCCAGTTACCCAGAGTTGATTCATTATTACATAACATTGTCCTGATCACAAGAAAGATCAAGTCTCGAAAGACCGATTAGTTTAGTAGCCTTGGAATAACTAGATACATTAATAAATTTTACATTACATCATAAAATGAAAACTACAACAATATAGTCTCCATAGTCTACACTCTTATCCCCTCATAATATCCCTACAGGTCATTCATAAATTACTTCTTCACATCCTGGGAAAAATAAAACATAGAAAAGGGGTGAGCTCAAATGCCTAGTAAGGATAAAAATATAGCGGAAACTTTCATAAATAAGAATAAACATTTAAGGCAATGTATAACTAAAACAAAAGCCTTTTAAACTTGAACTTCAACATAGTATGGCAAAAATAAAATGAAATAATTCCATTTACTTATTCACATGGATATTCTACTAATCGAATAATCACATGCAATATCAATAACCACTTTCATAATGATGGAATGCATAATGCCAGACTATCATACCCACATATCCGAGGCCTCATCCCAAGACTACAAATAAGATTTTGCCAAGGCCTTGTGCCAAGACACTAGTTTGTCTCATGAGACCTATCGATGCATCGAGGAGCTATAGCGGGCTCCACCCGTCACATATTAAGTCCAATGCATTCCCATATGAAAAGGTTTAAACATAACATAAACATTCGTATTAAAACTAGCATACGAAATGTAAATACTTCATCCATAAACCACGAATGGTATAAAAATAACACATCCACAGTCAAATATATCACAAAATCTTCAATACAATATAGAAGTTTTGTATCATAATAAATCAACTTCAAATAAGCTTAAAATCCATCAAATGATGTTGACATAAATGAAATCAAAACTCCTTTTAGAGAAATATCTCTTTCTATTTTGAAATCATTTAATTGTCATATACCTATAAAATAAAACATTTTCTTTTAAAATATTCTTATAAGCTTGTAAGGGACGCTTCGACGATTTTATAACGGTGGAAAATAGCCACACCCACCGTATAAGTTAAAAAAACATTCTTACCTTAATTCTGTCAGAAAGGTTAAAAAGGACCTTGTTTGGAAAACAACGGAAATATTCCTTTATAAACCACTTATAAAAGTCAACAAGGGTATAAATGACTTAACCCATATTCTATTAAATAGTAAAAAAATGTTTTGAAATACATTTTTAAGAAACATGGATTTGGATGATAAAGAAGTCCCAGTAGATGATTACGTATAAACAACCTCGGATAATAAAGAGATTGCAAAATAAACCCTTAACTTGTACTTTTCCTTGGTTGGGGTAGGTTAACCTCCTGTATAATGGTGAAATAATTGTTATTAAATTATACAAGAATCATATATATTAATATGATATCATATATGATCTTTTAACATTGCTTTGTTAATAATATTTTAGAATTATCGTTGTTTCGGGTGGTAACTTACTCGTTTTCTTTTATATGTTTTGTTATATAAGCCGTGTTTGTCATGGATAGGTTGTATCTTATTCATATTCAGAATGATATCAAATCCTTAAACATTTTTTTGAAATCATCAAATGATAATTATACTTGAATGGATACAATGGAGAATGATTCTCATCGCGTTCGTGGAGACGGTAGTCCGTACGTACACACAAGCGACAATATCATTATTTTGATATTAAAATAATATATAATTGGATGGTATATAATATATAAAGAATAATTATAATTTTATATTTATTATTTACATGAATTACAAATCATTATTATACCCATCCAAATAATAATATATTGAATAATAATTACACCACGACGTGGAGACGGTAAGCCGTACGTACGCACGTATGGTGACATTTCATTCAAAGGATGGATAGAATAATGAATATGGTTGTACCATATTTATAATAATATTACAGTATATATTAAATAATGGATTCATTATTTTATAATGGTAATAACAAAGAAAGAAGAAGTGGAAAGAAAAAAGGAACTTGAAAAGGGGTTGTGAAATCATTACCTCTTCTTCGGGTTCTTCCTTTTGATTTGATCAAAAGGGCTCCTTAGGTTGGCTTTTTGACTAAAGTAATGCCTCTAGGTTGAAGTTATGGAAGTTAAAAGAGTATTTGGGCAGAGTTTGGCCAAGCCAAATGGCTTTGAAGGTGTTAATTAATGAGAAGGGGGAGTTCCCTTTTATAAGAGGGGTGAGGGGCACCTTTGGAAAAGCAAGAAATATTATTTTATAATAAATTCATATTCGGTTTATAATGGCTCCAAAGTGGATTATTTAAAGTTTAAGGTGGGTATGGGTCGAAAAACACTCAACTAATAGAATTTAGACAGGTTGGGGTCATTATATTAACTTTGTCTTTTAGTTTTAACTCGTAGTTAATTAGTTTGACACTTACCATGTCACTTTGTATTTTTATATTATATAGTTAATAAAAATACTATATACCTCCAAGAGACACCCAAGTGGACCATTAATGATACACCTATCATTATATAAGTCTCTTGTCTGAACCATAGATTTTTAGGAATTTAATATCAATTACTAATATAATATTTGTTTTAAAAACTCTTTTATGTCAATTTTGACACTATTTGGAAAATTGATTTTTGAGAAAATCATAACAGAATTATTACTTAGAAAAACGTTAATTAAATAATTCCTAACATGACATATTAACCTAGAAAATTATTGTAATTCATAAAAAGTCTCAAATTATATTTATTTGGGTATTTATAATATCTATTATTTTAATTTTTCACTATTATGGTAATTACTGCATCATCATTGTGTCATAAATAAATTAAATTATTTAATGTCTAAAATTTATAAATAAAATATCATTATTTATGAAATATTTTTATCTTTCTAATAAATATTTATAATCTAATTTATCTTATGTGTAACCCTATATTAAAAATGTTTTAGTAAATAAACATTGATTTTAACTCTTTTAACTCTTCTTTGAATTAAATAATAATAAATGTCCTAATCTAATCCAAGTGGACATAAATGATAATATTTTATTCCTATGGTTATTTTTGGTCGATATAAACTTGTCCAATAGAATTAGGACATGTGTTATAGTAATATTAATATCATTTTTACCCTTAATTACCCTATTTACTTTTAACCATGGTAAATAAAAGTAAAAAGTTCCTATTCACCAAAAATTATTTTCATCTCATTGAACCACATTTTACTCCTTGATATTAACTGTGTGTCTCATATTTTCTAAATTCCACTCATAGAAGCGGTAAAATTAAGTTTTATGAAAAATTCAGTTTTTTTAACTACCACCTAGTGGTTTCACTATTCATCAAAAAATGAAGTTTTTCAGAAAAACACCAAAAATTAACCCTAGTCTAATTTCAATATTCCAAATCCAAAAATGAAGTCCATTTTGAAAAATAAAATTTATAAATTTCAAAAATTGGGTATTACTATTCATAACGGCTAGTTTGATTGGTTGTGGTGTGTTAGAACTCGATGTTGCGTACAACACACGCTATTGCATTATTCAAAGAGAAGTGTACCGTAGAATCTTGGGGTGTTACATTTATTCCAGGTTATACTTCCTTAACCTGAGTAGGGTAAAAACCCAATCCTTTATCTAGATCATGGACAGCCCAAAAAACTGCCTTCACTAATCTCTTATCAACTGGTTATGGAGAAGCCCCTCTAGCATCCTCTCGTGGTTGTACAGGAGGTCTCTAGGGAGAAATGATTCTAAATAAATAAAATAATAAAAGGAAGGAAACGTAAATATATCAACCCATGTAGAATTAATAAATATGGTAAAATTCTTACATAAATAACAATAAAATTTTGATAAATCAATTTATAATTTAAACCACTTCATCCTACTTCTGTGCCCATGCCTAGTATGTATTCTATGAATTACACTTGAAGAAGGTGTCAACCAAATCCCCAACATCCCATGGTGAACCAATACATATCACGATGTGTGTTTTCTAGACACCCCACCCATAACCAAAACTTCAATCCCCACCAATCTTAGCTCTCGTCTATCAAAAATTTCCAAAAAAGTAAGCCCAAAATAAATGGGAAAAACCACCCTCTGATTCCACTTTGTCATGAACTAGTCTGGGCTTCCATCCAACCTGACACCTGAACCTACATGTGGCCTAGCCCAAAGGGTGTTACTAATCCCCATGAGCTAGAAACTAGTACATGGTCATTCAATAAATCCTTTGGGAAAATATTTTACATAAATATGACAATCAAAATCCATGAAAATAATCTATACAATATTTAATTAATATCATAACCAATATCCATAACAAGATATTCAAAATGAGTAATTATAATGTTCAAGTTAAGCTTCCATTAAAATTATAACCATACCAAAAAATAAAAAAATGGAGGGGGTTAACTAAATTAACACAAGACTCCATGTGGCATGAGGTACAACACCCACTATGTCATCACTATCAAATCCTAAAGAAAGAAAATTCCACTAACAAGACTACCCACTTTCACCACCATGGAATAATTTTCTATTACTTGAGTCATACAATACAAGGTCTACATACACCCAGGGGTGTATGTAGGGTTCAATTTTCCAATAGGATTCTTCCAGGTTTTCAATGTATATTTATTATAAGAAAAATAAACAAACTATTTTTTAAAGAAAGAAATTATTTTAATTTAAAAACATATTTTAACTTTGAATGAAATATAAAAGATGCTAGAATAAATAGAATCCAGTAAAATCACAATATATGAACCATTTTAAACATTTAAGTAGCTAAGGTTTATGGGGACCATGGATCCTCATACTCTTGATGATTGATCCTTGGTATAAAGGTTTGTTCTCCTAATCAATCCAACCAATACACATCATCATATTTTAGTTATTGTTGTAACATAATCCTTTTAGGTTTGGTGGGTCATGCAAAGAATTCTTATCCTAGTATTCCCAACAAGGTACCTAGGATTCTCATGTGCTTTACCTCATTTATCAAACCATGAAATTCCACTTCTTCATAAACTAATCCAACACATACCAAAAGCATATAGTTTCCAACCATTTTACATAGGGGATAAACCATTTCAAATCCTTAAACACACCAACTCCATGTAAATCAACCATTTTTACACACACACAAATTTAGAACACATTTAGAAATATAGGAAAGCATATTTAAATCATAAAATAATAGAACAATACAGAACCACCAACATTTCTTCTTGAAACCACCAAAATCTAGCTGGAAGCATCAAGACAAGATGAGTGGTAAACCTAATAAATAAATAACACACCACAAACATAAAAACCCAATCAAATAAATTTAGATTAAACCCATTCTAGGTCACCATAACCAATGGAGATAAGAAAACCCAAGAATAGAGAACAAAGAGTCTAATAGGAAAAAAGGGGAGAGATATTCTTGTATAATTCTTGACGAACCAAGCCAAAACTACCCAATATTTAAAGGTAAGAGGGAGGTGGATGATAGGGGAGGTGCACTTAGGGATGGATAAGAAAAATGGGTGAAATGGGAGGTTGAAATGGGTTAAAATCAGGGAAAGAAAATAGGAAAAATACATTTTTTAAAATTAGGCAGGTTGCATGTTTTTGATGCATGGTCTTATAGAATATGAAACAACCATGTGAGAACCTATGTACCAATAAGGGGATTACATGTATTTTATAATTCATAGATATAAAAATCATGAACCTAATCATGCTCCCACCCAAGTTCCACTACCCAACTCTGCACAGTTTGAAGAGGTTTCCAATATAACCCTCATGCATATTTATTATCTATTTTAAAGAAATATATAGCTCCTTAACTCTTTTAGATATAACCTATAGTTATATTGACTTGAAATCCATGAAGACTTTATTAAGATTCTATAATTCAAGGAACTATTCCTTAAAAAATTTCTCAAATACATCTTTTTCACAAAAACTCTTTGCAAATTCTTCTTTAACCAAAGAAACTCTTTCATTGCAATGTGTGGAAGACTCTTACTTAGATTTCATAATCTTTGTGATAGTATTGTAGGAACTAATTTTATTTCCCAATGATTATTCCATTACATCAATATCTTCCTATATCTATGATTTTTCATCAATCGATACTTGTATGAATATAAATATATTGTTCAATGCCTTAATAGGGACAATTTTGAGATAATCATTATCCTAAAAATAGAGTTATTTAGATAATTCAAATAAACCACTATCACATCTAGAACATGTTTCACTGGAGGAACAATAATCAATATATTTAACTAATAAATTCTCATCATTCTGATTACCTTCAATTAATAATGTTTTTTTATCCTTTTTTCAATAATACTCACCTTCTTGAATTATTTCTTTTTTTCGTTTCTCAAAGTGTTAGTAAAAACCACTATTGTAGTATCAATGGGACTAGGGGTAGATTCTATTATCTGAGGGTTTTCTTCAAACAGTTTAATTCTATATTTCATATATATCAAACAAAAAAATGGAAAAAAATTAGAACATATCAGATAAAAAATTGTTGTTCTTATTCTGGTTCTTATAATTCACTAAAGATACAATCAAAGGGAACCTTTTCTCTAATACCAATTGAAATTCCTAGTGGACCGTGCAGACACACTAGAGAGTGGGGTGAATCAGTGGTGGAAAATTTTACCAAATTCCGAATCTTTTTTTAACTTATACCCTTGGGTATTTGAGCCCCTGATATATATTAGGATATAAATGGATTTTTTATGCTTTACCCAATATGCCACAACCACATATAATGTTCAAATGTAAAGAAGATATCATTATATGCATTTTTTACAAGTTCCAAGCCCGATGTTGGAAATGAACTCCTTGTCAGGTCAACTCCCATTGAGTCACTAATTCTACATTATAATCAAATCAACAATTAAAATGTATGTCCAGGGATCATCCTGAAACCACTTCAAAAATATTACATAGGACGGATCATTGTATTATATAGGTGAAAAAACTATATTATATTACACAAGTGAGGGGGTATTTATATTTATTTCCATAGTATTCACTCCTACTGCTATTTTACTTCCTTTCTCCTCCTAAAGTGGATCATGGATCTATCCAGGGATGTCTCTACACCCATAAAAATGATATTTTTTCTTAACTGTATAGAGTCTTCAATGTCTAGGATGTATTTAACAAAATCACATGAAACTAAGCATCTATTCTACCCATATCTACTAGTTATTTATAGAAATGATTTATAGTTCCTTTTAAATTGATGTAATTAATAATATAGACCAAGATATTTAATAATTGGATTTTTCACATTGAAACTCAACCTACCATTATTTTCTTGGTGATTTTCAATGAAGCACACCAGTCTACTATTTCTCACTCACTTCTTCTTTTTTTCTCAAATTTTGAAAATAAGATCACAAAACAATAATTTAAGATCTTTTCTAACTCTCTATTTCTCTATTTCTTCTCTTACTATTCTTATTTGAAACACAGAAAATTTTACAGGCTTATCTCATTGTTCTTCTTATTCACTATAGGTTGTGAGGACTCATTATTTTTCTTCTTTTTCTTATTCTTCTTATTCTTCAAGAGATTTGTTACTTCTTGGTTCTCTCTTAGTTCACATCCTATTCTTCTTCAATAGTATCATATTCTTATTTTTACTGTTTGGATTCATGGAAACTTCATCTTCACTTCTCAAGATTCAAGATTTGACAGGAATGTGAAGATAATTAAATACTTCCTTCTTTTCACATTCCCATAAATGTTATGTTGAGGGGACAAAGTAGCTACCAACACAAAATCACCATTATATAATACTTCACTTTGATTTTACATGTATTCACATGCACTTTTTTTAACTCAAAGTGTATTTCAATGATACCCACATTAAATTATACTCAATTATTGAAAATATTATAAATAAAAAAAATATTTTTTTATTCATCTAAAGGTTTGAATTATTCTTTTAAAAATATTATAGGGTGATATCTACACTATAATTAATCATAATTATATAAAAATATATAAAAATATATCTATGGGGTGAAATCCATCCTTTCATCATGAGAGCTTCATATGAAGCCAATATAGAACTCAAATCGATTCTTCACAAACAAATAGAAACTCATCACTTCTTAATTTCTTCTTCTTAATAAGTTCGCTTCATAAATGAATTATGGTAAAGGTGAATGAAAAGGCAATTACTCAAAATTATTTTCATTATTCTTGAAAAAAAATCATTTCAATAAATTTTATGTTATAGACACTCTATGATCTTTAATCTTCTTATCCCATAGTTTTATGATCAACAACTTGTGTATTTTTGGATTGGATTATGGATTTTTAGAGTTCCATGATGTTTTTTGAATGATCAAATAGCATAAGAATCTTCATATTTATCATTATTTAGAATATTCAAATTATGGAAACTCATTTTTTAGTCTAAAATAATGTATGATTTTTACTAAGTCTTTTATATCATGGTTATACAATTCTATTCCATGTAAATGAATTATCTTACATGGGTCACAATTCACATTCATGTAACTGGATTATCTTATGCAGGTATCAATTCGCTTATGCAATTTAAATTCCCTTTTCCATTTTTTGAACACATAGAATAATTTACTTATACAATGGAATGCACAAATAAATTATCTTATAGGTATTTAAAATGAAGTTTTAGTTTTTCAAACTCTTGTGTCTCAAGTTAGATACATTTTGGTCAGCCATTCTATGGGTAACTCAATTTACTTTCATATTAGCCACATAAGATAAATCACTTTGAAATTTTTCCCTAATATAGATAAATTATCTTATGAGCATCTCCCATATCATGAATTCATTTCCCTTTATCTTATTTATAGATCAAATATAGTTATTCTCGATCTTCAAATCAACTATGAGTATCATTAAATTAGATATAGTAATTTTTTAAAATATCAAATCATCTTATAAATTCTTCAAATAATTAGTGGAATTATTCAAATAACTACAAACTCCTTCAGTTATATCTCTATGTTTTTAGACTATTTAAGATGATTAAATTAGATAATTCTAATAATAACCTCAACCAGCTCAGGTGAAACTCTTATTAAATCAATCATGAGACATATATATTAAAATAAGTCTTTATACAAGAGTTTTAAAACACTAAATACAAAATAAATTATACTTGGTACTCATAGGATTGGTTCTTCAAGTTTAAGGAAAATTTCTCTCCATTATGGAATATGATTTTATCTTTATAAATATAGTTTTACAAGTTATTCAGTCTATATTTTATAGCTAACAAATATATCCTCATCTCCTCCATTAAAATTATTTTGGAAAGTATTTTTTAGCCTTAAACATAAGCCCTTTACTTGAGGAACAGCTCAAACAATTATCATATTTTTTTGGTCTAAGGGGTATTTCCAGCTAGCTACTCTAAGGGCCTTGTTCTCCTCCTTTACTATGAAAACCCAATGAAAAAATCTCCATATATTCCGGGTTTTATACACACTTCTTCACCCACAACCCTATTATTAACTTGAGCTCTTATCATTTACTTTATATTTTATTGACTTCATCTTTGAAAAAAAATACGAAAAACACAACCTATTTCCATAATAGATATGATATTATAAGGAATTAGAGGTTCAGTTGTGTGTTACCATTGGTGGTATAAAGATGAATAATCTTTGGAGCTAGTGATTCCATACTATATGATGTAGGTATTAGTAGTATGTGCTCTTCCAAGGGTGGAAATAAAAGTTGAAGTATAACTATGAGAGTTTCACCCTTGGATCTCTTGAGTTTTCATTGTGAATTCTTTAGTTAGGTCACCATGTAATAGGTTTTGATGTGGATTGATGTTTTTCATGTTTTGGTTTTTGTATTTATCATTAAATTTGTAAAGTATTATGTACTCATAGATGGTGAATTGAATGATGATTATTTAAAAGTTGATGTTCATGATTTTTTTTCACTTCATTAAAAATAGATGGGTGACCTATAGTTGGGAAGGTCTTCAATATAGAATCATAGTGGGAGTTATGTAAGGAGATATTATATACATATCTAAATATTTACTAGGATAGGCTTGATATAAACGATTCTTGTGATGAGGTAAAGGATTCTTCCCAAAGCAGTTGTATCCTGGGTCCGCTTAGGGTTAGGACTTCTATTGGTGAATTGTGTATATTCTAGGATGGGTTGTATTTTACATAATATTATTCATCAATATTCACTATTTAGTAGCATGGTTTGTTTCCTTTTTAAGGATTAAGAGGTTTAAAGGTGGGGAGGATGTAAAGACCCATATTTTTCATAAGTGATACTTAATTTATTTTTTATTTTTGAATTTCGGGACTTTAAAAGAGGGTAAAATGGAATATTTAACATAGAAATTTTCCTTGTAAAAAATATTTACGGTTTTCTCAAACTCATAATTCACCATATATCTGTAGGATAATTTTTTTTTGAAATGTAGAGATAATTAAATTTTAAGGGATATTTTAAATTTATTAAATAAATAAATATTTATCCAATGAGAATGAATGTAAATATCTAAAAAATTAAGCTCAAATAGAAATTATAAATTGGTATTTGTATCTAAAATATAGTTTCTTTTCCTAGGAGAGGTATAACCTTTGTGTTTGGTCTATGAACCTTGGATTTTTTATTTTTAGGTTTTTAATTGGAATACTATTTTTTTCACATTGATCTAATCCTACAAATAAATGTGTTTTTACAACATTTTCTAATGGGATGGATTTTGACACCAAAAAGAAAACCTAAATGAAATTCATCTAGTTATGCACATGTTAGAGGATTATTTCATGAGGTAGTAATAACAACAGTCATGTATCACGATGTGAATATTTAATCTTGATGTATATTCCATTGATGTGGGACTTTATTACTATTTCATGCCTCATTATTTAAGTTCTTATTTTCCACTATTCATTATTGGATTTCTCAAAACTTATCAATAGATTTAACATGGATTAAATTCATTAATAAATAATCCTTGATTATATGAGCGGTAAAAAAACATGTGGTGTTTTATTTTGAGGTAATTTTAATAATAAAAATCAAATAACATATTTGATTATGATTAATCATGGTTTATAATTCTTACCACTTGGGAATATTCAATCATATTCTTTGAATATTTGTGAGCATGTTATAATAATTTCTTATTAATGATAATTTATTATCATTGAGGATTCATTAGTTTTAACTTAACCAAATGGATTTTTTTTTATAAGTTAAGATTTGAATTTTGAAATGTTCGCTCCAACAACATCCCATGAATCTTCTTTCAACAAAAAATTTAATCACCCCTTCTCTTGGTTGAACGTAAACAAAAGCCTGTATTTGGTGTCCAAAAATCCACCTAGAAAACAGCCTTTTAATCCCCCATTTTCATGCGTATTACTTTTTTAATTCATGGTTATGTATCCCAATGATGATTGTAAGATAGAGTGAGTTCACATGGGGAAGTGATCCGCTCAAGTTCAAAGTGGTACGACATGGTTCCTAGTGAGGATCAGGTTTGATGAAAAAGGAAAAGAAGATATGGGAACAATCAAGGGAGGAGTGGAGGAATAGAAAGGATGAAAAGTTTCATATGATTAGAATTGATAGAAATAAGGATAGAAATTCTAGTGAAAACAGTGAAGAAGGTGAGAAATATTGTTCTAGTGAATTTTTCACGACTACATGGCAAGTAGTTCTCTCGGTCACGCATCTTGTAGTCAACACACTATGTAATCAGGGTTAATAAATATTTAAGAATTTCAAACATCATGTGACTTATAATCACATGTCATGTATTGTGGGATCTAGATCCTCATCATGTTCTTCGTATACATACCAGTTCAATGATCCAAACCCACACATCATTTTCCACATCACACATGCAGTGTAAGTCAGAAGGAGTGAGTCGATGTGCATAGGATATAGACACCTAGTTTCCTCATGGTCCCAGAAATCCTATATTTGGAGGAAAATGCATATACACTAAGTGATATTCCTTATTGTACACCTAGAGTACACACCGACAAACTAGAGTAGCTCTTCACACCATGTACCTTAAGTATTTGTCGTGTACTATGATTTAAAACATGAACTCTGAAACTATAAAAAAATAATTTATTTGAGTGTTCCTATATGCTATTAACCCTATGATACATGTCATGAATTTTTATTCTACTTTTTCAAGACCATAGTGGCTTATTCTTAGCTATTATTAAGTCCTTCACATCATGTACTCCAAATTACATCTTGTGTACTGGATAGTTTTTAAGATTCTTCAAATTTCTTTACCCAAGTGTTAGTTTTGGATGCATGATTATCTCATTATGGGTGTTTTTATATCTATATCCTAATGGTATGATATTTTTGGCCATTAGAGTAAATCTATGTGACATTTTGGGTAGTTATAGTATTTATTTTGTAAGTGATGATGTAGAGTTTTAGGAAAGGTATTTTGAATCCAATATGGGGTTTAGGTACTCCCTTGGAAGAATACTTACAATAGGGCTTGATTACCATATATTATATATGGAGTTTTGGTACTCATCAATGGGTCCAGGGTGTGGGTTCTTTGTATTCAAGATTGGGTTTGGTACTCCCCCACATGATGGGGTGTGGGACCTACAACTATATAGGTTAGTGTTTTTCTACAAGATTGTTTATGGGTTTTCCTATGATAGTGTGGAGTACTCCCTCGGATATTATACACTATACAATATTACACAAGTCCCTTATTATAATCATAGTGATATGGCATGATAGATGTGAGTTCAGGTAATGTATCATGATGTGTAGTATATTTGTTGTAAAATTTGAGATGTACCAACCTCTGTGGATTCCATCTTAACATGGACTATAGTTGGGTTGTTTATTTTGATGGATTTACATGAATTTAATGGTATAATAATCTCTGGGTTCTATTGAGATACAAACCTTCATGGCACTGAGCTGTAAAGACTTGGACACTTCCATTTATGTGGTTTTCATGAACTTAAATAATATCTAGTTTCTTTAGGATTCCCTTCTTATTTTCCCCCAAACTTGTGTTTTGAGTTAACCAAATGTTTAATATTTACTTTAGGTTTCAATATATTCTACTAGGTATTTCTATATTTATATTTTTCTAGTTTTTTCACCCACATGTGTTTTTTCTATATAGATGTTTCATAGGTTGACATTTTTTTATAATGGACTAGGTGTTGGTGGAGCTAGTGGAGTTTGCAGAGTTATTGTCTAGTATTAGTTAATGTGTATAGTGTGTGATTGATACTGGTGGAGTTGTTCTAGAATATTATATAGTGAGGATGTGTCTTCACATACTAGTATCAGTTTCACCTAGTGGTTCTTTCTAATGTATATCTATTTCTAAAATTCCCTTTAAGATCGGTGCAGACACCAAAGAGGGGGTGAATCATGTGTGGCCTATTTTTACCAAAATAAAAATTATGATTTTTATTTTTACCCCATTTTTAATTTAAACCTTTATTGTGGGTTTTACAGTTGGATAAATTTATGCTCAACCTGAAAATTATACCACACTCAATGAAAGTAAGAAAATAAAGAAATCATGCATTATTTTTTCATGGTTCAGCACAAAGGCCTACTCTTTTCCCTAATTGGTTATTCCCCCCAATGGGGGTTTGTCTATTATAATTAATTATTGAATAAAATGGATTGGTTCTTCCAAAACCTACATAGAGTCCCATTGTGTATACACTTTTATGCTTCACATTGAACTTCCATAGACAGCTTCTCACCATAGTCACAGATTCACATTATGATCTCCCAACATAACCTAAATCCCAGAGCTTATATGGATTTTAACCATTTATATGAAAGTGTTTCTTTAACACACCTCATTTTAAATAGATCAACACATATTCTCAAGATACTTCAATATCATCAAATAGGATCTCCTTCTTTACACATAAGAGTCTTTAAATACGACTAGTTCTTTAGGAACAATACATGAAACTTAGTTTATTCCCATAGCTCAGTTCAAATATATTTTATAGAACTTACTCATTATACTTATCAACTAAATATAAACTCCTTTAATATTATTGAATGTAGTGGATCTTCAGGATATGAAATATTTGACACTAATAAATGCTATCATGCATAGCACATCAGTCTCTCTTAAGATTATTTTTCTCAAGATTTTGTAATAATGGTTGTCATGGGATCCTCCTCTTTTATCATTATTGATACCCAGTTGAACTTCTCTTTAGTTCTAGTTTGGTATCTCAAGATTCTTCCTCAAGAGATTTGGTTATCTCTTATTACCTTCTTCTTATTCTTTCTTTGAGAGTTTAGTTCTCATAAATACTCACTTGGTTCCTTTCTACTAATAACAGCTCCTTCTCTTTTTTATATTTATTACTCCTCGATATCCCCATCTTCTTGCATGTGTGAGTGGATATATTAAATGATTCCTACCATTTAAAATATCCATTTATGGAATTAATATAGAAAAACCAACCACCAACCCAAAACCACCATAATTAAATACCCATTTTTAGGTTCTTTTAATTTATCATGCACTACTCAACAACTCTTACACATGGAACATATTCCCACAATTTTCATATCTTGATAGTACCTTTTTCAACTCAATGGGTATGATATAAATACCCATAAAATTATTTCCTTTTCATTCTTCCTCATGATCAAATATATTTTTCTTTATTCTTCAATGGGATTCATCTTCTTCTGCACCTCAAAATATCACCACTTTTAAATTTTTATCTAATGCATATAAAATACAAAAGTAGTATCACAATAGTTGGAGCTTCCTCATTTTTATCTTGAGTACTCCTTTAAATTTTTGTAAATTTTTATCAAGTAACTTGGTAAAAAACTCATATTATCAAGATAGACTCGTAATAATTCTTATAATGTGTAATCACTAGTGTACAAATTGATATTGGATGTATCTTTATCTACATTATTCTTAAAAATCTGATAAAATAAATTAAGCACATTTAATATTATAGTCATACTTTCATTATTTGATCTTCCTTCTTTATTATCTATGATATCAGTTAATCAAGATCATATCATGGATTTAAAAAGATTTATGATTTTTTGAATAAGAATGAAATGATTTAGTATCTTCAGATATTAAATTATTTATAATCTCATAAATATATAAATCTCAATTTTTTATAGATTATAATTTCAAAAATTCTACAATGTAAAACATTATATGAGTCCTAGATATCGTATGGACCTGAAATATATTACGAGAACCATTTTTGAAATTATGAAAAATTGAAATATAATATGGGAAAACTTTATATGAACTGGGCCAAAATATCTTACACATTATCAAAATATATTATGTGTTGTCTAATTCACTAACACATGGATGAAATATTTAATTAGTAGGACAATTCACTTCTATATAGAATAAATATATTATGCATTGAATAATTCTCTTACTATTTGTTCAAATGGAATACACCATATTAATTTTTCTTTTAACAAATTTTGAAAAACCCAAACATTATATGGTGGATCAAAATTTCTTGTAGCCTCCAAAATTTCTTATGCATGACTTGAACTTATTATGTATGTGATAAATTATTTTTCAAATTTTTGACTCGAGCATTACAATTAAAAATTCCTTAAAATAACTCATAATTAATTCAGATCTTCTTACGGCCTCTTATAACCACTTCAAATAACTCAATAATATCTCTAAAAAATTCATGAATTATTAAAAAAGATTCCAAAACCCTTTCGATCTTGTTCCAAGTACTTTCATCATAAAAAATACTCAAGATATAGTGTTTCCAAAAACGCATCTTCCTTCTCAACTCCAAATTCATTTCAACCTTTATAAATCATTATCCAAGAGATATAAAAAACTATAATAAATAACATTCATTATTCTCAACTCCATGTTCATTTTATCCTTTATAAATCATCATCTAATATATATATATCACTATAATCAATAGCTTTCATGATCGATCACTCAAGGATGTATTTTGTAAAATTTAAGCTAGATTCCTTCGCAACATTGAACCTATTTTACACCTGTTAAACATAGATATACATGTTATCTAGTATATATTCAATAGATAACTATTTTTAACTTCTCCACTTCACTTGTAATTTTTTTACAGTACTTATTCTCCTTTAGCACTTATCTTTGACTTAATGAACAACTTAACCAGCATCACATGTTGTAGCTTTTGTCCAAAAACATGTCCATAAAAATTTCTAAGGTAGAAACACCTATTTTGTTTACCCAACATTGAATTTCACATTTTCACAACATTCATTGATAATATTTACAACTTCCAAATCCATTTGGGCACTTTAAAATACCCCATTGAATTTCTGGTCAATACTCAATTTTCTTCAAGTTCAATGTTACTCTACTCCTCCTAATTGATAATAAATGAAAAGGGGAAAGTTTTTTCTTCATTTTAATGATATCATCAGTATAAGGTAAGGATGATTCTCTTACTTATCTCAAGAATCCATCTTCTCTCTTTGATCTTCCACTTTCTACATTCTCCTCCTTTTTGAGAGATTTAGTCAAATCCATGAGAGAAGGAATGTACTACACATATCTTAAGAATCAACCTCAAGTAAAAAAATATAAGTCTATGTGGGATAAAACATTATAGAAAGAAATATTGATTTACCAAAGAATCAAACTTTTCCATAAACATTCCTCATTGTAGTACCCACTCTGAAACTCTTTTCATTGGGTTTGATTAGATAGATTTTAAAGAATGTGAATAATCATGTACTCAACTTCACAAAAAACATAAAAATATTCAATTTTAACTTGTTTACTTTCCTAATATTAGATACTAACTCACCCTTGATAATATATCCAACATAAAATAAAATATTGGTAGGATAATGATAATCATACCTCAAACTTCATCTTTTTATGGGGCTATATAGATTTCTAATTTTAAGAAAAATGTAAGATTCTTTATAATATTCAGTCAATTTTTTAACTATCCCTAAAGTTATAATTTACATAAATCTTAATCATGGAAAAAACAACATGATCCAAGCAGTCTTAATACCAGTTGATGTCGGATAAAAATTGAAAATAAATACCAGTTGAAATTTTAGTTCCCCGTGATTGGTGACTTTATTCTAGCATCACCATTAATTCTCTCACTAAATCATAAGCACCAAAATGTGGTAATAATATTAATCTTACATTTATACTTAGTAGTATCACTGGGGTTGAGACTTTTTATCAACCCAAATTTTTTTCCTTGAATTTCTTAAGTTTTATATTTTTTCATGTTTTATTCCTACTTCACTTTCCATAACTATTCCCCTTGATGCTTCATGGACTCCTAATTTGAAATTTTCTTCTTAACTAGAATAGAGTTATTTACATGAGATAGTAAGGTAATTCTACTCTCAGATGCTTTCGCTAATATCCTAACTTCTTACAACTAATATAACCTTATGATCAATATATATTTAGGTTTCCTGATCTTACTTTTTTTCTTTTGTGTGGAGTCCCTTTGTATAGAATCCTTTTGATATTAGGTATAATTTGTGTCTTTATCTTATCTACTATATTCTTCTTTTGACCAAGAAGTCATGTAATACATATGACAACTTTATGAACAGCCTTTTTTCACCTTCAGTACACATCATCTCTTCATTTATTGACCAAATTTTTGTATCCATATCTTCATATCAGTATATGAGTAGTAGTTGGTTGGAAAATAGTAGCTATCATCATATATGTGGACATAAATGTTTTAATAATGATATAAATATTCTAAGAAATAAAATATTTTTTGTTTGATATATTACCTTTATTCTACTAAATATATCCAAAAGGTTTCTTCTAAGTTTTAGTAATGTTACCCTTGCTTATGGTCTTATAAAACTTGTATAAGTTGACATATTATACAAAAAATCATTTTACCTATACCCAAACCTCTAGAAACGCAAACATATATTATCATAGTGCATGATCATAACATAATGGAATTCATACCCATCAATACCTATATCATCAATCATGAAACATGGAATAATGCTTAAACAAAGTCAATAATCCTTGTAATCAATAATCATGATCCATGTGATATCGATCTTGATCGAAGGAATCATTAAAACCCCATAGATATTTACCCATAAGAAGAATTAAATACTTATATTTGAATATAAACTCATTAAATCACCTTAAATATCATGTGATTTCTATAAAAACTCATTGAAATCATAGATAAATAATTTATAAAACTTGGGAAATCGTTTTCTATATCACTCTTACAAATAGAATAACCATCACAATTATACGTGGAATAACCATCATGGTTACACTTGGAGTAATTATCATAATTACACTTTAAATAACCATCATATTTATACTTGGAATAACCATCATAGTATATTCCCATAATCTCTTAGGAGAAACCTTAAGAGGTTAACGCCTTCCCTTTACCCAATGCAATGGAGAGCTATAACAGGTTCACCCACCCTCAGTTCATAACGGAACCACCTATCATAATAAAAAATTCCCAAGAACCATAACATATATAAAGTATATAAATCTTTCATTTTATCATAAAATTAATAGAAACATCCATTATTCTTTTCAAAACATGATTAACCCATAGAAAAGAAAAGGGTTCTATGAATAACTCTTTAAAACAATCATAATTCATCTTCAGTTAGAATGGGGATGGGATAATTTCCAAATATACCCAATGTATCATGAGTAAATTCCAGATTTATTGACATTTATGAATGGAAATACTTTTAAAAATCATTAAAATAATTCTTGATGAATATAATATTTTCACTTTGAAAGTCACTTTTAAAAACATAAAATTCACAAAATATTGTGAAAATAATTTTCTTCTAAAATAAAATTATAAACTTATAAAGGAATATTCAAATAAAATAACTTTCATGGTGGAGGTAAAATACATTCATGTTGTGAATGTTCAAAATAAACAATCATTTCAAACATTTAGTAAAGGGAGTAAAAAGTGACCCATTTGGAAAATGTTGAGAAATTTCATTATTAAACCTTTGAAAAGAAGCTAAAAGATCATGTTAAATTGCTTTAGGAAAAAATTATGTTTATAAAAGAACATTTTTTAAAACATTTTTAGAAAACATGGATAAGGAATAGAATTATTCTCGATACGAAACAAGTAACATGATCGGTGTCACTAAAAAGGACTTTCTTGATGATTCTTTAATCAAAAAGGGAGGAAATGGAAACTAAACATGTAAACCAAATTCATAATCATAGGATAATAAAATATATGTTTTTTAATAAAATTATATCATATTATTTCCCATAAATGAACCTTGAACATAAACAATCTCAAAAATAAATGAGAGTGTAACATAAATCCATTAACACTTTGGTAACTCTTCAATCATAAACCCCATGAAAGAATAGCATAAAATGGAACTTTAAATATCATTAAAATAAGTATATTAATGATATATTATGTTGAAGTGGTAGTATATACTCCTTATAAAAGAATATAGGTGCATATCATAAACAAATGTTCCAGTAAAAGGTAATTTGAGATGAATAACCCTTTCAAAGATCATATCATTGAATTGAGAGTAAATTAATAGAGAGATTATGTGTGAAAATATAAATACACACGAAAAAATAAATAAAACTTAAATAAATCAATGTTCATTTCACCTACAATTTTATCATGATATATTCTAGAATAAATGATATAACCCAATAAAAGAAAATTGAGTTATAAGCCACTTACCACTTGGTAACTTTCAATTCAAATCCACTTGGGTGAAATAATTTTATTGAAACATAAAATACCATGAATTATGAATAATTTTTAATATAACATTTAAAAGGGGAAATATATACACCAAATCAAAGAAATTAGTTGTATAACATTAAAATATTCCTCAATGAAAGGAAATTGAGACAAAATCTATTACCTCGAGTCGAGACTTGCTATATATGTCGTTCAACACATATATAATAGACTAATATCAATTATTTGATTTATTAAAAAACCATTATGGGTTTAATTTATTATCCTTAAACCATTTATTTCATTTATATTAATTATATATTTAATTAATTAATCAGTTAAGTCCATATTAGGTGTCTTGAGGATATTTCGTTAATAAGTTCAAAATGACTTCTATAAGTTGAATAAGGTCAAATAGGTCATTATTCCATCATCTACAGAATAAGAATAATTAAATAATTATCATTTTTATACATAAACTATACTTTTAAAACTAATCATGAAATATTATTATGAAAAATGAACTATGTTATACTCATGGAGACAGTAGGTCATACGTATGCATGAGTAACATTTCCATTTTTCAAGGATCATTATGTAAATAAGGTAAGTATTATTTTACCTTTAAAGAATTATAATTAAATAAAAAATATTGTATTTATTCTTTAAATATTCTTATATAATTATCTATGTTATATGGCGATGAGAAACGAATCACATCGCTTCGTGGAGGTGGTTTTCCACACATGCGAACGAACAACGTTCTCATTTTTCATTGAATGGAAAGGTAAAAAAATAATATATTGAATTTTAATAAATATAAATACATCACTAATATCATATATAAACATTAATTCCATCATTATAATAAAATATGTGTCGATGTAAAATGGATTACATCGGTCTGTGAGGCAATAGTCCGTCGTACACACAAATGATGAACTCTTTTCCCATTTGATGGAGGTTAGATATGGATATAGTTTATTCAATTAACTTGATAAAATATAAATATATGGAATATATTTATTTTTATTATATAATTATGTAAAACGAATATTTTAAGGAGGTGTATGAATAAATAAAACATAAATTCTCAATTAAGAATGATACATCTTCTTCGGAAAACCTCTTTTTCTTAATACCTTTAAACCACTAAGGTTGGTATTATGCCATAAATTATTCCTATATAACATATGAGATATTTTAGTAAGTTATTTTGTTATATATTTTCCAAACCAAATGGGTTTTTAAGTGTGAATTAAAGAAAATAAGAGATTCCATTTTATAAGAGAGGGGAGGGGCACTCTTGGAATTTCTTAAAATATTAAATTAATATTAAATAATATTGATGTAAAAATGGATAAAAATGATAATATTAAAATATAATATGATTATTATTATAAATTATCTCATAAAATTAACTTCTTACAAGTTTTGACTATGTTTTTACCCTTAACTTTTAGTTTTAACCCTCTGTTAACACTTTTCACACCTACTATGCCAGTAATGTTTTTTACTCTTTGAGACTCATTATAGTTACAATAAATAGAATAAAAGGGCCATAAATAGACTATTATTGATAATATAAACCATTTCCTAATAACTTGGATGAATCTATTATTTTTATGCATTTTATATCATTTAATAAAATATTATTTTTTATAAAATATCATTAATGTCAATTTTTAGAATTATTCATTACTTTGAATTAAATAACATAAATACAAAAAAATAAATTAAAAAAATATATTTTATTAAATAACTAATATATTATATTCAACTATAAAATTTATAGATCACATTAATTATCTAAAGTTATTTTACTTTTAATATCTTAATATTATTTATTTGATTTGTATCCAAATTGAATAATTACTCCATCAGCTTTGTGTAAGTATTTAAGGAAATTGATTCTTAAATAAAATTTAAAATATATATATAATGATGAATTTAAATCATTTATATATAAAATGAATATTTATAACTCTATATGACTTCTGTTTACCCCCATTTTCAAAATATTATTGTTATTAAAAACAAGTGTGTGACATTTTTGACATTTCTTTACATAAAATATAAATGTCATAGTAACATTAAAATGGATAAAAAAGGTTGTATAACTGAATATTTTATGGGTATATATTAAATTTACTCATTTGATAAAATTAATTCAAGTGTTAGGTTCATTTTCTAGTCCTTATCATTTTATCTTTAATTATCTAATTTACCCTTTATCATGGTAACAAAGATCAATAAGGTTATTATTCATATAGATCAAAAATAAAAGGAAAATATTTAACATATTTGTACAAATTAATTCCAATTATGAAATCCATTTTTTAAAATTACAAACAAAAAGTGGAGGAATTTAATTTAAAATTAAATTAACAAAATGTGATGAAAAACAGTTTTTCAAAAAAATGACTTTTCAAGTGTAAAATGATTGTATGTTAAATTCAAGTGTAAATTTAATTTAAAAAATTTGTTAATACTATTAATACCCAAAAATTTAATGGATAGGTTATAATGGTCACATTTAAATAATAATATTTTTTAGTTTGTTTATGCTTGGTTTTGTGTGTCATACACATTATCGAATATAATTTCCTTATTTTAAAATCCCAAGATATTACATTCTCCATCCTTTAAGAAATTTCAACCTCAAAATGTTTAAATAGATCTTAGTAATCAAAGGTTTAAATTTTCATATAACTTTTTTTAAATGTCACATCTTAAAAGGGGTTAATAAATATTCCTCTTTAAACGATAGAAATGGAAGTGTGAAGGTCATCTGTGATAATATATACGAGGTTTTCAAATAAGAAAAAATTAGTGGGAAGTGGAAATATGGGTATGGAAGAAAAGAATAATGTGAAAATAATGATATAGGATTATAGTGACCATTGATCACAATAAATTGAATGACTGAGAAATTTAATTACCATAAAACCATAAACTAAATAGGTGTGAAAATGACCATCGATTTATAGGAAATGAAGGTAATAAGATAAAAAATTTATTTCAATATCTTTTTCCTAGAGTTTAGGAATTATTTTACTATAAAAACTAATAATATATGAAAATATGCTTACTTTTCATGTATAATTTCTTTCTTTAACTAATTTTCACTAAAATGTCATATTTTCACCAAATTATGAGTATTCAATATGAAATTTTGTATGCCTGAAGAACTAAAATAAACCTCTAATGAATCACATAATCCATAGGATAATAAAAATATAATCCTCCTATCTTTAGACATTAACTAGAATTAAAATAGTTAGTATAAGGTAAGATAATTCTCAACGTGAATAAACCTTCATATGAAGAAATAACACATTAATATTCAAATTTCAATAGAAATACCAAAAGTTAAGACTAAATCATTCCTTAAATAATTACCCTTAAAATTAATCAAAATATTCATGACCAAGATTGAAACACAAAAATTAGAAGTATTTGATCACACATTCTTACAAAATTAATTTAACATTTTTATCTAATTAAAAATTTTTCACTCATAAATTCATCTACCAAAAAATTTATATACCTTAATCATATAATCTCTATGATATGATAATCATTTCAATAAAATAGTTGAATCACTATAAAGCTACATTAAGATCATATATGTTTCCAACAGATAATTCGACCTTGAATCCTCAAATAAAATCCCATAATATTCTATTTACATTAATCATATAATGTTCCCAAAAATAATGAACTTCTTCATTAGTCACATAGTCACAATATCAGTTTTCAATATAATGGTTAGTTATATCATATTTTCTCAAATTTTAATCACACAAAATTACCTCAACATCAAAGATATGATAAACCCTTAAGGTCACCAAAACCATTAAACTTATGTCCACAAAATTAATGGAATTATTCCTCAAATAATAATTCATATTAAACCTAAGGGTTAAATATACCTCAACCTAATAAAATGAAACTCAGGATATCATTAATCACTTCAAAATCACATCACTTAAAACCTCAAAAGGGTGTGTCAAATACATTGAAAATATGATAACTTAAACTTACAAACCTGTGGTGGTGTCCATAACTCTTAGTACAACCTCACATGAAAACATTATAACCTATAAAGTTATATAAACCCTACTATGATACCAAATATAATAGCCACAAACCAACACTCTTGGATCTGGTGCTAAAAACATAAGCTTTAAATTTTTGGATTTGATACCGATAAATGTGACACAATTTTTTCCATCCAAACCTTACAAAAATTGAAAGGAAATATTGGATCACTTACATACCCAAGGACCTTTTAGTTTTATATTTTTAGAGAATTGTGAAAAAATATTATATAAGGAACACTCATGAATTCAATAGAGGATTTCTCCCATTATACCCAGCTTTTTATATTCCATATTAAGTTTTTAACATCTCCCATAAAATTCTCAACATATGAAAATTTTCAAGAAACAAATTATTTTTCATCATTCTTCATAACATGGGATAAATGAAACATAAGAAGGGTGATCTGAAATTCTCAGTAAGGGTAAACATAAGCATTAAAAATTGAATGTCATTAGTGAGACTAAGATGAGCATAATAGTATGACGACATAATAATAGTTCATGGGTATAACATAATGGAATTCATATCCATAAATACATGGATCATCAATCATGAAACATGGAATAAATCTTAAAAAAAGTCAAGAGTCATTGGAATCAATAATAATGATTCATGGGATGTTGATCTTGATCAAAGGAATCACTAAAAACCTGTATATTTTCACTCATAAGTAGAATAAAATTCTTTTCATTAAACATAAACTCATTAAATTACCATGTATAATCATAATATTTTTGTAAAAACCCATAGAAATCATAGATAAATCATGTATGTAACTTGGGACATCATTTTCTATACCACTCTTACAAATATAATAATTATCACGGTTATACCTGGAGTAAACATAATGGGTACACTTTAAGTATCTATCACAATTACACTTGTAATAATCATCACGGTTATGCTTGTAATAACCATTACAGTAAATTCCCATAATTTCTCAAGAGAAACATAATCAGTTAACTCTGTACCTTTACCTAATACATTAGAGAGCTATAATGGGCTCACCAACCCTTAGTTTATAATGGAACCATCCATCATAATAAATAATTCCCAATAACCATAACATAAATAAAGTATATAGGACTTTAATTTAAACATAAAATTCATAATACCATCCATTATTCCTTTCATAACTTGATTAAACCATGGAAAAGAAACAGGTTCCATGAAAATATATTTGAAACAATCATAATCCATCCATATCTAGAATGAGGATATAATCATTAAAAAATATCCCCATTAGAGTATAAGTAATATCAATGGATGTTGATATTGATGAATAAAAATACCATTAAAATATCATTAAAATAATTCTTGAGGAAAATAACATTTCTACTTTGAAAATAACTTTTAAAAACTAAATATTAAAAAAATATTTTGAAAAACCTTTCCTTTTAAAATAAACTTATAAAATTATAAATTAAGCTTCAAAGAAAATAATGGTCATGATGATGTTAAAATCTATTCATGTTTTAAATGATAAAAATAAAAATTCTTTTCAAAAAAAATAAAGGGAATAAAAAGTGACCCATTTGTAAAATGTTGAGAAATATTATTTTTAAACCTTTTAAAAAAAGTTAAAATATAATTTTAAATAGATTTAGAAAATAAAATTATGTTTATAAAATAAAATTTTTGAAAAAAAAATAGAAAAATAGATATAAAAAAGAATGATTCATGATCGATATAACTTACAAAGGAATTTCTTGATGATATTTTAATAAATAAAGGTGGAAATAGAAACTAAACATGTAAAAAAATTCATAACCATAAGAGAAAAAATATGTGTGGTTCAAGAAAATAATAAAATATGATTTCCCCCTAAGTAACCTTGAATGTAAACAATCTCAAAGACAAATAAGATTATAATATAAAGCCATTTCCACTTTGGTAACTATTCAATCGTAAACCCCATGAAAGAATAACATCAAATGAAACTTTAAATATCATGAAAATAAGGATATTTGTGATATATTATTGCAATTTTGTAGTATATACACCTTATAAAATAAGATAGGTTCATATCTTAAACATGTTTCCTAAGGAAAAGGAATTTGAGACAAATAACCCTTACAAAGATCATATCACTAAATTGAGAGTTAATTAATAGTGAGATTATATATAAAAAGGTAAATCCATGAAAAAAAGTTTAAATATGACATAAATCAAACAAATTTCATTTCAATCATAATCTTATTATAATATAATCAATGAATAAATGAAATAACCCAATAAAATAAAATTGAGTTATGAAACACTTACCACTTGATAACTTTAAATTCAAATACACATGGATGAAATAATTTAATTGAAACAAAAAATAAAATTAATTATGAATAACTATTTATATAACATTTAAAAGTGGCAACATATACTCCAAATCAAATAAATTAAGTGCATGACATTAAAATATGCCTCAATTAAGGGAAATTGGAACAAAATCCCATACCTCGAGTCCATACTTTCTATATATGTCCTTCAACACCTATATAATAGAATCATACCAGTTATTTTATTTATTAAAAATATTTTATAGGTTTAATATGTTATCAATAATCCATTTATTTCATTTATCTTAATCAAATAGTTAATTACTTAATCAGTTAAGTCCACAACAGGTGTTTTGAGGACATTCGGTTCATAAGTTCAAAATG
Source organism: Viscum album (assembly GCA_963277665.1). Lineage (NCBI taxonomy): Eukaryota > Viridiplantae > Streptophyta > Magnoliopsida > Santalales > Viscaceae > Viscum > Viscum album. The sequence continues at coordinate 1,287,680,378 of OY728141.1, forward strand.
ACTTATGTAGGTTGAATAAGGTCAAATAGGTCATTATTCCATCATATATGTAATAATAATCATGACCCAATTATCATTTTCATAAATAAATTAAAATTTTAAACCAATCCTGAAATATGGTTATGAAAAATGAATTATGTTACCATGATGGAGACAGTAAGTCGTACATATGCATGAGTAATGTTTCCATTTTTCAACAATCACTATGAAAAGAATATCAATACTATTTTATATTTAAAAAACTATAATTATATCATAAATATAATATTAATTATTTAAATATACTTATATATTATATATATTATGTGTTGATGAAAAATGAATCATATCGCTTCATGGAGGTGGTAGTCCATACGTACGCACAAACGAAGTTATCATTTCTTAGTGAATGGAAACGTGATAAATTAATTGATATATTATATTTTAAGAATTATAATTATTTCATTAACATAATGCATGTGAAAAACAAATTACATCGGTTTGCGAGGTGATGGTCCTCCATACACATAAATGATGAATTCCTTTCCCATTTGATGAAGGTTGGAGATGGATATAGGTTATTAAATTGACATAATAACATATAATTATAAGAAATATAAGGATTTTATTATATATTCATGGTTAATGAATATTTTAAAGAGGTGTAAGATGAAATTAAATTGAAACGCTCGGTTAAGAACAATACATCTTCTTCGAACAACCTCCTTTATTTAACACCTTAAGACCACTAAGGTTGGTATTATTCTAATAATGAGGTCTATATAATGTTTTTTGGGATTTTATGGAGGTATTTATTAATATATTTTTTAAATAAAAGTGGTTTTTAAGTGTGAAGTAAAAAAGAATAAGAGATTCCCTTATATAAAAGAGGGGAGGGGCACTCTTGGAATTTTTTAAAATATTAAATTAATATAAATTAATTTTGATGTCGAAATGGATCCAAATAGATAATAGTTGAAGATAATATGTTCATTAGTTAAAATAATCTCACAAAAATTAAATTGGAACCAGTTTTGACTGTATTTTTACTCTTATATTTTGGTTTTAACCCTTGTTAACCCTTTTCACACTTACCGTAAAAACAAGGTTTTTTACTATTTAAGGGACATTATAGTTACTATAAATGGAAAAAAGACACATAAATGGAATGTGGTTGAAATTATCAACCACATACCAATAAGTTTTCCAAATATAATTTTTTTAGTAATTTTATTTCATTTTAAAAAATATTATTTATTATAAAATATCATTAATGTCAATTTTTAAAACTATTTATTACTTTCACTTTAATAAAAATAAGAAAACAAATTAATTTCAAGTAAAATATTTTATTACATGACTAACCTTTTATATTCATCTATAAAATTTATGTATCACAATAATTATCTCAAAGTATATTACTTTTAATATTTTTAATATCATTTATTTGATTTTTCCATTAATTGAATAATTAATACATCAGCTTTGTGTAATAATTTAACATAATTATTTCTTCACTAAAAATTAAAAAAAATATCATGATTAAGATAAATAATTTATATTTCAAATTAATATTTATAACCAAACACATTTTCTCTTTATCCTCATTTTAAAAATATTAAATTTAATAAAAACAAGAGTGTGACATCTTTTACTTTTATTTTCATAAAATAATATAAAGGTCGTAATCACATAAAAATGGAAATAAATGGTTTTATAACATAATTTTGGATGAGTATGAATGAAATTGATTCATTCAATAAAATTAATTCAAGTGTTATGGTCATTTTCTTGTCCTTTTAATTTTATCTTTAATTACCCAATTTACTATTTATCATGGTAACAAAAATATCTAAGGTTACTATTCATATTAACCAAAACTAAAAGTAACATATTTAAAAAAATTTGACCAACTTAAAACATAGAATTAGAAGAGTTTAATTTAAAATTAAATTGACAAAATAAGATGGAAAAAATCAGAAAAATGTCTTTTCAAGTATAAAATGTTTTTATACTAAATTCAAGTTTAAAATTTATTTAAAAACGTAGATAATCATAGTCATACCCACCAATTTAATGACTATGTTATAGAATATATATTTAAATAATAATATTTTATGGTTCGGTTATGCTCAGTGTTGTGTATCTTACATGTTATTGAACATAATTTCCATTCAAAATCTTGGTATTTTATAATATTTAGGTCATTATGTTTAAATACTAAGATAGGAAGTTTTTAAACAAAAACGAGGAGTTATAAGGAATTTGGAAGTTTAATCTAGAAGCTAGAGGCATTATAAATTCCATGAAACTATTATACATTCCATGAACACATTCATTTATGCTCATTGTTTCATTTCTTACATGTTATTGAACATAATTTCCTTTAAAATCTCATGATATGACAATATTTCAGTTATTATGTTTAATATCAAGATGGGATGTTTTCAAACCAAATGGAGGAGTTTAAAGAAGTTTATAAGTTCAATCTGAATAGATGGTGGTCATGTCATGAAGCTTCATTTATTTTGTGAATAAATCATATATGACTTCTAAGTTTTTGAAATAAATATGTTCATGTCATGAAATGTTATTTTAATCCATGAAAAAGGTTGAGATGGTAGTCAATAACTTAATTTATTACGGTCAAAATATCATTAATCTGATTTACTATGACATCAATGAATTTATATAAATTCTATAAGATTCCCATCACCTATGAAGTTTATCAATAGATATCAGGGTAATCTTTGTTCTCATCTACAACAACTACGACAACCAATTTCCACCAAAATATTCTTAATAGATCTATGAATAATTTTTTCAATAGATTTCCAAGAAAACTTCCATCCTCCAAAGGTAACCAGGATTCAACTTCTATAATCCAGTTTTTATTGCCTCTCTTCATTTTAAGTGTTTTTACTTTTTTTTCTTGTTGTAACTCTTAAAGGCTCTTCTTTTATCATATATATCTCTCTATCTTCATCTTTCATATTATTTTAAATCTTCTAGAGAGGTTTGAGTTCTTCATAAAGGATTTGTAAAAACTAACCTCTATCGTCTTCATCTTCTTCATTAGGTACTCACCACAATTAAAGTTAGGGTTTTTGGTTTTTGGTTTCTATTCAAACCAAGGGTATTCATCTTTGATTCTTATTTTATGTTAAAACCAAGGGATTACTTTATTTTTCATTATTTATTGGTTTACATTAAAATCAAAGGATAAATATAAACATCTCAATACTTATTAATGGGAGGATATGTATGCATCACTTAATGTTATAATTTACACTACGTTTATTTTAATTTAATTATTTTTTTACTTAAATCTATTACTCATATGATAATATCTATTATTTTATATCATAGGTATAAAAATATTTTTAAAGTAAATTCACCCCCTGTCTTTCCATCTTATCTATGACCTACACTTTAAACTTGGTTTACAAATGTAAAACATAGTTGTACAATTTTTCCAAAAAAATCACTAGACAACTCTTTTTATCTTAAATAATTAACTTATAACTATTGTAGATAGTACTTCTCCACCTTCACCACTTGTATTTTACTTAAGGAACAACTCAACAATCTTCACGTGTTATAGTTGTTTCCCTAGAACCTATCTAACAAAATTGCAAAGGTAACAACACCTCTTTTCTTTACCCAACATTGAATTTCACCTTTACACAACATCCATTGATAACAAATACAATTTCTAAATATATTTTAACACTTCAATTTACCTTTGTGGGTTTTCCTTAGTGTTGTTGTACCTGAAGTTTATTTCTCATGCTTGTATTATATACATCTTAGTTGATTTTATATATTATTAGAGTTCTTAGTATTTATTATGAATTGGAGATTTATTTATCTTATAAGTTTATATAATTTAAGGCCTTCCATGAGTATTATGTCTTCATGGTGATCACCATCATCTACTAGCCTATTGGAGGCAATCTTGGGGTAGAACACTCAGATTTTCATTGGCCCAAGTGGGGTCTCGATGGGTTCGGTTATGTCATTATTCATTTCAACCATACTCTATGTTGAATTTGGTTCCCTATAACTAACTTATATAAACTTTATCATAACTAGTATTCCTTATTTTGAATATTAATAAACTCTTTATCATATCATGATTGTTATTTTGAGTAACATAGTATGTGATAATGTCCTAAGAGTAGTTGTCACATTGAAAGGTCATAGCAGTTCCCCGCTATGATGAGAACCTATAAGTACCATGATAGTATACTTAAATATATGTTCTATATATAGATGAAATAATTTTAGGGACACAAATGATATAGGCTATCAGGGGTAGAGACTCATTAGACTTTGAGGCACCTTCTCATGGTGTATTCCTTTGGTAATATCCAGTATAGGATATTATAAGAACAAGACCTGATAGTAGGAAATCCACATTTATATGTGTCATTGAATGTTCCTATCTTTAGACAAGTGTATTTATCCTTATACTTTAGGATTACTATTAATGATTGTTATAAGTGATGTAATTTGATGTATTGATGAAAAATGTGATGACATGTGTTCATGAAGAGGTAGGATACATTGGGTGTGTCATGAGTAATATTTCAATAATGAATAACGTGAGGAAGGTTTTGTCCCTTATGTTCTTTAATGGAAGTTTATATCATAGGCCCTTTTATGTAAATGATATATCCTAAATAAATCCATGGCCATTGTGTTCTATAGGTAAGTTTGATTTCTATAAATTCATATAAAGAGACATTGAGAACATAGGTTGATTTCACCAGCATGCAACCTTCTTGATTAGATATATCATGATAAAGAGATTATATTATACAATAAACCTTCGTATGAGGTATTGTGTCATAAAGACATTAACATCTTTCTATATGGGTGCCTTGGTGTGTTGCAAGATGCTAACCTTGGACTTTAGACTGGTTCACCTAATGTCACTAAGAAATAGGCCTAGAGGGTCACACACTAAGTGAATCCAAAATATAAGTTAAATAATATATTATTATTTATTATTTAACAAGTTGAATAAATATTACACCCGCATGTGGATTAATAATTATTCATATTTACTCGATCGTATTTATTACTTCACCAGTTATTCGAGAATATTATGTGAGCAGAATATTTAAAGTAAATATTTAATAAATATTGAATATTATTTGACTAGATAATATTATGTGAGAAGAATATTTAATAAATATTTATTTAATTGTGGACCGAGTATAATGGTCTGATGAGAAATAATATATATTGAATATTATTTGACTATATAATATTTAATTTTAATTCTTTAGTTTAACACATGTCAAGAAATAATATTATTATTATTATATACATGGGGTTATTTTTGGATTAAATAAATAATAAATTTCACTTGTGAAATTACTTATTCTATCCCTCGTGGTGTCTAAACCCAATTATATTGTATTCTTAATTGAACCAATTCATTTTGTGTTGGGAAGAACAACAGCCAGAGAGAATCCTCTCAAGACCTAGAGAGATCCATCTCCAATAATGCTCCCAAGAATAGATATAGATCTTCCTCCACCTCCCACTCTTGAGTCTAGTGAGATCAAGGAGATTACTTTGGAAGAAACTCTTAGGACAATCAAAGGAAAATGTCTCAAGTGGTAGATCTACTATGCTATCACCTGGAGATTCCTACAAAAATGTTTGGAGATTCATGGAACATGTGTGGGTCATTACTGGAGGGAATATATTCCTGATTCCTAAAACACAATGACAAAAATCCATTGTCATGTCCATTAACAAAGAAATAATTTATCACAAAATAATTCTTTAATTACTTAAGTTAATTATAAATAATATGTGACGATCCTGCACTTCGGTTCCGATGTTAATCTATTGTATATATTCTTTGATTCAATTCCGTTGATCGTGGCGTTTGTCATCACGTAAATCTCATATTAATCATCGATCATGAAAAAAATAAAAATTGAGAAATGAATCACCTGACACTTCCGATGTGCCAGGAACCTTAAAATGGTATCAGAGTGGTCACATAATTATTTATAATTATTTAAAGATTATTGATTGATTTACGTATTTATTATTAGTTTTTTATTCGATTTTAATTGTTCTTTAATCTGAATTGTGTGATCTATTTTATTCTTATTCACTTCTCATAAATATAATCAAAGTGATTAATTTTATGAATGAAATAAATTAGAATCACTCATCCTACGGTGCTAAGGAGTTTGGATGGATAACATAAGATTACACATCGTGTAACCTAGATGTACACGCTATGTGATAGTGTTTAATGCACCAATAATTAATTCGTAATTAATTCAAGTCATGTGAAATTATTAAACATGGTGAATTTAATTATACACCATGTGTTAACTGGTTCATCCTAGAAATAGATAATGAATCATATTCACATGACTCATATAACACCCAGCTATGGAATCACCATATCGGTTATGTAAATGAAAAGCATTTGACAAATATCTATCAAGATAGTTATTTATACTCTTCTAACCTAAACCACTTGAAATATGTCATACTTGTTTATAAGGAAAAATGACTAAACCACTATTCAATGGATATGGTAAAAGGTCCACAGAGCTTTTAGGATTGTTATGCACCAATTTTTGTGGACCATTTCTAACAGAAGATGAATGTGGGTATTCTTACTTCATGACTTTTACTAATGACTTAAGTAGATGTGGATATGTCTACTTGATGAGGTATAAGCTTGAGTCCTTTAAGAAATTAAAATAATTAAAGAATGAATTAGAGAATCAACTTGGAATGAAGATAACTAATCTTCGAACGGATAAGGGTGTTGAATATATTAGGCAAGAGTTTATCGACTTTCTATGGGAGTTTATGATTCTATCTCAACTCAATCAGCCTTACTTGCCACAGTGGAATGGAGTTAGTGAAATGAGGAACCATACCTTGTTATGCATGGTAATGTCGATGATGATCCATGTAGATATTCCATTATCCTTTTTGGGATATGAATTAAAAATTATGGCATATACATTAAACTGAGTACCAACTAAAGTAGAAGATAGAATTACCTTCGATTTATGGAGTGTAAAGAAACCTATTTTCTCATATACACATGTATGGGGTTTCAATACATTTTATAAGGCCTTCTAAAGTAATAAACTAGCACCCTGGGTCAAAAAGTGTACCTTTATAGGGTATCCTAAGGAAACAAAGGAATACTGCCTATAAAACCCCTCAGACAAGAAATTCATTATTTCCAAACAAGTTTTATTTCTTGAGAAGGAGAAAATACTAAAAAGGATAAGGGGATCAAGGCTGGCTTCGATGAATTTTATGCTCAAGATACACAAGAGTCGGTATAGAAATATATTATACATGTCCCCATGGAAGAATTAGTTTTTGAAACACAAGTACTATGTAGGAGCACTAGAGATGTATGAGAACCATAGAGATATTTTTTATAGCCACCAAATACAGTGACTCATTATTGGTTGAAAATGACGAACTTATCTCCTAAAAAGATATAATAGAGATATCAAAATCTAAAAGGTTTCAAGAAGACATTAATTTTTAAATAGATTCCATGTATCAGAACCAAGTTTGGGTTTGGTTCAATGTTCCAGTTGATGTAAATATTTTAGGGTGCAAATGGGTATTCAATAGAAAATTGGACATGAAAGATAAGGTAAATACCTATAAAGAAAGGATAGTGGATTAAGAGTTTAAAGAGTGTCAAGAAATTGACTATGATGAAATATTTTCTTTAGTTTCCTTGTTTAAATCCATCATAATTCTACTTGTTATAGTAGCTTACCGTTACTATGAAATTTGAAAGATGGATATCAAAACAGCTTTCCTTAATAGGAACCTTCATGAATATGCCTATATGACAAAACCAAAATCATTTTTGACTCCAGGTGTCATGAACCATCCCCCAGGGCCCGTGTCATGACTACTCAAAGCCCGCCTTCCATAGTCCAGGGGCTGGAAACTAGAACTAAAGGCATAATTCCCTAAAACTGATAAGGTATTGCCTTTATAACCTATAAACACACACACAAGCAATCACACATCTGGATACAAAACACTAAGTAAACTGTATAACAAAAGAGTTCTGAAAGTAAAAGGGGCCAGGATACAAGCCCAACTGGAAATTAAAAGTAGAACTGTGATACAATAAAACTGAAGAAAGGGGAAGTCAGCTGTTGGGTCATCCTCCAAGGTTCCTACCTGAAGGGTAAGTACAGATTTCCTCCTCAGCGCTCCTCATCTGTATGTATCCTCCGTGTACCGACTCGTTGTAAGGTCCACCTTTGGGTACCATCCAGACCTGGTACTCTCATCCTCAGTCAGCGTTGTCTGTCGTCTTCACCAAACACAATGATGTTCGGGCATAGACCGTGTAGGGGTGAGTATAAAGATACTCATTAGGGACCCTAAGACCCTCTAGGTCTCAAAAAATCCATCAAGGATAAACACAAAGTATGAAATCCGCATATAACCTTAATTAGGTATATTCCCATATATATACCTAAGTTATCAAGTAAGCCATCTCAATCATGAGGAAAACACAGAGAAACTGACTCAGCTCGTACTAGGAATTATTCTAGGGTAGTAGTAACAAGTAACATTCTGAACCCTCGGCTGCTGGATAACTCCTCCTCTATCGAGTACAGTGGACATTCCGCGTCACACAGAGGTGCTTCCCACTAACCTTGGACTGTTGAGGTACTCCTCTTGTCGAGATCCAAGGGTATGTCGCGTCACAAAGAGACACTCCCCACCATGGGTCTTCAGCGTCACAGAGAGGCGCTCCCCCTCATGGTCTGCTGAGGTACTCTTCCTGTCGAGTACTGTGGGTCTTCCGCGTCACCAAGGTGCTCTCCACTATGGGTCTGCCGTGTCACCATGGCGCTCCCCACTAGGCCAGTCGAGTCACTCTGAGTCAAAACGGTAAGCAGTCTTCAAGTCTCAACCAGCTACTAGGTCCCCACACAAAGCTCACTCGTCTCCGGGAGGATCCGCTCCACAAGCTACTGGTCGATACTCCAACTGCCACGAATTCCCATGAAGAAGTATCTCAATGGTCCTACACATCATAGGGATCTCAACGTAATAGACGGCGCGTCAATCGGACGCCCGGTCTGTGAGTTATTAGCCTTTTAGTACCGAGGGCCCGGTTGGATTCGTGCTCGATCCAACCTGACTATTCCCCATCTCAATACAAAACTCTGTGGAAATATACTCAAAGGGACCATCTCGCTCCAAGATTACCAACGCCGCTAATAGTTCGTCAAACGGACGTCTGGTTCCAAAGATCTAGCCAAAAGAAAGTAAAAGGGGTCATAGTGGGCCCGGGTCCGGTCCGACCCGGTCGGACCGACCCAGCCTGATCCAGCTCGGGTTGACCTGGCCTGACCCGCTGGGTCTGGCCCATTGGGTCGGTCCAGCCCGCTGGGTCCTTCCTGACAAGCCGCGAGGGGACACAGAGGGTCGTGGGTGGCCGTGAGGGCGCAAGGCCATGGGGCGGCTCGGAGGGTCGGCGGGCGGCGCGATCGAGGGTAGCTCAGAGGTTCGCGGTGAGGGCGGTTCGGCCGGGGTGCGGGGCTGGTTCGGCGGGAGGCCGGAGCGTCGCGGGGGCGCGTGGCCAGTTCGGCCGGGGCGCACGGCCAGTTCGGCCAGGAGGCCGAAGCGTCGCGGGTGGCTTTGTCGGAGTACAGAGTCGAGGCACGCAGCTGGTTCAGAGGGGAGACGGGAACGTTGCGGGGGAGGTGTGGGTCATGAAGGTCGCGGGTGGCGGCGTCGTTTCCTTCGTCACCTACGTCGCCTTCTCCGCCTTACTCTATTTTTAAGAGTACATCAAAGAAGAATGATGGAGGGGTTGGACCATGTTTGTTTGGCCCACACCCTCTGCATTTAGAGTGATAGCAAGTGGTTCACAAAAAACAAAGCATGAACGTGTATGGAAGATATTTTAAAACATCATTTCCCACAACCCTCGTCAATCTCAATTCCAAAATCCCTCAAAAGAATTTGAAGGGAAGAACATGAGAAGTGATAATAAATAAACCCCTACCTCGTTCGCTTGATGTCGTTGGTGCAAGAAGGTAGTATGGTCGTTGATTCTCCATAGATGAGGACGTCCCACGTTGGAAGAAGTCCCGAGGAAGAAGTTCGAAGGAGTTTGATGTTCTTATTTGGTGGAGTGTTCTTTGTTGGAGATCTTTCTCCCAATTTCCTCCTCTCCCCAATTCCACAAAAAAGAATTCATAGCCCAAAATAATAGATTATGAGTTCTATTATGTTTTTTGGCATAAATTCAAATATTTTAATTAATTAATTGATGTGTTGGCTCAATTAATTAAAGGGAAGGGTTGCTAAGATTAATTAAAGAGGGTTGGTACAATTAATGTAGGAGGAGTTGAAGAGGCTCTCCCTCATTTATTGTGGGAGTTGAGAGGTTTAGGCCTCGGGTGGTCCCCACCACCATAACCTCTCATGGGAGGTTAGGTTTGGGTGGTCCCCACCACCATAACCTCTCATGGGAGGTTAATTTCTGGTGGTCCCCACACCTCAACTTCCACTTGGAAGTTTTAAAAAATAAAATAAAATAAAACGTGTGTTTATTTTATTTTATTATTTCCACAAAAAACCCAAAAAATTATCTTTCACCCTCGACCAACTATCGTCGAGGTGAAAGTATTCTTAAGCAAATACCGGTGTTGTGAGTTCAACGGTGCCCTCAAATTTCAATTCTGATCACTGGTTCAAAAGTTAGAAAAACCCGCTCATATGTTTACTAAATGTACCTGAAAAAAAAGTTCATAAATTCATTCCAGGCACTTCGGTCCTCAGAATCATGCGCCGTCAATTTTCACGGACTCGTAAAATTCTCATTTAATTAAAAAAAATACATGTAAATTCTGGGTCTTTACACCAGGTGATTCAAAAAAGATTTACAAGTTACAAAGATCCATTTATAGAATTAATAAATCATTCAGGTCATGGAACATTTGATTTGATGAAGATATAAAATAATTTGGTTTCATTAAGAATGAATTTTATCCATGTGTTTATAATAAGTTTAGTGGAAATGCAGTCATTATCCTATTAGTATATGTTGATGACATATTACTTATTGGAAATTACATACCACTATTACAGTATGTTAAGGACTAGTTAAACAAGTGTTTCTCTATAAAGGACTTAGGTGAAGTAGCCTATATTATAGGGATCAAAATAATTCATGATAGATCCAATATGTTTCTTAGACTAAGTCAAAGTACATACATGGACTAGATATTAAGGATGATTGGTATGGAATAATCCAAGAGTGTATTGGTTCCAGTGTCACATGGTATACATATTTCTAAGAAAATGTACCCTCAAACACACCAGGGGAAATAGATAATGAGTAGGATCTCATACGCTTTAGTGATATTATCAATCATGTATGTCACGTTATGTACTATACTTGATGTTGCCTATTCATTGATCATGGTGGGAAGATATCAAGTAGATCTAAGAGCATAGTATTGGTTTGCTGTTAAGGTTATTCCAATGTATCTGAGAAGAACTAAGGATATGTTCTTTGTGTATGCTGAAGAATTTGATGTCCAAACCCCATTTTACTTAATAGTATCCAAACCTAGTTGACCTCATTACCTCAAATGCACCTCCCCGTATGCTAGAGGCTTCTGACTAGTAGTGAGGGTCCATGGTGGAATAGTGGGGAGACTGTACCCTTATGATTAAAGTGTAACAAAATGGTATAATTGTATAAATAAATAGTAGAATCATTAAATATAACTGAAAAATGTAAGAGTAAACATTCATCATATAAATAACTAAGTAACCACATCCATCAATGTCATATACAAAATGATAATCATGGAATTCTATAAAAATTTGAAATATAGGAATACATGGTAGTAGGTAAACATACATACAAGTATACCAAATAACCAAAATACATTTTCTAGATAGAATCATGAAACATAGCTTGGTCCTCTGCTCCTCCACTCCCATAATACTATCAATCAAGTATCAACAATCGGGAATATTCCCCTATCCCTACCTGCATCCATGAAATCTGTCTGGGTACCAAATGTTAGCCCGATCAAGGTGTGAGAAAAAATCAATAGGTCACCACCAATAGTGTATAATTTCATCTAGTATGGGAATATATAATAAATATTGTGAAGATAAAAATAAAATCTATAAATTAATTATGGTGTATAAATAACCAATATATGTATGGATTCCCATGGAACACCCATCCTTTGTTACCTGCTTTTTCCTAAGCTAGAATATCTATGAATAATCATTTAGTCGTGATTTAATATATAATAAAGTATTGATGCATAGAACATAGCCTAAGAATACCCCATGTATCATATCCAATAGAATATGTATAATCAGGCCATTAATAAACAGTAAGGCTCCGACTGAGTCCAAACTTCTGCTTTGGCTTGGAAGATGCATTATTTAATATTTCAAATGAAACTAAGAACATCCATGGAATTCCTAAGTTGGAACCCAGGTATCATTACAGGCATATATGAACCCATCAATTTATAAGCTCATCCTATGAATTCTTCATAGGAACCCTGGTATCACTCTAGGTGAAGTATAAATTCAACTCCCTCTGATTCCATCCTTGGAAGGCCACAATGGGATCCCAAGTGTCAATCATAGAATATATAGTTATCATCCTTCTAATTCATTCCTTAGAATTCCATATAGGGATTCCAAGTATCACTTGTGTCATAATAATAGTCTTCCCTCTGAGTCCATACTTGGAAGTCCACAAATGAGTCTAAGTATCACCCAAGAATTTACAAGCTAGATGGAAAATTATTTCATCCATAGAATTCATATGAGAACCAATGTGTCACCCAAGGGTCATAATAATCACTTCATTATAATCATTTATTTATTTAATCCTAAAGATTATAACTATGGTGGTTCTAAATTGGAACCCACCTCTCACTCTCAACATGGTAATAAGAATGGTCATGGGACTAAAGACAAACCATACCATATAAATTTACATAATTCAATTGGATGTCATATTTATTTAAGAAATTAAACTCACCTCAAAAGATGTCTCAAATAAATCATAGTCTTATATGTATTGGCATTACATGAATCCTCCCATTTATCTTAATTGGGCATTTGTATACAAAGAACGTCTCAAGCCTAAGTGATAAGGACAATGTCCAAAGTCATAGGGAAATGGTATTCCATTCCCTATTTTATTTAATTTATTTTACATGTCATTAAATTAATTTAACATCCCTAAGGAAAGGGGTAAAAGGCTACACCTCAATGGGTGAATCAAATCGTAAGCCACCCATTTTGGTTTTTTTTCATTTAAGAAACTCACCCAAAGGGGTGGTTAAATTAAATTTCCTTAACCTTTAATTACACCTTCATGGTTTTCGTGGGTCATCTAGGTGAAGACCATTCATTTAATTTAAATACTAGTTCAATTATAATATTCTACTAGAAAAATTGGTGCACAAAACAATTTCATAATATATAAACACATTGAATTTAAGGGAAAAGATTGAGACCACCTACCTCAGCTTGGTAGTCAACTCCTCCTCCTTTATTGGTCTCGAATCCGGGCTAGAATGAAAGAAATATAAAAATATAAAAATTCCCTAAAAATAAGACATATGATCTCACACCAAAAAATCTATATTAAGAAGAATACAAATAGTGAAAGGTTCAAGAGGAAAAGAGAAATCATCAGTACACAACCAATGAGACTAACGACAGCTCAATCAGATTCCATGGGAAAAAGATATAAAAATACCAATTTAATAAGAAAAGGAGATATTTCCCAAAGCTGGCCTCCTATGCATGAGAAAAATAGGGGGAGGAAGAAATTTCCTTAAAATAAGTAAGGGAAAAATAAAATTTTTACCAAAATTTAAAGGGCCTCATAGTTTGGTTGCACGATTTTCCAAATTGTGCACCAACCATGCAAGGCTCACTACCTAGGCCCCCTTCTCATGTGGTCATGGCACATGATTAGACAAACCATGTGTTGGTCATTAATTTTCCCTCGATTAAAAATCTTATAGAAAATGCATGGGTGTGTGGCCTAGGTTTCATGGTTTCATCAAACTGTACGACCCCTAATAGTACACTAGACCCCCTACATGGTTTGATCTAATTGTGCGCACTAGGTTTCATAGTTTCTATTAATCATGCGGCCCAGCTTCCTCCTCCAAAATCTTGGGCTTATGGATCCATACAAGCCCCAGACACCCCTATTTCTTTCATGACCCCACTAGGCACTCCGATAAAGATAAAATTTAAAGAAAAAATGAAAATTATAAGTTTTCATACCTATTAGAAAATTTTGGCTCTTACAATCTTCCCCCTACAAGAAATTTGTTCCCTAATTTCCCTTACATGGGTAGTCAAGCATCATCTAAGAATACCTCTGGCCACTGGGCATGTACGTCGGCCTCCTTATCCTAAGTCTCATCCTGTACACATCCATGCTGCCATAGAAACCATTCCAGAGGAACTGAATATACTTAGAGAACCCACATGCCTCTATCAGTGATACATATAGAGTGATCCTCAAAGGATTCATATACCACCAACTCAACCTCATCAGGTTAAAGAAAATGTGATGGATCATAATGATATTAGTGAATCTGAGATATGTGGAATATGTTGCACATGGATTGGTACCTCTGAGGTAACTACAACCAATAGGATATCGGACTGACTCTCCCTATAATCTCAAAGGGATCGATGTAATGATGTGATAGCTTCCATTATTTCTGAATCTGTTTATGCCCTAGTATGGGTGACACTCATAAGAAAACCCATCTCCCTAACTCAAACTGTAGTGGTCAACAACAGCGATCAGCATATGACTTCTTCCTAGATCGAGTTGTAGACATATATTTTCTAATAAACTGAACCTTATCTGAAGTTTCCTACACAATTTGAGGAACCAGTAGCACTATTAATCCTACCACTAACCAGCACATGGGTGAATGAAAATGCCTACCATATAGGGACTCATAAGGATCCATATATATGGTCTTTTGGAAGCTATTATTATAAACAAACATGGTTATAGGTAACTGTTTCTCCCAAGAACCTTTGAAATCAAGGATTCATTCTCAAAGAATTTCCTCCAAAACCTATATCATACTCTTAGACTAACTATTATTCTGTGGGTGATAGGTTGTACTCAACAGTACCTATAAACCTAGTTACCTATGCAACCCCTTCCATAACTATGACGTGAATTAAGCATCTCTATCCAATACGATAGAGCATGGAACCCCATGGAGTAATATGATCTCATGAATATAGATTCTCCCAATTTCATCCACATATAAATCGGCTTAAATAGTCAAGATAGGGGTAAACTTTGTCAACCTATCTATGATAACCCATATGGAATCATTGCTCTGAGGTGACCTAAGTAGTCTTGTGACGAAGTCCTTGGTGACATCATCCCATTTCCACTCAAGAATATGTAATGTATATAAAAGTATCGTTGGTTGTAGGTGTTTTTCCTTCACCTTCTGATAGGAATAACACCAAGTAATAAACCCATCTATCCACCTTTTCATCCCTGATCACTAGTATTTTAATTGTAATTCATGATACATATTGGTAAGACTAGGATATAATTTTCATATGGAGGCATGGAACTCTCACATCAACTCCTATCAGACATATGTAGGAACCCAACATGTTCATGGATGCACAAGATCTCATCTTCATCAACCATCCAACCAGGTGGCAAGTCATCACCTTTAATACTCTCTCATAGGACCAAGACCACAAAATTTGATAGTTTCCTAATATTCATTCTCTCCAAAAGTGAAGATGTAATTAATAATAATGAAATTATATACTATAAATGAAGGTCCTGGACCACTATGTACATCACAAAGATCTGAGCCATAAGCTATCACTTTCTACTAGTCTCCTAAACTACTTGTTTCTGAGTCCTTCTATTTAGAGCATCAATAATTGTATTTCCCATTCTAGGTATATAAGCAAGTTTAAAGTCAAAGTACTGTAGGTATTCAATCCACCTTTATTTCCTGAGATTCAATTCATGTTTTATAAAGATTTACTTGAGAATTTTGTGGTCTGTAAACACCACAAAATTATCTCCTGGTAAGTAATGCCTCCAATAGTGCAAGGATTGGACAACAGTGGCTAACTCAAGGTCATGTGTCTGGTAATTTCTATTATGTGTCCTCAACTGATGAGACACATACCCCATGACTCAATCCTCCCACATAAAAGCTGCTCCTATCTAGATACTTGATGCATCATAATAGACTATATAACTCATGCTTGGCTCTGGTATAATCAGGATCAGTGCTAAAGTTAGTCTCCCTTTCAACACTTGAAAGTTTTTATCATGGGATTCTAATCATATAAAATTTACCCCCTTCTTATTAAATGTTTTAAGAAGTGATACTAAGTATAATAATTCTTTTATAAAGTGCCTGCAATAACCATCTATCCCTAAGAAACTCTATATATCAACAATTTTCTTGGGATATTCTCAGAAAACTATATCTCTCACCTTATCTCGATCAACTGATATTCCTTTCTCAGAGATAATATGACCCTAAAAGTAGATCTCATCCTTCCAAAACTATCACTCTATTATATTATCATATAACTGATATTCTCTTAGTGTATTCAATATGATCTCAAGATGTTTGGCATAGTCATTTCAAGTATGAGAATACATCAAGATATCATCCACAGATACAACCACAAACAAATCTAGATATGGATGGAATACTCATTCCATCGGTTCCATGAAAACTATAGGTGTGTTCATGAGACCAAACGGCATTAACAAATACTCCTAAAATCCATATCTACTGCAAAATATTGTACATGTTATATCTAATGGTATAACATGAACCTGATGATAACCCTATCTCAGATCAATCTTATAGAAAATCCTTACTCCTTAGAGTTGGTCGAAGAGATTTTCTATACAAGGAAATGAATACCAATTATTAACCATAATCAGTCTTAATGGATGGTAATCCATTCAAAGCTTGAGGGTACCATCTGCCTTCTTGGTGAAAAGGATTAGCGAACCCCATGGAGAAGAAATGGGTCATATAAAACCCTTATCTTAAAATTCCTCTAGTTGACTCTTGATATCCTTCAACTCATTAATAGTCATCGTATATGTAGGAATGGATACTTTTATAGCTTCGAGAACTAGCTCAATGGAAAACTCCACCTCTCTCTCTAAAGGTAGTCCTAAAATGTCATCTAAGAAAAAATCCCTAAAACAATCTACCACTGAAGGGAAATATTCTTGACACATTCCTTGATCATCCAGATATAATATAGAAATATGGGTTTTCATCCCACCCAACACATGATGCTCAGGTTTAGATCAGTTTTCCTGGACAACTTATTCACCCTTGTGAATAAAAACACCTCCATATGGTGATGTGAAAGTTACCTTTCAGTGATAGCATTCAACAAAATCATGATAAGGAACCAACCAATCTATCCTAAGAATGATCTCAAACCCTATTATCTAAAGAACAAATAGGTCCCATGTGAAGCAACATCCACCTATCTCAAGGGGCACTCCATTCACTAGTGTACACTCTCTGATTGAATCCCCAATGGAACATCAAGTTTCATGATTCCATAGGAAAACTAAACATCGATCCCAAGGCTCTCTACAATAATCATAGATATGAAATAATGAGAATTATTTTTATAAAAAATGAGTAGATACTAACATAGAGGCTGCTAGAATAGTACCTCTCACTATAGAATATTTGGCACTCTTCTCCTCATGTATCAGTTGAACTGCATACATATGTCTTGATCTACGGCCCTATGATATATCATGGATACCCTAATCATGCTTGTTATGTTGGCTCTATAAGTCTGGATTCTCACTACCCCAGCCATGAACACCACCTTGGCCTGATTGGATGGTTGTACTCCATATCCTTGACTAATAAGAAGCTGATAACCCTGCTCTTGAACATGGATTTAGTGCAAACCCTCTCCCACTAGCTACTAGAGGAAAACCTCTATAAAAGTGCTAAATATGACTCATATTGTCACAAGACTTGGACTTGGTTGGGTCTCTAGTGCACTGAGGTTTTGTATTTCTCGGTCTACCACACTGATAACACCTCACCTGGCTTCCTAAGTACATACTCTAGCTACTAATATTACACCATGGAAGCTCCAAACAAAGCTTCCGAATATTGGTCAGTGTAATTCTAGATATATTTATAAAAATACCCCAGCTCGCAACCACAGCCTCTCTTAGGTTACACTCTGTAATAAGTGCTTGATTCACTATCCTAGATATGATAGTAATCTGAAATACATTCACCTACGATCAGATGTCATACCTAATACCAACCTTAAATTTCCAGGATTTTGATAACTCATAACCTAATAGAATAGGTGAGAAAAAATGGACCTTTGTAAAATGGTAATAATAGTCCATGACTGATAATGATACCTACCCTAAGTGTATAAATTCCCTAGACTTATCTACCCACAATGTCTTGAGATAGAAATAATCATATAAGGCCATTTGAAAATCTCTCAAATCCATATCCTGATGATGATATGTTTGAGTAATAATGTCCCATCATCGCTTAGATAAACCCCAAAAATGTATACATAATGAGCTTCACCCTCCTATTGGGAGGTGTCTTGAGATGCTCGAAAATAAATTGCATGGCCTCGAGCCATGCCTTTGTAGCCTGTAGTCCACCATCCTCTGAAAATGTGGGTGGATTCTGCTGCTAAAACTCACACATCAACTCTTCCACTATCATGGATGGTTATAGGTCTCCTTGTACAGTCTACATAAACTATAATACACCCTCCCAAAACTAGGAATCAGTTCCCATATTAGGTATAACCGGTAGTTCAATCAAGGGGAACTACTAGAGGTTCTACTAGTGACCCATGTCCCACCAACTTTGGAGCATGGTCATCTTGACCCTCCTGGAACACAACCTGAGGATTTCATGGTGGAATGTCTCTACAAATACCAAACACACTCTTCAACGTAATATTTGATAACTTCTAAAATCAAAGATATGAGAATAGGATAGGTAAAAGTCTCCCTATATAAAGTCACACCCTCCTTCATCTCCTTAAGTCAAGTTTGGTGAAATACATATCAGATTAAAATGATGAGACACTACTTAATTCCCACTATTGAGGCTAGTCCAGGGTCAAGTTCTCTACTATAAATCAAGTCTCGTGGTATACATAGTGTAAATTTCAATCTATAGAGTAAAAAACCCTTTAAATTTCAATTTTCATTCTAATTAAATGGTGAACATTTCATTTTATGATCTAATTTCACTCAAATTGATCCTCATTTATATAGAAATTCTTTTAAATGGTTAAATTTTATAGATCACCATTTCCAATTTATAAGAGTCCATACACTATATAAATTTAAATTTAGAATTAATTTAATATCAACCATTTATTTATTCAACTCTACATGAAATGATATCACAATTTCATCAACATAAAAATAAAATCACCAAAAAATTCTACAAGAAATGAACATGGTAATATAAACATGGCATATAATATAAATGGAATATAAATTCTTAAGTTCCTATAATGATGCTTAATGTAATACTTTCTTTCCATATCATCCATGGGTAAAAATCCATAGTCATAATGAAAATAAAACATCAAGTGAAACACCTAAAGGTAAAATCAAGGCATCTATAATAAGAAAAATCCATAACAACATGCCCCATCTAAGGTAATTTGGCTTTTCACTATACATGGGTTAGCTACTCCCAATCATAGGATCATAACCAAATCCTAACGTGTTATATTTCTCCTTTATACCATCAAAATTATTAAGGAAAGAAAAAAGTCCTCTAATACCACTTTGTGACATCCCATACATGGTTCACTCAATAGTAATTGAACCCGATTGGACACATGACCTCAAGAGCGCCTCCCTATATATCAAAGGTTGTTGACTAGCAATGAGGGTTCATGGTGGAATAGTGGGGAGACTATACCCTCATAATCAGAGTGTAGCATAGTGTTATAATCATATCAATCAAAAGAGAAATCATAAAAGATAACTGAGTAGTGTATGAGTTAACATCCATCATATAAATAACCAAGTAATCACATCCATCAATGTCATATACAAAATAATGATCATAGAATACTATATAAAAACGAAATATAGGCAGATATGGAAGTCGGTACACATACATACAAGTATACCAAATAACCAAAAGACGATCTCTAGAAAACAAAACAATCCATAGCTCGATCATGTGCTCCCTCGCTCTCATGCTACTATCAATCAAGTATTGACAATCAAGTGATTTTCCTAGTCCCTACCTACATCCATGAAATCTATTCAAGTACCAAATGGTTGTCTAGATAGGGTGAGATAAACTCAGTAGGACACCACCAATGGTGTATAATTCCATATAGTCTATGAATATATAATAAATAGTATGTAGGCAACAATAAAAGATGTAAATTAAGTGTGGTTTATAAATAACCCACATAGGTCTGGGTTCCCATGGAACACATATCCTATGCTACCTACTTAAGCCAAAGCTAGAATATCACTAAATAATCTATCAGTCATGATTTAATTTATAATAGAGTATTGAGACCTATCTTATAGCTCAAGTATCCTCCATATATCATATCCAATAGAATATGTATAATCAGGCCATTAGTATATGGTAAGGCTCTGACTAAGTCCAAGATTGTGATTTGGATTAGCATATGCATCATATAATCATTACATTATTTAATTTTTTAAATGATCCTAAGCCTTTACATGGTGTTCCTAAGTTGTAACCTAGGTATTACTCTAGAAATATATGAGCTCATCACCTTAAAATCTCATCTTGGTCACTCCTATTAGGAACCTCGGTATCTCTCTAGGTGTAGAATAAAGTCACTTCCCTTTGAGTTCATCCTTGGAGGCCCACAATGGGATCACAAGTGTCACTTGTGGAATAAGTTATCATAATTCAACTGAATATAATATTTATTTAAGTAATTAAACTCACCTAAGAAGGTGGATCAAATAAATAATAGTCTTAAAAGTCTTATCATCACATGAATCCTCTAATTTATCTTAATTGGACATTTTGATACAAAGAACGTCTCAAACCTTAGTGAGAAGTACAACAGCCAAAGGCATAGGGACATGGTCTTCTATTATCTATTTATTTAATTAATTTTATTTATTATTCAATTCATTTAAAATCCCTAAGGAAAGGGGTAAAAATCTATGCCTCAATAGGTGAATCAAATTGTAAGACATTCATAGTGGTTTTATCCATTTAAGTAATTCACCCAAAGGGGTGGTTAAATTCAATGTCCTTAACCTTTAATTACTCCTCAATGGGTCTCATGGTTCATCTAGGTGAAGCTCATTAATTTAATTTAAATATAAGTTCAATTATAAGACTTACTCAAAATAACCAGCACATTGAACAATGACATAATATATAAACACACTAACTTTAAGGGAAAATAATGACACTGCCTACCTCATCTGGGTAGTCAAATCCTCATCTATTTTTGGAATCTAATCTAGGATAGAATGTAATAAATCAAGAAAATAGAAAAATTCATTAAAAATATGGCATATGAGCTCACACAAAAATAACCCCATTGACAGGAAGACAAATGATGAAAGGCACAAGAGGAAAAGATAACTCACTGCATGAAACCAATGAGACTAATGATGGCTCGATCAGAGTCTAGAGGAGGAAGATATAAAAAGGCCTATGTAATATAGAAAAGGAGATATCTCCCAAGGATGGACTCATGTTTTTAATAAAAAGAGTGGTGGGAGGAGAGAAATTTTATTTAAGTAAGGGAAAATTTTACTTTTTACCCAAATTTAAAGGGTTGTAAAATTTGACCGCATGGTTGGAAAAACTGTGTGTCGGTCCTATAAGGCTAACTATGTAATATTACCTAATCTAGCACTCTCTCAAATGTCCAAAAAGGGTTAGTTACAATACCTCAATTGTGTATCCCCATATGCAAGAGGTCATCGACTAGCAGCAAGGGTGTGATCAATATTGTGGGGAGACTATACCCCCTGGTATGAAGTTACATGGTAGTGGAAATAAACAATATAAATGACATAATCAGAGTAATAGACAAGAAAAAACAATATATCATACCATTGTTAAATAGAAGGAGGAATCAATGAACCAACAATAAAATCCAACTGAATAATCCAATAAATAATAAAGGAATAGTGCAATGTCATGTTAAGATGTAACTATGTGTCATTCTAGAAGTAATACAAATAAAATACCAGTATACTCAAATAAAGACTCAAAAGTCCCTCGTTACAAACCCCATGTTGGTTTTGTCTCCAAACTCCCACTCATTCAGTGAGAAACAATCAAAAATAAGGTCACTTGCCCTTGTCCAATCATGCATCCATGTAATCAACTCGAGTACCAAACAGCACCCTGAATAGGGTGTGTGTATAACTCAATAGGTCAACACCATCGTGTCTAAACATAAACAGTCTGATAATAAGTTCATGAATTAATGTAATAAATAGGTATATTAATTAATTAAACAATTAAATTAATACCACATCAACCTGCTTCGGTTTCATACTGGAATGTCTCTGAGCATGTCACACAACCATGCCAACCCCAACCATATAACCATGGAAAAACATAACCTACTTCGGCACCATCTCAGAATATATCTAAGCATGTCTCACAACCATGTTGACTATAACCATATATCCATGGTATAAATCATACAGATCTAGTTCAAGCATGATATATAAACATTTTAGCAATAAAATAGGGACAAACCCAGTGTATAATCATTATAGCATGTATCAGGGCCAATCCTGGTATATAATAATTTAAGAATTTAATCAGGGCCAAGCCTAGTATATAATAATTTTATCATTTAATCAGGGCTAGGACTAATATAAAATAATTATAGCACATGTTAGGGACAAGCTTGGTATATAATAATTTCAGTATGTATCAAGTCCAAGCTCAGTATATAAGAATTATAGCAACAAATCCCAGGGAATACCAGTAAGGATAACACATTATCACATCATATGGATCAATGGTCAATTATGAAAACTATAATTCATATTTCAATTCCATAATTAATTTATCATTTGTTCATAAAACAATAACATGCTAATCATCTTAATAATAAAGGTAAGCCAATGGTGAATCTATATCAAGAATTCACCTTAAACTCATGTCACACTAAACACACTTTAATATATTAATCAATTCATTTATAATTGAGGGTTATCTCACCCAAACAGTAACTATAATCTAGGCCATAACCAATTTTATCTAAAAGGATTACAAATAATAATTCTAATTTTTCATTTGATTAATTTAGGCACATGTCATGTTGGTGAAATTTCAATATTTCACATACTTTATAATTATTTAGACCTTAGGGTTAAGGTTTAGACCCCCTACCTTTAACCATAGATTAACACAGCACTTCCAAAGGGTAACTCCAATGAGGAATAAAGGTGAATAATATCACAAGATTAAGCTAAAACAATCCAGGTCAAGATCACAACCAAAATCAGTTCAAGTATTCCACCACCCTAATGAATAACAACAAAAGAGGAAGGGAAAACCAAATCCAAAGACTTTCTTGGTATTAATCGCACAAATGGGACATCTAAAGTGGAGGAAAGGATTCCAAAATCATCTAGAGACACATCCTAGGTCGATATGAGAAGCCTTCATGTGAGAAGGAATGATAAATCAGTTGAATAGCACATTTAAACTTGATTCTTGGGATATTACATGGTGTGTAATTCATTTACACTTAGTGTATTCCTTTTTAAAGGGATACACTGAAAAACCCATCACCTTGGATCATATTTAAACCTGCTATAATTTTATATGGTGTGAATGGTTTATATGATGTGTAAACATTTCACACCCTATATTGGTTCATGACCTAGGTCTAGCATCAATTACATGTCATGTAATATGTACACAATGTGCAATCACCCAATAATAGTTTTTTAGCACAAAATCAATAAAAGAACCTGAAACACCTCCAAAGCCTTCAAAAGAATGGAAAACCCTTGTAACCCATTTAATAAATTGGTATCCAGACTCCATTAATTCAAAAAAAATCTCTAAACTTTAGATCATTTTACCCAATAAAGTCTCTCCGTCTACAAAAAAGAATTGGCCACCATGGATCAAATGAAAAACTTAAAGAGGGGCGTACTTGGAAAAAAAATACGGGATCTTACAACCTCTCCACCATATAAAAGATAATCCTCGAGATTCTCCAAATATCACTATGGTTTCTTAGCAAACAAGTCTGGACACTATTATCACATATCAAACTCCCTCTCCCAGGTCTCCTCTTAAACATTCCCATGCTACCACTACACTTGAACCAAAGAAATCACCCTATCCCAAAGATACTTCGTACTACAGTACATAATCTATATCAGATGCTTCTCAAAGGACACATCAACACTAATCTCGACATCCTCAGTGTCCACCACATGAGATAGGTCTAGATAATATCTCTGAGGCTACAACACATGAATCACATATTGCATAGCATTATATCAGTGTGTAAGGTCTAATCAATACGCCAGTGGAACAACCCTATTTTCTATCTCAAATGACCTAAAAAACCTAGGAACTAGATTTAGATGTTTCTAGATATGACATTTCCCCAACCTAGGTTACACATATAGGAAAACATTATGACCAACATCAAACTCTAGAGATTATATCCAATGGTTATCATATGGTTTATGCCTACTCTTCACTGTCACCAACCACATCCTGATTAACTAAATCTACTCAAACATCTCCTAGATGAGACTCATCCCAACAAGTGATGACTCACTACCTCCAACCAAGAAAGATGAGAGAAACATGTCCTACTATAAAAATCCTTAAAAGGTTCCATTTGTATTGATTCATTGAAGTTTTTTTTTTATAAAAACTCCAAAGTGCCATATGCTACTCCCATGAACCACCAAAATCCAAAAGAGAGGCTCATAACTAATCCTCTATAACCTAAATAGTTCACTTAGATTGACCATTATTCTGAGTATGATAGGTCGTAATCAAAATAACCTGAAATCCTAGATCCTTTTGAAGACCTTACAAAACCATGATGTGAAATGAGGATCTCTGTCTGAAATGATACTCCTCAGAACACTATGCAGCCTAACTATCTCACACACATAAAGGCTACCCAAATCATCAACTATGAAAAATCTCCCTAATAGGAAAGAAATGGGATAACTTCAATAGTTAATCAATAATCACCCATATGAAATATTTCTTATAGGTTGTCCTGGGTAATCCTATCACAAAATCCATTGTGAAATCATCCCATTTTCACTCAAGAATATGAAATGGATACAAAATCCCAGTTGGCATTTGATGCTCATCTTTCACCTACTGATAAGTGAAACATCTTTCCACAAATCCTTCGACCTCCTTATTCATTCCTAACCAACAATACTATCTATGGAGACCATAACATTCTTTATCAATCTAGGATGTACCACCCATCTAAAAGCATGAAACTCTCTCATCATCTCCTCACACAAGCCCATATGAACTCATACTCAACCATGGAAAAGAATATAATTACCACTACCAAGATATCATATCAATGGGGTCTACCCACCATATAAGTTATCTATCATAACTAATACCTTCAAATTAGATAACATTTTAGTCTTAATCCATCCCAAAATCACAAGTATAATAGATGTCAAAGTTAGAGCTACTCGTTCCTAAGACTTTTGAACATCCAAATTCATGTCTTCAAAGAGTAAAATCATCTTCCACTCATATCAAGACTCCCACTCTACCTTTTTTCATGTATTTTAGCTTAAATAATCAGTAACAATGTTTCCATTTCTTGATGTATAAGCCAACTCGGAGTTGAAAGACTATAGATACTAGACCCACCTCCTCTATCAAATGTTTTGGTCCCACTGAGAAAATATGTATGTGAGGCTCTTATGGTCTGTGTATACCACAAACCTCTCACCAATGATATAATGACTCTAGAATCTTAGGGAATATAACACCACTGTTAACTTTGGATTATGAGTAGGTTAATTCCTCTCATGTGGTCTCAACTATCTAGAAGCATAAGCAACCACTTGATACTAATTCATCAGAATTACTCTGAGTCTGACTTTGGATGCATCAAAGTACACATTATATGCTTTACCTAGCATGAGTAAAGTGAGGATTGGTTTTGAGGTAATTCTACCCTTCATCTCCTGAAAATATCCTTTATAGGCATCTACCCAAACAAACTTCACTCCCTTCTTGGTCATCTCAGGCATCAGTGATTCCAAACATGAGAAGCTCTGGATAAAGCATAGATAATAACCTATTAAATATATAATACTATAAATATTGAGGACATTATTAGGGTGCTCTCAAGGTACTATGGTTGCAACTTTCTCTATGTCAACTGACACTCTAGCCTATAAGATGACATGAACCAATAAATGCAAATTATCAATCCACAAACTAGATTTGGTTAGCTTGGTTTAAATTTGATACTCTATAAATGTACTCAAGAAAATTTCAAGATGTTGGGAATTATTTTCTACTTACTTGGAGTAAACTAAGATATCATAAAAAAAACCACCACAAAAAAAATCTAGAAAAAGGATGAAATGTATGATTTATTAAGTCCATGAATACCACCAGTTCATTAGTCAAACCAAATAATATCACCATGAACTCATAAAATCCATACATACTCCTAAAATCAGTCTAATTTATTTCTGATGGTCTCACCCTCAATAGGTGGTATCCAAACCTCAAATTGATCTTGGATAAGGTCTTATCACCTATCATCTAATTTAAGAGATCATCGATGTATAGAAGAGGATACCAGCTCTTGACTATCATCTAGTTTAATCTATGATAATCCACACATAATCACAAAATACCATTATCCTTTTGAAGAAAAGAACTAGAGAACCCCATGTAGATGTATTATGCTATATGAAACCCTTAGTTTCTAGATCTTATAACTAATCTTTCAACTCCTGAATCTCTACTGGTTCTATTCTATATGGTGGGATAGAAATTGGATCTACTCCCGACACCAACTCTATAAAAACTAACTCTTTCATACATAGATATTACATCTAAATAGATGAATATTCATTACATAACATATCAAAACCATGCCATAATCATATTAGTTTAGTGTATTTTGAAACTTGGAAACATAAAAAAATGGTTCATAAAAATATATATCATCACCCAAAATTTCTTCACATCTAAAACCCTTCTTAGATATATCGTACTTTAATTCTTTCTTAATTACCTGGGGAAAATAAATATAAGAAAAATCTAATCTCATATGCTTAGTAAGGTTAAATAAGGGAGATATTAATCAAAACATAAGCATAAGGGCATAAGAACATGAACATAACTGTTTAAAATTATAACTAGCATATCAAAAAACATAATATTAAGTCATGAAATAAATCATAGAATTTCATAAGATATGAATTATGATAAATCATGAGCCATGAGAGAATAATATTGGCATAATACATGGAATGTGGCATACACATAAGAAAAGAAAAAAAATCCTTAATATTCAATTCTCTTTTCCAAGACTATCATAGTGGATTGGGATCACTCACTAAACTATCTTAGTAGTCAATGTTTACTCCCAAGACTATCATAGTGGAAAATCCTTTTATTGAACCAGTTTAACTTTTGGTTCAAGTATTGTATATCTCAGGAGATATATTACCATTACCCAATGCATTGGAGGGATATATAAGTCTCACTTATCGTTGGTTATAAAATAACCACAATCAAATAATTAAAACCATATATATGTGTGACACAAGAATATAAGGCATTCATCGTATCAAAACCCATGAAAATAAATGGGTTTCATAAACATTTAATTATAGCATAACACGTGAAAATAAAAAATATATTTCATAAATATCATGACATCATAAACATAAACCAACCATAGAAATAATAATAATAATATCCTTGAATAATAACCCTATTAAATCATAAATAACATCAAATAATGTTATATGAGATGGAAAAATTATTTTTGTTAAGGATCACTTGAAATAATTCTTGAGGAAAATATCCTTTCAATTATTTAAACATTTTTTTAAAATGTCCCACAATTATAAAAGAAGAAAATTACTTTGAAAATAACTTTTTAATATTATAAAGGAAGTTTATAGGAATGAAAGTGTCATAAAATTAGGAAAATATTCTCATGTCATATAAGTTTAAAAAATATTCCTTCTATATTTTTGTTGAAAAGGTCGTAAAGAATCTCGCTTAGAAAATGACAAAAAGAATCCTTTTAAAATGTTTTGTAAAAATTAAAACATGAGTAAAAATGAATTTAAACAATCATAATATAATAGTAAAATCATTTTTGGAAACAATATTAGAAAACATAGGACTGGAAGAAAATGGTATTTTTAAGGGAAATTTAAAAAAATAATTTTTTAAAAGAAAATTATTATAAATATTATATCATTGAAGTGATCATTAATTAAATTAATTGATTATGTGTATTCATTGTAAATACACATAAAACAAGTGTAGATACAATCATAAGATAGTAAAAAAGTCTTTCTACACATAATCTTAGCATGAAATAATCAATGAAGTTAAAGTATAACCTAAAAATGGAAATTGGGTTAATAATTCCCTTGGAAATGCATCCACACTTTCCCAATTCTCTCAGTGCTCCCAAATCTCCATATTCCTCCTCCACCTGAGGTTTTTCAATTATATTTAGTGGTGATGATTCTACTTGATTCACTTGGTTCTATCTTCTCTCCCCTTTCTCATTTTCTCCTTCCCCCCTCTCGACTGATTTTTCTCACTGGTGTGCATATCCTACATTTCTCACCGCCCCTATTTCTTCCTAACCATGTGCATTGGTCCCCCATTATAGGTCTATATGTTGGTGCTTCAATAAGTTTGGGTCGGTGTTAGTGGTGGAATCTAGTGTCTTTTTTCTTTAATACTCTTGTTGTCTAACCCATCATGTTTAACCCCATTTTGGTTAGAATCGATGAGGGTTCCAGTTTAACATAAGATGGTGTTGGAGGGGGGATTGAAGTGATCTCAGTTTTTGTTCTTCATTGGCGTTGGATTGTTAAACTCTTCTACTTGGTTTTTTCTTTATTTTTTAGGTTTAGTGTCTCTTCTTGCTGATGTGTTTCCATTTTCATTTGGTTTTTTACTCACCTTTTTTTTATTTGTTTTTTTGTGGATAATGTTTGGATTGGTAATGTGATATTGGGCTCATTCTTATTCTGGGAGGCAGTGATTTATGGTTATGGTTAATTTGATTGTCTATTAATGGTTTAGTGTTTTGATGATGGATTTTTTCTCTGGTAAGGTCCACTGTCGAGGCCTCCATCCACTCAAATCTACTATGATGTGTTGGTCCAATCCTCCCTTCCCAATCAGTCTAGTGTGGTGGTATCTAAGTAGGTTCTTGGATGTGTTTTTTGAGAGGCCAACATTCTCCAGGAGGAACGACCGGCATTAGCTTTTCTCACTTTGTGTCCTTAAAGGAATTTCTTATTATAGTTCATAAATGAAGGTTCCATAGTCCTATGGTATTTTCTTATGATGATTTTATATTATCAATGATGTTCTTTTTATGGTGGTGATGATGGTGTTTTAATAGTGATGATGATGGATTCCAGTGGGTGGTTATCTCCTGTGAACTGGTGTGGTGCTGGGTATTTTTTTGAAATGATGAAAATAAGGTTGATTTATGATGGTGGTTTGAAGTTGAGATTATTTTAGGTGGATTCTCAATCATTTTAGTGGAATATGCATAGGTGAACTCGATAATCAGGGGGTGTAGCTTGAGGTGCTCGAGTTTTCGTGTCTCGAGGTGATTCGGTGATGATGGGATTGTTGTGTGGATCTTTTTTGAATTTAAAATTTGGGATCTATGGTTTATTTATCTCTTAAAATTGAATTTTTAATTATATTGGTTTGGTTTGATCTATTTTAATGTGAGGTTATCACTTAACCATAAAGTGGATTTTTAAAAATAACGAAAAAATGGATGTGTATGGTTAAGAATTCTCTTACCACTTTATAATCAGTCAAATTATATTCACTTTAAAAGTAATAATTATCAAATGAAAAATTTAATAGAATTAAGATAATGTTATTCATGATATTATATATAAAAATCAGTATATACACCATACACAATAAATAAGTGGTGAATAAGACATGTATCTCACTAAAGTAAAAGTGAGATGAGAAACCCTTACCTCACAGTTCCTTTTAGTTTTTTATAATTTAAATTCGTGTATTAAGGTTTAAAGAGTGTTAATAATTCATTAAAGAACCATATTCATGTTTATAATACCTTATATAATACTTTTATAACATCTTACCACCCCCTTCATTAATAATATTTCATTATTTTTATTGTTTCGGGTGCATTCATTTCATTGTTTCATGGTCAGTTCATTTGTGTATAATCATGGATTTTATTTTCAAATAGAAATAAAACTTCAGAAATGAAATTAAATAGTATTCATGGACTTTTAAAAGTTTAAATGGTCCCATATACCATTTTTATTTCTTACATAAGGATGATTCATTTGATAAAATGTTGATGATGAATGTTTAGTTTAATTTGGTGGTTTTTTCAACCGTCACAAACTAGTATAGTTTTATTTAATATTATGTCTATATATTAGTTCAAAAACATTAAATAGGTTGTAATATACCTATTAAAATTTTATTTAATCATAATAATACTTTAATGACAATCCTTGAAGGCGATAATAAAAAATAAAACATTATCATCCACAGGGATGATTAACCACCATAATTTGGACAACGGTTTTGTCTCTTTGAATAGGAGGAGGTAATAAAAGGGATGGATAAAAGATATTAAATTAGAAACATAAATTCTATTATATACATGATAATAGATTTATTATTATTTGATTGATGAAGGAGGTTATGAGAACTTAGAAAAATAAAATAAATTAAGAGAGATTATTTGAGAAAGTTACCTCTTGAATATCACCTCCTTGAAGGACCCATTAAGGAACTTGGAATTTGTATTTCGGTAAGACCAGTAGCACTTGTACATGGGGAGAGTTTAGATCATAGTATGTGGTAGATATTTAAAAATATTAAAGTATTTTTAGGATAAATGGGGTGGTTAATAGTGATATTTATACTTTAGGAGGGGTGGTTTTAAGTAATTAAATAATGATTATTTTATATTTAAAGCCAACCACATTTGGGTGGAATTAATTCCATTGAACCTAGATTATAATTAATGTTTAAATTATTTTTAAATTCAATAAAGTTATAAAAAATCCATATAATTTTTTAGTTTTTGGGTATTTTAATATTTTACCTTTTAACTTTAACCCGCGACATTATTTTACATATATTGCGGTAAATCTTTTGTATACCAGTGTAAATTTTTTATGAATAAAAATTAAAATGACCTTATAAACTAATTTTTATCTCCTAATTACAAATATTAAATCCATTTTTTAAATTAAGAACATAAAATTTTCAAATTTACATTAAAAATTAAAACGTCAAAATGCAACGAGAAAACGATTTTTTTATAAAAATGTGTTTTTAATCCCAAAAATGTACTTTTAAAAAAAATAAGGTCTAAATATTATTTAATTGTAATTAATTATATTATATATAACTAAAAAGTACTTAATTTTTCTTTATATCAATTTAAAATCTTAAAATTACTTTTAACTATAAAGAAATAGAGGGTTTTATAAAAATCCATATTTTTTTACAATTCACTAAAAAATTAAACTTTCTAGAAAATTTCAAAAAAAAAATTCTAAGATTATTTTGACATGAATAATAAAAAAATTATTTTATATTATTAAATAAATTTTATAGATGTTTCAAAAAACAATTATATTTATTTTCTCATAGAAATCAATAAAATCGCTTTTTGAAGAAAATATATATTTGAAGAAAAAAATATATTTACTAAAAAATATGTGTTTATTTTCTAATAATAAATTAATAATGAGTTGGAAAATTATTTATTTTATAATTTTTTTTATACTATTCATTACTTCCAATTTAATGGCTAGGTTATAACGGTCATGTTACAATTATAATATTTTGGATTTCGTTTAGGCTCAGTGTTCTATGAAAATTAAGTTACCAAACAAAATAAATTTATTTAAAAATAAACACACCATAAGATCTTGGGATGTTACATTATACCCCCATTAAATTGAATTTCACCCTAAAAATTCATCACTTGGATACAAACAGATGAGGATACCATGTCCTCATCACATCCTCAGGTTCTCACGTAGGGTTTTGCCACAAAACATTGACCAAGTGAGTGTTCATATTTTATAAAACTTTCTCTATTCGGTCTAGAATATCTATCGGTTATACCTCATAAGAAATATATTTCTCTAGTGGTATGAATTTAGTATATGTGAAAGATCATGTATGTACTTCCTAATGATAGATACATGGAACAAATTGTGGACTTAAGAGAGGTTCAGTGGAAGTGCCAATCGATAAACCACTTCCCTGATATGATCAAGAATTTCAAGAAATTTTATCCTCAAAATTTGAAAATTCACATATAAAATCAAAGGTGGATATTTGAAAATTCCTTTTTAGGAAACCCACATCATAAAAAGGTTCAATAAAACTTCCTCTTAAAAGAGGGAAAGTAAAAGGTGAAGATCACTACAAAACTAGGATTCAGATTAAGAGAATATTATTGGAAAGTGAAAATATATACATGGAAGATAATTCTAACTATCAAGTTTTTATGGAGAATGATAGATAACATGTTCATTAAAAGGTAAATAACCACAGAACCATGGACTAACTTAGTCTGAAAAAGGTCACTTATATCATCATAAATGATGATAACTGGATAACATTTTTTTTCAAAATCATTTGATAAGATATAATTACTTGATTTCATATCATAAGTTCAATCTCACTCTTTGGTTGTGGATTGATCAATTTTCAATTAATTTATTACACTAATAAATGAAGTTTAAATTGTAATGCCTCAAGAAATAGTGGATCATAAGATCCATAATGGGATGAAAAGTCATTCCTTCTATCTCTATTTATCATAACAAAATGATTAGCATGGGTTATCCAATACACATAAATACTCATATGGTTAAGTAATAAATTAATATATAAAACCTCATCCAAATTTTAACATAAAAAATCATAAATGGTTTCCCTTATAAACCTTCAAAAAGATTAAAATCCAAAACTTTTGAAATACGGTCACTAAATTTTCAAAATCAACTTATCATTAATCCCCCAAAAAACTTGATATAGATCTTAATTGTCACATGAAAAACATGTGGAAATCATTATCTTATATTCTATGGAAACATGGTAATAACCTAAATTACCATAAAACCTTAGTGAAAACATGCATTATTTCAAAAAAATAACTCTTTCTTAATACCATAAATCGAAAAATTATATAAACTCAATCCATAAAGTGCCTTATCATCACATTAATAATCAGTTACAAGGTTATCAATACTATCTCATTAATTTTATCACAATCAAACAACTATTTATCTCATTATTACCCCAACATCATGCACATATTAAGGGTTCTCTTTCCCTTAATCATGTGTTCTCAAGAAATATCATCTTACTAACTCAATAACATTTCATGGTTACCAGTACCATTCAATATATACTTTCAAATACTTAAGTAAAAACTATATTAGAACAATCCTTAGATGCTTCATTATTCCATAATACAATAAAACACTTCTAGAATATTATTATTGTATTCTAATAAATAAACACTCAATCATTCCACTTCCTTATTAAACTATTAACTAGGATACATCATTTTATTCCTTAACAATTCTTCAATATCATATTTCATTTGTAGTATTTTTATCATCATCAGTATAACCATCACTCATACAACCTTGTCGATTCTATTTATGACATTTCCCCTCAGGGCATCGATTTTCACAAATCCCATACATTCCAAATTTAAAACATTTAACTATTGTAGAGACCCCAGACTTGATGTACATGGACATTACATTACTTTTGAGGAATACTTAATACATAACAAAAACCAACACTCAAGGACCGTAATAGTTTGGTGTCTTTGGAAACTCATAACATTATCTTCTAATCATGGTGAAAGATCTTCAACATCTCCCATAAAGATCTTCCACTTTTATTTTCTTACCTAAAACCTTTCTTTATATCCTGGGGAAAAGAAAAAATATAAAGGGTGATCTCAAATACTCAAAAATGGTAAGCATGGAGAAAATAAAACAAACCATATACATTTGAACTTAAAAACATGAACATAATGTTTAAACATCAAAATCTTGAGCAATGAAATAAAACATGGCAGTACATAAGGCATAGATTATAATGGAACATCAATCATGATAAAATAGCATGGTAATAAAACATGTAATTGTGGAAAACCATTAATCACATAATATTATTTCCATAGTATCCAAGACATTGCTTCCAAGACCATCTTAGTGGACAAAGTCCCTTTCTGAATCGAGTTCACTCCTCGTTCCAGTCCTGTATCACTGAATCAGATTAACTTACCATTCTATCCATGTCTATATCATGAGATATAAATTTTTACCCAATGCATTGGAGGGAGATATAGGTCCCACACATCTCATAATAAAATCATTCTTACTTGTTCCACAAAATAAACATAAAACATTCATCATAACCTAAAGAATACAATGGGTTTCAAAAACATCATCCCATCATCACATAATCCATATAAAACAGATGGATATCATTTCATAATAAGAAAAATAACACCATTTAAATAATAGATACATTATAATGGAAACATAAATATGCTAAATAATTTCATCTTATATGGAAAATAGTTTTGATAAAACACTTGAAATGAATTCTTGAGAAAAATATCCTTTCTTCTTCAAAATCATTTTCTTTTCACAAAATACCATGAAATTTTAAAAGAAAATGATTTTTTTGAAAATAGTCATGAAATCTTGTAGATTAATCTTCATTAAAATAAGGCGTTATGAAAACATAAAAATCCGTTCATGTCGTATAAGTTAAAAAAACATTCTCCTCGTACTTTTAACGGAAAAGTCAAAAAGTTCCACGTAGGGTAAACAAAAGAAAGATTCCTTCCATGACACAAAGTAAAAGTCAAAGAGGGGTAAAAATGAAATTAAACATATATGGAATAATATTAAACACTTTATGAAAACATTTTTATGGACACGGATGAAAAATATAACCCCAGTAAATATTTACGTATAATCAATCTTGGATAAAAATGAGATTGCAAAATTATCTCTTACCTTATGTCCAATATGCTTCGTATGTATCTGAAACTCCTATATAATGATTCAAATAATGTCATTGAATTATTAAATAATCATATTCATTGTTATGATATCATATATGGTTCAATTATGACTTTATATTACCAGTTCTTTTGTAAATTCCATGTTAAAGCAGCGTTTTGGGTAAAATCATTCCATTTATCGTACGTGTTTCGATTTGTTGTTCTTGATATTATTACTCATATCCTGATTTAATTAATTACCAAATATAAAACATTATTTATATATAATATATATTCAGCATATAAATATATATATGACAGATCGATAAATGGAATGAAATACACCGTTCATGGAGACGGTTGGTCGTACGTACGCATGAACGTTGTTTTCATTTCCTTATTGAATTGAATAGAATTAAGTAAATGAAACATATATGTACATAAATCCATTATATTTATTATGTAATATCTTTCATGATTATTTATTATATATATACTTTATAATCATACTTGAATGGTTAATCATGGAAAATGAATCTCATCGCGTTCGTGGAGATAGTAGTCCGTACGTACGCACGAGCGATGATATCATTCCCATAATTATTGAATAGAATTGGAGTGGATGATATAATATCTCAGAATCATTATGATGTTATAATAACCATATATAGTTATTCTTTATACCATTATACCCATCCAAGTAAGGTGGTGGTGGAAAAACTAGTTACACCACGGCGTGGAGACAGTATTCTGTACGTAAGCACACACGGTGATTTCATTTTCTGTATGATTGATAGAAGGTGAAATGGGGTGGTTTCATATTTATAATATCATATTAGTATATTAGTGATACTTATTTTATTAATTTACAATGAAACAACTAAAGAAGAGGAAGTTGAAGAAGAAAGAAACTTGAAAGAATCGGTAGAAGAGATTACCTCTTCTTAGACGCACCTCCTTTAAGCTTCCTCTTAAGGGACTAGAGTTGGTATTTTGAAAAGAAAAAACCCTCCAGAATGTTTCTAGGAAAGTGGAAAAGAGAAATGGTCAGGTTTTGGATGATCTTTAAGGCTCAAAGTGTTGTGAAGAGGAGAGGGAGGAGGTGCCCTTTTATAATGGAGGAGAGGGGAACATTTGGAAACCTCAAAAATATTAATTTATAATCAATCAAAACCCACATAAAACCTCCAAAAATGACTCATATTCGAATATTAAATGAGATAGGGTTGCAATATCATCAAAAAATAAAATTTATACATGTTGGAAGTTTATTTTAAACCTTATCAACTTGATTTATCCTTATTTAATTTATTTAATCTTATTTGTGGTAATAAGATTCTAAATTTTAAATTGTTATAAATAATTACTTATGTGTTTTGAATTGTCTATAATTGGATAATTTATGACATTTTAGACCATATAAATTTTAATTTATAATTTTTTAAATATTTTTGTGATTTTTAAACAATTGTATATTATGTTATGTTTATAAAAAACAATAATGTCAATTTTGACACTATTCAATTATTTGAATTTAAATAAAATCCACACAGAAGATATGTTCAAAATAAAATATTTAATAGATTCATAACATGTCATATTTGTCTATAAAATTATTGGAGAATATTAAATAGTTTATACAATAATTATTTTAATATTTTTAAAATCATTTATTTGATATTTCAATCAATATAATAATTTCAACATCACTATTGTGTCACATTTAATGATAATTATTTAATCCCTAAAAATTATAAATAAATTCACATGATGTAGATAATTTTATTAGATTTCTGGATACTATTCATGTTCAAAGTTTTATGAAGTTTTCAATAAATTAAAATTATTATACTTATAAGATTTAAGAGAGTGACATGTTGTCACTTTCTTTGGTTTTAATAATAATTAAATTATTTTCATGGTCAAAAGTCCATAAAATGAATCTATTCCGACCCTTAGGTGATATGGGTCGACTTCTAGTCATCCAATATAATTTGGGTAGGTTCTAGGGTAATTTTATAATCTTATATTTACCCTTAATTACCCGATTTACCTTTAACTACAGTAAATAAAAATTACCATAGTTACTATTCATTATATCAAAAAACTAAAATTAACCTATTAACATAATTTTGACCCACTGAATTCAAATATGGAATCTATTTTTAAAAATTCAAAACACAAAAGTTGCAGTAATTAATTTAAAATTAATCCTAATGTTATGAAAACGGGTTTTAAAAGTTAAAACATTGTCAAAGATTGAAATGTTTTTACCAATGAATTCAATGTAAAATTAATGGTAATGAAATAAATTATATTAAATGATAAAAATATATTCTATTTATACTTTAAAACCATTAAATATTATAATTTAACCATATAAATTATTGCGATGAAAAAAGTTGTTTTTAATTAAAATATAACGTTTTTTTACTATTTATTAAAATTTGAAAGTTATCAGAATAATATGAAAAATTTATCCAAAGTAAATTTTTATATCTTGATTCAAAAGAAGAATTTTATTTTGTCAAATTGAACTTATAAACATGTCAAAAACTATATTTAAAGTGGGTGCACCATCAAAAGGCAGCAAAAGTGCATTTTTTGAAAAATACTTATTTTACCCGAAAATTTTATTTTGTTCTCATACCATGTTCTAGAAAATGTGTAACATGAATAATAATGTTATAAAATTAAAAATTTAGTTAATACTATTCATAACTTCTAGTCCATAATAATATTATAACAATATATCGTTATTTAGTGAAACCCAGTATTGCGTACAACACACGCTATCGAGGAAGGTCGTGATTACGTGTAATGCAAGCCAAGTCAGGGTTGCGTCTAGTGAAAGACTCCTTTGTTGTTGCGTATAACAAAATCCAACCGTATTCCAGTTATACATTGAATATATATATATATGTATACACTCAATGTTGCGTAGAATAAATACTATCAATCAAACTTGAAATTGTGTATAACACGATCCAAGAATAGTGTTGTGTATACTACAAGCTAATACGGTGTTGCGTATAGCGCAAGATAATATTGGTGTAGCGTACAATAAAAGACATAAAATAAATTAAAAAGAATAATTCTCATAAAATCTTGGGTTGTTACATTATACCCCCCTTAAAATGAATTTCGCCCTCGAAATTTGTCGGGGTTATAAATGGTTTCCTACTTGAAAGTTTCTTTAATAGAAACCCACATTGTAAAAAGGAATACCAAAACTTAAATTTAAAAACTAAGTATGAAATGTAACTGTTACCCAAATTAACTAATCACTGGGTTTCCACATAGGAGAACATAGGAGAAAATATGGATATAGAAGAGAAATTTAACCATCAAGTTCTGATGGAGAGTGGTAGAGAACATGGATATGAAAAATCCAACAATCAAAAATCCATAAATTTTTTATGATCTAAGGTACCATCTAATTCATCATATATGAGGGCAATAGGAAAAAAAAATTGGTTTTCTAGATCATTTCCCTAAAGTTGAAGAATTTGAATTAGAAGAAATACTTACTCTATTTCGGTACAATCTCACCATTGTTCATGCCTTGAACAATTTCCATTACATATCTTAAAGAAATGAAGTTGAATTTTTCATTACTAAAGTGTTAGCAGATCATGTGATAGAATGATGGGTCATTCCATCTGTCTCAAATTAAAGGTTAGAAAAATTTATCAAATATCCATAAGTCCATATATGGTGAGGTTAATCATATATGATTCCAAAAATGGACTTATACTTCGTCTATCATACCGCTTAATAAAATAAAACTAGTTTATACTAACCAGGGACTTCTTGTAGGCCAGTGGTAGGCAATAAAGGCATGTAGCACTTCGGTTCGGGGTTCGATTCCCATAGCCTTGTCCGACGCGACGGGTTGTCGCCCATCCTGCTGGTTGTCCTTTTTCTAAAACTACATTATTATAACATCCCATCAATAATATCAAAAAAAATTCTAGCTTTAAACAATACTAACTTATGTCCAACATAATCTATTCCAATCTTTAGGCTTATCCAAAATACTTATGTCTAAGCTCATAGCATAAAGAAAACAGTTACTAGAAATTTCATCTACCGAGCATGTGAATACCATCATTTATCCCCCATATATCATAAGATATATATTTTTGGTCACATTCCAAACATGTGAATACCTTAATCATGTATTCTCTTGAAAAATGAATACCCATTGAACCTTAGTGAAAACATGAATGCTATTAAAAGTTAACTCTTTCCAAATACCAAAATCCCAAAATTTCTATATACTCAAACCATGATATAACTTTGTCCTTATATCAGTTATGAGCTCATTTAATTTTCTCTTTATCCCTTCATTATGCCCATATCATCTTCTTTCCAAAAATATTTCAATCACTTTTCATGGTTACCGGTACCATATAATTATTGAAAACCAATACATAGATATTCCAAAATTCAATGATATCATAATTGAGATTCCATGATACTATTTTTAAATCCAATTACATAAAACCTTAATCATTCCACAACATCATTGTTATACTCAACATCACAAATAGTGATTGCATGTGACTTCCCTTTATCCTTTTCCTTAAGAGGTTTCTCACGTTGATCATCATTAACCCTTGGATTAGGGAATTGATTATCATAATGCCCCATTTCCTTGCACTTGAATCATTGAAGTGTTGTTGGAGTGTTCTCTGTAATCTTTTCTCTATTCACATAATTAGCTACCTTTTTCCCATTACTTCGACACTCAACTACTCGATGAACTTCTTTTCCACACTTAAAACATTTTCTCGTACCTTTTAGACAATCTCCAACATGCTTATTTCCACACTTTGAGTATAAAGAAACATTCATATCCTTTTGACCATTTTTCTAATATTTTTCCTTGAACTCCATCTTTCGTTTCTTGTCAAAACCATGAGATGGATATGTAACACCATCTTCCAGTTCTACCTTGATAGCACAACGTACAATTTCTTTATATCTACTGAAGTCTCTTATAGCTAATTCCCTTTGAAGACTTGGTTTTAAGCAACTGAAGAATCGATCAAATTTACTTTCAGGTTAGATGATAAAGCCATATGCATACCTTGAAAGCCTTGTAAAATTCACTTCGTATATACCAATAGATTCATCATCCTTTTTCTTAAGCTCAAAGAACTCCTTTTCCATCTT
This sequence comes from Viscum album, assembly GCA_963277665.1. NCBI lineage: Eukaryota > Viridiplantae > Streptophyta > Magnoliopsida > Santalales > Viscaceae > Viscum > Viscum album. Next base: position 1,287,720,974 of record OY728141.1, read on the forward strand.
TGTTTGAAGAATACGAGGGAAGTACTTATTAAAAAATAAGTTCTTGAACTCATCACATTCCATGGATTCAATTTCATCTCGGGGCCTCGTATTCTTAATTAGAGTCCACCATTGGTCTGCTTCACTTTCTAAACGGTAAATATCCAGAAAGACGTTTTCATTTTCCAAACATAGAATTATGGAAAATATATTTTCAATGGTACTGATCCATTTTTCAGCAATAAGTGGATTAGAAGACCCACTAAAAGAAGGTAACCTTGCCTCATGAAGGACTCAATAGAATATTGTTTCCTTATATTCTCATTTGGAAGTCCAGAATGATTCATAGATTGTGTAAGTATAGAAATAAGATTTTGCACTCCATCTCTCATAACATTGGTTGGTTCAGGAGGACAATCATTGCATTGTTCATTACATTGATCAATACGGTTCCTTCGGGTTCCAGCCATCGTCTAAAACCCAAAAAGAACAGTGTGAGAGGAAAAAATCATACTAAGGAAAACAACATAATAAAGGTGGAGTACCTTCAATATCTAACATCTTATGTTTAATTATAATATTGTTACCGTAATTCTAGGACTATAACCTATACTTATACTTAACCTTAGGGACATCCCTATACATACCTTAGAAATATCTCTAGGGATCTCGCTAAAGTTTTTGCATCCTAGTTTCCAAAGGTTAACTAAACATTTCCTCTGATACCAACTGTAGAGACCCCAAACTTGATGTACATGGTCATTAAATTACTTTTTCGGAATACTTAATACATAACAAAAACCAACACTCAAGGACCGTAATAGTTTAGTGTCTTTGGAAACTCGGAACATAATCTTCTAATCATGGTGAAAGATCTTCAAAATCTCGCATAAAGATCTTCCCCTTTTGTTTTCTTACCTAAAACCTTTCTTTATATCCTGGGGAAAAGAAAACTTATAAAGGGTGAGCTCAAATCTCAGTAAGGGTAAGCATGTAGAAAATAAAACAAACCATAAACATTTAAACTTAAAAACATGAACATAATGTTTAAACATCAAAACCTTGAGTAATGAAATAAAACATGGCAGTACGTAAGGCATAGATCATAATAGAACATAAATCATGATAAAATATCATGGTAATAAAAAATGTAATTGTGGAAAATCATTAAGCACATGATATGATTTCCATAGTATCCAAGGCATTACTGACAAGACCATCTTAGTGGACAAAGTCCCTTTCTGAATCGAGTTCACTCCTCATTCCAGTCCTGTATCACTGAACCGGATTAACTTACCATTCCAGCCATGTCTATCTCATGAGATAGAAATATTTACCCAATTCATTTTAGGGAGATATAGGTACCACCCATCTCATAGTGAAATCATTCTTATTGTTCCACAAAATAAACATAAAACATTCATCATAACTCAAAGAATAAAATGGGTTTTATAAACATCATCACATCATCACATAATCCATATAAAACAAATGGATATCATTTCATCATAAGAAAAATAACAACATGTAAATAATAGAGAAATTAAAATTTAAACATAAGCATGCTAAATAATGTCAACTTAAATGGAAAATAGTTCTAATAAAACACTTGACATGAATTCTTGAGGAAAATATCCTTTCTTCTTCAAAATCATTTTCTTTTCACAAAATGCCATGAAATTTTAAAAGAATATGATTTTGTTGAAAATAGTCATGAAATATTGTATATTAATCTTCATGAAAATAAGGCATTATGAAAACGTAAAAAAATTTTCATGCTATATAAGTTAAAAAACATTCTCCTTGTACTTTTAACGGAAAAGTCAAAAAGTACCACATAGGGTAAACAAAAGAAAGATTCCTTCCATAACACAAAGTAAAAGTCAAATAGGGGTAAACATGACTTTAAATATATAAGGAATAATATTAAACACTTTATGAAAACATTTTTATGGACATGGATGAAAAATATAACCCCAGTAAATATTTACGTATAATAAATCTCGGATAAAAATGAGATTGCAAAATTATCTCTTACCATATGTCTGATATGATTTGTATGTATCTGAACCTCCTGTATAATGATTTAAATAATTTCATTGAATTATTACAGAATCATATTCATTGTTATGATATCATATATGGTTCACTTATGACTTTATATTACCCGTTCTTTTGTAAATTCCAAGTTAAAGAAGCGTTTTGGGTAAAATCGTTTCATTTATCGTACGTGTTTTAATTTTTGTTCTTGATATTATTACTCATATCCTGATTTAATTAATTCCAGAATTTAAAAAATGATTTATATATAATATATATTCATTATATAAATATATATGATAGATTGATAAATGGAATGAAATACACCGTTCATGGAGACGGTTGGCCGTACGTACGCACGAATGCTGTTTTCATTTCCTTATTGAATTGAATGGAATTAAGTAAATGAAACATATATTTACATAAATATAGTATCTTTATTATTTAATATCTTTCATGATAATTTATTATATATATACTTTATAATCATACTTGAATGGTTAATCATGGAAAATGAATCTCATCGCGTTCGTGGAGACGGTAGTCCGTACGTACGCACGAGCGATGATATCATTCCCATAATTATTGAATAGAATTGGAGTGGATGATATAATATCTCAGAATTAGTATGATATTATAATAACGATATATAGTTATTCTTTATACCATTATACCCATCCAAGTAAGGTGGTGGTGGAAAAACTAATTACACTACAGCGTGGAGACGGTATTCCGTACGTAAGAACGCACGATGATTTCTTTTTCCATAGGATGGATAGAAGGTGAAATGGGGTTCTTTTGTATTTATAATATCATATTAGTATATTATTGATAATTATTGTACTACTTTAAAATGAAACAACTAAAGAAGATGAAGTTGAAGAAGAAAGAAAATTGAAAGAATCGGTAGAAGAGATTACCTCTTCTTCGAGGCACCTCCTTTAAGCTTCCTCTTAAGGGACTAGAGTTGGTCTTTTGAAAAGACCAAAACCTCCAGAATGTTTCTAGGGAAGTGGAAAAGAGAAATTGGCAGGTGTTGGATGATCTTGAAGTCTCAAAGTGTTGTGAAGAGGAGAGGGATGAGGTTCCCTTTTATAATGGAGGAGAGGGGCACATTTGGAAACCTCAAAAATATTAATTTATAATCAATAAAACCCACTTAAAAACCTCCATAAATGACTCATATTAGAAGATTAGATGAGATAGGGTTGTAATATCATAAAAAAAATAAAATTTATACATGTTGGAAATTTATTTTAAACCTTATCAACTTGATTTATCCTTATTTAATTTATTTAATCTTATTTGTGGTAATAAGATTCTAAATTTTAAATTGTTATAATAATTACTTATGTGTTGTGAATTGTATTTAATGGGATAATTTAAGACATTTTAGACCATATAAATTTTAATTTATTGTTTTTTAAATATTTTTGTGATTTTTCAACAATTTTATATTATGTTATTTTTATAAAATAACAATTATGTCAATTTTGACACTATTCAATTATTTGAATTTAAATAAAATCCACACAGAAGATATTTTCAAACTAAAATATTTAATAGATTTATAACATGACATATTTATCTATAAAATTCTTGGATCATTTAAAATAGTTCATACAATATTTATTTTAATATTTTTAATACCATTTATTTGATATTTTGATCAATAAAATAATTTCAACATCACTATTCTGTCTCCTTTAATGATAATTATTTAATCCCTAAAAATTATGAATAAATTCACATGATGTAGATAATTTTATTAGCTTTCTGGATACTATTCATGTTTCAAGTTTCATGAATTTTGTCACTAAATTAAAATTATTATACTTATAAGATTTAAGAGAGTGACATGTTGTCACTTTCTTTGATTTTAATAATAATTAAATTATTTTCATGGTCAAAAGCCCATAAAATGAATCTATTACAACCCTTAGGTGATATGGGTCTACTTTTAGTCATCCAATAAAATTTTGGTAGGTGTTAGGGTAATTTTATAATCTTATTTTTACCCTTAATTACCCGATTTACCTTTAACTGCAGTAAATAAAAATTACCGTAGTTACTATTCATAATATAGAAAAACTAAAAGTAACCAATTAACATAATTTTGACCTAATGAATTCAAATATGGAATAAATTTTTCAAAATTCAAAACATAGAAGTTGCAGTAATTAATTTAAAATTAATCCCGTTATTAAGAAAACAGGTTTTAAAAGTTAAAACATTGCCAAAGATTGAAATGTTTTTAGCTATGAATTCAATGTAAAATTAATGGTAATGACATAAATTATATTAAATGGTAAAAATATATTCTATTTATACTTTAAACCCATTCAATATTATAATTTAACCATATAAATTACTGCGATGAAAAAAAAAATTTAAGTAAAATATAACGTGTTTTTATTATTCATTAAAATATGAAAGTTATCATAATAATATGAAAAATTTATCCAAAGTAACTTTTTATATCTTTATTCCAAATAAGAATTTTATTTTGTCAAATTGAACTTATAAAAATGTCAAAAACTAGATTTAAAGTGGGTGCGCCATCAAAAGGTAACAAAACTACAATTTTTTAAAAATACTTATTTTACCCGAAAATTTTATTTTGTTCTCATACCATGTTCTAGAAAATGTGTGAAATGAATAAAAATGTTATAAAATTCAAAATTTAGTTAATACTACTCATAAAGGCTAGTCCATAATAATATTATAACAATATATCATTGTTTAGTGAAACCCGGTATTGCGTACAACACACGCTATCGAGGAAGGTCACTATTGTTTGTAATGCAAGCCAAGTCAGGGTTGCGTGTAGTGCAAGACTCCTTTGTTGTTTCGTATAACAAAATACAACCATATTCTAGTTATACATTGAATATATATATATATATATATATATATACACTCAATGTTGCGTAGAATAACTACTATCAAACAAACTTGAAATTTTGTGTAACACGATCCAAGAATAGTGTTGCGTATACTACAAGGTAATACGGTGTTGTGTATAGCACAAGATAATCTTGGTTTAGTGTACAAAAAAATACATCAAAGAAATTAAAAAGAATAATTCTCATAAAATCTCGAGTTGTTACATTATACCCCCATTAAAATGAATTTCTCCCTCGAAATTCGTCGGGGTTATAAATGGTTTCCTACTTGAAAGTTTCTTTAATAGAAACCCACATCGTAAAAAGGAATACCAAAAATTAACTTTAAAAACTAAAGTATGAAATTTAATGGTTACCCAAATTAACTAATCACTGGGTTTCCACATAGGAGAACATAGGAGAAAATATGTATATGGAAGAGAAATCTAACCATCAAGTTCTGATGGAGAGTGGTAGAGAACATGGCTATGAAAAATCCAACAATCACAAAGCCATAAATTTGTGATTATCTAAGGTACCATTTGATTCATCAGATATGAGGGAAATGGGACAACATTTTTAGTTTTCAAGATCATTTCCCTAAAGTTGAAGAATTTGAATTAGAAGAAATACTTACTTTATTTCAGTACAATCTCACCATTGTTCGTGCCTTGAAAAATTTCCACTACATCTATTAAATAAATGAAGTTGAATTTTTCATTCTTGAAGTGTTAGCAGATCATGTGATAGAATGATGGGTCATTCCATCTGTCTCAAATAAAAGGTTAGCAAAAGTTATCAAATATGCATAAGTCCATCTATGGTGAGGTTAATCATATATGATTCCAAAAATGGACTTATATTTCATCTATCATACCATTTAATAAAATAAAACTAGTTTCTACTAACTAGGGACTTCCTGTAGGCCAGTGGTAGGCAATAAAGGCCTATCGCACTTTGGTTGGGGGTTCGATTCCCACACCCTTGTCCGACGCGACGGGTTGTCGCCCATCCTGCAGGTTGTCCTTTATCTAAAACTACATTATTATAACGTCCCATCAATAATATCAAAAAAAAGTTCTAGCTTTAAACAATACTAACTTATGTCCAACATAATCCATTCCAATCTTTAGGCTTATCCAAAATACTTCTATCCAAGCTCATAGCATAAAGAAAACCATTACTAGAAATGTCATCTACCGAGCATGTGAATACCATCATTTATCACCCATATATCATACGATATATCTTGTTGGTCACATTACAAACATTTGAATACCTTAATCATGTATTATCTTGAAAAATGAATACCCATTGAACCTTAGTGAAAACATGAATGCTGTCAAAAGTTAACTCTTTCCACATACCAAAATCCCAACATTTCTGTATACTCAAACCATGATATAACTTTGTCCTTATATCAGTTATGAGCTCATTTCATTTTCCCTTTATCCCTTCATTATGCGCATATCATCTTCTTTCCAAAAATATTTCAATCACTTTTCATGGTTACTGGTACCATGTAATTATTGAAAACCAATACATAGGTATTCCAAAATTCCACGATATCATAAATGAGATTCCATGATACTATTTTGAAATCCCATTACATAAACACTTAATCATTCCACAACATCATTTTTATACTCAACATCACAAATAGTGATTGCATGTGACTTCCCTTTATACTTTTCCTTAAGAGGTTGCTCACGTTGATCATCATTAACCCTTGGATTAGGGCATTGATTAGCATAATGCCCTATTTCCTTGCACTTGAAGCATTGAAGTGTTGGTGGAGCGTTCTCTGTAGTCTTTTCTCTATTCACATCATTAGCTACCTTTTTCCCATTACTTCGACACTCAACTACTCGATAACCTTATCTTCCACACTTAAAACATTTTCTAGTACCTTTTAGACAATCTCCAACATGCTTCTTTCCACACTTTGAGCATAAATAAACATTCATCTTCTTTTCACCATTGTTCTGAGATTTTTCCTTGAACTCCATCTTTCGTTTCTTGTCAAAACCATGAGATGGATATGTAACACCATCTTCCAGTTCTACCTTGATAGCACAACGCACAATTTCTCTATATCTAATGAAGTCTCTTATAGATAATGCCCTTCAAATACTTGGTTTTAAGCCACTGAAGAATCTATCAACTTTACTTTTAGTTTGGATGATAAATCTAGATGCATACCTTGAAAGCCTTGTAAAATTCACTTCGTATATACCAACAGATTCATCATCCTTTTGATTAAGCTCAAGGAACTCCTTTTCCATCTTTGTTTGAAGAATACGAGGGAAGTACTTATTGAAAAATAATTTATTGAACTCATCCCATTCCATGGATTCAATTTCATCTCGGGGCCTCGTATTCTTAATTAGAGTCCACCATTGGTCTGTTTCACCTTCTAAACGGTAAATAGCCAGAATGAATTTTTCATGTTCCAAACAGAGAAGTATGGAAAATTACTTTTCAATGTCACTGATCCATTGTTCAGCAACAAGTGGATTAGAAGACCCATTGAAAGAAGGTGACATTGCCTCATGAAGGACTCAATAGAATATTGTTTCCTTCTCTACTCATTTGGATGTCAAGAATGATTCATAGATTGTATAAGTATAGCCATAAGATTTTTCACTCCATCTCTCATAACATTGGTTTGTTCAGGAGGACAATCATTGAATTGTTTATTACATTGATCAACATGGTTCCTTCGGGTTCCAGCCATCCTCTAAAACCCAAAAAGAATAGTGTGAGAGGAAAAAATCATGATAGGGAAAACAACATAATAAAGGGGGAGTACCTTTAATATCTAACATCTTAGATTTAATTCTAATATCGTTACCATAATTCTAGGACTATAACCTATACTTATACTTGACCTTAGGTACATCCCTAGACATACCTTAGAAATATATCTATGGATCTCACTAAAGTTTTTGCATACTAGTTTCCAAAGGTTAACTAAACCTTTCCTAGGATACCAACTGTAGAGACCCCAAACTTGACTTACATGGACATTAAATTGCTTTTGCGGAATACTTAATACATAACAAAAACCAAAACTCAAGGACCATAATAGTTTAGTGTCTTTGGAAACTCAGAACATAATCTTCTAATCATGGTGAAAGATCTTCAACATCTCCTATAAAGATCTTCCCCTTTTGGTTTCTTACCTAAAAACTTTCTTTATATCCTGGGGAAAAGAAAACATATAAAGGGTGAGCTCAAATTCTCAGTCGGGGTAAGCATGGAGAAAATAAAACAAACCATATACATTTGAACTTAAAAACATGAACATAATGTTTAAACAACAAAATCTTGAGTAATGAAATAAAACATGGCAGTACGTAAGGAATAGATCATAATGGAACATCAATCATGATAAAATAGCATGGTAATAAAACATGTAATTGTGGAAAACCATTAAGTGCGTGATATGATTTCCATAATATCCAAGGCATTTCTTCCAAGACCATATTAGTGGACAAAGTCCCTTTCTAAATCGAGTTCACTCCTCGTTCCAGTCCTATATCACTGAACCGGATTAACTTACAGTTCCAGCCATGTCTATCTCATGAGATATAAATCTTTACCCAATGCATTCGAGGGAGATATAGGTCCCACCCATCTCATAATGAAATCATTCTTACTTGTTCCACAAAATAAATATAAAACATTCATCATAACCCAAAGAATAAAATTGGTTTCATAAACATCATCCCATCATCACATAATCCATAAAAAAAATGGATATCATTTCATCATAAGAAAAATAAAATCATGTAAATAACAGAGACATTATACTTGAAACATAAACAATCTAAATAATTTCATCTTAGATGGAAAATAGTTTTGATAAAACACTTGAAATGAATTCTTGAGGAAAATATCCTTTCTTCTTCAAAATCATTTTCTTTTCACAAAATGCCATTAAATTTTAAAAGAAAAGGATTTTGTTGAAAATAGTCATGAAAACTTGTAGATTAAGCCTCATGAAAATAATATTTTATGAAAACGTAAAAATCCATTCATTCTGTATAAGTTAAAAAAACATTCTCCTCGTACTTTTAATGGAAAAGTCAAAAAGTACCACGTAGGGTAAACAAAAGAAATATTCCTTACATAACACAAAGTAAATGTAAAAGAGGGGTAAAAATGACTTTAAACATATATGGAAGAATATTAAACACTTTATGAAAACATTTTTATAGACATGGATGCAAAATATAACCCTAGTAAATATTTACGTATAATCAATCTCGGATAAAAATGAGATTGTAAAATTATCCCTTACCTTATGTCTGATATGCTTCATATGTATCTGAAACTCCTATATAATGATTTAAATAATGTAATTGAATTATTAAAGAATCATATTCATTGTTATGATATCATATATGGTTCACTTATGACTTTATATTACCAGTTCTTTTGTAAATTCCACGTTAAAGCAACGTTTTAGGTAAAATCGTTTCATTTATCGTACGTGTTTTGATTTTTTGTTTTGATATTATTACTCATATCATGATTTACTTAATTCCAGAATGTAAAACATGATTTATATATAATATATATTCAGTATATAAATATATATGATAGATCGATAAATGGAATGAAATACACCGTTCATGGAGACGGTAGGTCGTACGTACGCATGAACGCTGTTTTCATTTCCTTATTGAATTGAATGGAATTAAGTAAATGAAACATATATGTACATAAATCCATTATCTTTATTATATAATATATTTCATGATTATTTATTAAATATATACTTTATAATCATACTTGAAGGGTTAATCATGGAAAATGAATCTCATCGCGTTCGTGGATACAGTAATCTATACGTATGAACGAGCGATGATATCATTCCCATAATTATTGAATAGAATTGGAGTGGATGATATAATATCTCAGAATCAGTATGATTTTATAATAACCATATATAGTTATTATTTACCCCATTATACCCATCCAAGTAAGTTGGTGGTGGAAAAACTAATTACACCACGACGTGGAGACGGTATTCTGTACGTAAGCACGCACGGTGATTTCATTTTCTGTAGGATGGATATAAGGTGAAATGGGATTCTTTCATATTTATAATATCTTATCAGTATATTAGTGATACTTATTTTATTACTTTACAACGAAACAACTAAATAATAGGAAGTTGAAGAAGAAATAAACTTGAAAGAATCGGTAGAGGAGATTACATCTTCTTCGACGCACCTCCTTTAAGATTCCTCTTAAGGGACTATAGTTGGTCTTTTGAGAAGACAAAAACCTCCAGAATGTTTCTAGGTAAGTGTAGAAGAAAATTGTTCAGGGGTATTCTGAGCTTTAAGGCTCAATGTTTTGTGAAGAGGAGAGGGAGGAGGTTCCCTTTTATAAGGGAGGAGAGGGGCACCTTTGGAAACCTCAAAAATATTAACTTATAATAAATCAAACCCAACTTAAAAACCTCCAAAAATGACTCATATTAGAATATTATATTATATAGGGTTGTAATATCATCAAACAATAAAATTTAGATATGTTGGAAATTTATTTTAAACCTTATCAACTTGATTTATCCTTATTTAATTTATTTAATCTTATTTGTGGTAATAAGATTCTAAATTTTAAATTATTATAAATAATTACTTATGTGTTTGTGAATTTTCCATAATTGGATACTTTATGAAATTTTAGACCATATAAATTTTAATTTATAATTTTTTAAAAAAAATTGTGATTTTTAAACAATTTTATATTATGTTATTTTTATAAATTAACAATATAGTCAATTTTGATACTATTCAATTATTTGAATTTAAATAAAATCCAAACAGAAGATATGTTCAAAATAAAATATTTAATAGATTCATAACATGTCATATTTATATAGAAAATTCGTGTATCATATTAAATAGTTCATAAAATTTTTATTTTAATATTTTTAAAACCATTTATTTGATATTTCAATCAATAAAATAATTTCAACATCACTATTGTGTCACCTTTAATGATAATTATTTAATCCCTAAAAATTATAAATAAATTCACATGATATAGATAATTTTATTAGATTTCTGGATATTATTCATGTTTGAAATTTCAAGAATTTTGTCACTAAATTAAAATTATTATACTTCTAAGATTTAAGAGAGTGACATGTTGTCACTTTCTTTGGTTTTAATAATAATTAAATTATTTTCATGGAAAAAAGTCCATAAAATGAATCTATTCCTACCCTTAGGTGATATGGGTATACTTTTAGTCATCCAATAGAATTTTGGTAGGTTTTAGGGTAATTTTATAATCTTATTTTTACCCTTAATTACTCGATTTACCTTTAACTGCAGTAAATAAAAATTATCGTAGTTACTATTCATAATATCAAAAAAAAAGTAACATATTAACATAATTTTGACCCACTGAATTAAAATATGGAATCCATTTTTCAAAATTCAAAACACAGAAGTTGCAGTAATTAATTTAAAATTAATCTCGTTGTTAAGAAAACGGGTTTTAAAAGTTAAAACATTGCCAAAGATTGAATTGTTTTTACCTATGAATTCAATGTAAAATTAATGGTAATGACATAAATTATATTAAATCATAAAAATATATTATATTTATACTTTAAAACCATTCAATATTATAATTTAACCATATAAATTTTTGTGATGAAAAAAGTTTTTTTTAATTAAAATATAACATGTTTTTACTATTCATTAAAATATGAAAGTTATCAGAATAATATGAAAATTTTATCAAAAGTAAATTTTTATATCCTAATTCCAAATAAGAATTTTATTTTGTCAAATTTAACTTATAAACATATCAAAAAATATATTTAAAGTGGGTGTGCCATCAAAAGGCGGCAAAACTGCATTTTTTGAAAAATACTTATTTTACCCGAAAATTTTATTTTGTTCTGATACCATGTTCTAGAAAATGTGTAAGATGAATAATAATGTTATAAAATTCAAAATTTAGTTAATAATATTCATAACGGCTAGTCCATAATAATATTATAACAATATATCGTTGTTTAGTGAAACCCGATATTGCGTACAACACACGCTATCGAGGAAGGTCGTGATTGCGTGTAATGCAAGCCAAGTCAGGGTTGCGTGTAGTGAAAGACTCCTTTGTTGTTGCGTATAACAAAATCTAACCATATTCCAGTTATACATTGAATATATATATATATATATACACTCAATGTTGCGTAGAATAACTATTATCAAACAAACTTGAAATTGTGTGTAACACGATCCAAGAATAGTGTTACGTATACTACAAGCTAATACAGTGTTGCTTATAGTGCAAGATAATCTTGGTTTAGCGTACAACAAAAGACCTCAAAGAAATTAAAAAGAATAATTATCATAAAATCTTGGGTTGTTACAAATATCGATAATTCCTTAGGAATACCATTAATTTCATCCATGACATTAACTAAACCTTTCACTTTTACTTTATAATTAGTTTCTTTGTGTCCTTATTTTCCACGCCCAAATAATCTTCCAATTCCTTTAAAAAATTCTCCTTGATTCCTCTTACCACATGTATTGCATGAGGAAAATTGATCTTTCTTTCCTCTTTGGTCACCATGAAACTCCATATTTCTCTTATTAGATGGGTCAGGAAACTCACAAAAGTTGAGATTATTGCTCATATTATGAGAATGATGATTAGTCATAATAATAAGGTTTCACCTTATGACTCTCATTTCATTTGGTTCCTCATAAGTAATATCATTCCATTGTCCATCACATTCACTATTAACATAAATCCTCTTAGTTCCAACCACTGTCTAAAACCCAAAAAAATAGTATGAGCAACAATAATCAAGTTGGAAACCACATAATCAAGATAATTTTCTTATAAAATTTCAATCTATGAAACCTTAGGTTTAATCTTAGGTTATTCATGATCATTAAAAAAATTCTTGGATTGTAACTTATAATTATAATTATCCTTAAGGATCTTTCATAAGGTTTTCTCATCTTAGTTTCTAAAGGTTAACTAAAACTTTCTCTGATACCAACTATAATGACCCACTCTTTTCATACATAGATATTACATCAAAATATATGAATATTCATTATATAACATATCAAAACCATGCCAAAATCATATGGGTTTAGTGTCTTTATAAAATTGAAAACATAAAAAATTTGTTCATAAAAATATATATTGTCTCCTAAAATTTCTTCACATATATATCCATTCTTAGACATATCCTACTTTAAAACTTTCTTTATAACCAAGGTAAAATAAACATAAGAAAAGGGTGAGCTCAGATTTTCAGTAAGGGTAAACAAAAGAGATATTAATCATAACATAAATGGAATAATAACATTAATATTTCATTTGAAAAATATACCCTATATATAAAAAATCATAATCTTTTGTCGTGGAATAGATCATAGATGTTCATAATACAAAAATCATAAGAAATTATGAGCCATAAGAGAATAATGTTGGTATAAGACATGGAATGTGGCATACACATAGGTATAGAAAATTATTTACCTAGTAGTTAAGTCTTTTTACCAAGACTATAATAGTGGAATGCATTCACTACCCAAACCATCTTATTATTCAAGGTTTACTCCCAAGACTATTGTAGGAGAAAAAGTCCTTTACTAAACCGATTTCACTTCCTATTCCAGTCTTATCTATCTGATGAGATATAATATCACTACCCAATTCATTAGATATAGATATATGTCCCACCTAGAATTGTTTATAAATTATCCACCATTATATAATAAAAACCATACATATGGGTTCCATAAGAATATAATTCATTATTCATATCATAATGCATGAAAATAAATGGGTTTCATAAACATTTCATCGTAGCATAACCCATGGAAAAAATAGGTTTCATAAATATAATTCCATCATAAACATAAACCAACCATAGATATAATAAGAATATTATTATTGAATAATAACCTTAGTAAAGCATAAGTAACATAAAATAATGTTATCTGAGATGTAAAAATTATTTTTTGAAGGGTCACTTAAAATAATTCTTAAGGAAAATATCCTTTCTCTTTTGAAATCATTTTTTTAAAATGCCACCCAATTATCAAAGAAAAAATTTTCTTTGAAAATAACCTTGTATAATTTTAAAGTGATATTCAAGGTGTTAAAGTGTCATGACATAATGAAAATATGCTCATGTTGTAAAAGTTAAACAAACATTCCTTCTATATTTTTATCAAAAAATCCATAAAGAACCTTGCTTAGAAGAAAACAAAAAATCCTTTAAAACTATTTTATAAAGAGTAAAATATGAGTAAAAATGACATTAAACAATCATAATATAATAGTAAAAAAATGGAAACAATTTTACAAAACATGGACATGAAAGAAAAATAGAGTTTTAAGATAAATTTTTTTAAAAAAATAAAATAAAATCCATTATAAATATCATATCATTGAAGTGAGCATTAATAAAATTAATTAATTATGTGTATTTTTTGTAAATCCAAATAATAAAAGTGTAGATACAATAATGCGATAACTAAAAGTCTTTCCACACATAATATTATCATGACATAATCAATTAAGTATATGTTTAACCCAAAGAATGGAAAATGGGTTAAGAATTCCATTGCCACTTTGTAATCAATCAAATCATATGCCCCATAAAAGTAATAATTATCAAATGGAACATTTAATAAAATTAATATAATTATATTCATGATATTACATATAAAAATTAATTACATAAACCAAACATAAGAAATAAGTGTTGAATAATTCATGTATCTTATCGAAGTAAAAGTGAGATAAGAAACCCTTACCCCATGGTTCCCTTTAGTTTTTCATACTTTAACCTCATTTATAAAGGTTTAAAGAGTGTTATTAATTAATTAAATAACCTTATTCATGTTTATAATACCGTATATGATAATTTTATAACCTATTACCACCCATTCATTAATAATATTTCATTATTTTTATTGTTTTGGGTGCATTCATTTCATGGTTTCATGTTCAGTTCATTTGTGTATAATTATGGATTTTATTTTAAAATTGAAATAAAAATCCAGAGTGAAATAAAATGGTATTAATGAACTTACTTAATTTTAAATGGTCCCATATATCATTTTTATTCCTTACTGTAGGATGATTCATTTGTTTAAATGTTGATGATAAATGTTTAGTTTAATTTGGCAGTTTTTTTGACCATCAAAAACTAATTTCATTTTATTTTATATTATGTTTGTATATTAGTTCCAGAACATGAAATAGGTTATAGTATACCTATTAAAGTATTATTTAACCATAATAATACTTTTATGACCATCCTTGAAGGCATTAATGGAAAAATAAAAATTATTATCCGTGAAGATGATTAACCACCATTATTTGGACAATGGTTTTGTTTCTCTGATTAATAGGTGGTAATAAAAGGGATGGATATAATATATCCAATTAGAAACATAAAATTAAAGTATATAAATGATACTGGATTTATTTTTTCTTTATTTATGAATGATACTATATATTTTAAAATATTAAAGTCTTTTAAGGAGAAATGGGGTGGTGAGGATTGGTATTTATAATTGAGGAGGGGTAGTTTTAAGTGATTAAATTATTATTATTTTATATTTAAAGCCAACCAAAATTATTTTGAATGAATTACAATAAATTTTTATTATAATTAATGTTTTAAAGGCTTTTATTGTTCAATAAACACATCAACCACTCATTTAATGTTTTATTTTTTATGTATTTTAATGTTTTACTTTAACCCGCTACATTATTTTACCTATACTGTGGTAAATCTTTTTTTACCATAGTAACTTTTATGCCTAAAAATAAAAATGAACTTATAACCTAATTTGAAATTATTAATTCAAAATATTTAATCCATTTTTAAAAATTCACAAAACATAATTTTCAAAAATACATTTAAAATTAAACTGTCAAAATGTAATGAAAAATAGTTTTTTTGGAAAAATGTGTTTTTAAGCCCAAAAATGTACTTATACCAAAATAAGGTATAAAAATTGTTTAAATTTAATTGATTTGATTATATATAAATAAAAATTACTTTAAGTTACTTTTAGATAAATTTAAAATCATAAAATGACTTTTAAATAAAATGATAGTTTTATAAAAATCAATATTTTTTTACAATTCACTAAAAAATTAAACTTTTTAGAAAATTATTTAAAATTCATCCTAAAATAATTTTGACATGTTGAATAAAAAATAGTGTTAGTTTTATTAAATACATTTTCTAAAATTTTTAAAAATCAAGTATATTTATTTTCTCATAGAAAGCAATAAAAATCACTTTTTGAAGAAAACATATATTTGAAGAATAAAATGAATTTACTAAAAATTATGTGTTTATTGCATAATAATAAACTAAAAATGAGTTGGAAAATTATATATTTCATAATGTGATTAATAAAATCCATTCTCTCTAATTTAACGACTATTTTATGATGGTCGTATTAAAATAATAATATTTTAGATTTTGTTTATGCTCGGTGTTCTGTGCAAAGTAATCCATCAAGAAGATTAAATTTATTTAAAAAGAAATATTATATAAAATCTTGGGATGTTACAAAATCGAACGTAAACTTTATCTATTTCTCAGGAGATAAGTTATAGACCTCATTATAAAATGCATCCTAAAAAGGGTCTACCACTAGAAGAAAAGAATCCAGTGACATTCCACCTTCATATAGAGAAAGACCAGTTATCTGAGCCATGAGACAATCCAATATGCACCAAATTAGTCCTGCATGACCAGCCTAAATATCTCACTCACCCTTTTGAGAATAAATGCCTCCTTTTAGAGATAAAAAGATATATATCCTTCGGTAATAGTTGATATGATCCTAGTATAGAACTATCCAATCCATACCAAGAATCAAATAAAAACCTGTCATTTACAGCACAAATGGTTTGGTAACCACCGATATCTATAGAACATGCCTTTAAACATTTTATATTCTCTGGTCATACATCCAACATTTTGTTAATGGTTAAAACACCATCTAATATTTCCACATCCAAGCCCAAACCATTTTCAAAAGGATAATATATAAAAGAATGAGATTCTTCTATATCAAACAAAACACAAGAAAAAGTATATGATACAAGAATCGTTTCTTTGGTAGTATAAGGTCTTACATCCATAATAGATGGAGTAGTTTGCATAATATTCTACTGACTATCCCCTCTACCCTGGGCTTCATTCTGACTCTCATGAGTTATCCCCTCTACCTGGTTCTATCGTTCCTTCACTAGGGTACCATGTCCCCTACCTTGACCAGAACATCCTGTGGAAATCTAGTTACCTACCAATTAAGGAGTATCTAAGTCATTACTAGACTCTAGTGCATGTACTAGTCCATTTCCACTACTCTTCTACTGCATGTCCCTACAAAACCTCTACAGGTGGATCATCCTACTGCAAGCACGACACTCCAAAGTGGGGTACAGACACTGAGGTCATTTTTTGGACCATCTTTACACACTGATAGTACTACAACATAACATGGTTCTAAGATAGATGTCCACTTCCCAGACTGCTTTGACTTCTGTTTCCTTGGTAAAAAAAATCATAGCGGTGCTTCTTGACCTCAAAATAAGAGCTCCCAGTTCACCATGCTAAAACAGTATGGTCACTGCTCTGGGCCTCTCTTAGGTTCCCTTATATGACAAGTGCCTAAATTATTACATCTTCAAAACTACTTAGATAGAAAACATTCACCTACAACCTGATATCATAATGAAGACCATCCTGAAAACATCTCTCCCAGGAGATATCATCAATTTCTAAAGATGGTTCAAATTTCTGAATACTGGTGAAACTTTGTAATTACCCACACTTTTTGAATGATAATTGTTTCCAGAAAATGTGTGTTATATTATTCACAACAAAACCAAGTTTTTTATAAAGTAAATATAAAAGAAAATGTGACCATATGTATTCAATCATTATATGACTCTTGGTAAATTATGACTATTGGTCAATATGGACATTGGGAACTATACTCTTGATAATAATTTTAGCATTATCATTAGAGTTTATAAGTAAAATTTTGACAAAGGAAAATTGATACAGAAAGAAGAGTTGATGGCATCAACCAGTAGAGTCATTCCATTTGAAGCTCATCTATCAGATATTGGGAGGGTGGTTCCATCACTAGGGTTCACCCTTGACCAATACCAAGATGATCTACAACAAATGAAGCTTGAATAAAATCCCCTACGGGAGAAGTTTAAGTTAGTGGAGATTACCACTCGGTCGATGTTAGCTAACACACCCCACGAAACTACCATCATCACACACCTTACTTTTAGGGTGTATGTGGGTGTAATAAGGGGTTATGTGTCCCAAACTTATTTTGTAATTTCTTTTTTTAAATAAAATTTTTATTCCATCATTTCCATTTTAAGAATAGTTTTCCTTAATAAAATTGAGGTAGAATTTGATAAATTAATTTTTTGGATAGAAATTGCACTTTTCAAAAAAGAAATAATTATTATAATAAACTAAGTTATTATAAATAATTTTTATTTTAATTAAATGGTATGATTAAAACAGACTTATTTAAAAATAAATGATAAAATAATTTTATTTTTTTCAAGTATTAAAAATTTTACTATGCATTTTCAATCCGCTATTATATTTAATAAATAAGGATTTTATATTTAAAAGTTAAAATTATCATATTTAGAGAATTATTATGATAAAATAAATATAATTTTTGAAATAATCACAACCTAATTATATTAGCATAAATTTATCATAATTTTCTAAAATACTTTATTTTTCTGTGAATAGTAAAAATACAGTTAGAGTTTTTCGGTATTTTAATGACATCATAATTATGTCATAATAATTTAATAACTAATTAACCACAATATAAAACTTAAAATATGTTATTTTATTAATATAAATTATTTTAATATATTTTAATCAATTTCCAAATATATAATTTACTTTCCAAATTCTAAAATGGAAACTTTAACTTTAAAATGTTATTTTGTGAAAACATTAGTTTTTATGGCCAAAATAAGTAATATAAAATGATGGTCGACTCTTATGGACTAAAATAACATAAAATTTGTCTCAAGTGTCCAATACCATCGGCATATACCATGGGAAAGCCCATGGTTTTTCATTTACCACTACCTATGTGTCCAAGGCCAAAATTTAGAAATTAATAAACAAATCCCCCACTTTTGCTATAAATATCCACTCATTTCTCCATTTCCTTTCACTCACATTTCATCCTTTATGAAGCTCTTAAATTTTTACCTCCCAAGGTGTCCTCAAGCCCCTAAGGTCCCAATATTCATGTTTTAGGAACTACTCTTCAAGGTAAGAGAAATGTCAAATTCTCTTTTCCTTTCAAGTTCCTTTTTTATGTGGTGCATCTTTCAAATTTACAAACTATATTATTCTATAAAATTTATTTTATCCCTCTAATATATTAATATTATTTTATTAATGTGATACCCTTTTCACCTATATTTTTACCCTTTTCTAAAACCATGTTTTATACTCGTTATGATGCCGATTTTACTTCTCAAAATTTCTCTCTCCTCCTCAAGAAATTCCCTTTTATTTTCTTTATATGAATATGAAAACCTCTTTATTTTCCAAGGGTATCAGAAAATATTTAAAAATGATTTATTTTATTATATGATTGACATGCATAAAACTTTAATTCCCTTTCTTTGGGTTATAAGTGGCATAAATATCTTTTCTTTAAGTACTTTTTAAAACTCCATGATTTTTATATAATTCCCATTTATTTTATTACCTACAGTTTATTTATGAAATGTTTTATTATGATATATGTGGCTCAATTTAATTAATTAATATGAAGGGTTATACCTGATAGAACTCCAATTTATTGGGTAAATAATTTAATCTCTTGATATGACATGTTTTATGATACCTTGGTGAATAACCTTAGAAATTTGTATGACACCTCAGTGGAAAACCTTGGTGATATACTTATGAATGTATCATTTAAATGTTGTATCCACATTTACATGTTATGATTAATGTTATTATTATTATGATATTTCTATTTCTTATTCATTTATTATAATCCTCAAGTTCTTGTTGATATTTCTCAAGATCACTTGTAAATTGTTTCTCTCACTTTCCCTTATTGGGCCTTATGCTCACCCTTCCCTCTGATGTATGTCCCCAGGTTATGGAATGTAGTTAATGTACTTAGGATGAACATATGATGAATAATTTCAAGTGGATTATAATAATTTTTATGTTTTCATGTATTATGTATCTTATTTACAAGAAACTAAACTTTAAAATATCCCCTTTTGTACAATGTAATGTAAAGTTTTGTAATAAAAAGACGGGATTTCATAATTGCTATCAAAGGACGGTTTAGTTATTTGTGGTAATTAGGATTTGAGAACATTAGGAATAACCTTATGGATAAGTTAAAATATAATAAAACATCCTGGTATTTTGGTAAAGTATTAAATAAGTGGTTTTCAAGAAAAGAAATCTCTATCTGGATATGAACAAGTGGATGAGGCTCTAGCACAGATATATCTAGAGGTAAAAACCAAAAACCCTACTTTGAGATAAACTTGTATGGGAACTTGTGCACGAAAATGGGTCTTGCTTCAATCCTAGTTTGACACTACTGGGAGATATTTTTTGTTAATCACAATATTTTTATGAATCTTTATAAAGGATTAATATAAAATGTAATTGTTGTTAAAGAATAACATATTTATGCATAATTTTGTAAGACATAAAATTCCTTTAGAGTTATAATATTATTAAAATAAACACATTTCTCACTAAGGTTTTCTTCTTTTAGAAAATGGAAATAAATAGGAGGAACCATGTAAATGGTAAACAAAATGGGCCATGAGGTGATGACCCTCCGATGGAATCCAAAATGGAAAACTTCATGACAATGATGAATCAACTAACTTGAGTTATGAGAAATAACTTGAATCAAGCTAAGAGACCAGATTCACCTATAAGGGAACAACTTTCCATTGAGTCCTTTATACATCAATGACTACCTTATTTTGGTAGATCTACTGACCCATTGATTACTGAATAATGGATATGATTTATAGAAAATATATTTTCTATACTCCATTGTTTAGAGTAAGATAAATTCTCCTTGGCTATGTACCTTTTAGAGGGAGAAGATGATCAGTGGTGAAAACTAGTTAAAAACACGAATCTAAGAAGGAATATTGATGCTATGGAGTGGGAAGAGTTCATGGAATCATTTTTCAATAAATATTTCCCCTATTTGATGAGAACGAAAATGGAGAGGGAATTCCTAGAGCTGAAGTGGAAGGAAAATTAATCTATGGGAAGCTATGATATGAACTTTATAAGGCCTTCTCTCTACACCTATAGCTTTTTCATAGATCCTAATAGAAAGTTTGATATATTATTTGGTGGACTAAGACCTCATATATAAAATAATCTATCCAATTTAGAATACGAAAGTTATGAAAAGATAGTGAGAAGTGCTATGAAGGTTGAGTCAAATTTTGGAGAGATTCAGGAGTCCCATAGATCAAATGAAAAGAAGTGATATTTGGAGAAAAACTTGGTGAGGAACTTTGATCATTGAAGAAAAAGAAAGAAAGTGAAACTTCCCACATGAAACAAATGTGGGAAGAATCATTTAGAGAACTACTTGCTCAGGAGTGGGAAATGTTATAATTTTGTAATATATGTCTATATTGCTACAAAATTTCATAGCATAGTGAAACCTCAAATTTTCAACACTAATGATAAAGGTAAGATGGTACAAGACTATCCTGAAGTTCAATGCTTCAAGTGTAGATATATTGGTCACGTTTCCAATAACTTTCCAAATCTAAAGATAGTGGAGGGAAATCACCATCAACCTCATCATAGGCCAAGGGAGAAAGGTCATGCTTTTTCTATCACGATGGCTGAAGTTGAAGCTCTAAATGATGTGGTAGTAGATACTCTCATTGTTCTATAAAATCTTGAAAGCACTTTGTTTGATTCTAGTTCGACACATTCCTTTATTTTCTTCAAGTTTTCAAAGAATATAGAATCAATCTCTAAACTTCTAGAAGTAAAGTTATCATCTAAGACTCCTGGAGAGATTATCAATGCGTTGATAGTGTATAGAAACTCTATTATTGGATTTTGAGAGAAAAAATCCATCACAAATCTATTAGTAATTCCCATGCTAGAATTCGAAATTATACTAGGGATAGAATGTATCTCAAGGTATAATACTAATATCAACTACAGAATTAAGGAAATTTCAGTATTATTGGATGGAAAACCAATAGTTTTTTTCAAAGGAGAGATATCTTGGCCTGATATTCTTCTAGAAGCACCTCCCATAGCATTCTTTATAGAGATGATCAATGAAGATGAAGAAGGAAATAAAATTATAAAAATATAGAATGTCCACATCATTTAGGAATACATTGAAATATTTTATAAGGGGTTTCTTGGACCTTCCCCAGAAAGAGAGGTAGAGTTCTCTATTGAAATCATGCTTGGATCTAGGTCGATATCAAAGACCCCATATAGAATAGAAAATGTGGAGTGGGAGTAATTAAAGAAACCACTCCAATATCTTTTGGAGAAGGGGTTTATCCGACCAAGTGTATCTCCTTGGGGATCACCTATTCTCTTTGTGAAGAAGAAGGATGGATAATGTGGCTATGCATTGATTATAGAGAACTTAATGGGATCATATTAAAGAACAAGAACCCAATTCAAAGGATTTATGTTTTATTTGACCAGCTTTGTGGGGCTCAATTATTCTCCAAGATTGATCTCTGATCTGGTTATCATCAATTAAGGGTAAAGAAATAAGATATTCTAATGACTGCCTTCTGATCAAGATATGGGAATTATGAGTTTGTGGTTATTCCCTTCATCTTGACTAATGTGCCTATTATATTTATGGATTTAATGAATATAGTATTTAAGTACTACCTTGATAAATTTGTGGTAGTTTTTATTGATGATATTCTAATATATTATAAATGTCATGAGGAGAATGAGGATAATCTAAGGGTTATATTATAAACTCTGAGGAATGAGAGGCTATTTTGAAAGTTCATAAAATTTTAGTTTTGGTTACAACAAGTTGCTTTCTTGGGAACATTATAACCAATAAATGAATCTCAGTTGACCCTATAAAGAAAAAGGTTTTGGAGGATTGGCCTCATCTTATAATAGTAATTGGTATTTTAAGTTTCCTTAGTTTAGTATGATATTATAGGATTTTTTTGAAAAACTTTTCATGACTTTCTAATCCACTAACCACGTTAAATCAAAAAGGATCCAAGTTCATCTGGATAAAGGAGTGTGAAGAAAGTTTCCAAGAGCTGAATAATATATTGTTTGTTGTACCCATGTTAACTCTACCCACTATTGGAGAAGGATTCATTATTTTTATTGATGCATCTCTAAAATGGTTTGGTTGTTTCCTCATGAAAAATGATAAGGTGGTTGATTATGCATCTCAACAGTTGAATCCTCATGAGCAAAATTATCCTATGCATGATCTGAACCTTCCTGTGGTTGTTTTTTATCTGTAGATATAGAGGCACTGTCTTTATGGGGAGAAATGTGATATATACATAGACCACGAAAGTTTGAATCATATTTTCACACAAAAGTAATTGAATATGAGATATAGGAGATGGTTGTAACTTCTTAAAGACTATGATTGTTCAATTCTTTATCACCATGGACGATCAAACAAAGTCATTGAGGCATTAAGTAGGAAAGACCATGTTGTACTAGAAATGATGAGGATTCAAGGAGATCATTTGATCAAAGACCTAGTAAAAATGGGTATGGTAATCGTAAGGTAAGGGACATCATCAACCCTATCCCAAATGATTTCTCAACCATCATTACTAGAGAATATCATTAAATATCAAAGATAATATCCTTTTTTGTAGAAGAAGATAAAGTATGTGAAGAATGGTAAGTATACTGAGTTCAATATTGATCAAGAAGATGTACTGAAATTTTTAACAAGGCTATGTGTTCCGTCTATTACAAAAAATAAAGAAGGATATAATGTTTGAATCTCATATCTCTACATTTTGTATACATCCTAGAATCACTAAAATGTATAGGGACCTTCGTGATCATTATTGGTGGGATAACATGAAAAGGTAGATTGCTGACTATACTAAAAGGTGCCTAGTGTTTCAACAAGTGAAGGCAGGGTGACAACTTCCTAAAGGGGTATTACAATCACTACCCATACCAACATAGAAGTGGGACAATATCACTATGGACTTTGTCACTAGTCTCCTAAGAACATCTAAAGGAAACAATGTGATATGGGTTATAGTGGACCATCTCACCAAGACTGCCCATTTTATCTCTATCTGGGAAGATGTATCTCTTGATCAACTTTCCAAGATTTACATAAAAGAAGTGGTGAGGTATTATGGAGTTCTATTTTATATTGTTTTTTATCATGATCCAAGGTTCACATCAAAATTCTAGAGAAGTATTCAACATGCTCTGAGTACTAAATTGAATTTAAGTACGGCCTATCACCCCCAAACTGATGGCTGATATTCAAGGAATATTTAAACACTCGAGGACATACTGAGAACATCCTCAATTAAATTTAAAGGTGGATGGGATCAACATCTCCCATTAGTTGATTTCTCATACAACAAAAATTACCATTTGAGTATTCAAATGGAACTCTATAAAGCTCTATATGGTAATTGATAGAGAACTCCTACTTGTTGGGATGAAGTGGGTGAGAGAATGTTTCTTGGGCCATATCTTGTGTAAGAGATGACAGAAAAGCTCCATTCCATCTAACAACACATTAAGGCTACTTGAAGTCAGCAGAAAATCTATGCTGACAACTGTCGAAGGGTCTTAGAGTTTGGTGTTGTAGAAAAAGTGTTCCTTTGATTATCACCATGGAAGAGAATTATCTGGTTTTCTAAGAAAGGGAATCTTAGCCTCAGGTACATTGGACCCTATGAAATACTTGATCGCATAGGAGCACTGGCCTATTGTATTGCACTTCCTCCAAATCTATATCATGTTCATGATGTATTCCATGTATCTCTCTTAAGGAAGTACATACCTTACCCTTAACATGTACTTAATCCTAAGGTCATATAACTGGAACATGACCTCTCTTATGAGGATCAGCTAGTGGAGATCTTGGACCATAGAGATAAGGTTTTATGCAACAAGACTACCCACTTCGTTAAAGTGTTGTGGAGGAACCATATATATAAAGAATCGATGTGGGAACCAGATGAGATAATGAGGCATAAATACCCCCACATTTTCTCAACTAAGAGAACGAGTTGAAATTTCAGGGATGAAATTTCTTAAGTGGGAAAGAATGTAATGACCTAGACTATTTGAATGACAATTGTTTCCTAAAAATGTGTGTTATGTTATTCACAACAAAACCATATTTTTTATAAATTGAATATAAAGGGAAATGTGACCATCTAGATTTGACCATTATATAATTGTTATTCAATTATGACCATTGGGAACTATACCCTTGATAATAATTTTAATGTTATCATTAGAGTTTATAAGTAAAATTTTTACAAAGGAAAATTGATATAGAAAGAAGAGTCGATAGCCTCAATAAATAAATTCATTCCATTTTTAATGTCTTGGAATTTTCATATAAATTTTTTTTAGTTATATGGAATTATTTAGAGACCGCTAAATCTGACGGCGCGTGATTCCGAGGCTCGGAGTGCCTGGAATGATCTATCGAAAAATGTTAAGTATAAAATAGCACACATGAGTGGTTTTTCTAAAAAAGTGGAATAACTCTTAAAAGGGTTCCCGTAACAGAAATATGAGGGCATCGTTGTGTTTAGGATAGTGGGTTTACCCTAGGCGCGACTTAAGTTTAGTCGGCGCAGGCCTCCGGTGAGAAAACCTAAAAATGGAATAACTGTAAATAAAATAATTAAATAAAGTTGTTTTATTTTTCAAATGCTTATAAATCATGAATGCTGACTCAGATTAAAAATATGAGACCACTGCTGAGCTCATGAGGGTATTCTTTCTTTAGGCAGATACTGACATTAGTCAGTGTGGGCCAACTATGAAAGCTAGTTTTTTTCCGTAAATAAAATAATTAAGTAACAATTATTTTATTGTTAAAATCCATAACTTATAAATGATAACTTGGATTGAAAATATTAGAGTACCATTGAGTTATTTGGGATGTGTTTCCCTTAGGCAGAGCCTAACCTCGACCGACATGGGTCAAGGTGATTGTTAATAATTTTCTGAACTTTTTTTGGGTACATTCAGTAAACGTGCGGGTGAAGTTTTATATCTTTTGACTCATTGCTTGGATCCAAAATCCAAGAGCACCATTGAATCTGCAATGCTGAGATTCTCTTAAGGGAGGCTTCACTTCGACCGCAGTTTCTCAGGAGAAGAAGTCAGTTTTTTGACCTTTTTAAAGAATAATAAAATAATAATTTTATTGTTATTTTATCTTTCTTTTCTCCAACAGATGAGCGGCATTAGCAGGACCAACAAAAATTCAATCCATTAAATGGATTGACTCCTCTTTATTCTTGTAACCACACCATTGGAATTAGGAAGGTTCCTTATTTAAATAAACCCCATTAATTCCACGTGCGTTACACACATTCCCCCTCTCCTATTTATATGGAGCTCGGGTAGAGTGTTGGAACGGCTTCACTAAGCGACGAAGCTCTAGCAAAGTACCACGATTCCAACCACTTGGAGGATGAGTATGGTTCCAGTGAGCAGTGACGAGCGCCACTGAATCCCGAACTGATGACAACGATGAAGGGGGGGTTCTGTCGATCATCATCAGTGAATGTGTCTTCTAGGTAGGGGGTTTATTTTGAAGTTGTCTTTGATGAATTAAATCCTCTCCTGCTTTCTATCACCTTAACGTGGAGGGAACGAGCCAAACTAATAAGGCTCAGACCCTCCGATGCTTCTTTCTTGATGTGAACTTCGGGAAACAATTTGCAAATCGATGGAAACACAAAAATAGCGGGTCACGCTATGTCAACGGTAGCGTGGAAGATCTGTAGGTGCAGACGGCACCAAGAACGGACACCAGAGAACATCTGGTAACCTGGGGAAGAAATTGTTGGCATGAAATGCCGGTGACGGCTGGTAGTGGACGGAGTAGGCCCGCAGAAACCGACCGGGGGAAGTGGAAGGTGGCACGTGACGGTGTGTCGTGGCGGACAAGGGAGGCCGACCCTAGTCGGTCGTGCGGGACAAGTGCGGCGCCCACAGGCACAGCCGAAAAAAAGCAGCCACAGCCAGCAGGCCGCAGTAGGAGGGTGCGGCGCGGCCCACGTCGCGCCGTGTTGGCAGAACCAGGTCGACCGAACGGCTGAACGGTTAATGCAGTGGGGCAGCGCCCCACTATTTGGACAAAATGGCCCCACAACCATGGGACCAATTAAGGAGGTGGTCTGCCTTTAGGCAGACTAAACCAGCACATGCCGGCCAAGAGGACCAAACCTACTAGTGGGTCAGGCCGGACCAGTGTCCTGGGCCTACAAACCAAACTAGGCCGACCCAACAGGATAGACCCAGTGAACTAGGCCCACCCAAAGGGCCAGACCCCTTCAACTGGACCGAACCCAGTGAATCGGGATGAACCTCTACGGGCCAGACCCAGGCGGGGTCAGGTAGACCCCAGGACCCATTGCGTCGGGCTGGCCTGACCGAGTCAAATCGAGCCCAGACCCAACCGGTCCCCAAATAAAGAAATTCCCATAACTGACGAACTGGGTGTCCGTTCGACATTCCATTAGTGGCATTGGGATCCCTTTGGATAATCGGTCCCTTTGGTATATTTCGGTTGGCCCGACCGAGCTGAGCCAGACCAAGGTGTGATCACCCCCATTTCACGGAAAGGGGTGTAACTAACAGACCGGGCATCCATTTGATGAACCATCTACGGCATCGAAACCATTAGGAAAAGGTGGTCCTTTTGGTTTACTCCACTTGAGTTTTAGAGAAAATTGGAGTGTGGCCACATTGGATTGAACCTGAATCCAACCGGGCCCTCGGAACTAAAACGCTTATAAGTCATAGATCGGGCATCCGATTTATGCGTTGTTTATCACGTTGGAACCCTTACGACATGGTAGTCCTTTGGGATACTTCTTCATGGAACTTCATGTATGTTGAGGTACGATCAATGGCTTGAAGAGTAGTTCTCCCAAACATGCTATGAGCAAGAATCCAGTTGCTGGCAGTGAGGTGGAGGTTGGAGACAGATCATAAGGAGGTTAGTACCGAGCGATCCTGTGTGGGTCAGCACTTACTGATCTTGTGTGGTTCAGTGCTTTGTGATCCTATGTGGGTTAGTGCATACCAATCCTATGTGGGTCAGATCCTATGTGGGTCAGTGCTCAGCGATTTTTTGTCGGTCAGCGCATACCAATCCTGCGTGGGTCGGATTCTTTAGGGGTCATTGTGGGGGTTAGTACATATCGATCCTGTGTGGGTCAAACTCCGTATGGTCAGCAGCAGTGCCTCTCAATAGAATAAGATGATCCAGCTTCTTGACTAATCATCTGTACTTCTATTCCTTACTTATATACCTGGTGTGAGCTGAGTCTTTTACCTTCATGGTGTTACCTTTATGGTACCTTCACCTTCGTGGTGTTATCCTCATGGTGATACTTGTGTGGTAGTTTTACCTTCGTGGTGTTATATTCGTGGTGTTAGATAAGTGGTACTTTTACCTTCTTGGTGTTATATTATTGGTGTTACATGTGTGGTACTTTACCTTCGTGGTGTTACCTTCATGGTGTTACCATTGTGGTATTCTTCCCTCATGTATGAGAAGAGTATATCTTGATAAATTAGGTATATGTATGGGCATATACCTAAGTAGAGTTGTTGACTACTTCTTGATTTTTGGTTGAGGTATTACTTTTTAGTTTTTACTTTGTAGAACTCTGGGAAACCTTCGAGGGTCTCAGGGTCCCTACTGAGTATTTTTATACTCACCCCTACACGGGCTTTTCCCGCACATTGTTGTGTCTTGTGCAGACAATGAGCAGCTGGGCTAAGACTTCAGGGATCCAGGACCAGGCGGTACACGGAGTAGACGGGATGAAGTGGAGTGCTTTGGAGATGATTTTTACCTACCCTTATTGTAGGATCCTCGATGGACAATCCAGGAGCTCTTTTCTCTTTTTAGTTGTACTTGTACATTTCAGTTGGGGTTATATTCTGGCCCCTTCACTTTCAGTACACTTTTTACTATAGTATTTTACTTTGTGGTTTCTTCTTGTTGTGTTCTTGGTTGTGTGTTTGTATAGGTTTAAAGTCAATTCCTTCTTGTTATAGGGATAGGCCTTTCCGGTGCTAGTCTCTAACCCCTGTCCTTTAGAAGGAAGGCTTGGGAGAGTCACGGAACGAGCCCTGGGGAATGGGTTGTGACAAATTGGTATCATAGGAGTCAGTTCTACTGAAGTACTATGACTCTAATCTTTTAAATGTGGCAATAGTGTTAAGTGTTATGAGTGTGGTTTTCAGTTTGGGAAATCTATTATTGGTGCGACAGCTGACCTATCTATACAACAGGACCCTGAATTCTGATTTCTGACTCGGTGCATGAAAACAATGATTGCGTGTGTTTTGGAAATGTTTTTCCTTGGTTTCTTTGAAGTTAGCTCACCAGGTATAACTTAGTGAAATTGGAGCGCTTATTCCTTATCAGGATGTTGCTGTGTAAACAGCCAACTAGGATTCCCAAGAGAGTACACAATGATGGCCCACCGAGAAATCCTGTGTGGATCAGCATTCTAGAGATCCTGTGTGGATTAGTAATAGATGCTACCAGTGGACTGTGCACACTGACTAAGCGCGTTTCATGAGTTCCAGTGGCAGAGGCCTCTGAGGTTTTTAGGTAAGGCAGATCCCCAGGTAGTTGGGAACTAACCGAAGGTTGTGACTAGTGTTTTCTTCCAAGTTGGGACACTAGTAGATCAGATAGTGATCCTAGTTTCTAGTCTTTATCAGTGTGTGACCATGAGGATGGTCCACATGGTGATTAGGCTTTGGTACATGGACCGTTTCCCAAGATGATACCTTTGGGTAGCATACCAGCTATATCACTGCCCGTTGGTCAGTAGTTACAACTGGTGGTACTAGTAGAGGACACATGTAGTCTTAGTTCCTTACACGTGTTTCAGCATCAAATACCCATCAGGTTCTGAGGCGATCCTAGCTCACAGGTGACTAAGGACTGGCTTGTGGAGGTGGCCAAGTTTCCATCTAGCCAGGGCACCATTCGATCAGATGGTGGTCCTCGTAGAGATCCTTTTACGTGGCTCAGCAGGATGGTGATAGGGTTTAGATTACACTGATCTTGGGAAGAGGTGCATTTTATGTGGACAATCTTGAGAACCTTCCTCAGAGAAGGGGGTCACTTTCCATAAAATATAAGGAGTGAGTGTTCCTAAGAACTTTTACAGCTTCGGCGGGATGACATGTCGGTAGCTGAGTATTCATCGAGGCATACCGACCATCCCAGGTACTCGATGAATATAGTACAGTCAGTGCTTCAAGGCTCGGACCTCTGAGCGAGGTGAATTTATGGACGTCTGAGCCAGAACTATTCCTCTATGCATTCCTACTTATGTTAAGGTGCTAGAGAGAACCTTTGTGGTAGAATGTTCTTTGGTTGAGCGGATAAAGGTAGTGAATGTTAGTAGTGGGAAAGCAGGAAACTGATGCCAGTCTTAGAGACTTGGGCATGTAAAATGTTTCGAGAAGAGGAAGTGATAGGGACAGATAAATCTACAGGGAAGCAGACATGGAAATGGATATAGGAGAGAAGCATGAGGCGGTATACATTTCGGCATGTTACAAACACCCCCCCCCCCCAATGTGGTCCTCACCAAGCTCAGGGAGCTAGAGGATAGGGGAAGGGAGTAGCTGAATTTGGTCAAGGAGTGTGACCCAATGGTTCCTGGAATGATTCGGGGTACGGTTGAAAGGCGTTGTTGTGGGCACACTCAAATTATTAATAGTTTTTTGGGGTACTTGGGTGTAGCAGATTGGATGACCAAGGTTGTATCTCAAAGGAGGAAGTAAATTAAAATAACCTCTTAAAGGTATTATAAAAATAAAATAAAAGAGAATAAAAACACTACATGAAAGGATATGGTTGTTTATCGTTCATAAAACTAGAAGAAGTTTGATAGAAGAATATTGTATTTTTTTGTTTTTAATTTTGAAATGAAATTCGATTAAAAAGATGCAACATTAAGATGTTTTTTTTAGAAAATATTTTAAAAGGTGTAATAGATCTAACTCTACCTCTTCACTCAATTATTTATCATTATAATTTAAATTAACATTCACTTAATTATGATCCCTTAATTTTTTAAATCCTAAACCCTATGATAATTAACTTTACCACAAAGATGAAGTGAATTTAACTCTAAGCTAACTTCGGAACATACAATCGCAGCACCCTGTTTTGATTGATGTTCTAAGGTTAGCTTATGTTTAGTGGTAAATTAGGGCACATTTCCTCTCTAGAAATTATAATTAATTGAGTTTATATATTATATTTGAACACTACAAATTTATCTTGTATGGTTTTGTATTATCGATTAAGTTTGTGCTCTCACAATTTACAAAAAATCTCGTCCTCGCGTGTTTTTGTGTTAATTGTTCAATTACTTGCTTAGATTAAATTAAATTAAAAAAAATTATCATATTATGTGAATTAAATTATATTATTTATTCAAAATAAATGAATTAATAAGGATAGAGGTCGATCGATTACTAAAAAAACTACTCTTCCATGGGTGGTGTAGTCATCATAGAAACGTTATGCAAGTGCAAAGGTTTGGAAAGGGTGTAACCCAATATTGTGTATACTCTTGAATTCTAGACCAAATATTAAGATTAATAGAATAATAAAATTTAAAATAACAAAAAAAAGTGGAAGAGAAACTAAGATTTTATTGAAAGCGCAATAACATTACAATAAAGAAGAGGAAAAGAAGAGCATTTTGGAGGAGATCCTAACTTGGTAGCTTCCCTCCTCCAATAGTGGATTTAAATAGTGTATAAACACTTCTATTATACTCCCAATCTTCTAATTCACGTCCCAACCCCTCAAAATGAGAAAAAAACTCATTTATAGAGTGGAGGGGGGCTAGGTTTAAAGAGGTTTCAAGTGTGAATGGGGAATCTCGGATAAATATTTTAATCCAACTTTCACCACCAATTTGACCTCAAAAAAGTGTGAACCATCTATTATTAAAGCATAATTATTTGTGCATAATTGATTTGTAGAGATCCTCTAGAAATTTGGGCCTAATACAATCTCATATGAATAAGTTATGACCCAAATATAGAACCAATATTTAATTTGGTGGGTCCATCCCACATTTGACTTCATAGTCTATTTAGTCCAAACAAATGTACATTTTAGCTCCAATTTCATAAACAAAAGTTGTATACCATTAAGTTAGGAACACAGTTACAAAATTTCAAGTTCAAATAATAAATATTAAAATATTTATCTTTAAAATACTACAGTTCACTATAAAAGGTAAAACTGGAATTTCCATCAAATTTTCAAATGAATGATATAATCCCAAATATTTTATAAATAAACATATTTAAAACAATGTGAGGAAATATTTTATCATTTATTATAAATAAAATATTCAATAAAAATTTGTTTTATCAATGTTATGGGTCTACTACTAGCTGCTGTATTAATAGACATAGGTACCAATCATTCCTTCTTTCCACGAATCTTGTTCAAGACCTAGAGTTTCCGGTTAAACTTATGACTTGACCCTTATGTCTAGAGATACCTTTGGGAGGAGAATTGATAATCATGCTTATGCTAACATTTTGATCTGACCCTTAAGGAAGGAATTTTTCTTGTAACCTCTTGGTGGAAGTGTCGATGCATTACGATGTTAGTTTAGGGATGGGCTGGACATCCACAGTTTTTACTCAGATTTACTATTTTAAGAAAAAAGGGATGTATTATATTTATAGCGTTGGAATGGGATTTTCCTTGGTCAGAGAAAACGGAAACCCTTGCAGCACAGGATAAACTCATGCATAGGAGGGTGCATCTGATCACTCTTGAGTCGGCCAGACTTACCCTCATGGTAGCAGGATTTTTGAGTTTTCAGTTCCCAACAGTAGTGGTAGAGTGTGGGGACATATTTACAAAATATGTTTCCAAGACTACCTCCCAAAAGGGAGAGGGACTTCTTCTTTGGCTGAGTAATACCATATATTTTTACCTGACTTCTCCAGGGTAGAGGCACCCTTTTCTACTTTGAAAAAGGAGGGGGAGCCTTTCCTATTGACGGAGAAGTGTCAGAAGATCTTTCAGGAGCTGAGACAGAGACTGACGAGTGCCCCCATCTTGAGGCTACCAGGAGAGGTAATTGGGTATGTAGTCTACTGCAATGCATCAGGGACCAGACTAGGTTGTTTCCTGATACAAGAGCAGGCAGTGATCGCCTACACTCATGGTAGTTGAGATAGCATGGTCAGAACTACACTAATCATGACCTGGAGTTAGCAGTAGTGGTCTTTGCGTTGAAGATGTGGCGGCACTACTTGATGGGTAAACGGTTTACTGTTTACTCTGATCAAAAGAGTCTCAGGTATATATTCCCCCAGAAGGACCTAAACATGATACAACAACGATGGATAGAGTTCCTTTAAGACTATGATTTTGAGGTAGTCTATACTCTTGGGAAGGGGAACGTGGTAGCATATGCACTCATTAGGAGGTCTAGTCTACAGTTGTTAAGTGAGGCATCAGAGTAGCTAGTCACACTGTGTATATCCTTCATGGATAAAGATGGAGTATCTTACCTCCAGTTTATGACTATCACTCCTCCAATTATTCAGCTAGTTCAGGAGGCACAACTTAGGGACGTTGACTGTGAGGCCCGATGTGCTTAGATATCCTCAGGACGGTCTCCTGAAGGATTTTTTGAAGGTAGGGAGAACATTGTTCTCTTCAGAGAATGCACCATGGTACCAGTGATACTATGAGAGGAGGTGTTGAGGGAGTTCCATACATCCCCTTTAGAGGTACATCCTAGAGTGGTGAAGATGTAACAGAACCTCTGGCGTCAGTAATAGTGGTCAGGGATGAAGAAGGCAGTGGCAGAGTTTGTATCATGATGCTTCACTTGTTAGAAATTGAATACTGTGCAAATTAGGCATAAGTCTTATGCCGACAGGAGACGGAGACCCTTGGAGTTTGAGGAGGGAATCCATGTCTTTCTACGGGTCTCACCCTGATGAGGATTACGGAGATTCTGTAGGGGTGCAAGCTATCTCTGAGGTTCATCAGAACTTTCCAGATTCTCAGTAGAGTGGGTGAGGTGGCATACCATCTATCTCTTCCCCCACAGATACACCGGGTGCATAATGTTTTCCATGTTTTGCAGCTAAGGAGATGCGTGCATGATCTATCTCATGCTATCAACTGGAGAAAGTTGTACTTTGACGATAGAGTGACTTTTACGGAGTTCCCGGTGGAGATAGAGGATCGATAGGACTGAGTCCTTCATGGACATTCAATCCCTCTGGTTCAAGTTTGGTGGCATCACGAGAACCTTTAAGAGAGCACATGAGATCGGTAGGATTAGATTCGTGCTCAGTACCCGCATTTGTTTGATTTTCCTTTTTTTTGATTTTCGGGGATGTAAAGCCCTAAGGTGGGGAGAATGTAATATCCTGGAATTTCGATATAATTTTTTTTAATTGTATA
This sequence comes from Viscum album, assembly GCA_963277665.1. Classification (NCBI taxonomy): domain Eukaryota; kingdom Viridiplantae; phylum Streptophyta; class Magnoliopsida; order Santalales; family Viscaceae; genus Viscum; species Viscum album. Next base: position 1,287,755,709 of record OY728141.1, read on the forward strand.
AAATTATTTTGAGACTAAAAAATCTGACGGTGCGTGATTCTGAGGCCCAGAGTGCCTGGAATGATCTGTCGAAAAATGTTAGGTTTAAAATAGTGTTCATGAGTGTTTTTCCTGAAAAAGGGGAATAACTCTTAAATGGGTGCCCAGATTAGAAATATGAGGGCACTGTTGCATTCAGGATAGTGGGTTTACCTTAGGTGCGACTTAAGTTTAGTCAGCACAGGCTTTCAATGAGAAAACCCGAAAATGGTATAACAGTAAATAAAATAATTAAATTTATTTATTTTATTTATTTTATTTTTCAAATGCTTATAACTCACTAACTGTGACTTAGATTAAAAATATGAGACCACCACTAATCTTTTGAGGGTATTCTTTCTTTATGCAGATACTAACATTGGCCAGCGTGGGCTAACTATGGAAGTTAGTTTTTGGTTGTAAATAAAATAATTAAGTAACAATTATTTTATTGTTAAAATTCATAACATCTAAACGGTAACTCAGATTGAAAATATGAGAGTACCATTGAATTAATTGGGATGTATTTCTATTAGGAAAAGCCTAACCTCGACCGGCACGGGTCGAGGGTGACTGTTAATAATTTTCTAAACTTTTTTTAGGTACGTTCAGTAAACGCGCGGGTGGCATTTTCTATCTTTTGACTCGTTGTTCGGATCCAAAATCCGAGAGCACCATCGAATATGCAGTGTCTTGATTCACTTAAGGGAGGCTTCACTTCAACTACAGTTTTTCGAGAGAAGAATTTAGTTTTTGGACCTTTTAAAAAAATAATAAAATAACAATTTTATTGTTATTTTATCTTTCTTTTCTCCAACGGATGAGCGGTGTTGGCGAGACCAACGACAAGTCAAGCCATTAAATGTCTTGACTCCTCTTAATTCTTATAACCACACTACTGGAATTAGGAAGGTTCCTTAATTAAATGAAACCCATTAATTCCATGTGAGTAACTCACCCTCCCCCTCTCCTATTTATATTGATCTCGGGTAGAGTGTTGGTATGGCTTCACCAAGCGACGAAGCTCTAGAAAAGTACCACGATGCCAACCGCTTGGAGGACGAGGCTGGTTCCAGCGAGTGGTGACAAGCACCACCGAATCACGAACTGATGACAACGACAAAGGGGGGGTTCCGTAGATCGTCATCAGCGAATGTATCTTCCAAGTATGGGGTTTATTTTGAAGTTTTCTTTGATGAATTAAATCCTATACCACTTGTTATCACCTTAACACAGAGGGTGTGGGCCAAACGAACAAGGCCCAGACCCTCCGCCGCTTCATTCTTTATATGAACTTTAGGAAACAATTTTCAAATAGGGGGAAACATGAAATAGCAGGTAACGCTATTTCGACGGCAGCGCGGAAGAGTCGTAGGCGCAGACGACACCAACAACGGACACCAGAGCACGTCTGGTGACCCACGGAAGAAACTGTCAGTGGGCCATGTTGGCAGCGGCCGAAAGTGGCTGGAGGAGACCCACAGAAACCGATTGCGGGCGGCGGAAGGTGGCGTGCCACGGTGGCCAAGGGTGGCCGGCCCAAGCCGACCGTGTGGGACAAGTGCAATGCCCGAAAGTGCCGTCGGCGAAAGCGGTCGCGGCTAGCAGGCCGTAGCCGGAGGGTTTGGTGTAGCCCACACCGGTTGGGTGAAACAACCTCACAACCGCGGGGTCAACGAAGGAGGTGGACCGAACCGAAGCGGGCCGGCCAAGTGGACCGAACCTGCCCAGCGGGCTGGACCCACGTCCCAACGGGCCAGTGCGGGTGGGTCAGGCTAACTGCGGCCCAGGCCTGCAAAACGAACCGGGACAACCCTCTCTAGTCCGGACCCAGGTGGGGTCAAGTAGACCCCAGGACCCATTGCGTCAGGCCGGCATGACTGAGTCAGACCGGGCCCAGACCCAACTGGTCCCCGAATAAAGAAACACCCTTAACTGACAAATCGGGTATCCTTTCGACATGTTATCAGTGTCTTAGGGATCCCTTTTGGGAATCGGTCCCTTTTTCATATTCCGGCAGTCCCGATCAAGCTGGGTCAGACCAAGGTGTGATCACCCCCATTTCACGGAAAGAGGTGTAACTTACAGATCGGGCGTCCGTTTGAAGAACCGTCTGTAGTGCCAGAACCCTTAAGACGAGGAGGTACTTTTGGAATACTTCACTTGAGTTTTAAATAAAGTTAGAGTGTGTATGGGTTGGATCGAACCGGAATCCAACCAGGCCCTAGGAGCTAAAGCACTTATAAGTCACAGATTGGGCATCTGATTGACACAATGTTTGTCACGTTAGAACCCTTACGACGTGGCGGTCCTTTGGGATACTTATTTGTGGAACTTTTTGGAGGTTGAGGTACGACTGATGTCTTGAGGATCAGTTCTCCCAAATGTGCTATGAGCAGGAATCTAGTGGCTGGTAGTGAGGCGGAGGTTGGAGACAGATCATACAGAGTTTAGTACCGAGCGATCCTATGTGGGTCAGCACCTACCGATCTTGTGTGGGTCAGATCTTGTGTGGGTCAGAACTCGTTGATCTTGTGTGGTTTAGCGCATATCGATCATGTGTGGGTCAGATCATGTGTGGGTCAGCGCTCAGGGATCCTGGTGGGTCAGTGCATACCGATCTTGTGTGGGTCGGATCCTGTGTGGGTCATTGCAGGTGTTAGTACCTATCGGTCCTATGCGGGTTAGACTCCGTATGGTCAGAAGCAGTGCCTCTCAACAGAATAAGATGATTTAGCTTCTCGACTAATCATTTTTACTTATGTGCCTTACTTATATACCTTGTGTGAGTTGAGTCTTTTACCTTCATGGTGTTACCTTTGTTGTACCTTCACCTTCGTGGTGTTATCTTTGTGATGATACCTATGTGGTACTTTTACCTTCGCGGTGTTATCTTTGTGGTGTTACCTATGTGGTACTTTTACCTTTATGGTGTTATCTTTGTGGTGTTACCTGTGTGGTACTTTACCTTCATGGTGTTACCTTCATGGTGTTACCATTGTGGTATTCTTTCCTCATGTATGAAATGAGTATATCTTGATAACTTAGGTATATGTATGGGCATATACCTAATTAGAGTTTTTGACTTCTTATAGCTTTGTGGTTGAGGTATTCCTTTGTGGTTTTCCCTTTTTGGAACTCTAGGAGACCTTCAGGGGTCTCGGGGTCTTGAGGTCCCTATTGAGTATTGTTATACTCACCCCTACACGGGCTTCGCCCGCACCTTATTGTGTCTTGTGCAGACGATGAGCAGCTGGACTAAGACATGAGGGAGCCAGGACTAGGAATTACATGGAGGAGACGGGCTGATGTGGAGTGTTTTGGAGACAATCTGTTCCTACCCTTCAGGTAGGATCCTCGTTGGATGATCCAGGAGCTCTTTTCTATTTTTAGTTGTACTTGTACATTTCAGTTGGGCTTGTGTTCCGGCCCCTTCACTTTCAGTACACTTTTTACTACAGTATTTTACCTTGTGGTTTCTTATTGTTGTGTTCTTGGTTTTGTGTTTTTATAGGTTTAAAGGCAATTCCTTCCTTTTATACGGATACGCCTTTTTAGTGCTATTCGTCAACCCCTGGCCAATGGAAGGCGAGCTTGGGGTAGTCACGGAACAAGACCCAGGGGATGGGTCGTGACACCATTTGAAGCCCATATTTAAAATCCTGGGAGAGAGGTTTCATCACTAGGGTTCACCCTTGACCAAACCCAAGCTAAGCTTCAACAAGTGAAGTTTGAACGAAATCTCTTACGGGAGAAGTTCAAGTTAGTGTAGATTACGACTCGGTCGATGTTAGGCGAGGCACCCCATAAAACTACCATAATCACAAACGTTACTCTTAAGGCATACATGGGTATAATAAGGGGTTACATGTACTAAACTTAGTGTGTAATTCCTTTGTTTAAATAAAAAAAAATTTCCATCATTTCCATTTTAAGAATATTTTTACTTAATAAAATTGAGGTAAAATTTGATAAATTAATTTTTCGGATAGAAATTTTACATTTCAAATAATAAATAATTATTATAATAAAATAATTTATTATGAATAATGTTTATTTTAATTAAATTTTATGGTTAAAACACTTTTATTTAAAAATAAATGATAAAATAATTTTATTTTTTATCAAGTGTCAGAAATTTTACTATGCATTTTCAATTTGCTATTATTTTTAATAAATAAGGGTTTTTATATTTAAAAGTTAAAATTATTATATTTAAAGAATCATTATGATAAAATAAATTTCATTTCTGAAATCATCACATTGAAATTATGTTAGGGTGAATTTATGATAATTTTCTAAAATACTTAATTTTTTTGTGAATAGTGAAAATAAATTTTGAGTTTTTTGGTATGTTAATGACATCATAATTTTTTCATAATGATGTAATAACTAATTAACCACAATAAAAAAATTAAAATATGTTATTTAATTAATATCAGGTATTTTAATATATTTTAATCAATTTTCTAATATATAATTTACTTTTCAAATTCTAAATTGAAAACTTTAACTTTAAAAAAGTTATTTTGTGAAAACATTGATTTTCCTTTCCAAAATAAGTAATATAAAATTATGGATAACTATTTTTTATTAAAATAATATAAAATGTTTCCCAAGTGTCCAATACCATGGTAAAATACCTTGGTCAAGACCATGGTTTTTCATTTACCACTATCTAGGTTTCTGAGGCCAAAATTTAGAAATTAATAAACAAATCCCCCACTTTTGCTATAAATACACACCCATTTATCCATTTAATTTCACTATAATTTCATCCTCAATTAATATATGGTATTTTTACCTTCTAATGAGTCCTCCAAAGGTTTCCTTAAGTCCCCGAGGTCTTGATCCTCAAGTTTTAGGAACTACTCTTCAAGGTAAGTGAAATCTCAACTTCTCTTTTCCCTTCAAGATTTTTTTATGTGGTGCATCTTTCAAATTTACAAATTTATGATTATATCCAATTTATTTTATCAATTTAATATATTAAGATTCTTTTATTAAAGGGAGATCTTTTTTCCCTCTCTTTTTACCCTTTTCTAAAACCATGTTTTATACCTATTATGTTCCTGATTTTACTTCTCAAAATTTATCTCTTCTCCTCAAGAAATTCCTTTTTATTTTCTTTATATGAATACCCAAACCCATTTATTTTCTATGAGTACTCATCAAGATGTAAAAATGATTTATTTTATTTCTATATTTACATACATAAAACCCTAATTCCCTTTATGTGGGTTATAAATGACATAAAGATCTTATCTTTAAGCACTTTTTAAAATGCCATGATTTTTATATGAAACCTCTTTCTTTTATTGTCCATGGTTTATTTATGAAATGTTTTATTATGATCTATGTATCTCAAATTAATTAAAAACTATTAAGGTTTCACCTTTATATCACTCCAATTCATTGGGTAAAGAATTTAATCTCTAGTGATGACATGTTTTACAATAGCTTGGTGAATAACCTTGGTAATTTTTATGACACCTTAGTGAAAAACCTTGGTGATATACTTATGAATACATTATTTAAATGGTGTGTCCAAATTTCCATGTTATGATTCATGTTCTTGTTATTATTTTATTTATATTTCTCGTGCCTTTATGATAGTCTTCAAGTTCTTATTGATATTTCTCAATATCACATGTAAATTGTTTCCCTTGTTTTCCCTTACTGGGCCTTATGCTCACCCTTTACTTTGATGTATGTATCTAGGTTATGAGATGAAGTAAATTTACTTAGGATAAACCTATGATGAATCCTTTCAAGTGTATTGGAATAATGTTTAAAGTTTTAATGTATTATGTACATTATTTTCAAGAAACTAAACTTTAAAAGATCCTCTTTTTATACAATGTAATGTAAAGTTATGTAATAAAAAGGTGGGATACCATAAACGTTCAGCATATTCCAGCACTAATATGCCCTCCTATATCAAGTGCATGAACTCACAATCCTTATCCTCCCTCAACATCTCATGATATAAATGGCTTGAGAAATTCATCTTGAATTCCTTCCAAGATAACTCCTCTTTCTACCCAACCTGCTTTAGAATGTCCCCCTAATGCTTGGATGGTCCACGAAGCATATATGCAACAAGATTCACCCTCCTATTTTTATGTGACTCAATATGCTTAAAGATCATCTAGAATAAATATATCTAGAACTTGGATTTCTGGGTTCCTCCCTCCCTAGTGAATGTTGGTGGATTCTATAGCTGGCACTATCTCATTAGCTCAGATATTGAAGGTACGATGTGAACAATCTCCCTTTTCATGGATCGCGTGACCCTCAAGAAGCTATCGTGAAGCTGAACATCCATATGATTATTTGGATCTACAAGAATATCTGATTTAACTATGTTAGGCTCGTGCTTATTTCCACTCTCCTGACGCTCAACTCAAAGTCGCTACTACAGTACTGCTACAGTATCATGTACTGCGGATACTGTAGCAATACTGTTCACAGAGGGGTCCTTTGGACCAAAAAATGGGATTTCAAGCCTTGTATTCAGGCCAATTGGCTTTAGGCCTTTGAGCTATGTAATGGGTCTCCCTCTACCCACACTAAAGAGGCTTTTTCTTTAAATAATAAATTGAGGCTTCGGCCCCAACCTTTAAACAAAAAACTTGTCCTGGTCTCTCTAAACATGGGTAAAAAGTGTTTTTAGTATTAAATAATAGTTCATTTCATTCCAATTATTAGATATAACAGGTATCTCATACCATAGTTCATATAGAAAAGTATATAACACATGCAATAAATATGTCCCTATCATGAACAATGCATGCTAATATATCCCTATATGCCTATAATGATGCGTGCATACTCATCTTGCACTATACCGAGCCATAAGTATAAATTTGAAGAATCAATAACATTAAAAAATAATAACCTCACACAACATGTGAATCACCCAAGGTGAAATAACATCAACTGTAACAAGCAAACAGTATAAATAGCAATCACATCTATGGGAACTCATATTTTCCCCCATACATGGGTTAGCTACTCCCATAAACAAAATCATTACCACATTCTAACACATCCTAGTCTCTTTTATACCTTTCTCAAATATTAATGAAATAGAAAATAAAAACTTTCTCCTTTGATACCACTTTATAACATCCCCTGATCCAGCACTCTCTCATGTGGTAAGAAAGGTTTATTTACGAGACCTCAATATCACCTCCCCGTATGCTAGAGGCTACCAACTAGTAGTGGGGGTGTGATCAGTATAGTGGGGAGACTATACCCCCTGGTATAGAGTTACGAAGTATTGTAAATAAATAATATAAGTGACACAATCATAGTAATAGACAAGAGAAAACAATATATCATACCACTGGGAAATAAAAGGAGGAACCGATGAACTAACAATAAAAGCCAACTGAATAATCCAATAAATAATAAAAGAATAATGTAATTTCATTCTAAGATATAACTAAATTTCATTCTATAATTAATACAAATGAAAGACTAGAAGACTCAAATAAAGACTCAAAACTCCCTAGTTCTGAACTCTATTTTGGTCCCATCTCTAAACTCCATCCCATCCAACAAGAAACAATCAACAACATGGTCCTTTTCCCTTGTCTAATCCTGCATCCATGTAATCTTCATGGGTACCAATTTGTAGCCCGAATAGGGTGTGATTATAACTTAGTAGGTTAACACCACCATGTCTAAACATAACCAGTCTGATAATAATTGCATGCAATAATGAAATAAACAGGTATATTAATTAATTAAAAAATTATATTAATACCACATCGACCTAATTCAAATTCATGTTGGAATTTCTCTAATCATGTCTCACAATCATGCCAACCCCAACCAAATAACTATGGTAAAATATAATCTACTTCATCATTTTGTCGTAATATCTTTGATCATGTCTTACAACCATGCCAAATGTAATCATATATCCATGGTATAAATCACACATATCTGAAGAAAGCCTGATATATAAGATTTTCAACAATAAATTAGGGTCAAGCCTAGTGTATAAGCATTACAACATGTATCAAGGTTAATCCTAGTATATAATCATTTTAGAATTTATTTAGGTCCAAGCCCGGTATATAAGCATTTCAACATTTAATCAAGGAAAAACCTCGTATATAATCATTATAGAACATGTGAGGTCCAATCTTGGTATATAATAATTTCAACATGTATTAAGGCCAAGCCTGATATATAAGCGTTACAACAATAAATCACTAGTCATAGTAGTAAGGATATCACAATATCACATCATAAGGCTCAATGGTCAATTATAAAAATTACCATTAATCTTTTAATTGTGCAATTCGTTTATCATTTGGTCATAAACCAATAACATTCCATTAATTTCAATAATAAATCCAATCCAATGGTGAATATATATCAAGCAATCACCCTAAACTCATGTCATGTTAAACACACTTTAATCCATTAATAAATTCATTTATAATCAAGGGTTCTCTCACCTGAACGGTAGCCATAAGCTAAGTCATAACAAATTGGATCCAAAAGTATTCCAATGAATAATTCTTATTCATTGTTTGATTTAATTTGGAATATTTCATGTTGGAAAAATTTGTAGTGCTGCACATATTTTTCAATTATTCATACCTTATGGTTAAGGTTTAGATCCCCTACCTTTAACCAGCGATTAACTCTGCACTTCAAAAGGGTAACACCAATGAGGAAGAAAGGTGTAGAAGATCGCAAGAAGAACCTAAAACAACACGGGTCAAGACCACGACCAAAAGTGGTCCAAGGATTCCACCTCCCTAATAGAGAATGACGGAAGAGGAAGGGAAAACCAAAGCTAACTACTTACCATGGAATCGATCGCACAAACGGGATGTTCAAAGTGGAGGAAAGGATTCCAAAATCACCTATAGACCCATCCTAGGTCAAGAGGAGAAGGATTCATGTGAGTGGGAATGAGAAATCATCCACAAAAAACCTTTAAAGAATTTTCTCAGGATATTACATGGCATGTAATTCATTTACATGTTGTGTATTCCTTTTTAAAGGGATACACTGAAAAACCCATCGCCTAGAATCATATTTAAACCTTGTTTACTTTTACACGATGTGAAAATTTTACATTACGTGTAACCATTTCATGCTATGTATTGGTTTATGACCTATTTTTGTGGTAGTTACATGTTTTGTAATAGGTACATGGAATGTAATCACCCAATAGAGAGTTCTTCAACCCAAAATCAACAAAAGGACCTAAAACACCTCTAAATCCTTCTAAAGCATAGAAAACCATCATGACCCATTTAATAAATTTATATCTGGACTTCATTAAATTGAACAAACATATATCCCTACACTTTAGATCATTTTCTCTAATAAAGGCTCTTTATATCTGAATATGACTTGGCCACCAAGGTTTAAACAAAAAACTGAAAGAGGGAAGTACCTAAAAATAGGGTATTATACACTACCTAGGACCCCTTCTTGCATAGTCATGGCACATGGTTAGAAAAACCATCCTCCAAACATGTGTTTTCCCTCTTTTAAAAGTTCCACAGTAAACACACGAGCATGCAGCCTGGGTTGCACAATTTCATCAAACTATGTGGCCTTTAACAGTTCACTAAACCACTATGCACGATTTGATCTAATTGTGAAGATCGGGTTTCATGGTTTCTACTAATCTTGTTGTAACATCCTGACCTGGGATCCAATTAATTGGTTCCCTAATCCAGTGGGTCAAATGGCATCAAGTTCACCTCCCCATATTCCAGAGGCATCTGACTAGCCGTGAGGGTCTAAGGTTGTATATTGGAGATACTATACCCTCATATTAGAGTGGCACAACAGATAGAATAAATAAACAGACAACAGTAGAAGTAATAGTAAATAGGGGGAATAGCAGAAACAAAATGATAATCAAATGCATAAGCATAAATAACCAAGGAATTATATTAATACCAAAATCTCATAGGTTTAGTCATATACAATGATGTTATGTCATGTTGATAAACAAAAAGGAAAAATAGGAGATACATGGGATAGACATATACAACATGTTATACAAAAATAAAATAAAAAAGACCAAAAAGGATGCTACTCTAGCATGGTGAGCATACACTCATTCCTCTTCTCCCATGCTCCAAGCTATAAGTAAAATGTATTAAACATTCATAGCATGGTGCTTTCCCTTATCCATACTTACAAACATGAGGTTGACTCGAGTAATAAAGGTGGCCCGATATGGGTGTGAGATAAACTCAGTAGGCCATCACCAACTCTATCTAGAAATAATCCAGCCAGTGTACATAGAAATGGTAGTGTGGAGGTGAGAAAATGTAAATAATGCATAATAAATAAGTACAAGTCATCTCAGGTTCCCTCAGTACACCTAGCCAACTCTACCTGCTTTGGTGTAAGCCGTAATATTTCTAATTTGAGTACCATATATATATAAGTAAATATATATATATATATATATAGTTATAGTTATATATTGTATAGATTTATATGTGCTAAGTACGTTCAGACATAAGTAGGAATATACATGGATATTAGGTTCTAGCTATACCCAGGGCATAACTCAGGCATCCATAACTAGTCTAATGAGCTATAGGATCCAGCAAAGGGTACATTCCCTTAATATCATAATGAATGTGATAAATCATGCCCATCATTTGAGATAAGTGGGATGAGTCTTCATGCCCAACACCTGATATAGTGGAACATGGAACATCATTATCATCGCTTGAATAAAATTATAACTATGAGAGATACCATGCTTAACACCCAATGTAAGGGAGAGTGAAACTTCATTCTCAAATAGTCCTTTAACCATCATTCACCATCCACTATTCATAGTATACACATAATAATCATAATAACTTTAGGTATCTCCTCATAAGCATTATATTCATCAATCCCAAATATAAAAATGGGTTTCACAATTCATATAATCAATTTAATAAATCATGCATCACATGTAGAGGCATTGCCAACCATTTTCATTCATTAGAATTGGTCCAATTAATTAATTAATAAAAACAAGCTTATTTCATGATAATCCAAGCACTTAGAAGGTTTTATGGTCAACTAAAAACTAAAAAGGAGAGTTAAATCCTAATTAGAAGTCAAGTCGAACACTTATCCATTAAAAAATTATATTAAAATAGGTAAATTCTAATTCCAATCCAATCTGAACACTTAGGCGGTGTTTATCCATTTACACAATTTGATATAAAGAGTAAACTTCATTCGACGCACCCAAGGGGAATCTATGATTCAGGTCGGCATCCTCTAAACACTTATCAAGGGTATATGGGATTTAAAAATCATGTGTATATTAATTTAGAAAGGGAGATTATATTTAAGGCGATGCACGGTAATGGTCGGCATGGAGGACAATGGTGGAGCTATGAAAATGTCACAAGTTTTAGGGAAAAAACTATACCACCTACCTTAGGGTCTTAGATGAATTATCATCCCACGTCATCTTTAGATTTGAAATGTAAAAAAGAAAAACTAAGAATGGTCCTACACCCTAAAAATAGGGTGAATGAGCTCGCACCAAAAATAGCGCAAAATATGGGAAGAAAAACTATGAAAGGAAGCAATATGATTCAAGATCCTACCAAATTAGATCCAACATGACTGGTGGTGTTTGATTTAGAGTCTGGATGGAGGATTTTTCTTGATCCCTAGATTAGGTAAAGGAGAATCTCATAGGAGAAAAACCAAGTCCCCTATCCTCTAGAGAATAAAGGGGAAGTGGGAAGAGGTATTAAAATATTTTAAAGGAAAAATGGTCTTTTACCTAAGAATTACTGGGTCACACAATTTAGCTACATGATTGGACAAACTATACGCCAATCGTGAGCCAGGTTTTGCCTAAGGAGGGACCCCGCATGGGCTAGGCGCACAGTTTGTATAATCGTCCACAAGACATGCATGAAGCCTCTATCCCAAAACCTCTGAAACCCACACGAGCATACTCCTTATCTCACATGGTTGTAGAAAACCTTGTGGCTCCCTACTCCCCTCTGAAATGCCTCTCATTATTAGGGGAAACGGTGCGGTCTGGGTTGCACAGTTTCTTCTAACCATGTGTCCTAGTCTTTTTCTCTAAATTCTAGGGTTCTAAGCTCCGAACAAGACCCAAACACCCTTAATACCTATGTGACTCTATTAGGTAACATTACATGGGACAAACTAAGGAATTTAAACAAAAAACAAATAATTCATTCCTTTAAGAAAAGTTTGGTCATTACAAACTCCCCTCTTTAAATCAACTCATCCCCAAGTTGACCTTCTGAGGGTAAAGAGGTATTGCCTGAGAATAGCTCTGACTGGGCTCATATATCAGCTTCCTACTCCCAGGTCTCTTCCTGTACTCAGTCATTCTGCTATATTACTTGTACTAAAGGAACTGGCCTACCTCATAGAATCTTAATGCTCTAATCAACAATACACATTGGGTACTCCTCTAAGGAATCTTCCATATCCAACTCAACCTCGTTAAGATTTAAAACATGTGATGGGTCTAGATAATACCAATGAATCTGAGATACATGAAATACATCATCCATAGACTGGTATCTCTAAGGAAGTGCTATCTATTAATCCACTAGTCGGATTCACTTCAAAACCTCAAAGGGTCCAATGAATCGAGGTGAAATCTTACCCTACCTATGAATTCATCAATGGACTAACCTGGGTAAAACTTATAAGAAAATCCAATCCCCAACTTCAAAATCAAGAGGTCATTAGTGTAAATTAACATATGATTGTTTTGTAGACTAAGTTGTCAACATGCACTTCCTAATCAACCGGACCTGCTCTAAATTCTCTTAAATGAGACACAGTCTAAGTAAATATTCCCCCTACCTCTAACCAACACATAGGTGATTAGAAAGTCCTACCATATAAGGATTCATTATGATCCATCTGAATGGTAGCCTAAAATATTTTATTATAATCGAACTCAATAAGGGGTGTGTGTGTTTTCCAAGGACCCCTGAAGTCAAGGACACATTCATAGAGCAAGTCCTATAACACTTGAATCATGTGTTATGTATTTCTGTCTGTCTGAGGGTGATAGGTCATGTTCAAAAGAACCTGTGTACCCAAGGCCTTATGCAACCCTTTCCAGAACCGATACATAAATCGATCATCCCTATTAGATATGATAGAATGTGGATCTCCATGAATACATACAACCTATCTGATGTATAGTATCCCTGGATCTCCTACTGAGAAGGTCTCTCAAATAGGTGAAAAGTGTGTGACATTCATCAAATGATCAATGAAAAACCAAACTATATCATTTTCATAAGGTGGTCTGGGTAAACCAGTCACAGTTTCCATGGAAACATCATCCCATTTCCACTTAGTAATGGATAATGGTTGTAAAATTCTTTCCAGTCATTGGGGTTCTACCTTCACCTATTGAAAGGTGGAATTCCAAGTGATAAAACCAGTTATCTCTCATTTCATACTAGGACACTAATACTGGAAACATAGGTATCGATGCATCTTGGTGACACCAGGATGTACCGACCAAACTAAGGCATAAAATTCCTACATCATCTCCCCTATGATGTTTGATGGGACCCAAACACACCCATGAAGACATAGGGTCTCATCCTCATCCATGATCCAACCAAAATATGAATCATCATTTGTGATATTTTCCCTCAGGACTAGATCCTTGATATCTAAAAGCTTCCTCATTCTCACCCATTCTAGAAGGGTTGAGATCACTACTAAAGCGGAGAGGATAGTATTTCCATGATCCTCTTTAACCTCAACATGAATCTCTAAAAACAAGGCCATGAGTTACCACTCTCCACTGGCCTCCTGAACTGTATGCATCTGAGTCTTCCAACTCATAACATCGGCTACAACATTCCTTTTTCTAGGCATGTAGGCAAGATCAAAATCAAACAATTTTAGGTATTCAACCTATCTTCACTATCAAAGATTTAAGACATGCTACGTAAAAATATACTGAAGGTTTTTGTGATCTGTGAAGACCACAAAAGGAAATCCAAGTAAATAGCTCCTCCAACATCATAGATCATGGACTATAGCAGTTATATAGAGGTCTTGCATCAGGTAATTTCACTCATGAGACCTCAACTAGTGAGACTTGTACGCAATGATTCACTCATCCTACATCAAAATAACTCTTAGCCTGATACCTGATGCATCAAAATATAAAGTATAGAACTTTCCTGGCTCTGGAAGAATCAGGATTGACATTGAAGTCAATCCACTCTTCAAATCCTGAAATGATTCTTCACAAGCTTCTAACCATATGAATTTTGTACCCTTATTAGTCAATCCCTTAAGAAGCACTAAAAGGTGTGAGAAATCCTAGATGAAGATTTTTTAATACCTAGATAGCCCCAAGAAACTCCATATATCAAAGATGTTCTTGGTCTACTCCCAAGAAACTGTAGCTCCCACCTTATCTAGGTCTACTAATACTCCTAAATCTGAGATGATATGACCCAGGAAGTGAACTATACCAATCCAAAAGTGGTATTTGTTGATCTTATCATAAATTTGGTTCTCTCTCAGTGTATTCATCGTGATCTCTAGATGTTGGGTTTGGTCATGTCGAGAACAAGAATACACTAAGATGTCATCCATAAATACTACCACAAAAACAATCCAAATATGGGTGGAAAACCCAATTCATCATATCCATAAAAATATCTGGTGCATTCATGATATTTAATGGAATTAACAGGTACTCATAAAGATCATACCTACTTCAAAAATTTGTATGAGGTATGTTTGAATATCTAACACATACCTGATTATAGTCTGACCTCAAATTAATCTTTGAAAATACCCTCACTCCTTGGAGATAATCAAAGAGTTAATTTATTTGAGGTAGTGGATACCAGTTCTTTACCATAAGCTAGTTCAATCGATGGTAATCCACACAAATCCTAAGGGTATTGTCTACCTTCTTGGAAAAAAAACTGTTGAACCCCATGGAGAAGTGCTAGTTCGGATAAAACCTTTAACCTATAGGTATTCCTACTATTTATTGAGCTCTATAAGCTCCATGGGTTCCATATTGTAATGGGGAATGGACACTGGTGTCACTCCTGGCACTAGCTCAATGATGAATTCTACCTCTCTCATTGGAGGTAGACTAGAAAGGTCATCAAGGAAGACATCCATGAAATAATCGACTACAGGAAAAAAAATAGCAGGTCTTACCCCCTGATCATCCAAGAAAAGACTAGCAATATGATCTGTCATTCTACCCAACCTTTTATGCTCAGGTCCCAATCAAGTTTAAATAACATCCCATTCTCTTTTTTAAACATACATATTGCCCTCTGGTGATGTAAACGTCACCCTCTAATGATAACAGTTAATATAGTCTCGATAGGTAACCAACCAATCCATCCCAATAATTATGTCAAATCCCATATTATTAAGGACAAAAAGATTCTATGTGAAGAGATAGTTGCGTATATCAAGGGTACAATCCTTAAAATGGTGTATGATCTCTGATCGAATACCCAATGAGGTATCGAGTGTTAAGAAACCATAGTAAAACTCAATCTCAAGACCCAGAATCTCCATAATCCTCTCCAATATAAAGGAATGTGACATGTCTATGTCAAATAAAGTGAGAACTAAAGTAGAGGCTACTAGAATAGTACCTCTAATAGTAGAAGGTATGGCACTCTACTCCTCCAACATAGATTTTACTGCATGTAACTTTCTCATAATGTGGCTCAGAGTCACAACCTGATAGCCTTGAGAAAGCCCACTCTACTGGCGCTGCAAGTCTTGAGTCTAGTTACCTCTACCTCGACCACTGTCTCAACCTGAGTGACCGATGGTATTCCAACTATCTTCCTGGTGAGATACTACCAACTCCACTCCAGAATGTGGAGTGGGTATAGATACCTACTTTCTAGGAACTGATGGGAAGGTACTATAGAAGCATTGGATATGACCCATCCTAGTGGAGCCTCTATATTTAACTAGATCATGTATACACTAAGGTTTCATATTACCTAGTTTCTCACATGGATGACATATCAAGACACTGTTAGTACGAGGAGTCTGACTAATACTACTCTCACGAGAAACCTCAAAGTGATGTTTTCGTCTACAAGAAGAAACACTGAAAGATATAGGTGTTGAACTTCCCCAGTTCCCACCATTGTCTTCCCTTATATTCCTCTCAGTAATGAGGGCCTGGTTGACTATATCATAAATAATAGTCAACCATAATACATTGACCTATGATCAGATGGTGTATACTAGCCCATACTCAAATCATTTGGTGGTCATAAGATCATTACCTAATGGAGTAGGTGTGAAACACTACAACTTTGTAAAATGAGTAGAATATTCCATGACAGACATGGATCTCTATTGTAGGTTCATAAACTCTCTATTTTGTTCATCCCTCAGAGTCTATAGAAAGAAGTAGTTGTAAAAGATCTTCTGGAAGTTTTCCCAGATCGTATCTCTATGTCGGTCTTCCTAGGTAATGACTTCCCACCATCAATTAGTATAACTGCATAGCATATAAGATATAATATTGACTCTAAACTCTGGATGTGTCTCTAGATGCTCGAAGATATAAATCATGGCATTTATCCATAACTCTACAGCATGTGGTCCATCATCCCCCAAAAATGTGGGAGGATGTTTCTGCTGAAACTCCCAAGTCAAGTCTACCATAGTCAGGGCAGGTCGAGTGACACCTTGAATCAACTTCATTATACATAAAAATATTTCTCATAACTAGGAATACATTCCTGTACTAGGAACAACATGTGGTGTCATAGGTGGTACTACAGGAGGAATCACTAGCGGCTTAGGGCCTTCCACCACTGGTGTATGGTCATCATCACCTTCTTGGCATATAACTCGAGGATGTTGTAGTGGAATGATTCTATAATGTGAAGCAAAAGATTTAGAAGAGAAATCATCAGTTGAAAAGGATTATAGATAGATAATAGTATAGTTACACAACCTTCCTATAGAAAATATCACGCCTCTTTTTCTACTCTAAAATCCAGGTTTAGGTGATAAAGGAAAGGCTATAACAGGCCATAAAAATGTAAGAGACTCCCAACTACACACTACTAAGGTTGGGTTTAGGTCTAGGTCTCATATCAGAGTAGGGGTTCTATTATATGAAGTGTCAATTGCAAGGTATATAGAAAAACACCCTTTACTTTGCAATTGGAATCCCATTTAGCGGTAACCATTTCACTTTTAAAGATTTAAATTCATTTGAGTTTATAATATATGTATGAATATATATATATATATATCATATGGTCCATCACTAGTAGGTCCAAAACCCACAATAGGTCATAATTGTCTAATTAAGGTTTCATCGCCAATATATATGGAAAAACACCATTTAGATTGACGTAGGTGGTTTAAGTAATATAATTATTTATACCTACAAGAAATTTCATCACATTTCAATATATAATAGTACAGGCACTAACTATATATAGTAGGTAAATGCTCACAGAAATTAAATCTAGCATGGAAAAATTCATTGCATATTAGTCCCAATGTGCATATGATAATGCATGTAATGACTTCCCACATTTCATCAGGCCCAAAGTAAGAGAAATACAATTATAATAAAACCAATAATAATAGCATCATAGATCATGTGTGTCACCCAACGGTTAAGTCTTATCAACTATAACAGATGAAATCCAATAACATTAATAACCCATCCCAGATAATTTAGGTTTCCTCTATACATGGGTAAGATACTCTCAGGAACAGGCTCATTACCAAATTCCATTACATCCTAGTCTCATGTATAATACTTAAATAGTAATACAAAGGAAAATAAATAGCTCTGATAACACTTTGTAATGTCCCTACTTGGAATCCACTTAATTTGTGCCCCTAGTCGGTGGTTCACATGGCCTCAAGCTGGCCTCCCCATATGCCAGTGGCTGCTGACTAGCAACAAGGGTCTAAAGTGGTATAGTGGGGATATTATACCCTCATATTCAAGTAGCATAGTGGATAGAATAAATAAACAAACAAAAATGGATGTAATAGTAAATATAGGGCATAACAAAAACAAAATGATAATCAAATGTGGAATGATAAATAACCAAGAAACTATAATAATACCAAAATCCCATAGTCAGAGTCACATACAATGATGTCATGTCATACTGATATACAAAAAGGGAAAACAAAGGATATAGTGGGAATTCATATACAACATGCTATAAAAAATACAAAAAGGCTAAAAAGGATGATCTAGTATCATGGGTATATGCTCGGTTCTCTATTCCCATGCTCCAAGCTATAAGTAAAATGTACCAAACATTCATAGCAGGGTGTTTTCCCTTATCCATACCTACAGACATGAGGTCTACATGGGTACCAAAGATATCCTAATTATGGTGTGAGATAAACTCATTAGGTTACCAACAATGGTGTCTAGAAATAATCCATCTAGTGTATATAGAAACAATAATGTGTAGGTAAGAAAATGTAAACAATACAGAATAAATAAGTGCCAATCAGCTCAGGTTACCTCAAAACACCTAGAGGACTCTACCTACTTCAATGTAAGATGGAATATGTATGATATGAGTACCATATATATAAGTAATAATATATATATATATATATATATATATTGTATGCATGTATATGCGCTAAGTACGTACAGACATAAGTAGGCATATACATAGACACTAGGTGCTAGTTGGACTCGAGGTGTAGCTTAGGCTACCATAACTAGTGTAACAAGTTGTAGGCACCAGTAAATGGTACATTAATTGAATCTCATAATGAATGTGGGACATCATGCTCGTAATTAGATATATGTGGGGTGATTCATCATGCCCAGCACCCGATATGGTGGAACGTGGAATGTCATTCCCATCATCCGGATAAAAGTATAATGGTGAGAGACACCATGCTCAGCACCCAATGTAAGGGAGAGTGAAACATTATGCTCAAAAAGTCCCTTTACTATCATTTATGAGCCACTAATAATGGAATACTCATAACAAGCATAATAACTTGATGGATAGCATCATATGCATCATAGTCATCAAGTCTCAATATAAAAATGGGTGTCATGGTTCATATAATCAATTTAATAAAGCATGCATCACATGGAGAAGCTTTTCCACCCATTTCTATTCATTATAATTAATCTAATCAGTTAATTAAGCAAAACAATACCATTTCATGATAATCCAAGCACTTAGAAGGTGTTATGGTCAACTAAAAACTAAAAAAGAGAGAGAAATCCCATTTAGAAGTCAAGATGAACACTTATAAGGTGTTTTGGTCCATTAAATAGTTATATTAAAAGAGGTAAATTCAACTTCCAAACCAATATGAACACTTATGTGGTGTTTTTCAATTTATACAATTTGATATAAAGAGGACATTTCATTCGGCACATCCAAGGGGTATCTATGATTGAGGTTAGCATCCTATAAACTCTTTTCAAGGGTCTACAGAAGTATAACGTCATGCATATATCAATTTAAAAAAGGAATAATACATTTAAGGTGACACATGACAATGGTCGGCATGAGGCACAACATCAGAGCTATGAAAATATCATGACTTTTATGTAAAATAACTAGACCACCTACATTAGGGTCTTAGAAGACTCCTCATCCAATATTGTCTTTATAATTAAAGCAGAGCAGAAGAAAAATGAAGAACAGTCCAACACCCAGAAAATGGGGTGAATTAGCTCACACCAAAATAGCTCAAGAGATGTAAAGAGAAACTATGAAAGGAAGTAAGAGGATTCGAGATCATATAAATACAGATCCAACATGACTAACGAAATTCAATTTAGAGTCTGGATGGAGGGGTTTCCTTGATCCCAAGATTAGGAAAAGGAGAATCTCATGGGAGAAAAACCAAGCCCCCAGTCTGCTAAAGAAGAAATGAAAAGAGGGGGGAGGTATTAAAATGTTTTAAGGGTAAAATGGTATTTTTAATCATGAATTTTTGGATCACATGGTTTTGGACGCATGGTTGACCAAATCGTGCGCCAGGTTCTGCCTAAGGAGGGACCCTGCACGGTCTAGGCACACAATTTGACTAACCGTGTGCAAGCTGTACATGAATCCTCTGTCCCAGACCCTCTATAACCTTCATGGGTGTGTGCCTCGGGTCGTACAGTTGCAAACAATCATCTAGATTCCTACTCTCCTCTAAAACACACTGCACAGTTAGGGGGAACCATGCGGGTTGGATGACATGGTTTCTTTTAACCATTCTTCCCAGTCCATTTCTCCAAGTTTTTGGGTTTCAAGCTCCGAACAAGCCCCAAACACCCTCAAGACCTTCGTGACACAATTTGGTAACATTACAAGGGCTGAACTAAAGAATTTAAACCAAAAAAATGATATGTACCTTTAAGATAATTCAGATCATTACACGTGAGACCCAGATACCTCCTCCAAAATCTTAGGCTCCAGGCTCCGTATAAGCCCCGAACACTCTAATTTCCTCTGTGACCCCACTAGGCACTCTCCTAAGGATAAATTTTAACAAAAAAAGAAATTAAAAGGTACCTTTCCTTATAGAAAAGTTGGGTTCTTACAAGATGAGGATCTAGTCGTTATGGGTGATACTAATGCTATATTTCAAACATATCATAATATTCTAAAGTTGAAGTCAGGTTATGTTTTTTGTCTCAATGGAGGAGTATGATCGGTAAGTATAAGGACCCGTCCTTATTACATTACATAATATTGAATTTAGTCAAGAAATAGCTTCTTTTTTACATTGAGAATATTTTCAGTTTTAGATCTTTAGATAATTGGGACAATACATTCATAACATTACACATTGTTACAGAGTGGATACCATAAAAACAGTTTACTTTTTTTCAAAATATAAAACATTAAAACTTAAACATGACTCCTTGACAATTTTTCAACATTTAACACGGATTCATTCTTTGTCTTACACATCCATAAACCTGTGAAAATAATTTAAAAACTTGGGATGATCACAAAACCTCAGTAAGGGGTGAAAAATAAGGAAAGAGCACATTAGTCCATGAATACTCGTAATGTATGAAATCATTTTCAAAAAACATGCTTGTCACCCATATATACTTACTTCATGTAACATGATATTTACACAAGATCCACACAAAACATGAGAACATAAATATAATCATAAAGGTATCTTGGGGCATTACTTACATAATTTTGTAACCCTCTTTGCTACCTTATAATGTGTAACCCTCACGGCTACCTTACAATTTGTGTAATCATCGTAGTTACACTTGGAGTAACCATACGGCCGATCTCCAACTTACACATACCAAATGAATTGGAGGGAGATATAGGTCCCAACCTTAATCATAAACAATTTCCAAGAACCATAACATAATCATACAACATAAATAATATCATAAAAACATTGCTTTTGAATTTTGTAAAATATAGTTTTAAAAGAGGATTTTAAAAGAAAATCCCCTTATAAATATCATACAATTGAAGAGAGTCTTAATAGATAGGGTGGAATATGTATATAAATTGTAATAAAACATAATTCAACATAATATATTCAAAACCCATCACACAATCAATTTTAATACCACATAAATAATGAAGTAGAAGGTTAACCCAAAGAATGGAAATCGGGTAAAGAATTCCCTTACCTCAGGCTTGTCTTAATTCAAACTTGTTTAAAATTCCTGTATAATGGTTAAAATAGTGTTATTAGTATTTTACAGAAACATTATCAGGTTTATAATATCTTATATTATCATTTCATAACCTTATTTCACCCCTTAATTGTTAGTATTTTGTTCCTTGCACTGTTTTGGGTGAGTTCCTTACATGATTTCCATGATTGGTTCATGATGGATGTTATTATCGATTGGAAGTGAAATTCTAGAATTGGAATGGAAATGTATTTACATATTTATTGTACCATAATTTATACCATTTATCATTTGATGTTTTATATGAGGATTATTCATAAGTTAAAACATTAATGATGTTCGTTTAGATCATTTCAGTGGTTCTTTGATAATAACGACCTCATTTTGTTTTATAAATTAAAAACATGTGTACAAAAGAATTCCAAAACCATGTATGATACATAATACATATATTATAACCTGGTTCAACCATAAAAATGGTTTCATGACCAGACTTGAAGGATTAAATAAAAAATGAAATCACATCGTCCACGATGTCGGTAATTCGACACATCACGGACAATGTTTTTAATTCCTTAAACAAGTGGGGGAAACTAAGAAGATTGATGATTAATTTCCCATGAACATTATAACATAAATAATATAAAATATTCTGTAGATTTCATTCGTCTTGGTTAAGAGGGGGTGAGTAAATAAGAAGAAAAGAAAGGAATCTTGAAATAAAAGAAAACTTGAGAAATTTCTCACGAAAATTCAGCAGCCTAACGGCGTCTCTTAAAATTTCATAAAAATAGTTTGATGAGAGAAAAGTGATATCTCATCACTCTTACATAATATGAAAAGTAAGGGGGGATATGGAATGAAATATCCCAACATATACAAAGGGAAAATAATAGAATAACATAAAATTAATGAAAAGAAAGAAAATAAAAGAGGATGTTTACCTCTAGATCTCTTCTCCTTGAGATCCTTCTTAAGGGCTTTGGTTTTGGTCTTTTAGTGAGACCAGAAGCACTAGGACGTGGGGAAGAGGCTTGGGAGGAGTATTGGGAAGAACTTAGGCATGAATCAAGGCTTGAGAGGTGTGGGAAGAAGAGGGAAGTGAGGGTGGTATTTATAGTGGAGGAGAGGGGGTATTTTTCATTATTTTAATCATTATTATAATATTTTTGCCCAAGATTATGAATATTCTTAGTCCATGTGACCTAAAATAGTAATAATGGAATGTGAGTTTGAACCAAGTGGCCTTTCATCACTTATTATGTCATAAATGGTTAATTTTACTGATATTTTGATTATACGGTATTTTATCGTATTTCACTATTCATCAAAAATTAAAGAATTTCAAAAAAACCCAAAAATTTACCCTAACCATTTTTTGATGTGTATAATTAAAAAACGAAGTCGATTTTTAGAAAATAATTTTATAAATATTATTAATTTAATTTTTAAATAAAAGCATACTTAATTCAAAAATTAACAATTCTAATTCTATAACTACTTATATATCATGATGAAAAATTAACCAATATTTTATTATCTTAAAGAATTAAGAAAATAAAATAATAACAAAATTTACTATTCATTAGGGTCATATTACTATTCATAAGGGTATGTTTCTATTCACAAAAAAGCAAGTTGGTTTCATCAGACTCCAAATAACTTACTGAACACAATTGTAGACGACAGTTTCTTGAAATTCAAAACATAGAAGTTGAAAAAATATGTTTAAAGGATAGTTATAAATATCTACTTAAAATAAAGTTCCATGCATTTCTATTTATTTTTAGAAAAACTTGGGTTGTTGCATTATCCCCACCTTCTAGAAATTGCGTCCTCACATTTTTTTTACTTATTAAACAACTGAGGGTACTTTTTCCTCATAGTATTTTCAGACTCCCGTGTTGCTTCTTCAACCATATGGTTTCTCCACAAAACCTTTACCTGGTGAATTACCTTATTCTGCAATACAAGTTCCCTTCGATCAAGAATCTAAACTGGTTTCTCTTCATAAGAAAGGTTCTCTTCCAGCGAAACTGCTTCTGGGCTCAAGACATGTGATGAATCAGGCACATACTTTCTCAACATTGAAACAAGAAAAACATTGTGTACCTGAAACAAACTAGGAGGCAAAGCTACGCGGTATGAAACTGTTCCAACTTTCTCCAAGATTTCAAAAGGACTGTTGAACCGTGAACTTAGCTTCCCTTTCTTACCGAAATGCATCACACTTTTCCAATGAGATATTTTAAGGAAAACATGGTCACCTACCTTGAAAGAGAAGTCTTTCCTTCTGTTATCTGCATAACTTTTCTGCCTGCTCTGAGTTGTCCTCATGTGCTACTGGATCATCCTCACTTTCTCAGACACTTCTTCTACTAATTCTGGCCCCATCAAATTTCTTTCACCGACTTCTTCCCAAAACGCTGGAGTCCGACACTATTTTCCATACAAACCCTCAAAAGGTGTCGTCTGAATACTGGAATGAAAACTGTTATTATAAGAAAACTCAGCTAAAGAAAGATGTTGATCCCAAATTCCCTGATAGTCCATTGAAAAATCTCTAAGAATATCTTCCAAAGTCTGAATCATTTGTTCTGACTGCCCATATAATTGAGGATGAAAAGTTGTACTGAAATTTAACTGTATGCCCAATGACTTCTGAAGTCCCTTCCAAAAGTTAGAAGTGAACCTGGGATCCCGGTCAGATGCAATGGAAAGAAGAACTCCATGTAACCTGAAAATATTCTTGAGGTACAATCGAGAAATCTAATCCAAAGACATTGTATCTCGAATAGAAAGAAAATGTGCATATTTTTTCAGCTGATCAATAATAACCCAAATTACATTGTTACCTCAAGAAGTCTTTGGTAGACTCACCACAAAGTCCATGGATACATTCTCCCATTTCCATTCTGGCACTGGAAAAGGATGAGGCATTCCCTTCGGTAACTGCTTCTCTGTTTTAACTTGTTGACATGTCAAACATCTCATGGTAAAATCAGCAATATCTCTTTTCATTCCATCCCACCAATAATACTCCCGAAGGTCCCTATACATCTTAGTACTTCCAAGATGAACTGAAAATGGAGAACTATGAGCTTCACACAACAAATCTTTCTTCAACTGAGAATCACTAGGCATGCACAACCTTTTTCCAAATCTTAAGATACAATCTTTATCAAGGTTAAATTCTGGAAACTTACCCATTTTAACCAATTCTGCCTTTTTCTATAGCTCACGGTCTTCCTTCTGCGCTCGCTTAATTCTGTCTGACAATGAAGACTACACTGAAACCTGAAACAAAATAGATGTATTCCCTGCACCAACAACTTCTAATCCAAAATTCATCAAATCGTTAATCAAGGGATCATGTTCCAAATGTAACATGGTTAATGATGCATGATGTTTCCGAATCAAGGCATCTTCCACTTTTTTTACTTTTACAGTATAGTAATTGATCGTGCAATCATAATCCTTTATCAGTTCAAGCCTTCTTCTCTGCCTCATGTTTTATTCTTTATGAGTGAATATATACTTCAGACTTTTATGGTCAGTATATATTTGACATTTGGTTCTGTATAAATGATGCCTCCAAATTTTTAAAGAAAAAACCATAGCTACCAATTCCAAATCATGTGTGGGATAATTTAGCTCATGAGGTTTAAGTTGTCTCGAAGCATAGGCAATTACCTGATCATTATGCATCAAAACACAACCAAGTCCCTTCAAAGAAGCATCACTATAGATGACAAACTCACCATTTCCGGAAGGCAAGGCCAAAACTGGAGCATTCACCAATCTCTTCTTCGGTTCCTGAAAACAAACATCACATTCTTCTGTACAAACAAATTTAACCCCTTTTCGTGTTAACTTAGTTATCGGGCTAGATAATTGAGCAAAGTTCTTAAAAAATGTCAGTAATAACCTACTAATCCAAGAAAACTACGAATCTCTGTAACATTTGTGGGTCTTGGCCATTCATCAACCAATTTTGTTTTAGAAGGATCAAATATTATTCTATCCTTATTTACAATGTTCCCAAGAAAAGAAATTTGTTGAAACCAAAAAACACACTTGCTGAATTTTCCATACAATTTATTTTCTTTTAAGGTTTGTAAAACAACCCTTAGATGTTTTTCATGCTCCTCTTTACTTTTAGAAAATACCAAAATGTCATCAATGAATACAACCACAAACTTATCCAAGAACTCATGAAATAATCTATTCATAAGATTCATGAATATAGTAGGTGCATTAGTTAATCCAAATGTCATAACAAAAAATTCATAATTCCCATATCTAGTACGAAAGGTTGTTTTCAAGATGTCATCCTCCTTCACCTTCAGCTGATGGTATCCAGATCTCAAGTCAATCTTGGAAAATTACTGATCTCCCTGGAGATGATCAAATAAGTCATCGATATGAGGAAAATGATACTTGTTTTTAACAATGATGTTATTCAAAGCTCTATAATCAATGAAAAGTCTCATGGAACCATATTTCTTTTTAACAAACAAAACAGGGGCTCCCCATGGTCAAGTGCTAGGAAGAATGAAGCCTTTGTCAAGAAGATATTGCAACTGATTTTTCAATTCAAGAAGTTCTATTAGAGCCATAAGATATGGGGGTTTTGAAATTGTCTTAGCATCAGGAACTAATTCAATTTTGAATTCGACTTCCCAATCAAGTATGACACCAGGTAACTCATCAGGAAAAACATTAGGGTATTCATTTACCACTGGCACGTCATTAATCTGAATAGTTCCCTTATTTTCAACAATATGAGCAAGATAACTTTTATTTCCATCTTTCAATAGTTTCTCAGCTTCCTGATATGTTATCTATTGTATGGGATCATTCTTTTATACAAACTGAAACTATTTCTGAAAAACAACTTCTTTAGATCTACAGTCAATCTTTGCATGATAAATAGAAATTCAATCCATTCCCAGAATAACATCAAACTCGAATAAGTGTAAAACAAAAACGTTTTCAGGTAAATTCTTTCCACATACCACAATAGAAAGATTATTATAATTCCTCTTTATAATATATTTTCCCCTGGTGTTTTAATAACAAGTTTGGATCTCATTTGTTGAGGTGTTATTTCCAATTTACCAGAAAATTTCTCAGAGATGAAGGAATGTGTAGACCCCGTATCAAACAAAACTTTAGAAAAATCTGAGTGAACAAACAAAGTACCTGATAAAACTTCATTGGATGGCCTGACATCTACTGACGTACTCGCAAAGGATCTCACTACACCATTCTGCTTTTAGTTTGGCTTCTTTGCATCATTCGGATCTCTATTTGGACATGCATTTTCATAATGACTCATTTCACCACATTTAAAACACTTTACAGTCTACTTATCATGATTAGTCTTAAGATCATTTTCATTTCAATCTCAGGCCATATGTCCAAACTTACCACATTTAAAACACTTCCCGGTTTTTCTAAGACATTCCCCAGGGTGTTTCTTGCCATACTTTTCACAAACTGGAAATTGGATTTTCTTTACCATCAGATTTCTTTGGTTGATTCTTACCCATCACTTTCCATATAGAACTCTTCTTATCCTTATTTCAAAAATGAACATGATCATCAGCAAACTCCATCTCTACCCTCTCAGCACATCAGACAAGTTTCTCATAACTTTTGAATTCACAGGAGGCCAACTCCCTTCGATACCTTCGCTTCAGTCCTGAGTAAAAGAGATTGATTTTGATATCAAGATCTAGAATAAGATTTGGAGCATACCTCGCCAGTAGAGTGAAGTTCGCTTAATACACGGCCACTAAATCTTCCTCCTTCTATTTCAATTCAAGGAATTGCTTCTACATCTTAAGTTGCGCCACATTAGGAAAATATTTTTCAAGGAAAATACTTTTAAATTCATCCCACTCTAAGGCATAAAAATCCTATTTACCCCTGATATTCCTTACCATTGACCACCACTGATCAGATTCCCCTTCAAAATGATAAATGGAAAGACTTACCTTTTGATTGTCGGAACATCCCATATCATCGAATATCTTTTCAAGGGATTTTATCCATCCTTCAGTTGCTACTGGGTCAGAGATCTATTGAAAACAGGAGGGTGTTGTCTCATAAAATGTTCCACTATTGTCATGTTTTGTTGTGGTACCACTGGTTGTTCTTTTGCATGGATTCCACCACCATTTATTTCCTATGTTAGCTGAGCCATTACTGTCACAAACTGTTCAGTTCCAATCCTTACCATTCTGAGCTATAG
This sequence comes from Viscum album, assembly GCA_963277665.1. Taxonomy (NCBI): domain Eukaryota; kingdom Viridiplantae; phylum Streptophyta; class Magnoliopsida; order Santalales; family Viscaceae; genus Viscum; species Viscum album. The sequence continues at coordinate 1,287,783,662 of OY728141.1, forward strand.
ATCCGGAAGGATGTCATTCTATCGGTGCCTCTCCTCTTTAGCATCCCTGTTCCTTCTGCGGACAACCATTCTAAATAAACATATCTTTTATGAAGCAACATGGTAATCTTTAAATTCTATAACATTTCAAATTAAACATAGAGTGAAAATAATTTATGGTATTCTATTAACATCACCCAAACCCCTAAAATTTTCTAAACCATCCTCTAATACCAATTATAAGGACTCGTCCTTATAACATTACATAATATTGAATTTAGTCAATAAATCACTTCCTTTTTACATTGAGGATATTTTCAAGTTTAGAGATTTAGATAATTGGGATAATACATTCATAACATTACACATTGTTACAGAGTTGATACCATAAAAATAGTTTCCTTTTTTCAAAATATAAAACATTAAAACTTAAACATGACTCCTTGACAATTATTCAACATTTAACATGGATTCTTTATTTTTATTACACATCCATTAACCTATGAAAATCATTTAAAAACTTGGTATGGGAACAAAATCTCAGTAAGTGATGAAAAATAAGTAAAGAGCATATTAGTCCATGAATACTCGTAACGTATGAAAACATTTTCAAAAAACATGCTTGTCGCCCATATATACTTACTTTGTGTAACATGAGATTTATACAAGATCCACAAAAAACATGAGAAAATAAATATAATCATAAATTTATCGTGGGTAATTACTTACATAATCTTATAACCCTCTTGGCTACCTTATAATTTGTAACCCTCACGGCTACCTTACAATTTGTGTAATCATCGCAGTTACGCTTGGAGTAACCATATGGCCGACCTCCAACTTACACATACCCAATGCATTGGAGGGAGATATAGGTCCCACCATTCATCATAAAAAATTCCCAAGAACCATAAAATAATCATACAATATTAATAATATCATAAAAACATTTCTTTTGAATTTTGTAAAACATAATTCTAAAAGAGGATTTTAAAAGAAAAGCCCCTTATAAATATCATACAATTGAAGAGAGACTTAATAGAGAGGATAGAATATGTATATACACTGTAATAAAACATAATTCAATATAATATATTCAAAACCCATCACACAATAAATTTTAATACCATATAAATAACGAAGTAGAAGTTTAACCCAAAGAATGTAAATCGGGTTAAGAATTCCCTTACCTCAGGCATGTCTTACTTAAAACTTGTTTAAAATTTCCGTATAATGGTTAAAAGAGTGTTATTATTATTTTACAGAAACATTTTAATGTTTATAAAATCTTATATTATCATTTCATAACCTTATTTCACCCCTTAATTGTTAGTATTTTGTTCCTTGCACTGTTTTGGGTGAGTTCCTTACATGATTTCAATGATTGGTTCGTGATGGTTGTTCTTGTCGATTAAAGTGAAATTATAGAATTGGAATGGAAATTTATTTACATATTTCAAGTACCATAATTTATACCATTTATCATTTGATGTTTTATATTAGGATGATTCATAAGTTAAAATATTAATGATGTTCATTTAGATCATTTCAGTTGTTCTTTGATAATAACGACCTCATTTTGTTTTATAAATTAAAACCATGTGTAAAAAAGAATTATAGAACCATGGATGATACATAATACATATATTATAACCTGGTTCAACCATAAAAATGGTTTCATGACCAGACTTGAAGGATTAAAGAAAAAATAAAATCACATCGTCCACGATGTCGGTAATTCGACACATCACAGACAATGTTTTTAATTCCTTGAACAAGTAGGGGAAAGAAGAATATTGATGATGAATTTCCCATGAACATGAGAAAATCTAGAATATAAAAGATTTTGGAGATTTCATTCACCTTGGTTAAGATAATATGAGGAAAGAAGAAGAAAATAAAGGAATCTTGAAATAAAAGAAAACTTGAGAAATTTCTCACGAAAATTCGGCAGCCTAACGGTGTCTCTTAAAATTTCATAAAAATAGTTTTATGAGAGAAAAGTGATATATAATCACTCTTAAATAATATGGAATGTAAGGGGGGATATGGAATAAAATATCCCAACATAATCCAAAGAGAAAAGAAGAGAATAACATAAAATGAATGAAAAGAAAGAAAATAAAAGAGGATGTTTACCTCTTGATCTCTTCTCCTTGAGATCCTTCTTAAGGACTTTGGTTTTGGTCTTTTGGTGAGACCTGTAGCTCTAGGACGTGGGGAAGAGCCTTGGGAGGAATATTGGGCAGAACTTGGTCATGGATCAATGCTTGAGAGGTGTGGGAAGAAGAGGGGAGTGAGGGTGGTATTTATAATGGAGGAGAGGGGGTATTTTTCATTATTTTAATCATTATTATAATATTTTTGCCCAAGATTATGAATAGTCTTAGTTCATGTGACCTAAAATAGTAATAATGGCATGTGATTTAGAACCAAGTGGCCTTGTATCACTTATGATGTCATAAATAGTGAATTTTACTGATAATTTCATTATACGGTATTTTATCGTATTTCACTATTCATCAAAAATTAAAGAATTTCAGAAAAATACCAAAAATTTACCCTAACCATTTTTCAATGTGTAGAATTAAAAAATGAAGTCCATTTTTTGAAAATAATTTTCTATATATTATTAATTTAATTTTTAAATAAAAGAAAACTTAATTCAAAAATTAACAATTCTAATTCTATAACTACTTCTATATCACAATGAAAAATTAACCAAGATGTTATTATATTAAAGCCTTAAGAAAATAAAACAATAATAAAATTTACTATTAATTAGGGTCATATTAATATTCACATTACTATTCATAAGGGTATGTTACTAATCACAAAAAAAACAATTTGGTTTCATCAGACTCCAAATAACTTATTGAACACAATTGTAGGTGACAGTTTCTTGAAATTCAAAACATAGAAGTTGAAAATTTATGTTTAAAGGCTACTTATAAATATCTACCTAAAACAAAGTTCCATGAATTTCTATTTATTTTTAGAAAAACTTGGGTTGTTACAGTAAGAGTTTAAAGAATCTAGTTGTTGTTGTTCTATAGCGAAGTTTGAGTATATAGTGGATTTTGATGCAACCAAGAAAGCTATTTGGATATGAAACTTTTTCTAGAATCTTGATATGGGAACTAGTAGTAAATACCCTATTACATTGTATTATGATAATACCACAATTGTGGCTCTTGTAAAAGATTCAAGGTCACACCAACGGATAAAACACATACTCCGGAAGTATCACCTCATGAGAGATTTTTCTCAGAGGGGTGTAGTTACTGTAAGAAGATTTCCCAAATAATAAAACATGGTGGACCCCTTAACTAAAAGCCTATCTCAGTAGAAGGAGTATCATGTGAGAGCTAGCTGAATGAAGGTTGTTAGAAGTTGGTTCTAATGCAACTGGGAGTCTATTGGAGTTGGTGTCCTAGAACCAACATCTATGTACTTTATGATAATTTTTATTCATTTTTTTAATGTTAATAAACTCTTTATCACATCATGATTATTCTTCTGTGTGACAGAGTATGTGATAATGGCTTAAGTGTAGATGTCTTACTAAAAGGTCGTAGCATTTCCCCGCTTTGATGAAAACCTATAATTTCCATGATGGTATTCTTAAATATATATTCTATAGATATATGACATCATTTTAGGGACATAAATGATATATGATATTAGGGGTGGAGACTCATAGGAATTTCAGATACCTTTTCATGATGTACACCCTTGGTAATATCCAGTGTAGGATATTATCATAACGAGACCCACTGGTAGTAAATCCACATTTATATGTGTCATTGGATGTTATTATCTGTGGATGTGTGTATTGATAATTAGATTTTAATATTATTATTAATGAGTGTTATAAGTCGTGTGCTTTGATGTATTGTTTAAAACTTTGAAGACATATGTTCGAGGCAAGATAGGATACGTTGGGTGCGTCACGAGTAATATTTCATTAATGAATATTGCGAGAAAGTATTTTCCCCTTTTATTCTTTAATAGAAGTTGATATCTTAGACCCTTTGATGGAAATGATATAGTCTAAATAAGTTCATGCTCATGGTGTTCTATAGGCAGGTTTGATTTCCAAAAATTCAAAGAAAGGGACATCGATCACATAGGTTGATAACACCAGCATGCAACCAGCTTGATTAGAAATATTGTGATAAATTAATTATATTATATAGTAAGCATATGTATAAGGTATTGTGTCATTGTGGCATTGACTTCTTTCTCTATGAGTGCTTTGATGTGTTGTTAGATGTTAACCTTAGACTTTAGGCTGCTTCACCTAATTCCATTGAGAAAGATGCCTGAAGGGTCACACACTAAGTGTATCCAAAATCTCATTTAAATAATATATTATTATTTACTATTTAACATGTTGAATAAATATTATTTTTTCATGCGGTTTAATAATTACTCATATTTTCTTGATCGCCTACATTCAATCACCAGTTATTTGAGAGAATATTATGTGAGTAGAATATTTAATAAATATTTATTTACTATTTAGTTGATATAATATTTATTTATTTATTGGTAAATAATGTAGAAGAATTTATTTATTAAATAAATAGTCATTATTCAAGACCCAGTAAATATTGTGAAGTAATGGCAGACAAAGTTTAATGGTCCGATGAGAAATAATATATATTGAAAATTATTTAAATAAATAATATTTAATTTTAATTCATGGTTTTAGTGCATGTCAATAAATATTATTATTATTATTATTATTGATATAGGGTTCTGTGTAGATTAAATAAATAATAAAGGGAACTTTTTCAATTATTTATTTTAACCATTACGGTATATAAAACCAATTATATTATTTTCTTAATAGACCCAATTCATTTTGTGTTATGCACAATGATAGCCAGAGAGAATCCTCTCAAACCCTAGAGAGATCTCTCTCCTAGAATGCTCCCAATAATTAATAGTGATCTTCCTCCACCTTCCACTCTTGAGTCTAGAGAGATCAAGGAAAATCCTTTGGGAGTGATACTCGGGGCGATCAAAGGTGAACAATGCAAACGATAAGATCTACCGCACTAGAACCCGATGATTCATGCGGTAATGTTTGGAAATTCCTGGAACTCATGTGGATCACCTTTAGAGAAAATCTATTCTTGATTCCTACAACCCAACGACGTAGATCCGTTGTCAAATCCATCAATGAATAAAGAATTTATTAAAGGGTAATTCTCTAATTGCTTAAATTAATTATAAATAATATGTAAAAATATTGTGCTTTGGTTCCTTCATTTATCCATTGTCTATATTCGTCAATTCAATTTTGTTGATCACGGTGTTTATCATCGTGTAAATCTCCTATTAATCATCAATCATGACAAAAAAGAAAAGTTGGACAACGACCCATCTAACGCTTCCACTACACCCAAAACCTTCACTCTCAATATAAAATATAAATCCAAATTCTATATAACATCATGAGGTAGGAAACAAATAGAGTTTCATGTTAATATATATATATCAACAAATTCTTATAATTGTACTCAACTAGATCATTTCCCACTACAACCTCCATAATAGTTGTCCTAATAACTTTTTGATTTATTAATTTTTTTATGTGCCTAAATATCTTTGATGGTAATGGTGAGGTGGTCAACTCGAAGGTTTAATAATATGAAATCTCAATGTCACCATCCTTTATCATTACATTGGAAAGAGGAGGGGTAATAAACAAACAAAAACCTATCTAATTGCATGTGGGGGGATCAAAACCGAGACCTTCTAAACACCACCATAGGATGCAACCACTAGGTTGCACCCGTGGGGCTCACCATCCTTTATCCTATATATTATAAACACCAAATTATGAAATGTGTGCTCCCCCCTTACTGATATGGAATGTGTTTTTTCCCACGTTTTATTCATTGAGTACATACACGATATAATCATTGGACTTTTTACAGGCGAATGATTATATATTTTTTTCAATTAGATGTTCAAAAAAATTGAGAAAGGTGTTTCTTTAAGGTGTAGAAAATTGTACTTATGTTTGTGGTGAAAAGTTCATGTGAAAATTTGACTCCAAATTAAAAAATTACAAGGAAAGATTTACAATATGAATTTGATTGCCAATGGATTTTCCTTTAGAATCTTGTATGTATTTACCCTATGTATTTTCATTAGAGATTTTCAAGTAAAAAATGGATTGTAAGTTTCTTATTTAACTTGAATTTTGTACTGAAATATTATAGGAAGAAGCTAACAAATTAAAAACTAAAAATGAATGGAAAATATTATGGGGGAAAATTTTATTAATTGTTTATAATGAAATTTTACAGTTAACATCATTAATATATCTTTTTTATTAAAAATGTTTCACTACCTAAGTTTTGTGTTTCATTTCTGAATTTACACTTGAGGTTTAGAGATATAATTTGTAATATATGTTTTAAATACAAATATATATTTGAAATTTTCACCATCAATTCACATAAGAAAAATAAAATGAAATTTTAGAGTGAAATTATATAAGGAAACTATTCAATGTAAGCTTTTGCACCATCAATGGCCTTATACACAAAATCATAAATGTTTCACACAACTATGAGAATGAGGGGAAGAGGAGAGTAATTAGAGTAGGGGCAGGCTGGCATGTATGGCGGATCATATTTATAAATTTAGTGAAGCAAGTTTTAAAATAATACCATGACCCTACCTGCATTGGACCCACAGAGTCACGGATCAGCCCACAAATCTAAAAAAATTATATCCAAAAACCTTTTTTTAAAAGTCTCATGAATGATAAGTACAAACTAAAAATCTAGTAATAAAATTAAAATAAATATATAAAATGTTAAAATATAATAAAAATTATATAGAAAGTTTCATAAATATATATTTATGAATTGACACAACATAGTGAAGTAGTGTCATGAAGATTCAAAATAGACCTGGGTTGAGATTGATTAATTAGAATTGAATACATTATCTTCAATCAATTTATAAAAATAAAAACATTATGTGATATTGGTAGGTTTTATTGTCTTAGAGTGAAGTATTAGTTTCAATTTTACTATAAAATGATTTTTTTTTTTAAAAATAATGTATATGATTTGCTTATTTTTTATCCATGTCTAAACTATTTATAATTATTATTGTAGTCCTAACGAGATATGTGGACAACCAATGAGTTTAGCAATGCGGACTAGATCATTTTAGATCCACACTTGTACAAGTTTAAATATATAAGGAACTAACCTATAAAAATCAACATATGTTCGAGGCGAAGTAGGATACGTTGGGTGCATCATGAGTAATATTTCATTAATGAATAATGTGAGAAAGGGTTTTTTTTCCTTCTATTCTTTAACATAAGTTGATATCTTTGACCCTTTTATGGAAATGATATAGTATAAATAAATCCATGGTCATGGTGTTCTATAGGAAAGTTCGATTTATAAATTGTCAAAGAAAGAGACATCGAGCATATATGTTGATGGCATCAGCATGCAAACTGCTTGATTAGAGATATCACAATAAAGAGATTATATTACACAATAAGTGTATGTATGAGGTATTATTTCATTGTTCCGTTAACTTCTTTCTCTATGAGTGCTTTGACGTATTTTTAGATGCTAACCTTGGAATTCAGGCCGCTTTGCCTAATACCACTGAGAAAAAGGCCCGGAGGGTTGCACACTAAGTGTGTCCAGAATCTTAGTTAAATAATATATTATTATTTATTATTAAGTAAGTTGAATAAATATTATTTTTTCATGTGGTTTAATAATTACTCATGTTTACTTGATCACATATATTTCATCACTAGTTATTCAAGAGAATATTATGTGAGCAGAATATTTAATAAATATTTATTTTCTATTTAGTGGATATAATATTTATTTATTTATTAGTGAATAATGAAATAGAATTTATTTATTAAATAAATAGTTATTATTAAAATCCCCGTAAATATTGTGGAGTAATGATGAACATGGTTTAATTGTTCAATGAGAAATAATATATATTGAGTATTATTTAAATAAATAATATTTAATTTTAATTTGTGATTTTAGCGCATGTTAATAAATATTGTTATTATTATTATTATTGACATGGTGTTCTACATAGATTAAATAAATAATAAAGGACGCTTGTGCAATTATTTATTTTAATCATAGTAGTATATAAACACAATTATATTGTTTCCTCAATAGACCCAATTCATTTTGTGTTGTGCACAACAACACCCAAAGAGAATCCTTTAAAACCCTAAAGAGATCCCTCTCTTAGAACGTTCCTAAGAAAGGATAGAGGTCTTCATCCACCTTCTACTCTCGAGTCTAGAAAGATCAAGAAGAATCCTTTGAAAGCGATACTCAGGGAAATCAATGACAAACAACGCAAGTGATAAGATCAACTATACTAGCACTCGGAGATTCCTACGACGACATTTAAAAATTCATGGAAATCATGTGAATCACCATTATATAGAATCTATTATTGATTCCTACAATGAAAAAATGTAGATCCATTGTTAGGTCCATCAACGAATAAATAATTTATTACAAGGTAATTCTCTAATTTCTTAAATTAAAAATAAATAGTATGTGATGATCCTGCGCTTCAGTTCCTGCATTTATCCATTGTCTATATTCTTTGATTCACTTCTGTTGATAACGACATTTATCATCGTGTAAATCTCAGATTAATCATTGATCATGACAAAAATAAAAGTTGGAAAACGGCCCATTTGATGCTTCCACTGCACCTCAAACCTTCACTCTCAACCTAAAATATAAATCCTATGTAACGCCCTGAACCCAGTTACCTAGAGTCGGTCCATTATTACATAACATTAGCATGATACAAGGAATCATGTCCCGAAATACTGATCAGTTTAGTATCCTTGGAAGTACTAGATACACTCAAAAGTTTTACATTACATTATGAAATAAATACATCAACAACATTTTGTCCCCTTTTTAAACACACTTATATCCTTAGCCTATCCATGTAGGTCAACCATAAAATACTTCTTCACATCCTGGGAAAAATAAAACATATAAATGGGTGAGCTCAGATACTTAGTAAGGATAACAATATAGCGGAAACTTTCATAAATAAGCATAAACATTTAAGGCAATGTATAAGACTAAACCAAAAGCCTTTTAAACTTGAACTTCTGCATAATTTGGAAAAGATAAAATCAAATAATTCCATTTACTTATTCACATGGATATTCTACTAGTTGAATAATCACATGAATTATCAATATCCACTTTCATAATGATAGAATTCATAATTCCAGACTTCATAACCACATAGTCAAGGCCTTGTGCCAAGACTACAAATAAAATTTTTTCAAGGCCTTGTGTCAAGACACTAGTTTGTCTCATGAGACCTATTGATGCATCAAGGAGATATAGAGGGCTCCACCCATCACTTACTAAGTCCAATTCATTCCTCATATGAAAAGGTTTAAACATAACATAAACATTCGTATTAAAAATAGCATACGAAATGTCAATACTTTATCCATAAACCATGAATGGTATAAAAATAACACATCCACAGTCAAACATATCACAAAACCTTAAATATAGTATGAAATATTTTTATCATAATAAATCAACCTTTATCAAGAATAATATCCCGTAAATGATGTTGACATATTTGAAAATGATCAGTAAAAATCTTTGAGAGAAATTTCCCTTTTTCATGAAAACATTTAAAAGTCTCACTATTTATCAAGAAGCTGTTTAAAATAGATCTTTGAATTAAAGTGTCCCATACCACTTTGAAACTTTTAAAAGTAATTTAAATTTTAAAACATTAATGTCCATATAAATAAAACCTTAAAACCATTTTTAAAACATGGGCATTAATGAGAAATATTTAGAAGAATAAATTTTTAAAACATTTAAAATGATATTTTAGTTAGAGTTCCTAACCAAATGAGAGAAGCTTGAATACAAATAATTGAGGTATTAAAAACTTTATAGTATCATGAGAACAAAGGGATTCATGATATACTATGTCAAATTACAGTATATACACCAAATAAAAGTGAATTGGCGCATAACAACAAAGAATTCTCAATGGAATGTAAGTTAAGATGAATTCATTTATAAAGACTGTATCCTTAGGTTAAGGATAAATCAATTAAATAATTATGTGTGAAAAATATAAATACACTCAATATGATTGGATATTCAATGTAAATAAATCATAGGAAATTCACACATATTCTTGTAAAAACAACACCAATGGCTTGGATGTTTAACTCAATGAATAGAAATTGAGTTAAAATTTCTCTTATCAAATTTATATCAATGACTTGAGAATTTATCATTGGAGTGATTATGTGTATCAAAAGTATATCCACAAAGATGAGAGTGAAAATTACTACATAATTAAATAGATAGTGGTTTTAAACATAATCTTGGAGTAATGTAATCAATGAAGTTTGCGTAAAACCGAATGAGTGGAAATTGAAATTTGAAGTTCCCTTACCAATTTGGTAACTTACGAAACATACACCCCATGAAAGAAGTATCATAAAATGATGTTGTAAATACCCATAAATTAAGTTATATTATGCAAACAATATAATCATGGTAAGTACATACACCACACAAAAGGTAGTAGTGGCAAATATAGCATGAATCTCACGGGAATAAAAGTGAGATGAAAACCCCTTACCAGGTTGTAATCAATCGATTTGTATGAAAAAAAGTTAATAACCACCAAATGAATCACAGAATACCATGAATGTAAATATAATCATGATAATATATATCAAATGGAAGTACACAATACACCACATTCAATAAATAAGTGGTGAACAATTGAAATCTCACGGAATTAAAAGTGAGATAAGAAACCCCTTACCATATTGTAATCAATCGAGTCATATGAACAAAAGTTAATAACCACCAAATGAATCATATAATACCATGAATATAAATATTACTATGATAATATATATATAATTATAGTACACAATACACTATATGCAATAGATAAGTGGCGAACAATGGAAATCTCACGGAATTAAAAGTGAGATAAGAAACCCCTTACCACATTGTAATCAATCGAGTCATATGACCAAAAGTTAATAACCACAAAATTAATCACAGAATACCATGAATATAAATATAATCATGATAATATATATCAAATGTAAGTACACAATACACTACATGCAATAGATAATTGGAAAACAATGGAAATCTCACAGAATTAAGAGTGAGATAAGAAACCCCTTACCACATTGAAATCAATAGAGTTGTATGAAAAAAAGTTAATAACCACTAAATGAATCACATAATACCATGAATGTAAAGAGAATCGTGATAATATATATCAAATGGTAGTACACAATACACCACATGCAATAAATAAGTGGTGAACAATGGAAATCTCACGGAATTAAAAGTGAGATAAGAAAACCCTTACCACATTGTAATCAATCGAGTCGTATGACCAAAAGTTAATAACCACCAAATGAATCATAGAATACCATGAATATAAATAGAATCATGAGAATATATATCAAATGGCAGTACAAAATACACTACATGCAATAGATAAGTGGTGAACAATGGAAATCTCACGGAATTAAAAGTGAGATAATAAACCCCTTACCACATTGTAATCAATCGATTCGTATGACCAAAAGTTAATAAACACCAAATTAATCACATAATACCATGAATATAAATATAATCATGATAATATATATCAAATGGAAGTATATAATACACTACATGCAATAGATAAGTTGCGAACAATGGAAATATCACAGAATTAAAAGTGAGATAAGAAACCCCTTACCTTGTAATTTTCCTTGGTTGAGGGTAGGTTAACCTCCTGTATAATGGTGAAATAATTGTTATTAAATTATACAAGAACTATATACATTAATATGATATCATATATGATCTTCTAATATTGCTTTGTTAATGATATTTCAGTAGTATCATTGTTTCAGGTGTTAACTGATTCGTTTTCCTCTATATACTTTGTTACATAAGTAATGTTTGTTATGGATAGGATGTATATTATTCATATTAATAATAATATTAATTATTTAAACATTTTTTTTAATCATAAAATGAAAATTATTTTTGAATGGATACGATGGGGTATGAATCTCATCGCATTTGTGGAGACGGTAATTAGTACGTACGCACGAGCGACAATATCATTCTTTTGATATTAAAATCGTATATAATTGGATGGTATATCATATATACAGAATCGTTATCATGTTATATTTATTATTTACATTATTTATACTCATTATTATACTCATCCAAATTATTTAGTGTTTGAATAACAAACTACACAACGGCGTGGAGACGGTAATCCGAACGTACGCACGTATGGTAACTTTGTCATTTATAAGATGAATAGAATAATGAATAGGGATGTACCATTTTTATAATAACATCAGAGTATATATAAGATATAGGATTTATTATTTTAGAATGGAAACAATAAAGAAATAGGAAGCGGAAGAAGAAAATAACTTGAAAGAGGTGATGAAATATTTACCTCTTCTTCGGGTTCTTCCTTTTGATTTGATCGAAAGGGCTTCTTAGGTTGGTTTTATGACTAAAGGAAGTACTATAGGATGAAGGGAGGACAGTTGAGAGGATATTTGGGTAGGGGTTGGTTGAGCCAAATGGCTTTGAAGGTGTGAATTTGAGAGAAGGGGAAGTGCCCTTTTATAATAAAATCATTTTCAGTTTCTAATGGCTCCAAAATGATTTATTTAGAGTCTAAGGTGGGGATGGGTCGAGAACCTCTCAACCAATAGGTTTTAGACAGGTTTAGGTCACCATATTAACCTTCTCTTTTAGATTTAACTCTTAGTTAAATAGTTTGACATTTACCATGTCTCTTTGTATTTTTATATTATATGGTTAATAAACTTACTATAAACTTAAAAGAGAACACCAAGTGGTTCATTAATGATACACCTATCATTATATAATTATTTTGGACAAACCTTAGATTTTTAGGAATATAATATCAATTAATAATATAATATTTGTTCTAAAAATTCTTTTATGTCAGTTTTGACGCTATTTGCTATTTTGTTTTTGTTAAATTCATAACAGCATTATTACTTTAAACAAAATTTATTTAATCAACCCTAACATGTCACATTAACCTAGAAAATTAGTTTAATTCATTAAAAATCTCAAATTAGATTTATTTGGATATTTATAATATCAATTATTTTAATCTTTCATTAATAAGGTAATTACTGCATCATCATTGTGTCATAAATTTAATTATTTAATGTCTCAAAATTATAAATAAAATACCATTAAGTAGGAAATTATTTTAGATTTCTAATTAATATTTATAGTCTAATTTATCTTATTTATAACCCTATATTAAAAATGGTTTAGTTATTAAAATTTGATTTTAACTCTTTTAACTCTTCTTTAAATAAAATAATAATAAATGTCATAATCTAATCCAAGTTGACCAAAGAGGATAATATTTTATTCCTAAGGTTGTTTTTGGTCGAATTATACTTATCCAATAGAATTAATACATGTGTTAGGGTAATTATGATATCATTTTTACCCTTAATTACCCTATTTACTTTTAAACGTGGTAAATAAAAGTCAAAAGTTACTATTCACCAAAAATTATTTTCATCTTATTGAACCACATTTTACTTACTGATATTAACCGTGTCTCTAGGATTTTTGAAATTCAACTCACAGAAGTTGTAAAATTAAGTTTTATACAAATTTGCAAATGCTCCTAGGAGAAGGGTAAAAGACGGTAAAAAGTTTGATAAAATTTTATATATCTAAACTTATTATAAAATGAATCCAATGAATTACGTAGAACATATATAGGTATTATGTATCTATTTTAACCTAAAATAAATTAAAATTAAATAAAAATTTGATTTTAACCAATAACGCAGTGTTTTTCACTATTCATCAAAAATTGAAAATTTCAGAAAAATACCAAAAATTTACCCTAAGATAATTTTGATATTCTGAATTAAAAAATGAATTCTATTTTACCAAATTCAAAACATAAAAGTTTCATTAATTAATTTAAAATTAATTCCCTTTGTCAAAACCAAAAAGCAGGTATTTAAAAAAGTAAAAACTATCAAAAGATTGACTTGTGTTTATATCAAATTTAAATGTGAAATTACTTATAATGACCTACATTTTATTAAATGATAAAAAATATAATCTAATTATACTTTCAAACCATTAAAATACATAATTTAACACTATAAATTATTTTGATTAAAAAAGTTGTTTTCAATTAAGATTTAGTATTTTTCAGTATTCATCAAAATATGAAAGTTATCAGAAAAGTACCAAAAATTAATCCAAAATAAATTTTTATGTCCTGATTCTAAATAATAAATTAATTTCATTAAATTTAATATATAAAAGTGTCAAATATTGGTTTTAAAAAGGGTTTTCCATTAAAAGGTGGTAAAATTGCATTTTTTGAAAAATACTTATTTTATCTAAAAAAATGAATTTTTTCTTATATTATGTCTAAGAAACACATAATATGGATTCCAAAATTATATAGAGTATATAAAATTCAAAATTCATTTAATACTATTCATAACCGCTTTTGAACGGCTAGTTTGGTAAGTCATAGTGCGCTCGAACTTAGTGTTGCATGTAGCGCAGGCTATTGAATTTAAAGAAAATAACTTACTATGAAATATTTGGGTGTTAAATTCTTCTCCCCTTTTAGAAATTTCATCTTCTAAATTTTAAAATTGGGCTTGGGAACTTCATTGAAAGTCCTGCATCATAAAAAGATTCAATAAAATGATTTCTTTAAAAGAAAGAAAGAGAAGTACAAAGGTCACCCGAGATAACCCATACTAGGATTCCATGTAGGAAAACATGGATATGGAAGATAAACTAAGTGTCAAGTTCTGGTGGAGAGTGATATAAAACAATATTAGGATAAATTTAACAACAAGAAAACCACAAACTTGTGATGGGATAAACGGTCATTAGTTTCCTAGTAGGAAAAGTAAGCGGATAACGTTTTTTGTTTTAAGTTCCATTTCATAAAGTTGAGGAATTTATTTATGTGATTGACTAAGAACATAAATATATATACTTACTTTTTAAGTAGAGTTTCATCCTTTAATAAATTTCTACCACTAAATCGTCATTTTTTCAAATGATGAGTATTCAAGATGACTTGGTCACACCTGAAGCGCTAGAATCAATTTCTAGAGAATCACATAATCTATAAAGGATAAACTATATATATTTACCTGCCTGAATGGCCCGAAGGCCTTCATTTTTTATTGATTTTGATAACCCCTCTTTCAAGGGATGAGAGGGAACCCTTAAAAGGCTCGTGGGCTCAGAGATTACATGGCCCGTAGGCTTAAGAGATTACATGACCCAAAGGTCTTAAGGGAATTCAACCAGACTATCTACAAGGAACTGCCCCTCCCTAGCATCTGCATCTTGATAGTAACACTCCACCTTTGCATGACCGTCTGGCTAGGCTTCCCATGCAAGCACAGGCTGGTACCGATGGCATAGCCATACCCTCTCTTTCTGACAATCCATTTGGCTCTGCTCTGGTGAGTGTACCTGCTCTGAATCCTCTTCTAGGGCTGCTCCTTTTTTGTAGTGTGTCTGGGCCTGCATTCATGTGGCCCGAAGGCCTTAGGGTGGCCCTAAGGCCTTAAAGTGGCCCGAAGGCCTTGAGAATCAACTGGCCCGAAGGCCTTGGGTGGCCCGAAAGCCTTTCAGGACCCGAGAACCAAACCAGTGGCCCGAAGGCCCAGATGAATGAATAGTTCCGGATGCTACAATACTGAACAGTGCCTGCTACAGTACTACTACAGTACTACTACAGTAACCCGAAAATATGCTTCCACCAGGATTTGATCCTGGGTCTTTTGGATGCACCTAGTGAGTCCTCACCAACTGGGCTGAGGCTCTTGTGCTATATATATTTACCTTGTCTTTAGAGATTAACCAAAACCAAAATGGTTAGTACAAGATCAGATGATCCCCAAGAAGGTTTATCCTTTAGAGAAATAAATACTAATCTTAATTTCTAAAATTAAACCAACAATACCCAAAGTTCAATAAATACCATTCAATAAACAATTTTCCTTAAAATCCTTCAATATAATCCAAACTTATATTGAAACCCAAAACTTAGAAGAATTTGATTACGTAATATTCCATGTTAAATTGTATCTCCAAATAACATCGACTACTCTTAAAATCACATACTTAAAAGTAATTAACCTAATCATATATTCTCTATGATAGGTTAATCATTTACATAAATAACCCAAATCACTATAAATCCACAATAAAAACATAGATAAGAATCCACCGTTACTCTTCAAATAAAATCTCATAGTATTATATTTTCTTTAGGCATATAGTATTCTCAATAGCGCGAACATCTTCCAAAATAACATTTATCACTTAATCACCAAATCATTTTCCTATACTAAAGATATCCATTTGATAAGACATAAGATCCCAAATCAACTTATTATTGATCAATAAAATCATTTAACTAAAAATAATTAGTCACACTAACTAGGGACTTCATATAGTCCAGTGGTAGGTGATAAATCTCAATCACACTATAGTTGTGGGTTCTATTCCCTCAGCTTTTTCCAATGTGACAGGTTGTCACACGGTCTGTATGTTGACCTTTTTCAAAAAACTATATTTTATAACATTCCCAAAATGTGATAAATTCCTCGAAATAACTATAACATAATTTCACCACAAATGTTATCTCATACCTCGAATTTTTTTCCCAAAATTTAATAACTTTTAATTGCCTCAAATTCAAGGATCTTATAAACCCAAATGGTTATTTATAACTATATCAACAATAGAAAAGACAATTCTTCATAAAAAAAGCATTTTCACATAACAAACTGCAGGGTTACACATACAAGAGAAAGGTCTTCCAAAGTAATCCCATCAACAAGGAGAACTAATTCTTTTAAACATTTCACTATTCATTTATTTCCAAATAGGTTCTTCCTTGACCAAGAGGTTACCCGATAGAATAGGGCATTCACTCGGGTAATGCATAGGTCCCTTTTTTATGAAAATAATTAAAAGTCTCACTATTTATCAAGAAGATGTTTAAAATAGATTTTTGAATCAAAGTGTCCCATACCACTTTAAAACTTTTAAAATTAATTTCAATTTTAAAACATTAATTTCCATATAAATAAAAACTTAAAACCATTTTTAAAACATGGACATTAATGAGAAAGATTTAGAAGAATAAATTTTTAAAACATTTAAAATGATATTTTAGTTAGAGTTCCTGACTAAATGAGAGATGCTTGAACACAAATAATTGAGGTAATAAAAACTTTATAATATCATGAGAATAAATGGATTCATGATATACTATGTCAAAGTACAGTATATATACTAAATAAAAGTGGATTGGCACATAACAACAAAGAAGTCTCAATGGAATGTAAGTTGAGATGAATTCCTTTATAAAGATTGTATCCTTAGGTTAAGGATAAATCAATGACATAATTATGTGGGAAAAATATAAATACACTCAATATGATTGGATATTCAGTGTAAATCAATCATAGGTCATTCACACATATTCTTGTAAAAACAACACCAATGACTTGCATGTTTAACTCAATGAATAGAAATTGAGTTAAAATTTATCTTATCAAGTTTATATCGATGACTTGAGAATTTATCACTGGTGTGATTATGTGTATCAAAATTATATCCACAAAAAGGAGAGTGGAAATTACTACATAAGTAAATAAATAGTGTTTTCACACATAATCTTGGAGTAATGTAATCAATGAAGTTTGGGTAAAACTGAATGAGTGGAAATTGAAATTTGAAGTTCCCTTGCCGATTTGGTAACTTAGGAAACAAACACCCCATGAAAGAAGGATCATCCAATTATGATATAAATACCCATAAATTAAATTATATTACGCAAACAATACAGTAATGGGTAGTACATACACCACATAAAAGGTAGTAGTGGAAAATATAGCATGAATCTCACAGGAATAAAAGTGAGATGAAAACCCCTTACCACGTTGTAATCAATCGAGTTGTATGAACAAAAGTTAATAACCATAAAATTAATCACAGAATACCTTGAATGTAAAGAGAATCATAATAATATATATCAAATGGAAGTACACAATACACCACATGTAATAAATAAGTGGTCAACAATGAAAATCTCACGGAATTAAAAGTGAGATAAGAAACCCCTTACCACATTGTAATCAATCGAGTCGTATGACCAAAAGTTAATAACCATCAAATGAATTACAGAATACCATGAATATAAATAGAATCATGATAATATATATCAAATGGTGGTACACAATACACTACGTGAAATAGATAAGTGGCGAACAATGGAAATCTCACGGAATTAAAAGTGAGATAAGAAACCCCTTACCACATTGTAATCAATCGAGTCGTATGATCAAAAGTTAATAACCACCAAATGAATTGCAGAATACCAGGAATATAAATAGAATCATGAAAATATATATCAAATGGAAGTACACAATACTCTACATGCAATAGATAAGTGGCAAATAATGGAAATCTCATGGAATTAAAAGTGAGATAAGAAACCCCTTACCACATTGTAATCAATTGAGTAGTATTAACAAAAGTTAATAAACACCAAATGAATCATATAATACCATGAATGTAAATAGAATTATGATAATATATATCAAATGGTAGTACATAATACACCACATGCAATAAATAAGTGGCAAACAATGGAAATATCACAGAATTAAAAGTGAGATAAGAAACCTCTTACCACATTGTAATCAATCGAGTCGTATGAACAATAGTTAATAACATCCAAATGAATCACAGAATACCATGAATATAAATAGAATCATGATAATATATATCAAATGGATGTACACAATACACTACATGAAATAGATAAGCGGCGAACAATGGAAATTTCACGGAATTAAAAGTGAGATAAGAAACCCCTTACCACATTTTAATCAATCGAGTCGTATGAACAAAAGTTAATAACCCCCAAATTAATCATAGAATACCATGAATATAAATAGAATCATGATAATATATATCAAATGGCAGTACACAATACACTACATGCAATAGATAAGTGGCAAACAATGGAAATCTCACAGAATTAAAAGTGAGATAAGAAACCCCTTACCTTGTAATTTTCCTTGGTCGAGGGTACATTTATCAGCACTTTTTTTAGCACTGATAAAGTACTACCCCTTTATCAGTATCAATCTGTTAGCGCTGATAAATATAGGTGCCTGCCTTGCCCAGTTTTTTGGTTGTGAAATAACATCGACTACTCTTAAAATCACATACTTAAAAGTTATTAACCTAATCACATATTCTCTATGATAGGTTAATCATTTCCATAAATAACCCAAATCGCTATAAATCCACAATAAAAACATAGATGAGAATACACCATTAATATTCATATGAAATCTCATAGTATTCTATTTTCCTTGGGCATATAGTATTCTCAATAGAGCGAACGTCTTCCAAAATAACATTTATCACTTAATCACCAAATCATTTTCCTATACTAAGGATATCCATTTGATAAGACATAAGATCCCAAATCAACTTATTATTGATCAATAAAATTATTTAACTAAAAATAATTAGTCACACTAACTAGGGACTTCACGTAGTCCAGTGGTAGGCGATAAATCCCAATCGCATTATGGTTATGGGTTCGATTCCCACAGCTTTTTCCGATGCGACGGGTTGTCACACGGTATGCATGTTGTTATTTTTCAAAAACTATATTTTATAACATTCCCAAAATGAGATAAATTTCTCAAAATAACTATAACATAATTTCATGACAATTTTTATCTCATACCTCGCATTTTCATCCCAAAATTTAATAACTTCTAATTGCCTCAAATTCTAGGATCGTATAAACCCAAATGGTTATTTATAACTATATTAACAATAGAAAAGACAATTCTTCCTAAAATAGTATTTTCACATAACAAACTGCAGGGTTACACATACAAGAGAAGAGTCTTCCAAAGTAATCTCATCAACAAAGAGCATTAATACTTTTAAACATTTCACCATTCATTTATTTCCAAATAGGTTCTTCCTTAACCAAGAGGTTATTCGATAGAATAGGGCATTCACTCAGGTAATGCACAGGTCCCCTACATTTATGGAAAATGACTATAAATGGATTATTGGGATCATTTTTATTTTCTTCCATATTACTCTTCATTTTTCCTCGGAAATTCTTTACTTTATGCCCTTCTTTCCCACACATAAAGCATTTCTTTATTCCATTGAGACACTTCCCTGGGTGTTTCCTTCCACATTTTCTGCATGATGGAAATTGAGTTTTCTTTTCTCTATGGTCTCTACTGTTGGAGCTCTTATCATTCACCAGCTTTCTCTTCTTTGTTGAGTCCGGGAGTTGGTTAATATATATGTTGTTGATCATATTTTTGGAAAACTAATTCGGAATGAACATGATATCTTTTACACCTATCAAAATTCCTTTTCGTTGCTCATTTCCACTGATTTTCCAACCTTGTACATCATGTTCAATATTACTATGACTTCCTTGGAATCCATCCATTGACTAACAAAATAAAGCTTAGTGTGAGTCATAAAATCATTTAGAGAATATCATAACACCTTATTTTCAATATAAAACACCTTAGGATTAACCAAGGTTATTTATTCTCATCTTATATTAAAATCTTTCAAATCGGTTTGTAAAGAAAATGTAAATTATCCTAAGCATATCCTCCGGGAGTTTAATAACCAAGAGTGCAGCAAGGCCCATTGTTGTGTACCAAAATACCCTGGGTCAAGCTTGAAACTCCTTATTGGAGTTTTCACTTTTAGGTACATCTGTGCCAGAGCCACCTCTATATGATCGTATCCAGACAGGGATGTATTGCTTGGAAAACCCACATAATATTTACATTAGCAAAAATTTTGGATGTTCTTCTATAAAATTCCTCAATGTCTATCTTAGGGTAGTGTTTTCTAATCAGAGTTTTTCTAGATCTAGCTTCCAAGGTTTGTACTAAACTTCCTCTGATACCAAATGTAACACCCCGACCATAGTTACCCAGAGTCGGTGCATTATTACATAACATTGGCATGATACAAAGAATCATGTCCCAAAAGACCGATCAGTTTAGTAGCCTTAAAAGTACTAGATACACTCATAAGTTTTACATTACATCATGAAATAAATACATCAACAACATTTTGTCCCCTTTTTAAACACACTTATATCCTTAGCCTATCCATGCAGGTCAACCATAAAATACTTCTTCGCATCCTAGGAAAAATAAAACATAGAAAGGGGTCAGCTCAGATGCTCAGTAAGTATAACAATATAGTGGAAACTTTCATAAATAATTATAAATATTTAAGGTGATGTATAAGACTGAAACAAAAGCCTTTTAAACGTGAACTTCAGCATAATTTGGAAAAGATAAAATCAAATAATTCCATTTACTTATTCACATGAATATTCTACTAGTTGAATAATCACATTAATTATCAATATCCACTTTCATAATGATGGAATGCATAATGTCAGACTTCATAACTACTTAGTCAAGGCCTTGTGCCAAGACTAAAAATAAAATTTTGTCAAGGCCTTGTGCCAAGACACTAGTTTGTCTCATGAGACCTACCCATGCATCGAGAAGCTATAGCGGGCTCTACCCATCACTTACTAAGTCCAATTCATTCCTCTTATGAAAAGTTTTAAACATAATATAAACATTCATATTAAAACTAGCATACGAAATGTCAATACTTTATCCATAAACCATGAATGGTATAAAAATAACACATCCCCAGTTAAACATATCACAAAACCTTCAATACAGTATGAAAGATTTGTATCATAATAAATCAACCTCGATCAAGAATAATATCCCCTAAAGGATTTTGACATAGTTGAAAATGATCAGTAAAAATCTTTGAGAGAAATATCCCTTTTTCATGAAAACATTTAAAAGTCTCACTATTTATCAAGAAGCTGTTTAAAATAGATTTTTGAATCAAAGTGTCCCATACCACTTTAAAAATTTTAAAAGGAATTTAAATTTTAAAACATTAATGTCCATATAAATAAAACCTTAAAACCATTTTTAAAACATGGACATTAATGAGAAAGATTTAAAAGAATAAATTTTTAAAACATTTAAAATGATATTTTAGTTAGAGTTCCTAACCAAATGAGAGACGCTTGAACACAAATAATTGAGGCAATAAAAACTTTATAATATCATGAGAATAAAGGGATTCATGATATACTATGTCAAAGTACGGTATTTACACTAAATAAAAGTGGATTGGCGCATAACAACAAGGAAGTCTCAATGAAATGTAAGTTGAGATGAATTCCTTTATAAAGACTGCATCCTTAGGTTAAGGATAAATCAATGAAATAATTATGTGTGAAAAATATAAATACACTCAATATTATTGGATATTCAGTGTAAATCAATCAGATTACATTCACACATATACTTGTAAAAACAACACCAATGACTTGGATGTTTAACTCAATGAATAAAAATTGAGTTAAAATTTCTCTTATCAAGTTTATATCGATGACTTGATAATTTATCACTGGTGTGATTATGTGTATCAAAAGTATATCTACAAAAAGGAGAGTGGAAATTACTACATAAGTAAATAAATAGTGGTTTCACACATAATCTTGGAGTAATGTAATCAATGAAGTTTGCGTAAAACTGAATGAGTGGAAATTGAAATTTGAAGTTCCCTTACCGGTTTGGTAACTTACGAAACATACACCCCATGAAAGAAGGATCATCCAATGATGATGTAAATACCCATAAATTAAAGTATATCACGCAAAAAATACAATCATGGGTAGTACATACACCACACAAAAGGTAGTAGTGGTAAATATAGCATGAATCTCACGGGAATAAAGGTGAGATGAAAACCCCTTACCATGTTGTAATCAATTGAGTTGTATGAACAGAAGTTAATAACCACTAAATGAATCACAGAATACCATGAATTTAAATAGAATCATGATAATATATATCAAATGGTAGTACACAATACACCACATTCAATAAATAAGTGGCGAATAATGGAAATCTCATGGAATTAAAAGTGAGATAAGAAACCCCTTACCACATTGTAATCTATCGAGTTGTATGAAAAAAAGTTAATAACCACAAAATGAATCATATAATACCATGAATATAAATAGAATCATGATAATATATATCAAATGGAAGTACACAATACACTACATGAAATAGATAAGTGGCGAACAATGGAAATCTCACGGAATTAAAAGTGAGATAAGAAACCCCTTACCACATTGTAATCAATCGAGTCGTATGACCAAAAGTTAATAACCACCAAATGAATCAAAAAA
The DNA here is from genome assembly GCA_963277665.1 of Viscum album. Taxonomy (NCBI): domain Eukaryota; kingdom Viridiplantae; phylum Streptophyta; class Magnoliopsida; order Santalales; family Viscaceae; genus Viscum; species Viscum album. The sequence goes on from OY728141.1 coordinate 1,287,807,119, forward strand.
TACCATGAATATAAATAGAATCATGATAATATATATAAAATGGAAGTACACAATACACTATATGCAATATATAAGTGGCGAACAATGAAAATCTCTCGGAATTAAAAGTGAGATAAGAAACTCCTTACCACATTGTAATCAATCGAGTTGTATGAAAAAAAGTTAATAAACACCAAATTAATCACAAAATACCATGAATGTAAAGATAATCCTGATAATATATATCAAATGGCAGTACACAATACACCACATGCAATAAATAAGTGGCGAACAATGGAAATCTCACGGAATTAAAAGTGAGATAAGAAACTCATTGTAATCAATCGATTCGTATGACCAAAAGTTAATAACCACCAAATAAATAACAGAATACCATGAATATAAATAGAATCATGATAATATATATCAAATGGCAGTACACAATACACTACATGCAATAGATAAGTGGCGAACAATGGAAATCTCACAGAATTAAAAGTGATATAAGAAACCTCTTACCACATTGTAATCAATCAAGTCGTTTGACCAAAAGTTAATAACCACCAAATGAATCACATAATACCATGAATATAAATAGAATCATGATAATATATATCAAATTAAAGTACACAATACACTACATGCAATAGATAAGTGACGAACAATGGAAATCTCACGGAATAAAAAGTGAGATAAGAAACCCCTTACCTTGTAATTTTCCTTGGTCGAGGGTTGGTTAACCTCCTGTATAATGGTGAAATCATTGTTATTAAATTATACAAGAACTATATACATTAATATGATATCATATATGATCTTCTAATATTGCTTTGTTAATGATATTTCAATAGTATCATCGTTTCGGGTGTTAACTGGTTCTTTTTTCCTTTATACGCTTTGTTACGTAAGTAATGTTTTTTATGGATAGGATGTATCTTATTCATATTCAGAATGATTTTAAGTCTTTGAACATTATTTTTAATCATAAAATGAAAATTAGTCTTGAAAGGATACGATGTGTAATGATTCTCATCGCGTTTGTGGAGACGGTAATTAGTACGTACGCAAGAGCGACAATATCATTATTTTGATATTAAAATAATATATAATTGGATGGTATATCATATATAAAGAATCATTATCATGTTATATTTATTATTTACATCATTTATACTCATTATTATACTCATCCAAATGATGAAGTGTTTGAATAACAAACTACACCACGACGTGGAGACGGTAATCCGTACGTACACACGTATGGTAACTTTGTCATTTATAGGATGGATAGAATAATGAATAGGGTTGTACCATTTTTATAATAACATCACATTATATAGAAGATACAAGAGTTATTATTTTAGAATTTAAACAACAAATAAAGTGGAAGTGGAAGAAGAAAATAACTTGAAAGAGGTGATGAAATATTGACCTCTTATTCAGGTTCTTCCTTTTGATTTGATCAAAAGGGCTCATTAGGATGGATTTCTGACTAAAGGAAGGACTCTAGGATGAATAGAGGACAGTTGAGAGGATATTTGGGCAGGGGTTGTTCGATCCAAATGGCTTTGAAGGTGTGAATTTGAGAGAAGGGGAAGTGCCCTTTTATAAGAGAGGTGAGGGTCAATTTAGGAAAAGCTTGAAATATTATTTTATAATAAAATCATTTTCAGTTTCTAATGGCTCCAAAAAAAAATATTTAGAGGATAAGGTGGGTATGGTTCAAAAACCTCTCAACTAATAGGTTTTAGACAGGTTTAGGTCACCATATTAACCTTATCTTTTAGATTTAACTCTTAGTTAAATAGTTTTACATTTACCATGTCTCTTTGTATTTTTATATTATACGGTTAATAAACTTACTATAAACTTTCAAGCGAACCTTAAGTGGTCCATTAATGATACACCTATCATTATATAAGTATTTTGTCCAAACCTTAGATTTTTAGGAATAGAATATCAATTAATAATATAATATTTGTTTTAAAACTCTTTTATATCAATTTTGACACTATTTGCTATTTTGTTTTTGTTAAATTTATAACAGCATTATTACTTCAAACAAAATTCATTTAATCAACCCTAACATGTCATATTAACCTATAAAATTAGTGTAATTCATTAAAAGTTTCAAATTAGATTTATTTGGATATTTTTAATATCAATTATTTTAATCTTTCATTAATAAGGTAATTACTGCATCATCATTTTGTCATAAATAAATTTAATTATTTAATGTCTAAAAATTATAAATAAAATATAATTATGTAGGAAATATTTTTATCTTTCTAATGAATATTTATAGTCAAATTTATCTTATGTATAAACCTATATTAAAAATAGTTTAGTTATTAAACTTTGATTTTAACTCTTTTAACTCTTCTTTAAATAAAATAATAATAAATGTCATAATCTAATCCAAGTGGACCAAAGAGGATCATATTTTATTCCTAAGGTTTTTTTTGGTCGAATTATACTTATCCAATAAAATTAGGATATGTGTTATGGTAATTATGATATCATTTTTACCCTTAATTACTCTATTTACTTTTAACCATAATAAATAAAAGTCAAAAGTTACTATTCACCAAAAATTATTTTCATCTTATTGAACCACATTTTACTTACTGATATTAATCATGTGTCTCGGATTTTTGAAATTCAACTCATAGAAGCGGTAAAATTAAGTTTTATACAAATTTGCAAATGCTCCTAGGATGTGGGTAAAAGACGGTAAAAAGTTCGATAAAATTTTATATATATAAACTTATTATAAAATGACTCCAATAAATTACGTTGAACATATATAGGTATTATGTATCTATTTTTACCTAAAATAAATTAAAATTAAATAAAAAATCGATTTTAACCAATAACGCAGTGTTTTTTCACTATTTATCAAAAATTGAAAGTTTTCAGAAAGATACCAAAAATTTACCCTAAGCTAATTTTGAAATTATGAATTCAAAAATGATTTCTATTTTACCAAATTCAAAAACATAGAAGTTTCATTGATTAATTTAAAATTAATTTCCGTTGTCAAAACCGAAAAGCAGGTTTTTTAAAAAGTAAAAACTATCAAAAGATTGACTTGGGTTTATATCAAATTTAAATGTGAAATTAATTATAATGACCGACATTGTATAAAATGATAAAAATATAATCTAATTATACTTCCAAACCATTCAAATATATAATTTAACACTATAAATTATTTTGATTAAAAAAGTTGTTTTCAATTAAAATTTAGTGTTTTTCAGTATTCATCAAAATATGAAAGTTATCATAAAAGTACCAAAAATTAATCCAAAATAAATTTTTATGTCTTGATTCTATAGAAGAATTTAATTTCATTAAATTGAATATATAAGTGTCAAATATTGGTTTTAAAAAGGGCTTTCCATTAAAAGGTGGTAAAATTTCATTTTTTGAAAAATACTTTTTTATCTGAAAAAAAATGAATTTGTTCTTATATTATGTCTAAGAAACACTTAATATGGATTCTAAAATTATATGGAGTATATAAAATTTAAAATTCAGTTAATACTATTCATAATCGCTTTTGAACGGCTAGTTCGGTAAGTCGTGGTGCACTCGAACTCGGTGTTGCGTGTAGCGCAAGCTATTGAATTTAAAGAAAATAACTTACTATGAAATCTTGGGGTGTTACATCCTAATTCCATATAACATCATGTGGTAGGAAACAAATAGAGTTTCACATTCGTATAGGTATATCAACAAAGTCATATAATTGTACTCAACCATATCTTTTCCCTCTACAACCTCCATAATAGTTGTCTTAATAACTTTTTGATTTAGTAATTTTCTCGTGTACCTAAATCTCTTCGATGCTAATGGTGAGTTGGTTCACTCGAAGGATTAATAATATGACATCTAAATGTCACCATCCTTTATCATTATATCGGCCAGGGAGGAGGAATAAACAAATGAAAACATATCTAATTGCGCACGGGAAGGCTCGAAATTGAGACCTCCCAAACACCGCTATAGGACGCAACCATTAGGCTGCACCTGTGGGGCTCACCATTCGTTATCCTATATATTATAAACACCAAATTATGAAATGTGTGCTCCCCCCTAATGATATGAAATATGTTTTTCCCACATTTTATGCATTGAGGACATACACAATATAATTGTTGGACTTTTTACAGCCGAGCGATTATACATTTTTTTCAATTAGATGTTCAATAATTTTGAGAAAGGTGTTTCTCTAAGTGAAGCCTTATGATTTTCATTTAGTAGGGGTCTTCATGAGTCATTGCAAACCTATCATGTTTGATCGAAATATGAAACAAAATCATCCAAGAATTTCATTTTCGTTTCTTTTTCTTCAAAGAACAATTTACATCACCATATACAAAGTTTTACTCAAATGCAATTATCATTCAAATCTTATATTGGACTCACCCTCACCTTTAGTGCTTGGGTGATTTGGGTTTTGGGGGGGGGGGGGTCACGCGGTCAAGTTCTCATACTTGCATGTTTTTTTGCAGTTTTTTCCTTGTGTTGTGTTCCACAGTGGAGGATATAATCGACCTTGTATTATATTAGATTCAAACAATAATTTTTCATTAGTTAGAATTATTCGGTACATATTTCTAGTATACATTTCCAATATATATTACCACTAGTAAATTACATTAGAATTTTCTTTTGAAAATATGTAATGAAATTTTTGAGTGAAAATTTTAAATAGAAATTATAAAATTAAAAATGGGGAATTTGAAGTGGAATATCATAGGGGAAATTGTAGAGGAAATGTATAGGGGAAGTTTGCATTGGAATTTAGTCAATTTTATTGATGGAAAAGATCTTACAAGTCCTGTGATTTGTCTCCATGGTATCACTAATGAGAATTTGTATTCAAATTTAACAATATAAATTTTAAGTATAAATTTCTCTTGATTTTTTTTGTACATAAACTCTACTCGAACTGTACAATTAATGCTCTTCCCAACATAGCTCGTTCCCCTACGGGCATACCAAGCCACGGGTCTTGAATGCTAACCGCAACCCGATTAGGTAAAACTGGTCTCCCCGCACTGCCTTGCACTCCCAAAAACCTTTAAATGAATTTTTTTTAATTACTTTGGCATAGATATATTTCAAGTATAAATTTAAAGATGCGGTTTATAATAGAAAATTGTACTTATGTTTTTGGTGTAAATTTCATGTGAAAATTTGAATCCAAATTAAAAAATTAAAGGGAAAGATTTACGATGTGAATTTGATTGTCAGTGGGTTGTCCTTTAGAATCTTGTATGTATTTTCACTATGTATTTGCAGTAGAACTTTTCAAGGGAAAAATGGATTGTAAGTTTCTTATTTAACTAGAATTTTGTACTGGAATATTATAGGAAGAAGCTAACAAGTTAAAAGGTAAAAAAGATTGGTGAATATTATGGGGGAAACTTTTATTGATTGTTTATAATGAAATTTTATAGTTAAAACTTTATTATATCTTTTTTATTAAAAACGTTTAACTACCTAAGATTTGTGTTTCATTGCCGAATTTACACTTGAGGTTTTGAGGGATAATTTGTAATATATGTTTTCATTACAAATATATATTTGAAATTTGCACCATCAATTCACATAGGAAGAATAAAATGAAAATTTACAATGAAATTTTATAAGGCAACTATGTTGGGTACAAACCCAAGTCTCACATCGGATTCTCAAGCAACATATCTTTAGCTTTGAGTGCATTATTTTGTGAGGTCTCGGATTCCACTAAGGATGGTGGCTCACATATAAGCTTGGATGCACAATTCCTCATATCACCCATGGGTTTTAGGATGGAACCCTAAAAAGGCTTATGTGTTGGGTCTGAGAGACCTAGGGCTGTAGGAAATTAATTCTGACAAGTGGTATTAGAGCTATAGTCGCTACCATAAAAACAGGTTTTCACAGTCACCCTTTAACAGCGCTAAAAAAAGCGCTGATAAATGAGGTACTTTTATCAGCGTTGTTAAAGAAACCTCCTTTTATCGATGTTTTTTTAGTAGCGCTGATAAAGGAGGTTCTTTATCAGCGTTTTTTTACTAGCGTTGATAAAGGGTATATTTAAAAAAATCATTAAAAATAATATATTAATATATAAATATATTTATATTGATATAAATATAATATATATTTTTTAAATATGTTTTAAATAAGTATAAATAGACATTTACACTTAATGTATGAGAAATTTAGTGAAAATGGGTTATAAAATATTTTTAAAAATATTATTAATTAATAATTTTCTAATTATTATCGAGTAATAATCATTTAATAACCATTTGAAGACACAAAAAATCAAAAAATTAATAAAAGATTTAAAATAAGTTGAAAACGTAACTCAAATTTCAAACGACAGTACAAGATTGTTGGATCTGATGCATTGTCATTAAAGAGGAGCCCCAATTGTGTGGTCCTTGGTTTGGTGAGAGGATCGTTGGGTACAAACTCAAGTCCCACATCGGATTCCACCAAAGATGGTGGCTCACATATAAGTTTGGATGAACAATTCCTCTTATCACCCATGAGTTTTAGGATGGAACCCCAAAAATACCTACGTGTTGGGCCTGAGAGATCTAAGGATGGAGGAAATCGATCCTGACCCTAACCGCATGGGACCCGCGGACTCACGGATCAGCCCACAAATCTAAAAAAATTATATCCAAAAACATTTTTTTTAAAGTCTCATGAATGATAAGTACTAACTAAAAATCTAGTACTAAAATTAAACTAAATATATAAAATGTTAAAATAAAATACAAATATATTTATACAATGTTATAAATATATATTTATGAATTGACACAACAGGTTGAAGTGGTGTCGTGGAGATGCAAAACATACCTCGGTTGAAATTGATTAATTAGAATTGAAAAAATTATCTTCAATTAATTTATAAAAATAAAGACAGTATGTGGTATTGGTAGGTATTTATTGTCTTAGGGTGAAGAGTTAATTTAAATTTTACTATAAATTGATTTTTTCAAAAAAAAAAAATTGGTGTACATGATTTATTTATTTTTTATCTGTCTAAACTATTTATAATTATTATTACAATCCTAACGGGATCCGGGGACACCCAACGAGCTTAGCAATACGGACTGGATCATTTTAGATCCACACTTATACAAGTTTAAATACATAAGGACCTAATCTCTAAAAATCCACAGGCAGACAAATCAGTCCACGTACGTGTTTTTTGAGACCTCTAATCACAATTAAAAATATGTGAGGTTAAAAAATCCTAAGCTTTGACTTGTGAACCCAAATTTATGATTCCTAAGTATAGATTATCTATGAAAAAAAATGAAAAAAAAAACATTTATTGGCTAAATTTTTTAAATATCTCGATACTTGTCTATATTGAAATGTGACCATTTTTATTCCAATATGTAGTTTCTCATAATAAATTTGAAGGGCCGCCTAGCGCAATGGACTGTTATACACGTGTCTATCCAAGTTTCTCATCTCAAACGGTCCGTCAGTCACAGTGTCAAACAGTGTAAATGGAGTCCCCGCGTCAAACTATAAATACCAGTGGATTTTTTTGGCCGTTACCTCAAGGCCTTAGCTGCGGATTTTCTGTTTCGATTCTCTCTCCGTTCCAAATCCGCAAGGCAGGCGATATGTCGACTGAGCATCGCCGGAGCTTTTGTTTTCCAAGTGTATTTGTGCTCGATTCCTTTTCTGTCAATTATCCGACCCTGGTTCCGTAAGTGATTTGTTGAGATGCAGCATTGGGGGTGAAACTGGTGCATCAGTTGATTACGGAGGCGTTCCTTGTCCGCTTTCGCGAAGCCGCATTTCGAGAAACGTCGAGTTATCGTTGATTCTTCGCAGCACAGAATCCCTAGGATTGAAGATTTTGCTTCGTTTCTCATGTAAGATCAAATATGGATCAAATAGGTTTATCTGTATGGACATTGCCGGATTCAATGACCACTCGGGTTTTACAATACTCGTTAATAAACGATCAATTAAAAGAGAGAGGCATTGATCGGTGAATGAAAGTAACCGGGACAATCACCACAGCCGAAAGCTGTTCTTATTCGATTTCAATTCTCCTGCACTCGTCTGTAACGCTAATTTTGATTTCTTGCTCTGTTTCGGATGATTTTGATAAATTGACGGAGCAAATCCCGAGCAATTCTGATTTCTCAATCCTGTTTCAATGGCACTCCTATAAATCAAATCATTTCGTTTACGCCTCGTTTTCCATACATCTTAGCACATATACGCTTAATCGATTGGGATATCTGTTTTTTCAGATTGCATCGGTGCTGCGAGAGCTGAATTGCTGCAGAAACATCTCCGAGGGAGGAAGCAGTAAAGCAAAAGCGAAAGTGAGACGACAACAGTTTCGTTACCTGCTATCTCTTCCGGTGAGTCATCTTTTCCGGATAAACATTTACAGACAAAACATAAAGAAAAGGATTTCCTGCATCCTAATTTGAGTGCAGTTGTTATACTATAAAAAAAATCAAAACAAAAATTTCACCATTATTATATGAATTATTTAACAAATAAAATTCAGACCTATCTTGTTTTCGTACTTCCGTCAGGTTAGTTAAACAGCATGTGTGAAATTTTAAATTTATAGGATTGAATTATACCAGTATACAGTGAGGATTATTGAGTGAGCACAGTCCCCTTGGCCGTAGGGCGATAGAAAGCCGAAAAGCAAAAGAGAATCGTTCGGGTGCAAATCCACGAGACGTCTCTGGCAGTGCCACCCGATGCAAAAGCGCACCCTGCTCGAGACGCGTCTGAAGACCAACTTTAAAACTTTCATTATTTTCCTCTCAATGAACGATTTGTTCAATGGACTCTGATCCCGAACAGCTTTCCTTTTCCCCTTGTCTCCACTCTGTAATCTTCGGTCCATGATGAAAAAGTACATTCCCGCCGGGCCCAGATGGAAAAAGACAGACTCATGGATTTCCCGATCCACCGGCATTTCTACCTTTTATTAAAAAATAAAAAACAAAGCAACTGGGAGTGATAGAAAACGCTTAAGGCTCTGATCATTCGGGGATTTTCCTTCCCGATTTTTGGTATAGTTTCTGCTTCCTTTCACGAACAAAAGAGAGATTCCCGCGCAGCTCTTCAGATGGTTCTTTGCTCTTGTCCCGTCTTTACACGACAGCGGGACATTCATTCGTCCGGAAATCAGTCATTGGTTCCTTTGAATTCAACGTTATTTCCAACTGAAAATTGAAACGAAGGCGCGATTACGGGGCCAATGAATGACATGAGGATGCAATAGACATTTAATTGCGGTCCGTATGATTTTTTGGCTGTTCCCTCTTCTCTTTGCTACAAATTTGCGTTTTCAATTCTGCCTCCGTCCCAAATCCGCAAAACTCGCGATCTTCCGTCTGAACTTCTTGGATTGATCTTTCCCGTGCGACGTCCCCTCGTTTGTCGCCTAGAGTTTTTGGAGTTTCGGGGTACCCGCACCCCTTCGGCCAGGTTGCGCTCATCTTCCTCATTTCCTTTTTACGTTTTCATTTTTTTCATTTGATTTCTCCCATGAGTTCCGCGTCAGTCTGAGTCCGTGTCTCCGTCTCTTCATTTCCTTTTTCCATTTTAATTTTGGGTTGTACTTGTTTGCGCCCGTTATTTGATTGCATCGCCAATGGAGGGTCGGTCAGCGATGGATATTTATTTTAATTTAAAAAGAGAAAATTATCAATAAATTTAATAAACGCAAAAAAAATTGAATAATCAGATTTTGACTGATTTAAAGCGTTATATTACATTGCAAACATTATAATATATATATATTAGTAATTACGCGTTTTAAAATTATTTTTTATAGGATTTGAAGGATGAAGTAACAGATTGCGTAGTCAACCCAGAAATCTTTTAGTGAAGATTGGGGGGTTGTTTTTGAAAAAAAAATCACATTTCTCATGCATTTTAATATTTTAATATGCCGGATCTAAAGCCGAAGGGTTTTTATCATCAATTTTATGAGTGACATTTTTTGTGTGCCGTGTAAATTGAACCGGTTTGCAGGGGCAAGAAGGTAATTACGGGGAAAGATGTTAACCTGCATAACCTGCTCAAAGCAAACGGAGGAGGAAGACGAAGGCAGTAGGCGTGGCACGCCCAGTACAAAAGATTCCGTCAAAAGTCTGACGGCTCAGGTTAGTAGTATCCTTACTAGATTATATATCTTCACCCCTTTTCCTTTTCCTCATCCGCTTTTCTGTTCCCCGGTTAAAGCGGAAATTTAGAGAAACTGAAAAGGGACTCACGTCCCGATTGAACGATTATGTTTGATAACTTTGCATTAATTCAAATATGTTACATTCTTATAATGTTTTTAAGATTGGTATTGGGTATATTAGACAATCCATCCCGACCTCTGTATCATATTATAAGTGGTATCGTTGATATAATAGTATTCTATCTTTATTAATTTCTTTGATTAATCGTGGGTGTTTTTTATACAGGGTATATTTTATATCTTGCTAATATCCAATCCCATCACATCTAGATCATCAAACATAACACGTGGTTTAATATTTAACATTGTAAAGTTCATACATTGTTCAAAAAATAAGATTAAATTTATTTAGAAAATACTCTGAAGGATCGCCAAGATCTGTAACATCGAATTATTTACTGTACCGTAAATCGCCATGAAATAAAAAATTGGTTCGGCACATCAGAGATTGTCGTGGTAGTACAGTGTAAACGAAGATCTAGTGTCCGTTTTCTCTCGCCACTAGGAAGAAAAAGTACGCATTTTGCTGAAACCAGTCAATGGTGGACCGGGATTAGAATTTCTGTTCATTCACGTGCTGCAAACGACTGGCTGGCCTCACCCAAAAGCGAGTTTCGAAAACCCTAAGACATGGACAAGCCAATTAAGATTCTTCTGTGTCCGAAGTTCCATGTCAGTCCCACTCACTTGATGTCACTGTGCCCCCCTTCACGACGACTGTTGCCGGTCAATTCCAAATGGTTTCGTCTAAAAAAACTGCAACCATATATATGTATATATCAAAAGATGCCACTAGGGGTGGAGGATGACGGTCAAAGTAAGATTCCGGCGTCTCAAAAAAGATACCGGCAAATCCTACTGTTTCTTGATGTAACCGTGTCCCCTTCTTTTTTGCGCAAAGTAACCATATTCCCTTCATTTTTTTGGTCTAGAAGTAAGTGCAGACGCTCCAAATCATTGCCGCTTTGACAAGTGACACACACGAAATCTTATTATGCATAGTCGTTATACTGGTCAATAATAGAAGGACGTAGTTTGAAGCAACTCCCGAAGCTTATAAACTTACAGATGGAATTTGTGTAATTTCTGTTATAAATGTTTCAAAGAACAGTACAATAAAGAAACCAACTCTTTGATTTTTCTCATATATCACTCTTTGATCTAAACAATGTCAGATCAAGGACATGGCCTTAAAATTGAAGCCCTGTACAGGCTCCAGCAGGAGAGGGCAACGGCCATACCCAGAATTCGACGCCATTTCAGAGGAGGGCCCCTCCCGTCCCTATCAAGCAGGAAGCTCAAGCTCAACGCCTGCATGGGATTTCGCCACCTCCGGCCACCGTACGACAAGGGCTGACTCGAGATTCTCTGGGGTGCTGAGGGGTGACCAGACACCTGGCGGATCCTCAGATGTGGTGGTGGAGGACGAGGAGGAGCCCAAGGAATGGATGGCCCAGGTGGAGCCTGGCGTTCACATCACTTTCGTGTCTCTTCCTGGGGGAGGGAATGATCTGAAACGGATTCGGTTTAGGTATGAGTGAGCACGTTAAAAAATATATTAAGTTACACAGAATCAATTGATTTACTGACTATATATGTACACTTGAAGCCGAGAGATGTTCGACAAAGTGGAAGCACAGAAGTGGTGGGGGGAGAATTTCGACAGAATAACGGAGCTGTACAACGTCCAGAGATTCAATCAACAAGCGCTCGACACTCCTGCGAGGTCCGAGGATGCGGTAAACTTCACTTCCGTATCTCTCATTCTGGCCATTCTCTTCGTTGCATCGTCACCTACGTAGAACTGGTGTGCGGCAGAGGGATTCTTCGTTGTCGAGGTTTGGGTACAGGCCGTCGACGAGCAGATGGAACCCGCCGTACGAGACGTCGGAGCATTATGGCGGGAGCAGCAGCCAGGCGGGGGGCGGCGGGGAGGCGTCGCGGATGACGACGTCGTCCCGGGACGAGACGTCGGTGTCGTACAGCAACGCGGGGGAGGTGGAGAATGAGTGGGTGGAGGAGGACGAGGCAGGGGTGTACATTACCCTGAGACAGTTGGCGGACGGAACCCGGGAGCTGCGGCGCGTCCGATTCAGGTAATTGCGCCTCTCCCCTTTTATCCCACGCCATGCCCATATTCTATTAATACCCTGTCATGCATGCAGCCGCGAACGATTTGGGGAGAGGAATGCAAAGCTGTGGTGGGAAGAAAATAGAGAGAGGATACAAATTCAGTATCTCTGAATCGCACCAGTCCCTCTCGTTTCCGACGTTGAATATTTTTCTCTGGCTAGATTTGATTTTTGTGTTCATTTAATTAGTTTCATGATTATATGTCGTATTTATTGGCCCTAGTCTTATCTGAGGATAGCCTATGCAATTTCCTGATTTTGTCGAAATTTTCTGTTCAGATCTCTAACAAATTATTTCTTGAGTTTTTTTTTTAGGGTTTTCAATATTTTTATTTATGTAAATGGGGTAGGTCAAAAATCATTTTTCAATATGGGTCCACGTAACCACGTTTGCCTAAACCCTGTTCATGCAACCCATATACTTCATTGTATGAACCACGTTCATGCAACCTACATATATATATATATCACTTGTATTGATTGTGTGAACGTTTCTGTTTAATTATAATTTGTACTGTTTATAAAATTTTTATTATATCATTTAGATTTTTTTTAAGCAGTGACATAATTTTAAGCTTTAATTTGTTTATAAATAAACATATTGAAGTAGTTTTGTTTGTCTGTAGTTTTATATAAGTATATACATTGTCTATGTATAAATAATTTGGTTTTTCTTAGAAAATGTTTTTTTTCTTCTAATTTATGAAATATGAATTTATATAAGTTATATATATTTTGTTGATAATAATATCTTAAAAAGTAAGAATGATATATAAAAAATTTACAACATTCAACCACTATAAAAAATAGTTGAACATAGTTTTACTACTACATACATGTCCTTTTACAATGCGCAAAGACTTAACACCGTTAAAAATGCACTATTAATCGCAATGGTGATAAAGAGAGTCCTTTTTCCGTGCAAAGAAAAAAACGCTTATAAAACCCCCTTTTAGCAGCGCTTTAAATAGCATTCATAAAAGAGGACCATTATCAACGTTCGAAATAGTGATGTTAAAGGCCTAGTTTGGTGCAAGTGTGATGTTCATATAACAACACACCCAACAAAAACCTATAATTTCAAACATTGCTATATACATTTAATTAACATAATGAATAAAAAATGTCCGCCCATGATATATACAAAAAAACAATGCTATATACATTTCAAACAATGTTTTATATAATTGCATTTACAATTAATCAACAAACATTTAAAAACATTAATGTTTCATCTTTTGATGTCTGTGATCCCCTCTCAAAAATATCTGCATATGGTATCAATTGCCAAACAAATCATCTCAACCTAAGAAAAAAATTCTGCCTATATAAGAAAACAAATATTATATTAGTAATACTATAAAAAAATAAATTAAACACTAATAGAAAAATAATACATTAATAAAATGTCATTTTTAATAAAAAAGACACATTTGGAGTTATATCGGTCACACCGTGCGTCGTATTAAGGCGGGATTGATTCATACACATCACAAATGAGTTATGGATCATTGTCTTAAAATATCAAAACAATCTGAATGTGTTTGTTCGGTTTTAAGCATGTCACGTGTTCTTTTACTAAAATCAATGTCAACTTTAAATAATGACACATTTGAAGTTATACTGATCACACCGTGCATCGAATTAAGTTGCGGCTGGTTCCTACCTGTCACAAATTACTGATAGATCGTTGTCCTAAAGTATGAAAACAATCCATAACTTATGGATTGTTATCCTAAAATATCAAAACAATTTGAATGTGTTTACTCAGTTTTCAGTATGTCACTTGATCTCTTTACTAAAATTAATGTCAATTTTAAATAAATAGACATACTTCGGCAAAGACTCTCCTCAAGCGGCGATATGGGTGAATTTACCCGACATCCCCCTTCCATTCCACAACCTTGGCTTCCATCGCAGTATAGGGGACACCCTTGGATCTTTTCTCTGTAATGATGTTCAGACTCTTCAACTTCAGGACATGGGGATGGCTCGCATTTGTGTGTAGATTAACCTGTCTCAGCCCTACCCTTCCCACATTTTGCTTTGGGTGGGAGAATATGAGGCTTGGGCAGTAACTTTTGTTTCTTTCGCCCGCTCGCTATTGCTCCTTCTATTTTCTTCATGGGAATTATGTTCATGTTTTCCGCAAGATGCAATTCAAGGATACAATTCTTCCTTTGATTCAATCCCCGTCCTCTGGGGAATCTGAGTTGTGTAGGTTGGTTTCGACCACTCCAAAACCTCCATCCTCCTCATCGGCTTGTATCCCTCCTCTTTAAGACTCCGGGCCCTGTCCTCCCCCCACGGATCCAGCAAGTAGTCCGGGCATGGTTGATGTTGGTGAGGGCAATCTCTGCACGGACTTAGTTGATTCCTACACATCATAAATGACTTATGGATTGTTATCCTAAAATATCAAAACAATTTGAATGTGTTTACTCAGTTTTCAGTATGTCACTTGATCTCTTTACTAAAATTAATGTCAATTTTAAATAAATAGACATACTTAGAATTATAGCGGTCACATCATGCGTCCGATCAAGCTGTGGTTAATTCCTACATGTTAAAAATGACTTATGGATCACTTTCCTAAAGTATCAAAACAATACGAACACGTTTTCTCAGTTTTCATTATGTCACTTGTTCTTTTTACTAAAATTAATGTCAATTTTAATAAGTAGACACACTTTTAGTCATACCGGTCACACCGTGCATCATATTGAGGTGCGGTTAATTCCCAAACATAAAAAATTACTTATGGATCATTTTACTAATGTATCAAAACAATTTAAATTTATTTGCTCGGTTTTCAGTATGTCATTTGTTCTTTTTACTAAAATTAATGCCAATTTTATATAAAAAGAGACACTTCGGGCACATCGTGTATCAGATTGAAGTGATGCTGATTCCTACATGTCAAAAATGATTTATGGACCGTTTTCTTAAACTATCGAAACAATATGAATAGGTTTTCTTGGTTTTGAGTATGTCAGTTATGTTTTTTACTAAAATTTATGTCAATTTTAAATAGAAAGAAGCACTTTGAGTCATACCTGCCACATCATGTGTCAGATTGGGGTGCGGCTGATTCCTACACATCTCAAAGTCTCAAAACAAAACTTAACTGCCAATGTTATCATGATTTCCATTGTTTTTCTTTGTCGAACTGTCAACATTGCATATTGACTCGATGTTCTTAGCTGAAAAACTTTTTTTGTTGTTGAAATCCAGGAGAGTGGAGGAAGATCATGTGCCCATTATATCATGATAAGTCACCACAATGAGAACATGGGATTCCTCCATTATTCTAGTTTTCAACAAGAAATGTTTTTTTTCTAAATAACATCGACTCTATGCAGTGTTGGTAGCTCGACAAAGAGAAGCAATGAAAAGCGTAAAGATCTGTGAAAAAAAACTAAGTGTTATATAAAAATGATAAGGAAATTAACTTATAAATAATAGATAAAATGATGTAAAAATTAATTAAATTAGTAATAATTCACCTTTTCATGATGGTTGTATACATTCTTAACCCATTTCTTTGTTGTCATTATCTCAGTTGCAGCCTCGAAGCCCAATCTCTCACGAGTATGAGCAGATTTGAACAAACCACCCCAAATCGAATAAAGGAATCCACCTGTATAAAAAAATAATTCTTATGTGATTAATACTAAAAATAAATAAATAAAACATAAATATGAAGCAATCCATTACTTCTATGGAAGTCACATCTTCATGCTATTTTTGTATGTTCTGTCGTCAGGTATGCTGCCCATTCATTTCTAAACAAATCTATATCGTCTTGTGAATATGATTCTTTTCAACAGTCATAGTAGTACTAGAAAAATATAAATACACAAAGGATTAATTAATATTTTAAATGAAATAGTAATTATCATTGAAAATACCTCTTTTGGGATGCTAATTTGTTCATAGAATATGATCTCTCTCATAAATTTAAAAACATAATAACTATAATCTTTTCTATTTGTTTGTTTTAGACACTCCAGAAACATTGAGAAAAATAAGTAATTTATTTTGATATGTGTTTGTATAGTGAAATCTTATTATATATACCCTGATACTTGTCCAGTTGTATAACTTTTCAGTATCCTTATGCTTAGCCCTTGGCCTCATTCCTTGTTTTTCACAATATTGATGCATCGACCTACATAATAGAATCCTCATAAAAAATAATATAAATTATATAACTTTAAATTTAGTTCTAAAACATTGGATGTATTGTATTACTTATTGAAAAACACCATCATATGTGGTCAGTTTGTTGGGTATCCATGCAATGAATCCAAGAAATAAATCTTTGGAGTATATAAATTGACCATAATGAGCATCCAATGTTTCCTAAAACACAAAAAGGAATAAGTAATGAATGAAATGAAAATATACGTGATATTATTAAATTGTAGAGTTTTACCCCTACATCATAGTTATTAAGAAGAGTCTGACATTTGAAATTTTTCTTTCAAAAGATTTGACTAGGTGTGCCACTATTTCATCCATTTTGTTAGATTCTATTTTTTGTTATTCTGTTGAGGTTGCGTGAGGAATAACGAGTCCAAAAAAATCATGGGGAAATACCTTCATTTTGTGTTAATATATACACTTACCAAAAATATGAAATGTATTTAGTCATAATTAACATAGTATATCGGCTTTTGGAAAATCAAACCATGAAAACATAACTCATGTATACATTTACAATTGAGGATCCTAGTCAATCATAGTTGAGGATTTCATTTACATTCTCAACACCAATGTAGTCTTCACCTTCCTCTCCATACATATTTTCTTCAAAATCAACTATGTGACTGCTACTATTTTATAACTTTGTATCCACATGAACCTTCAATGTTAGTAAATGCGGAAATAGAACTAGTGGGGTAAAGGTGCTTTCAGAATATCTTTTCAATTGGTTGGTCTATCCTTTAGAAAGTTTTGAGTTGGTCTTTCATTTCACCCCTTCCCTTTGTCTGTCTATAATAACATTCATCGGTTCAGACCTTTTTTCATTAATTGTTAAAGGTTTAGCTTAGAAAATAAATTGGAAATGAATACCTCCTTATCAACATGTTTTTTACAAGATATGGAGACCATGTGATGAATGTTCTAAAAGATCAGTCGACTGTATGAATATCATCATCCTTAAGTGGAACAGGTAGCTCAGTGATCAACTCATGAGCTATGCTAATCACCACCATCACATGACCTGTTGGAAGTGGTTTGTTGTGTAGACTATCATCTTGGATATTGAACATCGTATCCCTCGCTACAAGGCAATGGGTGGGTGTTGATAGATATAAATCAAAGTCATTTTCACCCTGTAGAATATCAGTATAGGAAAGGTATCAATGTTTGTTTGATTCACATTTCATAGAAACGATTATTAGAATATTGATTACCATGACTAAGACAACTCTTTGAGGGGAATGACTCACCTCAAAGCTAATGGGGGTGGGGTGGGATCTTCACACAATGATTATTCTTGAGTTGTTTCTTCTGTTTTCACCCCCCCATAAAAGTTTCTAGCATCTCTCTTTGCCATTGGAATTGTTCTTCAAGGTTAGCTAGTCTTTCTTTCATCTGTTTCATTTATTTATCTTTACCCTCCTCTTGTTTTTTTATCAAAATATGTTTGGGGTGTCACCCCATAACCTACACCTCTAACGCGACCATACTATTTTGGAAACTTCAAGGCCACCCATAGTAGGTGTTCATCTGGTATAGTTGTTTCTGATTTCTATGATTGTGTTGGATAGAAAATATAGGAAGATAAGTAATAATTGTTATGTAATAACGATTTAAAGAAAAACAAATTTTTATTATGTCATACTTACACATGTTTCCCACACTTTTTGTGTGTTTTCATCTATTAGTTTCCCATATTTATTTACACATGCATCCTTCCATAGCACATGGTGTGGGATAGAAATAGCTTTGGATTTGAAGTCATCAATCTTCATATAAAGAGAGGAACATAATTATGCAGTTTTTTCATGTCAAATAAAAGTATTACGATAGTTGTAAAATATGAACCAATTTTTTTTCAAGTGAAGTGTATCCCATCTTTTCTTTACGGTAAGGGTACATTGGTTTTGCTGTCTGTTACTTATTTTCAGCACTCAGTTGTTGTTTCATAAATAAAAAATTTTCAATCAAAGTAATGAATACATGTATCGTTAAACAATGTATTACTAGCCACAATGTACATGAAATGACACATTCGCACGATGACCAGTAAACACATCCTACTTTTATTAATTTATTAGGTGTGAATACATAAGTGGTGGGTGTGGGTTTATTTTACCTTCAGTATTTTAATGATGATGTCTCATTAGAATTATGTGAAAGTCTCTGTGAATCTTTATAGTAAGCATTAATACATATTTCTTGTGGGAGTCATCTACTATAAATGCACTTTTCAAGGGATGATGAAGAGTAAGTCAATATTTTATTATTTTATTATTTAGTAAAATAAATAAATGATATCATAATGTTACCATAATTGTCACGACCCGTCCTTGGGGCCCGTGCTGTGACTACCCCAAGCCCGCCTTCCATAGGCCAGGGGCTGGCGACTAGCACCAAGGCGTAAATACCGGTAAAAAGGGAAGACATTGCCTTTATAAAGTAAACAAACACCACAGAGTAAGAAAGCAGAATAAGTAAACACTAAGTAAAAACTGAGTACAACAGTAAGTGCGGAAAAGTAAGTGGGCCAGAATACAAACCCAAACTGAAAGTAAAGTATAACTCGAAAGGGAAAACAACAACTGAAAAGTAAGCCGCAGCGTCGAGCCGTCCACTGGGACTCCCACCTGAAGGGTGAGTACAGATAGCCTCCACAGCTCCTCGGGTCCAACCATCCACTCCGAGTACGTCCCGCCAGTGGTCCACCTCCAGGTACCGTCCTGCTCTGCAAGCCTCAACCACGATCAATGCTGTCCGTCGTCTGCAACCAACACAACGTAGTGTGGGCATAGCCCGTGCAGGTGTGAGTATAAGCTACTCAGTAGGGACCCCGAGACCCTCGAAGGTCTCCCAAAATCCACAAAGGAAAGATACAATCATGAAGTAACATACGACACCGCTTAGGTATATGCCCATACATATACCTAAGTCATCAATTCTCGTTCGGCTCCAACATCCGAGCCCAAGTACAACCCAGTCCACACAGGAAAGCAAAACATAAATCCACATAGGATAGCACAACACAATCCACAAAGGAAAGAAAAACAGGATTCAGCTCACACAGGTATACTTCTTCGTATGACGATAGAGATGATCAGATATATCCACTGATTCATCTAAGTCGTTGGACCCACAAAGGATCGATAGGTACTAACCCCCGCAATGACCCAGGAAGGGTCTGACCCACACCAGATCGATAGGTAACTAACCCCCGCAATGACCCAGGAAGGGTCTGACCCACACAAGATCGATAGGTAACTAACCCCCGTAAAGACCCACACAGGATCGGACCCACACAAGATCTGTAGGCGCTGGCTCACACAGAACCGCTGAGCACTGACCCACACAGGATCGGTAGCACTGATCCACATAGGATCGCTGAGTGCTGTAGTCATCGCCGTCGAACCCACTGAGGATCTCTGTACAGTCGTCGTCTTCGTCACAGTCGCAAACACAGCCATCTCTAGGGTTCCCGCACACAACAAGCTCGTTCGAGAGGGTCCGCTCCATGAGCCGAGAGGCTGATACATCAACTGACACATAGTCCAGAGTTGATGTATCCAAAAGTTCCGTATCATCAACAAGGACTCAACGTCGCAGACGACGCGTCAATCGGACGCCCGGTCTGAGAGTTATTGGCTTTTTCATCCCAGGGGCTCGGTTGAGTTTTAAGGCAAAACCAACCCGACCGTACCCCACCTGCGTCCAAACCTTGGGCGGAGTAAGCCAAAAGATCCTTCTCACTAATAGGAATCCAACAAAGTCGACGACACGTCAATCAGACGTCCGGAGCTTAAGATATGAGCGTTTCCGCTCCGAGGGCCCGGTTGGTTTCGTGTACGAACCAACCCGGCCGAACCCAAAGTATTCCGAAACCTAGAGCACGATATACTGAAACGACCGTCTCGATCCAAGGATCGCATCGTCGCTGACGACGCGTTGATCGGAGGTCCGTAGCCCGATATATGGACAAAAGACCAAAAAGGTTTCGAAAACGGGGGTTTCGGGCCCGGACCGACCCAGCCCGAGACCCCCTGGGTCGGCCCGGCTGGGCGCGGCCCGGCGCGGCGACCTGGCGCGCGGCGCTAGCTAGCTCGGCCGAACGGCCGAGCCGTTCGGCTTTTGCGGGGGGGGGGGGGGGTGATTTGAATCCGTGTCCCCCTTAATGGGGGCCGCTAGCTTGGCCGGTTGGGGGTTTGAACCCCCGGCTTCCCTCCTGTCCGGCCGGCCCGCCCCGGTCGGCCGGTTTCTGCCGCCACGGGACCGGTGTCGGCCGGTCCCCTCCCTGCTCCGACACCGGCAGCCCGTAACCGGCCACCGGTCACCGTGCTCCGCCGCGGCCCGGAACCGTCCACGACTTGGTTCGTCCGGCGCGGCGCGACGACACCGCGCCCCTCCGCCGCGGCCCCACTCCGGCCGCGGTATCTTCGGTTCTCTCCGACGCGGCGCGGCGGCGTCGTGTCCTTGTTCGATTTCACGGCGTGGCGCGACGGCACCGCGCATTCTTTGCCGCACGATTTTGCGTGGTGCGTCGGCACCATGCCATTCCGTTCCAATCCACAATAGAACCAACAAGGATAAAGGAGGTGGGTCGGCCATGTTTGTGCGGTCTGACCCCCCTCTCGTTAATCGATAGCATTTGGTCATATTACACGAAGAACGTCAAGTAATATTGACGAACAAAATAAAATAAACAAACCCCTACCTCGAGCGTAGCTTGAAAGGAGGTTCATCGAACGAGGATTCGTCGCGGAAAAAGACGCCGCAGAAGGAGATGCTACGGAAGGAGACGTCGCGGAAGAAGACGTCGCGGAAGAACCGTCGCGGTCTACGGTGTCACGTAGTCGGTCTCCGAGGACTCGGTGTTCTTCGACGGAGTCTGATGTGTTCTTCGCGTTCTTCGTCGAAGATGAAGAAGTTCCTCAATCCTTAGCCTTTTCCTCCCCAAGACTCCACCACAAGAAACTAACCCAAAATAAATTAAGCCCTCACTTAATTTATTAACTAGACATGAGTTTGAAATTCAAACCTACACACACATTAAACTTACACCATTAATAACATAAGTTATTAATACTTAAGTTATCAAAATTAAAAGGTGAGTTGAGGGGGGTTGAAGAATATGAAGGGGTGGGGTTCGTGTGGGCCCCACCACCCTCATAACCTCCCTTGGGAAGTTGGGTAGTTACCCAACTTCCACCCAAAGCCTTAAACCACTTAAAGAAAATAAAAATTGTAATTAAAATATAAATTAAACTTCCACAATTTTTATCATCTTCTCTCGTGAAAACACAACCCCAGAACAGGTGTTCCTAAGAAATTACCGGTGCTACGGTTCCATCGGTGCCCTCGGAATTTGATTCTGAGCACCGGTTCAAAAGATAGGAATTCCCGCTCGTTCGTTCACTGAATGTACCCGAGCTAAACTTCGGATAGAAATTTCGGGCACACCGGGCCTCGGAATCAAGTGCCGTCAGAAACTGCGTTCTTGTAAAATCCCAAAGAAAATTAAGAAAAAATTTTCCTTGAATTTTATGGGTCTTTACAATAATCTCTTCTCACATTAGTGTCTTAAGTGTAGGCACAACATGGTACCACGAATCTACATCAATCGACACATATTGTCGAGTGAAAATTGCAATCTAACTACTAAACACGGCCTTGTTGGGGTTAACATGCTGGCTCTACACATTCCATCCAACTTCATATCTGATGCCTTTTATTTTCACCTTAATGATTTTTGCTAACACCGTCAAACTACAAAGCTCTTGCTTTTTCTGATTCTCCAGTCCTTCGTCGCCTACCATTTCCTCGGATTCAACATCGTCAATATTTTATTCATCTGCAGTGATAGAATCATCATGTGTAGATGGTCATTGTACCTTTACACTAGGATAAACAATAGGTTGATAAACCTGTTGTTCCTTAGGATTGAGAGCACAAACACATGCATAAGGTTGTTGTTCCTCTGCACTGTGAGTAGCAGTAGGTTGAGAGACCTATTGTTCCTCAGGATTGGGAGCACCAACACATGTAGAAGTAATTATCTGCAGAATTGGTTTAACATTTAATTTAGATTACATAAATGTCATATTGAAAAAATATTAACATGAGGTAACACAACGTATATTAAAAAAAATATAACATGATTATTGAACTCTTTTTTAAGGTTGAATGGATTTTACCCCTTTATCAACTATTTTTAATCCCTTCATTGTGGTCTCATATGACATACACAATACCATCTACATTGGGACTATTGCGAAATGATTGCGACATCCCAATGAAAGGTTCATCCTTAGCTGAATTTTCATCTGACCCTTCAATGGTTTTGGTTGATAACAAAACAATTGATCACTTTCAGTTTGTGGGATCTAGAACATAAAATACTTGTACTACCTTTGATACCATTATAAACGGTTCATCTTTGTACCATTCCTTACTGAAATCAACTTTCATGAATCCCAATTCATTTATTTTAACAACACTTCTGTTATCAACCCACTTGTATTGAAAAATCGGCACTTGGAATGTTTTATAATCCAAATCTCATATTTGTTTCATGATTCCAAAGTATGACATATTCTCATAAATATGTTTTTTTGTCTTTAGTACTAGAAACATGCATTACTTCAGCCACAAGTGTAACTCCGCTATTTTTCATAATACTGTCTTCATCATGTTCATTTGTATAGAACATATAACCATTAATTACATAACCATTGTAAGATAATACATACACACTTGTTCCTCCAGTTAGAAATCAAAGTTATTCTAAAATTGAATCCGTATTTTCATCTGACTCCTTAAAAATATGGTCCTAAAACCATCTTATAAACTGCTGATTATGTGTATTTGATATCCATATTTTAGTCCTTGATGGATTAAAATTACTAAGAATTTCTTTGTGGGTTTCAACATATGGGGAAACCTCCAAAATATTATGAAAAATGTAAAGGTGAGTCTGCTCCTGATATGTAATATTGATTGTGACAATATCTCTTCCAGAAATTCCTTCACCTTCAAGCTGTCTAGTGTGATGAGATGTCACGACTCGTCCCCCAGGGCCCATGCTGTGACTACCCCAAGACCACCTCCCATAGGCTAGGGGATGAAGACTAGCTCCGAGTGGGCATATCCCACAAGTGGTAGGCATTTGACAAAGTATTTGTACATACGCACCAGTCTCCAAGGGAAAGTGCTGAAACTGAAAACACTAAGCAGAAATGCATGCATACTACTAAGAAAACCCACACAAAGTAAATAGTGAAAACTAAAAGAAAAAGGGTCCAGTATACAAGCCCAACAAAGAAAAGTACAAGCTCCTAGAACTCGTCCGTAGAAAACCCTACCTAAAAGGTAGGTGAAGAGAAGCTGCCTGAAGCCATAGAAGTACGCCTTGTCTATTTGATCTCACCGGGCACCACCTGGTCCTGGTCCACCCTGGACTCCATCAAAGAACCAATCTTCTTCACAATACATGATACGTGCAGGCGGAGCCCGTGCAAGGATGAGTAAAACAATACTCAGTAGGGATCCCAAACCACAAAGGTATACCACAAAGAAATACACAAAGAAGACTACCAAAGGGGAATACAAAGTGTATCCTCTAAGAAGTACATTCAAGAGAGTCACTAGATTCAGATCACACCAGTACATGTATATGAAATACATATATGAAGAAAGTCCAGGCATATTCAAATCCAAGGAGACACACTCCGAGTCTTTGTAGGAGACACACTCCACATAGGCGCAGAAGACACACTCCGTAAGAGACACACTCTGTGTAGGCACAAGAGACACACTCTGTAGGAGAAACACTCCATATGGGAACATGAGACACACTCTATATAGGCGTAAGAGACATACTCCGTAGGTTACAGCTAGCCATTGGATTCCACTCTTAGCACGATCGTTCTGGGAGCACCTACTCCTTGAGCCAAAAAGTTCATACGCCAACCTCCATGAAAACTCCTGTAGAGTATCTCAAAAGGATCGCCTCATCGCGAGGGTCCCAATGCTGCAAACAACTCATCAAACAAATATAAAATTTGAAAGTTAGAGGCCTTTTAGTAAAAAGGGGCCGGTTGGGTTCGAGACCGGTTCGACCCGACCCGTTGGTCCGTCCCGACCTGCTGGGCTGACCTAACCCGCCGGACCGACCCGACCCAACCTATTAGGTCCGACCTGACCCACTAGACTCGGCCTATCCAGGCTGGGCCCGACCCATTCTGCCATCCCGGCCCACTTATGGCTCTACCAGCCTGCTCTAGCCCGGCCGGCTCGAGCGGGCCGGTTCGAACCACCCAAATGCGGCCCGGCTGGCTGTGCCCCTCCCTGGCCTATGCGGTCGTCTGGCCGTGTTCCATCTAGTGCCCTAGTCAACACAGTTGGACCACGTTGTGCGGCCAATCCGCGTGACCAGCGCACAACCACGACTCCGACGAGCCCCATCCCTTCACCGCTATGGCCTCCTACCGCGGCCTTCAGCGGCTGCTGCCGCTGCGGGTTTTCATCACTGACCTTCGAGCCAGCGACCACCTGCTTCCTCCACCCGTGACCCCCTACCACGGGCCGTCCCGTCACCGCGATCCCGTTGGACCACTGGATGCCATCGTCGTCGGTTTCCATGTCGGCGGCCGTCCTATTAGGTCTGCCTGGCCTGGTCGCACCACCAGGAGGATGTCACCTCCGCTGCCTGCCGCCTGCTAGCAGCCTGTCGCACACCACCACACCCACACGCGGACGCCGTTGGTGCCGATCACCGGTGTCAGCGCACCGACGACCACTTCCACATGTCATCAGGTTCGCTCCAATGCTCTGATTCTTGATCTGAAAGTTGTTCCTCTATCCATGGGTTTCCACCTTCACTTCCGTGTGTTCCAAAACTCCTCACTGTCACTCCGGGGGTCCAACCATGTTCGAAACTGTCCGAAAAAACATGTCGCGACCACAAGGGTCTACTGACGAAGAACGCAATAACGAGGAAGAGAGATAAGCATAAGAACACCCTTAGAACGTACCTTGGACTTGTTCATGTCAGCCTTGGACCGTTCATGTTAGTAGGATTACGAAGAAGAATAATCATCTAATCTTTTCCCTTTAATCCCGTGGTTTAACCACCCCGCAAGAACGATCGAACCGCGGATCAACTTGTTCGTGGGTTGGTCTGCATTCATCATTGAAATTAAGAATGGGGAAAGAAAAATATCATGAAGAAAATAAACCCCCTAACTGGGATTTGGATTGATCACTGATGAAGAAGGAACCCACATTCATCATTCATCGATCCTTCAACGCCTACTCTGAATCTCGATCGTCGATTTGCCGATGTTTGTCATCGAGAGGTTTGTCTTCTCCTTGTCTCAGATAAATTTATAGGGTTATGATAATAACCCTAAATTTCCCTGATGCGGTTTATTAAAAAGTGAAATTGATGCTGCATAGCCCTGTAACATCAATTTGAAATATTTTTATTTAATATTTTGTTGACGTTCGCATCCAAAAATTAACTTTCACCCTCGACCTATGTCGGTCGAGGTTAGGCCCCACCTAAGGTAAAGTCACTGTTTTGGATGTAATGGTGCCCTCATATTTTCAATCTGAGCACCCGTTTAGAAGTTATTAAATTTCAAAGTTATCCGCCTGAGCGTTTTTAATTAAAAACTGAACTTTATTCAAAGATTTTTTTCGAGCACACTAGGGATCAAAATCTTGTTCCGTCTCAGCGCCTGGTCTCATAATTTTCCCAATTAATTTATAAAAATAATCTGGAGAAAAATCCGAGTCATTACATTCTCCCCACCTTAGGGATTTACGTCCCCGAAATCCAAAAAAAGGGCTACTCAACAAAAAGGTGAGAGTACTAAGCATGAATATGAGCCTCTCACTCCCAAGTGCTCTCCTGAAGATTCCCATTCTACCACTGAATGCACACTAGAGGAATCGATCTCCCATGAAGGATTCACTCCTGTAGATCCTCTATCTCCACCAGGTAATCCATAAAATTAGTCCCATCGTCAATGTCCAGCTCGCCCTAATCGATGATATGCAATGGATCATGCACGTACCTCCTCAGCTGCGACACGTAAAAGATATAATGAATCTTCTCTAACTATAGAGGTAGATATAAGTGGTATGCTACCTCATCGACTCTACTCAGAATATGAAAGGTTTCAATTAAACTCAGAGACAACTTGCCGCCTCGGACAAATCTTTGTATCCCTCATCGAGGAGAGACCCGAAGGAATACATGGTCTCCCTCCTCGAACTCAAAGGGTCTCCGTTACTTGTCATCATAGGACTTATGATGGATTTGTATAGTCCTCATCCACTCCTGGATGATTTTCACCTTCTCAGTGGTAGCTCGTACCAACTCTGGACCCATGAGTGCTGACTCCCTTGGGTTTGTCCAGGATAGTGGTGACCTGTATGGTCACCCATACAGGGCCTTGAACGGTGCCATACTGATGGTGGAGTGGTATTTGTTGTTGTACGCAGACTTCACCAAATGTAAATGATCCTCCCAACTATGGCCAAAATCAAGGATGCAAGCACGTAGCATGTCTTCTAAAACCTGGATGGTCCTCTCTATCTGGCTGTCCATTTGGGGATGGAATGCCGTGCTCAAGCAAAACTAAGTCCCAAACACCTCCTACAATCCCTTCCACAACCGGGATGTAAATCATGTATTACGATATGAAACTATCATTAATGAGAATCTGTGGGGTCGAACTATCTCCTGCACGTAGAGACATCTCAAGCTCTCTATAGAATTCTACTCCCAGATAGGTAGGAAGTGGGCCGACTTGGTGGGTCATTCAAAAATCACCCAGATGGTATCATGTCCCCTAGATGTTCATGGTAAAACTATCACAAATTCTATCAATATCCCATCCCACTTCTACTCCATCACCTTGAGTGGCTGATCCAAGCCTACTGGAACCTGGTACTCTACCTTCACTTGCTGACAAGTGAGGCACCAAAAAACGAACTCTGCCACCGCCTTTTTCATCCCCATCCACCAGAACTGACATTGGAGGTTCTAATACATCTTTTCCACACCCGGATGTACTTCCAAAGGGTATGTGTGTAACTACCTCAGAACCTCCTCCCACAACACCACTAGTATAATGGTACAACCTCTGAAAAGGATAAAGTGCTCTCCACCTATTGAATATCCATTAGGGGGCTTCCCTGTAGACAACTGAGCATGTCGAGTCTCTTAGTCGACATCTCCTAGATGTGCCTCCCTAACTTGTTATATGAGTGGAGGGAAAATAAACATTTACTGAATGTAAGACGCTCCATCATCATCCACATAGGATATTTTTAGTGCAACCAACTACTCTAAAGCCTCACTCCACAACTACAAGCTGGATCTCCTGCTGAGTGCGTCTGCCACCATGTTACCCTTACCAAGAGTATAGATGATCTTGAAGTCATAATACTGGAGGAACTCTAGCCATCTTCTCTGTCTCAAGTTAAAATCCTTTTGGGAGAAGATATACTTGAGACTCTTGTGGTATGAGTAGATGATAAACTGCTCATCAATAAGGCTGTTTTGCCACATCTTCAATGTGAAGACTACCGCTACTAACTCCGGATCATGAGTCGCATAGTTCTTCTCAAGTGCTCTCAACTACCGTGAACTGTAGGCAATAATCACCTGCCTCTGCATCAGGACACAACCAAGACTGGTTCCCGATACATCACAGTACACTAAATACTTGACACCCTCCTTTGGAAATCTTAGGATATGAGCGCTCTTCAAGCTCTACATCAGCTACTGAAAACTCTCATGGAATTTCTCCTTCCACACAAAATGTTTCCCCTTTAGAGTCAAAGAAATTAAGGGTGTTGCTACCCTATAAAATTTAGGCACAAACCTATGATAGTACCCGGCCAAACCCAAGAAACTACTCACCTTAGTCATGCTCCTGGGTGGCTCCCAAGAAATAACCACCTCTATCTTCTCTGGATCCACTGTAACTCTAGCTTCTGATATGATGTGTCTAAGAAAGTGGACCTACTTAATATAGAACTGACACTTTAAGAGATTACCATATAGATGGTGCTTTCAGAGTGTGTACAGGAACACTATCAAGTGTATCACGTGCTCCTCCTTAGACGCAGAGTACACCAAGATCTCATTAATGAAGACCATGATGAACCGGTCTAGGTAAGGATGGAAGATCCTGATCATGAGTCCCATGAAAACTTATAGGGTGTTGGTTATTCTGAATGACATCACCAAGTACTCGTAGTGGACATACCCACATCTGAAGGCTGTCTTTGGTACATCCTCATCCCATACACGATGCCGATGATAGCCAGATCTGAGATATATCTTCGAGAACCACCTCTCCCCCTTCAGCTGATCAAAGAGGTCATCAATTCTTGGCAGTGGATACTTCTTCTTCACGATCACTTAATTCAAGCATCAGAAGTCCACACATAGCGTCATGCTCCCACTTACCTTGGAAAAAAAAATTGGGTCCGCCCAGTGTGAAATGATGGGCCTCAAGAAGCCCTTCCTCTACAAGTCCTCCAAATGTACCCTCAGCTCTCAAAGCTCTGTGAGAGCCATTCGATATGCTGGTGTAGATATAGGCACCATCCCAGGGTATAGATCAATGTAGAAATATACCTCCCTACAAGGGGGTAATCCTGAAACATCTTTTGGAAAGACGTCCTCATACTCGTCCACCACTATAGGAAATTGGGGACTCGTATCATCCATTTCATCGAGGTTCATACTAGCCAACTGAAGTATGATTGGTTTCACCCTCCTACGTTCGATTCCATCCTGTAATTCTCTGGTTTTCTTTTCACTGATAAAGAAAAACCTGGTCCCATCTTTGTAGACACACTACGCTCTGCACCTAAAACAGTCAATCTGAGCATGGACTGTGGATAACCAGTCCATACCCATAATGATGTTGAAAGGCCTCAATGCCGCTACTAGGAGATCCTATCCAAAGCTATCACCTCCAAGAGTAAGCTCACACTTCCATCACCAGTGTGTGATCATCGAATATTCTCCCATATGACTCTCTAAATGTAAGAATAAAGCCAACGACTCCACTGGAATCTCTGAGCTCCTAATAACTTTCGTGGAAAGGAATGAGTAACTGACACCTATGTCTATAAGAAATACAACTAGGGTGGAGAAGATGCAGACCATACCTCTAATCATTTATGGAGCACCGGAGTTGTAAGACTCTATCACCTGAAGATGGGATCACCCATATTCACCTGCTCCTTGAGCCCATGGTGGACCACCTAGTGGTGGTGGTGGTGGTGGTGGTTATAAGGCCCCAGCCTTAAACCTTACTTAATCTTGAGTTATTACAAGATTACACATTGAGGATCTTTTCGGGTTTAGAGTTTTAGAGAATTAGATCATAAAACTTGCATTACATTCCACATATAAACAAAGTGGTTACATAAAGATAGTATTATTCTTCCCATCAATGGAAAAATATTTAAAATAAAACATGGATTCTTTCTTGACACTTCCTTGACACTATCATCATATCATATACCTTTCCCTTGACCTGTGGAAAACATTTCAAAAAAAAAAACTTGGGATGAGCATAAAAAGCTCAGTAAGGGATATAAAAATATGGAAAGGAAACATGGGTATATATATACATAAGAATGAAATCATACTTTACCCATAAAACATAAGCACTTTAACATACCTCATCAAATCATGAACAAATCATAGAAATCATAAGACATAAAGGTAACTTGAGGCATTCATAACATTCTTACGTAGGGAGTAACCCTCTTGGTTACGTTTGGAATACCCATCACAGTATATTCCCTAAATCTCTTCGGAGAAACCTTAACGTTTCACTCCTTCACGTTACCCAATGCATTGGAGAGCTATATCGGGCTCACCCGCCCTTAGTTTATCACAGAACCACCCATCTTCATAATAATGCCCAAGAACCTCAACATAATCGTATCACATAAAACATGCATAAAGGAAACCTAACATTTCCACCTTTAAATCACAAGATATAAATACAACACATTGATATAAAAACATTATGAAAACCATTTTCAATACCAAAATAAAAGAAAAGTAAAACATGGTATTTATTTTTCTTTTAAAAAAAGTTATGGCTTGTAGAGGAAGCCGAGACTCAAATAATGGTCCCGGCGGTGGAGAAGTCGTTGTCGCCGCAAACGTACGACAAAAACATTCCCTTTTGTCGTTTAGTAAAACGCTTCGTATAAAAAATATTCCTTTTGGATAAAAGTAAAAGTCAAAAGGGTTTATACACCATATAAAAGAAGGTTGTGTATAAAACAAAATATGCCTCAATGAAAGGAGATTGAGACGAAGTCCCATACCTCGGGTCCGACTTAACTCGATCGTTCTTTAATGTCCTGAATAATAAACTTGAGTTAATTTCTACTTGATTAAGAACCTTTTTCAAGTTCATTATTCCTTTTATGTCACTTATTGCCATGTCATGAACACTATGTAATTATTTAAGTTAATAACGGTCGGTTTAATGATCATTGGTACTTGAGTAAAAAATAAACCCTTTATAATTACAAGTTGTTCATGTATCCATTATATACAGAATTATAATCATGATGTATATATCATATATATCCAGTATATACATGCATTTATAATATTACATAATCATTTAGAGGTAAGAAATGAAATGCACCGTTCATGGAGACGGTAAGCCGTACGTACGCATGAACGCTACTTTCATTTCTATTTCGTATTTTATAGAATGGAATCATAATGATATAAAGGTATATTATAATTAAAGTATAATATCATATATAATATCATATTTCCATCCTTTATACGTCCCACATATGGTATTTAATGAATCAAATCACTTTGAGGGGCGGTAGTCCGCACTTCCTTAAATGAAGATATCGTGTCTACCCATAATGGAAACCATAAAGGTATTCCCAAAATGAAAAATACAGAAGATTAAGGAAAAAATAAACATATTATATATCATATATAAATATAGTGACATCTTAATGGACACCTTTGAATGTGTTAAAAGAATGTTGAACAATCATCGTTTCGGGAGGCATAAATTCACCATCCACGGAAACAGTATGTCCTTTAACCATTAGATGTAGGTGTGTGTAAGTGTAGCTCGAATACTTCTTATAAAAACATCCTAGAATATTGAAGATACTGGATTTGTTACAAAATAAATGAATAAAAAGAGTTTAGGGGGTTGGAGAAGCAAAATAAAACAAAAGGACTCAAGTGAAGACATTACCTTAAAATCGGGTAACTCCCTTTGGTTTGAGCTCAAAGGCTTCCTTGGGAAGACTTATGCCCAAAGTGAGGCTTAAAGGAGTAAGAGAGGGATGTGGAGAGACAAAATGGGCAGGGGTTGGCCTACCCAAAGGCTTTGTAAGTGTGGGTAAGGAGGTAGAGGTGGGGGCCTTTTATAAGAGGAGAGGAGGGACACTCTTGGAAAGTAAAGAAATGTTACTTTATTTTAAAATGCGTTTCGGATTTTAAAGGTCCCACATTGATATAATTCGAGGCTAAGGTGATAAGGGTTCTAAATATACCCACCCAATAGGTTTTGGACATGTGTAGGTATTAGATTTTACATTAACTTTCCATTTTATTTAAATCGTCAAATAATGAGGTCATCACTGCATCATTATGATGTCATAAATAATTTAATTTATTTAAAGTCTAAAAATTATAAAAAAAATACTATGATGTAGGAAATCTTTTTATCTTTCCAATTACTATTTATAATCAAAAATCTGACTTGTATAACCCCATTTAAAAATTGTTTTAGTAAAACATATCATGTTTGTGTCATTTTTACTTTATCATTAAATAAAAAGATATTTATGTCATTTCCCAACCAAAGTGGCTCCATGGGGTCCTCAAGTTGACCCATGGATTTTCTTGGTCGGCCATGACACATCCAATAAGGGTAGGACATGTGTCAATCTCATCTCATATTATTAAAATATTATTTTTTCCTTAAACTACACTAATTACCTCTAATCGCGATTAAGAACTTAAAAGTTACTATTCACCAAAAAATTGTTTTAATCTCATTGAACCACATTTTACTTCTTAATGACAACCATGTATGTTGGATTTTTGAAAATCAAATCACAGAAGTGACAAAGTTTCATTTAAACGAAAAATCAGTTTCTTTAACTACCACTTAGTGGTTTCACTATTCATCAAAAATTGAAGTTTTTCAGAAAAAAACCAAAACTTCACCCTAATCTATATTTGATATTCTGAATTAAAAAATGATGTCTATTTTACAAAATTGAAATCATATAAGTCACATTAATTAATTTAATAATTAATTCCCGCTGCCAGAGCAAATAGCGTGTTTTTATGAAACAATAAGTATCAAAAGATTGACACTAGTTTAAGTCCAATTTCATAGTGAAATTAATTCCAATGACCACTATTGGATTAAATGGTAAAAATATATTCTAATTTCACTTTAAAACCAATTCAAAAGATAATCTAATCATATAAATAAATTATATTAAAAAGCAGTTTTGATGTAAAATGCAGTATTTTTCACTATTCATTAAAAAATGAACATTGTCAGAAAAATACCAAAAATTCACACAAAGTAAATTTTGATGTCCCAATCATAAAGAATAAGTTTATTTTGACAAACATAGCTTATAAAATTGTCAAAAGATAGATTTAAAAATGGTTTTCCATCAAAAGGCAGTAAAACAATCTTTTAAAAAATATTAGTGTATTCCATGCTTAAGATTGGATTTATTTTCATTTTAAGCCTCTAAAACACTATCTAATTCATTAATAGACATAGATAAAAATATCTATTATTCATTACTTACTTGGGATGTTACATCCTTCCCCCCTTTAGAAAATTGCATCCCCGCAATTTATTTACTTATCGAATAAATGGGGGTACTTATCCCTCATTGCATTTTCAGATTCCCATGTTGCCTCTTCCATCATGTGGTTTTTCCATAAAACCTTTACCTGATTAATCACCTTATTCTGTAACACTTGCTCCATGTGGTCAAGAATCTGGACCGGTTGTTCCTCATAAGACAGGTTCTCTTCCAGCTGAACTACCTCTGGACTCAAAACATGAGATGGATCTGGAATATACTTTCTCAACATCGAAACGTGAAAAACATTGTGTACCTGAGATAAACTCGGAGGTAAAGCCACCCTGTATGAAACTGATCCAACTCTCTCCAGAATTTCATATGGTTCAATGAACCTCGGACTCAGCTTTCCTTTCTTACCAAATCACATTACACTTTTCCATGGTGATACTTTGAGAAAAACATAATCACCTACCTCAAAAGAGAGATCCTTCCTCCTGTTGTCTGCATAACTCTTCTGCCTACTCTGAGCTGTTTTCATGTGTTTCTGAATCAACTGAACTTTTTCTGCAATCTCTTCTACCAATTCTGGTCCCATCAGCTTCCTTTCACCCACTTCATCCTAAAATGATGGAGTTTAACACCGCTTCCCATATAACGCCTCAAATGGTGCCATCTGTATACTAGAATGAAAACTGTTATTATATGAAAATTCAACCAAAGAAAGATGTTGGTCTCAAATTCCCTGATAATCCATCGAACAAGCTCGTAGCATATCCTCCAAGGTCTGAATTGTTTGTTCTGACTGCCCATCTGATTGAGGATGAAATGCTGTACTAAAATTTAATTCAGTACCCAATGACTTCTGAAGGCCTTTCCAAAAGATTGAAGTGAACCTGGGATCACGATCAGATACAATGGAGAGGGGAACTCCATGTAACCTGACTATCTCTTTAAGATACAAACTAGAAAGTTGATCTAGGGAAAAAGTATCTCGTATAGAAAGGAAATGAGTAGACTTAGTCAAGCGATCAACAATAACCCAGATTGCATTATTACCTTGAGATGTCTTTGGTAATACCACAACAAAGTCCATGGATATATTCTCCCATTTCCACTCTGGCACTGGTAGAGGCTGAAGCATCCCTTTTGGTAACTGCCGCTCTGCTTTAACCTGCTGACAAGTCAAACACTTCACAGTAAAATCAACAATATCTCTTTTCATTCTATCCCACCAGTAATACTCCCGAAGATCTCTGTACATCTTAGTACTGCCAGGATGAACTGAAAACGGAGAACTATGAGCTTCACATAACAACTCTATCTTCAACTGTGAATCACAAGGCACGCACAATCTCTTCCCAAATCTCAAAACTCAATCATTATCAATGTTGAATTCAGGAAACTTACCTTTCTGAACCAGCTCTACCTCTTTCTACAACTCACTGTCCTGGTTCTGTGCTTTCTTGATTCTATCTGATAGAGATGATCTCACTGATACCTGAAACAAAACAGAAGAACTTCCTGCATCAACAACTTCTATGCCAAAGTTCATCAAATCCTTAACCAAAGGATCACATTCCAAATGCAACATTGCTAATGAAGCATTACTTTTTTGACTCAAAGCATCAGCCACTTTATTTGCTTTTCCCGGATGGTAATGAATTATGCAATCATAATCCTTGATTAATTCCAGCCATCTCCTCTGTATCATGTTTAACTCTTTTTGAGTGAATATATACTTTAAACTTTTGTGATCAGTATATATTTCACACTTTACTCCATACAAATGATGCCTCCAAATTTTTAAAGCAAAAACAATAGCAGCTAATTCCAAATCATGTGTAGGGTAATTTACCTCATGAGTTTTCAACTGTCGTGAATCATAAGCAATTACCTGATCATTCTTCATTAGGACGCAACCAAGTCCTTTCAATGAAGCATCATTGTATATAACAAAATCACCATTCCTGGAAGGTATTTCCAAAACCGGAGCATTCACCAATCTTCTTTTCAATTCCTGAAAACAATCATCACATTCTTTTGTCCAGATAAACTTAACACCCTTCCGAGTTAGCTTAGTCATTGGACTAGATAACCGTGAAAAATTTCTAACAAACCTTCGGTAATAGCCTGACAAACCAAGGAAGATACGAATCTCAGTTACATTTGTGGGTCTTGGCCATTCTTCAACAACCTTTGTTTTTGCAGGATCAACGGTTATCCCATCTTTAGAAACAATGTGACCAAGGAAAGAAATTTGTTGCAACCAAAACTCACACTTGCTGAATTTCCCATACAATTTCTTTTCTTTTAAGGTTTTCAAAATAACCCTTAAATGTCTTTCATGCTCTTCTTTACTTTTAGAAAACACCAAAATATCATCAATGAAAACCACCACAAACTTATCCAAGAACTCATGGAAAATTCTATTCATTAAGTCCATGAATACAGCAGGTGCATTGGTTAGCCCAAAAGGCATTACTACAAATTCATAATGGCCATATCTTGTATGAAACGCAGTCTTCGGAACATCTGCTTCCTTTACCTTCAACTGATGGTACCCCGATCTCAGGTCAATCTTTGAAAAATACTGAGCTCCCTGGAGCTGATCAAACAAATCATCGATATGAGGCAAAGGATATTTGTTCTTAACAGTGATGTTATTCAAGGCTCTATAATCAATTCAAAGTCTCATTGAACCATCTTTCTTTTTAAAAAATAAGACAGGAGCACCCCATGGTGATGTTCTAGGTCAAATGAAACCTTTCTCTAATAAATCTTGCAATTGCTCCTTCAACTCTAAAAGTTCAATTTGAGCCATTCGATAAGGGGGTTTCAAAATTGTCTTAGCATCAGGAACTAAGTCAACAGTAAACTCAACTTCCCGATCTGGTATTATTCGAGGAAACTCATCAGGAAAAAAATTAGGATACTCATTTACCACTGGCACATCATTAATCTGAACAGTTCCTTTATTTTCAACGATGTGTGCAAGGTAACATTCATTTCCATCTTTTACAAGTTTCTTGGCCTCTTGATAAGTTATCAATAGTAAGGGTTCATTCTTGTACACAAACTGAAAGTCTTTCTGAAAAGAAACTTCTTTAGCTCTACAGTCAATCTTAGCATTGTAAATAGAGAGCCAATCCATACCCAGGATAACATCAAACTCTACTAGAGGTAGAACAATAAGGTTTGCAAGTAGGTTCTTTCCACAGATAAGGATAGGAAGATTCTTATAAATTCTTTTTGCCTCAACATTTCCCCCAGGTGTTTTTACCAAAAGTTCAGGAGTCATTTCTTGAGATGGTATTCCCATTTTACTAGAAAAGGTTTCAGAGATGAAAGAATGTGTGGACCCCGAATCAAACAACACACTGGCATAATCTGAAAAAACAAACAAAGTACCTGATACAACTTCATTTGATGGCCCGACATCTACTGAAGTAGTTGCAAAGGATTTCACTACCCCTTTCTACTTGTAGTCTAACTGCTTCCCATTACTCAAGCTCTTTTTCGGACACTCATTTGCATAGTGACCCATCTCATTACACTTAAAACATTTCACTAACTGTAAATCAAATTTGGTCTTACCTTCACCTTGATCTTTTTTAGTGCAATCACGAGCCTTATGTCCCATCTTACCACATCAGTAGCACTTTCCAGAATTCAGAAGACATTCCCCAGTATGCCTTTTTCCACATTTATCACAAACTGGAAACTTAGATTTCTTACCATCAGACTTTTTTGAAGAATTCTTCCCTTTCTCCTGCCACCTTGGTCTCTTCTTCTGCTGGTTGTTATAGAACACTTGATCATCGACAAACTCCATTTCCACCTTCTCAGCACATCGAACAAGCTTTTCATAACTTTTGAACTCACGAGAAGCTAATGCCCTTCGATATTTTGGATTTAATCCTGAGTAAAAATGATTGATTTTACTATCAAGGTCTCGGATAAAATTTGGAGAATACCTTGCCAATCGAGTGAACCTTTCTTCATAGGTAGCCACTGAGTCTTCCTCTTGCCTCAATTCCAAGAATTTATTTTCCATCCTAAGTCAAACAGCCTTAGGAAAATACTTTTTGATAAACATACCTTTGAATTCATCCCAGTCAAGAGCATCAATCTCATCAGCATCCCTGATATTTTTAACCATAGACCACCACTGATCTGCCTCACCCTCCAAATGGTAAATAGAAAGACTGACCTTTTGATTGTCTGAACACCCCATGACATCGAAAATCTTCTCCAGTGCTTTAATCCACCCTTCAGCTAACACAGGGTCAGATGATCCTCTGAATGATGGGGGATGCTGCCTCATGAAATGTTCCACCACTGACATGTTCCTCTGCGATTGATCTAGTTGATCTCGTGCATGGATACCACCACCATTTATTGCTTGATTCAAATATTCCATTACTGCAACAAACTATTCAGTTCCAATTCCGACCATCTCAGGATGCTGATTCGGAAGGTTATTTCCTTCTGCATGCCTTCCTAGCACTGCTTCCCTATTTCCTCTGCGGAAAACCATTCTGAACAAACATGTCTTAGATGAAGCAACATGGTAATCTTCAAATGCTATATCATTTCAATTTGACCCAAAAAAATATTTTTGGATAATCATTTAATAGAATTATAACTCCTAAAGTTATCTAAACCGACCTCTAATACCAACTATAAGGCCCCAACCTTAAACCTTACTTAATCTTGAGTTATTACAAGATTACACATTGAGGATCTTTTCAGGTTTAGAGTTTTAGAGAATTAGATCATAAAACTTGCATTACATTCCACATATAAACAAAGTGGTTACATAAAGATAGTATTCTTCTTCCCATCAATGGAAACATATTTAAAATAAAACATGGATTCTTTCTTGACACTTCCTTGACACTATCATCATATCATGTACCTTTCCCTTGACCTGTGGAAAACATTTCAAAAAAAAAACTTGGGATGAGCATAAAAAGATCAGTAAGGGATATAAAAATATGGAATGGAAACATGGGTACATATATACATAAGAATGAAATCATACTTTACCCATAAAACATAAGCACTTTAAAATACCTCATCAAATCATGAACAAATCATAGAAATCATAAGACATAAAGGTAACTTGAGGCATTCATAACATTCTTATGCAGGGAGTAACCCTCTTGGTTACGTTTGGAATACCCATCACAGTATATTCCCTAAATCTCTTCGGAGAAACCTTAATTTTTCACTCCTTCGCGTTACCCAATGCATTGAAGAGCTATATCGGGCTCACCCGCCCTTAGTTTATCATGGAACCACCCATCTTCATAATAATGCCCAAGAACCTCAACATAATCGTATCACATAAAACATGCATAAAGGAAACATAACATTTCCACCTTTCAATCACAAGATATCAATACAACACATTGATATAAAAACATTATGAAAACCATTTTCAATACCAAAATAAAAGAAAAGTAAAACATGGTATTTATTTTTCTTTTAAAAAAGGCATGGCTTGTAGAGGAAGCTGAGACTCAAATAATGGTCACGACGGCGGAGAAGTCGTTGTCGCCGCATACGTACGACAAAAACATTCCCTTTTGTCATTTAGTAAAACTCTTCGTATAAAAAAGATTCCTTTTGGATAAATATAAAAGTCAAAGGGGTTTATACACCATATAAAAGAATGTTGTGTATAAAACAAAATATGCCTCAATGAAAGGAGATTGAGACGAAGTCCCATACCTCGGGTCCGACTTGACTCGATCGTTCTTTAATGTCCTGAATAATAAACTTGAGTTAATTTCTACTTACTTAAGAACCTTTTTCAAGTTCATTATTCCTTTTATGTCACTTATTTCCATGTCATGAATACTATGTAATTATTTAAGTTAATAACGGTCGGTTTAACGATCATTGGTACTTGAGTCAAAAATAAACCCTTTATAATTACAAGTTGTTCATGTATCCATTATATCCAGAATTATAATCATGATGTATATATCATATATATCCAGTATATACATTCATTTATAATATTACATAATCATTTAGAGGTAAGAAATGAAATGCACCATTCATGGAGACGGTAAGCCGTACGTACGCATGAACGCTACTTTCATTTCTATTTCCTATTTTATAGAATGGAATCATAATGATATAAAGGTATATTATAATTACAGTATAATATCATATATAATATCATAGTTCCATCCTTTATACGTCCCACATATGGTATTTAACGAATCAAATCACTTTAAGGGGGCAGTAGTCCGCACTTCCTTAAATGAAGATATCGCGTTTACCCATAATGGAAACCATAAAGGTATTACCAAAATGAAAAATACAGAAGCTTAAGGAAAACATAAACATATTATATATCATATATAAATATAGTGACATCTTAATGGCCACCTTTGAAGGTGTTAATAGAATGTTGAACAATTATCGTTTCAGGAGGCATAAATTCACCATCCACGGAAACAGTATGTCCTTTAACCATTAGATGTAGGTGTGTGTAAGTGTAGATCGAATCCTTATTATAACAACATCCTAGTATATTGAAGATACTTTAGTTGTTACAAAATAAATGAATAAAAAGAGTTTAGGGGGTTGGAGAAGCAAAATAAAACAAAAGGACTCATGTGAAGACATTACCTTAAAATCGGGTAACTCCCTTTGGTTTGAGCTCAAAGGCTTCCTTGGGAAGACTTCTTCCCAAAGTGAGGCTTCAAGGAGTAAGAGAGGGATTTGGAGAGACAAAATGGTCAGGGTTTTGCTGAGCCAAAGGCTTTGGAAGTGTGGGTAAGGAGGTAGAGGTGGGGGCCTTTTATAAGAGGAGAGGAGGGGCACTCTTGGAAAGTAAAGAAATGTTACTTTATTTTAAAATGAGTTTCGGATTTTAAAGGTCCCACATTGATATAATTCTAGGATAAGGTGATAAGGGTTCGAAAAATACCCACACAATAGGTTTTGGACATGTTTAGGTCTTAGATTTTACATTATCTTTCCATTTTATTTAAATCGTCAAATAATGAGGTCATCGCTGCATCATTATGATGTCATAAATAATTTAATTTATTTAAAGTCTAAAAATTATAAAAAAATACTATGATGTATTAAATCTTTTTAGGTTACCAGTTAATATTTATAATAAAAAATATGACTTGTATAACCCCATTTAAAAATTGTTTTAGTAAAACATATCATGTTTGTGTCATTTTTACTTTATCATTAAATAAAAAGATATTTATGTCATTTCCAAAACAAAGTGGCTCCATGGATTCCCCAAGTTGACCCATGGATTTTCTTGGTCGGCCATGACACATCCAATAAGGGTAGGACATGTGTCAAGCTCATCTCCTATTATTAAAACATTATTTTTACCTTAAACTACACTAATTACCTCTAGTCGCGATTAAGAACTTAAAAGTTACTATTCACCAAAAAATTATTTTAATCTCATTGAACCACATTTAATTCTTAATGATAACCATGTATGTAGGATTTTTGAAAATCAAATCACAGAAGTGACAAATTTTCATTTAAACGAAAAATCAGTTTCTTTAACTACCACTTAGTGGTTTCACTATTCATCAAAAATTGAAGTTTTTCAGAAAAAAACCAAAACTTCACCCTAAGCTATATTTGATATTCTGAATTCAAAAATGATGTCTATTTTACAAAATTAAAATCATATAAGTCACATTAATTAATTTAATAATTAATTCCCGCTGTCAGAGCAAATAGCGTGTTTTTATGAAACAGTAAATATCAAAAGATTGACACTAGTTTTAGTCCAATTTCAAAGTGAATTTAATTCCAATGACCACTATTGGATTAAATGGTAAAAATATATTCTAATTTCACTTTAAAACCAATTCAAAAGATAATCTAATCATATAAATAAATTAGATTAAAAAGCAGTTTTGATGTAAAAT
Source organism: Viscum album (assembly GCA_963277665.1). Classification (NCBI taxonomy): domain Eukaryota; kingdom Viridiplantae; phylum Streptophyta; class Magnoliopsida; order Santalales; family Viscaceae; genus Viscum; species Viscum album. The sequence continues at coordinate 1,287,848,500 of OY728141.1, forward strand.
GCAGTATTTTTCACTATTCATTAAAAAATGAACATTGTCAGAAAAATACCAAAAATTCACACAAAGTAAATTTTGATGTCCCAATCATAAAGAATAAGTTTATTTTGACAAACATAGCTTATAAAATTGTCAAAATATGGATTTAAAAATGGTTTTCCATCAAAAGGCAGTAAAACAATCTTTTAAAAAGTATTAGTGTATTCCATGCTTAAGATTGGATTTATTTTCATTTTAAGCCTCTAAAACACTATCTAATTCATTAATAGACATAGATAAAAATATCTATTATTCATTACTTACTTGGGATGTTGCAGTGGTAGTACCTTGAACCTCCACTCACCTCCTGCTGCTCATACTTCTCCTCTTCCACATCCGCCGCCTGGTAGACTACCCCGTTCCCACCCCTGTCGCTTCCTCGGTGATCCCTCGACCATCTGCTGATCGGTCGCATGAACGGTCGGACAATCTCTATCCATATGTCCCTGAATGCTGTACGAGTAGCACAAACTCTCCTTTGGCTGACCTATTCTACCATAGAAGCCTCACACTACTAGTCTTGAATCATGGGGTCATCCCCTGGATTGTCTGGTCCTCTTGGGCCCCTACTTTAGCTGTTGGATAACGACTACCGATGAATCATTTACCTGATGCCCAATGGTAGCTCCCATCACCGGTACCTGCTCTCCTAGAAATCTCTCTACAAGAAGAGCTCGCTCCAACACTCCAGCATGCGTAAGAATTCTAAGGGATATCATTGACACCCTGATCTCCCAGTGTAGTCCCTAATCGAAAGTCTGAACCCTAAAGAATAGGTCCTGCACCATGTTTTTAGAGTAGTGAGAAAGATATCTGAATCTCACTGAGTACTCTACTACCGTCAGGCTGCCTTGCTATAGGTACAGTAGCTCCTGTATATGCATAGAGTGTAATGTCGTTGGAAAGAACTCCTCCTTAAAGAGTTGATCAGATTCTTCCCAAGTGAGAGCCACCTCGTTATGCGTCTGGATCGTCAAGCTCCACCATCTCCCCATAGAGACCTGTAGAAGACTAGCAGCTAGGATCACCATCAGGTCAAGAGGCATCCTCACTTGGAGAAAAAATCATGTAAGCACCTCCATCAAATTCCAAGCTACCTGAGGATCTGTCTCACCTTGAAACCTAAGAGGTCAATGTCTTTGAAACTCATGCAATGCACTAAGCCTGCGTGCATCCTCAACTGGTAATGCCGGTAGGAACTGCTACTCTCTAAGTGGTGGTATCGCTGGTACACCACCAGGAGGTTCTCTCTCTGGCAACAGTCCCTACACCAATGCCTCATCGCTTGACATACCATCCTCATGGAAACACCTCATAATCCTGGCTGGCTTCCTGTGTGGAAAAATCCTAAAATAGAACAAGATGTACCACAATCAATAGAGTATACCTGGTGAGATGACTTTGACTCAAGGAGGAAATGAGAACACACTCAATTCCTATATGAGTCATACAACTAGTTTTTTCATGTATCGAGTCAAAAAATAGAATTCAGGGTCCTGGTGTATGAATACGTCAGCCGCTACACCAACACTGAACTCCCTGGCCTAAAATCCAAACTCGAAACACTTAACACTATTTCCCCAAAGAAAATTCATAGACTCATGGTCCTTAAGATAGAACCAAACTACTTTGATACCACTCTATCATGACCCATCCCCGGGGCCCGTTCCATGACTACCCCAAGACTGCCTCCCATTGGCCAGGGGCTGGCAACTAGCACTGAGTAGGCATATCCCATAAGTGGGAGGTATTTTCCAAATTACCTGTACACACGCACCCATCTCCAAGGAAAAGTGCTGAAACTGAAAACACTAAGTAGACATGCATGCATACTACTAAGAAAACCCACACAGAGTAAAGAATACAAACTGAAAGAAAAAGGGGCTAGTATGCAAACCCAATAAATAAAAGTACAAGCTCTTGGAACTCATCTATAGAAAAGCCTACCTGAAGGGTAGGTGAAGGAAAAATGCCTAAAGCTATCGAAGTACACCTTATCTATATGATCTCACTAGGAACCACCTCGTCCAAGTCTACCCTGGAATCTGTTAAATCATTATTCATCTGCACAAGACACAATATGTGCGGGCAGAGCCCGTGCAGGGGTGAGTAAAACAATACTCAGTAGAAACCCCAAACCACAAAGGTATACTACAAAGAAATACACAAAGCAGACTACCAAAGGGGAACATGAAGTGTAGCCTATAAGAAGTATAGTCAAGAGAGTCAATAGAGTTATCTCACACTAGTACATGTATATGACATACATATATGAAGAAATTCCTGAAATATTCAAATCCAAGGAGACACACTCCGAGTCTTCATAGGATACACACTTCACATAGGTGTGGGGTACACACTCTATATAGGCGTATAAGACACACTACATAGGATATACACTTTGTATGGGTGAAGGAGACACACTCCGTATGGGTTCAAGAGACACACTCCGTAGGAGACACACTATGTAGGTCACAAATAGCCATTGGATTCTGTCCTTAGTGTGCTCCTTTTGGGAGCACCTACTCCTCAAGGACAAAAGTTCATACATCAACCACTAAAAAAACTTCCTTAGAGTATCTCAAAAGGACTGACTCATCACAAGGGTCCCAACGCCATAAACAGATCATCAAACAGACATACGATTTGAAAGTTATAAGCCTTTTAGTAAAAATGGGTCGGTTGGGTTTAGGTCTGATCTGATCAGACCCGACCCGCTGGACCTGGCCTGACCCATTCCTCCAGATTGGCCCGACTGCTCCAGCCCAACTCACTTGAGCGGGCCAATTTGATCCACCTAGAAGTGGCCCGACTGGCCGTTCCCCTCCCTAGCCCACGCAGTCACCTGACCGCAAGCCAGACAACACCCCAGTCAATGCGGCCAAACTGCGTTGCGTGGTCGGTCTGCATGACCAGTGCACACTCGCGGCTCCACCGTGACTTCGATGAACCGTGTCCATTCACCGTCATGGCCTTTTGCCACCACCCACGGCGACCTTCACCACAGTTTTCCACCATCGACCTTCGAGTCGGCAACCTCCTACCACCTCCACCTGTGGTCCCCTGCCACGGTCCCGTGGGACCACGGGATGTCGTCGCTGCTGGATGCCATGCCAGTGGTTTTTCTATCAGGTTCTCCTAGCCCGTCCGTGCCATCGGGCCGGTGTCGCCTCCGCCGCCTGCTGCCTACCGGTGGACCATCGCGTGCCACTACACCCACATGCGACCTCCACTGGCACCATTCATCGGTGCCGGAGCACCGATGGCCACTTCCGCAGGCCACCAGGTTCACTCCAGTGCTCCTATTCTTGATTTGAAAGCTGTTCTATGATCCAAGGGTTTCCACCTTCACTTCCATGTGTTCCAAATCTTCTCACTGTCACTCTAGGGGTTCAACCATGTTTGGATCCACCCGAAAAAACACGCCGCGACCACGAGAGTCTACCGACGAAAGACCGCAAGAATAGGGAAGAGAGATAAGCACAAGAACATCCTTAGAACACAACTTGGCCTTGTTTGTGTCATCCTTAGCATGTTAATGTCAATAATATTATGAATAATAATAATCATCAAATCTATTCCCTTTAATCCCATAGTTTAACTATCCCGCAAGAATGATCGATCCGCGGATCAACCTGTTAGTGGGTTGCTCCGCGTTCATCATTGGAATCAAGAATGGGGAAAGAAAAATATCACAAAGAAAATAAGCCCCCCACCTAGGATTTGTATCTATCATTTATGAAGAATGAATCCACGTTTTTCATTCATCGATCCGTCGACGCCTACTCCGAATCTCAATCATCGATCCACCAGTGTTCTTTGTCGAGATGTTTATCTTCTCCTTACCTTAGAGGAGTTCCTAGGGTTATGAAGATAACCTTTAATCCCCCTGACATGGTTTATTAAAAAGAGAAACCGACACTGCGTCGCCACGTAACATCAATTTAAATTGTTTTTATTTAATATTTTAATGACGTTCACGTCCACAAATTAACTTTCACTCTCGACCCACGCTGGTCAAGGTTAGGCCCCACCTAAGGTAAAGTAACTATTCTATATGTAATGATGCCCTTATATTTTCAATATGGGTACCCATTTAGAAGTTATTAAAGTTCAAATATAGTCACCCGGGCGTTTTTAATTAAAAAATGAACTTTATTCAAAGATTTGTTTTGGGAACACCGAGCCTCGGAATCTGACTCCGTCTTAGCACCTGGTCTTAGAATTTTCTTAATTAATTTATTAAAATAATCCAAAGAAAAATCAAAGTCATTATACAAGATTTTGGTAGACCAATTCTTTCCACAACGGATAGGTATTTGATACAGAATTCAATAGCTTCCTCAACAATATATCACTTTACAATACAACCCTCTAGATGAATTTGATTTTTGATATACCCTTTCAAAACCATCATATACCATTCAATGGGGTACATCCATCAATAATTTACATGATCACATAGTCAAATCTCTCTCACCAAGTGAACCATAAAATGAACCATCATATCAAAGAATACTGATAGGATAAACATTTCCAATTCACATAATATAACGACAATTTATCTTTTCATAGTCAGTAATTTTGCTGGGTCTATAACTTTGTTGCTTATAGCCTTGAAGAAGAAACATAGCTTGGTTAATGTATGATGATCATTCTTGGAAAAAATACAACATAAATCTATAGGAATTAGATATTTCATCAAAACATGGAAGTCATGTGATTTCAGACCCTTTATTTTTTAATCGTTCATTAACACGATATTCTTGATATTCAATGAATACCCCTCTAGAATATTTACATCATTAAAGGAATTAAAAAACTGATATCTCTCCTTCCTAGAAAGAGTGTAAGCAACTGGAGAAATAAAATTTCATTTTTCACCCTTCATTGGTGCCAACTCTTCTTGTATTCCCTTGTTAATCATGTCCAACCTAGCCTTAATTCCATCCTTTGTTTTGATGGGTGCATTTAGAAATGTGCAAATGACACTATCACATACATTTTTTTTCAACATTCATAACATCAAGAAAATATATGACGTATAGACAATTCTAGTATGGTTATTCAAAAAAAAACTGATCACTTTTTCCAACCGGTTTTCATAAGGTTTTTCAAAAAAGGTTTACCGAAAGAAGTATCCACATATTTTACTTTCTCAAATACTTGATCACCTGTTAGTGGAGATGGTGTTATATGTTCTTCTGAACTTCCATAAAATGACGTCATCCAAGATCAGTACTTATTCTTTTGGGGTAGAAATCTGTGATGTCCTAGAAACCCAACCTTTGATGAATGTTTCAACCTAATTGACTTTGTACCTTGTTTTCAAATGGGATACCCTTGAGTTCCTTTAATTCTATATCCTAAAAAATTTGTATAATCAGGAAAGTCATTTTTCATATCTTACAACATGTATCTCAATGTGAAATCTTAATTTCTGTAAGCATCATACAACATAACACCAAAATCCCACAAAAATTTCAAATCCTCGATCAACGGAGCCAAATAAACATCAATATCATTAACCAGTTGTTTTGGTCTTGATATAAGCATAGATAACATGATGTATTTTTATTTCATACATAAACACAGTGGAAAGTTATAATTTACCAACATAACCGGCCATGTATTGTGAGTGCTTCTTTGAAAACCAAAAGGATTCACTCCATCTGTAGATAACATAAGAAGAAGGTTTCTCAGCTCATTTTCAAATTCAGGATACTCATGATCATATTTCTTCCACTAAGGAGAGTCTTCTGGGTGACGTAATTTACCATATTTATTTATTGTATCTGTGTGCCACATCAATTACCATGCAGTCTACTTACTTCCATATAGGCACATAAACCTTGGAATGATTGGAAAGTACCATAAAACTTTCGTAGGACTAGATTCATCTTTATTGTATCAATAATCACAACACTTTGGACATTCTTTTAGTGATTTTTGGTCCTTGCGAAATATTATACAATCATTTGGGTAGACATGTATTCTTCCAAAGATCATACCCATCAAGCATAGCATTTATTTGGCATTGTATGTTCCACTAGGGAGCTCATTATCTTCTGGGAACATGTCATTCAAGGGAGAAAGTAGTTTCATAAAATTGGTGTCACTCCATCCATTGCCTACTTTCACTCTATCTTTATACTATTTTTTTCATATGATTGGCATCCATCCATTATTTATTCATATCCATACTATTTGATTTGGTAATATTAATATTTAAAAAAATAAATACACAAAATATGCCTTTAAAATAAGGGGAACTCAACATTTGAATGATAGTTATTATTGCATTTTATTTCTTGAGACTCATCCCCTTAGAAGCTAACACCAAACCAGAAAGAAGATGTAATTATAGAGGAGTCCCCTAATCTAAACCATGCAGGTGTTGTTGAATGAAAAGTAGGTTTAGGAGTTGAAATGGGGTTAAACATTAATTTAACTTTTAAGGGAGTGGGGTCATGATGGATATCCTATGGGTTGGATAGAGTTAGTGACATTCCCTTTCTATGGTGTTATTATCAATCTACTTGTCTTCCCTATATAATGTAATGATTTTCCTAATTTTATAAAAATGTAAAAATAAAATATTATGGAAAAACTAAATTTCATACGTCCTTTGAAAACTATTAATAAAATCACACTTGAAATCCCATTAAAAAACCAACCATTTAAACAAATTCCTCTTTAAAATAACACACCCTTTTTAAAATAAGTCAGTGAGTTCCAAACACTCTTTCACAAAACCACAATTCCTTTTTAAGCATTCAAGGAAACTTCATGAACCAATAGTCTTAATCATTTAAAATGAGTGACAACCCTCTATATTTTACAAAATTTCATTTAAAACTTTACACACCCATTGTTAAAATGAAACCAGCATTAAATACGCTTTCAAAACATTCACATCTCTTTATGAAAGCCAATTGGGTGAGTTGACAAACACTTGACATGCAACCTAAGTCCATGCCAAGTGTTTAAATCATTTTAAATCTATTTAAAACCAAAAAAGGGTATGTTGAACACATATAATTTTTTAAGAAACATTTCAAAACACTTGAATAATTTTAAAAGATCCACTTAGGAATTTTCAAAAAGACATAAATACCAAGAGAGACACTTTATAAAAGATACATGAATAAAAAATAACCAATATTTTATTAAATATAAAGCTATAAAAGGTTTAGACATGATCCAAAAATATAAAGGTAAACCAAAAATAAATTTATTTTCAAGATAGGAACTTTATTTTAAATATCTTCAAATAAAAAAAAATGAATATTGTCTCTTTATTCCCTATGGTGACCTCTACATCCCATTATCATTATATATTTAACAAGTGGCACAGAACACCACTATAAAAGTGTGACCCTTTCCTTTTACTTATATCATAGACAACTAAATATATATATGCACCAATGTGTATATGTATGGTGTGGGAAAATATCCTAGTAGGATATCGTCAAAGATTTTATACTATTCGTTTTTTAAGACAAACCAAAAAATTATAGTTTTAGGGAAAATAATGAAAATAATTTTATTACATAGGGTTGAGTAAATAAAAATAACAAAACATATATTTTTCTTTTAAAGAAAATACAATTTACCAAGTTATAACAATAAGATAAAATAATAATAAAATATCAAACATCAACCATTAAGGGGTACCTACCAAAGTCCTAAAGAGATCATCTAAGTTGAAAATTTAAGGGAATAATCACACTAGAATATTGTTGCAACACAAATGCAACACAATAAACTAACCATTAATGGCCTCATCAAGAAGGCAATTCTAGAAGATGGTGCGAGACATAAGATAGGGTTACTTTAAATGTGTGGCCATAATATTATAACTCATGTCTCTAGAATTCCCACATCTCTACCTAAATATTCCCACGATGTTTTTCTAAAATCCCAACACTAATAGTCGATGAAACACATTTATAAAACTATCATGTCAACATTGTATTGCATCCATTAAAGCATCCAATTACACATCAACAACCATAATTAAACATGATAAAATTAAAAATATATATTAGAAATAAATAAGTGCATGAAAAAGAATATGTAAATAAAATAATAATTTTTTTAATTCAATCAAAACAAGTCATTATGTTCTGAAAAAAGAAATTAAACCATGATTTTTTTAAATCAATAATAAATCAAACCATTGATATAAGTCCAATTATTTCCCAATGAATTTAAAACAATTAACCATGCTAGGCTATGTCAAATAGATGAAAGAGTATAGAATCACTAATATTGGACAAGTTGAATCGAAACACTTCTTTCAAATGAAGGTAGATAAGGATAAATAAAGACTCTATACACCCTAGACACCAAAAACTCTAAGTTTTAGAATATAATTAACCATTTATTTGAATTCCATGGCCATGTAGAGAAATAAAAACAAGAAAGAAGAAAGAAGAAAGCCCAAATAAGAACATACATTAGATTTGGAGGTTCGACGGTGGCAATAGGGTTTGGAGGCGATGGAGTCGGGGTCGGCAGTAGAGGCCCCGAAAGGCAGCAACACTAGAGGGAGCGGAGGTAGGAGGCAATGGTGGCAGAAGGAAGTGACGACAGGAGGAAGTGATGACAGAGGTCCGGTTCCACGAGAGTTTGAGCGTGAGCAACGACAAGGTACTTATATGGTTTCTTTTATAATAAAATGAAAGGATTTTATCATCACTTGTTGGAAATCGCCGATAAAGGTATGTTTTATCAGCATTAAAATATAAAATGTTAATAAAACCTACCTTTATGAGCACCAAAAAAGCATCGATAAAGATCTAATGTTAATAAATATATATTTATTTAAATAATTTCAAAATTATAATATATATATTAATTATATTTTTAATTATATATAATAAATATATTAATTATATATATTTATATAATTATAAATATAATATAGATATTTATTATAAATATAAATATATAAATTTATAGTTATAATTATAAATGAATATGTATTTATTTAAATAATTAATTTTTTTAATACATATCAATATTATATTTACAATTATATAAATATATATAATTAATATATTTATTATAATTTTATAATTATTTAAATATATCTATATTTATTTATATTTATAAGTATAAATAAATAAATAAATATATTTAAATAATTATAAAATTATAATAAATATCTATATTATATTTATAATTATATAAATATATATAATTAATATATTTATTATAAATTTATAATTATTTAAATATATCTATATTTATTTATAAATATAAGTATAAATATTTATAAATATATTTATAAACATATTTATAAAATTATATATATTTATAGAATTAGAAATATAATAAATATATTTATTATAATTTTACAATTATTTAAATATATATATATCTATATTTATTTATAATTATAAGTATACATAAATATATTTATAAATATTTGTATGTAATTATAAATATATCTATATATATATATATTCATTAATATATATATATATATATGTATTTATAAAATTATATTAGATGTAATTATTAAAATTTTATAATTATTTAAATAAATAAATAAATAAATATAGTTATAATTATAAGCAAATATATTTAAAAAGTATTTATATATAATTAAAAATAAATTATTATAAATATAATAAATATATTTATTATTTAAATATATTTATTATAATTTTATAAGTATTTATGAGAACATAATAGGTTGATGGGTCTAACATGAATCATATACCCAAGTATAGATATAATTATAAACATATAAATATATATATATATTCATTAATATATATAAATATATATTTATAAAATTATAATAGATGTACAATTATAACTATAAATAAATTTATATTTATTTAAATAATTATGAAATTATAAATTTAAATATATATATATATATATATTATAATTTCATAATTATTTAAATAAATAAATATTTATTTATACTAATAACTATAAATAAATAAATATTTATTTAAATAATTATAAAATTATAATAAATATATATAATAAATATATTTATTATAATTTTATAAGTATTTAAATAAATAAATATATTTATAATTATGACTATAAATATATAAATATTTATTTATAATTATAATTATAAATATAATAAATATATTTATTATAATTTTATAATTATTTACATATATATATTATTTATAATTATAATTATAATATTTGTATATATGTATAAATATTTGTATATATTTATATAATTATATATATTTATAAAATTATAATTATTATAAATGTATTTATTTTAATTTTATAATTTTTTATATATATATATATATATTTATAATTATAATTATAAATAAATATATTTATAAATATTTGTATATAATTATAAATATATATATATATATATATATATGTATATTAACATATAAATATAAAAATATATATATTTTTAAATGGTTGGGGCCAAAGCCACATTATTATTTAAAGCAAAGAGCTCTTTTGACTCGATAGAGGGAGACCCATTACATAACCCGAAGGCCCAAGGCCAAGTGGCTTGAATACAAGGCTTGAAAGCCCATTATTTGGCCCAAAGAGTCCCTCGGTGAACAGTACTACTATAATACCATGCTGCTACAGTACCACCGCCGCCACAGTTCCTGCTACAGTGTCTCCGCCGCTACAGTACCGCTACAGTGCTGCTACAGTCCCCCTGAAATTTCGTCCCTACACATTTGATCCTGGGTCTTTTGGATGCTAAGCAGGAGCCTGTACCACTTGGGTACAGGTTCGTTGGCGCATATAAATAAATATATATTTATAAAATTATAATAAATTTATTTATTGTAATTTTATAATTATTTATATATATATAGTTATAATACTAATTATAAATAAATAAATTTAAAAACCATTTCTATATAATTAAAAAATTATAATTAAAAATTTAATAAATATATTTATTATTTAAATATATTTATTATAATTTTATAAGTATTTATGAGAACATCATAAGTTCATGGGTATAACATGAATGAATCATACGAGTTTCAATTTATAAATAAACATTCATAATGATGAATACATAGCATATTCATGCGTGCATCATCATATTATATGCAATCTTAACATTTAGAACATAACTCACAATCATGTCCACAACTAAACTTTATGATCATATAGGATCAATTATACTCATGCATCAATATATAAACATAAATAACGACAATCAATATCATCATTATCTCATGATATATATATATATATTTATAATTATTATTATAAATAAATATATTTTAAAAGTATTTATATATAATTATAAATATAATAAATATATTTATCATTTAAAAAAATTATTATAATTTTATAGTTATTTAAATATATATATATTTATTTATAAAATTATAAATAGTTTTTTAAACATTATATATATACATATTTGAATTATTAAAAAATATATACTATAATATATCATATTTCTATTAATTATAAATATGCATTTTTTAATTAATGTATATAAATAAAAATTATTTTTGAATATAAATATAATAATTTTATATAAATCAATAATATTTTTTTATTAACAACTTTTATCAGCACTGATAAATCTATCCTTTATCAACGCTTGTTTTAGCACTTATAAAAGTGACCTTTATCAGCGCTTTCAGCTAGCATTGATAAAGGTGTGGATTTTATCAACGCTTTCTGCTTAGCGCTGATAAAATCCGATGCATCCCTTACTCGGATTTGTGGTAGTGAAACTTTTAAAAGTGCTAAAAAAGACATTATCATTGCTAAAAAATATTTTTAATCTAAGCATCATTAAAAGGATCCCCCTTTTATCAGCACTGGAAGTAACACTGATAGAGACTATACTGCTGCAGTGTGCTTTTAAAATTAAAACACACTACAACAACAAATACAAGAAAATACAAACAAATACAATATATGAAAAATTCATAATTTAATTGAAATACATATTACATCACAAATACAATAAAAAAGATAATATTATAGACATTTCAAACATTATTTTGTACAATTACATTAACAAGTAAAATTTATCATAAACATCCAAAAACATCAATGGTTTCATTTTCTTTGGCACCCGAACCCCTCTAAAAAAATCACGATCATGGTATCATTTATCGAACAAACCACCCCAACTCAAGAAAAAGAATCCACTAGTAAAAGAAACCAATTCTTATGTTAGTAATATTATAAAGAAATAAATTAAACATAAATATGATACAATACATTAATAAAATGTCATTTTTAAACTAAAACCACACAATTTGAGTAATACTGGTCACACCTTGTGTCAGATTGAGGTAAAACTGATTATTACATGTCAAAAATGATTAATGGATCATTTTCCTAAAGTATCAAAACAATACGAACGTGTTTATTTGGTTTTGAGTATGTCATTTTTTTTACTAAAATTTCATTTTAAACTGAAAACATGCACTTTGAGTCATACTGATCATATCATGTGTCGTTTTGATGTGAGAATGATTCCTATACATCACAAATAACTTTTGAATTGTTGTCATAAATTATCAAGATAGTCCGAGTACATTTTCTCAGTTTTTAATGAGTGACACACATTTTGAAAAAAATGTCAATTTTAAACTAATAATGAATACTTTGAGTTATACTGGACACATCGTGTATCTGATTGAGGTGTGGCCAATTCCTACATGTCACAAATAATTTGTGAATAATTTTCCTAAAGTATCGAAACACTACAAATGTGTTTGCATGGTTTTGAGTATGTCACATGTCTTTTTTACTAAAATATCAATTTTGAATAAAAATACACACTTGGATTCATACCAGTTACACCATACGTCATATTGAGGTGTGGTTAATTCTTACATGACACAAATGACTTATGGATCATTCTTATAAAATATCAAAACTAACTGAATGTGTTTGCTCGGTTTTGAGTATGTCACTTTTTTTTACTAAAATGTCATTTTAAAATGAAAACACGTACTTTGAGTCATACCAGTCACATCATGCGTCGGTTTGATGTGAGACTGATTTCTACATATCAAAAATGAATTATTAATAATTTTCATAATTTATTAAGATAGTTTGAGTGTGTTTTTCAGTGAGTGACATGTTTTTTGAACTAAAATGTCAATTTTAAATTGATAACAAACACTTTGAGTCATACCGAGCATACCATATATTAGATTGAGGTGTTATTGATTCCTACACATCATAAATGACTTATGGATCATTTTCCTATAGCATCTAAACAATATGAATGCATTTTCTTGATTTTTATTATGTCAATCTTTTTTACTAAAATGTAAATTTTAAATAAAAAAGACACCCTTGTAGTCATACCGGTCACACCGTGCATCAGATTAAGGTGAGATTGATTATTAAACATCAAAAATGAATTATAGATAATTGTACTAAAGTATGAAAACAGTTTGAATGTGTTTTCTTGGTTTTGAGTATGTTACTTTTTTTTCTTCTAAAATGTCATTTTAAACTGAAAACACACACTTTGAGTCATACTGATCATATTGTGTGTCAGGTTGACATGATACTGATTCCTACATGTCACAAATGACTTATGAATAACTTTCCTAAATTATCAAGATAATCTAAGCACGTTTTATTGGTTTTTAGTTAGGGACACATGTTTTGAACTAAAATGTCAATTTTAAAATGATAATGGACACATTGAGTCATACCGGGCACACTGTGTATCGAATTGAGGTGCAGTTGATTCATACATGTTAAAAAATAACCGATGGATCATTTTACTAAATTATTGAAACAATTCGAATGTATTTGATTAGTTTTGAGTATGCCGCTTGTCTATTTTACTAAAATATCAATTTTAAATAAAAAGACACCCTTGGAGTCATACCGGTTACACCGCGCGTCAGATTGAGGTGCGACTGATTCCTACACATCAAAAAATACCCATGGATCATTTTTCTAAAGTATCAAAATAATCTGAATGCGTTTTATCATTTTTGAGTATGTAACTTTTTTCTTACTAAAAAGTTATTTTAAACTGAAAACACACACTTTGAGTCATACCGGTCACATTGTGTGTTGGTTTGACATGAGACTAATTCATACATATCATAAATTAATTATGATTTTTTTTTCAAATTATCAATACAAATCAAGATATTTTCCTCTATTTTCAGTGAGTGACACACGTTTTGAACTAAAATGTCAATTTTAACCTGATAAGGGATACTTTGAGTCATACCAGGCATATTGTGTTTCTAATTGAGGTGCATCTAATTATTACACATCACAAATGACTTATAAATCATTTTTCTAAAGTATCAAAACAATCAAATGAGTTTTATTGGTTTTGAGTATGTCACATTTCTTTTTTACTAAAATGTAAATTTTAAATAAAAAATACACACTTAGAGTCACACCGGTCACAACATGCATCAGATTGAGGTGCTGCTGATTCCTACACGTCAAAAATGACTTATGGATCATTTTCCTAAATTATCAAAATAATAATAATGTGTTTTATTAGTTTTGAGTGTCACTTATTTTTTTAATAAAATTCCATTTTAAACTGAAAACACACACTTTGAGTTATACCATACATATCGTGTGTCAGTTTAATGTATGGTTGATTCCTAAATGTCAAAAAATTAATTATAGATCATTATAATAAATTATCAGGACAGTCCTAATTCATTTACTTAGTTTTCAATGAGTGACACATGTTTTGAACTAAAATGTCAATTTTAAATTGATAACATACACTTTGAGTCATACCAAGTACACTGTGTATTAGACAGAGGTGAAGATGATTCCTACACATCAAAAATTAATTATGGATAATTGTTTTAAATTATTTAAATAATAAAAATGTGTTTTATTGGTCTTGAGTATGTCACCTGTATTTTTTACTAAAATGTCAATTTTAAATAAAAAGACACACTTAGAGTCATATCAGTCACACCATGCATTAGATTGAGGTGATTTTGATTTCTACATGTCAAAAATTACTTAATGATAATTGTTATAAAGTATAAAAAAAATTCTAATTCATTTGATCAGTTTTGAGTATGTCACTTATTTTTCTTACTAAAATGTCAATTAAAACCGAAAACACAAACTTTGAGTCATACCAATCACACCGTGCGTCATATTTGTGTGAGTTTAATTAATACACATTTCAAATGACTTATGGATTGTTTTAATAAAGTATCAAGGTAATATGAAATCATTTTCTCGGTTTTTATCATGTCATGTTCCTTTTTTACTAAAATGTCAATTTAAACTGAAAAGGCGCACTTTGAGTCGTACCAGTCACATCGTGTGTTGGTTTGATGTGAGAATGATTCATACACACCATAAATGAATTATGAACTATTGTAATAAATTATAAATAATTTGAGTGTTTTTTATTAGTTTTTAGTGAGTGAAACACGTTTTTAACTAAATCATCAATTTTAAACTGAAAACACACACTTTGTGTCGTATCGGGAACATCATGCATCAGATTGAGGTGAGGATGATTCCCATACATCAAAAATGACTCATGGATAATTTTCCTAAAGTATCAAAATAATCAGAATGTGTTTTCTTAATTTCAAGTATGTGACATATTTTTTCAACTAAAATATCAATTTTAAACTGAAAACACACACTTTGAGCCACACTGGACACAACATGTATCATATTGAGGTGTAATTGATTTCAAAATGTCAAAAATAACATATGGATAATTTTTTTAGAGTATCATATAAAAATGATAAGGAAATTAACTAAAAAAATTAGATAAAATGATGAGAATATCAACTAAATAAGTAGTAGGAAGCCACCTCTTCATGATGCCTGCATACATTCTGACACCAGGTATGATGTACATTCATTTATAAACAAATCTATTTCATCTTATGAATATGAGGACTGTTGACAGTCCTGGTAGTACTAGAAAAATATAAATAAACAAAGGATTAATAAATATTTTAAATGAAATTATAATTATCTTAGAAAATACCTCTATGAGGATTCTATTTTTTGATACAATATCTTTCATAAATTTTCAAACATAATAACCAAAATCTTTATCATTGGTTTGTTTGAGACACTATAAAAAAATTGAGAAAAATATGTAATTTTTTTGTTATATGTTTTGATAGTGAAATCTTATTATATATACCCTAATACTTATCCACTTGTATAAGTCAATAAGCTCCTTATATTCATGGATTGTCATCATGCCATGATTTTGATGATATTTAAACACCACCCTATCATAACATATTATTCTTTAAAAAATAATATAAAATATATAACTTGAAGTTTAGTTGTAAAACGTTTCATGTAGTGTATTAAAAATAGATAAACGTTGTAATGTGTGTTCAGTTTGTTTGGGTATCCATGAATTGAATCAAGAAAATAAATCTTTTGAGTATCCAAATTGACTAAAATGAGTAACCAATTCTGCTTAAAAAAGTAATGAAATGAATGAAAATATATTTGAAATGATTATATTGTAGTTTTTTACCCCTGTATCATGGGTATTTAGAAGATTACATATTTTTTAAGTTTTCTTTCAAATATTATGGCCAGTTTGTCCACTATTACTTCATATTTCTTTGGTTCCAATGATTAATCTATTGTAGAAGTGATGTGAGGAAGAATGAGTCCAAATTTTTGTTCACAAGGTTTTCTATTAAAATATTATTTATATATAAGACTGCTAAAATTATGAATAGTATTAAGTCATAATTAACATAGTAAATTAGACATTGGAAAAAAAATCACAAAAACACACTTCATGTTTACATTTACACTCGAGACTCCTAGCCATTCATGCATGAGGATTTAATTTACATTCTCAAGACCAATAAGATTTTTAATATCCTCTCCATACATATGTTCTTCAAAATCAATTATGGATGTATCACTACTTAATAACATTGTATCCACAATAAAATTTAATGTTAATAAATGTGGAAGTTGAATAGGACAGGTAAAGGTAATCTGTGAAGATATTTTCAATTGGTTGATTAATCCTTTAGATAATTTTGATTTAACTTTCCATTTTACCCCTTTCCCTTTGTCTGTATGTGATAACATTCATCGGTTTAGACCTTTTTTCATTAATTGTTAAAGGTTTTTCATGAAAAATAAATTGTAAATGAATACATCATTTTTGATATACTTTTTACAATACCTAATGGACATGATATGAATGTTCCATTAGATTTCTCGACTGTATGAATATTTTCATCATCAAGTGGAACAAGTAGTTCAACACTCTGATCTTGAGCTATGTTAATCTCCACTCTTATGTGACCTATTGGAAGTTGTTTGTTGTGTAGAATATATATTTGGATAATGTAAATGACACCTATTGCAACAAGGTGATAGGTGGGTGTTGATAGATGTAAATCACAATCATTTTTACCCTATAGAATATTAATAGATGAAATGTATCAGTGACCGCTTGATTCAAATTTCATAGAAACAATTATGACAATATTGATTACCTCTTCTAAGAAAACTCTTTAAGGGGAATGGATTAACTCAAAGTTGGTTGGGGTGGGGGATCTTCACATAGTGGTTGTTCTTGTATTGTTTCTTCTATTTTATTCTATCCCATGACATTTTATAACAAATATAATTATCGATTAAGTTTTTATTCTAGAATATAAAATTGTTCCAACAACCCTTCCATTTTATTATCTTTATCCCCATGCCCATTTATTTTCTCAAAAATATGTCTGGGGTGACACACAAAAACCTGTACCTCTAACACAACCATATTGTTCTAGATGCTTCAAGGCCACTAATAATAGCTGTTCATCGGGTATTACTGATGATGATTCTTTTTCCCAAGTTGGATAAAAAATATAGGAAAATAAGTAATCATTATTATATAATACCAATTTTAATAATTTTTTATTATTTCACACTTACACATGATTCCCACACTTTTTTTTGTGTTTTATTCTATTAATATCCCTTATTTATTTACATGTGTCTCATTCCATAGAACATGACGCAGGATGGAAGTGTATTTGGATTTCGATTCATCAATCTACATATAAATAGAGGAACATAATTATATTGTTGTTTCATGTCACATAAAATTATTATGGTAGATTTAAAATATGCACCATTTTTTTAAGTGAATCATACCCCATCCTTGCTTTATGGTAGGGGTATGTTGATTTTGTTTCTCATTGCTTATTTTCAGCGCTGAGTTACTGTTTCATAAATTAACAATTTTTAATAAAAGTGATTAATACACTCATTGTTAAGAAATGTATTACTAGTCAAAATGTACCTGAAAATATGTCTCCTCATGATGACCAATAAACATGTCCCATGATTATTGGTTTATCATGTGTGCACATATTTTTGGTGGGTTTGGGTTTATTTTACCTTATGGATCTTTGATATGATAATTCATAAGATTTTTTCTTAAGCCTATATAATCCTTTACAGTGAGCATTAATAAAAATTTCATCCAGGATTCATCTATTATAAATGTACTCTACAAGGGATAATGAAGAGTAAGTCAATGTTTCATTATTTTGTTTTTAGTAAAATAAAAGAAGTATATTATAATGGTACCCTCATATCTTCCCAAATTAGTTTCTTAAGAACAAGTACAACATTGTACCATGAATCTATATCAATTAGAATGTTCATGTGAGTGATGAGCTAATGTAACTACTGAACATGGACTTGTTGGGGTTAATAGGCTGGCCACGTGCATTCCATCCAACCTAGAATTTAATGCATTTGTTTCTCACCTTAATAATTTTTAGTGATCCTATTTTTTTAGGACAAAGGTTATTCAACATATAGAATTTCCTCAGCTTCAAAATAATCATTATGTTATTCCTTTGGATTGGTAGAATTGACATGTGCAGCAGGTTATTGTCCATCTGTATTGGGAGAACCAACATGTTGAGAAACCTGTTGTTCCTCAGGATTGGGAGCATCGAAATGTGTATAAGTCATTATCTATAGAAGTGGTAGATCGTTTAATTTAGATTATGTAAATGAATATGTGAACAGATAATAATATGAGGCAACAGAATGTATATTACAAAAAAATATAACCTAGTTATTATACTCTTTTTTTAAATGTTGAAGGGATTTGAACCCTCTATCGAGTATCCAAATCCATTTATTGTGGCACCTTCTAAAATAAAATACCCTTTCTACATTGGGAACATTTAAAAATGATTTCTATATCCCAATGAAAGGTTCATCTAAAATTAAATTGACATCCGAACCTTCAGTGGTTTTGGTCAAATTTTTTTGACCACTTTTGGTTTGTGTAATATGAAACATAAAATAATTATACTTCCTGTGATTCCATTATAAATGGTTCTTCTTTGTAACCTTCCCTACTAAAATCCACTTTCACGAATCCCAATTCATCTACTTTAATAAAACTCCTCTAATCATCCCCCTTGCATTAAAAAATGGGAACTTGGAATGTTGTATAAACCAACTCCCATATTTGTTTGATGATTCCAAAGTATGATATATTATCATAAATTGGATTTTTTCCTTGGTATTAGATACATGCATCACTTCGGCCACAAGTGTAACTCCACTATTTTAAATGGAACTGAATTCATCATATTCATTTTTATAGAACATATAATCATTAATTTCATAACCATTATAAGATAATACATGCACACTTGGTCCTTTAACTAGCCATCAAATTCATTCTGAAATTGAATCTGGATTTTTAGTTGACTCTTTAAAATATGGTCTCAAAACCATCCTATAAAATATTGATTATGTGTATTTGATATCCATATTTCATCCCTTTATGGATTTAAATATCTAAGAATTACTTTTTGGGTTTCAACATATGGGGAAACCTCTAAAATATTTTGAAAAACATAAAGGTGGGCCTACTCCTGATCTATAATAGTAATTGTGATAACATATATTTCAGAAATTCCTCCACCCACAAGATACCTTGTGTAATGATATTTCGGTATACCAATGATTTCCGCATCAGACAAGTAGTCGGTACAGAATTCAACAACTTCCTCAAAAACATATCACTCTGAAATACAACCTTCTTGATGACTTTTATTTTTGACATACCCTTTCAAAATATTCATATAACATTTAATGAGGTACACCCATCTATAATGTACAGGACCTCATAGTCAAATATCTCTTACCAAGTGAAATATTATATAAAATAATGTTGATAGAAAGAACATATCTAATTCACATAAT
This sequence comes from Viscum album, assembly GCA_963277665.1. Lineage (NCBI taxonomy): Eukaryota > Viridiplantae > Streptophyta > Magnoliopsida > Santalales > Viscaceae > Viscum > Viscum album. The sequence continues at coordinate 1,287,868,741 of OY728141.1, forward strand.
ATAACAACAATTTTATTTTTCATAGTTGACAATTTCACTGGTTCTGTAACTTTTTTTCATATATCTTTGAAAAATAAATAGAGCTTGGTTAATATATGATGAACATTCTAGGGAAAATGCAACGTAAAGCTACAAGCATTAGATCTTGCATCAAAACATGATAGTCATGTGATTTAAGACCCTTTAACTTTAAATAAGTTTTTGACATTATATTCTTGATACTTTATGAATATCCCTCTAGAACCTTTACATCATTCAAGAAGTTGAAAAACTGATATCTCACTTGCCTGGAAAGAGTGTAAGCAACTGAAAGAATAAAAGTCCATTTTTTACTTTTCACTAGTGCCAAATATTCCCGTATTCCCATGTTAATCATGTCTAACCTAGCCTTACTTCCATAATTTATTTTGTTGGGTGTATTTAGTAACATGTCAATGACACTATCATATACATTTTTTTTCAACATGCATAACATCAATAAAAATCCTGATGTACAAACAATTCCAGTATGGTAATTAAAAAAATGATCTCTTTTTTTTAACCAATTTTTGTAAGGTTTTTTGAAATAGGTTTACCAAAAGTAGTTCCTATATATTTTACTTTCTCAAATAGTTGAACACCTGTTAGTGGAGATGGTGTTGTATATTTTTCTGAACTCTCATCGAATGATGTCTTCCAAGATCGATACTTATGTCGTCGGGGTAGAAATCTGTGATGTCATAGAAACATAGTCTTCAATGAATGTTTCAACCTAATTGATAGTGTACCTTGTTCACAAATGATACACCCTTGAATTCCTTTAATTCTATATTCTAACAAATTTCCATAATTAGGAAAGTCATTTATCATCCTACACAACATGGTTCTCAATGTGAAATCTTCATTTCTGTAAGCATCATACAACATGACACCTAAATCCCAAAATAATTTCAAATATTTGATCAATGGAGCCAATAAATATTAATATCATTACCCGATTGTTTTGGTCCTGATATGAGTAGGGATAACATAATGTATTTTCATTTCATGCATAACAATGGTGCCAAGTTATAATTTAACAACATAACCGTCCATATACCGTGTGTGCTACTTTGAAAACAAAAATGGTTTTACTCCATCTGTAGATAGAATAAGGAAAAGGTTTCTCGACTCATTTACAAATTCTAGATACTTATGATCAATTCTCTGTTGGATCGGGTTATACCAAATATGCATAAGAGGGGGGTGAATTGTGCCTTTTATAAATTCTTCACGAATCATGATGATGACCGAGTCTGTCCTTTTATCTTTATCATATTGTTTATGCAGTGGAAAATAAACAGTTAAAGAACTCAAGGATGTATAGTGGTTTGGGGAACAGAAGGCCCCTAGTCCACTCCACCAATGATCTTCTTCACGAGCTTGGTGATTTTTACTATCTGGTCCTCTTATCAAAAGACCGTCCACAACTGAGTGCAGGTAGTTGACACCTTTACAAGTTAAGTCTAAAAATCGAGCCTTCTAGTTCATACATAGAACCAAATACACAGCTTAGTACGAGAATCTAGTTACTAAAAATAAAAAGAGTATTTTTCTTGAAATAATTTCCAATTGTTCTTCACAATTGCAATAGTACACAACTAACAGTAAATAGACCATCATCTTTAGAAAGAATAATCTTCAGATATAAGTAGTTCTGAGCCGATCCGGTTGCAATAGATATAGAAATAAATTCATAAAATCTAAAAATAATGGATTCACAATAGATCTTAGATGTAGAAATGATGAATATTCAATGTGTTTCTTCTTCTTCTTCAGAAAACAGAGTTCGATAGATCATGGTAGCAGCAGATTTGTGTGACTCGTATATCTCTGTAAAACTATAGTGAAAAACTCAAGGAATTGTTCTTCTAATATTTTTACAATGATCCATCATGCACACTATAATTCAAAATAACACAGATATATATATATATAATAAATACAATCATTTTCCTTTCAAATTTAGATCCACAAAAGTCGCATATAGAATCGCAATATTCAAAAGTTTGAATAATAGAGCAGTCGTAACTCCCCTTAATATTCGGTATAAAAATCTCCTCTTAAATTGATCCTTTGAATCAAAAATAAATGTCCTTGAATTATTCAAAGACGCATTTTAAAATCAGGCTTTTAATCTGGCTTGAAATCAGCCTAATAATCTGCATAAAGACCATTACTCGATAAAGTTGCATTTTAAATCTCCGATACCAAACGTAGGGTTTAACTACATAGCATACATTATCTGGATGTAAGTTTCACAATGTAAGGTTGATTAGGAAAGTAATATTTGATGATCCATTCTTCAAATGTAAGGTTGATCTCAAACGTAAGGTTAATCATCCATACTTTTCTAATCAACTTTCTAATGTATGATATATAATCCATACTTTTATCAGCTTCTAAACATAAGGTACATGATCCAATGTAGGGTTGTTTACAACAGTATGGTTGATGAACCATAATTTTTAGAAACAGACATGACATTCCATACTAACGTAGGGTTCTTCTTCCATAATTTTCTGATATTCCAAACGTAAGGTTCCTTCCAAACGTATGGTTCTTCTTCTATAATTTTCTGATAATGTATGGTTTCTTAACCATGTTTCTCTGATAACCTATAAGCGACAGATTCCATCCTTACGCTATGCTCCTCAATGTAGGGTATGAACAGTGTTTTCAGAACACGCTAAAGCGATTTCCAAATACGTAGAGCATGGAAAACATTTCCAGAACACACTAAAGTGATTTTTAAACACTTTTCCAAATATTCCAAGCAGATTAAACACTTAAATATTATTCAAAAAATAGAGAAGTAAATAATATTAATTTCCTAAAATATACTAAAATTAAAATCATTAGAATAACAAATAAGGGTATTTGTGAACATCAAAATCATCATAAAGAGATAGAGTATTGTTCTCAATGATCTCCCCTTAATAAAATAGGGTGTTGCTGAAAACAAAACTTGATCAACATTCTCTTCCACTGAGGAGAGTCTACTGGGTGATGAAGTTTCCCATATTTATTTCTTGTATTTGTGTGCCATGTTAATTGCCTTAAAGCCTCCTCACTTCTATATAGGTGCATAAATCTTGTAATGAATGGAAAGTACCATATAATTTTCATAGGGCCTGATTCATCTTTCTTGTATTGAGAAGCACCACACATTGGGAATATTTATATTATTTATAGTCCTTGTGAAACAATATACAGCCATTTGGAAATACATGTTTTCTTTTAAAGATCATACCCATTGAATCTAGCATTCATTTAGCATCATATGTTCATCAAGGAAGATCATTATCTTCTGGGAGCACATCATTCAATATAGAAATTAGTTTTGTAAAATTGGAATCACTCTATCTTTTTCCACCTTTTAAATTATAAAAATTTAGTATGGTCGATAATGCTATATATTTAGTACAACTAACATACAATGGTACCTTTACATAACTCTTTAACTTATTAAACAATTTTATACAATCAAAAAGTTCATTTTCAACTATCATTTTCATTCCCTTAATACGATCTTCATCATCATTCACACCTGTAATCACATCCTTGATACAATCTTCATCATTTTCCACACTTGTAGTCATGTCAGATGATCCCTAAAGCATAATCTTATCCCAGTCACTAGCTACATTTAGTTTTCCCCATGTTTAGTCTAACATTTATAACGTTGATCTATTTCGTGATAGATCAAGTGTTCTTCCAACTCATATGAACTAATTAGTTTTGAATAAAAATAATATAAACATGAATAAAGGATTTGAGAAGGGTCATATGCATGATATTTTTCAAACTTGATGAACACTTTGTTGGATTTGGTTCCATAGAACCAACTTCTATGTACTTTATGATAACATGTATCCATTGTTTTGAATATTAATAAACTACTTATCACATCATGATTATTCTTGTATGTAACATAGTATGTCATAATGTCCCTAGAGTAGCTATCACACTAAAAAAATCATAGCAGTTATCTATTATGATGATAACCTGAAAGTGCTACAACACTATTCTTAAATACATGTTATACAATCAGATGATATCATTTGAGGGACACAAATGATACAGGTTATTAGGTGTGGAGACTCATAGAAATTTGAGGCACCTTCTCATGGTGTATGCCCTTGGTAATATCCAGTAGGATATTATGATAATAAGACCCAACAATAAAAAATCCACATTTATATGTGTCATTGGATGTTCCTATCTGTAACGCCCCGACCCCAGTTACCCAGAGTCAGTGCATTACTGCGTAACATTGGCATGATCACAAAAGATAAATTCTCAAAAGACCGATTAGTTTAGTATCCTTGGAAACACTAGATACATTCATAAAAGTTACATTACATCATAAAGTGAAAAACTACAATAACATGGTCTCCATAGTCCACAATCATATCCTCTTCTGACTATCCCTGTAGGTCATTCATAAAATACTTCTTCACATCCTGGAAAATATTAAAACATTGAAAGGGGTGATCTCAGATTCTCAGTAAGGATAACAATATAGCGGAAGCTTTCATAAATAAACATTAACATTTAAGGCAATGTATAACTAAAACAAAAGCCCTTTTAAACTTGAACTTCAGCATAATATGTCAAAATAAAGTGAAATAATTCCATTTACTTACTCACATGAATATTATACTAGTCGAATAATCACATGCAATATCAATAACCACTTTCATAATGATGGAATGCATAATGCCAGACTATCATAACCATGTAGCCAAGGCCTCGTGCCAAGAAAACAAATAAGATTTTGTCAAGGCCTCGTGCCAAGACACTAGTTTGTCTCATGAGACCTGCTGATGCATCGAGGACCTATAGCGGGCTCCACCTGTCACTTATTAAGTCCAATGCATTCCTTATATGAAAAGGTTTAAAATTATCATAAACCATAACATAATCGTATCACATAAAACATGCATAAAGGAAACATAACATTTCCAAATTTCAATCACAAGATATCAATATAACACATTGATATAATAAAAAATTATCAAAACCATTTTCAATACCAAAATAAAAGAAAAGTAAAACATGGTATTTATTTTTCATTTTAAAAAAAGTTATGGCTTGTAGAGGAAGACGAAACCCAAATAATGGTCACGACGGTGGAGAAGTCGTTGTCGCCGCATACGTACGACAAAAAAACATTCCCTTTTGTCATTTAGTAAAATGATTCGTATAAAAAGATTCCTTTTGAATAAATGTAAAAGTCAAAGGTGTTTATACACCATATAAAAGAAAGTTGTGTATAAAACAAAATATGCCTCAATGAAAGGAGATTGAGACGAAGTCCCTTACAAAGATCATTTTTTTTAAATAAAATAGATATATTATGTGTATTCACTACAAGTAAATATAAATAAATTACAAATACAAGATAGGACATAATAATATCATGATGTAATTTGGAAGTATGAGATTAACCCAAAGAACGAAAATTGGGTTAATAAGTTCCCTTACCTCGTGTCCGACTTGACTCGACCGCTCTTTGACCTCCTGAATAATAAACTATAGTTAATATCTAATTTCTTAATAACCTTTTTCAAGTTCATTATCCCTTTTATATAACTTATTACAATGTTACGAAAATTATGTAGTCATTTAAGTTAATAACGGTCGTTTTGTCGATCTTTAGTACTTGAGTCAACAATAAACTTCTTATAATTACAAGTTGTTTATGTGGTAGAATATACATTATCTCTAGAATTATATTCATGATTTAGATATCATATATATCCTATATATCCAGTATATACATGCATTTATAATATTACATAACATTTAGAGGTAAGAAATGAAATGCACCGTTCATGGAGACGGTAAGCCGTACGTACGCATGAACGCTACTTTCATTCCTATTTCGTATTTAATGGAATGAAGTTATAATTATATAAAGGTATAATATAATTACAGTATAATATAATGTATAATACCATTTAATCCATCCTTTATATATCCCACATATGACATTAACGATTCAAATCACTTTGAGGGGGCGGTAGTCCGCACTTCCTAAAATGAAATTATCATGTTTACCCATAATGGAAATCATAAAGGTATGACATAAATGAAAAATAAAGAATCATAAGGAAAAAAAAACATAATATATACCGTATATAAAAATAGTGTCATCATAATGGCCACCATGAGATGTGTTAAAAGAAGATTGAACAATCATCGTTTCGTGAGGCAGAAATTCACCATCCACAGAAACAGTATGTTCTTTAACCATTAGATGTAGGTGTGTGAAAATGTAGCTCAAATAATTCTTATAAAAACATCCTGGTATATTGTGTATACTGGTGTTGTTACAAAATAAATTAATAAAAAGAGTTTAGGGGGTTGGAGAAGCAAAATAAAACAAAATAACATAAGAGAAGACATTACCTTAAAATCAGGTAACTCTTTTTGATTTGAGCCAAAGGCTTCCTTGGGAAGAGTTCTGCCCAAAGTGAGGCTCCTATGAGTAATATAGGGAAGTTTAGAGAGTATTTGGGAAGAGTTTGGCCGAGCGAAATGGCTTGGAAGGTGTAAATAAGGTGGTAGTGGTGGGGGCCTTTTATAAGAGGAGAGAAGGGACACTCTTGGAAAGATTGAAATGTTACTTTATTATGAAATGATTTTCGGATTATAAAGGTCCCACAATGATATATTTTGAGGATAAGGTTATAAGGGTTCGAAATATACTCATCCAATAGGTTTTTGAAAAGTGTAAGCCTTAGATTTTACATTATCTTTTCATTTTATTTAAATCATTAATTAATGAGGTAATCGCTGTATCATCATTGTGTCATAAATATTTTAATTTATTTAATGTCTAAAAATTATAAAAAAAATATAATGATGTAGGAAATCCTTTTATATTTCTAATGAATATTTATAGTCAAACATATGTTTTGTATAACCCCATTTATAAATTGTTTTAGTAAAATAACTCATGTTTGTGACATTTTTATTTTAACATTAAATAAAAAGTTTTTAATGTCATTTTCCTACCAAAGTGGCTCCATGGGGTCCCCAAGTTGACCCATGGATTGTCTTGGTCTTCCATGACTCATCCAATAGGGCTAGTACAAGTGTAAATATCATTTCATATTATTATAACATTATCTTTACCTTAAATTACACTAATTACCTTTAATCGCGATTAATTAAACTTAAAAGTTACTATTCACCAAAAAATTATTTTAATCCCATTGAACCATATTTTAATTATTAATGAAAACCATGTATTTAAGATTTTTGAAAATAAAATCACAGAAGTGTTAATGTTTCATTTAAACGAAAATTCATTTTTTTAACTACCACTTAGTGGTTTCACTATTCATCAAAATTTGAAGTTTTTCAGAACAATGCCAAAATTTCACCCTAAGCTATAATTGATATTCCGAATTCAAAAATGATGTATATTTTAAAAAAATTCAAACATATAAGTTGCATTAATTAATTTTATAACTAATTACCGCTGTCACAACAAATAGCGTGTTTTTAAGAAACAATATATATCAAAAGATTGACAATTGTTTATGTCCAATTTCAAAGTGAAATTAATTCTAATGACCAACATTGGATAAAATGGTAAAAATATATTCTAATTATACTTTAAAACCACTCAGTAGTATAATTTATCACTATAAATTATTTTGATTTAAAAAGTTGTTTTTAAGTATTTTCTCTATTCATAGAAAATTGGAAGTTCTCAGAAAATTAAAAAAATTCAACTTAGGATAATTTAGATATTATGAATACAAAAATGAAGTCAATTTTGAAATATAAAATTTATATATTTTCAAAAAGTGGGTATTACTATTCATAACTGCTACTTTGATTGGTCACGGTGTGTTAGAATCTCGAACATGCGTACAATGTAAGCTATTGCATTATTGAAAGAGAAGCGTATCGTGGAAGCTCAGGGTGTTACATTCTCCTCTCCTTCAATAAATTGCATCCTCACAATTTGAAATTTTTCTTTGAAAATAAAAGGTTGAAGATAGGAAATATCTTTGTGGAAAACCCAGATCAGAAATAAGGTTAATAAAAATATAACTTTAAAAGATAGAAAGATAAGTACAAAGGTCACCCGAGATAGACCATACTAGGATTCTATGAAAATATGGATATGGAAGAAAAACAAACCATCAAGGTCTGATGGAGAGTTTTAGAAAACAGGATTAGGAGAAAGTTAACCACAAGAAAATCACAAACTTGTGATTGGTTAAACGGTCATTGAATCCCCAGTTGGAAAAGTTAACCGGCAACGTTTTTGTTTTAAGTTACCTTTCATAAAGTTGAGGAATTTATTTAGGAGATTTACTAAGAATGTAAGGAAATATACTTACTTGTCATGTAGACTTTCATTCTTTAATAAAGTTTTACCACAAACCCATCATTCACTCCAAAAGGTAATAGAACTCAAAATATTCTATTTATCATAATTGTATAAGGTTACAAATATTAACACATACCATTTAGATTAGGAAAACTATTTTGTAATAACCAGGGACTTCCTGTAGGCTACTGGTAGGTAATAAAGGCCTGTCGCACTATGGTTGTGGGTTTGATTCCTGTAGCTTTGTCCGACGCGTCGGGTTATCCCCCAACCTGAAGGTTGTCCTTTTCCTAAAAGTATAGTATTATAATATTCCAAAAATAATATTTAGAAATGTTTTAACCTTAAACAATACTATCCAAGGTTCAACTTAATCCATTCCAACCTTTATAGTTATCCAAAATACCTTTTTCCAACTCACAGTCCAAATTCTATAAAGAAGGTAAACATAATGAAGATACTTTTTTCCACGTAACAACATGTGAACACCTTCATCATGTATTTTTTTAAAACACTACAACATCCGGAATTTCCATAAATCCTTTTTGATTACATTCATGATCCCTTATTCCTTACAGAATACTAGATATACTCCTTCTATCCAAAAATGTATACAAATCATTGATCTGTTTTAAGAATATCCAATATAATTTATCCAAATCAATCATGTATTATTCCAAAATTACTATCTCGGTATCAGAACCATATTATGGTTTATCTTTCTCTCAACCATATATTTTCCAAAAATTTAACCTGCTGTGGAGTCACTTTTCTTGGTTCCACACAATCTCAAGTCCTTGATGAAATAGTACTGCAGTACAATCCTTATATACTCCATAATTATTATAACCAGTACATCATTGATACAACACTCAAATAAAAAAATTCTTTAAGGACAACATAAGAACTCTAATCATTCCTCCTCATCTGTGGTAGTATCATAACTTGATTATTATCCAATAACATCATTTGAGGAATACTCTGATGATTTGGACATTGGTTTGCGTAGTGTCCCCACTCCTTGCAGATGAAGCATGGTACATTTGAAACCTTTTTCTTACCCTTGCAGTCACGCACTTGGTGTCCTTTTTCTCCACACTTATAAAAAACTCCCATTCCCTTCAGGGAAGTTCCAAGGTGTTTCTTCCCACAGTTATCACATATTGGAAAATTCTTCTTTTCCCTCATCCCTTTATCCATCATTATCTCTTCCATCCTTTTCTTCTCTTTCATCCCTTCAAATCCATAAGACTCAGAGAATTCTTTACTTATATTATTAACACATGATACTATTTCTTCATGTGTTGAGAACACATGGGAGACTATTTCCATTCTAAATGTTGGATTAATACCATGACATATATGATCCTTCTTACTCTTTGGATCATACATATTGATGGAGTTCACATTCCTTTTACTGGGCGCCATTTATATACAATGGCGTAAATTAGGTTAGTTTATGAATCAAAATACATAATTCCATACTTGTAAAATACTTAACATAAATTGAACTATTTATGGATATAATCCATAATCATAAAAATGTTTTCTTTGAGGAAGTATATACTCATAAACCTTCATAGTGGTTTGTAAAGAAAATGAGAATTATCCTAAGCATATCCCCCGGGAGTGTCGTAACCAAGAGTGCAGCAAGTCCCGTTGTCGTGCACCAGTTCCCGTTTGAGTCTAGCTCAAAGCGGTGTTTTCAGGTTTTAACCCTAGGTACATCTGTGCCAGAGCCATCTCTACCTGCTCGTATCCAGACAGGGATGTATTTCTCGGAAAACTCACAAAATCTCTATAATACCAAAATTCTAGGAAGTTCTTCTATACTAATCCTCAAAGTCTATCTTTGGGCTATGTGCTCTAATCAGAGTTTATCTAAATTTAGCTTCCAAGGTTAGTACTAAACTACCTCTGATACCAACTGTAACGCCCTTACCCCAGTTACCCAGAGTCGGTGCATTACTGCGTAACATTGGCATGATCACAAAAGATAAAGTCTCGAAAGACCGATTAGTTTAGTAGCCTTGGAAACACTAGATACATTCATAAACGTTACATTACATCATAAAGTGAAAAAATACAATAACATGGTCTCCATAGTCCACACTCATATCCTCTTCTGACTATCCCTGTAGGTCATTCATAAAATACTTCTTCACATCCTGGAAAATATTAAAACATTGAAAGGGGTGAGCTCAGATGCTCAGTAAGGATAACAATATAGCGGAAGCTTTCATAAATAAACATTAACATTTAAGGCAATGTATAACTAAAACAAAAGCCCTTTTAAACTTGAAATTCAGAATAATATGGAAAAATAAAATGAAATAATGCCATTTACTTACTCACATGGATATTCTACTGGTCGAATAATCACATGCAATATCAATAACAACTTTCATAATGATGGAATGCATAATGCCAGACTATCATAACCACGTAGCCAAGGCCTCGTGCCAAGACTACAAATAAGATTTTGTCAAGGCCTCATGCTAAGACACTAGTTTGTCTCATGAGACCTTCCGATGCATCGAGGAGCTATAACGGACTCCACCCGTCACTTATTAAGTCTAATGGATTCCTTATATGAAAAGGTTTAAAATTATCATAAACCATAACATAATCGTATCAAATAAAACATGCATAAAGGAAACATAACATTTCCACATTTCAATCACAAGATATCAATACAACACATTGATATAATAAAACATTACCAAAACCATTTTCAATACCAAAATAAAAGAAAAGTAAAACATGGTATTTATTTTTCATTTTAAAAAAAGTTATGGCTTGTAGAGGAAGCCGAAACCCAAATAATGGTCACGACGGAGGAGAAGTCGTTGTCGCTGCATACGTACGACAAAAAAACATTCCCTTTTGTCATTTAGTAAAATGCTTCGTATAAAAAAATTCCTTTTGAATAAACGTAAAAGTCAAAGGTGTTTATACACCTTATAAAAGAAAGTTGTGTATAAAACAAAATATGCCTTAATGAAAGGAGATTGAGACGAAGTCCCTTACAAAGATCATTTTTTTAAATAAAATAGATATATTATGTGTATTCACTAAAAGTACACATAAAGAAAGTACAAATAAAAGATAGGACATAATAATATCATGACATAATTTGGAAGTATGAGATTAACCCAAAGAACGGAAATTTGGTTAAGAAGTTCCCTTACCTCGTGTCCGACTTGACTCGACCGCTCTTTAACCTCCTGAACAATAAACTAGAGTTAATCTCTACTTGATTAAGAAACTTTTTCAGGTTCATTATCCCTTTTATATCACTTATTACAATGTTACGAAAATTATGTAGTCATTTAAGTTAATATCGGTCATTTTGTCGATCTTTGGTACTTGAGTCAACAATAAACTTCTTATAATTACAAGTTGTTTATGTGGTAGAATATCCATTATCTCTAGAATTATATTCATGATGTAGATATCATATATATCCTATATATTCAGTATATACATGCATTTATAATATTACATAACATTTAGAGGTAAGAAATGAAATGCACCGTTCATGGAGACGGTAAGCCGTACGTACGCATGAACGCTAATTTCATTCCTATTTCGTATTTAATGGAATGAAGTTATAATTATATAAAGTTATAATATAATTCCAGTATAATATAATGTATAATACCATTTACTCCATCCTTTATACATCCCACATATGGCATTAATGATTCAAATCACTTTGAGGGGGCGGTAGTCCGCACTTCCTAAAATGAAATTATCGCGTTTAACCATAATGGAAATCATAAAGGTATGCCATAAATGAAAAATACAGAATCATAAGGAAAAAAAACATAATATATACCATATATAAAAATAGTTTCATCATAATGGCCACCATGAGAGGTGTTAAAATAAGATTGAACAATCATCGTTTCGTGAGGCAGAAATTCGCCATCCACATAAACAATATGTTCTTTAACCATTAGATGTAGGTGTGTGTAAGTGTAGCTCGAATCCTTCTTATAAAAAAATCCTAGTATATTGAGGATACTGGTGTTGTTACAAAATAAATTAATAAAAAGAGTTTATGGGGTTGGATAAGCAAAATAAAACAAACACTACTACAATTTTCACCTTTAGCGACCGCCAAAAGCGGTCGCTAATGGTCTTTAGCGGCCGCCTTGCGACCGATTTTAGCTGTCGCTGTTGCTCCATCGATAAAGACCAATAGAGACCACCAATGGCGGTCGCTAAAGGTCCCTATGCAGAAAACACGATGGGTACGCGAGGACAACCGTGGTGGACATGGTGGACTGTGGCCGCCGGCCATGGCGGAACTACGGTGGTCGGAGGGAGGGGTGGCGATGGTGGTGGCCGAGTGTGGTAGGGGTGGCGGTGGGGGTTTCAATGGGGAAATGGGAGGCATCGAGGGGTGGCGACGGTGGTGGCCGAGGTAGGGGTGGCGGTGGGGGGCGACGCCAACACTGCTGCGGAACGACGTGGGCGGCGGGTTGCAGCGGGGAAAATGAAGAAGACAGAAGCGGGGAAGGGAAAAATCCCGCTAAAATAATATTAGTTTTAGCGACCACCATTGGCGGTCGCTAATATTATCAATAAGGACTGCCTTTGGTGGTCGCCCGTGTCCAGAGGCGTAGAAACCAGATTTTCTGGTAGTGAAAATAACATAAGAGAAGGCATTACCTTAAAATCGGGTAACTCTTTTTGATTTGAGCCAAAGGATTCCTTGGGAAGAGTTCTGCCCAAAGTTAGGCTTCTAGGAGTAAGAGAGGGAATTTGAGAGAGTATTTGGGCAGTGTTTGGCCGAGCCAAATGGCTTGGAAGGTGTAAATAAGGTGGTAGTGGTGGGGGCCTTTTATAAGAGGAGAGAAGGGGTACTCTTGGAAAGATTGAAATGTTACTTTATTATGAAATGCTTTTCGGATTATAAAGGTCCCACAATGATATATTTCTAGGGTGATAAGGGTTATAAATCTACTAATATAATAGGTTTTTGACAAGTGTAAACCTTATATTTTACATTATCTTTTCATTTTATTTAAATCATTAATTAATGAGGTAATCGCTGCATCATCATTGTGTCATAAATATTTTAATTTATTTAATGTCTAAAAATTATAAAAAAATATCATGATGTAGGAAATATTTTTAGATTTCTAATGAATATTTATAGTCAAACATAGGATTTGTATAACCCCATTTATAATTTTTTTTAGTAAAAGAACTCATGTTTGTGACATTTTTATTTTAACATTAAATTAAAAGTTTTTAATGTCATTTTCCTACCAAAATGGTTCCATGGGGTCCCCAAGTTGACCCATGGATTTTCTTGGTCTTCCATGACTCATACAATAGGGGTAGGACACGTGTAAAGGTCATTTCATGTTATTATAACATTATCTTTACCTTAAATTACACTAATTACCTTTAATCGCGATTAATTAAACTTAAAAGTTACTATTCACCAAAAAATTATTTTAATCCCATTGAACCAAATTTTACTTCCTAATGACAACCATGTATGTTTTGTTTTTTAAAATAAAATCATAGAAGTGTTAATGTTTCATTTAAACGAAAAATCATTTTTTAACTACCACTTAGTGGTTTCACTATTCATCAAAAAATTGAAGTTTTTCAGAACAATGCCAAAATTTCACCCTAAGCTATAATTGATATTCCAAATTCAAAAATTATTTCTATTTTAAGAAATTCCAAACATATAAGTTGCATTAATTAATTTTATAACTAATTACCACTGTCACAACAAATAGCGTGTTTTTAAGAAACAATATATATCAAAAGATTGATAATTGTTTATGTCCAATTTCAAAGTGAAATTAATTATAATGACCAAAATTGGATAAAATGGTAAAAATATATTCTTATTATACTTTAAAACCACTCAATATTATAATTTATCACTATAAATTATTTTGATTAAAAAACTTGTTTTTAAGTATTTTCTCTATTCATAGAAAATTGGAAGTTCTCAGAAAATTAAAAAAATTCAACTTAGAATAATTTCAATATTACGAATACAAAAATGAAGTCCATTTTGACATATAAAATTTATATAATTTCAAAAAGTGGGTATTACTATTCATAATTGCTACTTTGATTGGTCGCGGTGTGTTAGAATCTCGAACATGCGTACAATGCAAGCTATTGCATTATTGAAAGAGAAGCGTATCATGGAAGCTCGGGGTGTTATACTATCTATGGATGTGTGTACTGGTAATTAGAATTTAAGATTATTATTAATGAGTATTATGAGTTGTGTAATTTGATGTATTTATGAAAACCGTGATGACAAATGTTCGCGGCGAAGTAGGATATGTTAGGTGCATCATGAGTAATATTTCATTAATGGATAATGCGAGAAAGTATTTATACCTTTTGTTATTTAACAGAAGTTAATATCTCAAGATCTTTGATGGAAATGATATAGTCTAAATAAATCCATAGCTACAGTGTTCTATAGGCAAGTTCTATTTCTAGAAAGTCAAAGAAAGAGACATCAAGCACATAGGTTGATGGCACCGACATGGGCTTGATTTGAGATATTGTGATAAAGGGATTATATTACACATTAATCATTCATATGAGGTATTATATCATTGAGGTATTAACTTTTTTCTCTATGGGTGGTTTGGCGTGTTGCTAGATGCTAACCTTGGACTTTAGACAGCTTCACCTAATGTCACTAAGAAAGAGGCCTAGATGGCCACACATTAAGTGTATCCATAATCTCAATTAAATAATATATTATTAATTACTATTTAACAAGTTGAATAAATATTATTCCCACATGTGGTTTAATAGTTATTTATGTTTTCTTGATCACATTTATTTTTTATCAGTTATTCGAGAGAATATAACGTGATCAGAATATTTAATAAATATTTATTTTCTATTTGGTGAATATAATATTTATTTACTTATGGGAGAATAATGCAGTGATATTTATTTAATAAATAAATAGATATTATTTAAGGTCCGATAAAATTATCGAGGAATGAAGGATCGAGAATTCAGGTTCGGTGAGAAAATAATAAATATTGACTATTATTTGATTAAATAATATTTAATTATAATTCACAAGTTAAGCACATATTGAGAAATAGTAATAATAAAAATATTATTTGAAATTTGGTTTTCGTTAGGATTAAATAAATAATTAAGGGCACTTTTCCAATTATTTTATTTTAACCCCAGCGATATATAAACCCTGTTATATTATTTTCTCACAATCCAATTCATTTTTTTGGTTGTGCGCAATTTATTTGGAGAATTCTCTCAAGCCCTAAAGAGCTCCACTCTCCAAGAATGCTCCAAATAATAGAGAGAAATATTCCTCCATTAGATAAAGGAGAATGCTTTGGAAGCGATTCTTAAAGTGATCAAAGGTGGATGATGCAAGCACAAGGATCTTCCATGCTATCACCCATGGATTCCTTCAGCGACATCTGGAGATTTGTCAAATACATGTGGATCACCGCTAGAGGAAATCTGCACTTGATTCCTACAACACAATGATACTGCAACGCATATCTATTTCAAGATCCATCAATGAAGAAATAATTTCATCAAAGGTAATTCTTTATTTAATTAGACTGATTATAAATAATATGTAATGATCCTCTCTTTGTTTCGACATTGTATCCATTGTTTATATTGTTTGATTCAATTCCGTTGATCATGAAGTTTATTGTTGTGTAAATCTTGGATTGATCATTGATCATGGAAAAAAGCAAAGTTGGGCACTGCCCATAACATGCTTCCGCTATGCCTAGAACCTAAACTCTTTCACCCCACACTATAAAAAAATTTAATTTTGCGACATTTTTTAGGGATGTTTTTAAAAATATCCCTAATTTAGCGACATTTCATGAAAAACATCGCTAATTTAGCGACATTTCCATAAAACATCACTAATTTTTCTTGGTTTCATGAAAAACACTGCTAATTTTTCGACATTTTCTATAAACATCGCTAATTTATCGATGTTTCTTGAAAAAAGTTGCTGATTTAGCGACGTCTCTTAATAAATGTTGCTAAATTAGGCACGTTCCTTGAAAATCGTCACTGAATTTGGTACATTTTCAGGAAACATCGCTAAATATATATATATTTATATAGCTCATATATCCGGATCAATATAAATATATATTTAGATATATATATATATATATATATTTAAATATAAACACAAACACATATATATAAACATATATATAAAAATATATATCTTTATATATATAAACACACACACACACATTAGGTGTTTGGAGGTACAATTACAATCAAACACATGCTTATTTTAGTGACATTTTTATCAGTGTTTTGAAAGGTGACTAATTATATATATGTATACATACACATATATTTACACACACACACACACACACACAAATATATATATATATTAACAGATATATATATATATATATACATTAATATAAACATATAATATATATCTAATATATACATATATATAAACATATATATATATATATATATATTAAAATAACCATAATATATATATATATATATAATACACACACACACATAATATAAACATATAAATAAACATAAAATATAAATATATTTATCATATATAATATAAAACATAAACAGATATATATATATATATAATATAAACATATATATGTATAAAATATAAACATATATATGTATAATATAAAATATAAACACACACATATATAATATAATATAAAATTAAATATAAAATATAAAATATAATCATATAAACATATATGTATAATATTAATTTTTTAAATATTGAAATTTAATTATTTACAAAGATAAAATAGAGTACAATTAAATATATAAAATAATCCTAGGGGAGTTGGTTTGTTCTTCAGTTGTGAAACACGAGCGAGATAGGGGAGGGAAGGGATGCAGTGAGGTGAACTTGTGTACTGAAGGGGTAGTGAGGTGGAGGAACATGATTGATGGGTTGGAGGAAATGGAGGGATTGGGGGTGTGTGTTTTTATTATTTTAAAAAAAGTAAGTATTAATTTTCAGAAAAATAAAAAAGAAAAATCATAAATTCAAAAAAACCCTATGTTTTTTAAAAATGTTGTCAAATGAAGGGATGAGGCGAGGTGGAGTGTGTACTGGAGGGGTGACATGGGTGAGGAACGAGATGAGAGAGGAAAATGGAGTGGTTAAGATGTGGAGTGGGTGAGTAATGATATTGAAGGGTGGGTGGAAATTGTAACGCCCCGACCCCATTTACCCAGAGTCGGTGCATTATTACGTAACATTGACATGATCAAAAAAGATCAATTATCGAAAGACCGATTAGTTTAGTAGCCTTGGAAACACTAGATACATTCATAAGTCTTACATTACATCATAAATTAAAACAAAACTACAACAACATCTTGTCTTCATATCCCCTCATACTATCCCTACAGGTCATTCATAATATACTTCTTCACATCCTGGAAAAATTAAAACATTGGAAGGGGTGAGCTCAGATGCTCAGTAAGGATGACAATATAGCGGAAGCTTTCATAAATAAACATAAAAATTTAAGGCAATGTATAACTAAAACAAAATCCTTTTAAACTTGAACTTCAACATAATATGACAAAAGTAAAACGTGATAATGTCATTTACTTATTCACATGGATATTCTACTGGTTGAATAATCACATGCAATATCAATAACTACTTTCACAATGATGGAATGCATAATTCCAGACTATCATAACCACGTAGCCAAGGCCTCGTGCTAAGACTACAAATAATATTTTGTTAAGGCCTCATGGCAAGACACTAGTTTGTCTCATGAGACCTACCGATGCATCGAGGAGCTATATCGGGCTCCACCCGTCACTTATTAAGTCCAATGCATTCCTTATATGAAAAGGTTTAAACATATCATAAACCATAACATAATCGTATCACATAAAACATGCATAAAGGAAACATAAAATTTCCACATTTCAATCACAAGATATCAATACAACACATTGAAATAATAAAAACACTTTCAAAACCATTTTCAATACCAAAATAAAAGAATAGTAAAACATGATATTTATTTTTCATTTAAAAAATAAACTATGGCTTGTAGAGGAAGCCGAAACTCAAATAATGGTCACGACGGCGGAGAATTCGTTGTCGCCACATACGTATGTCAAAAAAACATTCCCTTTTTTTGTTTAGTAAAACGCTTCGTATAAAAAAGATTTCTTTTGAATAGAAGTAAAATTCAAAGGGGTTTATACACCGTATAAAAGAAAGTTGTGTATAAAACAAAATATGCCTCAATGAAAGGAGATTGAGACGAAATCCCTTAAAAAGATCATTTTTAAATAAAATAGATCTATTATGTGTATTCAATGTATGTACATATAAAGAAAGTATAAATACAAGATAGGACATAATAATATCATGACATAATTTGAAAGTAGGAGATTAACCCAAAGAACAGAAATTGGGTTAAGAAGTTCCCTTACCTCATGTCCGACTTGACTCAATTGTTCTTTAACCTCCTGAATAATAAACTAGAGTTAATTTCTACTTGCTTAAGAACCTTTTTAAAGTTTATTATTCCTTTTATATCACTTATTACTATGTTATGAACATTATGTAATTATTTAAGTTAATAACGGTCGTTTTGTCGATCTTTGGTACTTGAGTCAAAAATAAACTTATTATAATTAAAATTTGTTCATGTGGTAAAATATCCATTACATCCAAAATTATATTCATGATTTAGATATCATATATATCCTATATATCCAGTATATATATGCATTTTTAATATTACATAACATTTAGAGGTAAGAAATGAAATGCACTGTTCATTGAGACGGTAAGCCGTACGTACGCATGAACGCTACTTTCATTTCTATTTTGTATTTAATGGAATGAAATTATAATTATATAAAGGTATACTATAATTCCAGTATAATATCATGTATAATATCATTTACTCCATCCTTTATACATCCCACATATGACATTAATGATTCAAATCACTTTGAGGGGGCGGTAGTCCGCACTTCCTAAAATTAAATTATAGCGTTTACCCATAATGGAAATCATAAAGGTATGCCATAAATGAAAAATACAGAATCATAAGAAAAAAAAACATAATATATATCATATATAAAAATAGTTTCATCATAATGACCACCATGAGAGGTGTTAAAAGAATATTGAACAATCATCGTTTCGTGAGGTAGTAATTCGCCACCCACAGAAACAGTATGTTCCTTAACCATTAGACGAAGGTGTGTGTAAGTGTAAATAAAATCCTTCTCATAAAAACATCCAAGTATATTGAGTATACTGGTGTTGTTACAAAAGAAAATAATAAAAATAGTTTAGGGGGTTGGAGAAGCAAAATAAAATAAAACAACATAAGAGAAGACATTACCTTAAAATCGGGTAAATCTTTTTGATTTGAGCCAAAGGCTTCGTTGGGAAGACTTATGCCCAAAGTGAGGCTTCTAGGAGTAAGAGAGGGAATTTGAGAGAGTATTTGGGCAGATTTTGGCTGAGACAAATGTCTTGGAATGTGTGAATATGGTGGTAGTGGTGGGGGCCGTTTATAAGAGCAGAGGAGGGGCCCTCTTGGAAAGTAATGAAATGTCACTTTATTATATAATGAGTTTTGGATTTTAAAGGTCCCACACTCGTATATTTAAAGGCTAAGGTGATAAGGGTTCTAAATATACTCATCCAATAGGTTTTTTACAAGTGTAAGTCTTATATTTTACATTATCTTTTCATTTTATTTAAATCGTTAATTAATGAGGTAATCGTTGCATCAACATGGTGTCATAAAAAATTTAATTTATTTAATGTATAAAAATTATAAAACAATTACCATGATGTATGAAATATTTTTATATTTCCAATGAATATTTATAGTCAAAAATTTAACTTATATAACCCCATGTAATAATTGTTTTAGTAAAACAACACATGTTTGTGACAATTTTATTTTTACTTTAAATAAAAAGTTCTTAATGTCATTTTCTTACCCAAGTGGCTCCATGGGGTCCCCAAGTTGACCCATGGATTGTCTTGGTCGTCCATGACTCATACAATAAGTGTAGGACAAGTGTCAAGATATTTTTATATTTTTATAATATCATTTTTACCTTAAATTTCACTAATTACCTTTAATCACGATTAATTAAACTTAAAAGTTACTATTCACCAAAAAATTATTTTAATCCCTTTGAACCACATTTTAATTCATAATGAAAACCATGTATGTTGGATTTTTGAAAATCAAATCACATAAGTGGTAATGTTTCATTTAAACGAAAAATCAGTTTTTTTAACTACCATTTAGTAGTTTCACTATTCATCAAAAATTGAAGTTTTTCAGAACAATGCCAAAATTTCACCCTAAGCTATAATTGATATTCCAAATTCAAAAATGATTTCTATTTTAAAAAATTACAATATTATAAGTTTCATTAATTAATTTTATAATTAATTCCCGCTGTCACAACAAATAGCGTGTTTTTAAGAAACAATATATATCAAAAGATTGACAATTGTTTATGTCCAATTTCAAAGTGAAATTAATTCTAATGACCACCATTGGATAAAATGGTAAAAATATATTCTAATTATACTTTAAAACCACCAAATAGTACAATTTATCAATGTAAATTATTTTGATTAAAAAAGTTGTTTTTAAGTATTTTTCACTATTCATAAAAAATTGGAAGTTCTCAGAAAAATACCAAAAATTCAACATAGGCTAATTTCGATATTCCGAATCCAAAAATGAAGTCCATTTTGAAATATAAAATATATATAATTTCAAAAAGTGGGTATTACTATTCATAATGGCTATTTTGATTGGTCGTGGTGTGTTAGAATCTCAAACTTGCGTACAATGCAAGCTATTGCATTATTGAAAGAGAAGCATATCGTGGAAGCTTGGGGTGTTACAAAAATGGAGGGGTAAATTAGGTATCACTAAATAATGTTATTTACAAACATCACTAATTTAGTGACATTTCTAAAAAACATCAGTAAATGAGGTGTTTCTAAATAACAACATTTCTAAATGTTTCTAAATTAGCGATGTTTGAAAACATCGATAATTGGTGAAATTTATAAACATTGTTAAATTCATTATGTTTATAAACATTGATAATTTAGAGACACCTCATTTACCGGTGTTTTTGAGAAACATCACTAATGCAAAAAAAAACGTCGCTAATTAGCATTTTTTTGTAGTGTCATCCTCATGCTCTTTTTTCATACGATTGGCATCCATCCATTTTTGATTCATATTCATCCTATTTGATTCAATAATATTAATATTTAACAAAATAAATAAATCAAAAAACTATTTCATAGAAAAAATTCATCTTATGGTTAAAATATTAGTGTAAGGTAAGATTATTAATGATTATGATTCTAAAGACATAAATTGATTTATTAATGATTATGATTTTATTAACGTGGGTTATCATTAATCTTTTATATATTATATCAACCTAGTATACCATCTCTTGCACTAATTCGGGTCCCAAGAGTGACTTCTACCCTATTAAAACCCAACATAGTGGTGATCAACATATGACCTTTAATAAAAAGCTTCAAAACTAGCTATCTATATCAATGCTTTATAAATATTTTTATATAAAAATTACAATTGGTGAAATTTAAAATTTTCTCTCTCAACATATGGAACAATATACTTTTCATATTTTTGTTTCTTGAAAGGAAAACAATATTGAAAGATGATACTCTAATGGTCAATAAAAATTATATACACAAGGTAATGAAATGTTTTAAAAAGACATTGTGGTTTTAATCCATGAGAGTATGAGAGATAATTGGAATCAAATAGACAGAATTGTTTGATTTTAATCCATGGGAGCATGGGGGATACTTAAAACTTAGAGAAAATTATCATATGATCACCATAAAAACTTTTTCTACTTATCATTTGTAGTTACCACCTTACATGGTAAGTGGAAAAAGTTTTTGTGGTGCACAGCTAGAAGCTCCATGAAATTGGAGTAAGAAAAAATGATGAATGAATGAAAATGAACATGAATGCGAGGGAGAAGGTGAACCAACAATGACTCGAGGAAAGAGAGATTGGGTGGAGAATCAGTAAGGTAGATCGAAGATACATAAGATCTCTTATGCACATGGTGTTCAAACCATTTGGGAAAATTAAAAACAAAAAAAGATGTTCTAGGGGGATAAATAAACCACAAATGATCACATACCTTGATTTTAATATATCATTATAATTTCAAGACAACAAAATTAGATAAATTTTAATCCAAGACAAATATATTAATACAAATTTATATTTTTTAAAAAATTTAAACAAATAAATGATTGTAATTTTAATTTCTCTTCATATTATTTCAATTTGTAATTTAGTAAAAGAAAAGAAATGATTTTAATTTCTCTCCAAATTGTTTGGTGACAATTTTTAGAAGTAAAGAAAAGAAATGTTTTGGAAATATGACAAAAATAAACCTTATTAAAAATATAGTTTTCCAATACCCAATTATTCCAAATAAAAAATATTGTAATTTTAAATTGTATCTTTGATTTTTAAATATATATATACTTATTATAAATAAATAAATAAATAAATTTACATTTAAAAAATATTTATATAATTATAAATATATATATTTATAAATATCGTTATATAATTATATATATATATTTAAAAATATATTTATTTATATATAATTATATAACTATAAATTCATATATATATATTTATAAAATAAATTTATAATTATATATATATTTTATATATTAAATATATTTTTAAAAATATATGTATAATTATTTGTTATTATTATTTATAAATTACGTTGAACAAGATTTTTATGTACATATAATCAAAATTATTTATATACAAATAATTATTTATAATCAAAATTATTTATACACACATAATCAAAATTATTTATGTACACACAATCAGAATTTTCAATTCAAGGTAATCAAAATTATTTATATATTATTTGTATAATTTATTAATTCAAACTTATTAATTCAAGATAATCAAAATTATTAATTCAAAATAATTATTAATTCAAAATTACTATTAACTCAAAATTATTAATTCAAATTATATATTAATTGAAAATAATTATTAATTGAAAATAATTATTAATTCAAAATTATTTATAAATTATTGATATAAATTATTAATTAATGATAATCAAAATTATTTATAATGAAAATTATCTATAATCAAAATTTTTAATAATTGTTTGTTATTATTACTTATAAATTATGTTGAAGTTATAAAAATAAAAATAATTACTTATAAATTACATTGATTTTCTGTCAGTGGGGTTTTACTCATTTCTCATTTTGGGTTGGTGGTCTTTCATTGTCTTTTTTCTTTTGGGGCTTTGGACTGATCTTTTAGGTCGATGGATCATTCTCAGGCGATCGCATCCGGGAGGTTATGGCTTTGACCGATGATTCCAGAGGGGGCTTTTGGCTTCATATTTGGACCGATGGGTCTTATACTAGTGGGGGTCTTTGGGTCCTTTTATTGTGTTTGTTGGGTCTTGGATTGAGGCTTTCCTGTTTGGTGGCACTTACTTGCTACATGCTTGATGTTGTGTTTCTCTGCATTTCTATTTTCTTAAATAAATTTTTAGGACCGAGCATGCTCATGCCCTGAACTTTCCTGGTATAATAAAAATATTTAAATGTATATAATTATAAATAAATATTTAATGAATTACATATATGTATTTATAAATATAATTATAAATAAATATATTTAATATAATTTTATAATTATTTAAATATATATATATTTATAATTATATTATTATAGGTACATAGGGGTATAATTACAAAGGAAACACACACAACCCGAAAGGGAGGTCATAGCCCCCCAAGGGATAACCCACCCATTTTATAATGGCCCGAAGGCCCTATAAACATTAAGTCCATTTATAAAGTCTGTAGCCCTGTTCCCCTCCATCCATTTTCCTAATCCAATTTTTTCCCTCATTATACTACCTGTGATTTTTCTATCATAGCCGACCTGCTCACCGTACGCCTGATCGGAGCACTGCTCAGCAAAACCCTATCGGCCATCCCTGCACCACATCACCTTTTTTTTACTGCAGCTGAGCTGCCCGTCACAAATCTGACCAGAGCATTGCCTAATGAATACCCCTTAGGTCATCCCCGCATTGTGTCACTGCTATTGGTCATCCCCGTACCATACTTCCCATTAATTGGGTCGTTCCCGTCGCACCGCCCCCTATAGGAGTCCCGTTGCAGCCGCACACCCTTGGAACCCCAAATTTTGTAGCTGTCTAGATTTGATCCTAGGTTTGATGCAGTATTATGGGGAAGCCTAATCAAATACTTTAACACCCCAATCTTCCATGGTACGTTTTCCTTTGAACAATGAAGTAGCTTGCATTATACGCAACTCTGAGATTCTAACACACCACAAACAATCAAACTAGCCATTATTAATAGTAATAACCAGGTTTTGAAATTTTATAAATTTTATTTTTCAAAATGGACTTTATTTTTGAATTCAGAATATCGAAATTAGCTTAGGGTGAATTTTTGGTATTTTTCTAAAAACGTTCAATTTTTGATGAATAGTGAAAAACACTGTATTATTTGTTAAAACTGACTTTTCATTTAAATAATTAGTTATTTTAATTAAATTTATATTATGTAAAAATAGATACAATATATATATATAAGTTCAATGTAACTCATTGGAGACATTTTATAATAAGTTTAGATATATAAAATTTTATTGAACTTTTTACCGTCTTTTACCTACCTCCTAGGAGCATTTGCAAATTTGCATAAAACTTAATTTTACCACTT
Organism: Viscum album; assembly: GCA_963277665.1. Lineage (NCBI taxonomy): Eukaryota > Viridiplantae > Streptophyta > Magnoliopsida > Santalales > Viscaceae > Viscum > Viscum album. The sequence goes on from OY728141.1 coordinate 1,287,893,991, forward strand.
CTGTGAGTTGAATTTTTAAAATCCAAGAGACACGGTTGATATTATTAAGTAAAATGTGGTTCAATAAGATAAAAATAATTTTTGGTGAATAGTAAATTTTGACTTTTATTTACCACGGTTAAAAGTAAATAGGGCAATAAAAGTTAAAAATGATATTATTATTACCCTAAAACATGTCCTAATTCTATTGGATAAGTGAATTTTGACCAAAAAAAACATTATTAATAAAATATGATCCTTTAGGTCAACTTGGAATAGATTAGGACATTTATTATTATTTTATTTAAAGAGGAGTTAAAAGTGTTAAATTCAAAGTTTAATAACTAAACCATTTTTAATATAGGGTTATACTTAAGATAAATTAGACTATAAATATTAATTAGAAATATAAAAATATTTCCTACCTAATGGTATTTTATTTATAATTTTTATACATTAAATAATTTAATTTATTTATGACACAATGATGATGCAGTAATTACCTTATTACTGAAATATTAAAATAATTTATATTATAAATACCCAAATAAATGTAAATTGAGACTTATGAGGAATTACAAGAATTTTATAGGTTAATATGACATGTTAGGGTTGATTAAATGAATTTAGTTTGAATTAATAAAGTTATGAGGACTTTAAAAAAAATCAATTACTAAATAGTGTCAAAATTGACATAAATGAGTTTTTAAAACCAATACTATATTATTAATTGATATAATATTTCTAAAAATATAAGTTTTGGAAAAAATATTTAGATAATGTTAGATATATCAATAATCAACCACTTGGGGTTCTATTGGCAGTTTATAGTAAGTTTATTAACCATATAATATAAAAATACAAAGAGATGTGGTAAATATCAAACTATTTAACTAAGAGTTAAATCTAAATTATAAGGTTAATATGGTGACCAAAACTTGTCTAAAACCTATTGGTTTGTAGTATTTTGACGCATCCCCACCTTATCCTCTAAATAAATCATTTTTGATCCATTATAAACTGAAAATGATTTTATAATAAAATAATAGTTTATGTTTTTTCTAAGGTGCCCCTCACCCCTCTTATAAAAGGGTACTTCCCTTTCTCTCAAATTCACACCTCCAAATCCAGTTGTCTCAACCAAACCCTGCCCAAATATCCTCTAAACTATCCTACCTTCATCCTAGAGGCCTTCCTTTGGCCAGAAAGCCAACCTAAGGATCCCTTTTGATAAAATCAAAAGGAATAACCTGAAGAAGAGGAAAATATTTCATCACCTCTTTCAAGTTCTTTTCTTAGTCCACTTCCTCTTTCCTTGTTGTTTACATTCTAAAATAATAAATCCAGTATATTCTATATACTGTGATCTTATTATAAAAATGGTATAACCATATTCATTATTCTATCCATCATATGAATGAAAAAGTCACCATACGTGCGTACGTACAACTTACCGTATCCACGTTGTGGTGTAGTTGTTATTCAATACATTATTTTTTGATGGGTATAATAATGATGTATAATTGATGTAAATAATAAATATAACATGTTAATTATTATGTATATATTATATAACATCTATTTACATACTATTTTAATATCAAAATAATGATATTGTTGCTCATGCGTACGTACGGATTACCATCTCCACGAACGTGATGAGATTCATTCCCCATCATAACCATTCAAGACTAATTTTCATTTGATGATTAAAAATAATGTTTAAAGACTTAATATCATTATGTATATGAATAATATACATCCCATACATAACAAACACAACTCACATAACAAATAATATAAATGAAAATGAATCAGTTAACACCCGAAATGACGATAATACTAAAATATTATTAACAAAGCATTATTAGAAGATCATATATGATATCATAATTATGTATATGGTTCTTTTATAATTTAATAAAAATGATTTAACTATTATATAGGAGGTTAAAGTACACTCGACCAAGGAAAAGTACAAGGTAAGGGTTAATTTCACAATCTCTTTATTATCCGAGGTTGTTTTTACGTAAGTATTTACTGGGACCTCTTTATCATCCAAATCCATTTTTTCTTAAAAATGTATTTTAAAACATTTTTAATATTTACTAGACTATGGTTTAAAGTCATTTATACCCTTATTTGACCTTATATGTTTTGAAATTAATCTTTCCGTTGTTTTCCAAACAAGGTACTTTACGTCCTTTTCGACAAAATTAAGGTAAGAACATCTTTTTTAACTTATACGGCGGGTGAAGTTATTTTTCACCGTTATAACATCGTCGAATCTTCCCTTACAAGATTATAAGAATATTTTCAAAATAAATGTTTTATTTTATAATTACATGACTTTTAAATGATTTCAAAATAGAAAGAGATATTCCTATTAAATAATTTTCCTTTCATCTATGTCAACATCCTTTGATGGATTTTAAACTTGTTTTAAGTTGATCTATTATGATAAAAATCTTCCATATTGTATTGAAGGTTTTGTGATATGTTTGACTATGGATGTGTTATTTTTATACCATTCATGGTTTATGGTTAAAGTATTGACATTTTGTAAGATAGTTTTAATACGAATGTTTATGTTATATTTCAACCTTTTTATATAAGGAATGTGTTGGACTTAGTAAGTGACGAGTGGAGCCCGCTATAGCTCCTCGATGCATCAGTAGGTCTCATGAGACAATTAGATGTTTAATTGGCTAAGGCCTTTCCCAATTTGATATATGGTTTTGGCTGAGGCCTAAATCATTTTTAGACATCTTGGCCGAGGCCTTGGAAAAATGTTTCAGAATGTCCAGCATTATACATTCCCTCATTATGAAAAAAATATTGATGGTTCATGTGGTTATTTGACTAGTAAAATACCCATGACTATGTTTTATTATGTAATTATTTACTCAGCTATATTCCTTCCATAAAGTATTCATGTTTATCATTTTTAAAGGCACTTGTTTTCAATTATTCACCATGCCTAATGTTTATGTTATCTTATGCTATATTTCTTACCCTTACTGAGTGTTTGAGCTAACCCATTTATTATGTTTCATTTTCCATGGATATGAATAAGTTAGTTATGAGTTAATTTCAGGCATAATATAGGAGTCTTGGATGTTTCTAATGGAATAAATTAGTGTTGTATTTCTTTTCAAGTTGTAAAGTTGAACTTATGTATAAATCTTGTTTCCAATAATACTAAATTGATCAGTCTTTTGGGATTTGATCTCTTGTGATCATGCCAATGGTATGTAATAATGAAAAGACTCTAGGTAACTGGGGTCAGGGAGTTACAGTTGGTATTAGAGGAAGTTTAGTAAAAACCTTGGAAACTAGATTTAGAAAAACTCTGATTAGTGAACGTTACCCTAAGATAGATTTTGAGGATTAGTATAGAATAACTTACTGGAATTTTGGTAATGTAAAGATTTTGTGTATTTTCCAAGAAATACATCCATGTATGGATACGAACAGGTAGAGGCAGCTCTGGCATAGATGTACCTAGGGGTAAAACCCAAGAACACCGCTTTGAGCTAGACTCGAATGAGAACTGGTGCACGACAACGGGCCTTGCTGCACTCTTGGTTATGACACTCCCAGGGGATATGCTTAGGATAATTAACATTTTCTTTACAAACCATTATAAAAGATTTATGAGTATATACCTCCTCAAAGAATTTTTTATGATTATGGATTATATCCATAAACTGCTCAATTTATGTTAAGTGTTTTACAAGATTTGAATTATGTATTGCGATTCATAAACTAATATAGTGTATTCCATTATTTAGAAATGGTACCTAGTGGAAGGAATGGAAACTATATCAATAAATGTAATCCATATCGGGATTTCCCTCCTACTCAAGATAATTATAACGGAGCTGGTGATGCAACTGGTGTTGATCATCTTATCACCATACTGAGACAACTCACACAATTTATGAATAAAAACCTTACCCGTATGGAGCACCCTAATCCACAATGTGGAGGACCAATGTTAGACCACTTCATGAGGCAACAACCACCAAAATTAAATGGGAGTAAAAATACATTGGTATCTAAGCAATGAATAAGTTCCTTAGAGAAAATATTTCATGCTTTGAGGAGTAGTGAAAGGGAAAAAGTTTTCATGGAAGTTTATCGCCTCATGGGAGATGCAGATCAATCGTGGTCATTAATCTAAAACACAAAGGAAGATGAAGAAGTATCAAACATGTAATGGAGGGAGTTTAATGATCTTTTCTTAGAAAAATAATTTCCTCATGACCATTGAGTGGATATGGAAAGACAATTTCTGAGTCTAAGGAAAAAAGATGATGAGAATGTCGCAAAGTATGAAACTAACTTTACAAGGTTAGTAAGGCATACTACAGATTATATACGTAACCCAAGAATTAAGATCGACCTTTTATTTGATGAGTTAAAACCATTTCTCCATCGAGCATTAGTATCACAATCCTTCTCATCATATGAAGATATTGTGTCATGTGCTATTAAGACAGAAAAGGAATTCTCTAATTCTTACGACTTTAAAGAAAAGAAAGAGAAGAAGATATATGCTGAACACTTTGGGAAAGGAAATAAGGAAACAGGGAAGAAGAAAAGAGTTGAATTTCCACCCTATGATAATTGTGGATGGAAGCACCCTGGTTCCTATCTAAAAGGAAAAGGAGTATACTACAAATGTGGATAGAAAGGCCATCTTATTGGTGATTTTAAGGGAAATAAATAAGCTACCAATGTTCAATGCTAAAATTTCATAGAGACTGGACATTATGAAAATTAATGACCTAAGAGTTAGGGAAACTTACCTTAGATAATTCCAAGGGATCAAGGCCAAGATTATGCGACCACTACTACTGAGGTTGAAGCTCTGAAAGACGCGGTGGCAGGTAATTTAATGGTTTCCTCAAGTTTAGCCAATGCTTTATTTGATTCTGGATCATTACATTGTTTCATGTCTACCTAGTTTTCTAAGAAAATTAGATATTTACAATTTGATTTAATAAGGGAGTCGTCAGTAAAAACTCCTAAGGGAAGTATCATTGAAACAAAGTTTTGTGAATCAGTACCCATTAAGGCATATAAATGTTATTTATCTGCTGATCTCATTGTCATACCCATGATTGAATTTGATATAATCCTCGGTATGGATTGGATTTCAAATCATTATGTGAAAATTTATTGTAAGAAGAAGGAGGTTACAATTTTTGATGATGATAGGGAGTACCTTATCTATAGAGCAGAAACGTCACCACCTTATTATTATCTAGATCCACCCCTAGTAGCTCAACTAAATTCAATTATTGGGGAGGAATATAATGAAATAACTATGGGTGAGGAAAGGAATGTTCAAATAGAGGATATAACTATTGTGCAAGAATATGTTGATGTGTTTCCAGAGGATTTACCAGGACATCCTCTAGAATGATAAATTGAGTTTTCCATTGACTTAATTCCTGGTTAAAGGCCCATACCAAAGACCCATTATAGAATGGCCACTGTGAAATTAGTTTAACTAAAGAAAAAACTAGAGGAATTGAGTAATAGGAGATTTATTCTCCCTAGTATTTCTCCATGGGGAGCCCCTGTTCTTTTTGTTAATAAGAAATATGGATCTATGAGGTTGTGCATTGACTACAGAGAGATCAATGCTATAACAAAAAAGAAAAAGTATCCTCTACCTCACATTGATGATTTATTCGACCAACTTCATGGAGCTCAATATTTTTCAAATATTGAACTTCGATCTGGATATCATTAGTTGTGTGTGAAGAAGGAATACATTCCAAAAACCGCATTTCAAATCAGGTATGGGAATTATGAGTTTACCGTAATGCCTTTTGGGATGACTAATTCACCCTATGTTTTCATGGATCTAATGAACAGAGTTTTCAAGGAATATCTTGATAAATTTGTAGTGGTATTTATTGATGATATCTTGGTATACTCCAAAAGCTAAGAAGATCATGAAAATCACTTGCACACCATTCTGAAAACCCTCAAAAGAAATGAATTATATGGGAAGTTTAGAAAGTGTGAATTTTGGATTCAGGAGATTTATTTTTTTTGGTCATATTGTCTCTAAGGATGGAATCTCTATTGACCCTTCTAATATAAAAAAATCCAAGAATGGCTAGCATCGACAAGTATAACTGAGGTATGCAGTTTTATTGGTTTAGTAGGTTACTATCGGTATTTCTTCCAGAATTTTTCCCGATTGGATAACCCATTAACCAAGATCACACGTAAAGGGGTTAAATTTTTTTGTACAAAAGAGTGTGAAGAATTTTTTAAAGATCTTAAGAGAAGATTAGTCAATGCTCTTATATTGACTCTACCATCGAGGAATTATGGGTTTTTTATTTGTAGTGATGCATCAAAGAAAGGACTTGGTTGTGTCCTTATGCAGAATGATAGAGTTATTATCTATGCATCACGACAGCTAAAAATTCATGAACAAAACTATCCTACTCATGATATGGAGTTAGTAGCTGTAATATTTTCTTTGAAGATATAGAGACACTATATCTATGGTGAAAAATGTGAGATATATACCAATCCCAAGAGTTTGAAGTATATTTTATCATAGTAGGAACTCAACATGAGGCAAAGGAGATGGCTTGAACTACTCAAAGATTATGATTTCACTATACACTACCACCCGGGGAAGGAAAATAAGGTGGCAGATGATTTGAGCAAAAAGGATCATGGAGTTTTGAATAAGATGAGAGTTGAAAGGGATCCTATGTACATGGATCTAGTAAAAATGGATATGTGAATAAATATAGAAGGTGAAACATTGCTACTTTTTCAAATGGTTGACAAACCATATTTACTAGAAAGGATAAAAAGTTCTCAGGATGATGATGAGGAGTTTCAAAAGAAAATTGAAGCTGTGAACGATGGGAGATTGATCGACTTCATATATGAAGATGGGATTTTGAAATTTGGGAAGAGACTTTGTATTCCTCACATACCTGATCTAAAAAGAGAATTGTTGGATGATGCTCATAGCTTCAATTTCTCCATACACCCTAGTAGCACTAAGATGTATAGAGATTTGAAGGAACATTATTGGTGGGACAACATGAAGAGAGAGATTGATGATTATGTGTCAAGATGTATGGTTTTTCAACAAGTTAAAGCTGGAAGGCAACATCCTAGATGAGTCATGCAACCTCTTCCCATACTTGAGTGGAAATGGGATGATATTACAATGGACTTTGTCATGGGGCTACCAAAGAATCATAGAAGGAACAATGCAATATGGGTCATTATTGATCGTCTTACCAAGTCAGTATATTTTCTTGCTATAAGAGAATATTTACCACTTGAACGTCTAACAAGACTATATATTAATGAAGTTTTAAGACTTCATGGAGTACCCCTATCGATTTTTTCTGACTGTGATCCCCATTTTACATCAAGATTCTGGAAAAGTCTTTAGAAAGCCCTGGATACTGAACTTCATTTGAGCACTGCCTACCACCCTCAAACTGATGGAAAATCAGAACGGACTATTCAAACCTTATAATACATGTTGAGATCATGCTCACTTGACTTTCAAGGTATGTGGGATCAATATTTACCTCTGGTAGAATTTTACTATAATAATAACTTCCATTAAAGTATTCAGATGGCACCGTATGAAGCGTTATATGGAAAAAGATGTCGCACACCAACTTGTTGGGATGATGTTGGTAAAAGAAAACTTGTAGGCTCATAACTTGTTGGGAAAATGATGGAAAATGTGAAGGTTATCCAAACCCATATCAAAGAAACTCAAAGTAGGCAAAAGAGCTATGTCGATAACCAAAGGAAGGATTTGTAATTTCAGGTAGGAGATCATGTTTTCTTGAAGGTATCTCCATGAAAGGGAGTTATACGATTCGGTAAGAAGGGTAAATTAAGTCCCAGGTACATCAGACCTTTAGAAATTCTAGAACAAATTGGGGCTGTAGCTTACTGTTTGGCAATGCCTCCAAGTCTCTCCAAAGTTCATGATGTGTTCCACGTATCATTGTTGAGAAAATACATGCCTAAACCAATGCATGTATTCACCTATAAAGAAATAGAATCGGAAACTGAACTGTCTTATTACGAAGAGCCTATTAGAATTCTTGATACCAGAGAACAAGTGTTGAGAAACCGGACAACTCGTCTGGTAAAAGTACTATGGAGAAATTATAAGATGGAAGAGGCAACATGGGAACCTGAGGAACTTATGATGAAGAACCACTCGAATCTTTTTATGAAGTAATATTCTAGAAATTTAGAGGAAAAAATTATTTGAAGGTGGGGAGAATGCAACACCCCAAGCTTCCACGATACGTTTTCCTTTGAATAATGAAGTAGCTTGCGTTGTATGCAACTTCGAGATTCTAACACACCACGACCAATCAAACTAGCCATTATGAATAGTAATACAAACTTTTTTGAAATTTTAAAAATTTTACTTTTCAAAATGGGATTCATTTTTGAATTCGGAATATCAAAATTATCTCAGGGTGAATTTTTGGTATTTTTCTAAAAACATTCAATTTTCAATGAATAGTGAAAAACACTGCGTTATTGGTTAAAACTAAATTTTCATTTAAATAAATATTAATTTTATTTAAATTTATATTAGGTAAAAATATATACATAATACCTATGTAAGTTCAATTTAATTCATTGGATTAATTTTATAATAAGTTTATATATATATATAATTTTATTGAACTTTTTACCGTCTTTTACCCACCTCCTAAGAGCATTTGCAAATTTACATAAAACTTAATTTTACTACTTCTGTGAGTTGTATTTTGAAAATTCTAGAGACACAGTTGATATCAGTAAGTAAAATGTGGTTCAATAAGACAAAAATAATTTTTTGTGAATAGTAATTTTGACTTTTATTTACCACGGTTAAAAGTAAATAGGGAAATAAAAGATAAAAATGATATTATTATTACCCTAACATATGTACTAATTCTATTGGATAAGTGAATTTCAACAAAAACAAACCTTATGAATAAAATGTGATCCTTTAGGTCCACTTGGATTAGATTAGGACATTTATTATTATTTTATTTAAAGAAGAGTTAAAAGTGTTAAATTCAAAGTTTAATAACTAAACCATTTTTAATATAGGGATATACTTAAGATAAATTTGACTATAAATATTAATTAGAAAGATAAAAATATTTCCTACCTAATGGTATTTTATTTATAATTTTTAGACATTAAATAATTTAATTTATTTATGACACAATGATGATGCAATAATTACCTTATTAATGAAATATTAAAATAATTTATATTATAAATACCCAAATAAATGTAAATTGAGACTTTTAATGAATTAAACGAATTTTATAGGTTAATATTACATGTTAGGGTTGATTAAATGAATTTATTTTGAAGTAATAAAGTAATTAGGACTTTAACAAAAATCAATTACTAAATAGTGTCAAAATTGACATAAATGAGTTTTTAAAAACAATACTATATTATTAATTGATATAATATTCCTAAAAATATAAGGTTTGGCTAAAGGACTTATATAAGGTTATATATATCAATAATAAAACACTTGGGGTTCTCTTCGTAGTTTATAGTAAGTTTATTAACCATATAATATAAAAATACAAAGAGACGTGGTAAATATAAAACTATTTAACTAAGAGTTAAATCTAAATGATAAGGTTAATATGGTGAGCTAAACTTGTCTAAAACCTATTGGTTTAGATTATTTTGATGCATCCCCACCTTAGACTCGAAATAAATCATTTTGGAGCCATTAGAAACCGAAAATGATTTTATAATAAAATAAAAGTTTATGTTTGTTTTATAAGGTGCCCCTCACCCCTCTTATAAAAGGGCACTTACCCTTATCTCAAATTCACACCTCCAAATCCATTTGTCTCGGCCAAACCCTGCCCAAATATCCTTTAAACTATACTCACTTCATCCTAGAGGCCTTCCTTTGGTCAGAAAGCCAACCTAAGGAGCCCTTTTGATCAAATCAAAAGGAAGAACCCGAAGAAGAGGTAAATATTTCATCACCTCTTTCAAGTTATTTTCTTCTTCCACTTCCTATTTCCTTGTTGTTTCCATTCTAAATTAATAATTATAATATCTTATATATACTGTGATATTATTATAAAAATGGTACAACCATATTCATTATTCTATCCATTATATGAATGACAAAGTCACCATACGTGCGTACGTATGGCTTACCGTCTCCACGTCGTGGTGTAGTTGTTATTCAATACATTATTTTTGGATGGGTATAATAATGATGTATAATTGATGTAAATAATAAATATAAAATGTTAAAGATTATTTATATATTATATACCATCTATTTACATACTATTTTAATATCAAAATAATGATACTGTCTCTCTTGCGTATGTAAGGATTACCGTCTTCACGAACACGATGAGATTAATTCCCCATGGTAACCATTCAAGAATAATTTTCATTTGATGATTAAAAACAATGTTTAAAGACTTGATATCATTCTGTATATGAATAAGATACATCCCATCCATAAAAAACACAACTCATGTAACAAATAATATAAAGGAAAACGAATCAGTTAACACCCGAAACGATGATAATACTAAAATATTATTAACAAAGAATTATTTGAAGATCATATATGATATCATAATTATGTATATGGTTCTTGTATAATTTAATAAAAATTATTTAACTATTATATAGGAGGTTAACATACACTCGACCAAGGAAAAGGACAAGGTAAGGGTTAATTTCATAATCTCTTTATTATCCGAGGTTGTTTTTACGTAAGTATCTACTAGGAACTCTTTATCATCCACATTCATTTTTTCTTAAAAATGTAGTTTAAAACATTTTTACTATTTACTAAACTATGGGTTAAAGTCATTTATACCCTTATTTGACCTTATATGTTTTGAAATAAATCTTTCCGTCATTTTACAAACAAGGTACTTTACGACCTTTTTGACAAAATTAAGGCAAGAATGTCTTTTTTAACTTATATGGTGGGTGCGGTTATTCTTCAAAGTTATAACATCTTCAAAGCTTCCCTTACAAGATTATAATAATATTTTCAAAATAAAAATTTTCTTTTATAATTTCATGACTTTTAAATGATTTAAAAATAGAAAGAGATATTCCTATTAAATAATTTTCCTTTCAACTATGTCAACATCCTTTGATGGATTTTAAACTTGTTTGAAGTTGATCTATTATGATATAAATATTCCATATTGTATTGAAGGTTTTGTGATATGTTTGATATTGGATGTGTTATTTTTATACCATTCATGGTTTATGGTTAAAGTATTGACATTTCGTATGCTAGTTTTAATATGAATTTTTATGTTATATTTTAATATTTTTCATTTGAGGAATGTATTGGACTTAGTAAGTGATGGGTGGAGCTTGCTATAGCTCCTTGATGCATCAGTAGGTCTCACGAGACAATTAGACATGGAATTGGACGAGGCCATTCCCAATTTGATATATGGTTTTGGCTGAGGCCAAAATCATTTTTAGACATCTTGGCCGAGGCCTTGACAAAATGTTTCATAATGTATGATATTATACATTCCCTCATTATGAAAATAATATTTATGGTTCATGTGGTCATTCGACTAGTAGATTACCCGTGACTATGTTTTATTATGGAATTATTTACTCAGATCATTTTCCTACCATAAAGTGTTCATGTTTATCATTTGTAAAGGCATGTGTTTTCAATTATTCACCATGCCTAATGTTTATGTTATCTTTTTCTATATTGCTTACCCTTACCGAGCATTTGAGCTCACCCCTTTCTTATGTTTCATTTTCCTAGGATATGAACAAGTTAGTTATGAGTGAATTGCAGGCACAATTTAGGAGGCTTGGATGTTTTTAGTGTAATAAATTAGTGTTGTATTTATTTTCAAGTTGTAAGGTTGAAATTATGTATGAATCTTGTTTCCAATAATACTAAACTGATCGGTCTTTCGGGATTTGATCCCTTGTGATCCTTCCAATGCTATGTAATAATGCATCGACTCTGGGTAACTGGGGTCAGGGCATTACAACTACTAGGAAATTCCAGGACCAGAGCATGCTTGGTCCTAAAATTTATTTACTAAAAATAAAGTGCAGGAAAACAAGGGTATAAAAACAAGAAAAACACCAGAAAAAACAAATCACTTCCCATGAGCTCCCCTTGAACCTATATTCTGGGGATATTTACCCCTTATCTTTGGATTCCTACCTCTCTGCCATGTGTTTTTCAGGGGATCAGTGTCCTCATTAGATGATGACTTAAGAGATTCCTCTAAAATTATGAATTTCCAAGACAAATCTCAGAAATTCATCTCTTAGTTTACACAGAATCCATCCTCAAAGTTAATAGAAATCAGTTTCTGAACAACTAAATAATCACCACAACCAAACAAATTTGGTTCCATCATAGAAAATATCAACTCCAACTGCAGAAAAAACCAATCAGATGCTTCCTTATTAAAGACTTCAATTTTCCTTTCCCCTTCCCGATATCTTGGAAAGGTGACATTAATATTATTCTTTCTTGCACAAATACATTCCTCATCTAAGGCCTTACTAAAATGTTCATATGCATTATTCATGAGTTTAGATAAATTGTAAGGGTAACTCGAATCCATTGGCTTGTGATCATCCACAACCATAGCACCTTAAGCCTACACCAACTCATAAATTTTAGATTTTTGAGGGAGAAACATTTGGAATCCCTCTGCATCCATTATAACATTCTTGGATGTATTACAAACTATGTGCGTAGAGTTAGACATACCTGTAGAACTGGCTTGCTTCTTCTACTGTGGAGAGGTATCCACCAATGTGTCTTTTTCTTTTCTATTGGTAGTGATTAAATATATTTCCATAGATATCTGATCATATACCTCCCTTTGAATTCGAACCTCAGAATCATGCAGATCATCGTCAGAAGAACATCCAACCCACCCTTCATCTGTTATTTCAGCCCATGACTGCTTGGGTGAGGAAATACCACCATGAGGTGAGGTATTCAATTTCCCATTCTCAGCATCAATAGAAGGAAACCTAAAAACAGGGGTCCCAAGGAATCACTGACAGGAGATCGTTTAGAGGTATTCATATCAATGATAGGTTGTGAAAAACCAAAATGGAACTCACAGGCTGGTCCACATGTTGAGTGCACCTAACTATCCCCTGTCTAGGAACCTCTCCACACATAGGCAGTGAAGCTTCACCTTGCATGTGCACATTCCCAGGATGTATAGCCTGCCTCAATTTCTCAAGTTCTGCCTTCCTGTGGCATGCAAACTCCTCATGGCCACGTGCTGAGCAACACACACAAATCAAATCTTTTTTTACATGTTGAGATGTCATGACCAATCAGTCTTCATTCTATACAAAATTTTGGCACTCTCTTATAATCAATTTTCAAAGCAAATTTATCTGAATCTGTAGAAATAAAGATCGTGTCTACAAGAGTAGAGACAAGATCCACCTCCACCAGAAAATGAGCAAAATGGCCATTCTGAGCTGCCTCTATTTTCTTATCCAATTTAATTGGTACACCAATTGAGAGTTCAATATCATATAAAATCCTTGGATGCCACAAGATCCAGTTCAAACCATGAAACTTAACCTATAATTGCACAAAGGATTTTATGAGGTCCTCTAGATTGAAGTTCCTATGCCACTCCCTTATATGCATCACACCTGGTCTGATAGAAATAGAACCATACCCCCATGCTTTCATCTTCATATCTTCAGTGGGGAAGAGGATGTGATAAAAACCACGACCCATTGAAACACATTTCCATTTGTCAAAACCCCAAATTTCAGAGATTTTTGAAAACAGATCATCCAATTTATATGGTTTAGAGCATTTTGGTAAAATGATGCAAAAGATTATGGAATTTTTACAAAGGATTAGTCATTCTGCAATCACATTTGAGTCTGCTTTGACATGGGCTACACTTCCCTTTCATCAAATCACCCCATGAGTTGCATCCTTGAACCGAAAGAAGGCATTAACACTAGGGGGAACATCCGCTAAAGCAGCACCCCAAATCTCCTATTCCACACCACCATGGACTGAGATTCCACCTAGAGCCGCCACTGAATTAGGAACCATCAGAGATACACCCTGATCCATCAACATGGATCCACTATGGATCAATTTTCCCAATTCATCACTATTATCCGGAAGCCTACCCAAAGCTGCAGATTCATCACCGTGTGTGTTAGGGTCCGCCGAAGCACCAATGTCAGGGACCGCTAGAAAACCAACCCGTTTCATCCATTCTTCACCACCAGGATAGACCCCAACTGCTATATTTATAACTATAATTATAAATAAATATATTTAAAAATACTTATATATAATTATAAATAAATATATTTAAAAATGTATGTATATAACTATAAATACTTGTATATAATTATATATATTTATTAATATATAAATATATATAATTATAAATATAATAAATATATTTATTATCTAATTTTTTTTTATAATTTTGTAATTAATTCAAACAAATATATATTTATTTATAATTATAATTATAAATAAATATTTTTATAAATATTTTTATATAATTATAAATATATTTATATATAATCATGTATATTTATATATTTATATAATTATATATTTATATTAGGTGTTTGGAGGTACAATTACATTAAACACACACACACCACACACACATATTGTAAAGGTAGACCATAACCCTCCCAAGGGATATCCCATCCATCAAACCATATTCAGTATATGGTCCGAAGGCCCAGTGAGCATGAAAACCATTACATGGCCCAAAGGCCCACAAATTGGCTCGAAGGCCGAGTGAAATGTCATGCCTACATCATGCCTACGTCACCATTTCACTGCATCATGTCTGCATCACCACTTGCTTGTGTCATGCCTACATCACTGTCTGCCTGGGTTATGCCTGCATCACTATCTGCCAACGGAAATTCGCTCCCACTCAGATTTGAACCCGGGTCTGATGAAGGATTACAAGGAGCCTTTAGCACTTATTTAATCCCCCAAACTACATTTAAATATATATATATATATATATATATATATATATATTTATAATTATAATTATAAATAAATAAATATTGTTTATGGAATGGGTTTTGGGCATTGGGAGAATCTCTCTCCCAAGGATGGCGATTAGGGTTTGCTAGAGTCGTTCATCACTGCCGCTAGAGTTGGTCTGTCTCACTGGATTTTCCTTGCCACTGGAGTTTCACAGTACTGCTGGTGTCTATCACATTTCTAGTTTTCAGATCTATCACACCATTGGTGTTGGATCACTACTTGTGTTCAGATCTATCATTGGAGTTGTAGATCTCTACCGTTGGGTTGTAGATCTGGCTCCCCTCACTACTGATCTATGGCGTCGTGATCGAGCTCTCTGATAGTCGTTCTTCTCCTAGATCTGTGGTGTTTTGATTTACACAGATATGGTGCATCTTCAGTTCATGCATTTCATGACCCATCCCACAGGGCCCTGTGCTGTGACTACCCCAAGCCCGCCTCCGATAGGCTAGGGGATGGAAACTAACACCGAGTAGGAAAATCCTACAAATGGGAGACATTTTCCTGAGTACCTGTATATATACACACACATCTCCAAGCCCAAAATGATGAAATATAAAAACACTAAGTAAACAATGCATGCATACACTAAGATACCAACAATAGAGTATGACATTAAGAAGCTAGAAAGTAAGCAGGGCCAAAGTACAATCCCAACAAAAGAAAGAGTATGCCAAAGTGAAAGTACAAGTTCTTGAAACTCATCCACAAAAAAACCCTACCTGAAGGATAGGTGTAAGTTAGATGTCTGAAGCTGTAGAAGAACACATCGTCTGTCTGATTTCTCTAAGAACCACCTAGACCTGGTCCACCTATAACTCTGTCAAAGCATCGATCATCTGGATAAGACATGCCACGTGTGGGAAAATCCCATGCTGGGATGAATAAAACAATACACAATAGGAGACCCAGAAACCACAAAGTAATAAGGCTTTGAAATACAAGAAGTATACCACAAAGGAAATACATAGAGTATACCACAAAGGAAACACACAAATTATACCACAAGGGAAACACACAAAGTACATTCATCTCAAACATGTATAATTATAAAGCACAAAAGTAGGATTATCAGTCTTAGTCCACAGAACACCCAGAGTCGATAACACACAGAGTGTTGAGGAGTCAAGAAACCTGCAAGTCACATAGTCACCCAGTCACATAGTCACCAAGTCACATCCAGCCTCAGGATTATTCACTTAGAACACTTGTTCTAGGAGAATCTACTCCTAAATACATTAGATCATATGAAGAATTCCAAAAAAACTCACTTAAAGTAACCCAAAAGGATTTTCTCATCGCAAGAGTTATAATTCTAGAAAAGGATCATCAAACAGACACATGATTTGAAAGATATGGCTGTTTTTGTAAAACGGTCTGACCCGAGTCCACTCTAGGCCCGACTCGACCTTACAGAACTGACCCAACCCAGTTTGGTCGGGTCAGGCCCGAACCGGCCCAGACCACTGGGTCCAACCCCCCTCCTCCACATGCCCCACGGCCTTTCCGTTGCAGATTCCTCCAATGCGGCTTCGAACAACGTCCCAGGTCGCTGCTGCGGCCTCCGGCCATAACCCCCGATCACCGCTCATGGCCTCTGCCACCACGGGATTCCATTTGGTCCCACCTAGACCAAAAGCTTCTATTGTCTCCAGCCACCCTACCGGTGGCTCGTCACCGCTTCGTGCTCACCTTGGACCGACATCGCCGGCTGCATCCCACCCTCGCCGTCAGCCGCTCCGCCAGTGGCCTGCCTTATGCAGCATACTTGTGCCACCATAAGCTTTCGTCTCTCCTAAACCATACCAAGCTTTCATCACACATCCATTATGCCTTCAAAGGTTCAAATCTTTTGATCTCGGATCATTGCGCCACAGATCAGGGGCACAATGTTCGATCATTCACATAGGGGTTTCAAGGGCGAAGAATGCATAAAGAACATGATAGATTGAGTGGGGAGAGATAAAGAACACAAATGACCAAAGAATGGATCTTGGACCTTTTCATGTCGGCCTTGATCCATTCATGTTAGAATTTGTAAAAAAGAATAACAACAGATAATCATAAAGATCTATCTTCCCTTTTTAAAACCCCGAAACAATTATCCATCCTACAAGAACGGTCAAAACACAAATCAACCTATTCATTGGTTGGTCTTCATTCATCATTGAATATAAGAGGGGAAGAGGAAATCACAAAAAGACCAACATCCTACCTTGTGGTTGGATTAGTCGTTGATGAATAATGGAGGTCCGTTTCGTCATTAATCCTCAATCCACCGACGTTTTTCCTCATTCATCGAAGAGGTTTTCATCTCCTTGCCTTAGAGGAATTCTAGGGTTATGATGATAACCCTGAATTTCTATGAAAAGTATTATTAAAAAGTTAAACTACCACTGCATCATCACATAATGTTAAATAAAATAAACTTGATTTATTTTATTTCTTTTAACGTCCAAAAACTAATTTTCATAGTCGACATGCGCTGGTCGATGTTAGGACCCACCTACGGTAAAGTCGCTACTCTGAACGCAATGATGCCCTCAGATTTATGATCTAGGAACCCATTTAGGAGTTATTCCACTTTTATAGGAAACTTTCTCATGTGCTCTATTAAAACACTTAACATTTTTCAATGAACTATTCCGGGCACACTGAGCCTCAGAATCCACACCGTTTGAGCACCTGGTCTCAGAATTTTCTCAATTAATTTATAAAAACAAAAACGTAGAAATACAAGTCATTAAAACACCACCGTATCCCAAAAGAAACCCCTTTTCCCTATTTTTACAATGTTGAAGTAGGATGTGGCACTAACAGCATCCCTAGTGGGTGATTCTAGATGATGTTTTTCTTCCACTGGTGCATTTCATATTTCTTTCTCTCCCAATAAATAGTCCTCTAGGGTGATTCGTCAGAAAGGAAGTATTGCGCACATCATATATAATGCCGATGCGGTCTCCAAGATTCTGAATATAGGTAAACACTCGATTATTGCAAGATTAAACCTTCCCAGGAATCAAAATTGTGGAAAATTGATGACCTGGTTGTGCGTCTATCGGCAATTTTGGAATTTTTCAACAAGTGGTGTGTTTCATTGGGCAAGGTATTTTTTCACATCCTCTTCCCCAATGATGATATGAAGATGCATTCATGGAGGTATGGTTCAATTTTAATCAAGCCCGATATCATGAATCTCCATGAATGAGATATGAAATTCAACCCATTGGAGGTACGTAGCTCATCCACTCAGCTGTTGGTGAATTTTTTTGGTTTAAACTGGCTATTATGGAATCCAAATATAATGTATGATATTTCTATTATTATTAGAGTTCCTATAAAATTAGACAAAGGGACCTCGCTTGCTCTTTTTGGACACTATGATCAATTTATGGTTGAGGTTGACTTAGGATCCACCATGATTGATAAAATTTTTCTCTCCACTGATCTTGAAGATATTGAGTTGAGAGTTGAATATGAGGTCTCAAAGTTCTGTGTGAACTGAAAATTAATTGGTCATGACTTGATGAATTGTAAAAGGGTAGTGTTTTGTTCATAATTTTCAACTCGTGGGAATGTTGAACACAATTTCAATAAGAAGGCTCAGCCTATGAAGAAACCTCCTCAAGATATTGGTGTATAGCTGATTGATGATGGGATTCCAACAAGGGGAAATCCAAGTAATTATGCCTCACACCATGGTGCTAATTTGAATACGATTAATGGTGGGAAGGATTCTTATTCCTCCTTGGGGAAGAAAACATGAATTGATATTACTATGGAAGAGCCAAGTGTGTATGCACTTGATGGGAAATAAGGGGATTTTATCCCCTTTTCAAAGAATGTTGATATTGATGACATAGGAAAACATGAGAACATTTATGAAATAGGAGAGCAGGAGAATGTTGTTACTACGAACTCTGATGATTTGGAGGAGCTTGAAATTACTATTCAATATGAAGTGGACAAGGAATTGATCCAAGAACATGTTTTAACTTCATCTATGAGGAAGAAAAAATTTAAGTTGGTATTGGATTCTCCACTTCCTGATAAAAATAATGCACACCAAATAGATGAAGTGGTGTCTCATAAAGGACACTCCCATTCTTCTACTTTGGCATCCAATGTATAGGGAACACCAATTATTGGTAGCTCTAGTGATTCTGATATGGAGAAGGTATCTTTTTATTTGGATAGGGAAGAGATGAGAAGAGATTGGCAATAAGCTAAGACTTGGCAGCGGGGTCGACATCCAAAAAATCATGGCTGAGATTGTGGCGGAAAGGCTGGTGCATGAGGGCATGGTAGAAATGTGTCCACCAGGTCTGCTTCAAAGGGACTCACTCTAGAGAAACAAAAACTCATAGAGAAGTACATTGTGCTTTTTATCCAGGGGAATTCATAGTCAGAGTGATAATCTGCTAACTCTGATCATGATCATGGGATGGTTCTGATCCTCTTAATTTTAGATGAGGGTTTTTCCATGTTTGACCCCATAATTTCTTTGTGTCTTTTAATTTTCTAATAATTTTTTAGGAGAGAGCTTGCTTGCCTCCTAAACCTTTTAAGTAAATGAATATATTTATTTATAATTATAATTATAAATAAATATATTTAAAAATTATTTATATATAATTATAAATAAATTTTAATAATTATATATGTATTTATTAATATATATATATATGATTATAAATTTAATAAATATATTCATTATTTAAATATATTAACTATAATTTTATAATTATTTAAATATATATTTATTTATAATTATAATTATAAATAAATATATTTATAAATATTTTTAGATAATTATAAATATATTTATATAATTATATATATTTATATAATCATATATAGGGGCGATGTCGGGGAGCATTGCTCTACAATTTATTGGTGATTTTCTGGTGATTTTGCGATGTTGATCCATGGCAGACCCTCTCGACTGTTATTTTTATCCCAAAGATGTATTTATTCCTCTTTCAAAGGTTGTGGAAATGGAGGGTGGCGTGTCTTAGGTTCTCAAAACTCCGTTGGGTCCGTTTGATGCGATGAAGTTTGATGCATAGAACGTAGTAAGAAATTTTTATGATTTGAAGATTAATGATTCAAAAATAAGGTTTTTCTTTGAACTTCGTGATGCTTCGTCATCGCTGCATAAGAGGATTATAAGGAATGACTCCATCTCTTTCATGGAGGTGAACCCTAAAATCTTTGAAGATCATCTTGAGGAGTGTAGGTTCTCCCTCCTTGCTCGGATCTTGGTTCCTTAAAAGGATACCCCATGGAAAATTGAGGATTTGAGGAGTTGGATTCACCAGTCTTGGGGATTTGGTGATTGACATCTTATCTCAACTGATAAGAGCATATATCACATTGTATTGCCTTTTAAGGAGCTCGATTTTTTTTCTTGATGTTTTGGCCTGATTTATATCAAACATGGGTTTCTTACCTTTGAAGAATGGGATCCCCTCTTTGATCTGCATCCATCCAGGATCACTTCTACTCAAGATTGGATTAGAATTAGGGGTCTAATTTGGTTCTTCTGGCATTCATTGATTTTTTGGGAAGTTACTTCTGTAGTGGGGACTCCGATCAAAATTGATAAAGAGACCGAGCGAGATCGATATTTCAATTTCACCAGGGTTTTAGTCAAGATTAATCTAACTTATGATCTTATTGTAACTATTTTCTTGGCTGTGGGTGACTTCGAGATGGAACCATCGATTCAATTTGAGTGACTGCCTGATTTTTGTGGCAATTGCTTCTATATTGGGAACTCTTTTGTGCAATGTCATAAGAACATAAAATTTTCTATTTGTAAGAAATCTAGTCATGTATTTGATCATTGTAGGATTAAAATTACTATTGTAGAGGACCAAATGGGACATTCTAGTCTCAATAGGGGAAGGTGGATCTTCAAGTAGGTGCATAAGGATAGATATGACCTAACTATTAATGATCATGCTATTGGGAGTCCTTTTTTTACTGATGTGGTCAAACTGGGGGATATTGATTATGGTTCAAGGGATCCTATTATGATAGGCAAGGTTCCTTATAGTGTGATCCCCATGCAGGTTCATGCAAATTTGACTCAAAATAAATCTTCACTATAGGGAACTATTGATGCTTATATTTAGGACATTAGGGTACAAGGAGTTGGAAATAAGGTATTTAGTGAGCCTACTGCTGAACCAATTGGGGGGGGGGGGAGGTTGTGTCACATTATCAGATCTGAAATCTTCATGGGTTGACATTGCTACTGATGAAATGAGGACTGGTATAACTATGAGGTTACTGTTCAAGGGGAATTTGACGATGAGATGAGGCAAGGACTACTAGTTTCTGCCGAAATAAAGGGAAAGGCCAAGGTGGTGGATGATGAGGCCTTTCAGTTGGTTATTCTTAGAAATCCTAAGGCTCCTTTAGTTGTACATAAACATGACTCAACTATACAGAATAAAGAGGATGAACATGAGCATGTGATCATTGTGGATCCCAAATATGGTCATGTGGTGATGTCTAAAAAGAATATTGTGGGATCCCCTCTAAGAGGGATCTCAATGACCTATAGGGAAAGGGCCGAGGAACATCCTATTAATAATCCATCAAGAAGGATCAATGAGGGTTCTAAGAATGTGGTATGGTCTTTCCCACCTCATTTTACAAATCTAATGAAAAATGCATATGTCTCTTTTGGAAAGGCCTCATACGAGGAAGGTGATATTTCACGAGTAAAAAAATCTAGAATCATAACTCTAAAGGACCAAGAATGTGAGAGGTCCACTGAAGGCCTCAGCAAGGAAGTAGCAGATTGGTTTTTTCATCGATTGAAGTCACATTTTAAATTATGGAGTCAAAGGTATTTAGTTTCAATGACTATTTGAAAGTTCAGAAGTTTATATCCATTAATATTGAAGATGCAGTTCGGTCCAATCTAGAGATAGAATTTCAGGATTTATCTTGGAAATTCAGGATTTTTTTCACTCTAGAGGACTTATCTAAATTGATATCAGATGATGAATATGAGGCCCCAAAAGGATAAAGATATAGTAGAGAGGCCGACATCCAAAGGGAAAAGGGAGATTTCCTAGAAATTTTAGCTCTAGAGTGAGAAAGGATTGGATTCATTTTTTAGGCTTCTTGTCTTCTAATGTGGGCATTTCATGCCTTGTTTGGCTCACCTCCTTTCTTGTATGTTTTACTTTTAGCAACAAATTTGGGGTCATGGGTTTGGTTTACAAATCCCTGATTGATCTATTTTTTTATATAATTATATATATATATATTTATTAATATATAAATATATTTAAATAATAAATATATTCATTATATTTATAATTATATATATTATAAAATTTTAATTATTTAAGTATTTATTTATCTATTTAAAATTTTATAAATACATTTTAAAAAAAGTTTTATATATTTATAATTTTATAATTAACTATTTAAATTATAAAATTATTAAAAAAATCATTTAAATAGATTAATTATATAAATTTCAAACATATTTTAAATGTTAAAAATTAATAAACAAAAGAAAATAAATATTATTCATAGAAATGGAAAACATATGGAAAATATTACATCTATTGTAAATAAATATATGTATAAATAAATATTAAAAAATAATTAAATATATTTTTAACATTATTAATGAATATATAATAATAAATGAATAAATAAAATTAAATAAATTAAAAAAATATTAAAAAGTGAATTCATAATATTTTATTGAATTACAGACACATTAAAAATGAATAAAATGAATAAATATATTATATTAATTATATAAATAAAGAAATTATTAAAAATGAATTATATTAATTATACAAAAATAATAATAATTAAATTAAATCAAATCAAATTAAATTAAATTAAATTAAACACACACACACACACACACATATATTCATGATGAATATATTAAAATAAATTTATATTAAAAATGAATAAATATTAAAAATGAATAAATACAGAAAATACTAAAAATGGAAAGATATTAAAAAAGAATAAATAATATTAAATCAATAAATCGACTTGTGCACACATATACATGCACGTACATGACAAAAATATATATGTACACATGCACATCTACACACACACACACACACACAACACACACACACACACATACTACTATATATGTACATATATTTTTAATTATTTAATATAAATAGAAATATATATTTAAATAAATATATTCATTTATATATTATATAATTATTTAAATAAAATATCAATATATTATATTTATTATAATTATATACACATTTTTTAATTAATTTATATAAATAAACAATTAAATATAATATATTAATATTTTATTTAAACAATTATATAATATATAAATGAATATATTTATTTAAATATAAACATTTTTACTAATATAAATTTGATAATTTTTTATATATAAAATTATTAAAATAATAATCATTTTTTATTAAAATTTATATAAATCATATTTATATATTACATTTACATATATATACTTATTGTAATATAAATCTTAGGGCTCAAAACATATGGCTTCTTTGTATCTTCAACTTCTAGATGATTTATTCCTCACACAAGGTTGTTTTGACTCCCACAAGCATGTGGTTACTAGATCAGATAGTCGTAATGCCTTTCTTGGAGGGACTATTACGGCTGCTTCGCTTGATGATAGTGAACTCAATCAATCCTTCTCTCTCTTCAAGGGTTCAGTTGTGGCTGGCATTCATCAGAAATGAAATGTTGCACATGTAAAGGCTGGCCCAGTTTTAGTTGTAGAATGCCTGGAAATTGGTGAGAACTCCATCATTGCTCATCTTATATAACCAAGGGGATCTAAGATGTGGAAAATCAGAGATCTGGTCGAGTGTTTCTTAGAAATCTGGGGCTTTAAAAATTGGAAATGTGTCTCATTGGGCCATGGTTTTTTCCACATTCCTTTCCCTTTAATGGAATTGAAGATGCAAGCTTGGGGATTGAATTTAATCTCTCTCAACCCTAGTTTTCTACACATTTGGGGATTGGATAGGAAGTTCAATCCACTAGAGGATGAAAATCCATCTTTTCAGCTATGTTTCAAGGTATATAGTTTAAATTTGATACTTTGTAACCCTAGGTTCCTTTATGATATTGCAATTTATATTGATGTTCCCATCAAAATGGATAGAGAAACCGAGGTTGCTAAAATTTAGCCACTATGCTCGGTTTTTAGTTGAAGTGGACTTGTGTTCTAGTTTGGTTGATAGAGTTTTTATTTCTACTCACAATGATAAGTTTGATATGATAATTAAATATAAAAAAGATCCCTTATTTTTATAGATTGTATGGTAATCAAACATGACAATTTGAACTGAAAGAGATCTATGGTTTGTGTTTTTTTGCTCCGTGTGAGGGAATGATGAAAATTCATGCTTTAAAAGTATTATATGTTTAAAATTCAATATTAAATATGGTCCTAAAAATGCTGATCATGTTCATCCTAAATATGGAGGAGTTCATAATCAGGTGGTCTCGGTGGGAGAGGGGTATGGCAGTGAGCTTGGTTAGGGCGTTCATTCAGTTTATTTGGATGATCCCTATAAAGATAGACCTATTGAACCTTCTATTGAAGATGTTATCAATAGGGATGGGTCTACACCAGTAAATACCAACCATTTTCAGAAGGAATGTGATTATGCTATGGTTTCCTTAGAACCACATGGTTGACATGCTTCTGCTGGTATAAAGGAAATATAACTTAGCAGGAAGTATGATAGCAAGTCATGGGTGGATATTGTGGAATAAGGGCTGGCCCATGATAAAAATTTAGAGGATGAAGTAGTGGCACAAGATTTTTCTGATCAGAAGCTTTCCCATGAACATATTATTTCTTCAATATTGTCACGAACCATCCTGGGTCAACCCTAAACCGGTCACCCGAGTCGATCTGCGACAAGGCCCAAGGGGCGTTCTCGATCCCCACGGGCTGGAAACTAATTTCGGGCATCAAAATTAAATAGGTGGGAATGATTTGGCCCATAAATAAAAGACAAATAAATAAATACAAATTGAATAATGAAAATGTAAACTAGAAGCAGGAAGAAAATAAAAATGCACATACCTCTATGTGACCCTGCGGTTCACCACCAACCTCAAACCAACATCGCACTATGGTGACCGAATCCAAACAAGAAGCATCACAAAAAAAAGATAAAACTATAGGTTTGAGTATTAAAACTCAGTAGGAATTCCTAAACAATCTATTCCCATTTTCATTTCTGTTAAATAAAAGATTCATCAATTTCAATTTTGAACTACAATATATAAAGGTAAGTTATTCACACATTTTCTATTTAAAGAAAATCACAGTCTATTGCCCTTTTCAATTAAAAACTATATTTCCTTTTTAAGAGGTAGACATTATAATTTTAAAGGAGGTGATGTTTGTACATAAAAAGGGAGGAAGGAAATGTAAAACATTTTCAAAACCTTTTTTTGAAAACACATAAAACCATTCTATCACTTTTATAAAGTAGCTACACCACACAAGGGAACATGATCAACAAACATACAACACGAGCAATGGAAAACATCACACATGAGTAACCAACCAACACATGCATCTCAATCATCTTCCAAAAATAACTAAGTTCCAAACAACATGAGAAAAACTAGGATCTCGTGAATAATCTAGAATATACTATACATGTGACTCATCCCAAAGGTATTCCCTACCTGATAACGTCATAACACCCAAACACCCAATCATCACCCTACCTAGCCCGATTGAGGGGCCCAATCCCATAACAATAAAAAAAAAAATAATCCCCTACCATGGGCCACTAGCTAGTTCAATAACCTAGACTAGTACAACAATCGTTCATCAAAAATCCACTCGCTATGCTAGGTTACCATATTCAGACTAAATAGAGGAGGGGGTGAGCCAACAATGTCATCCAAGAATCCAGTCATAAGTGCACACACATATATATCACACATAAGCAACTCACACAACAAGTCACCCATGAGTCACCCCAAGGAACAAGTTCCTTGCCTTTCAACTATTTGATCATAAGGGATTCCTACACGGTGGACCTCCCACAACATGCACATAACCAAGGAAAGAGGACCATCCAAGGAGAGTTTTCCAATGAAACCAGTTTTTTAAAGTTCCAACTAGGCCTTACGTAACCATCACATGCTAAACCATTTCTTAAAGAACCACATACACAACAAACTATTTCCAAAGAATCAAATAAAAATAACTTCCAATTTAAAAACAATTTGGAAAACCAGTTAAAAAATATATTTGAGCAACCCACACACATTTAAAATCGAATAAATTCTTTAAAAACAAAAATTTACTTATAAAGTCCAACTAGGAAATTTGATAAACACTAGGTAGGTACATTTAATAAAATATTTTTATATAATTCAAGTTCAAGGGAAAATCACTCCATTTCAGAACAAGCATTTTTTCTAAAAACCATAAATTAATAACTAAACATTAAATAAAGGTGAGAAATAAAATAAATTATTGTATTATTAAATTTAAAGGCAATGCAAATGGAACCTACCTCAAACATGCCACTTTTTGACAATGACCACTCAAACAGACCCTTCATGCTTACACACACATGCATTTATATATATATAAATTATTCTAGATGAATTGAAAATATTACCCTATATATGATAGAATATGTAAAAAGAGTGCATATATATATATATATATACCTTACCCTATGAATGTACATGCAGACGTTCTTGACACCAACAACTCGAAACCACCGCAGCGAGGTCCAACGCACTCTGGAAAAGTTATCAGTAACTCAAAAATCACAAAAACCCTAAAATAAAATTAAGCCAAAATAAAGGATCCAACATTATTTAGAAACCAACAAACCGTTCAAGAAGTCAAGATCCAAGGAAACAACATTTTAAAGTGAGTAGTTCTAAACATTCTTTTATGTTTTGTAGACCCCGAATGCATTTACCAAAAGGAATTTGATTTTTTTTCAAACTATGTGAAATCTCATTTTCACTAAGAATTTCCAAATGGTAATACCCTTATTAGATTTACTTTTTAAACCACTTTTAGAAACAACATAAGGAACTGACATCATTTATAAAACAAAGAACCATTTAATAAACCAAGATTTTAAGAAAACACCATTTTGGAAACACCAACTTCATTTGAGGGCACATCCATGTGTGCACCTAGTGCACCCATAGATGTTCCAACATCCACCAGCACACCTAAAATCCAATAAACCTTTATAAATCACTTCTAAAAACACCAATATCCCTTTAACCCATAACCAACCATCTCAATTAATTACAAAATTCAACAAGAGTTCATAAACCAAAAGATCTCTTCCAAACAAGTTTCAATCCATGCATAAAGAAATCACTATTTTCCACATGAAAATACTAAGTCATAATTGAATCAATTTGATAAAATGTTTCAAAGGAAAAACATCACCCAACCATTTAAATTGTACCCCTAAATCTTAATAATCCCTTTATCAAACACATTTAGCATAAGCAAACATTGTCATAATAAGAGTTTCACTTTGAAAGCTATTTTTAGAAAATCAAATCATCAAGAAAACACCACAATAATTTAACCCAGGGAATTAAAAATACATGAATCATGTTTTAAAAATTAATTAATAACACACAATAATCCTATGGATTGAATTTTAAAGCAAAGGAATGAAAACACCTACTTGTTGAGTGAGAATGAAACATGACTCCTGAAGGGAGGTAGAACAGAGCCTTATGGACCAACCACACACCCTAGATCCAAGTAAAACCTAGATACGCTTCAAACCTAACATCTAGGGTTCATCAAAATGAGAAAACCCACATGAAAAACCCAAGAAATTGAGGGATATGGGGGAAAGAACTTACCGATGGAACTCACGCACCCCGAAAGAAGGAGAAGAGGCTACCAAAGGGAAGGGAGGAGCATCGGCGGAGGCCCTCAGCCAGTGGGGGTCACGCATGAGGAAGAGAGTAGGGGAAGGGGGGCATGCGTGAGGGGTAAAGGGGAAGGGAAGGTGTGCGTGATGGGTAAAGGGGAGGGGAGGGTGTTTGTGATGGGTAAAGGGGAGGGGAATTTGGGTTTTTTAATTTAAACCCTAATAATAATAATAATAACTTAGTAAAAATAATTGTAATGAAAATAAAATTAATTATAATAATAATAATAATAAAATAATTAATAATAATAATAATATAATTATTATCATTATTTTAATTAAACATTCATTTAGTTTTATTTTATTTTAATTTTATTTCATTTTTCATTTATTTTTTATTATTTTTAGATTCAAAGCAGGACGCACAGTTTTCCAGGCCATGCACCAACCGTGCGCAGGCCAAAAACTCCCCCCAAAGTTTTAAAATCTGAAAATTTTACCTGGGACTCAATCCAAACCTCAACCAGAAAAATTCTAGACCAAGAAACATATAGAATAAAGGAGTTTCCAGGGTCGGGGTGTGACAAGATCTAGTAAATGTAAGAAATAATTGGATGAGGAGGTAAATAAACAATCAAAGTCTAGAATCATTGTGCAAAACTAGGTATTGATTGACAATGCATTGGAAAAAAGTGTTATTATATATGTTATGGCTATGAGGACATGTTTTCTAGATGGTTTAGAAGGGAATATCACCTTATATGATCCTTTTGATTAGGTGTATTATTATCTCAAGTTATATCACAAAAAATATGATATAACCATGATTGGTGGTTATTAAATGGCCACACCGATGGATCTAGTGCAAGTTCAAGAATGATCTCAAGACTATATTAAGGATGATTCTTCTTAAAATTAGGGAAGTATGGCTTCCCTAGATTCTGAAAACCAGACTAAATCTTAGATGACCCACATTCCAATGAAAAATAATGCTTTGAATATCCATGTTTTTAAAACATGAAACCAGAACAAGGATATGATTTATATTTCCAGTACTTTTGGAGTGGTAGAGTTTGATAAGTATGTGTACTTGGAATATGTGATGAAAGGAGCTTCGGAAATTGCTATGGGAATTAGGATCGGGCCTCAGGTTAGGTAAGATTATATCTATTCTAACACCCCAAAGATGATACTGAACTTTTGAGGCATACCCATGGAGAGAGATCCAATGATATGGGTAAATAATACTTCATAGAACCATCTTAAAATGAAGTCCATGAGCTTTGGAAGAGAGAAAAGACTTGAAGGCATGACCGACATCTATTTGATAAATCCCCTCTTGGTAAGGGTTGGTGGGGTCCTAATCTATCTCATGCTGTTGAATTTGTTTTTTAGTGCTTTTTGAGGGTTTTTGATGTTTTTTATATCTTATGACACCTCTTGGTTTTGTTGATGATGGCTATCTAGCCATTTATGACCCCATCCCTTTATTTTACTTTTTTATTTTAATAAATAGGATAGGGCTTTAGTGCCTTATCCAATACATTTTAAAAAAACTCACTATGACCTTTATTATAACTAGAAAAAATCACTTATAATGGTGTTACTTTTATCAGTGCTTAAAAATGTGCTAATAAATGGGGAAATTTTGAGAAGTGATAGAAAAAAGTTTTGATAAAGAGTACCCTTTTATCAACAATTTTTTTAGCACCGATAAAAGGTAACATTATCAGGACTTTTTGAAAGTGCCAATAAAAGTCCCCCTTTATCAATTATTTTTTTCTAGCACTATTAAAGGTCAACACTTCATAAAGTATGATCGATGGTAGTGAAATTTTGTTTTATAAAATTTAGAATGCATTTACTTTATATACACTTTATTTAGTCTTTAAATTTTTTTATACCTACATATAAATAAATATATGTAAAAATTATTTATCATGTACACAAATTTATAAACATCAATGAATATGTGTGTGTAAATATATATATAATGCATTTTTGCATAATTATGTACACATAATGTAAATATATATAAATAAATATATATAAAAATTAAGTGCTATATGTAATGTATACAAAAAATATATACACTTTAAAATACACTTTTAAATATTTATATCTGTATATAATTATATAGATGTATAATTGTAAATAATTACACACATATATTTATATGTATGCATGTTTATATCTATGTGTATGCATGTGCATGTAATAATATTTAGATGCATGTATTAACATGTATTCATATATCCTTATAAATTCTTATACTTATAAAAATTATTGATCAAACACATATATAAAAACCAATGAATACACACACACATTAATAAATTTATATACAAACACATACATGTATCTATGCATACAAATTAATATATCCATATACATACATAGTTAAAAACATAAGTATAATTACATATGTACATACATATACAAATCTATATCAATATAAGTAAATGAAAACGTACATATATATAGAGGTATATACAAAAAAAGTATGAATTCATACATATATATAACTATATACAAATCCCCAATAAAAAATCTCCCATGGAAGATTCGTACTATAAATCTCTACTTGGAAATCTCCCATGGGAGATTCAGACTACAAATCTCCATTGGGAAATCTTCCATGGGAGATTCATAGTTCCAATCTGCACTGAGAAATCTCCACTAGGAGATCCATAGTGCCAATATGCATTGGGAAATATCCACTATGAGATTTGTACATTATTATATTTATATATTAAATTTATAAATAATTTCATTAATATATATTCATGTATGAATGCACATGGGTACTTATATTTATATGTATATATGTTTTTTTCTATGTATTTGTATACACTTATATATATGTATATATGAATTTATATAAGATAATGCTTATACTTATATATATTTGTAAATAATTACATTAATATATATGTATTCATGCATGCATGCATGCATGTATATATTGATATCTATATGTATGTATATGTATGTATGTATGTATGATAATATTTAGATGCATGTGTGTGCATTCATTAAAATATACCAACAAATATTTGATGTTGTATATAACTATAGGTGTGTGTGTATGCATGCATGCACTTATATGTGTAAGTATTTACATTAATTATATTTATATATAATTGCAATAATATAGATTTATGTATGTTTGTACAAATACACTTTAAAATACACTTATAAATATTTATATTTTTTATATACTTATATAGATGTATTGTTGAAAATAATTACACTAATATATTTATATGTATGCATGTTTATATCTATGTGTATATATTTACACTTAATAATATTTAGATTCATGTATGTACATGTATTAAAATATCCTTATAAATACTCATATTTGTATATACCTAAAATAATTATTGACCACACACATATATAAAAATCAACGAACACACACACATACACATAAAATCACACTTACATATATATTAATATATTTATATATAAACAAATACATACATATATACATAAAAATTAATATATCCATATACCAACATAGTTAAAAACATATTTGTAAGTATATGTACATATATACATATATATACAAATCTATATTAATATGAGTACATAAATATATATTATTGAATTTATATGTAAATATAAATAATGTAATTATTTTTAGATATAAGTACATGCATGCATACATATATATATATATATATATGCATATAAGACTATAAATATTTGGAAGTATATTTTAAACAAGTACATACATATATCTAAATATTATTATATATACATACATACATATTCACACAATCATATTTACATATAAATATAAGTTTATCTAGGGATGAATTCATTTATATATATTAATGATATGGAAGATTCTATAGGAAAATATCAAATGGGAGATTCCCAGGAAAAATATCCATTGGGAGATTTGTTGGGCCAACCTCCAATGGGATATTTGGAGGAGAAATATTCATTGGGAGGTTTGTATTGAAAATGTCCTATGTATATTTGTATATACTTATAATCATATTTATTTATATGGGAGATTCATAGGGAAAATCCCCAATGGTATATTCACAAGACCAACCTCGAATGGGAGATTTTCAAGACAAATCTTTGTTGAGAGATTTGCATGAAAAATCTCTGTCAGGAGATTTGTAGGAAAAATCTCCACCGGGAGATTTTTCAGTGTACTATGAATGTTTTTATATACTTATAATTATATATATATAAATATATATATTTTCTTTTTTACATTCTTATATTTATATATTTAATTTATAAATAATTATGTTATTATATATCCATGCATGCATGCATGTGGGTACTTATATTTAGATGTATGTATGTTTTTGTGCATGTGTTTGCATACAATTATATATATGTACTCATGAATGTATATAATATTATGAATATAATTATATATATTTGTAAAAAATTACATTAATATATATGCATGCATGCATGTATTTATATGCTGATATTTATTTGTATGTATGATTGTATGTATATGTATGTATGTAAGTATGATAATCTTTAGATGCATGTGTGTACATGCATTAAAATATACCTAAAAATATTTGCAGCTGTATATACCTATATGTGTGTATGTGTCTACATATGCATTTACTTATATCTATAAGTAATTACATTAATTATATTTATATATATTTAGAATAATATATATTTATGCACTTATATTAATATATATTTATATATGTTTGTACGTATATACTTTTTTTGAAAGTGAAATAAATTAAATAATGTTTATATATATATATATTTATATATATTTACATTATGTGTATGTAATTATGTACGAATACATTATATATACATGCAAAAAAATTCATTGATTTATTTATTTGTGCGTACATGATCATTAATTTTTAGAAATATTTATTGATATGATGATATAAAAAATGTAATTTCTAAAATTTTAAAAAAATTATATAAAATATGGGTATAGAATTATTCATATCGATGTAACGATTGCATTGGAGGTGACAGATTGAAATTACAATACGATTTGGAAAGAATACATTAGATCAATGATTATCGGTGAAAAAAATTGAATGGATGAGTGATAAGATGAATTTGGGGTTACTACACATCTGGGCTTATGCATGGGGTATTCCAGTAATTATATTTATTACCATTTTAAAAAAAATCCGAACTCACCCACATCATGCCACCTACTTCTCTTCCATGCGTCACCACCCCCACATCCAAATTAACCAACCATTTCAGGTGGGTAAATGAGACGTTGAAAACTGATAATTTTAAGCTTTAATTTATTTATAAATAAATATTTTGAGGAATATTTGTTTGTTTTTAATTTCATATAAGTATATACACTATCTATATATAAATAACGTGTTTTTTTCTTATAATTTTTTATTAATTTATGAAATATGAATGTATATAAGTTTTATATATTTTATTGATAATAATATATTAAAAAGTAAGAATGTTATATAAAAATATTATAACAGTCATCGACTATGAAAAATATTTGAAAAGAGTTTGTATAAATATTTCAAAACTACTATAATTTTTTAAATTATAACTTTCTCATTGATAATAAAAATTTTATTGTGAAATATTATAGTTTATATAATATAAAATTCATTTAATGTTTCTAAAATAATTTTAAAAAAATTTGAGTAAAATTTTGGATTTTAAATGATATATAAATAAAAAAACAACAAAGAGAAATTACACACAAACACATTAATTCTAATGCATGAATAATGTAATCATATATACTCTATCTATGTTAGTGAACTAATATATTTCATGTGTAGTTGCATTTCCATAAGATACCTCTTCATCCTATTGCATCTTAAATGTGATTTTTGAAGTCTCATATCCAAAACCTTTTCTTACATAGAAAGAAGATAGATAACATGAAAAAATGTTGATTACTATGGTATGAACATCTAACTACAAACCCTAGCTTGGGATCAGGTACTACAACAAGTGGTGCCATGATCACTACTATATCATAGAAATCGAGGTCTACATACACTATTATAATTTTAAGATATTTTGATGATTCTATTGTCATGGTTTTTAAAACTGTGACAATAAAAGCATATACCCACGGTTTGTTAAAATGTGGGCGTTACTATGAATTTTCCCATAGTTCACAATAAAACTATGAGTATAGGTCTACCTCAATTTCTTTTTTTCCCTCCCCTATTTCCCATTCCACATTCACCAATTACCTCACCATTAGTGCTTGTTGATTCCCCAGATACACTCACCGATCCATCCCATATTCCGTTCATTGCTACCCTACCCCATGCTCACTAATTTAGTACCCTATATCACTTCCTGATTCCCCACTAAACCGGAAACTTCTTGTGGATTCCCACCTTGATCCCCTTCCTTACCCTAACCAAATATGATGAAATTCATGGTTTGAAAAAAAAATTCCACCAACTATGCAAACCCTTCTTCTATTTCATTCAAATAAACACATTAATCAGACTTCATGGAGGTAGATTTACTCTCACATCTTACAATGGATTTATTTTTTTTGGATTAAATTTAAACTTGATGATTTATATGGGTGTTTAATGTGTCATGAATGGTTGGGTTTTTCAATGATAACTAGTTTTTTAGAGGATTTTTTAGGATAATTCATTTAGTCTATCAATGATTTAACCACTAGTGGAACCCTTAAACAATTGTTTCATATGTTTTTTTTGATTTCCCTTTAAGACCATGACTTATAAATTACATAACATTAATTTAAATTTGGTTTTTAGAAAAATTGACATCAATTTTTCAAATTAGTTTGATCATGTATTCTTTATGTTGTTATTATTCACGTCACTTTTCACTTGGTTGCATGGGAACATACATGTTTCTTTAAATGGATTAATATATTTTAAAAGTAAGTCTTATCACATATAATTATTAAGTAGTATAGTGGTATAAAAATTTCCATATAATGTTGTAATTTATTAAAATTCAGAGTCATATGTCAGGTTAGAGTGAAAATAAAAGATTATATATTGTACTTATAACCTAATTGTATTTACTATTTATTTTAATATGCTTTTTGGGCTTGAAATTAAATTTTGGTTAAACTTTGATGCATTTATCCTAGTGTTTCAACTATTTTGTTAAGGTATTGTGTCAAGCATCCAATATACCAGAGAATGATTCCAATTAGCGTACATCTAGTCACATTTGTATAAAAAAAATATAATCAAAGAACTATATAATAAATAATTTTTTGGTGATTCTTATGTGGATATTACTTGAAAAATATATATTTCTTATAATTTGATGGGATTTTTAGAAAAAAAGCATGAAATATCTCCAAAAAACTTTTTCCAAGTTTTATATAATGATTAGAGGTAAGTCTATATCATATATGTTCATTACTAATAATGAAACATATGAATGTTAATTTCATTGAAGATTACCAAGTGTTGAATTAATACATATGTGTGTGTTTAACATGGCTCTCTTCAATGTTTTTAATAATGAGATAGATAAATTTATAATTAATATTTTTGATATTTTTGATTAATTAGATTTAATTTAATTAAGATCCAACTTTTTTAATTTTTTGGATTTGATAGAATTATGGGTTTGTTTAATATATTAAATAACATAAAGGAAGTAAAATTTTAAAGTTTGATCGGTGTTTATTAGAATAAATTTTACTACATATGAATTTTATATGGTTGATATCTATGTTTTTCAAAACACTGTAAGTTTTTGTATTTCAAGGTTTTATTTAATAGATCTTATAGAAAATTACTTAGGATCTATTTGATTATACTCATTGAAATCTATTTATAAAACTTATTATTTATGTTAAATATTTTTATATAATAGTTTTCCCATTGAAAAAGTATTTTATTTCAACTTATTTAAGTTATTTTTTTCACTAATTCAAGTGTAATCAATTTTTATGTAATAGAACCATCACCAATTATTTTTTATAAGTACTTAAAATGACGATTCTTTTAAGTTTTTTAACAAATTATATCAAATATAGCCTTTTAAGTGCAATTTTTTCATAAAAAACAAAAAGTTCTTATTTTTTATAACCAACTGTTATAAGAATATTTTAATATTTTTTTTTCAAATTAAACCTTTTAAGTAAAAATTTTTATTTTAGAAACAAAGAAGACACTAAATATTTTTCTTATTATATATGATAAATGGTACTTCATGGTTTGAAAATACCTTACATAGATTAATTTTAGCACAAGTGATAAGTGATATTTTTAATTTTTAAATTTTAATATTAAAGAATAATTAATCATTTTTTTAGACAAAAAATCTATGAATATCAAATTCTAAATCTGAAAAATGTATATTAAAAAGAAAAAATGTGAAAAAATGGAGTTCAATGGTGTGAGTAGGTCATGGGCCTTTGGACTAATATCGCATGCGAAGCATTATTGATCTCAAATGGGGGTGTAGGGGGTGAAGACCCCTATGGTATGGACCTAACCAATTTATGATTTAAAAAATTATATATGTATATATATATATAAATAAATATAACTATCCCCCCATTTTTAAGATATAGAAATTATTGAAATAAACTTTTTCTATATGTTGAGACCAGTGCGAAGGTGTACTGTCATGGTTTGAAAAATTGTGACTATAGGTTGTAACGTCCCGGTTCCAGGTGCCACTCAACGGATGCCCCGAACCCGGTTCGCCACGTGACCTCAAGCGCATTTCCCCAAATGCAAGAGGCTTCCGACTACCAGCGAGGGCCCATGTATGATAGTGGGGAAACTATGACCTCATTTGTCAAAGTGCAGTGTAACGGAATAATAAAAACATTCAACAACAACAGCGGAAGAAAATAAACATACACAATCTTAAATAAACAACTGTAGTAAAAGATAACCAAAATTTATATAGGTGACAATGCAACATGTCTTAAGTTCTAAGAAAACAACCAGAACATGTTACAAAACAGTACAGTACGATACAGAGTACAACAAAACCAAATCAAAACAGCCGGTAGCATTGCTAGCCTAAGCCCAGTCCCATGCTCCCTTACTCCTCAACAAAAATCAAGTACCTGTATAGGGACCCTTGCCCTTATCCTCAACTGTAGAAATATAATCTGTTTGAGCTGAAGACATGACCAAAATAGGGTGTGAGAAATAAATCCCAATAGGCACCCACCAAAGGCCCATACTCAACTGTGAGAAAATATGAAACAACAGTGTGCAAAAGTAAATTCAATAAACTAAACAGTACTCAAAAGTAACTAAATTTACCATTTATATTTCCATTTAACATTCATTTCATTATTTATTATTAAAAAAAAACCATAGTGAATTTTTATGTAAATGGTCAGTGTCCTCAGACACGCAAACCCTTACCCTCAGGTAAAGAGAATCCAAACTCAAGAATCTACCTACAGGCATATAGAATATTTCCCACAGGCGTACGAGGTGTCGCCCACAGGCACAAAATCAATTTCCCACAGGCATGGAAGAAGGTTCCCATAGGCTAAGTAGTACACTTCCCACAGGCTAATCACAACACTGCCCTCAGGCTAACAAGTAACTGGGACATGCCTAACATATAACAAAAAAAATATAAAAACAATTCCTCTCAAGGCAATTCTATTATCATTAATATAAAGGCATACCCTCGGGTATCCTGACCAAACGGCTAAACAGAGGAACGTACCCCCGGGGTGGTCCTGGATCCAAGCAGCGATCCCAAACAACAGTTGATTATCACATTTAAATTACCTAAACAATTCTAGGTATTTAATTCAACACGACCTCATCCATACGACACCCCATTCATGGGCGCGTATCACAACGGTACACAAAATGCACATCAGTTAGAAAATTAAACACCAAGACACCTACCTTAAACACCCACGAATGATATACGCGAACATTGATTCCAGAAACGCACAAATATGACATAGATATGGGTTAGAAGAAAACCCATTCAAACATAAATAACTTTCATTATGGGAAGAATTGGCAAGAACTATGCAAGGAGACGGGAGGGCTTACCCGTGCGGTTCCAAAGTGATCGATGGAAGCAGAAACAGATTCCCGACACTCGATCTGGAGATCCATGAAGGTTCGGCCATCCTCTCCCGAGCTCCCGTTCGGTTCTAAGCCAATCCTGTGAATAGGGTTGGCTACTGCCCATTTAAAGCAAAAAAACAAAGTACACGGCGTGCACTTTTGATTACATGGCATGTACTCCCCTCATTTAACTGTTCCTCTGGCGGCACCGCCAAACTATTCACCATCGACATGAGTACACGACGTGTATTATTGACTAAACGTTGTGTACTGTCGCCCAGCTGGCGGCTGCTTTCACCGCCTTACTGTTTCCCTTGTCGACTGACTACATGCCGTGTAGTCAGTTTCTACACCTTTCATCGATGACATGGCTACATGACCTGTGTACTCATCCCACACTGCCAAAAGTACACGACGTGTGGAAAAGTACACGGAGTGTAGTCCCAAAATTTCAGATTTTCCCCATTTTCCTTATTTTCTCAAAAACACTTAAGGAAAGGAGAAAAGAAGAAACCCGTACCTCAAAACTAAGAACTGAGTTTTTACAAAATTCCCCCCTTCGAATTGACCTTACAAGGGTGGTGAAGATATATATGTGAATAACTCCAGCCACTGGGCATGTATGTCGGTCTCCCGCTCCCAGGTTTCATCCTTCACTCGACCATGATGCCATAACACCCGAACGAGATGAACTGACCGGCCTTAGAGAACTTTCATGCTCCT
This sequence comes from Viscum album, assembly GCA_963277665.1. NCBI lineage: Eukaryota > Viridiplantae > Streptophyta > Magnoliopsida > Santalales > Viscaceae > Viscum > Viscum album. The sequence goes on from OY728141.1 coordinate 1,287,932,753, forward strand.
ATCAACAATACGAATCAGATGCTCCTCAAAGGACGCATCTAACTCAAGCTCAACCTCCTCGAGATGAAAAATGTGTGATAGTTCTGAATGATAACGGCGCAACTTAGATACATGGAAGACGTCGTGCATGGCTCGGTACCTCTGTGATAACTATAACCGATAGGCAACCGGCCCGACTCTCTCCAGAATCTCAAATGGCCCCACATACCTCGAGGAAAGTTTACCCTATCTCCTGATCCATCTGTGTCCCAACCTCGGTGAAACACACAAGAAAACCTGATCCCCAACCATGAACTCCAAGGGTCAGCTGCGGCGATCAGCATAAGATTTCTGACGAGACTGTGCAATAGCCATCCTCTTCTAAATCAACTGGACCTTCTCAGAAGTCTCCTGCATGAGACGTGGTCCCATTAAAGCTTCCTCACCTGCCTCTGACTAGAACAAGGGTGATAGTCTTGGCCTACCATATAAAGCTTCGTAAGGTTCCATCTCGATAGTTTCCTGAAAACTATTATTATAGGAAAAATTGACTAGGGGTATATGCTTCTCCCAAGAGCCCCCAGTGTCCAGGATGCATGCACGCAACATGTCCTCAAGCACCAGTATCGTACGCTCTGACTGACCATCGGTCTGAGGGTGGTAAGCTATGATCATAAGCACCTGTATACCCAGTGCCCTCTAAAAACTCTTCCATAAATGAGACATAAAATGGGCATCCCTATCTGAAATGAAGGAACGAGGGACCCCATGAAGATGTACGACCTCTAAAATATAAAACTTCACGAGCTCGTCAACACCGAAGGTCTCCTTGATCGGCAAAAAGTGAGATACCTTCGTGAGTCTGTCCACAACAACCCACACAAAATCATTACCTCGAGGTGACCTTGGCAACCCAGTCACGAAGTCCATCGCAACATCATCCCATTTCCACTCCGGGATGGGTAACTGCTGTAACAGTCCGGCTGGCCTCTGATGCTCCTCCTTCACCTGGTGATAGGTGGAACATCTCGTAACAAAATCAGCCACCTCAATCTTCATACCCGGCCACCAGTATTGACGCCTCAAGTCATGGTACATCTTGGTAACTCCGGGATGAACTGTCCAGATTGAAGCATGAAACTCCTGCATCAGCTCCTCACGTATATCCCCTAGAATCGAAACTCATCCATGGAATTGCAAAACTTCATCATCGCCTATCGTCCACCCAGGAGGAGGGTCCTCACTTTCCAACGACTCTCGTAGAATTAGGCTTTCTGAATCAGATAGCTGTCTCATCCTCACTCTATCCAGGAGGGTAGAGGTCACAACTAAAGATGAAATATAGGTCTTCCCCTGAATGTCGTACACCTCCAGATGCATCTCATAGAACAAATCTATCAACTGCTATTCACCACTGGCCTCCTGCACTACCTGTATCTGAGTTTTCCTGCTCAGTGCATCAGCTATTGAATTACCCTTACCAGGTGTATAGGCAAGCTCAAAATCGAAGGAATGCAGGTATTCAACCCACCTTCGCTGTCTTAGGTTCAAGTCATGCTGGGTAAAGATGTACTTGATACTTTTTTGGTCCATGAACACCAAAAAATGTTCTCCCAAGAGATAATGTCTCCAACAACGCAACACATGAACGACTACAGCCAACTCGAGATCATGCATCGGGTAATTCCTCTCATGTGGCCTCAAATTCTGAGACCCTTATGCAACTACTCGATCACCCTGCATCAACATAGATCCTAGCACAATACCTAATGCATCACAGTAAACTGTATAGCTCTTCCCCTGCTCTGGGAGTATCAGGATTGGTGCTGATGTCAACTTTCCCTTCAGATCCTGGAAGGATATCTCGCAAGCTTCTGACCAAATGAACTTCACACCCTTCTTAGTCAAACCCGTCAATGGCGCTTCTAAGTGGGATAAGTCTTGTATAAAGAATCTGTAGTAACCATCCAGCCCCAAGAAACTATGTATCTCAAAAAAATTCTTGGTCTGTTCCTAGGAAACTACTGCTCTCACCTTCTCTTGGTATACTGCAACTCCTGCCTCCAAGATTATATGACCCAAGAAGTGAATTTGGTCCATCCAATAGTGGAACTTTGAGAGCTTAGCATATAGACGATGCTCTCTCAGTGTACTCTATACGATCTCAAGATGGGTGGAATGGTTGTGTTGAGTGTGAGAGTACACCAAGATATCGTACACAAATACTACCGCAAAATAATCCAGATAGGGATGGAACACATGATTCATCAGAGCCATAAAAACTGCTGGTGCGTTTGTGAGTCCGAATGGCATAACCGTATACTCGTATTGACCATACTTTATCCTAAAAGCTGTGAGAGGTATATCAGATGGTCTAACGCGCAGCTGATGATATCATGATCTCAAGTCAATCTTCGAGAACACTCATGCTCCATGAAGTTGATCAAAAACATCATCTATCCTAGGAAAGGGATATCGTTTCTTGACCGTCAACTGGTTCAATTTCCGATAATCCACACAAAGTCTGAGGGTACTGTCTGCCTTCTTCGCAAAGAGGACTGGAGAACCCCAAGGAGAAGTACTGGGTCAGATGAAACCCTTTACCTGTAACTCCTCTAACTGTCTGTTGAGCTCCTTCAACTCTAATGTAGCCATCCTATAAGGAAAAATGGACCCCAGTGTTGCTCCTGGCACAAGATCAATAGATAAATCCACCTCATGCTATGAAGGTAGACCTGAAAATTCGTCCGGGAAAACATCCCAGAAATGATAAACCACTAGAGGGAAATCCTTCTGACAAGTCCCCTGGTCGTCCAGATATAGGCTCTCAATCTGGGCTTTGATACCACCTCTCCCATGATGCTCTGGTCCAGCTCGACTCACTTGAACATCCCAATCTCCCTTGTATAGAAACTCTCCACCCTCTGGTGATGTGAAACTCACCCTGTGACGATAGCAATCCACAAAGGCTTGAAAGGGAACCAACCAGTCCATCCCGAGAATGACATCATAAGCTATCATCTCTAAGACATAGAGGTCCCATAGAAAGTGACACCCACCAACCTCAAGGGGGCACTCCTTGCACTGACACACACTAGCCGTTCTAGTTCCCAACAGAGTGTCTATCATCATAATATTAGAATAAGTAGAAAAACAGAGCCCTAGGCTCTCCACAACGGTTATAGATATGAAACTATGCGTAGCACCCATATCGAAAAGTACTGAAGATAAGACAGAAGATACTAGAATAGTACCTCTCACAGTATAAGGTCTGGGATCCTTCTCCTGCTCGGTCTGTTGCACTGCATATGCTTGTCTAGTGCCGTGGCCCTGTGACACAACCCAGCTACACTGAGCTATCCCGCCCTACTGCCTCTGAGATCCTGGGGTCTGGCTACCACGGCCATGACCACCATCCCTGCCTGCATGCCCTGATGTATTCCAGTTCCCCGACTGGTAAGAAGCTACTGGTCCTGCTCTCACACGCGGAGTCTGAATATAACCCTTCTCACTAGCCACTGGTGGAAACACCCTGCAAAAGCATTGAAGATGACCCATACTACCACATGCCTGACATTCCACTGGGTCTCATGGACACTGAGGTCACTTGTGCCCCTCCTCACCACACTGGTAGCACATGACCTAGACACCTGAAACATTCTTATGGCTGGTAATACCACACTGAGAGAAGTCCATCTGTCTCTTCCTCTTACCGGTAGAAATAGTACTAGAAACTGGTGCTGAAACACCCTGGCCCACACCACTAGCTTCCCGCGGGTTCCTCTCTATAATCAGCACCTGGTTCATAATAGCGTGTATTAAAGGCAACCTAAAAACATTCACTAGTGCGCGTATGTCATATCGAAGACCATCCTCAAAGAGTCTGGCTCTCAACGTCTCATCACCCACCAAAACGGGTGAAAAACACAGAAGCTCGGTGAAACGAGCAGAATAATCCATCACTGATAAGCGCCCTACTGCAGATTCATGAACTCTCGAGCTCTATCTTCCCTCAGTATCTCTGGGAATAAGAAGTTATATAAGGATTTCTGGAAATATTCCCACACCATGTCTCTGTGATGCTCTGACTATGTGGTAACATCCCACCACCTCTTGGCGGAATCATGCAGCATATAAGTCGTGAGCTTGACCCTCCACCGTGGAGGCATCTCCAGGTGCTCGAAAATAGTCTGCATCGACCCCAGCCAAGACTCCATAGCCTGTGGTCTGCCATCCCTTGAGAACATAGGCGGATGCTGATGCTGGAATATACGAGTCAGCTCGGCCATAGATGTGGCAGCCATCGGTGCTCCCTGAAAGGTCTGCATGAACCATATAAAGCCTTCACAGAACTTCACATCCATGCCTGTGTCTGGTGTAATGGCTGGCGTCGCATCTGGCTCTGCTGGAGGCTTAACTGGTAGCCCATGGACCACCATCTTCGGAGTATAATCGTCACCATTCTCCTGGCGAACAACATGTGGTCATCTTGGCGGCATGAATCTACAAGGTCAAACACACACCTTAGATCAAGATTATCATAGTCTAAAAACGAAGGAACCAAAATGGGAACAAGAAGAAGAAGGCATTCAAGATTTGAAAAATAAGACTACATGGCGTGTATACTGACTACACAGTGTGTGCCTGACTTCTCTTCCCCTGCCCGGGTCCTTCTACATGGAAAATCCACGTGGCTCCCGTTGAACAAAACTACACGGCGTGTATATAATCTACACGACGTGTATGGTGTAATTTTCCAACTGCTCGTGTCATTTGTGACACGACCGACTACTCATCTTGAACTACACGGCGTGTTACACCCGCACAAGGCTAATTCCAGACGGTCTGACACTGGTAAATACTACACGACGTGTCCCACAGGTACACGGTGTGTACTAGACGACCTCCGCCGAACTATGTTGTTAGTTACACAGCCAGGTACATGGCTCACACTACATCGCGTGTTCCAGATGTACACAGCATGTTCATTAAAGGATTACACTGGTCCGTGTTGTTAGTTACACGGTCGGGTCCCTAGGTCAGACTACACGGCGTGTTCCACATTGGACACGACGTGTATGTCTTAAGGTCTCCCCCGTTCGTGTTTGTTAGTTACATGGGTGGACTTCGGGTCAACACTAAACGGCGTGTACATCCGGTACACGACGTGTTCTCCACAAGCATTTCCCTTCCTCGTGTCCCCGCCCACATGGTCTATGACATGAAAAGAGACTACACGATGTGTACTCAAAAAGTTTTCTTTTCTTCGTGAACAGAAGAACATACATGGCGTGTTTTAGGTACTACACGGCGTGTATACTGGGTTTCCAGACAGTATGCCACAAAAACTTCTCCAGAACCCAGAAAATACTGAAAAACAACACCTAAGTGCCAAATTCCGATCCGTGAGGGCCCATACTCCCCGCGAATCAAAGTTTGGCATCTTATATGTGTTATAACCAAATAAATAGTCAATAATCCACCAAATTCCGGTCAATGAGGGCCCATACTCCCCAAAAACCAAAGTTTGGAATCCATTATATAAACATGCCCACACGACAATACCCTATCACACAACAGGTATCTATCAAGAAGCTATCACAACAACATGCTTTTCTTGCACAACAACATGCAATTTCTAATGCACCTACATGGCATGGAAATTATGCATGATATGTGATTTATAGCATGTGCCTAAATGATGCATGAGATGGCATACCCTCATATCATCGGATTGTAACTAAATAGAACCCATGAATAAAATATAAACAGCATAATACAAGTGCATCACCCTACGGTGAAAATCAATTCAACTATAAAAATTGAAAAATCCGAAAAAAAATTGCAACACGAGGTAAATTGGCTTTTCCCTGTACACGGGTTAGCTACGCCCGTGCACAACTTGTTACCAACTACCATTCTCGTCCTATCCCTCACTAAGGCTCCAAATAGTAAGTCAAAGAAAAGAACTCCTCTGATACCACTTTGTAACATCCCGGTTCCGGGTGCCACTCAACGGATGCCTCGAACCCGGTTCGCCACGTGACCTCAAGCGCATTTCCCTAAACACCAGAGGCTGCCGACTAGCAGCAAGGACCCAGGTCTGATAGTGGGGAAACTATGCCCTCATTTTTCAAAGTGTAGAACAATGGAATAATAAAAACATTCAAAAACAACAGTGGAATCAAATAAACATACACAATCTTAAATAAACAACTGCAGTAAAAGATAACCAAAAGTTATATAGGTGAAGATGCAATATGTCTTAATTTCTAAGAAAACAACCAGAACATGTTACAAAAAAGTACAGTACAATACAGAGTACAGAAAAACCAAATCAAAACAGTCGGTAGCATCACGAGCCTATGCCCGGTCCCATGCTCCCCTACTCCTCAGGAGAAATAGAGTACCTGTATAGGGACCCTTTCCCTTATCCTCACCTGCAGAAATATAATCTGTTTGGGCCGAAGACATGACCCAAATAGGGTGTGAGAAATAAATCCCAATAGGCACCCACCAAAGGCCCGTGCTCAACTGTGTGAAAAATGCAACAACAGTGTGCAAAATTAAATGAAATAAACTAATAAGTACTCAAAAATAACTAACTTTACCAGTTATATTGACATTTAACATTCATTTCATTATTTATTATTAAGAAACCACCACAGTGAATTTCTATGTAAATAGTTAGTGTTCTCAGACACGAAAACCCTTACCCTCAGGTAAAGAGAATCCAAACTCAGGAATTTGCCTACATGCATATTGAATATTGCCCACAGGCATACGAGGTGTCACCTACAGGCATAGAATCAATTGCCCACAGGCACGGAAGAAGTTTCCCACAGGCTATGTAGTACACTGCCCACAGGCTAATCACAACACTGACCTCAGGCTAACAAGTAACCGGGCCATGACCAAAATATAACAAGCAATATACAAAAAATTCCTCTCAAGGAAATTCTATTATCATTAATATAAAGGCATACCCTCGGGTATCCTGGTCAAACGGCTAAACAGATGAACGCACCCCAGGGGTGGTCCTAGATCCAAGAAGTGATCCCAAACAACAGCTGATTATCACATTTAAATTACCTAAACAATTATAGGTATTTAATTCAACATGGCCTCATCCACACGACACCCCATTCATGGGCGTGTATCACAATAGTACACAAAACGCACATCAGTTGGAAAATTAAACACCAAGCCACCTACCTTAAACACCAATGAATGGTATACGCTAACGTCGATTCCAGAAACACCCAAAGACGACATAGATCTGGGTTAGAATAAAACCCGTTAAAACATAAATAACTTTCATTGTGGGAAGAATTGGCAAGAACTACGCAAGGAGATAGGAGGGCTTACCCGTGCGGTTCCAACGTGATCGACGGAAGAAGAAATAGATTCCCGACACTCGATCTGGAGATCCACGAAGGTTCGGCCATCCTCTCCTGAGATCCTATTCGGTTCTAAGCCAATCCCGTAAACATGGTTGGGTACTGCCCATTTTAAGCAAAAAAAAAAAAAAAAAAAAAATAAAGTACACGACATGTACTTTTGATTACACGACATGTAATCCCCTCATTTAACTGTTCCTCTGGCGGAACTGTCAAATTGTTCATAGTTGACATGTGTACATGACATGTATTCTTAACTACACGGCGTGTACTATCGCCCAGCTGGCTGTTGCTTTCACCGCCTTACTATTTCCCCTGTTGACTGACTACACAGTGTAAATACAAATTACACGGCGTGTAGTCAGTTTCTATATCTTTCATCACCGACATGTCTACACACCCTTTGTACTCATCCCACATGGCCAAAAGTACACAGCGTGTGGAAAAGTACATGACGTGTAGTCCCAAAATTTTGGATTTTCACCATTTTCCTTATTTTCTCAAAAACACTTAAGGAAAGAAGAAAATAAGAAACCCGTACCTCAAAACTAAGAACTAGGTTCTTACATAGGTAACTGGTCAAAATTTTCAAAAAAATTTGACAATATATATCTATGTTGATGGGGTATATTTACATAGTTCGCAAAACTGTAATAATAGGTTATTTTTACCATTTTTAAATCTATAGCCAAGGTTTTAAACCATAATAATAGACTCTAAATGTAGTAGTCATACCCTCAAAGGCATATATAGGGTATGAGTAAAGATGCCCAGTAGGATTCCACAAAATACTCTATGCATAAACTTTAGAAATTAAACCATGCTATAATATTTGAAATAAAAATATGAAAGTTCAATTTTCATTTTATTTAAAAGAAAGTGATATGTAAATAGTGAATTTTAAAATGTTACCTTTAAATAAATATATTTTTCAAAATTTTAATAAAGATTATACAATTACACTGAGGAATATATAAAAGGAAAACAATTATTTACCAAAAACCATCCAAGAATCAAGGGAGATAACCTTGCACTACTGGACAACTATCCCCTTAATATTAGTTATTTTTTAATTTTAACATTTGTTAAAAAGAAAATTGAATACAACCAATGTTAAAAGTATAGTTTTAACATTAAATTTTAAAAATTGATGTGAAAAATAATTTGAACATCAATTATTATAAAAATTGACATTTAAATATCAACTAAATATCTATATAGACAAAATTTCATCATTGGTTATTATTAAAAACTGATGTTGAAAGTGACTTTAAACACTAGTTATTATAAAAACCGGTGTCAAAAGTGGATTTAAATGTCTGTTTTTTAATTTAAAGGATGATGAAGCCAATTTTTTTTAAATGTATTACAATACAATACCCCATTAATTGTGACAAAAAATCCAGTATTACAATCCATAGTAAACAAAAAACAAAAACAACCTACAATAGATAAAAACTCAATGCATTATTTCTAAAAAATCATTTACAAAGATAATATAAATTCATGAAACTTTTATAAAAAAATATAAAAATTAATAAAATATATAAAATAGTTTGAAAATCATCATCAAAGGTGGTTTAAGTCATCTTCTGAATACAATGAAATAATATAAAATTTTTACAAAAGAAATAAATGTTATAAAATTAATAATATAGTATATTGATTTAAAATATAAGAGTTATAATGAAACTAACCATATAAAAATATGTTTCCATTCTAGTCGTGATAATATTAAAATTGAATCATAAAAAATAATTAACAAATTCAAAATTTACTCTTTGATGATGAAACTCTAGTTATAAAACAACTATTTTAAAATAAGAAACACCATAAATATATATATGTATGAAAGATCATGTATTAACTAATATAAAAGATATCTACCTACATTGGAACATAACTAATTTAATTAGGATTCTTTATCGATAAGTGAACTCTATTAAAATTCCAAGACTAATTGTATTTTCATATATTAATTACCAAAACATATATAATGGGAAAAATTTAAGATTAAAGAACTAATAGAATAAAATGAAACTTATGAATTCAATGTAATTCCCTAGAACAACTCCCTATGAATAGTAACCAGACCGAACCACCACATGGACTTATACACACCTCCCCAAATGCCAAAGGCTGTAGACTAGTAGTGGGGATCTAAGGAGGCACCGTGGGGAGGATATAACCCCTATATTAGAGTATAAAATAATATTAAAATAACCAATAATCATAAAGATGAAATTATAGTACACAAAATCAATAAATATATCTATTAATGATAAACAAATCAAAAATATATACAGAATCAAATGGTTATGATGGAATACAAGACATATCACCAATTGGGATGATCACATATAAAAATAAAAAAAATAATAATAAAAGGAAATGAGGTGCTACTCCAGCTCCGATCCATACCTCATCCTGATCTCTAGGTCCCACTTGAGCTGCTCCAACTCAAACACATAATACTAGGCCTTAAACCTACCATTACTTGCAACTAAATGAGAGTCTACTTAGGCACCCAAGTGAAATGGAAGACCGGGTAGGGTTTGAATACATTACTCGGCAGGACACTACCCACCTAGTCCTGTACATACAGAAAATGATATGATATGTGCATGTGAAAAGATAAGTTTAAAATAAATAAACAATTTAATGATAACAAATAAATAAATCACCATCGATCCTTGGGTCCGTGACCTCGATCGACCATACCTGCTTCGTTTAGTTCCAGAGTGTCTCTGATCATGAGAATCACTTTAGGGAAATACCTATCCACACATTAGGGATCCCATGATCATGCCTCCATAATGATGATTAAAAGATCACGGGGCATCACTAGGCATCCCTCATCCTCAATCCCAAAGTATAAACCCCATGGAAATACTTTGGCATTATCAATTTCAGGTCGATGTCTGATTATTAGGAGGTGGAGGTCCTATGAAATCTAATACAACCAATCATGAATGATTACCAGTAAACCTAGGAATTCGAATGGAATACCATCCAAGATCCCACAGTCCATCACTTAGGTATCCAAAATCACATGGATCCTCAACTGATCCATATATGATGTATCCAATTGATATTTAGAGGTATCCTAGGAATCAATTGAGGGGATCCAATAACCACCCTTGGGATATACAACATTCATTCTCTAGGATATACACCCAATTGGAACCTGATACCTCAATTAAAATATCAAAGGTCCCAAGGATTCACAATGGTCCAATAATATTTCCAATCAATTCCTAGGTACCTAGAGAATTATCAACACTCTCACTATATTAATGAAATCCCATGAATCCTAGGGATTCTTATATGCACACCATCACTATCCCTGATGTTGTATACTAGGAACAACCTTTAAGAATCCATAAAAAAATAAACCATACACACACTGTATGCTAATCAAACCAAGAATCTACCCCCAATGATTCATGAGACTAGATCCTAGAAATTCCAAGCATCCCAGAGTCTCTTCCCCATCTATAAGTGATTCCCAAGCATCCTAGGAAATCATAGTAGTTCCGAGACCAATGGATAATTCCCAAAAATCTTGGGAAATCCATATATAAAAAACATAATAAAATAAAAACACATCAAGGGTTGGTTGAATAACCATGACCACCACCATCATATCAACCCCATTGAGATTACACATTGCTTTGAGTTCTAGGGTAACACCTGCAACCACCTCTACCCACAACCACAAACACCTTCTCAAGGTCAACTCACCAAGGGGAACCTACATGGGTATCGTAAATCATTACTAGAGTGGAGGCATCCCACTTGAGATCCTTGGTCCAACTAGTTTTTCTTGTCAACACCTGATGATTGGAGTACATCCCATCCAATGACATCATCAAGGTCTTTATACAACATCATAGGCCTTCAATACTACAAATATGGCTTTTATCAGTGCTAGATAAGTGCATTAACAGTGCTAAAAAAGTGTTATTAATCAAATAAAAGATAGGGGTGGTGGGTCTCTTTTATTAGCGCTGATAAAGGCCCCTTTTATCAGTGCTAAAAAAAGCATTGATAAAAGGGGATTTTATCAGCACTTTTTATAAGCATTGATAAAAGTGAAAAAAAAATAAAAAAAAATAAAAAAGATATATAGCGGGTGGGGGGGATTTTAATAGCTCTTGACCCCCCCTTTATCAGCGCAAGGTGAACCCCCTCCCACTCTCCTGCGCATTGCCCTTGCCCCACACATCCCCCACATGCCCGCGCGCCCCTCCCTGCTTCCACCCGAACTCGAACCCGAGACCCCCCCTTGTGCGCCTGCACCTTTACCACTAAGCTATTTAGTTTTTCTCTCTATTTAATGATATATCTATTTATTTATATATATATATATATATATTTATATTTGTTCATATATTAATATAGATTCATATTAATATAAATATATTTTGTTATATTAATACATATATATTTATTCATATATTAATATATATATATTTTCATATATTAATATTTATTTATATTTATATATATATAGTTATATTTATTAGTATATTAATATATATTTATATTTATTTATATATATATAGTTATATTTATTCGTATATTAATATAGATTTATATTAATATAAATATATTTAGTTATATTAATACATATATTTTTATTCATATATCAGTATATATATATATTTATTCATATATTAATTTATATTTATATTTATATATATATATATTATTTATAATTTTTTATTTGTATATTTATTTGTATATTAATATATATTTATAAGATTAGTTTTAAATACATTTATAAAATATTTTTTTTATGTGTGTTTATAAATAAATAAATAAATAAATACATACATATATGCAACACAAACACACACAAAGACACACACAAAGACACACACATATATAAATTTTCAAATAAATACATATATATATGTATTTGAAAATCCATAGATTGTTAAAATGACCATAACTTTAAATAAAAAAATCCATTTCAACTCCAAAACCAGTCAAATCAAAGAAAATGAAACAATATTTGATATTATATGTAGTACATTCCTAGAGGACATCCATATCAGAAGTTATGCCTATTTGAATGTTAAAAAATCACTGTATCCCAACTAAAAACTTAGTTTTGGAGGTCTTCTGGGCCTTTTTGGGCCTAAAAAATGTGGCATAAGGTTCCCTTCGGTCACTAGCACATAGATCTTGTCAGAACCTTCAATTTGATATGGTGTAGAGCTCAAACAGACACCCAGATCAAAAGTTATGGCCGTTTGAAGTTTGAGTTACATTTTCAACTTATTTTAGATCTTTTTTTAGATTTTTTGTGTCTTCAAATTGTTATTAAATGATTATTAATCAATGATAATTAGAAATTTATTAATTAATAATATTTTCTAAAATATTTTAAATCCATTATTACTAAATTTATTATATATTAAATGTAATAATATATTTATACTTATCTAAAACATATTTAAAATATATATATTATATTTATATCAATATAAATATACTTATATAACAATATATTATTTTTCATGATTTTTTTGAAATATTAACTTTATCATCGCTAGAAAAAAATAATGATAAAGCCCCCCCTTTATCAGAGCTACTAAAAAAATCACTAATAAATGGGTCCCCTTTAACAGTGGTAAAAAAAGAGCTGATAAAGGGGGGACTTTATCAGTGTTAAAACAAAGCACTGATGAAGGGTGATGCAGTAGAAACCCAGTTTTGTGGTAGTTATTGAGGGTATGAATCACTGGTGATAGTCACAAAAGATAGATCAAGGACCATCTATATGTCCAGGGTCACTCAAAGCTGACCATCTCACCTAACCCATCTATAACCTTCCTATAGTCTATATATCTATGATAAATACATATCACAGTCCCTCGCATAACCTACTAGGGTAGTCCATATCAGTCACCTCACACCCCCTCTTGGAGGTGTCCTAGTCTGGGCATCCTCATAGTCTAGGACTCATCCATCGATGATCAAGGTTTCAAGATAGTGCACAAGGTAATCAACAACCTTGTAAATTTACTCATTTCATCCTAGAAATTTTACATAGGTTAAAAAGTTTAGATTAAATTACTATTTACTTTAAATTAAATAAAAAATTTAAATTAAACCCTTTAATTTAAAATAATAATGACGCTTATTTAATTTAGAAATGGTTAATTCCCTTAGTAGTGTGACTGTACAGCTCATACACCATAAAAAACATGCATTGAAGCCATAGGGAAATTACAAAGGACCACCTACCTCATTTTAGGACCTCTCCCACTTTGTTAACAGCCCGAAAACTTACTGCCCAAGCTCACCCAAGATCATCTCACCTATAACAGTAACCTCATGCGCTCTAGGGCACCTAAATCATGCCAATGCATCATAATTAAATAATTATAACAATTATAATTAATCTAAAAAACTAATTTTTAAATATTCATAAACTGAAAATTCTTACTAGGTTTTCTAAGCTTGCTTGAACGATGACCAACCAAACATAGATGGTTCGTGTCATGTCCCCAACACCACTCTGGGAAAATTCCCTACATTGTGATGCTTAAAAATTACTAATTAAACTCAAATTAATTGGGAAACCTCGATAAAATTTATAGTGAAACATACCTTCATTGAATCGGCATGAAATAGATTATAGACATCATACTAGGACTCTTTATTCTCAATTAAAATGAATGCCCCTTTACACTCATCAAATTCCATCATAATCTAGGGGAATCAATTCAAATCCATAACTATAGAAGATAAAAAATAGTAGTAAAGTAACAGAGGGAGTGTGAATATAACCAAATTCAAGAACTTACCTCAGAATGCTAGAAAAATCCACCAAGAACACCCCTGGATCAAGGAGGAAGAGGGGAAGGAAGAGGGTTGGGGGTTTGAACCTTGGTTCATATGAGAAATCAAGGGATTTAAAGAGGGTGTTTCCCCCTATTAAGATCTAAGGGAAGAATTTTCATTATTCCCTGTTTAAATCCTACCAACTAGCCAGTGGAAACCTACAAATTTTATTTTCCAAAATCTAGGCCATCGGTTGGCTGGTGGATGAAAACTACAACCTATACTTGCCTAGCCTTCTTTGGTGCCCTCCTGCTATTCCCCTGAGCCCTCCATAAAAACTTTTAGCTTTACTCCAATTCTAAAAATCCTATTTTGACATGTTCAAACTCTCATAATTTCATTTCAAATTTCTGTTCAAAATCAGTTCTCCCCACTAATTGAAAATTCAAAATTTCCACAGAATTTTAAATACCTATACGAACATAGGGTATTACATTCAACAAATATTGAAAAATTTCATAAAATTCACTAATTAAAGAGAATAACCAAATGTTGTGTATTTATTTTGGAATAATACACATAATATCCAATGAACACAAAAATATAAAGAGTTTATCTTGAATGACAATATAATGAAAAGTTGTTTTTAATTATAAAAATCTTCTTACCAGTCATGTGATGGAGAGAACCAAAACTTAATATATGTGTTTTATAATGTTTTATATTTATATTTAACTCTAGCATCCTTCCTCAGGTATTGGAAAACTATTGAAATGTATTTTAGATCCATAAAATCATAAACGGATGTACATTTATTTTGTATGAAAAGAGTATGCAAATACCAAATTTAAAAAGTGATAAATTAAATCACTTTAAGTTATATTTACTCAATTAAATGAAAATTGAAATTGAAACTTACTTACATAGAAACAATTTTAGGACGAGTAAATAGAGATCCTCAATAATAAAAGCATCAAATATGACTTTTTAAAATATTTTTAACATATAAACTCTACTATATATGTTGGAACTCATCAAAGACTCATAAAAATTCTCCAACATAAAATAATTAATGGATAATTTTTCTAGGTCTCGAGTAAACTAATAATTATCTGAAGGTGTTGGTTTTCAAATATTTTTATTTCTTTTGAAATGATTCTTTATATTTCAGATACTTTTATATAAGGTAAATGTAAGAAAAAATTTCAAGTAATTTGAAATTAAAGGTAAATAAAAATTATAAAAAAAACATATACCTCATATGTTAACTAAAGAACAAGGTTAACTATCCATAATAAAAAATGACTTGATCTCAGTCCAACTATGGAAACCTCCTCAATAAACAATGATAATGGAGTAGCTGGATCAATAATATCATTTACCATTATTCTTACTTGATGTGAATCCAAAATATGATAATGTACACAACCTCCTATATTATGAATGATACCCTATTATACAATATATAAATGAGGACCCATAACATAAAACTCATAGTACATGGTCAAGTATGAATGAGGATGTGGATAATTTGTATAGGCTAGTTGCACAGGTTATATATACCTCACTGTATATGAAACAATAGACTATTCAAATGGTTTAATTTTCTTATTTATCAACTGCTTCATCTATATAAGAATAGTCTTCAAGGAGGACATTTCACCTTTGTATTCTTCCTCCATCAATTCTAAACTAGGAAACCTAAAAAACTTTTTCAATACAAGAATCTTCCTCATATACTCTTACATGACCTAGGTGTTCTTACTTACCTAAAGTAGTCATAATAATGTCTTTAATTCCCTTAATGATAAAGTTCCCCTACATCACTTTCTCTTGAAGGGTACCCTGAAATGATGTATGTAAATGTTATATTAATGTGATAAATTTTAAAAAATTATTATATTAGACTAAAATAATAATTAGTTTATTATAATCTTATTGCCTACCTATTTTGATGGATCCTAATAATCTTTCACATTTTTTTCCTTTTCCATTTTTCATGGTGAGTGGGGGGAGATAGAGGAAGAAACTAAACCTCTTTGAATACACTATTATATTTAGATATTAATTCATTATAATTCTTGGAAATATTTTTTTCTCTAATAAAGGATACCCTCCCCAAGAAAAAGTGATGAATCCAAGATGTGTTGTTACCATGAGAAGTCTGCTAAAGATTAGAATTAAAGATGTTTTTATTTTTTATTGAAGAAGAAATCCTCTATATTGTGGTTTTTATCTAGAGAATTAGAATTGAATAAGTTTATAAGTGGATATGTATAAGGTGTTGGATTTTTTTTAAATACATAAATCATATTCATGATCAAGTGATGTTTTATATTCCATTTAAGGTGAGTGTTGTTAGCATGTTCGAAGTTGATTCTAGGTGTTAGGGGACTCTCTATGATGATTTGAGTTGAGATGGATCAAATATGAAATTTTAGTGATGAAGTAAAAATTGAAAAATTCCTAAACCTTACACAATTTTTAAGGTTCCCAAGCTTTGTAAGGTTTCACGATAACATCCTTAGAGGGTTATTTGGAAACAAAATAAAATTCATTACTTTATGAAAATTGGAGATTGTAATGTTGTTTCCAAGAGTAGAGAGAACTTCGTAAGGTTCAAAATAATATGTTTATAAAGTTCACTAATTTTTTAGGGCATAACACATAACTTCATAAGATTCAAGTGAAGACTTTATAAGGATGATAATGTGTTTCTTAAGGTTTATATTCATAAAGTTCAACTTCACATGGTTTTTTTCTTTTTAAGTTTCAAAAATTTATGATATTTTGTGAATAATGGAATGTAAAAAAATATCAGAATGAATCATTCTGATAAATCTAATTAAGTGATGATGTATGATCTGATCTTCATTTTAACAAATATCAAAATAAGATATTTTTATTTAAGCTAGTGGTTGAGAGTTACATGGTACAAAAAGAGTGCCACATCATGTTTTTCATTTTTTCATGAAAACATGGAGGTATAATGAAAAGAATTAAATATAATAGTTTTCATAGAGTTTTTAAAGAGAAGAATATGCTGTATTTTCTGAGAGATTTGAAGTAGAAATTCATGGCACAATATTGGATGGAATTTTAAATTAAATAATTGAAATTAAACATTATGAGAATGGTTGAGAAGAATTCAGGAGTAGTTGGCTCAAATTATAAATAAATCCAAAGTTCATGGGAATTTCCATCAATTATTTATGGAAATAATATTCATAATATATAGTGAATATACAAGAATAAAAATATGAAGAAGAGTGTGTAAATTTTTGAATTTCGATCTTTGAGAGAGAAAAATTGTTGATAATTTACTTTATTAAAGAAAATCTATATCAAAGGGAGAAGAAGAGAAGAAGAAGAAGAATAAGTTGATACTTTCTCATTGCTGTGAAAGTATCTGTAGAAAAATAAAATGAATAAACAACACAATGTTAATGTGATTGAAGTCTTAAAATGTTGAAAGGATCTTCTATTATTGAAAAAAATGTTGTATCATTTGCAACTATGTGAGGAAAACAAAAAAAATCAGGATAATTGTAACATGAGTTCAATGGATAAACCCTACTCGTTATAATCCACAAGTTTATTCTAGTGTATTATGTGATCTTAAGTGATTACAGATCATGCCAAGGATTTCTTCTCACATTGAGTAGTTAAATTCATTTTTGTGTGTAAATGAGTGTGTTTAAATTGTGAATTCAATCACTCTAACAAGTGGGGAAAGTTATTTTAAAAGGGAAAACTTAAATAGAATTTTAAATCACCGATTCACCCCCATCTTAGTGATTCCCCTGATCTCATGGGTGGATTTTCAAGTGGTATCAGAGCCCAGTTCCTTTCATTGAATCTATGATATTTTTTTAGAGGTTTAAGAGAATGTGTTTCTCTTTGGTTGAAGAGAACAAGAGCCTTAGGACAGTTGTTGAGGACTCGACAAGAGCATCCAAGAGACCCGAGTTCAAAACCGGGTGGAGATTTATTTCTGGGTTACTATAGAAGTGCTATAGTATATACTATAGAAGATACAGTAGAATTACTATAGTAGGTACTATTAAGTACTATAACAGCCATAAATATTCATCCATTTGGGATTTTGGGCCACCAGTTTGGTTCTAAGGTCCTTCAAGGACTTTGGGCCAGCCAAGGCCTTTAGGCCAGTAAGGTTTTCGGGCCACCTCATGGACTTCAGGCCAACTAAAGGCGTTTTTTCCACCTGAGTTTCTGCTTAATGAACCAGGAAGACTCTACAAGGAGAAAACTCTAGATGAGGATTCAGAATAGGTGTATTCACCAGAGTAGAAGATAATAGATGTGGAAGAATGAGAGGGTATGAAATTTCCATTAGGACCAGCCTATGCGTGTATGAGAAACCTAGCCGAACAACCATGCAAAGGTGGAGAGATGATATCACAATGCATATGCTGGGGAGGAGTAGTTCCATGTAGTTATAGTTTGGATATTTACTCTAAGACCTACAGGTCATGTAATATCTAAGAATACAGGCCTTTTAAGGGTTCCCACTCATCCCTTGAAAGGGGGGTTATCAAAATCAATAAAAATAAGTCCTTAGGTCCATTTGGTCTTTGGTTTAAGATTCAATCATTGAATTAATTTTCATGGATTATTGATAATCATAATTTCGTGAAAATAAAGGGATTATATTATTCAATGGGTAGAATTACTATATTTGGAAGGATCATATGTTTCCTTATCTTTTATCAACCTATTTATATTTTTTTAAGGTTAAAACTAATGGTTTTACTCATTTTAATGAAGGTAATTTTGTGACAAAAAATGATAGAATAATCTTGAAAATTATTTTCATGCTTGAAATTCCATATTGTCTTCCTTATTAAAAAAATTATTTTAAATTTAAAGGAATAAAGTTTTCTAAAATCATATGGGATAAACTGGAAAATATTTATGAAAGTAATACTAAGGTGAAGCGAGTAAAATTATAGATTTGGAGATTAAAATATGAAGATTTTAGGATGAAGGATAATGAATCTATAAATGATTTTTTACAAGGGTTTGTGAAATAGTGAGATTAGTCAGGTGGTTTTGTGATAAAATGGATGATTCAATTCTAGTTGAAATGATTATATACATCTTTCCCGATAATTTTGATCCCTAGGTATCATACCTTGAATATTGATATTTGGTTACACTTCCTCTAGATGATCTATACAGTATTATCATAGAATATGAAATGAGGAAGGGAAATTTTACCAAAAAGAAGGGTAATTTTGAAAAGGAAATTTATTTTAAACCCTTAAATAAGAATAATATTAATAATTAATTTAAAAATAATGAATCAAGTAGTTATAAATCAAAATAATAAGTGGATGAAAAACTTGATTTTTTTGTATTTTATCTCTAGAAAAGAAAGAAGAGGCATTGGAAAGTACGAGGGGATGCATTCACTAAAATTATTAAAGTGAGGTGGATTTGGAAATTTTTTAGTAAACTTTCCAAAGTTAAAATAAGAATCCACCAATTATGAGGAGTATGAAAAACCAATAAAATACTTAAAGAATATAGAAACCAATTCAAAGTTTTCCATAAGAGAACTTTATTATCTAAGTGTGAATAAAGTGAAAGAAGTGGTGAAGAAGATGTTGAGTCTTTGAATCAACTTCACTTGTTTTGGAAACCATGAAACAATTCATCTAATTAATTGATCTAAATTAAGGTTGTTGTCTTAATATTTGATATTTTTTAGTTACTTAAAACATTTTAATGAAACACTGATAATTTAAGGTTTCATGAAATACTAATAAAACTAATTTATGAAAATTATATAAACTAAATGATTTTTTTTAATAATGAAAAGTTAAGGTTTTCATCTAAATAACTATAACAGTGATGAACCAACCTATTGGTAGGTATGGAAATAATCCACAACCATCAGAAGATGAAAATTGAATCCACTACTAATACCATTGTAACTAACCCTAATATTTTCATAATCTGACCATTGGAAAATTTCTTATGAATATAGATTCACCTCATAGATCTGGAGATAATAATATAAAATAGTACAATCATTTTGAATGTTTTTGATCTTCTTAAAGCCTCACAATCTCTTATTTCTTGATCACTTCCATTTAGTGTGATTTTATTCTTGAATGTTTCTACTATGAGCTACCACTGTGAGGTCTTTTAAAGATCTTATTATTTTATTTTTATTTTTTTTAACAAGTTACCAATTAAGTAGAGGGGAAACTGAGCTACCATTTGTAATAGTAGAAACACCGAGCTACCAGTCAAGTGGTGGAGGTAAATTGTGTGACCAATTAAGTAGTGAGGGGAAATAAATCTACCAATCATAATACTGGGGTGAAATACCTATTAGGCTAATTGAGGGATTCCAGGTTCAGGAATATAGAGGTGAGATTCTAAATTTTAAGAATCAAATAGATTTTGATGGGTTTATAGTCGATGATACCTCAGACTAGGTCTAAAAATCTACCTTTTGTTTTTGTTTAAAAGTGAGGTCATAATATCCTTGTTTATTTGTTTCATTTCTGAATTATTTTTTTTACTTTAGATTATTGTAAAACATTTTATTTTATATTTCTATTATGTATTTTAATTCCATCATTAATGTAAAATAATGACACATTAAGTTTGATACTTTGACTTCATCTTGTGGGTATATTGGTTTTTCATAATACTAATATTTTAATTTTTGAAAAAATAGATTTTTTTAATTCTAATACTTTATCCCTCAAGTAGGAGAAAGATCTATAGTTTTTTGAACTAAAATTGATCTATCTGTTATGTTATTATTTTCATAATTCTATAAAATGTTGATCCTATGTTTGGTATGATAGCTTGATTTCTACTTTAGAAACTAAAGTTTACATTTCCTGATTTTAATATCACATTTTCATTTTCCAGAATCTTTACACCCTAATAAGCATGAAAAAGAATTTTTTTTAGCATGATAGGTTTACATGATAGATCTATCGATAATATAAATCCTAATAGACCGCCAAATGGAAATGATTATGAGTATTGGAGAGAAAAAATGGAAGCATATGTTATCAACACTAGAGTTAAAATTTTTCTCATACATACTAGAGGTTATAAAATTATTGATAAGGAAGTTTCAACCTTTAAAATAGTATAGAAAAATTAATTTCAATAAAATTTAAAAGTAAGAAATACCCTTTTATGGTCAATTCAAAGAAATATCTACTTCCAAATTTCTTTTGTTGATCTGCATGTGGAATTTGGAAAATATTAGAAGTTATAAATTTTGAATCTTCAAAATTTATAGAAATAAAAAGATATATTCTTAGAGCATATTATCAAGAATTTTATTTTTTTATTTAGAGAAACAGTAGCATAAATGCATTATATATTTATGGCAATTGTAAATAGTTTACAATCCCTTAGTGAGAAAGAATTATCAGATGATAATTTATTTGAAAAAGTTATAGATATCCTTCCTAATGAAATAGAATCTAAAAGGAATTATATTGATGATACAAAGCATGTTAATAAGTTAATTATATATGAATTAATTAGTAATCTAATACATTATAAAAGTCTTTTTAATAGAGGAATAGATAAAATGAAAAATTGAGTTTCATTTACAACTATCATAAATAAAAATACAAAAAATTATAAAAAAATATCATAAAATAAATATTCTAGAAAAGTTTTTGATGATAGTGAATGTGAGCCTAATGATTATAAAATTTATAATATAGTAAGAAGGATGTTTAAACATAAAATTTTAAGAAGTATTCATAAGGAAAGGAAATAGAAAAGTGATACATCAAAACCTATTTTCTACGAATGAAAAAAGCAATGCAACACTAGACTCGAATTTCCCGATCTTAAGAAGAAATAAATGAAGTATTCTAAAAAGTTTTCTAAGAAGAAAAGTGATAAAATATTTAAAACTATGGACACCTATTGTGAAAGTGAAAGTGATAAAAATTCAGAAAATTCATCTGATGAAAGTGATATTAGTAGTAATAACACTGGATTTTATTCCAACTCTTTAAAATCACAAAGATGCTTAATGGGATAGTTAAATAATAAATCACTTACAAATATTTATATAGATTCTAAAAGTTTCTATGCTTTTAGTAGTGAATATGAATATGAAGATAATAATTTATATAATGAAATATATGAAAATTTTGAAGTGATAAAGGATTATATTATATAATACGAGACTATATATAAGAAGTTATGTAATAAATATACTGATATGAAATAAAAATCTATAAAAAGAAAATCTAGCTTCATAAAATTTGAAGAAATGATAACTGAGATTAACAAGAAGAATGTATAGATTATTTCATAACTCGAAAATTCTAAAATAAAGTTTCTAAACTTAATGATGATCTAAAAGGAAAAGATAAATTTATAGAATCTCACGATAATAAAACTGATAATTCAAAATAGAAAAGAGAAAATTCAAAAAAAATGTGAATTTTGATCAAGATAAATTTGAAATTGTGAAACATAAGTCTAAAATCTAAATATTAAAGAATTTATTGAAAAATTTAGCAAATGGAAGAAAATAATTTTCAAAGATTGATAGTCAGTTAAGGCCCATCAGAACTTTATTTGAATTAGGAAGAAAAAACACTAAAAGTTCAGAATATCAACAAAGGTATTTTCTTCCAAATTGACCCCCCTTCTGCATAATGTGTGAGAGAGGAGGAAATTAGAGGAAAAATTATTATATCAACAAATTTTAATACTTTGGAAAACACAGATCTTTTATATCAAATATATATTTTTTAATTTGAATAGAAAAAATAAAAAAATTATGGGTTCAAAATATCTAATTTGTTAATTATTCTAGACCCAAGGAGGTCAATATAATAAATAATTAATTATGAAGATTATGTACGCATCGACAACTGTATTTCTATCATATATTCCCTTGGTATTTTTTATTTACATTCATGAAAATATATTACATAAAATTTGTGACGTCTTGATCTGGTTGCCACTCAAAGGTGACATAAGTTGGTGGGCCACATGGCCTCAAGTGCGCCTCCTTGTATCTCAAAGGTTACTAAATAGAAGTGAGGGCCTAGGGTGTATCTGTGGGAAGACTATTCCCTCATGTCATAATGGAGTATAGTGGATAAAAACAAGAAGATAAATAGTGGAATCATAATATAAATGAATAACTTAGAAGAAGAAAACATAACAACCAAGTAAAAGATAATAATACTAAAAAACTAGAAACTGAATAATTTAAAAAATAATGATGATTTAATTTCATGTCTCTTAAAAATTAAAAAATAGGTACACATGGTAGTAGACAATGCATTCTATATAAAATAATCAAAAGAACCCAAAAACTATCCAGCATCTCGAGCACTGGCTCGATCATCTACTACCAAGATCTACCCTAAAAAAGAAAGAAAGATAGGTGTCCAAAGTGGGATGATTCCTTTTATCAATACCTACATACATATAATATTACCATGTACCATTGGTGTCCCAGATAGGGTGTGAGATAAATCTCAGTAGGCCACCACCAATGACATCTATACAAATCTTATCCATGAATATAAACTGACAATGTGTAGGTATATATATAAATATAAAGCAATGCCAAAATAATAACTCATACCTACTTTAATCTCAGCTGGAGTTGTCTCTGAACATGAGATCATTTATTTTAAACATTTAATATCAGTTTATAATGTCGAGATCATATGTGAGTATTGTCAGCAATACTAATCAGTGTCATAATAATGATAAAGGAGGTTCTAATGTGTAACAAAGGCATCCTTGACCTCAGGGGTCGGCCAAATCATAGTTATAAATCATGAAGTTTGGAAATAAAGGGTTTGAGTGTAATCTAATGGGATTACTTATGGCATTACACTATAATATATTCTAACTGAGTCCATGGATCTCATCCATAGTAATCTCAGGATAAGCATAACTATGTCTAATTGGGTGAATCCAAGGCACCACATGTCTAAAGACATCAATATATATCCAAGGAGTTTATACAAGGGATTATAATAGTTGGAAGATATAAAAGGGATCTTATGGCACCATGCCTATCATCTATTAATAGAAAAGGACCATGTTCCAAGGTGGGTATCTCCGTTGGAAATTAGATCCTTGAATTGGAATGGCATCCCCTGAGTTCTCAAGGCTTTCCCTTAGAAATCCAAGGCTGGTTCAAGTCTAACCACTCATATAAAGATAAAAAGGTCCATATGAAATATAAACCTTATACATATATTTCATTATTTAATTAGGCAATGTAATACTCATTAATTTTTAATAAGTCATTAGTTTCATTCCATTACCTTTCATTTATGTGATAAGGTATATCAAGGACATGCAACCATTTAACACTTTAATCACTTAATCATTTATTAGGCTCATTCATTTACCTTTCAATGTCATTAAAAGGAGGGCTAAGTGCATGAAACCAATATCTATCCCTTTATAGACATTAATAAGGACAAGTGATATCTATAAATATACAATTTCCATTTAACAATTTAAGATTATTTATTAAGTTGAAACATTTACCTTATATGGGCCAAGTGATAGCAATAACATACTTTCCATTCGGTATTTTAAAGGTTCATTAATTAAATTAAAACTCTTAAAGTCATAATAGACTCAAGTGGTGGCACAAATAGTCATAACAGGGCCACTAAAGGCATAATAGAGAGTTCACCCGACTTGGGGTGAATGGTGTTGAGGTCATAACATCCAACAATGTGATGAAAATGTATATAAAGGGCTCTAGAAAAAGATAACAATAATTATAATAAAGGAATATTAATTTTAAGAATCACCACCCAGTAAAACCATTATGAACACATCAATGACTATTTATAAATGATGATACTTTTAGGGAAAATTCATAGTAAACCTACCTTTTGCCTGTAGTTTTCTCCTCATCCAATACCACCCTTTAATTTGTCCTGGATCGAAACAAAAAAGAAGAACAAATCAACACCTTGAAAATAGAGAATATGAGCCTGTATCAAGATAACATCGTCGAGGGGTAGATAAATGATGAACCGAGACTAAGGAGTGAAGAGATTACCTAGAAGAATCTAACAATCCAAACTAATCTTGAATCAGAGTCTGGATTAGCAATATATCTACAAACCTAACTTAGGGATTCAACGGAACTCCAAAGGTGGAACTCTTATGAATGTGAGAGAAATAAGAAAAAGAGGGACGAGGAAAGAGTATATGGGTCTACCCCTTTAAAAAATTTACCAACATTTACATGGTTTGTAAATGTTTTACACATCATGAAATTCTTATGATTTCCCTTCTGGGAAAAATTCATTACACACCGTGAACTGGCCTGCCCAAGATATTACACGTCGTGTATTGGATACACACCATGTATTCCAAATAAACATCATGTACTTGTCCTGTATCCAAACTTCATCCCCTGTAACCTTTCTTTCCAAAACAAAAAAACTCACCTTAAGGAACGATTTTTAGGTTTAAGAAAAAATATAACTACAACATTGGTTTAACTGAAAAATAAAAGGATTCATACCTAAAGAAAAAACCATGTTCTTACCATCTTACCACCTTAAAGAAACTCATTCCTGAGTTCACCTTCCAAGGATGGTAGGATGATTTCTGAGAAAAAATTAGACCACTGAGCATGCATGTCAGATTTCCACTCCCAAGTCTCATACTATACATGACCGTGCAGCCATAACTCCCTTACTAAAGAGATATATCGAACTCAAAGAGCCTTCATGCTCTGATCAACGATTCATATAGGATACTCTTCAAAAAAAGAATCATGATCTAACTCAACCTACTTGGGATAAAAAATATGAGATGGGTTAGCATGATAAAGACTAAGCTATGAAACATGGAAGACTTCATGCATATCAAAATACCTATAAGGTAGTAGGAACAAATAGGCTACCAGATCAACTCTATCCAAGATCTCAAATAGCCTGAAATAATGAGACAACAACTTCCCTTGCCTCTGTACTCATCTATGACCATATATGGGTGATACTCACAAGAAAACATGGTCCCCAACCTTGAACTTCAGAGGTCATTGATGATGATCAACATATGATTTCTATCTAGAATGAGTAGTAGACATACACTTCTTGATTATATGAATATACTCTAAAGTCTCTTGCATGATATGAGGACTTAGAAGTGCGGCCTCACCCACCTTTAACCAATAAATGGGTGAATAAAAAGACCTACTATAAAAGGATTCATATGAATCCATATAAATTATCACCTAAAATATATTATTATAGGTGAAATTGATGAGAGGAATATGCTTCTCCCAAGAACTGTAGAAATCAAGTATTCATGATCATAGAATTTCCTCTATCACCCATATCATATTTTATGGTTGTCCATCAGTATGAGGGTGAAAATATATGCTCAAGGTAACCAGTGTACCCATAGCTCTCTGTAAACCCTTCTAGAACCTCAATGTGAAAAAACCATCCCTATCTGAAATGATAGTACAAGGTAACCCATGAAGCCTTATGATCTCACAGACATACAATATTACCATCTCATCAACTCAGAATGTATTTTGGATAGGAATGAAGTGTGCTACCTTAGTCAGTTGATCCATGAGTACCCAAACTGCGTTGCTACCTTAAGGCGACCTCGATAAGATGAATAAAAAATTCATCACAACATCCTTCCATTTTCATTACGATACTCATAATAACTGTAACAATAAATAAGGCCATTGGTGCTCCACCTTTACCTACTGAGAGGCGGAACACCTACTAATAAAACCTACTTTCTTATGTTTCATCCCACACCACTAATATTGACATCAAATATCTCGATACGTCTTGGAGATTCTTGGATGAACTACCCACTGAGAAGCATGGGACTATCACATGAGTTAATATCTCATATTTATAAGAACCCAGGCATGCCCATGTATATATAGGATGTCATCTCCATTAACATACCAATCCAGAGACGGGTCCTCACCAGAAATACTCTACTGAAAAAACCATCCCTTAGGATCTAAAAATATTATGCTCTTCACCTTATCATGGAGAGAATGGTAACAACCAAGGATATAAGAGAAGACTGATCATAACTCTCATTAAAATCTATATGTATCTTAGAAAAGAGGGCCATTAGTTTCAATTCATAACCGGCTTCCTATATGGATTGCGCCTAAATTTTCTCGCACAGCGGTAACACCCTGAGTTTTTATGGACTATATTTTTGAATAAATAAATTTTTTATTAATGTATTGAAATTAAATAATCGAAAATTCCTTTCAAATTACACATAATTGGTGTACGTTACATGGAACATCGACTTGGAATACATTACATGGAACATCAACTTGGCATATGTTTCACAGAACACTGATGTTTCTACGAAACATCATTTTATTGTTATAATTATTTAAACAAAATAATTATAACCTAGATTTTAAACATATTTATATGAATAGTAATAACAACATTTAAGATATTTTTTATAATTTTTTATGTAAATAAAACATATTGGTAATGAATGATATTATTTTTGGTAAAGTCCTTATATATTTAAAAATACCATTTTCTCGAATGAACTGCTTTTAATGTCCTTATGTGAAAAATAATAAAATTAATTTTATAAAAATTTATAAATTTAATTTGATAAAATAAACTTAATTTTTTAATTTATAATTTATAAATTATCTTAGGTTTATTTTTTATGAGAAACTTCTTTTTTTTTTATGAATAGTAAAAAATATTGTTTTTTAGTTAAAAACTACCTTTTCATTTAAATAATTATTAATGTTAAATTATATTATAAATTTGTTTTAAGGTAAAATTAGATCAATTATAAATATATTAATAAAATTTAGGTCATTATAATCGATTTTTCTTTGAAATTATATTTAAAAACTTAATAAACTTTTGAATTTATTTCTACTTTAAAAACCCTTAATTTTGTCCTGTATGTGGGATTAACATTAATCTTAAATTTTATGCTTCTGTGAATTTAATTTCAAAAAATCAAAATAAAACATTGAAATTATTATAATATTTTTAGTCTAATGACATCAAATTATTTTTTTACCAAAAAAATTAGTAAAAGTGATTAAAATTAATCACAACGATTAAGGTCAAATTAAGCTTAATTACAGAAAATACCTTAATCTTAGGGGCCCAAATAACCTATAAACTTATCCAAAAAACATTTTACGTCCATATTTAGGCCATAAAACTTCCATTATTTTTTTATTTTGGTTTGGTATTACTTTTTTAGGTGATAACATGTGTACACCAAACTTGTTTTCAAAAATTCCAAGTGAATCCCTTTCCTTTCCTATAAAAGGACACCGCCTCTCCTACTTCATCAAACCTCTAAAACCTATTAATTTAAACCAAGATATATCCAATAAACTTCCCAAAATCACTCCCTTCCCCCTCGAATCCTCCCCTTGTACATAATGTCTTCCAAGAAAACCTTTTGGAACAAACTAAAAGGAGTTACCTGATTAAGAAGTAACGCCTTCTTTCAAGTTCCTTGATTTTATTTTACTTCTCCACCCCTCCACTATATTTATTCTATAATTGTATAAAAAAAGTATTTTACTAAATATACTATTATGTTTTTATGCTAAGGGTTCAGCCTACACTTACACACACCTCCATCTAATGGGTAACAGACATACTATTTATGTGTACGGTGAACTACCGCCTCACTAAATGATGATTGTTAATTTTTCATTTACCGCCTATCATGATGGAAATTATCATCAAAAATCTGTTTATATATTTTATATATTTTATATATTATATTTATTATTTCTTTAATCTTCTGTATTCCTTTTAAAACACATATCTTTTTTACTTTCCATTTGGTATGAATACGATAATTTTGTTTGAGGAAATGTGGACTACCGCACCTCAAGGTGATATAATTCATTCATACACTACAAGGAATGAATTAAGGATGGTTTTAGTGAATATATATGATACATATGATATCATAAATATACCATAATAATTATATACATATATACATATATGTCATTTTCTTTCTTTCTTTCAATGCGACAATAAAAACCGAAACAACATTCATACGTACATATGGCTTACCGTCTCCATGAATGGTGTATTACATTTTGTATTTATATATTATATAGATTATAATAATAAAAATATACTGAATATAAATTATACCTATATCATGGTTTAAATTATGGAATCATTATATAAGTATAAGGACCAAATATATAACAAATTAAGACACATTCGAAGAACAAAATGAATATTATATGAAGTGAAACCTTAACATAGAATGGTTAACAAGAGGGTAATATAAGGTCATGATCAAACTATATATGGTACTAGATATAAAAATTTTCTTCTTTAAATTATTTATAATAAATTTATATTTATTATACAGGTGGTTTGAATAAGTACTATGAGAGTCAAGACACAAGGTTAGGGGATTTCATCTCACTTTCTATTTCCGTGATATACATGATTTATTCACCACCCATTCATTTTGTGTGCTGTGTATAATGAAAATGAATTAATTATATGATTTTTGTACTTATATTAATGGATATTTACATACCCATTTTATGATATTTATTTCATGGGGATTAAGTTTCAAAAGTTACCAAATCGGTAAAATAGTTTTGTCTCAATTTACCTTCTTTGAGACTCATGTTTTGTTTTGCACCTAAATTAATTTTTAATGTGTATATACTTACATTTTAAATGATATATCATGAATATAAATATTTTCATGATATTATAAGCTTCATGCGATTTAATTTTCTTATATAGAGAGTATGATCCCAAGTTACCAAGTGATAAGAGTTTATTGAAACAATCTCATTGATTTTCAAGATTGTTTATGTTTATGGTTAATTTGATGAAATATTATGATCCATATCTCAAGAAAAAAGAAATGAATTTACATATCCTATGTTTATTAAAATATATCCATGTATTAGTACCATTTTCACTCTTTGGTACTTAAGATAGTGCTTAAAGTAAAATATGACTATCTCTCTCTCCAGATGGAAATCTATTGTATTAAAAAACCATACTTTCAAAAATGTTTTCAAGATATATTTGAATCCAATTTTCAAGGAAAAAGGATTTTAAAATATTTTTATGGTTTTCAACGCTTCCTATATAATTTTTCAAATATATTTTCAAATAAAAATGTTTCCAAAAATGTTTTATGTTTTAAGAATTATTTTCAACTAAGAAATGATATTTTACTCAAGAAATATTTTCAAAATATCCTTCCAAGTTATTTTCATTATAAGATGACATCTGTTTATGTTACTCATTCCCTTTTAGGAAATAATACAGGTTCCATTCATATTATTTTTTAAATGGTTTATGTTTTGATGGAATGATTCTTATGACAACCATTTCTCTTTCACATGTTATATAATTTTGAAAACCGCTTATTTTCACGGGTTATCCTTATGATGAAATGATTATTAAATCTGTATCTTTTTACATAGGTTATGATATGATTACATGTTTATGCTACCCATTTCTTTTTATGTGTTATGATATGATTGTTTATGATTTTGTGGCAGATGTATGTATGATTTCACTATGATATTGGTGGGACCTATATCTCTCTCCAATGCATTTGTTAACGATTTATATATCTTGAGATAAACTAATATGGTATTGGGAATGAAAATTGACTACTAAGATGGACATGGGAGTGAACCATGACTATATATATGGTATGAGGAGTGAACTGATGCTACTATGATATCTATGGGAGTGAACCATGACTACCAATATAGTATAGGGAGTGAACCTATACTAAAAAGATAGTATCGACAACAATGCCTTAGATAGTATGAAACTAATATTTTATATGCTTATGTATCTGCCAAAATTCCATATTTTATTTCAATGTTATGATTTCATGGCTTATATTCTTTATTTCCTTATTATCATATCTTTTGAACATCCAAGATTTATTCCATGATTCATGTATATAATATTTGATATGTAGGGTATGATCTTTTATTTTCATGATCATGTTATCATACCGTTATGCTCATGATTATACTTAAATATCTCCCTTGTTTACCCTTATTGACCATTTTATCTCACCCCTTTTTATGTTTACTTCCCCCTGGTTATGAAGATATGTATTGTTTTGATGTGTCTAAGAAGGGTGATATTAAAGAAGAACCTAGTGGGAGATAATGTAACTCACTTGTGTGCTAATGTTCATGTTTTCATGTTTCCAAAGGCACTAGAACAATTACCATTTTTGGGTGTTTGTTTGTATAATATTTTAAGTATTCTATAAAATTTAGGTATTTTTAGTGTATGGAAAGAAAGGGTCACTATATTTGGTATCAGATCAAAGGTTAATTAACCTATAGAATCTAGGATGAGAAAACCTTAGTAAGAACTATAAGTACATGTCTATGGACAATTCTAAGGAGAAGGAAAAGTATAGGAAAATTTCCTGGAATTTTGTTAAAAGATAGAGTGAGTGGTTTCCTAGAAATAAATCCCCATCTAGATACTAAAAGTGAATTTGGATCTATCATAGATGTACCTAGGGGTAGCAACTCTGAAAATATGTTCCAGGCCTGAATCAAGGTAATCTGGTACACAAAAATGGGCCATGCTGCACACCTAGTTTGACACTCCTGGGGATATGATTTATAAATTCACAAACTCTTCATGAACCATGATAAAGAATTTAAATATAATTTTCCTATGAAAAAACTAGGATAAACCTAAGGTGTCATATATTAAGTAAGACATCATAATTTGTACATCCTATAAGTGAATTTTTATGATTATGTGGTTCCTCAATATGATAACTGTTTCTTAATCTATGATTTTTGGTTTTAGTCAATAGATGGAACCCAAAGGAACTATGTTAATGGTGATTGTGATGGAAAATGAAGTTATTTTCCTCTTGATAATACAAATGATATGGGATTTGGAATAAAAAACCTCATTACTATGCTCACACATATTTCTTAAGCTATGAATCATGGTAGAATTCCAAATGAGAAAATGAGGGAACAACATTTTGTTGAGTCTTTCATGAAGAAACCTCCACCTTCTTTCAGAGGGTCTTATGATCCACTTATTGATGAACAATGGTTCAGTAATACTGAAAAGATATTCTTAATTCTCCAGTGTTTGGAACATGAGAAAGTCATTATAGATTTCTATCAGTTTAAAGGCGAAGCAGACTAGTGGTGGACTCTAATCAAGAATATGAGACAACAATATGAGATTGAATCCATGGATTGGGATGAGTTCAAAAACTATTTTTCAATAAGTACTTTCCTCAGATTATATGTACCAAGATGGAGAAATATTTCCTTGAGTTGAAGCAAAGGGATGATGAATCTATTGGTACCTACAAGGCTAATTTCATGAGACTTTCAAGGCACACTTCAGGAATTATCATCCAATCTGAAAGTAAATTTTATAGGTTCTTCAGTGGCTTAAAGAAAAGTATCAAAATGGAATTGTCCATAAGATACATTAATAGTTAGGAATATATTGTGCATTGTGCAATAAAGTTTGTAATGGAGGTTAGAGTCACGTATCGATCTCATGGTTTTGATAAGAAGAGGAATATGGAGTTTAAATGAAAATCTAAAAACCACGAAGAGAAGAAGATGAGCTTCCCTTTATGATAAAAGTGTGGGAATAAGCATGAAGGAAATTTTCTTCATGTACCTAATAAATGTTTTAAGTGTGGAAGGTAATTCCATCAAACATTTGATTTCCAAAGTGATGGTAAGAAGTTAACTGACATTGAGAATGAGGAAAAGAGGCACAAAATATACCTCCCACGATTTAGTGCTACAAGTGTAAGGAGAACATTCATTATTCTAACCACTGCCCAAATACAAGGTTTGGTGATTATAATCTACATTAACAACCTATTAATCCAAGTAAAAAGGGGAAATCTTAAGCTATCATTATTTATGATGAGGGGTGTGATAATGAAGTAATAAAAGGTGCACTTACCACCCACTCTGTAATTTCTAATGTCATATTTTATTCTATATCTACCCACTCTTTCATATATAAAGAATTTTCTAAGGGTTTAAAGATTCCACCAAAACAATTATATGTGGAATTAGCAGTGCAAACCCCTAATGGTATGATGATTTCATCTCAAGTCTATGAATCCTCTCTGGTTGATGTTTGTGGGAATGTGCTTCCTGCAAATCTTTTCATTTTTCCTTTGGTTGAATTTAATGTCATATTAGGCTTGGATTGTATTTATCTATATAAACGTCACATCAATTGTTGAGGAAGGGAAATTAATTTTGATATTTCATACCCTCCTATGATCATCTATCCATGCGACGATAAGTATGAACTTCCGATAGAGATTACATCCAACGTATGAGTCTTAATTCCCATTAAAAGGGTTTTTTTATCTCAAATAGTTAGGGAGAAAATCAACATTTATGATATACCTATTATTATAGAATTTGTGGATGTCTTACCAGAAGAGTTTCCTAGTATTCCACCAAAATGTGAATTGTAGTTCTCAATTTAACTTATACCTAGTTCTACACAGATCTCAAAGAATCCTTATAAAATGGCTCCAGTTGAGTTGCATGAATTGAAGAAGAAACTCCAAGAAAACCTTGATAATTGATTCATTCATCCAAGTGTGTCACCTTGGGGTGCAATGATTATTTTTGTGAAAAAGAAAGATGGATCAATGCAGCTCTACATTGATTATAGAGAGTTGAACAAGATCACAATCAAGAACAAGTATCCTCTTCCTTGTATTGATGACTTGTTTGATCAACTATGTGGAGATTAATACTTTTCCAATATTGAACTTCATTTTGGATATCATCAACTGAGGGTCAAGAAGGAGGATATACCCAAGACTACATTCTACACAAGGTATACACACTATGAATATATAGTGATTCCTATTGGTCTTACTAATTCCCCTACTAT